>CM035849.1:74899390-77643749 GCA_020510985.1 Pholidichthys leucotaenia
ACATACTAATTTATTGTTTACACATTTAAAGTTATTGAAATTGTGGGATTTGGTTGATTATTATACAGCACAATTAAAGTAAAAAAACAAAACTTTTGCATAATCAATCAATCAACTTACTAAAAGAGTTATAAAATCCATAAGTTGCATATTTTTAATAAAATTATTATAACTTATATAACTTATAGCTTAAATTTTAGAATAATGAAAATCTTCATAAGATCTAAAAGCTCAGTAAAGCTTAATCTGGCATTGATAATCTTGTAGGTAGTTGATTTGATAATATATTTGGCAAATGGGGAAAAAATAATTCAAGGAGCCCTTATAAGTATAATTATTAGTTTATTGATCTTTGTTTTTTATGGATGTTGTTGTATTCCCATGATTAAAGAATAAAAATTAAAAGAATAAAAATAAATAAATAAATAAAAAAAAAAATAAAAGAAAGATCTATTTTAGTGGCCTTCTCTTCCAAGGATCCGCCTCCATATCAAGGGGCCCAGGAAGATGCCCACCTGGTCTCCTATTGCCAGGACGATGACAAGGTTGTGCCATGACAGAACTTAGATGGGAACCTAGAAGATGCCGAGGAGATAGTTTAGGGCAGGGGTGCTCACACTTTTTCAGCATGCGAGCTACTTATAAAACAACCAAGTCAAAATGATCTACCCACTACAAAAATGCAAAACATATGATTATTTTCAAATGTATTAAGGATTCTTTGTATGTACAATGTATGTTGATGTACCTTGCATAACTGAATAAGCCAATATTGCACAACACACATAATAAATAACTATTAACATTTTTTGTAATTACCTGAGTTTACTTTGATGACTTGCACTGAATTGAATCAGAACAATGAGTCAGCTGCTTCAATGAATGCTTCTTTTACCATCTCTCCATCTTGGAAGGACTTATTGTTTTTAACGATGGCGTGACTCACCCGGAACGATGCTTCGGAGGCGGCTTTCGCTTTTGAAGTTTGTTGAGTGAAAAATGACTGCTGTCCGGACAACTGGGATTTTAGTTCCTCCACCTTTCTCTTTCTCAGCTGGCTTTTCGGCTGAAAGTCGATGTCGTATTTTCCATGAACAGTCCGAAAATGCCGCTCCACATTTCCCTTCTTTGGTATTGCGATGGTAGACTGGCAGATGAGGCAAACGCACTTCGAAAATGACATTGTGAAAAAAAGTCCACCTCCCATTCCGTATGAAAGTGATATGTTTTTGCCTTCTTACTTGGTCCAGCTTTCTCACTCATTTTGATCACCATATGTTTTAGCAAGGGCTTAAAATCTGAGGTAATTCGCTGACTAGCTTGTAAGTTTTGCTGCGCTTAGCGCCGTTGTTTACGCATGAGCGGTGACCTAAAGGTCAAAATTCAGTTGTCATCTGAATGGTTGCCCTGTATGTCAATCAAGTGACGGGATGTTTGATAGGCTGACAAATATTTTTTTTAATGTCACGCTGCGATCGACCAGTACTACCTCCGCGATCGACCAGTAGATCGCGATTGACGTAATGAGCACCCCTGGTTTAGGGTCTGCAATAGGGTCAACAATGCACATTCACATGGTGTTAGATTTGGCTCTGCTGTGCTTCTGCCCTACAGGTTTCCTTTGTGATAAATGATTAATGAAGTAATAGATGCATATATATGAACATATTCATATATGCATATATTCATATACAGTATGCATATATGAAGACAGTTTAGTTTTGAATATATTTTACACATATAGGATTGTTAGTTATATTGACTCACAATGTCTGCACCACACCCGATGTCCACTGGAGAAATGGCGACCTGATGGGAGGCAGATCCACGTGACTGCCGGAAGGGGCGTCACCCACATATAGAACTTTAGAAACACTACACACAGGGGATAGAATAGGGTTATGAGATGGGTTTAGACCCATCTCAACAGGGGGAGATGCAAAAACGCGAGCTTATGTTACTAAGTTATAGTGAGGTGCCCTAATAGGACACCTCAACAGGGGGAATTGTCAGTAAAATGACATGATTGGCCTGTCTTTCTCACACTTCTTTATCTGCTTGCTTCACACGCTACACTGCAGAGGTTAGGCTACACCCTATGATACACTCGCTGAAACCAGATAGAATCAGTTCGGCCCTCAGCTGGGTTGGCACATAGCGGAAAATTACTGTTACTGATACAATGAGAAAACCGCCCCCCCTTGCATGGTGGGTGGGGGAAGTTTTATAAAAACTATAGGGCCCACTTTTCGAGTAGCACTCTCTTGGGGAATTGCTTAAAGAGTTGTGTTCCAGCGCTGCTTGAATCCATATCTCAATTTCAGTAAAATAAGTGAAAGTATACTTCATCTCTCAGTCTGGTTATTTGGCCTTCATAGAAAAGGACTGGGGGATAAGGCATTTTAGACGCAGCAGGGTATGATTTGAGGAATGGGCTCAACAGCAGGGGATAAGGAAGAGGAGGAGCAGAAGCACGGCCCCACATCACACTCGCCATGGACCATAGAAGAAACAGAACACATATTAGACAGATCCTTTTTTTCCATAGTCAATCTTTTCAGATGTCTCATGAGATTTAGATTTTACCATCACAAGGTCCAAGTCAGCCTGTCACTTTTTTTTTCTATCTGAAGCCACTGTTGCCCCTCAGTTGGAGAGATAATGCAACTGTGAGCTAGAGAATACAATTACACTGCAAAAAGTCAAATATAAGTCAAATAAAATAAATTCATGCTGTTTACATGCCTCCAGACAGCCCCAGCCCAAACAATTAAAAAAAAAAAAATCTAATTTTCATGCTCTGCTGGCAGATAATTTTACTTAAAATAAGCAAAAAGTTCTGGCAATAGATAATGTTAGTTAAAACTAAAATTTTTTTTAAAAAAAAATCTGCCAACAAAGTAAGATTAAATTGCTTAACTATCATAAAGCAAGCAAAATCCCACAGAAAGCTGCACAAGGGAAATTACCGTCAAAATTATCTTGCGATAAAAACAAGCATCTAATGCATTTCATCTTAGCAAAATCCCCAGTTCAGTGTGACCTTATTACTGCTTCAGCACAACACAAGTTAGTCCTTCACACACACACACACACACACACACACACACACACACACACACACACACACACACACCATAGCAAGCCCCAAATAAGCACACACACGTTCTTAAACAGTCCCAAAACCGCTTAATAATAAGCAGATCTATCAACCCAACATTCTCACCGTGAATCAACTTCCACCGCTCTGAAAACACATTCATTTTTGCCATCTTTTCCACATACCGAGCACCATCTTTATCGCTCCCGTGCACAAATCTGCCATTCCCCGTCAAACAAAAATCTCATTATTGTCCTTTTGCACTTCACAACCCTGAAAACATCTTCTCATTCCTGCAATGTTCCAAAATCTCTCTCCCTTCCTGCCTCTTGTGATCTCTCCCTCTGCTATAACAATTGCCCATTTTTTCATCAAAGTAACCTGAAAAAATGTTATTATTAAAAACACACACACACAAAAACACGAACGACCAGACAAACAACTGGTTATTTATTTTAAGTTATTTATCATTTTATCTTAGTTTAAAGGCTATTTTATTTTATTTTAAGCTTATTTTGAATTATACCTTTAAGGTATGTTGGTTGTTGTTATCATATTAAGGTTAATCCTTATTATATTAACGTTATTTCTCTTTATTTTAAGGTTATTTCTTGTTATAATCTTTATTTTCTCAATTTTTTCTTTTTCTTTTTCTCTCTCTCGGCCGTTAATATCACTCCGCGGTAACCTGCCGCTGTATTCTTCCAGGATATCTTTCCGTGATATCCCTCTGCGCGCTGTTTACCCATTTACTCAGTAGAAATGCATTTCACTGACAGACTCAAACCAGGGTACCATAAAGCTTTATCAAATGGACTTGGACCTATGGTATTTTAACACAACTCTTAATTCTTAAGTCTTTACGCATATTTTCTGACCGACCGAAGACGAACCGGGATGAAACATTTTTAAATCATTAGTAATTAGTAATTTAATTTACTCACTTCAATCCTCTGCCTTGGGTAGACCCCGTCACCCACCACTCCAGCAGAAGGACCCTCCGTTGCCTCACTTCAAACAAACCGTCTCAGTTGGAGCTGATGTGGGAGGTCTTTCAGTTGCCGTGCACGGACTTGGAGGGATCCTGCCACCGGGGAGGAAGGGTCTTGGAGTCCCTGTTTGGAGCACCAAATATGTGGGGAAAAATTCTCTTCAACTTTCTGTCAAAGAATCAGGCAGGATTAAACTTTCAGCAAATTTAATTTGCACTGGCCAGTGGAGAACAATTACAGAGATACCTCAGTGTCACCTCAGGAAGTCACTCTGATTCTCACATACAACTTTCAGTCTTGAAAACATTCTGTTTTCTCAGTACTGTTAAGGACAGAATATCTGGTTCAGACTGGTTCTTCCAAACTGTCTCCTTTCTCAGACATTACAGAACATACGTATGTAAACAAAGATAAAATGTCATGCTGCCATGACCAAGAGCCAAAATGCCATAGATCCCTACATCCCTCCAACTCTTAGCGCTGATCTACATCATGCTGCCATGACCAAGAGCCAAAATGCCATAGATCCCTACATCCCTTCAACTCTTAGTGCTGGTGACTTTTTGATTTTTTTTTTTAATGATAAAATTGTCAGTATATATATGTATACTGTCAGTATATAAAAATAGCCCCCCTAAAGACACCAAGCCTCTACCTAACACTGCTGTGCCCACAGGCTCAGAACTCCACTTTTCTAAATTTTCTCGTATTAATCATTTTGATCTAGCCCTAATAGTGTCAGCCTCTAAATCAACTACCTGTCTTTTAGATCCAATCCCCACTAAACTAGTGCAGAAATCACTATCTCTGATTAGTCCATCTCTTTTGAACATAAACAATATGTCCCTATTTACAGGACATGTACCGCAGTCATTTAAAGTGGCAGTAATTAAACCTCTACTTAAAAAAGCTTCGCTTGATTCTGGGATTTTGGCCAATTATAGACCAATATCTAACCTCCCCTACTTTTCCAAGATCCTCGAAAAAGTAGTCGCCAATCAACTCTGCACCTTTTTAGAAAAAAAAAATTCTATATTTGGGAAATTTCAGTCAGGTTTTAGGAAACATCACAGCACAGAGACAGCCTTAGTGAAAGTTACTGATGACATCCTGTTAGAATAATTTTCAGCTTAAATTATTCAAAGTCAAAAATCAGGCAGAAAGTTGGATTTATGTACATTTATTACAAAAATATATAAGATGTCACCCCAATGGCCACTTGGGGGAGAGATTACAAAGCATGACATTCAGACACACCTACAGACGTGGACAAAATTGTTGGTACCCCTCTGTTAATGAAAGAAAAACCCACAATGGTCACAGAAATAACTTGAATCTGACAAAAGTGGTAATAAATAAAAATTCTATGAAAATTAACCAATGAAAATCAGACAATGCTTTTGAAATGTGGTTCAACAGAATTATTTTAAAAAACAAACTCATGAAACAGGCCTGGACAAAAATGATGGTACCCCTAGAAAAGATTGAAAATAATTGACCATAGGGACATGTTACCGGAGTGGTGGCTCAGTTGGTAGAGCATCCGCCCCACACCCGGGAGGCAGGGGTTCAAATCCCGGCCGGGTCATGCCAAAGACCATATAAAAGTGGAACTTCCTGCCGTCCAGCTTGGTGCTCAGCAATAACGGAATGGAGGAGGGAAATCTGTGGTGGCGCCTTGCATGGCAGCGGCCCTCTGATTCTGCACTGGGGTGTGTGTGATTTGACACTGTAGATAGGTAAAGCACAATCTCGTTCTACTGTACGATTGGTTGAATGACAATAAGGGTGATTTAATTTAATTTAATTTAATTTTAATTTAATGTTCAACCAAGACGTGTCCTCTAATTAACATCACAGGTGTCTACAAACTTGTAATCAGTCAGTTGGCCTATTTAAAGGGTGACAAGTAGTCACTGTGCTGTTTGGTGACATGGTGTGTACCACACTAAACATGGACCAGAGGAAGCAAAGGAGAGAGTTGTCTCAGGAGATTAGAAAGAAAATTATAGACAAGCATGTTAAAGGTAAAGGCTAAAAGACCATCTCCAAGCAGCTTGATGTTCCTGTGACTACAGTTGCACATATTATTCAGAAATTTAAGATCCACGGGACTGTAGCCAACCTCCCTGGACGTGGCCGCAGGAGGAGACGGATAATACGAATGGTAACAAAAAAGCCCAGAACAACCTCTAAACACATTCATAGTGAACTCCAAGGTCAAGGTACATCAGTGTCAGATCGCACCATCCGTCGTTGTTTGAGCCAAAGTAGACTTCATGGGAGACGACCAAGGAGGACACCACTGTTGAAAACAAATCATAAAAAAGCCAGACTGGAATTTGCCAAACTGCATGTTGACAAGCCACAAAGCTTCTGGGAGAATGTCCTATGGACAGACGAGACAAAACTGCAACTTTTTGGCAAGGCACATCAGTGCTATGTTCACACACGCAAAAATGAAGAATACCAAGAAAAGAACACTGGCCTTCTATGAGCCCTGATCTAAATCCTATTGAACATCTGTGGAAGAAACTGAAACATGCCGTCTGGAGAAGGCAGCCTTCAAACCTGAGACAACTGAAGCAGTTTGCTCATGAGGAGTGGGCCAAAATACCTGCTGAGAGATGCAGAAGTCTCATTGACAGTTACAGAAATTGTTTGATTGCAGTGATTGCCTCAAAATGTTGTCCAACAAAATATTAAGTTAAGGGTACCATCATTTTTGTCCAGGCCTGTTTCATGAGTTTGTTTTTTAAAATAATTCTGTTGAACCCCAATTCAAAAGCATTGTCTGATTTTCAATGGTTAATTTTCATAGAATTTTTATTTATTACCACTTTTGTCAGATTCAAGTTATTTCTGTGACTATTGTGGGTTTTTCTTTCATTAACAGAGGGGTACCACATTTCTTTAGGTCTGACATATGTACATAGGTAGGAGAAAGGAGAGGGAGGATGAGGATAAGGGAAGGGACAGAACAGGACAGTCCTGATAATCAAAGCTTATCCGGGGAAACGTCACAGACACTCTGGAGACATGCACATGAGGCCCATAAAACTAACAGAATGTCTATACACCTAATCTATACAAGCTGACCTATACAGCCTGAGGAGTTCCTGTGCATTCCTGTGACCCGAAACAGGACATGTCAAAGAGATTATAAAAAGTGGCTTAGATCATTCCTTACTCATGTACTGATCCTGTACTGATCTTCAGTCTGAACTCTCTGTAATTGCTCACAGGAACATGCCAAGAATATATGAACTTATTCCACATGAAATGCACATATAAACATTAAACATGGCATATGGAAGGTATGATACTTCTCAAATATAATAATACATCATTAATATCAATAATAATGTAGATACTATGGAATTTTTCTATCATATCCTTATGGCATTTGACAAAGGACTTGTCTCTGTCCTTGTTTTATTGGACCTCAGTGCTGCCTTTGATACTATTGACCACCATATTCTGCTAGAGAGACTTGAACAGCAAATTGACCTGAATGGAACAATGGTAAGATGGTTTCAGTCTTATCTATCAAATCGTTCCCAGTTTGTTCATGTCCATAACAAGTCCTCTACTCAGACCACGGTTAGCTGTGGAGTTCCGCAGGGATCAGTACTTGGACCAGTATTGTTTACATAATACATGACTTTGGGAGACATTATGAGGAAGCATTCTATTCATTTTCATTGTTAAGCTGACAACACTCAATTGTATTTATCCATCAATCCAGATGATCCCAGCCAGTTGGGTTTACTCCAGGACTGTCTTAAGGATATCAAAACCTGGATGAACTACAACTTGCTATTGCTGAATACAGATAAAACTGAACTCATCGTCCTTGGCCCCAAACATGCGAGAAATGCTCTTTTTAGCAAGCTAACAACACTAGATGGCATTGCACTTGCTTCTACGTCTTCTGTTAGGAATCCTGGAGTTGTCTTTGACCAAGATGTGTCTTTTAACTCTCATACAGTGATCCCTCGCTACTTCACGCTTCACCTTTCGCGCCCTCAGTGCATCGCGGATTTTTCAAAAATATTCATCAAAAATTCAAAATTGAGAAAAAATGGGCGGGCGCTAGCAGAAGGCAGGGAGACTACATTAGAACATCAGGTATCAACACGGAGAGCCCGCACAACTCAAAATCCACCTCTCTGACCACCGCTCCACTCCTCTCCGCCCACCTCTTCACCGCTCGGGAATCCCGCAAGCTGATTGGCCGAGACGTTTTACCTCGCAAGCTGATTGGCCGAGACGTTTTACCCAGCTTCTCTCCCTGCCCATACCCAGCGAAGGAAGACCGCATTCATTGTTCTTTATCGCTCGTGTTGCTTAGTCTCGCCGCGTGGAACTTTTCGCTGTTCTCTTGTGCCTTTTTGTGCGAAATAGTCTTCCTGTCGAGCCACTACACCGCCTCCTGCAGCTTCCCTCAACGATGTTGCGCCTGTAGCACCTGACGATGAGGCATCACCTGAGGAGCAGTAAAGCTCTCATTAACCTGTGCAGTAAATCATCTTCATCTTGAGTTACGTATCTTGTTATAAGAATAAAAGAGTTCTAAAAACATATTTATGTACACTTTATTTACATCTACGTATGTATGTACGCTTACACACACACACACACACACACACACACACACATATCATATGAGAGAGAGAGTGAGAGAATGAACGTACGTATTATTTATGGGTGACGTCATTAGGGGTGACGCTACTTCGCGGTTTTTCACTTTTCGCGGTCGGTTCTGGAACCCATTAACCGCGATAAGTGAGGGATCACTGTATACAGCAAACCATTAAGACCGCCTTCTTCCGTCTGTGTAATATTTCTAAAATTAGGTCCATCCTGTCTCATAAAGATGCAGAGAAACTTGTCCATGCCTTCATCACCGCTATACTTGACTACTGTAACTCACTTTTATCAGGTTGCCCAAATAAGTCCATAAAGTTTCTCCAACTCATTCAGAACGCAGCTGCACGTATCCTTATGAGAACAGGGAGAAGAGGTCACATTACTCCAGTTTTAGCTTCTTTACATTGGCTCCCAGTAAAATATAGAATTGAATTCAAGATACTGCTCTTAACCTATAAAGCTCTTAAGGGTATGGCTCCTTCTTACCTGCAAGAACTCTTAGTTCCTTATCATCCAACCAGAGCTATGCGCTCCCAAAAATCCAAACTACTAGTGGTTCCCAAGGTATCTAGAAGTAGATTGGGAGTTAGAGCTTTCAGCTATCAAGCTCCCTTCCTGTGGAACCATCTTCTCAGTTCAGTTCGGGAGGCAGACACTCTCTCTTTATTCAAGAGCAAGTTGAAATCTTTTCTCTTTGATAAGGCCTTTATTTTTTTTTTTTATTACTTATTTTGTGCCCGTAGGTAGATTTGTTTTGCAGTCTGGTGACAAGCCACCAGCTGCCGGTCGCTGCGTGCGCAAGCGCCCCGTATCCCTAACCTGCATGTTTTTGGTATGTGGGAGGAAACCGGAGAAATCCCGGAGTAAACCCACGCAACACGGGGAGAACATGCAAACTCCACACAGATCACTGTTGGTCGGGGGCAGGGATCGAACCCACGATCTCACGATCCCCGCAATCCCCCGGCCGAGGGCAAACTGTGCTGCCACAGTGCTAACCACTGTGCCACCGTGCAGCCTTTAGTTAGAAATGCTGCCCCTGCCAGGCCTTTGCTTGCATGTGCAGCCTGGCCAGGCTTGGTACTGGACTGTTTGGCTTTGAATGTTGTATTTGTATGTTTGTTTTTGAATGTAGCTACTCAACCCAGCCGGTCGAGGTGGATGGCTGTCCTCTATGAGCTATGGGTCTGCCCGAAGTTTCTGCCCGTTAAAGGAAAGTTTTTCCTCGCCTGTGTCACCGCAGTGTTTGCTCTTAGGGGTCTCTGCCGGGTTCAATAAACTAAGAGTGTGGCCTAAACCCACTTGTTTCTGTAAAGTACCTTGAGACGACCTGTGTTGTGATTTGGCGCTATATAAATAAATTGAATTGAACTGAATTGTACACTTCACACAGACTTTGAGGTACCAGCAGATACAAAATACAAAATTATTCCATCAGAAAGCATAGTCTGACTGTTGGCTTGAAGATCAACACCTCAAAAACAAATGTTAAGACTGAATGGAGAAGGAGATGTCACCATAGATGGTGAACAAATAGAAAGTGTGAACAAACAAAAGTATCTTGGGTTAATAATCAGCCTGAATGGCATCTCCCAGAATGAAATCAAGGTAAGGCTTGCTATGGCAAGAAGAATGAAAACTGACCTCAGTAACATCTGGAGGTGTACAAAGATCTCTCTGAAATTGAAGACAAAACTTGCTAAGTTACTCATCTGGAGTGTGACCACCTACGGTTGTGAGAGCTGGACCATCAGGAAGGATGAGAGGAGACTACAACTACAAAGACTAAAAGACTACAACGATGGAGACTATGACCTCAGTCCCAACAGCCAACCACAGGGCAGAGCTGTAGTCACCAACAACTAAGCACCTGTGATTGGCTGTTGGGACTTTTGTAGTCACCATAGTTGTAGTCTTTTCAGTGGTCCTACCCGGAACAAAACATGCCACAGCCCAGTGCTTCACTTTCTGAAGACAAAGGGCTCCATCTATGTTTGTTCCATGGCAGAATGCCCATATCCACAATATTAATATTATTGGACAAAAATAAAATATCTGTGTTTCAAAAACATGAAAATCTCTCTCTTTTTCTCTCTCTCGTTTGGCTGAGTCGATCATAGATGACTAGAAGTGGCCACACATCTTTTCTATTCCATCTAGTTTGTTGCCACCTGTTGCAGTTCAGCCTCTGTTGGTAGGTGCTCCTTGGAATAAATCCAGGTGATGTACTCCTGGTATGTTCCTCTTCCACCCGGCTGTCACTTGCCATGGAATGGCTCCCACAGACAGAACTGTTGGACTAGGTCCAACTCCAGGTGTCGCAATTGGTGTCCCGGCCACCCGGCCATCGTAGTTGGCATGCTTACACTGACTTTGACAGTGGAATTTGTTTGTATATCTGCAGGATAACTTTGTTTAAGATGCATTCTTTGTAAGAGATCTTTAAAACTAAAGGTTCATAAAAATGTAAATATATATTTCACAGGCCAAAATATTGCAGCCTGAGCACTTTATCTCAAGTCCATGAACTACACTTCAGTTGGTTTCCTGTTAGTTAGCTGCACTTTAACTGTGTTCACTCGATGAACGTGGTGTTAATCTGTTCCTTGATTAAGTGGGAAAGATTGTAAAAACAAACAAAACAAAAAAAAACCCAGCAGGGCTTTCAATTTTGAGAGACAGTGGTATAAACGATTGCTCTGACTGCTACTCTAAGTAAAAATTCATGGCATGTATGTGGTGTATGTAAAACAGCACGACACACTGCATTGTGGGAGCACACATGCACAGGTGACGTTGATGCACCTCAGAGTATATTAGCTGACTGCCCAGGGCCAGTCGCACTCTTTCCTGCCTCTTCCTGCTTCCAGCCACACCCTACACTGTGTACTGTTTGCTGAGACGTTCAATAAAGCTAACCTCAACACGTGGTCGTTGTCCGCCCATCTTTCCAGACATAACATTGGCGATGAGGATAATGGAGACTTTGCTTACATCACTACCACCATTCCTCGCCCTGCCTGGTGAGCTACCAACTCCGTGGCCTCACTGGTATGAATCATTTGAAACCTTCATTTCCGCCTCTGACCTAGATAATATTAGCAAGGCTAGGCTAAGGAACATACTACTTCATAGCCTTGGCTTCGAGGGACAGTGCATCTTTCGGTAGCTTGGGCTCACGGACATCTACGACGAATGTGTAGCTTTATTGACTGGACATTTCGCTGCTCCACAGAACGTAATGGCCCGAAGAATTGTGTTTCACCAATGCCGACAGCAACCGGACAAGTCGGCCCTACAGTACATAGCTGCCCTCCTCTGTTTGGCTAGCATGTGCGAGTTTGGACACTTGGAAGAGGGGTTGGTGCGAAGACAGTTGAAGGCATACACCATGAATTTGGTGCTACGGGAGTTGCTGCTGAGGGCACTGGATGTCCTGCCATTGGCAGACATGGTGGAAATGCTACGGGAGTCACTGCTGATGGTGCTGGACGACCTGCCATCGGCAGATGCAGTGGAATTAGTGTCACAGCTAGAGTTAACAGGCCAGTTAGCATCGCGGCCCCGATCCATGTTCCCCACATTAAGTTCTGCTGGTACAAGCCATTGCCCCGGCTGCTCAGCCCTTCGACCCCATGTCTGCTTGCAACGGATCCTGGTCTCTTCACAGCGGCTCTGAGGTAGACGTCATGGAACAGCAAGGCACCACAGCACGCTGACCCTGCAGTAAGCTCAGTTTGACTGACAACGGCCCGAGTCCACTGCACTCAGACGTGAATGCAGCCACTCCCTGCTTTGCACCGCACACCGTGCAGAACCTTGTAGAACTGGAGCCGGTTCTCACACAGTACAAGCACCCCCGAGCTGCCAGCTCACCACAGGAGCTCCAGACCACATCCACACTGGACCTGGACCCAATCCTCGCGCAACACAAGCCTCCTCAAGCTGCTGCCTCTCCACAAGAGCTCTGGACTACATCCAAGCAGGACCCGGAAGAAGGTAGGGCCTACCTCATCAGAAGCAAGACCAGCCTGCCTCCACATCTTCCCCAATACCGCTCACGTCCTCCACCAGATGACATTCCAGTAATGGCACCCCTCTCCGGCAGCGGGACGGAAGACCAATGACAGAAATGCCTCATGCAGCACGAGCCTCCTTGAGCTGCTGCATCACTGCAGGAGTTGCAAGCCACATCTGAACAGATAGATAGATAGAAAGATAGATAGATAGATAGATAGATAGATAGATTATTGTCACTATATAAAATATCAACAGTGAAATGCAGTTTTACTGTTAAAAATGCCACGTCCTCCATCAGATGACAGTCCAGTAGTGGCGCTCTTACCGAACAACAGGGTGGCAGAACGACAACAGTATGTCATGAAGAAGGAAGGCCGAGCAGAGAGCCCTTCACTCATGGTGCTCAACTGGGTCTGGGTACATCGACCCAATCATTCTTACAAGCTGCAGTCACTCTGGCCAGCACCGACGTGGATCATTGCTCAGCTAGGACCAGCCACCTTCCTTTTGACTGATGGGTCACAATGGCATGCCAGCTGCCGCAGAAGGATGCTACCACCTCCCACTTCTGACCTTGAGACTGTGACCAAGCTGGCCTGCCCAAACTGGGACTTCATCGATGAATGGACCGCAGCTCCAGCAGGGCGCCCACCGGAACCACCCAAGCCGGCGCAGCCTGAGGCCTGCTTGGCACAAGTCTGATGGCACCCTCTTCATCTTAAGGACTATGCTACTGACTTTAAATACAATGGTAGTCAGCGCATGGTCTGTTCAGTGGCAGAATAACCCATATGACCATGTGGGTACACCAGCAGTCTACCTGGTTGCCCAGTTAGAAATGTTGTGCTTGACATACTTAAAGTGGTTCTCTACACCGGCCTGTTCCACCCTGTCATGTGTGTGTTTAAGTTTTGCACTAGCCTGTTCAAGCTAAGCTAAGCTGCATGTGTGTAAATGTTCTGAGCTTTCTTGGGGGGGGAGAGTAAATGTGGTGTATGTAAAATTGCATGACGCACTGCGCTGCGGGAGCACGCACGCACGACGTCAGTGCGCCTCAGAGTGTATTAGCCGACTGCCCAGGGCCAGTGGCACCCTTTCTTGCCTCTTCCTGCTTCCAGCCACACACTGCACTGTGTATTGTTTGCTGAGACCTTCAATAAAGTTAACCTCAACACGTGGTTGTTGTCCGCCCATCTTTCCAGACATAATAATGTACACAATAAATCAATGGTACACTCCAGCCTAATGCAGTGAGGACACTACTGTACCGGTGCACCAACATAAAGAAGTTAACTAACTGGAAGTATGTAAATTCATGATCTTAAAGGAACTGTCATATTTTTGATCTGAGACAGCCAATAAAGAAGAAGACTAATCCAACACATACGGCCTGTCTGTATTTGTGTTGGTGTGTATTGCATAACCATGAATGGATAAAAGAAGATTAATGCCACGTTGATACAGAATCTGGGCTGTAAACAGAGTTGGGCTCTGTGTGATGAGTGTCCTGACAACCCACAGACTGACGAGCTTTGTGATTCACAGACTAAATAAAAACTGACTGGAGGAAATGACAGGCTTGTAATGGAAAATCATGACAAGTTCTTACCAATCAAGGGAAGTGAAAGTGAAATGTACTTTTTTTAAAAATCCTGACTAGAATTAAAGTCAGTGCTTAAAATGTGTTATCTAAAACCTAGTTTTGGTATTGCTTTCAGCTAGAGTTTGGGGAAACATTCATTCAACAACTAGCTCAAGTTCAGACATGCAGATTTTGTCTTAAAATTTATTGCCGGTATTCTTATCCAATTGTCTCGTCCATGAATTGTACTGTATGAACAACAACACATACAAATCAAATCTAGTTACCTACCCCAGTGCTTTTCAACCTTTTTTCAGCCATGGAACCCTTTTTACATTGGGAAAAAAAAAATCCAGCAGAACCCTCAAAAATCTAAAATATTATAAGATGACACATTGTAACATACAGTATCTAATGACAATTTAGTCTTGTAATTTGCATGTGCTGAGTGTGAAACATGGCATAATTACATACAAAGCCAATGTAAAGATGCCAACACACACATTTGCTCCAGATGATACGAGGGTATGCAACTTTGCACAAGTTGGATTTTGTTCAACTCAGGCCAGAAGTTCACTTGATGCTTTCGCCGTTGGTGTTCTGCTGATGCTGGGAGAGTTATTCAGTTTGAAAATGAAAGCTACTTACCGCAGACGTCTCTTGTTAGATGCACAGTCCTCTGAGGGCGGCTCTTTTCACAGCATACTTGCTTTTCTCGGCACAATCCCACAGTCCTCTATGAAGCTTGTATCCACTGCTTGTTCTGTGCTAGGGTGGCCAACATCGGGATGTGATTTCTGGGGGAGGTGGAGACATTTTCTCTGTCCAGATAATGTTGTGGCCTCAGGCTTTTTGCGGCAGAGGCAGGGCTGCTGTGGGGGTTGTGAAGGCAGCCCCGCATCTCTGCGAGTGAAAAGAAAGAAGAAGAAAGTTGTTTGGCAATTTTTTGGAGCAATTAAGAAGTGATATTAGACAATTTACCAAAGGACCCTGACCATGGACCCCCAGTTGAAAAACACTACTCTATATCTTCTCACAGATATCCCGCAAGAACAATTTATGACCACACTTCAGAGATGGAAAGGGGAGGAGGGACATTAGATCAGTATGGAGCAACTGGAACAGTGTGAGTTTGGGATCCCAAGTCATTAACCATTATTCCCGAGAACTAAGCCCACAAGCTAAATAAATGAGTTTAAAAAATTTCTTCTGGAGAGTTTCTCTGGGAACAGGAAAAGACCCAACCTAGTATATACCTCCAGAGTCTAACAGTAGCAGCTGTGTCATTAACTTTACATAATGTGTGAAAACAAACCTGTGGTAACAAATTTTCCTCTAAATTTATCCAAAAGGTATTTGAACCACTTCTGGAAACATTACAGCACACAGTCCTGAGGCAGCCCTGCCTTATAAATGTGTAAAGATATATAAGTAATTAGAAAAACACATATTGCCATCTGGATTACATTTTTTATTGCACAATCATTATCACTAATGAATATGCAAAACACCACTGACTGTGTGCCAGTGTTCACACTGAATAAATCTAGCAGTCTTTACTATCAATGATTTTTATCAGTATCTGATCCTGCTACTCACAGTTTCCTTTTAGATTTTATAGTAAAAACCTCCTTAATTAAGCCCAACTCTTTCAGGTTTGCAATCTGACTTTCATGTTAAGAATCACTGCTTGCGATGATTGTTAGTCGTCAAGCTGGAACTCAGAGATCTGACATCAGAGGACTGTACCATGAAGCCAGATTAGTGGCTTATCCAGGTAACTTTGGCTTTAGTCAGTGAATTTTCTGTATCACTTAGTTGACTAACTTTTGATTGGGCTAGATCACCATGGTAACTTAGGGTGACCTCATGCCCTGGTTGGGACCAGATTAAGTTTTGAGTTTCATTTTAGAATCACTTGAAAGTGATCTGTGAACACTAAATTTCCTAACTGTCTGACAAAAAGAGATGATATATAGATCTACAGCCGGAGGAAAATCTAGGTAGATTTATGCAAACCTGATCCTATAAGAGAGCACAAATCAGCTGTGTCTCCCATGCTGGCTGCATCCTCCACCACAGAATTGTAGCGTCTGTCTCACTTCAATGAGGAAAAAGTCGAATGAAATGCAACATGACCGTTCAGCCGGAGGTCGCTTTGGAAAACACCACATATGTATCCGAATTAGGACCACATATGAAAGTGGCCTGGGTCTGGTGTGAAAAAAATCGGATATGTGTTGTTCAGACTGTCATTAAAAAATCAGATATGGGTCACATTTGTGTAAATGAGACCCATATCTGTGCTGAGATCCATTTTTTTTTAATGTGGGTGTTCACATTATAATTTAAATGTGATCCCCATCAGACTGGAGTATGAACGGTCTCCAGCTATGAAGTGGCCCGCATGTGCAGAAGAAAACGTAACGCCAGACACACCGTTGTGTTTGCGGAAGTAAATATGAGCCCCGAATGATTTTTTTTGGGGGGGAGGGAGGGACACAATTTCTTCACTTTGATGCAGCGGAGCAAAATAAATGTTAAAAACATTCAGAAATGTTTATGCACAAAATGAGACCGGCTTAATTCCTCTACATGCCAGATGACCGCTGTGATCAGCTCTGCTTTAACAGAGCTTGTGGAGAAAAAGGAATAGGCGACAGGCTACGAGCTGGAATGAGACAAGGCTTTATTTTCTCCACCATACTGCAAACATGCTTCATAGCTGGTGTGAGCTACTGCGCTGCTAAGGTCCCTGTACATAGCTTTTATACCTGTTGCACAGACAAAGAGAATGTGTGGCACATTAGCATTTTGATTGTCAGTAAATACACATCATTAACATGACATCAACTGGCGTCGCTTTGACCGCTGCTTCTGGTCTCCGCGACTCCAGGTTATTCTTTTCTTCCTCGGGGGGTGCTGCCAGAGACTCCCCTCTCCTGGGCTACGGTCACACTGCAGGTTTTCATGCTCAATTCCGATTTTTTGACACAAATGTGACCCATATCTGATTTTTTTTAATAACAGTCTGAAAGGCACATATCTGATTTTTTCACACCAGACCGAGGCCACTTTCATATGTGGTCCTGATTCGGATACGTATCTGATATTTTCCAAAGTGACCTCAGTCATGTCGCATGTCATCCAACTTTTCCTCATTGAAGTGAGACAGACACTACAATTCTGCTGTGGAGGATGCCGCAGGCATTGCAGACAGCTGATTTGTGCTCTCTTTTTTAAATCAATCTTCTTCCCTTTATCACTGGATCATAATTCTGTCGGCTCCCACGGCACAACAACTTCAAAATTGCAGGCGGGTTGGGGAATTCGGGGCTGAAACCGTCAGACATTACAGGCACACAGTAACGGCACATTTAAAAAAAAGGTAATGGCACATTTACCAGATGCTGTAAACAGCACAGTCCTGGCCGCTGTATTATGTAAATGACTGTGGAGCGCAATGCCCAGATAGGGGTATACGAAAACACAGTCCAGGGTAACGGTCACACTGCAGGTCTTGATGCTCAATTCCGATTTTTTTTGCTGAGATCTGATTTTTTTGTGTGGGCATTCACATTACAACTTAAATCCGGCCTCCATCAGACTCCAGTGTGAACAGGCCACGGCTATGAAGTGACCCGCATGTGCAGAAGAAAGCCTAACGTCAGACGCAGCGTTGTAGAACGATTGGGGGGGGCGGGCAGAACTTCTTAACCCTGATGCAGTGCAGCAAAATAAAATGTTACCTCATAAATATGAGACCGGCTTCATTCCTCTACAGGCCAGATGACCACCGTGATCAGCCTGCTTTAACAGAACTGATCGATTAAACAGCCCTTAAATGTGCCTTTACTGGGCGCCTGTAATGTCTGACAGTTTCAGCCCTGAACCCCCCCCCCCCCCCGAAATTTTGAAGTTATTGAGCCAACAAAATAACAATCCAGTGATAAAGGGAAGGAGATTGATTAAAAAGAGAGCACAAATCAACTGTGTCTGCCATGCTGGCTGCATCCTCCACTTCAGAATTGTAGCGTCTGTCTCACTTCAATGAGGAAAAAGTTGGATGAAATGCGACATGACCGTTCAGATGGAGGTCGCTTTGGAAAATATCAGATACGTATCTGAATTAGGACCACATATGAAAGTGGCCTGGGTCTGGTGTGAAAAAATCAAATATGTGGTGTTCAGACTGTCATTAAAAAATCAGATATGGGTCACATTTGTGCAAAAAAATTGGAATTGAGCATTAAAACCTGCAGCATGACCGTAACTATGGATCCTGAAAAAAATTGATCCGATTAAGACATGCACTTCCATATGTCACACGTTTGAACGGACTAAATCATTTTGACATCCGCACAATTATCCGGCATTCCGGAAACAGTAGAAGAAGCAACTTCCGATGTAAACAAACCCCGCTTTGTGTCTTTCTCTTTTTGAAATGGGCCTGTATTATGTTATTCAGACTGTATTTTTGCTTCTGCTGGTCTCCGTAATGAAGCTACAAGTCCAGCAGTACATACTTCTGCATATGACGAACAGAGGGAGACAGCAGGACGAGACAGACCAGATTTGTTTTACTCCCGCCATGTCTTCCGCTAGCTGCTGTAAAGGCGGAAATACGTCACGTCGATGTGTGGCTGACGTACAGACATGCGCAGTAAACATATTTTCTACCCAAATTTCGGAATAAGTGTTTATATGTGCACCAATCGGATTAACAATTTGATTGCAAAAGAACACTCTAAATAACACATTACAGGTCCATTTCAAAAAGAGAAAGACACAAAGTGGGGTTTGTTTACATCGGAAGTTGCTTCTTCTTCTACTGTTTCCGGAGTGTCAGACAATTGTGTGCATGTCAAAATGATTTAGTCCGTTCAAACGTGTGACACATGGAAACGCACATCCTAAAGGGATCACCTTTTTCAGGATCCATGTAAACAGTAAAGTTCTGATCTGAATTGTAATCAGATTGAAGAAATTTTGCACATGTAACCATGGCTATTGGTTCAGGATTTTGATGTACTGTATGCAGTCATTTATTTATTGTGCACCAGCATATAAACCTGAGTAAATTATTACCCCTGCCAAAGAGGTATTTTTTTTTTCCAGCATTTGTTTGCTTGTTAGCAGGATTACGCAAAAATTACCAGATAGATTTGGATGAAATTTTCACCAGAGGTGGCCTTTGACCTAAGGATGAACCCATTCAATTTTGGAGGTCATCTGAGAGTACATACCTCTACCAAGGTCCTATATTCTTAAGATTTGCTAGCAGGATTGCACAAAACTAGGTGTCAGGGCATGGACTGGGCCTCACATCCTCACTCTAAATGATGATTTTGTTCTTTGTTCTCAGGGCATGGGCCCTAGCCCATGTTCTCACTTTGAGTTTGCATTTTGGGGTTTTTTGTATTTGTTTATCATTGTCTGTTTTTTGTATTCCTTAGATTTATCTCTGCCGGTCTGTGACGACGGAGTGTCACCACTGTTATGGTTTATTGTATGTTTAACTATATTATTTGTGTAATATTTGTAAATGTTAATGATTGTTTGTTGAATGTGCACATATTATTTTTAGGATCTGTTTTTGACTATTTGGATTGCCTTTTTGTGAGATAATTGTTATGTTTGATTATTTGGGTAAAACAATTGGTGATTTCTAATTCCACATACCTTTGCCAACATGCTTCCCGATGGTGTCCAGGCAAAAGACTCTTTAGGGGTTGAACGCCTTTTTAAAGGATACCAGCAGGAAGGCAGCAAGTGATGGCGAGTTGAGGGGTGATTTAAAAATATTAAATAGGGGATTAAATTATTTAGCGAATTATTTATGGTATTATTTATTCTGTATTATTTATATGTATTTGTCACGCCTGGCTCTCACGAGCCAGAAAGGAGATGCGAGGGCGACCAGTGAGTTTGCGTAATTTATTAACATAAACACACAGAGTACAAAATAACAAAGTAAAGAGCCACGTGGGGCTAAAACACACACACACAACACTAGATAACGAACAGTAAAGTAAAGAGCCTCGTGGGGCTAAAATACGCACAGAACTAAGGACAACATACAACCCAGGGAGAAAGGCTAGAGAGGCGGCGAGGGGAAACACACGCTGAGTCGCAGCACTTACTTTGGGGGTAGCGCCGAGGTAACGGCGAACTGAAGCTAGACATAGGAGCTACAGTCGTGGAAACACAGGGCACGTCTTTCCATAGCGAGGTCGCAGCGACGAGTAACTCTCGACTGCTCGCTTAAATGGGGAAGATAATTAATAATGGGAGACAGCTGTCCCAGAGCAGCTGAACTAGACAGCTGGGAATCAGCTGGGCGCTGTCAAAGTACGGGCCTTGTAAGACCCGGCACGGACTACCACGGAGCAGGAGCGACACTGGACAACCTGAACGCGGAGAAGGATAGCGTCCAGGTGGTGACAGTATTCTGTAAATAGGTGGGGATTAGTTATGGACTTTTAGATGCTATTGGGTATGTGTGGAAAATGAAAATGTTATTGTCTTACCTGGGGATATGGTATGTGCTAATTGACTTTGATTATCTCAGATAGTATATAACAGGTGTGGTTATCGTTAAGAATCAATGTGGTCATCGATTGATGGATTGTTGATGGAGAGTCGTGTCGGTGTGAAGATATGGTATGTTCGCTGAAGTTGTTACCTGTGAAGTTTTTTTGAAATAAAATTTGAAAATTGATGATTTTCCAGTCAGCCTGCGTCTTCGTTACATTTGCCATGTTACATTTGGTGGCAGCGGTGGTCCGTTCCCAGGACGACGTAACATTTGGTGGAAGTGGTGGAAAGAGCACGGGACGGAAGGATTGATGGCGAGAAGAAAAGTAATGAGGCAAGAGGAGCAAGTTGACTCTGATGCAGCTATGGCAGCTGAGGAGCCAGGAGCCAGCGGACTGGGCGAGCTCGAGGAGCTAACATGCTTAGTAAAGTCCTTGGTTCATTCGCTGACTGTCAGAGATTGTCAGAGGGAAGAAGAAGCCGCTCTTCAAGACCAAAGGTGGCAGACTGTAGATAATCAAATTCATCGGGTGCAGTCGCAAGTGGCGGAGTTGAGAGAGGAGTATGGGAGCCGGGCTGAACGCAGTGGTGACGATGACGCTTCGGGGGAAGACCCCAGGGTGACGGCCAGTCGGGTCGGCCCGCAGGAGGATGATTTACCGCTGCAGGTGCAGCCGAGGAGAATGCGAACGCACCACGAACCCAGGCTGAATCCGCTCTCTCCAGAGGATGACATCGAGCTCTACCTGGCGACTTTTGAGAGGATCGCTACAGTCTGCCGCTGGCATGAAGAAGAGTGGGCTATCTAGTTGGCTCCTTTACTCACAGGTAAAGCACAAAGTGCATATGTACTGATGGACATTGCTGACACGGACAATTATAAAAAAGTGAAAGAAGCAATTTTAAATAAGTATGAAATAATACCTGACACCTATAGGAGAAGGTTTCGTGCTCTGGACATTTATCAGGACGAAACCCCTCGTGAATTGTATATACGTTTGAAGGACTTGTTTTGTAAATGGATCAAACCAGAGACCTCAACTGTAAAAGACATTATGGAACTAATAATTTTGTAACAGTTTCTGCGGATGGTGAACCCGGAACTGGGAATCTGGATACAAGAGCGGGACCCGAAGACTGCAGAGGGCGCTGCTCGTCTGGCGGAGGTTTTTCTGTCGGCCCGGTCTGGGAGCAGAAGAACTACTCTCGGCCGTGACAGCTCTTTCACCGCATGGAGTAAGTCTAATGAGGGTGAAAGGGGTGGTCCAGCTCAAAATAGGCTGCATTCCAGTTCCAGTCAAAGCACAAATAGCAGATATGAAAGTAGCAAAAAGTCATGTTCTGTTTTGAATAAGGGTTTTGAATAAGGATATACGCTGTTATCAGTGTCATAAGATCGGTCACACTCAGTATTCATGTCCTGCCATAAAGAATGATAAACCCTCATTATTATGCTCAGTTCCAAGACCTACTCTGTCAGCACCAATTCATGGTGAAATATATAAGACTACGGTTCTGCTAAATGGTCAGTGTGAAGAGGCCTTGTTAAACTCCGGTTGTTTCCAGACTGTTGTTTTGCCCAAATTAGTCCCGAGAGATTTATGGAGTGAGACTACAGTCAATATCAGTTGTGTTCATGGGGATAAGAAATCGTACCTGACCGCTGATGTCTATTTAACAGTAGGGGGTCACACTTATCTCCTTCCTGTAGCTCTTGTGCCTGATTTGCCTTATTCTGTTATTCTTGGCAATGATGTTCCAACTTTGTTGGACATTATACAACAGGTTAGAGGTGAACAAACTGAGGGACAGGCAGGTGGCGCTATTGAGCAGAGGCTTGATGCACCTGTTGGAAAAATTTGTAATATGGTGACAACCAGGGCGCAGAGGGCTGCCAATGTTCTTCAGGAATTGCCGTTCCATGATTCTGAGATAGAGGCAGGCCCTATTAAACAGGCTAAATCCAAGGCTCAGAGGAGAAGAGATAAGGTGTTAGCTTCAGTAAAGAATTTGGGTGAAGAAACACCACAGCTAAGTCAGTTAGTAGAGTTTGACATCCCTCCTGACATAGCTGCATTGCAGAAAGCTGACCCAGCACTTGGACCATGGTTTGATAAAGTCTCGGAGATTGAGGGTGTGAAACAGGGTAGAACGGATTGTTTGGCTGAGGCCATGTATGTCATTAAAAAGGGCATTTTGTACCAGCAACAAGGTGAAGTTATGGCCATAGCTTTGCCACGGGACCTCACACCACAGATTATGGAACTGGGACATGTTATCCCTTGGGCAGGTCATCTAGCATTTCAAAAGACTTTACAGAGAATTGCTAGAAGGTTTGTGTGGCCAGGAATGTATACCCAGATAAAGGAGTTCTGCATGTCATGTTCAGTATGTCAGATTACATCACCTAGGGGAGTAGCCCGTGCCCAACTGCACCCATTACCAATTATTGGAACACCATTTGACAGAATAGGGATGGATGTAGTTGGCCCCCTAGAGAGAAACTCATCTGGTAATAAATACATTCTGGTGATTTGTGACTATGCTACTCGGTACCCAGAAGCCTTCCCCCTGAAATCTATCAAGGCTAGGCAGGTTGCCAACTGCCTTATCCAGTTATTTTCAAGGGTATGCATACCCAGAGAGATTCTAACAGACTGTGGAACAAATTTCTTGTCAAAACTGTTGCAGCAGGTACATAAGCTGTTGGGTATTAAGGGTATTAAGACCACCCCATATCACCCTCAGACTGATGGACTAGTGGAGCGATTCAATCAGACTCTGAAAAACATGCTGCGGAAATTTGTTTCTGATACGGGCTCGGATTGGGACCAACGGGTACCATACTTATTATTTGCTTATCGGGAGGTGCCCCAGGCTTCAACAGGGTTCTCACCTTTTGAACTACTGTATGGTCGTCAGGTGAGGGGCCCGCTGGACTTATTAAAGGAGTACTGGGAGAGTCCACCGAGTGATCAGGACAATGTGGTCTCATATGTTAAGATGAGAGAGAAACTGGATCGAATGACTGCTTTGGCTCAGGAGCACATGAGGATGGCGCAGGCCAAACAAAAAAACTTGGTATGACAAGAAGGCCAGAAAAAGGGTTTTTCACCCAGGTCAGCAGGTTTTGTTATTGCTGCCCTCGTGTGACAGTAAGCTGTTGGCTCAATGGCAGGGGCCGTATGAAATCTCTAAAAAACTAAGTTCAGTGACATATGAACTGTATATGCCTGACAGGAAGGTAAAACATCAGACCTTCCATATTAACTTGTTGAAAGAGTTTCAGCAGCCTGGTCATCATCAGCAGCAGCCTGTTCTTCAGGAGACACATCATCAGCTTTTCATTTGTGCGACGGAAATGGATGAGGAGAGAGAACAGTCTTTTCCCACAAATGTGTTAGAGCCGTGTTTATTTCAAGTGTCTCATTTGCAGGTTGGTCAGCAGAGACAGTTAGAGGCACTGTTAGATCCAGAATTGTTTCAGGAGAGACCTGGTTTCACCACATTGGTGCATCATAAAGTGCATTTGAAAGAAGAAGCTGTTCCACGTAGGAAATCTTACAGGATCCCGGAGCGATTGGTTCCAAAAATGAAGCAGGAGATTGATTTGATATTGCAGCTGGGAGTGATCGAGGAGTCAGTCAGTGAGTGGTGTAGCCCGATTGTGCTGGTACCCAAAAAGGATGGCTCTTTGAGATTCTGTATTGACTTCAGATATCTCAATTCAGTATCTAAGTTTGAGTCATACTCCATGCCCCGGATTGATGAACTATTAGAGAAAGTGGGCAGGGCTAGGTTTATTTCTACACTGGACCTATGCAAGGGGTATTGGCAGGTGGCATTGGCACCGGAGACAAAAGAACTTACAGCCTTTAAAACACCTTATGGCAGTTTCCAATTTAGGGTTATGCCATTTGGCCTTCAGGGGGCACCTGCAACTTTTCAGCGGCTCATGGACTAAGTATTGAGAAGGGTATCGAACTTTGCAGCTGCCTATCTGGATGACGTAGTCATCTATAGTCAGACTTGGGAAGAACATTTGGTACACCTTGGGCAGGTCCTTCAGTTGATTAAGAGGGCAGGACTGACGATCAATCCATGCAAATCTGCGTTTGGACAGCAGCAGGTGGAGTACCTGGGACATGTGGTTGGTCAGGGGGTCATTAGACCACGAGTAGGTAAAGTGGATGCCATCCGAACCTATCCTGTGCCCACTACTAAGAAGAAGGTATGATCATTCATGGGAATGGTAGGATGGTACAGTAAGTTTATTCTCCACTTTGCTGAAAGAGCAGCAGTTTTGACTGACCTCACTAAGGCTTCAGCACCAAATAGGGTAAAATGGACAAAGGAGTGTGACAGAGCTTTTGAGGATCTGAAGAGGGCTATTTCTGGTGAGAAGGTTCTCTACAGTCCAGATTTTGCTCGTCCGTTCATTCTACAGACAGCTGCTTCAGGAGTTGGCATTGGAGCAGTACTTCTCCAGGAGGAGAGGGGAGAAAGACACCCAGTACTGTTCTTGAGTCGTAAGTTGTTGGACCGGGAGACGAGATACTCTACGGTAGAGAAGGAATGTCTTGCCATGAAATGGGCAATAGGGTCTTTGAAGTACTATTTACTGGGGCGTCATTTTATGTTGGAAACAGATCATCGGGCCCTACAGTGGTTGAACAGGATGAAGGACATGAACAGTCGTCTCACAGGGTGGTATGTGTCCCTTCAATCATATAACTTTACTGTTCGGTATGTGGCAGGGAAAACTAACCTTGTGGCAGATAGTATCTCAAGAGTACATGACTCTTAGAGTACTGTACTCTTGGGAAAAGGGGGGAGGAAATGTGACGACAGAGTGTCACCACTGTTATGGTTTATTGTATGTTTAACTATATTATTTGTGTAATATTTGTAAATGTTAATGATTGTTTGTTGAATGTGCACATATTATTTTTAGGATCTGTTTTTGACTATTTGGATTGCCTTTTTGTGAGATAATTGTTATGTTTGATTATTTGGGTAAAACAATTGGTGATTTCTAATTCCACATACCTTTGCCAACACGCTTCCTGATGGTGTCCGGGCAAAAGACTCTTTAGGGGTTGAACGCCTTTTTAAAGGATACCAGCAGGAAGGCAGCAAGTGATGGCGAGTTGAGGGGTGATTTAAAAATATGTAAATAGGGGATTAAATTATTTAGCGAATTATTTATGGTATTATTTATTCTGTATTATTTATATGTATTCTGTAAATAGGTGGGGATTAGTTATGGACTTTTAGATGCTATTGGGTATGTGTGGAAAATGAAAATGTTATTGTCTTACCTGGGGATATGGTATGTGCTAATTGACTTTGATTATCTCAGATAGTATATAACAGGTGTGGTTATCGTTAAGAATCAATGTGGTCATCGATTGATGGATTGTTGATGAAGAGTCGTGTCGCTGTGAAAATATGGTATGTTCGCTGAAGTTGTTACCTGTGAAGTTTTTTTGAAATAAAATTTGAAAATTGATGATTTTCCAGTCAGCCTACATCTTCGTTACATTCGCCACGTTACACGGTCCTTTGTTATTTATTATTTATATTAGATCATGCCTCCTATGTTTTGTATTTTTAATAGTTCTTTTTATTATTCAGTCTCGTGTGTTAGTTTTATTCTTATCATAGTCATGTTTGCCCTGTTATTTCTGTCACATTCTGCTGTTTTGGTTTGGCTTTATTTTGTGATTGCTCTCTGCTCTCTTTTGCATTGCCTGATTTAGCCTTGATTGATTTGTTAAGTGCACACACAAGTTTGTAATTAGGTTCGTTCTGTTTCACCTGTTACTTAAGGGATACAGCCCCTCACCTGGGTGCTGTGTTCTCGTAATTATTTTGGCATTTAATCACGCTTCGGTCTTGCCTGATTGAGTCTCGCCTGTTGGATTATTTTCTGCCTTGTTTGCCTGTCTTGCCTGCCCGTTTTGGATTTAGTATTTAAACCCTCGAGCTGGCCTGGGTTTATACCAGCTCCAATAAAACTTTTGGAACTTTAAGTTTCGCAATTGGGTTCAGCTCCTTCAACTCACCGTGACACTAGGGGACAGATTTTGATGAAATTTTTACCAGAGGTGGCCCTTGGACGATGATTCAAAGATTTTTATTTGGCAATACTTCTATCTGTATGGGACATACAGTAGAATTGAAATGTCGTTCGTCTCTCTCTTAGTGGTGTGCACAATATTTAAGACAAGGAGGAATAAGGATAGAAAACAACAACAATCTACAGTGGAGTGAAAAAGTGTTTGCCCCCTTCCTGATTTCTCATTTTTTTATGTTTGTCACACTTAAATGTTTCTGTCATGGGCAGCGAGAGCGCGCTCCTCCTGTCCTGCCTCACATTCACCAACTCATCACTGCACCTGAGGCAGAAGACACACCTGCCCCCGCTCATCAGCCAGCGGACTTAAGGAGGCTCTCTCCCCGCATTCAACGCTGGCTCTTTTTTTTTTTTAAATTTACCTTTTGTTCTTATTCAAGACAAAAATAGAAAGATGTTTTTACCTTCTTTACATGTTTCGACTGTGCACTGCAGCCTTCGTCAGAAGAGTCAGCTGATTGCTGCCAGGTGTCATTTTATCAGCTGACTTTCGTAGGAAGTTATGGACAAAATTGTATTGTAACATCGGGGCTGTGTTAAGGGGGGCAGTGTAACATCGGGGCTTTTTCCCAACATGCCTTGCTAGTAGAGACTTTATTTTTGTGTGCGTGTTTAATGTTATTACTGTGCTATTATACTGCTGTGTCATTATAACTGCGTTATAATGACCCAGCAGTGTTATAGGTAGAATTAGAGCAGGAGTGATTATGTGTGTGTAACCCTGATATAAATGGAGGGCAGTGAGAATGACCTCCCCTCCTGTCTGTGATTGTGACTGGGTTTAATAAAGCCCGTTGTGTTGCAGCCATCTGCTCCCTTTCTTTGTGTGAACCTCGCCTACGTCACACTGGTGTCAGGAGTGGGAACCATGGAACAGATGGAAGCCAGGATCAGAACGAAGATCCAGCAGCTGGAGTGACTCATCGCTCAGCTGGCGACGGACGACGGAGCTGAGACATCGACCCCCGGAGCCGCTCGCCGGGACGAACGAAGCAGCAGACCTGACGGGACCAGCGTACCCCGCCTTCTGCCTCTTTCAAGGCAGGGTGGGCTGAGCAGAGCAAACCAGCCCCGCTCCTTGCCGGCGATTCCACTGCGACCAGGGGCGGCGATCGATTGGGAGGCGACCGGCTCATCCATCCGACAGCGGACCAACATTCCCCGCTTCAACGGCGAGATCCCGCTGGATGACTACCTGGTCCAGGTCGAGCTGGCCGCCTCGCTGAACAGCTGGCCACCAGAAGAAACCGCTGTGCAGGTCGTGCTGGCCTTGGAAGGGAAGGCTCTCTGCATGTTGTCTGACCTCTGGCCCGAGGAGCGCTGCAGCTGGCCAGCGCTACAGGGAGCACTCCAGAGACGGTTTGGGAGAACGGCCGATGCTGAGCATGCCAAGGAACAGTTGGCCAACCGCCGTCGAGGCAGCCAGGAGAGACTAGGAGCCTACGCGGCGGACATACGGCTGCTAACATGGCGCAGCTACCCGGATTTCGAACCGGAGGTAGTGGAGAAACTCGCCCTCCGGAACTTCATCCAAGGTCTCCGCCCGGCCCGGCTCCAGGACCATGTACGGATTAACGCCGTGAGCAACTCGGACACTGCGGTGGCAGAAGCAGAGCCGGTAGAGCCTCTAATGAATCGTACAGCTGAGCCAAGACAAAGAGCCTTCCAGGCCATGGCTGAGAATGAGGGGGAGGAGGATGAGTTACCGCAGACCACGGCAGCACGTCCATGGAGAAGACGGCCACGGCGGCACGCGGAAGGGTGCTTCCGCTGCGGAGAGCCAGGACACATTGCACAGTACTGCCCTGCACCCACCCCACGACAACCCGGCCCCTCGCCAACGTTAAACTAGAGCGAGGTGGCATGGATTGGGACAGGCTGCCTCCCGCAGATGTTCGCGCCGGCGCCGCACATGGGCCGAATTGGACACTCGCCATGGATGTATTTACAGTGCAGCCTGGACAAGACGTCGATCCGGGCACTGATTGACACCGGCTCTACAATCTCCTTGGTCTGACCCGGTGTGCTGCCGGGCACGAACGAGACGGCCCCACGGGGGTGGGAACCCACCGAGTGCTACGTCACCACAGCAACCGGTGAGCGCACCAGATTGGGGGGCGGAGAGTTCTCGTGGTGGGGGTAGCTGGTCAGAACATAAAACACCTGTTCTGGCTGGCTGACATCCAAGACCCCCTGTATTATTGGACTCGACCTGCTCGCAGCGTGGAATGCCAAGATCGACACTGCCAGACTGTCCCTTCAGCTGGGAACCCGGACCATCACGCTCCACAGCGGAACCCAGAGAAGGAACACAGAGGCCTGCGCGATCGAGGGACCGCCAGGACGGACTGGACCAAGCGGGCCACCGCGAGGACTGGACACAACGGTGCCACCATCACGAGCACACACAGGGACAGCAAGGGGAGGGGTCAACGTGTTGGCAGAGACGCAGCAGGTGGTCAAGGAATTATTCCAGCAGAGCTGCAGCGGGCTGGAGCTGGGACAGAGACGCCAGCTGCGGGAGCTGTTGGACTGCTATATGGGTGTCTTCACTGCTAAGGACGAGGAATGCACCCAGACCGGCTTGGTGCAGCACGAGATCAACACCGGTGAGACCAGGTCGATTCAGCTCCGCCCACACCGGCTGCCCTTTTTAAGGAAGGCAGCAGCAGAACAAAAAGTGCGAGAAATGCTGGAGGCAGACATTATTGAGCCCTCCAGCAGCCCCTGGGCGGCGCCGGTGGTGCTGGTCAGGAAGAAGGATGGGTCGTGGCGGTTCTGCGTGGATTACCGACGCCTGAATGACGTCACCCGTAAGGACTCCTACCCCCTGCCCCGCACAGATGACGTGCTGGACCACATCGCTGGCTCCAGCAGGCTCAGCTCGCTGGATCTATGCAGCAGCTATTCTCAGGTAGAGCTGTCACCTGAGGCCCGCCAAAAAACAGCCTTCTCCATCGGGCAGGGACTGTACCAGTTTAAAGTGATGCTGTTGGACTCTGCAGCGCTCCGGCCACCTTTGAGTGCTTGATGGAGCGAGTGCTGGCTCATGTGCCCCGGAGTCGCTGCGTTGTTTACCTGGACGACCTACTGGTGCATGCAGCTGATTTTGACAGCGCCCTGTCCAATCTCCGAGAAGTACTAGACGCCATCCGACAGACTGGGCTGCGGTTACACCAGAGGAAATGCCACCTATTCCGGCGGGAGACCACCTTCCTGGGCCACGTCGTCAGCGCAGCGGGAGTCGCCACCGACCCAGAAAAAGTGGCGGCGGTGAGAGACTGGCCAGTGCCGCGAAATGTGGGAGAGCTGAGGAGCTTTCTCGGACTGGCCTCCTATTATAGGAGGTTTGTGAAGGACTTTGCCACCATCGCCAGCCCGCTGCATCAGCTGACGCATAAAGGACGCGCATTTCAGTGGAGTAAGAGCTGTGCTGCTTCTTTTTCCCCAACTTCGCGCAGCGCTCATCAGAGCCCCCATCCTGCAGTAACCCGACCCAAACCGCCCTTTCATCGTAGACACGGACGCCAGCAATAAGGGCATCGGGGCAGTGCTATCCCAGGAGGGAGAACACGGAGAGCAGGCAGTCGCTTTCTTCAGCCGCACTCTCAGCAGAGCCGAGAGGAATTACTGTGTTACTTACAGTGTGTGAATGTGTGTGTGAATGGGTGGATGGCAGGATCTGTAAAGCGCTTTGGTCATCAAGAGATGAGAATAAAAGCGCTATATAAGTGAATGCCATTTACCATTTACCATTTTACTCGCAGAGAGCTGTTGGCTGTCATCCAGGGGCTGCGTCATTTCCGCCCGTATGTGTACGGGGGGAAATTCCAGCTCAGGACGGATCATGCTTCCCTGACCTGGCTGCTGAACTTTAAGGAACCGGATGGACAGTTGGCGAGATGGCTGGAGGCACTGCAGGATTATGATTTTCAGACTGTGCATCGAGCAGGCCGCCTCCATGCCAACGCTGACGCGCTGTCTTGGCGTTCCTGTGTGGCAGAGGAGTGTCATCACTGCCAGCGGGCTGAGGATCGAGACCAAGCCGTCCCACAGGCTGCTGCTCTCCGGACCGCTGCGAGCAGGAATAACGCACCGATGCACAGCCCCTCCTCGGATGATCGGGCAGCCTCCCCCAGCGATGACGTCACAGAGGTCCTTGGCACGCAGCAGCTGCAGAGCAAGCAGGACAGAGACCCTGTCATTTCTTGGGTTCGGCAGTGGCTGGACGCAGGACAGCGGCCCGCCTGGGAGGCTGTGTCTGCGCTGGACCCAGAGACTAAGGCCCTACACTCCTAGTGGGCCAACCTCCGCTGTCATGAGGGCATGGTGTATCTACAGTGGCAGACAGCTGCTGGTTCCTCGTCGACTCTGACCCAACGTACTCCAGCTGGTTCATGGGGCAGTAGGAGTGGGCCACTTCGGGGTGACAAAGACTCTGCAGCGTCTTCGAGCCCGGTTCTACTGGCCCGGATGTCATCAGAATGTGGAGCTCCACATCCATCGCTGTGACACCTGCACAGCTCAGAAAGGGCCAACTCAGCGATCCCATGCTCCCCTGCAGCAGTACTGGGTGGGAGCACCGATGGAGCGGGTGGGAGTGGACATTCTGGGCCCTTTCCCAACCACGGACTGGGGGAACCGCTACATGCTGGTCGCAATGGATTATTTCACTAAGTGGCCAGAGGCGTACGTGGTCCCAGACCAGAGTGCCGCTACGACGGCATCAAAGCTGGTGGACGAAATGTTCTGTCGGTTTGGCGCACCGGAGGTGCTGCACAGCAATCAGGGTCGGAACTTCGAGGCGGAGGTCTTCGGAGAGGTCTGCAAGTGGCTGGGCATCCGGAAGACCTGGACCATCCTGCTGCATCCACAGAGCGACGGCCTGGTCGAACGATTCAACCGGACCCTCACCACCCAGCTCGCTATCCTAGTGAACCAGCGACAGCAAGACTGGGACCTGCATCTGCCTTTTGTTTTGTGGGCATACCGGACGGCAGCTCAGGAATCCACCCGGTGCACCCCTGCAGCGCTCATGTTTGGACGCGAGCTGCGCACACTGGTGGATTTGATATTCGCCCCCCCCCCCCCGAGCCGGAGGTGGAGGGCAAACCCGGGTTGGATTATTTTTTTTGTTTGAAGGAATGTCTCCACACGGTGCACGAACTGGCTCGGGAGGCCCTGGCAGCGGTGGGGGGTCGGCAGAAGCGAGCGTATGACTCCCGCTGCCAGAGGAGGGACTTTGCACTAAGAGATCGAGTCTGGGTTTTCTGCCAGAAGCGAAAAAGAGGACGATCACCGAAGTTGGCGAGCCATTGGTCGGGACCGTGTGTGGTTCTGCAGAGACTGTTGGATGTGGTGTACAGGGTGAGGCTTAAGAAAAGGCACAGGGTCGTGGTACTTCACTGTGACCGTCTCACCCCGTACCAGCCATCTGCCCCGCTGGTGGTCAAGCCGGAGCCTTCATCCCAACCAGATACTCCGACCGAGACTCAGATGGACACTGGTGGGCCTGTACATGCTGGTCGTCGGCATCGAAGGCCGCCCCGACACCTGGACGGGTTTGTGTTGGACTTTTGAGTTGGACTCTCATTTTTCTGGGGACAGGAACAAGTCGGGGGGGGGGGCAGTGTAACATCGGGGCTGTGTTAAGGGAGGCAGTGTAACATCGGGGCTTTTTCCCAACATGCCTTGCCAGTAGTACTTTATTTATAATTTATAAATAAATTTATACTATATAAATAAATTTATACTTTTACTTTAATAGTACTTTATTTTCGTGTGTGTGTTTAATGTTATTACTGTGCTATTATACTGCTGTGTCATTATAACTGCGTTATAATGACCCACCAGTGTTATAGGTAGAATTAGAGCAGGAGTGATTATATGTGTGTAACCCTGATATAAACGGAGGTCGGTGAGAATGACCTCCCCTCCTGTCTGTGATTGTGAGTGTGTTTAATAAAGCCTGTTTTGTCGCAGCCATCTGCACCCTTTCTTTGTGTGAACCTCGCCTACGTCACAGTATCAAAGACTTCCACCGGCTGGAGAAATTGGAAAAAAAACACGGGCACGCTGAAGAAACCACCTGAGATTTAACCTCCGTTGTAGAGATGAGGATGTCACACCAGCAAGCCTCAACATAAAAAAATCCAGTCCCGACCAAAAATGCAGAAAAAATTATCAATAAAGCACGGGAAGACCTGATCAAAGAACGGATAAGAATGACGGCAAACAAAGTGGACAGAATCAACAACCAGATCAAGGAGGAAATGGAGATTTTCAAGAAACACTACCCGACTGACCAGGAAATGCAGGAGCAGATAAAAGCACAATTAAAACACGCACATGAACAAGAATTCATTATAACGAAAAACTGCCAAAAAAAAACTTAGAGAAAGGAAGAATGGACGAAGACAAACACACACGGAAACGAACGCTAAGCAGGTCAAAAACTGATCAAAACACACACTCACAGACACGGAGAAAAAAGTGCTGAGCAGAGGACTGAACTTCGCCGTCACACCAGCCAGAATACCTCATGAAGAATACATCCTCACAACAGAACTTGCATGTAAAAAAATCCAAGACCAAGGGGAAAAAGCATCACTCCGGAAAGCAGTTGCAGGAATCCTCAAAATGGCCAAACTACCACAAAGCAACGTTACAAAAGAAGAAGAAAAAGCATTAAACTCACTCAAGACAGATAAAACAATCACAATCCTCCCATCAGATAAATGCAGAACGACAGTAGTATTGGACACGGAAGCATATGAAAAACAGATGGAAACCATGTAGGCAGATAACAGCCCATATGAAATCATTAAAACAAACCCCACAGAAGAAAAGCAAAAAATGCTAAAAGCCCTTCTCAAACCCCTATTAGAAAGCAAAAAAATCACAAAGGACGCATACGATCACGTGATTCCCAGCATCACCCCCCGGATCTATATCTACATAAGAAGGATATCCCACTGCGGCCAATAATAGACAGTATCGGATCAGTCACGTACAACTTATCAAAGGCCCTGGATGAAATCATCAAACCCCTCCTTGGACTATTAGATTTCCACAGCAAAAACTCAAAAGAGCTGGCACAAGAACTCAAAAATATGAAAACAGAATCAGACAAGATCCTCATTTCACATGATGTAATTTCATTATTCACAAAGACCCCTGTTGTTGTCACACTACAGTGCAAGAACACCTCAGTAATGCTAGAACCCTTAAAAGAGGCACCAATCTCACAGTTCACGACACATCCGAACTATTACAATTTGTTGCAAAATCCACCTATTTTCAATACAGAGGAAAAATCTACAGACAAAAAGAAGGATTTGGGATTGGCTTCAGGTGTGCTGGCAATGGAGTAGGTGTGTGCGTTGCTGGCTCCTGCTATATTTTTTTTTCTTTACTTTTTAAACCCTATTTTGCTGTAAGCTGTTAATGTTTTGGACATTTAATACGTGCAGAATCTGTTTTGAAATATGTCCAAAACAAGAAAGCAGACTGAAAAGGAGGCAGCAGGGAACAATATTAACACCAGCTTAGCTGAGGATGCTAGTATCAGCCTTAACCCTGCACTTGTTGCCTTGCTTGAGCAACACAGAATGTCCATAGCTGCTGACTTCAAAGCTTCATTTGAACTTATTAATGGTAAGCTGGACAAGATTCAAGCAGATGTGGCGAACCAGGAGCAACGTATTGGCGACCTTGAAAACAACGCGGAGGACGTCAGCCAGCGCCTAGCGGCGCTTGAAGTTACATGCGAGTCAATACAGGAGGAGAACAAACTTTTGAAAAACAAACTTTCTGACCTGGAGGGAAGAAGCAGGAGGCTGAATATTCGTCTGGTGGGTCTGCCGGAGTCCTTTGATGTGGGTCCACGGCCATCTGAATTTTTTTCTCGGCTGTTGGTGGACGTCTTTGGCGCACAAACTTTGCCATCTCCCCCAGAGCTGGATAGAGCCCACCGCAGCCTCATGTCCAAGCCGAGTCCGAATGGGAAGCCGCGCGCTGTCATTATTTGTTTCCACCGGTTTCGGACCAAAGACTTGGTGATGAGAGAAGCGCGGAGACGCCGTGGGACTTTGGAATATCGTGGGCATAAACTTCAGTTCTACGAGGATTATAACGCCGACGTTCAGAAGCAACAAGCCGAATATAAGGAGGTTATGTCCGAGTTGTACAAGAGAGGTTTTCGTCCTTCTCTTCTTTTCCCCGCCAGGCTCCGGATAACTCTTCCAGACGGCAAAAACCAGTGGCTGGCGTCCGTCTCAGAGGCCACCCGCTTCATGCAAACTATGGAGAGAAACCAGCAATTTTCGCCTTGAACTGGACATTTCTGGGTTGACCAGCTGCCGCGCTGGGCTGCTTGTTACTTCATTGAAGCTGCACTGACTGGACATTGATGCATTTTCAGATGTTTAAAAACAAGGTAAAATTGGCTCCCTATACGTTGTTGTTTACTTAATTCTTTTTTTAAATTTTATCTTATTTATTTATTTATTTTTTTTTAGGGTAAAACGTTCATATTATGCAGGATTGAAGCCAGTTGTATGGGAGCATTCTGTTAGGATGAAAATAGAGCAGGAGATGGAGCGGTTGCTGTTTTTTTGCAACCGGCTGGAGTGTTGTTATAGGTTTGGTTGTTGGATTTTTTTATTTTTTTATTTTTTTTTTTAATTTTTATTTTTTTATTTATTTTTTTTTGTTTTGTTTTTTTGTTATGGTTTTATTTACACCCCCCTTACCCCTTCCTTTTTTTTTTTTTTTACCCGTACCTCACTTTATTCTTCTTTGGGCTACACAACATAATATATAAATTTTACTCTTTGAATGAATAGTAATCTTACTTTGGTAAGCTGGAATGTGAAGGGGTTGAACCATCCAATTAAACGAAAGAGAGTCATGTCACGTCTAAAGCAGTTTAAGCCTGGGGTACTGTTTTTGCAGGAAACCCATTTGCAGGATTCCGACCACTTGCGTTTGTCAAAATGTTGGTCAGGACAATTTTTTCATTCAAATTTTAAAGCTAAGGCCAGGGGCGCTGCTATTCTTATTGATCGAAATATCCCATTTATTCCCTCTAATGTTGTATCAGATAAAAATGGACGATTTGTAATAGTATCAGGTAAACTTGGCGATAAACATGTCACTTTGGCTAATCTGTATGCACCGAATTTTGATGATGTGCACTTTTTTCGCAACCTTTTTTCGCAACTTCTAGATTTAAATACTCATTCTCTAATTCTTGGGGGTGACTTTAATTTGTATATGGATCCGATCTTAGATCGCTCATCTTCAAAACCTGCTAGTCTTAATAAATCTGCAACTTATGTTAAGTCTTTTCTTGAGGAATATAGCCTTACAGATCCTTGGCGTTTTTTACATCCTAACGGCAGGGACTATTCTTTTTTCTCTCACGTACACCATACTTATACCAGAATAGATTATTTTTTTGTTGACAATTTATTAATTAATAACCTTTGCTCTTGCAGTTATGATAGCATCTCGGTTTCTGATCATGCCCCTCTTGTACTTAAAATGATCCTCCATGGATGTGACTCCATGAGAAAGCATTGGAGATTGGATCCATTATTACTTACAGATGAAAAATTGGTTGCGAATATTTCTTCTAAAATTAATTTTTTTTTGAAAGAAAATAAAACTCCTGGTATGTCAAATAAAACGATATGGGAGGCCATGAAGGCATTTCTTAGGGGGGAATTTATTTCATTGGCAGCATTTAAAAGACGATCCTTAATACAGGAACAGAAGGTTATTTTAGATCAAATCCTGGACATTGACAGACAATATGCTCAATCTCCATCACCCGCTCTGTACAAGGAACGTATGACATTACAAACTAAATTTAATTTACTTTCTACTCGACAAATTGAAGGTTGTTTAATAAGGAACAAGAGTGAATTTTATGAACATGGCAAAAAAACCAGTAAACTTCTAGCTAATCAACTACGTGGTATTAGAGCTAAGCAAATTATTACTGGAGTTAGGACAGATAAAGGAGAGGTGACATCTGACCAACAAGCGATTAATGATATTTTCAGGTCATTTTATTCCAAATTATATACCTCAGAATATACAACAAACTTAAAGGATTTGGAAATTTTTTTTGATTCTATTGATATTCCTTCGATTTCTTCAGAATCTCGGCAAATTTTAGAAGCTCCCATCACAAAAGAAGAAATTCAGCTGGCAATATCATCCATGCAATCAGGAAAATCTCCAGGACCTGATGGGTTTTCCGCTGATTTTTTCAAAAAATTCTCTGATGACCTCGCCCCTTTCCTTTGTCAAGTTTTTACAGAGTCGCTTGACTCTGGTACACTTCCTCCTTCATGCTATCAGGCCTGTATCACTGTGTTGCTTAAAAAAGATAAGGATCCTGTTGATTGTGCTTCTTACAGGCCTATTTCCTTGTTAAATACCGATGTTAAAATTTTGTCAAAGTTGTTAGCTTCAAGGTTGGAAAAGATTCTTCCTTTTATAATTTCACAGGACCAAACCGGTTTCATTAAAAATTGCCATTCTTTTTTTAACTTGCGGCGGTTGTTTAATATTATTTATACTCCTCACCACAACATACCTGAATGTCTTATTAGTTTGGACGCTGAAAAGGCATTCGATAGGGTTGAGTGGGAGTATTTGTTTTTTACTTTGGAGAGGTTCGGTTTTGGTCCTTCCTTCTGTTCCTGGATTAAACTTCTCTATGCTAGTCCTTTAGCTTCAGTGTTAACTAATTGTCGCTATTCTGACTATTTTAGACTTTACCGTGGTACGAGGCAAGGCTGTCCTTTGAGCCCGTTGCTCTTTGCCTTGGCAGTTGAGCCGTTAGCTATTGCAATCCGTGGGAGCCGGGACTTTCTAGGCATTCGTAGGGGTGGCATTGAGCATAGGGTTTCACTCTATGCTGATGATCTTTTATTATTTCTCTCCAACCCACTTACTTCATTACCCGCTGTACTTAATATTTTGGATAGTTTTAGTAGGTTTTCTGGTTATAAAATTAATCTTAATAAGAGTGAACTGTTTCTGATTAATGAAAAGATTCAAGTTCAGGATTTTGAAAATTTTCCTTTCAAGGTTGTTATTGATCATTTTAATTATCTTGGGATATGTGTCACTAAACAATTTAATTACTTGTTTAAAAATAATTTTCTCCCCTTACTTGACCAGTGCAAGTTAATACTTTCCAAATGGTCCCCATTATCCTTGTCTTTAATTGGCAGAATCAATTCTGTAAAAATGATGTTACTTCCAAAGTTTTTATATTTGTTTCAATGTCTCCCCATTTTTATTCCTAAATCCTTTTTTAAGTCTTTGGACTCTCTGATTACCTCATTTATTTGGAATGGTAAACATCCGAGATTGAGGAAAGTTTTTCTTCAAAGACCCAAATCAGTAGGTGGCATGGCTCTGCCTAACTTTCAATATTACTACTGGGCAGCAAATATCAGGTGCATGTTATATTGGAAACATTTTTATCTGGAACCCAAATCACCTATTTGGATCCTTATGGAGTCACATGTGGACAATCAAACTTCCCTACCGGCAATTTTAGGTTCACCACTTCCCCTTGCTTTGTCTACACTGGGTAATAATAAAGTAGTTCGTCAGTCTCTTAGAATTTGGTCTCAATTCAGGAAAAATTTCGGTCTTCAGTTTTTTTCCATTAGAAGTCCAATTGCCGCAAATCATTTATTTACCCCATCAACTATTGATAGTGCATTTCATATATGGCACAGAAAAGGTTTAAAATCTTTTGCGGATTTATATTTTGATGGTCAATTTGCAAGTTTTTCTCAACTTTCCACCAAATTCGACATCACTTCTACACACTTTTTCCGCTTCCTCCAGGTCAGACATTATGTGCAAACCATGACAAAACAATTCCCTCAAAAACCTTCTGATAATCCTCTAGATGATTTTTTATTAGTTAAACCAACTTCTAAGGGGGTAATGTCAGTTTTATATAATTTAATTTCAAATTTACAATCTTCTTCTCTGGCCGCTATCAAATTGAACTGGGAACAAGATCTTAATTTTACTTTTACTGATGAACTGTGGGACTCTATTCTTGGCCAGGTTCACACTGTATCAATGTGTGCTCGTCACGCTCTTATTCAATTTAAGATTGTACACCGGATGCACCTGTCCAAGGTTAAGTTAGCACGTATTTACTCGGATATAGACCCAACTTGTGAAAAGTGTGGTAGTGCTCCTGGCACTTTGCTTCACATGTATTGGTCCTGCCCTGCATTGATGAATTTTTGGCATTCTGTTTTTATCACTATGTCTGAAGTCCTGCAATATCAAATTAAACCTGATCCATTATGCGCCATTTTTGGTGTGGCTCCAGAACTTGTCTTGCCAAGTTCCAAATTAAAAGTATTCAAAATTTTCATTATTATTGGCCAGACGTGCTGTATTACTGAAGTGGAAAGACTCTTCGCCCCCTTCACATTTACAGTGGATAAAAGATATAATGTCCTGTTTGGATTTAGAAAAAATCAGATATACAGTCTGTGGCTCTGAAAACAAATTCTATAAATTATGGCGCCCGTTTCTTGATTTCTTTGAAAGACCCACGATTATAGTTTCTGAGTAGCTCATATCCCCTTTACCCCACCCCCACTTCACACACATAATTTTTCTTTGTATTTTTTTTTTTTTTTTTTTGTTTATTTAAAGGTTTTTGTGCTTTGAAGCATTTACATTTGTTGGCTTTAAGTTCTAGTTTTTTACTGTTTGGTTGAAACAAAAATGAAAATTTCTAATACTTTGTATTGTATTGATACTTCAATTAATAATAATAAAAAGACCTTTGAAAGAAAAAGAAGGATTTGCAATGGGAGACCCACTATCAGCCATTATGAGTAGTTTTTTCATGGAGGATCTGGAAAACAAAGCCATCAACACAGCACCTACACAGTGTAAACCCACCCTCTGGAAGAGATACGTGGACGACATTCTGGAGAAAATTCAATTCAATTCAATTCAACTTTATTTAGCGCCATTTCACAACAACAGTCATCTCATAGCACTATCAACTGTAGGGGGAACCCCCACAGTTGCAGAAAGACCCCAGCAATCAGGCGATCCCCTGTGAGCAAGCACTTGGCGACGGTGGAGAGGAAAAACTCCCTTTTAACAGGAAGAAACCTCCAGCAGAACCAGGCTCAGGGAGGGGCAGTCATCTGCTGCGACTGACTGGGGGGTGAGGGGACAGAGAAGATGAAAAGAACAGACATGTAGAGAGCAAACAGCACGATGGGGACTCAATCTATGGGAGAGAACAAACAGATGTTAATGACCAGCAAAAAAAAAATATTTCATTGAGAGTGAAGAAAGGAGTGAGGCCCAGTGCATTATTGGAGGTCCCCTGGCTGACTAAACCTATTAGCAGCATGACTAAGGGAGGGTTCAGAAACACATGATCCCTCCCTAATTGTAGGCTATATCAAAAAGGTAGGTTTTAGCCCTATTCTTAAAAACAAAGATCGAGTCTGACTCCCGAATCCAGATTGGCAGCTGGTTCCACAGGAGAGGAGTTTGATAACTTGATGACTAATTTATAATTATAATTTATAACTAAATGGCTCTGCCTCCCATTGTACTTTTGGAGATTCTAGGTATTACAAGTAATCCTGCATTTTGGGAGCGTAGTGCTCTGTTAGGATAATACGGTAGTATCAGATCTTTTAAATAAAAAGGAGCCTAATTGTTTAGAGCTTTGTAAGTAAGAAGAAGGATTTTAAACTTAATTCTAAACTCTATGGGAAGCCAATGAAGGGAGGCCAGAACCGGAGAGATATGATCTCTCTTTCTAGTACCTGTTAAAACTCTTGCTGCAGCATTTTGGATCAGCTGAAGACTTTTTAGAGATGTTTTAGGACAGCCTGATAATAAAGAATTATAATAATCTAATCTCGAGCTAACAAAAGCGTGGATCAGTTTCTCAGCATCACTCTGAGACAAGATGCTCCTAATCTTGGCAATATTATGCAAATGATAGAAGGCAGTCTTAGAAACAAATTTAATATTTGTTTCTAATAATATTTTAATGTTTTTCCGGTTCCGGTTCCGCTGGACCGGCGGCGCCACACGAGTCGGCTGCCTGTTGCAACAGCCTTTTTTTTTTTTTTTTAATCTTCCTTCTTCTTTCTACACCTTTCACTCTGTATATATATCACGGACGCACGGATCGCCCCGGGGGTCTCCCGAGTCGGCGGACGGAGCCACGGTTTGCAGCGGGAGACGTTACAGCGGGGAGGAGCTAGTGCTAGCTAGCACTTGGCCGCCGCCCGGTGCTAATGGGAAACTCGACATACCGGGAGCTGTAGCGAGAACTACAGCTCCCGGTACTACGAACTACGCCGCTGGAGTTTAGGCGGCGTGAAAGAAATATAAGACAGAATAATAAAGAGCGATGGCAAGAACCAAGCAGACCGCCCGTAAAATCTACTGGAGGAAGAAGCCCCCCAGGAGACAGCTAGCCACCAGGGCTGCTCGGAGAGGCGCTCTGGCCACCGGCAGAGTGAAGAAGCCTCGCCGTCACAGGCCCGTGGCTCTGAGAGAGATCCGTCGCTACCAGAAATCCACGGAGCTGCTCATCCGTAAGCTGCCCATCCAGCGCCTGGTGAGGGAGATCGCTCAGGACTTCAAGACCGACCTGCGTTTCCTGAGCTTCGCCGTCATGGCTCTGCAGGAGACCAGCGAGGCCCACCTGGTGGGTCTCTTCTTCGCTAAGGGGGTCACCATCATGCCCAAAGACTTCCAGCTGGCCCGCTGCATCCGCGGAGAGAGAGCTTAGACTTTCTGCTGCACATTCACCAGCCATAATGCTCTGCATTGTGTGTCTATATATATACATTTATAGTAATATGGACATATGTTTACTAGATGTTGTTTTTTCTTGCCTTCTGACTGTTGCTCTGAGTGTTGCTATCCCTATGCTGTTGCAATCCTGGAATTTCCCCATTTTGGGACTAATAAAGGCTTATCTTATCTTATCTTATCTTAATATGTGAATTGAAGGACAGATCTTGATCAAAAATAATTCCAAGGTTCCTCACAGAGCTTTTAAGAGAAAGAGTAACCGCATCCAAACTGAAAGTTTGGATGCGGTTACTTTCGGTTAGTTTCTTAGCCTTGTTTTAAATTGTAATCGCTCTTGTCTTGTTTTTTCTTTTTTCTCCTTTGAATTCTTGGATGGAATATGGGTGGGCAATATAAGCTGCGGCTTCAGCCATCACCCATTTCGGATAACTCACGTGGAATTGTATAGTAGAAGGAGTCTTTGTCTAATTTGACCTTGTTGTTATATTATACAGTTTCTTTTAACCTGTAATGTACTATCCGAAATAAATAAATTCATTCATTCATTCATTCAAAGTTTGATTTGGAAAGGTATTTCTAAGGTTTTTTTAAAATAAGGAAAGGACACACACAGGAACTCACTGACCACCTGAATAGCACGGACAGCACTGGGAATACAAAATTCACATACAAAGAGGAAGAAAATGGCACCATAGCCTTTCTGGACATGAAAATCCACCACAACAATGACGGCAGCATAAAAATCACAGTATACAGGAAACCAACCCACACAGATCAATACCTACTATGGACATCAGAACACCCCACAGCACACAAACTATTAGTTGTCAGGACGTTATATGAACGGGCCACCATCATCACAGACCAAGAAGACAGACAGGAGGAAGAAAACCACATAAAACATGTACTTATACGCTGCCAATATCCAGTATGGGCCATGAACAAAAGGAAACAGCAAGTCAAAAACAAAGAAAACAAACAGGAAATAAGACACAGAACAAAAGCCGAAATCAAAAACAAGGACACCATAACTATACCATACATCCGAGGGATCACGGAACCAATTCAAAGGATCATGAAAAAATACAAAATAAACACAGCAGTAAAACCACACAAAAAATTAAGACAGTTATTGGTACACCCCAAGGACAAAATAGAACAAGACAAAAAATGCAATGTAAAATATGAAATATCATGCAGATCATGCAACAAAACCTACATTGGAGAAACCGGAAGATCATTCACCACAAGGAAAAAAGAACACCAGAAGGAATATGAGAAGGAAACACAAGGACGACTCACAAGATCACAAAAAGAAAAGACAGAACAAGAAACATTAAAATCAGCAATATCAGATCACTGCAAAAGAAATAATCACATCATGGACTGGGACAACGCAAAAATTATTGGATCGGAGAGCAACAGACACAAACGCTGGATCAAGGAGGCCATAGAAATCAGGAAGCAGGGAAAAGATACCATGAACCGGGATGAGGGGGCCTTTATGCTTTCCCACACCTGGGACCACATTCTCCAGAGACCATCTGACGGCAGAAAGCGGGGCCGGCTCAGTGGATCTGCCAGGTCTGCCGGGCTGGCCCCGCCTATGAAAGTCAGCTGATAAAATGACACCTGGCAGCAATCAGCTGACTCTTCTGACGAAGGCTGCAGTGCACAGTCGAAACATGTAAAGAAGGTAAAAACATCTTTCTATTTTTGTCTTTAACACTGTAAGAACGAAAGGTAAATAATTATAAGAAGACAAAATGAACCTATTTGAGCAATAACGCTGGCTCGTCTGGGTATACTACCTGTCCAAAGACAAGCAAGTATTTTCTCAACAAGTTTTGACAAGCCGTCTAATTTGAATTGTGGAGAATTGTGGAGAATTGTCTAATCCAATGTGGAGAAAAAGGAATGGGCGAGAGGCAACGAGCTGGAATGAGACAAGGCTTTATTTTCTCCATCATACTGCAAACACGCTTCATAGCTCATGTGAGCTACTGCGCTGCTAAGGTCCCTGTACATAGCTCTTTTATATAATATTGCACATTGACATTTCAATTGTCAGTAAATACACATTATTAACATGACATCAACTGGCACCGCTTTGACTGCTGCTTCTTTTCTCCGCGACTCCAGGTTATTCTTTCCTTCCTCGGGGGGCGCATAACTCAACAGTCCAGTCTGCTTGCCCCCCGGGGCTCTTTGTCCATCTGTCCATTGTCCTGCCCCTCTTCACTGCTTCTGGGTGTGAGTGGATGCCCCAAGCTGTGTCTAGTGTCCACCACACAGCCCCCCCCCCCACCCCCGAACACCCAGAAGGGGCTGTAACCCCTGGTCCTTTGGGCTCAAGTTGGCGCCCGTGGCGGCTGCAGCGGGGGGCTGCCACTCCGTTCGAACTGTCCTGCTGGTGAAGTGTGTTGGAGGGCATGTCAGTCCGTGGATGGAAAGGGGGAGGGGTGAAAAGCACTTTCTGAGCCGCTCCAAGCTCCAACACATAGAACGGCTGTGGTTCGTGTAACCCGAAATGACTTCCGGCGCCACACGAGTAGGCTGCCTTTTTGCAACAGCGGATCAATTTCTTCCTATTTCTATTTACTATCTGGCTCTCTTGCTAATCTTTCTGATCCAGCAACACCTTTATTCCATCCAGACACGTAGATCGCCCAAATGTCTCCTGAGCCAGCGGATGGAGCCACTGTTTCTTGCAGGAGACAGTATAATAGAGACCAGCTGTTAGCACTTAACCGGCCCACGATGCTAACGCAAAAACTCGACATACCGAGAGAAATAAGATGGAAACGGCGTGGATGTCGAGCTGGAGCAAGACGGCGGGCGAGGAATATAAGGTACAGACCCGTCCTCCCATCCGTTATTATGGGTAATGTACGATCGCTACTCAATATGACTGACGAGCTAGCGGCTATCGCCCGCTACGAGAGCATCTTCAGAGAGAGGAGTTTGATGTTGTTTACTGAGACGTGGCTAACAGAACCAGCAACAGATGCTAACATCGAACTGGAGGGTTTCCACGCAATACGGGCAGACCGGACACCAGACAGTGGGAAGGCAAAGGGCGGGGGAGTGATAATGTATGTCAATAACAGCTGGTGCAGACCAGGACATATCACGGTTAAACAACACTGCAACAAAGACATTGAGTTGCTAGTTGTTAGCATGCGGCCTACCTATCTCCTGAGGGAATACTCACACGTGATCTGCATTGTTATTTATGCAAATCCGACGGCGAACGCTGGGACAATGCGTGACGTCACCCACTCAGTAACTGGCAGGCTGCTGACACAACACCCAGATGCTCTTCTCCTCATCTCAGGTGATTTCAACCATATTTCACTGTCCCCCATTCTATCCACGTTCACCCAGTATGTCACATGCCACACTAGAGACAATAAAACACTGGACTTATTCTATGCAAATACTAAGGAGGCGTACACCTCATCACCACTGCCCCCACTCGGGAGATTGGATCACAACTTGGTTCATCTCCTGCCGGTGTACAAACCCCTAGTACACAGACAACCTCCGGTCATGCGCACAGTGAAGTTATGGTCTGAGGAGGCAATGGACACTCTAAAAGACTGTTTTGAAACCACTGCCTGGGAGCAGCTCTGCGATCCATATGGTGAGGACATTGATGGCCTCACTCACACCATCACAGACTACATCAGCTTCTGTGTGGACAACACCGTACCCACCAAGACCATACGGTGTTGCTCGAGCAACAAACCCTGGATCAACCCTGAGATAAAAACACTTCTGAGAGAGAAGAAGAGGATCTTCAGGTCGAGGAACAGGGAGGAGCTGAGGAGGAAGATCAGAGAAGGCAAGGACAGCTTCAGGAAGAAGATGAAGGACAAGCTGCAACAGAGCGACATCGGCGGGGTCTGGAGAAACCTTAAAACCATCTCTGGGCTGCAGAATACCTCCTCCCAGGCCACGGGGGGGGGGGGGGGGGAGTGGCCAAACAATCTGAACCTGTTTTTTAATAGGTTTGACCAACCGCCCTCCCCCTCGACTGCACAACAACCACTGCTGCCTGTAAAGTCATCAAGACCTGCTGTCCACACCCCACTCCACCAATACCCCCCCACTCCTAGCACACAGCCCCCCAACCTGACCCTCACTAAGACCCAGGTGAGGACGGAGCTGAGGAAGATCAAGGCGAGGAAGGCCTCGGGACCGGATGGCATCAGCGTGAAGCTCCTCAAGTCCTGTGCAGACCAGTTGTGTGGGATTGTGGAGCACATCTTCAACCTGAGCCTGAAGCTGGGGAGGGTACCACAGTTGTGGAAAACATCTGGTGTGGTATATGTACCAAAGACTTCCCACCCCAAAGACCTGAACAGCTACAGACGAGTGGCCCTGACGTCTCACATGATGAAGACCCTGGAGAGACTGCTCCTTGCTCACCTCCGCCCCCTGGTGGGACCAGCGATGGATCCACTCCAGTTCGCCTACCAGCATGGCACTGGGGTGGAGGATGCAGTGATCTTCCTCCTTCACCGTTCTCTGTCCCACCTGGAGAAGCCTGGGAATGTGGTGAGGATCATGTTCTTTGACTTCTCCAGTGCTTTTCAACACCATCCAACCGATGATCCTGAAGGACAAGCTGCTGTGCGCAGGGGTGGACCAGCTCCTGTCATCATGGATCCTAGACTACCTCATTAACCGGCCACAGTTTGTGAGAACCTGGGGTTGTGTGTCCGACACAATCATCGGTAGCACGGGGGCCCCCCAGGGAATGGTTTTGGCTCCCTTCCTGTTCACCCTTTATACTGCGGACTTCTAACTAACTAACTAACCTGCACTTATATAGCGCTTTTCAAGTCACAAAGACCACTCAAAGGGCTTTCACTAGTACTAACCCTCTATTCTAAGGGCCTATAGGAAACAGATATCTAGGGACAATTTAGAACAGCCAGTTAACCTAACATGCATGTCTTTGGATTGTGGGAGGAAACCGGAGCCCCCGGAGTAAACCCACGCAGCACAGGGAGAGCATGCAAACTCCACACAGAAAGGTTCCAACCCCTGCCAGCCTGGGGATTCGAACCAAGAACCTTCTAGCTGTAAGGCAACAGTGCTAACCAATGCACCACCACTTCTCACACTGCACAACACACTTCCATCTACAGAAGTTCTCTGACGACTCTGCGATCGTTGGCCTCATCTCCAACGGAGATGAAGCTGAGTACAGAGGACTTATCCAGGACTTCGTGGACTGGTGCCATCGGAACTGCCTCCAGATCAACTTGAGGAAAACTAAGGAACTGGTGGTGGACTGCCGCAGGCAAGGACAGCCACTCACAGCACCAGTAAACATCCAGGGAACAGATTGAGATGGTGACATCCTACAAGTACCTGGGTGTTCATCTGAACAATAAACTAGACTGGTCACTCAATACCGACGCACTCTACAAAGAAGGGACAGCGCAGGCTGTTCCTACTGAGGAGGCTCAGGTCTTTTGGTGTACAAGGGGTGCTGCTGAAGACATTCTATGACACGGTGGTGGCATCAGCCATCACTTTTGGAGTGGTCTGCTGGGGCAGTGGCATTACAGCAGCCGATAGGAAGAGACTGAACAAACAGATCAAGAAAGCTAGCTCTGTCCTGGGGAAACGCCTTGACCCAGTGGAGGAGATAGGAGAGAGAAGGATGGTGGCTAAACTGTCATCTCTGCTGGAGTCCGAGTCCCACCCTATGCAGGACATACTGAACGCACTGAGGAGCTCATTTAGCAGTAGACTACATCATCCTAGGTGTGCAACCGAGAGGTTTCGCAGGTCCTTCCTACCTACGGCTGTCAGACTGTATAACCTAAGCAGGGCTGCTTGCAGAGATAGCAAAAAAAAACATGACGACCTAATAGTATTGAATGCAAAAGACGCAATAGACTTACACAAATGGTCCCCTCCAGTATACAACTAGGACAATATCAGTCACTATGGAGGGTGACAATATGTATGGGTACATATTCATACTATGTAGGATAACTAAGTAGACGGTTATGCTGTTTATTCCATCTAGCTACAATGCTCCACACTGTGTATATATATTTATATATTTATGTGTACGTATGTACTGTATATTCACTGCTCTTATTTTTATTTTCTTATCTTCTTAATTATTGCTCTGAGTGTTGCTATCCCTGTGCTGTTGCAATCCTGGAATTTCCCCATTGTGGGACTAATAAAGGCTTATCTTATCTTATCTTATCTTAATCTTGTTTCCCTCTCTCCTTCAGGTTGCTGCCACCGTCTGGGTGTGTCTCCAGGACTGCGCGCACTCTCCTGCCACATCTCCATTATTCCTCGGCTTACAACCTCCACCCGGTCAGGCACCATCAGCTCATTCCCCTCTCCCTACTGGTTTGTGTATTTCCCACTGGGGTCCTGCCGGTTCTTCCTCAGAACCCAAGTAAGTGGCAGTTTGGCTTGCCCATTTCCCCTTACCCCGTTCCTCCACTCACAGCTCTCGTCTTCTCTCCACAGGTGGATTCCTCTGGCGAGTGACTGTTTCTGTAGCTGTGTTTATTTTGCAAATTAATAAACTTTCAAATGCGCCCCTTCGTGTGTTTGTTTTTCCTGTGCTGTTGCATCATGCACATGAGCTGTCAACTTATTAATCATGACAGTGTGGAGGAAAAGGATCACGTGAGATGCGACGAGCTGGAAAGTTGCAAAGTTTTATTTCCTCCAACATACTGAGACACACATCGCAGCTCAGTGCTCTACTGTGCTGTTGAGGCATGTATAGCAAGCTGTTTTATACAGTGATACAGACAGAGAGAATGCATGGCACATTAGCATAGTGATATACATATCAGTCAATACCTGTTATTAGTGTGACAAACTGGCGCCCGGATGTCCTCTCCCTCATCCCGGGATGTATACACTACAGTCCATTGTTCTGATTGCCCCCAGGGGCTCTCTGTCCGTATGTGAATTGCCCTCTGTATGTAAATTGTCCTCTGCTTCCTCCAGACCTGCTGAGTGTTAAATAGAGTCAATCTGCAGTGTGCTGGGTCACCACACGGCTCCCCCCAGAACACTCAGAAGGGGCTGTGACCCCCCCCCCCCCCCGGCCTGGTCGTTTGGGCTCCAGCTCTGGTAGAACTGTCCTGTTGTAGAGGAGTGTCGGAGGGCATGTTAGTCTGTGGGGGGGATGGGGGAGGGATGGAAAAGACAGTGTGCTCCGCTCCGAGTTCCAGCATGTTGAACGGCCATGGATCGTGGGCGCACGGGGCCGGTGCGCGTTGTGCGTAATGGAACAAGCCGGTGATGGGCCGGCTTTAGGGAGAGAGGTGCGGGAAGAGCGCTGTGGAGGAGGAGGGGGAGGGGGGTGGGAGTAAGTGAGTGCCGGCCCGGGACGTCAAAGGTGTCTGGGCAGCACAAAAATTGCGTGTGGATCCGCGATGGTGAGGGACTTTCCCGGTCAACCTGGTCGTGATCCGCAGCGGCTGTGAAAAAATTAAGTCTCTGACTCCTCTTGTGGCTCGGTCCAGCGAGGATGTGGGGAAGGCGAACGGCCAAATTCCCCGAGGATGCGTGGTGGCTGTGAAACAACTGCAGCTGTGTGAGGGACTTGGCGTTGTGGCTTTAGGTGCAGATGCAGCCCTAAAGCCATCGGGGACAGCAATCGGCTAAACTCCCATTGTGCGCCATGGCTGAGAAACCCATACAAAGTCCTGTGTGCAGGCTGCATGTCTGCTTCAGGTGCATGAGCAGCCCTTAAGGTTCCGAGGATGGCGATTGGCCATGTTTCTCGGGCACGTACAGCGGTGGAGGACGCTGTATCAGTCTGTGGAGCTGGCTTGTCCCTGTGTGTGGTGCACACTTGGCGCAGTGACCACCTAGCTGGAAGTTGCGCTGTCCTCGTAATCTTGCGGTGCGCGTGCGGGGCTTGTATGCGCAGGAGGTCCGTTGTCGGGAGTGAGTCAGGGTCGGGGAGCTTGGTGGAAATCAACGCAGTCGGCGCCGATGTTCCTCCCCATTCAGGCTGCTTCCGTAGGTTCGCTCGTGTCGCCGTTCATGGTGCGTGTCGGTCCCAGCGCTGCCCGCTCCGGAGAGCCTGCTCCGGTGAGGATTAAGAGGTTGCAGGCGTTCTCTGGTCCTCTGGAATCCACAGCGCGGTGAGAGGGAGCAGACGGTCATATTCGCTTGTCAGGTCACCAGTGTGGAGGGCAAAGATCAGGCGAGGGACGCACCATGACACGTCGGGTTCACCAATGTGGAGGAAAAGGATCAGGCTAGATGCGACGAGTTGGAAGGTTGCAAAGTTTTATTTCCTCCAACATACTGAGACACACATCGTAGCTCATTGTGCTACTGTGCTGTTGAGGCATGTATAGCGAGCTCTTTTATATAGTGATACAGACAGAGAGAATGCATGGCACATTAGCATAGTGATATGCATATCAGTCAATACCTATTATTAGCGTGACAAACTGGCGCCCGGATGTCCTCAGACTCAGACTCAGAAAGATTTATTGCCAAGTACATTCACAGTAAATAACTGATAAATATACGAGGGTTTTGACTTGACACTGAGAACGACATAGTTGACATTTTCAGTGACGCGGCAGCGTCAGTGACACGCCTGTCAGCAGAATGGGAACAGGAAGCAATGGGGGAGAAAAAGGATAAACACAATAGGAGAGAGAAAAAAGCATTGTTTGTCAGAATACAGGTCATAATTAATAATTAATAATTAATTAAGTAATACATGTCCTCTCCCTCATCCCGGGATGTATACACTACAGTCCATTGTTCTGATTGCCCCCAGGGGCTCTCTGTCCGTATGTGAATTGCCCTCTGTATGTAAATTGTCCTCTGCTTCCTTCAGACCTGCTGAGTGTGAAATAGAGTCAATCTGCAGTTTGCTGGGTCACCACAACAGTTTCAAATCCATCCATCCATCCATCCATCTTCTACCGCTTAATCCTTTCGGGTCGCGGGGGGGCTGGAGCCTATCCCAGCATCTTTGGGCGAGAGGCAGGGTACACCCTGGACAGATCGCCAGTCCATTGCAGGGCCAACACAGAGAGACAGACAACCATTCACTCTCACATCCATACCTAAGGACAATTTAGAATCCCCAGTTTTTGATGCCAATTAACCTAACTTGCATGTTTTTGGCATGTGGGAGGAAACCGGAGTGCCCGGAGTAAACCCACGCAGACACGGGGAGAACATGCAAACTCCACACAGAAGGGTCACCGATGGTCTGGGGGTGGGATCGAACCCACGATGGTCAAAGGTGGAATCGATCCCATGACCTTCTTGCTGTGCTGCAAATCATCAAACAAATTTAAATATTAAATAAAAATAACACAAGTAAACACAAAATGCAGTTTTTAAATGAAGGTGTTTATTATTAACGATAAAAAAAAAGCAAAACCTACACGGCCCTGTGTGGAAAAAGTGACTCCCCCCCCCCCCCGTTAAAACATAAATTAACTGTACTTTATCACATCTTTGGAAAGCTGAGTTCAATTTCTCCAGCCACACCCAGGCCTGATTACTGCCACACCTGTTCTCAATCAAGAAATCACTTAAATAGGACCTACCTGACAAAGAGAAGTAGACCAAAAGATCCTCAAAAGCTAGACATCGTGCTGTGATCCAAAGAAATTCAGGAACAAATGAGAAACAAAGTAACTGAGATCTATCAGTCTGAAAAATGTTATAAAACCATTTCTAAAGCTTTCGGACTCCAGCGAACCACAGTGAGAACCATTATCCACAAATGGTGAAAACATGGAACAGTGGTGAACCTTCCCAGGAGTGGCTGGCCGATCAAAATTATTCTAAGAGCACAGCAACGACTCATCCAAGAAGTCACAAAAGACCCCACAACAACATCCAAAGAACTGCAGGCCTCACTTGCCTCAGTTAAGGTCAGTGTTCATGAGTCCACCATAAGAAAGAGACTGGGCAAAAATGGCCTGCATGGCAGATTTAAAGACGAAAACCACTGCTGAGCAAAAAGAACATAAAGGCTCATCTCAGTTTTGCCGGAAAACATCTTGATGATCCCCAAGACTTTAGGGAAAATACTCTTTGGACTGACAAGACAAAAGCTGAACTTTTTGGAAGGTGTGTGTCACGCCGCGCCATTCATCAGCGGCGCCACCTGCTCACGCACCTGCTACTCGTCAGCGGCAAAGGATAAAAGCCGCCTCGCCCTGAGCGTCGGCCTGAAGCCGTAGACTTCATTCCCCTTTCATGGGCTTCTACCACATTCTCTTCAGCATCCTCGTCACCGGTAAGAAAATCGCTTACCTCATCTCTCCAGTCTGCTCCCCTGTGCACAGGTGGATTCCTCGGCGGCGGACAATCCCGTCCCTCGTCTCTCCTCGCTGCTGCACCGAGCCCTGCAGGTGGCTGTCTCCCGGGCTTCCATCCTTGAAGCGCCAGTCATCTGTCCCAACAAGGTTGCCGGCTGAACGGTCTCCTGCCTCTGGGTCCGAAGCAGACGCCACCACCAACACATTAACATTCCGCAGACACGCACCCAAACATCCCTGTTGTTAATAAACAGTTTGAACTACTCTGAGCCTGTGTGTGTGCGTCTCCTGAGCCGAACGTTATGTCAGTACGGCTTCAGCAGAGCGGCTCGGCAGACGGCGGGCTCGCACACCGGTTTACCATCCTCGAGGCTCGGGTGGATCAGATTGTTTATCAGCAACAGGTGGTTCTTAATCAATTATTAGAATTAACTAACCGATTGAACCGCTTGGACCCCCAACAGCCGTTCCTCCCGACTCGCCAGGGTGGCGCGGCTCCTGCTGTTCCAGCGGCCGTCCAGCCGGCTCCAGTGGCACCGGTTCGGCTCACGCCGATTCCGACCCCCGCCCGCTTTAGCGGTAAGCTCGGCGGAGCGCGGGGGTTCATTATGCAGTGTGAGTCCGTGTTCCACCGTGTGCCCGGAGATTTTCCCTCGGATCACAGCCGAATTGGTTACATAGGGAATCTTCTGGAGGGGCGTGCGTTAACTTGGACCTACGCCGTAATGGCGAGGCCCAGTTATGCCACCCTCACCTATGACCAATTCGTGAGGCGCTTTCTGGAGGTCTTTGACCATTCTCAAACCGAAACGGTCCAGGTCGATCGGCTTCTCGCTCTCCAGCAGGGAAGCCGGTCGGCAGCGGACCACTCGGTCGACTTCCGGGTAGCGGCGGAGGAATTGGGCTGGGAGGAACGCTCCCTCTGTGGCCTGTTCCTCCGCAGCCTCAATAGTGATCTGAGGGATGAACTGGCTGGTCGGGATATCCCTGGGACGCTAGCGGAGCTGACATCCTTAGCGATAAGTTTGGATAACAGGCTGCGCGAGCGCTCCTCGGGGCGGAGGTCTTCTTCTTCTCGCCCTCGTGGAGCCTCGCCGCACCTGTTCCAAGCTCGCCCCCTGGCGGCGCCACCAGCATCGCGCCCCGAGGAGTCGGAGCCGATGGTGACGGGCTGGACTAAACTTTCCCCTGTGGAGAAACAACGCCGCCGTGAGTTGGGCCTCTGCATGTATTGCGGAGGCGACCAACACACCGTGGAGCGTTGTCCACGGAAAGCCAGTCGGTGGGGTCCGCGAGTCACTGTTGGAAGCCTCGCGGATGTCAATCGGTTAGGATCACTCACTCAATTGAAGCTGCCCATCCGTTTCTGCCATAACCCCACTGGGCACCTCACCCACGCACTGGTGGATTCGGGCGCAGAAGGCAGCTTCATTTCACAAAGCCTGGCAACCCGATTGGGCATCCGCTGCCAGGCACTCAACACTCCCATCTCCCTAGTCCACCTCTCCCGTGCCACCCTCGGGAGAGTGACACATCAAACTGTCCCCCTACCGGTCATCATCTCGGGAAACCACCGGGAGGAGATGACCTTTTACGTCCTTCCCAACTCTGTGTCGCCCGTCATCCTGGGGTATCCCTGGCTCCGCCTTCACAATCCGGTCCTGGATTGGAAATCAGCTGGGATATCGGCATGGAGTACGTTCTGTATGGGCACCTGCCTTCAGTCCGCTGCCTGCTCTCCGTCCGCTCCTCCCCCTGCGACGGACGCTGCACCCCCGGACCTGTCTCTGGTGCCCCCAGAATTTCACGACCTGGGTATGGTGTTCAGCAAAGCGAAAGCTATGTCTCTCCCCCCTCATCGGCCCTATGACTGCGCCATCAACCTCTGCCAGGGGGCTCCCTTACCTTCTGGTCGCCTTTACAGCCTGTCTGCGCCGGAGAAGGAGACGATGAACGCCTACCTGAAGGAGTCATTAAGTGCTGGGATTATCCGCCCATCATCGTCACCCGTGGGGGCAGGGTTCTTCTTCGTGGGAAAGAAGGATGGGTCCCTCCGCCCTTGTATCGACTATCGGGCCCTCAATAATATCACGGAGAAGGACCGTTACACCCTGCCTCTCATGGACACTGCTTTCCACTCCCTCCAGGGGGCGACCTGGTTCACCAAGCTGGACCTACGCAGCGCTTACCACCTCGTCCGGATCCGGGAGGGAGATGAGTGGAAAACGGCCTTCCGTACCCCGAACGGCCACTTTGAATACCTGGTGATGCCGTTCGGGTTGACCAACGCTCCTGCAGTCTTCCAGCGCCTCATTAATGACATCCTCCGGGACTTCATTGGCCTTTTCGTGTTCGTCTACCTGGACGATATTCTCATCTTCTCCAAGTCCAGGGATGAGCACCAGGTCCACGTGAGGCGGGTCCTCCAAAGGCTGCTGGAGAATCGTCTGTACGTTAAGGCAGAAAAGTGTGAATTTTACGCCAGGAGTACGTCCTTCCTGGGGTTCATCATCGCCCACGATAAGGTGCTCCCCGACCCAGAGAAGGTAAAGGCGGTGGTGGAATGGCCCACACCTGCATCCCGGAAACAGGTGCAGCAATTTGTTGGCTTCGCCAATTTCTACCGCCGCTTTGTCCCCAACTTCAGTGCCATCGTTGGACCACTGACCCGCCTCACGTCCCCGAAGGTCCCGTTCCGGTGGACCGAAGAGGTCGCTGCCGCCTTTGAGGCGCTGAAGGCGGAATTCTCCTCCTCCCGGGTCCTTCGCCAGGTCGACCCCGCGCTGCAGTGCATTGTAGAGGTAGACGCTTCGGACACGGGAGTGGGAGCAGTGCTGTCCCAGCGGTCACCGGACGATGGCGCCAAGCGACCGTGCGCCTTCTTCTCCCGGCGCTTGTCCCCGGCGGAGAGAAACTACGATGTGGGGGACAAAGAGCTCTTGGCCATCAAGCTCGTCCTGCAGGAGTGGCGCCACTGGTTAGAGGGGGCGAACCTGCCGTTTGTGGTCCTCACGGACCACAAGAACTTGGAATACTTACGATCTGCCAAGCGCCTGAACGCCCGCCAGGCGCGCTGGTCCCTGTTCTTCGCCAGGTTCCAATTTTCCATCACCTTCAGGCCTGGCTCTAGGAACGTCCTGCCTGACGCCCTCTCCAGGCAGTTCGCCCCCGTGGAGTCGGAGGAGGCGCCCCACTCCATCCTGCCCAGGTCGTGCGTCGTGGGAGCCATCTCGTGGGACATCGAGAGCAAGATCCGGAAGGCACAGGAGGTGGAACCTGACCCTGGCGGCGGACCGGAGGGGAGGCTGTTCGTGCCATCCGCGGTCTGAGGAGAGGTCATCCACTGGCTCCACACCTCCAAGCTCACCTGTCACCCTGGCACCTCCCGGATGATAGATCTCCTCCAACGGTCCTTTTGGTGGCCAGGCCTGCGGAGGGATGCAGCCCGCTACGCCCGGGCTTGCCCAATCTGTGCCACCTGCAAGTCGGGAAATGCCCCTCCAGCGGGTCTGCTCCAGCCCCTGCCCGTCCCTGGCAGGCCCTGGTCGCACATCGCACTGGATTTCGTCACCGGACTCCCTGTCTCCAACTCCTATGACACCATCCTGACCATCGTGGACCGCTTCTCCAAGGCCGTGCACTTCGTCCCCCTGCGAGGCCTCCCTACTGCCCTGGAGACGGCGGACCTCCTCGTCCAACACGTGGTCAGGCTGCATGGGATTCCGGTGGATGTGGTCTCGGACCGGGGCCCCCAGTTTTCATCTGAGGTTTGGAGGTCTTTCTGCAACGCCATTGGAGCCAAGGTGAGCCTCTCCTCCGGCCATCACCCCCAATCCAACGGGCAGTGTGAGAGGACCAACCAGGAGCTGGAGGCTGCGCTCCGCTGTGTGTCCAGATCCAAACCCACGTCCTGGAGCAACCATCTTGCCTGGGTTGAATATGCCCACAACACCGCTCGCTCTTCTGCTACAGGGATGTCCCCCTTCAAAGCGTCCCTGGGTTACGACCCCCCGCTGTTTCCGGAGCAGGAGAGTGAAGTAACTGTCCCGTCAGTTAGGGCCCATCTCAGGCAGTTCCGCTCCACCTGGGCTGCCGCGCGCCATGCGCTATTACGCACAGCGGAGCGCAACAGGACTGTGGCGGACCGACGTAGAAGACCTGCCCCGGCGTACAGAGTTGGGCAGCTTGTTTACATTTCCACCCAGGACGTCACTCTAAAAGGCGAGAGGAGAAAGCTGGCACAGCGCTTCATGGGTCCCTACCCCATCACCCGGATCATCAACCCGGTGGCTGTGCGCGTGGCTATTCCCCCCTCCCTCTGCATTCATCCTACTTTCCACGTGTCGAAGGTGAAACTGGCAGTTACTGACCCCCTTTGCCCTCCTCCTGCAGTGCAACCCGCGCCCCGGATGATTGGTGGCCATCCGGCCTGGTCCGCCTCCTCCATCCTGGACTCCCGGCGCCGGGGTCGTGGGTTGCAATACTTGGTGGACTGGGAGGGCTATGGGCCCGAGCATCGACAGTGGGTGCCCCCGTCGTTTGTGTTGGACCCATCGCTCATCGCGGACTTCCACCGAGCGCACCCGGATAAGCCATCGCCAGGAGGCGCTGCTAGAGGGGGGAGTACTGTCACGCCGCGCCATTCATCAGCGGCGCCACCTGCTCACGCACCTGCTACTCATCAGCGGCGAAGGATAAAAGCCGCCTCGCCCTGAGCGTCGGCCTGAAGCCGTAGACTTCATTCCCCTTTCATGGGCTTCTACCACATTCTCTTCAGCATCCTCGTCACCGGTAAGAAAATCGCTTACCTCATCTCTCCAGTCTGCTCCCCTGTGCACAGGTGGATTCCTCGGCGGCGGACAATCCCGTCCCTCGTCTCTCCTCGCTGCTGCACCGAGCCCTGCAGGTGGCTGTCTCCCGGGCTTCCATCCTTGAAGCGCCAGTCATCTGTCCCAACAAGGTTGCCGGCTGAACGGTCTCCTGCCTCTGGGTCCGAAGCAGACGCCACCACCAACACATTAACATTCCGCAGACACGCACCCAAACATCCCTGTTGTTAATAAACAGTTTGAACTACTCTGAGCCTGTGTGTGTGCGTCTCCTGAGCCGAACGTTATGTCAGTGTGTGTCTCATTACATCTGGCGTAAAAGTAACACAACATTTCAGAAAAGGAATATTGGGAACAGTAAAATATGGTGGTGGTAGTGTGATGGTATGGGGCTGTTTTGCTGCTTCAGGACCTGGAAGACTTGCTGTGGTAAATGGAACCATGAATTCTGCTGCCAACCAAAAAATCCTGAAGCAGAATGTCTGGCCATCTGTTCGTGACCTCAACCTGAAGCGCACTTGGGTTCTGCAGCAGGACAATGATCCAAAACACACCAGTAAATCCACCTCTGAATGGCTTAAGAAAAACAAAATGAAGACTTTGGAGTGGCCTTGTCAAAGTCCTGACCTGAATCTGATTGGGATGCTGTGGCATGACCTTAAAAGGGTAGTTAATGCACAAAAATCCTCCAATGTGGCTGAATTACAACAATTCTGCTAAGATGTGTGGGCCAAAATTCCTCCACAGCGCTGTAAAAGAGTCATTGCCAGTTATCACAAATGCTTGATTGCAGTTTTTGCTGCCAAGGGTGGCCCAAACAGTTATTAGGTTTAGGGAGCAATCACTTTTTCACACAGGGCCATGTAGGTTTGGACTGTTTTTAATCATAAACACCTTCATTTAAAAACTGCATTTTGTGTTTGCTTGTGTTAAAGTGCTTCCGGAAAGTATTCACAGCACTTCACTTTTTCCACATTTTGTTATGTTACAGCTGTATTCCAGAATGGATTAAATTAATTTTTTTCCTTAAATTTCTACACACAATACCCCTCACAATACCCCATCAGACCTTCTCTGGTCTGATGAGACAAAGATTGAAATCTTTGTCATAAATGCCAGGTGTCATGTTTGGTGGAAACCAGGCACAGCTCATCACCACACCAATACAATCCCTACAGTGAAGAATGGTGGCGGTAGCATCATGCTGTGAGGATGTTTTTCAGTGGCAGGAACTGGGAGACTAGTCAGGATAGAGGAAAAGATGAATCCAGCAATGTACAGAGACATCCTGAATGAAAACCTGCTCCAGAGTGCTCTTGACCTCAGACTGGGGCGACGGTTCATCTTGCAGCAGGACAACGACCCTAATCACACAGACAAGATATCAAAGTAGTGGCTTCAGGACAACTCTATGAATGTCTTTGAGTGGCTCAGCCAGAGCCCAGACATGAATCCAATTGAACATCTCTGGAGAGATCTGAAAAATGCTGTGCACTGACGCTTCCCATCCAACCTGATGAAGCGTGAGAGGTGCTGCAAAAAGGAATGGGCGAAACTGCCCAAAGATAGGTGTGCCAAGCTTGTGGCATCATATACAAAAAAGGTTGTAATTGCTGCCAAAGGTGCATCAACAAAGTATTGAGCAAAGGCTGTGAATACTTATGTACATATGATTTCTTAGTTTTTCATTTTTAATAAATTAGCAAAAATCTCAAGAAACTTTTTTTCACATTGTCATTATGGGGTATTGTGTGTAGAATTTTGAGGAAAAAAAATGAATTTAATCCATTTTGGAATAAGGCTGTTACATAACAAAATGTGGAAAAAGTGAAGCACTGTGAATACTTTCCGGATGCACTGTATCTTTGTCTAATATTTAAATTTGTTTGATGATCTGAAACATTTAAGGGTGACAAACATACAAAAAAATGAGAAATCAGGAGGGGGGCAAACACTTTGTCACACCATTGTATGTACAGTAATACTACCCATAGTACAAATAATGGTAAAAACACAGCAATCCTATGTACAGTACTGGTAAATTGCAAGTTCAATGTGGTAATGGGGATGCAGACATTCCATGTTTACATGGACACAAGTAACCGGATTAAAAGCCTGATCAGAATAAAAATGCTTAATGTAAGCACTCCAATCTGAATATTCTGACCCGAACACACTCATTCGGATCAAAATTTCCTTCCAATTGAGATGGGTGGTTTATGTTGATTGCTATTACAATTGGTGCGCATATAAACACTTAATCCGAAGCTTGGGTAGAAAATATGTTTACTGCACATGTCTGTACATCAGCTACACGTCAACGTGACATATTTCCGCCTTTACAGCAGCTAGCGGAAGACATGGCGTGAGTAAAACAAAACTGGTCTGTATCATCCTGCTATCTCCCTCTGTTCGTCATATGCAGAAGCATATATTTGTAGCTTCATTACGGAGACCAGCAGAAGCAAAAGTAGTCTGAATAGCACAATACAGGTCCATTTAAAAAAGAGAGACACGAAGCGGGGTTTGTTTACATCGGAAGTTACTTCTTCTTCTACTATTTCCGGAATGTCGGATAATTGTGCGGATGTCAAAATGATTTAGTCCGTTCAAATGTGTGACACATGGAAACGCACATCCTAATCGGGTCAACTTTTTCAGGATCTACCGTATGCAAACAGTAAAGTTCTAATCTGAATTGCAATCAGATTAAAGAAATTTTGCCCATGTAACTGTGCCTATTGATAGATTGGTCTGCGCATGATCAGTATTGCAATGACAGAGCAGCAGGTATGGAATTTGTGCAAACGGTTGCAGTAAGGTGCAAAGACATACAGCAGCAGATGTGGTATGGTTGGTGTGCCAAGTCTTTCTGTGCAAACAGCTGAGGTAGTTATTGTGCAGGTGAGTGTGCTATGGTCCAGGGGTGGGGGGAAGTGGGCAGAATTCAGGGTCCTGATGGCCTGGTGAGCAAAGCTGTTTAGTAGTCTTGTGGAGCGCACCTGTAGGCTCCGGTACCTTCTTCCTGAGGGTAGGGAGCTGAAGAGGGAGTGTGAGGGCTGGGAGGTGTCGCCTGTGATGTTGATGGCTCTGCGGGTGAGGTGGGTGTAGTAGATGTTGGGGGGGGGCAGAGGGGCACTGATGATCTTGCTGGCTGCTTTCACTGTGCGTTGTAGAGTCTTCCGGCAGGAGGCGATGCAGCTTCTGTACAACACCGTGATGCAGCTTGTGAGGATGCTCTCAATGGTGCCCCGGTAGAATGAGCACACGATGGGTGTTGGAACTCCTGCTCTTCTCAGTTTGCAGAGGAAATAGGGGTGAGTTTTAGCCTTCTTGGCCAGTGGTGTGGTGTTGTTAGACAAGGAGAGGTCTTCGGAGATGTGTATCCCCAGGAACTTGGTGCTACTCACCCTCTCTACAGCTGCACCGTCGATGATCAGAGGGGGATGCTGTGTGGTCCCTCTCCTGAAGTCGACCACAGTCCCTTGGTTTTTCTCACGTTCAGGAAGAGATTATTGTCTTTACACCACTGGACCAGTTGGCTCACCTCATTTCTGTAGTTGGCCTCTTCATTGTTTGTGATGAGGCCCACCATTGTTGTGTTGGCCGCAGATTTGATGATGTGGTTGGTGCTGTAGGCTGGTACACAGTCATGGGTCAGCAGGGTGAAGAGCAACGGGCTGAGCATACGCCCTTGTGGGGCCCCTGTGCTCAGTCTGATGGTCTTGGAGGTGTTGCTGCCAACCCACACGTGCTGTGGCCTCCCTGTGAGAAAGTCCATCACCCAGTTACAGAGAGAGGTTTTGAGTCTCAAGTGTCTAAATTTTTGTATTAGGTGCTGGGGGATGATTGTGTTGCACCTAATGGATGAATCCATTACATTTTGGTGGTAATTCATGTGCGCATACCTCCACCAAGGCCTGGTGAAGGTATGCACACTCAGATCACCTCCAAAATTTAGTATTTTCTAGGCAAAAGGCCGCCTCTGGTGAAAACCATCAAAATCTATTGAGTAGTTTTGGCATAATCCTGCTAAGAGACAGACAGACAAACCACCCCGATTACATTACCACTTTGGTAATTATTAATGATATTTATAATGGAGAATATGGAATAATTAAAATGGATTTTCACTTTATTCTTACAAAAAGACTGGCATGTTTGGAGACCCAGAAAGCAGACACAGACCCAGAAATCAACTCAGTTATCTTTATTATGTAATGTGTGTGTGAGTGTATGCGTGTGTGTATGAATATAGCAGCCGGGGCGAGCAGAGCACCGTACAGCCTGGAAACCCTATGGAGAAGCAGAGATAGGGGAATTAGTAACCACACACTGGTGACTCTGTGCAGTACTGTTAGTCTTACTGTTGGCGAGTTGGTGATCAGCTCAGGTTTAGTCCTGAAGGCTCCGGTCAAGAAGACAGCGTCTTCAGCCCCGGTTGCACATGGAGTAGTAGATGGAGAGATGAGGTGCAGGGAGTAGTTGGTCCGCCGCCACGGATTTCCACCTGTGCACAGGGGAGCGAGTGTGGAGAGACAAAGGTGATGATAGAAGCTTACTTGGCGTTGGGGAGTGGTACTCCCAGGAGGACGATGAGGTGAAGGTGGTTCTCCAGGAAGGCGAAGAAGGAGAGGAGTAGCCTCCGGAGAATGAAGAGGTTGCGAGTAATCTCGGCGATTGACGAAGTGTAGGAACAGTCTCATCAGACCAGGGAGAAAGACGACTCCGTGCAGACCCGAGGGCAGCACGGCTGAAATAATCCAGCTGATGATGAGGGCAGGTGTGTGCGCAGCTGTGGAGAACCAGTCAACAGGCAGGCAGAGAGAATCACCACAGTACTCCCCCCTACGTGGCGCCTCTCAGTGACTGATCTAACCTACCCGGGTGCGTCCGGTGGAAGTCTCCACCGGACGCACCCAGGTAGGTTAGATCCTGAATGAAGGTCCTACCCGCACCCTGGTAGGACCTCCAATCAGGGCCGTAGCCCTCCCAGTCCACCAGATACTGTAGGCCACGACCCCGGCGACAGACGTCCAGGATGCCGTTGACCTTCCACACCGGGTCGCCATCGATCACAACTGGTGGAGGTGGCATCTTGGGAGGAGGACACAGAGGACTAGAGCAGAACGGCTTCACCTGAGAGACGTGAAAGGTAGGACAGATGCAGAGGGAGGGGGGGGAGAGCTAGGAGCACAGCCACAGGATTAACAATGCGGTCGATAGCAAATGGCCCAATAAAATGCTGAGAGAGCTTTTTCGACTCAGCCTTGAGGATAATGTTCTTTGTGGAGAGCCATACCTGTTGACCAACCCGGTAGGGTGGAGCCGACTTCCTGCGACAATTGGCGATGGTGGTGTTGTGCTCCGCTGTGCGCCACAGGGTGGTCCGAGTAGCCTTCCACAGCTGGCAGCAGCGTCTCATGTGGGCTCGTACAGAGGGTACGGCGATGGCCCCCTCCTCCTCAGGAAAACAGTGGGGGATTGTAGCCCAGAGAGGCCTCAAAGGGAGACATGCCTATGACCGATGACACGGTGGTGTTGTGATCATACTTAATCCATGGTAGGCAGGCACTCCAGGATGCTGGGTTGGCAGTGGTGACACACCGTAGTGCTGCCTCCAGTTCCTGATTGGCACGCTCACATTGGCCATTACTTTGCGGATGATACCCTGATGACAGGCTCACCATAGCCCCGACGGCATTACAGAAAGCCTTCCACACCTGGGAAACGAACTGCAGCCCCTGCTCAGATACAATATCCAAAGGAATGCCGTGCAGCCTCACCACATGGAGGGTGAGCAGATCCGCGGTCTCCTTTGCCGTGGGCAGACCCTGCAGGGGGACGAAATGGGCTGTGCTTTCATTTGTTTGAAAATGGGAGGCCGGTGACGAAGTCCAAGGCCACATGTGACCAGGGCCTGTCAGGGATTGGGAGAGGATGCAGCAGACCGGCCGGAGGAGAGCAGGACGTCTTGCCAGTGGCGCACTGGGAACAGGCATGGATGTACTCCCCGACATCCTTCCAGAGAGATGGCCACCAAAAAGACCTTTGTAGGAGAGCCACAATGCGAGCCATCCCCGGGTGACACAGAAGCTTGGAGGAGTGGGCCCAATTAATCACCTCGCCCCGGACGGCAGATGGGACATACAACCCCCCCCCCCCCCCCGGGTCCGCCTCGGTCTCCTGTGCTCTCAGGACCCTCTCCTTGATACCCCATGAGAGGGCGCCAGCGATGCACGACGGGAGGATGATGGGGTGCTCCGATACCTCCGCAGCATCTGAGGTGAACTGCCTAGATAAGGCGTCGAGCTTGGTGTTGTTGGAACCAGGGCGATAGATGATGATGAAATCAAAGTGGCCAAAAAACAGGGACCAATGGGCCTGGCGTGTGTTCACACGTTTAGCCGTCCTGAGGTATTCCAAGTTCTTGCGGTCCGTTCAGACAATGAAAGGCCCCTTCCAACCAATGGTGCCACTCCTCCAGTGCCAGCTTGACTGCCAGGAGCTCCCTGTCTCCGATGTCATAGTTCCTCTCTGCCGGGGAAAGACGGCGGGAGAAGAATGCGCAGAGGCGGATCTTGTCGTCTACCGGGGTCATTGAGATAGCACGGCTCCCACGCCAGAGTCTGATGTGTCCACTTCAACCAGGCACTGCAGCATGGGGTCCACCTGCGCCACTATGGGAGGAGAGGAAAATTGAGATTTTAATTCCACAAAGGCTGCCTTGGCCTCCTCCGTCCACGGGAAAGGCACCTTGGAGGAGGTGAGACGAGTAAGAGGAAGTGCAATAATACTGTAGTTTTGATGAAGCGGCGGTAGAAGTTAGCAAATCCCAGGAATTGCTGCAGCTGCTTCCAGGAGGAGGGGGTCAACCATTCTACCAATGCTTTTACCTTGCCTGGGTCTGCGATGATCTCATTATGTGAGATGGTGAAGCCCAGGAATGACGTAGCTGATCTGTGGAATTCACACTTCTCCGCATTCACAAACAACTTGTTTTCCAATAACTGCTGCGGGACTTGCCTCACGTGCACCCAGTGTTCATCAAGGGACTGGGAAAAGATTAAGATCTACTTCCGGCGCCACACGAGTAGGCTGCCTTTTGCAACAGTGGATCAATTTCTGCCTATTTCTATTTACTATCTGGCTCTCTTGCCAATCTTTATGATCCAGCGTCACCTTTATTCCATCCAAACACATAGATCGCCCAAATGTCTCCTGAGTCAGCGGACGGAGCCACTGTTTCTGGCAGGAGGCAGTACAACGGGGACCAGCTGTTAGCACTTAACCGGCTCATGATGCTAACGCAAAAACTTGACATACCGGGAGAATTAAGACGAAAACGACGTGGGTGTCGTGCTGGAGTAAGACGGCGGGCAAGGAATATAAGGTACAGACCCGCCCTCCCATCTGTCATTATGGGGAATGTACGATCGTTACTCAGAAAAACAGATGAGCTAGCGGCTATCTCCCGCTACGATAGCATAAACAGGGAGTGTAGTCTAATGCTATTCACAGAGACGTGGCTAACAGAACTAGCAACAGATGCTAACATTGAACTGGAGGGTTTCCACGCAATACGGGCAGACCGAACACCAGACAGTGGGAAGGCAAGGGGCGGTGGAGTGATGATGTACGTCAATAACAACTGGTGCAGACCGGGACATATCACAGTTAAACAACAACACTGCAACAAAGACATTGAGTTGCTAGCTGTTAGCATGCGGCCTACATATCTCCCGAGGGAATACTCACACGTGATCTGCATTGTTATTTATGCAAATCCGACGGCGAACGCTGGGACAGCGCATGACGTCACCCACTCAGTAACTGGCAGGCTGCAGACAGAACACCCAGATGCTCTTCTCCTCATCTCAGGTGATTTCAACCATATTTCACTGTCTCCCATTCTACCCACATTGACCCAGTATGTCACATGCCACACTAGAGACAATAAAACACTGGACTTATTCTACGCAAACACTAAGGAGGCGTACACCTCGTCACAACTCCCCCCACTTGGGAGATTGGTTCACAACTTGGTTCATCTCCTGCCGGTGTACAAACCCCTAGTGCACAGACAACCTCCGGTCATGCGCACAGTGAAGTTATGGTCTGAGGAGGCAATGGACGCTCTAAAGGACTGTTTTGAAACCACTGCCTGGGAGCAGCTCTGCGATCCACATGGTGAGGACATCGATGGCCTCACTCACACCATCACGGACTACATCAGCTTCTGTGTGGACAACACCGTACCCACCAAGACCATACGGTGTTGCTCGAACAACAAACCCTGGATCAACCCTGAGATAAAAACACTTCTGAGAGAGAAGAAGAGGATCTTCAGGTCGGGGAACAGGGAGATGCTGAAGTCCATACAGAGGGAGCTGAGGAGGAAGATCAGAGAAGGCAAGGACAGCTTCAGGAAGAAGATGGAGGACAAGCTGCAACAGAGCGACATCAGTGGGGTCTGGTGAAACCTTAAAACCATCTCTGGGCTCCAGAATACCTCCCCCCAGGCCACGGGGGGCAGGAAGTGGGTGAACAATCTGAACCTGTTTTTAATAGGTTTGACCAACCGCCCTCCCCCCTGACTGCACAACAACCACTGCTGCCTCTGAAGACATCGAGTCCTGCTGCCCACACCCCACTCCACCAACACCCCCCCCCCACTCCCAACACACAGCCCCCCAACATGACCCTCACTAAGACCCAGGTGAGGACGGAGCTGAGGAAGATCAAGGTGAGGAAGGCGTCGGGACCGGACGGCATCAGCGCAAAGCTCCTCAAGTCCTGTGCAGATCAGCTGTGTGGGATTGTGGAGCTCATCTTCAACCTGAGCCTGAAGCTGGGGAGGGTACCACAGTTGTGGAAACATCTTGTGTGGTACTTGTACCAAAGACTTCCCGCCCCAAAGACCTGAACAGCTACAGACCAGTGGCCCTGACGTCCCACATGATGAAGACCCTGGAGAGACTGCTCCTTGCTCACCTCCGCCCCCTGGTGGGACCAGCGATGGATCCACTCCAGTTCGCCTACCAGCATGGCACTGGGGTGGAGGATGCAGTGATCTTCCTCCTTCACCGTTCTCTGTCCCACCTGGAGAAGCCCGGGAATGCGGTGAGGATCATGTTCTTTGACTTCTCCAGTGCTTTCAACACCATCCAACCGATGATCCTGAAGGACAAGCTGCTGTGCGCAGGGGTGGACCAGCACCTGTCATCATGGATCCTGGACTACTTCACTAACCGGCCACAGTTTATGAGAACCCGGGACTGTGTGTCCGACATGATCATTGGTAGCACGGGGGCCCCCCAGGGAACGGTTTTGGCTCCCTTCCTGTTCACCCTTTATACTGCGGACTTCTCACACAACACAACACACTGCCATCTACAGAAGTTCTCTGACGACTCTGCGATCGTTGGCCTCATCTCCAACGGAGATGAAGCTGAGTACAGAGGGCTTATCCAGGACTTTGTGGACTGGTGCCATCGGAACTGCCTCCAGATCAACGCGAGGAAAACTAAGGAGCTGGTGGTGGACTGCCGCAGGCAAGGACAACCACTCGCAGCACCAGTAAACATACAGGGAACAGATATTGAGATGGTGACATCCCCTACAAGTACCTGTGTGTTCATTTGAACAATAAACTAGACTGGTCACACAATACCGATGCACTCTACAAGAAGGGACAGCGCAGGCTGTTCCTACTGAGGAGACTCAGGTCTTTTGGTGTACAAGGAGCGTTGCTGAAGACATTCTACGCCACGGTGGTGGCATCAGCCATCACTTTTGGAGTGGTCTGCTGGGGCAGTGGCATTACAGCAAGCTGATAGGAAGAGACTGAACAAACTGACCAAGAAAGCTAGCTCTGTCCTGGGGCAGCGCCCTGACCCAGTGGAGGAGCTAGGAGAGAGAAGGATGGTGGCTAAACTGTCATCTCTGCTGGAGTCCGAGTCCCACCCTATGCAGGACATACTGAACGCACTGAGGAGCTCATTTAGCAGCAGACTACATCATCCTAGGTGCGCAACCGAGAGGTTTCGCAGGTCCTTCCTACCTACGGCTGTCAGACTGTATAACCTAAGCAGGGCTGCTCGCAGAGATAGCAAAAAAACGTGATGACCTAATAGTATTGAATGCAAAAGAGTATATACAACTAGGACAATATCGGTCGCTATGGAGGGTGACAATATGTATGGGTACATATTCATACTATGTAGGATAACTAAGTAGACGGTTATGCTGTTTATTCCATCTTGCTACAATGCTCCGCACTTTGTATATATATTTATATATTTATGTGTATGTATGTACAGTTGGGTAAAAAAGTATTTAGTCAGCCACCAATTGTGCAAGTTCTCCCACTTAAAAGATGAGAGAGGTCTCCAATTTTCTTCATAGGTATACCTCAACTATGAGAGACAAAATAAGAAAAAAAAATCCAGAAAATCACATTGAAGGATTTTTAATGAATTAATTGGTAAATTCCTCGGTAAAATAAGTATTTGGCCAATAACAAAAGTTCATCTCAATACTTTGTTATATACCCTTTGTTGGCAATGACAGAGGTCAAATGTTTTCTGTAAGTTTTCACAAGGTTTTCACACACTGTTGCTGGTATTTTGGCCCATTCCTCCATGTAGATCTCCTCTAGAGCAGTGATGTTTTGGGGCTGTCGCTGGGCAACACAGACTTTCAACTCCCTCCAAAGATTTTCTGTGGGGTTGAGATCTGGAGACTGGCTAGGCTACTCCAGGACCTTGAAATGCTTCTTACGAAGCCACTCCTTCGTTGCCCGGGCGGTGTGTTTGGGATCATTGTCATGCTGAAAGACCCAGCCACGTTTCATCTTCAATGCCCTTGCTGGTGGAAGGAGGTTTTCACTCAAAATCTCACGATACATGGCCCCATTCATTCTTTCCTTTACACGGATCAGTCGTCCTGGTCCCTTTGCAGAAAAACAGCCCCAAAGTATGATGTTTCCACCCCCATGCTTCATAGTAGGTATGGTGTTCTTTCTCCTCCAAACACGACAAGTTGAGTTTTTACCAAAAAGTTCTATTTTGGTTTCATCTGACCATATGACATTCTCCCAATCCTCTTCTGCATCATCCAAATGCTTTCTGGCAAACTTCAGACGGGCCTGGACATGTACTGGCTTAAGCAGGGGGACACGTCTGGCACTGCAGGATTTGAGTCCCTGGCGGCATAGTGTGTTTCTGATGTAGCCTTTGTTACTTTGGTCCCAGCTCTCTGCAGGTCATGCACTAGGTCCCCCTGGGTGGTTCTGGGATTTTTGCTCACCGTTCTCGTGATAATTTTGACCCCACGGGGTGAGATCTTGCGTGGAGCCCAGATCGAGGGAGATTATCAGTGGTCTTGTATATCTTCGATTTTCTAATAATTGCTCCCACAGTTGATTTCTTCACACCAAGCTGCTTACCTATTGCAGATTCAGTCTTCCCAGCCTGGTGCAGGTCTACAATTTTGTTTCTGGTTTCCTTTGACAGCTCTTTGGTCTTGGCCATAGTGGAGTTTGGAGTCTGACTGTTTGAGGTTGTGGACAGGTGTCTTTTATACTGATAACGAGTTCAAACAGGTGCCATTAATACAGGTAACGAGTGGAGGACAGAGGAGCCTCTTAAAGAAGAAGTTACAGGTCTGTGAGAGCCAGAAATCTTGCTTGTTTGTAGGTGACCAAATACTTATTTTACTGAGGAATTTACCAATTAATTCATTAAAAATCCTTCAATGTGATTTTCTGGATTTTTTTTCTCATTTTGTCTCTCATAGTTGAGGTATACCTATGATGAAAATTGGAGACCTCTCTCATCTTTTAAGTGGGAGAACTTGCACAATTGGTGTCTGACTAAATACTTTTTTGCACCACTGTATATCCACTGCTCTTATTTATATCTTCTGTATCTTCTTAACTATTGCTCTGAGTGTTGCTATCCCTGTGCTGTTGCAATCCTAGAATTTCCCCATTGTGGGACTAATAAAGGCTTATCTTATCTTATCTTATATCAAGGTACACAAAGACTAAATACTTTTTTGCACCAAAAAATGAGCCCCAAAAATCCCTCAATACGTCGTTGATGAGCTGTTGGAACACGGCGGGGGTGTTGGTCAGCCCAAACGGCATAATGAGGTTCTCAAAGTGCCCGCTAGGGGTCCGAAACCTTGTCTTCCATTCATCACCCTCCCGAATCTGCACCAGATGGTAGGCGTTGCGAAGGTCCAGTTTAGTAAACCAGGAGGCCCCCCTGAGGGAGTCAAACGCCGTATTGATGAGAGGGAGAATGTATTTATCCTTGATGGTAATATTGTTTAATTCCTGGAAATCATTGCACGGCCTCAGCGAACCGTCCTTCTTGCCCATGAAGAAAAATCCTGCCCCCACTGCCGAGGACAAGGGTCGGATTATGCCCGAGTTCAGGGACTCCTTGATATAAGTCTCCATTGCCTTCCGCTCCGGAGCTGACAGGCTGTACAGCCGACTAGATGGTAACGGAGCCCCAGGCCGGAGATTAATGGCACAGTCATATGGGCGATGGGGGGGAAGAGATAGGGCTTGGGTCTTACTAAAGGAGGTGCCCAGGTAGTGGTATTCCGGGAGAACCCTGGACATGTCAGGCGGAGGTGTATCAGGGACACCAAGAGGCATAGATGGCGAGCAAGCAGTGGATTGAAGACACACACTGAGGCAAAATGAACTCCATGACACCAGATTCCCGGCGTGCCAATCGATGGTAGGATTGTGCAACCGGAGCCAGGGGTAACCAAGGATGACCGGAGAGGTGGAGACCGGAAGCACAAACAGCCTGAGCTGCTCCCGGTGATTACCAGACACAATCACAGATACTGAGGCAGTTTGTTGAGACACCATGGCCAGTGGGACTTTAGACAGAGCAATGAGTTGGAGAGGTGTCTTCAATTGGTGGCACGGAAGCCCCGAACAGGTTGTCAGTTCCCCAGAGATGAAGCTCTGCTCGGCCCCTGAATGAATGAGGGCATGTGTGGCTATTTCAGTTTGGTTATAAATAAAACGGATGGGTAACATGAATTTAGTGAGGGAATTTTCTTGGTGTGAGTCCGTGAGTCCCCCTACTGCGACGCATGGACTCCCTCTTTTGGCCGTATGGGACAGGTATTAAGCTCATGTTCCTCACTGCCACAGTACAGACGTAACTCTAACTCCAGGCGACGCTGTTTCTCCGCTAAAGGTAACCTGGGTTGACCTACTAACATGGGCTCAGGGGAGTCTAATGAATTGGAGTGAGGTAAGACCACCAGGGGGCGCTGCGGGGAGCGACGAAACTGGATACCGGAGCGACTGGATGTCTTAGGCTCGCTGGCCCGTTCCCTCAGACGGTTGTCTAAACTGATGGCTAGAGTAATGAGATTGGTTAATTTACTGGGTTTATCCAGGCGGGCAAACTCATCCCACAGGCTAGGGCTAAGGCTACGAATAAATATGCTGCACAGAGAGGCATCCTCCCACCCCACCTCCGCGGCTACCACCCGGAAGTCGACAGCATAATCAGCTACAGATTTGCTACCCTCCTTTAAGTTAAGTAGCCGGGAGGTCAATACACTATCCCCGTTGGAGTGGTCGAACACCTCATTGAATTCATTCACAAACTGGTCATAAGTTGGGGCGGCAGTGGCTCAGGAGGTAGAGCAGGTCGTCTAATAACCCGATGGTTGGCGGTTCGAATCCCGCTGTCCCCAGATATCCTGCCGTTGTGTCCCTGGGCAAGACACTTCACCCGCATTGCCTCCAGTGCCCATAACACTGGGTATGAATGTGTATAAATGTTTAAATGTTCGGTGGTGGCCAGAGAGGCCGTTGGCGCAGATTGGCAGCCACATTTCCGTCAGCCTGCCCCAGGGCAGCTGTGGCTACAGCAGTAGCTTGCCACTACCATTGTCTGTCTAGAGTGAATGAATAATGTATCTACTTGTAAAGCGTCTTTGAGTGTCTATGATAAAGCGCTATATAAATCTGATGCATTAGTATTATTATTATTATTATTATTAAGTTAGTGTAGCATAGTCAACCCTAGCCATGACCGTGTAGGTCCAAGCTAATGCCCGCCCCTCCAGAAGATTAACTACATAGCCTATGCGGCTGTGACTAGTCGGGAAATCCCCCAGGACCCACTGGAAAACTATCCCACATTGCAACAAAAAACCCCTAGCCTCCCCCAGCTTACCGTTGAAGCGTGTGGGCGTGGGGACTTGTGTCACCTGCGATGGTGGAGACGCAGCGGGAATGGAGCTAGCTGGAGCGGCTGGGCTACCCGAAGCCGGAGGGAAAGGCTGGGAACCTGACAGACGGTCCAGACGAGAGTTTATCTGAACCAGCTGGGTGAGTATTACTTGATGCTGATGTGATAATTGGGCAATACGAGTCTCTAAGGTGTCAACTTTGTGTGCGAGCGCACTGTCTGCTGGGTCATTCTGACGGAGTCATACTGACATGTTTGGAGACCCAGACCCAGAAATCAACTCAATTATCTTTATTATGTAATGTGTGTGTGAGTGTATGCGTGTGTGTATGGATATTGTAGCCGGGGCGAGCAGAGCACCATACAGCCTGGAAACCCTATGGAGAAGCAGAGATAGGGGAATTAGTAACCACACACTGGTGACACTGTGCAGTACTGTTAGTCTTACTGTTGGCGAGTTGGTGATCAGCTCAGGTTTAGTCCCGAAGGCTCAGGCCAAGGAGACAGCGTCTTCAGCCCCGTTTGCACATGGAGTAGTAGATGGAGAAATGAGGTGCAGGGAGTAGTCGGTCTGCCGCCAGGTGGAAGAGGTCCACTGTTACGGATTTCCACCTGTGCACAGGGGAGCAAGTGTAGAGAGATGAAGGTGATGATACAGTAGAAGCTTACTTGGCGTTGGGGAGTGGTACTCCCAGGAGGACGATGAGGTGAAGGTGGTTCTCCAGGAAGGCGAAGGAGAGGAGTAGCCTCCAGAGAATGAAGAGGTTGAGAGTAATCTCAGCGACTGACAAAGTGTAGAAATGGTCTCATCAGACCAGGGAGAAAGACGACTACGTGCAGACCCGAGGGCAGCGCGGCTGAAATAGTCTAGCTGATGACGAGGGCAGGTGTGCGTGCAGCTGTGGAGAATCAGTCAACAGGCAGGCAGAGCGAATCGCCACAAAGACACAGTTTTCACATCTTCTTAAATAATGCCATTTGACTCATTATTTCTTTATATGCTTCTTTTCTTGTATTATACTTAAAATATATAAATCTAAATTTAGTAAATGGTTCAAATGTCAAACTGTTGTGTGAGCAACAAATTTAGGTGTTTAGTGTAAATGAAGATATATGAATAGTACGAAAAGTATTAGGGCCACATTTCAAAAAAAGGGTTGCATTTTGAGAAGAAAGTCGAAATTTTGAGAAAAATGTCAAAAGAGTATTTTGAGAAAAAAGTTGTGTGCTCATGTGCAGAGTGTGCACATATGTTTTCTGTTGCAGGTGCATCCAGATGCCTCTCCATCTTTTCTGAAATGATCAAACTGTAGTGAGTACACAAAGTAGAGCATGATAGAAGCTCTCTGCTTGTCCTCATATTAAACTTCATGGCTCATGTAAACATCTGATTGTTTTAGTTCTGACTATAAAGGACAGTTTCTCTACATTTCGACTTTCTCAAAATACTATTGACTTTTTAATTCCAAAAATTTTGACTTTTTTTCCCTCAAATTTTTTGACTTTTTTCTCAAAATACTATTTTGACTTTTTTCCCCAAAAAATTTTGACTTCTCAAAATGCTATTTTCTTTCAATGTGGCCCTAATACCTCTTTGTTGAATATACAGTGGGGAAAAGATGTATTGAACACGTCAACATTTTTCTCATTAAATATATTTCTGATGGAGCCATTGACCTGAGATTTTCACCAGATATCAGTAGCAACCCAAGGAATCCATACATACAAAGACATCAAGGCAACTGTGTTCACAAAACAAGTTATATTTAATAAAGTGGAATGGCACAGGGAAAAGTATGGAACACATGAAAAAGGTGCAAAAAGGCATAGAAAGCCAAGAAACCTGCTGAAATCCATCAAATTTTAGGAAGTCATCCCATCCCCCATCAGTGCAAATAATTTCAGCTGGTTAAGTCCTGACTGACAGCTTTTAAAAAGTTCTGTGAATGTCAGATTGTCACACAACAAAGAACTTGTGATTGGTAGAAGCAAAGAGCTCTCTCTAGACCTTTGCAACCTTATTGTTGTAAAACATAATGATGGCATTGGTTACAGGTGCATTTCTAAACTGCTGAATGTTCCAATGAGCACTGTTGGAGCCATCATTCAGAAGTGGAAAGAACATCATTTTACCATAAGTCAGCCACGACCAGGAGCTCCTCGCAGCATTTCTGACACAAGAGTCAAAACAATTATCAGAAGAGTTATCCAAGAGCCAAAGATCACTCATGGAGAGCTCCAGAAAGACCTGGAGTTAGCAGGTACTGTTGTTTCAAAGAAAACAATAAATAATGCACTCAACCGACATGGGCTCTATGCCCATTCACGTTGCAAGACTCCATTGCTGAACAAATAGCATGTTGAAGCTTGTTTGGAGGAGAAATAGCACTGCATATCAGCCCCAAAACACCATACCAACAGTGAAGTTTGGAGGTGGGAGCATCATAGTGTGGGGGTGTTTTTCCAGCACATGGTACAGGCAGATTTCATATAATTGAAGGAAAGATGAATGGACAAATGTACAGAGACATTCTTGATAAGAATCTGTTGCCATCTGCCAAGATGCTGAAGATGAAATGAGGGTGGACATTTCAGCAAGACAATGATCCCAGACACACAGCCAAGGAAACTCTCAACTGGCTCCAGAGAAGGAAAATAAAACTGCTAGAATTTCCCAGTCAGTCACCTGACCTGAATCCAGTTGAAAATCTATGGCATGAACTGTAGATCCGAATTCGTAGGAGACCCCCATGTAACCTTCAAGATTTGAAGACAGTTTGTGTGGAAAAATGGGCTAAAATCACTCCTGAGCAATGCCTGCGCCTAGTTTCTCCATACAAGAAGCATCTGGATACTGTTACTTTCATGACTCTATGGTATTTGCCTGCTTTGCTGCTTCTCACCTTTTTTCTCTCCTCTCCTCCCCTCCCCTTCTGTGTAGCTTCCAGACAAGTGTGGCTGGGAGAGGAACACACCTGATCTCATTATCGGGAGTTTGCTTTAGTCAGCCAGCACTATGGGCTAGTGCTGGAATGTACACTCAGTATTCTCCTGCCAGTCTGAGCCTTTTGTGGATCAAATCTAAGATTTTGTCTGATTACTCTGCCTGCCTGTCTTCTTCTGCAGATAAGGAGGATTTGAGGTGTGGACTTTCACCTCCCTGCCTGCCCACTCTTCTTCTGCAAGTAAGGAGGCTTTAAAGCCTGGACGTTGACTACTTCGCTGCCTTTCTACTCCCCCCTAACTGCCTTATGGAGGTAATAAACGATCTAAACCTTGTTCTGAGTTTGTGTCTGTTTCTGGGTCTGGTTTGCCTGCTGTGACAGAATGTTCCAGCCAGAATGGACCCAGCTAACACAAATCCTGTTCATCAGGCCCTCGTTAATCAAGAATCATTATTGGGTCATCATGAACAGCAGCTTAGCCTGCTCTCAGGTGAAGTGCAGGCCCTAAATGGCGAGTTGCAGGCCGCTATTCACAATTGAGCCAGATACAAGCTACTTTACAGCATTAAACCTCTCTTCTTCCACCTTGCTCTCCAGCAGTTGCTGCTGGCTCTCCTGACCCCCCTCACCTGCATCACCATCCGTGGCTCCAGCTGACCCTTCAGAACCTCAGCCACCCTCATCTTTTCAAGAGGTAACCATTTCCACACCCAAGGCAATGGGGAAGGGGGGGGGAGTTGGGGTCCTGTGGGGGATTCCTTTTGCAGTCCCAATTAGTTTTTCAGCGGGACCCTTGTTCTTTTTTTCCTGGGATAATAGTAAAATACCATACATTGTGATGTTACTCCATTGGCACGCCCAGGCGTGGGCCCAGGGGCTGGTTACCTCGGGAACACTGGATGCCTACTCCTTCTCCCAGTGTGTCGCTGAAATGAAGAAAGTATTTGATCATACGCCGAATGAAGGAAACATTACCAATTGGCTCCTCAGCTTACGTCGGGGGTTCTGCAGTGTTGTTGACTCGGCTGAGTCAGGCTGGTGTGACGCTTCCCTGCAAGGCATCTTTCTGCAGAGCCTTAATGAACACCTCTGCAATGAATTGGCAGCTCAATATGAGCCTACCTTGCTTGATTCCCTGATTTCTTTAACAATATGTCTGGACAACTGCCTGTGGAAGCATGCTCGGGAGAGGAGCGTTCACCACACCTCCCTTCACTTTCTTCCTCTGTCAGAGAATGCACAAACTCAGACAGTCACCCCTCCCTGCTTTGCCGGCAGTGGCAGAGGCACCAGTTGCTTCCCCTGAGCCCATGGAGATTGCCAGAACCCAGCCAACTCCTGATGAATGACAGAGGCATAAAGAAACAGGATATGATACGGCTGGCCACAGCATTTTAATCTCTCGTCTTGAACACTGGGTGGGCATTAAAGGTGCTTGCCTAAATTGGTTTTGTTCCTGTTTAGATGAGCGAAGTTTCTGCTTCAAACTGGATGATTTTATGTCCTCAACTGCTCCACTTCCCTATGGGGTTTCACAGGGCTCAATCCTTGGACCTCTTTTATTTTCTATGTATCTGCTCTCTTTGGGTTCTGTTTTAAGGAAACATGGCATCTTGTTCCCTTGCTACACTGATGACTGTCAGATTTAAGATAAGATAAGATAAGCCTTTATTAGTCCCACAATGTTGAAATTCCAGGATTACAGCAGCAAAGGGATGGCAGCACTCAAAGCAATAGCTAATAAAATCATATGAACAGGTTAGCCAAAACAGTAGATGAATATACATGTGTACACAGATATATACACAGTGCAGAAGCATTGCAGCTAGATGGAATAAACAGCATTACAGTTTGTTAAATTACCCTGTGTTGCTCCCCTGGGTAGCGGCCCAGGAGGAGGAAACATGCATGTGGAAGTTAACTCTCCAACCTGTGATAGAGAATCGGCAGAACACGTTTCGTTATTTCACACAAGGAGTTTATTCTTCGTTCAAGTCATTCACATGACCAACATCAACTGACTAGTATTTACTATCAAAGTCCATAGTTTCTCTCTTATTGTCTGATCACATCACCATTGAACAAAACACAATCATGTCCATTTATCACAATTTCCGATTTGACATTAACTGTATACTTAACATTCTTAACAAATTACTCTAACATGAAATGAATTATTGGTTTTATCTCCTTCCCATGTATATAGCTTTTAACTTGTTCAAATATTTATATTTTAAACAATAACCCATGAACTTACATTTACATTAATCATTTTAAGCACTGTCATAAATGTACAGCATGTGGTGTTATTCTTAACAATTCACTGACCTGGCCACTGTGTACCTAACACACTTACAGTAGTATTCCTGGTATTCGGTAATACACCCGAAATATGCACACTTGGTGACAAATCAAACCAGTAAATGTCGTACTGTATGAAAACCGTTTCATAACTGTCTTTAAATAAAGTAAGCAAATGGTTCCTAACGTGGGCGGATTTCACTGTTGTGGCACGTCCCATACACTCGATCATTAACATTAGCAGGTTAGCTTATACAACAACACATCAACTTTAACAGAAATACCCTTACAAACCCGCTTTTCGCCTCACACTTATCACAATATAATCTCGGACATCCTAGGACTCTTACAGTTTATATTGCACTCTTGAATTATTAGTATTTACCAACCTGTGATAGAGAATCGGCAGAACACGTTTCGTTATTTCACACAAGGAGTTTATTCTTCGTCCTCCAGTGCGTGAGTCTACTCTCTATCACTGTGCGACATGCGCCATCTATTGGTCGGCGTATGGAACTGCACTCAACTCACATGAGTTATAATGGAACCAGGTGGATTACAAATGCATTGTAGAAAAATAAACAATTAAAGAATAACATAAAATTGTAGGGGTGCCTGTTTTTTTTAAATTTTCTTATCCAAATGTCTTTTTCACCTCTTACATAACTATTAACTATTTCCAACCCTCTACACTCTCCCCCACTTCAAATAAATGTCTCCCGACATTTCATGTTCTAGGGTGACTTAATGCATGAGAGTGTACCAATTATAACCATGGGACTGAGGTTGGGTGAGGTAGTGGAATGGCATGTAGTTTTGAGTTAGCGGCACAGGGGTAGGGAGTAGGACAGGTCTTACGTCTGCAGTCCAAGGCTGGTACGATGGCTGTCCCAGGACGTCATAGGTCAGTCTCTCTACTGGCCTTGCTCTCCGCTGTGACCTTCTCAGTTCCTCCTGTTCTCCATCCATCACCTCCACTTGTCCTTGACGTTTTTCCTGCAGCAAAGCTGGTCCATCCATTTGCTCCTCAGCATCCCGCTGAATGGGGACCGGTTCCTGCCTTACTGGTGGGCAGAACTCTCTAGCTGTCGCTCGAAGCCTTTGCTGATTTTGAGGATTTTGCTCTGGCATGACAGGTACTGGTTGCTGAGTGTTTTGGTCTGGGAGATTTGAGGCATTTTGCTGAGGATTTACGGGTCTGTAACATGGGATTTGGCTACGGAGGTTGTAGCGGTAAGTATTTTCCTCTTCTTCCTCCGAGCTGTCATTGTCTGTGTTGTCACTGTTAGGATTTGTCTCTGTCCTCTTCTTCCGTTTCTGTTTTGTCTTTTCTTTTGCAGGCAGTTCTTCTTCTAAAGGCAAGTCATTTACAGGCAACAGCAGGTTTCTGTGTAACACTCGCATCACTTGGCTGCCTCTCTCTGCTTGTACTTTATAGACTGGTCCATCTCCCACTCTCTCAACTACGCGATGTACTGCTGACTCCCAGTAAGCGCGCAGTTTCCCTGGGCCTCCTCTTTCAGAGAGGTTTCTGACCAACACCCTGTTGCCTGGTTGGAGTGTGACACCTTTTAAGCGTTTGTCGTACTGCTTTTTGCCTTTGTCTGAAGACTTTTGACTGTTTTCTGCAGCGATTTTGTAAGCAACACGCATCCTATCAGCCCATTTTTTAGCGTAGGTTTGATGGCTGTGTGTGTCAGTGTCTTTTGTCTGGTTCAATAGTAGATCTACAGGCAACCTTGGGACTCTGCCATATAAGAGGAAAAATGGAGAATAACCTGTTGACTCGTGTCTTGTACAATTGTAAGCATGTACAATTTGGGGTAGGTGATCCTTCCATTCACTTTTTTTCTCCTCCTGTAGGGTACGAAGCATTTGGAGTAGTGTACGATTCAGGCGCTCCACGGGGTTGCCCTGCGGATGGTATGGAGTGGTTTGTGAGTGAGAAATTCCAGACAGTTGTTGTAATCTGTGGAAGAGACTGTTTTCAAACTCACGTCCCTGATCGTGATGCAACTTCTCAGGGTACCCGAAACGAGGAATAAAATCCTGAAATATCTTTTCTGCAGCTGTTTTGCCTGATTTATTCCTTGTAGGGTATGCCTGTGCGAAACGAGTGAAATGGTCCACTAGTACGAGGATGTACTCATACCCTCCTTTACTTGGCTCAAGGTGTAAGTAGTCGATGGAGATTAACTCAAAGGGAGCACTGGTTGTGATAGATCCCATTGGAGCTCTCTGGGGAACATTTGGGCATTTTTGTTTGATGCACGGACATTTTTTTGTTACATAATCTTCAACATCTTGTTGCATATATGGCCAATAGAAACGCTCACGGGCCAGATGTATCACCTTATCACACCCTATGTGACCCATGTCATTGTGTAAACTCTTTAACACCATCGGCTTTAGCTGTTCAGGTAGGACAAGTTGTTTGCTGTGCTCTGTCTTTCTGTACAATAATCCATTGTCAACTTCCAACTTGTTCCACTCATACAGTAGACTCCGTGTCCGTTTACTTATTGTCTGTTTATCTTTATCGTTTGGTGTCCATCCTTTGAGTTTGAGTGAGATTACTTCTCTAATTGACTCATCGTCTTGTTGAGCAGCGTTGATGTCTTTAGGTGTCATGCTCAAAACACTGTCAGTTGGCACATTGTTGCCATTAGAACTCAGTTGTAATGCAGCTATCCATGGCACATCACTGTTTTGTGCTGCCTTGCTCCCTTGCCACACTGCGGACACTACTTCCGGTAAAACTGTCTCTGTGAACTCATTCATTTGCTCTTGCAGATCTAATGGGTGTCTGGACAACATATCTGCATCTGCATTCCTTTTCCCTGGCCTATACTTGATATCAAAATGGAAGTCAGCCAACTCCCCGACCCACCTATGACCCACTGCATTCAACCTGGCTGAACTGAGGACATAGGTTAAAGGATTGTTATCTGTATAGACAGTAAAAGTCGGTGCATAATACAGATAGTCACGGAATTTGTCGCAGATGGCCCACTTGAGAGCTAGAAACTCTAGTTTACCGGAATGTAAGTGATAATTCTTCTCGGCCGGTGTGAGAGTTCTGGATCCATAGCCAATCACCTTAAGTTTGTTTTCTTGTTTTTGATACAAGACGGCTCCCAGGCCTTTGTTTGACGCATCTGTATGCAATACAAATGGAAGGTCCAAATTGGGATAGGCTAGAATGGGAGGATTAGTCAGAATGTCCACAAATCTTGACACAACTTCCTGATGTTCACTGGTCCATATTATTGGTGTGCGAGAAGGAAGCTGGTTTCTGTCTCCTTTCTTTGTTTGTCCTTTACTCCTTTTTGGTGCTGGTTTATTGTCATTGCTTGTTTGATTAGTGCTCTGGAGGAGTTCGAACAAGGGTCTCGCCAGACGTGAAAAATCTTGAATAAATGATCGGTAATAACTGAGAAAACCCAGTAATGTTCTGAGTTCTCCGACTGTGCGAGGGTTCTTGTCTTTCAGAGCAAACACAGCATCCAAGTCTTTTGGGTCAATCTGGACTCCTTCTCCTGACACTAGCCTACCCAGGTAGCGTACTTGGTTTTTGAACAGTTCACATTTGGCTGGCCGAAGTTTTATGCCGTGTTGTCGCATTTTGCACAAAACCTGTTTAAGGTGTTCTACGTGCTCATCAAAGGTTTTGGAGTAACACAGTACATCGTCCAAGTAAGGCACGCAACACTCGTCTCTGATCCCTTCTAACACCCCCTCCATACACCTTTGGAATGCGGTCGGTGCGTTTGACAACCCGAATGGAACCTGCACCCACTCGTATAGTCCCCAGGGTGTGCTAAAAGCAGTTAAATGTCTTGACTCCTCACTTACAAAACCCTGATGGTAGGCACTTCCCTGATCCAATATGGAAAACCAGGAGTTACCCCCAAGACTGTCCAGTAGATCTTGTATCCGTGGTAACGGATGCCTGTCAGGTATGGTTTTTCGGTTCAGCTCACGAAAATCAACACACAAGCGCAAAGTATTGTCCTTTTTACGCACACACACTACTGGCGACGAGTTGTTTGACACTGATTTCCTGATCCAGCCCCTGCTTAAAAGGTTTTGAACATACTCCTTCACCTCTTTATACAGTGGTCTTGGAATGGAGTTGTAACTTTTCTGCACGGGTGTGTTGTCAATGGTGTTGATTTTTAGCTGTAGTCCAGGAATACATCCAATGTCTCCTTCATCATGAGCAAACACATCAGACTGTTCATAGAGCATCTGCCGAACCACCTCCCGATCACCCTCTAAGAGATGGTCTAAATTGACATTAGGGTGCCATCTCAGGTGTGAGGGGGCAGTGCTTAATGTTTCTTCACCCTCACCTTGACTGTCACATGTCACTTGAGCAGAGTGACAAAATGGTTTGTCTGTAGTTTTGGTTGCATTTTCAGCACTGGAACAAACATTTACAGGTTTGTATTCAGTGATCTCTGAAATAAGTCCTAAAACAGTCTTTGGATTTAGAAAAATGTTGTGCTTTGTTGAGTTTTGGATTGGGATTTTGACAGTTTTTGAAGCACCAGCGGGTACATCAATAAGAGCTGGGAATAACTCCAACCCATCAGGTAAGTTACATTTCACAGCTGGCTCGAACAACATTTCTCCTCCTCCGGGAAATGCTCTGATGTGACATTTTACCATACAGATTTGGCTACTGTGAACAGTGAGTCCTTTTTTTCCAACTCTCACCACTGGACTTTCTGGTTCATTTTCTGTTAACTTGGTGTGGACAACAGAGATGAGCGACTCAACATTACCTTTCTGGACCTTTAAAGTCTCCGACAGTAAGCCCACTAAGCTAATATCGTCACTTTGTTCACTGTTTGCCATTATTATCTCTTGGATCACGTTAAAGCCCAGCAGCGGAGTGCTTAAATGCTGCTGACTGACAAGCATTGGAACATACAAGGATACAGAACCATACTGTGAACTTGTGATCTCGAGCAGGACATCTATCCACCCCTCGAATGGAACATCCGTCCCATTGGCTACGGTGATTTCGAGTGGATGGCCTGGGAGTAGGCTCTCGAGTGGCTGTATTTTCACATTTGGTAAGGCTGCTTGTACCCATGACTTTTCAACAATGCTTACTTGTGCCCCACTGTCCAATAACATCTGTAGGTTTACTCCATTTAACTGGCAACTGATCATACACCTACCACCAATGAGCTGTGCCACACGCTTTGTGTTGGGTGACTTTTGGGACTTGGCAGTAGTCTGTTCGGAGTTCAGTCTTTTAGTGTTGTGGGACTCTGCTGGTGGTTCAGTCACTGGTGGTCCCTCCCCAGCGACCTCCTCCAGTTTCCCAACACATTGCTTTTCTGCAGGCGCCCTATAGCTCTGTGCCCCTCCTCTCCACATCGAAAACAGTGTGTGCAGCGCTCAGTGTCTTGGGCGATACACTTTTGGCATTTTCCTTTCACTGCGGGTTTCAGTGCTGGCTGTTTAGGGACAGGTGCTGTGGGACTGGTGTTTACTGTATTTACCATTGGGGTTAGGGCCTTTTCTAAACTCTTGGTTAGGGAGGAGACCTGTGCCGTCAGCTCCTGGATAGCTACACGATTAGCTTGGACTTCAGTGTGCATTTTAATCGAGCTCTGATCTGTCTCTACCTGTGCCGCATTAACACTGGTGACTTTGTGTTTGTGGCTTTGTCCCAACCTACTCAATCTCTCTGTCTCTTCACTAACAAAATTTGCTATGAGCTCCAGGATGGAGTCATCTGTGACACTGGTGTTGGAGATGTGAGGTTTAAGGTCTCTCCTAACATAAGAGTATTTTTCATTCAAACCCTGATACAGTGAATGGATAAACACACCTTGTACCAACTTGTCGTCACAATGAAACCCACTACTGTTTTTAGATGCAACCAACACACGCTGTTTTAGCCCCATTAGTCTATACATAAACTGTTGTGGTGTTTCTTTGTCATTTTGCTTAGCATTACTCAGCTCCTGAAATAATTCAGTGCTGCTTTTCTCACGTAGATGTGTCCTTAAGAGACGTTTTAACTCAGCTACAGTAAGGCTATCCTTGGTTACAAGCATATCTTTAAAGGTACCAGGCTTAATTATCTTAAACACCGTTCTGATAATCTCAGCCTCTGTGAACCCTTCATTTAGCCCTTCATCAAGCTGTTTGCACAAGTTATTGTAACTCAAATCAGAATCAAAATCAGAGATTTGACCACCATAAATCTTGTACTCTCTACGTGGCAACAGTGACGTAAGTTCAGTCAGTCTGACTAACCCTGGGTCAGGAACTACAGATGGTGATGTCGGATGGTTCTTCCCTGATGGTGCTGCAGCTCCAGTGGTCACAGGAACTACTATGACCGGATCATCGTCGGGTGACACCTCTGCATCCACTTCTCCAGCTGCTGTGGACCGTTGTAGTTTAATGATGAGGTCACGGAAAGCAAGCAGGCGAGACATCCCCTGGTCTTCAAGGCTCTTCAGTTGTGGACTTCTCAGCGAGTCAACAACGAAGTCGAAGCGTTCCACTTCGGTCGATTCTGCGCCTGGCAAATCTTCTCCCACCTCATCCTTGAACGACTCAGCCAGCTTGTAAAGGACGTTTCTGCACCGGGCAATGGTCAGCTGGCGAAGCTCTTGCTGGATTTCCCATCTCAGGTCATGTAGAGCAGACATGGCTGTGGTCTCCTGTAGTCAGTCGCTTAGGTCAATGGCTCAGGAACAGGTGGTCAGCATCCCTTGGTTCTTCAATGATTAGTGCCAGACCAGTAAGTGGCGCTAATCCCGGACGAGCCCCCAAAATTGTTGCTCCCCTGGGTAGCGGCCCAGGAGGAGGAAACATGCACGTGGAAGTTAACTCTCCAACCTGTGATAGAGAATCGGCAGAACACGTTTCGTTATTTCACACAAGGAGTTTATTCTTCATTCAAGTCATTCACATGACCAACGTCAACTGACTAGTATTTACTATCAAAGTCCATAGTTTCTCTCTTATTGTCTGATCACATCACCATTAAACAAAACACAATCATGTCCATTTATCACAATTTCTGATTTGACATTAACTGTATACTTAACATTCTTAACAAATTACTCTAACATGAAATGAATTATTGGTTTTATCTCCTTCCCATGTATATAGCTTTTAACTTGTTCAAATATTTATATTTTAAACAATAACCCATGAACTTACATTTACATTAATCATTTTAAGCACTGTCATAAATATACAGCATGTGGTGTTATTCTTAACAATTCACTGACCTGGCCACTGTGTACCTAACACACTTACAATAGTATTCCTGGTATTCGGTAATACACCCAAAATATGCACACTTGGTGACAAATCAAACCAGTAAATGTCGTACTGTATGAAAACCATTTCATAACTGTCTTTAAATAAAGTAAGCAAATGGTTCCTAACGTGGGCGGATTTCACCGTTGTGGCACGTCCCATACACTCGATCATTAACATTAGCAGGTTAGCTTATACAACAACACATCAACTTTAACAGAAATACCCTTACAAACCCGCTTTTCGCCTCACACTTATCACAATATAATCTCGGACATCCTAGGACTCTTACAGTTTATATTGCACTCTTGAATTATTAGTATTTACCAACCTGTGATAGAGAATCGGCAGAACACGTTTCGTTATTTCACACAAGGAGTTTATTCTTCGTCCTCCAGTGCGTGAGTCTACTCTCTATCACTGTGCGACATGCGTCATCTATTGGTCGGCGTATGGAACTGCACTCAACTCACATGAGTTATAATGGAACCAGGTGGATTACAAATGCATTGTAGAAAAATAAACAATTAAAGAATAACATAAAATTGTAGGGGTGCCTGTTTTTTTTAAATTTTCTTATCCAAATGTCTTTTTCACCTCTTACATAACTATTAACTATTTCCAACCCTCTACACCTGCAGAATATGAATATGTACCCAGACAGTATATTTCACATTTGAATCACAGTGTTGTTGCCACCCTCAGTAATGATTGTTATTGTCCTAGTTGTGTATTGGAGGGGACGATTTCTATTGTGTGAAGTTGCTACATTTAGTACATTTAATACGACCTCTACGAGCAGCCCTGGTTAGGTTATAAAGTCTGACAGCTGTAGGTAGGAAGGACCTGCGAAACCTCTCCGTCGTGCACCTAGGATGGCACAGCCTACCTCTAAGTAAGCTCCTCAGTGCGTTCAGCGTGTCCTGCATGAGGTGGGATTCCAACTCCAGCAGAGATGACAGCTTAGCCACCATCCTCCTCTCTCCTATCTCCTCCACTGGGTCAAGGTGTCACCCCAGAACAGGGCCAGCTTTTTTTTTTTGGATTTTTTTTTTGGATTTGATTTTTGGATCAGTCTGTTCAGTCTCTTCCTGTCGGCTGCCGTGATGCCCCTGCCCCAGCAGACCACTCCAAATGTGATAGCTAATGCCACCACCGAATCGTAGAAGGTCTTCAGGAATGCCCCTTACAATCCAAAAGACCTGAGTCTCCTCAGGAGGAACAGCTTGCATTGCCCCTTCTTCTAAAGTGCGTTGGTGTTGTGTGACCAGTCCAGTTTATTGTTCAGGTGAACACCCAGGTACTTGTAATATGTCACCATCTCAATGTCTGTTCCCTGGATGTTTACTGGTGCTGTGGGGGGGGGGGGTACCCTCCCCTGCAGCAGTCCACCACCAGTTCCTTAGTTTTCCTCGCATTGATCTGGAGGCAGTTCCATAGGCACCAGTCCATAAAGTCCTGGATAAGTCCTCTGTACTCCGCATCATTCCCGTCAGAGATGAGTCCGACGATCGCAGGGTCATCAGAGAACGTCTGTAGATGGCAGTGTGGTGTGTTGTGTGAAAAGTCAGCAGTGTAGAGGGTGAACAGGAAGGGAACAAGAACTGTTCCCTGGGGGACCCCCGTACTGCAGATGATGGTGTCAGACACACAGTCCTGGGTTCTCACAAACTGTGGTCTGTTTGTGAGGTAATCCAGGATCCACGACAGGTGCTGGTCAACCCCTGCGCACAGCAGCTTGTCCCTCAGGATCACTGGTTGGATGGTGTTGAGAGCACTGGAGAAATCAAAGAAGATGATCCTCATAGTGCTCCCAGGCTTCTCCAGGTGGGACAGGGAATGATGTAGGAAGAAGATCATTGCATCCTCCACCCCAATGTCATGCTGGTAGGCAAACTGAAGTGGATCCATCGCTGGTCCCACCAGGGGGCGGAGGTGAGTGAGGAGCAGCCTCTCCAGGGTCTTCATTAGGTGTGATGTGAGGGCCACTGGTCTGTAGCTGTTCAGGTCCTTGGGGTGAGGGGTCTTCGGTACGGGTATCACACAGGATGTTTTCCACAGCTGTGGTACCCCTTCCCCCCAGCTTCAGGCTCAGGCTGAAGATATACGCCATGATCTCACACAGCTGGTCTGCGCAGGACTTGAGGAGCCTCGAGCTGATGCCGTCTGGACCTGCAGCCTTCCTCACCTTGATCTTCCTCAGCTCAGCTCTCACCTGGGTCTTAGTGAGGGACAGGTTGGGGCAGGGAGGTTGTGTGCTGCGGGGGGGGGGTCTTTGGGGGGAAAAACAGTGGGGGATGTATGTGGGGGGGTGGGGTAGGACCATGGACAGCGGGACTAGATGAAGGTGGAGGCAGCAGTAGTTAGTGGGCAGGCGGAGAAGAGGGCGGTTGGTCAAACCTGTTAAAAAAAAACAGGTTCAGGTTGTTCACCCACTCCCTACCCCCGTGACCTGGGAGGAGGTATTCTGGGGCCCAGAGATGGTTTTGAGGCTTCTTGAGACACTGCTGAGGTCATTCCGTTGAAGCTTGTCCTCCATCTTCTTCCTGTAGCTGTCCTTCCCCTCTCTGATCTTCCTCCTTAGCTCCCTCTGTACGGACTTCAGCTCCTACTTGTTTCCTGACCTGAAGATTCTTTTCTTCTCCTTCAGCAGTGACAATATCTCAGGATTGATGAAGGGTTTGTTGTTTGAGAAACACCGCATGGTCTTGGTGGGTACAGTGTTGTCCACACAGAAGTTGATGTAGTCTGTGATAGTGTGTGTGAGTTCGTTGATGTCCTCACCATGTGGATCACAGAGCTGCTCCCATGCAGTGGATTCAAAACAGTCCTTCAGAGTGTCCTCCACCTTCTCAGACTATATTTTCACTGTGAGGGTAACAGGAGGTTGTCTATGTACCAGGGGTTTGTACACCGGCAGAAAGTGAATCAAGTTGTGAAGGGGAAGGGAAGGGGGGAGTGATGATTAGGTGTAAGCCTCCTTGGTGTTTGCATAAGTCCAGTGTTTTATTGTCTCTGCTGTGGCACGTGACATACTGGGTGAAAGTGGGCAGAATGGAGGACAGTGAAGTATGATTAAAATCACCAGAGATGAGCAGGAGAGAATTTGGGTGCGGTGTCTGCAGCCTGCTTGTAACTGAGTGGATGATGTCACATGCTGCCTTAATGCTCGCAGAGGGGAGTACATAAATAACAATCCCGACGACATGTGAGAACTCTCTGGGGAGGTATGCCGGTCGCATGCTAACAGCTAGCAACTCAATGTCCTTGCTGCAGTGTTGTTCTTTAATCATGATATGCCCAGGATTACACCATCTGTTATTCACATACATTTTCAGCCCCTCACCTCTGCTCTTCCCACTATCTGGTGTCTGACCTGCCCGTATTAAGTGGAAACTCTCCAGTTCGATGTTAGCATCTGTTGCTAGTTCTGTTAGCCATGTTTCAGTAAACAGAATAAAGCTAATCTCTCTGAAGACGCTCTCATACTGGGACATAGTCGCCAGTTCGTCTGTCTTGTTAAGCAGCGATCTCACATTTCCAGTAATAACGGATGGTAGGACATGTCTGTACCTTAGACATCCCCATTGTTTTTGCTTGATTTCTCATGGGGTATTGGGTCTTTGCATTAGCACCATGGAGCAGCCCAGTGCTAACTCCTACTGTAAACAATAGCTCCTTCGCTCACTGGGTCAGGAGTCATTGGCGATATGAGCAGAAAGATGGCTAATATCAACGCCAATGCGGCGATATGTGTCCTGGATGTCCGTGATGGATACGGGGTAACAGGATCAGAAAGTTGTGGCAAGAAAGAAATGGATGATGAATAAAAAACGAGAAAGAAACCCAGAATTGAGCTGCTGCTGCAAAAAGGGCTGCCGACTCGTGTGGCGCCGGAAGTAAATCCAAATTCCATTTTGTTCCCTTGGCACAAAATGACTCTTGTTCTGTCCAACTACTCTTGGAGTGTCTTTCTGACATCAAAGCATGGATATCATTAAAATTTTTAAGCTTTAATGAGAACAAAACAGAAGTAATGATGTTTGGTCCAAGTACGTGTCCCCACTAATGTGGACCTTGGCTGTTTGACCCAGCATGTTAAACAATCTGTTATTAATCTGGGGGTCAAACTGGATTCTGATTTTAAATGCACACTGGTCAAGGAAAGATCTTGAAAAACCATTGCATGCTTGTATCATGACTCATTTGGATTACTGTAATGCACTTTTTGTTGGAATCAGCCAAGCTTCTATCACTCATCTTCAACTTGTACAAAATGCTGCCGCCCGCCTTTTAACAAAAGTCCACAGGCGTGAGCACATTTCACCTATTCTGACTTCCCTTCACTGGCTCCCTGTGTGTTACAGATCCGATATTAAAATTCTCCTTTGTGTTTTTAAATGTCTTAACAGTTTTGATCCACCCTATCTCTCTGACTTACTTAAGCCTTATATTCCACCACAATCCCTAAGATCTGATGACGAGCTGCTCTTGGCGGTCCCTAAAACAAGGCTGAAGCTCAGAAAGGATCGGGTCTTTGCTGTGGCAGCCCCCAGGCTATGGAACAAGTTGCCATTAGATGTTAGGCAGGTCTCCTCTCTTTTTGTTTTTAAATCTCATATACAGTATAAGCAGGTCTGTTGTCCTTGGCTTTTAACTCACCTTTATTCATTTTATTGTCTGCTGTGTCTGATATTTTGTTTTTACACTGTTTTTACACTTGTTGTGAGTTGTTTCTTTTTCTGCTGCATGTTATGTTTTTATTGTCTTTTACATATCTTTTGTCTATTTGCATTTTATGTTATTTATTACTGTGCAGCACTTTGGTCAACTTTGTGTTTTTAAATGGGCTTTATAAATAAATTTGGTATGGTATGGTTTACTACACACCACAGTGATATGATACTGCACTGTTGTGTAATATTACTTAATAATTATGAACCTTGTCAATAAACTGTAAGGGAGAAGAGAGGAGGAAAAAAACAAAACAAAACAAAACTGAAAGATTCAATAAACCATGATGATGATTTAATGCCCAGCCCCAATATATGGTCAATACAATTAAGACAGTTGTTATTATTATTATAATGTAGTCATATTGTTTTTGCTGCCGTTTCTCTGTTAGCAGGATCACGCAAAACCTCATAGATGGATTTAGATGACATTTTCACCTGAGGTGGCTCTTGGCACAAAGATGAACTCATTCAATGTTGGAGGTGATCCATGAGTGCATATTTCCGCTAAGACCCTATCTCACAATGTACAGATGGATGGCGATATGGATGGACAAAGGGATGGCAGGGAGGACAACGGGAGGGAGGGACGGAGCCTTGGCAGAGGTATGAACTCTCTGTGTGCCCTCTAGTTATAATCAGAGGTGGTGTGTCAATAGAGGGTGCAAATGCACCACCCCCTTAAAATATTCATAGATAAAAAAATTCTTAAATAAATCAATCGTGATATGCAAAATAAATGAGAGACATAGTATGTCCCTCTGTAGTTGATACAGACATGGACAAAATTGTTGGTACCCCTCTGTTAATGAAAGAAAAACCCACAATAGTCACAGAAATAACTTGAATCTGACAAAAGTGGTAATAAATAAAAATTCTATGAAAATTAACCAATGAAAATCAGACAATGCTTTTGAATTGTGGTTTAACAGAATTATTTTAAAAAACAAACTCATGAAACGGGCCTGGACAAAAATGATGGCACCCTTAACTTAATATTTTATTGCACAACCTTTTGAGGCAATCACTGCAATCAAACGATTTCTGTAACTGTCAATGAGACTTCTGCACCTCTCAGCAGCTATTTTGGTCCACTCCTCATGAGCAAACTGCTCCAGTTGTCTCAGGATTGAAGGGTGCCTTCTCCAGATGGCATGTTTCAGCTCCTTCCACAGATATTCAATAGGATTTAGATCAGGGCTCATAGAAGGCCACTTAAGAATAGTCCGATGTTGTGCTCTTAGCCATTCTTGGGTGTTTTCAGCTGTGTGTTTTGGGTCATTATCCTGTTGCAAGACCCATGACCTGCGACTGAGACCAAGCTGTCTGACACTGGGCAGTACATTTCTCTCTAGAATACCTTGATAGTCTTGAGATTTCATTGTACCCTACACAGATTCAAGACACCCTGTGCCAGATGCAGCAAAGCAGCTCCAGAACATAACACAACCTCCTCCATGTTTCACAGTAGGGACAGTGTTCTTTTCTTGGTATGCTTCATTTTTGCATCTGTGAACATAGAGCTGATGTGCCTTGCCAAAAAGTTCCAGTTTTGTCTCGTCTGTCCATAGGACATTCTCCCAGAAGCTTTGTGGCTTGTCAACATGCAGTTTGGCAAATTCCAGTCTGGCTTTTTTATGATTTGTTTTCAACAGTGGTGTCCTCCTTGGTCATCTCCCATGAAGTCTACTTTGGCTCAAACAACGACGGATGGTGCGATCTGACACTGATGTACCTTGACCTTGGAGTTCACCATGAATGTGTTTAGAGGTTGTTCTGGGCTCTTTTGTTACCATTCACATTATCCGTCTCCTCCTGCAGCCACGTCCAGTGTATGTCATTTTTGTCTAGGCCTGTTTCATGAGTTTGTTTTTTAAAATAATTCTTTTGAACCACAATTCAAAAGCATTGTCTAATTCATTCATTCACTCATTCATTCATTCATTCATCTTCTTCCGCTTAATCCTTTTCGGGTCGTGGGGGGGCTGGAGCCTATCCCAGTATCTTTGGGCGAGAGGCAGGGTACACCCTGGACAGATCACCCGTCCATTGCAGGGCCAACACAGAGAGACAGACAACCATTCACTCTCACAGTTGTACCTAAGGACAATTTTAGTATCCCCAGTTTTGATGCCAATTAACCTAACTTGCATGTTTTTGGTATGTGGGAGGAAACCAGAGAAATCCCGGAGTAAACCCATGCAGACACAGGGAGAACATGCAAACTCCACACAGATCACTGTTGGTCGGGGGCTGGGATCGAACACAGGATTCCCCGGCCAAGGGTGAGTTGCTGTGCTGCCACAGTGCTAACCACTCCGCCACCGTGCTGCCCGCATTGTCTGATTTTCATTGGTTAATTTTCATAGAATTTGTTATTACCACTTTTGTCAGATTCAAGTTATTTCTGTGACCGTTGTGGGTTTTTCTTTCATTAACAGAGAGGTTCCAACAATTTTGTCCACGTCTGTATATATAGAGTGATGATCTGAACTACAGTCGAGTTATATATAGAGTGATATCTGAGCCAACCACCAGTCAAATCTAAAAGAAGAAAAAGAAGAAGATAGAGTGAAGTACGTGGAGGTAATGCACCTGAAAACTGGTTGCCAACCACCAATCAAATCTAAAAGAAGAAGAAAATGGACTGGAAATAAAATGAATATGAATATTTATGATGCTCTGTTTAAAGGAAATTATACATTTGTGGGCACACTGACAAAATATTTTGCATACTAAAAGCCTGTAAAATTGTTTACATTGAGTTCAATAAACTATAACCAACCGAGCGCACATACTGGAGTGCACAGTTCGCCCTCCTGAAAAAAAAATAAAAATTGCTGACACGCACCATTACTGAGGAACCTTTTACACCAGATCTCTGCATCCCTGGGCTTTCATTTCCATTTGTGGAAACTAATGCAAAGCTACGGCGCCATAATAATTTACCTTTCACTCAGTTTTACAATCATCGTTAATGCATGTCTCTGTGATCACTGGATGAGGCTTTTAGGGAGCCACTTTTCATGTCCTCAAGTGTATATTTTTATCCCATTGGAGAATTTTAATGTCTTATGAAGCTCCAAGCAATTTTGTGCATGTACAAGTCTATTTGTCTTGGTATTTAAAAAAAAAAAATCTGTTTGTGGCTAGTAGTATGACTGTGTTTTGTCTGTGGGAAACTTCACCAAAATGGAAGTTGTTGATTCTTTCAATTAAATACCCTTCTCTCAAGCACAGAAGGACCTTTGATTGTGCCATGCTTTGAGCATCCTCCAAAATCCTTTGATAGTCTCTGAGTACAGATAAATGTGATGGCAGTGTTATGATTTTTGGCTGCAATTGTTTGCAACATTTCAAAATTCTTTGGTATGAAAAGTGTAAAAGACTAAAAGAACAGCAAGTGCTCCATCTAAATGAGGAGGTCTAATTTCACTTCTTAATTGGTCCAAAAGATTCCAAACAACTGGCCGTTGTGCATTTCAGAAGTAAAATAGAAGTTATTAGATCTAATCTTTTCACAAGATACTGTTTTTAGTACTGTGGAACATTTGCTTTTATCTGAGGAAATGCTGGAGAGTTTTGCCCTGGTTTATGCTGAAACTCTTGGTCGACTTTTCTCCCAAGTAAATCCAACAACCTGTCTTTTGGATCCCATTCCCACATCACTTTTAAAAATATTTTGTGGATTTTTCCAGGAGGAACTTTTAAACATAATCAATTACTCTCTTCAGACAGGTGTTTTCCCTGCTGCTTTTAAAAGAGTAATTTAGATGCTGAAATCCTTAATAACTACAGACAAGAATCCAACTTGCCTTTTTAAGCAAAATTTTAGAAAAATTTGTTTTTACTCAGTTAAATTATTTTTTAATATCAAATGACATATTTGATGAAAACCAATCTGGTTTTAGGACAAACTACAGTACAGAGACAGCCCTGGTCAGGATTGTTAATGACCTAAAGCTGTGTTCACACTACAATGTTTGGACTGACTTTTACTGACGTTTTGAAAAATCAGAGAAATCAGTCCAAACATTAGTGAAATTACTTTTACAATTTTTTATAAACTTTTGCCAGCATTTCCCAGCGTTGCATTGCATTGTACTGCATTGTCAAACTTTTGCCAACTTAGGTTAACTAAAGCTAAGAATACTCAGTACAGTTCAGCTGACATCAGCGTCAGGCGACGCTCATATAAAGATCAGCGTTTGTGGAGGCTTCCTGCCATCCTGGACCTGCTTTTTTGGTGGATTCACACTACAACATTTGGACTAACTTTTACTGACATTCTGGCAAACGTCTGGCTCTGCTGGCAAAAGTTGATAAAAGTTAATGATAGTTGGTGCTTGTTGGCAAATGCTGGTGAACGTTGTATTTGTTGAGAATTTTCAGCATGCTGAAAATTTGCCGACGTTTGGAAATAAACGGTGGTGAAAGTTGTGCTCAGTTTGTAAAAGTTCCTGAGCACTGAGCTAAGTTATGCAGAGTTCGCCTTAGTCAGCCTAAGTTAAGCTCCTTTGGCAAACACTGACTGAAATTCTGGTAAAAAACAGATGACATGCATGAAGGAAAGAGAAATAGATAGAAGGGGGAATTAAAAAAAAGAAAATATATATGTAAGAGAACAATGTACATTATTTGTTTGGTGATAACAAGGTGTGTAGGACATGTTTTTTTATTGTACGGGATAATATATACATCCATCTTCTACTGCTTAATCTTTTTCGGGTTGCGGGGGGGCTGGATCCTATCCCAGCATCTTTTGGGCGAGAGGCAGGGTACACCCTGGACAGATTGTCAGTCCATTGCAGGTCCAACACAGAGAGACAGACAACCATTCACTGTCACATTCATACCCAAGGACAATTTAGAATCCCCAGTTGATGCCAATTAACCTAACCTGCAAGTCTTTGGCCTGTGGGAGGAAACTGGAGAACCCGGAGTAAACCCAAGCAGACACGGGGAGAACATGCAAACTCCACACAAAAGGGTCACCGATGTCAGGAGCCAAGCCGGCTTGGTTTCCCCGGCTTGGTCCTGACCTCCCTTGTGTTTAGGTGCCGCTGTTAATGTGTGTTTACTATGTTTTTCAGTGTGCTTCCTTTACCATAGTCTCTGTTCTCTGGCCAGCAGCTGTGAGCCAGCTCTCTTTGGCTCACTCTCCTGTGAGCGCTGGCTGACAGGTGGCTGGTCTGACCACACCCCCGTCACTTATTATCACCAGCTGTTCCCTTTCCCTGTGCCATCTCTCCGCTCTCACCCAGGTGCCCGCAATCACTTCATTACCAGCAGTGCGTGTACTTAAGCAGCCTTTTGCCAGTCATGTACTGCTGGGTCTTTGACGGACTGACTATATGTATTGTCTGCTGTCAGAACTTCTATGACATGTATCCACTCTGCGCAGTCTGTGGTTCTCTCACACCCTCATAGCGATTCCAGCTGTGGGATGCCAGCATGGGTACACGTCTCTCCTCATGCGTTCATGGGGTGATGCCGGCCCCCGAATGCCAACTGCAAGTGTGCTTTAGTACTTTTTGTAAGTCTTCACCTTTAGGAACTGTTTGTCATTAGTCTTGATGTTAATAAATGTGTGTTGGTGTACCCTTGCACTTAGATCGTCGTCATTTTACCCTGCACCATGCGCTGCGTAAAAGTGCACAGGGAGGTTTTTGGTCTGGGTGGTGGATCAAACCCACAATGGTCAGGGGTGGAATCAAACCCATGACCTTCTTGCTGTGCTGGCACAGTGCTGACCATTGCTCCACCGTGCTGCCATGCCATTTGTGTATATTTATATATACAGTGGTGTGAAAAAGTGTTTGCCCCTTTCCTGATTTCTCATTTTTTTGTATGTTTGTCACACTTAAATGTTTCAGATCATCAAACAAATTGAAATATTAGACAAAGATAACACAGGTAAACACAAAATGCATTTTTAAATGAAGGTGTTTATTATTAAGGGTAAAAAACCAAACAAACCCAAACCTACATGGCCCTGTGTGAAAAAGTGATTGCCCTCCTGTTATAATATAAATTAACTATGGTTTATCACATCTTTGGAAAGCTGAGTTCAATTTTGTAGCCATTTCTAAAGCTTTGGGACTCCAGCAAACCACAGTGAGAGCCATTATCCACAAATGGCTAAAACATGGAACAGTGGTGAACCTTCCCAGGAGTGGCTGGCTGACCAAAATTACCTCAACAGCGCAGCGACGACTCATCCAAGAGGTCACAAAAGGCCCCACAACAACATCCAAAGAACTGCAGGTCTCATTTGCCTCAGTTAAGGTCAATGTTCATGACTCCACCATAAGAAAGAGACTGGGCAAAAATGGCCTGCATGGCAGAGTTAATGACGGAAACCACTGCTGAGCAAAAAGAACATGAAGGCTCATTTCAGTTTGGCCAGGAAAAATCTTGATTATCCCAAAGACTTTTGGGAAAATACGCCATGGACTGACGAGACAAAAGTTGAACTTTTTGGAAAGTGTGTGTCCCATTACATCTGGCGTAAAAGCAACACAGCATTTCAGAAAAGAAACATCATACCAACAGCAAAATATGGTGGCGGTACTGTGATGGTCTGGGGCTGTTTTGCTGCTTCAGGACCTGGAAGACTTGCTGTGGTAAATGGAACCACATTGTGGCTTGTAAATATGGATGTCACCAGACTGCAAAACAAATCTACCTACGGGTACAAATAAAGTAACCTGAACCTGAACCATGAATTCTGTTGTCTACCAAAAAAATCCTGAAGGAGAATGTCCGGGCATCTTTTTAGGATTTTAAGGGTCTTTTATTGGTTTATAAATGTCTGCATGGTCTTGGGGCTTCTTATTTATTAAAATTGCTTTTGGCATATGAGCCACTGCGGTCGCTGAAGTCTGCCACCACTGGCCTTTTAACTATTCCTACTGTAAGAACACACACCCACGGTGAGGCGGCTTTTAGTTACTACGGCCCACGTCTTTGGAACAGTTTGCCAGAGAACATCAGGGCTGCCGAGAATGTCCATGTTTTTCAAAGTAGGCTCATGACCTACTATTTTAACCTTGCTTTTAATTAGTTTCCTATTTTAATTCTCTTAATTTCTGACTTTAAAACTATTTTATGCCACAATCACTTACAGTGCATCCGGAAAGTATTCACAGCGCTTCACTTTTTCCACATTTTGTTATGTTACAGCCTTATTCCAAAAGGGATTAAGTTATTTTTTTCCCTCAAAATTCTACACACAATACCCCATAATGACAACATGAAAAAGTTTTTTTTTTTGAGATTTTTGCAAATTTATTAAAAATAAAATCCAAGAAATCACATGTACACAAGTATTCACAATCTTTGTTCAATACTTTGTTGATGCACCTTTGGCAGCAATTACAGCCTCAAGTCTTTTTGAATATGATGCCACAAGCTTGGCACACCTATACCTATTGGGCAGTTCTGCCCATTCCTCTTTGCAGCAGCTCTCAAGCTCCATCAGGTTGGATGGGAAGCGTGGGTGCACAGCCATTTTCAGATCTCTCCAGAGATGTTCAATTGGATTCAAGTCTGGGCTCTGGCTGGGCCACTCAAGGACATTCACAGAGTTGCCTGAAGCCACTCCTTCGATATCTTGGCTGTGTGCTTAGGGTCGTTATCCTGCTGCAAGATGAACCATCGCCCCAGTCTGAGGTCAAGAGCGCTCTGGAGCACGTTTTCATCCAGTTCAGGTTCAGGTTCAGGTTACTTTATTTGTACTCGTAGGTAGATTTATTTTGCAGTCAGGTGACATCCATATTTACAAACCACAATTACATTCAACATGAACACAAACACAGGCACACATGAAGCTGACTATAAACATGATAAAAGTACTCAAGGCTCCACCAATCAGGACATAGGACAAAGAGATAAGAGAAAAAACAAACAAAAAAAAACAAAACAAAGGATGTCTCTGTACATTGCTGCATTCATCTGTCCCTCTATCCTGACTAGTCTCCCAGTCCCTGCTGCTGAAAAACATCCTCACATCATGATGCTGCCACCACCATTGGCATGGGTATGAGCCTTACCTGGTTTCCTTTAAACATGACTCCTGGCATTTATGACAAAGAGTTCAATCTTTGTCTCATCAGACCAGAGAATTTTGTTTCTCATGGTCTGAGAGTCCTTCAGGTGCCTTTTGACAAACTCCAGGTGGGCTGCCATGTGCCTTTTACTAAGGAGTGGCTTCCGTCTGGCCACTCTACCATACAGGCCGGATTGGTGGATTGCTGCAGAGACGGTTGTCCTTCTGGAAGGTTCTCCTCTCTCCACAGAGGAACACTGGAGCTCTGACAGAGTGACCATCAGGTTCTTGGTCACCTCTCTGACCAAGGCCCTTCTTCCCCTATTGCTCAGTTTAGACGGCCGGCCAGCTCTAGGAAGTGTCCTGGTGGTTCCGAACTTCTTCTATTTACAGATGATGGAGGCCACTGTGCTCATTGGGACCTTCAAAGCAGCAGAAATTTTTCTGTACCCTTCCCCAGATTTATGCCTCAAGACAATCCTGTCTCGGAGGTCCACAGACAATTCCTTTGACTTCATGCTTGTTTTGTGCTCAGACATGCACCTGTCAACTGTGGGACCTTATATAGACAGGTGTGTGCCTTTCCAAATCATGACCAATCAACTGAATTTACCACAGGTGGACTCCAATTAAGCTGTAGAAACATCTCATGGATGATCAGTGGAAACAGGATGCACATGAGCTCAATTTTGAGCTTCATGGCAAAGGCTGTGAATACTAATGTACATGTGATTTCTTAGTTTTTTATTTTTAATAAATTTTCAAAAATCTTGAAAAAAAAAAAACTTTTTCCACATTGTCATTACGGGGTATTGTGTGTAGAATTTGGAGGGAAAAAATGAATTTAATCCCTTTTGGAATAAGGCTGTAACATAGCAAAATGTAGAAAAAGTGAGGCGTTGTGAATACTTTACCGATGCACTGTGTTTATGAATAAATGTTGTTTTGACTGTATTTAGGTGTTGTTTTGTTTTTCTAGTCATCTTAACTGTTCAGTCTTTTTATCAGCAAACTATTTTATTATTTATCAGTGACTTTTTGTCACCCTGTCCAAGCTCCAGCGTTTCCTAATGGGGGGCCCTCCCGTAGGGGTTGTGCCTGTTTTCTGGCTGCGGGGCGCTGGCCTGTGATTGCCCTGGTCTGCCCGGCTGAGGTGGTCGTGCGCTGCAGCGCCTCGCCTGCAGTGTAGACTCCTCGGGTTGGACTTGGGCGGTCTCAGAGTTGGTGTTCCTGTAGCCGTGATCTTGGCACTTTCCCTGCTAGTGATAGCTCCCTAGTGAGGTGCTTCCACACTTGGATCCTCGGTGTCCACCCATAAGCCTTAAGCGATAAGTTTCACACTGATGAAAGTTTCTTTGTGTGTGTGTGTGTGCTTGTGTGTGTGTATGTGGGGAGGGAGGTAAATTGCATTTTATTTCAATGTGGGAACCACTTTGCATTGCATCTTTTTATATGAAAAGTGCTATATAAATAAAGCTTTGATTGATTGATTGTGAACTGGTGCCTGCAGTAGCCCCTCCATGTCAGTGGGTGGGAGCACAAATGCAATCCTTCTTCTTCTTTATCTTCCTCCTCTTAGATAAGACTGTTGTGATCCTGAGCGCAGGTCTGTCCCATGCTTGAGTCACTTTTTATTTTCCCCATTTTATGTCTTTATATTCTGTCTTATTTATTATGGGGATTATTTGTGCTTTTATTTTGACAACACCGTGGCAGCACTTCCTGCTGTCAAACCTGCTGGCAACCTGTCACAGCTGTTTGTATTCAGTAATTACTTTTGGCTCCACACCTGTTTGTAGTTTGTGTTTTGCTCACTATATAAGATCGCCAGCGGGGTTTATTCCTCGCTGCGACCTCGCCCTATCTAGATTTGAATCCACAACCCTGATTCCAGTCCTTTTCCAGCATCAGGTTTCGCCCTCGCTATATACATATGTAAGTGTTTGTATTTATTCTTTTTGTCTCACGTTATCTCCCTGTGAGGTCGTGTTTATAGTTACTTGTATTTCGCCCCCCGTGGCGCATTTCTTTGTTCTTTTTCACTAATAAATAAGCAAACTCACTGCTGGCTTTTGGTGCCTCATTTATGCCCTGAAAGGAGCAAACTTAACAAAGATAAGCTAACACTATATTGTCTGCTAACGCGGAAATTTGTCTTGCATCACAAGCGTTGACATTTCATTACATACGTAAATAAACAACATACATTGCATAAAAATTATAGTTAAAAAGTTATTTAACTAAAACAACCTACCCATAAGTAGGCCCTTCTGCTGATTAAGCAGTATAATAGAGCAAGGGACAAATAAGTTTTTATACTTAATTTTTTTCCCTGCATTTGGGCTCCCTAAAACACCTTCCAGAGGGCAAAAGTTGGTACTGTCTATGTACAACATGGCTGGAATCTAGTGTTATTAGCCAATTGTATTGTGTGATTCATACGATGTCAAACAGAAAATGTTCCACAGAGTAACCCACCAGCTTAGAGTAAACCCTAAAGGTACGTGTAAACCTAGGCGTCTGTTCCCTGCACCTCCTCTACCTTGGGATCCGTCAGGAGCGTGGAGGGGGCATAACCAGACGAGAATCACAAGCCCCATACTCTGTAGCAGCAAACTGCACGGACAGTATCACTGTGACTGGTCAACGAACTTCAGCCGGTTTTCAAGCAGTATTTTCGGCTAAAAAAGTGCAGTTTGATGAGCTTTTCTGTCTACCCCAATCTGCTCTGCTCTTCCCGACCTGCAAGGCTTGCATGTGATTGGTCGCTACGACTCCTGGTGAGTGGGCTGCTCTAGTCTCTTCACGACGCTTCTGGGTGTTAAAGTTTTGCCTATATCTTAAAAAGTAAAAAGTGAAACATTTTTCTGAAAATGACCAAGGCGAGAAATAAATGTGTAGTTGCCAAATATGTGCTTACGTTTTACTAGCAACCACTATTTTAAAAGCTCCATGAAACGATCGGTTCCATGTGCCTGCTCCTTATTTGCATATTATGGATCTAAGCAGGGATTCAGGAGGAGGAGCGGGCACCTCCAAGCGACAGCTTGGGTTTCTTAACGTCACGCTACCAGAGTGCATGCAGGGCGTGCTACATACACAATGAATGGGAAGTATGAAAACGCACACCTAGGGGGACACGTACCTTTAGGAGGCATACACAGTATCTTGGCTTTCAGCTGTACTGACAGGCCCCTGAGCCAAACTGACCCACCATATTGCAAAACACTGAACAGTTGAACAGAAAAACAGAGTGAGTGTTTCCTTACTTGCACCAAAAGACCTAAGTCTCCTTTAAAAAAAAGTCCACATGCTCTGTCCATGACAATGTACGGTACACATACACACTCAGGTATTTAAATGATGTTTGTTTTATGGTTTGACTTTGTATTGTGATTGGTGGGGCACATATTCCTTGGGTGGTTCTAGGGCTGGACAGTAAAACGATAACGATAATTATTGTAAAATAACTTTTCCTCAATAGAAACATAATACATTTTTGATAGAACGTCAATAAAAGTCATTCGTTCTGAGTTTTGACAGGCAGCACGAAAAGCCAATGAAAATGAGAATACACCACACTGAACCAGTCATGTGGCTGGAAATCATGTTGGAATGATGCACACAACAGCGTGCATGGGCGCGTAGGACCAATAGCTGAGGCTTAACACACCTGCTAATGTTTGGGTTAGCACAGTGGTGTAGAAGTTGGAGTGTGGTTAAAAAGAAAATGACAGAAAACATTAATGAAAAGTCCAGTGACAGTGTTATCAAAGAAGACACCAAAATGGACGGCCCCCCAATGCTCAGTAGACGAGGAGATTGTTGAAAAGAAGAGTCTGAGGAATTCAGTAGTGCAGACAGAATGTCGGATTTAAAAAGGCTGATTAAAATAATTGACCCTTGTTGCCAACTCCATGGCTGTAAATATTTCTCCCAGATGGCAATTTCCTAGCTGTACTCGGAATATAGAGAAATGGTTGAAAAGGAGCTGCAAAGTCTGCCATACTTCGCTAGTACATCAGATTTGTGGTCAAGTCGCACATCTGAACCATGTATGAGCCTCACTGGCCACTTCATTGATCAAGATTGGAATTTGAAAAGCAAATGTCTTCAAGCTTTCCTGGAGGGCATAAGGTGAAGTCATTGCTTTAGGACTGACCAAAGCACTTGCATCTTGGAGATTGAGTGAAGACAAACAAGTCTGCATCACGACAGAGAGTGGGACAAAGGCTGCAGGGCTTTGAGAATGGTACTTCACTCAGCTATCGGTAAGTCGATGAGCAGAATATTATAAAATATTTATATTTTATAATTATTTTATGTTTTATAATTATTTGATATACAGTTGTATAATGTTCTACACTTCAGTTCAACTTCTGACAGAAAATAAACATTTAAAATTAATCTTGTTATAGCCTCACATCTCACTTAGGAGTAAAAAGGAGCCTTTAAGCTTGACAGAAATAGTGATTTGATTCATATCGCAATATATAGATATCAGTCAATATGGAAAAAATTTATTGTGACTAGAATTTTTTCATATTGCCCAGCCCTAGGTGGTTCTAAAAATCAGGAATCAGGGCATTGTACTCACACCATTGCACCATTTTGTCAACACTATCCAAATAAACATCTGCCTCCTCCCACTCTTTCATCAGTGCTACAAAAGCTGTATCATCAGAAAATTTGATGATGTAATGATTTGGCACTCGCAACACAGTCATTAGTATAAAGCATAAACAGCAGCAGAGCGCTAACGCGTCCTTGTGGGAAACCACAACTGGTCATCTTCACAAGGGAATAGGTGCTGTTAACTGTTACAAGTTGTTGCCTTTCATTGAGGAAGGAGTAATACCAGCGAAGAAGACACAGGTTAATACCCAATTGATGTATCTTGAAGAGCAATATGGCTAAAAGTCATTACACTCTGGGGCAAGACTTTTTAGGAAGTGAGCTGATGTGTGAAGCATTCCAGGTTGTAAGAACAATGGATGACTCCAAAGAAGATTGAAAAATATTTCTCCTATACTGGTGCAAGCGCCTCACAATATGTCTTCAAAATGGAAGCACTGATTTTATCTGGACCAGAGCACTTCCTTACATTTAGATGTCAAAAAATATTTGCCACCTGCTCGACTGAACCTTCCAATCAATCATCAGGGGACACTATCACTGCTTCTATTTGCTCCTTATATCTTCCCAAATTTCTTGTATTCTTAAATCTGGAAAAAATGAAAACACCAAGGTGCAGCTGCCTCAGTGTAATCTCTACTGGTGTCCAAAGACCATATAAAAATGGAACTTCCTGCCATCCAGCTTGGTGCTCAGCAAAAATGGAACGGAGGAGGGAAATGTGGGTGGCCGTGGCTCAGGAGGTAGAGCGAGTCATCTAATAACCAGAGAGTTGGAAGTTCGACTCTCCCTAGACATCCTGCCATTGTGTCCCTGGGCAAGACATTTTACCTACCTTGCCTCCAGTGTCCATGACACTGGGCATGAATGTGTATAAATGTTCGGTAGTGGTTTGGGGAGACCGTTAGCGTGGAGCCATGTTTCCGTCAGCCTGCCCCAGGGCAACTATACAGTAGCTACAGCAGTAGCTTATTACTATCATTGTCTGTCTGGAGTGAACGAATAATGGACTCACTGTAAGTGCTTTGAGATGTCACTTGACATGTAAAGCGCCATATAAATCTAATCCATTATTATTATTATGCCACTGTTCATTTAAATAGACACAAATGCCACCCCACCACTCTTCCCCGACCTCTCAGTCCTGTCTGCACGTATGAATGAAAAACCTCTTATATTTAAAAGTGAATTGGGAACAGCGCGACAGAACCATGTTTCCGTAAAACATAGCAGAACAGCCTCATGGGATTCAAATGAGTACCTTGCATAGGCTCTTATTTCATCAATTTTGTAATGATGGAGCAGAGATTAACAAGAGTTATTGAAGGTGGAGCTGGTCGGAATCCCCGTTGCTGCAATCTCCCCCTAATTCCTCCACGTCTCCCTCGCTTTCTTCTCCAGCCTGATGATCTCTGTTCTCCGTGTAAATTGGCTGCAGCTCCCAGTCCCCTCCTCCGTTTGCTTGTAACTCGCCAGACTTCTCTAGGGATCTTGGTCAGTAACCCCGGTGAAGTGCAGTCAGTTTCTAGGCCAATTAAGCAGTACAGTTTCTCTTTGCCATATATTTTCTGATTTATTGTCTGATGTAGGGATCCAAACATGATGCAACTTCACACTCATAATCACAACAGTATTCTTCAGCTTTTTATGTTCTTTCAGTGTATCATCACTGATATCACAATGATTCGGCAAGGATTCTTTTTGTTGGATGCTATTCCTGATGCAACCCTTCCCGTCTATCTGGGCTTGAGACCGGCACTAGGAGTAGACTGGCTTGTGCACCCCCTGCGGCTGGGTAACCAACTTTCTTTTGCCCATTACATTATGCGGAGTACCAAGCTAGACATCAAGAAGTACCATTTTAAATAGAATGATCCGGCTGGAGCTTGAACTCACAACCTCCTGGTTGTTGGAGCAGATTCTCCACCACTAGGCCACCACTCCAGTTGCAACAGTAGTCTTCAGCACCAAATTTCAAACAATTCTATTCATATGCCAAAATTCATCTTCATAAAATGCCTATCAGCCTTTGTCTTGTCAATTGAACATTGTGCTACTGTGTGAGAAAGTCAATATGTGACCTAAGGCAGTCATGTGGTGTAGCGGTTAACACGATTGTCTGGTATGTGTGAAAGCCAGGTTCAAATCCTTCCAGCAAAGTCTTGTAAAACACAATATGTCTCTTGTCTGTATTTTAAAACCTTATGTGTAGCATACTTTACATTTTAAATGCAGTTGCTAAACAGTCCAAAACCTGGAGGTCTACAGCTGCTTGGAGCCCATTGTCAAAGGATGAGCAGCCAACAAATCTTCAGCAACTGTGTGACACGAGCATATGACTATGGACCAATATCTCTGAGAAATGTTTCCAGCAACTTGAATCTATGCCATGAAGAATTAAGCCCGCTCTGAAGGCAACGGAGGTCCAACCCAGTAACAGCAAGGTGCACCTTTTAAAAAAATACCAGTGAGCGTAACTTTAAAACCTGGCATTAGTAAGCTGTATTACTATTTTATATCCTTTATACAGTCTTATGAATTGTGCTAAATACAGTACTGTATACAAACTCAACAACTCATCCTCCAATTTCCTTTCAACATTATATTTGTGCTGTTCACCAAATAGTTATAACATTACCACTACTCACTTCTTTCTAGCACAGCATATGGTTGATGGGAAAGGGAAGTAACAATATTTGTGGTTCCTGGAAGAACGGCAACTCAATATTCTCAATAAACGTTATTGTGCCGACATACAGTACTTATTTTAGAAATATCTTCTTCCAGAGGGCAAACAAAACCTAAGTGAAGCCAAGTCACTGCCAATATACTGTGGAAACTTCAATCAGATAGTGTTTCACCTCTGATTTATTGTGTGTGAGAGAGAATAAAGTGGAAAACAACTTGGCAGAGTCATCATCTGCTAGTTCTCCACCAACTTCCTCCAGTTTTTCATCGTGTCTCTTACTTTATTATCATCTAGCACATTTTAAATGCATTAAACATAAAGCCTTTGGAGATGGATCATACAAGTGCATTTCAATAAATTAGAATATCATTGAAAAGTTAATTTATTTCAGGAATTCAATTCAAAAAGTGAAACTCATTGTATATTGTATAGATTCTTTACACAGAATGATGTCATGTGCTGAGTTGTGATTTTCCAAACTCAGCTCCATGACTCCCCTGTTTGTCCATATTGGTTATTATGCTATTATTTTTCATGTACTCCTTGCCGCCTCCATTGTTCTTGTTATCATTTATATCTGTTTTCTGTATTTAGGTCTTGTTTACCATTTCTCTGTAGTGTTTTGATTTCTGTAGTTTCTGCTATGTGTTCTTCAGGTTGTCTTTATGTTTGGTTTCCCCTTTGACAACGGTCAGGGCTGTCAGTTTGTGTGGGCGTGCCCTGCTGCTTGTCAAACTGCTGCTGTCCCCCCCCCCCACCTGTTTACCAGCAGCTGCTCATCCTCCTCATCATTCCCAGCTGTGTGTTATCTGCCTTCCCTTGCTCAGGTTACCCACATCTGCCACTCATGAATAATCAGTTGTTTCTCTATATGTAGTAGTTTGTTCCTTATATTCCTTGTCACTGCCTCATCGTCATATTGTGGTTGTAAGGACTGTTTCTCCTTCGCCTCCGCCAGAGCCTTCCGCTCTGGTGAGCCTCAACTGAAAGTGTTGTCATGATTTATCTTTTGCTCATGTTTGCGCTTGTTTTTTTTTTGTGTGTTTTTCAATAAACTCACGAACTCAGAGTACAGTGCCTGGGTAGTTTTTTTCTCTCCATGCGCCGCATAAAAGCGCACAATCATGACAGTAGGCAGTGACCAGTGATCAACCCAGCTACTGTGAGTTTCGTGCAATTTCTCACCTTTTGTGTTTTTCCACCTACCTGTCTTTTGGAGCACCATGTCCCACTGGGACGAAGTGTAGCAGCGGGCGGTTTGTTTCCTGGAGGCCATCCTGCCACAGTCGCGGGCTTCCCTTTCCCCTAAGACAGTCCGAGAGGGTCGAGACAGCACAACATGAGTACTGGAAGCATTCCCTAGCCTATGGAATAACCAGGAGGCTAAGGATGTACTCAGCACCATCTATTCCCTGCCGTGTGAAGAACTGGAGGAAGAAGTCCCGAAGCTGACTCTCACGAGGAGGAAGCACCCGTGCCGTTCCAAGCCGTCAGCCTCTCTCTTGGCAGCTCTGTCCCCTCCACCTGTGCTTTGGCCCGCTCCATCAGACAAGGAGCTGGAGAAACGGAAATTGGTATTATTAGCCGAAGCGGACCTCCTCTTGGAGGTGAAGCCGTGGTTACTCCCAGACGTTTTCCGTGAAGTGGAGGAGTTTTTTTTCCTGTAAGCCAGGACTTGAGCTGGCAATCGAGTGTGCCCAGACTTCGATGCCTCTCTCCATAGATGAGCTGATGTCTCCTTCCTCTGCTCAACGCCGCCGCTCCCAGAAATCTCGGCAGAGGGATTCCACCACTCACCCTGCGACCCCTCCCTTACGGGGGGAGGAAGATTCTGCAGCAGAATCCCTCCTAGCTCCGGGGGAGATGGAGCACGATCTCGGGATGACAACTGAAGTCATCACACCCTAGGAATTCAGGCAAGTCCTTATTCACTCACTCGCTCTTTCCTCTGAAATAACTTGCCTGATTCCTGATGTGGAGGCTCAGATTTGACAGTTTGCTGAGTCTCCATCATCAGCTGTCGTTACTGCTTCTCCTCCTGTGCCTCCTGTCTCCCCCATATCTCCGCCAGTCTTGGGAGGAGATTTCCAGACAATGGAGGAGCCAGAGGTTGTTGAGGGGCCCACTCTACATAGACGGCGTCATCCTGGCCGGTCTGCCAGAGAAAGCTGTGTCCCACGGCTACAACTTTCCCTCCGCTGTGGGAGGAGCCCAGGGCCATCATGGCCTCTGAGAAAGCTGTGTGGGCTCCAGATGCAGCAGGTGATGCTGAACTCCAGGAGAACAGGCAAGTACAGACTCATTCTATGCTAATGGTTGATGAATTGTCTTGCCTGCCCCCTGGTAGAGACACTCAGATTATACAGTCCCCTGAGTGCTCTTTGCCTGCTGCAGAAGACAAATATTCACCTACCCTCTCCATCTCTCCTCCTCCCACTTTTGAGTGTCCGTTGGTCCTGGAGCTCAACCACTGGATGATGGAGGAGCCCGCGGTGCAGGGAGACACTGCCCAGCTCTGTAGGTCCCCTACGGGCAGAGGGAGGACGCTGGACCAGACCCCGTCAAGCTGAGCCCAGCCCCTACGGTGATCCAGACCCCAGCCGCCATGCTGGATGAGCCTCCTGCGTGGACCACTACGCCGCGGGCCAAAGGGACTGACATCACCATCATGCCTGCTGCAGGGGCTGCTGTAGCAGAGTCACCCATCGAGCGGGACCTCCTGGAAGCCGGGCCCAAGATGTCGTCGCCAGGATCGACGGAGTCTTGGACAGTGGTGGAGCTTGAGTCCAGGCAAGTGCTCTCATTTGTCTCTCTTCCTGTTGAGTTGGAGCAACCTTGTCTGGCTCTTGGTGAGGAGAGTTGGGTGTGGCCCTCAGCCGCATCTGAACTCACCTCGCCGGGCTCCGCTGCTGCTGGTGACCCTAACCGCGTACTGCTGAGGTGTTATGAGAGCCCAGGTTGCTTTGATAGCGGCCTTCAACTCATCGGCATAGTTAGGTCTGGTGTCAGTAGATCAACACAAGCAGATGACATGGCTCCCCAAATCACCACTGAATGTGGAAACTTCACACTGGACCTCAAGCAACTTTGATTCTGTATCTCTCCACTCTTCCTCCAGAGCCCACTCTTAATATCTGCTGCAGTCCAGCAGTATAAGGACTCATAATCACCAGGTCATCTGCATACATGAGAAGACTGATGACAGTCACCCACAACATGGCCTGTCTTACATCCATTCAACTGTCTCGAAAGACTGTCCATATACTCCATCCATCCATCTTCTACTGTCCATATACTGTGCACATTAAACAAAATAGGGGACAGGATTCCACCTTTGTCACAATGCTGAGCACGGGTGGAGAGCCGTGCTCAGGCTTTAAGTTCTTCTTGATTATTTTCTGTACTTACTCACTTTAGTTTAGTTTTTATTCTGGTTGTTTTTTGTATGTTGTTATTTGAGTTTGCTATTTGTTTCTATCTCTTTATGAGAGTTCCTGTTTTTGTGAGTTATAATCTTGTTATTTATATCATGTGTCCATGGCCATCCGGTTCTATGTTATAAACTATATCTATTTGGTTTGACATGAGCCTACCCTCACCTTTACCTTTGGTCCTCTTTTGTAATATTAGTATTGTATTATTTATATCTCTTGTTTTTTGTATTTATCCTGTCCTCACCTTAGTGGTTATGCTCCCCTTTTTTGTATTCTCTGATCTTGATCTGTTCCTCATTTTGTAATCATTCTATATTTTTGAATAACCAGTGGGGAGCAGCCATTGCCAGCCGGAAGTGCCCTACAATGGCTGTTTTTGGATTTACCACGGAAGAGTAATGTGTTTACTGCGCGTGAGTAAATGTGTTCAGCAGATGCTCAGTGGGTCAAGATCCGAGTTGAAAACGGCGCAAAATCTGCATGTATACATACTACACAAACCGTCCTTGGAAATGGCCTTCATTGATGGCATGATCCACAGTTACCTCCAGGGACCAACAGCCATTTTGTCTGGGCCACTTATACCCTCTGTGTTTGAAGGCAAACAGGGTTTAACATTATTCATGGCTTTAACTTCTCAAAAATCATAAATTATTACTCTGCAGACTCCTGGCAAGTGTCTCAGCCCACACTTTGTTCTCATTCTCTTTAATAAAATGGAGAGGACGTTTAAATCCTGTGTTTTGTTTTTTTTTTTTAATTCTAGAAATGGTTCGTGTTTAGGCTTACCTGCTTCAGACCAAGGAATAAAAGTGTCTCTAACTGCAGCATTTTGTTCTGACACAAACTCATTCCATCCTAGGTTGATGTTAAACACTCTGTTCTAATTTCTACAAAGAGGTCTAATTGACTTGTTGAGAACATTGACAACAGCTTCATACATCACAGAGAATGCTAGCATGCTGTGGATTTTTACAGTTCATATCACAGCACTCCTGGGAAGTTGAAGCCTACTAAACGAGTTGTCAGTTGCAGTGGTGTATCTATTTATTACCTCCGGGGTTAGGTTTGACCAGTCCAGCCTCCCTGCACAAACAGCACCACCATAAGTAGAGAGCACAGGTATATCCTCAATCTTTACAGACATGCCAAATGGTATGTGATCAGAAGTGGTCATCCCATAGAAAATGCATACATCATTCAGTGATGAGTGAGCATTGGCTGGACAGATACAGTGATTGCGCCAAGAGGTGGTGCACCATGCTTCATTAATATAGGTGAAACTTGTATCGGGCGGATTTTGCTGGACACAATAAGACTGCTGTCATCACAGAACTGCAAAAGATGTTTAGCAAATATAGGATTGATATCAGACAGATCTGCATTAAAATCTCCAATAACAAAGACACAAGTTGAACCATCATCCTCAATGAATGAATTAACAAATGCTAATCTATTCATAAATTCATCTTTAGACTGGTATGACTCATATGGTGCATATATATTTATATTGGTAAACTTGTTTTTATTAAAATTAATTTCTAACCCCAAAGCCCAGTCAACATTCAGTCTCACCACATTCACTCATGAGTCATATTTTGTGTTCCATAGAATGGCCACTTTATCCTACCATGGACTATTTTTAGTGCTAAAATCAGTTGTGGATTCACCAGCACCATGAAAATCCTTTTATAAAGTGTTTAGTTTGTCCATGTACTGCTTGGCAAGCGAGGTCTCTTGAAGGCACAGAATGTCACACTCTTCCAAGAGTTTGTCAACAACCAGACGTCTTGCTTTATCAACAACACTGTGATCCACACACAGGCCACACATGTTATAAAATACAACCTGGATTGTTGCTTTAATTCCTTGTTCCACAGAGGGAAAAAGTATTTTAATTTCTTTTTATTTGGTAGTTTATCTGTCAGGGACTATGCAAAAAAACAAAAAAACAAAAACAAAACAAAAACAGTGTTACCTGTTAAAATTAACAAATCACAGATGCAATGCATATAAGATTTCTAGCCAAGATTAATTTGCAGTCTCAGTCCCTGGTTAGGCTTTTTTACTATAAAATGATCATAAATACATTACTAAGTCAATACATCAACATAACAGTTATGTATGTACAATATACAGCCATGGACAAAATTGTTGGTACCCCTCTGTTAATGAAAGAAAAACCCACAATGGTCACAGAAATAACTTGAATCTGACAGAAGTGGTAATAAATAAAAATTCTATGAAAATTAACCAATGGAAATTAGACAATGCTTTTGAATTGTGGTTCAACAGAATTATTTTAAAAAACAAACTCATGAAACAGGCCTGGACAAAAATGATGGTACCCTTAACTTAATATTTTGTTGCACAACCTTTTGAGGCAATCACTGCAATCAAACGATTTCTGTAACTGTCAATGAGACTTCTGCACCTCTCAGCAGCTATTTTGGCCCACTCCTCATGAGCAAACTGCTCCAGTTGTCTCAGGTTTGAAGGGTGCCTTTTCCAGATGGCATGTTTCAGCTCCTTCCACAGATGTTTAATAGGATTTAGATCAGGGCTCATAGAAGGCCACTTTAGAATAGTCCAATGTTTTGCTCTTAGCCATTCTTGAGTGTTTTTAGCTTTGTGTTTTGGGTCATTATCCTGTTGCAAGACCCATGACTGCGACTGAGACCAAGCTGTCTGACACTGGGCAGCACATTTCTCTCTAGAATACCTTGATAGTCTTGAGATTTCATTGTACCCTGCACAGATTCAAGACACCCTGTGCCAGATGCAGCAAAGCAGCCCCAGAACATAACACAACCTCCTCCATGTTTCACAGTAGGGACAGTGTTCTTTTCTTGGTGTGCTTCATTTTTGCGTGTGCGAACATAGTGCTGATGTGCCTTGTCAAAAAGTTCCAGTTTTGTCTCGTCTGTCCATAGGACATTCTCCCAGAAGCTTTGTGGCTTGTCAACATGCAGTTTGGCAAATTCCAGTCTGGCTTTTTTATGATTTGTTTTCAACAGTGGTGTCCTCCTTGGTCGTCTCCCATGAAGTCCACTTTGGCTCAAACAACGACGGATGGTGCGATCTGACACTGATGTACCTTGACCTTGGAGTTCACCTTCAGTGTGTTTAGAGGTTGTTCTGGGCTCTTTTGTTACCATTCGTATTATCCGTCTCTTCCATTTTTCCTCTTGCGGCCACGTCCAGGGAGGTTGGCTACAGTCCCGTGGATCTTAAATTTCTGAATAATATGTGCAACTGTAGTCACAGGAACATCAAGCTGCTTGGAGATGGTCTTATAGCCTTTACCTTTAACATGCTTGTCTATAATTTTCTTTCTAATCTCCTGAGACAACTCTCTCCTTTGCTTCCTCTGGTCCATGTTTAGTGTGGTACACACCATGTCAACAAACAGCACAGTGACTACTTGACACCCTTTATTACAAGTTTGTAGACACCTGTGATGTTAATTAGAGGACACATCTTGGTTGAACATGTCCCTATGGTCACATTATTTTCAATCTTTTCTAGGGGTACCATCATTTTTGTCCAGGCCTGTTTCATGAGTTTGTTTTTTAAAATAACTCTGTTGAGCCACAATTCAAAAGCATTGTCTGATTTTCATTGGTTAATTTTCATAGAATTTTTATTTATTACCACTTTTGTCAGATTCAAGTTATTTCTGTGACCATTGTGGGTTTTTCTTTCATTAACAGAGGGGTACCAACAATTTTGTCCACGTGTGTAAAACTTGCAAAGAACATGTGCATAGTGTTGTGTCCATATTTCTCATAATAACAAGCAGGGCAGAGGTGCACTGAACGTAACTTCATTACAATAATAAGTGATACATACAACAGGTGTACAGTGCTCCATAAGCCAGGGCTCGATGGTGCAAAGAGGACGAGCCTCTTCCGCCTGTGCCCTTTATACCTCGGGTGGCGTCACTACCGGAAAAGGCAGTCCGCCACCCCTGTCTAATCCCCTGCCAGTCCCGCTGCCATCTTACTACTACCAATGCTAAAACTCATATGTAACACATAGTCCATAATCCACAATCAGTGATCACAAATTTGGTTTTGTTTCAGCCAGATTTTCACCTTTTCACTAAATATTTTCAGGTCAGTTGGTGTTTTCATTTCTGCTGGTAGGGCATTCCAAAAATTAGTCCCTCTAACTGAACAAGATGACTGACCAAAGGTACTAGTTTTGTGCTGTGCCGCCATGTAGCTGCCTTGTGCCAACCCGCAGGTGGTGATTCTACCAGTGTGTAGTCCAGCTGGGGCATGACTGTTCACACATTTAAAAATCAATTTAACGAAGGAGAACTTTATGAAATTGTTTAAACTGAGCAACTTGTGGCTTTTCAGAATTGAGCAATGGTGTCATCTCATTGGTTTTTGATCCACTGTTTTCAAAGCTTGTTTTTATAGTGATGCGACAGGTTTGATGGTGGTCTGTGAGGCTTGACTCCATACAGTCACACAATAAGACAGATGTGAAAATATCATGGCATGCATGAAAGTTTAGCTTCCTTTAAGGGGATGTGTTGCTGCACCAGTCTACAGCAGTTCAGATTTGTCTTTACTTTCTTGCAGAGTTTTCTAATGTGCTTATCAAATTTAAGTTGAGGGTCCAAGATGACACCTAAGAATTTAAATTCACTGACTTCCTTTATTTCTGTCATGTTCACCCCTTTCAGGGCCTTAATGAAGCGCCAAGTACCGACAGAGAGTTTGTATATATTTATTAAAGAAGAGTGACAAAATAACAAGCCTCGTGGGGCAAAATACAAATACCTATACATGCAACCCTGGAGGGTGAACTAAGGAGTGAAATAAAGGGACATTAAACGCTTGCGTACAGAGAGCAAGGGCGAAACCTAACACTGTAAACACTTACAAATGCATGAAGCAAGGGCAAAACCTACGCTGAAGAAAGACTGGAACCGGGGATAGGGATCCCAGCCTGGAAAGACGACGACGAGGTCACAGCGAGGAGTGAGCCTCAGCTGCTCCCTTAAATACTAACACACAAACGCTAAGGGCCAAACAGATGAAGAGAAAACATAATCATAGAATCAATATCAGCTGTGACAGGGCTGGCTCGACTTGACAGCCGGAAGTCCGGCTGCGGCGCTGTCACAGTAAAAGCCCCCGCGGTACAAATAATACAGAACTAGATGTACAGAGGGAAAAAAGGGAAAACACTGAGTGACACGAGCAAGGAGCTGATCTGCGCAAGGAAGACCACAATTTCCTCTTGGTGTAATTTAACTATAAAGGTATCTTTTGCGTTCCTTCTTATGGAAAAACACATTGACACAGTCTTATTAATATTCAGTTAGTTGATGGCTTTTGAGCCATTAAAATACACTCTGCATTTCATGTGTTAATGTCTCTGCTGTTAAATGAGAAGTTTTAGCTGATACATACAGTAAATGATTGTATCATCAGCATGCATTTGACAATTTGCTATTTTACAGCATGTTGGCAGATCATTTATGTATACGTTAAAGAGCAGAGGCCCCAGTATCGAACCTTGTGGGAGGCCCTTTCTGGATTGCCAGGGAGTTGAATTTATCCCATTAATTTTAACACATTGCTCTCTACATTTTAGATATGATTCAAACCAGCTGGCTGTCTGTCCCGAAAATTTAAGAGTTATTAATTCATTCAGAAGTTTATCATGGTTGATGGTATCAAATGCCTTTTTAAGGTCTAAGAACACCACTCCCACTACATTACCTTTATCTAATGAGCTCTTGATGTTTTCAGTTAGGCAGCAATTTACCATTTTTGTTGAGTAACCTGGTCTAAAAGTGAATTGTACAGTGGGGCAAAAAAGTATTTAGTCAGCCACCAATTGTGCAAGTTCTCCCACTTAAAAGATGAGAGAGGTCTCCAGTTTTCATCATAGGTATACCTCAACTATGAGAGACAAAATGAGAAAAAAAAATCCAGAGAATCACATTGAAGGATTTTTAATGAATTAATTGGTAAATTCCTTGGTAAAATAAGTATTTGGTCACCTACAAACAAGCAAGATTTCTGGCTCTCACAGACCTGTAATTTCTTCTTTAAGAGGCTTCTCTGTCCTCCACTCATTACCTGTATTAATGGCACCTGTTTGAACTCGTTATCAGTATAAAAGACACCTGTCCACAACCTCAAACAGTCAGACTCCAAACTCCACTATGGCCAAGACCAAAGAGCTGTCAAAGGACACCAGAAACAAAATTGTAGACCTGCACCAGGCCGGGAAGACTGAATCTGCAATAGGTAAGCAGCTTGGTGTGAAGAAATCAACTGTGGGAGCAATTATTAGAAAATGGAAGACATACAAGACCACTGATAATCTCCCTCGATCTGGGGCTCCACGCAAGATCTCACCCCTTGAGGTCAAAATGATCACGAGAACGGTGAACAAAAATCCCAGAACCACACGGGGGGACCTAGAGAGTGACCTGCAGAGAGCTGGGACCAAAGTAACAAAGGCTACATCAGTAACACACTACGCCGCCAGGGACTCAAATCCTGCAGTGCCAGACGTGACACCCTGCTTAAGCCAGTACATGTCCAGGCCCGTCTGAAGTTTGCTAGAGAGCATTTGGATGATCCAGAAGAGGACTGGGAGAATGTCATATGGTCAGATGAAACCAAAATAGAACTTTTTGGTAAAAACTCAACTTGTCGTGTTTGGAGGAGAAAGAACACCATACCTACTGTGAAGCATGGGGGTGGAAACATCATACTTTGGGGCTGTTTTTCTGCAAAGGGACCAGGACGACTGATCCGTGTAAAGGAAAGAATGAACGGGGCCATGTATCGTGAGATTTTGAGTGAAAACCTCCTTCCATCAGCAAGGGGATTGAAGATGAAACATGGCTGGGTCTTTCAGCATGACAATGATCCCAAACACACTGCCCGGGCAATGAAGGAGTGGCTTCGTAAGAAGCATTTCAAGGTCCTGGAGTGGCCTAGCCAGTCTCCAGATCTCAACCCCATAGAAAATCTTTGGAGGGAGTTGAAAGTCTGTGTTGCCCAGCGACAGCCCCAAAACATCACGGCTCTAGAGGAGATCTGCATGGAGGAATGGGCCAAAATACCAGCAACAGTGTGTGAAAACCTTGTGAAGACTTAGAGAAAACGTTTGACCTCTGTCATTGCCAACAAAGGGTATATAACAAAGTATTGAGATGAACTTTTGTTATTGACCAAATACTTATTTTACTGAGGAATTTACCAATTAATTCATTAAAAATCCTTCAACGTGATTTTCTGGATTTTTTTTTTCTCATTTTGTCTCTCATAGTTGAGGTACCTATGATGAAAATTGGAGACCTCTCTCATCTTTTAAGTGGGAGAACTTGCACAATTGGTGGCTGACTAAATACTTTTTTCCCCACTGTATATGATGGATGAGTTCATTACTTTCAAGGAAATCAACCAGTTGTTCTGCAATAACTTTTTACAGGACTTTTGAGAAAGTGGGTAAAATAAAAATTGGTCTATAATTACCTACTTGATCTGGTTCTCCTGCCTAAAAATTCGGTGTGATGATTGCCGTTTTCCAGCTTTGTGGAAATTTACCCGTTCTAATGGATAGATTCATGCGATGTTACTGGTTTGACCAGGGTAGTGCTGTGGTTTTTAATAAGAGCTGTGTCCAATCCAAACACATCATTTGCCTTTGAATTAATTAATTTATTAATGATTTCACTCACTTTCTCTTGGTCAACCTCCTTGATATAGAATGATTGCAGTGAATCTGTCACAGCAACCTGTGGTAATTTTACTGGTTCAGATTTTTCAGCAAGTTTCTCCACTGACTGAATAAAAATAATTGTTAAATTTTTTTGCAATTTCTTCACTGTCAGTGCTGATCTCTCCATTTATTTTTAGTTCTGTTGTTAATTTTTGGTACCTGGGTTTAAGTTTAGTGATACTGTTCAAGTGTTTCCAAAGAGAGGTGCCAATTCCTTCAGATTCCTCAATCAGTTGTGTAAAGTATGTGGATTTTGCTTTACACAGTTCCCCGATGACCTTATTCCTCAGACCCTTAAAAATAAGTTGGTCTGTATTCAGTTTGGTAGATAATGACTTTTTCAGTCAAGATCTCTTTTTTTTTCATTAACTGGCAAATATCATTACTCAGCCAGGGTAGAGAGACTCTTTTTCATTTGCATTTAAAGACTTGTGTATATTTCTCAAGCAATTTTGTGAGTGTTTTTGTCCAAGTATTGCAACAGTTTTCTAAATCATTCATTTGCAAAATGTCATTCCAGTCGATACTATGTAATTCATTTTCAATTAATGGCTTTTATTTTTAGGAATAATTGCACTTCTGGTTTATATTTTCTCAAAAACATTTGTAGGTGTCATGGTTGGCCCTCGCGAGCCACCATAAGACGCCACAAGTCACCGATGAGTTTGCAATGATGTTTAATTAAGGGCAAAGGATAACACAAAGTGACAAAGTAAAGAGCCACGATGGGCTAAAACACACTACACAGAAACAGAGGACTGTAAGGCTGAACAAGCTCACTTACAATACCAGATAAGGACGAGGGAAGATCATAGACGTGGAATCATAAAGGAATAAACGACATCTAACAAGGGAGTGTTCGACGAGGCTGCTGCATTGGGCTGCATTCAGCGTTCGCTTAAAAGCCGGTCCACTGATGAGCCACAAATGCAGCACAGCTGTTCGGCTTTGACAGCAGGAAGCTCCTCTGAGCGCTGTCACAATAAGAGCCCGGGGAGCCAGAAGGTAAACACTGCTGTCAAGCCTGAAGGAAATGATGTATGGCCCGAGCGCGGACGAGATCGGCGCTTGGACCATGACAGTAGGTGCCTTTTTGTTAGTTTCCTGACAGTCAGGGTCATATTATGGTCAAAGAGACCTGCCAATAAATTATATGTCCGGCGACTCTGGAGGGGGGAGCAGCTCCCTGTCCACACAGAGTATGGTGAGGATGGGGTGATGCTGAATTCGACTGGGGATATCACCGGGTGGTGGAAACAATACTTCGAGGATCTCCTCAATCCCACTGGCACGCCTTCCACAGAGGAAGTGGGGCTTGAGGATGAGGGGGATGGCTCGCCCATCACGGGGGCTGAGGTCCCTGAAGTGGTTAAAAAAACTCTTTGGTGGATTGACATTATGAGCCAGAATATCTGCATATGAAGAGGGCCATGGAGAATGGCGGGAGTGACAACAATTACCACATTTCTATCCAACCATATTAATGCTCATTAAGGATGTGCAGCTAAGAAATCATGAATTGAAACACATGATAATGAATAAAACTCCTAAATGCACAAAAAAACCTTATATGCCTACTGAGGGTAGAATAACTTCTGAATCACTTTAGAATGAAGCAAATAAAGTGGGTGGAAACAGCTGATGTACCTTAATGGCGGCTGAATGACAGAATGCTGTGGTTACCACCGACATAAAAACAGGGCACTGAAGAGAAAAGTGGTCAACGGCTTTATCCCATCGTGGCAGATGCACTCCCCAAAGTTCCTCTACACAATGGGTATTTTTCCTACAGCCAGGATTTCATTTATGTTTTAATTTAGGCACTTCACCTTTTATTTCGTGTTGCAATTTTAACACATGAAAGGCAACATCACATAACATTAAGTGTATGCTGTCATGAATCTGGGTTTGGAGGCCAAACGCGGTTCTGACTTATTGTTATGATTTGCCCTAGTTTCCTCCTGACAGCTCTGGCACGCCCCCTCCTCCTGTCAAGTGCCATCAGCTGCACTGTCACGGGTGTTCACACACACACACACACACACACACACACACACACACACACACACACACACACACACACACACACATGCTCCATTCATTCTCATTCACACGCTCTCTCACACATCGGGTGCCAATCAGTCCTGCCCACGCATTTTCACACCGGTATTGATAAATTGACTTGATTTCTCTGTCTCTCTGTCTCTCTCTGTCTCTCTTTCTCTCTCTCACACTTCTTTATCTGTTTGCTTTACACGCTACACTGCAGAGTTTAGCCTACACCCCATAATTCATTTGTTGAAATCAGATAGAATCAGCTCTGTACACAGCTGAGCTGACACGTAAGTTTTGAATATGTTACAGATACAATGAGGTAAAAAAAAAAAACCTCCCTCTTGCATGAGGAGGGTGGTCAGGCTATAAAAACCATAGGGCTCCATTTTGGGGCAGCACACTCTCTCGAGGAATTGCCTAAGAGGTGTGTCCCAGCGCTGTTGTAATTCCATATCTCACTTTCAGTAAATCCAGTTAAAATGTACTTCATCTCTCAGCCTGGTTATTTGGTCATTGTATCAAAGAACTGGGGTTTAAGGTATGCTAGACTCAACAATTTGGTGTTTCCGCCCGGTTACGAAGCTAAATTTTAGTTTTAGTTTTGTAAACGGTGTGAGGATTTTTTCTCTACAGACTGGCGGCTGCAACGTGATAAGAGGTGAGCAGAAAACTTTTTTCAATAAATTTCTGCCTGTCCCTTTGGGGACAGCCCTTTCTGTAGAGATTAAATACTCATGCACGTGTGATTTTATTTGTGGAATGAAACAGATATGGTTTTGAATGTATATGTTGTTTTAAGAAATATATTCACTGAGTTTGATGAGGAAATCTCCAAACGGTTTTGACCCCGAGGGATAAGTCAGATGGGTTAAAACTGTCCTTGAAAGTCCAGTGGACAAAAAATAAAGACAAAAAATATTGTAGGGCCACCGGAAGGGTTGGAGATAGCTTGGGCAAGAGGTTGAAGTCCCTGGGTGGACAAAATAAAAAGACAAAAAATATTGTAGGGCCACCTAAAAGAAGTCCAGTGGACAAAACAAAAAGACACAAAATATTGTAGGGCCACTGGAAAGGAAGATTTGCCCCATTGAGCACTGCATAGTCTGGATAAAAGGTTTAAATCCCAAGGTGGACAAAATAAAAAGACTAAAAATATTGTAGGGCTGCCGACAAAAGAAGTGATACCCAGCTGATGCATAGCTTTGCCAAAAGGTTAGACTCCTTGAAATCATTGCTTGATTTCAAAAAGGAGAAGGTTGGCACCCCTAGCGTATTTTAGCTCAGACCAGAAAAGGTTGAAACTCCCAGAGAAATTGCAACGAGCGCATTTCTAAAAAAATAGTTGGTCTTACCGCATTAGATAGGGATCTATTGTGTGTGAAATAAATGTATAAGTTTTCATTCATTTTAACTTCATAGGTGATATATAATTATATAACTAAACTAATTATAGTACAAAACACAGTGATGTGTGAGGCAATATTGTTGTGAGGAAGTGGAAATAAATAAAATCATAATAATAACTTTATTCTATGTTATAAGATATTGATACTAGACTATAATATTTAAAGACGGTCGGATTAAATGGCAACAGAACCGGATAACGTTAAAATGGACAATGAGAAACACAGTTATTTTGTTTGTTTTTTTTTGTGTGTGTGTGTGTGTGTGTGTGAGTCTTAGACAGAGGCAGCTGCAGTTTGGTTGTTTTGTCTTTCTGGAAGGTTCCTACTTCGACCTTGTGGAGATAGGAGGAGAGAAGCAATTCTGTGTTTGTGTGTGTGTGTGTGTGATTGTTTTAGAAAAAAGGGAAAGCAGACTATGTGGGAGTGGAGTAATCTAAATATGGGTATTTTTACAAAGTTTTGGGTTTTTACCTTTTCAATCTAACTTTGTGGGGTTTTAACTAATGTTGCGTACATGATAAATTATTTACATATTTTCTAAAGCAATTTTTGACGTATTACTGACCTTTTTTCTTTGACTGAAGCATAACAGTGCATTTTACAAGAAGAAGGACTGACGTGTGACATGACTACAGGCTGGCCCATAGGATATTAAGTTAAGTATAACTGTTTACATCTTAATCAATGGTACCAGCATGACAATGATGAACTTAATTGAATATTACAATATTATGATGTCACTTAATAATGCCTAATCACTGAAGGCTTTATGTATACCCTATATCACATGATTTAAAGTATAGAGTTTCAAAAGAGATTGATAATTAATGTGTCTGTGCATATGATTTGCCAGAGGCTATGGATTATCAAACAAAGGTCTTGGTAAGTGTATGTTATATTGTTGCCTTGTTTAAATAATACTATACTTACCCTTTTAATAAATGACATGTGCAATCTTATTTACATTTCGACCTTTGGCCTGACTTTTTCCCTCCTGGAGAAAATAGCAAGATGAGGATAAAGTTTTTATTATTGGGAGATGGTAAATTTATGAACAGAAAAGACAGAAATACCACAAGAATTTTGATAGATACTGAGACTGACTAGTGAGCTGTGTCATTTTGACCTAGATAAGAATAGACAGAATCAGCCTTAAAAAATACAGGCCACAGACTGTGATTTTGTGTCATAAATTTTGAAAACAGAGATTAGGTTTATATCTACAGTTATTCATTCTAAAATGCAACACTGGTCTAAGGCTTTTAATATAGGATATTGTTTTGTTTGAATATAATCTTAAACTAAGTGATTACCCATGCCAATTGGTAAAACCTTAATTAATTCACAAAATATTTAGTGAATACTTGTTGGGAGTAGCGAACTCACATTCAAATTGTGGAAGCTTTAGATGTGATTTAAAGGTTTTTCTGCTATTCCTTATTCTTTGTTTTTCAAAAGGAAAGGGAAAAGCATTCAAAAAAAAAAAAAAGCTTTCACCAGGAATTAGATTTGCCAAATCAACAAGTAATCATAAAATCATCATTACTGCGTCAGAGCCTGTTAACACCAACTCCCTAACATGTGTTCAAGGCCCTGACCTTATCTAAGCTAGACTGGCTGGAACCGCCATTTGGAGCTTCTAATCTATGGTCAGCACTGAACATTCTGCTGCATGACCTGGTCATCCTAGCTATAGGCATACAGTACAACTTGGTATGATAAAACAACGAAACCTTCGCCATTATTTACAATCTTGTTCAACCTAATCTCACACTGAAAAACAGTCTTTTCAAGCTCTGAAACAATGGAAAAATACAGTGAATCAGACATTGGCTTGTATTATGCACCAGATACAATTATAATATAAAATAGAATAATATAGCATTAAAATCATATAGAATAATCAATGAAACCTGAAAATATCCTATCAATTACCTTTTAATTTAATAAATCTTTGGTGACATATGCAATATGCAATAAAATAATAAAAATAATAACTGACATTGACATTGACCATTGGAGAAAGGATCCTTAAATTGATAAGCATTTTTTGAAGCTAGGTATGACTTTGTATGACATTGTAAATGACATAAGGTATACTGATTTGAATGACTCTGACTTTACAAATGTAATCTTTATATGATTTTATATGATTTTGCGCTGCAGGATACATTTGATGTTACCACATAATGGTGTGACAACATCATATTTCAGAAATGTGACAGTAATGAGGAATGTGTTTTCTTGATTCGGCTGTGGCCAAGCTGGGTTAGGAAGAACTACATTCCACCCCATAATTTACCAAGGAATGTATAAAATGAGGCATTCCTTGTACAAAATTAAACCAAATTCTAATTAGACCAAATGTCCATCTTTCCATTGACTGAAAGAGTGTGACGCAATCTTTATTCATTTATTCGAATTCAACCTATCTGTGTTCAACTGGACAAACTGATCTTATTTATCAATGCTGAAACATACCAAAAATGAACAGATAGCTATTTTGTTTTTCTTAAATGGAATTTGTAAATTAGTTCAAGAGACGTTACAAAAGAAGCCATGATTATTGAAATCACATTTTGAAGGAGTTGTACTACCCACAAATTTTCATCTAAATTAAAAGTGGTAACACACTTCCTTTCAGTAAAAGAATCAAGTAAATACCCTGTAACTTTGCTGCATGTGCGTCTCCATGCATCAAAACAGGGGGTATCAAAGAAATTAATTAGCAAAATAATTAGCAATCCTCAGAAAAATAGATAATACATAAAAAAATTATCAATAGATGATCAATAATGAATTCAATTCAATACAACTTTATTTATATAGCGCTATTTCACAACAACAATCATATCATAGCACTTTCAACTATAGGGGGTACCCCCACAGTTGCAGAAAGACCCCAGCAATCAGGTGATAGAGTCCTGACAGCCTGGTTACTGTGCTGAAAAGAAACCTGACATTATTTTTGTTCTCTTCTATTAATGCAGAATAATAACTCGTTCTATCTTTTCGAAGAGACTTTTTATAAATAAAAAGATGATTTCTCCAAGCTAAATAGATTTTATCTAAATCAGTGGAGCGCCATTTTCTTTCTGATTGACGAGTTTTCTGTTTTAAGCTACGAGCTTTTGTGTTGAACTAAGGAGTTAGAAATCTTTGATTAGACTTTTTCTTTCTTTAAGGGGGCCACAAAGTCTGGAGTCTGATGTAGAGAAGCTGTAATACTATCTACCATGCTATCAATTACAGAAGGAGCAAGCTCTCCATAGCTTATTTCCGTTGTGTTGACACATGGTATGGAGGAAACAATCTGCATGAATTCAGTAACAACATCATCTGAGAGGCATCTACTGTAGTAATATTTTTCTTTAGGAGCCATATAGCCAGAAATAGTAAAATCAAAGGTTAACAGACAATTGTCTGACAGTACAGGGTTTTGAGGAGACACTACCAGATTTTTATTTCTATGCCATATGTCAGAACAAGGTCCAACGTATGGTGGAGATAATGGGTAGAATTTCCTACTTTCTGAGAAAACCCCATCAAGTCTAATATTGAATTAAATGCCACATTAAGGCAATCACTATCTACATCTACATGTATATTAAAGTCCCCTACTATAATTATATTATCTGATTTCAGCACTAAATTAGCTAAGAATTCAGCAAATTTGGATAAAAATTCTGAGTAGGTTGATGGAGGACGATAAACTATGGCAAATAAAATTGGATTTAGCCTAAAATTGCTAAAGTGCCCAATACTAAGGACCAGGCCCTCAAAGGAATTATAACATGTTTTTTGCTTTACATTAACTAGTATAAAATATAGATATTTAAGGAAATAAATGTAGATTATTGTAAAGGAAATATCATGTTTATAAGGAACAAGGTAAACTGATAAGGAAGAAAACCATGTAAATCTATGAGAAAAGTTCCAAATGTTTAAGGAAAGACCAACTTGTGCTGAATTTGTTTACTGTGGGACTTGATTTAGAATCTGCTACAAAGACAATACAGATTTTTACATTTATTAAAATTGCTTTACAAAAAATTAAGTGGATACTGGCACAAGTCCCACTGTATCGAATGCAATGTGCCTCCAGGAACTCAGACACTGGCAGAAGTCCATGATTTATTATCTTTGTAACGCTAAAATTCTCGTCGTCGGCCTCCGTAGGTTTATGATGACCATGGAAGAGAATCTTAAACGTCTACTCTGCTGGAACAGCACCGCCTGTGGCTGAACAGGCCGATGAGCGAATGGCAGTCCCTGTCACACAGGTCACACTTGTGGGTGGTCTCCGTGCTGCTGGGTCTGTGGCGGTTCTTCCTGCGGGTCCTTTTTTCATCTGCTGCAGCAGTCAGTCTCTCTTCACCCGCCTTGAGCTGTCTGGTCAGGGTGCCTCTCCATTTGGAGCGGTCCGTTGCAAGGTCCTCCCTGCGCTCTGTGTTGATCTCCAGGGCCTTCATGTCTCTCTTGCAGACATCTCTAATGCGCAGCTGTGGGCGGCCAACGTCTCTCCTGCCAGTCGCCAGTTCTCTGTAGAGGACGTCTTTGGGGATTCTACCATCCTCCATATGGTGAACGTGGCCTAGCCAGCGGAGCCTGCGCTGCCTGAGTAGAGTGAACATGGAGGGAAGGCCGGTGCAGGACAGAACTTCTGTGTTGGGCACTTTGTCCTGCCAGGATATGTCCAGGATGTGGCGAATGCAGCGCAAGTGGAAGGAGTTCAGTCTCTTTTCCTGCCAGGCGTGTTGTCCACGTCTCACTCCCATAGAGCAGTGTGCTGATGACGCAGGCATTGTACACTGCCATCTTCGTCTTGACAGAGAGTTTGGGATTCTCCCACACTCGTGTGGTGAGGTGAGTGAGTGTGAAGGCTGATTTTCCAATCCTCTTGTCGATCTCTGTATCAAGGGAGAGGTTGTTGCTGATCGTGGACCCCAGGTACGTGAACTGATTCACGACCTCCAGCTCGTAGTCGTCGATGGTGATGGTTGGTGGTGCTTCCGTGCCTTGCGCCAAGACGTTAGTCTTCTTCAGGCTGATGGTAAGCCCGAAGTCCTTGCATGCCTGGGAGAAGCGGTCCATCAGGGTCTGAAGCTCCTGCTGTGTGTGGGTTGCGACTGCAGCGTCGTCTGCGAACAGCATGTCTCTGATTAGAGCCTTGCGTACTTTGGTTCTGGCTTTCAGGCGGGCGAGGTTGAAAAGCCTGCCGTCAGATCTTGTGTGCAGGTAGATTCCCTCTGTTGCTGTGCTGAAGGCATGCCTCAGGAGCATAGCAAAGAAAATCCCAAAGAGGGTTGGCGCAAGTACACAGCCCTGTTTCACTCCGCTGCGTATGTTGAATGGCTCTGAGATGTTGCCGTCGTGCTGCACTATCCCCTGCATGTTGGTATGAAACGATTCGATGAGGCTTTGCAACTTTGGTGGGCATCCTATCTTTGGCAGGATCTTGAAAAGGCCCTCTCTGCTGATCAGATCGAACGCTTTGGTGAGGTCGATGAAGGCGACGTACAGGGGTATGTTTTGTTCTCTGCATTTCTCCTGGAGTTGGCGGATGGAGAATATCATGTCTACCGTCGATCGCTCAGCGCGGAAGCCACACTGAGACTCGGGGTAGACATGTTCGGCAAGCTTCTGTAGACAAACGAGAACAACTCGTGCGTAGACTTTGCCAACAACGCTGAGGAGGGAGATGCCCCTGTAGTTGTTGCAGTTGCTTCTCTCCCCTTTGTTTTTGTAGAGGGTGATGATCTTGGCGTCCCTCATGTCCTGTGGTACGGCACCTTCCTTCCAGCACTGGCAGAGGACGTCATGCAATGGCAGCAGTAGGGCGGTCTTGCAGTGCTTGATCAGGTCGGGGGGTATGCCGTCGTTGCCGCGTGCCTTGCCAGCGGCCAAGCTATCAATGGCCTTGCTGAGTTTGTCGATGGTTGGCTCGGCGTCAAGTTCGTCCATGGATGGCAGGCAGTCGATGGCATCAAGGGCTGACGGTGTCACAGTGTTCTGTTTGGAGTAGAGGTCAGAGTAGTGTTCCACCCATCTCTCCATCTGCTTGTTCTTTTCTGTGATCATCTCCCCAGTGGAGGATTTGAGGGGGGCCGTCTTGCTCTGAGCCGGACCAAGTGCTTTCTTGATGCCATCGTACATACCACGGATGTTCCCTGTTATGGCAGCGGTTTGAATGTCTTGGCTGAGCTGAGTCCAGTACTCGTTGGCACAGCGCCGAGCAGTCTGCTGAACTTTGCTTCTCGCAGCCCTGAGAATCTGGAGATTCTTCTCGTTTGGGTACTTCTTGTACTCAGCAAGTGCTGAGTGCTTGGCTTCAATGATGGGGGTCATCTCGGTCAACTTGGCATCAAACCAGTCCTGTGACTTCGAGGTCTTCCTCCCAAAGGTAGCCAAGGCTGTGCGGTGGATGGTGTTTCACAGCTCTTCCCACTTCTGCTTTGCAGATTCTCCTTCTTGTGGTACACCAAGTTCCTTCTCAAAGGTGGAGGCAAACTGCTCAACAAGTTCTGGTTGGGCCATCTTGTTGGTGTCAATCCGCGCCTTTCCAGGCTGTCTAGCATGATGGAATTTCTTCAGCTGCAGCTTGACCTTGCAACACACCAATGAATGGTCTGTGTCGCAATCTGCACTCTGGAACGAACGGGTGATTAGCACGTTCTTCAGTGAGGTGTGCCTGGTCAGGATCAAGTCCAGCTGGTGCCAGTGCTTTGAGCGTGGATGTTGCCAGGAAACCTTGTGTTGGGGCTTGGTCTTGAAGAACGAGTTTGTGATGCACAGATCGTGATATGTGCAGAACTCGAGCAGCCGCTGTCCGTTGTCGTTCATTCTGCCCACGCCAAATGGTCCAAGACAGGAGGGCCAGGAGTCATGGTCAGCACCCACTCTGGCATTGAAGTCTCCAAGGAGAATGAGTTGTTCAGAGTTGGAGATGATCCTGACAGTTGTTGCGAGATTCTCGTAGAACTCGTCTTTTGCCTCTGGTGTGGCTGTCAGTGTTGGGGCATACACACTGACGAGGGTGACTGGGCCTTGAGTGGTGTTGAGGAGGAGGGTGAGGAGTCGTGCAGAGCCATTGCTTCCCGGTTCCACCATCTTCAGCAAGGTGTTCTTCACTGCGCAGCCCACTCTGTGTTCCCTGTGTTCGTCACTGCCCTTTCCCTGCCAGTAGAACGTGTAGTCCTTCTCTCTCAGTGTGCCTGCGTCAGCCAACCGTGTTTCCTGGAGAGTGGCGATATCCACTCCCAGTCTCTTCAGCTCATTATTGATGATGGCAGTCTTCCTGGTGTCGTTGATGTCCTTGAGGTTAGCAGCGAGTCCTGTCATCATAGTGCGGACGTTCCAAGTTCCCAGTTTTAGAGTTGGTCTCTTTTTTTTTTGTCTTGCCTGGTGCGAAGGTTCTCAGCCTGCTGTTCGGACTTCTCCTCATCCCCATGCACCCAATGAGGAAAGCAAGCTGTGGCGGGACAACACCTTACTGGCTGGGGGCTGCCCAACTTGAGGCGGGCGGTAGCTGTCCAGTGAGATCCGATGATCCCTCCCACCGTCGGGAACAACCCCTGGCGCCGCGCTCTATGCCAATTGAGCGGTGGCTTATAACCGGTAACTGTCATTCCCCATGTTTTGTCTACGCCAAAGGTGAAGCTGGAGTGTCCTCTCCAGTGATCCGGTATTCTACCTTCCATCGTTGGGCGTTGGTAGGATTCAAGCCTGGGCAGGAAGATATGGAGGACAAGATGTTGCCCATGCAGCATGTCCCCCCTCTCCACGTCACTGATGAATCCAAAGGAACAGCAGGGCTGCTACAGTTTGGCACCAGCGCCATCGCAGGAGCTGCCAGAACGATGTTGAGCACAACAGAAAACTGCCTTAGGGGCTCCGACTCCGGATTTTTCCTCAGGGTTGACTCCCGAAGCCTTTCCCATGACCGGGTGTGCCGCAAGGCAGCGGAGATTTGAAATCAGGGTTTACCTTCCCCTAGATGGGCTACCTTCCCAGGTTGACGAGCCACCATCTACCCGAAGCATCTGGTTTTAAGGCGCCAGAGATCCGCCCTCGTCCCTTCTCCTATTAGTAAAAGCAGTTCCGCCGGGCTTAGAGACTAAACCACATGGGCAGGCTAGGAGTTGGACTTAGTTGTCAGAGGCTTTTCGAGACGCACGCCATAAGGAGCATTTTATGAGCACTGGGAGCTTAACCCCAGTGCCGCTCCTGGCTATGACAACCTTGGAACAAAGGTTAAAATTCTAATCAGATGCAAAAAGATATATGATAACATAAAAATAACTTCATAAAATTTTTTGAAATTTAAATATAATTATAATAATAATGATTAGAGAAAGGGAGGAATTAGATAAATTTAAATTTTGTGTGCTTTTTTTCTTTAGTGATTCTTCTTTTTTTTCTTTTTCCTCATTTAATAATGAAAGTGTATTAGGGTAAATTGAAGCTGAAACCTTTGTCAATACTGAACAGCAACCACAAGACATTTTAGGAGATATTGACCCAGACAATAACTATTTTAATCATATTAACAATAAGTGTGCTTATTATGCTCAACAATTAGATGGAATTGGTGGTGGGAGTCTCTGTGCAGACTTGGATAGTATTGGGGAGTTTTAGGTCAATTTAACACCCCATTTGGGATTGTTGCAGTGGGTGAAATATGGACCAACGAAGAGGAAGATGTAGATTTTGAGTTGTATGGATGTGAGATGTGCGCACAAGGATGGGAAATGTAAAAGTGATGGTGGGGTCAGATAGAAAATTAAAAAGTAAAAAGTGGACACAACTGACACATTTTTTCAAAAATTTACAACCTCTGCCCCATTTGGCTGCTCCTCAGGGACAACATTTGTTGGCCATTGGGAGCAGAAAAGAGGGGGAGGGGAGAGGAAAATATGCAAACATTGCCAGTGCATGCTATGAGTTTAAAGACATAACAGGCCTTTAAAGAATGTAAATCATCCCACAGAGTTAGATTACCATACTGGAATGTTTGGAGTAATGAGAGAATCATATGAGGATGGAAAATTATCTTGGAACACAAAATATAATAGACACATTAAACAGCTTGTTGGTATAGCATGTTGGAGTGGTTCATATGTGGATGGGGATTGTAGTTATGTGTTGTAGCACACCCACACACACACTTGTGGAATGTGTGATTTTAGGGGATAGATGCATGGTTGGTGAGTTTCTGTTGCAGGGTAGTGCTGGATGGTGGAAGTGGTTGGAGATCACGTAGGATGGATACAGGCCGGGGTTGCAAAACATATTGTAATCATAAACTTTATATCTCGTATTGCTCATTGATACTTCTATACTTGACCTATTGTATAGCCGCCTGGGGTAACAATTATAAAAGGATACTTAATTTATTGCTAACATTACAAAAAGTGCTGTCCAAGTTATAAACAAAGTCGGGTATTTTGAACATACTAATTTATTGTTTACACATTAAAAGTTATTGAAATTACAGGATCTGGTTGATTATCATATAGCATAATTAACGTTTAAGAAAAAGAAAAAGAAAAACCTTTTGCATAATTAATCAATTTACTAAAATAGTTATAAAATCTATAAGTTGCATATTTTAATAAAATTATTATAAAGCATAGCTTAAATTGTAGAAAAAATGAAAATATAAGAGCTAAAGGCTCAGTAAAGCTTAATCTGGCATTGATAATCTTGTAGGTAGTTGGTTTGATAATATATTTGGCAAATGGGGAAAAATAACTCAAGGAGCCCTTATAGGTTCAGGTTCAGGTTCAGGTTACTTTATTTGTACCCGTAGGTAGATTTGTTTTGCAGTCTGGTGACATCCATATTTACAAGCCACTAATTACATTCAACATAGACACAAACACAGGCACACATGGAATTGACTATAAACATGATAAAAATACTCAAGGCTCCATCAATCAGGGTATAAAAAGACAAAGAGATGAAAGAAAAACCAGAGGTAAGAGAGAAGAGTCATATTAAAAATTAAAAACTAGTCAAAGAGGTTAAAAACTCAAAGGTCTAAAACCCAATAAAATATTTAGAACCCAAGTAACATCCTACAAAAATAAGTAAATATAAAATGGAGTTAATAAATAGGTACCTAAATTATGTGCAATATATTGTTACAGCTTGTTCAACTCTTTGACAGCAGCAGGAACAAAGCTGTTTTTGTAGTGCTGGGTTTTACTTTTTGGGACAGCAAACCTCCTTCTTGAGGGAAGAAGCTGAAAGTTGCAGTGCAAAGGGTGGGAGTCATCATTTAAAATGGAGGTAGCAATCCTCTGTACTTGTCTGGTGTACAGGGATGTTGGGCCCAGCTGTGACTCACCAAGCAAACGACTGGACCATCTAACTACCTGATCCAAGGATTTCCTCTGTTTCAGTTTTATCTGACCAAACCATGACACTAAAGAAAAGGATAAAACAGATTCAATAAAAGCCCGATAAAACATTGTCATTATGGTTCGGTCAATTTGGAAACGTGCAAGTTTTCTCAAGCAATGCAAATGTTGCTGACCCTTTTTGCACACCCTTTCACAGTTCTCTTCGAAGTTTAAATTACTATCAATAATCGTCCCAAGATATTTGTAGGATTGTACACATTCGGTGGTCTGGCCTTTTAGTACGGTGACTTTGTGCCTGGGAGTTTTCCTCCTAAAGTCAATAATCATGTCTTTAGTTTTTGTCGTATTCAGCTGCAGGTAGGAATCCTCACACCAGTGAACAAAATCATCAACTACTGGGCCGTGGCCACTCTCACCATCCTGGAAGAGACTGACAATAACTGAATCATCAGCATACTTTATGATGTGTCTGTTGTCATGTCTGCTCCGACACATGTTTGTGTACAGGATGAAGAGTAGTGGTGACAACACACACCCCTGAGGAGAGCCAGTAGAAGAGCACTTTAGGTCAGACAATGTACCATTGACCCTTACTCTCTGCGTCCTGTTGGTTAAGAAATCCAGAATCCAACCCACCAGATTATTGCTCAAATCAAATTGTTGCAGGAGCCTTTCAACTAAGATATGAGGTTGGATTGTATTAAAGGCGGAGGAAAAGTCCACAAATAAAAAGCCTGGCGTGTGTCCCATTAAAATCCAGATGTTTAAAAAGCATGTTAAACAGAGTGACAGTGGCATCCTCCACTCCTCTGTGAGGCCTATAGGCAAACTGCAGAGGATCCAATGCATGCTCAGTCTGCTTTAGGACCTCACATCTGACCAGTTTTTCAAAAATTTTCATTAAAATTGAAGTAAAAGAAACTGGTCTAAAGTCGTTTACCGTTTTAGGACAGCTGGATTTTGGAACGGGAACAACCACGGCTTCTTTCCAGATCTTAGGGACATGTTGTGTTTGTAAGGACTTATTGAAAATGTAATGAAATATAGGACTCAGTTCATGTGCACAGGACTTTACCAAGCGCCCACATATATTATCAGGGCCCTGACTTTTGTTCACTTTTACAGCGCAGAACTCCCTTTTAACATTCTGCACCTCAATATTAAACTGCTGATTGTCTTTGAGTTTCTGTTTCAAATCTTGCGTTTCAGTGCTAAAATCAAAGGAGTCAAAACGACCATAAAAACAATTAAGAGCATTAGCCAGCTCTGTGTCTGAATTAAAACCATCTAAAAACACACGATTACTGCGCTCTGTGCTCTGAAGGCCTGCAGTAATTTTCATACTGGCCCAGGCTGAACCAAGTTTCTTTGTTGCCATCTTGCTTTCCAATTCTGATTTATAATTCTGTTTTGCTCTTAAAATTTCGGACTTCAGCTCTTTTGTGGCAACCTGTAGCTCAGAAAGAGACCCCTGTTTAAAGGCAAGTGCTTTCCTCTGTAAGCAGGATTTAACTGATTTTGTAACCCATGGCTTGTTGTTGGGATATATTTTGACATGTTTACGTGGAACGATCTTATTTTTACAGAAAGCCATGTAGGAGCATGTGACATCCACCAAAGAGTCCAAATCATCCCCGCAGGCCAGTGTGAACATCTCCTTGTCTGTACAGTCAAAGCATTCCTGGAGGCTGTGCACTGAATCCTCTGTCCACACATCAATGTCTCCCGTCTCTACCTTGCCTCTTCTGAGAGCAGTTTTATATGTGGGCAGCAAATGTACACAGTTGTGATCTGAGGATCCTACAGGAGGAAGGGGGAGTGATTTATAGGCCCTCTCTATGGATCCATAGCACAGGTCCAATGTCTTTTTTCGCCTGGTTGGGCAGGAGACATACTGATAAAAGTTTTTAAGTGTCTTCTTTAAAGAAACATGGTTAAAATCCCCAAGAATGAAGTTTGGTGCCTCTGGAGAAATTGATTGCAGCTGCTGGACCACATCAAAAATTGTGCTGCAGGCGGAGTCAGCGTCTGCCCTCGGGTGAATGTACTCAGTTGTGATGAAAAGTTGGGGGAACTCGCAAGGCAAATAAAAGGGGCGTAGTGACACAGACAGCAGCTCCACATCGGGTGTACAGATGCGCTCTCTGACCGTGACAGATGTGCAGTACTGTTTATTAATGTATAAACATACGCCGCCCCCCTGACGTTTTCCCGTTACCTCTTCCTGCCGATCCGAGCGCAGCGGGGCTCCAAAGCCATCAATCCACAGGTCTGCGTCTCGGTCATGTGCATTAAGCCAAGATTCGGTGAAGGCCATGACGCAGCAGTTCTTAAAGTCCTTCTGGTAGCGTACATTCCCTTGAATTTCATCCACCTTGTTTCTCAGAGACTGTACATCCCCAAAAATCATAGAAGGCAGAGGAATGTTATCAAACTGATGTCTTCTCAGGCGCAATTTCCACCGTTGTGTCCGTCTCTCAAAATAAAGTCCGGCAGTTGCGGCTTAGGCTCAATCACAGCCGCTGCATCAACTGTGTTTAAATGCAGCAACATGTCCCTGGAATAATGTATCCTGCCCGCCATGATGCCGAACGCGTTTACTTCAGAGACAAAGAGCCATATAAGTATAATTATTAGTTTATTGATCTTAGTTTTTGTGGATGTTGTTGTATTCCCATAATTAAAAGAATAAAAAAATAAAATAAAAAAAAGAAAGATCTATTTTAGTGGCCTTCTCTTCCAAGGACCGCCTCCATATCAAGGGGACCCACCTGCCCATCTATTGCCAGGACGATGACGAGGTTGTGCCATGACTGATGGGGATCCAGAAGACGCAGATGAGATAGTTTAGGGTCTACGATAGGGTCTACAATACACATTCACATGGTGTTAGATGTTGCTTTGCATTGCTGCTGCCCCACAGGTTTCCTCTGTGATAAATGATTAATGAAAGAATAGATGCATGTATATGAATGTATTCGTATATGCATATACTGTGTATATACACAGTGGGGTAAAAAAGTATTTAGTCAGCCACCAATTGTGCAAGCTCTCCCACTTAAAAGATGAGAGAGGTCTCCAATTTTCATCATAGGTGTACCTCAACTATGAGAGACAAAATAAGAAAAAAAAAATCCAGAAAATCACATTGAAGGATTTTTAATGAATTAATTGATAAATTCCTCAGTAAAATAAGTATTTGATCAATAACAAAAGTTCATCTCAATACTTTGTTATATACCCTTTGTTGGCAATGACAGAGGTCAAATGTTTTCTGTAAGTTTTCACAAGGTTTTCACACACTGTTGCTGGTATTTTGGCCCATTCCTCCATGCAGATCTCCTCTAGAGCAGTGATGTTTTGGGGCTGTCACTGGGCAACACAGACTTTCAACTCCCTCCAAAGATTTTCTATGGGGTTGAGATCTGGAGACTGGCTAGGCCACTCCAGGACCTTGAAATGCTTCTTACGAAGCCACTCCTTCGTTGCCCGGGCAGTGTGTTTGGGATCATTGTCATGCTGAAAGACCCAGCCACGTTTCATCTCCAATGCCCTTGCTGGTGGAAGGAGGTTTTCACTAAAATCTCACGATACATGGCCCCATTCATTCTTTCCTTTACACGGATCAGTCGTCCTGGTCCCTTTGCAGAAAACAGCCCCAAAGTATGATGTTTCCACTCTCATGCTTCACAGTAGGTATGGTGTTCTTTCTCCTCCAAACACAACAAGTTGAGTTTTTACCAAAAACTTCTATTTTTGTTTCATCTGACCATATGACATTCTCCCAATCCTCTTCTGCATCATCCAAATGCTCTGTAGCAAACTTCAGACGGACCTGGACCTGTACTGGCTTAAGCAGGGGGACACGTCTGGCACTGCAGGATTTGAGTCCTTGGCGGTGTAGTGTGTTTCTGATGTAGCCTTTGTTACTTTGGTCACAGCTCTCTGCAGGTCATTCACTAGGTCCCCCCATGTAGTTCTGGGATTTTTGCTCACCGTTCTCGTGATAATTTTGACCCCATGGGGTGAGATCTTGTGTGGAGCCCCAGATCGAGGGAGATTATCAGTGGTCTTGTATGTCTTCCATTTTCTAATAATTGCTCCCACAGTTGATTTCTTCACACCAAGCTGCTTACCTATTGCAGATTCAGTCTTCCCAGCCTGGTGCAGGTCTACAATTTTGTTTCTGGTGTCCTTTGACAGCTCTTTGGTCTTGGCCATAGTGGAGTTTGGAGTCTGACTGTTTGAGGTTGTGGACAGGTGTCTTTTATACTGATAACGAGTTCAAACAGGTGCCATTAATACAGGTAATGAGTGGAGGACAGAGGAGCCTCTTAAAGAAGAAGTTACAGGTCTGTGAGAGCCAGAAATCTTGCTTGTTTGTAGGTGACCAAATACTTATTTTACTGAGGAATTTACCAATTAATTCATTAAAAATCCTTCAATGTGATTTTCTGGATTTTTTTTTCTCATTTTGTCTCTCATAGTTGAGGTATACCTATAATGAAAATTGGAGACCTCTCTCATCTTTTAAGTGGGAGAACTTGCACAATTGGTGGCTTACTAAATACTTTTTTGCCCCACTGTATATATATATATATGCATGTATGCATTTTCACATATATTCATATCTATGCATAGATGAGGATAGTTTAGTTTTGAATATATTTTACACATATAGGATTGTTAGCTATATTAACTCATGATGTCTGCACCACATCCGATGTCCTCTGCAGAGATGGTGACCTGAGGGGGGCAGGTCTATACGAATGCCAGAAGGAGGACATCACACACATACAGAACTTAGAAACACTATACACATAGGGGGTAGACTAGGGTTATGAGATGGGTATTAGACCCATCTCAACAGGGGGGGATGCAAAAACGTAGGTATAGATAGATAGATAGATAGATAGATAGATAGATAGATAGATAGATAGATAGATAGATAGATAGATAGATAGATAGATAATGAGGTGATGATGAGGACACCTCATCGGGGGAATTGTTGATAAATTGACTTGATTTCTCTGTCTCTCTCTCTCACACACTTCTTTATCTGCTTGCTTTACACGCTACACTGCAGAGTTTAGCCTACACCCCATAATTCATTTGTTGAAATCAGATAGAATCAGCTCTGTACACAGCTGAGCTGACACTTAAGTTTAGAATATGTTACAGATACATTGAGGTAAAAACCCCTCCCTCTTGCATGAGGGGGTGGTCAGGCTATAAAAACCACAGGACTCCATTTTGGGGTGGCACACTCTCTCGAGGAATTGCCTAAGAGGTGTGTCCCAGCGCTGTTGTAATTCCATATCTCACTTTCAGTAAATCCAGTTAAAATGTACTTCATCTCTCAGCCTGGTTATTTGGTCATCGTATCAACGAACTGGGGTTTAAAGTATGCTAGACTCAACACCGGCAATCTTTTTCCTCGTTAGCTTCAGGACTATTTGTTTGCCACTCCAGAGGAAAGAGATTGTCGGGGCATTCGCCTTCATTCACGGCAGCTAGCTCTCCATGAATGACGTATTACTCCCTTCACGTATTCAGCCCAACATCTTCAGACGATCCATACCTGGGTGTTCGCGGCTGACTCAGCCTCCTATCCTCATCTACCAGACTTCTTGGACAGCTCCGATTTGTTCCAGCAGTAAGTGTTTATTTGCCTTTCCTTTTGTGCTATCGCTGCGTCGACACGAGGCTGTCGCCTCTCCCTGTTGTGCGTTTAGCAGTTCAGTAGCACTAGGCATTCCCCACCCAGTTGTGGGACATCCAGGTAGCCCCGTTTGTCTGGTGGCCCTTATCTCTGCATATCCATCTCTCTGTATTGTGGACATAATTGGACTTGTTATTTTCTTTGTGTTTGTTAATAAAAGTGCACCATCTACTCTCGCTTTTGGGTTTCTCCTTTCCTCCTTCGTGCACCACGTAATGGCGCACAAGTGTTTATGACGTATACGATGTGATCAAACTTTTGGATAACTTGCTTAACAGGACAGATGGAAACAGTCATTTAAGCAAATTATATGGAATGCACATTAAAAATACTAGTGCATGCCCAGAGAAAGCAAGTATTCTTGTCTGAAAACAGGTAGGCCAATTAGGCTTTCCAGGCCCAAATGTAGGCTGTGTTTGAAAGTGGAATACAAAGAGGTGAAGCCTTTATGTAGGCCTATTGCAGATTCAGTCTTCCCAGCCTGGTGCAGGTCTACAATTTTGTTTCTGGTGTCCTTTGACAGCTCTTTGGTCTTGGCCATAGTGGAGTTTGGAGTCTGACTGTTTGAGGTTGTGGACAGGTGTCTTTTATACTGATAACTAGTTCAAACAGGTGCCATTAATACAGGTAACAAGTGGAGGACAGAGGAGCCTCTTAAAGAAGAAGTTACAGGTCTGTGAGAGCCAGAAATCTTGCTTGTTTGTAGGTGACCAAATACTTATTTTACCGAGGAATTTACCAATTAATTCATTAAAAATCCTTCAATGTGATTTTCTGGATTTTTTTTTCTCATTTTGTCTCTCATAGTTGAGGTATACCTATGATGAAAATTGGAGACCTCTCTCATCTTATAAGTGGCTTTTTGCATCCTCTCTTTGCTCACAGAGTGCTGTGGTTACTGATGCTGTGATGCCACGTATTATCCAGTCAGTATGGAGTCAATCCGAAACCCCGCCCACACTTCTAGAATCCAGAGCATGAGGAGAGAGTGATGACTAAACTTTTATTGATAAACATTACATATTTTGACTGAGCAACTCTATACTCGGGGATGCACCCCCTCCTAACCTCAGCAAAGCACTTATAAAATCTGAAGCCAGTCTGATGAACGGTTTGAGATATGTGAGCAACAGACGCGCATGCAAGCGCATGCACACACAGAGATATGCTGCATTTACTGTATAGATAGCTGAATAAGTTGGATTGAAACCCAGTAATTGATCATCAAGTTGTCATACGTCTCATGCATGTTTTCTTGTAACTTTTGTGACATATTTTGGTCAAATTTTCTTTCTGCATCATCAGTGCTACCGGCTGGTAGCACTGACCCCCACTATAATGAAGTGCTTTGAGCAGCTAGTCATGCAGCACATCAAGTCCACCCTGCCTCCCTCTCACGACCCATTCCAATTTGCATACAGGTCAAACAGATCCACAGAAGATGCCATCTCTGCTGCTCTCCATCCAGCCCTCACCCACCTGGATTCAAAAAACTCATACGTGCGCATGCTGTTCTTGGACTTCAGCTCAGCATTCAGCACAATCATCCCCCAGCAACTGATACAAAAACTCAGACACTTAGGACTCAAAACCTCTCTCTGTAACTGGGTGCTGGACTTTCTCACAGGGAGGCCATGGAATGTGTGGGTTGGCAGCAACACCTCCCAGACCATCACACTGTGTACAGGGGCCCCACAAGGGTGCGTGCTCAGCCTGCTGCTCTTCACCCTGCTGACCCATGACTGCGTGCCAGCCTACAACACCAACCACATCGTCAAGTTCGCAGATGACACAACGGTAGTGGGCCTCATCACCAACAACGACGAGGCCAACTACAGAAATGAGGTGAGCCAACTGGTTTAGTGGTGTAAAGACAGCAACCTCTTCCTGAACGTGGGAAAAACCAAAGAGATTGTGGTCGACTTCAGGAGGGGTCACACACAGCACCCCCCTCTGATCATCGACAGTGCAGCTGTGGAGAGGGTGAACAGCACAAAGTTCCTGGGGGTGCACATCTCTGAGGACTTCACCTGGACCAACAACACCACATCACCGGCCAAGAAGGCCCAAATTCGCCTCCATTTCCTCCGCAGACTGAGAAGAGCATGAGTCCCACCCCCCATCCATGCAGTCTTTCTACCGGGGCACCATTGAGAGCATCCTCACCAACTGCATCACAGTGTGGTATGAAAGCTGCACTGCCGCCTGCCAGAAGACACTACAACGCATAGTTGATGCAGCCAGCAAGATCATCTGCGCCCCCCTGCCCCCCTCTTGGACATCTACCCCACTTGCCTCACCCGCAGAGCCACCAACATCACAGGCGACACCTCCCATCCCCTACACCCCATCTTCAGCCCCCTGCCCTCAGGGAAAAGGTACCGTAGCTTCCGGGCCTGCTCCACAAGACTGCTGAACAGCTTCGTTCATCAGGCAATCAGGACCCTAAACTCTGTTCATTCCCCCCGCTTCCCAGACGGTAACTCCTGCACAATAACCACCTCAGATGCTGGCACAGAAAGACTGGCACACCAACAATAACACTGCTGTTCTGTTGTACTTTTGCTGCCATATGTCTCTGCACTTTAACCACGACCATTTGCACAAATGCCATATCTGCTGCTGTCTGTATATCACTGCAATACTGATCATGTGCAATCATATCTGTCACTATCTGCACCTACACTACCGCACTGAAATGCATTACGGTTATCCATCTCTAGCTGTCCGAATATAGGATTGCTGGGTTTATTACCACTAATCGTTTACCTAAACTAATCGTTTATCACTATGGAGGTCAGAGTCCCTCTGGCTGCCATTGGCACCATGGGTTGCATCACTGTATATAGACTGTACATAGACTGCTGCTGTCGCTGTTTGTTCTTGTTTTTCTTTTTTTTTAATCCAGCCTAATTCCTTCTTTTCATAAAATGCACACCAATGTAGAGAGAGAGAAATGCCATTTCAATTCTCCTGTATGTCGTGCACGTATAGCAGTACTGACAATAAAATCTTTGAATCCTTGAATCATTGTAAATCCTCTTTTGCAGCCTTCTTCAGAATGTCTTGTTTCAGAGCATGTCTCTTTAAATCCCTAAGCCCACATTTAACTCCGCCTTCCCTCTTACATCACCATTGCTAATCTTAGGTGGCTAACTCCTATGTCGGATCAATCCTGAGCCAACTAATGTAAATTTGCCGTAAGGAATGAATGAAATAAAGCATCACTGGTGGACAAGGATGTGTGGTTTCAGTGGTCGATAGGATATAACTGGTCTCTGGAGCACAATAAGCATAGAAACATTTGTAAATGAGTGGCTAAACTGCTAGCTTCAAGTAGCTGCTTTTGGTGCCTTTTGGTTACCTATAATACTACAAGGAATTAAGCTAAAATAATGTTTAAGAGCAACATATATGGGCAAATATTGTTAGATAAGATAAGATAAGCCTTTATTAGTCCCACAACGGGGAAATTCCAGGATTGCAACAGCATAGGGACAGCAACACTCAGAGCAACAATCAGAAGGCAAGAAAAAAACAACATCTAGTAAACATATGTCCATATTACTATAAATGTATTGTAACGTGCTGCTCGACATGGCGACGTCCCACCGGGAGATTTGAACTCACGCCTCCCGCTCCGGAGTCCCGCACCCTACCTGTGTCGCCAATAGGGTCAACCCACTTGGCAAGCCAAGTAGGGTGCTCATATTGAGTTTGCTACAGTATATATATAGACACACAGTGCAGAGCATTATGGCTGGTGAATGTGCAGCAGAAAGTCTAAGTTCTCTCTCCGCGGATGCAGCGGGCCAGCTGGAAGTCTTTGGGCATGATGGTGACCCCCTTAGCGAAGAAGAGACCATCAGGTGGGCCTCGCTGGCCTCCTGCAGAGCCACGACGGCGAAGCTCAGGAAACGCAGGACGGTCTTGAAGTCCTGAGCGATCTCCCTCACCAGGCGCTGGACGGGCAGCTTGCGGATGAGCAGCTCCGTGGATCTCTGGCAGCGACGGATCTCTCTCAGAGCCACGGGCCTGTGACGGCGAGGCTTCTTCACTCTGCCGGTGGCCGGAGCGCCTCTCCGGGGGGGGGGGGGGGGGGGGGGCTTCTTCCTCCAGTAGATTTTACGGGCGGTCTGCTTGGTTCTTGCCATCGCTCTTTATTATTCTGTCTTATATTTCTTTCACGCCGCCTAAACTCCAGCCCGGCACCGCGTCGTTTTCGCTACAGCTCCCGGTATGTCGAGTTTCCCATTAGCACCGGGCGGCGGCCAAGTGCTAGCTAGCACTAGCTCCTCCCCGCTGTAACGTCTCCCACTGCAAACCGTGGCTCCGTCCGCCGACCCGGGAGACCCCCGGGGCGATCCGTGATATATATACAGAGTGAAAGGTGTAGAAAGAAGAAGGAAGATAAAAAAAAGGCTGTTGCAACAGGCAGCCCACTCGTGTGGCGCCGCCGGTCCGGCGGAACCGGAACCGGAAAGATAAGCAAGGATTCCAGCGGAGGGTGAATAGAATTTATAGAAAACAGGGATCAAAACCAGCCAAGTCATCACTTAAGCTAATGCCAGGCGTAATGCCAGACACCATCTCCCCATTTAGGTGAGCTGTAATGCTGCTAGACTGACCAAGTCAGACCACCTAGTGAAGCTAATGCTAACAACTTGAACAGTCCAAACTGCATTTGGTTAGTGAGCTCCCTAGTACCACTGTTAGCTCTGACTAACACCTTTGACTCCCCATCCATCTACATGACCCAAGGCTATACTGGCCAATAATGGAGCATCAGGCAGGTATCAAGGACAGCACTAGGCTGGGCTTACCATTTATGATGTCCTGAAGTGAACCCGGAAGAGTTAAAATGGCTTCTTGGAGAGACAAAAGACATAAAGGCTGTGTGTGTGTTTTTTGTTTAAGAGATAGAAGATATTTTTCAATAATCACACGACCAATAGATGTGTATCAGAAGGTTAAAACCTACAAAAACACCATTTTCAGTCAATAACCCTTTTAAAAAAGAAACATGCTTTTCTTTATTTGCTACTCAAACATCTGTTACCACACCCTATAAAATGACCTGAAACTTCTAAAATACTGTCATGAACAGTGACACAAAGTCAGAAAGATACTACTGACTGTTAATCTGCTACTTCTTTATTCAAATGGACGTACACATTTTATTCAGCCTCTATCTGCTAAAACTATTAAAGAAGAAAAAGACAAATGGCATAGATCACATTAATCCTTAACTGAAAGTGCACCAATTTAAAGACACGTCATAGTTTCTCAGACTTTGGCGGCAGTTGCAAAGGATAACATTTATCAACAGTAATTTTAATTTCAGTGGAAACCCTAGCAGTCATGCTGCTTAATACTGATGAGGCAAAATAAAAATGAAACTCAATAAACTGCACCAGTTATATGAAAAGCACATGGATAGACTTTCAGAAATGTAATTTTATACAAAGACTGACAAGGGCTTCACTAGAAAAAACTGAACAAGTAAATCCACAATTATTGATTCAAGGAAATCCAAGCCTTTTTATTGTGCTCAAACAACAAAACATACAGTCTGATCTGTGGAAATTTTGATCTTGGTGGACTCTGCCTGAGGGAATGGGGCCTCCCCGCTCCTGCCCCTCATCACTTCCTGACAGGAGCCATTACAAACCCGGAGAGGCGACTGGGAGAAAACAGCAGAGTGAGAAAGAGATTAAAGGGACAGGAAAGTGAAGAAGACAGGGGGAGAACAAGAGCACAGGGAGGAACAAGAGTTGGCAGGACGAAAAGGCACGGAGGAGGGACAAGGGTTCCACAGTGATAAATTGATGATGGAGAACAAGACAACGTAACGACAGTGTGAAACAGGCTGAACAGCGTTGCAAGTGTAATGTAGCCACTGCAGTGTGTGCAACCATCAGTTTACAGTCTGAGTAGTTTGATGTGTCTGGCAGTTGCTTATTATGAAGGACTAAAGGTGCGTTCACACCAAACACGAACGGGCGAATTTTTCACGTGGCACGATTACATTATAAATCAATGTCAACATGCCAACAGACATGAATAGTGAGATGCAGACAGGTGAAGTTGTCTTTAAAACTTCTGCAGCTGTGTTCAGCCTGCTGTGGAAAGTCCCAAAATAATGTCATGCTTAGGTTTACATTATCCGACCGGGGGCTCACCTGGAAATGTCGTCTCAAGCCTCCAAAGCTTTACAGATGATGGGTGTTTACGTTGCTAGCTTGCTAGGACGTCTGTGGCTGGAAACCGTGGGTAAATAACTCCAAAATTCTGATTCAGCTGAAGAGTTCTCAGTGCTCCTGTCTCCCGGTGAGTGAGTTTCAATTTCTAACTAGTTTACTCTGCAATGGTGACAGCAGAATCTCAAAGCTAGCAGCTAGCTAGCTAGCAGACGCGAACGTGTGACGACGCAAATTCGTGCGTACTCGTGTCTTCCCGTTCACTTTGTACGGATTCGCACTGCCCGTTCGCGTTTGGTGTGAACACACCTTTAGAGTACAAATGATCCTTCAGCAGGACATTATCTCCACACACACTGAGTCTTTTGTCAGCTCTGGCCTTTAAACTATAGGACAGGGGTCGGCAACCTACAGTATACTATGCAAAGAGCCATTTTGAGAGTTTTGGTTCTTTTTTTAACCAGCAAAATCCACATAGAGCCACAAAAATATCAGGACCTGCAAACTAAGATAAAACAGCAACATTATCAGAACAAACTGGCCTGACAGCATCAACATTGAGATGTTTTTCCTCATAAAATTACAACTTTTTTTTTCCAAAATTTGTGACATTTTTGACAAAAATGTTCTACTTTTGTAATAAATTTGTCAGATTTTTCTTTGAAAATATGTTACCTTTGCAGGTAAAATTGCAGCCTCTTTCTACATAAATTTGTGACTTTTTTTTCATAAAAAATCCAAAGTTTTCAATGCAATGTTTGCATTTTTTAAGAATTTTTGTGATTTTTTTTTCTTGCAAATTTGCAAGAGAGCTTTTTCTCATAAGATTTAACATTTGTCTTATTTCTGGCATAAACCTTCTGCTTTTCTAATAGATTTTTTTATTCTCCCTTGTAAATTTGCTACCTTTTTTCATTAAAATTTGTAGCACTTTTCCCATAAATTTATATTTTTTTTAAACCATAACTTTTTCAGTAAATTGTTTTTGTTTTCCATAAATTTTGTAACTATTTCTTTTAAATTTGTCCTGCTGTTTTTTTTCATAAAATTGCAACCTTTTTCCTAAATTTGTGAGAATTTTTACTAGACATTTTCACCTTTTCCCATAAATTTGTTAATGAGTCACTAAAACCAAACACCCCTGTCCACCAGTGATGCTTTATTTCATTCATTCTTTGTGAGCAAATTACATTAGGGTAGTATCTCACTGGGGTGGTTGGAGATAAAAAAAACAACAACAAATCTGATAATTTGCAACAATTTTCACTTGGAATCACAATGTCTCATGAATGTTGCAATAATGTTGCACAAACTCCCAACGTATTTTTGGCCAAAGTTTTCTGGGTGTTTACATACATGTCACGCAAGTGTTGCAGGACATTATCGCAACATGTGCAAATTTTGTTTCATTTTTTTGCACTCACCACAGCCCTGCAATGGCTGCCCAACACTCACACAACAGATATCTGTGCCAATTGCACAATCTCAACCTTATAAACACAGGGTGTCTCTCCATTCCAGCGATCTTTTTATCTTCTGATGTCAAACTTATAAACAGTATACAATACAATTACACATGCCTGCAAACCACAATAAACAATAGAATAACAATGTTTTCACTGCTTGCCCACTGCAGCTTCTCTCCCACTGGAGTGCACACATAAAATGACTTTAACACAATACAGACACATGTATAAAATAAACATACCTGGCTAGAAACCATAGTAAAAGCATATATAATCACTTGCCCACTCTGGTTCTGATACAGGAAAAAGACCAGGAATTAGCCTGATCCCCCAAACTTATGGCTAGGAAAGAAACTCATAATAACAACTCTACATTTTTCACAACATCAGTAAAGGACAAGCAGATATATAAACAACATGACGATGGATAGACTGAAAATGACACTCACCTCTCCAACCAAAGTATTATTCAGAAAGCGAGGGGGTGATGGGCGCCTCAATATTACTCTCTGGACCATGATTTAGTGTAATAATAAAGAGCTGCTGCCAGCTGTTCCACCTCCCAAATCGGTCACAACTGCTGAAAGTGCTTGTCTCCAGTCAGTCAGAATTTAGTTTCATAGGTCCCCAACCCACTGCAAAGTTGTCTAACTTTTCTCGCACTTTTGGACTCACAGAAAATAATTGAGTAGGGTTCGAGACAAGGTCCAGTCGGATTTGAGACACCTACGATGACTCTTGCTGCGAGGCGAGTGTGAGATCCTAGGGCTCAGGAGAGGAAAATGAGAACCGCCGAGAATGTTTGGAGACATTTTGGAAACTCCCTCAAGAATGCCGGTCTCCAACTAGTCTCAAGCTGTCTCAGCCCAGTGAGATACTGCCCTTAGTTGGCATTGTGCTGTACAACTATGGGCAGCTAATGTTAGCAATAGTGGTGTAAGAGGGAGTTGAATGTGGTTGCAGAGATTTTAAAGTGACAAGCCTTCCTCCGAATGGCTGGAAAAAATCGCTGCAATAATCAAATAATAAAAGAAAATTTGAACAAAATACGTCGCAAACATTTCATTAAGATGTACGAGTTGTTAAAATGTAGACAAAAAGTTCAATTACCCCATCGATGTTCATAAAAATAATCTGTAAATGAGCACAATAGATCCACTTCAGGATAACTGTTCCTAATGCAATGTTAATAGGGAGCATTTGATTCATAATGAAACTTGTGAAATACACAGTTACTATCATAAATAACATATTTTCTAAAAGTTTAGAATTCGTTAACCATCAAGTGAATGTTGGTTTTCAATCAGTTGCATGATGAACAAAAGCAGTAAGACATGGCGTACTGTACTCTGTATTGAGCCTGAGCAGCTGCTGCTAGTGTCCTTCAATAGCTCTAACTCAATTATTTTGCCACCTAATACAATTTTTCTGCTCCTCCATTTGATTAGCAGGGCTGAACGTGTAATCTCTCTTCATCCCGTGCAGCCGCTGATCATTGTACTTTTGTTTCTGCCTGTGCAAAATGTTTCTGAAAGGTCGCCAGTGCCACTGTGAAGGATGGAAGCCGCCTCCATGTTTGCCCATCGATTCCTGTCTCATGAATTAATCTGACTGTGGCTTGTGTGAGTGAAACTGTGTGTTTAATTGTCTTTGCTTTCACCTGTGCATGTGCTGCGTCATTGTTTGTGCCTGTGTAATCTCATCTTCCTGGGTCACCGCATGCATTATTTGTGGGCAGAGGTAAAAATAGCTCAGCATGTGCTGGATCAGTATGTGCGGACAAGCCTTCTGTGTGCTTCACCTGCTTTTTCTTCCCCTAATCATGCCTTATTGATCACATGTCTACAAGATCAATATTTGTTGTGCATGGCATTTTCCATTCCCTGTCAACATCCAAAGCCCTCAGAGATGATTCCACCAAGGACACATCCACCAGGAAACGGATTATTTGTCCAAACAGCAGGTGACATTGGGTGAGTACAGCTGTATTAGCAATCATCCCCCTTCTCTACTGCCTAGACAATATGTCTGCCTCCAGGCTGACTTCTTAATATCTGCAGCAACAGTGAAATGCAGTTATAAAAACATGAGCAATGATGTTATGATATTATTCAACGGTAATGTGGGGTGGTATTGCCATTCTGGTGGCGGTGCATGTGCTCTCTCACAGCTGAGGCCACAGTCTGGGACTCAGACATTTGGGAAGTGGAGAGAGGAATAAAATCGGAGTCTTCATTTGGTGAAAGCAGTGAACACAGATGAACAGGAAGGGAAAATATGAGCGAGGATTGTTGAAATGCTTTCCTGAGGAAAGTCATTTAAGTTTTCACTCCACCACAATTTCATTCCAGTGTAGTTCTCTATGGGCTTACAAGGAAAAATAATTAGTTCATAAACCTTTACATGCCGCCGCTCTTTGGCAGTAATTCAGAATTATTCATTTCCAATTATTGAATTTAAATGGCTGCATGGTGTGACTAACAAACTAATTACTTATACAGTGGGAATGACAAAGAGGGTTATATTTGTGAACAGAAATGCATATTTTATTCTTAAACACACATCAAATGTTGGTGAACCAATATTCGGTGTATCTTTTTCTCTACTCATTTGATGATTTTAAGGGTTGGAATGTGGGCACTGAGAACTCATCTGGGATGATGAAATATCTCTGGGGAGATACTGTTGGGGTATGTAGGATTCCAGAAGTGTCATACAATTCTTGCAAAGACGTTTTTTGTTTTGTTTTTTCCAGCATACAGGGCTGTGGAAAAGTACTGGCTCCCTTCCAGATTTCTTATATTTTTGCATATTTGTCACACTTAAATATTTCAGATCATCAAAGAAATTTTAATATTAAACAGAAATAACCTGAGTAAATACAAAATGCAGTTTTTGTCATGAATTGCCCTTCAGGGGCAGAGAGATGAAACCCACACGCTGAACTGTGAGTTTGTGAGGTTGATTGAAAGTAACAAAACATAAGTCCAAACAGTGCTCCAACACAAAATACAAACAACAAATAAACTTACGGATTGCACACCAGAAAAGGGACTGAGTTCTGGTGGAGACGAAGTGAGGGGAAATCACTCAAGACAGTGGCAACAGGAAATGAAAATAACTGTTGTGTCAAAAACAATTCACATAAGTAACGACGGGTGTGGGTCACACAAGCGGGCAGAAGGAAACAATGATTCATAATTAGACCAGCTGGGGGTAATGAGAGAGGAGCGACTCGAACTGACAGCTGACAGGGGCGACGCCCACACGGATCACAAATCCGAAAATGCAACTGATAGTTGTTAACCCAGAGAAAGAACACAACAGTAAAGATATAAAGAATAAAACATCAACAAATGCAGGCTGAAATACAAATGCAAATTAACCATTTGAGTGTAACTGTCGCCAAACTGCGACATAAACCCTAGTGGTCAACAGTGGTAAAGATTTTTTTCAAGAAACTAGTCAGATCAGATGTCAGAACTTTCCAAGGCTATAACTTTAAAGTGGTAAGAGATAATGGCTTACTTAGAAAGATGTAAAATATGATCCAAAGTTTCAGATAGGAGTGAATTTATGCATCTAATTTGCATAATGCCGCAGTAGCTATATTGAATTACATAACTGAGTCAAAAGCGGACTTTGGACATATTTACACAAAGAATGGTTCAGTCTTTTGACACCGTTTTTTGTACGGGGTATGATGTCATCTTATCTTCAAAGTATATGAACAAGAAAATCAGTACAATGTAAAGAAACAAAGAAATTCGTCACTTACCAGTGGTGAAGAGGACTCGCTCATTGACGTGGTCGGTCCGTTTTCATACATTGTGTAGAGTTCACCTCCGGCCACTAGAGGCCACTAAGGAGTACATTGTGGAATGATAGGGGAGAGTCATCCATTTTGTTGGCTGTTTGTCTCATGCTCCCGCATTTGTTCATGCCACAACCTCTGCATCAAGTTACTGACTTTGTCTCTGTAAGTTTCTCTGCTTCAGTACTTATTCTGTTGGTGTCTCTGTTACATATTTCCACGTTTAGTTGCCACGGTCATTTTATATTTGTATATTTGTATCCCTGCAGGGCTCCTTCATCCTTGTCATTAAAATATAAATTGACATCGAGGAGTGTATTTCTTCACATTGTGGTTGTTATTTTCCGTTATGTCGGTCATTTCCACTCTCTCGCACATCTAGACACTTATGATTATCCCACGTGAATTTTGTTTGTATTCCCCAGCAATTTTTTGAGTTTGATGCAGTTTTATGTGATGGTACATGATGGTGCATGGCGGCCATATTTGCTTTCTGGGCTTAAAGAAGGAAAACAGGAAAAGGAAATAAGGATTTCTTCTTCTTGGGTGTATTACGTGTCGTCCATGAGTCCTCTAATGCATGCCTGCCACCTTCTGAACTGGCATGATCAGTTGACAGGCGCAGTGCTGCGCGCTGCCACTAGGGGCACGCGAAATATCACACTCAAAGAGTTAATACAAAATAGAAGTGTAACAAAACTAAAGCATAAACAGGAAAATAGCAAACAGTGCAAGAATTACAGAAACCCCAAAAGCACAAAATACAACACATACAGTTGTGTTCAAAATAATAGCAGTCCCACATCACTAGCAAGATAAATCACTGTTTTTGTTAGAATTTCAACTTCTACACTGCAAGTAAGTTTCTAGAAGGTTTAGTAAAGGTATAGAAAACCAACAGACCCAACAGGCATGACATGCATGCTGCTGATTCTGTGAAACTGAATCATTAACTGAAAGGGGTGTGTTCAAAAAAATAGCAGTGCTGAGTTCACTTAGTGAGGTCATTGATTCTGTGAAAAAAATAGGTGCTAAACAGGTGGCCCTTATTTAAGGATCAAGGCAACTGACGCTGCATATGCTGGCTGTGCATTTGTCCTTGAAAAACAGAGTAAAATGGGTCGTTCAAGACACTGTTCAGAAGAAGAGCGTTCTTTGATTAAGAAATTAATAAAAGAGGGGAAAACCTATAAAGAAGTGCAGAAAATGATAGGCTGTTCAGCTAAAATGATATCAAACGCTTTAAAATGGCAGCCAAAACCAGAAAGGCGAGGAAGAAAAAGAAAAACGACTATTCGAATGGATCGGAGAATAACCAAACTGGCAAAGGCTCAGCCAATGATCAGCTCCAGGAGGATCAAAGAAGATCTAAGGTTGCCTGTGAGTACTGTAACAATCAGACGACGTCTATGTGAAGCCAAGCTACCTGCAAGAAACCCCCGCAAAGTCCCATCGTTAAAAAAAAGACGTGCTGAAGCGGTTACAATTTGCATTGACTGGCCTAAAAAGAAATGGCGTAATATTTTGTGGACTGATGAGAGTAAGATTGTTCTTTTGGGGTCTAAGGGCCACAGACAGTTTGTCAGACGTCCTGCAAACACTGAATTCAAGCCACAGTACACAGTGAAGACGGTGAAGCATGCTGGTGCAAGCATCATGATATGGGGATGTTTCTCGTACTATGGTGTTGGTCCTATTTATCGCATACCAGGGATCATGGATCAGTTTGAGTACATCAGAATACTGGAAGAAGTCATGTTGCAGTATGCTGAAGAGGAAATGCCTTTGAAATGGGTGTTTCAACAAGACAATGACCCCAAACACACTAAAGACATGTCAACACTGCTATTTTTTTGAACATTATATTTCTTGACTTTCTGTAAAATATTATCAAATTCAAATACTTTTTCCAATTTTCTTGCTTTGAAATAGAATGTGCAGTGTCCCCAATGCATTTGTGTTCATTAAAATACAATTTATTTGAAGAATTTTGACGTTTATTTACATTTTTCAACACATTGCTATTATTTTGAACACAACTATATATAAATGTAGAGAAAAAGCCATGAGACTGAGCAAGGCGGAAACCTCCAGTGCTCAGCTCATGACAGAGCCCCCCCCTCAAGGGGTGGATACCAGACACCCCAGGGTAACATCAAAAGAAAAAGACCCCCCCCCCCCAATAGGAGCACAACAATAACCGACCCCGGGTGGGTGGTGGAGGGACAGGCTAGGAGGGAACAAAAACAAAACCCTGCTCAGGACCCACACCAGGCAACACCCCAACCACCTAAGCCCCCTGGACTGAAGAGCTGGACAGTTCAGGTGGGCGGCCGAAGTCCCAGGCCCGGCAGATGGCATGATGGAAATAGTCGGGTGGCCTACCAGAGAACGTGGGCCATCCAATCCTGCGACACAGTCTGTAGGGTGGTCTGCCAGAGTTTTTTAGCTACCTGAACAGAAAGGGTGGCCCAGGAAGTAGCTGCCCAACGGGAAGAACTAATTGTGGGCACAGTAGAGGAGTTGGGGGAACCATGACGATGTCAGATGGAGGAAAGGGAACCACAACGGAATCTGGCAGAAGAGGGGGAACCACAATGGTGTCTGGCAGAGGAAGGGGAACCACGATGGCATCAGGCAAAGGAAGGGGAACCATGATGCCCTTGGATTGGCTTGTAGCACCCTTGGTGGTCCCGGACTGGGACATTGCAGCACCCACGGTGGCTCCGCGCTGGAGCGGAGCTGTGCCCGCAGTGGGCCCAGATTGGGCCATTGCAGCACCCAAGGTTGCTCCAGGCTGGGGTGGAGCTGCACCCTCGGTGGACCTGGACTGAGGTAAAACTGCACCCACGGAAGCCCCGGGCTGGGACGGAGCGCCTACGATGACCTCAACTGATGGGAAAGCAGCACCCTCTGTGAACCCGGACTGTGTCAGGGCTGCACCCTCAGTGGACCCGGACTGGGCCAGAGCTGCACCCTCAGAGGCACCGGGCTGGGACGGAGCACCCGCAATGAACTCAACAGGAGAAGCTGGACCCACCGCGATCTCGGGCAGTGAGGCTGGAACCCATGGAGACTTCTGGCAGAGCTGGACAATCGTTGGTGACCCTGGGGAAAAGCTCAGGCAAGCACGGCAGAGAAACAGGGTCAGGGTCACTGGGGGCAGTAAAGCCCGGCAAGGTGAGCTCAGGTGCAGCTGACGGCTGCACTTGGCAGTCCCCACCAAGACCCAGGCAAGATCTCTCCAAAATAGAAACAACAAAGACAAAGGAGAGCACTTGCCACAGAGGTGGAGTTGTTCCTGTGGCGAGATTTCCCTGGGCAATGGCGGGGAGTGGGAGGCAGAGACATCAGCTGCTGGAAAGGATCAAGAGGGCCCATTGGAACCTCCTTCAGTTCCTGGGCGAGACACAGTAGGAGCCATGGCTTATGCTCTAGAAGGAGCTCACTCTCCACTAATACAACCTGCCTGCGCTCTTCCTGCTCCTCGGCTGATGGAGAAGACCAGTGTTCGGGAGGAGAAGGCGGAGCTGCTGCTGGAGACGGCGAGAGGCTGGATGCTTCCATGTGCGCGGGCGCTTGCTCTTCGTCGGCGCAGGCATGGGAACCTGAGTAGATTTCCCCAGCCCGTGAGCCATAGATGGTGGGAGGATTACAGAGAGGAGTAGGTCTGTGAGCTCCGGGTGGTCCCACAGTCTGGGTCATGCATCAAGTACCTGCACAGTGCCCTCCAGACACTCTCTGGCTGCTTCGGGGGTACGGGAGGCACGAGCCTGTGTGGCGATGTCCTCCAACATGCACACAGATCACTGCTCTTCTTCGTTCAGTCCCAGGGTTGACAAATCCGGGGTGACAGACATGGTAGCCCCGGGTGGAAGGAGGGAAGAGGAAAAAAAGAAAACAAAATGTACTACAAACTAGCAACAGCTGGGTCTCATACTGGCCGGAGTATTCTGTCATGAATTGCCCTTCAGGGGCAGAGAGGTGAGACCCACATGCTGAACTGTGAGTTTGTGAGATTGATTGAAAGTAACAAAACATAAGTCCAAACAGTGCTCTAACACAAAATACAAACAACAAATAAACATTGATTATATATGATTGCACACCAGAATAGGGACTGAGTTCTGGTGGAGATGAAGTGAGGGGAAATCACTCAAGACAGCGGCAACAGGAAATGAAAATAACTGTGTTGTGATCCAAGTGCTGAACTTAGCCGCACTTGAGGGCCTTTTCCACTAGCACGCTTTAGCGCGACACGGGATGGCTCAGCACGCTTTGTACGCTTTTCCACAAGCCCCAACACGGTTTAACAGCCGCGATTCTCAGCCCCACTCCAGGGCAGGGTACAGCAGTGCTGAGCTGTGCCGTGTTGTGACGTTAACAGACTGGTCGCTGCTGATTGGTCAGGTCGTAACCGGCGCTGATTGGTCAGGTTGTAACCGCCCCTCTCCTCCTCCTCTTCTACCAAATCTTCACGACCTTCTCAATAAAGTTTTTGGAAAAAAAAAAAAAAAAAAGAATCTTCATGACCGCCTTTACTCAGCACGCAACCACTGTTGGCGGTTTATTTTCAGTGTATTGCTGTGCTATTTTCATTTATTCTCTATCAAAAATGGCTTCGCGTAATAAGGGTGTTCCATGGACCAATAAGGAGGTGCAGTGTCTGCTCACTGCATTGTCAGACGAACGTACCCAGCGCGAGTTAGACGGAGCCGCCCGGAATGAAAAAATATACCGGGAGGTCTCGACATCGGAGTCCTTTAACGGTGAGTTTTAATTTTTTTTTATTGTGCGTTTTTTCGCAAATATATTCGGTAAGACGCTCAGTTTATTTATGCAATAAAAAAGCTGTTCATTTGTGGATGATGATCGCTGCTTTATTGCAGCACACTGCGGACTAAAGCTTTTATTTTAATTATTCATGTGAACAATACGCTGAAATAAGCTTATGTATTCTTGTTAAAAACTATTGTCTTTGCTGTATATCTTGCACTTTCGTGCTGTATTTTATTGTGTGCATTTTCCTTGTAGAATCATCCCACGCGTCCGCTGCGACAGCCCGCACGGATTAATTCAACCGAGCCTTCATGACCCACAGCTGGCAGAGACGGCTTCATTCAACCGAGTCTTCGTGACCCAGTTTGGGAAGCTGGTGTAGAGGCACTCAGTGGTCGGCGTGTATAAAATGTCGATTAACCTTCATGTGCGAAACGAGGATTTCGCACGCCGCTCCCATCGATCCATCTGGCAAATATCCGCAGTTTGGCGAACAAAATGGATGAACTGCTGCTCCTGACTCACAAAAACCGGGATTTTAGCAGATCTGGCGCCCTTTGTTTCACGGAGTCCTGGCTGAGTGAACACATCCCGGACAGCGCGGTCCGTCTGGACGGATTTCAACTGTTTCGTGCTGATCGCAGCCGAGAATTTTCTGGAAAGACTAAGGGTGGTGGAATCTGCTTCTACATAAACGAAGGTTGGTGTACTGATGTCACAGTGTTGAAGAAGTTTTGTAGCCCTAACCTAGAGTCACTGTTCATAAACTGTAAACCCTTTTATTCACCGCGAGAGTTCTCCTCATTTATTCTGGTCGGAATTTATATCTCGCCTGCTGCTTGTACAACGGAGGCACTGCAGCTCCTCGCTGACCAGATAGCAGACGTGGAGGAAAAACATCCAGACTCTCTGCTTATCATTCTGGGTGATTTCAATAGAGCTAATCTCACAAATGAGCTTCCTAAATACAGACAGCATATTAAATGTCCCACCAGGGACACAAATACACTTGACCACTGTTACACAGTTTTAAGAAATGCCTATCATGCCGTCCCCCGTGCAGCTCTGGGTTTTTCTGACCACTGCCTGCTCCATCTTATTCCAACATACAGACAGAAACTAAAAACTTCCAAGCCTGTTGTAAGGACTGTGAAGAAATGGACTGAGGAATCAAAGCTGAAGTTACAAGCCTGCTTTGACTGCACAGATTGGAGTGTTTTTGAAGCTGCAGCCATTAACTTAAATGAACTCACTGACACTGTGACATCATACACCTGTTTCTGCGAGGACATGTGTGTGCAGACCAAGACCTTCTGCATATACAACAACAATAAACCCTGGTTCATTCCTAAACTGAAGCAGCTACGTCAGACCAAGGAGGAGGCCTACAGGACTGGTGACTGGACTCTGTACAAGCGGGCCAGAAACATGCTGACGAAGGAGACCAGGCTTGCTAAGAGGAGCTACAGTGTGAAGTTACAAAAAAACTTCTCAGCTAACAACTCTGCTTCTGTCTGGAGAGGCCTACGGAATATCACCAACTACAGGAGACCATCCCCCCACCCTGCGGAAAACCTCCAGCTGGCTAATGACCTAAACAGCTTTTACTGCAGGTTTGAAAAGAACCTACAGTTCTCACCTCCCACCCACACAAAAGGATTATCTGCAGCCCCAGGAACTCCATCCCTCCTCCACTCTGACCTCCCACCAGCACTAATGATCTGTGAAGAGGAGGTGCGCTGGGTCTTTCAGAGACGAAAGATCAAGAAGGCTGCAGGACCTGATGGTGTGTCTCCGTCCTGCCTGAGAGTCTGCTCCAACGAGTTGGCCCCCATCTTCACCCGGATCTTTAACAGATCACTGGAGCTGCGTGAAGTGCCTTCCTGCTTCAAACGCTCCATCATCATTCCAGTTCCCAAGAAACCCTCTATTACAGGATTAAACGACTACAGACCTGTTGCCCTGACCTCTGTGGTCATGAAATCCTTGGAGAGATTGGTGCTGAACCACCTGAAGGTCATCACAGGCCCCCTGATGGACCCACTGCAGTTTGCCTACCGGTCAAACAGGTCAGTGGATGATGCAGTGAATATGGGACTACATTACATCCTGCAACACCTCGACTCCCCAGGGACGTACGCCAGGATCCTGTTTGTCGACTTCAGCTCAGCGTTCAACACCATCATCCCAGGCATTCTTCATCAGAAACTCCTCCAGCTCAAGGTGCCCCCCTCCACCTGCCAGTGGATCTCCAGCTTTCTGACTGACAGGTGGCAACAGGTGAAGCTAGGGAGATTTACATCCAGCTCCCGAAAAATTAGTACTGGCGCCCCCCAAGGATGTGTCCTTTCCCCACTGCTCTTCTCCCTCTACTCCAACGACTGCACCTCAGAGGACCCTTCGGTGGAGCTCCTGAAGTTTGCGGACGACACCACAGTCATCGGTTTGATCCGGGATGGTGATGAGTCTGCATACAGGCGGGAGGTGGAGCAGCTGATCCTCTGGTGCAGCCAGAACCATCTTGAACTTAACCCAGCCAAAACGGTGGAGATGACTGTGGATTTCAGGCGACACCCCCCTTCATTCCCCCCACTCACCATCCTCAACAGCACAGTGTCCACTGTGGACTCCTTCAAGTTTCTGGGTACCACAATCTCCCGGAACCTGAAGTGGTCCTCCCATATTGACACTGTCCGGAAAAAGGCCCAGCAGAGGTTGTTTTTTCTGCGTCAGCTCAAGAAGTTTGATTTGCCTCAGGAGCTGCTGGTTGTCTTCTACACCGCCATCATCCAATCTGTCCTCTGCTTTTCCATCACTGTCTGGTTTGGATCTGCCACTAAACAGGACAAGACCAGACTGCAGCGGATCATTAAGTCTGCGGAGAGGATCATTGGTACCGACCTACCCTCCATTGAGAACTTATATCGGTCCATAACCAGGAAACGGGCGGGAAACATCTGTGCTGACCCATCACACCCCGGCCACAAACTGTTTGAACTTCTATCTTCTGGTCGTCGTTACAGATCACTGAAGGTCAAAACCACCCGTCACAGGAACAGTTTCTTTCCTCAAGCCATCACTCTGATGAACTCCTAACATTCACCTAGTCCTACCTGTTGCTGTACTCATGACTTTTCATCCATTATTACATTGCACATAACTCTCACACTGCTTTTTACTTCATTCACATTATATCACTGAATCTGAGTCCACATTGAAATACTGTGTGATTGTATATTTTTTTCATATATTTCTGCAAAGTGTGGTTAGTCCGAGTAAATAACTGCATATATTCCTGTATATATTTGCATCCTTTTATAGAAACGTGGACAGACTGTAATTTACTGTACATACTGTGGTTGTCATTGAATCCTTATTTAAATCCTTCACCTGAACAACGAGAGCAAGTTTTTAGCCAAAGTCAAATTCCTTGTATGTGTTGTGCATACTTGGCCAATAAAGCTGATTCTGATTCTGATTCTGATGTTGTGTTGCAAAGTTTTTTTTTTTATTTTAATATTTTGTATATAATAAAATGGAATTGTTTTGGAAAGTGTGGTTTGTCTGTTATAACACTGAATTATAAAACAGTATAATTACATAGAAATTCCATTGCCTAGTCTGATCTAAATGATGCTGATCATCCTGTCAGGGGTCAACCATTGTAAAGGTAATGTAATTTTTAACTAGACCAAAAAAGAAATCTTTTTGTAAGCTTTCTGTTCTTTTTATTGAAATATCATAAAAAATTAGCACCAAGTCAAAGTAGGTACAAGTATATGTAAATTGAATGTTCTATCGGCATTCCAAATTCAGAGATTTACAATACTTTAGAAGGAGTGTAGCATCATCTAAACGGAAAATAATAATACTGTTGTTCCAAACGTTGACCTGAAGGTGAAAAACATGAATTTTTTTAATTCAGTACATCCAAAATGCCCTAGGATGTAAAAAATAATACAATTTGGTGTTGGCCAGTGTGCCACCGTCTCATTATTTAATACGAATAAAAACAAGTTTCAGCTCATTATTTCTAGGTCATTTGGCAGTTAATTCAAAACAAAAGTGACTTGTGTTGTTGCAGCTTAATTATGAGATAAAATTAATTGTGAGATAAAACCACAGAGCGAGCAAGGCAATAATCCTTGGATCCTCCATTTTTTGTCTCGTGTAAATAAGGACTCAGTCGGGTGCGTAACGTCACGGAAGTGTGGCCCCGCCTCGCTGGGAATCTGCCGCCGCCCCGCTTCTAAAACCTCCTAACACAAACCATCACAGCACAAGCACAACACCGTGCTAATGGAGACAGAAGCATTCCGAGCCGTACTGAAGTGAATTGAGCCGTACCGAGGTGTGCTGGGCTAGTGGAAAACAGGCTTTGGGTTACTCAGTATTTTCCCTTTGTTCTCCCAGATTATTTTGGTGTGGTTATTGTTGTTCTCCCAGGGCTTTTATTGTGACAGCATCGTGGCCGAACTTCCGGCTGTCAAAGCCGAGCCGGCACTGTCACAGCTGATCTTGATTTCGGCAATTACGTTCCCCCTTTCCTGTTTGGTTCTGTTTCTTTTGTTATCAGTATTTAAGGAAGCAGCTGAGGCCCACTCCTCGCTGCGACCTACATCCGTGTACCAGGACTGGAATCCCAAACCCCGGCTCCAGTCTTTTCTCTGTGTTTGATCCATCTTCGCTCCAGCACGTGTAAGTGTGTATTCTTTAGCGTCAGGTTCCGCTCATGCTACGCTCTTACAATTGATGTCAGAGTTCTTTATTTTGTATTCTAATTTAATGTATGTGTTTTGCCCCACATGGCTCTTTACTTTGTCCTTTCTGTAATAAAACAAGCAAACTCTCTGTTGGCATCTGGCGCCTCATTAATGCCCTGAAAGGGGCATTCATGAGAAACTGCCCTTAAATACGGTCAAAAACAATTCACATAAGTAACGACAGGTGTGGGTCACATGAGCGGGCAGAAGGAAACAATGATTCATAATTAGACCAGCTGGGAGTAATGAGAGATGAGTGACTGGAACTGACAGCTGACAGGGGCGACGCCCACACAGATCACAAATCTGGAAATGCAACTGACAGCTGTCAACCCAGAGAAAGAACACAGTCAACTTCCGGTTCCTGTCAACCTGCTGTTAACTTGCTGTCAGATCCTGTCAGTCGGTGGATTTCTGTGTTTTGGTGCTCGGTTTTTGACTACTTTTTTTGGCTTTTGAGAACTGAATTTGGATTGTGGACTGGACATCTTAGTTTCGACCCCTGCCTGACTTAAGACGCCAATGTCACCATGGGTTGAGATGCCGTCTCGGCACTGAGCCCATGTTTTCCCTCATCCCTGCCTCCCATTGAGCGGCGTCTCAGCTGGCCCCAGCTGGCAGCATTATGGACGGCTGGGGCCAATTAGTCTTCATCAGCTGGGGCGCTGCCAATGAGGATAAATAGGAGCAGCCTCGATGACTCGGGGCTGCGACATAAGCACTGCTAGGCTGAAGCCCCTTCGTCTGGTGTCAGCCTCAACTCCCCTTGCAGCATTCCTGTGTTTGTATCCCGCTGTGAGGATGTACGTCTTGCTACCCCCACGTCCGGTACGAGCTGCTTACCTCTGCGCTGTGCAACCTGTGAGTGTACCTCTGCATGAGTATCTGTGCTCTCCTCATCCCTTATCCCTTACCCAAAATAAACCATCTCGACTCACTGGCTTGTCCCTGGCTCTGATTGCCCGGCTCCCTAGAGCCGGATATGACAGTATGTCGCAGCCAGAAGAGTTGCCGGCGGCCGTGAGTCGCTGTGGAAATGTACCTTTCTGTCCGGGTGTCAGCGCTGCTAGCATGCCGTTTCCCAGGAGTCACTTCCGGCGCCAGGGCGACGAGCTGAGCTCCATCTCGGAGGCTGTCGACGGGACGTTCTTCACCCTGCACGACGTCTCCAACGCGAGACGCTGGCATCCGGGCCGTGCTGAGGAACTCCTGGACTGTCACCCTCACTCTCTGTACCATCTGGAGGACAGTGCCAGGATAGACGCTGCAGGTACACAGCGAGAGAAGCTCCACGGGGTGGATGGAAATCCCGGCAGGGAGTCGAAGTGGGCGACGTCTTTCCCCGCTTCGGAGTCCCGTTCCTGCCGCTATTCCAGTCCGGGAGTTCGCGCCAACCAGAGGACTTCCCCCGACCTGCGCCACGTCACTCGGGATTCCCTTCAAGGAGCCGCAGCTGACAGCAGTTATGTCCGGGGTCGAGTGGCTGTCGCGAGCTCTACTGTGTTTCCTGTCACCACCTTCAGGCATGTGGCGGCGGCAGTGAGATTGATGGTGAGGACTTCAGGGCTACGAAGCTTTCCCGTGCTCGACGCCTTCCTCGTCTCGATCTCCGATCTGGAGCGGCGAATCCTGGGTTTCCCCCTCGCTTCGTCCCCTGGGAGTAGTCGTCATCACATCGCCGAGTCACCTCTGCACGAACCTCGTCCGGATCCAGTTCTGGGTCATCGTCAGGACCGTTCCTCCCACGCAGCTGTCATCCCTTCGCCTCGTCAGTGTGGAGATTCTACAGCCCCGTCCCCTGAGCCTCGTTCCCCCGCTGTCATTCCTGGACATTCGGGCTGGCTCACCCCGGCTGTTTTCCCCTCCTCCTCGACGCGCTTCCTGACCGCTGTGTGTGCCTGGAATTCCGGCCTGGTGAGCTCTCTGCTGGAGACAACGCGAGCGACCCTCAGACGAATTCCCGGGGGGTCCTCCGTTATCGCCGGGCGGGGAGAGGAAGAAGCAGATTCCACTACAGCAGGCGATACTCAACCTCCAGGGGGCAGGCAAGTCATTGTTTTTTCACACCTGCTTAATGATTTGCTCTGTCACATCCCTGGAGGAGAAGTTCAGGGTTCGCAGCTCCCTGAACTCTCCCCACCTGCTGTAACCTGTATTCCTAATCCCGCATCCTCTGTGTCTCTCTCCGCCGAGCGGTCCCCGGCTCCGGGTCAACGTGGTGGGATATGGAGAGGGCCTGTGGTTCCGCAGCTACATTGCGGACGGAGGAGGGGGACTGACTGCTGCGTGGAGTCTCCGCCGACGACTGAGCGTCCCCGGGTCTCCACGGAGGAGCGGTTCGGTCCAGCGGGACGAGATTCTTCTGGCTTCACGCCGAGTGGATCGTCGGCGGGGTTACCTGAGCTGGAGGGATCTCAAGCTGCGCTGACCATCGTGCTGGCTGCGGGGCCCGACGCGGCTAGATGGGAGCCTGACAACGACCTCCTGACGACGGATCCTGGATCTTCGCAGTCCTGGACGGCGTCAGAACCCGAGATCAGGCGAGTGCTCTCCTTTCTTTTCTCTCTTTTTATCCCCGAGCACTTCAGCCTATCTCCAGGGGAGACGAGCCGGGTGCAGCCGTCCGCTGCGTCTGAGCTCGTCTCGCCGGGTTCTGGCGCTGCCGGTGATCCTGATCCCGGTTCTGTTTTCTCTTCTGAGCCTTCTTCCAGGGTCACCGGCAAGGAGTTGCTGTTCCTCGTGGTGCTGGAGGGTCCGGGTTCAACGTTGGAGGTCGGTTCTGGTGCAGTAGTCAACGTGGGATCGCCCGAGACCCAGTCGGGGTCCAACGTGGGTTCGCCTGAGGCCCGATCGGGGTCCGACGTGGGTGCTGCCCCAGTATTGTCCAGGTCCGGTGAGGAGGTGGCCGTTTCCCTGAGGCCCGCCGCCCTCGTCATCGGCTCTCCCCTGAGCCTCTTCCACCGGGATCCGCTCTGACCCTTCGTCCGTCTCAACGGTCCTGGTGGTTGAGTGATGCGGGTCGACGACCCGACCCGCAAAACTTTCGGTTCGGTGATCTGGTTCCCCCCACTGGTCTGTGTTTCCCTCTGGGCAGCCTGGTTCGGCTGCCGGTGGACTGGATTCCTGGGATCTGGGTCCAGAGTTCGCCGTCCGAACACTTCTTCCCCTGATTCGCCAGCTGGACAATGGGCGGGGAGATCTCCGGAGCCATCTCGGCTATTTTTGGACTCTGCCTGCCATACACCTCGGGTGTCACTTTTTCTTTTATCGTTATTAAGGTCACTTGGGTGTAATGTCTGTCCTGTTGGTGGATGTGTATTTATAGTGCTGTGTGTTTTCCTTCCCTCGTACCCAGCATTTTATTTTTTGTACCATGTTTTTAGTCTCGTTTTTGCATTGTAGAGTTATGTTTTGTTCCCTTTCAGACCATACTCTGCAGTTGCCCATTCATTCCAGTCACTTTCATTTCTTTAGGTGACTGTGGGTATTTATATATTCATGTGTGTGGGTTTTTCTTTGCCTGCACTCAGTATTTCTTTTTTATGCCCTGTTGGTTCATTATAGAGTCATGTGCCTTGTTTTCCGTAACACCATGCTCTGTAATTGTCCATTTGTTCCAGTCACTTTTCTTGGTGACTGTGTGTATGTACTTATATTGGTGCTGTGTATTGTGTTTTCCCTTTATTTGACCATACTCAGCATTTTTTGCCCTGTACCTTTTTGGTGGTTCTTTTTTTTTTCTTGCTCTGGGTCACGCATGGTTGGTACTCTCTGGGTAGTATGTAACCGGCGTGTTGACCCAGTTCTTCTCCCCATCTGTACCTGGGTTAATTATTCAGTTTTGTCAGTATTGTATTTGGGTTTTTCTTTCCCGCTACCCTACATTGCCCCATTGGTGTTGTCCTTCCCTTGGCTTCTTCCCCTCCGGTCCGCCTCCCTTCCTCCCACCCTAGGTGGGGGGGGGGGGGGGGGGCTGGGATGTTCCTGGTCGTTCAGGAGCCCGACCTTGAGGGAGGGGCTCTGTCACCATGGGTTGAGATGCCGTCTCGGCACTGAGCCCATGTTTTCCCTCATCCCTGCCTCCCATTGAGCGGCGTCTCAGCTGGCCCCAGCTGGCAGCATTATGGACGGCTGGGGCCAATTAGTCTTCATCAGCTGGGGCGCTGCCAATGAGGATAAATAGGAGCAGCCTCGATGACTCGGGGCTGCGACATAAGCACTGCTAGGCTGAAGCCCCTTCGTCTGGTGTCAGCCTCAACTCCCCTTGCAGCATTCCTGTGTTTGTATCCCGCTGTGAGGATGTACGTCTTGCTACCCCCACGTCCGGTACGAGCTGCTTACCTCTGCGCTGTGCAACCTGTGAGTGTACCTCTGCATGAGTATCTGTGCTCTCCTCATCCCTTATCCCTTACCCAAAATAAACCATCTCGACTCACTGGCTTGTCCCTGGCTCTGATTGCCCGGCTCCCTAGAGCCGGATATGACAGCCAATAACGGCATCTACGGACTGGGAAACGAGAGTGGAGCGGAGAGGCCCGCCATTCAGCCCGCCATTCAGCTAGCTAAACAGCTGTTCATTAGCTGTTTAGTCAACGTACATCGTCTGGGATCATGGGTCCCAGGAAAGCTCAGCAGACTGAGGAGGTGGACGATATTAAAAGATCGCTCGACTTCTTGGCTGAAGAGATTTCTGCTGTTAAGCTGCAGCAAAAAAACATCCTGGGCCTGCTCGAGGAGGTGAAAGCACTGCGGATCCAGAACGCCGAGAAGGACAAGAGGCTGGCGTATCTGGAGAGCAGAGTATCGGACCTGGAGCAGTACACCTGGGTGAATGACGTGATCATCACTGGGCTCCACATTAAACCCCGATCATATGCTCGGGCGGTGGACGCAGACAGCGGAAGGAGGCTCGACGCACTGGAAGATGAATCCACGGAGCAACAAATGGCGACCTTCCTGCAGTCCAAAGGAATCCAGCTGGACTGTAACACCACTGAGGCCTGCCACCCTCTGTCCAGGAAAAACAGCGACAAACCGGCTGTCATCATGAGGTTTGTGAATAGAAAACACAAGACTGCGCTGCTAAAACAAGGGAGGAAACTGAAAGGAAGGAACATTTACATAAATGAGCACCTCACAAAAGAAAACACAGAAATAGCCAGAAAAGCAAGATACCTGAGAAAGCAGAAAAAGATTCAAAACACCTGGACATCAAACTGTAAAATATACATCAAATTAAATGGATCACCTGAAGAAGCCAAGGTCATTAACATCTGAAATATTATGGAACTGGACAAATATCAATGAACATTATGAACTGGAGTCGACAGCAACAAGAGACAACTGTAGGACGCTGAAGAACTATACTCATCTGCATCAGGACATTTAATTACATGAAACAAAAGATCAACAAACAGGAACATCAGGAACTGAAAGTTTTTGAATATTCGGATCACAACCCACAGGACGTAGAATATAACATAGACCCTGATAATAATTTATTTACCTCCATCAATAATAACTGTAGTTTCTACATGGATGAACAGTTTAACACAATGGTCACATCTGATTTCAATATTTCTATGATCCACTTCAACAGCAGAAGTCTCTATGCCAGCTTTAATAACATTAAACGTTATTTACATCAGTTTAAAGAGCAATTCAATATTGTGGCAATATCAGAGACGTGGCTCAGTGAAGAGAAAGAAGTGGATTTTACCATGGATGGCTATGAATTAAATTATATAAATAGAAAAATGAAAAAAAGGAGGAGGAGTTGCAATTTATGTTGACAAGAGCTTGCAATACAAGGTTGCTGAAAATTTGTCAGTAACTGTGGATGATTTATTTGAATGTATTACAATAGAAATCTGTCTGGATGATGTGAAGAATATGGTCGTGAGCTGTGTATACAAAACACCTGGATCAAACATTGACTTATTTAAGGACTGGATGGAAAAAATGTATGCAAAACTAACTCATAAAGTTATGTTCATCTGTGGGGATTTCAATATAGATCTTATGAATTCAAAACAACATAGTTTGACAGAAGAATTTATCAACACTATGTACAGTATGGGCTTACATCCAACAATTACCAGACCTAGCAGAATCACGTCACACAATGCCACACTAATAGATAACATGTTCACAAACATTATGGAAAATAATATCATGAGTGGGCTTTTATTGAATGATATCAGTGACCACCTGCCGATTTTTGTTGTCTATCAATGTGATTATAGGAAGAAAAAGTATACCAAAAATATTAAATATAAAAGAATAAGAACTGAAGAAGCTATGTATTTACTGGCAAAAGAATTATTAATACAAGACTGGTGTTACGACCCGAGCGCTGGGTTCTGTTAGCGCTTGGGCCATGTTCAACTCGCTGCCGGCCTTGACAGCTGTGGGCTGTATTCTGGCCTCACCGGGCTTTTATTGTGAAGGTGCTCGGTGGGGCTTCCGCCTGTCAAGGCTGGCCAGCTGTATGTCATTGCCATTCGTTAGTGCTTCACCTTTATAACCCCGGCACTAGCGACGGTATGACGCAGGAGTATCGTCTGACCTTCCTTGTCAGGATTATCGTCTGATCTTCCTTGTCAGGATTAGCGTCTAACTTTCCTTGCCAGACGCTGTCAACGCTGTGTCAAATCTTCATGTCAGGTTTGTGATCCTAGCTCACGTCATAGTTTTGCTTGTACTGGCTGGGGTTAGCCCTACGAGCCCAAGTCTTGTTTAATGTGTGTTTTGCCCTGCGGGGTTCATAGTCTTGTCTTGTCACGTTGTGTAAATAAATTAACATCATTGCCAAACTCACTGGTGGACTCTTTGGCGTCTCTTGGTGATCCGCGAGGATCACCGCGTGACAACTGGAAGATAGTTTGTGATGAAAATGATATAAATGAAGCATATGATAAATTTTTACAAATATTTCAATCATTGTACAATAAAAACTGTCCTATAAAACAATACAGTGACAGACAACAAAACAAAAATATTCCTTGGGTCACCAAGGGGTTACTAAATGCATACAAAAAGAAGAATACATTATATAAACAATTCATTAAGTGCAGAACGGTGGCGCAGTGGTTTAGCACTGTGGCAGCACAGTTTTACCCTCGGCCGGGGGATCGCGGGGATCATGAGATCGTGGGTTCGATCCCAGCCCCCGACCAACAGTGAGCTGTGTGGAGTTTGCATGTTCTCCCCGTGTTGCGTGGGTTTACTCCGGGATTTCTCCGGTTTCCTCCCGCATACCAAAAACATGTAGGTTTAGGGCGCTCGCGCACGCAGCGACCGGCAGCCGGTGGCTTGTCACCAGACTGCAAACCAAATCTACCTACGGGTACAAATAAGTAACAAAAAAAAAAAAAGTAATACCACTATATAAAACAGGAGACAGTCATTATTTCACAAATTACAGGCCGGTCTCTTTACTCTCACAATTCTCCAAAATACTTGAAAAAATCTTCACAAAGAGACTGGATGATTTCATTGAAAAACACAACCTCCTTACAGACAGCCAGTATGGTTTTAGAGCAGATAAATCAACATCTTTGGCACTGATCGAACTTATAGAAGAAATTACTAGTTGTACAGATAAAAAAAAGTTTGCTGTAGGAGTATTTATAGATATAAAGAAAGCTTTTGACACCATTGACCACAGAATTCTACTGAGGAAATTGGAAAGGTATGGGATAAGAGGGGTCGGACTGAGTTGGATGGAAAGTTATTTAAGTAAGAGACAACAATTTGTACAAATTGGTGAGCACAAATCACTCTTCATGGACATCACTTGTGGTGTGCCCCAGGGGTCAGTTTTGGGACCCAAACTCTTTATCTTGTAATGACATATGCCAAGTATCAAAAATTCTGAAATTTATTTTGTTTGTGGATGAGACAAATATCCTTTGCACTGGTGAGAATTTGCAGCAGGTTTTAGAGGTGGTCACAACTGAAATGAAAAGGTTAACGCAGTGGTTCAACAAAAATAAATGATCTCTAAATCTGAAAAAAAACCCCAAAGATTATGTTGTTTGGAAATTATAAAATAAATCATGACATAATGGTAACGATAGATGATACCAGAATAGAAACAGTACAGGAAAATGTTTCTGGGGGTGACGCTAGACCGGGGGTTCCCAACCTTTTTTTGGTCATGACTAGGGATGGGCATAATTAACCGATTAACCGATAATTGATCATTAAGAATTTCACCGAGGAAGTTCATTTTCATCAACAAACCGTTTTTTTTTTTTAAACAATCCGAATGTAGGTTATTAGGCCTAGTGCACGGCCGTCCTCAAACAATGCAATGCATTTAACTGTGCCACTGGCAAAATTTGGGCACCAGGGGGCAACATTACACCATCGCCGTACCCTGGCGTGCCTCAGTTGATACATGCGAGCTTCCGTAGGGCAATCGCCAAATCATGAAGAGGTTGCGGCGAAGTGTTGCGTGGGACCATTTTAATTTAAAAAATGACCAGGTGTACTGCAATCACTGCAATGCAGCATACAAAAGAAAAAAGTAAAAGAAAGAAATATATGTTCCGTTATGTGTCCTGTATGTGTCTCCCGTTATTGTCTGGCTCGCAACTTGAAGCCTCCCTCGTTTGCGCAATGCGCATGTGTTCACGTTTTACTGCAAACTTGTCTTGTTAATAAATTCATCCTCGAAGAAAAACACTCTGTATTTTTTTTATTATTATTCTCAATACATAAGAGTACAGTGATCCCTCACTTAGCGATAAAGAGCAATGAATGCGGTCTTCGTTTGCTGGGTGGCCGCTCGGCAGGGAGAGAAGCTGGGTAAAACGTCTCGGCCAATCAGCTTGCGAGATTCCCGAGCCGAGCCAACACGAGAACAGCGAACAGAGAGGTGGATTTGAGTTGTGCGGGCTCTCTGTGTTGATACCTGATGTTCTAATGTAGTCTACCTGCCTTGTTACCTACCTAAAAATGTTAATGATTAACCGATTATTAATCATTAATTCTCCCGACGATCGGCGAAGAAAATTTCACCGAATGCCCATCCCTAACTATCCCATCTAACTAACATCAGCAGATGACAAGTCTCCCCAAATCATCACTGACTGTGGAAACTTCACACTGGACCTCAAGCAACTTGGATTCTTTGCTTCTCCACTCTTCCTCCAGACTCTGGAACCTTGATTTCCAAATGAAATACAAAATTTACTTTCATCTGAAAAGAGGTCATCTGCTGGTGTTGGTCCACTGTGTTTTATCAAGTCCAAAGTCAGCACAGGTGTCTACCAGGAAATTTTAGAGCACTTCATGCTTCCCTCTGCTGACAAGCTTCATGGAGATGCTGATTTCATTTTCCAGCAGGACTTGGCACCTGCCCAGACTGCCAAAAGTACCAAAACCTGGTTTAATGACCATCACTGTGTTGTATTGGCCATCAAACTCGCCTGACCTAAACCACATAGAGAATCTATGGAGTACTGTCAAGAGGAAGACGAGAGACACCAGACCCAACAACGCAGATGAGCTGAAGGCTTTTATCAAAGCAACTTGGGCTTCCATAACACCTCAGCAGTACCACAGGCTGATCGCCTTCATGCCACTCTGCACTGATGCAGTAATTCATGCAAAAGGAGCCCTGACCAAGTACTGAGTGTGTACCTGGACATACATTTCAGTAGGCCAACATTTCTATTAAAAATCCACTTTTTAAAATTAATTTTATGTAATATTCTATTTTTTTGAGAAACTGAATTGGGGGTTTTCATGAGCTACAAGCCATAATCATCAAAATTAAAATAAATAAACACTTGAGTATATATCTGTGTGTAATGAATCTATACAATATAGGAGCTTCATTTCTTGAATGGAATTACTGTAATAAATCAACTTTTCATTGACATTCTAATTTATTGAGATGCACCTGAATATAACAGACAGTATTTTCACCCTTGTTTCCCCTGGCCTACATATGAGCCTTCACTTGTTAGTTAGAGGTCAGATGGTTTTCAGTTAATGGCCATATTCTGACAACCTACATTGTAGTTGCAGTACAAAATCCCTGAAAAAAACCACCTATTCTACACATTAGCTAGAGTTGGTTATATGCTTCATTGTATGATTTTTCATCTAATCAGAAGTTAGGAACTTTGTTGGTGGATATAGCTGTGCTCATCTGAGCATTTTTAGTTTTGTGCCGCCAATGAAAATAATGTTGTAAAGCTATATATGTGTATACCTGTGTTTGTACCAACACTAATTAAAACAAAAACCTTTTGACATTGAACCCACCAACAAACTCCCTGCATCATTTGAATCATCAACATATATTACTTTTGTCTTGCAATTCACAAACAATTTCCACCCTAATCTTCCTCCTGGGTAATCCTTCCAAAGAGCCATCAACAACCAAATGTTTAATGATGAGTAATTGCATCAAAACTCATATCAGTTACCTCCCAAATGAGTCAACAAAGCAAATCTCCCCAATAACAAATGGCGACATGCCAGTAATCGTTAAGCTATTATAAGCGGATGGGCTAATTACTGTACATCTGCAGTGAGCTGGGGAGGTTGCCATTATTGCAGCAGATTTCCCACTGCTGTCAGTCTAGCTAATGGGAATCTGCACCACAGGACCCACAACCTTGGTGCTCATTTAATCTCCTGATTAAGCGCTGCTTGACCCATACTTGGAAAAGTATGTGAGAAAACATAACTTTTTTTGTGTTGTCATGCTCCTCAGTTTGAACCCTGTCAGCATGAAATAGCTCAAGTGTCATGTAGAGCCGTAAGTGATAAACTCATCAGCAGCCCAACACTACAGCAATCTAGAAGACATAAATCTACACTGCAAACATTCGGATAATGATTTTTACTCAGTGCATATAAAATAAGTGAGATGGAGAAATGTTTCTTCAAGTGAAGATGCCCTGCTGTGCATCAAATAACAACTTGGTTCAAAGTATTTACTGATCCATACTCATACACTTTGTTGACTCATTTGGGAGGTAACCGATATGAGTTTTTGATGCAATTACTCATCATTAAGCATTTGGTTGTTGCTGGCTCTTTGGAAGGATTACCCATGAGGAAGATTAGGGTGAAAATTTCAAGAGATTCAAAAATTGAACTCTGTCATCCAGGAACTGTTCACTCCAACACACACACACTGATCTCAGGGCTACACCAGTCACTTTATGCAGCAATGGACTGCTCTCTTTGCACTACATGCCACTTTAAGCCTCTATATGTCCTGATATGTGCCTTAAGTCACATGCATACATGCTGTCTTAATTTTTATTGTATCGCCTCCCACTTGAGGTGTTTTGGGCACGTCCCACTGGGAGGAGACCCCGGGGCAGATCCAGGACTCGGTGGAGAGACTACACTACCGTTCAAAAGTTTGGGGTCACTTAGAAATTTCCTTATTTTTGAAAGAAAAGCACTTTTTTTCAATGAAGATAACTTTAAACTAATCAGAAATACACTCTATACATTGCTAATGTGGTAAATGACTATTCTAGCTGCAAATGTCTGGTTTTTGGTGCAATATCTACATAGGTGTATAGAGGCCCATTTCCAGCAACTATCACTCCAGTGTTCTAATGGTACAATGTGTTTGCTCATTGCGTCAGAAGGCTAATGGATGATTAGAAAACCCTTGTGCAATCATGTTAGGTCTGCAATGCTGTAATTGCTGCAAATGGAGGATTCTTTGACGAAAGCAAAGTTTGAAGGAAAAAATTATTATTTCAAATACAAATCATTATTTCTAACCTTGCCAATGTCTTGACTATATTTTCTATTCATTTTACAACTCATGGTGGTATATAAGTGTGACTTTTCATGGAAAACACAAAATAATTGTCTGGGTGACCCCAAACTTTTGAACGGTAGTGTATGTCTCCCAGCTGGTCTGGGAATGCCTTGGTATCCTCTCTGAAGAGCTGGAGCAGGTGGCTGGGGAGAGGGAAGTCTGGGCTTCTCTGCTTGAACTGCTGCCCCTGCGACCCGGACCTCCGGAAAAGCAGTAGAAGATGGATGGATGGATGGATAGTTATTTTGCACACCCTTAGTATTTTTAGTTAGCTTGTGGTTGGGACAGGGGCAGTTCTAGGATCAGAGCTTTAGGGGTGCTGAGCACCCAATGAGACACACACACACACACACACACACACACACACACACACACACACATTATTTTGTTAGTTAGCATCTTTCATACATCTCCTCCCTGGCTTCTAGTTAGTGAACATGGTACGTGATGATACATAAAAACAGTGACAGCTTGGATTTAATATTTTGCTTACACCAAAACCACAACAGCTTCTTTTTCTTTCAAATTCAAACAATGCACAGTGGTTGCTTGACAATGGAACCATTAAAGAAAAAATGTCTGCTACTAGCTGTCTTAGCAGGGCTGGACTGGGACAAAAAAAATCAGCCCTGGTATTTTTGGTCCAGTTTGTTAAGTAGCAACATTTGACCATCACACTTAATGGTCTAACAGAGGTCAGAATTATCCCACTTTTGTCCTTAACAAGTGAATTCCTGTGGTTTTGAAGAACGAGAGAGGGAGAGAGAGACAGAGACAGAGAGAGAGAGATTTTTGATTTTTAAAAGGTCTTTAATAAACACATTTTTCCATCATTCAGTACAATTACTATACCATACCACATTACAAAGAATTATTCCCCCAAAAAATGCCCGACCAAAAGCTGCACATCACGAACTAAACAAAGGACATCCTCAAGGGACCAGAGGGTCCTAAAACCTTCCACATCCCCATTCCCCATAAAAAAACCCTCAAAATCCAGACTTATTCTGGCTTTAAGTAGCCTCACAAATAAAATTTTGACATTAACATCGTTCTCAACATTCTCAAGTTTTCTTCTCCAGCTTATATAGATAGCCAACTTTGCCTGCCCTAAAACAAAGTTCAGTAGTTGACATTTCTGCTTAAAACGATGATTGTACATAAAACCACAAATGAAAACCTGCTAGGAGAAAACTTCCTTAAAGCTGTGAAAAAATTCTGTGAGTAGTTCAAAGAGACCATTTAGATGCTGACATTCAGTAAAACAATGAAAAACTGTCTCCCTAGAGGAACAGAAAACACACTGATCACTGGCACTGCTGTTAATCACAGAAACAAAAGCAGTGACAGCTATAATGCCATGCAGGACCCTCCACTGTAAGTCTCCATGCCTCTTAGGAAGAGGGGCTTTATAAAGAGCCCTCCAGGCAGGCCGATGCCCTTTTTCCAGTCTAAAGTAGGCTCTCCATGGAGTGTCCACACAGGTGCTCAGTCTGTCCTTGTTAAGCACCATCACCACAAGTCTGTAGAGTGCCTTACCACTGGCTCCTCCAAAGTCCACACCAGTGGGAGCAGAGAATGCCAGTAAGGAGCTAGGAGAAACGTCAAAGTCCATATGAAGTGTGAGGGAGGGAAAAGGGTCTGTGCTTTCTGGCTGCAGTGTGCTTTTGCTAAAGTCCATCAATAGGGAGCACTCAAGTCCATGAAGCTGCTGTTTCCAGTGTGAAAGAAGACCACCAATGAAACGATTTGATCTAAAACTGAGATGTGCTGCTAAAGCTGAGGCGTTGTTGAGGCCAGGACCAGCCAGTTCCACCACTTGCTTCAAAGTGAGAATATTCCTGAAACACAGCCTATCAAAGAAGGTCCTTCCAATTCCCAGCAGGACACCAAGATGACCACCAAAAACCAGCGGTTCCCTCAACAACCAGTGGAGGGAATTACATGGCCCTCTTTGTTTTTTAAAAAGAGTCCACACTGAAAAGAGACTGTGGTAAAAACTGGATAAAGACAGTGCACTAGAGTTCTTAAAATCCATTAAAAACACAGGGAGGTCTAGCCCAAGCCCAAGGACTCAACACAGGCCAAAGGCCTCCACACCAGGTCTTGGGGGCCCGTCAGCAGTCTCTGTATGAAAGTCAGTCTAAAAGCAACACCTCCACTAGCTAAATGAACCACTCCTTGCCCCCCCTTCCTCTTTGGGAAGAAATAACAAGGCTTGAGGGACCCAGTGGAGTCCACCACCCCCAAAAAAGTCCACCATAACAGACTGAATTTTGGGCAACAAACCAGCAGGGGGGTCCATGCACATGAGGCGGTGCCACAGGGATGAGGAAACAAGATTATTTAAAATGAGCACTCTTCCTCTAAGAGATATTTTTGGCATTAGCCACTTCCACTTATTTAGTCTCCCCTTGATTTTCTCTATGACTCTGTCTCAATTTTTTTGCTCAAACTGTTGATTTCCAATAAAAACACCAAGATACTTGAATCCTCCTTTTTTCCAATTCAGCCCATCAGGCAGCGTAAGCTGATTTTCTAGTTTTTCCTCCACCATCAGAGCCTCGCTTTTTCCCCAGTTTATTTTTGCAGAAGAAAGTTGGCCAAAAAGGTTAACACTCTTAGCCAAAACGTCAATGTCACTCTGCTTGTTTAGCAGAATGACTACATCATCTGCATAGGCCGACAGCCTAAACGTGGTTTCACAGTCAGGAAACGTGACTCCTGATAGGTCCCTTCTCAAATGGTGAAGCAAAGGCTCTATGGCGAGGGAGTACAGCATCCCTGAGAGAGGGCAGCCCTGTCAAATCCCCCTCTGGATTTTTAAAGGGGCAGACAGGCCCCCATTTATCTTCAGTACACTCTCAATGTCACTGTACAAGACCCGTATCCTGGCTATGAAGCCTGGACTGAACCCAAAAGCAGCTAAAACTGTCCATAAATACTGGTGTTCAACCCGGTCAAATGCCTTTTCCTGGTCTATTGAAATCAAACCAGTTTCCACAACCAATGAACCAGAGACCTCCAAAACATCCCAAATTAAAGTGACATTGTCACTAATCGGCCTGCCAAGCACACAGTAAGTCTGGTCTACATGAATGAGCTCGCTCATCAACTTTTTCAATCTTCGGGCCAGAGCTTTTGAAAGAATTTTATAGTCCGTGCAGAGCAGAGAGACTGGCCTCCAGTCCTTTAGGCTCTGTAGGTCCCCTTTTTTTGGCAACAGCATGATGATGGTCCTTCTGCAGGTCGTGGGTAGGGTACCCTTTTTCAACCTATCTTGGAGAACCTCCAGCAGGTCTGGACCAAGCAGGGGCCAGAATTCCTTAAAAAAATGTCCACAGAGAGACCACCTATGCCTGGTGACTTTCCATTCTGGAGGATCATTAGTGCTGCATGCAGCTCAGACAGAGACAGTGGAGCATCCAAGCCGGCAACAAGGCCCTCTGAGACCACTGGAAGACCACCAATGAAACTCTGGCCCAATGACGCGTCATCCCTCCACTCTACTTTATACAGTTCACTGTAAAAACTAGTAGCATATTTCCTGATCTCTGCTGCTGTGGAGATTGTTCTCCCATCATTGTCCAACAAGGAGTGAATAAGCTTTCATCATTTTTCCACTCCAGTCCAAAAAAGTACTGGGAGGGTGAGTCCATCAGAGCTACATCCATGTAGCGCGAGCGGACCAGAGCACCTTGTGCGGTGACCCCTCCAAGCTAGCCAAGGCTGACCTTTTTGATTTAAGAGCCTCTAAAGTGCTCTTGTTTTCCTGTAGAACTGAACAACTCCTCTAGCTCTACCACCACAGTCTCCAGAGCTTTCAAGGATTGGGTCAAGCTATGAGTGACATTTCGAGTGTACTGTTTGCAGAGTTGTTTTATTTGTGCCTTACCAAAATCCCACCACATTTGGAGAGATTTGAAAGAGGTGTTTTGTTCCCTGTGTGACTTCCATACACCATGAAAAACTCCTTTAAAAAACACATCATTTAAAAGTTTGTTATTAAAATGCCAAAAAGCACTCTTACACTTTACATTTTCAATAAAAACAGAAGAAAACAGCAGGCAGTGATCAGTGAAACCAACAGGACAGATACAACTATTTTTAAAAATACTCATTTGATGTTTAAAACCATAAAAATGGTCTAACCTAGCCATAGATAAAAGGTTATCTTTAACATGACTCCAGGTTTACTGCCTCTGGTCCCCATGATGTGATCTCCACACATCGGCCATTTCGTGTGCCTTCACCAGTTCCCTCAGCCTATTGGCGGAAGCAGGATGAGGCTCTTGATGGTTCCTATCTAGTCTGTGGTTTAATGTACAATTAAAATCACCCCCCCAGAAATAAAGAACTATTCGAATTACAGGACCTAACCGTATCCGATAACACATCAAAGAACCTGATCCTCTCTGCTCTCTGTGTTGGCACATACACGTTTATAAAAACCAAGTTCACGTTTTCAAACTGTACCTTTAATAAGAGTAAATGACCTTTCACCACCTCTTCTACCTCATGAGAGACAGGCACACAACCCTTAGAGCAAAGTACAGCAACTACCCCACTGCTATTTGATTTGTGGCTAAAAAATGCAGCCATTCCACTCTTTTCTCCACTGACTCTCAATGTCTACAGTGCTGTGAGTCTCCTGTAGTATCAGCACATCAAGCTTCTTTAAATTAAAAAGCTTGTATAAAGAGGCCCTTTTTACATCATCCCTGGCCCCATTAATATTAAGAGTGCCAATTCTAAGGTGGGGCATTAAGAAGGATAAAAATAAGGTACAGTAAAAAAACACACGTAGCAGAAAAAGGAAAAGACAAACTAAGAGTCAACATGACTGTTAGTGATTTGTGATTTCAGTTTAAAAACAAGTTTCTTTAAACGATATATTTCCTGATCAGTGAAAGTCTCGTTCCCCTCATTCAGTTTCATAAACTTGCGAGCTGATGCCACAAATAATTCCAGATTGGAAAGTAATTTCCTACTTTCACAGCCCTACTCCCCTTAGTCACTTGAAGAAACTTCCTGATCTTTGTAAAAGAGTAGGAGCTTTGCTCCTCTTGCGTCTGCAACAGCTCAGACTCAGCTTCACTGTCATCAGAAGCACTCTCATCCAGCACATCCAAACCCCCCACCCTATTAGATTTAGCAGAACTCTGCAAGTTTTCAGTACTTTTTTTTTTGCGCAGCTTTAAAAGGATCCTCCTCAACAAAATTACAGTACATTCCTGCATTTCTTCATCAACTGCGGCGTTTGTCATGCAGTGTTCACTCGGTGTGTCCGTCACAGCCCCGGTATGCTCCTCCTCCGCCTGCAAAGTCTGTTCATTCACGTTTTTTTCTTTAACTACACTCTTTTTGCCCTTCACCTTTTTACTCTGGGTGACAGGCTTGTCACAATGATCAGAGGTGCCGCCAGACAGAAACTCCCCACCATCACTGTTTGAAGGAGCAACCACCGTGCCTGCCGTGGCCTTCCTTGCCGCGGCCGCCCCGGCAGAAGCAGACACCGCGGCAGCACCCGCCGCATCACATGTAGCACTACCCTCTGGACCACCAGAAACACCAGCGTCACCTTTCTTACTCCCAATATTATTTGTGTTCACTTTTTCAGGACATGATCTGATAAGATGGCCTTCTTCACCACACGCAAAACACTTCATAGTTTCAGATGTTGCAAAGACTAAACAGCTAAAGTCGTCAATCCTGAAGTTAAGAGACACGTTCAGTTCTGCAGAGCTGTCTTTTAACACCATAAAGCACTGCCTCCTGTGACACACGACATGCTTTAGCAGGGGGGATTTACTACCCAGAGAGACCATTCTGATGGGGGAAACAACTTGGCCAAAATGGGACAACTCTCTTATCAGCTGATCAGTTTTAATGAAAGGAGGAGCGTTAGAGATGGTGATCCTCCTAGACGGGTTCACCAGTGGTAAAACAGGAGTAAAAGTGTCATTTATGACAACTCCCTGTTCCACCATCTGATCAGCTTTTTCAGTAGAATCCAGAAAAATGGCAATTGTGCTGTTCATCCTTGATGCTGACTTTATACAATCATGCCCAACCGCCTGTCCCACTGCGAGGCCGGCCTCCTCCACAGAACAGGAAACTGTCGGGAGGATTCTCATGCCATACCTCCGGGTCAAGTGCTCGAACTCCACGCCACCGTCAACTACCGGTATGATGCCAGCCGGGAAAAAACGGGCAGCAGAAGCTAATGTTCCCCGACACACTCACTCCAAAACTCACACCCCAGCACACACACACTCAAACTGCTATATAATAAACACACACACCTCAACACACAAGACAGAGAAAAATTAGAAAAACAAAGTTTAGAGTACTCACTTGACGCCACTCCACACACCTGCTCCCACAAACGCTCACGCATGCACACGAGAGAGAGAGTGAGAGAGCGAGAAAGAAAGACCTTTGACCTTTAACAAGCCCTTTATTCGTACAGAGTCATTAACACATTAAAACACACACACACCATCAATAACCAAATTAACATATATACAAATCTCTTCTCCCCTTGCTAGAAATTAAGAGAGAGTGAATCTTGGTCCACTGAGCAAAAAAACATCTTCAACCCCCCATATAGACACAAACTCCTCCAATTCTGAAATCATTTTATAATATGTGAACTCTATCTTGATATGTGCTGTAACCAAGCCTCTAAACATTGATTCCACATCTACAGACCCCCTTCCTTTCATTTTATTTCTTCTGGTGAGCTAGATATTCATCTTGGCTTGCCCTGGCAGAAAACTGATTATACAAATCGGCATATGTTGTGCTGCCTCATATTTAGGACTAAAAACAAAAAGGCTGTCATCCAAGGTACACCCCAATTTACCCAACCACCTCTCCAAAAGAGAGAAAAATGGAGGCCGTCTAGGGCAACCAAGCCAAAGATACTGTAGGATCTCCTTAGTATGACAAAAACTATAATGACTCCCTCCCCTTGGATCAACAGTATATGTGCCACATGTCTGTTTGTAGCCACGGCCCCATGCACCACCCTTCACTGGAGATCAGCAGTCTGTTTCTCTATGGAAGGTTTGTACGGGGACCTCCAGCTGCCCCTGGGAGATGAACCCAGTGGCAACAGACCAAGCCACCTCGACTCATGGACATATGCTTGTGATGACTGATTGGCCACTCTGACCAATACTGCATAAAGACTCTTCCTCGAGACACTACAGAAATCAGCAAGCTAAGGTGTCAGGAAAGATAATAGAACCCCATTTTCTTCCTCTTGATCCTTTACCACAGCACAGAGAGGGAAAGATGGGAAATCACGCCACAAAACACTATGATTTCTGGTAGACTTCCTCCCTGGTGCCTCACTAAAGAGACCAGGAAGCCCACCAGCCACTTCATCCAACAGTCTTTCAAGGAAGCAGACAGAGTGAATCCTAACCTCATGGACTCAGGCTGACAGCAGTTGTCCACTCTCCCGCTGACTTCAAGTGTCCCATATTTGTTAGTCCAGCCTTTAAAAAAGTTTTCATCACACTGATGGAATCAAGGATCTTACTGCATATAAAAGGGTTATGGAACAGGGGTTCTTCCCCCACATACCATAGACTTGAGAACCATCTCACCTCACTTTTAGCACAGCTCTCCAAGCACTAAGGACTGACTGATAAAAAAGAGAAGTCTGTGAACAGTCCATACCGGTAAGATCTACCAAAAAAGATGCTTGTTGTATTTGAAACTGCTGACTCTACAAAGCAGGACAGATGCAGTCTCAGACCAGAGGTGCTGGTCATGATAGAGAAAACGTTGCACAGTTTGAAGACAAAACGTTGTTTTACGGCTGCCAATCTCAATCAGTCCATGGCCTCCTTCTGACAGGAGCACATACAGCACAACAAGTCTGATCCAGTGGAAGCCTCCCCAGTTAAAGTACACTAATCTCCTCTGTATGTCTTTGATGAGTGTACCATCCTTGCTGGATGCCTCTCTGAACTGAAACTGGATGGCTTATTTCACCCCCAACCTTAAGTAGAACAGTGGCTCTCGAGTACAACAGCTTAGTCCAAGACACAAATATTTTACCAAAACCATCAAGTGTTCTAAATAAATAAGCGTGATCAATTCTATCAAAGGCTTTTTCTTGATCAAATGACAAAAGTCCAACATCAAAATTCTGAAATCTAACCAAATCAATAATATCACAAATAATAAAAAAAAAAGATTATCCATTATAGTTCGTCCAGGAACACAGTACGTTTGGCTATTATGTATGATTGTGTCCATGTATCCCTTGAGTCTATTAGAGATACATTTTGCTAGAATTTTATAGTCAGTGCACAGTAATGAAACTGGTTTCCTTTTCTTAAGTAAACCCAAATCCCCCTTCTAAGGTAATAAAGTTAGGACCATTCTGGTACAGTTTGGCGGTAGAGTCCTAGAGCTCAAACAGCTTCCAAAGACTTCAAACAGGCCTTTTCCCAACAAAGTCCAGAACCTTTTATAAAATTCCGAGGGAAGGCCACCTATCTCAGCAGATCGACCACAACGGAGCTGTTGAACTGCAGCAGTCATCTCATCAAAGATAATAGTAGACTAATGATGTTGGCTGAACCTCATCCAACTGAAGTAGTCCCTCCAATATCTCTATCACACAGTCGGGATCACATATGTCAGTTCTGGCAGGTGAAGCATACATTTTATGGATTATACTTTCAATATATAATTATAGGAGGTAAATACTGCACAAACACTAGTATTCATGGGAAAGAAAACCTTTCTTGACTTTTACATTGTTATACATGGATTTGTTAGTTTCAACAGACTTTTTTTTAACACAAGACAAAACATTAAAGGGCTCATTGCCATGAATCCGGGTTTGGAGGCCAAACCCAATTCTGACTTACTGTTATGCTTTGGCCTAGTTTTCCTCCTGACAGCTCTGGCACGCCCCCTCCTTCCGTCAAGTGCCGCCAGCTGCACTGTCATCGGTGTTCACACACATACACACACCACACACACACACACACACACACACTTTATTTATTTCCATTCACACGCTCTTACGTGCTCTCTCACACACCTGGTGCTAATTAGTTCTGTCCACGCATTCTTGCACCGGCAATCTCTTTCCTTGTTAGCTTCAGGAGTATTTGTTGGCCGCTCCAGAAGAAAGAGATTGTCGGGGCATTCGCCTCCATACATGGCAGCTAGTTCTCCCTGTATGAGTATCACTCCCTGCACTCAACTTAGCCGGACATTTAAGATGATCCATTCCTTGGTGTTTCAGCTAATCCCGCTTCTCTGCCTCTTCCTCCAGACTGCACTGCACGTTTTACCCCAGAATTGCTCCAGCCTTGTACGTAAGTGTTTTGTTCGCCTTTTCTCTTGTGCTAAAGCAGCCCTGTAGCACTAGGCTGATCGTCTTTCCTGTTTTTGTGCGTAACGCAGCCCTGCAGCACTAGACTCTCTATTGAGAGTCTTGCGCCCTGCTTGCGCCCTGTATGTTTGGCGGCCTAACCTATCATTGCATCTCTCTGTATTTCTGTGGTGGAACTGACCTTGCGGTTTTTGTGAACTTTAATAAATATGACACTCTCTACTCCTGCAATTGGGTTTTCCATTCTCTCCCTCGTGCGCCGTGCTATGACGCACGGGGGTTTGTGACAAAATGCCCCGACCAGTGGAAAAAAAAAAAAAACAGCGGAGTAGAGTTGTGGTTTTTTTCCCCCTTCTCCTTTTTTCTCCTCATACGTGGACATGATGATTGGAACGGACGAGGAGTTGGAAGCACAGGAATTGCTGGAGGAGGTGATTTTTGCCTTTCAGTAGTGTCCCGAGGACCAGGAGTGGGCACGATTCATCGCGGAGGATGTCGAGTGGTGCCATCCTAACCTCCGGGCCATTCATAGGGTGGATGCCGTCCTCTCCACCATCCTCCCCGCTCCTGACGTAGAGCCGGAGGATGCCTCTCCGCCATCGGAGCCGGCCCCTCACCAGAGGAGATGCTCCCGTCAGAGGAAGACTTCCTCCCTCTTCAGATCCCCTTCATCTCCCGGGCCAGCATCCACCCCATCTGCGGACAAGAAGACGGAGATGGAGTTGGAGCAGGAGCAGCGCTCGTTGTGTCTACTGGAGGAGGTTCTCTCCTGGATGCAGAGGTCCCATCCCTCTCAAACAGTTCGTCAAGCTCGGGACACCGTGAGGAGGGTGATGGAGCGAGACAGCCTCTGGGATCATCTGGAGGCAATGGAGATCGTCCGGGACATGTTCACCACACCATGTGAGGAATCGGCTGAGGATCTCCCACTGCTCGAGCTCCTCGCGGCCACTTCGCTCTTCCTTCCCGAGGATGCGGGGTCTCTCTGTGTGGGTGACCCGCTTCCCGGCATGGTGCTCCACATCCCGGATTACCTCATCCCCGCGTCACCCAAGAGGAGGAGAGGGAGGAAGCCCCACAGCAAGAAGCGTCCAGTCCCGCGAACTGCAGCTTCGCCTTCCCGCTCCGAGGAATGCTCCACCCCGTCACGGCAAGAGATGGAGGAACGTAGGCGGGCTCTCCTGGCTGAAACGGACCTCATCTTGAAGGTGAAGCCGTGGCTCCTCCCCGAGATGGCTGAAAGACTTAAAGAGCTTTCTCTGAGGGAGGAGGAGTCTCAACCCGGTGAGGAATGCCAGGAGAGTAGAGAGGACACCTGGGAGGCTGCTGGGGACCTTCAGTGCTAGGAGAACAGGCAAGTTTCTTTTCATTTGAATTCCACAGTCAAAGAACAATTTTGCCTGCCTCATGGCGAGGAGACTCGGGGTTTGCAGTCCCCCAAGTTCTCCGCCCCAGCGGCATACAGTACTCTTATGCCTGGTCTCAATGACTCTTTTCTATGTGCCCCCATGAGCCCATCGGTCCCGGATCCACGTCGCTCGGGGTGGGGGTGGGGGGCAGAGGACCAGGAGGGTCCAGCCCATGGGCCAGCAAAGGTGTCGTCCACGGCCGCCACGCTGGAGGAACCAGAGGCGTGGAGGACAGCACACGATAGTCCCACTCCTGCTACCACCATCATGCCTGCTGCGGGGGCTGCCGCAATGGAGTCATTCCCTGGACCAGACATCCAGCCGATGGGACCTGGGGCATCGTCATCGGAGTCCTGGATGGCAGTAAAGCTTAAGCACAGGCAAGTAGTCTCTCCTGTAGTTCATTTGTTGATGGTGGGGGGATCTTGCCTGGCTTTTGTGGAGGGGAGTCGGGTGCAGCCCCAGCCGCATCTGGACCCTCCTCGCCGGGCTCTGCGTTGCAGGCAACCCTAATTGCTCTCCATCTCCTATCCCCTTCGAGCTCCATCCTAGGGTCACCGGACAGGAGCTGCCACCATCTGGGCCACCCACTGACGACGAGGCGGGTCCAGCTTCCTTGGAGGAGGCAGATGGGGATGAGGCACCCGATGGACCAGAGGAACCCGCACACCCAAGATCGCCGGAGTCCTGGACGGTGGTGGAGCCAGAGTTCAGGCAAGTGTGCTCCATTATATCAGGAATTTCAATATTAATGTCACACTGCCCAGCTCATGGTGAGGTGGATCCGGGGCAGCTCACAGTAGCCCTCGGGACCGCCACGCTGGGCTCTGCCGCTGCTGGCGACCCTGACCTGGTTTCTTTTTTTCTCCCTTTGGGTTCGCAGCCTCTGGCCAGGGTCGCCGGAGAGCTGTTGGAGACAACCGAGGATCGGGGTCCAGCTCTGGAGGACGTGAAGAGCATCACCTCCCTCGCTGGGGAGGCCACCATGGGAGCAATGAGGCCTCTGATGGGGGTCACCACAGGTGCAACGGTGCTCCAACTGGAGCCCACCACAGGTGCAGCAGAGTCTCAGCCGGGGTCTACCGCGGGTGCAGCAGGACCCCAGCTGGAGTCCAACGCCGGTGCAGCAGAGCTCCAGCTGGAGTCCACCACCGGTGCAGCAGAGCCCCAGCTGGAGTCCACCGCCGGTGCAGCAGAGCCCCAGCTGGAGTCCACCGCTGGTGCAGCCACGTCCCAGACCGGGACCATCGTGGGTGCAGCCACGTCCCAGGCCGGGACCATCGCCGGTGCTACGATCCCCCGCTCCAAGCTTCAAATGGCAGGGAGGCCCCTGTTCTTTGGGCTGGCCGCCGATGTTCTCGAGTATGGAGGCTGCCTCTCCGCCTTTCCCTCAGGTCCTGGTGGCTCCACCACGTTAGTCGGCCACCTGAAGGACTTGGTTTCTTGGGTTGGGTGGTCTATTGGCCCGGGCAGGCCACCGGACACTTTCCCACGGGCCGCCTGCTGGACTTGGGACTTGGGCAGACCACCCAATCTGCCACCCCTCACCACATTGGGGGCCTGGGACTCTGATCGATCCCCCGAACTTTGGACTTCTGGAGAGGGGGGTTAGTGCTCCAGGTTGGGGATTCATTAGGAGGGGTTGTTCTTTATTCTGTTTTTGTACTATTGTGTTTTCACGGGTTGCTTCCCTCCTAACCGGTTTTCCCCCACCTCCCACCCAGGGTTAGTGTTTGTTGCCGGGGGGGGGGGGGGGGGTTCCCTTGAGGGGTGTTGTTTCTTTTCTTTTTTGCTGATGGTACTGGGGTGTCTGGTATCCACCCCTGGGGGGGAGGGGGGCTGTCATGAATCCGTGTTTGGAGGCCAAACCTGATTCTGACTTATTGTTATGCTTTGGCCTAGTTTTTCTTCTGACAGCTCTGGCACGCCCCCTCCTTCTGTCAAGTGCCGCCAGCTGCACTGTCACCGATGTTCACACACATACACACACCACACGCACACACACACACATGCTCACACTTCATTCATTCCCATTCACACAGTCTTACGTGCTCTCTCACACACCTGGTGCTAATCAGCTCTGCCCACGCAGTCTCGCACTGGCAATATCTTTTCTCATTAGCTTCAGGAGTTTTTGTTGGCCGCTCCAGAGGAAAGAGATTGTCGGGGCATTCGCCTGCATACGTGGCAGCTAGTTCTCCCCGTATGAGTATCACTCCCTGCACTCAACTTAGCCGGACATTTAAGACGAGCCATTCCTTGGTGTTTCAGCTAATTCCGCTTCTCTGCCTCTTCCTCCAGACTGCACGTTTTGCCCCGGAATTGCTCCAGCCTTGTAAGTGTCTTGTTCGCCTTTTCTCTTGTGCTAAAGCAGCCCTGCAGCACTAGGCTGATCGCCTTTCCTGTTTTTGTGCGTAACACAGCCCTGCAGCACTAGGCCTCTATTGACCGGGCTGTTGAATGTCCGGCTGGCGCCCTGTATTTTTGGCGGCCTAACCTATCATTGCATCTCTCTGTATTTCTGTGGTGGAACTGAACTTGTGGTTTTTGTGAACTTTAATAAATATGACACTCTCTACTCCTGCAATCGGGTTTTCCATTCTTTTCCTCGTACGCTGTGTTATGGCGCACGGGGGTTTGTGACACTCATTGCCTGAAAAATGGTGTGTTTGAAGATTTTTAACTGTCTGAAATGAGTCTTCTGGTCACCTAATTATCCAAAAATTTTCAAAACAGTCAATTCTCTTAAAAACACTTAGCCGTTATCTCGTCTTTCTCTCCCAGAAACATTTTTGACTTTTTTTGTGGAAATTGTATATGTCATGTTTTGAAAAAGCCAACCCACCACTATCCTTGAGACCAGCCCACTGCTCTATTATTGGCCTGCCTAGCTGTCTGTCATGTATATGGAGGTGGTGCTAAATTAGCCCCCAAGAGCTGGTAACAGGAAGCTCAAACCAAACTTGGCTTATATTGTTATTTTCTTCAGATCTTCGTCACCCTAATGACCATCCCTGTTACCACCTGGTTCACCAGTCTGCAGTCCACAATGTGCCTTGCGTCACTCCAGCCCATCTCCCAGTGGTTTTGTGGCGGGTCACTGGCATGCCAGTCACGGGGAGCTGAGAGCCAGCAGCCCCAGGCAGCATCCCTGGGTTGAGGCAACTGCCCGCCGCGGCAGGCAGTTGCCAACTCCCTCACCATCCTCCAGACATACTCTCACGGGTAGTGTGGGGGAGCTGCTTCGTGATGGGGCAGACCCCCCCATCCCCCCGCTGCCCGTGCTAGAGGAGTGGCGTACCGCGGTGCGAGACATTGCCCTTTGAGATCCTGTTGGTTTGCGGCGATCGGTGGAGCACGCGGTGCTGGTGATTTAATGTGGCATCTCGGCGGGGTTGTTGGGTAGGCTGGGATGATATGAGATGCACACACAACTGTGGATCAGTGAACCAGCAATGCTCATTCAAGCTGGAAAGAGCCGGTGGCAGAACCAGCTACAAGCTACTCAGCTAATGGCTAACTGACATAAGAGGGAGGATGGAGTTGAACAGCTCAAGTCTGTTTCTTAAAAGTGACAGGCGATAAATCTGAGCATTTGAAGAAAGCCAAGAAAAATGAGAAAAAATTGCTTCAGTAATTAAAAAATTAAAGAAAATGTGAACAAAATATGTCACGAGCACTTCAAATGTGTAAAGCATGCAATCAGTGAGCCCTTTAAAAGCTGCTACAGGACAAAATGTCATATCGGATTATTCTAACACAAAACTCATGGGTCTAAAATTATGACTAATCCTTCACCACATTAAATATTCACAGATATACCTTTGCTAATTGTACAAAAAGTTATGTCCGCTTTGCTCAAAAGCAGCCGTCGGCCTCAGAATCAGAAAAGAAACCGTTTTAGTGAGGTGCACTCCTGCAGTGAGCCGATCAGTTTCTGGCGGCCCATCGCTTTTTGGCAAAACACCGGCAGCTTCTTTGGTTTTGAACATGTTCAAAACATTTTGTGACAAGAAAAACTGGTTCCGACTATGAAAACATCCGGCAAAAGGCAACGAACTGACGCTCCCCAGCACCCGCCAAGATGCAAGACACAGGGGTAAATGTATTTTTAAAGATGCACTCCGGCAGCCCTAAAACCATCTCAAAAACCAACGTGTTTTGCCCAATATAGTACGTTGTGGCTTTTTATACACAAAAAAGAGCTTTTACGTCTTTCACCTACTTATTGTAAGTATGCACGGCTCTATGAATATTCTAATTAGCTTCACCTATACTCCCGCCTACTAGTAGATGGAAGAAGACGAGGACTCTGAGAAGGCAATCCTACTTGAGGAAGTGAAAGTTGTAACAAGGTTTCCATAGGTGAACCTGTAACTGGGTGCTGGACTTTCTAACAGGGAAGCCACAGGGAGGCCACAGAACATGCGGGTTGGCAGCAACACCTCCCAGTCCATCACACTGAGCACAGGGGCCCCACAAAGGTGCGTGCTCAGCCTGCTGCTCTTCATCCTGCTGACCCATGACTGTGTACCAGCCTACAACACCAACCACATCATCAAGTTTGCAGATGACACAACGGTGGTGGGCCTCATCCCCAACAACGAGGAGGCCAACTACAGAAATGAGGTGAGTCAACTGGTCCAGTGGTGGAAAGACAATAACCTCTTCCTGAACATGGGAAAAACCAAGGAGATTGTGGTCGACTTCAGGAGGGGACACACACAGCATCCTCCTCCGATCATCGATGATGCAGCTGTGGAGAGGGTGAGCAGCATCAAGTTCCTGGGGGTGCACATCTCTGAGGACCTCTCCTGGTCCAACAACACCACATCACTGGCCAAGAAGGCTCAAACTTGCCTCCATTTCCTCCACAAACTGAGGAGAGTACGGGTCCCACAACCCATCATGTGCTCTTTCTACCGGGGCACCATTGAGAGCATCCTCACCAGCTGCATCACTACAACACACAGTGAAAGCAGCCAGCAAGGTCATTGGCGCCCCTCTGCACATCTACCTCACCCGCAGAGCTATCAACATCGCAGGCAACACTTCCCACCCTTCACATTCCCTCTTTAGCCCCCTGCCGTCCGGAAAAAGATACCGGAGCCTCTGGGCCCACTCCACAAGACTACTAAACAGCTTTGTTCATCAGGCCATTAGGACCCTGAACTCTGTCCACTTTCTCCCCCTCCCTTCCCCCCACCCCGGACCATAACCCACTCACCCGCACAATAACTACCTCAGCTATTTGCACAGAAAGACTGGCACACCAACAGTAATACATTTGCTGCTGAATGCCTCTGCACTTTAACTGCAGCCATTTGCACAAATGCCTTATCTGTTGTTGTCTGTCTGTCATTGCAATACTGATCATGTGCAGTCCTATCTGTTACTGTCTGCACCTACACTACCGTATTGAACTTGCAACTACGGGTATTACATCTCTACTTTTCTGTATATAGGATTGCTAGGTTTCATCATTGTTAATCATTTATCTTTATTTGCACTATGGGAGGTCTGGGTCTACCTTTAGTCACTATGGGTTGCACTATTTGCACTATGGGTTGCATTACTGTACATAGACTGCTGTTGCTGTTTTTCCAGCCTTATTCTTTTTTCTTTTTTTATATAGTGCACCACTGAAGAGAGAGAGAGATGCCATTTCAGTTCTCCTGTATGTCCTGTACGTATATCACTACTGACAAATAAAATCTTTGAATCTTTGAATCCTTGGTGGAGCAGAGAGTTGCTGCCTGGCTGTGTGCGGAGGCCGGAAGTCTCCCCGCCAGTCTCTGGTTACCCACTCACTGCGGATACCCTCGCTTGGGACCGGTGAGCAGTTTGCCTTGGTCCAGTGCACCCGCCAGCCAGCGTGCCTTCGAGGCTCTCCCCGGCGAACTTTTCACCGGCTCTCTGTGAGGCAATTTGTGGTGAGTAGGTAACCAGAGACCAATCCTTCGGGGGAAGAGGGAGGAGCCGAGGAGCTCTCGGCTCCTTTGGAGCGCTCTCCCCTGCCATCTTATAATCTATAATCTACCATTATTTCCAACTTGTAAAAGCTCCTGCTTGCTCCTCAGCTCCTTTTTTCTCTCATCTGTGGCCATGCCCATTTGGGGGTGGGGGTGGGGTTGCAGAGCTGAAGTGAAAAGGTACAGCAAAAAAACAGAGATATGAGACATTTCACTGATTTTGCTCTTGATATGTCTTGTTAGTCACAAAAAGCATGTTACAGACATGTTAAAAACAGAAAAAGCTTGATTTTTGCCAGTCACTTTAAAGAACAGTTATTAAATACAGTAAATGCCGTGACATTTCAGTGTGTGCTGGATCCGGAATCCATAAAAAAAAGACGTTGCATATTTTTAGAGATCTGTTATAGGTGAGAAAGGATAATAACAGACGCAGGTGGGAAAAGTTTGCCTTTGAGTCTTTGTGGAAGAAATCCTGTTCTCCCTACTTGCATAACAGACTCTCTCAGTGCAAATCGGTGATCACTTGTATCTGCTACTCTTGTGTGACCCCAAATGGACAAATTGGAAATAGCAGTTACTTTATTGAAAAAGTGCTGCTTGTGTATTATTGTGGAAGATGGAAACAGACAAGGCAGCGAGCTGAAAGACACGCAAACTTTATTCCACTTCCAACATAAGCACAGAAACTCTAAAACCTGAGTGCCTGAGCAAGCTTCTTTATACACTTTAATTCCCGCCTCTGGCACTCAGGGTAAACACATTAACATTCAGACTGCAAGACATGCACACACATTATCATAACATTGACCCACACGTCACAGAGCAGGTCTTGCTACAATACATTCACACCCGTGTCCTCAGGTGTCAGCCTGGCGCGGCAAGGGGTGAAAGCCACATCTTTGCTTGGTTGGCTCCTACAGCTTTCCCCATTAGCATCTCTAACTATCTTCTCCCCCACCAACCCCCTTGTCCTGGGTAGAGTGCCATGTGTATTGTGTCCACTACACAGTTCCCCCCCACCCCCGAATACCCAGAAAGAGTTCCAACCCTCTGGCACCTTGGGCTTGAGCCGGTGACCATAACGGCTGTAACGTGGACCGGCCGAAGTGTCTTGCTGTTGAGGAGGGCAGGAGACAAACTCGGTCTCCAGCGCACAGTCCTGTGGAGGGGGAGAGGGTGGGGAGGGGAAAGACCTAGTCTGCTGCCAACAGTTCTCTGCAGGGGGAACACCAACTTGTGGAGCCACTGTAGGTGGGCGTCCATGCCAGGGAACTTGAGCCAACACCACCTGTTTGTTTGCCAACACATAAGCGGACTTAAGCCTGTCAATGCAGACGGTTTCCTCACGCCCCCCCCAAGTCTAACACAAAATGCTTTGCCCCGGTTTCCGGTACTCTGAATGGTCCGTCATATGGTGGGCGCAGTGAGGTTCTGTGTGCATCGTGCCTAACAAATACAAACTTGGTGCTCTGTAAGCTCTTTGGGACGAAGGTGTGGGGAAAATAATGGTGAGCCGGACCCGGCACATTAGCAGTCCCTGTACTGTAAAATAATTGCGTGGGCGGGTCGGTCCCAGATGTGAGGTTTTCCGGTAAAAATTCCCCGGGGATCTGTAGCGGCTGAGAAAAAATGAGTTCTGCCGGGGAGGCTACCAGATTCTCCTTAGGTGCAGAGAGCAACCCCAATAGGACCCAGGGCAGACAGTCGACCCAATTTGCATCTGTGAGTGAGGCTCTGAGCGCTGCTTTAAGCAACCTATGAAAGCGTTTGCCTAACCGGTTGCGGACCCCTGTCGGAAGTGATGTCCAATGGGGATCCGAATCATGCAACCCAAGCAGACAAAAAAGCTCGGACCACTTCCGCGGACGTGGTGGAAGCCAGCGGGACCACTTCAGGCCAATGCATGGTGTGGTCCACGATTGCCAAAAGGTGTGTGAACCCTTTCGACGGCGGGAGGGAGCCCACCAAATCCACGTGGACGTGGTTGAACCTCCTGGCTGGAATTTGAAACAGCTCGAGGGGGACTTTTGTGTGCTTGTGCACTTTGGCCCGCTGGCACACGATGCACGCTGCAGCCCACTCTTTCACGTCCCTGCGTAAGTGAGGCCAGACAAATTTCGCCCCCACCAGTTTAACTGAGGTCCTGAGTGGAGTGCCATGTGTATTGTGTCCACCACATTATATTATTTAATTTTCACACTCTGCAAATTCGTCCTGTGGGCCAGTTTGGACTCTGGCAGGCTGGTTTTGGCCTGCGGGCCATACATTTGACATCCCCGTTCTACATGAGAGAAAGCAACCATTGTGCATTAAGAGCTGCAGTTACACACAAAAATGTGATAATACAGTGACACGTGTGACACAGAATACAGCAGAGTATATGTTTTGATTGTTAGCATTCAACAAGTGCTTTTAACACCATCCAATCGATGAGTCTGAGGGACAAGCTGCTGTGCGCAGGGGTGGACCAGCACCTGTCATCATGGATCCTGGACTACCTCACAAACTGGCCACAGTTTGTGAGAACCCGGGATTGTGTGTCCAACACGATCATCGGCAGCACGGGGGCCCCCCAGGGAACGGTTTTGGCTCCCTTCCTGTTCACCCTTTATACTGCGGACTTCTCACACAACACAACACACTGCCATCTACAGAAGTTCTCTGACGACTCTGCGATTGTCGGCCTCATCTCCAACGGAGATGAAGCTGAGTACAGAGGACTTATCCAGGACTTCGCAGACTGGTGCCATTGGAACTGCCTCCAGATCAACGCGAGGAAAACTAAGGATCTGGTGGTGGACTGCTGCAGGCAAGGACAACCCCTCACAGCACCAGTAAACATCCAGGGAACAGACATTGAGATGGTGACATCCTACAAGTACCTGGGTGTTCATCTGAGCAATAAACTAGACTGGTCACACAATACCGACGCACTCTACAAGAAGGGACAGTGCAGGCTGTTCCTACTGAGGATGCTCAGGTCTTTTGGCGTACAAGAGGTGCTCCTGAAGACATTCTATGACACGGTGGTGGCATCAGCCATCACTTTTGGAGTGGTCTGCTGGGGCAGTGGCATTACAGCAGCCGATAGGAAGACACTGAACAAACTGATAAGAAAGCTAGCTCTGCACTGCAAAAATGGGGTAGCTTAAAACAAGTTAAAAATACTGCATTTCAAGATAAAAATACTAAAAACTAGTCAAATTATCTGTCCATGCAGCAAGATAATTTTACTTGGCTAGAAATCTTAAAACAAGACAATTTAATCTTGAAACAAGCAAGCACTCAAAGGGTCATTTTAAGCTCAAAATTCTTATTTTAAGATTGAACTGTTAGAAAAAATTACTTAATATAAACAAATAAGACTTGATTTAGCAATGAAGTTCTCTTGTTATTAGTGAATAATACTAAAAATAGGTGGAAAGTGAACAGTGAGCTATATCTTGAATCAAGTTAATACATCTTGAAATGAACCCCCAAAACTAGCTACAAAAAACTGAAATTAGAGCTTGTTTTAAGAACCAATATCTGGACCAGTGAAACAAAAATCACAAATGGAAAATTGAAATATAACGGCATTTATTTAATTTCAACCCATCAGTCAATATGGACTGTATTTACCTGTACAATTCAAAAATATGACTCTTGACAACTTTCCAAAAGTGAGTATCACATCTTTTAGGCCTTCAAAGAAACACATCCAAGCCTCTTTAACCATTATTAAATAGCCTTAGCAGAAACAAGGGTATCACAAGCACAGCTATTCAAAATAGAACAGACATTCAAAACTCGTGGACACTTATTTTTCAATTAACCATTTCCATTCAGGTAATGCTTTCTTATATGCACTAGTGGCATCTTGCTTATCAATAACATCACTTACAGAGAGAGGCCTTCAGGAACCCACTTTGGATGGTGTAGTAACACCATTCCACCACAAACGTTTTAACAGTATGAACAGTATGAAACATTACGAATTATATAAAATATTTTTGAATGTTCTTAGATGCAATAAAAGTGCTTTCACAAGAACTGCTATTAAAGATAAGCAGAACAAACATTACGAAATGTGTGGTAGGGCTAGATGATGATAGAAAAAATGACAGGACTAAGCCTGGATTAAATAGTTACTAAAATAAGAAGTAAACCAGACTAAAGAAGATTAAAAATTAAGGTATAAACCAGAAGTAAAAAGGACTAAACCAGGGGCTGACTGAGATGGAACTCTAATACAAACCCAGAAGAACGTGATAATTTCCCAGGACTAAATGAAAGGACTCTTGCAGGCATAAACTGAGAGAAAACTGCCTAAATCAGGTCTAAAAATCAGACAATATGACAAACTGAACCAGAATTAAACCAGCACTAAACCATGGAGGGAATAATGTCCACATCATGCAAGTACTGAAGCTCAGAGTAAAGCAGATTTTAATTAAGACTATACCAGATCTAAACCCAAAAAGAAGCAGATAGCTTCAGTTGCCTCTAAAAGAATAATTCACAGGGAATATAACAAAATGAAAATCGTGATTTTGATAGGATCCTGTACCATATTGCCCAGCCCTACTGTGTGGTCACTTACTTTGAAAAGAATGATTTCCATTCAGCTAATGCTTTCTTATATGCACTAGTGGCATCCTGATCATGAATAACATCACTTATTACCTCAGTCTGGATGACAGAGAGGACTGTTGCAACACACTTCGGGTAAGTCAGGTGTAATGTGTAATAATACGCCATTAGCACCAACATTCCATCACAAAAGTCCTCCTTTGGTAGAGTGCTCACAGGCATGTCTCCTACTGCTAATATGCAGGTTGTACCATCAAACAGGAGCACTGGGGAAAACAGAGTACGCTTCTTCAAGTACAATTGCAGGGTCCTCCCCTGGCTAGAATAAAGCAAAAAGGGCAAGGGTGAAACCAAAGTTTAAGAGTACATCGTACATGAAAATTTGCTGCAAAAGTTTGCTGCAAGCCACACACAGTTAAGTCTTACTTTGAGGATGCGAAGAAGTGCCTTGCTTGCACTTCCAAGTCACTTTGGAGGTAGTGCTGGTGATGGGAAGAGTGACGGCAGTGCACTGAACAGGGTGATGGTGAAATCCACTGTAATAAAAAAAAACATAACTTAAGTGGTTTAGCCATATAATCTAAATTGGATGACAAAAAAACAACTTACCTCCTCGTACATCCAAGGGTACAGGTGGTTTCAGAACCTTTTTCCAGATCCCATAAAACTGCACACTGGCACAGAACGTTGACCATCTTGCTCGAGTTTCTTCAATAAATTTACGGTTGGTGCCACCAACAATTCGGCTCAGTTCATCCATTGCCTAAGACAAATGTTATTCAGTTAAACTACTAAACCTTTGCAATGGAAGCACTAAATCCACAAAACACTTCCTTACATGTCTAATTTCTTTTGAAGCATGGATATGCTGCAAAAAATTTTGCTGGCCTCTCTTCCTCCCTTGTAATATCTGCATCAATAAAAGCCCGTCTAGCTTTGAATTCATGATTCAAAACTTGGACAACATCAGTTGGGTTGGGTTTTGCATTGGGCTTTTTGTACATGTTGCTGAGAGTCTTGTAGTGTCTGGCCTGGATCTTTAGACTGTCTTGGTTTGCTTAAAAAAAAAAAATGTTTAAACACAACACAGTCAGAATAGACAAAAACAGCTTCTATAATACAACATTGATTCTTTGTGTCTAAACTACAACCTCTAGTAAATAACAGTGCGCAAACTGCAAGAAAATCAAAATCTACAATGACCAGTGTTAATTTTGATATTTTTATTAAATTTTAGTCCTAGTCTTTTGAATGAATATAATTTAGTTTTAATCAAGATTTTATCTTTTTATAAATTAAGTTTTAGCCAATTAAAATATGTGTTAATTTAGCAAACTAACATTAAGTCAGCTTTACAATAACAACTTCAAACTGATTTATTCATATTGTAGGACTTCACAGAACTTCTCAAACACAGAGTTGTTCCTTTGACTTTCAACAAAATGAGGCTCTTAAAAACAGAAAGTTCAAGTGCTTCTGTCTGTTTTTTCCATTTGTATTCAATTTTAATTAATCAATGAAATGATCTTGAAAGTTTAGTCACAATTTTTGTCTCATGCACTGCTTTAATTTTACTTTGTCTAAATTTAGTCAGCATAAATGCTTCCTTGACTAAAATTGTGGCGAGATATTTTAATTTTTGAAATTATGACTGTAAATGACACTAGGCTTCGAGAATGTGGAAAGCACAAATGACTGCCTTACCAGTAGCATTATCTGGAGACGCTTGTAGCGTTGTGTCTACTCTCTTTGAGGAGCCACGGGGTGATGAGGATGATGGTCTGTTTGAGGAGCCAGGGGGTGATGAGGATGATGGTCTGTTTGAGGAGCCAGAAGCAGATGAGGATGACGATCTCGCACTGCGGGATGTCTTTGGTGAGAAACCCTTCTCTGAAGGAAAAAACAAAACAATCACACCATTACCATACTAAGAGATTGGAAATTGACGTAATGATTCAGATAACATCTTAATGAATGCAAAGTGTGTACCAGGAATTTGGCTGTCCTCACTGAGGTCATCATGGCTTTCAAGAGGTATAGTGCTATCACTGAAACCAGCAGTGTCACCGCTCCCGTCACTACTAGTCTCACCGCTGATGTCACTTTCTGCTCCACCTTCAGTGTAGTTTGAGCGAAACAGTGTCTTTTTTGCTTTGCCTCGTTGTGGCATAGAACCTTGCATCTTCTTTGGAGATCTCATATTTTGTAGTCGCTTGAACAACTTGGTGTAGATAGTCAACTGTGATTGTAAAAATCAAGATAAGACAAAGACTGATAGTTTCAAGTTTTCCCTTATATGGAAAATAAATACTCACATGTGGCATATGCTGGTCAGCATCTCGCAACATTGGGCAATAGTCAACAATTTTCTGTGCCATTGTCCGAATTTCAAGTTTGGAAGGGTATTTCCCTTCTTTCCCCATTGGACTGGCACGCAGAATGGCAACCATGCTGGTGACAGTGTTGCGGACAAGTCTGCAGCACAGCTCCTTAAACATCTTCAAGTCTTTAACATTTCCATTGCGGAGCAATGAAAAGTACTGGCTGCGCACCATTTCCAACTCTGAATCGGTGTACAATACATATTCAGGTGGGTCTGGCAGTTTTATGGTTTTATCATTTTCAGGCATGGGAGAGGAACTTTTTAGCTGGCATGGTGGCACAGGACTGGTTGATGGTAAAACTTCACCTGACGTAGTGTTGGGACTCCCAGCAGTGTTGGCAATCTGCTCAACAGGTCTTTGCTATAGTAGTATTGGAGGAGGCAAAAAAGGATTAAACATGGGCAACAAATTATGCAGTACAAAATGTTGAAATGGTTAAAAATTTTACTACACCATTTGACTGATGCAATCCCAAAGCTTCTTGCGTTGAAAGAAATTTTCAGCACCAGGGAATAAGTCCCTCAGGTCGTCACGATTGATAGCTGCCAGAGACTCCTCATCAATGATGGCAGCTGTTAAGCAAAAGAACAAAACATGTATACTGTATAATACCATGTTTTAAATGTATGATGTTAATAAGGGGCGCTAACCCAAGCACATTCAATGCATATTTTTCTTCTAATATACAAATAAGGGTTAAATGTCACAAAGAGTTGAAAAGCTTGCACGTAGATAAATAAGGAACGCTCATAATTTTACTGTTTGATTGATATTTAGTAGGTATGTGGACAAATCAAAACACTGCGGCCATCATATTGCCCCAGAGCGCTGTGACCAGTGTTTCACCTGATAGCTTTGAGTGGGGTCGGTAAATCAGCTGTATTCAACGGCTGACCCTAGGAATCTCAGCTTTTTTTCAGCTAGTCTTTTTGACCTTCAGGCCCGTGTTCATAAAATGTCAATCAAGCACCATATATTCCGCAACTGTGGTTTTTACGAAATGGTACGTTTAGCGTCAACAAACCGGTGTTTAAACACTTTGGCCACTTCTGAAAGGTAAACGGACACAAAGAATATCTATTAGTTGTGTGTTGTAAGACGTTTCATGGCTGTCTGTACTCTGCAGAAATTTGTATAACTCCCGGAAATCACCCCAGTACAAGTGCAGACAACCGCGTAGGATGCATTTGCAAGGGATTGAAACACACCTTCAGCTCCGCTTTTTTGTTTCGTCTTTCTGTCCTCCAACATGAGTATTATTTACTCTATCCACTTGCATAGCTGGCAACATAACAATTAAACTCAAACTCCATACTTTAAATGAACAAAATAATAATTATTATTGTTATGAGTATTATTACTGTGCACTTGTAAATTTGGTTTAGATAGATTAGATTTTGGTGAACTCAAATGACCTCTGTTAAATCTATATACACGGAAAATTTCATTAAGATATCTATTAAAAAAGTTATGGGCATTTTTGTGAAAACACTTGTTTTTGGTCACACTCATTTCTATTGTTTTCATGGAAATAATGGGACAAAAGAAGGTGCCCATTTCAGACACAAAAAACACCATCACTCTCTTCATACTGAACATAATCACATAATTCTTTTTTTTTACTTTAAAGGGGGGTCCAAGGTCTTTCCACCTAGCATGTCTATTAATGCATTTGTTGTATTTGAAATTTGTGTCCACATACTTATATATAGTAGATGGTGCTTACTGAATGTAAATTTTCATTACGTAGTGAGCATTTAGGAAAAAATACATATTATTGTTGCACAGAAAGAACAAAACTTCAGTCTTTACCAAGTCTTTAAAACCCAGAGTGAACCGTTTTATTGTGGCTGACCACTACATACATTTTTATCTTAAAATACTACAGAAAATTACTGTAGAAAAAAATGTCACATGTTTGGAATAAAAAAAAACATTCAAGCCTTAATAATAAAACAGACATTTGTTGGCTAAGAAGTTAAAACAACCAAAAATTATCCCTGGCTTTGAATCACATTTCTTCTGAAAGGCGACGTCGAGAATCATGGTGTGTTTTTGCTGCTAACACGAGTCGGCTAATGCTAAGCTAACCGCTAAAATATAAGTTAAACAACCACTTACCCTCCAACACTGAGCGTATACTGGCATCCAGCCCATCCATTCTGATCTTCTACGCGACTCAAAGTGTTAAACAGAACCTAGAGAAATGACCAGAGTTAAAATATGCAGGTAAAAAAAATGTTAGCTAACTAAGCTAGCGCTAGCTAGCGCATGTTAGCGCGAGCTAGCACGAACCATAAATAGCATTATGCGTTTGATAGCACTGTCTCTGTACCAATGCAAATTGCAGATATATGCAGAAATATTATGATACTGACCTTCACACTTTGTGCTGAAGAGAGAAATTCAAATCAAAGTCAGTCCTCTCTGTAGTCAAACAGGGCTCGACTTCGAAGTGACTTGCTCACCACTGCGCGCTCATTCTGGTGGCATTGCGCATGCGCAAACAACAGAAAACGAAAAAATTCGGAGCCATGGCGGTGTGGAGATGCATGATTTGTCTATTATTTGTTGCTTTGTCGCTCAAGGTACTACTCAGCCACATCAATGCAGTACATGGGCATAGTTCAGAGTTTTGGATTTATTGTGGTATTGATGATTATTATTGGCCAGAGAAATCATCCTGTGGTCTAGCCAGGTGCTGGCTTGTTGCTGGTCCTTAAAAGTGGTAACTTTTTCTAACTGCAAGTAGTTTTGTTGAAAATTTACTATAAAACTTTTATAAAGCTTTGTTTTTTTAAAGCTGTATAAACAATGTCAATAACAGTAAAGGAACCTTTACTGTTATTGACATTGTTAGTGTTCTAATGCAAAATAGCCTGAAGTTACTCACCTTCCTGGATTGAAATTGGAATATGTATGTTAATGATGGAAATAGCCAAATTAGTAAGACATATAATTTGCCATGCATTATGTTGAAGTCACACTGTATGGCCTGTGTTGTATGACCAAAATATTGTTTAAGGTGCCTTATGTTTTGACTTGAATGGCCAATACAATGTCTTGAGCTCATGTCTCCGTCTCATACTATGCTGGTAAATAAACTTCTCCTGCATAAGACAGTTGGTCTCTAGCCATTTTCTTCCAAAATTAAGTATTATGTAAGCCAAGATACTGACACAATGAAAATGACACTAATATACTGCAAATATTCTCATAAATTGCTTTTTGTTACCCTTTAAGTCAGCCAACCTATTGAGTATGATTATTTATTTCTTAAATCAAGAGTTTTTAGATGTTCCATAATCTTAAATTAAGCAATTCAATGTTGACATCAACAATATCTTATTTTAAGTCTTATATATACTGTTTTAAGATTTCTGAACTAGATAAGTCAAATGATAATGGCTTTATCTAATAATAAGACTATACTACAAAGTCAAGGGCTTAAAATAAGTAACAAAATCTTAAAATTAGAGGAATTATCTTGCATGTCTAAAAACAAGATTTTAAATCTTACCAAGTATTGGAAAATTTGCAGTGTGTCCTGGGGAAACGCCTTCACCCAGTAGAGGAGATAGGAGAGAGAAGGATGGTGGCTAAACTGTCATCTCTGCTGGAGTCCGAGTCCCACCCTATGCAGGACATACTGAACGCACTGAGGAGCTCATTTAGCAGTAGGCTACATCATCCCAGGTGCGCGACCGAGAGGTTTCGCAGGTCCTTCCTACCTACGGCTGTCTGACTTTATAACCTAAGCAGGGCTGCTCGCAGAGATAGCAAAGAAAAAACAAAAAACGTGACGACCTAATAGTACTGAATGCAAAAGACGCGACAGACTTACACAAATGGTCCCCTCCAGTATACAACTAGGACAATATCAGTCGCTACGGAGGGTGACAATATGTATGGGTACATATTCATACTATGTAGGATAACTAAATAGACGGTTATGCTGTTTATTGCATCTAGCTACAATGCTCCGCACTGTGTATACAGTATATATATTTATACAGTATATTTATGTGTACATATGTATATTCACTGCTCTTATTTTCTTATCTTCTAAATTATTGCTCTGAGTGTTGCTATCCCTGTGCTGTTGCAATCCTGGAATTTCCCCATTGTGGGACTAATAAAGGCTTATCTTACCTTATCTTATTCCTTCTTTCAATTTCAATGGAGGCCTACTTATGATCACCCATTCAATGTTAAAGTTTCTTAAAAAAGGGATATAAAAATACAATATTGGTGTACAAACCCCAAGAAGTTTTAGAGATTTTTCTCCCTGACCGTGAAGCAGGCTTATTCCCTAGTTTTCATTTTCTCATTTTCACTTTCCCTCTGCTGTACCTCCTTGTCCTGAGGTCACTTCTACACAGTTACTAACACTTAAAGTAGGAATAAGTGATGTGTCAGCAGAGGAAATGCTGTGGTGATATACAAGGGCTTTTATGCCCTGAAAATAATTATTTTTAACTTGAAGTTCCAAAAAGAGAAGAATCTCCTTGTGTATTACAGTCCCCAAACCACACACTGAGTTATTCAGGCTCAACCTCATGAAAAACACACTTGTATCAAACTGTCTGTACTGTGAAGAGCACTTTTTTGTGCATTACACTTGCTGCTGGGTATACAAAGAGCAGCCAAGGACAGAACCAATGGGTGGATTTTCCTAACCTTATGACAGTGATAGAAAAGAACCCTATAATATATTGTGAATTTTCTTTTTGAAAGCAGAGTCTCTTTTGTCCTTCGTATAGTATTACGAGAACCCATTGCACCAATATCAAGTTTTTCAGCATTGTAGTTTCTGTGCTTGTGTTATGTCTAAGCTGCTGGGGAGGCAGCGAGGACGGACCCAAACGCAGGTAGAAATTCAGCAATATTTATTCAGAAACCAAGGGTGCAGCACAGGGGCTGGAAATACTAAACTAAATGTAAATATAAAACAATAGACTAAAGATACAAACCAGACAGGAGTGTACTGAAAACAAAGGAGTGACAATCATGAGGTTATCTCTCAGCAGGGAGCAAAGGAATGACAGGAGCTATATAAAAACACTAATGAGGTTCAATAAGAAACAGCTGATGAAAATTAAGGAATTAAACGTAAATAGCAAATCCATCCATCCATCCATCCATCCATCCATCTTCTTCCGCTTAATCCTTTTCGGGTCATGACAGTTAACCGGAAGGAGGACTACAACAATAAGGCTACAGGAAATGGAACAGGAATGATTTCAAAATAAAACCAAATACAGGAACTAGGAATAACTAAGCAGAGAAAGTAATAATAATAATAATAATAATGACAATGAATAATGAATGAATGGGCACATGCGCACGCAGCGACCGGCAGCTGGTGAAAAAGTCCGTCGTCTGTGCGTCTGTTTTTATGCACTTTAATGTGTTTTTACGAAATTCTCTGTGTCGTTTCTGTCCTGGAATGTTTGTGGACTGTATGGCGAAGAGCTCCCTGGTTCCATCAATATGGACTTCCTCCCCTTTTTTGCACTGCCGGCTCTTTGTCTCTGAGGTAAACGCGATCGGGATCATGGCGGGCAGAATACATTATTCCAGGGACATGTTGCTGCATTTAAACACGGTTGATGCAGCGTCTGTGATTGAGTCTAAGCCGCAACTGCCGGACTTTACTTTGACAGACATTCATGGACACAGCGGTGAAAAGAGAGATGGGAGAAGGAAAGGCGGAAAGCGTGGAGGCATGAAATTGCGCTTGAGAAGACGTCAGTTTGGTAACATTCCTCTTCCTTCCATGATTTTTGGGAACGTACAATCTCTGAGGAACAAGGTGGATGAAATTCAAGGGAATGTATGCTACCAGAAGGACTTTAAGAACTGCTGTGTCATGGCTTATACCGAGTCTTGGCTTACTGCGTATGACCGGGACGTACAGTGGGGCAAAAAAGTATTTAGTCAGCCACCAATTGTGCAAATTCTCCCACTTAAAAGATGAGAGAGGTCTCCAATTTTCATCATAGGTATACCTCAACTATGAGAGACAAAATGAGAAAAAAAAGAAATCCAGAAAATCACACTGAAGGATTTTTAATAAATTAATTGGTAAATCCCTCAGTAAAATAAGTATTTGGTGATGTACAAACAAGCAAGATTTCTGGCTCTCACAGACCTGTAACTTCTTCTTTAAGAGGCTCCTCTGTCCTCCACTCGTTACCTGTATTAATGTCACCTGTTTGAACTCGTTATCAGTATAAAAGACACCTGTCCACAACCTCAAACAGTCAAGACTCCAAACTCCACTATGGCCAAGACCAAAGAGCTGTCAAAGGACACCAGAAACAAAATTGTAGACCTGCACCAGGATGGGAAAACTGAATCTGCAATAGGTAAGCAGCTTGGTGTGAAGAAATCAACTGTGGGAGCAATTATTAGAAAATGGAAGACATACAAGACCACTGATAATCTCCCTCGATCTGGGGCTCCACGCAAGATCTCACCCCGTGGGGTCAAAATGATCACGAGAACAGTGAGCAAAAATCCCAGAACCACATGGGGGGACCTAGTGAATGATCTGCAGAGAGCTGGGACCAAAGTAACAAAGGCTACATCAGTAACACACTACGCCGCCAGGGACTCAAATCCTGCAGTGCCAGATGTGTCCCCCTGCTTAAGCCAGTACATGTCCAGTCCCATCTGAAGTTTGCTAGAGAGCATTTGGATGATCCAGAAGAGGACTGGGAGAATGTCATATGGTCAGATGAAACCAAAATAGAACTTTTTGGTAAAAACCCAACTTGTCGTGTTTGGAGGAGAAAGAACACCATACCTACTGTGAAGCATGGGGGTGGAAACATCATGCTTTGGGGCTGTTTTTCTGCAAAGGGACCAGGACGACTGATCCGTGCAAAGGAAAGAATGAATGGGGCCATGTATCGTGAGATTTTGCCCTTCCATCAGCAAGGGCACTGAAGATGAAACGAGGCTGAATCTTTCAGCATGACAATGATCCCAAACACACCACCCGGGCAACGAAGGAGTGGCTTCGTAAGAAGCATTTCAAGGTCCTGGAGTGGCCTAGCCAGTCTCCAGATCTCAACCCCATAGAAAATCTTTGGGGGGAGTTGAAAGTCTGTGTTGCCCAGCGACAGCCCCAAAACATCACTGCTCTAGAGGAGATCTGCAAGGAGAAATGGGCCAAAATACCAGCAACAGTGTGTGAAAACCTTGGGAAGACTTACAGAAAACGTTTGACCTCTGTCTTTGCCAGCGAAGGGTATATAACAAAGTATTGAGATGAACTTTTGTTATTGACCAAATACTTATTTTACCGAGGAATTTACCAATTAATTCATTAAAAATCCTTCAATGTGATTTTCTGGATTTTTTTTTCTCATTTTGTCTCTCATAGTTGAGGTATACCTATGATAAAAATTGGAGACCTCTCTCATCTTTTAAGTGGGAGAACTTGCACAATTTGTGGCTGACTAAATACTTTTTTGCCCCACTGTAGACCTGTGGATTGATGGCTTTGGAGCCCCACTCCGCTCTGATCGGCAGGAAGAGGTAATGGGGAAGCGTCAGGGGGGCGGCGTATGTTTATATATTAATAAGCAGTACTGCACATCTGTCACCATCAGAGAGCGCATCTGTACACCCCATGTGGAACTGCTGTCTGTGTCACTATGCCCCTTTTATTTGCCTCGCGAGTTCCCCCAGCTTTTTATCACAACTGTGTACATTCACCCGAGGGCGGACGCTGACTCCGCCTCCAGCACCATCTTTGATGTGGTCCAGCAGCTGCAGTCAATTTCTCCAGAGGCGCCAAACTTTATTCTTGGGGATTTTAACCATGTTTCTTTAAAGAAGACACTTAAAAACTTTTATCAGTATGTCACCTACCCAACCAGGCGAAAAAAGACATTGGACCTGTGCTATGGATCCATAGAGAGGGCCTATAAATCACTTCCCCTTCCTCCTTTAGGATCCTCAGATCACAACTACGTACATTTGCTGCCCACATATAAAACTGCTCTCAGAAGAGGCAAGGTGGAGACCAGAGACATAGATGTGTGGACAGAGGATTCAATGCACAGCCTCCAGGAATGCTTTAACTGTACAGACTGGGAGATGTTCACACTGTCCTGCGGGGATGATTTGGACTCTTTGGTGGACGTCACACGCTCATACATGGCTTTCTGCAAAAATACGATCGTTCCACGTAAACGTGTCAAAATATATCCCAACAACAAGCCATGGGTTACAAAATCAGTTAAATCCTGCTTACAGAGGAAAGCACTTGCCTTTAAACAGGGGTCTGTTTCTGAGCTACAGGTTGCCACAAAAGAGCTGAAGTCCGAAATTTTAAGAGCAAAACAGAATTATAAATCAGAATTGGAAAGCAAGATGGCAACAAAGAAACTTGGTTCAGCCTGGGCCAGTATGAAAACTATTGCAGGCCTTCAGAGCACAGAATGCAGCAATCGTGTGTTTTTAGATGGTTTTATTTCAGACACAGAGCTGGCTAATGCTCTTAATTGTTTTTATGGTCGTTTTGGCTCCTTTGATTTTAGCACAGAAACCCAAGATTTGAAACAGAAACTCAAAGACAATCAGCACTTTAATATTGAGGTACAGGATGTTAAAAGGGAGTTCTGCACTGTAAAAGTGAACAAAAGTCAGGGCCCTGATAATATATGTGGGCGCTTGGTAAAGTCCTGTGCACATGAACTGAGTCCTATATTTCATTACATTTTCAATAAGTCCTTACAGACACAACATGTGCCTAAGATCTGGAAAGAAGCCGTGGTTGTTCCCGTTCCAAAATCCAGCTGTCCTAAAACGGTAAACGACTTTAGACCAGTTGCTTTGACTTCAATTTTAATGAAAATTTTTGAAAAACTGGTCAGATGTGAGGTCCTAAAGCAGACTGAGCATGCATTGGATCCTCTGCAGTTTGCCTATAGGCCTCACAGAGGAGTGGAGGATGCCACTGTCACTCTGTTTAACATGCTTTTTAAACATCTGGATTTTAATGGGACACACGCCAGGCTTTTATTTGTGGACTTTTCCTCCGCCTTTAATACAATCCAACCTCATATTTTAGTTGGAAGGCTCCTGCAACAATTTGATTTGAGCAATAATCTGGTGGGTTGGATTCTGGATTTCTTAACCAACAGGACGCAGAGAGTAAGGGTCAATGGTACATTGTCTGACCTAAAGTGCTCTTCTACTGGCTCTCCTCAGGGGTGTGTGTTGTCACCACTACTCTTCATCCTGTACACAAACATGTGTCGGAGCAGACATGACAACAGACACATTATAAAGTATGCTGATGACTCAGTTATTGTCAGTCTCTTCCAGGATGGTGAGAGTGGCCACGGCCCAGTAGTTGATGATTTTGTTCACTGGTGTGAGCCCCCCCGCGACCCGAAAGGATTAAGCGGTAGAAGATGGATGGATGGATGGATGGTGTGAGGATTCCTACCTGCAGCTGAATACGACAAAAACTAAAGACATGATTATTGACTTTAGGAGGAAAACTCCCAGGCACAAAGTCACCGTACTAAAAGGCCAGACCACCGAATGTGTACAATCCTACAAATATCTTGGGACGATTATTGATAGTAATTTAAACTTTGAAGAGAACTGTGAAAGGTTGTGCAAAAAGGGTCAGCAACATTTGCATTGCTTGAGAAAACTTGCACGCTTCCAAATTGACCGAACCATAATGACAATGTTTTATCGGGCTTTTATTGAATCTGTTTTATTCTTTTCTTTAGTGTCATGGTCAGATAAAACTGAAACAGAGGAAATCCTTGGATCAGGTAGTTAGATGGTCCAGTCGTTTGCTTGGTGAGTCACAGCTGAGCCTGACATCCCTGTACACCAGACAAGTACAGAGGATGGCTACCTCCATTTTAAATGATGACTCCCACCCTTTGCACTGCAACTTTCAGCTTCTTCCCTCAAGACAGAGGTTTGCTGTCCCAAAAAGTAAAACCCAGCGCTACAAAAACAGCTTTGTTCCTGCTGCTGTCAAAGAGTTGAACAAGTTGTAACAATATATTGCACATAATTTAGGTACCTATTTATTAACTCCATTTTATATTTACTTATTTTTGTAGGATATTATTTGGGTTCTAAATATTTTATTGGGTTTTAGACCTTTGAGTTTTTAACCTCTTTGACTAGTTTTTAACTTTTTAATATGACCCTTCTCTCTTACCTCTGGTTTTTCTCTCATTTCTTTGTCTTTATACCCTGATTGATGGAGCCTTGAGTATTTTTATCATGTTTATAGTCAGCTTCATGTGTGCCTGTGTTTGTGTCTATGTTGAATGTAATTTGTGGCTTGTAAATATGGATGTCACCAGACTGCAAAAGAAGTCTACCTACGGGTACAAATAAAGTAACCTGAACCTGAATGATAATAATAAATATACTGTAATAATAATAACAACCAAGAATGCATGAAAACACAGAAAATGCTGGGCATGACCGAGAGCCAAGCCCAGACACTAGAGCTTGCTGTTTTGTACACAAAGGCACTGCATGCCAGTAGGCAAGGCAGGTAAATGCTGACCAACTCTGAAACACTACAGCAGTGACAATGTGGAGAGTTTGCACTGACCGTGATAGGCCGGTGCAGAACTCCCTAAAAGGGTCTCACCCCCACCTCTCACTCCCGCAAATACTAGTTCATGTCTTATGTAAACAAACAAGTAAGAGCAAGTGTGTCAAAATGAAGCAAAATTATCTGTCTGGCAGTGACAAAAGAAAGAAGAAAGAAAGGGGGAGAGGAGAAAAGAAAGCAATAGAGAGGTAAGTAGTGCAAATAATACAGTAGTTAATTTAGCTCAGTTGTTAATTTGGCTTATTTATTATATAAAGGTGATTAATGCTGGTTGAAGGGGCCCCAAGAGACTCTAGAATCACCGCTGGTTATATAGAACAGCAGAAAGCACACAGGAATAAATTTCAGTGTAACCTTAACATTGTGATTTAAATATTTAGGTACAGCTAAAATATCTATTGCACTGACTGAATGTGGAAAACAAATCTCTGAATGTGTTCTGACTACATGCAAATATTCACTATTCAATATTTCCTCCAAGGAATATTTTCTGCTTCAGAGAAAGAGAAATGCCTTCTTATCAAAATATGTAAATATCAATGTGTACCTGCTGCAGGAGTTCTGCATAAAATGAATATCTGTGGCTCCTTTTTTGTACCATTAACATGATGTGTTTTCTCTCTTTCTGGCAGGCACCCATAAGGAATGAAGGTATATATATTCTTTTATATGAAATGCCAAGAAATGCAGTATTCATCTGCTAAAATAGTGTCCTGTCTCCTTTCAGCTGTATAATAATCTGGTGAGACAGATTTCTTTTAATCCAATCTAACAGGCCAGAGACTTATATTTCGACTTGGTAATGTACTGCGATGGGTGTCATGGACATTCCACATCAAAATACAAAGCCAAAAACAAAAAACAATGGAAGTGAAAAAAAAAAAAAAAAAAACAAGTACTGGAAAAGGTTAACAAAGAGGAGGGAGAGTTGCAGCCAAACTCTTGTTAAACACTTTTCTGTTCATGGGAGTTTTGAGAACATGTGGACTCAGAAGTGGCCCGATCGCTGATGTAATCCCACCCCCATGTTCAATCCCTCTGTTACTCTCACCAGCAGCTTCATTATCCCCATACATGTCCTGCACTATTCTCACATAATTTCATATCACCCAGATACTAACTTAAAATATAACTTTTTTCATACTATTCCAATAAACTGATCTTTCTTTGTATTAAATGGCATGAATCACTATCATGTGAACTGTGGTAGACTGCAAGTCTAAAATAGAACATTACTGGCACATGCCTCTAGGGGGAACTACCTGTATTGTTCAGCACTACTATGAAGGGGACACATTAGAATAAGAGTGTGAAAACCCCGCGCAGAATCCATGTTCAGTCTTGTTGTGTGTGTTACAGAATAAACGGCAGAGTTAGCCAAAGAAATAACTCAAGTGTGATCATTGCTACACGGTAGGATATCACACAATTGGCGACGAGGATTAAAAGAAAAAAATCAGCGGCGAGAAACAGAGAACATTGCAAGTGTGGCGAACTCAAGTGACTCCAGTAGTTCGAGTGCAAGTTCAGAGGAGGAAAAACGAGGTTTCCCCACCACGACGAGCAATGGCGGCTGTAATCGGAACGGTAACCCCTTTTGATAACTCGACTCAGTCATGGGAAGAATATAGTGAAATGTTGGACTTTTTCTTCCAAGCTAATGATATTGAGGAGCCAGACAAAAGGAAGGCTGTACTGTTGAGTGGAGTTGGTGCAACTACTTACAGCTTGTTGAGAAATTTAATAAGCCCTGCATTACCGAAAGATAAAACGTACGACCAGATTACTGCGGAGCTTCAGAAGCACTTCAGCCCCAAACCGAGTGAAATAGTGCAACGATTCAAATTTAATTCACGCATAAGGAGGAACACTGAGTCCATAGCAGAGTATGTGGCAGAATTGAGGAAATTAACACTGCACTGTGATTACAAAGACGCATTGGAAGAAATGTTAAGAGACAGACTTGTGTGTGGAGTGAATGATGACCGAATGCAACGGCGACTTTTATCTGAAACAAAACTCACTTTTGTGAAGGCTTTGGAATTATGCCAAGCGATGGAAACAGCATCTAAAGATGTGAGAGAGATGCAAGGGAAACTAACAGAGGACACAGCAACGCATGTTCGTGTGCCTAAGACCCAAGTAGGTGTCCACAAAGTGTCAACTGATAAAAATCATCGCAAATTCCCCAGTTGTTATCGCTGCAAAGGCCAGCACAATGCCGCCGAGTGCAAATTTGCCACTGAGCTGTGTCATAATTGTGGCAAGCGAGGGCACATTAAGAAAGCATGTAGAATAAAGGTGGACAGCGCACAGGTGCTGAAAGCAACAGTTAATGGGCAAAAGTATGAAAACAAGGGCCCAGGAAAGGAACAGCGAGCGAATCAACTGAGAGGGGAGGGAGAAAGTGATACAGAAGACATGGGTTTTCACACAATTTACAACACGTCAGAGGAGCTGACCAAGGTAGCGCCCATCACGCGTACCATGAATGTTAATGGAATGAAAGTAACATTTGAAGTTGATACAGGCTGTGGAGTAACCATATTAAGTAAACAGCAATATACACAACTGTGGAAGAAAACAGACACAGCAGAATTAAATCCCTGTTCATTAAAATTAAAAACATACACAGGAGAGAAGCTAGACGTGCTAGGCATGGCACAAGGGAAGGTGCAACACGAAAACAAAGAAAAGGACTTACCTGTAGTAGTAGTTGGGAGCGAAGGACCAAATCTACTAGGGCGAAGTTGGCTACAAGAACTGGCCATGATTGATCAGTTGGTGAATAAAGTGGAATCTCAGCCCAAATTGCAGCTGGAGGAGATCCTCGAAAGACACGCTGAGGTGTTCAAAGAAGGCGTAGGACAGCTAAAAGGTGTCACTGCAAAGATTAATGTGGACAAGGAGGCCCAACCACGATTCTGCAAACCCCGACCGGTGCCCTATGCAGTCAAGCCACTGGTCGAAAGCGAGCTACAGAGGCTGCTGGATGACAAGATCATTGAGCCAGTGCAGGTTGCAGAATGGGCGGCGCCCATAGTCCCAGTGAGAAAGCCGGATGGCTCCATTAGAATATGTGGAGATTACAAACTCACTGTCAATCGAGCATCACGGGTGGATCAGTATCCAATTCCTAAAGTGGAGGACCTCTTCGCACAGCTGAATGGCGGCCGACACTTCACGAAATTAGACATGAGTCACGCCTACCAACAAGTAGTCCTGGAAGAAGAATCAAGACAGTATGTAACCATCAATACACACAAAGGCTTATATACCTACACACGCTTACCATTTGGAGTAGCTTCCAGTCCTGCTATATTCCAGAGAACTATGGAGGGCATCCTAGGTGGAATTCCGAATGTTGCCGTTTATTTGGATGACATCCTTTGTACAGGACCAAATGAACAAGAACATCTGAAAACGCTGAAGGAAGTGCTTCAACGGTTGGAGAAAAGCGGTCTGAGGTTGAAAAGAAGCAAGTGTGAGTTCATGGGAAAAGAGGTGGTGTTCCTAGGCCACAAGATTAACGCCAGTGGTCTACACCCTCTAACAGACAAAGTGGAAGCCATTGCGGAGGCGCCTGAGCCACAAAATGTTACTGAGTTAAAAGCCTACCTGGGCTTGTTGAACTATTACCATAGGTTCCTCCCAAAGCTCTCCACGCTGCTGGCACCACTACATACCTTACTTAAGAAGGAAGAAAAATGGTCATGGGGGGTCAAGCAGCAGAAGGCGTTTGAAGAGTCCAAAGCGCTACTTCAGTCCTGTAGTGTGTTAGTGCACTATGATTCAAACAAACCACTCATCCTGGCGTGTGACGCATCACCCTACGGTGTGGGTGCTGTACTCTCTCATCGTATGGAGGATGGCTCAGAGAGACCCATAGGGTTCGTCTCAAGAACTCTTAGTGCAGCTGAGAAAAACTACTCCCAGCTAGACAAGGAGGGCCTTGCAGTAGTATTTGGTGTAAAAAAATTCCACAAATACCTGTACGGGAGACAGTTCGCTATAGTGACTGACCACAAGCCACTAATTTCACTGTTCAGTGAAATGAGAGCCATACCCCAGATGACATCTCAGAGAATTCAGAGATGGGCCGTTACATTAGCAGCGTATGAGTACACCATCGTTTACAAAGCCGGACGGGACCATACGAATGCTGACGCGATGAGTAGGCTACCCTTGGATGGAGGAAGAGACAGCACGCCTGAGGAGGAGGAGAGAGTGCTATTGTTTGAAGATATTGGCGTGCCCCTGGTGAACGCACAACAAATAAAGAAGTGGACAGACAAAGACCCTGTTCTAGCAAGAGTGCGAGAATACATCTTGCGAGGATGGCCGAAGATGAACAGTCCTGAGTTCATTCCCTATGCCAGACGACAGGATGAGCTCAGCACCCAGGAAGGTTGTATCCTGTGGGGAGGACGCGTGGTTGTTCCACCACCTGGTAGGAATGCCTTACTGCAACAACTACACCAAGCACACCCTGGCATCACTCGCATGAAAGCGTTGGCGAGGAGCTACATGTGGTGGCCCAACATGGATGCAGAGGTGGAGGCGCTTGTGAAGTCATGTGCGGCATGCCAGGAGAACAGGAACAGTCCTCCAGCAGCCCCACTACATCCCTGGGAAGTTCCAGATAAACCATGGAGAAGAATTCACATTGACTACGCAGGTCCATGGATGGGAAGAATGTTCCTGATCATAGTTGACGCATACTCAAAGTGGATCGATGCATATTCTGTGAGTAGCTCTACTTCTACTGTTACCATTGAATGTCTTAGAAAGAGTTTCAGCCAACATGGGCTACCTGAAATCATAGTATCAGATAACGGTACATGTTTTACGAGTGAACAGTTCCAAGAGTTTTCTGAAAAGAATGGCATACGTCACATCACGACTGCGCCATACCATCCTTCTTCTAACGGCTTAGCCGAGAGGGCCGTGCAGACGTTCAAGTCACTCATGAAAAAGATGACAGGAGACTCTATTGAAACCCGAATGTCGAGAGCTCTGTTCAGCTATCGAATAACACCCCAATCTACAACTGGCAAGTCACCAGCTGAGCTGTTGTGTGGAAGGAAGTTGAGGTCAACATTTGACTTAATACATCCAGACTTCAGAAACAAAGTGCATGATAAACAAGAGAAACAAAAAGGTTATCATGACATGCATGCTAGAGAGAGAATACTGAGAGAAGGAGACGTGGTCTACACCCGCAACTTTGGCTCAGGACCAGCCTGGGTACCAGGAGAAATAACAGAAAAGACAGGCCCTGTGTCATTCAAGGTGACATTAGGTCATGGACAAGTGGTGAGGCGACACATCGACCAAGTTCGTGGTAGGAGCTCCATTCCCCTGCCGATGGCACCAGAGGTGTTGTCTGACACCCATCCTGAGGAGAGCATCAACGAACCACCACTTCAGGTGAAACCTGAGGTAACCGTCTCTGCAGATTCTACGGGCAGCACTGCAGCAGCCGAAACAGTGGAGCAGTCTGAGTCTTCACCTGCAGTTGGCTCACCCGCCGTGAGAAGATCTCAGCGAGCTCGGAGAGCTCCAGACTACTTGAAGGACTATACTTAGTCAGTAGTGAGTTCCCCAGCCACAGGACAAGAATGCGTCCTGGAACCTCACTGGGATGCGGTAGTCAAACCAAATCCCCAGTTAGACTGTTATGTGTGTTATACATGTGAAAAAAAAAAAAAAAAAAAGAAAGAAATTATGTGTATGACACATGTGTTTAAGAAATTAAAAAGTAACTGTGATAGTTCAGGGTTAAATTGGAGTTCCAGGATGTCTAGTAATTGGCTAGTGTAATTAAGAGTAGTTTAATCTAGAGGGGAGGGATGTGGTAGACTGCAAGTCTAAAATAGAACATTACTGGCACATGCCTCTAGGGGGAACTACCTGTATTGTTCAGCACTACTATGAAGGGGACACATTAGAATAAGAGTGTGAAAACCCCGCGCAGAATCCATGTTCAGTCTTGTTGTGTGGGTTACAGAATAAACGGCAGAGTTAGCCAAAGAAATAACTCAAGTGTGATCATTGCTACACGGTAGGATATCACATGAACATTATGAAAAGTGGTTACAAACAGCTGAACTTGTAAGAAAAGGTGACATAGCCCACAATCACTGTTGTATTACAAAAATCAACTTCTCCATTTGTTCTAAAGATGCACATAAGGAGAGCAGAGTTCAAACAAAAAGAAAAGATGAACTGAATCAGTCAGAGTGGCTTTTTCTCTTTAAATTTGTGACAATCCAATCTCACTGCCTTTCTCTCCAAAACTGATTAGTTTATCACATCTTTCAATAAGCAGTACTTTGTAATGTCCACACAATGAGAGAACAGTCGATGAAAAAAGGAAGCACAAAGTGACACCATGCTGGTGTTGACCTACTGAATGTATGACTGAATTATTAAAAGTATAATGTAGTTGGTTACAAATCCTCCTTGACTGTCATACTTTAGCCACTCAGGCATTCGAGTAAAGCTTCTAATTTTAGACTCATGTAGATTACAGTAGTTTAATTGGTCTTTCTGGGAAAATGTTGGATCTGCAGTTTGCTGTGACTGTTTTAATTCTGAAAGGTGCCGCTGCCACACATGCTGAAGATGGGAACTTTGAGGAAGAAAGGACTGAGCTTTATAAATGTCCTCCATTTAAGCTCCCCTAAGTTATAGCCAGCACAGAAGGGATTATAACTCCCTGCAACTGAGTGAAAAAAAAAAGACTGCCTTCTCTATTCTTTGAGAAAAGCACATCGTTTTCAGCGAGTGGGGGTCCGTGACAGTGGAAGATCTGATTTGACACATTGATCAATGAGCAAAGCTTATATTCCCTCAATCAGTGCTGGAGTCTTCAGCCTTATAGTCTGTCAATCAAGCATGACTGCATTTCTGTGTATGACCAAAGACTTACATTTATGCAGGCTGAGTTTTTTTTTTCCCCCCAACAAGCCTCAAAATCCTGATACAAGCTCAAAAATATGAGCCAGCGATGGAACCTCAACAGTTACCTATTAGGTGAGATTAGGTGGTATCAAATAAGGATGCAGTGTTTCATATAAGTCCTCCAAAAATTATGTGCAAAATATTTTGTATATCCCCAACCTCCCAGTACCAAATGTACCGTGTTGAAGATGGTGATGTCATCATTTTCATGATGCTTCTATCGTTAAAAACTACTTAAATCCAAATACAGAGGTGGGAAGGGCAAAGCTCTCCCACCCTGGAGAGCTATTTTTTCTAAAAGCTGCCCTTTTATGCCACTGCCATCCATGTTTACTTTGAATTTCTCATTCACAACGCACTCCATGTTTCACAATTAACTTCATTTAGACATTAAACACACATTTTAGGTGGCTAAGGTTAGGGCAGTCCTTCTGCGCGATGCGATGCCAGGGGGGGGCGCGTATGACCCCGGGGAACAGGCTTTGCTTTTGCCGTGTAAAGTGTAATTGCACATCCACGGCAGCAGGTGGTGCAGTGGCGCTCTCATTGTCAAAGTCTGTGCGGGAGTTTAAAACTTTTTAAATTGCTGTCAACAAACCCCTCGAGAGACACCATGGAGAAATATTTAACAGTAACGAAAAGAAAGGCGGAGAGCGACACAGGTAAAGAGACAAATGAAAGTCTCCCAAAAGCTAAGACGAGGAAATATGACGAAGCTTATCTAGCGCTTGGCTTCACTCTGACTACGGTGGGAGACGAGGAAAGACCGGTGTGTTCACTGTGTCTGAAAGTGTTGGCAGCGGACAGCATGAAGCCAAATAAATTAAGACGTCACCTACAGACATTACATCCTCAACACATTGATAAGCCGCTTGATTTTTTTCAGCGAAAACGTGCAGAGTACGGCCAACAATCATCCCGCTTTGTGAACGCTACATCAGTAAACCAGCGAGCACTTTTAGCATCATTTAAAGTGGCGCACCAAATTGCGTAGTGCAAAAAACCCCACACAATTGTTAAATATATTGGTGCTCCTGTGTTAATGTTCCAGATCAATTTACATTTAACATTATTTATTGATTGAATTATTTTTCTCAGCGTCAAATGGTTCAGTTGGTCAAAAATGTTTCTAGTTTAAATAAGGATTGACATATTTTTTATTTCAGGCACTTTGATGCACTTTAAGTTTTTTTTTCTGTTTTAGACTATAACAGGGTCTCTGTGTGGCATAATAAAGTTAATATTTGTTGAAAGTTGATTTATATTGCTTTTTTCTTTTGTTAATGTTAAAAAGGATACAATTTTAGGTATACTTATACAATTTTTATAGATAATGATCTTATTTATAGTCACCGCGGCGAGTGGGGGGGGCGCAAAATATTTTCTCTTTCCTAGGGGGGGCTTTGCAAAAAATAATTGAGAAGCACTGGGTTAGGGAAATGGTTAGGTTTACGATTACAAAAAGGTGAGGGTCTTATTGATACAGATTGTAAATATAACCTCTGCTATGTTGCTTCATGTCATTATTTACATGACCACTAGAGGTTGCCTAAAATCAAAATGTATATGAATATACAGTTCTGGGAAAAAATAAGAGACCACTGCAAAGCATTTCCTAAATTAGCACCTCTATATGTATGGCAGCCATTCAGTTCAAGTATCTGTTGAGTTCCAACACTAGGACACCTGAGGACAATCAGTACCTCTTTAAGGACACAAGGAGGAACTGGTTAGGTGATCATCTAAGCATGGTAAGATGCATGAAAGCTGTGAATAAAAATTAGAGTTATTACACAAACACAGATTTCTGAGTTCTTCCCAAGTTAAAACCTAAGTATTGTAGTGTTTAAGAATGAACATTAACTTTTTTTTTTTGCTTCATTTGATCTAAAAGCAACATTGTTTTTTTTTTGTTTTTTGTTTTTGGAAAGGGGGGGGGGGTTGTTGCCAGTTGTCATTTTCTGTAAAGAAATGCTGTAAAATGATGAATTGGAATTTAGGTGAGGTTTTTTTTTTTTCAGTAGATTAGAGAACAAAACAAAATTGTTCATTTTACTGAAACATATGTATAAATAGTAAAACTAGATAAAGTGATAATTTTGCAGTGGTGTAAATTTTTTCCAGCATTATATATACAGTGGTGTGAAAAAGTGTTTGCCCCCTTCCTGATTTCTTATTTTTTTGTATGTTTGTCACACTTAAAAGTTTCAGATTATCAAACAAATTTAAATATTAGACAAAGATAACGCAAGTAAACACAAAATGCAGTTTTTAAACAAAGGTGTTTATTATTAAGGGGAAAAAAATCCAAACCTACATGGTCCTGTGCGAAAAAGTGATTGCCCCCTAAACCTAATAATTTGTTGGGCCACCCTTAGCAGCAACAACTGCAATCAAGCGTTTGCAATAACTGGCAGTGACTCTTTTACAGTGCTGTGGAGGAATTTTGGCCCACTCATCTTTGCAGAAGTTGTAATTCAGCCACATTGGAGGGTTTTCAAGCATGAACCGCCTTTTTAAGATCATGCCACAGCATATTAATTGGATTCAGGTCAGAACTTTGACTAGGCCACTCTAAAGTCTTGATTTTGTTTTTCTTAAGCCAGTCAGAGGTGGACTTGCTGGTGTGTTTTGGATCATTGTCCTGCTGCAGAACCAAAGTGCGGTTCAGCTTGAGGTCACGAACAGATGGCCGGACATTCTCCTTTAGGATTTTTTGGTAGACAGCAGAATTCATGGTTCCATTTACCACAGCAAGTCTTCCAGGTCCTGAAGCAGCAAAACAGCCGCAGACCATCACACTACCACCACCATATTTTACTGTTGGTATGATGTTCCTTTTTTGAAATGCTGTGTTACCTTTATGCCAAATGTAATGGGACACACACCCTCCAAAAAGTTCAACTTTTGTCTCGTCAGTCCACAGAGTATTCTCCCAGAAGTCTTGGGGATCATCAAGATGTTTTCTGGCAAAACTGAGACAAGCCTTTATGCTCTTGTTGCTCAGCAGTGGTTTTCGTCTTGGAACTCTGCCATGCAGGCCCTTTTTGCCCAGTCTCTCGTGGAGTCATGAACATTGACCTTAACTGAGGCAAGTGAGGCCCACAGTTCTTTGGATGTTGTTGTGGGGTCTTTTGTGACCTCTTGGATGAGTCGTTGCTGTGCTCATGGGGTAATTTTGGTCGGCTGGCCACTCCTGGGAAGGTTCACCACTGTTCCATGTTTTCGTCATTTGTGGATAATGGCTCTCACTGTGGTTCACTGGAGTCCCAAAGCTTTAGGAATGGCTTCATAGCCTTTTCCAGACTGATAGATCTAAATTACTTTGTTTCTCATTTGTTCCTGAATTTCTTTGGATCGCAACATAATGTCTAGCTTTTGAGGATCTTTTGGTCTACTTTACTTTGTCAGACAGGTCCTATTTAAGTGATTTCTTGATTGAGAACAGGTGTGGAAGTAATCAGGCCTGGGTGTGGCTGGATAAATTGAACTCAACTTTCCAAAGATGTGATAAACCACAGTTAATTTATCTTTTAATGGGGGGGGGGGGCAATTACTTTTTCACACAGGGCCATGTAGGTTTGGATTTTTTTTTACCCTTAATAATAAACACCTTCATTTAAAAACTGCATTTTGTGTTTACTTGTGTTATCTTTGGCTAATATTTAAATTTGTTTGAGGATCTGAAACATTTAAGTGTGACAAATACACAAAAAAATGAGAAATCAAGAAGGGGGCAAACACTTTTTCACACCACTGTATGTATATATTGTAAGAGCATCAGGTAAAAATGATGACATAAGGCTTTTACTGTTGGAGGACAGTCTGCTTTTACAGTAAAATTTTTTCATAGCCAAACTGCTCAGTAAACAAACAAACTCCAGCACCGGAACACAGACGTGAAAGGGACATAACCCTTTTTATCTAATGACAATGTTTTCCAAATGTGAAAATTAGCATTAAAAGCCTTATATAAACACACATCCTTATAATAAAAATTTTAATCTCCTGGGAACCTCTACAATTCACTCATTGTACTTGTTAACGTACTACTATATGCTACCAATTCTGATGCTTTTTAGTACATTTGTTCTCACCGCTACCAGACCTCAACATGCACTCCCTTGTACATGGGAGTGACTCAGTAGTTTGCATTGTCTTCCACTAACACAGACACCAGCAGCAAATTGGCATCTCTCATTCAGGCCTTTTCCTCAGACTACGGGATATGTAACATCTAGCAGTTCCTGCATCTCAAATGCAGAAAGTACTCATTCTTTTCCATTGTCCATAGCACATATTCTATTATTTATTGACATTCAACAACTTCCACTATCACAACTGTGATTATCAGAGCATTGTCATATCAGACCACACTCCACTAGATCTGTGTTTCTACTGGGTTTTCCACAACAGAGTAGGTGTTGGAATTTTAACTCCACTCTACTACCAGATGACAACTTTGTGGAATTTATGGGGAGAAAAAAATATTTATTTTATTATATTTATATTAATATTTTTTCCAAGCCTGTTCCAGCACTTGTAAAGGTGCAGGTACTTATTTCTGTTATATACTTAGTGATGGGTGGGATAGTTTTTAATTGGGAAGGTTTGTTTCCTCCTTCTATAGGATTCATTTATTTATTCTCTTAACTGCTTAATCCTTTTCTGTCAAGGTGGGGGTTGATGGAGGACTCAGACGCAGGCAGGATCAGATACAATAATGATATTTTATTAACAAAAGACTGAAGCAAATAAATAACAGCACATGGAATGAAAAGCGGAACTTAAACCAGACTAAACAGAACTTACTTGGAAACAAATACAGTATTCAGGCAGGACATTTTCAGGATCCAGCAGACACAAGACTAGAAACATCACAAGGAATATCAGTGACGCCACACCTGACACAGACTGACACTGGGATATATAGATAGGGGTAATTAACAAACACAAGACAGGTGGGCATGATCAAGGGTATCAGGGAAGTGGCTGCAGGTGGGAAGTACAGGATGGGTGGAGCTTCACAGACAAACACAGACAGGGAGTGCACATGAAGCACAACAATGAATCACCTTCCACATTGCCCTCAGCCACCTGGAAAGCCCCAATACATACACTAGAATGCTGTTTGTTGATTTCAGCTCATCATTCAATTCTGTCAGCCCCAGCCGACTGATCAACAAATTACAGACACTGCAGCTCGGAACCCCCCTTTGTCGGTGGATCAAGGACTTTCTGACAAATAGACCCCAGCATGTCAGGATGGGTACTTCTACATCCTCCACTATCATCCTTAATACTGGTGTTCCTTAGGGTTGTGTTTTGAGTCCAGTCCTGTTTATCTTATACACCCATGACTGTGTCGCCACTCATGGCTCCAATACCATCATCAAATTTGCAGATGACACAACCGTCGGGGGATTGATTCACAACAATGACAAGGTACCTTATAGAGAGGAGGTCCAGACGCTGGTTGCCTGGTACAGTGACAACCATCTCTACCTTAACAGCAGGAAGACCAAAAAAATCATTATTGATTTCCGAAAATCAAGGACCACACCGCATTCATGCCTGAGCATCAATGGAGAAGAGGTGGAACGTGTCACAGACTTCGAGTTCCTCGGGTTGTACATCTCAGTGGACCTGGGTTGGACTGCGAACACCAGTCACATTATCACAAAAGCCCAGCAATGTCTCTTCTTCCTGAGAACACTGAAGAGGAACAAACTCCCTCCACCTCTGTTGAGGAACTTTTATTGCTGCGCAGTACAGAATGTCCTTACTTAAGGATGCACGGTGCGGTATGCTAGCTGCACTGCAGCGGAGAGAAAATGGCTGTAGCAGGTCATCAAGACAGCTCAGTGGATCATTGGCTCCCTACTTCCATATCTGGATGAAATCCACTCAAGCAATCTCCTCCAAAGGGCCACAAAGATCCAGAGAGACCCTACCCATCCAGCACATTCTTTGTTCACCAGCCTCCCTTCTGGCAGACTCAGAATCATGCAAGCTCAAATCAACAGACTCAAACACAGCTTTTTCCTATGGCTGTGAAGAGACTGCTGAAAGAATTATGAACACCCCCCTCCCACACACACACACACACACACACACACACACACACACACACACACACATCCAGACTACCTCAATACTCCCAGTCCATCTGTGCAATAATTAGGACTATTGTAATAACTGTTCTTTCTGCACTCTGATGAAACGCATAGGATTTTAGATCCACTTGATATTACATTGCTAGTTGGTTTTAATCCATATTTATTTGTATGTATGTATATATATATATATATATATATATATATATACATACACCTGTCATAGCCAGGAGTGGTGCTGGGGATAAGCTCCCATCAGCAATCAAAAAATGCTCCTTATGGCGTGTGTCTCAAATAGCCTCTGACAACCAAGTCCGACTCCTGGCCTGCTCATGTGGCTTAGCTTTTAAGTCTGGCAGAACTGCTTCTAGTGACAAGAGAAGGGGCGAAGGCGAGTCTCTGGTGCCTTCAAACCAGATGCTTGGGGTAGATGGGGCTCGACATCCTGTGAGGGCAGTCTATCTAGGGGAAGGAAAACCCTCATTTCAAACCTCTGCTGCCTTGCGGCATACCCGGTCATGGAAAAGGCTTCGGGAGTCAACCCTGAGGTAAAATCCGGAGTCAAAACCCCTAAGGCAGTCCATCGTTGATTTAAACTTCATTCTGGCAGCTCCTGGGATGGCACTGGTGCCAAACTGTAACAGCCTTGCTGTTCCTTTGGATCCATCAGCAACGGGGGGGGGGGGGGGTGCTACATGGGCAACAGCCTGTCCTCCATGTCACATTGCCCAGGCTAGCATCCAGCAACACTCACTAACACAAACTCACACCCTACACCCTGGAGAGGTCACTCCAGCTTCGCTTGCAGTGTCAACACAACACAGGGAACAACAGTTACCGGTTATAAGTCATTGCTCGATTGGCGCAGAGCTTGGTGCCAGGGGTTGTTCCTGACGGTGGGACGGATCCTTGGATCTCACTGGACAACTACTGCCCGCCTCAAGATGGGCAGCCCCTAGCCAGTATGGTGTTGTCCCGCTACAGTCTGCCAGCCTCATTGGGTACATGGGGATCAGGAAACCTGCAAACCGCAGACTGCAATTGTCACACCAGGAAACAAAACAAAACAATGAAAAGAACCAGCTTTGAAACTGGGATGTTGGAACATTTGGACAATGATGACCGGTCTTTTTGAAAACCTTCAGGACATCAGTGACTCCAGGAAAACAGCTGTCATAAATGAAAAGATCAGGAGTCTGCATGTGGACATTGCCACCCTTCAGGAAACACACCTTGTGGACTCAGGCATGCTGAAGGAGAAGGACTACACATTCTTCTGGCAGGGGAAAGGCTCTGACGAGCCAAGGGAGCATAGAGTCGGCTTTACAGTGAAGAACAACCTGCTGAATATGGTAGAGCCAGGCAGCAACCGCACAGAGCATCTCCTCGCTCTTCACCTCAAAACCACCAAAGGCCCAGTCACCCTTGTTAGCATGTATGCCCCGACACTGTCTTCCACACTGTACACAAAGGATGAGTTCTATGAGAAGCTCGCATCCATCATCGCAAGCATCCCCAGCAAGGAGCAACTTGTTCTCCTGGGTGACTTCAATGCCAGAGTTGGTGAAGATCATGACCCGCGCAAGGCCCCCGGCCCAGACGGCGTGTCTCCCTCCACCCTGAGACTCTGTGCGAAACAGCTGGCTCCTGTATTCACAGACATTTTTAACACCTCCCTTAAGTTATGCCACGTGCCATCCTGCCTCAAATCCTCCACCATCATCCCTGTCCCCAAGAAGCCACGGATCACTGGACTTAATGACTACAGACCTGTAGCGCTCACCTCTGTAGTCATGAAGTCCTTTGAGCGCCTGGTCCTGTCCCACCTCAAGTCCATCACCACCCCTCTCCTGGACCCGCTGCAGTTTGCCTACCGAGCCAACAGGTCTGTAGACGATGCAGTCAACCTGGCCCTCCACTCCATCCTGCAGCACCTGGGCTCCCCGGGAACCTACGCCAGGATCCTGTTTGTGGACTTCAGCTCCGCATTCAACACCATCCGCCCCGCTCTGCTCCGGGACAAGCTGTCCCTGCTCAACGTGCCTGACTCCCTCTGCAGGTGGATCATCGACTTCCTGACGGACCGGAGGCAGCATGTGCGGCTGGGAAAGACTGTCTCAGACTATACTAGCATCAGCACCGGATCACCCCAGGGCTGTGTACTTTCCCCCCTACTCTTCTCCCTTTACACCAACTCCTGCACCTCCAGCCACCAGTCTGTCAAGTTGATCAAGTTTGCGGACGACACCACCCTCATCGGGCTCATCTCCAACGGCGACGAGTCCGCCTACAGGAGAGAGGTGGCCCAGCTGGCGTCCTGGTGCAGCAATAACAACCTGCAGCTGAACGCTCTGAAGACAGTGGAGATGATTGTAGACTTCAGGAAAGTCACTACTCCTCTGCCCCCCCTCACCCTCTCAGGCTCTCCCATCACCACTGCTGATTCCTTCCGCTTCCTAGGCACTACCATCACCAGGGACCTCAAATGGGAGCTGACCATCAGCTCACTCATCAAAAAAGCCCAGCAGAGGATGTTCTTCCTGCGGCAGCTGAGGAAGCTCAAGCTACCCACCAAGATGTTAGTGCAGTTCTACACAGCCATCATCGAGTCCATCCTCACCACCTCCATAACCGTGTGGTATGCAGGAGCCACTGCCAGGGACAGACTAAGGCTGCAGCGCGTCGTGCGCACTGCTGAGAAGGTGATCGGCTGCAAGCTCCCATCTCTCCAGGATCTGTACATCTCCAGGACCCGGAGGCGTGCTGGCCGGATCATAGCCGATCCCTCACACCCTGGTCACGTACTGTTTGCCCCCCTCCCCTCTGGTAGAAGACTTCGGTCCATCCAGACTAAAACCTCCCGTCACATGAACAGCTTCTTCCCCTCTGCCATTAGACTGCTGAACACTAAGTGACTCTCGTGCACCATGTACAGCAGCTCAACCAGACTCATGTCAATCATCACTGTTTTCTTCCTGCATTACCGACTGCACTATATAGTTCTCCACAGTATCTGCTGCTGGCTAATATATATTTTAACTGTTGACCAGTATCACTTAATCTTATCCTACACTTTATTACATGTATAGTTTATTTCTCTTATCTTATCATGTTTAATGTTGCAGCATTGTACCGAGACAAATTCCTAGTTTGTGTACTACATGAACAATGGCAATAAACCTGATTCTGATTCTGATTCTGATTCTGATTCTGACTCATGGTCCTATTGCCTTGGACAGTTTGGTGTGGGCACAATGAATGATAACGACCAACGACTGCTTGAGCTTTGCTGTTACCACGAATTGTGCATAGCCAACTCCTACTTCAGGACCAAGCCTCAGCACAAGGTTTCTTGGAGACACCCATGCTCAAACCACTGGCATCAGCTAGATCTTATCCTGGTCAGGCGTGCTGCCATCAAGAACGTCCTCCACACATGCTCTTAAAACAGTGCGGACTGCGACACAGATCACTCCCTGGTCTGCTGCAAGATCAGGCTACAGCCAAAGAGGATCCACCACTCAAAGAAACAAGGGAACACCCACATTGATGTCAGCAAGATGTCTCAACCATACCTCGTGGAAAAGTTTGCAGAGACCTTCAAGAAGGAAATGCAAACCTCACAGCACAGAGACTCTGCCACAGAGAAGTGGGAAGTGCTGCGGGACACCATGCACCACACCACCTTGGCTACCTTGGGAAGAAGTCCTCCAAGTCTCACGACTGAATTCCATTCAGACTAAAACCTCCCGGCACATGAACAGCTTCTTCCCTTCTGCCATCAGACTGCTGAACACTAAGTGACTTATTGACTCTCGTGCACTAAGTACAGCAGCTCAACCAGACTCATGTCAATCATCACTGTTTCTGTTGCATTACCGTCTGCAGTATGTGGTACTCCACAATATCTGCTGCTCGCTAATATATTTAAAAACTGCTTTGACTAGTATTACTCATTCTTATTCTACACTTATTGCATGTATAGTTTTTTATTTCTTTTATCTTATCATGTTTAATGTTGCAGCATTGCACCGAGACAAATTCCTAGTTTGTGTACTACATGAACAATGGCAATAAATCTGATTCTGATTCTGACTGGTTTGAGGTCAAGTCCACAGAGATGACTCCCGTCATCGAAGCCAAGCGCGCTGCCCTCACCGAGTATAAGCGGTCGCTCAGTGAGAAGAGCCTGCAGATTCTCAGGCTTGACAGGAGCAAAGCTCAGCAGACTGCCAGGCATTGCACCAACAAATACTGGACAGAGCTCAGTGAAGACATCCAGACAGATGCTGCTACAGGCAACATTAGAGGGATGTATGATGGCATCAAGAAGGCACTCGGACCAGTCCAGAGCAAGAGAAGCTCCTCTCAAATCTTCCACTGGGGTAGTAATTACAGACAAGGGCCAATAGATAGAGAGATGGGTGGAACACTACTCTGACCTCTACTCCAGACAGAACACAGTGTCCCCCACAGCTCTTGACACCATCGAGTGTATGCCAATCATACAGGAGCTGGATGTAGATCCAACCATAGAGGAACTCAGGAAGGCCATCGACAGTTTGACCTTAGGCAAAGCCCCAGGCAGCGACGAGATTCCTCTGGACCTGATCAGACATTGCAAGACTACCCTCCTGCTCCCATTGCATGAAGTCCTCTGTCAGTGCTGGCAAGAAGGGGCTGTACCACAGGACATGAGGGACGCCAAAATCATCACCCTCTATAAGAACAAGGGCGAAAGAAGTAACTGCAACAACTACAGAGGCATCTCTCTACTCAGCATCGTCGGCAAAGTCTTTGCTCGAGTCATTCTGATCCAAATGCAGAAGCTGGCAGAATGCATCTACCCAGAGTCGCAGTGTGGCTTTCGTGCCAAGAGCTCAATGGTAGACATGGTCTTCTCCCTCCGCCAACTCCAGGAGAAGTGCAGAGAACAGCAGATACCCCTGTATGTCGCCTTCATAGATCTCACCAAGGCGTTTGACCTTGTCAGAAGACACAGCCTGTTCAAGATTCTCCAAAAGATAGGCTGTCCACCAAAGCTGCAGCGCATGTTCGAGTCTTTTCACTCAGACATGAAGGGGACTGTGCCGTTCAACAGGAGTTCCTCTGACCCCTTCAACATCTGCAGTGGCGTAAAACAAGGCTGCGTCCTTGCTCCCACACTGTTTGGGATATTCTTCACCGTTTTCCTAAACTATGCACCAGGTCAGATGGCAGGCTATTCAACCTTGCCCGCCTCAAAGCCAAGACAAAGGTTCATGAAACGCTTATCAGAGACATGCTGTCTGCTGATGACACAGCAATTGCAACACACACCCAACAGGAGCTGCAGACACTGATAGACCACTTCTCACAAGACTGCAATGATTTTGGACTCACCATTAGCCTGAAAAAGACCAATGTCCTGGGACAAGACTTGAATCACCACCTGCCATCACCATCGATGACTATGAACTTGACGTCGTCCACCACTTCACCTACCTAGGCTCTACCATAACTGACAATCTCTCCCTTGACACAGAAATAGACAGGAGGATTGGGAAGGCAGCTACAACGTTCACTCGCCTCACAATCAGAGTGTGACCAAACCCCAAGCTGTCGGTGAAGACAAAGATGGCAGTGTACAACACCTGTGCCACCAGTACACTGCTGTACGGCAGTGAGTCATGGACAACATATGCCAGACAGGAGAAGCGACTCAACACCTTCCATCTGCGAAGCATCCACTGCATCCTGGACATATCCTGGCAGGACAGGGTAACCAATGCGGATGTCTTGAATTGCGCGGGACTTCCCAGCATGTTCACTCTCCTCTGACAGCGCAGGCTGCGCTGGCTATGCCATGTCCACCGCATGGACGATGGGTGAATCCCAAAAGACATCCTGTATGGAGAACTGGGCTGCACGGTGGCGCAGTGGTTAGCACTGCGGCAGCACAGTTTACCCTTGGCCGGAGGATTGTGGGGATCGTGGGATCGTGGGTTCGATTCCAGCCCCTGACCAACAGTGATCTGTGTGGAGTTTGCATGTTCTCCCCGTGTTGCGTGGGTTTACTCCGGGATTTCTCCGGTTTCCTCCCACATGCCAAAGACATGCATGTTAGGTTAATTGGCTGTTCTAAATTGTCCCTAGATATCTGTTTCCTATAGGCCCTTAGAATAGAGGGTTAGTATTAATGAAAGCGCTTTGAGTGGTCTTTGTGACTAGAAAAGCGCTATATAAGTGCAGGTTAGTTAGTTAGTTAGAACTGGCATCTGGGAGGAGATCCACTGGTCATCCCCGCTCCGGTACAAAGATGTCGTTAAGAGAGACATGAAGGCCACCGACATCAACCTAGAGACCTGGGAGTTCCTAGCAGGTGACCGTGGAAAGTGGAAAGGGACCCTGAAGCAACATCTGAAATCAGGGGAGGTGAAAATGATGACCACTGCTGCAGAAAAACGAGCACGCAGGAAGGAAAGCAGCAGCTCCAACAGACCAGAGACTACACACAGGTGTGACCTTTGCGACAGAGACTGCAACTCCCACATCGGTATATTTAGCCACAGATGGCGCTGCTCCAGGCAAGCAGACAACCAGAACTAGGATGCTTCACCCATGGTCAACCCTGACTGACAGAGTGTCATGGCCGCCAATCACGGCACTTGTGTACGCACCTGCCTGTCATCTCCTGCGGCCCTATTTATTCCCATCAGGACCAGTGCTGGGCACGGAGTCGTCTGATTCCTTCCGTGAATCACGCCACACCCTGCCTCTGTGCTTCCCTGCACTGAATTCTTCAGCCTTCGGCTTCCAAGCCCAGCTGTACGACGTCCGGGTCAGTTTCGCCCGGACCAACAACCAAGTAAACGCTATAGCTTCTAAACCTGTCCATTCCCCTGTGCACAGGCGGAGCCCGCAACGGCGGACCTCCTTCTCCCTCCAGGCAGCGGACTTTTATTCCACCTCCAGCTAACCTGCCCGCAGACACTGTCTCCCTGGCCGCAGCTTCGGTGCCACCTGAAGACACTTCAACATTTGTTGAAAGTAAGCACTATAACATCTAACGTGCTACATAGGTGAACTGTAAGCTAACGGCCCTTGTCTCTTTACAGGGTTGCCAGTTTGTACGGTGCTCTGCCGGCCCAGCTGGAATACATGGATTGCACTACACCATATTACACCATATAACTGCGCTCACGCACCCACTCACTCACGTTAACAAAATAAAGTACGTTAATTGTGTTAATCCTGAGTCGTGTCTGTTCTGTGGGTCACCTGCTTTGAACGCAATTGAACGAGGAAAAGTGCCCCGGGGGAGGTTGTTTGCCCAGCAGGAACGGCTCCAGCGGGCTATTTACGGGAGACAAGTAATTGGAAGCTCTTGTGCCTGACTAATCTTTTTATCGAAGATGTAGAAGATTTGTACGTCTTCGTAGTAATGGTGATTGGGATCGTTCTGATTGGATCTGGGATTGTCCTGGTGTACCGCAAATTGTTGAAGATGGATACAACCTATCAAAATGCTGGCCAGGCGAGGTTCATCCATCAAATTGAAAAAATGGAGAAGACCCTGATAGCGACAAATGGAGAACTGTCTCGGAAGGTGGATTACATCATGATTACGCTTAGGTCTATCCACGATGGACTCAACTCCCAGCAATGAAGGATTAAGTACTGAATCTGTAAGAGAATATAAAGTTTTTCTCTGTGTTCAGTACCATTCGGCTTTAATCCGGCTCCCTCACAAAAATCCTCCTGATCATCATCTGCAGTCTGTGTTTTTCAAAACATTGAGCTCATGGCCTTCGGACAGGCAGCTGCATGGCCAAGGACAAAAAACTGCCAGCAGTTAGACACAACATCTCCTGCCAAAGAGTCCTTGTTGTTCTTAACTGATACAACACTCACATTTCAACATTACACTCATACTGATCCACACAACTGACGATAAAGATGACTCACACACTGCTCTCTCTGTGTCTTGTGAACTTTTGGTCTGCTGATTGTGCATTGAGGGCTTTTTTTTCTTTGTAATCATAATATTGATCATATGTGACTACTATTCTGAAATCAATGATTTTTTTGCTCCTTCCTATTGCATTATTCTTATGCCACCTGTACCCTTCTGTTGGCAGGCGCGTTTCAGATGCCGCCGCGTCACCGGAAATGCAGGTTCATTTTCTGTGTCAAGTCAAATCCCTCGTATGTTATCAGAATCTGTTAATGTACTTGGCAATAAATTCTTTCTGAGTCTGAGTCTGACCTGAACCATGTCAGTACGACTCCGCCAAAGTGACCCGGCAGACAGCGCACTTGTGCGCCGTATTAACCATCTCGAGGCTCGGGTAGACCAATTAGCGTACCAACAACAGGTGATGCTAACTCAGCTAACTCGCATCACCGATAGGTTAGATCATTTAGCTAGCCCACAGGGGTTCCCCACAGCACCAGCTAGCTCCTCAGCTCCCGCTAGTTCTCCACCACTAGCTCTTCACCTAGCCCTCACTCTACAGGTTCCCTAGTCGGCTCACTCCCGTCCCTACTCCCGCCCGCTTTAAAAGGGTGTTGGGAGAAGCCAGGGGGTTCCTCATGCAGTGCGAAATCATGTTCCAACGGGTTCCCGGAGATTTTCCCACTGACCAGAGCCATATTGGCTATATGATCAATCTGTTAGAGGGGCGGGCTTTAGCATGGGCTTATGCAGTTATGGCTAGGGCCGATTATGCTTCTATGACATATGCTCAATTCACCCAGGAATTCCAGGAAGTGTTTAGTCACTTGAACCGGGAAGATGCACTCACCTCTTGCCTGTTAAACCTTCGGTAGGGGTCGAGGGCAGTCGCCGATTACGCTGTTGACTTCCGGGTCGTAGCTACGGAGGTCGGGTGGGAAGATGCCTCCCTGAGTAGTATATTCCTGAGGAGTTTGAGCCCTAGCCTGCGGGATGAGCTGGCCTGCCTGGAGAAACCTCCACGCTGCATGAGTGTATCTCCCTGGCCATTAGCCTTGACAACTGTCTGAGGGAACAAGCTGCAGAGTGTAAGACTTCCGGCTGCACGGAGAATAGGCCACGTCATCTACTGACCTCTCTGAGGACCAAGAAACAATGATAGTGGGGGGGGGGGGGTCGAAACTTCCTGCGGAAGAGAGCCAGCGTCGCCGTGAGTTGGGGTTGTGTGTCTATTGTTGGAGCGAGGAGCATGACCTGAATTCCTGTCCTAGGCAGCCAAAAGGGGAAGTCCGTGCATCGAAGCAGGGGGCCTCACGGACGTAAAAGACAACAATCCCCTCACCCACTTTCTCATTCCTATTCGGTTTTGCTTTGGTCACCAAGAACATAAAACACATGCACTCATTGACTCAGGGGCCAAGCAGAGCTTCATTTCTAGGAGTCTGGCAACCCGTCTGGGTCTACCTATGCAGCCGTTAAAAACTCCCCTTAAGATTATTGCCCTGTCGAAGGCGGTGTTGGCTACTGTCACTCATCGGGTCACCTCGGTGCCAGTCATCATTTCGAGCAACCATCGGGAGGAGTTAAATCTGTTTGTCCTACCGGTGTTATTGTCCCCGGTCATTCTGGGCTACCCTTGGCTGCATCTGCACAACCCTTCAATTGACTGGCATTCGGGAAGTATCGTGTCGTGGAGCCCTTTCTGCCTGAGTGCCTGTCTGCAGTCTGCTGCATGCTCGCCTGCCACGTCTTTGGATGTCCCTGCCTCTCCTCCCCCGGATCTGTCAAAAGTGCCACCGGAGTACCATGACCTTGGGGCCGTCTTTAGTAAATCCCAAGCCCTTTCCCTCCCCCCTCACCGACCATATGATTGTGCTATTAATCTGCGGACCGGCGCTCCTCTGCCATCTAGCAGACTTTACAACCTGTCTGCTCCAGAGCACGCAGCCATGGACTCATATATTAAGGAGTCTCTCAGCTCAGGTATCATTAGACCTTCATCTTCGGCGGTGGGGCGGGGTTTTTCTTCGTGGGGAAGAAGGACGGCTCCCTCAGGCCCTGCATCGACTTCCGGGAGCTCAACAACATCACTATCAAGGATAAGTATACTCTCCCCCTCCTTAACTCTGCATTCGATTCCCTCCGGGGGGCTTGCTGCTTTACCAAATTAGACCTGCGCAATGCCTATCACCTGGTGCGGATACGTGAGGGGGATGAGTGGAAGACGGCCTTTAGGACCCCTAGTGGGCATTTTGAATACTTGGTCATGCCGTTCGGGCTGACCAATGCTCCGGCTGTCTTCCAGCGTCTTATTAATGATGTTTTGAGAGATTTTCTGGGCACCTTCGTGTTTGTCTACCTTGACGACATTCTAATCTTTTCTCAGTCCATGGAAGAGCATCGCGTGCACGTCAGGCGAGTCTTGCAGCGGCTGCTGGAGAATAAGCTCTACGTCAAGGCAGAGAAATATGAGTTCCACGTCTCCAGGACCTCTTTCCTCGGCTTCATTATTGCCCCGAAGGAGATCATCCCGGACCCAGTAAAAGTGAAGGCGGTGGTGGACTGGCGCACCCCCGCATCGAGGAAACAGTTGCTGCAGTTCTTGGGCTTCGCTAACTTCTATTGCCGGTTTATTAGGTTTATTAAGGACTACAGCCGCATTTCCCTCCCCCTCACCAACTTGACCTCTACCAAGGTTCCCTTTCACTGGACGGAAGAGGCGGACGCCGCGTTCTCGGAGTTGAAGGTCAGATTTTCATCTTCGCCTATTCTGACGTAGGTGGATCCCACCCTTCAGTGCCTGGTGGAGGTGGACGCCTCTGATTCTGGGGTGGGGGCTGTGCTATCCAAGCGTTCTCCGGCAGACAGTAAGAGCCACCCCTGCGCCTACTTCTCCCACCGCCTGTCCCCAGCAGAACGAAATTACGACATCGGGGATAGGGAGCTGTTGGCAGTGAAACTGGCCCTGGAGGAGTGGTGGCATTGGTTGGAAGGAACTTCACAACCATTCATTGTCTGGACCGACCACAAGAACCTGGAGTACCTTCGGACCGCCAAGAGGCTGAACGCCCGACAGACCCGCTGGTCGCTGTTTTTTGGACGGTTCGACTTTACCATCACCTACCGCACTGGGTTGAAGAACACCAAGCCCGATGCCCTGTCTCGTCAGTTCGCCCCAGAGACAGCAAAGAAGGCCGAGCACCCCATCCTCCCTCCAACATGTGTCGTGGGTGCCCTTGCTTGGGGAATTCCGGATAAGGTTATAAGGGCGCAGTCTGACGAAGCTGACCCGGGGGGGGCGGGGGTCCAGCGGGCAAATTGTTTGTTCCCACAGCGGTCCGAGGGGAGGTCATCCAGTGGGGGCATACCTCCAAATTCGCCTGCCATTCGGGTAGGGCACGCACGGTGGCGCTCCTACAAAGGTCGTTTTGGTGGCCATTCCTCCAGAAGGACGTGGGGGAGTACATCCTCGCCTGTCCTGAGTGTGCTACTGGGAAGACATCCTCATCGCGCCGACCGGGCTGCTCCACCACCTCCCCATCCCGGGTAGACCATGGTCCCACGTGGCGCTGGATTTTGTCACAGGCCTCCCCACATCCAATAACTTCACCACCATCCCCACGCTGGTGGACAGATTTTCCAAGGCGGCTCATTTCATCCCCCTGCGGGGGTTACCGTCTGCCAAAGAGACAGCTGATCTGCTGGTTCAGCATGTAATTCGGCTGCATGGCATCCCTCAGGACATAGTATCGGACCGAGGGCCCCAGTTTATCTCCAAGGTCTGGAAGGCCTTTTGCACCACCTTAGGGGCTACGGCGAGCTTGTCCTCCGGCTATCACCCACAATCCAATGGGCAATGTGAACGAGCCAACCAGGAGGTGGAAGCAGTGCTGCGGTGTGTCACTGCCGCCAACCCATCATCATGGAGCACACACTTCCCTTGGATTGAATACGCCCATAACACATCGGTGTCCTCGGCCACCGGCATGTCCCCCTTCGAGGCGTTGTTGTTACAACCCCCCGCTGTTCCCTGAAGAGGAGAGGGACATTGCCGTTCCATCGGTTCAGGCCCCTTTAAGATGCTGTTGGCGGATTTGGAAGGTAGCCAGAAAGGCACTGCAATGGACGGCGGAACGCAACACTACGGTGGCGAATCGACGCAGGGTTCCGGGCCCGGCTTATCAGGTGGGTCAGAAGGTATGGCTCTCTACAAAAAACATCCACCTGAAGGCGGAACGCAAGAAGACCGCCCAGCGGTTCATTGGCCCGTACCCTATATGTCGAATTATTAACCCAGTGTCTGTGCGTCTAACTCTCCCCCCCTCCCTCCGCATCTGTCCAACTTTTCATGTCTTTTCATGTCTCTCAGATTAAGCCTGTCTCCTCCAGCCCGTTGTATCCCCCTCCCAGGTCTCCACCTCCATCGAGGGTGATCGACGGTAAGCCCGTCTCTTCCATTCTGGACGTCCGCCGCCGGAGGCGTGGCCTGCAGTACCTGGTGGACTGGGAGGGCTATGGGCCGGAGTGGAGGTCCTGGGTGTGTCCCGCCCTCGTGCTCGACAAGCAGGTCATCAGGGACTTCCATCGGACACACCCGGGTAGGTTGGAACGCACACCGAGAGGCGTGCCGTAGGGGGGGGGAGTACTGTCATGGCCGCCAATCACGGCACCTGTGTACGCACTTGCCTGTCATCTCCTGTGGCCCTATTTATTCCCATCAGGACCAGTGCTGGGCGCGGAGTCGTCTGATTCCTTCCGTGAATCACGCCACACCCTGCCTCTGTGCTTCCCTGCACTGAATTCTTCAGCCTTCAGCTTCCAAGCCCAGCTGTACGACGTCCGGGTCGGTTTCGCCCAGACCAACAACCAAGTAAGCGCTATAGCTTCTAAACTTGTCCATTCCCCTGTGCACAGGCGGAGCCCACAACGGCGGACCTCTTTCTTCCTCCAGGCAGCGGACTTTTATTCCACCTCCAGCTAACCTGCCCGCAGACATTGTCTCCCTGGCCGCAGCTTCGGCGCCACCTGAAGACACTTCAACATCTGTTGACAGTAAGCACTATAACATCTAACGTGCTACATAGGTGAACTGTAAGCTAACGGCCCTTGTCTCTTTATAGGGTTGCCAGTCTGTACGGTGCTCTGCCAGCCCAGCTGGAATACATGGATTGCACTACACCACATTACACCATATAACGCACTCACGCACCCACTCACTCACGTTAACAAAATAAAGTACGTTAATTGTGTTAATCCTGAGTCGTGTCTGTTCTGTCAGTCACCTGAACCATGTCACAGAGGCCTAAGACTAAAAAGATGTGTGTGTATATATGTATATGTTGATTTTAAAATATTGCTTACTTTTTATATACATATTTATTTTAATATAAACTTTACACTGTAGCTGCTATTAAGTGATTGCTACTAAGCAGAATTTCATTGTATCTTGCTGTGCAATGACAATAAAGTTTCTTCTTTGGACAACAACGCAGGAGTAACACAGAGAGGGCAGTGGTACAAATAATAAACATAAAGTGATGTGAAAAAGTGTTGCCCCCCTTCCTGATTTCTCATTTTTTTGTATGTTTGTCACACTGCAGGGACTGCTAGATGTTATATATCCCGTAGTCTGAGGAAAAGGCCTGAATGAGAGATGCCGATTTACTGCTGGTGTCTGTGTTAGTGGAAGACAATGCAAACTACTGAGTCACTCCCATGTACTGTATAAGGGAGTGCATGTTGAGGTCTGGTAGTGTTGAGAACAAATATACTAAAAAGCATCAGAATTGGTAGCATATACTGTACGTTAACAAGTGCAATAAGTGAATTGTAGAGGTTCCCTGGAGATTAAAATTTTTATTACAAGGATGTGTGTTTATGTAAGGCTTTTAATGCTAATTTTCACATTTGGAAAACATTGTCATTAGATAAAAAGGGTTATGTCCCTTTCACGTCTGTCTTCCGGTGCTAGAGTTTGGTTGTTTACTGAGCAATTTGGCTATGAAAACATTATACAATAAAAACAGACTGTCCTCCAACAGTAAAAACCTCATATCATCATTTTTACCTGACACTCTTACAATCTATACATACAGTGGTGTGAAAAAGTGTTTGCCCCCTTCCTGATTTCTCATTTTTTGTATGTTTGTCATACTTAAATGCTTCAGATCATCAAACAAATTTATTATTAGACAAAGATAACACAAGTAAACACAAAATGCAGTTTTTAAGTGAAAGTGTTTATTATTAAGGGGAAAAAATCCAACCCTACATGACCCTGTGTGAAAAGTTAAAACATAAATTAAATGTGGTTTATCACATCTTTGGAAAGCTGAGTTCAGTTTCTCTAGCCACACCCAGGCCTGATTACTGCCACACCTGTTCTCAATCAAGAAATCACTTGAATAGGACCTGCCTGACAAAGTGAAGTAGACCAAAAGATCTTCAAAAGCTAGACATCATGCTGTCATCCAAAGAAATTCAGGAAACAACGTAACAAAGTAATTGAGCTCTATCAGTCTGGAAAAGGTTATAAAGCCATTTCTAAAACTTTGGGACTCCAGCAAACCACAATGAGAGCCATTATCTACAAATGGCGAAAACATGGAACAGTGGTGAACTTTACCAGGGGTGGCCAGCCAACCAAATGTAACAATATTTGATTTATAATTATGATCAGGTATCAAGATTATTGAATTTGTATTTGTGTATCGGGACCTGAGATTTACTCCGAGTCCACACACACAGAAAAAGTTGATAGTAAACACTCGTTTGGGGGCACCAGCTGACCTCTTTCTCGGCGAACAATTAATTAATTAATTTTATTTTATGCCTGTTTCATCACTCAATAAATTAATTAATAATCAGTCTCAAAATATTAGTGAATTTGATACTGGGGCTTCGAAACCAGAATCAGAATGGAATAAATTCCCAACAACTTCTCTCATTTTACAGATTTATTTAAATGAAATGATGATTAAAGGACATTGAAATGATTTGTAAGCAGGTGAAATGATCAACATCAAGCCATCACATTAAATTTGTAACTGAGGATAGAGTAACAATGTGAGCTCATCTATAAAACCATGGACTTTAGCATGAATTTGGAAGAGTTGAAATGAAAATTATGAATAATTTTGGACGCAAATTTATGGAGAAATTTAACTAATTATATGAAAAATTCTGGATTACTCTTAAGAAAGTAAAAACGGAATTTTAATAAGAAAAATTATATTATTTCTCTTTTAATTTTGTATCTGATCAGATATTGAATTATTTCCAAATCTTATACATTCATTCAGCAGATGCAGATGGAGAGGGCTCACGTGAATCCGGGTTGAAGTTCTTTCAGCAGCTTCTCCTGAAGCTTTAGTTGCAGATGGCATGAAACCAGAATATCTTGCCAGCAGATCTTCGGACAAGGTACAGCAGCTTTTGAAGTCTACAGTCACAAGATGAGATTTTGACTGTATCAATCACAGTTGGGCTGAGGTCCAGCAAAAATGGTGACGGCGTTTCCTCTTCTCCATGGGCCAGTGGGTTTTTTCAGAGTCCAAATAAATTCAGAAATGATTCAGATCTGATCTGACTACCAAAATTCAAAGAGACAAGATAAAAAACCTCAAGTCACAAAAATCTAAGTTACTCTGACGTCGTGGAGTTGAAAATAGCTTCCAGTATAGAGATGGTCAGTCCTTAAAAAAAACACGGTGGATTTAAAGAAAGTTTAACAGTATAAAAAGTTATAAAACAGAAATGCATAAGAACGAGAGTTTTTAACTCTGAATCAAGATTTGAGCTCAGGAAGGAAAGAATTAATTCCTAGACGTTTAAAGAAAAAACATTAAAATACACAGACGTTGCACAATACAATGGCAAAAACTGAACTCTGTGACTTGCTCTGAAGTGTGTAGTTCTGAAGTGAAGAGTTCTTCAGGAGGGTGTCTCCCTTTTTATAACTGCAGACAAGTTTTGCGCCGTTACGGTGATTGACATAAGCCCAAGCCAATAGTCTTCCTTTGTGGGCGGACTTTATGAACTTTAGTCCAATGAACAAACAGTCTTTTGTCTGTAACAACCAATAATATTGAAAGAACTGTTGCTAAGCAGAGACTGGCAGATACCAGTCACATGACTTGAGGAAACTTTCCTCCAGAGTGGCACACACTGTAATACACTGGAGATTCCTTAACCGACTTATGCATGAAGTCTAAGCTAGCTTTAGTGAGCATGCAACTTTACAACTAGTGCTTTTAAATTAACATGCAAGAATAAACACTCATTTAAACATTTTAACATGCACACATTTAAAATCAAGGATTAATATATTCTTTCAAACCCATATGATTGTCCACGCCGAACATCAGAGTCCATTTGCCTTTCCATGGTGTCCTGGAAATTATTCTGAGAAATTAAACTTGAAGAAAGAGAATTAACCCTATGAGTGTGTATGTTGCCGAACTGCGACATAACCCCTAGTGGTCAAGAGTGGTAAATATTTTTTGTCAATAAAATAGTTCAGATTTCCAAGGCTATAACTTGAAAGTGGTATGAGATAATGGCTTACTGTCAATAAGAAAGATGTAAAATATGATCCAAAGTTTCAGATAGGAATAAATTTACACATCTAATTTGCATAATGTCGTGGCACCTCTTTAAATTCCATAACTCAGTCAAAACTGGACTTTGGACACATTAACACAAAAAATGGTTCAGTCTTTTCACACCATTTTTTGTACAGAGGTACCTCATCATCTTATCTTCAAAGTATATGAACAAGAAATCAGTACATTTAAAAAAAAAACAAAACAGAAATTTCTCACTTACTTTTGACAAAGGGGGGCTGAGTGGCGAGGCTGCTGCGTTTTCACCCATCATGGTCCATGTTTTGCGTTCTGCCGGTAAAATCTCTACCACAGCTACAAAGTCTTATGCTTATCCCACATAAATTTCGCTTATATCCCGCGGCTATTTTCTGCATACAAAGCCGAAAAAGTGACGATGATGATCGTGGCCATATTAGCTTTCTGGGCTAACTGCTACAAACAGGAAAAGGAAATTAGGAGTTCTTCTTCTTTGGTGTATTACATGTCATCCACTGAGTCCTCCAACGGATGTCTGCCACCTTTTGAAATTGGCAAATCAGTACAATCAATACAAATTTCCAATGCAGGCGATCATGTCAGAGTGAGAAGGCAGGCGCAGTGCTGCGCTCTGCCACTAGTGGCATGCAAATTCTCACACTCAAAGGGTTAATTTCAGTTCATCATTGTACAGTCAAAGTAGCGTCTGCTCCAGAGACATCCACAAGGGATAGTGATGAGCTGTGAATAATCCTAGGGCCTTAGAAAATGCCTTTAAAGTTTATGGGTGTCATGTTCGGGGTCCTCACCCCAAGCATGACTTGTGGCTGTTGGGTTTAATTTTTACTTATTAATTCCAGCTGACGGATTGAGCTTTGCTCTCCGTCAGCCCCACAGCCACGCCTCCTCCTCTTACCAGGCATTCACCAGTTTTCTGTTCACCACATACACACTTACACACTCATGCACTCATACATACTCACACACTCATTCTCATACTTATACTCACATACACGCACACACACACTGAGTTCAATCAGTCACGCACCTGTTGTGACATGGCTGGTCATACTTGCTGCCATTAGCGCTTAGTATTAATAGCAGGGCAGTACGACCAGCCGGTGTGGCAACTTTGCAATGTCAACTTTGGATATCCAGGCTTGCGTCGGTTGGTTTTCCCCTGGACTAAAAACGTGTTGTTCCCTCAGAGCCTTTCTGCTCCGACACCTTTGCAAGTCTTCCTTTTAGCGCCTTTTCCCTCCGCTCCTGTTTACTTGGAGTGCGTTAGGCATTCCTTTGACCAATCAAGCTTGTAGCCGGGTGTCTTCCCTTCTGCTGTGACTGTATTTGGACTTTCTCCATATTCACACATTGAAAATAAACACGTTACTTACTCTCATTTTGGGCTCATTGCTATTCCCTATGTTCGCTGCGCAGTTTTCGCAGTGAACATGACAGAAAGTTGCCACCAAAAAGAGCCCAAGCAGTTAGTAACGCGTTACTCATTTTTTGTGTTTTTTTTCACTAACCTGTTCGGAGCATGATGTCCTGGTCCAGCCGTTTACACACGGGCAGAAGTTGACGGCCAATGGGACATCCCAGTGTGGAAGAGGAATGGGCAGCCGCGTCTATCCGGGGCCTATGGCCCCGGAGAACAGTGGGACTGCCTCAGTGAGGCTCAGGATATTCTGGCAGCTCACCCGGGCCTCTGGAATTACCCCAGTATGCCGAATTACTGTCCTCCATCTGTGCGCTTGAACAGGCTTTCCCCGACCTGAAGAGGAGGGCTCTCCGGACAAAGCCCAAACCAAGACACTCTCCCCCGTCGGCGGCCATCTTCTCCTCTCCTCTGGCCACCGTTCCAAGATGGCAGCCAGCAGTTCGGCATCGTCGACGTAACCCGGAATCCCGGAAGAACGATTTCGCCCCACTATCTGCTCCCGTCTCTGAAACCGAGCCCAGTTACCTCTGCAGTGGATCATCTGTCCTGAACAGTCCCGTCTGCAGGATCTCCTTCCGTATCCCCTGCGAGGTCTTCTTCCTTGGTTTGTTCGCTGGTGGCAGTGGGGCGCTTGCTTTTTTCACCGGGGTCTTCTGCTCCCGAGGCGAGAGGGGCGGCTCCCAAACCGTCTACCAAGGAGCCTAACACCGCCTTTCCCAGACAGACGGGTGAAGGCACCCGAACAGCAGCAGTTACAGCCAACATCATTAACCGGGGGAACAGGCAAGTTTCTTTTCCTTTGACTCACATTAATAATGAAATGTCTTGCCTGATTCCCAGTAGCTAGGCTCAGGGAAAGCAGTCCCCTGAGCTTTCCCCACCTGCTGCTGTTAAAAACTGTTCACCAGCCCTTTCTTCTCTTCCCTTGTTGTGCCTGCCGGAACCGGAGCCAAGCAGTCTGGATCAAGAGGAGCCAGACGTCTGGGAGGGATGTCCTCCCACAGCCATCGTGAACCAGGTCCCAGCCGCCACGCCGGAGGAGTCACCAGCGTGGATCATGGCAGCTGGGAGAATTAAGACTGCAGTGACCATCACGCCTGCTGTGGAGGCCGCCACAGCAGAGTCAGTGCCCAAGCGGAACCCCTTGGAGGCCGAACCTGAGGAGACATCGCCCAGCTCGCCGAAGTCCTGGACGGCGGTAGAGCTTGAGCTAAGGCAAGCGCTCTCTTTTGTCTTTCTCCTTTCCATAATTGAGCATTTTTGCCTAGCTTTAGGTGAGGAGAGCCAGCTGCAGCCAAACGCTGCACCTGAGCTCACCTCGCCGGGCTCTGCCGCTGCTGGCAACTCTGACTCTTCCCCCTCTCTTTCTGAGTTTATTTCCAGAGTCGTCAGAGAGGGTCCCCCATCGCCGGACGAGTCCATGGATCTGAGTTCGCAACCGGAAGTCACCGAGGTTCCGGTCGAGGTGGTTGTCAGGGGCACCCAGCACTGGTCCAGGGTGCCCGTGATTGATCGCTTCCTTGCTTGGGTGCTCATACGGGTCAGCTGGCCCATGGCCAAAGTGGCATTGGGGTCAGCAGTGGCCCAGCCGGGTCCCACCACGGGTGCAGCAGGGGTCCAGCTGGACTCCATTGTGGGTACAACCATGGCTTGGTCGGGGTCCACTGTGGGTGCAACATTGTCACAGGTTGGGACCACCGCGGAAGCAGCCATGGCCCAGCCTGGGTCCACTGCGGGTGCTACTAAGTCCCTGTCCTACGTCGGGACCACTGGGGGTGCCACAGGACAGTTTGGGGATGCCAGGGTCTTCCCTTCCCTTTTTCTAGGCCCTGAGGGTGTTCCTCCTCCTTCTGCTGGGCACCGTCGGGGTTCTCTCCCTTCCGCCGCCAGCGACTGCAGGGGTTCCTCTTCCTCTGCCCGGCCACGCACTTCTCAGTTTCCCAGGGGGTAGGCCACCACCTCATTTGCCCTTCCAGTCCTGGTGGACTAATTGTGTGGGCAGGCCGCCTGAAAGACAGGGTTCCCTTGCCGGGTGGCCTGTGTGCCCTAGCGGGCCGCCGGATGCTGCTCTGCAGGCCGCCCGCTGGCACTGGGATTTTGGCCAGCCCCCTGAACTTATGGCAACCTGCTGGGCCTTGGACTCTGGCCGGCCCCCTGAACTGTGGGACTCTTGGGGGGTGGGGTAGGTTAGTTTAGTTTTGGGGTTGGGGACTGTTGTCGTGTTGTATTGTGGTGATTATTCCTTCCTGACTTTTCCCCCCTAACCTGTTTTTTCCCACCTCCCACCCTGGGTTGTTTGTATGGGCTTTTGAGTGTGTGTGTGTGTGTTGGGGGTGGGGTGGTAGGTTGTTTTTTTTTGATGGTACGGTGGGTGTCTGGTACCCACCCCTTGAGGGGGGGGCACTGTCATGTTCGGTGTCCTCACCCCGAGCATGACTTGCGGCTGTTGGGTTTTATTATTACTTATTAATTCCAGCTGAAGGATTGAGCTTTGCTCTCCATCAGGCCCACAGCCACACCTCCTCCTCTTACCAGGAATTCACCAGTTTTCTGTTCACCACATACACACTCACTCTCATACTTATACTCACATACACACACTGAGTTCAATCAGTCACGCACCTGTTGCGGCACGGCTGGTCATACTTGCTGTCATTAGTGCTTGGTATTAATAGCAGGGTAGTACGACCAGCCGGTGTGGCAACTTAGCAATGTGAACTTTGGATATCCAGGCTTGCGTCGGTTGGTTTTCCCCTGGACTAAAAGCGTGTTGTTCCCTCAGAGCCTTTCCGCTCCGACACCTTCATAAGTCTTCCTTTTTGAGCCTTTTCCCTCCACTCCTGTTTGCTTGGAGCGTGTTAGGCATTCCTTTGACCAATCAAGCTTGTAGCTGGGTGTCTTCCCTTCTGCTGTAACTGTATTTGGACTTTCTCCATATTAACCCATTGTAAATAAACACGTTACTTACTCTGCGTTTTAGGCTTGTTGCTATTCCCTATGTTCGCTGTGCAGTTTGCACAGTGAACATGACAATGGGATGCCTGTTGAATATAAATCTGTCATAGTTGGGGACGTTACTAGTTTATTTATGATGTAAGTTAATTTGTTCCTTGCAGAGATGGAATCCTTATCTCTTGTATCTCTTTACAAAGGAATGTGTTCTCCACAGTGGTCCTGAGATGAAAAAGCAGTTCTTGACTGGCCTTTTCCTGGGTGAAACAATGTGTTTAAGATGCAAAGTCTATTTTATTGATGAGCCAAAGCAAGATGATGCTACACAAAATTACCCCAAGAGCACAGCAACGACTCATCCAAGAGGTCACTAAAGACCCCACAACAACATCCAAACAACTGCAGGCCTCACTTGCCTCAGTTAAGGTCAGTGTTCATGACTCCACCATAGGAAAGAGACTGGGCAAACATGGCCTGCATGGCAGAGTTCCAAGATAAAAAACAATGCTGAGCAAAAAGAACATAAAGGCTCGTCTCAGTTTTGCCAGAAAACATCTTGATGATCCCCAAGACTTTTGGGAAAATACTCTGTGAACTGACGAGACAAAAGTTGAACTTTTGGAAGGTGTGTGTCCCATTACATCTGGCGTAAAAGTAACACAGTATTTCAGAAAAGGAACATCATACCAACAGTAAAATATGGTGATGGTAGTGTGATGGTCTGGGGCTGTTTTGCTGCTTCAGGACCTGGAAGACTTGCTGTGGTAAATGGAACCATGAATTCTGCTGTCTACCAAAAAATCATGAAGGAGAATGTCCGGCCATCTGTTCGTGACCTCAAGCTGAAGCACACTTGGGTTCTGCCGCAGGACAATGATCCAAAATACATCAGCAAATCCACATTTGAATGGCTTAAGAAAAACAAAATCAAGACTTTGGAGTGGTCTAGTCAAAGTCCTGACCTGAATCCGATTGATATGCTGTGGCATGACCTTAAAAAGGCAGTTCATGCTCAAAAACCCTCTAATGTGGCTGAATTACAACAATTCTGCAAAGATGAGTGGGCCAAAATTCCTCCACCGTGTTGTAAAAGAGTCATTGCCAGTTATCGCAAACGCTTGATTGCAGTTGTTGCTGCTAAGGGTGGCCCAACTAGTTATTAGGTTTAGAGGGCAATCACTTTTTCACACAGGGCCATATAGGTTTGGATTTTTTTTCTCCTTAACAATAAACATCTTAATTTAAAAACTGCATTTTGTGTTTAATTGTGTTATCTTTGTCTAATATTTAAATTTGTTTGATGATCTGAACCATTTAAGTGTTACAAACATACAAAAAAGGAGAAATCAGGAAGGGGACAAAAACCTTTTCACACCACTATAAAAAAAAATCACAGAAAAACAAAAATATACGCATAAAGTGTGGGCTTGATCCTGAGATCAAAGCCCAGATCATGACAGAGCCACCCCCTCAAGGGTAGATTCCAGACGCCGATCAAACAAAACCAAGAATGCCCATACACAAGAATACTGTGGAGGGGAACACAGGCATGGCCAGACAAAACCAGAAAAATGTCCATCAGGTAGTCAGCCACAACCTCACAACCACCAGCAGGAGGAGCATGATGCATCTGGTGGCCCACCAATGTCCATGGCTACCAGATGGGAGAAAACACACGGGCATTCCACTCCAAAAATACACCAGCCCCTTGCACTGACAATAACCCATGAGCCTTTTGCTCTGAAAATAACACACAAGTCCTTGTCTCTGAAAATGACACACGAGTTCTAAGCTGAGAAAATGACATGAGCCCTAAGCTCTAAAAAAAACCCCAAATACACACAAGCCCGTAGCTCTGAAAATGACACATGAGCCCTAAGCTCTGAACAAAAAAAAAACAACACACGAGCCCTTAGCTCTGAAAATGGCACACGAGCCCTAAGCTCAGAAATTATGCCATGGGCACATTTAGCTCTGAAGGTAACAACATGAGAGCCCCTTGAACAGAGGGCAACACACAGAAGCATCATACTTAGGGGAGAATGACATGAAAACTTCACCCAAAGAACCTCTGGAGAAGATGACAAAGAACCTCCAAGCACTGTAAATGACAACATGGACATTTTGTGGTGAGCTGCTCTGTGTGCCTTTTGCCCTAATTGTCTCCACAGCTGTACGCACACCTGCTCCTTCAATTAGGCAGCCTTCTTAAGGAGTGCTGCCCTGCAATCTGCACGGAGACGTCTATGCTCCTCCTGGCTGAATGAACTCCGTGCTGGAGTCTACCCCAACCTTTTTTAAGGAAGTCTCGTCTCCCTCATCACTACTACGGTGCTTCATTGTCTGGGAGTTTCGTCTCCCCAACGCAACGTAAGCTACCTTCAGGAAATTAATCCTCTCTGTTCCTTCCCCCCCACCTTCCCTGTGCACAGGTGGATTTCCCCTTGGCGGACTTCCTCCTCCTGGCAGCGGACCGGACCTTCATCTGCATCCTGTGGCTCCCACTTCTCATCTCTACAGAAACGCAGGTTTCTGTGACTGGACTTTTACCCTCTGAGGCACCTGCATCACCTATTCCTACATGAGCACACGACTGGCTAAGGCTCTGGTGACCGGTGTTGTTCTGATGCTCTTCAGCACTACAGCTATTCTCCTACGCTGTAAGATTGGTTCAATCACTTGTTTATTCAGTCAGTTTTCAGAGAGCTCATACTCCTGTCTCTCTTCTCTTCCAGGGTTGCCAGACTCGTCCTCGCTCTGCTTGACTTCCTCCACTCATTCACACATACACTCACACACACACTCCCTCACTCATTCAGTAAAGATTACTGTGTTTATTTTGAGCCTGTGTCTGCGCTTGGGTTTTGTCCGAATCATGTCAGTATGTCTCCGTCAGGAAAACCCAGCAGACAGTGCACTTGCACAAAAACTTAACATCACGGAGGCTCGTTTAGACCAATTATCTCATCAACAACAAGTTATCTTGACACAGCTGACTCAAATCAACTCTCGCCTCAATCAGCTCACCCTGACGCAACCTTGTTCATCTGCTTCTGGGGGTTCCACCGGGCCGACTAACTCCACCCCACCTCCCACCCAGCATTCCCATTTGACCCTGGTCCCCACTCCCACTCGTTTTAGTGGTAAGTTAGGGGAGGCACGGGATTTTCTTCTGCAATGTAGTACTGTGTTTCAGCGGATGCTGGGGAACTTTCCCACAAGTCATAGCCGAATTAGGTCTGTGGTTAATTTACTGGCGGGGCAGGCCTTAGCTTGGGCTTACGCCATCATGGCTCGTCCTGATTATTCCAGCTACACATGTGACCATTTTGTTTCAGAATTCAATGATGTATTTGACCATTCTGACCGGGATAGTGTTCTCACCACCTGTTTACTTAACCTTAAGCAGGGGGCTAAATCTGTCGCTGATTACTCGGTAGATTTTCGGGTGGTGGCAGCTGAGGTCGGGTGGGAGGATGCCTCCCTTTGAAGTATTTTTATCCGCAGTCTTAGCACTAGTCTGTGGGATGAATTGGCCTGGGTGGAAAGAGCATCTAAATTGAATGAGCTAATCTCCTTTGCCATTAATATTGATAACTGGTTGAGGGAACGAGCTAGCGAGCGTCGGCCTCTCGGTCACTCAGGCGCTCAGTTTCACCATTCCCCGCAGTCTCCCTTGCTGGCCCTCCCTCCCTTTGATTCCCCCGAGACTGAGGAACCCATGGTAGTGGGCCGATCTAAGTTGCCACTGGTGGAACGACAATGCCGCCGCAACCTCAGCTTATGTTTATACTGCGCCAGTGATGAACACGAGGTTGCCTCTTGCCCCAAGCAGTTAAAAGGGGAGGTCCGTGTATCACAGTAGGAGGACTTATGGACATAAAAAAGATTAAATCCCTTACAAGGCTTATGTTACCTATCCGCTTCCGACATGATCGCAATGAAATATCCACTCACGCTGTCATTGATTCTGGGGCTGAGCACAGCTTTATTTCAGAGAGTCTGGCAACCCAGCTGGGGCTTCCTTGCTACGACCTGAAGACTCTTTTAAAGTTGATTGCCCTTTCAAGAGTTACCCTCACTATCGTAGCTAAGCAGACTGCCCCTGTCTCGGTGCTGGTATCAGGTAACCACTGGAAACAGATCAGCTTTTTTGTGCTCTCTGTATTTGCCTCCCCCGTCATTCAAGGTTATCCCTGGCTCAGGTTGCACAACCCCGTTATTGACTGGTGGGCGGGGAGTATTATTTCATGGAGTACATTTTGTTTGAGGGACTGCCTGCAGTCTGCTGCCTGTTCTCCGTCTGTGCCCCTCTGCTCTCCTAATTCACCCCCACCTGATCTCTCTTCAGTGCCTCTGGAATACCATGACCTAACCCTCATTTTCAGTAAGGCTAAAGCACTATCACTTCCTCCCCACCGCCCTTATGGTTGTGCCATCAACCTCCTGTCGGGGGCTCCATTACCATCTAGCTGGCTTTACAGCCTTTCTGCCCCTGAACGAGAGGCGATGGACAAGTACATCAAGGAGTCCCTGAGTTCAGGTATTATCAGACCCTCATCCTGGGTGGTGGGGGCGGGGTTCTTCTTCATGAGTAAGAAGGATGGTTCACTCAGATCATGCATTGATTTCAGACAACTCAATAATATCACTGTCAAGGATAACTACACTCTTCCCCTTATTAACACTGCCTTTGATTCTCTCCAGGGGGCCACAGTGTTCACCAAGCTGGATCTCCGCAACGCCTATCACCTGGTTCGTATCAAGGAGGGGGATGAGTGGAAACTACCTTCAGGAAATTAATACTCTCTGCTCCTTCTCTCCTACCTTCCCTGTGCACGGGTGGATTTCCCCTTGGCGGACTTCCTCCTCCTGGCGGCAGACCGGACCTTCATCTGCGTCCTGTGGGTCCCACTCCTCATCTCTACAGAAACACAGGTTTCTGTGACTGGACTTTTACCCTCTGAGACACCTGCAACATCTATTCCTGCAACAGCACATGACTGGCTGAGGCTCTGGTGACCGGTGTTGTTCTGATGCTCTTCGGCGCCACAACTATTCTCCTTGTTTATTCAATCAGTTTTCAGAGAGCTCATACTCCTTTCTCTCTTTTCTTCTAGGGTTGCCAGACTCCTCCTCTCTCTGCTCAACTTCCTCCACTCGTCGACACATACACTCACACACACACTCCCTCACTCATTCAATAAAGATTATTGTGTTTATTTTGAGCCTGTGTCTGCACTTGGGTTTTGTCCGAATCATGTCAAATTTTGTATTCAGGAGATGATGACAACATGGAAGTTTTGTATTCAGGGAATGATGATAACATGGAAATTGTGCATCCAGGACATGATGATAACATGTAAGTTTTGTATTCAGGAGATGGCGATACACAGGTACTATAACTTTAGGGGAAAAAAAATAACATGGAACTGTCCTCCTCTAGAGATAACAGAAGTTTTAAACTTAGGGGATAACATAGATCTCTTTGCTCAAAAGAAAACAACATGGGAGTTCTAAATCCAGGAGATGACACTAGGGCTCTTTGCTCAAGTGACCACAAAGGAGCCTTTCAGGCTGTACTTTCAGAAACAAACCCAGGTTACAAATCCTCTTTCATTTGTCTCTACTTTTCCATTCTTTTTCTTTTCTTTTTTAACAAAAATTTAAATTGCTTACAAGGACATTAACCCGAATGTTAAATGTGAATCTCACAAAATAAAGATCAAGACCCAAAACAACTGGATCAGGTGGTCTACCCAAGTCCATGGATTCTCAGACCGGAGAACAAAACGGGTCGGGGGGCCTACCCCAGTGCGTGGACCCCCAGATCAGAGTATAGAAGGGGTCGGGTGGCCTACCAGAGTCCCTTGGCCACCAGACCTGGGAGCAGGACAAGTGACAAAATGATGGTGAGGGCATTATAATTTCAGATGAACAGAAAATGAGGCTTTGTGCTCCAGAGACCATAACATAGGAACCATTACTTTAGAAACTGGTAACAAGAGCATTTTTTGCTCCAGAAGTTGCAACAAAGGAGCTTGTAGCCCAGGTAACAACAAAAGGGCTTTCCACTCAGCCGCAGGTGGCTGCGGCACGCTGACCTCAGAAACAGCTGACTGGGAACTGCTGCACTCAGGAATAGACAGTTTTTGCACGCTAACCTCAGGAATGGTTACCAGGGACGGGCCAACTTCAGGAGCAGGTGGTTGGAGCACATCGTTCCCAGCAGCTGAAGACGAAGGAGTGCCAGTCTTTGGAACAAGCAGCGGGTGCACGCTGATCTCAGGAACACATGATGGATGCACACCGGCCTCAGGAACAGACAATGGTTGGGTGCCATCCTCTGGAACAAACGGCGAATGTGCAGCATCCTCTGGAACAAATGGTGAATGTGCAGCATCCTCTGGAACAAATGGCAGGTGCATGCTGACCTCAGGAGCTGAAGGTTGGAGCGCGCAGAAATCAGGAGCTGAAGATGAGAGCGTGTTAACCTCAAAAACAGATGACAGCAGTTCGTTCAGCTTGGGGGCAGGTGTCATTGGTGCGCTGAATACAGAAACTGGGGTCAGAGGTGCGCCAGACTCAGAGACACTCGGTGGAGATACACTGGCCTCAGGAACTGAAGTTTGGGGTAGGCAGACCTTCAGACACAGCTCCTGGGATGCAAGAGCGTCCGTCCTCGCTACAATCACCTTGGATGAAGGAGAGAAGCAGGGAGTGAGTAAAGCGTCGCCACAATTACCAAGAGCTAGGCAAGTCTTTAGTAATATTGGTGTTAAAGTACAGAAAAGTACTTGCCTGAGCTCCTGGTCCACAACTGCTGAGGTGACCACCTCTGGATGAGCCGCAGGAACTGGAGAATGAACCTCAGGCTGAACAGGAACTGGAGTGCGCTCCTCTTTGGGAACAGCTGGAGCTGTGACGCATGCCTCAGGAACAGCTGGAGCTGTGACGTGCGTCTCACAAGCAGCTGCAGGAGCCGGCTGTACAGGCATGGTGCCCAACGAAATTGCAGACATGGTGAACTGTAGGCTTTTTCACAGGCTGACCTACAGGTTTAATTTCAGGTTGCACTGCCGGTTTTTTCACAGGCTGAACTGTAGATTCTTTCACAGGCTGAACAGTAGGTTTTTTCACAGGCTGAACTGCAGATTTATTGACAGGCAAAGCTGGTGGAGTGCGCGCAGGGGTATGCACTAAGGAGGAGGCTGACACAGGAGTTTCGGAAACAGCAAGCACCTCCATAATCAGTCTGTTCCCACCCAGTATTGGCAAGAACTCTGAAAACAGCTGAGAAGGGGCTGGGGAGATCTGAGGGGACTGTTTTGACCGTTGTGCCATGTGGCGCTTAACTGATGTGTGCTTCCTAGCTGAGCTTTCAGTGCCCAGCCGATCCTCACCCCACAGAGATATAATCCTGGAGTAACCAAGGTTTATACAGTAGTCCAAAATTACTTCAGTCTGGGAAAGCAAAACTTGCCTGCGCTCCTCCAGTTCCTCGTCATCGGTGACATAGGAGGGCACAGGCGCTGCAAACCTGATCAAGCACACAGCGGGGTCATCAGGCGTAAGTGGTGAGCTCTCCTTCACCACGCGAGGCAACTGCGAGGCTGGGGAGAGGCAGGCTGGGACAGGCTCCGGCAACTGGGTGGAAGATGACAGCGGTGGTGGCGGAGACGTGCATAATGGTGCCAGGGAACGTCTCACAGAAGACACTGGGTCCCGTAGTGCCAAAAACAGGGGATGCTGTCATCAACACAGGTTCTGGTGTGTACAGCAACCCCTTCTCTTGTTCAAGATGTGACAGCGGGACTGGTGAGTGGCGTGGAGATGAGGACGATGTCGGAGTCAGGGGACGCTGCACTGTCGACACAGGCTCCATCTCCTCTGGAGAGCTCTCCTCTAGTCCGTGCAAAGGCTATTGACCTGGAGTGGTAAGCGTATCAGGGATGCTCCACACCATCTCATGGTACCTGTGTCGGACGTGGGCAACAGAATCCAACAGCCCGGCCAGCTTGGGGCAGTTCTGCAAGCTGGGGTACGCCTCCACCACATCCGCTGCAGCATTCAAACACCCCAGGGCTCCCCGTGGTGTATGATTTTTGTGGGCACTTGAGATAAGGACCTGGATGAGTTTGGCTGCCCAAGCCTGATCTGTGTCCAGCCCCGAGCTCCCGAAATCTCTGCCTGCCGTGCCCAGAATGGGTGGTGTCATTCTGTCAAGGTGGAGAGTGATGGAGGACTCAGACGTAGGCAGGATCAGATGCAATAATGATATTTTATTAACAAAAGACTGAAGCAAATAAATAACTGCACGTGCACTGAAAAGCGGAACTTAAACCAGACTAAACATAACTTACCACAAATACAGGATTCAGGCAGGACATTTTCAGGATCCGGTTGATGCAAGACTAGAAACACCACAAGGAACATCAATGACACAACACCTGACACAGACTGACACTGGGATATATAGACAGGGGTAATTGAAAAAAAAATAAGACAGGTGGGAACGATCAAGGGCATCATGAAAGTGGCTGCAGGTGAGGAGCACAGGATGGGTGGAGCTGCACAGACAGACAGGCAGTGCACATGAAGCACAACAATGAACACGCAGGACAACAATGCAGGAGCAACACAGAGAGGGCAGTGGTACAAATAAGAGATCAAAGCCCAGATCATGACATTTTCAAGTCTCAGGGGGGCTGGAGAGCTAGGAACACCCTGAACTGATCACCAGTCCATCACAGAGAGACAGACAACCATTCACTACTCACATGCATACCTAAATATAATTTATCATCAGTTGATGCCAGTTAACCTATCGTGAATGTCTTTGGACTGTGGGAAGAAATCAGAGTACCCACTTGGTAACTGTGGTCACTGTTGCCTCACAGCTAGAAAGTTCAAGGTTCAAATCCCCAGGCTGGCAGGGGTGGGAACCTTTCTGTGTGGAGTTTGCATGTTCTCCCTGTGCTATGTGGGTTTGCTCCAGGTGCTCTAGTTTCCTCCCACAATTCAAAGACATGCATGTTAGATTAACTAAATAAACAGAATTTTAAAAAAGCTGCTGTAACTTTTTTGTAAATGTTTCACTTTATACTTGTGAACTTGCAGCTTTTTCTTGACTGTCTTGTATTTTTTTCAGGGAGCTTTGAGACTTTATTCACATATTTTGACGCTGTCTGGCGCAAACCTTGTATCTCCATAGTTTGTGTTTTTGGGGTTTTGTAAAAACTCATTCTATTGGTCACCCTTTGTTTCTTGATGTTTTTATCAAACCAACGATAAGTATTTGAAAAGCCATGTCAATTAATTAATTCATTATTTAATTCATCTTCTTCTCTGCTTAATCCTTATATCTGCTAAATCAATCAGATGATACTCATTTTCTGAAAAATGTCTTTTGGAGATCCAATTTGCACCCAACGGTTACAATTTCCACTGTATTATACTAAATGTGGAACTTTATAATCATATATTTGTGACTTTTTTAAAATCAGAAATGTGTATATTTTTTCCAAGTAAATTTGGAAATTTTTGGTGGACAACTCCCAGCTACACGGGGTGAGACTGGACATCCTGGCAGATAAACACATCTGTCGCAAGGTCCGTGGTGGACTTTTGCCAGTTGGTGCATCGTGACATGCACTACACAAAGAGCAGAGATAAACAAACCTATCATCTGGTCAGTCACTGCAACAGATATTGGAGTCAGTTTGTCTTGGCCTGTCCTTGCCACTGATAATACCTCCTCTATCTGTCAAGAATGTGCCGCTAGTCCAGCAAAAGCTAGCAGTACTCAAATACTTTGCAAGCAGTTTCATGAAATGGTCAGTCAGAAAGCAACTCACACCGGCTCGGATGTTGCCTGGGTTTGCAGGGTCAGGAGTTCCTGGCAGCAGAGGGCGGGGGACAGAGCTGCGTAGAGGAATCTGATCCGACCTAAATGAAACAGTTATTGTCGCCAACGACAGACTGCTATGATGATGATGATGATGATGATGATGATCTTTGAACACTTATAAATTGGCAACTTTTTGTCATATTAGTCCCCTCCGGCATACAACTAGGAAAATACCGGTCGCTATGGAGGGTGAGAATATGTATGGGCACATAATCATACCATGTAGGATAACTAAGTAGACGGTTATGCTGTTTCATCCCATCTAGCAACAATGCTCTGCACTGTGTGTGTTTATATATTTACATATTTATTCCATCTAGCTACAATGCTCCGCACTGGGTGTGTTTATATTTATATATCTATATATTTATTCCATCTAGCTACAATGCTCCGCACTGTGTGTTTATATATCTACATATTATTCCTTCTAGCTACATTGCTCCGCACTGTGTGGTTTTATATATTTACATATTTATTCCACCTAGCTGCAATGCTCCGTACTGTGGGTGTTTATATATCTACATATTTATTCCATCTAGCTACAATGCTCCGCACTGTGTGTTTATATATTCATATATTTATTCCATCCAGCTACAATGCTCTGCACTGTGTGTCTGTGTGTGTGTATATATATATTTTATAGTAATATGTACATATGTATATTAGCTGCTCTTGCTTGCTTGCTTTTTTTTTTCTTGCCTTCTGATCGTTGCTCTGAGTGTTGCTATCCCTGTGCTGTTGCAATCCTGGAATTTCCCCGTTGTGGGACTAATAAAGGCTTATCTTATCTTATCTTATATTGAGATAATTTTTCTCTTCATTTTTCTTGTATTTAAAGACCTTTTTCCACAAAATTTTGAGACTCAGTGAAAATCTGACTTTTTTAACCCTCAAGCGACCAAGCTATTTTACGGACTGAAATGACCAAGTGGGGTCATTTATGATCCCATTGTGCTCTGTACAGGGATCTTTATTATACATGGCTGGTTGGAGATTTATCATACCAAAACTACTCCCTGTATTTAAGACAGGTATTTTATAATGATCTAATGTAAAATGTGTTTGCTAATAATACTTTTATTGCAAGAAATAACCAAAACGCAGACTGTAAGAACAACATTACATTTATTTAGACAGTCCTTGTCAGTTCACTCTTGGAACATCATCATCATCATAGTTATTATCATCATAGTTACAATAATAGGTATCATCATCATCATCATCATCATCATAGTTACAACAATAATAGGTATCATCATCATCGTAGTAACAATAATAGGTATCATCATCATCATCGTCATCATAATCATCATATCATCATCACGATGATGATGATACCTATTATTGTAGTTACGATGATGATGATGATACCTATTATGGCATTTTGCGTAATGGCGGTTTTCTTGTGGACGGTGATCCGGATCACCACCAAAATCTAATCATCTGTAGGATACCCCATTTCTGACAATCTGTGAAAATTTCATGAAAATCCGTCCATAACTTTTTGAGTTATCTTGCTAACAAACAGACAAACAAACAGACAAATCCAGACAAACAGACAAATGTAAATCTTGCTATCCTAGGTCTGTTAGCCATGGTTCACTGCAATACAATATAAAGTACTGATTAGAAGTGGAAACCGGAGAGGTGGCTCAGTTGGTAGAGCATCCGCCCCACACCCGGGAGGCAGGGGTTCAAATCCCGGCCGGGTCATACCAAAGACCATATAAAAATGGTGCTTTCTGCCTTCTAGCATGGTGCTCCGCATAATGGAATAGGGAAAGTAAAGTTACACACAGAGCTACCAGAGGACTGACCCCCCGCTGTAGCTTTCACTACTTACAGTAGCTGTGTGGCCTAGGGTCAGAGAAACGGAGATAGGTGCCGCCCATATACACCTTCAGGTGTGAAGGGATTAACTAACTAACTATTAGAAGTGGAACATTTGAATAAAATTTATAAAACCAATGTTTAAAAACCAGTGCTTCTCTTCGGGGTCATAAATGAGCCCACAAGAGTTTGCGATGTCTACGCCACACCAATTGGTTGATCCTTGCCAAAAACTATGAAAGTGAGTAGGATTAGTAGACTGACAAATTCATGCTAGGAAAGAAAATTTGGATAAACAATAAAGAGGCGGCACATTAAATTATATGGCTGGGGTCGTAAATGACCCCACTCGGTCGCTTGAGGGTTAAATACTTTATATTTTTTTCTTAAATTTGTGACTTTTGTGTGATAAATTCCCATCAGAGATGTTCACAAGTCATTTTTTGCAGGTCCAAGTCAAGTCTCAAGTCACTGATCTCAAGTCCAACTCGAGTCTTAAGTCACCTTATTGTTGTAATATCCAAGGAGTTTAAAATATGTACCATATCCTTTATCCTGTATTAGCATTTCATAACAAAACTGGTCAGCAGCTGGATATCATTAAACAGGCTGTTGTAATTCGGTAACTAGTTTCCATTTTTGATTACACTGCATTCCAAATTATTATGCAAATGATATTTGTCTCTGATTTTCCTAAATAGTTGATTCAAATGACAGTCAGTATAATTTTCAAATCATCAACCGTTACAGCATAATTCAAATTTATTGAACAAACCTCCCAATGATAACTATTTTTTTTTGCAAAAATAAAAAAATGCACTGTTCCAAATTATTGCACAACAAAGTTTCAAAACATTTCATTGATTGTAAAGAACTGAAAATGGTCATTTGTTGAATTTGCAGAATCAGGAGGTCATATTTACGGAAATCAAAAGCTATTTCAATCAAAAACATCTCAACAGGCCAAGTTATATGTTAACATAGGACCCCTTCTTTGATATAACATCCACAATTCTTGGATCCATGGAACCTGTGAGTCTTTGGAGAGTTTCGAATTTGTGTTGTACCCTTAAATAGGAAAGAAAAGTAGTGAGAGAAGGAGAATGATCACACATGCGCCTGCTGCCTTCACTCGTCTGTATTAAGTTTTGAACGTGACCAATAACATGTACATATCTTCAGCATAATCACATTTCAGCCGCACTACAAAAGTCCAGGGCCTTGGTACACCTCTGGTACAGCAAAAGTATGCCAAACTGTAAATGCATTTTTCTTAACCACATATTAAACATCATATGAATTTATAATATATATTTTTTAACCTTTTAAATTATTGCTAAGAAGGATTATGAATTATGCTATTAACACACTACATTGTTCTCACTGCTAAAAAAACTCATCAAGAACAAAATACAGTTTTAAACAAACATGTCTAATCACCACACACACATGAACCCATGGCTAGCTTATAAGACAATGACTATATGTTGCACAGTTGAAGACAGTAGAAAAGCTGTGGGGTTTCCCGGCCGCTAGCTTAAATTTCATCTATTTTAGCTGACATTCTTTTATCAATAAAGCCGTGTAAAACTCATCAAACAGTACAACAATACGTGGAAAAGAATATCTAACACATTTCCTCAAACTTACAGTGTTTTATGTGCGATATTTACCTTAAACAGGAAAGAAAAGTAGTGAGAGAAGGAGAATGATCACACGCATCTGCTGCCTTCACTCGTCTGTATTAAGTGAGGTGCAGAGCGCAAACTCCCTCTACTGCACGGGTGTCAAACTCATTCCATGGAGGGCCAAGACCCTGCAGGTTTTACCTCCACCCAGTGCCTTCAACAGGTGATTTCACTGAATTTCTTCCCACTGATTGCTGATCAGTGAAAACACCTGCTGAAGAGACTGGGTGGAGGTAAAACCTGTAGGTTCTTGGCCCTCCATGGAATGAGTTTGACACCCCTGCTCTACTGGATCCCTAAGGCGTAAATAATCGATCACGGAGCAAAAAGGCATGACCAACTGATCACAGTGCAATCAAAAATTAACTTATGCCCTTCCTTGCATATCAAAACTTATGCAAGAGCCGTAATTACACATTCTGAAACACAAAAAAACTTAATATGAAACCATTTCTATCAAACGCATAAAACTATAGTCAGTATAGTCAGTGCATTAAAGGAGAATGAAGCTATTGGGTTAACTGAGTCTGACCCATTTAACCTGTTACACACTCCCCCTCAAAATAGATGTTGTCCTCAACATCAAAACCCTCGACACCTAGCGCAAATCAGGTATTCAAACTTCTCATGACCAAAATACTCGAATCACATATTAGTTCAATGATTCTATTGCAACATCTGACATTTACAAATGAATTGTTGCAGACTGGAACTCTTTTCATACATTCTGTCATGCGAGTATCAAATGCTCATTGTCCAATGTTTCTTGTTTAGTGCAGAAAGTGTTGGTATTAGTATGGCTGTCCAATGTATGTCCATGGTGCCTGAGCATTTGTGTGTTATTGCCATGCTCTTAGAGGGTAACAAACTGGTGAACCAAGCCTGTCATATGTGGAAACCTTAGGACGCCTGTGTTGTCGCCGTGGTCGCTGAAACTCCTCATGACTGAACAGACTTAAGGTAGGTGAGGGAACAACATTCTGCACAGGTAGGTCCTCCATGTGGCTGTCATCCCAGTTCCTTGGCTCTTGTGCTTCCTCCAACTAAGGAGGTATGTTTTCCTCTGACTGAATATGCTCACGTTCTGGCAGTGTGGCAGTGGGCACAGGATTCACAGTTTCAGATATGCGTGTTTTTGGCTGCTACTGCTGAAATGGCACTGGGTAATACTCATCATCATCATCATCCTTGTCTAACTCAGCTTGTTTCTGCACTTTTACCACATTCTTTTTCTTTTGTTGTGGCTGAACAGAAGCCTCAAATGGTAGAGAGTCACATGGAAGGAGATGATTACAATGTAATATCCTGAATTTCCCATTCCCTTTCTCAGGTCTGAGTTCATACACAGGACTATCCTCACTCATCCTGCGCACAACTTTGTGAACGGTATCCTCCCAGTGATTTCTCAGCTTGCCTGGACCACCTCGTGGAGTCAGGTTCCTGACTAAAACACGATCATCCGGTTGGAGAACTGAACTTTTTACTTTACTGTCAAAGTGTCTCTTACTTCTCACTGCAGCTTTGTGAGCATTTTGTCTGGTGATCTCATAAGCTTCTTCCATGCCCTGTTTCCACTTTTCCATGTAGTTGTGATGATTTCCATCTCTGGCCTCTGAACTCAAGTTGAACAGCATGTCTACTGGCAAATGAGGGGAGCATCCATACAACAAATAGAAGGGTGAAAAGCCTGTCACTGCCAGTGCAGTTATATGCATAAATCAACTTGTTCAGTGACTCTAGTTTGTCTTTTGTCTTTCTGTTAGTGTCTTTAGCATCTGTAGTAATGATCTGTTAAATCTTTCCACCTGGCCATTTCTTTGGGGCCAGTAACTAACTACTAACCTGCACTTATATAGCGCTTTTCTAGTCACAAAGACCACCCAAAGCGCTTTCACTAGTACTAACCCTCTATTCTAAGGGCCTATAGGAAACAGATATCTAGGGACAATTTACAACAGCCAATTAACCTAACATGCATGTCTTTGGATTGTGGGAGGAAACCGGAGCCCCCGGAGTAAACCCACGCAGCACAGGGAGAACATGCAAACTCCACACAGAAAGGTTCCAACCCCTGCCAGCCTGGGGATTCGAACCAGGAACCTTCTAGCTGTAAGGCAGCAGTACTAACCACTGCACCACCGTGCTGCCCCACAGTAGGGGGGTGGTTCTTGACCCTGTAACTCCACAGTACTTCTTTAGTTGAGTAAACAGTTGGTTTTCAAACTCACCACCCTGATCATGGTATATTCTTGTTGGGAAGCCAAACTTGAGTGCATAAGCATTAAAGATTTTATCTACAGCAGTCTTGCCTGATTTTCAAGTTGTAGTATATGCTTGAGCAAAGCATGTGAAGCGGTCGATGATTACAAGAATATATTCATAACCACCTTTGCACTTGTCCAGATGCAGGAAGTCAACGGACACAAGTTTGAATGGTTGAGTAGCAATAATGTTTGTTAGGGGTGCTCTTGACTCGTGGTTTGGCTTCTTTTGTTTCAGGCACGCACATTTCTTTGTAGCATACACCTCTATTTCTCATTGCATATACGGACAGTAAAAGCGGTCCCTTATTAGTGACGTGGTTCTGTCCACACCCTGATGACCCATCTCATCATGCATTTCCTTTAACACTGTACTTTTATGTTTTTCGGGGAGCATCAGTTGTCTGAAGTCTTTCTGTACAGCACACCACTATCATTAGTCTCTAGTTTGTCCCACTCTCTTAGGAAACAGGTGATCTGAGGGCTGAGTTGTTTTAGTTCTTGTCCAGTTGGTTTTCTTCCTGCCAGTTTATACCGAACCACTGGTCCAATAGTCAGATCATTTTTCTGGCCATGGCTGATTTGTTTGGTTGTAAGGGGGGGTCAAGGTTGTCTTTGCATCTACTGTTGCGTACTAAATTGAGACACCTATGGACCAAGACACACCGGATTCATCTTTGTTTTCTATCGCTTGTGTAGCTGCATCGATGACATCATATGACATTTCCTCTGTGCACGCTTTCATAACTGTTCCAATGTCCAAAGGCATCCTGGACCAGCTGTCTACATCAATATTTTCCTTGCCAGGGTGGTATTTGATTGTGAAGTGGAAATCAGTGAGTTCTGCCATCCAACGACACCCAGTTGCATTCAGTTTGGCGGTAGACAGTATATAAGTCAGTGGATTATTGTCGCTGTACATGGTGAAGAATGGTGCATAATAAAAGTAGTTGCAAAATTTTTCTGTGATTGCCCATTTGAGTGCTAAGAACTCTAACTTGCCTGAGTGCAGGTGATCGTTTTTCTCTGCTGCAGTTAAACTACGGGAACCGTAAGCAGTCACATGAAACTTCCCATTCTGTCTCTGATACAATATAGCACCCAGTCCCTGGTTGGACACATCAGTGTGAAGGATAAAAGGCTGTGAAAACTCCGGAAAGCCAAGGACAGGGGGCTTTACAAGGCAGTCTATCAACTGCTCCAATGTTGACTGATGCAGATCCTTCCATATGATTGGAGTATTAGAAGGAGTCCCTCTGTTGTTCTGTTTTGTGTGCCACTTTCTGTTTTTGTTTCTGTTTTGCATGGTGTCAGCTTGTGCAGGGGCTTTAAGGAGGTCATACTAGGGGCTAGCAATACATGAAAAGTCTTGGATGTACTGCCCATAATAACTTAACAGTCCTAAAATGGCTCGCAGCTCACCTACAGTACCTGGTGGTTTGTCTTTCAGGGACATTACAGCAGCAGTGTCAGCTGGGTCCATCTGATTCCCCTCAGCAGACACAATCCTCCCACGGTATTGCACTTTAGCTTTAGGCAGTTCAATTTTATTCCATGCTCTCTCAGACGTTGCAGCACTTTTCTGACATCAATGGTGTGATTTGCAAATGTTTTGCTAAAAACAAGGATATCGTCAAGATAAGGCACACATATTTCATCCCTTAACCCATCCAAGCACTCGTCCATGCAATGCTGAAACATGGCAGGTGCTGACATGAGTCCAAACGGAATCCTGATCTACTCATACAGTATAATCCCCAGGGGGTCACAAAAGCAGTTAAGTGTCTACTGTCTTTCACCACAAACCCCTGGTGATATGCCTTTCCCTGGTCGAGCAGTGAAAAGAGAGAGTTTCCTCCCAGATTGTCCATAATGTCCTGCACTCTCGGTATTGGGTGGCGGACTGGGTGAGTTTTTCTGTTGAGAGCTCTGTAGTCTATACATAAGCGCAAGGTACCATCCTTCTTTCTTATACAGTTGGCAGGGGAAGAATAGGATGATGTGGACTTTTCAACCTATCCTTGAGCTATCAAATCCTGTAAGTAGTCTTTCATCTCCTTGTATAACGATTTGGGGACAGAGAGATAAGTTTTTGCGGCCGCAGAAACCGCAAAAACTTATCTCTCTGTCCCCAAATCGGTCCCCAAATCGAGCTGCGGCCGCAAGGTGGTCGGTGCATCTCGTGGTGGCAACCCCCGAACCAAGTGGTGGACACCAGTGGTGAGGGGGGCCATTAAGCTGAAGAAGGAGTCCTATCAAGCTTGGTTGGCTTGTGGGACTCACGAAGCAGCTGAGGTGTACCGGCAGGCCAAGCAGAGTGCAGCTCGGGTGGTTGCTGAAGCAAAAACTCGGGTATGGGAGGAGTTCGGTGAGGCCATGGAACAAGACTTTCGGTCAGCTTCAAAGAGATTCTGGCAAACTGTTCGGCGGCTCAGGAGGGGAAAGCAGCTCCCCGTCCACACTGTGTATGGTGCGGATGGGACACTGTTGACTTCAACTGGGGATATCGTCGGGCGGTGGAAGGAATACTTCGAGGATCTCCTCAATCCCACTGATACGCCTTCCACAGAGGAAGCAGGGTTTGGGGACGAGGGGGATGACTCGCCTATCACAGGGGCTGAGGTCGCCAAGGTGGTTAAAAATCTCCTTGGTGGCCGGGCCCCGGGGGTGGACGAGATTCGCCCTGAGTACCTCAAGGCCCTGGATGTTGTTGGGTTGTCATGGTTGACACGCCTCTGCAACATTGCGTGGAGGTCGGGGGCAGTGCCTTTGGCATGGCAAACCGGGGTGGTGGTTCCTCTCTTCAAAAAAGGGGACCGGAGGGTGTGCTCCAACTTTAGAGGGATCACACTCCTCAGCCTCCCTGGGAAGGTCTATGCCAAGGTACTGGAGAGGAGAGTCCGGCCGTTGGTTGAACCTCGGATTCAGGAGAAGCAATGTGGTTTTCATCCTGGCCGTGGCACATCGGACCAGCTCTTTACCCTCTCGAGAATTCTTGAGGGTTCGTGGGAGTTTGCCCAACCAGTTTACATGTGTTTTGTGGACTTGGAGAAGGCATTTGACCGCGTCCCTCATGGATTTTTGTGGGGGGTGCTTCGGGAGTATGGGGTATCAGGCTTGTTGTTACAAGCTATTCGGTCTCTGTACGACCGTTGTGAGAGTTTGGTTCGTATTGCCAACACTCGGTCGGAGTCATTCCCAGTGAGAGTTGGACTCCGCCAGGGCTGCCCTTTGTCACCGATCCTGTTCATAATTTTTATGGACAGGATTTCTAGGCGCAGCCAGGGAATGGAGGGTGTCATGCTTGGTGACCACAGGATCTCATCTCTGTTGTTTGCAGATGATGTTGTCCTGTTGGCTTCATCCAGCAATGACCTACAGCTCTTGCTGGGACGGTTTGCCGCTGAGTGTGAAGCGGCTGGGATGAGAATCAGCACCTCCAAGTCCGAGTCCATGGTCCTCAGCCGGAAAAAGGTGGATTGCCCTCTCCGGGTTGGGGACAGGCTCCTGCCCCAAGTGGAGGAGTTTAAGTATCTTGGGGTCTTGTTCACGAGTGAGGGGAAAATGGAGCGAGAGATCGACAGACGGATTGGAGCAGCATCTGCAGTGATGCGGACGTTGTACCAGTCTGTTGTGGTGAAGAGGGAGCTTAGTTCTAAGGCAAAGCTGTCGATTTACCAGTCAATCTACGTTCCTACTCTCACCTATGGTCACGAGCTTTGGGTAATGACCGAAAGAACGAGATCGCGGATACAAGCGGCTGAAATGAGCTTTCTCCGTAGGATTGCTGGACTCACCCTGAGAGATAGGGTGAGGAGCTCAGTCATCCGGGAGAGGCTCAGAGTAGAACCGCTGCTCCTCCATATTGAAAGGAGTCAGTTGAGGTGGTATGGGCATCTGATTAGGATGCCTCCTGGACGCCTCCCACTTGAGGTGTTTCAGGCACGTCCCACTGGGAGGAGACCCCGGGGCAGACCCAGGACTTGGTGGAGAGACTATGTCTCCCAGCTGGTCTGGGAACGCCTTGGTATCCCCTCTGAAGAGCTGGAGCAGGTGGCTGGGGAGAGGGAAGTCTGGGCTTCTCTGCTTGAACTGCTGCCTCTGCGACCCGGACCTCCGGAAAAGCGGTAGAAGATGGATGGATGGATGGAGATAAATTTTTGATACTGGCTCAGTATCTTTTAGTAAAATCTTCATTTGCAGATTGCTGATACAGCCTATGCCGTCATCAGCACGGGAGGATGAGCCTGACTCCTCTGTTAACATCTGGCTGACTACTTGTCTCTGCTTTTCATCAAGGTGGGTCAAGTCAACAGGAGGGTCCCATTGCTCGTGGGCAGGTGTACTTTTGGAGGATGTCTGAGCTTGGACATGGTGGACAGATACAGGTGGTGACTCTTCAGTTTTGAACAGGTTGACAGGGTTGATCTCACAGGCTGAACAGTTCCAATAACAGTCCTTCCAGGCAGTGAAATGTCATGACTTATGGGATTTTGCACACTAACAAAGATTTTGGGGGCTCTACCTGCTTTTACTGAAACCAGGGTGTCACAAAACTTTAATCCTTCAGGCCAGCAATGGTTCTCATTAGGCTCAAAAATCAGGTTTTTATTCTGTCTAAAAGGTGGGGCTTGTACTCTCCACTCAGTCTGCAATGAGCTGTTTTTAGGTACACATACCCTCTCATTTGTTGTCCTCACACTATGTTCAGCTGTCTGCCCAATACTCACTGCACTGACACAGATTCTTGCTTTGTTTTTCCTGAGGTAAGGAAAAGTTGTTCTAACTGCTTTTATCAGTTTTTCTTTACCAAATGGCTTCTTCTTGCCCTGTACACTATCCAGCACTAATCGTTCAATAACGTTGAAGCCTATGATAGGACACTGTTGTTGTTCTCCTTTAAGCACCAATATGGGTATCATTAACTCATTATCATTAGCTGTGAGCTTAAAGGGTACTTCAAGCCAACCAATATAGGGCATTTCTGTACCATTAGCAGCTTCAAGGTGCAGAGGATCATATGAATCGATAAGCTCTGTGACATCTCTTAATGATACATCAGGTAAGTAATTTTCTTTCCAAACCTCATCTATGGCATAGACCTGTGAGCCTGTATCCCAAAGTGCTTGGACATTCTGTCTGTCTATGAAACACCTTATGAGACACTTTTTGCCTATCAGCTCTCTGACAGTTGGTGTTTTCTTTGGTACAGTGTTTTCCTGACACTTGACTTTCTCACATGGCTGAGTTACCTTTTTCTTCACAGCTAAGCATGTGTATGGTTTACATCGTTCTTTATATACTGGCCAGTTAGCCTTTTGTCATTCTTTTGAACAGTATAGTGTTGTTTTACAGACCGAGCAGCATTTAAATTTCCCTCTGTTTTCTTCTCTTTCACAGTTTGCACAAAATTGGGACTTACTTGTTTTGCTGGTTGCCCCGTGTCCTGTGGGAGCAACCCTGTTTAGTTTAAAGTATGGTTTCTGATGGTCTCTGGACTTTACAACCTGCTCTGAAATACTCATTGCTTCCACACCTGAAGTAATGTTGACAGTAGTCTTCACCAGTCTGTGTGCAGGAGAAACACTTTGGTTGGGACCGTGGTGCTGGGTAATACCACTGAGGTGCAAACCTTTGATGGAACTGGGCTGTTTCCTGCAGCCACCCCTGGCTGTAGGTCTACTGGTAATTGTGTTGTGAGACTGGTGGCTGCTGGTAATAGGGGGCCATAGCATTTGACTCAGGCTCATAGGATGATCACTGAGGGGAGGAAAACACTGAGTAAGTGGCAGACACATGTGCAGGTCCTTTGCTTTGTGGTGAAGGTTGTGGTGGGACAGGGGTTGACTTTTGCATGGTTTCTTGAATTTGGCAGACCTCAGCTTTCAAGTCTTTTAACAACACCATATCAGAGCACATTTCTTTAATTTCAGATAGCTGATCAGGGGGCAAAGTCACTGTGTGCTGTTGGGTTGTATTTTTCTTTTCAACATGGGCTTCCCTTGACTGTACAGTGCTCACATTTGTTACTTTAGATGGAGCAGCATGTTTCTTTTTGTCCTGTCTTTCCTTTTCATTGTTGCAAGCAATGTTCAGTTTCTCCATTAACAGTTCATCTGTTGTGTTTGTCTGTAGGAGGTAGGGCTGTAGGTTACTTCTAACATTGTCATTCTGCAGGCCTGTTAAGACAGTGTGCATAAAGAGACTCTGGACAAGTGCTGGATCACACTTTAAGCTAATTTCTGCCTCCTGAGAAGCAAACAAGATTTTCTGCCTCAGGTCCATTGTCCTTATCAGAATGTTTTGAGGTGTTTCTTTACTGCCCTGAGCTTCCGAGGTTAGTTGTCTATATAACTCTGTATCCCTTTTCTCCTGACAATGACATCTAAGAATACGTCGAAGGGCAGGGAGTGTCAGTTTGTCTTTTCCTTCTAGGTAACTTCTTAACTGCAGGCCTGGTGTGATGGCACAAATAACAGCATGAATGATCTCTAGTTCTGGGTAGCCTTTACTAAGCCCACTTTCAATCTGTCTGGCAAGGCTCGAGAAAGTTAACCGATCTCTCTGCCCCAGCTCGCCAATCTGGCCTGATATCTTAAAATTTTTTTGCCACATGTTGCTAGTAGGGGGTGCTGTGGGCACGTTCCCCAGTGGTGTACTTGCTTTTTCGGGGAGGATCATGCTCGTGTTCACTTGACCATGCACTGCGTTCTTTTTCTTGTAACAACACAGCCACTATCTCTTCTCCCAGTTCATTTTCCTGCTCATTTACTGATGTCATTTGATTTTGTCAATTATATCCTGAATATTAAGAAGGGCTGACATGCCTTCGTCCTCTAACTCGGACAACTCTTCCCGTTCCAGGTACCTTATGTGTGTGATCACTTTACCGCGACTTTTGAATGTTACATGTTCCTTGGCTTGCCCTGAAATTTGTAGTGCATTGCATACATTTATCAAGTCAGTTTATACAGTGCTCCTTTAATTTCCAGCTGCAACTTTTCACATTCCGACTCCATTTTATCTGAGAAGCTAGCTTTAGCAGCAAAATGAGGCTTTAGTAGACCTTACTGTTTTCTTGATGCTTCCTAGTGGTCACTTTTGCTCACTTCAGGATGCACTGTGCCAATTTGTCTGGACATCTCTTTAACTGCTGGACTGAACTCCTCTGATGACTGGGAAATTTGAGGGGTTCCACTATTGTTTAGGGACACTCCTCCAGCCAAACCATCACAGCGGTTCCTCCAAATGTTGTACCCTTAAATAGGAAAGAAAAGTAGTTAGAGAAGGAGAATGATCACACACGCGTCTGCTATCTTCACTTGTCTGTATTAAGTTTTGAACGTGACCAATAACATGTACATGTCTTCAGCATAATCACATTTCAGCCGCACTACAAAAGTCCAGGGCCTTAGTACACCTCTGGCAGAGCAAAAGTATGCCAAACTGTATGCATTATTCTTATCCACATATTAAACATCATATGAATGTATAATATATATTTTTAACCTTTTAAATTATTGCTATCAAGGATTATGAATTATGCTTTTAACATACTAAATTGTTCTCACTGCTTAAAGAACTCATCAAGAACAAAATACAGTTTTAAACAAACATGTCTAATCACCACACACACATGAACCCATGGCTAGCTTATAAAACAATGACTATATGTTGCACAGCTGAAGACGGTAGAACAGCTGTGGGGTTTCCCGGCTGCTAGCTTAAGTTTCATCTATTTTTAGCTGACATTCTTTAATCAATAAAGCCGTGTAAAACTCATCAAACAGTACAACAATACGTGGAAAAGAATATCTAACAGGTTTCCTCAAACTTACAGTGTTTTATATGCAATATTTACCTGAAATAGGGAAGAAAAGTAGTGAAAGAAGAAGAATGATCACACAAGTGTCTGCTGCCTTCACTCGTCTGTACTAATTCAATTCAATTCAGCTTTATTTATATAGTGCCATTTCACAACAACAGTCATCTCATAGCACTATCAACTGTAGGGGGAACCCCCACAGTTGCAGAAAGACCCCAGCAATCAGGCAATCCCCTGTGAGCAAGCACTTGGCGACGGTGGAGAGGAAAAACTCCCTTTCAACAGGAAGAAACCTCCAGCAGAACCAGGCTCAGGGAGGGGTAGTCATCTGCTGCGACTGGCTGGGGGGTGAGGGGACAGAGAAAATGAAAAGAAAAGACATGTAGAGAGCAAACAGCATGATGGGGACTCAATCTATGGGAGAGAACAAACAGATGTTAATGACCAGCAAAAAAAAATATTTCATTGAAAGTGAAGAAAGGAGTGAGGCCCAGTGCGTTATTGGAGGTCCCCCGGCTGACTAAACCTATTAGCAGCATAACTAAGGGAGGGTTCAGAAACACATGATCCGTCCCTAATTGTAGGCTATATCAAAAAGGTAGGTTTTAGCCCTATTCTTAAAAACAAAGATCGAGTCTGACTCCCGAATCCAGATTGGCAGCTGGTTCCACAGGAGAGGAGCTTGATAACTGAAGGCTCTGCCTCCCATTGTACTTTCGGAGATTCTAGGTATTACAAGTAATCCTGCATTTTGGGAGCGTAGTGCTCTGTTAGGATAATACGGTAGTATCAGATCTTTTAAATAAAAAGGAGCCTGATTGTTTAGAGCTTGGTAAGTAAGAAGAAGGATTTTAAACTTAATTCTAAACTCTATGGGAAGCCAATGAAGGGAGGCCAGAACTGGAGAGATATGATCTCTCTTTCTAGTACCTGTTAAAACTCTTGCTGCAGCATTTTGGATCAGCTGAAGACTTTTTAAAGATGTTTTAGGACAGCCTGATAATAAAGAATTACAATAATCTAATCTCGAGCTAACAAAAGCGTGGATCAGTTTCTCAGCATCACTCTGAGACAAGATGCTCCTAATCTTGGCAATATTACGCAAATGATAGAAGGCAGTCTTAGAAACAAATTTAATATGTGAATTGAAGGACAGATCTTGATCAAAAATAATTCCAAGGTTCCTCACAGAGCTATTAAGAGAAAGAGTAACCGCAACCAAACTGAAAGTTTGATTTGGAAAGGTATTTCTAAGGTTTTTTGGACCAACAAGAATGACTTCAGTCTTATCTGAATTTAATAGCAGGAAATTACAAGTCATCCTAGCTTTGATTTCCTTAAGACAGGCTTCTAACTTGGCTAATTGATTACTATCATCTGGCTTCATTGACAGGTATAATTGTGTGTCATCTGCATAACAATGAAAATGTATACAGTGCTTTCTAATAATGTGGCCTAACGGAAGCATATATAAACTAAAAAGAGTAGTGCCTAACACAGATCCCTGTGGAACTCCATGACTAAGCTTTGAGTTGAAAGAAAACTCATTATTTACATGAACAAACTGGAACCTATCAGATAAATAAGATCTAAACCACTGCAACGAAGTTCCATTAAGTCCAACATAGTGTTCTAATCTATCAAGTAGAATATTATGATCGATAGTATCAAAAGCTGCACTAAGGTCTAAAAGGACAAGTACAGAAACCAGTCCATTGTCAGATGCGATGAGGAGGTCGTTAGTGACCTTCACTAAGGCTGTTTCAGTACTATGATGGATTCTAAACCCAGATTAAAACTCTTCAAATAAACCATTTCCCTGCAGATGGTCAAATAATTGCGTAGCAACAACTCTTTCTAAGATTTTTGAAATGAAAGGGAGATTAGAGATTGGTCTATAGTTAGCTAAAGCTCCTGGATCTAGCGTTGGCTTTTTGAGTAAGGGTTTAATTACAGCCGTTTTAAAAGCCTGCGGTACATGGCCTAAAGTTAATGAAGAATTGATTATATGAAGAATAAAGCTACAAATAAGTGGGAAGACTTCTTTAAATAACCTGGTAGGAATAGGGTCTAAAAGACAAGTTGAAGGTTTGGATGAGGAAACTATTTTGTCTAACTCACAAAGGTCGATTGGAGTAAACTCATCAAAACAGACATCAATTGAAGGAGTTGTAGTAGTTACAGTATTTAAGTTAACTGTGGGAAGAATCTGATTGATTTTATCTCTGATGGATGAAATTTTATTATTGAAAAAGTTCATAAATTCCTGACTAGTAAGCTCTAAGGGAATGCTAGGATTGACAGAGTCCTGACTCTTTGTCAACCTGGCTACAGTGCTGAAAAGAAACCTGGGATTATTCTTGTTCTCTTCTATTATTGCAGAATAATAACTCATTCTAGCTTTTCTAAGAGATTTTTTATAAATTAAAAGAGTGAGCACTGTTGCCAACTCCTCAGTATGGAAAGTAGCTACTGGCTATCCTAAAAGTCGACAAAAGTCGATAAATGACGTTGTCACCTAATTTGCATAATTGGTCATTTACATGTAATTATAATGGATGCTGTAGTAGAGAAGAATAATGTCACGGGAGAGACAAAAAGTGAGTAAAAAACACCCTAAATATGTTTAGAACTACAAATTAACTTTCTTCTGTTGATTCTTGGTTTGTTTGTTTTAATTTTGCCATTTAAATAGGCCATCAGTTCTTAAAATATCTATGACTCTGATGCTTTGTCTAGACCCACATTACATAAATCAATTTTGTCCTGCATTGTTAAATGTTACAATATTAAAAATTTAATCAAAAGACTTATGTGGGGGAAATTGCTAGCTCTCCGTCCAACCCTCCTCCTTTATCCAGGCTTGGGACCAGCAAAGTGACCCAAAAGAGACACTCTGGCAGTTACTGTCATGTTCGCTGCGTAATTGTGCAGCGAACAGATGATTTTACACGAGCCCAGAGTGCAAGTGAAGTAAACATGTTTTATTAACAAAAGAAAGACACAAAAATGTCCATAGAATACAGCCTAGTAACAAACAGTCACAGGTGGCCTAGCTCAGTAGGCTGGAGGAGGAGAAACCCCACGCACTCCAAGGGCAGAACTGGGCAATGGACCAAGAAGGGCAGTAATAATAATATTGAGGAAGACTTACATTGGGCGTCGATGCTCAGTGAGCTCTGGGAAACAACGCCGGAGAAGCCCAAAGGAAAAACACGCCAACTGGCTCCAAGACAGCAACGAAAACTGTTGTTAACATGAAGCGAACTTGACAATGGATGAAAGATTACTGACTATCGCCACCACAACAGGTGCTCTCAGCTTCACCCATAAATAGTCTGCACTAATAAGTGACAACTGGAAGCAGGTGTGCGGCGGCTCAAGCTGGAAGAGTGAGAGAGAGTGTGCATGTGTGTGTGAGTGTGCTGAATGCTACACAGGGAGTGAGTGAAAATGAGTGTGTGTAATGTGCATGTAAGACTAAATGTACATGGACAAAAGAAAATAACAATAGACAGCTCAGTGGATGCCTGACAGGGAAAGAGAGGGAGAAAGAGAAAGGCAGAGAAAGGGGCGTGGCAGTAGACTGGCAAGGAGCCCTAAATCAGGGATCTAATAACCTGTCAGCTGGGACCAATTAACAAATAATCAGGAGGCTACAGCCACAAATCATGGGAGGAACGAAACATCAGCTCTGCACATGACAGAGCCCCCCATCCCAAGGGGTGGAATCCAGACACCCACCGTGCCATCAACAACACAAAGAAAAACCTGCCCCTCCCCAAAAAACCCACCATCTCAACTAACCAGGGTGAGAGATGGGGGGAAACAGGTCAGGAGGGCATTAATTAACAAGAAATAATATAACAATACCACACAAAATGGCAAACACTCCCAACCCCAAACAAAAACTAAGCCCTCCCCAACACCCAAGAGTCCTCAAGTTCAGGGGGCCGGCCAAAGTCCCAGGGCTCACAAACGGCCAAGTAAACCAGGCCAGTTAAATGGTAAATGGCATTCACTTGCATAGCGCTTTTCTTCTCATCTAGGATGACACGCTTTACAGATTCTGCAATCCACCCATTCACACACACATTCACACACTGATGGTGGCAGAGTGGCCATACACACAGGCGCTAACCAGGCCACAAGGAGCAACTGGGGGTTCAGTGTCTTGCTCAAGGATACTTCAACAAGTGGACAGCAGACAGAGCGGGAATCGAACCCATGACCCTTCGATCAGTAGTTGGTAACACTACACCTGCGCCACCGCCGCCCCACAGGTGGCCTATCAAAGTCCAACACCAGCCGGACCGCCAGGCAAGGTGAGTCGGGTGGCCTGCCTGGGAAAAAAGGCCACCTAACCCAACGGTACAGTCTATCGGGCAGCCAGCCGGAGTTCTTCAGCCACCAAGCCAGATGAGACGGACCGGGAGGCGGACCCCCCCATAGGGGAGACCCGGTCCTTCGGGCAGCTTGCCCACATAGTTGAGCCACCAGGACCGGATAGGTGAGCGAGGAGGCGGCCTACGCACCAGGAAGCTAAAAGGTGGGTGGTCGGACCACAAAATGGGAACCCCAGCGGCTACTGGTGGCAGGACCAGGTGGATGAGGGCAGAGCCCAGTAGAACAAGAAGGAACATCTAGCAGGCCTTCAGGAGGAAAAGGGAGACCCAGGTGTCCTCGAACCAGCCAGCCGCACCCTCGGTGGTCCCGGCTTGGAACAGAAGCACAGCCGCACCCGCGGTGGACCCGGGCTGGGCCATGGCTGCACCAGTGGTGGCCCCTCCCCGGGACCTCATTGCTCCCGCGGTGAGCCCCAATTGGGCCAGTGTTGCACCCACGGAGGACCCCGACCAGGCCATGGTTGCACCCACGGAGGAGCCCGGCTGGTCCCTTGCTGCACCCGCGGTGTGACCCAGTTGGGCCACTGCTGACCCCAATGCCACCTTAACCATGGGCCAGCTGACCCGCATGAGCACCCGAGCTAGGAGGCGATCGATCATGGGCACCCTGGACTGGAACTAAATACCCCTGACGACCACCTCGGCAGGAACCCCGGTGACCTCCAGTTGCAAGCCTGAATCCACGGACTCGTCCAGCTCTGATGGACTCTCTCCAGCAACCCTGAAAGAGGACTTGGACAGAGAGGAGGAAGGGTCAGGGTCGCCGGCAGTGGCAGAGCCCGGAGAGGCAAGCTCAGGTGCAGTGTATGGCTGCAGCTGGCTCTCCTCACCTAAAGCTAGGCAAAAATGGGCTGCACGGTGGCGCAGTGGTTTAGCACTGTGGCAGCACAGTTTACCCTCGGCCGGGGGGTCGCGGGGATCATGAGATCGTGGGTTCGATCCCAGCCCCCGACCAACAGTGAGCTGTGTGGAGTTTGCATGTTCTCCCCGTGTTGCGTCGGTTTACTCCGGGATTTCTCCGGTTTCCTCCCGCATACCAAAAACATGTAGGTTTAGGGCGCTCGCGCACGCAGCGACCGGCAGCCGGTGGCTTGTCACCAGACTGCAAACCAAATCTACCTACGGGTACAAATAAGTAACAAAAAAAAAAATGCTCTATGAAGGAAAGAAGAAAGACAACAGAGAGCATTTACCTTAGCTCAAGCTCCACCACCGTCCAGGACTCCGACGATCCGGGTGATGTTTCCACAGGCTCAGCCTCCAGTGCCTCTTTTCCACCAAAATAAGAACCAGTGCTAGTTCGGTTCTGGGGCTTGTGCCAGTGCTTAACTAGTTCAACTGTAGTGCCTGATAGGAGCCAGTTGGTTTTCCACTGATATGGAGCTAGTCGGGGATTATGTCAGGGCTACGTCATTATGTAGTGTGAAGTGCCTTTATGCAACCCCGCAGAATACCACAGAAGAAGAAGTAGCAGCGTCAGCTTGTCAACAGCTTGTCAACTTGAGGAGTTTGTTGTCTCTTTGGGAGTGCTGCTTTTATTATTCCAAACCTGTATTACCATCCAAAAGCAGTTTTATTCTTAATCGCAGAGAACAGCAGCTACGTTTAAGGAGACTGGTAATTATCAATATTTCAGTTATCAGCCGTTGTTAGCTGAAGTCTGTAGCTCAACTAGTGAGCAGTGACTACACTTTTAAATGTAATATTTATGTCAATTTTGTAATAGGTGGTGTTACGCGCATTATGAGACGGAGGTTGCCTGTTATATCATGCCAAAAAGTGATCAGCTGCCCAAAAAATGATCGCCAGGGGCCATGTTGTTATAAGATAAGATAAGATAAGATAAGATAAGATAAGATAAGCCTTTATTAGTCCCACAATGGTGAAATTCCAGGATTGCAACAGCACAGGGATAGCAACACTCAGAGCAATAATTAAGAAGATACGAAAAATATAAATAAGAGCAGTGGATATACATACGTACACATAACTATATAAATATATATACAAAGTGCGGAGCATTGTAGCAAGATGGAATAAACAGCATAACCGTCTACTTAGTTATCCTACATAGTATGAATATGTACCCATACATATTGTCACCGTAGCGACTGATATTGTCCTAGTTGTATACTGGAGGGGACCATTTGTGTAAGTCTGTTGCGTCTTTTGCATTCAATACTATTAGGTCGTCACGGTTTTTTGCTATCTCTGCGAGCAGCCCTGCTTAGGTTATACAGTCTGACAGCCGTAGGTAGGAAGGACCTGCGAAACCTCTCGGTTGCACACCTAGGATGATGTAGTCTACTGCTAAATGAGCTCCTCAGTGCGTTCAATATGTCCTGCATAGGGTGGGACTCGGACTCCAGCAGAGATGACAGTTTAGCTACCATCCTTCTCTCTCCTATCTCCTCCACTGGGTCAAGGTGTTGCCACAGGACAGATCTAGCTTTCTTGATCAGTTTGTTCAGTCTTTTCCTATCGACTGCTGTAATGCCGTTGCCCCAGCAGACCACTCCAAAAGTGATGGCTGATGCCACCACCGTGTCGTAGAATGTCTTCAGCAGCGCCCCTTGTACACCAAAAGACCTGAGCCTCCTCAGTAGGAACAGCCTGCGCTGTCCCTTCTTGTAGAGTGCGTCGGTATTGTGTGACCAGTCTAGTTTATTGTTCAGATGAACACCAAGGTACTTCTAGGATGTCACCATCTCAATGTCCGTTCCTTGTATGTTTACTGGTGCTGTGAGGGGTTGTCCTTGCCTGCGGCAGTCCACCACCAGCTCCTCACGTTGATCTGGAGGCAGTTCCGATGGCACCAGTCCATGAAGTCCTGGATAAGTCCTCTGTACTCAGCTTCATCTCCGTTGGAGATGAGGCCGACGATCGCAGAGTCGTCAGAGACCTTCTGTAGATGGCAGTGTGTTGTGTTGTGTGAGAAGTCCGCAGTATAAAGGGTGAACAGGAAGGGAGCTAAAACCGTTCCCTGGGGGGCCCCCGTGCTACCGATGATCGTGTCAGACACACAATCTTGGGTTCTCACAAACTGTGGCCGGTTAATGAGGTAGTCCAAGATCCATGATGACAGGTGCTGGTCCACCCCTGCGCACAGCAGCTTGTCCTTCAGGATCATCGGTTGGATGGTGTTGACAGCACTGGAGAAGTCAAAGAACATGATCCTCACCGCATGCCCGGGCTTCTCCAGGTGGGACAGAGAACGGTGAAGGAGGAAGATCACCGCATCCTCGACCCCAATGCCATGCTGGTAGGCGAACTGGAGTGGATCCATCGCTGGTCCCACCAGGGGGCGGAGGCGAGCAAGGAGCAGTCTCTCCAGGGTCTTCATCATGTGAGACGTCAGGGCCACTGGTCTGTAGCTGTTCAGATCTTTGGGGTGGGAAGTCTTTGCTACAGGTACCACACAAGATGTTTTCCACAACTGTGGTACCCTCCCCAGCTTCAGGCTCAGGTTGAAGATGTGCTCCACAATCCCACACAGCTGGTCTGCACAGGACTTGAGGAGCTTCGCGCTGATGCCGTCCGGTCCCGAGGTCTTCCTTGCCTTGATCTTCCTCAGCTCCGTCCTCACCTGGGTCTTAGTGAGGGTCAGGTTGGGGGGCTGTGTGCTAGGAGTGGGGGGGGTGTTGGTGGAGTGGGGTGTGGACAGCAGGTCTCAATGACTTTAGAGGCAGCAGTGGTTGTTGTGCAGTCGGGGGGCAGGGCGATTGGTCAAAACTATTAAAAAACAGGTTCAGATTGTTCGCCCACTCCCTGCCCCCCGTAGCCTGGGGGGAGGTATTCTGGAGCCCAGAGATGGTTTTAAGGTTTCTTCAGACCCCGCCGCTGTCGCTCTGTTGCAGCTTGTCCTCCATCTCTTCCTGAAGCTGTCCTTGCCTTCTCTGATCTTCCTCCTCAGCTCCCTCTGTACAGACTTCAGCATCTCCCTGTTCCCCAACCTGAAGATCCTCTTCTTCTCTCTCAGAAGTGTTTTTTATCTCAGGGTTGATCCAGGGTTTGTTGTTCGAGCAACACCGTATGGTCTTGGTGGGTACGGTGTTGTCCACACAAAAGCCGATGTAGTCTGTGATGGTGTGAGTGAGGCCATCGATGTCCTCACCATGTGGATCACAGAGCTGCTCCCAGGCAGTGGTTTCAAAACAGTCCTTTAGTGCGTCCATTGCCTCCTCAGACCATAACTTCACCATGCGCATGACCGGAGGTTGTCTGTGTACTAGGGGTTTGTACACCGGCAGGAGAGGAACCAAGCTGTGATCCGATCTCCCAAGTGGGGGGAGTGGTGATGAGGTGTACGCCTCCTTAGTATTTGCATAAAATAAGTCCAGTGTTTTATTGTCTCTAGTGTGGCATGTGACATACTGGGTGAGCGTGGGTAGAATGGGGGACAGTGAAATATGGTTGAAATCACCTGAGATGAGGAGAAGAGCATCTGGGTGTTCTGTCTGCAGCCTGCCAGTTAATGACTGGATGACGTCACGCGCTGTCCCAGCGTTCGCTGTTGGATTTGCATAAATAACAATGCAGATCACGTGTGAGTACTCCCTCGGGAGATATGTAGGCCGCATGCTAACAGCTAGCAACTCGATGACTTTGCTACAGTGCTGTTCCTTAACCGTGATATGTCCCGGTCTGCACCAGTTGTTATTGACATACATTATCACTCCTCCGCCCCTTGTCTTCCCACTGTCTGGTGTCCGGTCTGCCCGTATTGTGTGGAAACCCTCCAGTTCGATGTTAGCATCTGTTGCTAGTTCTGTTAGCCACGTCTTGGTAAACAACATCAAACTACTCTCTCTGAAGACGCTCTCGTAGCGGGAGATAGCCGCTAGCTCATCAGTCTTATTGAGTAGCGATCGAATATTCCCCATAATGACGGATGGGACGACGGGTCTGTACCTTATATTCCTCGCCCGCCGTCTTACTCCAGCTCTACATCCACACCGTTTCCATCTTATTTCTCCCGGTATGTCGAGTTTTTGCGTTAGCATCGTGGGCCGGTTAAGTGCTAACAGCTGGTCTCTATTGTACTGCCTCCTGCAAGAAACAGTGGCTCCGTCCGCTGGCTCAGGAGACATTTGGGCGATCTATGTGTTTGGATGGAATAAAGGTGATGCTGGATCAGAAAGATTGGTAAGAGAGCCAGATAGTAAATAGAAATAGGCAGAAATTGATCCGCTGTTGCAAAAAGGCAGCCTACTTGTGTGGCGCCTGAAGTGAAAAAGTTATGGGTTTATATTAGCCATTAAATATATATTTCAACAGATAAACAGTACTGAGTTAGGTATAATAAGATGCATTTAACACTTATGATGCATTTTGAACCCAAAACAAACTTGATCTAAGATTAAAAGCAATTAAAATAATGCAGTCACAAGGTTACATGGAAAAATGCATAGATTTACGGCATATATACCTGAAGATACTGTATCAATATATATTCTATGTACCTCCAAACAATGATGTTTTTACACATAAATATTGCAATCAATGGCAATCTGATAAATTCTATATGTTGTTTTCCAAACTGCAACACTTTGGCCAACACTATAATTTTTCAGACGTGATAAAACCTCGAAACATTTAGACACATTGTAGGTGGACTGAGACCAGGCAGTCCACTTTAAACAAGTGGGCACTCCTGGCTCCTGTAGACGGTGATCACTTTTTGGCACGATACCGGATTTCACCACTCAGTCGGCCCCATGCAAAAGTGGCTGATGAAACCCTTTTCGGACACAGGCAGACTTACCCCTGAACAACGTAACTACAACTACCGGATGAGCCGTGCACGTTCAGTTGTGGAAATGGCTTTCGGCGGCTTGAAAGGACGATGGAGGTCCCTCCTGACAAGGAATGACTGCAAACTGGAGCTGAGCAAGAAAATGGTGCTCACCTGCTGCATACTTAATATTTGTGAGGAACGTGGTGACAACTTTGGACTCCCAGACACACATGATCACAGTCAGCCTCCAGTTCAACCACTACCTGACCATGCCAGTGTAAAGGGGATGGCATTAATGGCAGCTTTAATGGAGTACTTTAACAGTGGGGAGCAATCTGGGCTGCACGGTGGCGCAGTGGTTAGCACTGCGGCAGCACAGTTTACCCTTGGCCCGGGGATCGTGGGATCGATCCCAGCCCCCGACCAACAGTGATCTGTGTGGAGTTTGCATGTTCTCCCCGTGTCTGCGTGGGTTTACTCTGGGATTTCTCCGGTTTCCTCCCACATGCCAAAAAACATGCAGGTTAGGTTAATTGGAGACTCTAAAGTGGCCCTAGGTGTGAATGTGTGTGTGAATGGTTAAGGGATAGCGCCGTAGCGTGGCTGCTCATCCATCCAGGTGGTGGATACCCTCAATTTCCCCTCTGGGGATCAATAAAGTATTCTAAATCTAAAAAAAAAATAACCTGTTTAGTGCCTGCCGTATCATTTACAAAATGTAATGTATGTGAAATAGTTCAAAATCATTAATGAATAAAACATTCAGCTGACAATCGGTCCTCAGTGTACTCTGTTTTAAAGTATTTGTGGTGTATGTATATATTTTATAGGCACATTTACAGAGTTGTTAAAGGTATACGCCTTATGTACTTATATGTAATCTATTCTGGTTAAAGTACTGATTTAAGTTTTTATTCATGTAGGGGTAACAAGAGACAGACTAAAGTGTACAAGTTAAAAGTATTTCCCCAGAAATGATCTTGTCCAGAGCTGATAGAATGTCATGTGGTACGTTGTCAAAACAATATAAACTCATTATCATTTTTGAAGCTGGCAACTTGGAACATTTTCCACAGAAAAAGTGTGTAGATTTAAAGTTTGTTGCTGCTTGTTCTTTAGAAAATGTGAAAAAAGTTGTCAAAAATATGAGCAAAGTCCACAAATACCTGATATATTGTCCAATACCTGAAAAAATGAACTTAACTGCAGTTATTCAGTACTAGTACTTTCACTTCCCACCACTACAGTGTTAAAGTGATTTGCATTGTTTGTCCTAAATAGCTTTACATTTCATGCAAATGTTTGGTGTGAGGATAACAATTACTTAATGTAAAAGCAGAAAATTACTTAAGGAAAGTTTTTATTTACAAAATGTGCAAAAACTTAAGACTGCTACATATGAAATATTATGTACACACAGCCAAAAATATCAATGCTGTGATAGTTACTTTGTTTACAGTCCCTCAAGCACAGACACAACACATCCCATCAGCCCAACAAGGGTATTGATACTGAGGTCAGCTGCTCCTCCCTCCTGCTCAACTCCTGCTGTCTCTCATCTGACCTCTCCAGGTAGTCAAGAAGGAGGTCCATGTTTGTGTCCCACTTCTGTTGCCCTGTTTTAAAGTACAAAAATAAGCAATATAAAATAACCACACACTGAAAAACGCAGGAATTGTCAATCTAAGATTGAATGTGTCTGTTCAACATCCATTTACTGTTAGTGGCATCACAACATTCAATTCAAGACTATAATTGGTTTAATTCACTCCCCCCTTTGTGTGAATGGGTCATGATCTGAACATATATTACCTAATCTGGTCTGATGAGAAGAGAAGGAAGAGAAGGAGGAGGAAAAGCTTGGTGCTGGTGAAGGTGAGCTGGACACCACAGGTCTGGGTGGTTCTCCCTCATCATCCAGGTGTGATAAATCTGTAAATACAAAAAAGTAATTTAGTTTGTGCAGTGTACAACTTAAGCCTTCCATTAAATGTGCGGACATACAGACGTGGACAAAATTGTTGGTACCCCTCTGTTAATGAAAGAAAACCCACAATGGTCACAGAAATAACTTGAATCTGACAAAAGTGGTAATAAATAAAAATTCTATGAAAATTAATCAATGAAAATCAGACAATGCTTTTGAATTGTGGTTCAACAGAATTATTTTAAAAAACAAACTCATGAAACAGGCCTGGACAAAAATGATGGTACCCTTAACTTAATATTTTGTTGCACAACCTTTTGAGGCAATCACTGCAATCAAACGATTTCTGTAACTGTCAATGAGACTTCTGCACCTCTCAGCATGTATTTTGGCCCACTCCTCATGAGCAAACTGCTCCAGTTGTCTCAGGTTTGATGGGTGCCTTCTCCAGACGGCTTCTCCAGGTCTTTCCACAGATGTTCAATAGGATTTAGATCAGGGCTCATAGAAGGCCACTTTAGAATAGTCCAATGTTTCGCTCTTAGCCATTCTTGGGTGTTTTCAGCTCTGTGTTTTGGGTCATTATCCTGTTGCAAGACCCATGACCTGCGACTGAGACCAAGCTGTCTGACACTGGGCAGCACATTTCTCTCTAGAATACCTTGATAGTCTTGAGATCTCATTGTACCCTGCACAGATTCCAGACACCCTGTGCCAGATGCAGCAAAGCAGCCCCAGAACATAAGATAAGATAAGATAAGCCTTTATTAGTCCCACAATGGGGAAATTCCAGGATTGCAACAGCACAGGGATAGCAACACTCAGACCAATAATTAAGAAGATACGGAAGATATAAATAAGAGCAATAACAGAACCTCCTCCATGTTTTACAGTAGGGACAATGTTCTTTTCTTGGTATGCTTCATTTTTGCGTCTGTGAACATAGAGCTGATGTGCCTTGCCAAAAAGTTCCAGTTTTGTCTCGTCTGTCCATAGGACATTCTCCCAGAAGCTTTGTGGCTTGTCAACATGCAGTTTGGCAAATTCCAGTCTGGCTTTTTTATGATTTGTTTTCAACAGCGGTGTCCTCCTTGGTCGTCTCCCATGAAGTCCACTTTGGCTCAAACAACAATGGATGGTGCGATCTGGCACTGATGTACCTTGACCTTGGAGTTCACCATGAATGTGTTTAGAGGTTGTTCTGGGCTCTTTTGTTACCATTCATATTATCTGTCTCCACCTGCGGCCATGTCCAGGGAGGTTGACTACAGTCCCGTGGATCTTAAATTTCTGAATAATATGTGCAACTGTAGTCACAGGAACATCAAGCTGCTTGGAGATGGTCTTATAGCCTTTACCTTTAACATGTCTATAATTTTCTTTCTAATCTCCTGAGACAACTCTCTCCTTTGCTTCCTCTGGTCCATGTTGAGTGTGGTACACACCATGTCAACAAACAGCACAGTGACTACTTGTCACCCTTTAAATAGGCCGACTGACTGATTACAAGTTTGTAGACACCTGTGATGTTAATTAGAGGACACATCTTGGTTGAACATGTCCCTATGGTCACATTATTTTCAGTCTTTTCTAGGGGTACCATCATTTTTGTCCAGACCTGTTTCATGAGTTTGTTTTTTAAAATAATTCCGCTGAACCACAATTCAAAAGCATTGTCTGATTTTCACTGGTTAATTTTCATAGAATTTTTATTTATAACCACTTTTGTCAGATTCAAGTTATTTCTGTGACCATTGTGGGTTTTTTTTCATTAACAGAGAGGTACCAACAATTTTGTCCACGTCTGTAGAAGGCAATTTTATTCAATATCAATATTAGCAAAGCTTACATGTCTGATTATGGAATAGAAGAATAGGAATAGAATAGACTTCACTGTCACTGTACAGTTGTACAGTACAATGACATTGTAGGTGTTCCACCAGGCTACTGCGCAATAAAAGAGAAGGATTAGATAAAACACGGTTACACAACCCACAATTAAACACGAGTGAAATTTTTTAAAAAAATGGCCCAAGATTATGGAAATATTACCAAAATGGTAAAAAAGATGATGTTTCTAGTTTCTTTGGTAGAAAACTCTCCCATAACACAACGCAAGGCACCCATTCATACACAGTATTGATACCACAAAAAGCATATTTTGTGCTGGATATCTTTATAAAAAAGTATTCTGTAAGACGCTAAGATTTTTGTTCTCGTTTTCTCTCAAATGAGCATTTCAAGATATATGGTGATGTCACTAACATCATTTGAGACAACAATAAACAGTATTGAGACTGAACAAAGCATATTTTGCACTGGACATCTAACAAAGTATTCTGTAAGACGCTAAGATTTTTGTTCTAGCTTCTCAAACGCACATTCCTTTACGGCGAGGAGAGACGTTCGTGGTAAAAACACTGTTAGCTTGTTAGCATAGCTAACCGACAATACTATAGGCTAAAGAGTGAGTAAAAAAATATCAACACTTTGGCCGTTACATATCAATACAAGCGATATATTTTGTCAGCAGAGACGGCCTGTTCATTTCTTTATGGCGAGGATGTCACCATGGGGTGAGACGCCGGCTCGGCGCTCAGCCCATGCTCCTTTTATCCCTGCCTCTCATTGGGCAGTGCCTCAGCTGGTTCCCAGCTGTCAGTGTCACGGGACGGCTGGGGCCAATTAATCCTCATCAGCTGGGGCGCTGTTAATGAGTATAAAGAGGAGCAGCTTCGATCATTCGGGGCTGCGACATAAGCACTGCTAGGCTGAAGCCCCTTCGTCTGGTGTCAGCCTCAACTCCCCTTGCAGCATTCCGGTGTTTGTATCCCGCTGTGAGTATGCACGTCTTGTTACCCCCATGTCCGGTACGAGCTACCTACCCCTGCGCTGTGCAGCCTGAGAATGTACGTCTGTATGAGTGTCTGTGCTCTCCTCATCCCTTATCCCTTACCCAGAATAAAACATCTCGACTCACTGGCTTGTCCCTGGCTCTGATTGCCCGGCTCCCTAGAGCCGGATATGACTGTATGTCGCAGCCAGAAGAGTTGCCGGCGGCCGTGAGTCGCCGTGGAAATGTACCTTTCTGTCCGGGTGTCAGCGCTGCTAGCATGCCGTTTCCCAGGAGTCACTTCCGGCGCCAGGGCGACGGGCTGAGGTCCATCTCGGAGGCAGTCGACGGGACGTTCTTCACCCTGCACGACGCCTCCAACGCGAGACGCTGGCATCCGGGCCGTGCTGAGGAACTCCTGGACTGTCACCCTCACTCTCTGTACCATCTGGAGGACAGTGCCAGGATAGACGCTGCAGGTACACAGCGAGAGAAGCTCCACGGGGTGGATGGAAATCCCGGCAGGGAGTCGAAGTGGGCGACGTCTTTCCCCGCTTCGGAGTCCCGTTCCTGCCGCTATTCCAGTCCGGGAGTTCGCGCCAACCAGAGGACTTCCCCCGACCTGCGCCACGTCACTCGGGATTCCCTTCGAGGAGCCGCAGCTGACAGCAGTTATGTCCGGGGTCGAGTGGCTGTCGCGAGCTCTACTGTGTTTCCTGTCACCACCTTCAGGCATGTGGCGGCGGCAGTGAGATTGATGGTGAGGACTTCAGGGCTACGAAGCCTTCCCGTGCTCGACGCCTTCCTCGTCTCGATCTCCGATCTGGAGAGGCGAATCCTGGGTTTCCCCCTCGCTTCGTCCCCTGGGAGTAGTCGTCATCACATCGCCGAGTCACCTCTGCACGAACCTCGTCCGGATCCAGTTCTGGGTCATCGTCAGGACCGTTCCTCCCACGCAGCTGTCATCCCTTCGCCTCGTCAGTGTGGAGATTCTACAGCCTCGTCCCCTGAGCCTCGTTCCCCCGCTGTCATTCCTGGACATTCGGGCTGGCTCACCCCGGCTGTTTCCCCCTCCTCCTCGACGCGCTTCCTGACCGCTGTGTGTGCCTGGAATCCCGGCCTGGTGAGCTCTCTGCTGGAGACAACGCGAGCGATCCTCAGACGAATTCCCGGGGGGTCCTCCGTTATCGCCGGGCGGGGAGAGGAAGAAGCAGATTCCACTACAGCAGGCGATACTCAACCTCCAGGGGGCAGGCAAGTCATTGTTTTTTCACACCTGCTTAATGATTTGCTCTGTCACATCCCTGGAGGAGAAGTTCAGGGTTCGCAGCTCCCTGAACTCTCCCCACCTGCTGTAACCTGTATGCCTAATCCCGCATCCTCTGTGTCTCTCTCCGCCGAGCGGTCCCCGGCTCCGGGTCAACGTGGTGGGATATGGAGAGGGCCTGTGGTTCCGCAGCTACATTGCGGACGGAGGAGGGGGACTGACTGCTGCGTGGAGTCTACGCCGACGACTGAGCGTCCCTGGGTCTCCACGGAGGAGCGGTTCGGTCCAGCGGGACGAGATTCTTCTGGCTTCACGCCGAGTGGGTCGTCGGCGGGGTTACCTGAGCTGGAGGGATCTCAAGCTGTGCTGACCATCGTGCTGGCTGCGGGGCCCGACGCGGCTAGATGGGAGCCTGACAACGACCTCCTGACGACGGATCCTGGATCTTCGCAGTCCTGGACGGCGTCAGAACCCGAGATCAGGCGAGTGCTCTCCTTTCTTTTCTCTCTTTTTATCCCCGAGCACTTCAGCCTATCTCCAGGGGAGACGAGCAGGGTGCAGCCGCCCGCTGCGTCTGAGCTCGTCTCGCCGGGTTCTGGCGCTGCCGGTGATCCTGATCCCGGTTCTGTTTTCTCTTCTGAGCCTTCTTCCAGGGTCACCGGCGAGGAGTTGCTGTTCCTCGTGGTGCTGGAGGGTCCGGGTTCAACGTTGGAGGTCGGTTCTGGTGCAGTGTCCAACGTGGGTTCGCCTGAGGCCCGATCGGGGTCCGACGTGGGTTCGCCTGAGGCCCGATCGGGGTCCGACGTGGGTGCTGCCCCAGTGTTGTCCAGGTCCGGTGAGGAGGTGGCCGTTTCCCTGAGGCCCGCCGCCCTCGTCATCGGCTCTCCCCTGAGCCTCTTCCACCGGGATCCGCTCTGACCCTTCGTCCGTCTCAACGGTCCTGGTGGTTGAGTGATGCGGGTCGCCGACCCGACCCGCAAAACTTTCGGTTCGGCGATCTGGTTTCCCCCCACTGGTCTGTGTTTGCCTTTGGGCGGCCTGGTTCGGCAGCCGTTGGACTGGATTCCTGGGATCTGGGCCCAGAGTTTGCCGTCCGAACATTTCTCTTCCCCGGGTTGCCAACTGGACAATGGGCGGGGAGATTACCAGAACAATTCCGGCCGTTTTGGACTCTGCCTGCCGTCTCCTCGGGTGTCCTTTACTTCTTTTATTATTATTGAGGTCACTCGGGTGTAGTTTCTTTGTCCATTAGGGGAATATATGTTTTTGTGCTGTGTGTTGTTTTTTTAACCATACTCAGCATTTTTATCGTATTGTTATCCTGTTACCCTGTCACCTTTTTTTCCTCTTGGTGACTCACCTTATGTATCGCGCTGTGTATTGCATTTTCTTATCTTTACTCAGCGTTTTCATTCATCCTTACCTTAGCCTTGGCCTCGTCGGTGCATGATGGAGTATGCGTGTGGTTTCCTGTTCAACCATACTCTGTGATCACCCCATTCTGTCTTATTATCCTCGTGGGGGGCCTTCCCTGGCCCCGGCTTTAACATTGACTGTGTTTATTGTTTGAAGTAATGTGTTTCATCCCCACTTAACCGTACTTCATTATTACCCATTTGTCCTTGTCACCTCTGTTTCTTTAGGTGATCTTTTATATATTCGGTGCTGTGTGTTTTGTTTTCTTTAGTATCCATGCACAGCGTTTTTCATCATTTTTTGTCCTGACCTTTGTCTTGTTGGTGCATTATGGAGTAGTGTGTTTTGTTCCCCTTAACTATACTCTGTGATTGCTTTATTCATTCCTGCCACCTTTTTGGTTTTCTTTTTTTTGCCCTGATCTATACGTTATTTGTATGCTGTCTGTAGTCGTATTTGGTATTTTCCCTACCTGTGTCCTAACTCAGTTTTCTCCCTAACTGTGCTCTGGGTTAATCCTTTTCCCTGTGTTGTAGGGTATTGTATTTGGGTTTTTTTTTTTTTCTCTGCCCTACATTGGTCTATTGTTTGTTTTTTTTGTCCTTCCCTTTGCATCTTCCCCTCCGGTCCTGCCTCCCTTCCGCCCACCCTAGGTGGGGAGGGGGGGGGGGGCTGGGATGTTCCTGGTCGTTCGGGAGCCCGACCGTGAGGGGGAGGCTCTGTCACCATGGGGTGAGACGCCGGCTCGGCGCTCAGCCCATGCTCCTTTTATCCCTGCCTCTCATTGGGCAGTGCCTCAGCTGGTTCCCAGCTGTCAGTGTCACGGGACGGCTGGGGCCAATTAATCCTCATCAGCTGGGGCGCTGTTAATGAGTATAAAGAGGAGCAGCTTCGATCATTCGGGGCTGCGACATAAGCACTGCTAGGCTGAAGCCCCTTCGTCTGGTGTCAGCCTCAACTCCCCTTGCAGCATTCCGGTGTTTGTATCCCGCTGTGAGTATGCACGTCTTGTTACCCCCATGTCCGGTACGAGCTACCTACCCCTGCGCTGTGCAGCCTGAGAATGTACGTCTGTATGAGTGTCTGTGCTCTCCTCATCCCTTATCCCTTACCCAGAATAAAACATCTCGACTCACTGGCTTGTCCCTGGCTCTGATTGCCCGGCTCCCTAGAGCCGGATATGACAGAGGAGAAACGTTTGGTCGTAGTAAAAGCACTGTTAGCTTGTTAGCATAGCTAACGGAAAATATTGTATTTTAGTATACTATACTGTATATCCACACTTTGGCTGTTACATGTCAATACAAGCGGGTATATATGTATACTGTATATATTCGTTAACTTTTGCCATTTTAAAGACAATACACTTACCAGTGTGTTTTGAGCAGTTTGTTGTATGGACTAATCCATGGCAGTTACGATGGTCCGGCTGGCTGGCCTATCAACACAAACAGTTCATCAGATGAGTGGCCCCCTCCAGCTTATCTTGTACTTTTGCTCATGTCCATAGAGCCAGGAAATGTGTCTCCTCTTCACTCCAAATGTGTTTGGTTTTGGAATCCATCGCTTGCTCTGCTGTTTGGAATGCAACATGACGGTCAGTAATGTTTTGAAGCTGGTCGGTTAACCACGCCCATGGCTTGTTACAAAGGAAAATAACAATAGACAGCTCGGTGGATGCCTGACAGGGAGAGAGAGGGAGAAAGAGAAAAGGAGAGAAAGGGGCGTGGCAGTAGACTGGCAAGGAGCCCCGAATCAGGGCTCTAATAACCTGCCAGCTGGGACCAATTAACAAATAATCAGGAGGCTACAGCCACAAATCATGGGCGGAACTGAATCATCAGCTCCACACATGACAGTTACTTAGTTTTTTTTAAATTATTTTTTTATTCTTATTTTTTATCTATACTTTTTTATTTATTTATTTTTTAAGTTTGGTTTAGTTGCTAACCTTATGTTCCACTTGTCATGAGTTGCCTCTCTGGGCGCTAAACTGCCGTTAGTGGAATTTATTACAAACAAAAAGGCAACACAAGTCCCAAGAAGTGCACAAAAACAAAGTTCAAACACTGAGGGAAAAACTTACAGGTGAGGAAGATTCGAGATAAACTCACCAGAGCAGAACTGGGTTCTGGTGGCGATGAAGAAAACAAGACTGCCGCAGTGAGAGGACAAACAGACATTCTTTAAATAGTTGGGGAATGTGATGAAACAATGGGTGGCAGGTGCGAGCTGCATCAGCGGGCAGGTGACCTAATTAAACAACTCACACCTGAGATGGCAAGGGAACAGGCAGTGAAACAATGACAGGGTGGGAGTGTCTGGAAGAGGAGGTAAGGTAGTTATGTCATAAAGAACAAAATATAAATCCTGAACTACAGGAACTGACAAAATAATACTGATACTAAAGACATACTGTAAATAACTAACAGAGTGATAAGCCACTAAGGAGACATCATAACACAATACACAGATAAAGAACACAAAGCTGGAAAAAATACAGTAAATGTTCAGAAATAAATTAAGAGCCTGAGCCCGGTGAAAACTGCATTCAGTCTTATGACACCACTTAGGAGCCTACAACAAGTCACAGTAAAACATGAACATTTTTTGCCATAACTATAACATTTTTAACCTTTTTTTTTTGTATGACAGTTTTAACTGGACAACATTAACAACCGAAATCAACAAAAAGAGTCAGAAAAAAAAAACTGTAGTGGCAATGTAAGAAAATGATGGTAAATAGTCTGGCCCTAATTCAGGGTCATTGTTTTTTCTGGACCCAAGTGGTGTGGATCTCCTCTCTGACTGCAGCTAAGCTAACTGCTGCACAGTGTTGTGTTGCTAGATATATGATAGTTTAAGGCCTATACAATATACGATCAGACTTTTTAAAAAGGCCAAATATACAATAGTTTTGGCATTTCCATGCGCATCCCCCCCAAAAAAATGTTTTGAATTACGTCAACACCTACACATCACCAGAAACTGAAGCTTGCTCTTACCCGATCAGCTCATGATCGGGCTGGCTGGCTACTCCTCACTGTTTGCCACTGCCAGTCAGTCACATCAGCAGTGCTCAGCTCATGTTCCTTTACAGTACGAGCACCACAACAAACATAAAAAGTGAACATGAGTTTGGACTCGGAGGAAAATAAAGAAGAGTCCAGCAGCACTGACACAGATGCTGGTAAGAAAACAAAGCAACCCTGCCGGGGCGGTCATAGCAGCTTTATCGCCCTGCCTTGGCGTTATACCACTCCGCGTACGTTTAAGGGATAGCTTCAACCTGTTGCTGGGAAGAAGGCTAAAGCACTTTGCCACTGCTGCAGCATTCAGTTGGTATCAGACACTGCAGTTCTGAAAAAACTATTAATTTATTGTAACTGCAATACTGCTGCTGCACGACGCTACTGTGAGACTGACCGAGACTGCCTGTGATTGCTTTGGGATGGAAAGGGGACAGGAGAGCCTCACGGTACCACCCACTGCTTGTTGAGGATGATAACTGCAGAGCAATCCCACACTTTCACGTCAGTGTCCAAAACACCAGAAAAGTCTTTGATAACACCAGGAAAATTCGTTTTTGTTCGTCGATTTGTCACTAGTCGCTTTTGACAAAAAAAGTCGTCGAGGGGGGCTGAAAAGTTGTCAGATTTAACAACAAAATTGCCAAGTTGACAGCACTGTAAGTGAGGTGCAGAGCCAGTGTTGCCAGATGGGAAATGTTGAAGTATCATACTAGCAGCTTAAATTATTGTATTTTGAGGAAAATTATCATACACACCCAGTTTTCATTCTGACGTGGCTCAGGACCATCTGCTTCAGTAACATATTATCACAGATCATGCATATTACAGCCTGTAACACAGTTTTACCTTTAAATAATCTAACAGATCAGTTGAAAAAAGCACCTCTACCCATGTGGAGTACAGGATGAGCCTGTACTGAACGGCCTAAAATATCAGTCGTACATAACTATCTTCTGTATGCCTTCTGTTGAATCATCATAAAGCACGGTCTTGCCTCATAAATATTTTGGAAAGTTCTCTGTTTATACATTAGGAATAAACAATCAATCAACCTAAACTACTACTAAAATGCCTCCGATAATTGAAGCAGAAACCTGTTTCAGTTTAATTGAGAACTACAATTCAGTGACATTTTTGCATACATTTGCATGTTGCAGCAGTAACAGAAAACTTTAGTACTAATGCCAACAACAGGTTTGTACTACCTAGTAAAACTGGGGTCTGACCCCCCCCCCCCATTTGTTTCTCAACCTGCTCTTGATGTTGCTTACTTGTGGAATCTGCCGTGTCTGCATTAGTGTTGTAACGTACACGAACGATTCAATCGGGTGTACTAGTTTTCATGGGTGAATGTACTGTACTGAATCACTCACCGGAGCTGTAGTGGAACAGCTGAATTACCCACCTGAGCAGCAAACAAGCCTCGACAACTCCCAGTGTTGCCAGACGTACAATAATTATTGTATTTGTATGATAATTTTGTCCTCTGTACTATGTACGATCAATAATTTCAAAATTCCCCGAATGTATGATAATTTCACCCCTTCATTACATGGCTAAGTTAATACATTAGCAAACGCAATCAGAAAGCTCAAAAGAATCGTTATAAATAGTTGTACACTGAATGACTCAGTGCTGTACTAGAGCTCTAACTGTCTACCTCTCACTGAACTGAGAGTCAGCTGAACCGAGCGGGTGGGGCTCGTTTGCTGCTCAGGTGGGGGATTCAGCTGATGATCGCTGGCTTCCACTACAGCTCCAGTGAGTGATTCAGTACAGTACATTCACCCATAAAAACTAGTACACGACTGAATCGATCATGTACGTTCCAGCACTAATGCAGGCACGGCAGATTCCACAAGTAAGCAACATCACGAGCAGATTGAAAAATGAATGGGGGGGGGCAGTTTTACTGGGTAGTACAAACCTGTAATTGGCGTTAGTACTAAAGTTTTCTGTCGCTGCTACAATGTGCAAATGTCCGCAAAAATGTCACTGGATTGGAGTTCTCAATAAAACTCAAACAGGTTTCTGCTTCAATTATCAGAGGCATTTTAGCAGTAGTTTAAGTGGATTGATTGTTTATTCCTAATGTATAAACAGAGTACTTCTCAAAATATTTATGAGGCAAGACCTTGATATATGATGATTCAAAAGAAGGCATAGAGAATCTAGTTAAGTACAACTGATATTTCAGGTAGAGGAGCTTTTTTTTCAACCGATCTGTTAGATTATTTAAAGGTAAAACTGCGTTATAGGCTGTAATATGTATGATCTGTGATAATGTGTTACTAAAGCAGATGGTCCTGAGCCACGTCAGAATGAAAACTGTGTGTGTGTGATAATTTTCTTCAAAATACAATAATTTTAAGCCGCTGGTACGATTCTCCAACATTTACCATCTGGCAACACTACCCACTCCATTCAGCCGACTCTCCGTTCGGTGAGTGGTAGGCAGTTAGAGCTCCAGTACAGCACTGAGTGATTCAGTGTACAACTATTTATAACAGATCTTTAGCTTGACTCAGCATATTTCAGTGAACTGTGGATCCCATCACTAACCTCCATCCGAGGTTGCCTCTCTCCTACTGCAACACAGGTCTTCCATCTTCCTTTTCACACACAGCCCAAGCATGTGAGATGATGTGTAAAAACAAACATATATTGTATGCACAGAATCCATATTCTAATTGTGTTTGCTAATGTATTACTTTAGCCATGTAACGAAAGGGTCAAATTATTGTACATTAGGGGAATTTTGAAATTATTGATGGTACATCGTACAGAGGGCAAAATTATCATACATATACGATAATTATCGTACATCTGGCAACACTGTGCAGAGCGCAAACTCCCTCTACTGGATCCCTAAGGCATAAATAACAGATCGCGGAGCAAAAAGGCGTGACCAACAGATCACAGAACAATCAAAAATTAAGTTATGCCCTTCCTTGCATATCAAAACTTATGCAAGAGCCTTAACTACACATTCTGAAACACATAAAAAACTTAATAAGAAACCATTTCTATCAAACGCATAGAACTATAGTCAGTATAGTCAGTGCATTAAAGGAGAATGAAGCCATTGGGTTAACTGTGTCTGACCCATTTTGCCTGTTACATTTGCAAGATGTTAGAATAACCTCCCCCAGCTGCTGTTTTGATGTGAACTGCCTTCCACCATCATAGATCTTTTGCTTGTGGATGCTCCAAGAGTTCTCAGTTGGGCTGAGATCAGGGGAGGATGGGGGCCACACCATGAGTTTCTCTCCTTTTATGCCCATAGTAGCCAATGATACAGCGGTATTCTTTGCAGCATGAGACGGTGCATTGTCATGCATGAAGATAATTTTGCTATGGAAGGCACGGTTCTTCTTTTTGTACCATGGAAGAAAGTGGTCAGTCAGAAACTCTATATGCCAAGGTCATTTTCACACCTTCAGGAACCCTAAAGGGGCCTACCAGCACTCTGCCCATGATTCTGGCCCAAAACATGACTTCGCCACCTCCTTGCTGACGTTGCAGCTTTGTTGGGACATGGTGGCCATCCACCACCCATCCACTACTTCATCCATCTGGACCATCCAGGGTTGCACAGCACTCATCAGTAAACAAGACTGTTTGAAAATTACTGTTTGAAAATTAGTCTTCATGTATTTCTGGTCCCACTGCAACCATTTCTGCTTGTTAACATTGGTTAGGAGTGTCTGAATAGTAGGTTTATGCACAAGTGCAAGCCTCTGGAGGAGCCTACAGCTTGTGGTTCGTGGGACTCCAGAGGCACCAGCAGCTTCAAATACCTGCTTGCTGCTTTGTAATGGCATTTTAGCAGCTGCTCTCTTAATCCGATGAATTTGTCTGGCAGAAACCTTCCTCATTATGCCTTTATTTGCATGAACCCATCTGTGCTCTGAATCAGCAACAAATTTCTTCACAGTACGATGATCATGCATTGCACTATTTGACGCTTTTTGGCAGCAGAGAGATCCTTTTTCTTTCCCATATTGATTGAAACCTGTGCATGCTTAATAATGTGGAACATCCTTCTTAAGTAGTTTTCCTTTTATTGGGCTCACCTGGCAAACTAATTATGACAGGTGTCTGAGATTGATATCAGTGATTCAAAGAGCCCTGAGACACTGAGATCCATGAGTTTAACTGAAAAACAAAAAATTGAATGTTTATGACTCTAAAATTCTATTTGCATAATAATTTGGAACATGGTGTAAACATTTGTATTTTTCCCATAATTTTCCATTGCTCCAAATATCTGTGTTGTTTTAACAGGGGAAATCTCAAAAATGTTTGTTTTTTCATAAATTTAGCTCATCTTTTTTAATACATTTCTTGTTCTCTTTTACATTTACAGTGATCGTTATTGTACATATGGGACTCTTTTCCTCAGAAATGTGCATTTTTTTCTCAGGAATTTCTGACTTTTGTCTTATGAATTCCCACTTTTCCTCGTAATTTTGCCCTTGTCTGTGCATGTCTCTGGATTTCATCAATATTTCCAAGGTCAGCTGTTGATTTTGTAGGTCAAATTCACATGCACAAATGTAAGAACATGAATATCTGGACATCAGCCCCGCTTGGCAACTCACAATGATTCTAAAATGGGAAAAGCAGCCATATGCTCTGTGTGTTAGTGTGAGGGTGCATGTACAGTATATCGAGTCCAACAGTGTTTTATGCTTATACAGTATGAGCATGTTTAAGGTTTTTTTTGATGTGTGTACTTGGCTCATCTGCTGCCTATGTGTGATGCCAGTGACAGAGGCCACAACCCCTCGCCCTCTCCCGCTACCAGCAGCTGAGGCAGCGCCAGCTGGAGGGAGAGGTTGGGAGCTGTACCCTTCAAAGTCGGAGCGATGACACAGCCAAGTAAAACCCTCTCAACACTTTGTCTCCACACTCCTCATTATGCCTCAACTATCAGCAGTGCAGATGGGAGGATATGCAATGAGCATTGCTCACTCCAAAAGCAAACGAGTGTGAATTTCAAAGCAGCCTATCAGATGGCTGATCCTCGAGTGTTCGGCGAAAATCTTCTGTAATCTCTTTTCACTGAGCTATGGAACACTTTCCACGATGTGCGCATTTGTATCGGAAGCGGCACACATATGTCCCATATCTCAGGTTTACTTTTATCAGGAAGGTCCAGGGTATGCCAGTCTAGAGCAGTCTGGGCAAACAAAGCAAGAAGATGGAGGATCTGCCTTATTTGGTATAAAAAGGGGAAATGAGCCTCCAAAGAGAGCTGATGGATCGCTGCTTGTAGGGGGCATTTAGAGTTGTGAAACTAAATCATGGGATTAAATGGAGTGAAGCCAGAAAACCACTGCAAATCACCCCAGCCTCTTTCTTCCATTTACTCCTCAATGCCTTTTGTTACTCAAATCAATAATAAAGTAAGTTGGTGTGCGGCTATAAGGAAAATGATCTTGCATTCACTGCTGATTAAAGCTTTCTGTGGTTGGTAGCTAAAAAATGTCAGCAAAAGTACAGAATTTTCCACTTGAGCATACTTTCTGTAATATATGTGTAGATTAATTACTCAAAATGTAAATCTATGCTATATCTAGAAAAGAAGTTGGTAAAATCTTGCAACACACTCACATAAAACATATTTTTTTTGGAAAACAAACTGATAAATATTGAATGAAACATCAGCCCTCATTTATCTAAAGTGTGTAGAAACTGACACATATTCAGGTGCAAAAATGACTGTGCGACAAGGTCCATGTGGCATTCATGAAACAATGTGTACAGTATGTGGTGAACCTCGTCATACAATTGATCACTCACCACTGCCATTTAAATACCACGCCCCTGCCTCACCACTAGGGATGAGCCAATACCACTTTTTCAAGACCGATACCGATACTGTGACTTTGAGTATCGGCTGATACTGATCCGATACCGATCCAAACCCAATACCGTCTTGCTTATTTAAAACAACAAAAGTACAGGGCATACTTTGTTAATCACTAGTTACATTTTGTACACATATAAAAACAAAAATCTAAAAGTCAAAGAATATATTACAAATTTGACTCCGTTCAGCAATGCTGCTGCTTTTTTATTTTAAACTTTGCAATATTGGCAGCATTTCACTGGTCAGCCCCATGTAAAAGTGCATTCTGAAGTTTTAAGTTCAAGGTTATACAAAACTTTGAAGCTGAGTATTTAAATAACATTCAGATGAAATTCAGTGCCACTTTATGCATGAAGTAAAAAATGCTGTAGATCTGAAAATAAAGGAACTAACCATTTAAGTTGTATTTTTTTGTCATCCATTATCATAAGTATTCTCCTGGTCCTCAGTTTATTTAGTAGTGTTTATGATATTATTCTCTGTCCATATTTAGATTTTAGGTTTACTCTTATTTTGAAGTCATTCCTGTTCCATTTCGTGTCCATGCAGCCTTGCACCCTCTGGGATTAATAAAGTATACAAAATACAAAAAAAAAAAAAAATAAATAAAAAAATTGCTATTTATGTTTCTGTCACCTACCTCTCCTCAACTGTACTCCCCGAAAAGTACACTCCAGTCTGGTTTTTACTTTCTGTTTGTTTTGTTTTTTTTAGGTTTCACTTTTAGCGCCCAGCCTCCTGAACTGGAAAAACAGCGGCTGCTGCTGCAGAACATGCGTCTTTCTGCTCGGTTCTTGACGCAATTCAGTATAATCCTTTGCCGTGATATTTTTGCAAGTGTTTTATCAAGTTAGTGCTGTAAAATTGTAAATGTTGCTACCACACAGCAACATACTGAGGCGAGTCTCACAGACAGACCCAGTGATTACAGAAGCCGTACGCAACGTGGCTGAGAGCAGGATCACGCCTTCATTTGAATATTATTAATGGATCGGTAAATTACTTTTATTCCTTACCGATATCGATCCAGCCATTTTGCCTGGATCGGACCCGATACCGAAACCGTGGATTGGATCAGTTCATCCCTGCTCACCACCAGTTTATAACACAGACATTCTTATAAGGGAAGGGAAAAATAATAAAGGAGTACTGTATGGCAACCTCAAAAGTAACATTAAACACACACACAAAAAAAAACTGGTTTTGCAGGGGATCAGTGCTGTGTTATTTAAAGAAGTCTTCCCACTTATTGGTAGCTTTATTGTTCAAATAATCAATTCTTCATTAACTTTAGACAATGTACCGCAGGCTTTTAAAATGGCTGTAATTAAACCCTTACTCAAAAAGCCAGTGCTGGATCCAGGAGTTTTAGCTAACTATAGACCAATCTCTAATCTCCTTTTCATTTCAAAAATCTTAGAAAGAGTTGTTGCTATGCAATTATTTGACCACCTGCAGGGAAATGGTTTACTTGAAGAGTTCCAATCTGGGTTTAGAATCAATCATAGTACTGAAACAGCCTTAGTGAAGGTCACTCATGACCTGCTTATTGCATCTAATAATGGACTTGTTTCTGTACTTGTCCATTTAGACCTTAGTGCAGCTTTTGATGCTATTGATCATAATATTTTACTTGATAGATTAGAACACTATGTTGGACTTAATGGAACTTCGTTGCAGTGGTTTAGATCTTATTTATCTGATAGGTTCCAGTTTGTTCATGTCAATAATGAGTTTTCTTTCAACTCAAAGCTCAGTCATGGAGTTCCACAGGGATCTGTGCTAGGCCCTACTCTTTTTAGTTTATATATGCATCCCTTAGGCAACATTATTAGAAATCACTGTATACATTTTCATTGTTATGCAGATGACACACAATTATACCTGCCAATGAAGCCAGATGATAGTAATCAATTAGCCAAGTTAGAAGCCTGTCTTAAGGAAATCAAAGCTTGGATGACTTGTAATTTCCTGCTATTAAATTCAGATAAGACTGAAGTCATTCTTGTTGGTCCAAAAAAAACCTTAGAAATACCTTTCCAAATCATACTTTTAGTTTGGATGTGGTTACTCCTTCTCTTAATAGCTCTGTGAGGAACCTTGGAGTTATTTTTGATCGAGATCTGTTTTTCAATTCCCATATTAAATTTGTTTCTAAGACTGCCTTCTATCATTTGTGTAATATTGCCAAGATTAGGAGCGTCTTGTCTCAGAGTGATGCTGAGAAACTGAGCCACACTTTTGTTAGCTCAAGATTAGATTATTGTAACTCTTTATTATCAGGTTGTCCCAAAACATCTTTAAAAAGTCTTCAGTTGATCTAAAATGCTGCAGCAAGAGTTTTAACAGGTACTAGAAAGAGAGATCATATCTCTCCAGTTCTGGCCTCCCTTCATTGGCTTCCCATAGAGTTTAGAATTAAGTTTAAAATCCTTCTTCTTACTTACAAAGCTCTAAACAATCAGACCCCTTTTTATTTAAAAGATCTTATACTACCGTATTATCCTAACAGAGCACTACGCTCCCAAAATGCTGGATTACTTGTAATACCTAGAATCTCCAAAAGTACAATAGGAGGCAGAGCCTTCAGGTATCAAGCTCCTCTCCTGTGGAACCAGCTGCCAATCTGGATTCGGGAGTCAGACTCGATCTCTGTTTTTAAGAATAGGGTTAAAACCTTCCTTTTTGATATAGCCTATAATTAGGGAGGGATCATGTGTCTCTGAACCCTCCCTTAGTTATGCTGCTAATAGGTTTAGACAGCCGAGGGACCTCCAATAATGTACTGGGTTTCACTCCTTTCTTCACTCTCAATGAAATATTTTTTTTCCTGGTCATTAACATCTGTTTGTTCTCTCCCATAGACTGAGTCCCCATCGTGCTGTTTGCTCTCTCCATGTCTGTTCTTTTCATCTTCTCTATCCCCTCACCCCCCAGCCAGTTGCAGCAGATGACTGCCCCTCCCTGAGCCTGGTTCTGCTGGAGGTTTCTTCCTGTTAAAAAGGAGTTTTTCCTCTCCACCATCGCCAAGCGCTTGCTCACAGGGGATCGTCTGATTGCTGGGGGTTTTCTGCAACTGTGGGGGTTTCCCCTACAGTTGAAAGTGTATGAGATGACTGTTGTTGTGAAATGGTCCTATATAAATAAAAGTTTAAATAAATAAATAAATAAATTGACTCAAGTAGGTTCATTTTGTCTTCTTTTAATTATTTATCTTTTGTTCTTATTAAAGGCAAAAATAGAATAGAAAGGAGATGTCTTTACCTTCTTAACATGTTTCGACTGTACACTGCAGCCTTTGTCAGAAGAGTCAGCTGATTACTGCCAGGTGACATTTATCAGCTGATAAATGTCAGAAAGAAAATATCATTTATCAGCTGATAAATGTCACCTGGCAGCAATCAGCTGACTCTTCTGACGAAGGCTGCAGTGTACAGTCGAAACATGTTAAGAAGGTAAAGACATCTCCTTTCTATTCTATTTTTGTCTTTAATAAGCACAAAAGATAAATAAATGAATTGAATTGAATTGTTAATAGCATTGTTTTGGCAAACTGAATACCAGCTCAGGTTTATAATTTATATAAATATACTGTATATCGCAATGATGTAAATTGTGTAGATTATATTGACTTTCTAAACACTTTATATTTAGGTAAAAAAGTGGTCAGGCAGAAGAGTGTCTGTCCTCATTGGTTCTGTTACAGGCATAAGATAAGATAAGCCTTTACTAGTCCTCACAATGGGAATAGACTAATGGGACACAAGTGGGGACAGCACAAATGTTTGACTAAATATTGCTCACTTTGTTGTTGTAAAGCATTTTTGTCAAACATAATAGCATACTCACATTTTAGATGCGCAGGATCAAGTCCTGTCTTTGTCACAGCTGCACACTCTGTGCTCTGTCCAGTTTTCTCAGCTGGGCCATCAGCTGTGTGGTACGCTACAATACTGTGCACAACCACAGATGCCAAAATAAAACAATTTCCCCACACTTTCTCTGGCTTGTACAGCAGCATTCATCTCTGATCTAAGGTAGCTCTGTTTTTAAATCCCTGTGCAGTACACCATCGGAGCTTCTAATATAGTCAAATAATTCTCCCACAAAGCCAGGTTTCTCTGCTGCACCACAAGTCTACAGTGTAGGAATGCAACGATATGTCGCCCTAACATCGGTATCAGCAGACATTTACCTTTTGACTGTTATCGGCTATCAGCAAATAAGATGTCGCAGTTGGGTGGCATTGAATTTACCCTGAAACAGACAACCATAAACATATTCAACATACAGTTACGTAACTGCAAATTCAGAAAACATCCAGCACGAAACCACTATAAATTATTTCAGTTTTTTTTTAAAAATAATGCATATTTCTTAGCCAATATGAAAACAATCGACTGATACTGAAACAATCAAAAATAATAGATTGGCCATTGGTAATCTTATTATTTTTGACATTGTGGGAGGTATCGAGGAGCATCCTGATTAGATGCACATACCACCTTAATTGGCTCCTTTCACAGTGGAGGAGCAGCGGTTCTACTCTGAGCCTCTCCTGGATGACTGAGTTCCTCACCCTATTTCTGAGGGTGAGTCCAGCAATCCTACGAAAAAAGCTCATTTCAGCCGCTTGTGTCCGTGATCTCGTTCTTTCAGTCATTACCCAAAGCTCATGACCATAGGTGAGGGTAAGAACGTAGATTGACTGGTAAATTGACAGCTTTGCCTTAGAGCTTAGCTCCCTCTTCACCACAACAGACCGGTACAATGTGTGCATCACTGCAAATGCTGCTCCAATCCGTCTGTCAATCTTTCGCTCCATTCTCCCTCCACTCGTGAATAAGACCCCAAGATACTTAAACTCCTCCACTTGGGGCAGGAGCTTGTCCCCAACCCGGAGAGGACAATCCATCTTTTTCCGGCTGAGGACCTCGGATTTGGAGGTACTGATTCTCATCCCAGCCGTTTCACACTCAACGGCAAACCATCCCAGTAAGACTTGTAGGTCATTGCTGGATGAAGCCAGCTGGACAACATCATCTGCAAACAACAGAGATAAGATCCTGTGGTCACCAAGCATGACACCCTCCATTCCCTGTCTGCGCCTAGAAATCCTGTCCATAAAAATTATGAACAGGATCGGTGACAAAGGGCAGCCCTGGCGGAGTCCAACTCTCACTGGAAATGAGTCCAACCGAGTGTTGGCAGTACGAACCAAACTCTCACAACAGTTGTACAGAGACTGAATAGCTCGTAACAACAAGCCCGATACCCCATACTCCCAAAGCATCCCCCACAAAAAACCACGAGGGACACGGTCGAATGCCTTCTCCAAGTCCACAAAATACGTGTAAACTGGTTGGGCAAACTCCCACGAACCCTCGAGGATTCTCAAGAGGTTAAAGAGCTGGTCCAATGTGCCACAGCCAGGATGAAAACCACATTGCTCCTCCTGAATCCGAGGTTCGACCAGCAGTCAGACTCTCCTCTCCAGTATCCTGGCATAGACCTTCCCAGGGAGGCTGAGAAGTGTGATCCCCCTAAAGTTGGAACACACCCTCCAGTCCCCCTTTTTAAAAAGAGGAACCACCACCCCGGTTTGCCAGACCAAAGGCACTGTCCCCAACTTCCACGCAACATTGCAGAGGCGTGTCAACCATGGCAGCCCTACAACATCTAGGGCCTTGAGGTACTCAGGGCAAACCTCATCTACCCCCAGGGCCTGGCCACCACAGAGATGTTATTAGGGAGGATAAAATAAAAGTAGTCTGCAAGTGAAAAAAGACAAAACAAAGTGCAAAACTCAGTGCTCCCAAATGGCACATGCACAGTTCCACCAACAATCCTTCACCTTCCAAATACACTATATTACTCTTTAAAGAATACTAATATTGCTGTGTGTCTCCCAGCAATAATACCTTTGCAGAGGCATTAAGGTCAGTGACAAAGAGCACCTTGAGTGCATTACTGTGATGTTAGTGATATTGCATCTGACAATAAAATATGCGACTCACTGAGATGAGGACACTTTGAGTCTGCCATAAAATGAAATAGATGATTTTAATGTCAAGGTTATGACATTTTTAGACCCTTTCTGAAAAATCATAAGCAGGAGTGTTTTACAATATGTAAATATGGTACTACTATATATAACAAATTTATTAAAGTAGCTTAACCCTTGTATTATGTTGAAAAAAAATTACATTGATTATGTGCGAGTCATTTTGACCCGCACTGTGTAAATCCACTCAAAACAGTCAAAAAACAGGTTAAACCAATAACAACTTTATTTTAGATTATATAAACATTTATAAAAGAGACATAACAATACATTTTTAATTTCAACACTATATTTAAGAACTATTTTGTTCAAGTTTTTCCCTCTGCATTTTTTTTTTCATTTAACTTGCCCCTTTTTCTCACATTTTCAATGTTCAGCATTTTCAGTGCTCTCCACATGATGGACAGAATGTAACTGTGTACTTTCTGCAGATGTAATTCTTGCATTCCACACAAGAGGTGCTTGTTTTACTGTCCTCTCGGGGGGGGGGGGCGGCCTGGCATCTTTACCGTTTCTTTACACCTATGTCCACTGGATCCATTGCAGATTGGTTGGATGACCTGACCTTGACCTTTTCAATGACAGCTGCAGCTGCTGGGGATCGAGCTGGCCTGGCTCGCCTCTGGATCTTGGGAGTGACAAGTGCTTTGCAGAGTTCTTCCAGGAAAAGCCGACGTCAGTACAATTTGCCGGCATTCCATTGCTGGTTGATTTCAGTCCACAGGACACAGGCATTGTAAGCAGACACATCGACAATGTTGTAGAAAATCACCAAGGGCCAACGGGCAGTCTTGCGCTGGCAGCTGTATGTTGCTGTGACTTTGTCCAGATTGTCAACTCCTCCTTTGGTGGAGTTGTAGTCCAGGATCATTTGTGGCTTCATGTCTTCTCTTGTGCTCAGAGATGCATCTGTGTGCATTGTGCTCATTACAAGAACATTCTTGTTTCTCTTTGGGCAGTATGAAACAACTGCTGCTTTCTCAGTGAAAATAAATACTGAGGAATGCAGAGGTCTGCCCTGCATCTTCAGAATTTCACTGGGAAGTTCTGGCTTATTTCTTCTGACTGTTCCCAACATAGTCAGCTTTCTCTTCTGAAGTTCCTCTCCAAGGCGATAGGATGTAAAGAAGTTGTCACATGTGATGTTATGACCTTGCAACCCTTCACTCATCTCCAGCACCACACGCATCCCCTGATTCTTCTCAGATGCTCCTCCAGGTAGCTTTCCAGTATACAGTATTGCATATTCCATGCATAGCTAGATTTTGCATCACAGGCTACTCACATTTTGATGCCATACTTGGCAGACTTGTTGGGCATGTACTGTCTGAAAGGACAGCGCCCCCTGAATGGTACAAGGCACTCATCTACAGTAACATGGGGACCAGGATTGTACAACAAAGGTAGAATTTCAACCCATTTATCCCATACATCTCTAAACGCAGCTAGTTTGTCTCTTTCACGTTGACCAGCTGTGGTCACCTCTGATCACCAGAGGAAGACCCAACATGGAAGGAGAGACGAGAGCAGGTTAGATAAGGAGGGAGACTGAAAAGGGAAAATAGGACTGCACTCACGTGGGAGAAACAGAGAACCCGGCAGCAAAACCCAGCACAAACGGTGAACCAGGAGAAGAAGCTGGAAGGCAGGAGTAGAGCTGGGTGAGGTGTCTGACTGGGTGGATATGGCTGCAGAAGTGGTGATGATGATGAGGCAGGTGAGCGCACAACAACCCCGGAGACGCACCACGAAGATGGTAGCAACCTGTAGAAGAGAGGACAAGAGGAATTAATAAATTTCCTCTCAGAGAGAGAAAATAACTTACTTGCTTATAGTTGGTAGTATACCCAACAAGCCAGCATTGAAGCATTGAAGTGAAGGTCCTTTTAAGCGCTGGCAAGGAAGAGGCAACAGGTGCGTCTCATCACGCAGGTGAGGTGATTGCCTGTGGAGTCGGGGAAAGTTGAACAGGAAGGGAGGGGGAGAGTGTGCTCACCAGAACATGACAATAACAGACCTGTGAAGCTCACTGAAACATATGTCCGACTCCCAGTTGTTACCTGACTTCAGTTAATATTACTTTGTGTATGCAGAATCCTTCATTTATTAATGTTACCATTACTGTTATTGATATAAGCTTAGTTAACTTCCAGTTGCTAGTGTATTTATCCTTGTAATAAATTTGACTCACTCCTAGTAACAATGCATGGACTCAAATGAACATGAATGAGCTCGTGTAAAGATTTTGCACAAAACATGTCCATTACACAGCTCTATTACAGCCCATACAGTGGTATTTGGAATGGCACAGACATAAACAAATATGATAGTTGCTGGCTGCTAAGCTACCTGGGGAACTATTAAATGGCTCAGTATGGTTACAAAAATGATCAAAATGTGAAACATGGACTTTATAAAGAAAAATCGATCTGCCAGCACACCATTTCCAGTATGTACAATGATAACTGAAAGTGATAAAATTGATTTATTGATGAGAAAGCACCAGGGAATGGGCAAATATAATGGAAGCGGAACTGGAAATGTGGGCAGACTGGAATGTGAAAGTACGTTACCCTACATTGTGCAAGAGGTCCATAGACACATTTCAGATGGTTAAAACCTACAAACACACTATTTTTCAGTCAGTGACCCCTTTAAAACTGGGTCTCTTCCTCTCACTGAGTGCTACAATGGCTCATTTTTCCATCTTTCAGTTGCTGTGGCTTCCTGTATTTGGTCCAAAAGTCCAAACCTTTCTGAAAATTGCTTTCATGCTAAAAACAAACACTCTGTTTTTGCCAGACCAAAGAGGGGAGTGGAGAAAACGGGTTCAATGTGAAAACACCCTTAAATATTTTTATGCAAAGGAGAATATTCACAAAAAGTCCTACCAAGCTGTGAAACTGTTCAGAAATAAAACTCAAAGATGTCCACTTAATTCCAAGCTGAACTTGGTGAAGAAACAACAACAAAAAACCCTAGCTTTGATCTGCCAGGTCACTGGGCCTTGATGTCTTAACAGCTGTTGACTCCGTCTCACAATACCAATTGATTAGGCGATGCACACACAGAGTGCCATTACCGCCAAAGGTCGGTGTACACTTTCACTCACTTCCACCTGACTCAAAAATTGGATTTGCATTTTGGGGAGACGAGGGTTTCCTGTGTGTGTGAGGTGTGTGTAATGCATTAGATCAGACGGCGAGCTCCCGTTGCCTGAGTAACCGCCCTGCTGCACAGCAGAGCCTCCTGTTATAGGATGACAGGTATGCCGCTATTCTTTGCATTCACTCTTCAACAGACTGTAAAAGCGCTTTAATGTCATTCCATTAACGGGAGCTAAGCCAACAGACTGTCACATGGGCTTGCATTATCTGTATGATAATTTAAAACTGGTGGAGCAATCAGTTTGAAATCACAGAGGGTTCTCCTGAATACAGAAATAAGGATTAATCTTTAATAGTGATTTTTTTTCAGGTGAATCATTTCTTCTTCTTCCCAGGAGAGAAAGTCAGACAAAGTGATGGAAAAGTCGCTTGAAAACATTCTCACCCATCAAAAAAAAAAAAAAAAAAAAAAAAAAAATCTTATCAAAACCATGGAATGAGATTACGCCTGAGATAAGAAGATCTAAGCAATTATACACATGGATATAGCGTCTTTTTAGGTTGTTGACCAAATCCCTTATGTGTGACTCAGTGCTTGCATAGTGAACATAATCCATGATTACTGCACACCTGAGAGGAGGTGTTTGATATATTTCTGTGTATTTAAAAAATGGAAAATCAACAAAATATGTGATAGACTGCTGAATAGCAGTTGTTAAGCCGGCTGTGAGGAGAGAATGAAAATGAGAAGTGACAGTGTGGAGGTTAGAGAGCTCTGAGATTTCTTGCACCTATTGGGAGGGTTTTATTTGGTGAATACATAATGAGTGCCTTTGTTATTAAAAGAACTCTTCATCTTGGCATCATTCTGTTATTAATTGTGGAATTTTATTCACATGATTGATTGCTAAGAGCTGCTCAACAACAAGTCAAATAGGACAAGAAAGCAGAGCGGTTCGACAAACACCCAGCTGGTAAACAAACAGCCAGTTTATTATCTGAACTGCTTATTTGCATGGGGAATCAAAGGCAAGCACACCCAAAGTGTCAATTATAAAATTTCGATCACACTGTAAGCCAAGGATGCGTAAACAAAATCCGTGCAATTGTACTTAAAAGCTGCTCTTGGAATTTCAAGCATCATCATCGAAAAAATAAAAACAGAGTTCTTCCTGTTGTTCCTGGCGGTAAATGTGTGTGTTTTATATATGTCCACTGCTCATTTTTCACACTCTCAAAACAATAAATTATTGTTTATTATTGGCTGATCTTTGTTTCATGGTTGTTTCCTTTTGCATCTGTGATCCATGTCATATTTTAGCTAACTAGGAAGCTCTCCTTTGTGCAGTTTTCTATTTGCAGTCATAATTTTGGATGATAAGCTGGTGCAATCAACCCTCGTGTCAAGCTGACCTGACCTGATGATCACTGGTGATCAAAGATGGGTCACGCAGTACTATCCAGAGACTAAATTAGACAACACCAAAAGGTCCCCGATGTCTAACCTCCAACAACTGTATGAGCTCCACAATGTCGCAAATACTGAAATAAAAACAAATTAACTATAAAAGTACTGCAAATGGAGCAAGAAATAAAATATAATAAAAACAAGCAAAACAGTAAATCACAAGACACAAAAATGACACATTTAAATAATCATAAGAGATGTTCATTCATGAGGTGTGTATAGTCTGATTTTGTGGTTAAAGTTGCTTTAATGTCCTTGTATTTGTCATGATTCCCCATGTGCTTTTACGCAGCACACGGAGGAAAGAATTAAAACCCACGTGCAGGAGTAAGTTGTGCATATTTATTGACAGGAAAAGCATAAACAGTTCACAATAACAGATGGGCAGTTCAGGATATACAAGGAAGTCCTCGAGGATGCTCTACAGATACAGGTGAGTATGAAACAGGGAAAATGTTCCAAGGTGTAGGCAGATGGGACTGCAGCGGAGGAACGGATTAAAGAGCCCAGGAAAGGAACCGCCAGACGGAAGTGGATGGCAGGGGCGAAACAAATTGTACTCACACAGCTGGAGCAGTCCAAGTTGGTCCGAGTAATAATCCAGGTGAAACAGAACCAAGCAGTAAGAGATGATCAACGCCACCCAGAGTGATGCAGTACCGGAGAACTGGCAGGGCATCTAGTCATGAGCGACGGAGTGCAAACACCAAGTAGAACTAACACAGTGTTGGACAATGATCTGGCAATCTCTTCAGCAGACACAGAGCTTAAATAATGCCAAACCTAATGAGGAAAGAGATTGCCGGTGTGTGTAACGTGAGTGTGAGTGAAACCCAATAATGAGACACAGCTGATTACACTGACAGGAGAGGGAGGCGTGGCTGAGCTGTCAGGGAGCCGGGCAACCCCAGCGACTCCCTGAAAGCGCCTGATGGAAAATAGGACACATAATACACAAAAGAACAAGCAGCCACAGCGTCATAGAACTAGGCTTGAAACATCAACCCCAGTTCATGACAGTATTACCACGTGTCTTTTTAACCTCTTAAGCCCCACCACCAGGTGGCAAGGAACACCTCACAATACCCTTGGCGAATACATCTGAATTTGCTCCAGGTAAGTTGGACTTTTTTCAACTTGGGTGAAAAAGTTGCTTGATGCTTGCTGGCAATAATCAGTCACCGCTGCGATTCAGTCATCACTGGGAGTAAGTATGAACAATAGAGGTAGAACTGCTTGAAAAATGAGACCACAGCTCACTGGAGAGAGATGGACTGGCGCTCCACAGCTGAGATGGAGTCTCTGTAGGTTGTTTCCCCCTGTGACATCCCGCTAGGGTGCTACAGATCTGCTAACAAGGGCTAGCAGCTCACAAAGCTGGACACCAGTCTGCTTCTGTAGTGCTGAAAACAGCCAACATCAAAGACACAGTTTCTGGAGGAGGCAGTGACATTTTCCCAACTGCCCACTGAACAAAGTTGTGAACTCAAACATGACAGCATTTTTTTTTTTTGAGGAATTTCCACAGCAGGTACAAAGTAGCTGTAGAAGTTATGAAGGTAACCCCGCCCCTCTGCAGGACAAATTTTCACTCTTTCTCTCTACTCTGGCTGCTGTACTCACATAGAGCGATACAAATTTTCATTTTGTGTTTGGTCTGAATGCACCAATACTCTTTATTTGCTTGTGGTTTATTGAAATGCCATTTTAAACTGATGTGTACAACGCCATATATATATATATATATATATATATATATATATATATATATATATATATATATATATACACACACACACACTACCGTTCAAAAGTTTGGGGTCACTTAGAAATTTCCTTATTTTGGAAAGAAAAGCACTGTTTTTTTCAATGAAGATAACTTTAAACTAATCAGAAATACACTCTAATATCTAATATACATTGCTAATGTGGTAAATGACTATTCTAGCTGCAAATGTCTGGTTTTTGGTGCAGTATCTACATAGGTGTATAGAGGTCCATTTCCAGCAACTATCACTCCAGTGTTCTAATGGTACAATGTGTTTGCTCATTGCATCAGAAGGCTAATGGTTGATTAGAAAACCCTTGTGCAATCACGTTAGCACAGCTGAAAACAGTTTAGCTGGTTAGAGAAGCTATAAAACTGACCATCCTTTGAGCAGGTTGAGTATCTGGAAAAAAATATTATTTCAAATACAAATCATTATTTCTAACCTTGTCAATGTCTTGACTATATTTTCTATTCATTTTACAACTCACGGTGGTAAATAAGTGTGACTTTTCATGGAAAACATATATATATATATACTACCGTTCAAAAGTTTGGGGTCACTTACAAATTTCCTTATTTTTGAAAGAAAATCACTGTTTTTTTCAATGAAGATAACTTTAAACTAATCGGAAATACACTCTATACATTGCTAATGTGGTAAATGACTATTCTAGCTGCAAATGTCTGGTTTTTGGTGCAATATCTACATAGGTGTATGGAGGCCCATTTCCAGCAACTATCACTCCAGTGTTCTAATGGTACAATGTGTTTGCTCATTGCGTCAGAATTCTCCAGATTGCCTCAACAAATTAACAGCTAGAATGCCAAAGGTCTGCAATGCTGTAATTGCTGCAAATGGAGGATTCTTTGACAAAAGCAAAGTTTGAAGGAAAAAATTATTATTTCAAATACAAATCATTATTTCTAACCTTGTCAATGTCTTGACTATATTTTCTATTCATTTTACAACTCATGGTGATAAATAAAAGTGTGACTTTTCATGGAAAACACAAAATTGTCTGGGTGACCCCAAACTTTTGAATGGTAGTATACAGTATATATATATTTATTTATTTATTATTATTTTTTTTAACGAAGCTTGAAGGTTGGGGAAAAAGTCTCAACAAGGACAAATCCACAGTATCTCACTTAGACAAAGATTTTCTTTTTTAAAGCAATTGTGAAACTGGATATCTAAAAGCAAAACAATAAGATTTTCATTATAGAGGCACGACAATATGTTTGAGGGCGGATGCATATTTTTCAGTAATGGCAGCAGCAGCGATAGCCATCTGGGCATTTCTAAGTCTCTTCAATATTTATTCATCTCATGTGTCTCTTGTTCCTCTCTTCCCTCCTTTTTTCATTTCTTAGTTGCTCCAGATTACAACGACAGAAAGTAGACAAAGCAATAGATAATTCAGACAATAATAAAGTGAAATACAGTAGTGAACTACTTTGGTTGATGGCAGAGATCCCATGACTAAAAGAGCCATTCTCAGCTGGCAGACGCTGAAGCCTTTTTTCCTGGGGTGTAAAGTTGACTGTGTCGCCAGCATTGTGGGAAATGAGGAAAATGAAAGGAACAGACTACTGAACATGTAGTTGCTTTTTTTTTTTTTTTTTCTGTTCGCATTACAGCCACCTCGGATATTCTCTGGTTTAAAAGAAATATGTGGAAATTTAATTTCCCTTGCTGTTATATTATACAGTAGACTCTGGGTACTGGCAAATCTTCTTTCTAACAGATTTCCTGTCACCAAAAAGCCACCCATTCTGACTTGGGGAATGGGATGTTTGTTTCTTTCTTTTTTTTCTTTTTTGTGTAAAGCTTTGTCTGGTGAGGGGAATTAAAGTTTTTCTTCATTTTTGTGAGAGGTGGAAGAAGTATAACCAGCATTAACTAATAAGAATGGCTCTCTCACACAGTATCTGATCTCATTTCAGCTGAAACCACAATTCCATCAGCAGTGGATTAGAACCCTCAAGCCCAAATCAAATGAAAAAGCATGTATTTCACCACTAATATATAACAGGATTCTGCACGTCCCAAGACCATGGGCTTCAGGCTGATGTCTTGGTTGGTCATGGTAGAAATTATATGACTATTGAAAAAAGAGAGCAATTATGTCAAGGTTATGGCGACACCTTCTCATTCTGAGGCTACAGATGCAGTTCACTGCATGTGCTGTATAGTAAAAAGTCTGGAAATCACTTCAAGCTGAAATCGGAGCCCAGTCATGATATGATATAGCAGACTGTCAAAGTTAGAGACTAAACAATTGTCAAAGTCAGGGCTAATGAACAAAAAGTTAAATTTTAAATTAACATTACAGATGTCTTATTATTAGCAGTGGCACAATTTGACAAACTGTCTCTCCGTTACTGAATAAAAGCATAGTCTTATGTGAGGATTAATAAGGATAAAATCCAATCACATAACTAGAATTGCACTGCAGCACTGGGAATGGGACATCTTTACAAGGGGGAAATGGTCTAATTTGCTGTATTCACATGAACATGCACTTTTAATGAAAACACAAATTGGAGGAAACGTAAACTCTTAAAGACCAAGGGCCATATTATGATGATCTAGTCAGCAGTCTATTTTCTAAGGCACAGAGCACATTTATGGACATATCCAGGTCCATTTTGTTATCACAGCAGTGCGAAACCTTCTCTGCACTGTGCAAAAAGCTTAAAGGGTAGATCTAATTATTCAGAGGTGTTTTTTGGGTATAATACGCAATAATCCAATCAGACGGTATCCAGTCTTTCCCATTAATACACAGAGGTGCATAATCTAAGGTGAACTGTGATAATGATGGCTTGTTTAGAAGACAGGTTTTGCACTGGCAAAGGGGGTGCATGTGAGAGAAAAGAAAATGCACACGATAGTAACATTGGTTGGCATTAAACCAGGCATTTATAACAGTTGATGCCCAGTTATTTTATGAAGAAGGATGAGGAGAATATGATTGAACAGCGGGTCTGAGCAATCAAGCTTAGTTTAAATTAGTTTACCTTTAATGTAGTGCACACAGATGCATGCCTGACTTACTCCTCGTGCAACAGACTTACACAAATGGTCCCCTCCAGTATACAACTAGGACAATATCAGTCACTATGGAGGGTGACATTATGTATGGGTACATATTCATTCCATGCAGAGTAACTAAATAGACGGTTATGCTGTTTATTCCATCTAGCTACAATGCTTTGCACTGTGTATATATATTTATATATTTATGTGTACATATGTATATTCACTGCTCTTATTTTCTTATCTTCTAAATTATTGCTCTGAGTGTTGCTATCCCTGTGCTGTTGCAATCCTGGAATTTCCCCATTGTGGGACTAATAAAGGCTTTGCGGCGGCATGAAATAAAGCAGCGTTGGTGAAGGTTTTAAGCAGGTTTATTAAATCACACCGCCGTCACAGAACTCCGCTCCAGCCTTTAGTGTGAGCAGGCTGGAGCGGGATTCCTCAGGCTCTCAGAGAGAGAGACACAGAGTGCGTGTCTGCAGCAGTTGCAGGAGTGAGAGCGTGAGAGACAGAATCGTGCAGCATATATACCCAGTTACAACAATACATGAAAGAACATTCACAGCAGTTGGTATGGGTATTGATCTCAGCCTCTAGGTCACAGTAAGGAAGGGACGCATGAACACAATGCATGAATGGCACATCACATCTCAGTAGTGCAGCGGAAAAAACCAGGAGCAGCGAGCTGTCTGTCCTTAGTCTGTTGTGGGGGTTATCCCAAACCCGCCACACTGCTCCCCCCCAGAGGGCTCGGCAGGGGGCCGAGACCTCGATAGTGCAGCTTGGCAGCGAGCAGGGAAAGCTCTGTGCCAGCGAAGGTGGAGGGGGGTGGGGGGTAGTAAATGCCGGCCGGGGACGGTGAAATCGTCCGGGCTGCGCAAAAATTGCTTGTTGGTCCGCGATGTCGAGGGGCTGTCCCGTTGAGCGTGCGGAGAACCACAAGAAGAAAAATTAGTCTCTGACTCCTCTCGCGGCCATGAAGAAAAAAGGAGCGGCGAGGCTGCGTAGCGGCTGTAAAAAAAAAGAAACAAAAGCAGAGGGACTTGGCGTGTGTACGCCGTGGCTGTGACCGTTAGAAAATCCTGTGAGCGAGCTGCATGCGTGCTTCAGGTGTGTGAGCAGCCCTGAAGGTTCTGTGTGCAGCGGCGAAGGACTATGGCGGTCTGTGTGGAGCCGGTATTGTCCCGTGCGTGGTGCGCCGTCCTCGTGTCTCCCCGGTGCATGTGCCGGGGTTCCGTTCATGGGTGGGCCGCTGGAGGGGCGAGTCAGGGTCCAGAATCTTGGTGGAGATCAGTGCAGTCGGCGCCGATAATATCCAAGTTGAGCTGTGGCTGCAGATTGGCCACGGTGTGTTGGAGCGGTGAGAGTGAATAGACGATCTTCGTCCCTTGGGCTCGTGCAGATGCGTTGAAGCGGTGAGAGGGAGGAGACGATCTTTGTCCCCCGGGCTCGTGCAGATGCGTTGGAGCGGTGAGAGGGAGGAGACGATCTTTGTCACCGCTCGGCCATGGTGCGTTCAGGTCCACGCGCTGCGTTCTCCGCCGGCCCTGCAGGTCGCTGTCGTGGAGAGGGGACGAGGTGCATGCGCTCTCGTGTGGAGGAGCTGCGAGCGCGGCCGGTCCAGTGTGGATGAGCAGATCTCAGACGTGCAGATCTCATCATGAAGAACGGGTCACCAGTGTAGCTGTCCAGACCAGAAGGTTGCTTCGCACAAAACGTGTGCATGTTCGGGGTCACCAGTGCGGCGGCATGAAATAAAAGCAGTGTTGAGAGGTTTTAAGGGGTTTATTAAATCACACCGCCGTCACAGAACTCCGCTCCAGCCTTTAGTGTGAGCAGGCTGGAGCGGGATTCCTCAGGCTCTCAGAGAGAGAGACACAGAGTGCGTGTCTGCAGCAGTTGCAGGAGTGAGAGCGTGAGAGACAGAATCGTGCAGCATATATACCCAGTTACAACAATACATGAAAGAACATTCACAGCAGTTGGTATGGGTATTGATCTCAGCCTCTAGGTCACAGTAAGGACAGGACGCATGAACACAATGCATGAATGGCACATTAACATCACAATGCATGAATGGCACATCACATCTCAGTAGTGCAGCGGAAAAAACCAGGAGTAGCGAGCTGTCTGTCCTTAGTCTGTTGTGGGGGTTATCCCAAACCCGCCACAGCTTATCTTATCTTATCTTATCACGTAGACATGAATGGGTTTGAAGCTTTGGAGAAAAGGAGAGGATCCGCTGAATAATTTTGTAAACCCACAAACTGCTTTTTTTTCTCTATGCAAATGAAAAACCCTGTCTATGTTTTCTTCAAATGATTTGAAATATATTCCAGGGTATAAGTTGACAGGTTTTTTTTTTTCAATTACCAGGACAGGACATGCACTCATGTGTGTGAATGGGCATGAAGTCAAATGCACACAATCCTGGAATTTCCCCATTGTGGGACTAATAAAGGCTTATCTTATCATATCTTATCTTATCTTATCTTATTTTCATTCTCCTAAATTAGATAAATTAATGTGCAACCTATCCACCTTATTCTTGAGGGTGCCACTGTAGGAACGATTATGGATGGAGCTTCCCATTTTGGCTGACCTAGTGTTAAATCAGTCAGTAAGAGTGGAGTAGCAGGGGCATTTAAAACAGCGTTTTTTTTTTAAAGTTTTTTTCAAATTCATTAATGTATAGTCCACATACGTGTTTTGCACTCAAGTGGCAGCTAATTTCAGCTCTTCTAGTTTTTGTATTTTTTTTAAACGTTCTTGCGTAGTTCTGGTACTTGCTGGTGTTCGTGGTTGTGCCAGACTGGATAAAAGAAAGCTTCTCACCACACGGTGACAGACAACATCCAAGCACGGTGTTGTGGCGAATGTCTGCTCTAAAGTAAATTTGATTATGTCCAACATTCATTCATTCATTCATCATGTCCAACATATTTTAACAAAACGCAGCCAACTTAATTGCAGTGGAGACATGCTGGTTGGAATGCCCACCGTGTAATTATGAGTACAGGCAATGAGAAGTCATAAATCATGACCCTTGCTTTGTTTGGTAGGGCAAGTCCTGGGAAAAAACCCATGAGCGCCTGTTATCACTGGAAAGCTTAGAAATCGCACTTTCTAAAAATACCTGTTTTTGTGGAAGACATAACTCCTGACCAATCGAACGCGAGTTTTCAACCTAGCTAAAATATAAACAAATCTTCTTTTTCTGGGTCCGTTTTTGCACACTACCTACAAATTAAATATCATTTTGAAGGTCTTTCAATACAGAATATGGAAATAACGTTACTGTGGTCTATATTAATCATATATCCCATAACCTACATATGTATAAGCATGTGAGAATGTTTGGTGACTACATATGTAAAACGACTTCACACCTCAGAACAGGACAAAGGGTCTCAACTGCCAGTGAAGATCAAAGATCATCCGAGGCACTGAGGTGGAGACCAGATAGGTCGCCCTGACCTCCCAGGGCCAGGTGGAGGGGTACGGAGACAAAGGAGGGGAATTAAGTTAATGGGGGATGTCAGCTTTGATATGCATGTCTTTTGTTGTGTGTGAGTATAAGTACACAGAGCCGAATGTGTTCGCTCTCTTACTTCTTCTGCTACTGCACTAGATGAGACTTGTTAGAGGAGCGAAGCTGATAATAAACTTTGGTTTATAAGTCACATCGCCTCGTTATTCCAAGCTCTTCTACAGTTACATCAGTTTTGAAAATGTCCTCAAAGTGACTCATTTTGCCAGCACAGGTCATTTGTTTACACTGTTAGCATCTGAGCAGTGGTGCTAACTAATGGAGCTACTGTCTACGAGGCCACTTTTTAAGATAAGATAAGATAAGATAAGATAAGATAAGATAAGATAAGCCATTATTAGTCCCACAATGGGGAAATTCCAGGATTGCAACAGCACAGGGATAGCAACACTCAGAGCAACAATCAGAAGGCAAGAAAAAAAAAACAACAAAAAAACAAAACAAGCAAGCAAGAGCAGCTAATATACATATGTACATATTACTATAAAATATATATATACACACACACACAGACACACAGTGCAGAGCATTGTAGCTGGATGGAATAAATATATGAATATATGAACAGTGCAGAGCATTGTAGCTAGATGGAATAAATATGTAAATATATAAACACCCACAGTACGGAGCATTGCAGCTAGGTGGAATAAATATGCAAGTATATAAACACACACAGTGCGGAGCAATGTAGCTAGATGGAATAATATGTAGATATATAAAAACACAGTGCGGAGCATTGTAGCTAGATGGAATAAATATATAGATATATAAATATAAACACACCCAGTGCTGAGCATTGTAGCTAGATGGAATAAATATGTAAATATATAAACACACACAGTGCAGAGCATTGTTGCTAGATGGGATGAAACAGCATAACCGTCTACTTAGTTATCCTACATGGTATGATTATGTGCCCATACATATTCTCACCCTCCATAGCGACCGATATGTTCCTAGTTGTATGCCGGAGAGGACCATTGTGTAAGTCTATTGCATCTTTTGCATTCAAAAAAAACTATTAGTTTGTTACGTCTTTTTGCTATCTCTGCGAGCAGCCCTGCTTAGGTTGTACAATCTGACAGCCGTTGGTAGGAAGGACCTACGAAACCTCTCGGTTGTGCACCTGGGATGATGTAGTCTGCTGCTAAATGAGCTCCTCAGTGCATCCAGTATGTCCTGCATAGGGTGGAACTCGGACTCCAGCAGAGATGACAGTTTAGCCACCGTCCTTCTCTCTCCTATCTCCTCCATCGGATCAAGGCGCTGCCCCAGGACAGAGCTAGCTTTCTTAATCAGTTTGTTCACTCTCTTCCTATCGGCTGCAGTAATGCCACTGCCCCAGCAGACCACTCCAAAAGTGATGGCTGATGCCACCACCGTGTCATAGAATGACTTCAGCAGCGCCCCTTGTACACCAAAAGACCTGAGTCTCCTCAGCAGGAACAGCCTGCGCTGTCCCTTCTTGTAGAGTGCGTCAGTATTGTGTGACCAGTCTAGTTTATTGTTCAGATGAACACCCAGGTACTTATAGGATGTCACCATCTCGATGTCTGTTCCCTGTATATTTACTGGTGCTGTGAGGGGTTGCCCATGCCTGCGGCAGTCCACCACCAGCTCCTTAGTTTTCCTCGCGTTGATCTGGAGGCAGTTCCGATGGCACCAGTCCACGAAGTCCTGGATAAGCCCTCTGTACTCAGCTTCATCTCCGTTGGAGATGAGACCAACGACCGCAGAGTCATCAGAGAACTTCTGTAGATGGCAGTGTGTTGTGTTGTGTGAGAAGTCCGCAGTATAAAGAGTGAACAGGAAGGGAGCCAGCACCGTTCCCTGGGGGGCCCCCGTGCTACTGATGATCGTGTCGGAAACACAGTCCCGGGTTCTCACAAACTGAGGCCGGTTCGTGAGGTAGTCCAGGATCCATGATGACAGGTGCTGGTCCACCCCTGCGTGCAGCAGCTTGTCCTTCAGGATCATCGGTTGGATGGTGTTGAAAGCACTGGAGAAGACAAAGAACATGATCCTCACCATATTCCCGGGCTTCTCCAGGTGGGACAGAGAACGGTGAAGGAGGAAGATCACTGCATCCTCCACCCCAATGCCATGCTGGTAGGCGAACTGGAGTGGAGCCATCGCTGGTTCCACCCCTGGTGGAACCAGCGATGGATCCACTCCAGTTAAGGTCATCTTTTCCATCCCTCGATAGTTGTGGGAAGTGGTATTATTATATTACTGTTTTGAGGTGCAAGAGGCCATGTTCCCGCATTTCTGATGCCAAAGTCATTGTTTTTTAACAAGGAAAAGTGTCCTGTTTCAGTGACAGGACACTTTTTCTTCTTCTTCTGGCTTTCAGAGAGAGCAGACGCTTTTTCTCTCCTCTCCTCCTTCTCCCTCCCTGACTGACTGAATCCCAGCTTGCTGTGTACTGTCTGTGTCTGCGTCGCTCTTCTACTGGCTGATTCTTGATCCAAACGGAAAATTATGGATTTGCTAAGCTGGGCTTTGAATACAATTGACACCGTCTTTTCAACTAGGAAATCGGGCCCGGGGGAGCCCAACTGTCCTGCAGGCACTGCTGCTGCGGGTTATGTGAGGGACACATACAATTGGAAACTTATGTGTCTGTGTGACCTTTTGATCGAAGATGTGGAAGACATCTACCTGTTTGGCATCATGATCTCAGGACTGCTACTGATTGGCTTTGGTGTGGTCCTGGTGTATCGAAAACTAAAGAAGATGGACAGAGCTAATCAAAATGCTGACCCAGAGAAGCTCTTTCATCAATTTGACCAGCTGGGGAGGGCTCTGATAGCGGCTAATGGCGAACTGAACAGGAAGATTGGTAACATCTCGATGTCGCTAGGAGCTCTCCAGGAAATGATTTTAAAGCCTGGTAATGTACATGGAAATTATGAAGCACTGAATCGCACAAGAGATGAAAATTCCTACTCTGAGTGAACTGTGCTTATTTGACCTTGTTTCGGCGCCCTGCAGCTCTCACTCCTCCTGGATGAAGATAAGGCAGTAGAAAGTTTTGGCTTGACTTCTCTCTAACATAAACAACCTGGCGTACAGTAATCTGAACTCTCAAGGACAGCGCCATGTGACTGGCTTAGAAATTCCATCGGACATGCACTGAGAGTTGATCTCTGGAGGACATGCTATCTAAGTTTCAGACACTAAGACATAACATCCAACGTTGCTGAGAGAGGATTTTTGCTGTTCACCAGTCTGATACACACACTGCATACAACACCACATGACTGATACACATACACTGACTAACATACACACACACTGCCTCTCTCAACTTGCTGTTTGTTAATGTGTGATCCATTGTCTGCTAATTGTGCATAGAGGGTTTTTTTTCTGTGTAATCACAAATTGGCTCATTCGAGCTTTATATGAGCTTATACGAGCGTTATTTTGATAACTATGTTTTTTCTCTCTGCCTATTGTGTTCTTCTCCCTCCTCCTTCCCCTCTTTACCCTCCACTGTATGACAGGTGCCTTGTCATGGCTGCCGCGTCATTGGGATGCGCCTATCGTGCGCGCCCAATGTCAAGTCAAATTCCTCGTATGTTTACTTATAAACGTGCTTGGCAATAAAGCTCATTCTGATTCTGATTCTGATTCTGACAACTATATGTTCTAAACTAGTAATGTAATGATATGGCGGCAGCGCGCACAGACGCAGCGGCCCCTCTTGGCATCAGCGAGTGTGAGAGTTTTGAGTGTTTTGATCTTCCCAGACGTACATTCTGTAAAACTTACAACCGTGAGACCTTATTAAACATCAAGGTACTGCACGCTGCAAGAATCGCGGCGATCGGTTGTGATTTGGACATTCTATGCCAGCATGGAATTCTGGCGGAGTCCCTGCTGGAAGCTACCCGAGAGAGGAGGAGGCGTAAGCGGAGCGAGCACAAGCAAAAGCATGGAAAAAGGGCCGGGATCCATGCTAGGCTAAAGGCTAACCCCTCCAGACCAGAGATACTGTCGCTCATTCTCTCTAACGTCCGCTCCCTCGAAAACAAGCTGGACGAGCTGCGTCTGCTGAGAGAAACCCGGAGAGAGTGGAGAGACTGCTGTGTGTTTGTTTTCACTGAGACATGGCTCCACGGCAACATTCCTGACGAGGCCATTCAACTGGAAGATATGGCGATGTTCCATGCCGACAGAGAAACGGCTAGCTCCGGTAAGAGCTGGGGGGGTGGGCTATGCATCTATGTTAACAAGAACTGGTGCGTCAATGCCATGTTAGTGTCTAAACACTGCTCTCCGTTGGTGGAGTTCCTTATTGTAAATTGTCGGCCACATTATTTGCCGAGGGAATTCAGCAACGTGTTTGTAGCTGGTGTTTACATAGCGCCGAGCCCTAATGCTAAAGCTAATGCTAAGAAGGCACTCGGGGTACTGCACAATGCGATTAGTGAAATCCAAACTTCACACCCGGACAGTTTTGTGGTGGTTGTGGGGGATTTTAACCACACCAGCTTAAAGACTGTGCTCCCCAAGTTTAAACAATGTGTAGACTTTAAGACCAGAGGACAGAATATGTTGGACTTAGTGTACACAAATACAGATGCATATAAGGCGATACCCCGCCCCCATCTCGGCCTTTCTGATCACATGTCCGTGATGCTGCTGCCTGCCTACAAACCTTTATTGAAGCGCAGCAGGCCAGCAGTGAAACAAATTAGAATTTGGCCAGAGAGTGCAACCTCTGCACTGAAAGACTGTTTTCTGCACACAGACTGGGAGGTCTTCAAAATTGCAGCCTCCCAGGAAGACAAGACAGATTTGGAGGGGTATGCTGATACAGTCACCAGCTACATCGCGAAGTGCACAGAGGATGTCACTACAGTGAAGACCATCACTATGCGGGGTAACCATAAGCCCTGGATGACTGCAGAGGTGCGCTCGCTGCTTACAGCCAGAGACGCAGCCTTCAGAGCGAAGGACAGGATCGCCCTCCGCTCAGCCAGGTCTGCGCTCTCAAAGGGAATTAAGGCGGCAAAGCGCGCCTATGCGGAGAAAATCCAGGAACACCTCTGTGACACTAGGAACACCAAGCAGATGTGGCAGGGAGTTCGGACACTGACGGGCTATAAGTCTAGGCAGGGGGTCGATGATGACGACGCTTCGCTTCCAGACAGGCTTAACAACTTCTTTGCACGACAGATAGATAGATTATTTTTTCTTTGTCGCGGTTAAGGACAAAAGCATATTGGTGGGTCGTACGAGACCACCTGCAATTTTCAGAAGCGCCTGAGAACAGCAACAGGATCAAAGCTAGTGCTATGCTAACACCGTGTTATGAGTGGATTTTAGCTGTCTGAACAGTCACACTGGTTTTCAAGCACAGGTATACATCTGGACAGTTTGTGACCCAGCAAGAATTAAACCGACTGATTGCCAGATACGTTGTTACAGAATGAAGATCTAATAACAGTCATTTTCCATCAGACAGCTGAGACTATGATCCACTGAAGTTAAAACACATTTACTTGCTACCTGGATAAAGATTATTCAAAAATGGATTTTGAGCCCCAAAAGGAATTTAAGAGACTGGATTATGTCTCTGTCACAACAGACACTCATCAATCATCCACCCATGGCCGCCCCTCCTCCTCCTCCTCCTCCTCCTCCTCCTTCAGCGGCGGCCCAAATCCGCAAGCCCCGGATTAAAACTACTTTAGGTGTGCCAAATTACACACCAGCTCCAAAAACAAGAGAGCGCATCACCCCACCATCACAACAACAACACTGGCAAAATTATCCACCACTTTAGAAACCACCGACAAAGACCCCCCAGACGACGTTGGTAATTGGTGACTCGATTATAAGGAACGTCAGAAGCAGGTACTGTGTGAAAAAAAATTTTCTGGGGCTAAAGTGTCTGACATTGAGGCTCTTACCCCTGACCTATTAAATGAATTCCCCTACGCTAAAACTATCATTGTACATGTTGGATGCAACAACATCCCAGATGAAGCATCGGAGATCTTAAAGAGTGACTTCAGGAGCCTTCTGTCCACTCTTATGAACTGTGGCAGATGTATGTTTATTTCTGGGCCATTGGCACCTTTCAGACAAGGTTGCAATTATTTTAGCAGAACTCTCAGCCTTAATACCTGGTTGTGTTCTACATGTCCTACTTTTAACATTGCTTTTGTGGACAGTTTCAACCTGTTTTGGAACCGCCCATCACTTATGAGGCCGGATGTCATCCATCCAAATAGACGGTGCATGTGTTTTAAGGGACAATCTGTTCTATTCCATTCAGCGTTTTTTAGTACAGTGACTGAAATTTGGTGTGTTAACTCACTCCGAAGTTCCTGAGTCTGCCAACCAGCCCTTCTTTGTTTCCACTTCTCATATTAATCCTATTAATCCAAATAATCCTCACTGTTTAGATCTGTCTTCAATTTATAACCCCACAGAGATTGTGTCTGTCTCCCGTTACCTAAAATATTATAACCCAAGACAAATACAACATAACTTGATAAATACATGCCTTTCTGCAACTCCTCCTCATCCGCCACCCCTCAACTTTGCCCCTGTCTTCCCCCTTAGAGAACCTTTGTCTACTCCCCCCCAAAGTTAATAAAAATATAATGTATAAACATCCCAAAGTGACTAAACAAAATGTTGGTAAAACTCAAATTAAACATCAAGTCTCTAAATTTAATAATTTGGCCTCTGTTCCTCCTCATAATTTAAAAATTAAATGTGGTTTGTTAAATATTAGGTCTCTAACTTCCAAGTCTCTACTAGTTCATGATCTATTAATTGATCATCAGATTGATTTAATATCCCTTACAGAGACTTGGCTAGGGCAAGATGATTATGTTGGTTTAAATGAAACAACTCCCTCTGATTATCTAAACTATCAAAATCCCAGAAGTTCTGGTCACGGAAGTGGAGTAGCGGCAATTTTCCATTCTAAATTACTAGTTAATGTAAAGCAAAAATCATGTTTTCCATTGAGGGCCTGTTCCTCAGTATGGGGCATGTTAGCAATCTTAGCTTAAACCCAATTTTCTTTGCCATAGTTTACCGTCCTCCCTCAACCTACTCAGAGTTTTTATCCGAATTTGCCAAATTTTTAGCTGATTTAGTGCTGAAATCAGATAGAATAATTATAGTAGGGGATTTTAATATACATGTTGATGTAGATAGTGACTGTCTTAATATGGCATTCAATTCAATATTAGACTGAATGGGGTTTTCCCAGAAAGTAGAAAATTCTACCCATTATCTCCACGACACATTGGACCCTATTCTGACTTATGGTATAAAAATAGAAAATCTGGTAGTGTCTCCTCATAATCCTGTACTGTCAGACCATTGTCTCCTAACCTTTGATTTCACTATTTCTGATTATTTGACTCCTAAAGAAAATTATTACTACATCAGATGTCTTTCAGATGACATTGTTACCAAATTTTTGCAGATTGTCTCCTCTATACCATGGGTCAACACAACGGAAATAAAAGATGGAGAGCCTGCTCCTTCCGTAATTGATAGCATGGTAAATAGTGTTACAGCCTCTCTGCATCAGACTCTAGACTTGGTGGCCCCTTTAAAAAGGAAAAAGTCTAATCAGAGATTTCTAACCCCTTGGTTTAACACAGAAACTTGTAGCTTAAAACAGAAGACTCGTCAATTAGAAAGAAAATGACATTCTGCTAATTTAGATGAATTCTATTTAGCATGGAGAAATCATCTCCTAATTTACAAAAAAAAAATATATCTTAGAAAAGCTAGAACAAGTTATTACTCTACACTAATAGAAGAAAATAAGAATAATCCCAGGTTTCTTTTCAACACTATAGCCAGGCTGACAAAGAGTCAGGACTCTGTCAATCCTCGCATCCCCCTAGAGCTTTCTAGTCAGGACTTTTTGAACTTTTTCAATCTTAAAATTTTATCTATTGGAGATAAAATCAGTCAGATTCTTCCCACCGTAAGCTTAAGTACAGCAAACTACTACAATTCCTTCAATTGATATCTGTTTAGATAAGTTTACTCCAACTGACATTTTAGAGTTAGATAAAATAATCTCCTCATCTAAGCCTTCAACTTGTCTTTTAGACCCTATTCCTACCAGGTTATTTAAAAAAGTCTTCCCATTTATTGGTAGCTGTATTCTTCTTTACCTTTAGGTCATGTACCGCAGGCTTTTAAAATTACTGTAATTAAACCCTCACTCAAAAAGCCAACGCTCGATCCAGGAGTTTTGGCTAACTATCGACCAATCTGTACTAATCTGCCTTTCATCCATCCATCTTCTTCCGCTTAATCCTTTTCGGATCGCGGGGGGGGGGGGGGGGGGGGGCTGGAGCCTATCTCAGCATCTTTGGGCGAGAGGCAGGGTACACCCTGGACAGATCGCCAGTTCATCGCAGGGCCAACACAGAGAGACAGACAACCATTCACTCTCACAGTCATACCTAAGGACAATTTAGAATCCCCAGTTTTGATGCCAATTAACCTAACTTGCATGTTTTTGGCATGTAGGACGAAACCAGAGAAATCCTGGCGTAAACCCACGCAGACACGGGGAGAACATACAAACTCCACACTGCCTTTCGTTTCAAAAATCTTAGAAAGAGTTGTTGCTACGCAGTTATTTGACCACTTGCAGGGAAATGGTTTATTTGAAGAGTTTCAATCTGGGTTCAGAATTCATCACAGCACTGAAACAGCCTTAGTGAAGGTCACTAATGACCTCCTTATTGCATCTGATAATGGACTCGTTTCTGTACTTGTCCTTTTAGATCTTAGTGCAGCCTTTGATACTATCGCTCATGATATTCTACTTGATAGATTAGAACACTATGTTGGACTAAATGGAACTTCGCTGCAGTGGTTTAGATCTTATTTGTCCAATAGACTTCAGTTTGTTCATATCAGTAATGAGTTTTCTTCCAACTCTAAGCTCAGTCATGGAGTTCCACAGGGATCTGTGTTAGGCACTACTCTTTTTAGTTTATATACAGTATGCTTCTGTTAGGCAACATCATTAGAAAGCACTGTATACATTTTCATTGTTATGCAGATGACACACAATTATACCTGTCAATGAAGCCTGATGATTGTAATCAATTAGCCAAGGTAGATGCCTGTCTTAAGGAAATCAAAGCTTGGATGACTTGTAATTTTCTGCTATTAAACCCAGATAAGACTGGAGTCATTCTTGTTGGTCCAAAAAACCTTAGAAATACCTTTCAAAATCAAACTCTTAATTTGGATGCCACTACTCTTACTCTGAATAGTTCTGTGAGGAACCTTGGAGTTATTTTTGATCAAGACCTGTTTTTTAATTCACATATTAAATTTGTTTGTAAGACTGCCTTCTGTCATCTGCACAATATTGCCAAGATTAGGAGCATCTTGTCTCTGAATGATGCTGAGAAACTGATCCACGCTTTTATTAGCTCTAGATTAGATTATTGTAACTAGTTATTATCAGGTTGTCCTAAAATATCTTTAAAAAGTCTTCAGTTGATCCAAAATGCTGCTGCAAGAGTTTTAACTGGTTCTAGAAAGAGAGATCATATCTCTCCGGTTCTGGCCTCCCTTCATTGGTTTCCCATAGAGTTTAGAATTAAGTTTAAAATCCTTCTTCTCACTTACAAAGCTCTTAATAATCAGGCCCCCTTTTATATAAAAGATCTGATATTACCCTATCATCCTAACAGAGCACTACGCTCCCAAAATGCTAGATTACTTGTAATACCTAGAATCTCCAAAAGTACAATGGGAGGCAGAGCCTTCTGCTATCAAGATCCTTTCCTGTGGAACCAGTTATCAGTCTGGGTTTGGGAGTCAGACTCGATCTCTGTTTTTAAGAATAGGGTAAAAACCTTCTTCTTCAGTATAGCCTACGATTAGGGAGGGATTTTGTGTCTCTTAACCCCCCCTTTGTTTTGCTGTTAACAGATTTAGACTGCCGGGTGACCTCCAATATTGTACTTGGCTTCTCTCCGTTAATGTTTGCTCTCTTTATGTCTGTTCTTTTCATCTTCTCTATCCCTCACCCCCCAGCCAGTCACAGCAGATGACTGCCCCTCCCTGAGCCTGGTTCTGCTAGAGGTTTCTTCCTGTTAAATGGGAGTTTTTCCTTTCCACCGTCGCTAAGTGCTTGCTCACAGGGGATCATCTGATTGCTGGGGTTTTTCTGCAATTGTGGAGTTTTCCCTACATTTGAAAGTGCTATGAAATGGCTGTTGTTGTGATATGGCGCTATATAAATAAAGTTGAACTGAATTTGTCATGTATTTTGGTTTACTACGGCACCCGTCGTAGTGCTTTGAGAAAGGCATTGTGGGAAACCTGTGATGTGAGAGTGTGTTGTTGTTGGCTGTGTGCTGTGAGTTGCTGCTACGCTAATAAACCGTGAACATTACGTCGATGGTCCGAGTTATTATTGTTATATTAAGTAACGTAAAGTGTGAAAGATATAACAAAAAGTGGCGACGAGGACGTCTGAACCGACGCTGCAGTCCGCGACGGAGGAGAGTTTTTTTTGTCGTGTTTTTTTTTCCCGCCGCTACTTCGTGCTGACAGGGTGAGACACCGTGCCACTGTGCTGAGGTGGATGCTGCGGGCTGTCTGCTAAGCGGGGAGGAGCGGAGCAGTGGAAATCGTAAGGAAAAAAAACCCAAAACTCCGTGAGTAACGCCGGAGGGAAGAAACGACGTTACAGAAAGGAGCCGCGAGGGAAAGAGCGACATTCATCCAGGAGTGTTAAAATGGCTGGAGTCATTGGCTCTATCGGGCCCTTTGATGAGAGCGCGGAACAATGTAGCTCCTATACTGAGCGCTTTGACTATTTCGTCGCGGCCAATGGAATAACGGATGAAAAGTTAGTGCCCACTTTTCTGAGTGTGATGGGTCCCAAGACATTTAACCTACTACGTAACCTCCTACAGCCAGTAAAGCCAGGCTCTAAAACCTACAAAGAACTGGTGGACACACTAACCCACCACTTCTCACCCAAGCCTCTAGTGATTGCAGAAAGATACAGGTTTCACAGACGTAACCAAGAAGAGGGTGAGTCTGTTAACATGTTTGTTGCAGCGCTATGCAAGTTAGCCGAACACTGTGAATTTAAAGATGTTTTAAATGACACATTAAGAGACAGGCTTGTGTGTGGACTACGGAATGAAGCAGCACAGAAGAAGTTACTCACAGAAAGTGATTTGACGCTTGAAAGAGCCATTAACATTAGTGTGATGATGGAGATGGCTTCCAAAGAAGCACACCAACTGCATGCTACAGGCAGAGTACATAAGCTCAACAGTGGTAAAACCAATGCAACAGGTCCATGTTTCCGCTGTGGCAAGGTGGGACACCTTCCTAATGACTGTTGGTACAAAGAGATGGACTGTAACAACTGTGGAAAAAAAGGCCACGTGGAGCGGGCATGTAGAAGCAAAAGGAGCAAAGACAAAGGCCCAAAGACAAGGAATAAAAGTGACATGGTAAAATACAAAAAGAAAAGAAATGTTCACACAGTTAAACATGGCGAGGACAGAGTGAGCGACTCCTCAGAGGAAGAGGTGTCAACTGCAATAAATACTGTCCGGATTATGAATGTGAATGAAGGCTCAGAAGGCTTTTGGACTAAACCAAAAGTGGAGGGACATTTTATTAAAATGCAGATAGACACCGGATCAAAGGCATCACTTGTGTTGCATGGCATTTACAAGAAGTTTCTGAAACATCTTCCTCTCCGACCTTCAGACACCGTCTTCAGGGCGTATACTGGACACCGAGTGCCCATGAAAGGGATGACAGAGGTAACTGTTCAGTACAATGGCCAAACTGCTGAGCTTCCAGTTTATGTTACCAAGAACAACTGTCCAGCTATAATGGGGCGTGTGTGGCTAAAGAAAATCCAACTTGACTGGCAAGAAGTAAGGAAGCTGTCACACAGTTCCACTCAACTGCAGGCCATACTGGAAAAGCACAAAAAGGTTTTTCGTGATGAACTAGGCAGTATGAAAAAAATTATAGTGAAGCTGCATGTCAAACCTGACAGTAAACCAGTGTTTATGAAAGCCAGACCAGTGCCGTATGCCATCAGACCAAAGGTGGAGGCTGACTTAGATGCTCTGGTCAAGAATGGAGTTCTGGAGCCTGTGACAACCAGTGAGTGGGCCATGCCCATAGTTCCAGTACCCAAAAAGGACGGAGGAATCCGGACCTGTGGAGACTTTAAGGTAACAGTAAACCCTGTACTAACAGCAGAGCAGTATCCCCTTCCACTGATTGATGACTTATTTGCGGGGCTGAGTGGGGGACAAAAGTTCAGCAAAATAGATCTCAACCAGGCTTACTTACAAATGCATGTAGACGAGCAGTCACGTGAAATGCTGACTATCAACACCCATAAAGGACTCTTCAGATACTGCAGACTGCCTTTTGGCATCACATCTGCTCCAGCACTGTTTCAGCGAGCTATGGATCAAATCCTGAGTGGATTACCAGGAGTGCAGTGCTACCTGGATGATATCCTGTGTACAGGAGCAGATGATGAAGAGCATCTGCGCAACTTGGATGCAACTCTCACGAGACTGGAGGAATATGGATTGAGAATCCGCAAGAATAAATGCGAGTTTTTCCAGTCATCCGTGGAATACTTAGGTCATGTGATCGATGCTAAGGGACTGCACACTGCACCATCGAAAATCACAGCCATTGTGGATGCACCTCCACCCCAAAATGTCAGTCAGCTGAAGTCTTTCTTGGGACTGCTGAACTATTATGGACGTTTCATACCAAACTTGGCATCACTATTAAAACCGCTGCATAACCTGCTGTGCAAAGAGGAAGCATGGAAGTGGACAGCAAGCTGTCAGGAGGCTTTTCAGAAGGCAAAGGATGCGCTGACGGCATCAGAGGTTCTGACCCACTTCAACCCATCACTTCCGATCCAACTTGCCTGCGACGCCTCTCCTTATGGCGTAGGGGCGGTGATTTCCCACGTAATGCTAGACGGTGAGGAAAAGCCAATCGCTTTTGCGTCAAGGACATTAAACAAGGCAGAAGCTAACTATGCTCAACTAGAAAGAGAGGCTCTGAGCATTGTGTTTGGTGTCAGAAAATTCCACCAGTACTTGTATGGACGAAAGTTTACACTTTTTACTGACCACCGACCTCTCACAACCATCCTTGGACCATACACAGGAATACCATCTCTTGCAGCGTCCCGACTGCAGAGGTGGGCGTTGCTGTTGTCAGGACACTCCTATGACATCAGGTATCGAAAGTCAGACTGTCATGGTAATGCAGATGGGTTATCCAGATTACCACTTCCTGTCATGAAGCCAGAGTCAAGCACTGTGGACATCTTCTACTTCACAGAGGTAGAAAACGCACCTGTTTCAGCTGTGCAGGTGAAAAAGGGGACTAGAAATGACCCTGTGTTGTTGGCAGTCATGGACTTGATCATTAAAGGACAACCTGCGGGTGATGACGCAACCTTGAAGCCCTTCCTTGGGAAGTGGACAGAATTGTCTGTTCAGTCGGGTTGTTTGCTGTGGGGGAGGAGAGTGATTATTCCCCTGTCATGTCGAACAAAAGTGTTACAGCAACTTCACGCAGGACATAGTGGAATCGTGAGAATGAAAGAAATAGCAAGAAGCTATTTTTGGTGGCCAAACATTGACAAGCAGATTGAAGAAATAGCCAAAAGCTGTTCATCTTGTCACAAGGTACGGAACAACCCACCATTGGCTCCTCTCCATCCCTGGGAGTTCCCACAGGAGCCATGGCATCGTGTGCACATTGACTTTGCAGGTCCGTTTGAGGACAGAATGTTTCTCGTTGCTGTGGATGCACACAGTAAATGGCCTGAAGTGGCTATTATGAGGTCAACCACCACAGAGAAGACCACAGAGGCATTAGGAGAAATGTTTAGTCGTTTTGGGTCTCCTACACAACTAGTTTCTGACAATGGACCTCAGTTGGTTTCACAAGAAATGGATGCTTTTCTACAAGCTAATGGAGTGCAGCACATTAAATCAGCTCCATACACAACTCCTCTCGGCGCCACACCAGTCGGCTGCCTTTTGCAACAGCGGCTCGATTCCGAGTTTTTTTTTTCCCCCTTCCTCTCTCTTTTGATCACTTTTTTTTTCACCCCACTTATATCACGGACACACGGATCGTCCCAAATGTCTCCTGAGCCGGTGGACGGAGCCACTGTTTATAGCAGGATTCGATACAACAGGGAAGAGCTGCTAGCATTTAACCGCCACCCGGTCCCACTGGAAAAACTCGACATACCGAGAGAACTGAGGCGAAAACGCCGCGGCTGCCGGGCTGGAGTAAGGCGGAGGACAAAAAATATAAGCAGCTGAAACATGTCAACCTGGTCAACCTGCTGGAGGTCTTCAGGAGGAAAAGACGGCTCCACTTGGTGTTCGAGTTCTGTGAGCAGACGGTCCTGAATGAACTGGACAAACACCCTCGAGGGGTACCAGAGGCCCAACTTAAAAGTATAGTGTGGCAGACTCTGCAGGCTGTTAACTTCTGCCACAAGCACAACGTCAGTATATTTTCATTCTGTCCATTGTCTGTTACTGTCTGCCTTATAACATCATCACTGTGTTATGTTTAATTATATTATTTTTAATGATAGTGCTTATCTTAACTGTTTGCACATGTGAGAGAATGTGCAGGACTCTGATGTCAAGATACCTAAAGAGTGTTTATGTACAAAATATTGGTCTTTGAAACACTTCACATCTTCTAGCAGGTTCGTGTAAACATTTAAATGAAATTTGGTGGAAAAATCCATCAGATTGTGGAATGGAATGCAGGATCTAGTCCTTTTTTAAAAAACTTTCTTTAAAGCCTCATTTCCACTGACTCTTGCAGCAGTCCTCACTAGCTGCATTTGTGCTTTGAAATGGCATGGATCAGAACAAGGTACGCATGACAAGATCACACAAGAATCATATAAAATAATGTGAGAGCTTGAGATAGACTTTGTTATCATCATGTGATAACAACATAAAAGAACATTTGCCACCATTCATTCATCTGGATTCACATGTGCTTTATTAATAAATAAGCCGCCAGTCGATTTTAATTCTGTGAAGTGTGTACAGTTTTTATGTTCTTGGACACAGTGGTGGAGGAGTAGACCTTAGAAAATAGCAAGTCCAATAGTTTTTTTTAATAAAGAGTTATTAAATACAGTAGATATAGCAATTTCTTGCATGCTATATCTGCACATAACATAACTGGTGAAGAGTAGGCCACTGACTAGAATTGGAATTATTTGCTCTGGTGACCACATCGCAGCCATATTGGAACACAGCTGCAGTCAGTGGAAATTGGGGTAATACTATGAAAAAGGGCCTTTTTGACATTCTCATGAAATTTTTGTAAAATTCTTTATGGAATTTGATGAAAAAATTAGCAGTATATTAGAGGTGTGTGTCTGTGTAAATATAGTGTTTATCCCAATTAAAAATCTGAATCTAGCACTGGTGCTGACAAAGGTATGTGCTGTCTAAGAATGTTCTAGTTATGTGGATTGTTCTGGCTCTGTATGCCATCCACCACACTGAGTGGAGCTCATACAGACTGATATTGATTCACATCTTTTTATAGTAATATGTACATATGTATATTAGCTGCTCTTGCTTGCTTGTTTTTTTTTTTTCTTGCCTTCTGATTGTTGCTCTGAGTGTTGCTATCCCTGTGCTGTTGCAATCCTGGAATTTCCCCGTTGTGGGACTAATAAAGGCTTATCTTATCTTATCCTGCGACGAACGGCCTTGCAGAAAGGTTTGTGCAGACAATGAAACATGCATTGAAAGCATCACAAGGTCAAGGAACACTGCATCAGAGGCTGCACAAGTTCCTGCTAAACTACCGCAACACTCCACATGCAATCACAAAGACAACCCCTGCTAGTCTGATGTTCAAGAGAGATCTACGCCCTACCTTTGACCTTTTGAAACCCTCAGGATTAAAGGACACTGTGCAAAAGCAACAAGAGAAACAAATTATGCACAGAGAACAGCGGGCAAAGGACAGAGCGTTCACGTCAGGAGAATCTGTGCTGGCCAGGAACTACAGAGGTGAACCTAAGTGGGTTCCTGCAACTGTTATTGCACAAACTGGACCAGTCTCATATACAGTTCAAACCACTGACAGTGTTTGGAAAAGGCACGTGGATCAACTCCTGCAGACACTGCCAGCGCCGGCAGAACCGTCTCTTGGATATCCTAAAGATGCACTCACCGACTCACCACTTTGTCCACCTACACCAGAACAGAACTCAACCACTTCAGAGACCAGAGTTCCAGCTGTAGATGTGACATCTTCTTCTGCATCAGCATCAGAAGCAACCTCCACATTAGAAAGAACACAGACTCATGTTCCTGCAGAGCGCCGATACCCCACCAGGGAGCGACGACCTCCTGTCCGTCTGAGTTATTAGACAAGATAGTAACTGACCCACATTAATGGGGCAGAATAATCCCCAGGGGTACAGTTATGGGATGAGGTAGTCTACCCTCACTCCTAAGGTAGCATAATAATAAAAAAAAAAAAAGAGAGACAAAACAAAGACACTTGGTATCTCCTGTAGGACATCTATTGTAAGGGGGGAGGAGATGTCATGTATTTTGGTTTACTACGGCACCCGTCGTAGTGCTTTGAGAAAGGCATTGTGGGTAACCTGTGATGTGAGAGTGTGTTGTCGTTGGCTGTGTGCTGTGAGTTGCTGCTACGCTAATAAACCATGAACATTACGTCGATGGTCCGAGTTATTATTGTTATATTAAGTAACGTAAAGTGTGAAAGATATAACAGAATTGAATTGAATTTCATAATGTGAAAAGCTATCCCAAGCTTTTAGAGTAAAATCAGCTGATTATATGAGCTGAACTTAATCCCTATTCCAGGGGTGTCCAACCATGTGCCATGGAGAGCCAAGACCCTGCAGGTTTTACCTCCAACCAGTGTCTTCAACAGCAGATTTCTGTGAACTTCTTCCCACTGATTGCTGATAAGTGAAAACACCTGCTGAAGAGACTGGGTAGAAGAGAAAACCTGCAGGGTCTTGGCTCTCCATGGCACATGGTTGGACACCCCTGTCCTATTCTTTTTGTGATATTTTACACCAAAGTGCAGTGATGGCATAACTTCCAGCCTTGAATTATCATGATACAAGTACTTTACAATGGGATGACTTGGGAGGTTGACACACATCCCAAAGACATGAAACAATAATTAACCTGTGGTCCATAGCACAGATGTTATCTGCCATCATTGCACATAGAAACCAGAGTGGGCCCCTCATATGTTAGTTGACTCGGTGGCTGTTATCACCTCATTTGTTGGTTGCAGAACCAAAGCAGCTGCTGGGGTGTATCTGCTTCGCACCAGCAGCAGAAGTTTACATCAGGAGGTGGGACTGCTGGTGAAGACTTTGACAAAGTGTCTTTTAGAATTACAGCAACAGTTGTTTTAACATTCTCTGGGACCTCTACTCCAACACCACATGCAGGGTATGCGCCAAGGGCGACATGTTAGACCCTTTTGTCATCACCTCAGGAGTCCGACAGGGATGCGTCGCCGCGCCAAACCTCTTAAATGACGCGGTTGACTACTGGGTCGTGACGGAACGCTGCCTCAATCTCGGAGGTAACTTCCACTCGCACTTCACAGACCTGTGCTACGTGGATGACGTGGTGCTTTTTGCTACACAAATAGACATAGTCACCAAGGCACTGGAGCTGCTTGCAGAGGAAGCATTGCCCCTGGGCCTCACCATCAGTTGGGCAAAGACAAACAGCCAGTCGCTGTCAGACTTCTTGCCACCATCACCACAAGTCATCACCATCAATAATGACCTGGTTCAGATTGCCAATGACTTTGTCTATGTCGGATCTAAGATCACCAGCTCCTGTTTGTCAGAACCAGAGATTACTCGCCACCTGCAGCTGTCTTGTAGTGCTTTCGGCCGCCTCCAGAGAGTCTGGCAGAGCGGGAAGATCCGCACGTCCACAAAGTTGCGAATCTTCAACACCTGTGTGATCCCTGCCTCCTTTATGGGTCTGAGACCTGAACCCTCTCCACCACAACCACCCGCCATCTAGATACATTCTACTGGACCTGACTCCGAAACATCCTCGGCATCTGATAGTTCCACCACATCACAAACGATACACAAACATACTGCACCTGCATCTCCACTGTCATCAGAAGAGGGAGGCTGTGACTCCTCGGCCACGTGGCCAGGTTGAATGATGGCATTTCAGCCAAGTAGGCCCTCTCTTCCAGCGCTCATCCGCCCCCCAGGGCTGGCATTGCCCACAAGGTTGGCCTAGACTGTCCTGGATGACCCCGGTCGCAATGATAAGACCTCTGACTGACCTCATTGTTCTAGCCCAAGATCGCCCTGCCTTCAGATGATTGGCCACAACAGTCAATTAAGTGGTCAGGTGAGGATTAAGTTAAATAAGTTGTTTTAACTTAAATTTTTGAAGATTCCACTTTGTTCTCATATACAGTTTGCTCATGCTACCATGCATATTTTGGTTAAAGTTTGGGTTAAAGGTGGTTGGGGAAATGCATGAGTCCAAGTATTGCCCTTAGAGATTTTACATGTGCATTACATGACTGCTGTGAGTCAGTATTTATTCTGGGTTGCTTTGTATTTATTACAGATTAGACTAAATGAAAACGACCCATTGATTTGTATTGTAAGTAAAGGAGGTAACATCTTTTATATGAACAAGAGAAACAACTCAAATCTTTGTGGCCTGATTCAGTCCTTTGAATGTCCATTTAAACTGCAGGCAATATGAGTTAACTACCTTGTAATTATAATCATAATCAAATTAACATTATAAAACTGAAGTGTTAAGCTCAGATGGAGTTGGTGAGTAATTTGTGCTAAAATTATTTCTATCTACACCGAACAGAAAAGGAAACATATTCACACATTTTGTGAGTTCATGAACAATCTGCCTGCATGGAAAGCTTTAGTGGGTAGGTGGGCGGTTTCAAATCCTTTTAAGCTGGAGCATCACCAGGACAGATAATCAAAATTGTGTGAAATTCCAATAAAAGTCACTTTATTTTCATTTAAAGTATTGTTTAGAATGGCAGGATGTTATAAAAAGAAGAATATAAACCTAAAATGTGATGCATTCAAGGTATATTGTGTAACATTTTCTGAAAACTAGTCGTCAAGTCCGACATCATAACAATCTTAATGCCCTCCAACCACAATTGTGTCTTTATCAGCGACTTGATCCAGTAGCCTTCTTTCCAGTGATGACTACATTATGTATTTTTATTTTCACATTTTATATGTCATTTGCACATTAAAGTAACAGGCTAAGTGCAAGTGGCGACAGACCTTCACTGAACTGTTAAACAGTAATAAATTAGAAATCCAAACTTAACCAGTTAATAACCACTTATAACACATCAAAAGCAATATTTCAGAGCAGGGGAAGCAAAGATTTTTAACTTACAGTCAAAACAACATTACTGTTACAGCCCGAGTGCTGGTTCCGTCCACGCTCGGATCTTGTACCTTTTCCTGGCTTTGACAGCAGAGGTTTCCTTCTAGCTCCCCGGGCTCTTATTGTGACAGCGCCCGGTGGAGCTCCCTGCTGTCAGAGCCAACAGCTGTGCTGCATTCGGGGTCATTAGTGACCGGGGTTATAAGCAGGCACTGAATGCTCCCCAATGCAGCAGTCTTTGTCTACGTTCCTGTTTACATTCCTGTTAACCTTCGCTGTTAACGTTCCTGTTAATCTTCCCGTTGAGCTACCTGTTAGGATACGCTCTGTTCCGGTTATACTTTCCCTTTAAGGTACGTCCTGTGATTGTCTTACCCGCACTATTGTGTGTATCATTCCCTGTTATTGCACCTCTTAATAAACATCACTGCAACTCACTGGTGACTGCTGGCGTCTTATGGTGGCTCGTGAGGGCCACCGTGACAGTAGACTGCTGCCAGTACATCCGGAGAGGGGCGTTGCGCCGAGACGCCATTCACCGTGAGTATAGCAGTATTGGACTGTTGTTCCTACCTGTCTGGGTACCGTTGCTGAAGGATGCCGTCGCGGAGGTCCCACACTCAGTGTCCGAGCGATGTCCTCACAGACGCCCTCGAGTGCGTGGACGAAATCCTCAACACCGCTTCCCTCCTCAACTTCAGCAGCAACGTGCTCCGGTATCTGGACCAAGCTGAGGAGGTCCTCGACTATCTCCCCCGCTTCGCCTGTCATCCTGAGGTGAGCGCGAGGAGGTTGGACATTGCCGCGCAGCGAGAATTTCTCCTTGGGATGGAGGGAAATCCCGGCAGGAAGCCGAAGAGGAGGAGACGTCACCCTTCGCTTTGGGATCCCGCTCCTGCCTCCGATCCGGCCCGGGAGTTCGTGCCATCCAGAGGTCTTTCCCCATCCTGCACGACGTCACTTGGGATTCCCCCGGAGGAGCTGCAGCTGATTGCAATCAAGATCAGGGACCGAGTGGCTGCTGTTCGCTCAGCTGTGCACCCGTCCATAGTCATGAAGCATGTGGCGGCGGCAGTCAGACTGGTGGAAAGGAATCCAGAGCTGCGTGATTTCCCTGAGTTCGACGCCCTCTTCGCCTCTGTCTCCGCACAGGAGCGGCGGTTCCCGGGCCTCACCTTCGCTTCGCCTTCCACCAGAGATCGTCGTAACCTCTATAACCCTCCTCAGCATGAACCCCGTCCGGATCCAGCACCGGGTCGCCGCAAGGGCTCTATCCCTTGCACAGCTGCCTCTCCTGCGCCTCGTCAGAGGGGATTTCCCGCAGCCTCATCTCCCCCTGGGCTATCTCCCGCTCTCTCGTCAGCGTCCCATGCCCAGCTCATTTCGGCTGTCGCCCCCTCCTCATCGACGCATGCCCTGGCCGCTGTGTGTAGTCCGGGTCCAGCCCTGGCGAGTCCCGTCCCGGAACCATCTCCAGCGGGTCCACCTCGTCCATCCAGGGGGCCCTCTGTCGCCATCCAGCGGGGAGAAGGTGGAACAACATCCCCTACAGCAGGAACCATCTCTGCCCTGGGAGAAAGGCAAGTGCATGATAATTTGTTACATCTAAATTATGATCTGCCTTGTCTGACCCCTGGGGGCGGAGTTCGGGGTTCGCAGCCCCCCGAGCTTCCTCCACCTGCTGTAGAAAAGATTACTAAACCTGCTGCCTCTGTGTTCCCCCCTGTCGAGCAGACCGCGGCGCCAGGCCAACGTCGTCGGATGAAGAGGGGGCCTGCAGTGCTGGAAAGCCTGGATCCGGCCCTGCAGCCATGTCGTGGACGGAGGAGAAGATCGGACTGCGGCCCGGAGCCTGAGCCAACGAAGAAGCATCCCTGGGTCTCCTTGCCGGAGCGGTCCGAGCCAGTGGGTCGAGGGTCCCCTGCCCCCACGCCATATGGGTCATCGGCGTGGACAGCAGCGTGGGAGGAACCTCAGGCTGCAAATGACATCCTGCCAGCTGCAGAGCCCGACGCAGCTGAGTTTGAGCCTGCTGACGAGAGTTGCCGCCCTGATCCTGGATTGTCGGAGTCCTGGGTGGCAACAGAGCCCGAGTGCAGGCAAGTGCTCCCTCTTTTGTCTCTGTCCCCTGTGTTGGAGCATTTTTGCCTGCCTCTCGGGGAGGCGAGTGAGGAGCAGCTGCCTGCTGCGTCCGAGCTCGTCTCGCTGGGTTCTGTTGCTACCGGTGATTCTGATCCCGGTTTTCTTGTCTCTGAGCCTTGTTGCAGTGTCGCCGGCGTGGAACGAGTCGGAGTCACTGGGTTGGAGGTCCCAGGTTCGGGGTGGAGATCGTCAGCGGAGCTGCACCGACCCAATCGGGGTCCGTTGTGGAGGCTGCTGTGGCCCAATCGGGGTCCGACGTAGATGCATCAGAGGCCAAATTGGGGTTCACCGCGGGGGCGGTTCTGGCCCAATTGGGGTCCAACGTGGGTGCTCCGGAGGCCCAATTGGGGTCCGCCGCAGGTGCGGTTCTGGCCCAATTGGGGCCCGACGTGGGTGCATCGGAGGCCCAATCGGGGTCCACCACGGGTGCGGATCTGGCCCAATCGGGGTCCAACGTGGGTGCACCGGCGGCTCGATCGGGGTCCACCGCGGGTGCGGTTCTGGCCCAATCGGGGTCTGATGTGGGTGCAGCTGGGACCCAATCGGGGTCCAGCGGAGGTGCAGCACCTGCGTGGTCCGCGGATGGGGGAGGAGCTGCGTACCTTTCACCATCGAACGGATCACAGGCTCATCCTGGTCATCTGTTCCCTCTGTCACTGCCCCTGTGCATCATCGCCGGGGGTCGTGGGGGCTCCTGCTCGCTCGCCCCAGCTCTCCCGAGTTTTGTCCTCATTAGGGAGGCCGCCGCGAGCTGTTTTTCCCCAGGACCGGTGGTTGAGGGACATGGGTCGGCCACCGGAGGAGCGGACGTGCTGGGCATTGGACTCTGGTGAGCCTCCTGGTCATGCTCCGGCTCCTAAGACCACCCGCCGGCTGTTGGATGCGGGGAGACCACCTGAACTGTTCCTGTGGCGCTTGGTCTCCGCCGGTCAGCATAAACTGTCAGGGGGGTAGTGGTTTTCTGGGTTATCCGTCACGATGATTGTTCTGTTTTTTTTTTCTTGTCCTTGCTGTTCTGTGTATTTTGTGTTTTGGGTTATGTCTTGCAGTTGCCCTAGCATGTGTTACGTGGCCTTGTTTTTCCTCTGTATTTCGGATCTTGTACCTTTTCCTGGCTTTGACAGCAGAGGTTTCCTTCTAGCTCCCCGGGCTCTTATTTACGTTCCTGTTAACCTTCGCTGTTAACGTTCCTGTTAATCTTCCCGTTGAGCTACCTGTTAGGATACGCTCTGTTCCGGTTATACTTTCCCTTTAAGGTACGTCCTGTGATTGTCTTACCCGCACTATTGTGTGTATCATTCCCTGTTATTGCACCTCTTAATAAACATCACTGCAACTCACTGGTGACTGCTGGCGTCTTATGGTGGCTCGTAAGGGCCACCGTGACAATTACAAATATGGAAACAGACTCACCATTGACATTCATATAAAAAGAAAGGCTGTACAGCACAGGTGTCAAACTCATTCCATGGAGGGCCAAGACCCTGCAGGTTTTACCTCCACCCAGTGTCTTCAGCAGGTGATTTCACTGAATTTCTTCACACTGATTGCTGATCACTGGGTAGAAGCAAAACATGCAGGGTCTTGGCCCTCCATGGAATGAGTCTGACACCCCTGCTGCACGGTGATCTTCCATCTGTGCAAATTTGTCAGTCACTTTTTTGTCAAAGTCCACCACAACGTTAATGAAGTGATTTATGTTTGTCTGAGCCTGGAATCACCCACACACATTGTTGCAAAAGTGCTCTTAAAATCTTACGGTTCAGTGAAGCTGACAATTCATGATGGCCCCACAGCACAATTTCACTTTTCCCACAAAGTCTTTGCCATGTTATTATTCCACCAAGAACATACCTGTTCTCTTCTGCTTGTGAAGCCCAAATGCATGTTTGTGAGTGGTATCGATCTGAGCCCCTAAATTAGCTCTTCTAAGCAAGTCAACTCTAACAGTATTTTCCACACTGCTGCTTTCATTTTTATCAAGTCTTTTTTCCTCCGAACCATTGTGGGTTGAAAAAAACAGTTTTTGTCTTTTTCTGACTGAGTGATATCTAAATCCTCTGGCTGGTGTGGTCCCAAACAGTGTTGGGCAAGTTGCTAAAAAATAGTAGCTAATTACAGTTACTAGTTACTTCTTTTCAAAAGTTATCGAGCTACTTACCAATTACTGCATGATTAAAGTAATTAGTTTCTTGGAAAAGTAACTTTCACATTACTTTTAAATGCATACTTAAATCATCTTGCACACAAAGCAAGATAATTTAATTAATGGGTTATATTACAGGCTTATTAATGTCAGGCTGAAAACAGACTGTTTTCAGACAGAGCTTTTAGAACATGCTCAGTCTGCTTTATCCTGCCTTTAGAACTCTTATTGTCAGAAAATTGTGAAGAAAATCAACCCAAAATTGCCAGTAATTTCCTCATTTTGGAGTGAGAAATTGGGTTTGTGGAGTGAGGGGGAGGGAAAAAGAGTGAGAATGCCTCCAAAAGAGTGAGAGTTGGCAACACTGCATAAAGCTGTCCATGTTTACCCTACCATTATGATATGGATTTAATCCACCACTATACCAGAGTGGTGTCCTAGAGGTAGAGCATCCGCCCCACAACCGGGTGGTCGGGGTTCAAGTCCCGGCCGGGTCATGCCAAAGACCATATAAAAGTGGAACTTCCTGCTGTCCAGCTTGGTGCTCAGCAAAAATGGAACGGAGGAGGGAAATGTGGGTGGCAGTGGCTCAGGAAGTAGAGCGGGTTGTCCAATAACCAGAAGGTTGAGGGTCCGAATCCCGTTCTCCCCAGCCATTCTGCCGTTTTGTCCCTGGGAAAGACACTTTATCCACCTGCCTCCAGTGTCCATGACACTGGGTATGAATATGCATAAATGTTCAGTAGTGGTTAGAGAGGCTGTTGGCACGGATTGGCAGCCACATTTCCGTCAGTCTGCCCCAGGGCAGCTATGGCTACAGTAGTAGCTTACCACTACCAATGTCTGTCTGTGGAGTGAATGAATAATGGATTTTCATTGTAAAACACTTTGGGTTTCTTGAAAGGCGCTATATAAATGCAAACCATTATTATCCATCGATCCTTCCATCCATCCATCCATCTTCTACCGCTTTTCTGGAGGCCCGGGTCATGGAGGCAGCAGTTCAAGCAGAGAAGCCCAGACTACTAGCTCCCCAGCCACCTCCTCCAGCTCTTCAGCGAGGATACCAAGGCGTTCCCAGACCAACTGGGAGACATAGTCTCTCCAGCAAGTCCTGGGTCTGCCCCGGGGCCTCCTCCCAGTGGGAGGTGCCCAAAACACCTCAAGAGGGAGGCATCCAGGAGGCATCCTGATCAGATGCCCATACCACCTCAATTGGCTCCTTTCAATGTGGAAGAGCAGCGGTTCGACTCTGAGCCTCTCCCAGATGACTGAGCTCCTCACCCTATCTTGAAGGGTGAGTCCAGCAATCCTACAAAGTAAGCTCATTTCAGCCATTTGTATCCGCAATCTCATTCTTTTGGTCATTATTCAAAGCTCGTGACCATAAGTGAGGGTAGGAACGTAGATTGAAATCGACAGCTTTGCCTTAGAGCTTACCTTCCTCTTCACCACAATGGACCGGTACAACGTCTGCATCACTGCAGATGCTGCTCTGATCCGTCTGTCAATCTTTCGCTCCATTCTCCCCTCACTGATGAATAAGACCCCAAGATACTTAAACTCCTCTACTTGGGGCAGGAGGTTGTCCCCAACCCGGAGAGGACAATCCACCTTTTTCCGGCTGAGGACCATGGACTCGGACTTGGAGGTACTGATTCTCATCCCAGTGGCTTCACACTCAGCTTCAAACCATCCCAGGAAGACCTGTAGGTCACTGCTGGATGAAGCCAACAGGACAACATCATCTGCAAACAACAAAAATGAGATACTGTGGTCACTAAGCATGACACCCTCCTTTCCCTGGCTGCACCTAGAAATCCTGTCCATAAAAACTGTGAACAGGATCGGTGACAAAGGGCAGCCCTGGCGGAGTCCAACTCTCACTGGGAATGAATCCAACTGAGTGTCGGCAGTACAAACCAAACTCTCACAACGGTTGTGCAGAGACCGGATAGCTCGTAACAACAAGCCCGATACCCCATACTCCCGAAACACCCCCCACAAAAAACCACGAGGGACGCAGTCAAATGCATTCTCCAAGTCCATAAAACAAATGTAAACTGTTTGGGCAAACTCCGACAAACCCTCAAGGATTCTCGAGAGGGTAAAAAGTTGGTCCAATGTGCCACGGCCAGGATGAAAACCACATTGCTGCTCCTGAATCTGAGGTTCGACCAACGCCCGGACACTCCTCTCAAGTACCTTGGCATAGACCTTCCCAGGGAGGCTGAGTAGTGTGATCCCTCTAAAGGTGGAGCATACCCTCCAGTCCCCTTTCTTGAAAAGAGGAACCACCACCCCAGTTTGCCATGCCAAAGGCACTGTCCCCGACCTCCATGCAATGTTGCAGAGGTGTGTCAACCATGCCCAGTGTAGCATCAGGGTCCTTGGCATCAATAAAATTCCTCTCCCCCTCTCAGAGATTGTTTCATCCCAAGAGACTGCACCAGAACTGTTTTTCTTTCATCATCAGGACCCTCTTTCAAAGGATTAAAATACGTCATAAAATCTCTCAAGCTTCCTCCCAAGCAGATAAGAAGCCTTCGTACCAGGAACTAGCCCTCATAAAGAGTCATAAACTCCCAAATTGTACCCCTTAACCTGTCAGGTCTAGGCTGAGAGAACACTTTGATCCTCCACAGAGAATCCATAAACTCATGCCAGATCCTTGGAGTCATGTTCAGGTCACCTAAAAAATTATCTACAGCTCAACAGTACCCCCTAGTGGACATCTACGGAATATGTTCATTACAAGCTGGAACTGTTAATTCTGATTGAACATTAACTCTTCTTCAAGCTCTCATTCCTCAGAATGACTCTGAACACTGTGAAGATAATCACCCTTGTGATGGACAATAATAGTTTGCAATAATTAATTAATTCTTGATTTCAGTGAGAGTGCATGTCTTAGGAATGTTTTGTCTTTTCTGAATGTTATTCAAATGAATGTTCAACTTATTAGTAACAGCATAAATGCATAGGCACTGAATGTTAGTCTTGAGTCAATTTAGGTTAGATTTCATATTAAGTATATAAAATGAATTTCATGGTAACTGAATGAATGCTTGCTGAAACTTGTATGTCATCTAACATTGTAACCATCAATCACCAGGCTGCCTCCCTACTAGTTTCCTCCCTTTAAATTGATTGGCTGTTCACAGACAAAGAACTGTTCCCTCATTGGACAAAAGCTCATTCAAACTCCTCTTTATGGAAGATAATTGGTCCATCTTGCTGCCAGTCATACTTTTATGATATCAGAAGCGCAACACTTTAAAAATGGAGAGGGAGACGTGCTAGGCAGTGTTCTGAGTGTGCAGTGTTCTGAGTGTTCTGTGAGTTCTGCAGTCTAGTCAGTTCTGTAAGTTGTTTTTGTCTTTGTGCATGTTTGAACCTTGTCAAGTCATGTGCTAGTTTTCTTAAAATCATCTTTTTGTTAAGCTTTTGCCTGTTTTTTCTGGTAAGTGAGGAGAAACCATCCCTTTTTAAGTGAGCTCACCTTCTCTGTGTGGAAGTCAGACTTCCAAAAACCCTTTTTCTTCTTCGCCTCAAAAGCCATGCTTATTCTATTTAAACATTTTTCCTGGACTTTTTGACTTTTCTTGCCGTTCAAGTGGCCTTTATTTTTCCTGCCTTTAAAGTGGACTACTAGAGATTTTGGACTTTTCTGTTTTCTCATGGAGAAGAACTCAGACCTCGAGGATAAAGCTGCTTAAATGCACTTTCCTTCAGCCTTTAGCTGTCCTGTGGGCCGTGGACATCCTAAATTTTGGACTGGTTGCCAAAAGACTTCATGTCTGCTCCTGGAGCCCCGCTCATCCTGCTGCTGGCTACGCACCACATACTCCTGGAGCCCCCAGCCGAGTCTACACTTCTCACAGCTGTGAATGACCTTAAAAATGACTGGCCGTTGCTTTTCCTGTTTTCCATTTTACTGGCTTTGTGATCACCACTGGAAATCGGCTGACCCGGCTGTGTTCGTAGGTGAGACTCCCACTTTCCAATCTGCTGGGTTTAAACGAGATGTCCCAAATATCAATTATAATTGAGCATAACCACTATGTCATGGTATAATTAGTCCACCAGCCGTAACGGGAAGTTATATGCTGAAGGAAATTCATATTATCTTTTCAGTAACCTCCTTTCATTTTTGTAGATTAACTCAGAAGTTTCCTTTTCAGATAATCAGCTTATGTAATTTTTCCCCATAAAATTGCGTTGTGATTTTGTTAGTTACCTCAGCCTTCCATTGCATCACAGTTGAAATATAAAATCTGGTTTCCTCTTGGTTCCACAAAGGTTTCACTATAGATTTTATGCTCGGGAATCCATTAGCAGTTGATGTGATATCTAACACCTGTTGATCATTTGAACCTGCTTACCAATCATTTGAATGTAATATCATTTAACCTGAATGAGTTTCATTTAATAAACTTGTAAATGAGAGAAGTTGAAGTGTTTTCCTTTGCATATACACTTTCCTGGGTCACAGCAGTAAAGAACTCACCAATGCTTGAGACTGATTCATTAAGTAATTGAAGGTAAGGAAATTAATTGATTAATAATTCATTCTTTTGGAACTGGTGCCCCTCATTTACGAGTGCTTTTCTCTCTTATTTAATGTGTGCCGGGGTGACTGTTTAACTCTGTCCCCACACCCACCCACTTCTAAATAAAATAAATAATTCCTGTACCTTGCTACACTATATTTTATTAAATATTGCTACATATTTTGGTCCCCCGTATGTGGCTGTGTGCACCCAAAAAGCATATGCAAAAGAAAAATCATTAAAACATAAGCTATATGTTTTTACTCAAATATTGATCCACTTTTTCGGTGAAGCTCTATGTGTGTGTGTTTGGGAGAGCTGCATTAGGCAGGTCTGTGTGTGTGTGTGTGTGTGTGTGTGTGTGTGTGTGTGCGCTTGTTTTCTCCACCTCCTGCTGAGGTATCTGTGTTTCTGATAGCTGCAAGGGGATGGGGGTGTGTGTGAGCGGATTCCCCCATTGCCTGAGCAGCAGATGAGCTGTGTTAATGCATGCAGAAAGTTTTAAGCAGTATTATATGCTGAATTAACAAAAATAAAGGTCTAGAGTGACAGAAACGTGAAGCAAGCCATTCTGTTTACTTGTCAGTTTAACCTGTTGAACTCTGTTCAATTTCCCTAAAAACGCCTAAAAATAACATACCCAAAGTAAATCAAAAGCCGTTCTTCAACCTTTTGCAGTATCTTCATGGGGTTGGTCTCATTTAAAAGAAAACACTCTGAATTTTTTGGCAAAACAGTCATAATCTCTCTAAGTGCTCCTGCCACTGAGTAACAGTCATCTAAACATACTGAATTTGAAGAAAATAAAGTTCGCCTGGGTGTTTTTTTAGATACAAATGCTTGCAAATAACACACAGCTGTCAGATACTGGCTGCAAAATGCAACAGAAATGTAGAACCAAGTGTTATCAAGCTGAGGTCAAAATTTTGTAACAATACAACAAAAAATGAATATATTACACAGCTTTTTTCTCAGGTTGTTCCCAGGTGTTTTTGAACTGAATGGCACAGTTTGGCACAGTTTGGAAAACCGTCTATAACTTTTGAATGCTTCAACATAGAAGCTTCATCTTGGGCTCTAATGAAAGGTGACACTCAGGGCTATCTTGTTAGATATCCAGAAACACTGTCAGTAGTAATGACGCAGAGAAAATGAAGTTTAAAATATAAACATGCTTTACTGAACAAAAATGTCAATATACAAAACATACTACTTACAAACAACAAATGTGAATATGAAGTCCTTTATACATTATTGGCAATATGCCAGTTGTGCTGACCTGTCAGATATTGGGTGGGGTTATGTTCCCTCGGTGGTTTGCATTACTGCACCTTTAATTGTAGCTACTTCCTGTTTCCTGCATAAACCCTTTTTTGTTCAATCTGCCATGATGAAAGCAATGTGAAAATGTGCTCGCCAGAAATTTGGTTGTACGAACCTAGGAGTGGAACCAACAGTAAGTTAATGCTGAAAATTGTTGTAATACTTGTTTAAGATGACCATAGTTTGGAATATGATGTTAAAAACGCTAAATTTAAGCTATAAAAAGATCGCGATTAAAAGGCGTTAATGGCTAATCGTTTGCAATGGTACTTAGCTAACTGCTGAGTCATTTAGCCCTTTGTTAGCCCAAGTTATATTGTGTTGTAATGGTGCTTCATGTGAAAGCTAGTTAGCTATTCATTTGGCTATGCTTACCTGCTTACTTAGCTGTGTAGCTGTCCTCTGTAAAATAAAAATGTATTATTATTTCTTATGTAACATTCTGTATTATGTATATTTCATTGTGTTTCAGTTTTACAAAACAAACAAGACAAAACTGATTTCAGTAAATCAGTCAACCTGGAATCAGCCTGCTGTCTTTATTGTTCGCTATCTGTCTACAATACCCAGCCGTATTATCAGGACAGAATAGTAAAATGTTGACCACGCAGCGGGGATAGGCAGCTGAAATACGGTGAACAGCACACAGAAGCAAGCCAAGATGAGCCACGCTGGTGAGGAGGACCGTCCCTCTCAGTTGGAGACAAGGTCTCAAGCCTCAAATTCACACAAGTCCTCCAGAGCATCAACCCGGTCATCTGCCAGCATCGTTGCAGCAAGAGCCAGAGCTAAGGCTGAAGCAGCTAAAATCAAAGCATCCTTTGCAGAGAAGGAGGCAGCCATGATGAAACAAAGGGCTTCAGTAGAAGCTGCCATAATGGAACAAAGGGCTTCAGCAGAGGCTGCCATGATTAAAGAAAGGGCTTCAATAGACGCAAATCTTCACGTGCTACAACAAGAGAAAGAAGCAACTGCAGCATCAAGAGAGGCAGCTATATTGGAAGAAGCTGCAGCAGCAGAGCTCGATCCAAGACACAGCGACTCTCTTGGTGAGCTACAGAATCTAGCCCTTGATGATCCAGTGAGACGCACACAACGCTACGTGGAAACACAGCCATTCGATGCACATGCACCACAGTTGCAACCAGGCCCAACTCCACAGCAACAAATTGATCATCAAGCACCGGTGAATTCACACCTCTCTAGCATTAAAGAACAAGATTCACTGTATGAGTCTTTCGTGGACAGAAATGAACACAAGCCCATGATGGTTGGACACAACGTTCCTCATTCTGCCCCAAAGCCATTTGTTCCAAAGCAGGAACATTCACCTGTTCTCCCTGACATTAAAAGGAAAGACACTGCAGCTAACCCTCCAGCCTCTCATCCCAACCAGGGAAACAAATCCTCACCTCTATCAACACAAACCCATGTCTTGGCCCAGTATCTCATGAGAAAAGAGATGGCGAGCTCAGGACTCCTTACCTTTGACGACTGCCCAGAAAACTACTGGGCGTGGAAGGCCTCCTTCCTAGCAGCCACAAAGGAGCTTAACCTCTCGGAGCAAGAAGAGCTCAACCTACTGATCAAATGGTTGGGGCCCAAGTCGTCAGCTCAAGCCATGAGGATCAGGTCTGTGCATGTAAACAATCCTAGACTAGGTGTGTGGACGGTATGGGAGTGCTTGGAGGAAACTTATGGAAGCCCAGAGATGATTGAAAGTGCCCTAATGAAAAAATTGGACGCCTTCCCAGTCATCTCTAACAAAGAGACACACAAGCTCAGAGAGTTAGGAGACTTGTTAAAAGAGCTACAAGCTGCTAAGTCAGAGGGATTCTTACCTGGGCTCATGTATCTTGATACAGCTCGAGGGGTAAATCCAATTGTGGAGAAGCTTCCATTCTCACTTCGTGAACGCTGGATGACACAGGGATCCAGGTACAAGGAAGTTTATCATGTGCCTTTCCCACCATTCAGCTACTTTGTGGAATTTGTATGTTCTCAAGCTAAGACTCGCAATGACCCCAGTTTCGCATTCAACCTTTCCTCTACTCCCAATCAGTCAAAAGGTGAGAGACCAAAAACGCATCTACAAATCCGCTGTAACAGTGAGGAAAACTGATGTCACAGCCGCAGGTGGTGCATCTCAGGACAGCACATCTGTGTAGAAAACTGAACCGGACAAAGAATGTCCAATCCACGACAAACCACATCCGCTCACAAAATGCCGTGGGTTCCGAGGAAAGCACCTGGATGAGAGGAAAGCGTACTTAAAGGAGAACTCGATCTGCTGTAGATGTTGTGCCAGCACCAAGCACATTGCCAAGGACTGTAAGACCGCACTCAAATGCAGAGAGTGTGAGAGTGACAAGCACACTTCAGCGATGCATCCTGGTCCAGCGCCATGGTCGCCTCATGGGCAGGCTGGGCACTCACCTGGGAATGACCAGAGCGGGGAGCAAGGAGGGGAGCAAAGCGGGGAGAGTGAAGTTGCAGCAACTCCTGTTGTCACTTCTAAGTGCACAGAGATATGTGGCGATGCACCCCAGCCTAGATCCTGTTCTAAAATCTGCTTGGTCAAGGTTTCCCATGCTGATAATCCAAGCAAGTCTCACAGAGTATATGCTGTACTCGATGACCAAAGCAATAGGTCTTTAGTGAAATCTGAGTTCTTCAGTCTGTTGGGTATTAACCGCAGGGCATCCCCCTACACGCTAAAAACATGCTCAGGCAGAGTGGAGACTGCAGGAAGGAAAGCAACCAACATCATTGTGGAATCTCTCGATGGGAAGACCAAGGTCACACTGCCCACATTGCTGGAGTGTGAATACTTACCTGGTGACCGGTCAGAGATCCCGACCCCTGAGTGCGCACAATATTTCCCTCACCTCAGACCAGTGGCTGACAAAATCCCTGCACTTGACAACAGTGCACCCATTCTTCTGCTACTAGGCCGAGATGTTTTGAGCTTGCACAAGGTGCGAGAGCAGCGCAACGGACCACACAACTCGCCATACGCTCAGCGCCTTGATCTCGGCTGGGTCATAGTGGGAGAGCCGTGTCTGGGTGGCGCTCACAAGACTCAGGAAGTCAATGCTTATAAGACCCATGTCCTCCAAAATGGACGCCCTTCCTTCTTTAAGCCCTGCACTAATAGCATTCACATCAAGGAGAGACCCAGTGAACCGATTCAGTGCAGCCTTCAGTTCCCAACTCGCAGTGAGGAAGCCATTCCAGAGACATGTAGGGATGGTCTTGGTGAAAGTGTGTTCCAGACTACACCAGCCGACAACAAACCAGCCATGCCAGTAGATGACAGTGAGTTTCTGAGAATAATGGAAGACGAGGTGTATATGGACAATGAAAACCACTGGGTGGCGCCACTACCCTTTCATACTCCTCGTAAGCGTCTTCCGTGCAACAGAGAGCAGGCTGCTCAAAGACTCCAATCCCTCCAACGCTCATTCAGGAAGAATCCTGACATGAAACAGCACTTCTTTGATTTTATGCAAAAGGTCATTGACAACCAACAGGCCGAGCCAGCTCCTCCACTACAGCTCGGGCAGGAGTGCTGGTATCTGCCGACATTTGGCGTATACCACCCCCAGAAGCCGGGGAAAATAAGAGTTGTATTTGACTCCAGCGCGGAGTACAAGGGGACATCATTGAATGATGTGCTTCTCAGTGGACCCAACCTGAACAACACACTAATAGGAGTCCTATTACGGTTCAGAAGAGAACAAATTGCTGCTACCGCCGACATAGAGCAAATGTTCTATGGGTTCAAGGTCAGAGAGGACCACCGCCACCTCCTCAGGTTTCTCTGGCACAAAGACAATGATCCAGACAAGGACATCATTGACTACTGGATGACTGTGCATGTATTCGGCAACAGCCCGTCTCCAGCAGTAGCGACTTATGGGCTGAGGAGAGCTGCAGAGCAAGGAGAAGCTGAGCATGGTAGTGATGCAAAGGAGTTCATCTTCAGGAACTTTTACGTCAACGATGGGCTCACGTCATTGGCCAAGGAGCATGAGGTGATCGATCTCCTGCAGCGAACCAAGGCTCTGCTAGCTGAGAGCAACTTAAAACTCCACAAGATCGCCTCAAACAGTCCGAGGGTCATGGAGGCTTTCCCAGTGGAGGAACGAGCAAGTGACCTGAAAGATCTCGATCTGGGAGCAGACCCATTGCCCCTTCAAAGGAGCTTAGGCCTGAACTGGGTGCTCCAGACTGACAGCTTCACATTCCGAGTCTCAAGAGACATTAAGCCATTTAGTCGGAGAGGCATGCTGTCCACCATAAACAGTCTTTACGATCCCCTTGGATTCGCTTCTCCCATCACTGTCCAGGGAAAGGCATTGGTGAGAGACATCTCCTCTGAACAGTATGAGTGGGACACGCCTCTCCCACCAGAGAAAGAGGCACACTGGAGAACATGGATCAACTCCTTAACAGACCTGGAGCAGCTTTGCATTAGCAGATCATACCTACCTACCTCCTTGTCATGCTGTAACAGGATAGAACTCTGTGTTTTCGCAGATGCTTCAACTCTAGCGATAGCTGCCGTAGCTTACCTGCGTGCCTTAGATTCTGAAGGAAGATGGCACGTAGGATTTGTTATGGGTAAATCAAAACTTGCACCTTACCCCATGCACACCATTCCACGCCTGGAGTTGTGTGCAGCTGTCTTGGCCGTTGAGCTGGCAGAAGTGATCCAGTCTGAGATAGACATAGAGCTACAGGCAGTCAAGTTCTTCACTGACAGCCGCATTGTGCTGGGCTACATTCACAACAGTTCACGAAGGTTCTACACCTACGTAGCTAACCGAGTAGCTCGCATTCGTGGATCTACTGAACCAGAACAGTGGCAGTACATCTTGACAGACCAGAACCCTGCAGACCAGGGAACCAGACCACTTTCAGCAGCTCAACTTTCATCTTCCAGCTGCTTGCTCGGTCCCCAGTTTCTCAGGCAGTCAGCCACGGATAAGGTTGAGGAGGCTGAAATGTTTGAGCTTGTTGATGCAGACACAGACAAAGAAGTTAGGCCACAAGCCACCTGTCTACTTACCAAAGTCACAGAACAGCCTCTTGGCTCAGAAAGATTTGAACGCTTCTCTTCTTGGAAGAGCCTAGTAAGAGGTATGGCACTTCTTGTTCATGTAGCCAAGTCTTTCTCTGGAGAGAATAGTGATGGTTGCAAGGGATGGCATCAATGCAGCCAGCTTCTCGCCACAGAGCGGTCCCAAGCAAAGACAAAAATCTTCAAGGCTGTACAGGAGGATGTTTATGAAGAGGAGCTGAAATGCTTAATTCAGGGTTCCACAGTGCACTGTCAAAGCTCCCTTGCAAAGCTTGACCCCTTCATCGATGAGAATGGATTGATCAGAGTCGGAGGTCGGATACGCAGGGCAGACTTGGGAGACCAAGAGAAACACCCACTCATCCTACCAGCCGGCCATCATGTGACCACTCCCCTGGTCCGACACTACCATGACAAAGTAGCCCACCAGGGTCGGCACTTCACAGAGGGTGCACTGCGTACCGCTGGTGTTTGGATAGTAGGAGGTAGGAAGCTCATCTCCAGCATCATTTTCAAATGTGTTACTTGTAGGAAGTTGAGAGGACGGAGAGAAGTGCAGAAGATGTCAGATCTGCCGGCAGATAGGCTGGCAACGGATCCCCCCTTTACTCACGTAGGGCTCGACGTCTTTGGCCCATGGACTGTCACCACTCGGCGGACACGAGGTGGTGCCGCTGAGACCAAAAGGTGGGCAGTCATCTTTACTTGCTTGAGCACCAGAGCGGTGCACCTTGAGGTTATTGAATCCATGTCGACCTCAAGCTTCATCAACGCCATGAGGCGTTTCCTATCCATCCGTGGACCTGTCAAGCACTTAAGGTCGGATAGAGGCACTAATTTCATTGGTGCATGCCACGAGCTTCAAATCAACACTGACGATCCTGAGATCAAGAACTATCTGCAAGAGCAGGGATGTACATGGACCTTCAATGCTCCCCATTCTTCACACATGGGTGGAGCCTGGGAGAGGTTAATTGGAGTGGCAAGACGCATACTGGATGGACTGCTTGCGAAGGATGGTGCTACCCGACTGTCTCATGAAGTCCTTACAACCTTGATGGCTGAGGTTATGGCTATCATGAATGCACGCCCGCTAGTCCCAGTCTCCAACGATGCAGAGGTACCTGAAATCCTCTCACCTGCCACTCTGCTCACCCAGAAAGCGAGTGTCAGTCCTGCACCCCTGGGAGACTTCGACCTGGATCACCTCAGCCAGGTCCAGTGGCGCCAGGTACAGAGCTTGGCAGACTCCTTCTGGAAGAGGTGGCGGTCGGCGTACCTGGCCACACTTCAACCACGGAGGAAGTGGACCTCCGAGAAGTCCAGTCTCCAGGAAGGTGACATTGTTTTGATAAAGGACAATCAAGCAAAGCGCAACATGTGGCCTCTAGGGCGAATAGTTAAGGCCATTCCTAGTTCAGACAACAAGGTCCGTAAGGTCACAGTTAAGACCTCTAGCCAAGGGGTAGTTAAAGAGTACCTTAGACCCATCTCTGATGTTGTGCTATTGATGTCACTAGAGAAGAGTAAATAGTGGTATACATGTATACCAAGCGGGGAGTGTGCTGACCTGTCAGATATTGGGTGGGGTTATGTTCCCTCTAGTGGTGGTTTGCGTTACTGCACCTTTAATTGTAGCTACTTCCTGTTTCCTGCATAAACCCTTTTTTGTTCAATCTGCCATGATGAAAGCAATGTGAAAATGTGCTCGCCAGAAATTTGGTTGTACTAACCTAGGAGTGGAACCAACAGTAAGTTAATGCTGAAAATTGTTGTAATACTTGTTTAAGATGACCATAGTATGTTAAAAATGCTAAATTTAAGCTATAAAAAGATCGCGATTAAAAGGTGTTAATGGCTAATCGTTTGCAATGGTACTTAGCTAACTGCTGAGTCATTTAGCCCTTTGTTAGCCCAAGTTATATTGTGTTGTAATAGTGCTTCGTGTGAAAGCTAGTTAGCTATTCATTTGGCTATGCTTACCTGCTTACTTAGCTGTGTAGCTGTCCTCTGTAAAATAAAAATGTATTATTTCTTATGTAACATTCTGTATTATGTATATTTCATTGTGTTTCAGTTTTACAAAACAAACAAGACAAAACTGATTTCAGTAAATCAGTCAACCTGGAATCAGCCTGCTGTCTTTATTGTTCGCTATCTGTCTACAATACCCAGCCGTATTATCAGGACAGAATACCAGTTATTGTAAAATATAAACACGCTTTACTGAACAAAAAAGTCAATATACAAAACGTACTATTTACAAACAACAAATGTGAATATGAAGTCCTTTATATGTTATTGGCAATATGCCAGTTATTGTAACAGTCTCGGTTTGGGATCAAACAGAGAGGTACATCACAGGTGGAACACTTGAGTGGTGTCTTTTTACGGCAGTGCCTGCATAATGCCCATCCATTTGTGCGGTGCCCTGAGATAAAGACAATCCTGTGATGTGCAGTGGGTGTAGGATGAGGTGGTTTGGGTGTGGCTGATCGAGAGCGGACCTGTGTCAGCTGCTTAGCAAGGGTCTCCTGAAATGCTTTCTGTCTCAATGGCTTCTCTCCTCTTCCAGAGGCGAGTGCCTTGTGGAGGATGTAGGCATTGACGATGGCAATGTCCATGAAGTGGTAAAAAAAAACTCTTATACCACTTCATGGTCTTATGGAGAACACTGTAGTAGCCTATCAGGGCATCTGATAGGTCCACTCCACCCATGCACCTGAATGGACAAAAAAACATATTTTTTAGAATAAAAGGGAAAAAAAAGCACTTCAATATATTACTCAAGCCAATTGTTGCATTTTCAAATCATTACATACCTGTTGTAGTCCTTTACGCAAGGTGGCATGGAGAGTACTTGTCTGGCACCCACTCCTCACCAGAGTCTTCATCTGAAGTTTGTCTATTATGTGAAAATAAAAAGCCATTTACAAAGTTCAATTTTTATTTTTCACTATTCTCCTATTTTCCCAGAGTTCACATACACAGCACAGTTCCTGTTTTTTTTTTTTTTACAAGAAAAAATAGCCTAAAGTGCAATAAAAATTATACTAAAATTTTATCACATTTCTAGAGGGAAACAAATACATTTTTAGGTGGCATGCTCTTTTGTGTGTGTGTGTGGGGGGCTGTTTGTTCATTCATGAATGAATGAATGAACAAACAAGCCCCCCACACACAAAGGAACATGCCACGTAAAAAATGTGTGGCCTTTTTTTACAAGAAAAAATAGCCTACAGTGCAATAAAAATTATACTAAAATATTATTACATTTCTAGAGGGTAACAAACACATTTTTAGGTGGCATGCTCCTTTGTGTGTGTGTGTGTGGGGGGGTTGTTTGTTCATTCATGAATGAATGAATGAACAAACAAGCCCCCCACACACAAAGGACCATGCCACGTAAAAAATGTGTGGCCTTTTTTTACAAGAAAAAATAGCCTACAGTGCAATAAAAATTATACTAAAATATCTGCAATGTAGAGGATAACATCCCCCCCCCCGCTACAGAGGAACTCGGCACACAAAAAAACTTGTGGCCATGATGGACCGTTGTAATTACCGATCTGTCAAAAGTTATTTTATTACGATTTTCTTTGATAAAGAATAATTTAGCTTATAACATTTACCTGTCCACAACAGCAGTGTCGTTGGCGAACATCTGTTGTCGAAGTTCCTCATTGTCAGACGAACATGAAGCTGGTCCGGTTATTACTGACTCGTGGTTCTGGTCACCCGACCCGGTCAAACCATCTCCGCTTCCATGCTTGCGGTTTTTGCGAACCATTTTTCAAAACAAATAAGAACAGTAGTAATAAAAAAAAGACTGGCTAATGGCTAAGAGTGGCTAATGCTACCGTTACACACAGGTCTCAATGTGAGTCACCCAGCGGCTTAGGCAAAATAGATTTTACGCACAGGGACGCACGTGTTTTAACGGAAATATAAACACATAATAAAGGCATGTCAGGTATTGCTGAATTCAGAATTTCATTGGCACGTCAATCGTCAAACTTTTCTGCTTCAATTGGCTCGTTGTATTCACGGTCGTTGGTAGGCAGGTCCTTCTTGCTAGGTTTTCAGTCATTGGTTCGTCAAGGTTTCAGAAACCCAATTCAAGGCTCTTATTAGTCAAATGAGAGGTCAATCAAATCTAAACCAATCAAACACTCATTTGGCTTTCTGTTCATGGCTGTATCTGTACTCGAAGAACGGAAATGCAGATTTTTTTTCTTTCAGTGTGCACTGAGACACACTACGACGCAGGGACGTGACCGCCCGCGGAATCCCCGAGTTCAGCTGGTTAACCTACCAGCGAATTATTCCGGTGGGACAAATTAAACTGACCAATTCTGTATTGCCCAAGTGTTCGGTGATGTCAGATTAGGTTGAACACAGCCTGATCAAGTCACAGAGTAAATTGTTTGGGAGTAGTGTTTAACTATACCCGGAATTAAAGGGGTACGATTATTTGTGCATGAATAAAGTAAAGTTGGAGATTAAATCTCTCTAGTTTTGAAAAAGCAAGGTGCGGTGCTGTCGATAGACCTGTGCCCGCATCAACGTGTCACGTGCACGCTCACAGACGCGCGTGACTGACAGGCTGTGCATGAAAAACTGTGCATGTGCAGAGTCAGAGTGCAGATGCCATTGGGGCCTTGGGAGTGCAGAGATAACTGCCTCCATCTTTTGGGCAACTATAGGAGTTGCATTTCTTGTATGAATTTACACTCAGATTAAAGCAGAGCAAATCTATTAATCTGACTTATAATCAAATCGAGCTCCCAAATTAACTTCAAATCAACCCGGATTATTCAGAATAACCTAAATTTAAACCCAATTCAAAGTTTTATGCCAAGAACAGCGTGGTGGCGGGGCAGCACGGTGGCCGAGTGGTTAGCACTGTGGCAGCACAGCAACTCACCCTTGGACGGAGGATCCTGGGTTTGATCCCAGCCCCCGGCCAAAAGTGATCTGTGCGGAGTTTGCATGTTGTCCCCGTGTCTGTGTGGGTTTACTTGGGATTTCACCGGTTTCCTCACACATGCCAAAAACATGCAAGTTAGGTTAATTGGCATCAACTGGGGACTCTAAATTGTCCTTAGGTATGGATGTGAGAGTGACCCAAAAGGATTAAGCGGAAGAAGTTGGATGGATGGTGGACAAAAGAAAAAAAACTTGTTTGTTTTGAGAGGTTTTTCTCATTGGTGGAAGAGCTTTTGACTGCATGTATACACAGTGAAAGAACATAAAAGTATAGACTTTGTATTTACTCACGTATGTTAACCATATATTTTAATTTTTAAAGTTAGAAGTGCATATATTCACATATTTTATGCAACAAATTGCAAACTTTTGAAACTATATGTCTGTGTTTTGTTTTAAATGCTACTTTATATGATTTCTTTCACAGGAAGCCATTCAACTTAGGGATTCGAATAAATAACAATGTTTATTCAAACTTAAGTTAATGTTAATTCTGTGCATGTTGGTGAAGTATTTTGGGATTTACTAAATATTTACCCAAGATTTACAAAATTAGGAAACCACATTCAGCAATTAACACTTGAAAGCTCTGGCTTATTTACAGGCAGAGTGTTGGTTTTGATTCATGTTTCCTCCACAGGAAAAGGAAAACATTTAACCAACTCACCATTTCTCACCAAGATTTAAAATAAGTCAAAAGTTGAAAACATTGATTAGTCTGTACATTTTTTTTATAGATCACCATTAACTTTAATCTAAGAAAGCCTTAGTGACAATCCACAAAGACAATCCACTTGTATTTCCTAATCTGTAAATATTAAAACATTTACAAGCTTTAAATGAAAATAGGCTTTAATAAATAAAAACAAAAAGCCAACTTTAACTTTAAGACAAAGTGAAAGCTGATAACCTTTTTTGTTTTGTCTTGTGAAATACAAATCAAAATCCAGTGTCAACAAATAAATTAACACATATTCTGCATTTCTAAAGAATTCAAGATTTCACTTCTCTTCTTACAAGCCTGTAAGTTGGAAAAAGTTCTAAAAAGGAGCTTATACTGTAACTACCCTCACTGCAAAACAACACTCAAGGTTAACTCTTGACCAATAACTTTACCTATAATCAACAAATTGATTTCAAGCTAAGCGTTACACAAACGGTCAAACATGTCAAATCCACTTGCCGAATTGAATGACCTTCAAGCAACATTGGAACAGTTGGCTTTTGACCTTATACCTGGCTTCTCCAAACAAGTTCAGGAAACTCCACCCAAAGATTTGAAGCAAATGACGAAAAAACTTTTAGATGAATGCAATACTAACCCACCAAAACCAAAGGAAATCCCCGGTGTGTTAGGAAAGTTCGCACTAGCATTAGTTGCAAGGTTGAGAGTAGCTGAATCTAAAGTATTCTACGCTGAAAAGGAACTGGTGAAACAACACTCAACAGTCCTCTCTCCAGGAAGATAACACATCACTTATGAGAAAGCAAGAACAAGCTTGCCTAGAACATGAAGATACCCAAGCTACACTTGATCACGTGTTGCTAAATTTGGAACAAGCCAAGCAAGAAAAGCAACGACTGGAGGAAGACAATACCTCGTTTCAGCAAGAAAATGAGGAATTAGGAACCGCCCTTTGGGACAGAGAGAACCAACTCAGGAAAGTTGAAGGTCAACTGGACGACACAAAATCCGACTACAGGAAATGTAAACTACTCCTACGAGAAGCACAAAAAGGCCTTCAGGACGTCAAAGAAGAGCTGGAAGATTACTGCAAACAAAGAGAACCGAGACCAGAAGCCATGAACAGGCCGGTTCCTCCAACAAAGGGGGGCATCCCCTCATGGGACAAGGACTCCTCTGGTATGCGCTCGCCTTACCCGTTCAACGAACCTGAACGGCAACGCAAAAGACGTTTGCAAATCCCGTTCGATAGAGACCTCGATATGATCCCTCGCCACGTCACCAAATTTGACCCCTCAACCAGTGGGTCACCTGATACCAGGGATTATTTGCAGGACATTGATTACTACTTGCGTATATACCCTAGTGCTACGGTCGACGATCGCATCTATTTGATCAAGCTAACATCTAACAGGTCGGTATCAAAATTTATAGACCGACAGCCAATGGAGATCAAGATGAACCACCGGAAACTCTACGAAGCCATTGAAAAAGAGTTATCCGATGACTGCCTACAGTCAGGGCTAGCGACAGCCCTAGCTGTGAAACAAGGTCACTCAGAGCCCCCACAGGCATACTACCAGCGACTCCTGCGCACATATTTTGGATGTCAGAACATGTCAGGGATGGAAGAAGGTCACAATTTCAAGTCTCTCTTCATTCAGAATCTCCATCCCACGGTCGGACACCACCTTGGAGTCATGGCTAACCCAAAGTCAAACTCAATAAACCAGCTAAGAGAGTTTGCACACTATGCGTTTCAAAAACAACGACAGAGCAATCAGAAGCATACTGAGCCTACCATGGTGTTGGTTGTCAACACCGCATCGGACACTCTGCACCTAGAGGGTGCCCCAATGCCAGCCCATTCCAGCACCTCGGTCACAAGTAAAACCACGACAATCCTCTAGCCAAGCTAAGTCGAGTCAGAACCCAACAAAATCTTCTACACCCAGCTCAAAACCAACATCACCAAAGCCTGATTACCGTCGGAGGCCAAGCCCACCAGGTAAGTCACGAGAATACAGTACGGATACTCGAGATGACAGATATCGATTTCGTCACTCGCGTAACTGCGGGAAATGGTCACCTCCCTCGTACTGCCGTAAAAACTTCTAAAAACTTCGACAGAGAAGCAAGACCTCCCCCTGGTAAGTTTAGCTCAAAACCCTGGGAGAAGAAAGAAACACCCATTTTCAGTCAAGAAGACATGGAAGCTCTCAAACATATACTTGATGAACTGAAGAGGAAAAAGGAGAAGAAAGAGGACAAGAAGCCTGATGTCTGAGCCATAAATATTGTGACAACCCCAAATGATCCTTTAGGACTTCCACAACCCAACCCTGAGGAATCTCCTACTACGGGGGGGGGGGGGGGGGATTCCGAAGACATAACTGAACATCCTCCAGAGGGGCCTGAAAACGTAACGCTGTCCAGTGCCATTTTGGTAGTCCAGCTACCTGAAAAATTCCACTTGCCCAAAACAGGTGACTCCTTAATCCGCGTTGAACTACTGGTCCAACAATTTCTGTGTGATTTGACTGAAAAGGGGGTTGCACAAAAATTTTTCCTTTCATTGACCCTGGAAGACGTGATGACGCATGAAGCAGTACTGGATACCGTGGCGGACATCACTCTAATGTCACAAGACCTTTTTGACCTCCTACGTGCCACTGCTAACCGCGCACACAAAGACTTGAAACTACAACCTTGCTCCTTAGCTATTCAATCTTATGCACCCTCCAACACGACTATCACACATGTCATTGGTGAAGATCTCCATTGGACCCATGACCTTGATCCATCCGGTCTATGTGCCCAATCTCAACTCAATTCCATTGCTGATAGGCAAGGACCTGCTTAATCGCTTAATCGCTTTGAGCCTCTGATAGATTTCAAGAATCTCAAACTATGGGCTCAAGTTCGGCAACCTCACCCAACCACTCTACCTGAGGAAACTGGATCACAGTGCTACACCTGGGACGTTCCAGAAGTCACTCCACTTGCACTGCGAACCCAACCAAGTTTGACTGAAGGTGACCTTGAGGACCGGGTCGAAACAGACACCCCTCCCAATGTCACCACACCTGACAACCCAGTCTTAAATGAACATGGTTCATTCTTTTGCACCCTGAAACCAAGGGCAGCCGACGACAAGTAGTGCCTCCAAGTGGTCAAAAAATTGGTTGTCCAAAGCTCCCACATAGATGACGTGGTACTTGCTCTCTGGGCTGATAAATCTGCAATCAGCCAGAAACTTTTTGATTCTCTGCATGAGAAATACCCTGACCTTATGGTCACTAACGAGTCTTTTCGTTTCCCTATTGGGGCCAAATCAAACAAAACATTGGTTGCCACAGGGATCTGTGCCCTCCATCTTCAGTGGAACCACAGACTGCTGACTCATCCTTTCTTGGTCATTCCCAACCTGCCACATGCAGTCTCCATCGGCAGTGATCTTCTTGTGAGACTCGAAGCTCAGGTTGATACCATAAACAATGCTTTATGGTCTCTCACCCCAGTCCGAGATGCTCACTGTGAACCAGATCTCGATGCTCTAAAGGCAGGCCAAACCATCCCTGAAGCCTGCCAGGTACTGAACACCCAACACTGCGTCATACCTGCTAATGTCATGTGCTACCTGGTCCAACTACGCATCCAGACCGGACAAAAACTCATGCACCCACAAGCATTTTTCCAACTGCCTCCTTTGTTTAACAATCTAGGCTTAACTCTGGAGGTCACGCCCATTTTAAGCCTAGACTCTAGAACCACCACATTGCCGGTAAACAATCCTATGGCGGAGACCATTGTCCTGCCCAAGGCCACTCCTCTCAGCTGGCTCATCACCACTAATTTTCATGATTTTAAACTGACCGTTCCAGTGTTAAGCAGCCTCCCTGATTCCCTTAGAGCCGCCTCTCTGGAACCTACAGTCATATACACTAAGCCTTCGAAAGTCATCACCCTTGTGTCAATGTCAACCCTTGACAAAGAGTCCGTGGGACAAATTGACTTGACCAATGATGACCAAATGCTTGTCCAAGCCAATGAGCTCCTTCCATCAGCGTCCAATCAACAGACCCCTGACAATCCCAGCGATGCTCCACCGAAACCGGTCCCCACCATCGCCGAAGAGATGGCACAGGTGATAGCTGATGCTGATGCTGATGCCCTAACCTCTGACAAAGAATGCAAACAACTTTGCCAGGTTCTTCTTAAGTACGAACAATTGTTCTCCAAAGACTCCTTGGACTGTGGGCTAACCACAATTCACTCTGAACACATTCCTACACCACCTGACGCTCCTCCGACCTACGTCAGACAGTACAAGATTCCCTTGGCCTCGTACGGCCCAGTACAGGAAATAATCGATGACTTACTGGACCGTGGCATAATCAGGCCATGCAACAGTACCTACTCGGCCCACTTGTGGCCTGTCCTAAAGCCCAATGGTAAGTGGCGACTCACCATTGACTACAGGAAATTGAAGACTCAAGTTCCTCTCTCCAGGTCGCCTATGACTCAACTAGAGCAAGAACTTCCTAGATTCAAAGACGCCAACTACTTCTCGACGCTGGACATTGCTTCTGGTTTCTGGACTATTCCTGTCCAAGCAGAAGACCAATACAAACTGGCCTTCATGTTCGCGAATCGCCAATACACGTTCACCTGATGCCCTGTCGAGTATGCTAACTCTCCTGCAGAGTTCAACATCTTCTTGAACAAAGCATGTCCAGACTCCCGAGACAGAGGTAATCTCATCTATGTCGGTGACATTCTCATTCAGAGTCCAACCCTGGACGCCCACCTGACTGAAATCGACCATGTCCTTGGCCAGCTCACACAAGCAGGAGCCAAAATTTCTCTGTCCAAGTGCCATTGGTGCAAAACCAAATTCAACTATGTTGGTGTCTTGGTGGGATCCAACGGGGTCCTACCACAAACAGCACAAATTCAAGGCGTCATAAACATCAAGACCCCTACCAACATCTCTGAACTCCGGAGCTTTCTAGGGGTATGCAACTACTCATGCCAGTTCATTGAAGATTATGCAGAATTGGCAAAACCCCTTACAGACCTCCTCCAAAAGGACACTCCTTTCATCTGGTCTGAGGGTCAAGGACAGGCTATGCTAGCTTTAAAGCAAAAGTTATGCACAGCACCCTGTCTGGCCTACCCCAACTGCGACCAGACATTCTTCCCACAAGTTGGGTTCTCTGCCAACTTGCTTAAGTGCTGAATTATACCAAATCTACGACCATGACAAACGAGTCATGGCCTATGCCAGCAAAACCCTCTCTGGTCCGGAGTTGACATATTTGGACTGCAAAAAAGCCCTTCTGGCTACCGTATGGGCAATCAAACATTTCTCCAACTACGTGGGTGGCTAGAGAATCACAGTTGAGACTCATCACCAACCAGTGGTTTTTCTGTATAGTCAACGCATCAGAGAAGATGTTGTGATGAATGCCAGAATAGCCTCCTGGTTGATGGCTCTACAAAGCTTTTTCGTGGAGGTCTGCTACGAACAGAAGTTAAGAAGCCCTCTTGACACGGACTTGGCTGCCTTCCAACGGTGCTCCGAGGACACTCCAGGACCACCCATTCGTGCAGAGCCACCTACAGTCACTGAAGATCCGAACCATCACTACTTTGACCAGAACATCAGTCAAGATATGGTCACCGCTTATGTCAATAGTTGTTCTTTCCACCATAAAACTCACATCCACGCTGGTGTGGGAGTGGCATGGTTAAACAATCAGCCTTGTGAACTCCACAACTTTCAACTGGGTTCCCAATCATCACAGTATACAGAAATTGCAGGTGTGCTCATTACACTGCAACTTGCTGTAGACCATGGCATTCGCACATTGGTCATCTGCACCGACTCCAACTACGCATGCCACAGTTTCACGTGTCATTTGGCACTCTGGAAGGTCAAAGGTTTTGTAACCTCCAACCGCAAAATGGTTAAACATCAAGACCTTTTCAGAGCATGTGATCACCTGGTCACCTCCAACAACCTCCAGGTGTATTGGAAAACGGTCAGAGGTCACTTGCGCACACCAGGTCAGGACAAAGAATGGAACGACCTTGTAGACTTTCTTGCGAAACAAGGAGCCATACAAGGCACCTCCTGGTCCTTTGATCCTGCTCTGGTGCCGACTGCTGAATAACAACAAAACCCCACTAAAGGTGATAAACACTAAAAGGTTTAGAGTTCAATCACTAAAAGGAGTTGCTCCACCTCTGAAAATAATTTTCACCTGCCAATCAGGTGTCTCAAGAAAAACCAACAAGAAGGCTGAGATTAAAATCACTCACTTCTATTTGTTTGACAGGATAATGGCCCTCCTGTTTTTTTGTTTAGCCCTCTACCTAGCAATCACACCTACTGTTACCCAGTCAGAACTGGACAGAAAAACAAAAAGTCAACAATCCTTAGGTGGATTGTCAGTAACAGCCTCATCGTTAGGGCCTCTTGTTAGCCTTAGCACGTCCACTGTTAACTCGGTCAACACCGCTACACCGCAACGCCGGGTAGTTGAACCACAAACCATTACCAAAACTTTGCAAAATACTGTGTTGGTTTTGAATGTTTGCGCCGGAGTCTCATTCAAACTCAACAAGGTCTTGAACTTGTCGCTCTTCATGTTAAAGGTTGACCATGCTTACACACAGCTAATGTCTGTTACTTCGAGAGGTGGCTAGAAACGTTAGTCTTCCAATTAACACTTTAACAATGAGCCTGCCTCACCTCATCTTGTCCTTGTTTCAGTTGTTAAAAATTTACTCCTCGTTGCCATTCAAAGAACAAGGATGACATTCCATGTTCGCTCAGCTTTCCAGAACAAAGGTCCCAAACACCCTATGAATCAGACCTCTGTGGAACCATGGTTTAGTCCAGCTAAACCAATCCAATTTGAACCGCCTTGAGTTACCTCAATATTGCTTAGCTTAAACATCTACCTCAAATATAAGCAATAAGTTTTGTTTGTTGTGTATTCTTCATTTTTGATCTTTACTTCTGGAATTTTTGAATTTATATGCATGCTTATATACAAGCATATACTGTATATATATATATATATATATATATATATATATATATATATATATTCCTTGCACTCTGTTTTGATTTTTGTGCACATTCAAACTATTTTTGAAAAATTTTAGTCGCTGTTTTATTGTAAACCAAAACATTTGCCTCAGGTATGTAAAACTGCATATTTTTTATCATTGTACTTTTGTAATCAGAATTTTTGAGTCATTTCCAGACATATTCTGTATCTTAGTACTTTTAGACAATTTAACAATTTATATTTGTCCATATTCAAATTATTTTTGGAAATTCTGAGAAGCTTTTCAGTAAACCAAATGCAAAGATCTCTACTTAGTAATGGATACCGTTTACATGCTAGTGTGAATGGACATCAAAACCTTTAGCCCAGTATTTAGGCCAAGAGCCGCCAAGAGGACGCAGCTGCCAAGGATGTGTACCAACGTTGACCAATGCTAACCATTGATACAAAGAGATAGACAGATAGATATATAGGTGTACTTTATTGATCCCAAACTGGGAAATTACAGTGTAACAGCAGCATGACAGTAGACAACCAAACAACAGAAACACACACATGACAGACAAAGGGATTACCCATGGAAAGTAAAACTAACACGACTATAAAACCTATATACATCATAGCTTAATATATGATGACCTGTATAAACACATGAATCATCCCATTGCACAAAGAAGGACTATCAGGAGCAGAGTGAAGATGTGAGGTACCACTTAGTCTGTAAGGTGCAGTGTGGCAGCATAGCTATGACCAGAATACAATATCAGAATCAGAATCAGAATCAGAATCAGGTTTATTGCCATTGTTCATGTAGTACACAAACTAGGAATTTGTCTCGGTACAATGCTGCAACATTAAACATGATAAGATAAGAGAAATAAACTATACATGTGACATACAATATCATAGTGAGTTACTGTACAATGAAATTGCATGTGGCAGGAAAGATTTCCTGTACCTGGACGTATGACAACGAAGCTGTAGTAGTCTACTGGAGAAAGTGTTTCGCTGTCTATCTAGTGTGTGGTGGAGGGGGTGATCAGGATTGTCCATGATGGATGTCAGTTTATTTAGTGTTCTCCTCTCCACCACTTTCTCAAAGGTCTCCGGTCTGAGACCAGTTACAGAGCCAGCCTTCTTGATAATCTTGTCAAGTCTGTTGGTATCTCTGGCCCTGATACTGCTACCCCAACAGACATCAGCAAAGAAGATGGCGCTGGTGACAACAGTCTGGTAGAAAAGCTCCAGCATCCTGCTGCACATGTTGAAGGATCTCAGCTTTCTCAGGAAGTAGTCTGCTCATCCCCTTGTTGTGTGCAGCATCAGTGTTGGATCTCCAGTCCAACCCGCTGCTGATCCTGACACCCAGATATTTGTAATCCTCAACCACTCCTACATCCTCCTCCCTAATCTGCAATGGCTGAGAAGGAGTCTTCCTCTTCCTGAAGTCAATCACCATCTCTCTGGTCTTGCTGACATTCAACCTCAGGTGATTCTGCTCCGTCCACTCCACAAATCTGTCTACCAGTGCCCTGTACTCCTCTTCCTCTCCTCCTCTTATACACCCCACAACAGCTGAGTCATCAGAGAATTTCTGCAGGTGGCATGACTCAGTGTTGTACTGAAAGTCAGTGGTGTATAAGGTGAAGAGAAAAGGAGAGAGCACAGTTCCCTGTGGAGCTCCCGTATCACTAGCCACCACTCCAGACAAGACATTGCCCAGCCGGACAAACTGTGGTCTGCCTGTCAGGTAGTCAGTAATCCAGAAGATCACAGAGCTGTCAAACCCCATCACCCGCAGCTTCTCACCCAGCAGCAGTGGCTGGATGGTGTTAAAGGCACTGGAGAAATCAAAAAAAGTGATTCTCACAGTATCTCCTCCACCATCCAGGTGCAGATGGGCTCGTTGCAGCAGGTAGATGACAACATCTTCAACTCCTAAATAGGGCTGATATGCAAACTGCAGAGGGTCCAGCCACGTCTTCACCTGCGGCCTCAGGTGGGCTAAGACCAGTCTCTCCAGGACCTTCATCACATGAGATGTGAGGGCAACTGGTCGGTAGTCATTCAAATCCGATGGAGATGACTTCTTGGGCACAGGAACCAGGCAGGATGTCTTCCACAGCACCAGTACTCTCTCCAGACTCAGGCTCAGGTTGTACAGGTGTTTCAGTACTAGAGCTAGTTGGTTGGCACAGGTCCTCGGGGTCCTTGCAGAGATGCCATCAGGGCCCGAAGCCTTCCGCTGACGGAGTCTCTCCAGCTGTTTCTCCACCTGATCTGTAGTCACCGTGAAGTGAGGGAGGGTCCTGGTGCCCCCCTGAGGAGGAGGAGGAGGGGGAAGATGGAGAAAGGTTCTGCACAGGACGGTGGGTGGGGAGGGGTGCGTCGGGGTCTGGTTGTGTTGCTCGGGTGACAGACTGTGAGTTGAACCTATTAAAAAAACAGACTCAGTTCCTCAGCTCTCTCCTGGCTCCCAGATGGCTGCCCGACTCTCCCCTTGCACCCAATCATTTGTTTCATTCCCTCCCACACATCTTTAGTGTTTGAGTGGTCTTTGTGACTAGAAAAGCGCTATATAAGTGCAGGTTAGTTAGTTAGTTAGTAGTTAGTTAGTTGTTTTGCCTGAGTTCATCTTCCAACTTCCTCCTATAATTGTCCTTGCACCTCCTCAGCATCTCTCTCAGCTCATGCTGCACTCCCCTCAGCTTCTCCTTGTCTCCAGCCCTAAAAGCGCTCTTCTTTTTGTTCAGAAGTGCTTTCAGGTCACTGGTGACCCATGGTCTTTTGTTGGAGAAGCAGTGTACAGTCTGAGCTGGCATGGTCATGTCTTCACAGAATCTAATGTATTCTGTGATGATATTGTCTATGTCCACCCCATGTGGTTCACAGAGTACACTCCAGTCTGTCGTCTCGAAGCAGTCCTGTAGTGCATCAGCAGCCTCCTGTGTCCACCTGCTCACAGTCCGTGTATAAGCAGGCTGCCTTTGCGCAAGGGGGACATACTTGGGTGTTAACATGAAAATGCAGTTATCCGATTTGCCAGTGGAGGGTAGAGCTGTGGCACTATATGCATCACTGACATTGGCATACAGTAAATCCAGTGTTTTGTTCTCTCTGGTGGGACAGTCAACAAACTGGTGAAAGTTTGGTAGTGTTTTTCCCACTGAGACATGGTTAAAATCACCTGTGATGGCCATGAATGCATCTGGGTGCTTCTCCAGTAATGTGGCCACAGTGGAGCTGATGATGTCACAGGCCACCGCTGCGTCAGCTGACGGAGGGACGTAGACAATAATAATTAAAGCGCACTTCATTTCTCGTAGCATATAATAAGGTCTCATACGAACAGCCAGCAGTTCAATGTCCGGGCTGCAGCACTTTTCCTTCACATAAATGTGTCTAGGATGACACCATTGTTCATTAACAAGAAGTGCCACTCCTCCTCCTCTCTTTTTCCTGCTGCTTTTCATGTCTCTGTCCCCCCGTATAGTCTTGAAGCCAGGTATCGCTATGTTTACATCCGGGATCTGTGAGTGTAACCACGTCTCAGTAAAACACATGAAACTACACTCACGATACTCCTTTTGCATCCTGACCAGTGCTGTAAGCTCATCTGTTTTATTTCCCAGCGATCTCACATTCCCGGTGATGACCATTGGTACAGCCAGCTTATGCTTCCTCCTCCTCCTCCTCACCTTCGCTCCAGCCCTTCGCCCACGACATGTCCTCTTCAGCTCATCCGGGATGAGGGGCTTCACTTCTGGCCGCAGCGCTCCAGGCTCCAGCCTCCTCAGCGCAATCGGCTGTTCGCGTGTGTAAACAATGATCAGCTGTTCGTGTGTGTAAACAATGCAAAGAGGGGGAATATGTAGCATCAGCACCCTTGGCATCAATAAAATTACACTCCCCCTCTCAGAGATTGGTTCATCCCAAGAGACTGCTCCAGAACTGTGTTTTTCTTTCATCATCAGGACCCTCTTTCAAAGGATTAAAATACATCATAAAATCTCTCAAGCTTCCTCCCAAGCAGATGAGAAGCCTTTGTACCAGGAACTGGCCCTCCAAAAGAGTCATAAACTCCCAAATTTTACCCCTTAACCTGTCAGGCCTAGGCTGAGAGAACACTTTGATCCTCCACAGAGCATCCGTAAACTCATTCCAGATCCTGGGGGCATGTTCAGGTCACCTAAAAATTATCTACAGCTCAACAGTTCCTCCTAGTGGACATCTATGGAATATGTTCATTACAAGCTGGAACTGTTAATGCTGATTAAATTTTAACTCTTTTTCAAGCTCTCACTCCTCAGGATAACTCTGGACACTGTGAAGATAATCGCCCTTGTGATGGACAATAATGGTTTGCAATAATTCATTAATTCTTGATTTCAATGAGAGTGCATGTCTTTGGAATGTTTTGTCTTTTCTGAATGTTATTTAAATGAATGTTCAACTTATTAGTAACAGCATAAATGCATAGGCACTGAATGTTAGTCTTGAGTCACTTAATTTAGGTTAGATTTCATATTAAGTATATAAAATGAATTTCATGGTAACTTGAATGAATGTTTGCTGAAACGTGTGTCATCTAACATTGTATCCACCAATCACCAGGCTGCCTCCCTGCTAGATTACTCCCTTTAAATTGACTGGCTGTTCACAGACAAAGAACTGTTGCCTCATTGGACAAAAGCCCATTCAAACTCCTCTTTATGGAAGATAATTGGTCCGTCTTGCTGCCAGTCATACTTTTATGATATCAGAAGCACAACCCTTTAAAAATGGAGAGGGAGCCACCCTAGCCAGTGTTCTGAGTGTACAGTGTTCTGAGTGTTCTGTGAGTTCTGCAGTCTAGTCAGTTCTGTATGTTCTGTAAGTTGTTTTTGTCTTTGTGCATGTTTGAACCTTGTCAACTCCTGTGCTAGTTTTCTTAAAATCGTCTCTTTGTTAAGCTTTTGCCTGTTTTTTTGGTAACTGAGGAAAAACCATCCCTTTTTAAGTGAGTTCATCTTCTCTATGCAGAAGTCAGACTTCAATTCAATTCAATTCAATTCAACTTTATTTATATAGCACCATTTCACAACAACAGTCATCTCATAGCACTATCAACTGTAGGGGGGACCCCCACAGTTGCAGAAAGACCCCAGCAATCAGGCGATCCCCTGTGAGCAAGCACTTGGCGACGGTGGAGAGGAAAAACTCCCTTTTAACAGGAAGAAACCTCCAGCAGAACCAGGCTCAGGGAGGGGCAGTCATCTGCTGCGACTGGCTGGGGGGTGAGGGGATAGAGAAGAAGAAAAGAACAGACATGTAGGGAGCAAACAGCACGATGGGGACTCAATATATGGGAGAGAACAAACAAATGTTAATGACCAGCAAAAAAAAAAATATTTCATAGAGAGTGAGGAAAGGAGTGAGGCCCAGTGCATTACTGGAGGTCCCCCGGCTGACTAAACCTATTAGCAGCATAACTAAGGGAGGGTTCAGAAACACATGATCCCTCCCTAATTGTAGGCTATATCAAAAAGGTAGGTTTTAGCCCTATTCTTAAAAACAGAGATCGAGTCTGACTCCCGAATCCAGATTGGCAGCTGATTCCACAGGAGAGGAGCTTGATAACTGAAGGCTCTGCCTCCCATTGTACTTTTGGAGATTCTAGGTATTGCAAGTAATCCTGCATTTTGGGAGCGTAGTGCTCTGTTAGGATGATACGGTAGTATCAGATCTTTTAAATAAAAAGGAGCCTGATTGTTTAAAGCTTTGTAAGTAAGAAGAAGGATTTTAAACTTAATTCTAAACTCTATGGGAAGCCAATGAAGGGAGGCCAGAACCGGAGAGATATGATCTCTCTTTCTAGTACCTGTTAAAACTCTTGCTGCAGCATTTTGGATCAGCTGAAGACTTTTTAAAGATGTTTTAGGACAGCCTGATAATAAAGAATTACAATAATCTAATCTCGAGCTAACAAAAGTGTGGATCAGCTTCTCAGCATCACTCTGAGACAAGATGCTCCTAATCTTGGCAATATTACGCAAATGATAGAAGGCAGTCTTAGAAACAAATTTAATATGTGAATTGAAGGACAAATCCTGATCAAAAATAACTCCAAGGTTCCTCACAGAGCTATTAAGAGAAAGAGTAACTGCATCCAAACTGAAAGTTTGATTTGGAAAGGAATTTCTAAGGTTTTTTGGACCAACAAGAATGACTTCAGTCTTATCTGAATTTAATAGCAGGAAATTACAAGTCATCCAAGCTTTGATTTCCTTAAGACAGGCTTCTAACTTGGCTAATTGATTAGTATCATCTGGCTTCATTGACAGGTATAATTGTGTGTCATCTGCATAACAATGAAAATGTATACAGTGCTTTCTAATAATGTTGCCTAACGGAAGCATATATAAACTAAAAAGAGTAGGGCCTAGCACAGATCCCTGTGGAACTCCATGACTAAGCTTTGAGCTGAAAGAAAACTCATCATTTACATGAACAAACTGGAACCTATCAGATAAATAAGATCTAAACCACTGCAATGAAGTTCCATTAAGTCCAACATAGTGTTCTAATCTATCAAGTAGAATATTATGATCAATAGTATCAAAAGCTGCACTAAGATCTAAAAGGACAAGTACAGAAACTAGTCCATTATCAGATGCAATGAGGAGGTCGTTAGTGATCTTCGCTAAGGCTGTTTCAGTACTATGATGGATTCTAAACCCAGATTGAAACTCTTCCAAAAACCCTTTTTCTTCTTTGCCTCAGAAGCCATGCTTATTCTATTTAAACGTTTTTCCTGGACTTTTTGACTTTTCCTGCCGTTAAAGTGGACTTTTAATTTTCCTGCCTTTAAAGTGGACTACTAGAGATTTTGGACTTTTCTGTTTTCTCACAGAGAAGAACTCAGACCTCATGGGTAAAGCTGCTTAAATGCACTTTTCCTCCAGCCTTTAGCTGTCCTGTGGGCCGTGGACATCCTAAATTTCGGACTGGTTGCCAAAAGACGTCACGTCTGCTCCTAGAGCCCTGTTCTTCTTGCTGCTGGCTATACGCCGCATGCTCCTGGAGCCCCCAGCCGAGTCTACGCTTCTCACAGCTGTGAACGACCTTAAAGACGACTGGCTGTCACTTTCCCTGTTTGCCTTTTTACTGGCTTTGTGATCGCCGCTGGAAATCGGCTGACCCGGCTGTGTTCATGAGACTCCCACTTTCCTATCTGCTGGGTTTAAACGAGATGCCTATCAATTATAATTGAGCATAACCAATATTTCAAGGTATAATTAGTCCACCAGCCGTAACGAGAAGTTATATGCTGAAGGAAATTCATAATATCTTTTCAGTAACATCCTTTCATTTTTGTAAATTCAGAAGTTTCCTTTTCAGATAATCAACTTATGCAACTTTTCCTCATAAAATTGCATTCTGATTTTGTTAGTTACCTCAGCCTTCCATTGCATCTCAGTTGAAAAATAAAATCTGGTTTCCGCTTGGTTCCACAAAGGTTTCACTATAGATTTTATGCTCGGGAATCCATTAACAGTTGATGTGATATCTAACACCTGTTGATCATTTGAACCTGCTTACCAATCATTTGAATGTAATATCATTTAACCTGAATGAGTTTCATTTAGGGGGCGGCGCGGTGGCGGAGTGGTTAGCCCTACGTCAGCACAGCAACTCAACCTTGGCCGGGGGATCCTGGGTTCGATCCCAGCCCCCGACCAACAGTGATCTGTGTGGAGTTTGCATGGTCTCCCCGTGTCTGCGTGGGTTTACTCTGGGATTTCTCCGGTTTCCTCCCACATGCCAAAAACATGCAAGTTAGGTTAATTGGCATCAAACTGGGGATTCTAAATTGTCCTTAGGTATGACTGTGAGAGTGAATGGTTGTCTGTCTCTTTGTGTTGGCCCTGTGATGGACTGGCGATCTGTCCAGGGCGTACCCTGCCTCTCGCCCAAAGATGCTGGGATAGGCTCCAGCCCCCCCGCGACCCGAAAAGGATTAAGCGGAAGAAGATGAATGAATGAATGAATGAATGAATGAGTTTCATTTAATAAACTTGTAAATGAGAGAAGTTGAAGTGTTTTCCTTTGCATATACGCTTTCCTGGGTCACAGCAGTAAAGAACTCACCAATGCTTGAGAATGATTCATTAAGTAATTGAAGGTACGGGAATTAATTGATTAATAATTCATTCTTTTTGAACTGGTGCCCCTTATTTACGAGTGTTTTTCTGTCTTATTTAGTGAGTGTCAGGGTGACTGTTTAATTCTGTCCCCACGGACACCCACTTCTAAATAAAATAAATAATTCCTGTACCTTGTTACACTATATTTTATTAAATATTGCTACACCAGCCACCAAGGAGCTTTTTAACCACCTTGGCAACCTCAACCCCTGTGATAGGCGAGTCGTCCCCGTCGTCCACAAGCCCTACTTCCTCTGTGGAGGGCATGTCAGTGGGATTGAGGAGATCCTCAAAGTATTCCTTCCACTGCCCGACGATTTCCCCAGTCAAAGTCAGCAGCACCCCATCCGCATCATACACAGTGTGGACAGGGAGCTGTTTCCCCCTCCTGAGCTGCTGGACAGTTTGCCACAATCTCTTCGAGGCAGACTGAAAGTCTTGTTCCATGGCCTCACTGAATTCCTCCCACACCCGAGTTTTTGCTTCAGCAACCACCCAAGCTGCACTCCGCTTGGTCTGCCGGTACACCTCAGCTGCTTTGGGAGTCCCACAAGCCAACTCAGCTTGATAGGACTCCTTCTTCAGCTTAATGGACCCCCTCACCACTGGTGTCCACCACTTGGTTTTGGAGTTGCCACCACAAGATGCACTGACGACCTTGTGGCCACAGCTCTGGGCAGCCGCTTCAACAATGGAGGTGGAGAACATGGCCTATTCAGACTCCATGTCTCCAGACTCCCTCGGAATGTGGTCAAAGTTCTTCTGGAGGTGGGAGTTGAAGACCTCCCGGAAAGAGGCCTCAGCCAGACATTCCCAGCACACCCTCACTATACATTTGGGCCTATCAGGTTTCATCCTCCCCTGTCATCGGATCCAACAGAATTATAAATCAGAGTTGGAAAGCAAGATGGCAGCAAAGAAACTTGGTTCAGCCTGGGCCAGTATGAAAACTATTGCAGGCCTTCAGAGCACAGAGCGCAGTAATTGTGTGCTTTTAGATGGTTTTAATTCAGACACACAGCTGGCTAATGCTCTTAATTGTTTTTATGATCGTTTTGACTCCTTTGATTTTAGCACAGAAACCCAAGATTTGAAACAGAAACTCAAAGACAATCAGCACTTTAATATTGAGGTGCAGGATGTTAAAAGGGAGTTCTGCGCTGTAAAAGTGAACAAAAGTCAGGGCCCTGATAATATATGGGGGTGCTTGGTAAAGTCCTGTGCACATGAACTGAGTCCTATATTTCATTACATTTTCAATAAGTCCTTACAGACACAACATGTGCCTAAGATCTGGAAAGAAGCCGTGGTTGTTCCCGTTCCGGGCTGCACGGTGGCGCAGTGGTTAGCACTGCGGCAGCACAGTTTACCCTTGGCCGGGGGATTGTGGGGATCGTGGGATCGTGGGTTCGATCCCAGCCCCCGACCAACAGTGATCTGTGTGGAGTTTGCATGTTCTCCCCGTGTTGCGTGGGTTTACTCCGGGATTTCTCCGGTTTCCTCCCACATGCCAAAGACATGCATGTTAGGTTAATTGGCTGTTCTAAATTGTCCCTAGATATCTGTTTCCTATAGGCCCTTAGAATAGAGGGTTAGTATTAATGAAAGCGCTTTGAGTGGTCTTTGTGACTAGAAAAGCGCTATATAAGTGCAGGTTAGTTAGTTAGTTAGTTAGTTCCAAAATCCAGCTGTCCTAAAATGGTAAACGACTTTAGACCAGTTGCTTTGACTTCAATTTTAATGAAAATTTTTGAAAAGTTGGTCAGATGTGAGGTCCTAAAGCAGACTGAGTGTGCATTGGATCCTCTGCAGTTTGCCTACAGGCCTCACAGAGGAGTGGAGGAGGCCACTGTCACTCTGTTTAACATGCTTTTTAAACATCTGGATTTTAATGGGACACACACCAGACTTTTATTTGTGGACTTTTCCTCCGCCTTCAATACAATCCAACCTCATATCTTAGTTGAAAGGCTCCTGCAGCAATTTGATTTGAGCAATAATCTGGTGGGTTGGATTCTGGATTTCTTAACCAACAGGACGCAGAGAGTAAGGGTCAATGGTACCTAAAGTGCTCTTCTACTGGCTCTCCTCAGGGGTGTGTGTTGTCACCACTACTCTTCATCCTGTACACAAACATGTGTCAGAGCAGACATGACAACAGACACATTATAAAGTATGCTGATGACTCAGTTATTGTCAGTCTCCTCCAGGATGGTGAGAGTGGCCACGGCCCAGTAGTTGATGATTTTGTTCACTGGTGTGAGGATTCCTACCTGCAGCTGAATACGACAAAAACTAAAGACATGATTATTGACTTTAGGAGGAAAAATCCCAGGCACAAAGTCACCGTACTAAAAGGCCAGACCACCGAATGTGTACAATCCTACAAATATCTTGAGACGATTATTGATAGTAATTTAAAGTTTGAAGAGAACTGTGAAAGGGTGTGCAAAAAGGGTCAGCAACATTTGCATTGCTTGAGAAAACTTGCATGCTTCCAAATTGACCGAACCATAATGACAATGTTTTATCGGGCTTTTATTGAATCTGTTTTATCTTTTTCTTTAGTGTCATGGTTTGGTCAGATAAAACTGAAACAGAGGAAATCCTTGGATCAGGTAGCTAGATGGTCCAGTCGTTTGCTTGGTGAGCCACAGCTGAGCCTGACATCCCTGTACACCAGACAAGTACAGAGGATGGCTACCTCCATTTTAAATGATGACTCCCACCCTTTGCACTGCCACTTTCATCTTCTTCCCTCAAGACGGAGGTTTGCTGTCCCAAAAAGTAGAACCCAGCGCTACAAAAACAGCTTTGTCCCTGCTGCTGTCAAAGAGTTGAACAAGCTGTAAAAATATATTGCACATAATTTAGGTACCTATTTATTAACTCCATTTTATATTTACTTATTTTTGTAGGATGTCACTTGGGTTCTAAATATTTTATTGGGTTTTAGACCTTTGAGTTTTTAACCTCTTTGACTAGTTTTTAACTTTTAATATGACCCTTCTCTCTTACCTCTGGTTTTCTCCCATCTCTTTGTCTTTTTATACCCTGATTGATGGAGCCTTGAGTAGTCTTATCATGCTTATAGTCAGCTTCATATGTGCCTGTGTTTGTGTCTATGTTGAATGTAATTTGTGGCTTGTATATATGGATGTCACCAGACTGCAAAACAAATCTACCTACGGGTACAAATAAAGTAACCTGAACCTGAACCTGAACCAGAACCTGAACTCACCACCAGGTGGTGGTCAGTTGACAGCTCTGCACCTCTCTTCATTCGAGTGTCCAAGACGTACGATCGCAGGTCTGATGGGACGATAACAAAATCAATCACTGACCTACGACCTAGGATGTCTCGGTGCCAGGTGCACATATGAACACCCTTATGCTTGAACATGGTGTTTGTTATGGACATGGTTAGCACATAAGTCCAATAACTGAACACCACTCAGGTTCAGATCGGGTAGGCCTTTCCTCCCAATCACTCCCCTCCAGGTTTCACTGTCATTGCCCACGTGCACATTGAAGTCCCCCAGTAGGACAATGAAGTCTCCAAGAGGAGCACCCTCCAACACCCAGTCAGACTCCAAAAAGGGTGGGTTCTCTGAACCATCATTTGGTTCATAGCCACAAATGATGGTCAGGACCAGTTTCCCAACCCAAAGGCACCGGGAAACAACCCTTTCATCCACCGGGGAAAACTCCAATATAGAGGCAGCAAGGTGGGGCGATACAAGAATACCCACCCCTGCTCATTGCCTCTCGCCCGGGGCAACTCCAGAATAGGCCAAGCTCCAGCCCCTCTCAAGGAGACTAGTTCCAGAACCAGAGCTGTGTGTTGAGGTTAGGCCGGCTATATCTAGCCAGTATCTCTCAACCTCATGCACCAGCTCAGGCTCCCTCCCCACCAGAGAGGTGACATTCCACGTCCCAAAAAACAGTTTAGGAAGCCTGGGATCAGACTGCCAAGTTTCTCTGCCTTCGGCCGCCACCTGATCCACATAGCAGCGGAAGCCCATGGTCCCTCCTGCAGGTGGTGAGCCGACTGGAGGGCGGACCCATGTAACTCCTTCCGGCTAAGCCTGGCCGGGTCCCATGGGCAGAAACCCGGCCATAAGGTGCTAGCCATCGAGCTCCTCCCCCAGGCCTGGCTCCAGGGTGGGGCCCTGGTAAACCCATACCTGGCGGGGTACACTGAAACCTTGTTCGACCATTCATCATGAGAGTCTGTTGGATCGTTCTTTGTCTGGCCCTTCACCCAGGATCAGTTTATCTTTGGTGACCCTACCAGAGGCAAATTGTCCCGGACAACATAGCTCCTGGGATCACTAGGGCACGCAACCCCCCCCCCCCCCATGAATAAAGTGCAGATCCATGAGGGAGCAAACCATTATTATTATTATTATTATTATTATTATTATTATTTTTTTTTATTATTATTATTATTATTATTATTATTATTAATCAGATGTGCAGCGATCCAAAGAAAATGTCCATTATCCACAGTCCAAATGTTTGCTGTGACAGAGACATGATCCAGTCCCTCAAATTCCTTTTGGAGATCAAAATCCATTTTTGAATAATCTTTATCTAGGTGAATGAATGAATGAATGAATGAATTTATTTCGGATAGTACAGTACAGGTTAAAAGAAACTGTATAATATAACAACAAGGTCAAATTAGACAAAGACTCCTCCTACTATACAATTCCACGTGAGTTATCCGAAATGGGTGATGGCTGAAGCCGCAGCTTATATTGCCCACCCATATTCCATCCAAGAATTCAAAAGAGAAAAAAGAGAAAACAAGACAAGAGCGATTACAATTTAAAACAAAGCTAAGACAAAATGTGACTGAGAGAAAAAAGAAAACTAAGCTAGGCTAAGTTAAGCGGTTACTATTCAAAAACAAATCTAAGACAAAATGTCACAGAGAAAAAAAAAAAAGAAAAAAAAAAACTAAGCTACAGCACAACACAGGCTGGATATGTCAATCCTTATGTGAGTTTACATGTCGTCTTGTAAATATGTTTGGAGTATTTCTTCCTTTAGTTTTTGTTTAAATTGTCCAAGCGTTGTACATGATTTTAATTCAGGTCCAAAATCGTTCCATAATCTGACTCCTTGCACTGAAATACAGTGTTGCTTGGTGGTTGTTCTCACTGTAGGCTTTTGAAATATACATGTTCCTCTGAAGTGATATCGTTTCTCCCTTGTTTGGAACAACTTTTGGATATTTGCGGGCAGTGATAAATTCTTCACTTTGAACATTATTATTGCGGTTTTAAAGTCAACCAGATCTTTCAACTTGAGAGTTTTTTGTTTAAGAAAAAGTGGGTTTGTTGGTTCCCTGTAAGCTGCTTTCTTTATTATTCTAATAGCTCTCTTTTGAAGCATAAAGAGTGGATATATGTTTGTTTTATATGTATTTCCCCATACTTCATTACAATATGTCATGTATGGGAGTATTAATGAATGATACAAGGTGTATAGTGTGGGTTGATTCAGCAAATATTCCACTCTGTGTAATATTGCAATTGATTTGGATACTTTACCTTTAATATAATTAATATGTGACTTCCAACACAGTTTGTTATCAATTATTACTCCAAGGAATTTAGTTTCAGATACCCTTTCAATCTCTACACTATTTACACTGAGTTTGGGTACTGGGTTGTTGTGATGGTTGTTAAAGACTATAAATTTTGTCTTACTTAAATTGAGCGTTAATTTGTTTGAATCAAACCACAGTTTAAGCTTTCCTAATTCCTTTCCAAGTGTATACAGAAGTTGTTCCAAATTGTTTCCACTGCATAGCAGATTAGTGTCATCGGCAAACAATATTAAATCCATTTTTTCTGAAACTTTACATATATCGTTTATAATGGTCCCAAAACTGAACCCTGTGGGACTCCACAGGTGACCTTCAGTAACTCTGAGTTTTTGTTGCTAACACATACATACTGATATCTATTCTTTAAGTAACTACTTAACCAGGACAGTGCTACCCCTCTAATACCACAATTTTGTAGTTTCTTTAATAATAAATTGTGATCTACTGTATCAAATGCTTTTTTAAGATCTAGGAATACTCCAACTGAATACTCTTTATTTTCAATGGCTATTGATATTTTTTCTGTATATTCCATTAGGGCATATACAGTTGTCCTCTTGTGTCTGAACCCATATTGCTGCTCACACAATAAATCATTCTTCAGTATGAAGTTGTCAATTCTCTCATAGAATATTTTTTCAAGTATCTTGGAGAATTGCGGTAATAGTGAAATTGGTCTATAGTTTGAGAGTTCCCCTCTGTCGCCCGTCTTGTATATCGGAATTACTTTAGCTATTTTCATTGCATTGGGAAATATACCTGATTGGAGAGACAGGTTACAGATATACGTCAGTGGTTTTACTATGCATTCGATAACAGTTTTGACTAGTAGCATGTCAATACCATCACAGTCCGTAGATGTTTTACTTTTGAACGATTTAACAATTTCAATGACCTCTCTTTCGTCTGTGTTCTTTATGAAGATGGAGTCTTTTACAGCAGTGTTATTGCATATTGTATCACCTGTAGGCACCGTAGTGGGTATTTCTCGGGCCAGTTTAGGTCCAATGTTAACAAAAAAATTATTAAATTCATCTGCAGGTGAAGCTATATTCACACTCTGAGTCGTTTTATTATTTTTTGGAATATTAGTTGGGTAGCTTGTATTTCTGCTTTTATTTCCAAGGATACTGTTGAGTATTGTCCATGTATTTTTAATATTGTCTTTGTTTTTCTCCAGTTCTTTACTGTAATAGTCTCTTTTACTACATCTTATTATATATGTTAACTTATTTTTGTATGTTTTATACCACTGCTCTGCTTCTTTTGTCCTTTTCTTTAGGAAAGCTTTATATAATAAATTTTTCTTTTTACACGCCTTTTGTAGTCCTTTGGTTAACCATGGCTTATCAGCAAATTTGTGTTTAAGCTTTTTTTTTTACTAATGGGCAGTTTTTTTCATAAAGAGTGGTTACAATGTTTATAAATGTGTCATAGGCTTCATTTACATCTGATACATAGACTTCTGTCCAGTCTTGCTTCAGCAAGTCCTCTTTAAGAGAATTGATTGCATTTGGTGATTTGTGTCTGAACGATTTTGAAATTTTTTCTGCGTTGGGCCCCGTGTGGCCATGGATAAGTGCAAAGGTTGGCAAGTGGTCACTTATATCATTTATCAATAATCCACTTTCTATTTTCTTATCGATAACATTGACAAACAGGTTGTCAATAAGTGTAGCACAGTGAACTGTGATTCTACTGGGATGTGTTATTGTGGGATATAGACTCATGCTGTACATAGAGTTCATGAACTCTGTAACTACATTTTGTTGATGTGGATTCAGTAAATCAATATTGAAATCTCCACAAATTGCTACCATTTTCTTACTAGTAATATTATTGTGCAGCTCGACTAATTTATCTCTGAATGTCTCAATGCAAGTTCCCGGCGTTCTATATATGCAGCTTATGATTAGATTTTTTGTTTTGTCTAGGTCAATCTCAACAGTAACACATTCCAAAATCCCTGGTAGTGCAGAGGACATTTCATTTACAAGCTTACACCTATACAGGTCATCAATATACAGTGCAACACCACCACCCTTTTTTTGAGTTCTGTTAATATAAAACATCTGATATCCCTCTATTGCCATCAGGGGAGCCTGTTCTTCATTAAGCCAGGTTTCAGAGACTGCAATAGCTGTGAATTTTCTGTCTAGCTGTTTTAAATAGTCCTGAATCTGTGGAAAGTTTTTGTTAAGACTTCTGCTATTGAAGTGTATTATTGACAGTTTACCATCTAATTGCACTTGACTTTTGAATTGCTTTTCAGTGTAATATTCACAGTGGTTATGAATATTATTGAAAAAGTGGTTATCAGGATCAATATCATTCTCCATCTCTTGTGGTTTATGTTCAGCATAGTGGCATATTTTCAGAGTTTGAGTTTCCTCACTCTGTCAGATGACTTCTTCCAGCTGGGGATAATTGATGTCTACTCGAGTCGATCATAAGTTTTTGTTTATTTTGCTTATTTTTTTTAAAGTACTTTGGCATGGTGTATCAAAAGAACTATTCTTATCGTGTGTATGAATATGGATTATCATTGACATAATTTTTTTAATTGGTGTTCATCTGTATTTATTTAAGTCAGTAGCATCTCTGATCATTATACTCCTTGCTTGCTCAGGTGTTCCATTTAGTTTAATCCAAATTCTACAATTTCTTGTCCAGGTTGCCTGTATCTTATTTTGTTTTTTCAGCATCCGTGCCTGCCGTGCTAATTCAGCATTTTTTTTTGTCAGGTGTTCATTTAGGTAAACTTGAGTTTCCTTTAGCATTTTGGCCTGCCTCAGTATGTCATTCTTTACCCTTCTGTTCACAAAGCGCATCACAATTGATTTCTTTGTTTTGTTATCTTTCTTCGGTAGAGCATAACAGGCTGAAATTGCATTGGCTTCTACCTTAATGTCTCTATTATTAAGGAACTGAAGCACTTGATTTTCTAAGGACACTGATTCACTCATGGGAGCATCTTCACCACTCAGTCCTGTTGCGGCATGGGCGTATGACTGATATCTGATGTCTAGTCCACTTATAACTAGGTCATCAATACAAGAACCTTGTTCAAGATCCTCGATGCGTTGCTCCAAAAGACGCCCGTGTTGCTCCAGGTCCATAATTTTTTTGTCTTTTTCTTGAATTATTAAATGTAGGGCTTGTACCTCTTCTATTAGGCCTATTATTTTGGCCTGCTGGCTAGTCAATTTGGTCAATTCTTCTGACATAAAGTTCAGAGATTTTTTAATTTCTTCCATTTCCTCTTTTTTTGGTGGCATTTTACTGACCTGTGGATAGAAATAAACAGAGAATCCGGCTAGCCCTCAACTAGCCCGGCCACTGCTGGACCCGCCGCAACCGAGCTCCTGCACAGCTCCTCCGCCAAGTAACGCTGCACAGCTCCGCAGATTACCGCCGTCGATCGCCGCCGCCTGCCGCCGTCTGCCTGGCCGGTTATGCCGCACACCGCCGGCATAGGTAACAAGTAAATGCATTTTAATTTCAGTGGATCACAACCATCTGATGGAAAATGACCTATGATGGCATTTCCTCACTCTGCTCACCTCAGTCCACAGTCATGTTTTAACTATATCTATTTTTACTTGTGTGTGGGGGGTGGGGGGTGGGGTGGGGTGGGGGGTGGAACAGGGTGAGAGGAGGTGGGCTCAGGGGTGGGTTGGGGGTCAGCGGGATGGATGCCTTGGATGACAGTAGGGACAAGGGGGAGGGCTTGGGGAAGGTTCTCTGTCTTTTTATTGAGCCACCGGAGTGGTGGCTCAGTTGGTAGAGCATCCGCCCCACACCCGGGAGGCAGGGGGTCAAATCCCGGCCGGGTCATGCTGAAGACCTTATAAAAGTGGAACTTCCTGCCGTCCAGCTTGGTGCTCAGCAATAAATGGAATGGAGGAGGGAACTCTGTGGCTGCGCCTTGCATGGCAACGGCCCTCTGATTCTGCACTTGGGGTGTGTGCGATTAACACAGTAGATAGGTAAAGCACAATCTCGTTCTGCTGTACATGATTGGTTGTACGGTTGAATGACAATAAGGGTGATTTAATTTATTGTTTTGTTTGTGTTTCATCTGGAACTGTTTTAACTGTAAAGCACTTTGAGCTGCACTTTGTTGTATGAAAGGTGCTATATAAATAAATAAGTTTTAAGTTTAGTTTGTTGATCACACGCCTTCAGTCTGCAACAACATATCTGGCAATCAGTCGATTTATTTCTTGCTGGCTCACAAACTGTCCAGATGCATACCTGTGCTTGAAATCCAGCATGGCTGTTCAGATAGCGTAGATCCACTAACACGATGTCATTTGTTAGCATAGCTAGCCATTACTTAGCACTAGCTTGTCGGAGCTTTGTTGTTGTTTTCAGGAACTTTTGAAGATTGCACTTAGCTTGCAACCCACCAATATGCTTTTGTCCTTAACCGTGACAAAGGAAAAATAATCTATTTCTACAAAAACAAAGTAGCTTCATCTTTTCCTACGCTCAATAGTAAAGACTCAGGCTCTTTGCAACAGGTCACGTCGACTGACGGCTGCATCAGCTATGGTATGATCAGTTTGTATATTCATTCTATATTTATTTGTGCTAAAAATATCTATCCATATTAAAAAAATGAGTAATGAGTAAAGCATCTGATCAAATTTCAGTAATTATTACGCATTACTAAATTTTTAAACAGTAATTTCGTTACACAGCACGTTACTGTCAAAGTAGTTGTGTTACAGTACGTGTTACTCCCAACACTGGTCCCAAATGTGTAAGGTCTAATTTCTGCTCTAATGGCAAGGTGCTAAATCTAACTTTTAATAAATTGTCCACTTGACTCATATCACCCCTGCTAGTGGTGGCTAACCCAGGATTTACACTAACTCTGTATGCAGTCCATTGTGGATGCAATGCAGACGAAGCCTTGTGTCCATCCCTACAAGCTCTGTTTGTATTTTGAACTGGCATGGACAAGAACAGGGTTTGAAATACAAGACTGCATGAGAATTATTTAAAATAACGTGAGATCTCAAGAAAGACCCGAAAGAGACGAAGAAGGACCGACTGTGATCACATGATAACAACAAAGTAGCGTGATGTACCGGCTGTCCACCAGGATTTTTGTGCTCAAATAATACTTAAGTAGCTCATTAATTTTAATTCTATGAAGTGTTTGTATGTTATGTCAAAGGTTTTACCTTCTCTGACAATGGTGGAGGAGAAGACCTCAGAAAATAATGGACAAACCATAAAGCGTTTTTAATGAACAAACAGTTATTAAATACAGTAGATACCAGAGTTTTCCCATGCTGACTGGATCCGGCATCCATCAAAAATAGACTCCTTGCGTATTTTTAATGATCTGAATCTGCCAAGCCTGATTCATTCCGCATTGGTCTGGACGAGGTGGGAGTTGAACATTAATTAGAATGGGATCTACAGTGGTGTGAAAAAGTGTTTGCCCCCTTCCTGATTTCTCATTTTTTTATATGTTTGTCACACTTAAATGTTTCAGATCGTCAAAATTTAAATATTAGACAATGATAACACAAGTAAACACAAAATGCAGTTTTTAAATGAAGGTGTTTATTATTAAGGGTAAAAAAAATCCAAACCTACATGGCCCTGTGTGAAAAAGTGATTATCCCCCCATTAAAACATAAATTAACTGTGGTTTATCACATCTTTGGAAAGCCGAGTTCAATTTCTCTAGCCACACCCAGGCCTGATTACTGCCACACCTGTTGTCAATCAAGAAATCACTTAAATAGGACCTGCCTGACAAAGTGAAGTAGACCAAAAGATCCTCAAAAGCTAGACATCATGCTTTGATCCAAAGAAATTCAGGAACAAAGGAGAAACAAAATAATTGAGCTCTATCAGTCTGGAAAAGGTTATAAAGCCATTTCTAAAGTTTTGGGACTCCAGCAAACAACAGTGAGAGCCATTATCCACAAATGGTGAAAACATGAAACAGTGGTGAACCTTCCCAGGAGTGTCCAGACAACCAAAATTACCCCAAGAGTGCAGTGACGACTCATCCAAGAGGTCACAAAAGACCCCACAACAACATCCAAAGAACTGCAGGCTTCAATTGCATCAGTTAAGGTCAGTGTTCATGACTCCACCATAAGAAAGCGATTGGGCAAAAATGGCCTGCATGGCACAATTCCAAGACGAAAACCACTGGTGAGCAAAAAGAACATAAAGGCTCGTCTTGTGGAAGATGTGAAAATGACGAGGCAGAGTTCTCAGAGTCAGCTTTATTCACATCTCCATCATTTCAAAGCAGAGCAAAAAGAGAGTGAAACAGTAAACTCCCTTCCTTAAATATCAGGGACTTCACACCTCATAGATCACATGTCACACAGACCACCTTGCATAATAAAGACAGTCACAATGCATTTCAACACCTTGCATAATAAAGACAGTCACAATGCATTTCTCTCCATGATATCACTTCCACTGTCTCCCATGCATCCTTTCCTTAATCCCTTAATGGACCCCCCACAGTCTCCAGCCTTGCATACCAAGGCTAAGATTCCTGCCTTTGTTCTGACCTAAAATGTGAGTCACAAAACCGGTCCAACAGGTCCCATGTGTGTTCACCACACAAGCCCCCCCAGCATTTTAGAAAAACAGAACAACAAGAAGATAACCACATGCATGCCATGATAGCATCAATACACATCAGTCCACATGCTGGATAGGCTTCAGCCTCCTGCCGAATCTGCTGTAGCTGGGGTTCACCGTCTCTGCAGTGCTGTCACACTGGGGGTTTGCTGTCTGGGGGCAGAAACCCTTTGTCAGTCTTTGCGGGTGTTCTGGGGAAACATTACTTTGGGAAACATTACTGTGTGAAACCCTCCGTGGTGGTCTACCTCGCCGCGGGGCCTTTGCCAACAGCACTTCCTCATCTGCCACCACAAAAGCGGGTTTAAGTCTGTTTATGCCAATTTTCTCTTTCCTACCCCCCAAATCTAGCAAAAAAACTGCTTGTCCCCTGTTTCTAGCACTCTGAATGGTCCGTCATAAGGCAGCTGCAACGGGGTTCGATGCGCATCGTGTCTAACAAAAACAAACTCTGCGTTCTTCAAAGTTTTAGGCACAAAAACACGCGGAAAACTGTGGTGCGCAGGCCAGGCAGCGTGCTTGATTCTATGTTACTCCGCAACAGCTGAGACGGGGAGGCGTTTGGCGCAGGGTTATCTGGGAGAAACTCCCCAGGCAGCCGAAGTGGCTGCACAAACACGAGCTCCACTGGTGAGGCTTCTAGATCCTCTTTAGGTGCAGAACGCAACCCCAATAACACCCATGGTAACTTGTCAACCCAATTTGTATCCGTCAGTGACGCTCTGAGAGCCACTTTCAATGACCTATGAAAACGTTCGCATAACCCGTTAGCCTGCAGATTGTACGCGGTTGTGCGGTGAATTGTGACACCCAGGCTGCGGGCCATTGTCGACCAAAGCTCGGAAACAAATTGAGGGCCTCTGTCAGACGTAATGTCCGACGGAACGCCGAAGCGCGCCACCCAAGCTGTTAAAAACGCGCGCGCCACTTCCTCGGCCGTGGTTGATGCCAGCGGGACCACTTCAGGCCAGCGCGTGGTGCGGTCCACCATTGTCAGAAGATGTGTGCACCCCTGTGACAGCGGGAGGGGTCCAACGAGGTCCACATGAACGTGATCGAACCTCTTGGCCGGAAGGTGAAACTGTTCCAAAGGAGCACTCGTGTGCCTGTGTACTTTGGCTTGTTGACATGCCGTGCAGGCTGCTGCCCACTCTTTGACCTGTTTGCGGAGGCTCGGCCACACAAATTTCTCTCCCACCATTTTGACCGACGCGCGCACTCCAGGGTGCGCCAAAGAATGAACCAAGTCAAAAACGCGGCGGCGCCACATGGCCGGTACTACTGGATGCGGCTGTCCAGTGGAGACATCGCAGATTAGGGGGGGCATACCGTCTTGCAGCACCCTGCTCTCCAGCCTTAACCCTGTTGGTCCAGACTGGAACGCGCGCACGTCCGCGTCATTAACCTGCTCCGCGGCCATGGTTGCATAATCTAACCCTACGCTGACTGGGGCCGCCACGGCGGGCGAGAGGCAATCTGCCACTACATTGAGTTTGCCCGCCACATGCTGAATATCAGTGGTAAACTCTGATATGGCGGCCAGCTGTCTCTGCTGCCGGCCTGACCACGGTTCAGAGACCTTGGCCATCGCGAATGTTAGCGGTTTGTGATCAATGAACGCGGTGAAAGCACGTCCTTCCAGCCAGAACTGAAAGTGGCGGATGGCCAAATGGAGAGCGAGCAGCAACCTGTCGAACGCGCTGTATTTACGTTCGCTATCGCGCAAGGTCCTGCTGAAAAATGCGAGGGGCTGCCAAACCCCGGCTACATGTTGGTCCACGACCGCCCCTATGGCCACCTCTGACGCATCAGTGGTGAGCGCTATGCGGGCCGTTGGGTCTGGGTGTGCCAACAACGCAGCCTTTGCCAAGGCTGCTTTCACCTCCAAGAACGCTTGGTCCCGCTCCGGGGACCACTCGATCTTATCCGCGGGTTTCTTTTTTTTGAGCGTGGCATACAGCGGCTGCATGAGTTGCGCCGCGCGGGGGAGAAAACGGTTATAAAAATTCACCATTCCCAAAAACTCCTGCAACGCCCTGACTGTCTGCGGCCGGGGAAAATCTGCCACGGCGCGCACTTTGTCAGGCAGCAGAACTGTTCCTTCGGGGGAGACGCGGTGTCCTAAAAAATCGATCTGCGCCACCCCGAACTGACACTTCGCTGGGTTGATTATTAACCCGTGATCTCCCAACCTTCGGAAAACTGTGGCCAGGTGTTTTTCGTGTTCGTCTTCGGACGCGCTGGCTACTAAAATATTGTCCAGGTAGACGAACACGAAAGGGAGATCGCGAAGCACCGCGTCCATCATGCGTTGGAACGTCTGAGCAGCCCCTTTAAGTCCGAATGGCATGCGTAAAAACTCGAATAAACCAAATGGAGTTATTACCGCTGTTTTGGGTATGTCCTCAGCGCGCACTGGGACTTGGTGGTAACCGCGGACCAAGCCTATTTTAGAAAAAATGCACGCCCCTGCCAAATGAACTGAAAAATCTTGGATATGTGGGATTGGGTAGCGGTCATGCGCTGTAGCGTTGTTTAACCTGCGGAAATCCCCGTAAGGGCGCCATGATCTGTCAGCTTTCGGGACCATATGTAGGGGGGAAGCCCACGGACTGTTTGAACGTCGGATAATGCCCAACCTCTCCAGGTTGGCGAACTCCTCGCGTGCTATGGCTAGTTTAACTGCGTCCAAGCGCCGAGCTTTTGCAAAAACAGGCGGTCTGGTAGTGGTAATAAAATGCTCCACCCCGTGCTTAGTGACTGTTGCCGAAAAAGTGGGGACCGTGAGTGCTGGGAGCTGAGTGAGCAGTGTGTGGAACTTACCGCCTGCTGCTGTGACGTTGGCTTGTGCTGTAGGCGGGGCCACTCACGCTGTACAGGGGATAGAATCAAAAGAAAGTGCATTAACCAGGCGCCTGTTAGTGAGATCAACCAACAACCCATGTGAGCACAAAAAATCAGCCCCCAGCATATTGAAATTTACTGTTGCTACAACAAAAGTCCACTCATATGCACGGCCGTGTAGAGACAGAAGCAGAGTCTTCTCACCAAAGGTCTTAATCTCCGAGTCGTTCGCCGCTGTCATCCGGGGACCTCCGGAACCAGCCAGTCTGTCCGCGTAGGAAGGTGTGATGAAACTCAACTGGGAGCCTGTGTCGACGAGGAACTGCCCCCCGGAGCGTGTGTCCGACAAGTAGAGCAGCTTGTTCTCTTCCCCGAGCGCCGCGGCTGCTACTGACCCCCGGTCTTGGCGTTTCCCGAACGCCCGAACTGGCACGGCGGTACACACTTGCGTGCCCTCTCTGCGAAGTGCCGATGGTAGAAACAAAAGACGTCCGGTCCACGCTCCCTGGCCCTTGCCGCCCCGTCGTCAGTGAGTCTGGCACCGCTGCCTCTGGCCTCCTGTCGTCTCCGGTCGTCGCGCCGAGTTCCGCTGCAGCGGCCATGGCTGCGCGCCGCTTGGTGGCGTTGACAATCCGCTGCGCCTCTCGGCCCAGCGCGCGGTAGTCCCGTAGGGCCAACAGTGGCCAACTGGCCAGAACCGCTCTCGCTGCTGACGGTAGAGTCCTGAGGAAGAGGTGGGTGAAAATGAAGTGATCATCGTCAGAGTCTTTCAACCTCAACAACTTCTCCATCAGGCTCGCGGGCATGTCGTTTTCCCCCTCCGTCAGCACCAGGAGCCTCTCTGCTCGCTCCTCCGCCGAGGGGGTGAATTGCTGGATGAGTGCAGCCTTCAATGCGCCTTATTTGTCGCTCTCCGGTGGCTGGTCGATCAGGCTCTCCACATGCTGGGCCGTCCAGTCCAGTCCAGTCCAGCTTTGCGACTACGTGGTAGAATTTCGTGGCATCTACCGATATCCCCCGGAGGTTGAACTGCGCCTCAACCGCGTTGAACCAGGAGCGCGGATTGTTCTGCCAGAAGTCCAGTAGCTGGACTGTAGTGGCATTTGCTTAGCTGCGGGCTCCTGACACGGCTGGCCCAGGGGAATTTTCTTCTTCCATGATACGTCTCGGGTCACCAGTGTGGAAGATGTGAAAATGACGAGGCAGAGTTCTTTCTCAGAGTCAGCTTTATTCACATCTCCATCATTTCAAAGCAGAGCAAAAAGAGAGTGAAACAGTAAACTCCCTTCCTTAAATATCAGGGACTTCACACCTCATAGATCACATGTCACACAGACCACCTTGCATAATAAAGACAGTCACAATGCATTTCAACACCTTGCATAATAAAGACAGTCACAATGCATTTCTCTCCATGATATCACTTCCACTGTCTCCCATGCATCCTTTCCTTAATCCCTTAATGGACCCCCACAGTCTCCAGCCTTGCATACCAAGGCTAAGATTCCTGCCTTTGTTCTGACCTAAAATGTGAGTCACAAAACCGGTCCAACAGGTCCCATGTGTGTTCACCACAGTCTCAGTTTTGCTAGAAAACATCTTGATGATCCCCAAGACTTTTGAGAAAATACTCTGTGGACTGATGAGACAAAAGTTGAACTTTTTTGAAAGTGTGTGCCCCATTACATCGAACGTAAAAGTAACACAGCATTTCAGAAAAGGAACATCATACCAACAGTAAAATATGGTGGTGGTAGTGTGATGGCTGTTTTTCTGCTTCAGGTCCTGGAAGACTTGCTGTGGTAAATGGAACCATGAATTCTGTTGTCTACCAAAAAATCCTGAAGGAGAATGTCCGGCCATCGTGACCTCAAGCTGAAGCTCACTTGGGTTCTGCAGCAGGACAATGATCCAAAACACATCAGCAAGTCCACCTCTGACTGGCTTAAGAAAAACAAAATGACTTTGGAGTGGTCTAGTCAAAGTCCTGACCTGAATCCGATTAATATGCTGTGGCATGATCTTAAAAAGGCGGTTCATGCTTGAAAACCCTCCAATGTGGCTGAATTATGACAACTCTGCAAAGATGAGTAGGTCAAAATTCCTCCACAGCACTGTAAAAGACTCATTGCCAATTATCGCAAATGCTTGATTGCAGTTGTTGCTGGTAAGGGTGGCCCAACCAGTTATTAGGTTTAGGAGGCAATCACTTTTTCACACAAGGCCATGTGGGTTTGGATTTGTTTCCTCTTAATAATAAACACCTTCATTTAAAAATTACATTTTGTGTTTACTTGTGTTATCTTTGTCTAATATTTAAATTTGTTTGATAATCTGAAACATCTAAGTGTGAACATACAAAAAAAATCAGAAACCAGGAAGGCTCCTGTACTAGCCACCAGGTGATCCACTCCTTTGATCCCAATCAGACTAGTCATTATGCCTCCTAAAAAGAATCAGACAAATGGAGAGGAGTTGGAGGAGATCAAACTCTCACTAAATTTTATGTCTGAAGAAATATCTAAGATAGCCAAACAACAAACTCTGCTTATTGGCCTTATGGATCAATTGCGTGAATTAAAGGCTGAAATTATGGAAAAAGACAAGAAAATTAATTTCTTAGAAAGACGTGTGGATGAATTAGAACAGTATACAAGAATGGATGATGTCATTGTGAGCGGTCTTAACACCAAACACCGCTTCTATGCACGTGTGACAGTTGGATTTGATAACCAGGATGGGGAGGATGAGACATTGGCAGAATCACACACTCTTAGCAGCAGGTGTTAACTTTTTTCAACTCTAAAAACATTGCTGTGGACAATAAGACCATTTCGGCTTGCCACACGTTACCTAGAAAAGACAGTAAAGGAAAACCAGCGATCATCATCCCATTTGTCAACAGGAAAGCAAAAACTGATCTTCTGCGACAAGCAAGAAAACTGAGAGGAACGGCTGTCTATGTAAATGAACATTTAACAGAAAAGAACTCTGAAATAGCTAGACAAGCCAGGGCTCTCAGAAAACAGGGAAAAAATACAATCGACATGGACAAAGAACTGTAAGGTGTGGATAAAACTCCAGAAGAAGCTAAAGTAATAATGATTAGAGAAATGGTGGAGTTAGACAAATTTAAACCTTAACTCCTATGCACAAATAATAGTGCAGTAAGAGTATGAGTGGAAATTTTTGTGGTTTTTTTCTTTTGTTTTTTTTTCTTTCTCTTTTTTTTCTTTTTGGTGTACATTGTTGACACAACTTATGATTAGAACTTTAACCAATCATCCTTCCTCATTTAATAATGGATGTGTATTAGGCCAAATTGAAGCTGAAACCTTTGTAAATACTGAACAGCAACCACAAGATATTTTAGATGATGTTGACCCAGATAACAATTACTTCAGTCATATTAACAATAAGTGTGCTTATTATGATGAACAACAATTAAATGGAATTATGAACTTGGATCAGACATTGACAATAATACATATTAATAGTAGGAATCTCTACGCCAGCTTTGATAGTATTAAGGAGTTTTTAAATCAATTTAACACCCCATTTAGGATTATAGCAAAAAGTGAAACATGGATTAATGAAGAAAAAGATGTAAGTTTTGAACTACATGGATATGAGATGTACACACAAAATAGGAAATGTAAAAGTGATGGTGGGGTAGCACTGTATGTTGATAGAAATTTAAAAAGTAAAAAAGTGGACAGCATGACATCAACAGTGAATGAAATTATGGAGTATTTAACAATTGAAATTATGATGGAAAATAGAAAAAACATAATATCAATTTGTATATATAGAGCACCGGGATCTGATATGGAAAAATTTAGAAATGGTATGGAAAAGATGTATACAAAAATAAGACAAAAATATATCTTTATTTGTGGTGACTTTAATATAGATTTAATGAAAACAAAACAACATAATCCAACTGAAGATTTCTTAGATACAATGTATAGCTTAACCTTATTTCCAAAGATTACAAAACCTACGAGTATAACGACACACTGTACTACCTTGATAGACAACATTTTTACCAATGTCATTGAGTATAATATGGTGAGTGGTATACTAATAAATGACATTAGTGACCACCTGCCTGTATTTGTTTCTTTAGACGTTAATTATGGGGTTAATGAGACTAAGAATAATAATAAACCATGTAAAAAAGATTATTTATAAAAGACTATGAACAGAAGATACAATCAATGCTTTAAAAGCATTGGGCTGCACGGTGGCGCAGTGGTTTAGCACTGTGGCAGCACAGTTTTACCCTCGGCCGGGGGATCGCGGGGATCATGAGATCGTGGGTTCGATCCCAGCCCCCGACCAACAGTGAGCTGTGTGGAGTTTGCATGTTCTCCCCGTGTTGCGCGGGTTTACTCCGGGATTTCTCCGGTTTCCTCCCGCACACCAAAAACATGTAGGTTTAGGGCGCTCGCGCACGCAGCGACCAGCAGCTGGTGGCTTGTCACCAGACTGCAAACCAAGTCTACCTACGGGTACAAATAAGTAACAAAAAAAACAAAACAAAAAAAAGATGACTTAATGTTACAGAATTGGGATGTGGTCTATAGAGAGAAAGAAGTGGACTTGGCATACGATAAATTTATTAATATATTTAAATCATGATATGACAAAAACTGTCAAATTAAAGAAATTAATAAAAAACATAAATACAAAAATTGCCCGTCGTTAACCAGGGAGCTACAAAATGCTTGTAAAAAGAAAAACTATCTCTATTAAAATTTCATTAAATTAAGAACTAAAGAATCTGAAAAAAGATATAAAACATATAAAAATAAATTAACTGAAATAATACGAACTAGCAAAAAATTATACTATAGGAAAATGTTAAATGAAAATAAAAACAATATAAAAGGAGTCTGGGATATATTAAATAAATTATGGAAAAATGGAACTAAGAAAGCAATATATCCAGAGTACTTTACTGATAATTGTGGCAATAATTATGATAAAAGCATGGTAGTAAATAGAATGAATACTTTTTTTTGTAAATGTTGGAACAGAGTTGGCAGCAAAAATTACAAACCAAGGAAGAGACACCGTGAATGAACCACTGATTGGAAATAACCCTCAGTCGATCTTTCTCTCAGCAGTGGATGGACTATAGGTAAAATCTGTTGTTGAAAAGTGTAAAAATATTTTTTTCCCTTACTTTTTAAACCCTATTTTACTGTAAGCTGTCAACGTTTTGGACATTTAATACGTGCATAATCTGTTTTGAGTTGCGAAATATGTCCAAAGCAAGAAAGCAGACTGAAAAGGAGGCAGCAGTGAACAATGCTAACACCAGCTTAGCTGAGGATGCTATTATAAGCCTTAACCCTGCACTTGTTGCCTTGCTTGAGCAACACAGAATGTCCATAGCTGCTGACTTTAAAGCTTCATTTGAACTTATTAATGGTAAGCTGGACAAGATTCAAGCAGATGTGGCGAACCAGGAGCAACGTATTGGCGACCTTGAAAACAACGCGGAGGACGTCAGCCAGCGCCTAGCGGCGCTTGAAGTTACATGTGAGTCAATGCAGGAGGAGAACAAACTTTTGAAAAACAAACTTTCTGACCTGGAGGGAAGAAGCAGGAGGCTGAATATTCGTCTGGTGGGTCTGCCGGAGTCCTTTGATGTGGGTCCACGGCCATCTGAATTTTTTTCTCGGATGTTGGTGGATGTCTTTGGCACACAAACTTTGCCATCTCCCCCAGAGCTGGATAGAGCCCACGGCAGCCTCATGCCCAAGCCGGGTCCGAACCGGAAGCCGCGCGCTGTCATTATTTGTTTCCACCGGTTTCGGACCAAAGACTTGGTGATGAGAGAAGCGCGGAGACGCTGTGGGACTTTGGAATATCGTGGGCATAAACTCCAGTTCTACGAGGATTATAACGCCGACGTTCAGAAGCAACGAGCTGAATATAAGGAGGTTATGTCCGAGTTGTACAAGAGAGGTTTTCGTCCTTCTCTTCTCTTCCCCGCCAGGCTCCGGATAACTCTTTCAGACGGCAAAAACCAGTGGCTGGCATCCGTCTCGGAGGCCACCCGCTTCATGCAAACCATGGAGAGAAACCAGCGATTTTCGCCTTGAACTGGACATTTCTGGGTTGACCAGCTGCCGCGCTGGACTGCTTGATTGTTACTTCATTGAAGCTGCATTGACTGGACATTGATGCATTTTTAGATGTTCAAAAACAAGGTAAAATTGGCTCCCTATACGTTGTTGTTTACTTAATTTTTTTTTTTTTTAGGGTAAAATGTTCATACTATGCAGGATTGAAGCCAGTTGTATGGGAGCATTTTGTTAGGATGAGAATAGAGCAGGAGATGGAGCGGTTGCTGTTTTTTGCAACCGGCTGGAGTGTTGTTATAGGTTTGGTTGTTGAATTTTTTTTTATTTATTTATTTTTTTTGTTATGGATTTATTTACCCCCCCCCTTACCCCCTCCCCCCCCTTTTTTTACCCGTACCTCACCTTATTCTTTTTTGGGCTACACAACACAATATATAAATTTTACTCTTTGAATGAATAGTAATCTTACTCTGGTAAGCTGGAATGTGAAGGGGTTGAACCATCCAATTAAATGAAAGAGAGTCATGTCACGTCTAAAGCAACTTAAGCCTGGGGTACTGTTTTTGCAGGAAACCCATTTGCAGGATTCCGACCACTTGCGTTTGTCAAAATTGGTCAGGACAATTTTTTCATTCAAATTTTAAAGCTAAGGCCAGGGGCGCTGCTATTCTTATTGATCGAAATATCCCATTTATTCCCTCTAATGTTGTATTAGATAAAAATGGAAGATTTGTAATAGTATCAGGTAAACTTGGCAATAAACATGTCACCTTGGCTAATCTGTATGCGCCGAATTTTGATGATGTACACTTTATTCGCAACCTTTTGTCGCACCTTCTAGATTTAAATACTCATTTTCTAATTCTTGGGGGTGACTTTAATTTGTATATGGATCCGATCTTAGACTGCTCATCCTCAAAACCTGCTAGTCTTAATAAAGCTGCAACTTATGTTAAGTCTTTTCTTGAGGAATGTAGCCTTACAGATCCTTGGCGTTTTTTCCATCCTAATGGCAGGGGCTATTCTTTTTTCTCTCACGTACACCATACTTATACCAGAATAGATTATTTTTTTGTTGACAATTTATTAATTAATAACCTTTGCTCTTGTAGTTATGATAGCATCTCGGTTTCTGATCATGCCCCTCTTGTACTTAAAATGATCCTCCATGGATGTGACTCCATGAGAAAGCATTGGAGATTGGATCTATTATTACTTACAGATGAAAAATTGGTTGGGAATATTTCTTCTAAAATTAATTTTTTTTTAAAGAAAATAAAACTCCTGGTATGCCAAATAAAACGATATGGGAGGCCATGAAGGCATTTCTTAGGGGGGGAATTTATCTCATTGGCAGCATTTAAAAGACAATCCATAATACAGGAACAGAAGGCTATTTTAGATCAAATCTTGGACATTGACAGACAATATGCTCAATCTCCATCACCCGCTCTGTACAAGGAACGTATGACATTACAAACTAAACTTAATTTACTTTCTACTCGACAAACTGAAGGTTGTATAATAAGGAACAAGAGTGAATTTTATGAACATGGGGAAAAAACCAGTAAACTTCTAGCTAATCAACTGCGTGGTATTAGAGCTAAGCAAATTATTACAGGCGTTAGGACAGATAAAGGAGAGGTAACATCTGACCAACAAGTGATTAATGATATTTTCAGGTCATTTTATTCCAAATTATATACCTCAGAATATACAACAAACTTAAAGAATTTGGAATTTTTTTTTGATTCTATTGATATCCCTTCGATTTCTTCAGAATCTCGGCAAATTCTAGAAGCTCCCATCACAAAAGAATAAATTCAGCTGGCAATATCATCCATGCAATCAGGAAAATCTCCAGGACCTGATGGGTTTTCCGCTGATTTTTTCCAAAAATTCTCTAACGACCTTGCCCCTTTTCTTTGTTAAGTTTTTACAGAGTCGCTTGACTCTGGTACACTTCCTCCTTCATGTTATCAGGCCTGTATCACTGTGTTGCTTAAAAAAGATAAGGATCCTGTTGATTGTGCTTCTTACAGGCCTATTTCCTTGTTAAATACCAATGTTAAAATTTTGTCAAAGTTGTTAGCTTCAAGGTTGGAAAAGATTCTTCCTTTTATAATTTCACAGGACCAAACCGGTTTCATTAAAAATTGCCATTCTTTTTTTTAACTTGCGGCGGTTGTTTAATATTATTTATACTCCTCACCACAACATACCTGAATGTCTTATTAGTTTGGATGCTGAAAAGGCATTTGATAGGGTTGAGTGGGAGTATTTGTTTTTTACTTTGGAGAGGTTCGGTTTTGGTCCTTCCTTCTGTTCCTGGATTAAACTTCTCTATGCTAGTCCTTTAGCTTCAGTGTTAACTAATTGTCGCTATTCTGACTATTTTAGACTTTACTGTGGTACGAGGCAAGGCTGTCCTTTGAGCCCGTTGCTCTTTGCCTTGGCAATTGAGCCGTTAGCTATTGCAATCCATGGGAGCCGGGACTTTCTAGGCATTCGTAGGGGTGGCATCAAGCACAGGGTTTCACTCTATGCTGACGATCTTTTACTGTTTCTCTCCGACCCACTTACTTCATTACCCGCTATACTCAACATTTTGGATAGTTTTAGTAGGTGTTCTGGTTATAAAATTAATCTTAATAAGAGTGAATTGTTTCCGATTAATGAAAAGATTCAAGTTCAGGATTTTGAAAATTTTCCTTTCAAGGTTGTTATTGATCATTTTAATTATCTTGGGATATGTGTCACTAAACAACTTAATTACTTGTTTAAAAATAATCTTCTCCCTTTATTTGACCAGTGCAAGCTATTACTTTCCAAATGGTCCCCATTATCCTTGTCCTTAATTGGCAGAATCAATTCTGTAAAAATGATGTTACTTCCAAAGTTTTTATATTTGTTTCAATGTCTCCCCATTTTTATTCCTAAATCCTTTTTTAAGTCTTTGGACTCTCTGATTACCTCATTTATTTGGAATGGTAAACATCCGAGATTGAGGAAAGTTTTTCTTCAAAGACCCAAATCAGTGGGTGGCATGGCTCTGCCTAACTTTCAATATTACTACTGGGCAGCAAATATCAGGTGCATGTTATATTGGAAATATTTCTATCTGGAACCCAAATCACCCATTTGGATCCTTATGGAGTCACATGTGGACAATCAAACCTCCCTACCGGCAATTTTAGGTTCACCACTTCCCCTTGCTTTGTCTACACTGGGTAGTAATAAAGTAGTTCGTCAGTCTCAGAATTTGGTCTCAATTCAGGAAAAATTTCAGTCTTCAGTTTTTCTCCATTAGAAGTCCAATTGCCGCAAATCATTTATTTACCCCATCAACTATTGATAGTGCATTTCATATATGGCACAGAAAAGGTTTAAAATCTTTTGCAGATTTATATTTTGATGGTCAATTTGCAAGTTTTTCTCAACTTTCCACTAAATTCGACATCACTTCTACACATTTTTTCCGCTTCCTCCAGGTCAGACATTATGTGCAAACCATGACACAACAATTCCCTCAAAAACCTTCTGATAATCCTCTAGATGATTTTTTATTAGTTAAACCAACTTCTAAGGGGGTAATATCAGTTATATATAATTTAATTTCAAATTTACAATCTTCTTCTCTGGCCGCTATTAAATTGAATTGGGAACAAGATCTTAATTTTACTTTTACTGATGAACTGTGGGACTCTATTCTTGGCCAGGTTCACACTGCATCAATGTGTGCTTGTCACGCTCTTATTCAATTTAAGATTGTACACCGGGTGCACCTGTCCAAGGTTAAGTTAGCACGTATTTACTCGGATATAGACCCAACTTGTGAAAAGTGTGGTAGCGCTCCTGGCACTTTGCTTCACGTGTATTGGTCCTGCCCTGCATTGATGAATTTTTGGCATTCTGTTTTTATCACTGTGCCTGAAGTCCGGCAATATCAAATTAATCCTGATCCATTATGTGCCATTTTTGGTTTGGCTCCAGAACTTGTCTTGCCAAATTCCAAATTAAAAGTATTCAAATTTTCATTATTATTGGCTAGACGTGCTGTATTACTGAAGTGGAAAGACTCTTCACCCCCTTCACATTTACAGTGGATAAAAGATATAATGTCCTGTTTGGATTTAGAAAAAATCAGATATACAGTTCGTGGCTCTGAAAACAAATTCTATAAATTATGGCGCCCATTTCTTGATTTCTTTGAAAGACCCACAATTATAGTTTCTGAGTAGCTCATATCCCCTTTACCCCACCCCCACCTCACACACACAATTTTTCTTTGTATTTTTTTTTGGTATTTTTTTTAATTATTGTTTATTTAAAGGTTTTTGTGTTTTGAAGCATTTACATTTGTTAGCTTTAAATTCTAGTTTTGCACTGTTTGGTTAAAACAAAAATGAAAATTTATAATACTTTGTATTGTATTGATACTTCAATTAATAATAATAAAAAGACCTTTGAAAGAAAGAAAAGTGTAAAAATAAATTATCTACTGATTGTGACGGTATTGATATGGCACTAGTAAAAATAACTGCTGATGGCATACTGAAACCATTTACATATATTTGTAATTTATCATGGGGCGACGCGGTGGAGGAGTGGTTAGCACTGCGGCAGCACAGCAACTCACCCTTGGCCGAGGGATCCTGAGTTCGATCCCAGCCCCCGACCAACAGTGATCTGTGTGGTGTTTGCATGTTCTCCCCGTGTCTGTGTGGGTTTACTCTGGGATTTCTCTGGTTTCCTCCCACTGCCAAAAACATGCAAGTTAAGTTAATTGGCATCAAAACTGGGGATTCTAAATTGTCCTTAGGTATGACTGTGAGAGTGAATGGTTGTCTGTCTCTCTGTGTTGGTCCTGCGATGGACTGGCGATCTGTCCAGGGTGTACCCTGCCTCTCGCCCGAAGATGCTGGGATAGGTTTCAGCCTCCCCGCGACCCGAAAAGGATTAAGCGGAAGAAGATTAATGAATGAATGTAATTTATCATTTCAAACTGGCTCATTCCCGCAGAAAATGAAAAGAGCAAAAGTAATACCATTATTCAAGCAAGGAAATAAACACCACTACACAAATTACAGACCAGTATCACTCCTCCCGCAATTTTCAAAGATTCTGGAAAAACTTTTCAACAACAGATTAGAGGACTTTTTAAATAAACATGATCTGCTTAATCAGAATCAATATGGATTTAGAGCAAAGAGTACAACATTGTTGGCAATAATGGAAGTAACAGAGGAAATAATAAATGCATTAGATCAAGGAAAATATGCAGTTGGTGTATTTATAGATTTTAGAAAAGCATTTGATACAATATATCATTCAATACTTCTTGATAAACTGCAAATGTATGGTATTAGGGAATGGCACTGAATTGGGTTACAAGTTATTTATCTGAGAGAGAACAGTTTGGGAAGATGGGAGAATATGTCTGGGTGCATGGGTATTGCCTGTGGGGTCCCCCAGGGGTCAGTATTGGGCCCCAAATTATTTAACATATATATAAATGATATATTCCAAGTTTCTAAATTATTAAAAATAATATTATTTGCTGATGATACTAATATATTTTATTCTGGAAATAATTATAATCAACTAATCCATACTCTAAATAATGAATTAAATAAGCTTTAAAAATGGATGGATAGTAATAAATTATCACTAAATATAGATAAAACTAAGGTAATGATATTTGGTAATTGTAAAAATAAAGAAGATTTACATATTCATATAGATAATAATGTAATTATTGAAAATGTTAAGGAGATCAAAATTTTTGGGTGTAATACTAGATAAAATTAGTTGGAAACCACATGTCAGATACATACAAAACAAAGATGCAAAAAATATTGCAATTATAAATAAAATTTAAGCAAGTCCTAGATTACAAATCGCTTCATATCTTGTATTGCTCATTAGTACTTCCATACTTGACCTATTGTATAGAGGACTTGGGTAACAGTTGTAAAAGTGCACTTAATTCATTGCTAATATTACAAAAAAGGGCAGTCCGTGTTATACACAAAGTCGGGTATCTTGAACATACTAATTTATTGTTTTTATATTCAAAGTTATTGAAATTACAGGATCTGGTTGATTATTATACAGCACAGTTAATGTTTTATAGTCAGTAAAAACCTTTTGCCACACAATATACAAAATATTTTCAGTGAGAAAGAAGGGAAATACAATTTATGGGGGAATACAAAATTTAAAATGCACCTAGTAAGATCTACTAGGAAGGGTTTTTGTGTGTCTGTGTATGGGGTGAAATTGTGGAATGGGTTGGGGGAGAAACACAGGCAATGTCCAAACATCAATATATTTAAATCAACATATAAAGAAATTATTTTTGAGCAATATAAAAATAAAGGGCAGTAGTATTGCAATGTGTCTTCAATGAAGAAAGGTTGTTATTGTGGAATATATGTATATATGCTGAGTACTATTATTATTGATAAATTATTACTAGAATATTACAACGGTATTATAGTATTATGATTGTTGTTAAGACGGAATTATTTGAAGTATTATATACTTCAAATAATTATATATATTATATATATATACTGTATATTATATTATATAATATTATATATTATCTGATTATAATTCAGAGTTTCAATCTGGGTTTAGAATCCATCATAGTACTGAAACAGCCTTAGCGAAGGTCAATAACGACCTCCTCATCGCATCTGATAATGGACTGGTTTCTGTACTTGTCCTTTTAGACCTTAGTGCAGATCATAGTATTCTACTTGATAGATTAGAACACTATGTTGGACTTAATGGAACTTCATTGCAGTGGTTTAGATCTTATTTATCTGATAGGTTCCAGTTTGTTCATGTAAATAATGAGTTTTCTTTCAACTCAAAGCTTAGTCATGGAGTTCCACAGGGATCTGTGCTAGGCCCTACTCTTTTTAGTTTATATATGCTTCCGTTAGGCAACATTATTAGAAAGCACTGTATACATTTTCATTGTTATGCAGATGACACACAATTATACCTGTCAATGAAGCCAGATGATAGTAATCAATTAGCCAAGTTAGAAGCCTGTCTTAAGGAAATTAAAGCTTGGATGACTTGTAATTTCCTGCTATTAAATTCAGATAAGACTGAAGTCATTCTTGTTGGTCCAAAAAACCTTAGAAATACCTTTCCAAATCAAACTTTCAGTTTGGATACGGTTACTCTTTCTCTTAATAGCTCTGTGAAGAACCTTGGAATTATTTTTGATCAAGAGCTGTCCTTCAATTCACATATTAAATTTGTTTCTAAGACTGCCTTCCATCATTTGCGTAATATTGCCAAGATTAGGAGCATCTTGTCTCAGAGTGATGCTGAGAAACTGATCCACGCTTTTGTTAGCTCGAGATTAGATTATTGTAATTCTTTATTATCAGGCTGTCCTAAAAGATCTTTAAAAAGTCTTCAGCTGATCCAAAATGCTGCAGCAAGAGTTTTAACAGGTACTAGAAAGAGAGATCATATCTCTCCGGTTCTGGCCTCCCTTCATTGGCTTCCCATTGAGTTTAGAATTAAGTTTAAAATCCTTCTTCTTACTTACAAAGCTCTAAACAATCAGGCTCCTTTTTATTTAAAAGATCTGATACTACCGTATTATCCTAACAGAGCACTACGCTCCCAAAATGCAGGATTACTTGTAATACCTAGAATCTCCAAAAGTACAATGGGAGGCAGAGCCTTCAGTTATCAAGCTCCTCTCCTGTGGAACCAGCTGCCAATCTGGATTCGGGAGTCAGACTCGATCTCTGTTTTTAAGAATAGGGCTAAAACCTACCTTTTTGATATAGCCTACAATTAGGGAGGGATCTTGTGTTTCTGAACCCTCCCTTAGTTATGCTGCTAATAGGTTTAGTCAGCCGGGGGACCTCCAATAATGCACTGGGCCTCACTCCTTTCTTCACTCTCAATGAAATATTTTTTTTTGCTGGTCATTAACATCTGTTTGTTCTCTCCCATATATTGAGTCCCCATCGTGCTGTTTGCTCTCTACATGTCTGTTCTTTTCATCTTCTCTGTCCCCTCACCCCCCAGCCAGTCGCAGCAGATGACTGTCCCTCCCTGAGCCTGGTTCTGCTGGAGGTTTCTTCCTGTTAAAGGGGAGTTTTTCCTCTCCACCGTCGCCAAGTGCTTGCTCACAGGGGATCGCCTGATTGCTGGGGTCTTTCTGCAACTGTGGGGGTTACCCCTACAGTTGATAGTGCTATGAGATGACTGTTGTTGTGAAATGGCGCTATATAAATAAAGTTGAATTGAATTGAATTGGGATCAGTCCGATCCCAATTCAATTCATTCCCAGTGAGAGTTGGACTCCGCCAGGGCTGCCCTTTGTCACCGATCCTGTTCATAATTTTTATGGACAGGATTTCTAGGCGCAGCCAGGGAATGGAGGGTGTCATGCTTGGTGACCACAGGATCTTATCTCTGTTGTTTGCAGATGATGTTGTCCTTTTGGCTTCATCCAGCAATGACCTACAGCTTTTGCTGGGATGGTTTGCCGCTGAGTGTGAAGCGGCTGGGATGAGAATCTGCACCTCCAAGTCCGAGTCCATGGTCCTCAGCCGGAAAAAGGTGGATTGTCCTCTCCGGGTTGGGGACAGGCTCCTGCCCCAAGTGGAGGAGTTTAAGTACCTTGGGGTCTTGCTCACGAGTGAGGGGAAAATGGAGCGAGAGATCGGCAGACGGATTGGAGCAGCATCTGCAGTGATGCGGACGTTGTACCGGTCTGTTGTGGCGAAGAGGGAGCTGAGTTCTAAGGCAATTTACCAGTCAATCTACGTTCCTACTCTCACCTATGGTCATGAGCTTTGGGTAATGACCGAAAGAACGAGATCGCGGATGCAAGCAGCTGAAATGAGCTTTCTCCGTAGGATTGCTGGACTCACCCTCAGCGATAGGGTGAGGAGCTCAGTCATCCGGGAGAGGCTCAGAGTAGAAACGCTGCTCCTCCACATTGAAAGGAGTCAGTTGAGGTGGTGTGGGCATCTGATTAGGATGCCTCCTGGACGCCTCCCACTTGAGGTGTTTCAGGCACGTCCCACTGGGAGGAGACCCCGGGGCAGACCCAGGACTCGGTGGAGAGACTTTGTCTCCCAGCTGGTCTGGGAACGCCTTGGTATCCCCTCTGAAGAGCTGGAGCAGGTGGCTGGGGAGAGGGAAGTCTGGGCTTCTCTGCTTGAACTGCTGCCTCCGCGACCCGGACCTCCGGAAAAGCGGTAGAAGATGGATGGATGGATGGATGGATGAATTGAATTGAATTGAATATAGACCAGGCAGTATTATTATTATTATTGTTGTTGTTGTTGTTGTTGCAACTACTATATGGCTACCTATTAGTATGGTTATTATTATTATTATATGGTTACTTATTGTGCCTAGGTATTGTCAGCCATGTGGGGATATATGGTGGTATATATGGTGATTATGATGATGACAATATTGTCTATAATTATATTAAACATACCAGAAGTATTTATTTATTATTATTACAATTATTATTAGATGTTGGTATTATTGTCAATATAAATTATCATTGTTGTATCATTTTTATTGCATAATTTAAGATGTATTATATATTATGGTATTGTATTATGAATGTAATTGTGGGATGAATAATGACTAGAATGATATTATAATTTATTGGATATGGAGAAGGGATGGGACTATATAGGTGCTGGCTTCTTCCCACTCCTTCTGAACAAGGCATTTTTTTAATTTTACTTTTTTGGTTTTGATTTTTGTTTTAAATTAAAAAAATTAAATTAAATTATTTTTTTTGTCTTGATGTTCAAATAAATGAAATCAGTCAATCAAAATCAATCAATCAAAAACTGCATTTTGTGTTTAATTGTGTTATCTTTGTCTAATCTTTAAATTTGTTTGATGAGCTAAAACATTTATGTGTGACAAACACAAAAAAAAGAGAAATCAGGAAGGGGGCAAACACTTTTTCACACCACTGTACACTATAACAAACATTTAGTAAAGAGATTAGATCGTAACAGAAACATTGCTTTAATAATATGTGCTTTTTTTTCCTCAGAGACTTTTGTAGCTTACACTCTATTTTAAGTAACCTACGCAAACATACCAGCTAAGATACCAGCTAAGATGGCGCCCACAGCGGTCGACATGGTGCTTCGCTGCGCTCTTTGTTTGTTTTTGTTTGTCAATTGTGTGTCTGCTTGCACTTATACCCGTGAAGAACTTTTAAATATCAGGACTTTGACCCCCACGGACCTCCTCCCAGTTTTTCTAGCCCCTGCCGCCGATCTGGTTTATTGTTTGGCTCGGAAAGTGAGACGGCGGAAGAGAGGAAGACGAGCGGGCGCTCTCGTACGACTTCGCAGGAGAGGCTCGCGAACGGCGCTGCCTGGCATATTTCTGTCCAATACCAACTCTCTCTCTAACAAGGTGGATGAACTGAGACTGCTGATGCGTTTTAAGGACCTCGCCTCCTCAGCTGTCCTCTGCTTTACTGAGACCTGGCTCCGGGAAAATATACCGGACAGCGCGCTGCGCCTCGACGGCTTCCAGCTCTTCCGTGCTGATCGTGACACAGAGCTTTCCGGCAAGACCACAGGAGGCGGTGTCTGCTTCTACATCAACTGTAGCTGGTGCTCTGATGTAACGGTAATTTCCAAACACTGTTCTCCTGCCTTGGAATTTCTTGTTATCAATTGCAAGCCCTTCTATTCCCCGCGGGAGTTTGCTTCTTTCATAATGATCGCTGTGTACGCCCCTCCCGACGCGGACACGCGCGAAGCTCAGCGCGTGCTCGCGGATCACATTCAACACACAGAGCGGAGTTTTCCAGACTCGCTGATTATTGTGGCTGGCGACTTTAATCAGTGCAATCTGAGCCACGATCTCCCCCGCTACAAACAGTTTATTAAATGCCCCACCAGAGGATTAAACACACTGGATCACTGTTACACCACAGTGAAAGACGCATATCGCGCTGTTCCTCGAGCTGCGCTGGGATTATCTGATCACGTGATGGTTCACCTCATTCCCACATACAGACAGAGATTGAAGCTCACTAAACCTGTTGTGAGCACTACGAAGATACGGACCAGTGATGCTGAGGAGAAGCTGGAAACGTGCATGGAAATATCTGACTGGGGCATGCTTAAAGGAGCCACGCATGATCTGGATGAGTACACGGACACTGTGAACTCATATATCAACTTTTGTGAAGAGAACATTCTTCCATCACGCACCAGGGTGAGTTACTCTAATGACAAACCCTGGTTCACAGCTAAGCTCAGACAGATCAGGAAGGAGAAGGAAGCAGCGCTGAAAAGTGGAGACAGGGACTGCTACAGGGAGGTTAAATACCGGTTTAACAGAGAGCTGAAGAGGGCTAAATCTGTGTACTCAGAGAGACTCCAGCAGCAGTTCACTGCTAATGATTCGGCTTCCGTGTGGAGAGGACTGAGGCAGATCACCAACTATCGGCCTCAGGCTCCTAAAGGTCAGGATGACAAAGCCCTTTGTCAGAGACTGTCCCAACACTATGCCCGTTTTGACACCTCGTCATCTGTGTCCAACTCCCCCCCTCCCTCCAGCTCCACAGCCTCCACATTCCCTACTTCATTTAAGGCACCCCCCCCCTCCTCCCCCCCTCCCCTTATCATCAGTGAGCAGGATGTGCTCAAACAGTTCTCCAGACTGAACCCGCGCAAGGCCCCCGGCCCAGACGGCGTGTCTCCCTCCACCCTGAGACTCTGTGCGAAACAGCTGGCTCCTGTATTCACAGACATTTTTAACACCTCCCTTAAGTTATGCCACGTGCCATCCTGCCTCAAATCCTCCACCATCATCCCTGTCGCCAAGAAGCCACGGATCACTGGACTTAATGACTACAGACCTGTAGCGCTCACCTCTGTAGTCATGAAGTCCTTTGAGCGCCTGGTCCTGTCCCACCTCAAGTCCATCACCACCCCTCTCCTGGACCCGCTGCAGTTTGCCTACCGAGCCAACAGGTCTGTAGACGATGCAGTCAACCTGGCCCTCCACTCCATCCTGCAGCACCTGGACTCCCCGGGAACCTACGCCAGGATCCTGTTTGTGGACTTCAGCTCCGCATTCAACACCATCCGCCCCGCTCTGCTCCGGGACAAGCTGTCCCTGCTCAACGTGCCTGACTCCCTCTGCAGGTAGATCATCGACTTCCTGACGGACCGGAGGCAGCATGTGCGGCTGGGAAAGACTGTCTCAGACTATACTAGCATCAGCACCGGATCACCCCAGGGCTGTGTACTTTCCCCCCTACTCTTCTCCCTTTACACCAACTCCTGCACCTCCAGCCACCAGTCTGTCAAGTTGATCAAGTTTGCGGACGACACCACCCTCATCGGGCTCATCTCCAACGGCGACGAGTCCGCCTACAGGAGAGAGGTGGCCCAGCTGGCGTCCTGGTGCAGCAATAACAACCTGCAGCTGAACGCTCTGAAGACAGTGGAGATGATTGTAGACTTCAGGAAAGTCACTACTCCTCTGCCCCCCCTCACCCTCTCAGGCTCTCCCATCACCACTGCTGATTCCTTCCGCTTCCTAGGCACTACCATCACCAGGGACCTCAAATGGGAGCTGACCATCAGCTCACTCATCAAAAAAGCCCAGCAGAGGATGTTCTTCCTGCGGCAGCTGAGGAAGCTCAAGCTACCCACCAAGATGTTAGTGCAGTTCTACACAGCCATCATCGACTCCATCCTCACCACCTCCATAACCGTGTGGTACGCAGGAGCCACTGCCAGGGACAGACTAAGGCTGCAGCGCGTCGTGCGCACTGCTGAGAAGGTGATCGGCTGCAAGCTCCCATCTCTCCAGGATCTGTACATCTCCAGGACCCGGAGGCGTGCTGGCCGGATCATAGCCGATCCCTCACACCCTGGTCACGTACTGTTTGCCCCCCTCCCCTCTGGTAGAAGACTTCGGTCCATCCAGACTAAAACCTCCCGTCACATGAACAGCTTCTTCCCCTCTGCCATCAGACTGCTGAACACTAAGTGACTTATTGACTCTCGTGCACCATGTACAGCAGCTCAACCAGACTCATGTCAATCATGACTGTTTTCTTCCTGCATTACCGACTGCACTATATAGTTCTCCACAGTATCTGCTGCTGGCTAATATATATTTTAACTGTTGACCAGTATCACTTAATCTGATCCTACACTTTATTACATGTATAGTTTATTTCTCTTATCTTATCATGTTTAATGTTGCAGCATTGTACCGAGACAAATTCCTAGTTTGTGTACTACATGAACAATGGCAATAAACCTGATTCTGATTCTGATTCTGAAACAGGTAAGATTTAGAGAAACAAATATTTTCCTGACAAATCACTTTAATGATGTTTTTTATAAAATCAGATGATTAAACTTGACTTTCATTTTGATGGATGAAAATAATTATCTGGTAATTGAAATGTACACATTTCCTCAGCCTACTGCTGAGTTAGTTGCACCCTATACTGCCCTGATGGGAGCTCTAAGGAGACAGTGGGGGAGGAGTGGTTGTCAAAGAGGCATGTGGCGCCATGCTTCCACTCTGCTCCATACAGCCATGATGAAGTGGCCCAATCCATCTTGTTGGCTCCCAGTAAAGAACAGGCTCATTTGGCTGCTGAGCTGATGACAGATGGGCAACACTGCAACTTTTTCTCTCCAAAATGCCAGGACCCCTGCTTTTCAGATCTGTGGACTCAACTCTGGTCAGAGGGGATAGCAAGAGAGAGGGTGATGTCACCCAGTAGGATCCACTGCTGTTCAGCACAGTAATTTAAGCCTTTTATAAAAAAAAAAAAAAAATCTCTGAAGACAAGATGTGTCCAGATACTATTGCTACTGCCTACGGGAGTGGCCGACTCCAAAGGGAAGGTGTGCAACTTTGTTTTCTCCCTTAGTGAGCTTTGGTTTATTTGGTTAAAACACAGTAAATGCACTCAAGTGCACCCCATATAAATTAGACCAAGACCTGCAAATGAGGTGTTCTTGATTCCAATCATCTGGAGAACTCTGGCGCTGCCCCCCAGGAAAGAAAGCATACCAGAAATAAAATAGGTGATATTTTCAGCTGAAGAGAATGTCACACTTCAGAAAGATTAATGCACACCGCCTCCTGTGTTGTCTTGATATGCACTTTAATTTGAAGCTATAGCTTTGCTTTATTTTCAAACCTTTTTGTTGGTCTTGTACAATAAATGCAAGTAATATAACACATAACAGGGCTGGGAACCGATCAAAAATGTAACTAATTAATTGCATATTTTCTTTAATTAAATGTGACCCTCACATTCAACAAAAACATTGCTAGAGCAACATAAAACACCTGATAATCTTGATAGTGCATGCTCAATTTAAGAAATTTTATTTTAGATATTTGTAATATTCTTTTTCAGTTCATTCTAAAGAGGGAGTCAGTTTCTCTTCAAAACTGTCACTTGCAAATTGTTGTCACTTTTCCTGTTTTATTTTGAAATGGTCAGTGCTTCTATTTAAGGTAACTTTCCTAATTATCTCAACTCTTAAACACATGAACAAATGGAGCAATTCTTAACCGATTTTAAGAGCTCCTGGTCTTAATTTTTGAGTTAAAAGCTTTAATTCTCTTTATACTGGTGTTTGTGTTTTTCTCGACTCATTTTGATAGAAACCCCAGCTCTTTTCACACTTATGAGTGAGCAGCCCCAATCAGTGACACTAGGCTATGTATGTGCATGCTTTAAGTGAGGTGTGTGTGCAGAATGAGGTCTCTCTGAGTAACTTGGGATTAGTTTAGTGTGTTGTAAATTTAAATACTGAAAAAAGACCTACCCTTGTTTTAAGCTGAGCCAGCTGCTAAGACAAACCAGTTACCAATGCTGACATCTCAGCATTTAGCGAGGACATTCTCAAGTAGACATTTTAGAATGCTTGGATTTTTGTCCGTGCAAAAGGAAATTCAACCGAGGAGGAAACAATCCAAGTTTAAAGAACCCTGAAGCGATTCAGACCAAACAAACAGATGCAAAAACACTCTAAGAGGTGTAGTGCAGTCTAAACCAAACCATAATCCTTCCCTTTGTGGCTAAAACATAACCAGGGATTCCAAGCAGAATAAAACTGAGACTGAAAGAAAATAGTTTATTTAAAATAATGGTCCAAACAGGATCAAACACTATCACCTCTCAGCTGGCAACATCACCCTGTCCAGTGCCTTGAACCACCAATGCCAAATGGAGTGTTGCTGAGATCTAACAAAAAGGTATTAATTGATGCCTGAAGAGAAGAATATATTTGCATGAGTGTGCTGTGAGGAAAAAACCCACTGTAAGCTGTAGTTTGCTCAAAGCCCCCTGGAGAAGCCAAAAGGCTAAAAGAATTTTTAAGAGTACAGATGGAACCAAAATGTGCAATTTTGTTTTGAAATGGTAAGTGTTATGTTTGTAGAAAGGAAAGCTCACTTTAATATCCCTCACTGGAGTTTCACCGTGCTATTGGTGTTATAGTTTAGGTCTTTATGGCTGTATCTGAACCAGGATGGATTACTGCCATCACTGGAACAAGGTGTTCTAAATTAAATCACTAGAATCAATATCATGAATGACAAATGCTCATAAATTGAATTTGGTTAAGAAGTGGAAAAATGTGGATCGTGTCTGTGCTCATCACATAACTTTTCCTGCTTGTGATCATTTGACTAGTGCAGGGGTCTGCAACCCGTGGCCCTTGGCCCACATGCAGCCCTTCAGACTCCCATGCTGTGGGAGTTATATCTCAAATCAAAACATCCATCCATCCATCCAACCTCTACCGCTTAATCCTTTTCGGGCCATGGGGGAGGGGGGGGGGGCTGGAGACTATCCCAGCATCTTTGGGCAAGAGTCAGGGTACACCCTGGACAGATCGCCAGTCCATTGCAGGGCCAACGCAGAGACACAGACAACCATTCACTCTCACATTCATACCAAGGGACAATTCCCAATCCCCAGTTGATGCCAAATAACCTAACCTGCATGTCTTTGGCCTGTGGGAGGAAACCGGAGTACACGGAGTAAACCCACACAGACACGGGGAGAACATGCAAACTCCACACAGAAGGGTCACTGATGGTCTGGGGGTGGGATCAAACCCATGATGGTCAGGTCAGGGGTGGAATCAATCCCGTGACCTTCTTGCTGTGCTTTTACAGTGCTAACCACCGTGCTGCCCATATCTCAAAACACATGGAAATTAATGAAGTTCATTTTAATTATTTTATTTTTTAATTATTGTATATTGCAATTGGATACATTTCTCAATGGAAACACATACTTTTATGAACGTAAAATATATATATTTTAAATTATTTATTATGTTGTCAACCATGCTTGACTGCGTCACACCTGACTGCAGCTGCACATAGAGCCACTCAGCCTCTTCTCAGTGCATGTGGGCATGGACAGCAGCAGCTTCCTGCCACCCTCGGCAGGACATGAACAAATACAGAAAAAGTAAAATTATAGAGGAAAATTAAAGAGTTTAAGTCTGTGTGGACAGATTATTTGGTGTTCATGTATGGTTATGTGGAGAGAATTTCTCCATGAGAACACAAACAAGGAAAAACAGCCACCTTATTAGTGTCTACAGGTCTTACAGATTCTTAAATGTGATTTTCTAAAATCAACACCTAAATTATCCTTAAAAATGAGAAACAATCCTTGAATTCCTGCTCAATAACCTTAAAATTAGTTGCCTGCGCGATAAATGCTGGAGTCATAGACGTGACCGAAGTCTGAATTAGTGTGAATTTATTTTCACCGTCACAGCTCAATACATGCTGAGTGATGTAAAAATAAAAGCCCTCTACAGTGATTCAGTTTTCAGAATGGCTATTTTTGTTATGTGCTTTTATTATGAAACACCGTCAACTGGATATACAGTACTTGTCTGAAATCAGCAACATACAGCTGATAGTTTTTCCTCACAATCTGTAAATGAAAAAGAAAAAAATAGTGAAAAGAATTCATGTAGCTGCCAGCAGAACCAGCTTATTTTTTTAATTATTTTTTTTATTACTTATTTTGTACCCGTAGGTAGATTTGTTTTGCAGTCTGGTGACAAACCACCAGCTTCCGGTCGCTGCGTGCGCAAGCGCCCCTTAACTTCCTAACCTGCATGCTTTTGGCATGTGGGAGGAAACCGGAGAAATCCCAGAGTAAACCCACGCAAACACGGGGAGAACATGCAAACTCCACACAGATCACTGTTGGCCGGGGGCAGGGATCGAACCCACGATCTCACGGTCCCCGCAATCCCCCGGCCGAGGGTAAAACTGTGCTGCCACAGTGTTAACCACTGCGCCACCGTGCAGCCCAGCTTAGGTTGATTTAATAAATTTGTGTTTAAAACAAAGAATAATTTGTGTTTGATAAAATATTATTTCCTTATTTAAATCCATAAATATAAGAAAATGTTGAAAAGAGAGTTATCCAAGGCCAAATCTCAATCTCCTTCCAAAACCTTCAAACCCTCAGCCCTTGTAGACTTAAACCTTATTCATGCTGCATTTCCCCTGTGGTCTGCTTTGGTCCGCGGGCGCTTTGGACGAACCCGGCACGCACGCGGTGTTGTATATGCTCACTTTTTTCGTCTACCAGGCCAAGCAGTTGACGCATGAGCACAACTGTTATTTGTAGTTTCGCCCCAGCCCTATGGGTAGCGCAAATGTGCTAACACGCCAGTTTGTTGTAACAATGTGGTGATTAATAATTTATTTATTTATTTAGCGAATGCAAAGTCCTTAAGCCAAGCAGTTGCCTCCTGGTTTGCTGTATGGAGGGTGTGTAATCCTCCTTCCAGTCTTTGGAGTGGGCAAACCTCTATGATGTGTTCCATAGCTTGCTCCTCTCCACACGCGCACAGTGGGCTAGGGCTACTGCCCCATCTGTGAAGGCTGGCCAAGCAGGGGCCATGTCCAGTCCTGAAGCGATTGAGTGTAGACCACTGTCTCCTTGGGAGGTTGGTGCCCGGGACCTGTTGGTTGGAGTTTATCACCAGCTGTTTGTTTGGGACCTCCTTGGTCTCCCATTCCTCTTGCCAAGCTGTCTGGATGGTAAAGTCAGCTGGGGGAGGGTTTTTCCAAATCGGCAGTCTGGATGAAAGTCGAGCAGTGGGTGGGGTGTAGATATCTGCATGGATTGGTAAGTGAGGAAAATCTTTAACTTTTTGGAGCATCCTTTGAGTTAATGCTGCTCGCCGGATGTGTGGAGGGGCTATGTTTGACAGTACAGAGAGCCAGGGGAGTGGTGTTGAGCGGATTGTTCCAGTTATAGTTCTCATGGTTGAGTTGAGCTGGGTGTCTACATGGTGTGTGTAAGATGACCTGGACCAGACAGGGGCACAATATTCTGCTACAGAGTATGAAAGGGCCAGTGCTGAGGTACGCAGGGTGGAGACTGCCGCCCCCCATTTTGCACCAGCGAGCTTGCAGAGCAGGTTGTTTCGTACTTTCACCTTAGCAGCCGTCCCCTTTAGATGTTCCTTGAAGGATAAGGTCCTTTCAAGGGTCACTCCAAGATAAGTTGGATTTGGGGCATGCTTAAGCTTGAGTCCGCTCAGGTGGATGTTTAGTTCTCTGGCAGCTTTTGCATTGTGGAGATGGAATACACTGGAGACGGTTTTTGCTGGGCTTGGTTTTAGGCGCCAGATTTTGCAGAACTGGTCCAGTTTAGCAAGATCTTCTGTGAGCACCCGTTCCAGTGGTTCAAAGTCTGGTGCTTGGAATGCCAAACAGATGTCATCTGCATAGATGAATTTGCGGGATTTTGTAGTAGGCAGGTCGTTTATGTAGAGGTTGAACAGAGTTGGAGCTAGAACTGAGCCTTGTGGGAGTCCGTTTTTCTGCAATCTCCATGCACTTGTGTTCTGACTAAGGTGGACTCTGAACCTTCGGTTGGTCAGCAGGGTTTTTATAATTGCTGTTGCCCAAGCAGGGATCGCCTTTATAAGTTTCAGGAGGAGGCCTTTGTGCCAGACCATATCATAGGCGGCTGTAAGATCGAGAAACACAGCCCCTGTCTTCAGTTTGCTCTCGAAGCCATTTTCAATGAAGGTGGTTAGGGCCAGTACTTGTTCTCCTGTACTGCGGTCCTTGCGGAAACCTGCTTGATCCACACTTAGAATATCCTCTATTTCTGGGGAAATGCGTTGCAGTATTAGGCGCTCCATGATTTTGTAAGGAACGCTGAGTAGGGAGATTGGGCGGTAGCTTGCTGGTAGTTTGTGGTCTTTGCCAGGTTTTGGGATGGCAATGACCTTTGCTGTCCGCCATTTCTTTGGGATCGAGTTCGTTTGTGTGATCCTTGTGTAGAATTGTGTCAACCAGGTTAGGGCTCGGGGGCCAAGATTTTTCATGAATTCTGGGAAGATGTTATCGTATCTTGCTGCCTTTCCACATTTCAGGCCCTGTAGGACTTTCTCCAGTTCAGCAGCCTCGAAGGGTTCAGGGTTCGTTTCCTCTACAGGCATTTTTTGGTGTTTTTTTAGCTCAGTTGTAACTGCTCTTCTGGTGTCTTTGTCTTGGGGTGCTTTGGTGATAGTCAGTAGGTGGGATGCAACTTGGTTGGGTGTGACGGATGCTCGGCTTTGGCTAGGGGGCTTCTGTGCAGCTCCTAGGCGACGGATGAGGCTCCAACATTTCCTGCTAGAGTGCGTAAAGCTCCGGTCAGCAACTGTCTCCTCCCATTTCTTTCGCCGGGCTGTATTTAGCGAATCAATGAGATGGTCTGCTATCTCTGGGTCCCCTGATGTTTGATAGGATTGTAGGAGGGCAGCACTTTCTCCGTCCAAACATGGGACATAGAGGGGTCGGTAGCCTCGTGGGATTGCAGTATGGGCAGCCTTGAAGATTGCGCTGCAGAAGCGGTTGTATGCTTCATCTACAGTGATGGAGTGGAGTGGGATGGTAACAACGCTCCGGTCCAGAGTTTCACTGAATTTCTTCCAGTTGGCTTTGCGGAAGTTCCAGCGCATCTTCCTTGGGCTGTATATGACTGGAAGTTGTAGGCCAATGTGTACAAGCAGGGGCCGGTGTTGGCTGTGTGGAAAATCATCAAGAATGAGGATCTGTGTAGGATATGGCTCCCCATTCAAAGAGCTGACCCAACACAGGTCAGGAGAATAGTCCTTCTTCCACCTAGCAGAGTGGAAGGTTCCTCTTTGTTTGGGGTCGTATATCAAAGCAAGGTCATTTCTGGATGCCCAGTCTGAAAGTGCCTCCCCATCACTGTCCACTGCTGGGTACCCCCAGTCAGGGTGATGGCTGTTAAAGTCCCCCACATAGATGGCAGGGTGGAGTAGGGTGGGTAAGACCTGCAGATCCCAGTTGGCATTAGGGGGCTTGTACACATTGACAATATGGAAGCCACCAATGATTATGGTGTCTGAGAAATGTGTTGTTATCAGGTGATTTGCTTCAACTATGTCAGAACGCACATAGGTGGCACGTCCATGTTTAGCATGTAGAACATAGCACAGGAGGTCAAAGCCTTTGATGGTGAAGCGGCCAGCTTCCTCTGTGCCAATATGAGTCTCTTGGAGGCAGATTACATCAATCGAATGTTGGAAGGCGAGGACTTCGATAAGGCTTCGCTTGGCTGCAGATAGGCCTTCAACGTTTAGTTGTAATATGCGAAGGGCAGATCCTACCACAAAGTGCTTATTATAATTAATAATTATGATCAGGTATAAAAATTATTTAATTTGTACTAATGTATTGGAACCTGGTATGAACTCTGGGTTCATACACACAGAGAAACAGTTAATAAAACACTCGTGGGGGCACCAGCTCCTATCTAAGGAGCAATTTTAAGCTTTAACTTCACTTTATACCTGTTTAATCATTCAATAAATTAATTAATAATCAGTCTCAAAATTTCAGTGAATTCGATACTGGGGATTTTGACCAGACTCAGAATGAAATGAATTCCCAACAACTTCTCTTATTTTCACATATTTATTAAATGAAATGATGATTAAAAGACATTGCAATGATTTGCATTAATCGTTAAATTATACTTTTTTTTTTTTTTTTTTTTCTCGGCGCCACACGAGTAGGCTGCCTTTTTGCAACAGCGGCTCGATTCCGAGTCTTTTTCCCTTCCTCTCTCTTTTGATTCGTCTTTTTTTTTCACCCCACTTATATCACGGACACACAGATCGTCCCAAATGTCTCCTGAGCCGGTGGACGGAGCCACTGTTTATAGCAGGATACAATACAGCAGGGAAGAGCTGCTAGCATTCAACCGCCACCCGGTCCCATTGGAAAAACTCGACATACCGAGAGAACTGAGGCGAAAACACCGCGGCTGCCGGGCTGGAGTAAGGCGGAGGACAAAAAATATAAGGTACAGACCCTCCCTTCCATCTGTTGTCATGGGAAATGTACGGTCGATACTGGGAAAGTTAGATGAGCTAGCGGCTATCTCCCGTTATGATAGCACATACCGGGAGTGCTCTCTCCTTTTGTTTACTGAGACGTGGCTAACTGAACTAGCAGCAGATGCTAACATTGAGCTGGAGGGTTTTCACATGATACGAGCTGACCGAACACCAGACAGTGGCAAAACTAGGGGCGGTGGAGTGATAATGTATGTTAACAACAACTGGTGCAGACCGGGACATATCACTGTTAAACAACGACACTGCAGCAAAGACATTGAGTTGCTAGCTGTTAGCATGAGGCCTACATATCTCCCGAGAGAACACTCACACGTGATCTGCATTGTTGTTTATGCAAATCCGACGGCGAACGCTGGGACAGCGCGTGACGTCATCCATTCAGTAACCAGCAGGCTGCAGACAGAACACCCAGATGCTCTTCTCCTCATCTCAGGCGATTTCAACCATGTTTCACTATCTCCCATTCTACCCACGTTCACCCAGTATGTCACATGCCACACTAGAGACAATAAAACACTGGATTTATTCTACGCAAACACTAAGGAGGCATACACCTCATCACAACTCCCCCCACTCGGGAGATCGGATCACAACTTGGTTCATCTCCGGCCGGTGTACAAACCCCTAGTGCACAGACAACCTCCGGCCATGCACACTGTGGAGTTATGGTCTGAGGAGACAATGGACACTCTAAAGGACTGTTTTGAAGCCACCGCCTGGAAGCAGCTCTGCGATCCACATGGTGAGGACATCGATGGCCTCATTCACACCTTCACGGGCTATCTCAGCTTCTGTGTGGACAAATCCGTTCCCACCAAGACCATACGGCGTCACTCAAACAACAAACCCTGGATCAACCCTGAGATAAAAACACTTCTGAGAGAGAAGAAGAGGATCTTCAGGTCGGGGAACAGGGAGATGCTGAAGTCCGTACAGAGGGAGCTGAGGAGAAAGATCAGAGAAGGCAAGGACAGCTTCAGGAAGAAGATGGAGGACAAGCTGCAACAGAGCGACATCAGCGGGGTCTGGAGAAACCTCAAAACCATCTCGGGGCTCCAGAATACCTCCCCCCAGGCCACGGGGGGGCAGGGAGTGGGCGAACAACCTGAATCTGTTTTTCAATAGATTTGACCAACCGCCCTCCCCCCTGTCTGCACAACAACCACTGCTGCCTCTAAAGAAATCAAGTCCTGCTGCCCACTCCCCACTCCACCAACACCCCCCACTCCCAACACACAGCCCCCCATCCTGACCCTGACCGAGACCCAGGTGAGGACGGAGCTGAGGAAGATCAAAGCGAGGAAGGCGCCGGGACCGGACGGCATCAGCGCAAAGCTCCTCAAGTCCTGTGCAGACCAGCTGTGTGGGATTGTGACGTATATCTTCAACATGAGCCTGAAACTGGGGAGGGTACCACAGCTGTGGAAAACATCTTGTGTGGTACCTGTACCAAAAACTTCCCACCCCAAAGACCTGAACAGCTACAGACCGGTGGCCTTGACGTCCCACTTGATGAAGACCCTGGAGAGACTGCTCCTTGCTCACCTCCGCCCCCTGGTGGAACCAGCGATGGATCCACTCCAGTTCGCCTACCAGCATGGCATTGGGGTGGAGGATGCGGTGATCTTCCTCCTTCACCGTTCTCTGTCCCACCTGGAGAAGCCCGGGAAAATGGTGAGGATCATGTTCTTTGACTTCTCCAGTGCTTTCAACACCATCCAACCGATGATCCTGAAGGACAAGCTGCTGCGAGCAGGGGTGGACCAGCACCTGTCATCATGGATCCTGGACTACCTCACGAACCGGCCTCAGTTTGTAAGAACCCGGGACTGTCTGATGACACGATCATCAGTAGCACGGGGGCCCCCCAGGGAACGGTGCTGGCTCCCTTCCTGTTCACTCTTTATACTGCAGACTTCTCACACAACACAACACACTGCCATCTACAGAAGTTCTCTGATGACTCTGCGATCGTTGGCCTCATCTCCAATGGAGATGAAGCTGAGTACAGAGGGCTTATCCAGGACTTCGTGGACTGGTGCCATCGGAACTGCCTCCAGATCAACGCGAGGAAAACTAAGGAGCTGGTGGTGGACTGCCGCAGGCATGGGCAGCCCCTCACAGCACCAGTAAATATACAGGGAACAGACATCGAGATGGTGACATCCTATAAGTACCTGGGTGTTCATCTGAACAATAAACTAGACTGGTCACACAATACTGACGCACTCTACAAGAAGGGACAGCGCAGGCTGTTCCTGCTGAGGAGACTCAGGTCTTTTGGTGTACAAGGGGCGCTGCTGAAGTCATTCTATGACACGGTGGTGGCATCAGCCATCACTTTTGGAGTGGTCTGCTGGGGCAGTGGCATTACTGCAGCCGATAGGAAGAGACTGAACAAACTGATTAAGAAAGCTAGCTCTGTCCTGGGGCAGCGCCTTGATCCGATGGAGGAGATAGGACAGAGAAGGACGGTGGCTAAACTGTCATCTCTGCTGGAGTCCGAGTTCCACCCTATGCAGGACATACTGGATGCACTGAGGAGCTCATTTAGCAGCAGACTACATCATCCCAGGTGCACAACCGAGAGGTTTCGTAGGTCCTTCCTACCAACGGCTGTCAGACTGTACAACCTAAGCAGGGCTGCTCGCAGAAATAGCAAAAAGACGTAACAAACTAATAGTTTTTTGAATGCAAAAGATGCAATAGACTTACACAATGGTCCCCTCCGGCATACAACTAGGAACATACCGGTCGCTATGGAGGGTGAGAATATGTATGGGCACATAATCATACCATGTAGGATAACTAAGTAGACGGTTATGCTGTTTCATCCCATCTAGCAACAATGCTCTGCACTGTGTGTGTTTATATATTTACATATTTATTCCATCTAGCTACAATGCTCCGCACTGTGTTTTTATATATCTACATATTATTCCATCTAGCTACATTGCTCCGCACTGTGTGTGTTTATATACTTGCATATTTATTCCACCTAGCTGCAATGCTCCGTACTGTGGGTGTTTATATATTTACATATTTATTCCATCTAGCTGCAATGCTCTGCACTGTGTGTTCACACTGGCTTTTCCCTGCACTGTGTGTTCATATACTCATATATTTATTCCATCCAGCTACAATGCTCTGCACTGTGTGTCTGTGTGTGTGTGTGTATATATTTATTTTATAGTAATATGTACATATGTATATTAGCCGCTCTTGCTTGCTTGTTTTTTTTCTTGCCTTCTGATTGTTGCTCTGAGTGTTGCTATCCCTGTGCTGTTGCAATCCTGGAATTTCCCCGTTGTGGGACTAATAAAGGCTTATCTTATCTTATCTTATCTTAAATGATAGATTAGCCATGTAAACATTTGTAGAACCAGGGTTAAAATGTAAACTGAATTTAGATCAGTTTGAGTTAACAGATTATGGAAAACATAACGCAAATTTATGGGGAAAATTAAATTAATTATATGAAAGTTCTGGATTACTCTTAAGAAAATGAAAATGGGATTTTAATGAAAAGAAAAATTATGTTAATCACTCTTTAATTTGCATCTGATTAGATACTCAATTATTATCAAACCTTAGACGTTTAACTCAGCAGATGAATCAGAATATTGCTCACATGACTGGCGTGATGGTCGATTTTCTCTCAGCGGCGTCCTAACCTCAAGATTTCGTGGATGTTATGGGAAAATATCTGCCCGCAGATATTTCAGTGTCCACAGTTCGACCTTTATAGTCAAGCGGTCAACAAGGCTGGATTTTGACTGTATGACTCACGGTTGGAGCTTAGGTCGAAACAGATGGTGATGATGGCTTTTTCAATGCTTGGTAACAAGGCTGCACGTCCTTCTTTGTCTCCGCTGGCAAGCTCTTCAGGCCGCTGTGATGGCAAGCGGCTTTCCCAGGAATCCGTCGCCTCTCAAGAGGGCATTCGAAAATAATTGAAGTATCTCATCCAATGGCAAATTAAGAGATTTTTGGACTCTAGATAAAAGAACTTCTGGTGTGGGAATGGTCAATAAAAAAAATATAAAAATAAAGTCAAGATTAAAACTTAAATTAAAATTAAAACGGTGGTTTACAGAAAGTTTAACAGGTGAAAAATTGTAGAAATGGAGACGTCCAGGATTGGAGTTTTTAACTCCTAATTAGAGTTGAGCTCAAGAAAGAAAGAATTAAGTCCTAGACGTTTGAGAAAAAAACCCCATTAAGGTACACAAAGTTACAGAACACAAAGTTACGAGTTACCTGCTCTGTGATCGTAGGAGAAAAAAAAAACAAGTGGGAGAAGGCTTCTTTGTTAGGGCAGTGAAGTCCCTTTGTTCTCCCGAAAAGATCTCTGCTGTGTAGACAAAGTGAACAGGACAAAGGACAAGAGACAAAAGAGGAAGAAACAAGGGGTCTCCCTCCTTTTATAACTTCAGTCGAGTTTTCGCAGGCTTCCTGGTTGACAGGAGCTCAGCCAATAGGCTTCCTTCGTGGGCTGGCTTTACGAACTTTAGTCCAATAAACAAACAGTCTTTTGTCTGGACCCTGAGAGAGCTGTTGTCATGCAGAGATTGGTCGCGATGGTCACATGATTTAAGATACTTTTTTGGCAAATCTTATACACACATCTTAATATTCATCTATGCCTTTGTATATAAAACTTGTGGCAACCTGGGGAGTGCATAATGGTTTACCACCTTAGACAGGAACAAAGGACGTGAAGTTAACCTTTTGTGTGTGAGAAGTTTCTAGATGCCCTAGTAAGATAACAGGGAGCTGTCAAGGATGAATGGACTGACTGCAGTCGGGGGAGATTATCTTTTGTGTGTGATGAATGGACTGACTGCAGTCGGGGGAGATTATCTTTTGTGTGTGAGAAGAGTCTAGAAGGATGTCATGTTATTTAAGGGAAGAGTTCCTACTTGTATGCCATTCTGTCTATGCTCCTCGTGTGAGTCGTGTAATAAACCGCTTGAACCAAATCAGCCTAATTTTTTACACGCTCCACACTGGTGACCCAAGACGAATCATGGAATACGACGGAAGATCCCCGGAGCCAACCTCGACTGGAAGCCCCAGCTTCACGTGCGCTGTAGCTATCAAACTACCTGATTTTTGGCAGCGCAATCCATGCTCCTGGTTCCACCTAACCGAGGCGCAGTTCGCCCTCCGAGGGATATCGGCGGATGATACGAAATTCTACTATGTAGTCGCAGCGCTCGATGCCAGCACGGCTCAGCACATTGAGAGCCTGCTTGATCAGCCACCAGCCGACGGCAAATATGACGCGCTGAAGGCTGCCCTCATCCAGCACTACACGCTCTCGAATTGTGAGAGAGCAGAGAGGGTTCTGACGCGGACCGAGTTGGGAGACGGTTCGGCCGTGGACATGATGGAGAAGATGCTGAGGTTAAAGGGCACAGACGACGACCACTTCATCTTCACCCACATTTTCCTCAGGAACCTTCTGACAGTGGCGAGAGCAGCCCTGGCCAATTCGTCATTGCTGGCCAAACGGGACTATCGTGCGCTAGCCCGAGAGGCAGACCGGATCATCGTCGCCACCAAGGCTTTCGTGACCATTGCGGCAGCGACGGAGCCTGGCACGTCGACACGAGGAGGCGAGGAGCCGCCGACGGCAGCAGCAGAACCACCGACGGCAGCAGCAGCGGGGACCAAGGAACGTGGAGGTGACACGCTTTGCTTCTACCATCGCCGCTTTGCAGAGAGGGCACGCAAATGTATACCACCGTGCCAGTTCAAGCGCTTGGGAAACGCCAAGACCGGGGGTCGGTAGCAGCCGCGACCCTCAGGGAGGAGAACAAGCTGCTCTATTTGACGGACGCACGCTCGGGGAGGCATTTCCTCGTGGACACCGGCGCACAGAGGAGTTTCATCTGGCCGACCTACGCTGACCGGCTGGCAGGAGCCAGCGGCCCCGAGATGGTAGCAGCAAATGGCTCAGACATTAAGACCTTTGGTGAGAGGACTCTGCTCTTGTCTCTACATGGTCTTACATTTGAATGGACTTTTGTTGTAGCAGCATTGGATTACCATATACTGGGGGCTGATTTTCTATGTGCACATGGGTTGTTGGTAGATATGGCTAACAGGCGCCTGGTTAATGCACTGTCTTTTGACTCTCTCCCCTGTATAGCTCGAGTGACCCGGCCAACAGCACAAGCCAACGTCACAGCAGCATGCGGTAAGTTCCACACACTGCTCGCTCAGTTCCCAGCACTCACAGTCCCGACGTTTTCAGCAGCTATCGCTAAACATGGGGTGGAGCATTTTATCACCACCACCGGGGCGCCCGTTTTTGTAAGACCTCGGCGCTTGGACGCAGCTAAACTGGCCATAGCGCGCGAGGAGTTCGCTAACCTAGAGAGGTTAGGCATCATCAGGCACTCAAACAGCCCATGGGATTCCCCGCTACACATGGTCCCTAAAGCTGAAGGTTCGTGGCGACCTTGCGGCGATTTCCGCAGGTTAAACAACGCTACAGCGCATGACCGCTACCCAATTCCCCACATTCAGGATTTTTCCGCTCACCTTGCAGGAGCGTGCATTTTTTCTAAGATAGATTTGGTCCGTGGTTACCACCAAGTCCCAGTGCGCGCTGAGGACATACCCAAAACAGCGGTAATAACTCTGTTTGGTTTATTTGAGTTCTTGCGCATACCGTTTGGGCTTAAAGGGGCAGCACAGACGTTCCAACGCATGATGGATGCAGTGCTGCACGATCTCCCTTTCGTGTTCGTCTACCTGGACGATATCTTGGTAGCCAGCGCGTCCGAAGACGAACACGAAACCCACCTCACGACGGTTTTCCATAGGTTGGAAGAGCACGGTTTAATAATCAACCCAGCGAAATGTCAGTTCGGGGTGACGGGGATTGATTTTTTTAGGGCACCGCGTCTCTCCCGAAGGAGCGGTTCCGCTGCCTGACAAAGTGCGCGCAGTGACAGATTTTCCCCGACCACAAACGGTCAGGGCGCTACAAGAATTTTTGGGAATGGTGAACTTTTATAACCGTTTCCTTCCCCGCGCAGTGCAGCTCATGCAGCCATTGTACGCTGTGCTCAAAAAACAGAAACCCGCAATTAAGGTCGAATGAACCCTGGAACGAGAGCAGGCGTTCTCGGAAGTTAAAGCAGCCCTGGCAAACGCCGCATTGTTGGCACATCCAGACCCAACGGCTCGCATAGCCCTCACCACTGACGCCTCAGATGTGGCCATAGGGGCTGTTGTGGAGCAGCGCGTCGCCGGGTCTTGGCAGCTGCTTGCCTTTTTCAGCAGAACCTTGCGCGACAATGAACGTAAATACAACGCGTTTGACAGAGAGTTGCTGGCTCTCAACCTGGCCATTCGCCATTTCCAGTTCTGGCTGGAAGGGCGCTATTTTACTGCGTTCGTTGACCATAAGCCACTAACATTCGCAATGGCCAAAGTTTCAGAAACTTGGTCGGGCCGGCAGCAGAGGCAGCTGGCCGCGATCTCAGAGTTTACTACTGATATTCAGCATGTGTCGGGCAAACTGAATGTAGTGGCAGACTGCCTCTCTCGCGCCATTGTGGCCCCGGTCTGTGTAGGGTTGGATTACGCAGCCATGGCCGCTGAGCAGGCCAGTGACGTGGACGTGCGCACGCTCCAGTCTGGACCAACAGGGTTAAGGCTGGAGAAGAGGATGCTGCTTAACGGCATTCCCCCCTTAATCTACAACGTCTCCACGGGTCGCCCACGGCCTGTGGTTCCGGCCGGTGGCGCCGCCACGTGTTTGAGTCGGTTCACTCTTTGGCACACCCAGGGGTGCGCGCGTCGGTCAAAATGGTAGGAGAGAAATATGTGTGGCCGGGCCTTCGCAAACAAGTGAAAGAGTGGGCGGCAGCCTGCGTGGCGTGCCAACGAGCCAAGGTTCACAGACACACCAAGGCTCCTTTGGAGCTGTTTCGCATCCCGGCTAAGAGGTTTGACCTTGTCCACGTGGACCTCGTAGGCCCACTTCCGCTATCACAGGGGTACACGCATCTCCTGACAATAGTGGACCGCACCACACGCTGGCCAGAAGCGGTTCCGCTGGTGGCAACCACGGCCGAGGAGGTGGCGCGCGCGTTTTTAACAGCATGGGTGGCGCATTTTGGAGTTCTGTCGGACATTACATCCGACAGAGGCTCTCAATTTGTTTCTGAACTCTGGTCAACCATGGCCCGCAGCCTAGGTGTCTCAATTCACCGCACAACCGCGTACAACCCGCAGGCAAATGGGTTATGCGAACGTTTTCATAGGTCGTTAAAAGCGGCTCTGAGGGCTTCACTGACGGATGCAAACTGGGTAGACAGGCTACCATGGGTTTTATTGGGGTTACGTTCTGCGCCTAAAGAGGATCTGGAAGCTTCCCCAGCAGAACTCGTTTTTGCACAACCACTCCGGCTGCCTGGGGAGTTTCTGCCAGATAATCCTGCACTGGGCAGCTCCCCGTCTCAGCTGCTGCAGCGTTGCATAGACTCAAGCACGCTACCGGGCCCTGCCCACCACAGTTTTCCGTGCGTTTTTGTGCCTAAAGCTTTGAAAAACACAGAGTTCGTGTTTGTCAGACACGACGCCCCCCACCCCCCACTGCGCCCACCTTATGATGGACCGTTTAGAGTGCTGGAAACAGTGGATAAGCATTTTTTGCTAGATTTGGGGGGTAGGAGGGAAAAACTTGGCATAGACAGACTCAAATCTGCTTTCGTTGTGGCTGACGAGCAAGTGCTGTTGGCGAGGGCCCCTCGGCGTGGAAGACCCCCACGGGGTGCTTCCCAGAGAAAAGATTCTCCAGAGTACCCACACGGACAGTCAAAAAGTTTTCACCCCCAGACATCAGCCCCCCAGCATGGCAGCGCCACGGAGGCAGCGAATCCTGGCTACAGCAGATACGGCAGAAGACTGAAGCCCAAGCAGCATGCGGACTGATGTTGATTGTTCTACAGCATGTGGACTGATGTTAATGGTTCTATCACAGCATGTGGACTGTTACCCTTTTGTCCTATCTAAGTTGCTGGGGTGGTGGTGGTGTGGCAACCTGGGGAGTGCATAATGGTTTACCTCCTTAGACAGGAACAAAGGACGTGAAGTTAACCTTTTGTGTGTGAGAAGTTTCTAGATGCCCTAGTAAGATAACAGGGAGCTGTCAAGGATGAATGGACTGACTGCAGTCGGGGGAGATTATCTTTTGTGTGTGATGAATGGACTGACTGCAGTCGGGGGAGATTATCTTTTGTGTGTGAGAAGAGTCTAGAAGGATGTCATGTTATTTAAGGGAAGAGTTCCTACTTGTATGCCATTCTGTCTATGCTCCTCGTGTGAGTCGTGTAATAAACCGCTTGAACCAAATCAGCCTCATTTTTTACACGCTCCACAAACTAAGCTAACCTTAGTGATTCATGCAACTTATAACCAGTGCTTATAAATTAACATGCAGGAATAAACATTCATTTAAAGGGCCTATATCATGCTATTTTAAGCCTTTCAGAGTAAACTATATGCATGCACTGTATGTGATAGTATATTACCTTTGGTACACTGGAGAATGAATTTCTTATGAAATATGAGTTATTTTCACGAGCCCGGAAGTAAGATGCCTCGATCTCTGAGGCGCTGCCTCTCCTTCTTGTGGCTGCCGCCCATTTCATGACGTAACCCCTGAGCTGGCTGCTGCAGCATGTCGCTGGGTTCCGCCCATGAAAACAACATCTACAGTAAACTTTAGAAAAGATGGACGAGCATGTTGAACTCTTTAGCCTCCTGCTAGTATTTTAGCCTATAATATTATTCTTATGTAGTGTATGGTTAATCACGTTTAATATTATGATTTTAGCCTCTGCATTCTGGTCTATTTTGACCATTTCTGAAGAGTAGGCTCTTCTTTAGGAAAGCTGAACAAACTCCTAAATCTCTCACAGCCAAAGACACATTTACGCCACTTAGAAGACATTGTCTTACGTAAAAAAGCAAACAGTTGTTGTCACTGAGCAGATTAGGTGCGAGAGGAACTACTTCGTCACAGCGTCAATGCTAAAGTGAAAGAGTTTTGCCGATCACCACTCCGTTTGCTGCGCGGAGAAAGTGGGTGTGTGCGTTAGCCTGGGGGCGGTGCTGGCAGCACAGGCACTTCCTGGAGTGGGCAGCTCACCCACGTTCAGGGTATCGGGGTTCAGGGTTCAGGGTATCGGTATAGGGCTCAGGGTACGTATCAGGGACAGGGCAGAGCAGCAGCTCAGACAGCAGGGTTGAGGAGGAATACTCAGAGATGCGTGAATGGAGCAAAATACCACTTTGGGGGTGTTTTGGTGAGGAATTAACGTTATAACATGCTTAAAAAGCTCAAAAAAGTTGATTTTGCATGATATAAGCCCTTTAAACATTTTAGCATGCACATATCTAAAATCAAGGATTAATATATTTCAAACCCATTATTGTCCACATCAAACATCAGGGTCCAGTTGCTTTTCTTGGTGTCCTGGAAAAAGAGGAAGATGTTGAGAAGTGAGTTAACACAGATGTGATTAAAAGCTTCACTGGTTAACTCCAGCATGTCCCAGAGTTGCCAGCAGAGGACAATGTTGAGCTGTGGATCTTTGTAGGCCATGAGGCACTCCACAAGAGTCTGTTCTATGTCTACAAGTTTATGGGCCATAAAAGTTCAAGAGGAAGTGCATTAGGGTGAATTCCTGAGACTGGTTTAACAAAGGAATATGAGTTCAGTTGTGGCCTGGGGATGAAAGAGCAGTTCTTGACTGTCCTTTTCCTGGGTGAAACAATGTCTTTAAGCTGAAGAATAATTTTATTGATGAGCCAAAGTGAGATGATGCTACATTGTTCACCAGCTATAAACACGAGAGCAACGCACATTTTTTTGTAGCAACAGCAATGACGTCATTTCAAGGAAAAGGAGGAATTACCATTTTCTAGTGCTCTTCTCTGCTCAAGCTGCTGCAAAAAGATTCATGTATGTCTATTCTCGTCTTCTGTGTCCTTGTTGTCTTCCTTGTCTACTTTGTCTTTGTATGCTGTGTTGGTAGCGCCACCTCGTGAATGGGATGTTCAGTCTTGCACATGCGCTGTCAATGCATTCAGGTTGTGGGCAAGCCGCACGGTCATAAAATTTGGGCTGCACGCAGTTGTCCGCAGAAGAGCCCTGTGGACACTAGCTGACTAGAGACAATGACATAAAATTCATCACACAAGGTTTCTGGTTGCACGTACATGGACAGTGGAGGTGTAGCATTAATCCAGCTTTAGGCTTCCACCATCAGTAGTGCTCGAGTGTGTGAGTCTGTGAGGGGATGAAGTGGCTCAAAATGGTAGAAAAGGGACACACTTTATTACCTTGGCAACACTAAAAGTTTTTTTTTTAAATTTATTTTATCAAAAGGATTAGGAAACAAAAATAGTGTACGTTATGTCGTATCTTGTAGACAATGAGAAGGCCAGGAGTAGAGCTGAACACTATTAAATCAACTGGGCTCAGTACACCCGACCACACATGCAGCCGCTTGCCAGAGGAAAAGCAGAAGAGAGCGCCCTTCTGCCAGCAGCCCCTCTTATACCACCGGAGATGGCGGAACCGGAAACGGGGGCCGCCATCCGGTACCACCCAAATAAGAGCTCCTTTATGAACAATAATAACACAGAATAAATACTTCACACCCCCCCCCCCACACACACAATAGACTGAAACACAGACACAATCAACCCACCCCAATTTCGAACCCGAATCATCCGCTAAACATAACTAAACTCAAATCACTAAAAGGGGCCTATGAAATTCACACTAAAACTAAGGGGGGACGGGTAGACTGCCATCCTACCCCCCACACAGTGAGGCGGATTATTCTGCCGCCTATGCTACTAAAGTCCATATAAAAAAACTGCCATGTTTCCTATACAAAATACTAAATGAAAACAATCCCCAAAGCTATTAACACAGAACACAATGAACAACTAAAACACACCCATGACTCGATAAGGATGACCCGTGACCCCCCCCCAGACCTTCACCATCAGTCCACCCCTGGTGGCAGTCCGCTTCCCGGACCACTGCTGGTCACCTCCTCCTCGGAGCGTCTCCTCCTCCACACTTCCGAGTGTTACAACCGTCTGGAGTGGTGCCCACTCGTCTTCTTCGGAGCGTGCCGTAACTCATTGGGATGGCGCCACGTGCCATCCGACAGCAACAGGTATTGATCGTGCCACTCACCTATCACCTGCAGCTGACCCTGGTACCGCCCTGTGTCCCGTTTCTGTCTCACCCGCCTGGACCTCACCTCCACCCGAGCCCGAACCCAGTCTGCGACTCCAAGTGGGGCTTTGCACGGCCTGCGGTGTTTCCGCCTGGCACCCACACTTCCAGTGCCACTCGGTCCTGCCTCGATAGCTTGTTGATCCGTTGCTGACCCCGCCCCTGTGGTCCTGTGTTCACCAGTCCTCCATGGCCGTGCTCCTGGAACATCCAAGACCATCATTTGGGCTCCGCTTGTCACCGTAGGTCCCCCCCATGCCGCATGGCGCCCACATCCAGGGCAGCTTGGACACTGGCACCGGGGTCCTATCACGGTGACCCTGAGTGCAATGCAGCCTGTCCACTCTCCAGAGTGCCCAGAAATGGTTCATCCCACACTGCATCGTCCCGGACCCTCGGAACCGGTCAATCCCCCAGTCCACCACCTGACCACTCCTCACCAGCGCCGCTCCTAATGGAGAATCCAAGGCCATTAAACAAGTTGCAGCCCATGATGTTAGAGCTGTAGGCCGTGAGGATGAACTCCACAGCGGCCATCATCGCCAACTTGTACTGAGTCGTTAGCATGATGGTACCTACTGCGGCCAACCGTCCTCCTCTATAGCCGCAAAGCGGCGCCGTGAAACTTCCAATCCTATAGTGGGGAAAACACTCTCTGACTGTAGCCCAATTAAGCACAGAACTCTCCGCTCCTGTGTCGACCAACATTGGTACTGGAACTCTATCCAAAACAATTGTGCAGCGCGTGCACCCATCGGTCGTCGGGGATACCGTGTGAACCACCGTTGGACAGGGAGTTGAGGTCCTGCATGGGCTGTCTTGCCCAGCTGACTGGCACATCCTTGTGAAATGGTGGAGACGGCTGCAATTTTTACAGCACTTTCCTCTTGCCATACACTCTCTGGCCTTGTGGCGGTGCTTCATGGACCCACAACCATATATTGTATATTGGCAAAGGATAAAAGAAAATGATCCTGAAAGTTCAAGGCTGTGTGTGTTTCCAGGGTCTTTAACGGTTTTCATGAAACTTCTTAAAATAAAATCTCAGTTCTGTTTTAAACTATTGCATTCTCCTTCATTTTTGCCCATCTACATTTATAATTATAATATTTTCTTATTGAAATAAAGGGGATCAAATTATTCTTATTTCATTTTCAGGGTTACCATTTTAACCCTTCTCAGCTCATCACAAGTGAGCTGAGAAGGTAGTTCTTGCAGAGCTTAGCCATAAGCATCCATAGGCGGTGAGTGTGTCCTTCCAACTGCATGGCAGCAGCGCCAAGTGAGAGATGTAGTGACGTAGATCGGGCTTAAAAGTGTATTCCACAGTTTTAGACAGATAGATAGATACATACTTTATTTCGAACAAAAATGTAAAACAAAACAAAACAAATGACAAATGCAATAAAGTAACAGTATACAGTGTTTGAAAGGGAGAAGGAAGAAGTGAACACTTATTAATTCCAATTCCTCTTTTCCATAAATACACCCATGTGAATTATATACAAATTACCACATTTAAGACCCCAAGTAAACAATTAACTGTATTTTGTACATATCAACATTAACACCCATCCATCCTAACATACATTGATGTCCATACCTCAAAACCAGCCTCAAACAACACAGATATACACAGTACTGTCCCACTCACCATTCCTTAGTGTCCCAGAGTGAGCATAGTGAATCGTACATATAAATAATACCCTTCTAACATATATCATTTCAGCAAATAATGTTTATACCTCTTTTTGAATTGATTTCTGTTTGTACATAGTTTCAGTTCCAGCTCCAGACTGTTCCACAAATCCATCCCACAGACAGATATGCACATACTTTTCTTAGTTGTTCGTATCTTGGGTTTTGTAAAGTTTAAGTCTCCTCTCAAATTATAATCATTGTCTCTTTTTTTAAATATTTTTTGTATATTAGTTGGGAGTTGATTATTAATTGCCCTGTACATGACTTGTGCTGTCTTAAATTTAACTAAATCCATGAACTTTATGACATGTGACTTTAAAAACAACGAACTGGTATGGTCTCTATATCCTACATTATTTATTATCCTTATAGCTCTTTTTTGTAATGTGCATATTGGTTGTAGGTTGGTCTTGTAGGTGTTTCCCCAAACTTCTACACAGTAGTTAAGATAAGGTAGAAACAGTGAATTGTACAGTAAGAACAATGATTTATAGTCCAAGATGTGTCTTGTCTTCCCCAGTATCCCTATACATTTTGCCAACTTGGCCCGGATGTGACTGATGTGAGGTTTCCAGCAGATTTTATTGTCTAGCATCACCCCCAGAAACTTATTTTCCTGTACTGTTCCTATTCTGGTATCATCTATCGTTACCATTATTTCATGATTTATTTTATAATTTCCAAACAACATAATCTTTGTTTTTTTCAGATTTAGAGATAATTTATTTTTGTTGAACCACTGTGTTAACTTTTTCATTTCAGTCGTGACCACCTCTAAAACCTGCTGCAAATTCTCACCAGTGCAAAGGATATTTGTGTCGTCCGTAAACAAAATAAATTTCAGAATTTTTGATACTTGGCATATGTCATTTATATACAAAATAAAGAGTCTGGGTCCCAAAACTGACCCCTGGGGCACACCACAAGAGATGTCCATGAAGGGTGATTTGTGCTCACCAATTTGTACAAATTGTTGTCTGTTACTTAAATAACTTTCCACCCAACTCAGTCCGACCCCTCTTATCCCATACCTTTCCAGTTTCCTTAGTAGTATTCTGTGGTCAATGGTGTCAAAAGCTTTCTTTAAATCTATAAATACTCCTACAGCAAACTTTTTTTTTATCTATACAACTTGTAATTTCTTCAGTAAGTTCAATCAGTGCCAAAGATGTAGATTTATCTGCTCTGAAACCATACTGACTGTCTGTAAGGAGGTTGTGTTTTTCAATGAAATCATCTAGTCTCTTAGTGGAGATTTTTTCAAGTATTTTGGAGAATTGTGAGAGTAAAGAGACTGGCCTGTAATTTGTGAAACAATGACTGTCTCCTGTTTTGTATAGAGGTATTACTTTTGCTATTTTCATTTTGTTTGGAAATTTACCAGTTTGAAATGACAGGTTACAGATGTGTGTGAGTGGCTTAACAATTCCTTCAATTACTTTTTTCACTATTGTCATGTCAATTTCATTCCAGTCCGTTGATTTTTTGTTCTTAAATTTACTCACAGTCTCAATAATTTCCTTTTCAGTAACTGCACCCAAAAAGATCGTGTTTGGATTTCTATATTCTATTTCATTTACAGAAGCACTGTTGTTTGTTTCTGGTATCACTACTGATTTTGCTAATTCAGGACCAACGTTTACAAAAAATTTATTGAAACCACTGACCACATCCTCCATATTATTTATCAAATTGCCATTTTCAATAAAATATTCTGGATAATTAGCATTCTTAGGTCGATTACTAATAATCCCATTGAGTACTTGCCATATTCCTCAAAGTTATTTTTATTATCCTCTAATATTCTGTTGTAGTATTCTTTCTTACAGGTCCTCATTATATTAGTAAGCTTATTTTTATATCTTTTATATTTGATCTCAGCCTCCACCATCCTGCACTTAATGAATTGTTTATATAATGTATTCTTCTTTTTACATGCATTTATTAACCCCTTGGTGACCCAAGGAATATTTTTCTTTTGTTGTCTGTCACTGTATTGTTTTATAGGACAGTTTTTATTGTACAATGATTGAAATCTTTGTAAAAATTTATCATATGCTTTATTTATATCAGTTTCATCATAAACTATCTTCCAGTCTTGTATTAATAATTCCTTTGTCAGTAAATACATAGATTCTTCGGTTCTTATTCTTTTATATTTAATATTTTTGGTATACTTTTTCTTCCTATAATCACATTGATAGACAGCAAAAATTGGCAGGTGGTCACTGATATCATTCAGTAAAAGCCCACTCCTGATATTATTTTTCATAATGTTTGTGAATATGTTATCTATTAGTGTGGCACTGTGTGACGTGATTCTGCTAGGTCCGGTAATTGTTGGATGTAAGCCCATACTGTACATTGTGTTGATAAATTCTTCTGTCAAATGATGTTGTTTTGAACTCATCAGATCTATATTGAAATCCCCACAGATGAACATAACTTTATGAGTTAGTTTTGCATACATTTTTTCCATCCAGTCCTTAAATAAGTCAATGTTTGATCCAAGTGTTCTATATACACAGCTCACTACTATATTTTTCACATTGTCCAGACAGATTTCTATTGTAGTACATTCAAATAAATCATCCACAGTTACTGACAGATTTTCAACAACCTTGTTTTGCAAGCTCTTGTCAACATAAACTGCAACTCCTCCTTTTTTTCACTTTTCTATTTATATAATTTAATTCATAGCCGTCCATGGTAAAATCCACTCCTTTCTCTTCACTGAGCCACGTCTCTGATATTGCCACAATATTGAATGGCTCTTTAAACTGATGTAAATAATCTTTAATGTTATTAAAGTTGGCATAGAGACTTCTGCTGTTGAAGTGGATCATAGAAATATTGAAATCAGATGTGACCATTGTGTTAAACTGTTCATCCGTGTAGTAACTACAGTTATTATTGATGGAGCTAAATAAATTATTATCAGGGTCTATGCTATATTCTACGTCCTGTGGGTTGTGATCTGTATATTCAAAAACTTTCAGTTCCTGTTGTTCCTGTTTGTTGATCTTTTGTTTCGTGTTGTTAAATGTCTTGTTACAGATGAGTATATCCCTTCAGTGTCCTACAATTGTCTGTTGTTGCTGTCGACTCCAGTTCATAATATTCATTGCTATTTGTCCAGTCCCATAATATTACGGATGTTAATGACCTTGGCTTCTTCAGGTGATCCATTTAATCTGATGTATATTTTACAGTTTGATGTCCAGGTGTTTTGAATCTTTTTTCTGCTTTCTCATGTATCTTGCTTTTCTGGCTATTTCTGCGTTTTCTTTTGTAAGGTGCTCGTTTATGTGAATGTTTGTTCCTTTCAGTTTCCTACCTTGTTTCAGCAGCGCAGTCTTGTGTTTTCTATTCACAAACCTCATGATGACAGCCGGTTTTGACTGTTAGATATTCTCCCTGGTTTGAAAATGACCATCCCCAGCCGTACACGCTGAGGTTAGATAGATAGATAGATAGATAGATAGATAGATAGATAGATAGATAGTTTATTTTGAACACAAAAAATATAACAAAAAACAAGCAAATAGCAAATGCAATAAAGTTACAGTATACACTGTTCGAAAGGGAGAAGGAAGAAGTGAACACTTATTAATTCCAACTCCTCTTTTCCATCGATACACCCATGTGAATTTTATACAAATTACTACCTTTAATACCCCAAGTAAACAATTTACTGTATTTTTTACAGATCAACATTAACACCTGTCCATTCTAACATACAATGAGGTCTATATTTCAAAACCAGTCTCAAACGACACAGATACACACAGTGCTGTCCCACCCACCATTCCATAGTGTCCCATAATGTCCCAGAGTGAACATAATGAATCATACATATAAATTCTACCCTTCTAACATATATCCTTTCAACAAATGGTGCTTATACCTTTTTTTAAATTGATTTCTGTTTGTACATAGTTTCAGTTCCGGCTCAAGACTGTTCCACAAATCCACCCCACAGACAGATATGCGCATACTTTTCTTGGTTGTACGTATCTTGGGTTTTGTGAAGTTTAAGTCTCCTCTCAAATTATGATCATTGTCTCTTTTTTTAAATATTTTTTGTATATTAGTTGGGAGTTGATTGTTAATTGCCCTGTACATTACTTGTGCTGTCTTAAATTTAACTTTAATTTAGGTTCAGTCCATACACTCAACATGTCAACCCGTGTTACTGTCAACCTGTCAACCTGCTGTCAGATCCTGTCAATCGGTGGATTTCTGTGTTTTGGTGCTCGGTTTTTTACTACTTTTTGGCTTCTGATAACTGAATTTGGATTACGGACTGGACATCCTAGTTTCGACCCCTGCCTGATTTAAGACGCTGATAGCGGCATTTACGGACTGGGAAACGAGAGTGGAGCGGCCCGCCATTCAGCTAGCTAAACAGCTGTTCAGTAGCTGTTTTGTCAACACAAATCATCTGGGATCATGGGTCCTAAGAAAGCTCAGCAGACTGAGGAGGTGGACGATATTAAAAGATCGCTCGACTTCTTGGCTGAAGAGATTTCTGCTGTTAAGCTGCAGCAAAAAAACATTCTGGGCCTGCTCGAGGAGGTGAAAGTGCTGCGGATCCAGAATGCCGAGAAGGACAAGAGGCTGGCCTATCTGGAGAGCAGGGTGGCGAACCTGGAACAATACACCCGGGTGAACGACGTGATCATCACAGGGCTCCACATTAAACCCCGATCATATGCTCGGGCGGTGGCCGCGGACAGTGGAGGGAGGCTCGATGAGCTGGAAGCCAGATCCACGGAGCAACAAGTGGCAGCCTTCCTGCAGTCCAAAGGAATCCAGCTGGACTCTAACCCCACTGAGGCCTGCCACCCTTTGCCCAGGAAAAACAACAGCGACAAACCAGCTGTCATCATGAGGTTTGTTAACAGAAAACACAAGACTGTGCTGCTAAAATAAGGTAGAAAACTGAAAGGAACGAATATTTACATAAACGAGCACCTCACTAAAGAAAACACAGAAATAGCCAGAAAAGCAAGATACATGAGAAAGCAAAAAAAGATTCAAAACACCTGGACAACAAACTGTAAAATATACATCAAATTAAATGGATCACCTGAAGAAGCCAAAGTCATTAACATCCAAAATATTATGGAACTGGACAAATATCAATGAACATTATGAACTGGAGTCGACAGCAACAAATGAAAACTGTAAGACACTGAAGGATCACACTCATCTTCAGTTCAGTTCACTGCTAACGACTCTGCTTCTGTGTGGAGAGGACTGAGGCAAATCACCAACTATCGGCCTCAGGCTTCTAAAGGTCAGGATGACAAAGCCCTTTGTCAAAGACTGTCCCAATGCTATGCCCGTTTTGACACCTCGTCAGCTGTGTCCAACTCCCCCCTCCCCCCAGCGCCACTGCCTCCATGGTCCCCACTTCATCAAAGGCGGCCCCCCGCTCCTCCCCCCTGCCCTTGCCATCAGTGAGCAGGACGTGCACAGACAGTTCTCCAGACAGAACCCGCGCAAGGCCCCCGGTCCGGACGCCGTGTCTCCCTCCACCCTGAGACACTGTGCGGAGGAGCTGACTCCTGTCTTCACAGACATTTTTAACACCTCCCTGAAGTCATGCCACGTGCCGGCCTGCCTCAAAACCTCTACCATCATCCCTGTCGCCAAGAAGCCACGGATCACTGGACTTAACGACTACAGACCTGTAGCGCTCACCTCTGTAGTCATGAAGTCCTTTGAGCGCCTGGTCCTGCCCCACCTCAAGACCATCACCACTCCCCTCCTGGACCCGCTGCAGTTTGCCTACAGAGCCAACAGGTCTGTGGACGACGCAGTCCACCTGGCCCTCCACTCCATCCTGCAGCAGCTGGACTCCCCGGGAACCTACGTCAGGATCCTGTTTGTGGACTTCAGCTCTGCATTCAATACCATCCGCCCCGCTCTGCTCCAGGACAAGCTGTCCCTGTCATATCCGGCTCTAGGGAGCCGGGCAATCAGAGCCAGGGACAAGCCAGTGAGTCGAGATGGTTTATTTTGGGTAAGGGATAAGGGATGAGGAGAGCACAGATACTCATGCAGAGGTACACTCACAGGTTGCACAGCGCAGAGGTAAGCAGCTCGTACCGGACGTGGGGGGTAGCAAGACGTACATCCTCACAGCGGGATACAAACACAGGAATGCTGCAAGGGGAGTTGAGGCTGACACCAGACGAAGGGGCTTCAGCCTAGCAGTGCTTATGTCGCAGCCCCGAGTCATCGAGGCTGCTCCTATTTATCCTCATTGGCAGCGCCCCAGCTGATGAAGACTAATTGGCCCCAGCCGTCCATAATGCTGCCAGCTGGGGGCCAGCTGAGACGCTGCTCAATGGGAGGCAGGGATGAGGGAAAACATGGGCTCAGTGCCGAGACGGCATCTCAACCCATGGTGACAGAGCCCCTCCCTCAAGGTCGGGCTCCTGAACGACCAGGAACATCCCAGCCCCCCCCCCCCCCCCCACCTAGGGTGGGAGGAAGGGAGGCGGACCGGAGGGGAAGAAGCCAAGGGAAGGACAACACCAATGGGGCAATGTAGGGTAGCGGGAAAGAAAAACCCAAATACAATACTGACAACAGAATAATTAACCCAGGTACAGATGGGGAGAAGAACTGGGTCAGCACGCCGGTTACATACTACCCAGAGAGTACCAACCATGCGTGACCCAGAGCAAGAAAAAAAAAAAAAGAACCACCAAAAAGGTACAGGGCAAAAAATGCTGAGTATGGTCAAATAAAGGGAAAACACAATACACAGCACCAATATAAGTACATACACACAGTCACCAAGAAAAGTGAGGGTGACTGGAACAAATGGACAATTACAGAGCATGGTGTTACGGAAAACAAGGCACATGACTCTATAATGAACCAACAGGGCATAAAAAAGAAATACTGAGTGCAGGCAAAGAAAAACCCACACACATGAATATATAAATACCCAGTCACCTAAAGAAATGAAAGTGACTGGAATGAATGGGCAACTGCAGAGTATGGTCTGAAAGGGAACAAAACATAACTCTACAATGCAAAAACGAGACTAAAAACATGGTACAAAAAATAAAATGCTGGGTACGAGGGAAGGAAAACACACAGCACTATAAATACACATCCACCAACAGGACAGACATTACACCCAAGTGACCTTAATAACGATAAAAGAAAAAGTGACACCCGAGGTGTATGGCAGGCAGAGTCCAAAAATAGCCGAGATGGCTCCGGAGATCTCCCCGCCCATTGTCCAGCTGGCGAATCAGGGGAAGAAGTGTTCGGACGGCGAACTCTGGACCCAGATCCCAGGAATCCAGTCCACCGGCAGCCGAACCAGGCTGCCCAGAGGGAAACACAGACCAGTGGGGGGAACCAGATCACCGAACCGAAAGTTTTGCGGGTCGGGTCGTCGACCCGCATCACTCAACCACCAGGACCGTTGAGACGGACGAAGGGTCAGAGCGGATCCCGGTGGAAGAGGCTCAGGGGAGAGCCGATGACGAGGGCGGCGGCCTCAGGGAAACGGCCACCTCCTCACCGGACCTGGACAATACTGGGGCAGCACCCACGTCGGACCCCGATCGGGCCTCAGGCGAACCCACGTTGGACCCCGACTGGGTCTCGGGCGATCCCACGTTGACTACTGCACCAGAACCGACCTCCAACGTTGAACCCGGACCCTCCAGCACCACGAGGAACAGCAACTCCTTGCCGGTGACCCTGGAAGAAGGCTCAGAAGAGAAAACAGAACCGGGATCAGGATCACCGGCAGCGCCAGAACCCGGCGAGACGAGCTCAGACGCAGCGGACGGCTGCACCCGGCTCGTCTCTCCTGGAGATAGGCTGAAGTGCTCGGGGATAAAAAGAGAGAAAAGAAAGGAGAGCACTCGCCTGATCTCGGGTTCTGACGCCGTCCAGGACTGCGAAGATCCAGGATCCGTCGTCAGGAGGTCGTTGTCAGGCTCCCATCTAGCCGCGTCGGGCCCCGCAGCCAGCACGATGGTCAGCGCAGCTTGAGATCCCTCCAGCTCAGGTAACCCCGCCGACGATCCACTCGGCGTGAAGCCAGAAGAATCTCGTCCCGCTGGACCGAACCGCTCCTCCGTGGAGACCCGGGGACGCTCAGTCGTCGGCGGAGACTCCACGCAGCAGTCAGTCCCCCTCCTCCGTCCGCAATGTAGCTGCGGAACCACAGGCCCTCTCCATATCCCACCACGTTGACCCGGAGCCGGGGACCGCTCGGCGGAGAGAGACACAGAGGATGCGGGATTAGGAATACAGGTTACAGCAGGTGGGGAGAGTTCAGGGAGCTGCGAACCCTGAACTTCTCCTCCAGGGATGTGACAGAGCAAATCATTAAGCAGGTGTGAAAAAACAATGACTTGCCTGCCCCCTGGAGGTTGAGTATCGCCTGCTGTAGTGGAATCTGCTTCTTCCTCTCCCCGCCCGGCGATAACGGAGGACCCCCCGGGAATTCGTCTGAGGGTCGCTCGCGTTGTCTCCAGCAGAGAGCTCACCAGGCCGGAATTCCAGGCACACACAGCGGTCAGGAAGCGCGTCGAGGAGGAGGGGAAAACAGCCGGGGTGAGCCAGCCCGAATGTCCAGGAATGACAGCGGGGGAACGAGGCTCAGGGGACGGGGCTGTAGAATCTCCACACTGACGAGGCGAAGGGATGACAGCTGCGTGGGAGGAACGGTCCTGACGATGACCCAGAACTGGATCCGGACGAGGTTCGTGCAGAGGTGACTCGGCGATGTGATGACGACTACTCCCAGGGGACGAAGCGAGGGGGAAACCCAGGATTCGCCGCTCCAGATCGGAGATCGAGACGAGGAAGGCGTCGAGCACGGGAAAGCTTCGTAGCCCTGAAGTCCTCACCATCAATCTCACTGCCGCCGCCACATGCCTGAAGGTGGTGACAGGAAACACAGTAGAGCTCGCGACAGCCACTCGACCCCGGACATAACTGCTGTCAGCTGCGGCTCCTTGAAGGGAATCCCGAGTGACGTGGCGCAGGTCGGGGGAAGTCCTCTGGTTGGCGCGAACTCCCGGACTGGAATGGCGGCAGGAACGGGACTCCGAAGCGGGGAAAGACGTCGCCCACTTCGACTCCCTGCCGGGATTTCCATCCACCCCGTGGAGCTTCTCTCGCTGTGTACCTGCAGCGTCTATCCTGGCACTGTCCTCCAGATGGTACAGAGAGTGAGGGTGACAGTCCAGGAGTTCCTCAGCACGGCCCGGATGCCAGCGTCTCGCGTTGGAGACGTCGTGCAGGGTGAAGAACGTCCCGTCGACAGCCTCCGAGATGGACCTCAGCTCGTCGCCCTGGCGCCGGAAGTGACTCCTGGGAAACGGCATGCTAGCAGCGCTGACACCCGGACAGAAAGGTACATTTCCACAGCGACTCACGGCCGCCGGCAACTCTTCTGGCTGCGACATACTGTCAGATCCGGCTCTAGGGAGCCGGGCAATCAGAGCCAGGGACAAGCCAGTGAGTCGAGATGGTTTATTTTGGGTAAGGGATAAGGGATGAGGAGAGCACAGATACTCATGCAGAGGTACACTCACAGGTTGCACAGCGCAGAGGTAAGCAGCTCGTACCGGACGTGGGGGTAGCAAGACGTACATCCTCACAGCGGGATACAAACACAGGAATGCTGCAAGGGGAGTTGAGGCTGACACCAGACGAAGGGGCTTCAGCCTAGCAGTGCTTATGTCGCAGCCCCGAGTCATCGAGGCTGCTCCTATTTATCCTCATTGGCAGCGCCCCAGCTGATGAAGACTAATTGGCCCCAGCCGTCCATAATGCTGCCAGCTGGGGGCCAGCTGAGACGCTGCTCAATGGGAGGCAGGGATGAGGGAAAACATGGGCTCAGTGCCGAGACGGCATCTCAACCCATGGTGACAGTCCCTGCTCAACGTGCCTAACTGCCTCTGCAGGTGGATCACCGACTTCCTGACGGACCGGAGGCAGCATGTGCGGCTGGGAAAGACTGTCTCAGACTCTGTTAGCATCAGCACCGGATCACCCCAGGGCTGTGTACTTTCCCCCCTACTCTTTTCCCTGTACACCAACTCCTGCACTTCCAGCCACCAGTCTGTCAAGCTGATCACGTTTGCAGACGACACCACCCTCATCGGGCTCATCTCCAACGGCGACGAGTCTGTCTACAGGAGAGAGGTGGCCCAGCTGGCGTCCTGGTGCAGCCACAACAATCTGCAGCTGAACGCTCTGAAGACAGTGGAGATGATCGTGGACTTCAGAAAAGTCACAGCCCCTTTGCCCCTCCTTACCCTCACAGACTCTCCCATCACCACTGCGGATTCCTTCCGCTTCCTGGGCACCACCATCACCCGGGACCTCAAGTGGGAGCCGACCATCAGCTCCCTCATCAAAAAGGCCCAGCAGAGGATGTTCTTCCTGCGGCAGCTGAGGAAGCTCAAGCTACCCACCAAGATGTTGGTGCAGTTCTACACGGCCATCATCGAGTTCATCCTCACCACCTCCATCACCGTGTGGTACGCAGGAGCCACCGCCAGGGACAGACTAAGACTGCAGAGCGTTGTGCGCACTGCTGAGAAGGTGATCGGCTGCAAGTTCCCATCCCTCCAGGACCTGTACATCTCCAGGACCCGGAGGCGTGCAGGTCGGATCATAGCTGACCCTTCACACCCTGGACACGCACTGTTTGCCCCCTTCCCCTCAGGCAGAAGACTTCGGTCCATTCAGACTAAAACCTCCCGCTACATGAACAGCTTCTTCCCCTCTGCCATCAGACTGCTGAACACTAAGTGACTTATTAGACTCTCGTGCACTACGGACAGCAGCTCAACTGGACTCATGATAATTATCACTGTTTTCTTTTGCCCTACCGACTGCACTATGTGGAACTCCACAATATTGGCTGCTTGTTAACACATTTAAAAATTGCATAGATTAGTATTACTCACTCATATTCTACATTTTATTGCATGCATAGTTTTTTATTTTTATCTTTAGTGCTACTCCATGTTTAATGTTGCAGCATTGCACCGAGACAAATTCCTAGTTTGTGTACTACATGAACAATGGCAATAAATGTCATTCTGATTCTGATTCATCTGCGTCAGGACATATAACTACATTAAACAAAAGATCAACAAACAGGAACATCAGGAACTGAAAGTTTTTGAATATACGGATCACAACCCACAGGACGTAGAATATAACATAGACCCTGATAATAATTTATTTTCCTCCATCAATAATAACTGTAGTTACTACACGGATGAACAGTTTAACACAATCGTCACATCTGATTTTAATATATCAATGATCCACTTCAACAGCAGAAGTCTCTATGCCAACTTTAATAACATTAAACATTATTTACATCAGTTTAAAGAGCCATTCAATATAGTGGCAATATCAGAGACGTGGCTCAGTGAAGAGAAAGGAGTGGATTTTACCATGGATGGCTACAAATTAAATTATATGAATAGAAAAGTGAAAAAGGAGGAGGAGTTGCAATTTATGTTGACAAGAGCTTGCAATATAAGGTTGTTGAAAATTTGTCAGTGACTGTGGATGATTTATTTGAATGTATTACAATAGAAATCTGGACAATATGAAGAATATAGTAGTGAGCTGTGTATATAGAACACCTGGATCAAATATTGATTTATTCAAGGACTGGATGGGAAAAATGTATGAAAAACTTACTCATAAAGTTATGTTCATATGTGGGGATTTCAGTACAGATCTTATGAACTCAAAACAACATAGTTCGACAGAAGAATTTATCAACACAATGTACAGTATGGGCTTACATCCAACAATCACCAGACCTAGTAGAATTACATCACACAGTGCCACATTAATAGATAACATATTCACAAACATTATGAAAAATAATATCGTGAGTGGGCCTTTATTGAATGATATCTTGTCTATCAATGTGATTATAGGAAGAAAAATTATACCAAAAATATTAAATATAAAAGAATATGAATTGAAGAATCTATGTATTTACTGGCAAAGGAATTATTAAGGCAAGACTGGAAGATAGTTTGTGACGAAAATGATATAAGATAGATAGATAGATAGCCTTTATTGTCATTATACAAACAAATGTACAATGAGATTTAAGCATCTCCTTCAGTGCAACATATGTAAAAGAGAAAAATAAAAAGCATAAAAACAGTAAATTCCTGCAATAAATAATGTATAATGTGTACAATGTACGTAATCTAACATAAAATAAGTCATATATACAATATAAAAATAAAAATATTAAAAAGACTGCACAGCATTCTGGACCGTAAATGTCAATTACACAGTGATGTGTTTAGAGGTATACTGAGAGGGTCAGGGAGGCTTGGACTGAGAATTCAGAGCCATGATGGCTTTTGGGAAAAAAACTGTTCTTAAGTTTATTTGTCCTGGCTCTGATGCACCTGTAGCGCCTCCCTGAGGGCAGCAGGTCAAACAGGTCAGCTTCAGGGTGGTAGATGTCCTTGATGATGTATTGTGCTCTCCTAAGGCAGCGGGAGGTGTAAATGTCTGTCAGGGAGGGGAGAGGGCGGCCGATGATCTTCTGTGCTGCCTTTACTACCCTCTGCAACCTCTCCCTGTCTACCATTGTGCAATTCCCATACCACACTGAAATGCAGTATGTGAGGAGACTCTCAATGGATGAGCGATAGAAGGTCAGCAGCAGGGCGGAGTTGAAGTCGTACTTCCTGAGGACTCTCAGGAAGTGTAGCCGCTGCTGAGCCTTCTTAATAATCGCCGATATGTTGTCTGTCCAGAAGATGTCAGAGGAGATAAGGACGCCGAGGTACCGGAATGTGTGGACCCTCTCCACACACTCGCCGTCAATGAAGAGTGGGGCTGGGTCGGTATTGGTCCTCCTGAAGTTGACAATGATTTCCTTGGTTTTCGTGGTGTTCAGAGTCAGGTTATTTTCTAAACACCAAGTTGCCAACTTCAGGACCTCCCCCTATAGGCTGTCTCATCCCCTCCAGAAATGAGTCCAACTACCGTGGTGTCGTCAGCAAACTTCACGATGAGGTTGTTGTTGTAGGCCGGACGACAGTCATAGGTGTAGAGACAGTACAGGAGGGGGCTCAGCACACAGCCCTGTGGGGAGCCAGTACTCAGCGTCCGTGTGGAGGAGAAGTAGGAGCCAAGTCTTACAGTCTGGGACCGGTTAGTGGGAAAGTTCTTTATCCAAGCACATGTGAGAGGTGGGAGACCAAGGGTGTTCAGTTTGGTAATGAAAATGTCCGGGATAATTGTATTGAAGACCGAGCTGTAGTCCACGAAGAGCATTCGGACGTAGCTGTGCTGCCGCTCCAAGTGGGACAGCACAAAATGGAGGGCTACGATGATGACATCTTCAGTGGATCGGTTTTCACGATATGCAAACTAGTAAGAATCAAGGTCCGGGGGAAGATGGCTCTTAATGGCTTAATGGCTCTTAATGTGCTGAAGAAGCAGTCTCTAAAAGCACTTCATAATTACCAGGGTGAGGGCCACAGGACGGTAATCATTTAGGCTGGTGGTGGGGGACTTCTTTGGTACCGGAATGATTATGGCAGATTTCAGACAGGACGGGATGACTGCCTGGGCCAGGGAGAGGTTGAAAATCCTGGTAAAGATGGAGGTGAGCTGGGAGGCACACATTCTAAGCACCTTACCAGGAACTTCATCTGGGCCGGCAGCCTTCTTGGGGTTCACTGTCAGGAGCACCCGTCTGACATCATGCTCACTGACAGTGAAAGTGGTGGTGCAGGAGCTGGGTGGGGGTGGGGGCAGGGCTGAGGCTGATGAGTGCTGCTGTTGAGTTATTTCAAAGCGAGCAAAGAAGTTATTTAGCTCCTCTGCCAGCGGTGCACTCAGGTTCTCTGATGTTGTAGCACAGCCTCTGCAATTCGTGATGTTTTGAATTCAGAATCAGAATCAGAATCAGAATCAGATTTATTGCCATTGTTCATGTAGTACACAAACTAGGAATTTGTCTCGGTGCAATGCTGCAACATTAAACATGATAAAATAAAAGAAATAAACTATACATGCAATAAAGTGTAGAATAAGAGTGAGTAATACTAGTCAGCAGTTTAAATATATTAGCGAGCAGCAGATAATGTGGAGAACCATATAGTGCAGTCACACACTGCACTATATGGTTGATTCCCTGCCACACCTCCCGTTTGTTGTTACTAGACAAGTGGGACTCTATTCTCATCTTGTAGTCCGCTTTAGCTTTTTTAACTCCTCTATATAAATAAAGCATATGATAAATTTTTACAAATATTTCAATCTTTGTAGAATAAAAACTGTCCTATAAAACAATACAGTGACAGACAACAAAACAAAAATATTACTTGGGTCACCAAGGGTTTATTAAATGCATGTAAAAAGAAGAATACATTATATAAACAATTCATTAAGTGTAGAACAGTAGAGGCTGAGATCAAATATAAAAGATATAAAAACAAGCAAACTAATATCATGAGGACTTGTAAGAAAGAATACTACTACAACAGAATATTAGAGGATAATAAAAATAACTTAAGAGGAATATGGCAAGTGCTAAATGGAATTATTAGTAACCGATCAAAGAATGCTAATTATCCAGAATATTTTATTGAAAATGACAATTTGATAAATAATATGGAGGATGTGGTTAGTGATTTCAATATTTATTTTTTTTTTGTAAACGTTGGTCCAGAATTAGCAAAAACAATAGTGACCCCAGAAACAAACAATAGTGGGCCTGTAAATGAAACAGTAGAACACAATCTTTTTGGGTGCAGTAACCGAAAAGGAAATTATCGAGACTGTGAGTAAATTTAAGAACAAAAAATCAACTGACTGGAATGAAACTGACCTGACAATAGTGAAAAAAGTAATTGAAGGAATTGTTAAACCACTCACCCACATCTGTAACCTGTCATTTCAAACTGGTAAATTTCCAAGCGAAATGAAAATAGCAAAAGTAATACCACTATACAAAACAAGAGACAGTCATCATTTCACAAATTACAGGCCGGTCTCTTTACTCTTACAATTCTCCAAAATACTTGAAAAAATCTTCACTAAGAGACTTGATGATTTCACTGAAAAACACAACCTCCTTACAGACAGTCAGTATGGTTTCAGAGCAGATAAATCTACATCTTTGGCACTGATCGAACTCATAGAAGAAATTACTAGTTGTATAGATAAAAAAAAGTTTGGTGTAGGAGTATTTATAGATTTAAAGAAAGCTTTTGACACCATTGACCACAAAATTTTACTGAGGAAATTGGAAAGGTATGGGATAAGAGGGGTCTGACTGAGTTGGGTGGAAAGTTATTTAAGTAACAGACAACAATTTGTACAAATTGGTGAGCACAAATCACTCTTCATGAACATCTCTTGTGGTGTGCCCCAGGGGTCAGTTTTGGGACCCAAGCTCTTTATCTTATATATAAATGACATATGCCAAGTATCAAAAATTCTGAAATTTATTTTGTTTGTGGATGACACAAATATCCTTTGCACTGGTGAGAATTTGCAGCAGGTTTTAGAGGTGGTCACAACTGAAATGAAAAGGTTAACGCAGTGGTTTAACAAAAATAAATTATCTCTAAATCTGAAAAAAAACAAAGATTATGTTGTTTGGAAATTATAAAATAAATCATGAAATAATGATAAAGATAGACGATACCAGAATAGAAACAGTACAGGAAAATAGGTTTCTGCGGGTGACGCTAGACAATAAAATCTGCTGGAAACCTCACATCAGTCACATCCGGGCCAAACTGGCAAAATGTATCGGGATACTGGGGAAGACAAGACACATCTTGGACTATAAATCATTGTTCTTACTGTACAATTCATTATTTCTACCATATCTTAACTACTGTGTTGAGGTCTGGGGAACACCTACAAGACCAACCTACAACCAATATGCACATTACAAAAAAAAGCTATAAGGATAATAAATAATGTAGGATATAAAGACCATACCAACTCGTTTTTAAAGTCACATGCCATAAAATTTTTTAGATTTAGATTTTTTAGATTTAGTATACTTTATTGATCCCCAGAGGGGAAATTGAGGGTCATCCACCACCTGGATGGATGAAGCAGCCACGATACGGCACTATCCCTTAACCATTCACACACACATTCACACCTAGGGCCACTTTAGAGTCTCCAATTAACCTAACCTGCATGTTTTTGGCATGTGGGAGGAAACCGGAGAAATCCCGGGGTAAACCCACGCATACACGGGGAGAACATGCAAACTCCACACAGATCACTGTTGGTCGGGGGCTGGGATCGAACCCACGATCCCCACGATCCCCCGGCCAAGGGTAAACTGTGCTGCCGCAGTGCTAACCACTGCGCCACCGTGCAGCTCAAATTCATTTCATTCATTCATTTCAGCCAAAATTCATGGATTTAGTTAAACATAAGACAGCACAAGTAATGTACAGGGCAATTAATAATCAACTCCCAACTAATATACAAAAAATATTCAAAAAAGAGACAATGATTATAATTTGAGAGGAGACTTAAACTTTACAAAACCTAAGGTACGAACAACTAAGAAGAGTATGTGCATATCTGTCTGTGGGGTGGATTTGTGGAACAGTCTGGAGCTGGAACTGAAACTATGTACAAACAGAAATCAATTCAAAAATAGGTATAAACATTATTTGCTGAAAGGATATATGCTCGAGGGATAGTATTAATATGTACGATTCACTATGCTCACTCTGGGACACTATGATAGATAGATAGATAGATAGATAGATAGATAGATAGATAGATAGATAGATAGATAGATAGCCTTTATTGTCATTATACAAACAAATGTACAATGAGATTTAAGCATCTCCTTCAGTGCAACATATGTAAAAGAGAAAAATAAAAAGCATAAAAACAATAAATTCCTGCAATAAATAATGTATAATGTGTACAATGTACATAATCTAAGATAAAATAAGTCATATATACAATATAAAATAAAAAAAATATTAAAAAAGACTGCACAGCATTCTGGACCGTAAATGTCAATTACACAGTGATGTGTTTAGAAGTATACTGAGAGGGTCAGGGAGGGTTGGACTGCGAATTCAGAGCCATGATGGCTTTTGGAAAAAAAACTGTTCTTAAGTCTATTTGTCCTGACTCTGATGCACCTGTAGCTCCTCCCTGAGGGCAGCAGGTCAAACAGGTCAGCTCCAGGGTGGTAGACGTCCTTGATGATGTATTGTGCTCTCCTAAGGCAGCGGGCGGTGTAAAATGTCTGTCAGGGAGGGGAGAGGGCGGCCGATGATCTTCTGTGCTGCATTTGCTACCCTCTGCAACCTCTCCCTGTCTACCATTGTGCAATTCCCATACCACACTGAAATGCAGTATGTGAGCAGACTCTCAATGGATGAGCAATTGAAGGTCAGCAGCAGGGTGGAGTTGAAGTCGTACTTCCTGAGGACTCTCAGGAAGTGTAGCCGCTGCTGAGCCTTCTTAATAATCGCTGAGATGTTGTCTGTCCAGAAGATGTCAGAGGAGATAAGGACGCCGAGGTACCGGAATGTGTGGACCCTCTCCACACACTCGCTGTTAATGAAGAGTGGGGCTGGGTCGGTATTGGTCCTCCTGAAGTTGACAGTGATTTCCTTGGTTTTCGTGGTGTTCAGAGTCAGGTTATTTTCTAAACACCAAGTTGCCAACTTCAGGACCTCCCCCCTATAGGCTGTCTCGTCCCCTCCAGAAATGAGTCCAACTACCGTGGTGTCGTCAGCAAACTTCACGATGACGTTGTTGTTGTAGGCCGGACGACAGTCATAGGTGTAGAGACAGTACAGGAGGGGGCTCAGCACACAGCCCTGTGGGGAGCCAGTACTCAGCGTCCGTGTGAAGGAGAAGTAGGAGCCAAGTCTCACAGTCTGGGACCGGTTCGTGAGAAAGTTCTTTATCCAAGCACATGTGAGAGGTGGGAGACCAAGGGTGTTCAGTTTGGTAATGAGAATGTCCGGGATAATTGTATTGAAGGCCGAGCTGTAGTCCACGAAGAGCATTCGGACATAGCTGTGCTGCCGCTCCAAGTGGGACAGCGCAAAATGGAGGGCTACGGCAATGGCATCTTCAGTGGATCGGTTTTCACAATATGCAAACTGGTAAGAATCAAGGTCCGGGGGAAGATGGCTCTTAATGTGCTGAAGAAGCAGTCTCTCGAAGCACTTCATAATTACCGGGGTGAGGGCCACAGGACGGTAATCATTTAGGCTGGTGGTGGGGGACTTCTTTGGTACCGGAATGATTATGGTATGGTAGGTGGGACAGGACTGTGCATATCTGTGCATATCTGTGTTGTTTGGGGCTGGATATAGATGTATGGACCGTATGTATGTTGGGATGGATGGGTGTCAATGTTGATATGTACAAAATATAGTTAATTGTCTACTTGGGGTCTTAATTGAGGTAATATGTATATATTTCACATGGGTTGTATTTAGGGAAAAGAGGAGTTGGAGTAAATAAGTGTTAACTTCTTCCTTCTCCCTTTCGAGCACTGTACACGGTCACTTTTATTGCACTTGTCATTTGTTTTGTTTTTTGCTTTTTTGTTTGAAATAAAGTATCTATCTATCTATCTATCTATCTATCTATCTATCTATCTATCTATCTATCTTTTCAGCCTATTTATTTTAGCTAAACTTTTAATTTGTGTCCAGGGCTTGACATTAACTTGTTTGCTCACTGGCCACTGTGGCTAATGACTTTCCAAAGTTACTAGCCACTCATCCTTTTCACTAGCCACAGTTTTGTGGTTGGAAAATTATGTTTAATATGATCAAATTTTAGTATGCTAGCATGCTAAAATGTACTTGAACTAAATTTACAATCATTTTAAATGTAAATGACCCTTAGACATCATCACTTTATAAATTCAAGAAATCTCTGCCAGTGTGTCATTGTGTGTGTCTGTCAGTGTGTCACGATCATAGGACCGCCTATGATGTTCCTATGATGTCTGCATGTTGCCCTGTGTTGTTCCTATGATCTCAGGCATCATAGGACTCGCAATGCCATCATATAGACAAATAGGACTGGCTAAAAGATCACAGAATTGCCTATGATGTTCCTACCTATGACATCTACATGAGGTCTATATGACGACATGTAGACACCATAGTATAGAGTCGCCTATGATGCTCCGATGATGTCTACAAGATGTCTATATGACGTCATATAGAGACCGTATAGACTGATTCCAGAAAATATGTGTGTGTGTCACAGTGTCTATGCCTATGGTGTCATGATGAGGTCATATAGACATCATAGGCACATCATAGGCTCAGTGATGCATCAAACTTTGTTAAACAAGCAAAACAATACAACAATGCATTGGCAATGGCAAGTATTGGCATTAAGGAGATCCCTGCTTCAACCCAGGCATACGTGTATACAAGGTAAAGTTTATCATTACATTGTTAAACAAGCAAAGCAATACAACAGTGCATTGGCAATGGCAAATATTGGCATTAAGGAGATCCTTCTGCCTGGCTTCAACCCAGGCATACGTATACAGTGATCCCTCGCTACTTCGCGCCTCACCTTTCGCGCCCTCAGTGCATCGCGGATTTTTCAAAAATATTCATCAAAAATTCAAAATTGAGAAAAAATGGGTGGGCGCTAGCAGAAGGCAGGGAGACTACATTAGAACATCAGGTATCAACACGGAGAGCCCGTACAACTCAAAATCCACCTCTCTGTTCACTGTTCTCGTGTTGGCTCGGCTCGGGAATCTCGCAAGCTGATTGAATCAGAATCAGAATCAGATTTATTGCCATTGTTCATGTAATACACAAACTAGGAATTTGTCTCGGTGCCATGCTGCAACATTAAAAACATAATGAGAAAAAGGGATAAACTAAAAAACTAAAGGACTAGAAACGTGCAATAAGTGTAGAAAAATAAGTAATAATAAGTAATAATAATAATAATACTAGTAATAATGAGTAGTACTAGTCAAGGCAGTTTTAAAAAATTAGCATGTAGCAGATAATGTGAAGTACCACATAGTGCAGTCAATAATGCAACAGAAAAACAGTGATGATTGACATGAGTCTGGTTGAGCTGCTGTACATAGTGCACGAGAGTCAAAAGTCACTTAGTGTTCAGCAGTCTGATGGCAGAGGGGAAAAAGCTGTTCATGTGCCAGGAGGTTTTAGTCCGAATGGACCGAAGCCTTCTACCTGAGGGGAGGGGGGCAAACAGCACGTGACCAGGATGTGAAGGATCGGCTATGATCCGGCCAGCACGCCTCCGGATCCTGGAGATGTACAGGTCCTGGAGAGATGGGAGCTCGCAGCCTATCACCTTCTCAGCAGTGCGCACGACGCGCTGCAGCCTTAGTCTGTCCCTGGCAGTGGCTCCTGCATACCACACAGTTATGGAAGAGGTGAGGATGGACTCGATGATGGCCGTGTAGAACTGCACTAACATCTTGGTGGGTAGCTTGAGCTTCCTCAGCTGCCGCAGAAAGAATATCCTCTGCTGGGCCTTTTTGATGAGGGAGCTGATGGTTGGCTCCCATTTGAGGTCCCGGGTGATGGTGGTGCCCAAGAAGCGGAAGGAATCTGCAATGGTGATGGGAGAGCCTGTGATGGTGAGGGGGGGCAGGGGGGATGTGACTTTCCTGAAGTCCACAATCATCTCCGCTGTCTTCAGAGCATTCAGCTGCAGGTTGTTGTGGCTGCACCAGGACACCAGCTGGGCCACCTCTTCCCTGTAGGCGAACTCGTCGCCGTTGGAGATGAGCCCGATGAGGGTGGGGTCGTCCGCAAACTTAATCAGCTTAACAGACTGGTGGGAGGAGGGGCAGGAGTTGGTATAAAGGGAGAAGAGTAGGGGGGAAAGTACACAGCCCTGGGGTGATCCAATGCTGATGCTAACAGAGTCTGAGACAGACTTCCCCAGCCGCACATGCTGTCTCCGGTCCGTCAGGAAGTCGGTGATCCACCTGCAGAGGGAGTCAGGCACGTTGAGCAGGGACAGCTTGTCCTGGAGCAGATCGGGGCGGATGGTGTTGAATGCGGAGCTGAAGTCCACAAACAGAATCCTGGCGTAGGTTCCCGGGGAGTCCAGGTGCTGCAGGATGGAGTGGAGGGCCAGGTTGACTGCGTCGTCCACAGACCTGTTAGCATGGTAGGCAAACTGCAGCGGGTCTAGGAGGGGTGTGGTGATGGACTTGAGGTGAGACAGGACCAGGCGCTCAAAGGACTTCATGACTACAGAGGTGAGCGCTACAGGTCTGTAGTCGTTAAGTCCAGTAATCCGTGGCTTCTTGGGGACAGGGATGATGGTGGAGGATTTGAGGCAGGTCGGCACGTGACATTGCTTAAGGGAGGTGTTAAAAATGTCTGTGAAGACAGGAGCCAGCTCTTTCGCACAGTGTCTCAGGGTGGAGGGAGACACACCATCCGGCCCGGGGGCCTTGCGCGGGTTCAGTCTGGAGAACTGTCTGTGCACGTCCTGCTCACTGATGACAAGGGGAGGGGGGGAGGAGGAGGAGGAGGAGGGGTTTTGATGAATTAGGGGCTGAGGAGGCAGTGGAGCTGGGTGGAGTGGGTGAGTTGGACACAGCTGACGAGGTGTCAAAACGGGCGTAATGTTGGGACAGTCTTTGACAAAGGGCTTTGTCATCCTGACCTTTAGAAGCCTGAGGCCGATAGTTGGTGATTTGCCTCAGTCCTCTCCACACAGAAGCCGAGTCATTAGCAGTGAACTGCTGCTGGAGTTTCTCAGAATACACAGATTTAGCTTTCCTCAGCTCTCTGTTAAACCGATATTTGACCTCTCTGTAGCAGTCCCTGTCTCCACTTTTCAACGCTGCTTCCTTCTCCTTCCTGATCCGTCTGAGCTTAGCTGTGAACCAGGGCTTGTCATTAGAATATCTTACCCTGGTGCGCGATGGGAGGATGTCCTCCTCACAGAAGTTGATATACGAGTTCACAGTGTCTGTGTACTCATTAAGATCATGTGTGGCTCCTTTAAACATGCCCCAGTCAGTTATTTCCATGCATGTGTTCAGTTTCTCTCCAGCTTCACTGGTCAATTTCTTTGTGGTGGTCACAACAGGTTTAGTGAGTTTCAGTCTTTGTTTGTATGTGGGGATGAGGTGGACCATCACGTGATCAGATAGTCCCAGCGCAGCGCGGGGAACAGCGCGATATGCGTCCTTTACTGAAGTATAACAGTGATCCAGCGTGTTATTTCCTCTGGTTGGACATTTAATACACTGTTTGTAGCGGGGGAGCTCGTGACTCAGATTGCTCTGGTTAAAATCGCCCACCACGATAACCAGGGAGTCTGGAAAGTTCCGCTCCGTAAGTTGGATGTGATCTGCGAGCACGCGCTGAGCTTCGCGCGTGTCCGCGTCGGGAGGGGCGTACACAGCGATGAGGATGAATGAGGCAAACTCCCGCGGGGAATAAAATGGCTTGCAGTTAATAGAAAGAAATTCCAGGGCGGGAGAACAGTGTTTGGAAATCACCGTTACATCAGAGCACCAGCTGTTGTTAATAGAGAAGCACACTCCTCCTCCAATAGACTTACCGGACAGCTCTGTGACGCGGTCAGCACGAATCAGCTGAAATCCCTCGAGGCTGATTGCGCAATCTGGAATGTTCTCATTAAGCCAGGTCTCAGAGAAGCAGATGACAGACGAGGAAGCGAGGTCCTTGAAACGCATCAGCAGTCTTAATTCTTCTACCTTGTTCAGGAGAGAATTGGCATTGGATAGAAATATGCCAGGCAAGGCTGTTCGCGTGCCTCTTTTTCGTAGTCGAGTGAGAATCCCCCCTCTCTTCCCTCTTTTCCGCCGTCTAGCTCTTTTGGCCAAACAATGGATCAGATCGGCGGCAGGAGCTAAAAAAACTGGAAGAAGGTCCATGGGGGTGAGAGTCCTGATATTTAATAGTTCTTCACGGGTGTATGAACCGGCAGATGCACAATCAGTGAACAAAAACAGACAAATTATAAAAATTAAAGGGCAGCGATACACCACGGCGGCTGCTGTGGGCGCCATCTTGTTTTTTTTTTTTTTTTTTGATTGGCCGAGACGTTTTACCCAGACGTTTTACTGAGACGTTTTGAGACGTTTTACCCAGCTTCTCTCCCTGCCGAGCACCCATACTCAGCGAAGGAAGACCGCATTCATTGTTCTTTATCGCTCGTGTTGCTTAGTCTCGCCGCGTGGAACTTTTCGCTGTTCTCTTGTGCCTTTTTGTGCGAAATAGTCTTCCCGTCGAGCCACTATGCCGCCTCCTGCAGCTTCTCCAGCTCTATCGGAAGCTGCCCTCGACGATCCTGCGCCTCTAGCACCTGACGATGAGGTGTCACCTGAGGAGCAGTAAAGCTCTCATTAACCTGTGCAGTAAATCATCTTCATCTTGAGTTATGTATCTTGTTATAAGAATAAAAGAGTTCTAAAAACATATTTATGTACACTTTATTTACATCTACGTATGTATGTACACTTACACACACACACACAGGTATCATATGAGAGAGAGAGTGAGAGAATGAACGTACGTATTATTTATGGGTGACGTCATTAGGGGTGACGCTACTTCGCGGTTTTTCACTTTTCGCGGTCGGTTCTGGAACCCATTAACCGCGATAAGTGAGGGATCACTGTACAAGGTAAAGTTTATCGTTACATGGGTGCCCCTCTTCCTGAAGAGGGTCGAAAGCCACTTTTTGCTCAGATCTACTTTCATGATCCTGTCCATGAACTGGAATTATGATGCACCTATCTTTCAACCAGTGGTCTCAAAGAAGAAGAAGAAGACCCACGAGATGGAGAGCAATAGAGTGAGGAGAACTGCTGCATGTCACAAAACATGCCAGGAAGATGAAACACCTGAGGTTCGAGCAGTATGTTGCAGGTATGACTGTGAACAACACAGCTGTCTGAGACAGGAGGAGACCCTTCAGCAACGGGCATGCAGAAATCTTCACTCTATAAATTCAAGAAACTTCTGTCAGTGTGTCAGTGTGTGTGTGTGTGTCTGTCAGTGTGTCACGGCCAAAGATCATAGGACCGCCTATGATGTTCCTATGATGTCTGCATGATGTCCTATGATGTTCCTATGTAACAAAGGCAGGCATCACTCACAATCATAGGACTCGCTATGACATCAGCAAAGATCAAATGCCGGCATCGCTATGTCTTATGTTTGCTGATGTTTGATGATCGCTATATCTCGCTGATGTCTCGCTATGACATCAGCAAAGATCATAGGACTCACTATGACATCATCACAGATCAAAGGCAGTCATCACTCACAGTCATAGGACTCACTATGACATCATCAAAGATCAAAGGCAGCCATCACGCACGGTCATAGGACTCACTATGACATCATCAAAGATCATAGGACCTGCTATGACACAATCAAAGATCAAAGGCAGGCATCACTGAACGAGTGCCAACATGCTTGCTTACACCCTTGCTTACACCTGCTTTCTACGGGCATGCAGAAATACTTGCTTATACTTGGTTTCTACGGGCATGCATGGGTATGCACGGGCATGCACAGGTATGCACTAGTGTATAAAAATAGCAAGAAAAACACTGTTGAATTATTTATTAACAGCAGTAAATGATGCAGTGGTAGTAGACTGGGGTCCATCCCAATTCTCATTTGTATCCTTACCCCACCCCCTTTGCCTACTCCTACCCCTTGACCCTTGATAAAGGTTGAAAATGACCCCTGTGAATTGGGACACCCATTCAGGGCTGCAGGAGGCATTAGTCTTTGATTAATTGTCTATGTTTATTGCACTGTCCCTGTCAAATAAACTAATCTACTACTACTACTAGTTAAAACAAGGTTACAGAATACAGGATTAAACACACAACTGAAATAAAAATGGTCCAGGATTATGGAAACATACACCGGTATGGTAGTGGCTTCACCGATGAAACAATGTACATAAAGGCGTGGAGTGCAGGACAAACAGTTGAATACACGATTGAATAAAATGACCCAAGGATTATGAAAAATATACAAAGGCATGGTAGTGGTTTCACAGATGGGTCAATATACTGTATATGAAAGTGCGGAGTGCAAAGACAGGTGTTATTATTATGATAATTGAAAAGGTCCTCAGTTCTGTGCATGTGAGTGTTCGGAGGGAGGGAGGTGGGGCCTCTGACTGCTTGCAGTCCAGATGGCCCAGGGCAAGAAACCGTTTGTCAGTCTGGAGGTGTGGAACCTGATTGATCTGAACCATCCTCCGGAGGGAAGCAGGCCAAAAAGGTGGCGGGCGGGATGTGAGGGATCACCTGTGATGGCGTTAGTCTTTCTGAGACAAGAGGATCTGGAGATGTCTTCCAGGGAGGGCAGTGGGCCGCCGATGATTTTTTTGGGCAGTGTTGATGACCCTCTGCACAGCCTTCCTGTTCTCAGCCGTGGAGCCGACGTACCACACACCCAGACGGTAGGTGAGTAAGCTCTCCACTGACCAGTGGTTGAAGGCCAGCAGCAGCTTCTGGTCCATGTTGTTGTTCCTCAGGACACGGAGGAAGTGCAGCCGCTGCTGGCCTTTCTTCACCAGGGCCTTGGTGTTGACAGTCCAGGAGAGATGGAGGAGATGTGGGTGCCCAGGAACCTGAAGGTGGGGACGGTTTCCACATGGTCACCATTTATAAAGGGGGGGGGGGGTCCTTTCTGTTCTTCCTGAAGTCCAGTATGAGACAATAATGACAATGATTGAAATAACAATAAACGAAGAAAATCCAAAAAGGTAACCAAGGGCAAGGACATGGACACAGCCCATGGCCCGATCATGATAACTACAGTAGATGTGTAAAACCACAAAACATATTAAAACTACAAAGGTTTCAAATTCTTTTGGAAGCAAGATAATTTGTCCAGTGTTGCTAAGCTGCTTTTTTCTTAATGTTTGTTTAATATCTAATGTTCTGATTTAGACATGAACGGTTAGGAAAAGCTGGACAAGATACAGAGTCAGTCTGTATATATTTTTTGCACAGAGATTGCTTCTGCTGACATTTTGTACGCTAATTGAACATATAAATTTTGTAGTATCGACTGAAACTAGTAGTGATAAATTAATCAGTTTCTACAAACCTTTCCAATAAATATCAAATTCTGAGTGTGGCAATGTCTAACTTACCAATGCATAACATTTCCTGTAATTATATCAGGGTTTATGATTAATTTCAGAAAATGCATTCATCTAGTTTAACCATACGATTAGAAAGTCAAGTTTTAAATGGGAAATTTGCCACATTTTTGTTTACTAGCATACCTTATGTGTATTATTATTGGAAGCTAGAATCAGTCAACGCCTTTTGTCCTATTATACTTTGTTACTGTCAGAAACTTATTGTTCCTAGGAGATATTTTATGCTTTCTCACAGATTAGCAACCAAATACTTTAAAATTAATCAACTGCCACTCAGAGATATCACATTAGTTTTACAGGTTTGACCATAAAGTGGCTCTGAGCTGCAATGGACAGTGCATTGGACTTCTAGAAGAATGTAAGCAAGGCATTCAAAGGTTGTGGGTTCAAACTGCACTAAAGTAAAATTCTTGGTTATCTAGCTATGGGGGGAAGCATAAAAATCAGTGTACTCCTTGTGCCGGTCCCAGTGGGAGGGCGGTGTCAGGAAAGGGCATCTCGTGTTAAAAATGCTGACCCTATGATCTGTTGTGGTGACCCTGAATAGGGAGGCAACTGAAATGTGTGTGATTGTAAAGTAAATATTTGCAAACAATTTTCGTGCAGTGATATTTGTTAGTAATTTGAATCAAAATGCATTTTGGCATACCCAAAACCATCAATATCTTTGTTCAGTTTGGACACACATTCAATGTGTTTTTGTCCAAACAGTTGTGAGTTGAACATGATTACTTCAGAAAACGAGACAGTGCAGATTTATTACAACATTAAGCAGAAACTTTGCTTGTTTAAAGTAAAAGTGAAACAGTCACAAATTAATACTTTTCGGAATTTAGAATCAGTGTGGAGGTGCTGAGTATGCTACATGAAGGCATTGTGAAAGGAAACTATAATGGCACTTTCACCAAGAAGACATTCAAATGAGAAATCATTTTCAAAGTGCAAGTCTTCAATCACATAATGGCACTATCATTTGATGTGTCTTTTTACTGAATACAACCTTGCATGCTACATTAAATGACAGTGAACAGCCCTTTGTGAGTTATGCAAAGTGAGTCCGTGTTGTCAGTCTGCGCCCCTCCCTGCAACATTACCCTTAATGTCACGGAAAAAGTGAGGAAGGTACTAATTTAAAAAAAAGAGGGATGGGTAATAACACCGTCTCAAATACAAGACATCCATAGCCGTCACAAACTTCATCTGCGTAATTACACCTCTCTGTTTAATAATGGTGAGGGCACAGCACTAATTGCTTTCTGTGTAATTGTGTTACCTTTCACTGGGTGTCTGTCTCTCTCTTTAATAGATTTGAAAGAAAAGGTTAGTGCTGACCATCTGTACACATAAAGAAGCTAAAATCTAAGTCAGTGCTCCTCTGATTATAAAATATGCTTGCCCTTTAGCGTTGCTAGGTAGGTAGAAAAATGACAGAGAACTACTGATGACAAGATGTTGGTGAATAATTGGTTTTACATGCACCTTTATCATGGCAGTGTAATTTTTTAACTCTTGGAATTACTTTATAGCGCTAAAAGACTTGATGAATGCCATCATGGCACCCGAAAGCCCTGTAATACTTTATGACACACTCAGTCCATTACACACATTGCATCCTGTGTATTTCCAGCAGTGTGGCACAGTTTATCTTCTGAAGAATATTAATAGTGTCATTATAACTGTGGTTTAGCACATCTACAAATATATGTATTTACAGGTTAGAAGAGAAAATGGTAAATTTAACCAGGGTTACATGCTTCTGCCAGATTTTAGGGCATCTGATATCTTCTGTGGATATGTCCAGTGGAGAAGTTTTGATTAGAAAATGCTGATTTGTGTCTTTTTGTAAAAATGTCAAAAGTATAGCATCTGCTAATCTCATATTTCTTTTTGAAAGCTTTTTTTTTGGGGGGGGGGGGGGGTATCTTAGAGTGGAGCAGCTAAAGCTAAATCATACTGTATGTACAATGGCATAAATGGTTATGCTCCCAAATACTTATGCTCTTATGTAAAAATGGTTAATTCACAGCATAGTTATAATACTTGGGCCAACGTCCATTCTTGTAAAGTGCCCAGAGTCAGTAATGCAGTCATAGGTGTTTTTATCTACAATCACAGTTCCAGCTGATAACAACCCACAGCCCCAAGAGCAGCATTTGGACCTGCCCTCATTGAAGTTCTTGCTTCACAGCATTCCATTGATGTTGTCTGCCTCCGAGAAACCCACATTGGCACAGAAGAAGCTGGCTGCTACCCCTTCAAGGACTTTGACCTTCTTTGCCACACATCCCATGTCAAACATGGACTTACCACCTATGTGCACTCTGATATAGCTGAGGCAAACCACCTGACATTAACAAACTTCTCCAAAACCATAACCATTGGCAGTTTCCACAATACTGATGTTTATAAGCCCCCAAGTGCTAATTGGGTCAACAGGTTCGACCCACCCTATGCCACCCAGGCATCTATGTGGAAGATTTTAACAGCCACCACCCTGACTGAGGATACCCAGCAGCAGATGGTGATGGTGAACCACTCTTAGATTGGGCATCCAGAAATGATTATGCTCTGGTACATGACCCCAGACAAAGAGGAACTTTCCACTCAGCCAGGAGGAACAGGGACTACTACCCTGAGCTGTGCTGGATCAGCTCTTCGAATGGAACCCCCTATTCCATTCAGATCCTCATATTTGATGATTTTTCACACAGCCAGCATTGCCTCTCACTCACACATATTGACTTACAATTCCCAATCATGAACGCCCCAAGGAAGATGCGCTGGAACTTCTGCAAAGCCACCTGAGACTGGAGTACTGTTACCATTCTGCTCAATTCCATCATTGTAGATGAAGCGTACAACCATTTTTGCAGAGCCATCTACAAAGCTTCCTATACAGTCATTCCACAAGGCCACCAACCCCTCTATGTCCCATGGCTGGATGGAGAATATGCTGCCCTTCTCCAAGCATACAAAACATCAGGCGACGCAGAGTTGGCAGATCATCTCATAGAATCACTAACTACAGCTCGGCAAAAGAAATAGGAGGAGACTGTAGCAGATCTGAATTTCACTCACTCCAGTAGGAAGTGCCGGAGCCTCATCCGCTGTCTTGGAGCTACACAGAAGCCAACAACTCAAAGCCGGCCACCTGTCACACCTAATCAAGTCGCATCCCACCTACGGAATAGTTCAAAAGCAACCCAGGACAAGCACACCAGGAAATTAACATCAGCTGCCCTAAAGATGCTCAGAAAATAGCCGAGAGAGGACAGCAACACTGAGCCCATTGAGGTCGCTGAACTGGAGAAAGTCCTACAGGGCCTGAAATGTGGAAAGGCAACAAGATATGACAACATCTCTCCAGAGTTCATGAAACATCTGGGCCCCAGAGCTCTAACCTGGCTGACCAAATTCTCCACAAAAGTAATTGCCAAACCAAAACCTGTTAAAGATCACAAACTGTCAGCAAGCTACTGCCCAATCTCTCTACTCTGCGTCCCTTTTAAAATCTTGGAATATCTTATATTAAAACGTCTAACTCCAGCAGTAAAAGAGATCCTTTGTGTAGACGAGGCCAGCTTCCCAAAAGGCTGCAGCACAGGATAACAAGCTTTGGCTCTGACCACTTCCATTGAAAATGGTTTTGAGAGTAAACTGAAGACAGGAACAGTGTTCCTCGACCTTACAGCTGCCTATGGCACTGTACGGCCTAAAGGCCTCCTGCTGAAATTCACCAAAGCACTCCCTGCCTGGGTAATGACAACCATTGAAACTCTGCTAACCAACAGGAGGTTCCAAGTTCACCTTGGACAGAATAAGAGTGCATGTGAAGGCAGACAAATGGGCTCCCACAAGGGTCAGTCCTCACCCCAGCCTTGTTTAACCTGTACATTAACAACTTACCCTCAACAAAATCCCACAGATTCATCTATGCAGGTGACATCTGCCTGCCAAACCAAGCTCCAGACTTTGAATTATTGGAACAGGTGCTCACAGAAGATATTGCAAAGCTCAGCCAGTATTGCAGCACCTGGCGCCTTATTCCAAGTCCAACCAAAAAAGAGTCCAGCATATTTCACCTCAACAATACAAAAGCTGCTACAGAGCTAAATATCCAACTCAGAGGAGTCAAGTTGAAGCATACCACCAATCCAACCTACCTAGGAGTGACCCTTGATAGGACGTTATCTTTTAAAGAACACCTGAAAGATACAGCGGCAAAGATTAAGTCTAGAAACAACTTGCTCTGTAAGGTTGTTGGTTCAAAATAGGGGGCAGCAGCCACCACCCTGCACACCTCAGCACTGGCCTTAGCATACTCTGCAGCAGAATACTGCACCCCTGTTTGGGCTAGGTCATCCCACACTCTGTGAACACTCAACTTAATACAACCATGCGAATGAAAACCAGGACCATTCGCTCAACACCACCCCCCTGGCTCCCTGTCCTATTAAACATAACTCCTCCACACATGCAGTGTGTAGCAATCACACAAATGATGCTGCCATTTTTAACCCTCACACTGCCTGTCTACCATCTACACAACCGATTTGGAAGAACCTTCCACTCGCCAGCTTCACCACCCAGTCAGCTTGGAAGGCGTGGGATTCCAAGGATATCCCAAATAAACATCTGGTGTCAGACCCCACCCAACAGATCTCTGGTGACAACCTCCCAAGAAAACTGTGGTCAGCTCTGAATAGATTCAGAAATGGACATGGTCCTTGCTTGGCTATGTCATAAGCCCCTCCGGTAGGCACGAGTGATGGACTCAAGAAGCAGGCTGTACTACAGCATAACATGGTTTATTTAACAGAAAAAACAAAGAGAAATATAACAATGGCACAAGGGCTGAAAACATTAAAGGATACGACAGGCAGAAAAAACTTACAGGCGTACTGGGTTACTGGAGGGGAATAGCAACACAACGTTACATTAACAACATTAATAATGCCACACTAGATTGAAACAGAACACAGACATATATACACTCCGGGCAATCAACAGAATGCAGGACAGGTGGGAACAATCAAGGGCAACAGAGACATCAGGGGAGTGGCTACCGGTACGGAAGACATGAGGAGCTGAGACAAAAGAGTAACCCAAAACAGGGGATACACATGAAAAATGAACAAAGGGCCAGGGGAGACATGACCATGAACAGGATATGATTGACAAGGACAGGAACACAGCAAGGATCATAATGAAAATGACTATAAACACAGAAACGGAGGCAGGGAGGATAACATAGACATGACTGAGATAATAATAATAATACTAGAGGCAGAACCAGGGAAAACTAAGGCAAGGATAAGAAACGCGAAACTAGGACCATGATGATAATAATTATAGTAAACAAGAAATCAGGAGAGAACTAAACTCAAAGTGGGGACGTGGAGTGACACAACAGAATGGGGAAACACAGAAGGCAAATAATGCAAATAATCATAAATAATCACAGAAAAAAACAATAAATAAAAATAAAATGATGGCGTAATCCTATGATCAAGCCCAGATTATAACAGGCTAACTTTTACAAATTGGGCAGCACCCCAAGCCCACTGTGTGCTTGTGGAGAAGAGCAAACAATGGAACATATCGTTGAAGCCTGCCCGCTCCACAGACTGAAAGGAGGGCTCGGTGTCCTCTATACCTCAGACCAGGAGGCAATTGTTTGGCTTGAGGACTTTGCATTTGCTAACTAAATAAAATCTACACTGATATTATGGAATAGTTTCCATCAAAATTTCAATTAGGGGGCTTTTAAAAGCCAGGTAAATACTTTTTTATGGAAGAGAGTACCAGCTTTATAATGAATTTTTGGTGAGCTTTGCTTTATTAGGGTTCTAAGCAGGTGTGCTGCGGGAAAATCTACTGCAATTGTTGTTCTGATGATTCTTCAGATTCTTCTTGTTTTTCTCTGCTAAAAGTGCATGGGTAGTAAAAAAATGGCAATACATAGAAACATGAAATTTTACAGTTTGGTCAGAAATTCTCCCCTCGCAGAGACCAAAAATAAAGGAAATGATCCATAGATGGCCCTCTAATAAATAGTTTTACCTTTGTGCAAATATCTTGAGAACACCTTGGCCTAGACTTGAAATTATTTTATCCTTCTATTCTGTGAAATCTTTTGCAACTTTTCTTGGTGGGTCTTATCTAGAAAAAAAAAAAAAAAGGTTTTCTGAGCCATATTTTCAAAAATGTGCAAGTGAAGTCAAAATGAACTCCTCCAAGGATTTTCATCTAAACTTCTTTCAATTAAGCAGAGATCTTTTACAGATGCTGATAATGAAAAGTTGTTAAAATGATCCAAAACTGTCAATCCATTTTGATTTCACTGGCCAATCAATTTGTACAGTTTCTCTTTGGCATGTACATATTTTCAGATTTAACTTTTAATGTAGTGATCCAAACTTCATTAAACTTCACATTCACATTCACAACAGTATTATTCATATTTTTTATTCAGTTCTGTTAATGTTAAAAATCATGTTTATGAAATGTCAGTGTCTTTTTGTCTTGTCAATGGAACATTTTGTTAGTGTGTCAGAAAGTCAGTATGTGAGCCACATCAGTCCTGTGGTGTAGGGTTTAAGATGACTGTCTGCATGCTGGAGACCCATGATCAAATACCCCCAGCAAAGCATCATTCTTCTGAAGTATGACATGCTTCTCCTGTCCCTTTGAAAACAATGTGTAGCACACCTTAAAGGGGTCATTGACTGCACTTTTTCTTCATGTTAATTGCTCACACATCTTAATGAAGTGTTGGTGACACATTTTTTAAAAATATTTTAATTGTTGAAGCAATTTTTTTTCCTGTTATTTTTCCTGGCTTTCTTGAAACGCTCTGATTTAAAGCCTATCACTTTAAGAAAAATCCTTCAGCTGTTCAACTCCGCCCTCCCTCTTATGTCAGTTAGACATTAGCTGAGTAGCTTCTAGTCTCCTTCTAGCTTAGATAAGCAGTGCTGGTTTACTGATCCGCAGTCAGTTGTGTGTCTCGCGTCGTACTAGTGGTCTCGCCGGCATGCCACAACAAATCGCTGGCGTGGCGCCGATCGCCGCAACCCAAGCCAAGCTGCTGGATCTCAAAGTGCAGTGTCTCGCTCCGCAGGAATCCACTTCTCTCCCATGGCCAGCTGGGAGATGCGGGGATGGAACGAAGTGGCTCCCCAACGTTGCCTGTGGGGGTGGAGCGGAGTCGCGCAGAGCCCCAGGGGATGGTGTGGGATCTCTGGGGGTGCGGGCTTGGGTCGCACCGTAGGACCACTGGACCACTATTTTCTGTTAATTTTTTATGAAGTCTGGCTTTTTATGTGCTCAGCGCCCTCAGTGCTAAAATGCTCTCAGCAGTCAATGTATTCTGTCAGTGTCCACAGCACCAAAAGTTCACCTTGCCCTTTTGGTGAACAACAGAAGTACAGCATGTCTCTCCTGTGCATTTTAAAGGAATACTATTAAGATTTTCATCTAAAAATAACATTAACAAAATACTACTACTACTAATAATAATAATAAGCGGTGGCGGAGTGGTTAGCACCGCGACAGCACAGCAACTCACCCTTGGCCTGGGGATCCTGGGTTCGATCCCAGCCCCTGACCAACAGTGATTTGTGTGGAGTTTGCATGTTCTCCCCGTGTTTGTGTGGGTTTACTCTGGGATTTCTCTGGTTTCCTCCCACATCCCAAAAACATGCAAGTTAGGTTAATTGGCATCAAACTGGGGAGTCTAAATTGTCCTTAGGTATGACTGTGAGAGTGAATGGTTGTCTGTCTCTCTGTGTTGGCCCTGTGATGGACTGGCGATCTGTCCAGGGTATACCCTGCCTCTCGCCCAAAGATGCTGGGATAGGCTCCAGCCCCCCCCGCGACCCGAAAAGGATTAAGAGGAAGAAGATGAATGAATGAATGAATGAATGAATAATAATAATAATTATTATTATTATTATTACCAATGTTTGAGTGAGTGAATGGAGTAAATGTCCCTTCCCCCATAGCCTGAGTGGGCCATATTGCCTGCAACAGTTCTATTTTTGATAGGATCACTGAAAGACTACAATTATGGCAATATGACTGGAGTCCCAACAGCCAGTCACAAGGATCCTATAATTTCCTCTTGAGACTAAGGTCACATTCACCATAGTTGTAATCTTTTCAGTGTCCCTGGCAGGAATGTTGTAATTATGTGTATCCTAATAACTTGAACTAAAGATGCTGACTTTTTTGTTTATGTTAAAATGCATTTTGATTCAAATGACATGTTACATAGACACACAGTGCCACTTTAAAGCCTAATGTGTGGCACATCTTAGGTTTTAAATGCTGTTATTAAAAAGAACAAGAACTTGTTGTCATGTTTGGGGTCGCCATCCCGAGCATGACTTGTGGCTGTTGGGTTTAATTATTGATTATTAATTCCAGCTGATGGATTGAGCCTTGCTCTCCATCAGTCCCACAGTCATGCCTCCTCCTCACTAGGCATCCACCAGCTGCATGGTTCGTTTTTTGTGTTTTTTTTCACTAAGCTGTTCGGAGCATGATGTCCTGGTCTAGCCGTTTCCACACCGGCAGAAGTGGACGGCCAACGGGACATCCCGGCATGGAGGAGGAATGGGCAGTCAAACTGGGGCTTCCTGTACGTCGCCAAGGACGCCTATGGCCCCGGAGAACAGTGGGACTGCCTTAATGAGGCTCAGGGTATCCTGGCAACTCACCTAGGCCTCTGGAATTATCCCCAGTATGCCGAATTACTGTCCTCCATCTGTGTGCTCGAGTGGGCTTTCCCCGACCTGAAGAGGAGGGCTCTCCAGACAAAGCCCAAGCCAAAATGCTCTCCTCCACCGGCGGCCATCTTCTCCTCTCCCCCGTCATCTGGTCCAAGACGGCAGCTGTCAGGTTGGCGTCGACGTCACCTGGAATCTCGGAAGAACTATTTCGCCCCACGATCTGCTCCTGCTCCAACACTGAGCCCAGTTACCTTCGCAGCGGATCATCTGTCCCGAGCAGTCCTGTCTGCAGGATCTCTCTCCGTATCTGCTGCGAGGTCGTCTTCCTTGGTTTGTTCGCCGGTGGCAGTGGGGCATTTGCTTTTTTCACCGGGGTCTTCTGTTCCTGAGGCGAGAGGGGCGTCTCCCAAACCATCTACCAAGGAGCCTAACACCGCCTTTTCCAGACAGACGGGTGAAGACGCCCAAACGGCAGCAGCTACAGCCAACACCATAAGCCGAGTGAACAGGCGAGTACATTTTCATTTGACTCCCATTAATAATGAAATGTCTTGCCTGATTCCCGGTAGGGGGGCTCAGGGAAAGCAGTCTCCTGAGCTCTCCCCACCTGCTGTTGTTTATAACTGTTCACCAGCCCTCTCTCCTCTTCCTTTGATGTGCCTGCCGGAACCAGAGCCGAGCAGTCTGGATCAGGAGGTGCAAGAGGTCTGGGAGGAATGTCCTCTTGCAGCCGTGGTGAACCAGTTCCCAGCCGCCACGCCAGAGGAGTCACCAGCGTGGATCATGGAAGCTGGGAGAACTAAGACTGCTGATACCATCACGCCTGCTGTGGAGACCGCCACAGCAGAGTCAGCACCCGAGCGGAACCTCGTGGAGGCCGAACCTGAGAAGACATCGCCCAGCTTGCCGAAGTCCTGGATGGTGGTAGAGCTTGAGCTAAGGCAAGTGCTCTCTTTTGTCTTTCTCCTTTCCATAATTGAGCATTTTTGCCTAGATTTAGGTGATGAGAGCCAGCTGCAGTCAAACGCTGCACTTGAGTTCGCCTCGCCGGGCTCTGCCGCTGCCGGCGACTCTGACCCTTCCCCCTCTCTTTCTGAGTCCATTTCCAGAGTCGTCGGAGAGGATGAGCCTGGGGATCCAGGTTCGCAACCTGAGACCACCGAGGTTCGGGACGAGGTGGTTGTTGGGGGCACCCAGTCCCAGTCCAGGGTGCCAGTGATCGACCACCTCCTCGCTTGGATGCTCCTATGGGTCAGCTGGCCCATGGCCAAGATGGCGTTGGGGTCAGCAGTGGCCCAGCCGGGTCCCATCGTGGGTGCAGCAGGGGTCCAGCTGGACTCCATCGTGGGCGCAACCATGGTTTGATCGGGGTCCACTGTGGGTGCAACATTGTTCTAGGTTGGGACCACTGCAGAAGCAGCCATGGCCCAGCCCGGGTCCACCGCAGGTGCTACAGAGTCCCAGTCCTTTGTCGGGACCACCGGAGGTGCCATAGGACAGTTTGGGGATGCCGGGGCCTTCCTTTCCCTTTTGGAGGCCCTGTGGGTGTTCCTACTCCTTTTGCCGGGCGCCGTCGGGGTCTTTCTCCCTTCGTCGCCACCTCTTAGCCACCTCTTAGCCTTCTGGCAGGTAGGCCACCGCCTCATTTGCCCTTCTGGTCCTGGTGGCCTATTCGTGTGGGCAGGCCGCCCGAAAAACTGGGTTCCCTCACCGGGTGGCCCGTGTGCCCTGGCAGGCTGCCGGACACTGCTCTAGAGGCTGCCCGCTGGCCCTGGGATTTTGGCCAACCCCCTGAACTTATGGCAACCTGCTGGGCTTTGGACTCTGGTCGGCCCCCTGAACTGTGGGACACTTTTGGGATGGGGGCGGGTTTTGTTCTTTGCCTTGGTTGTATGGTGGGTGTCTGGTTCCCACCCCTTGGGGGGGGGCACTGTCATGTTCGGGGTCGCCACCCCGAGCATGACTTGTGGCTGTTGGGTTTAATTATTGATTATTAATTCCAGCTGATGGATTGAGCTTTGCTCTCCATCAGTCCCACAATTATGCCTCCTCCTCACCAGGCATCCACCAGTGGCATGGGTCACCACATACACACTCACACACTCATGCATGCACACACACTCATGCACGCATGCACATATACACTCACATTCACACTCACACATGCACCCACATAGTTCAATCAGTCACACACCTGTTGCCACACGGCTGGGTCTACTTGCTGTCATTAAGACTTTGTACAAGTAGCTGTGCAGTACGACCAGCCGGTGTGGCAGCTTAGCAATGTCTACCCTGGACATCTGGACTCGCTTCTGTTGGTTTACCCCTGGACTGAATCATGTTGTTCCCTCAGAGCCTTTCCGTTCCGACATTGTAGTAAGTCTTTCCTTGTGCCTTTTCCTCCACTCCTGCTTAACTGGAGCGCGTTAGACATTCCTGTAGACCACAGGTGTCAAACTCATTCCATGGAGGGCCAAGACCCTGCAGGTTTTACCTCCACCCAGTGTCTTCAACAGGTGATTTCTCTGAATTTCTTCCTACTGATTGCTGATCAGTGAAAACACCTGCTGAAGAGACTGGGTGGAAGTAAAACCTGCAGGGTCTTGGCCCTCCATGGAATGAGTTTGACACCCCTGCTGTAGACCAACCAAGTTTGTAGCTGGGTGTCTTTCCTTTGTTGCGTGACTGTATTTGGACTTTCTATACATACACCCATTGTAAATAAACACGCTACTTACTCTGCATTTTGGGCTCGCTGCCATTTCATATGTTTGCTGCGCAGTTTGCATAGTGAACATGACACTTGTAGTCTGCTGCTGTTTGGAGCCTGATGATTGCTGGCTGCGTGTGCCTACATTTATGCTTTTATTAATTATTTTATGTGATATTTTCTCAATTTGATTTTGTTTTTACCTGTGTTTTTGGTCTTATCAGACTGTTTGTATATTTATTGTTTTTGTGTTTTTTTGTATTTAAATTTAACAATGACCAAGTTGAAAATAAGTGTTCCATTTTTTTGTCTCTCGATCCATAAAGAAAAGCAATTAATTACTATATCGCTCCAAAACAGAGTAAAAAAGTACTATGGCTTTCACTTTTTACAACATGTGCAGTTGATAAACCTTATAATGTAATTCAAAGAACTACAGTGCAATTTATCAAGCATGAAGTTTATTACTAGTAAAGGTAAGACAACTAACCTAAACAGAATGTTACATATTTCAGTGAAAACTTGCTTCTCACCGATCAAGATTTTCTCAGTGAAGTTGAAAGATGATTAGAACTTTCACATTTTTTCCACTTACATAACAAGATATTCAGTGCTCCCAAAAAATTATGAAAAAACTCACCCTGAAAGCTATCAGAAGACAATCACACCTGATTTAGAATATTTCTAGTGTTTGACCTTATTTAAAACATTGAAGGATAATTTGACCTCACCTAAAATGAGGCTCATCCAGCACTCTCCAGCAGAAAGAAAAAAACATCTGGTGCAAAAAAGACAAGTGCCATCACTTCACTGAAAAGCACTGCAATACATGTTGTGATTCCTTCACTTGACACTCCAGGTGATACAAATAAAAGATATCATATGATAATGAATAGTGCAAAACAGAATAGCTCCACTCATGCAAGGAGCCAGGTGGGATGGTGGTTGTTATGACATACACACTTGACATACACATAAAAAAACAAGACACTACAAAGGTGTATGCAGTTTGTATTAAAGGTGAAAAAGCCCAGAAGAATTACTTAAAGGTGCACTTCGGCAGCTTTAAAACCACCTCAAAAACAAATGTACATTGCCCAAAATAGTATATTATGGCTTTTTACACAATAAAAACTTTCATTGCCTTAGAATTGCTTAGAAAGAGATTTTAAATTTTGCACCTACTTAAGTATGCACAGATCTGTGAATATTCTAATTAGCGACCTGCAGGGATTGCATGTGATTGGTCGCCATCTTCCGACCTGCAGGGCTGGCACATTATTGGTCACCGGGCTCCTGACCTGCAGGGCTTGCACGTGATTGGTTGCCATGACTCCTGGTGGGTGAGCTGCTAGTCTGTTCAAGACACTTCCGGACATTAAAGATTTGCCTATGTCGTCAAAAGCAAAAAAAACAAAACATTTTTCTGAAAACGGTCAAGGCGAGAGATAAATGTGTAGTTGCCAAATATGTGTTTACTTTTTACTAAAAACCAGTCCCCCGTCCGCCAGCAATTGAGCAGGGATGGGACGTGAGGGCCCGATTTGAATGTGGCTGCTCTCAGCTCACAGTGTGGTGCCCCGTCTGCTGGCGAAGTGAGCCAAGAGCAGCTCGATGTGAACGGTCTCGTACAGCCACATTCAAATCGCCCCCTGCCTCTCTGCCTCTCTGTGTGCTCTCTCTCTGCTGCTACCCCAACCCACTCTGCCTCAGTCCTGCTGCTCCTCGGCTCCTCTCTCTTCTCCCGAGGTAGCCAAGAGTATCCATCTGATTGGTTAATGTTATAACCAACCAGGCTAAGAAGGGATAGTTACATAGCTACTCATGGTCTGTCCAAACTCGCCTGTTTCAGGGGGGTGTTACCAAACTGGAAATTCACAGCAAAAAAAAAACAAAACACAGACATGGAACTGTGATGAGAGTTTGCACTTGATATGCCTTGTAAGTCACAAAAAAACATGTTACAGACATGCTAACAACAGAAAAAAATAGATTTTTGCTGGAGTGTCACTTTAAAACCTCCACCTAAAAAAATCTATATGCTTTCACATTAATACAACAATTACTAAATGGCAACAAAAGCAAAATGAAAAAGGAAATACATAACAATTGCGGTTCAAAAACTGGAAATATTTGTACATGTGAATACTGAAAGTAGGCAAACATAAATGCTTGTGAGGATATCAGCTGCAATTCCACACTAATAGCCCCCCAAAAATAATAATGCATTCCACAATGAAGTGTTGGTACAATAATACTTCATTAAAACTAGTAACAAAACCATTTTTATTTTATTTTATTTTATTTTTTTGTTCAATAGGGTCTGTTCCTCTACATATGAGTAAAAACTAACCTCAGAGCATGAAATTTAGAATGAAGATCTAGGAGTTGATGAGTTGAGTACAAATGAACCTGAAAATTTTATATGAAGTACGTCTTAACTTGCTGAGGAGCCAAATCTCTGAATGAATCTTGCAAAATAAACACAAATAGGATTATGTTGATGTTATAATCGGAAGGAATTTTAAGTTTCTAAAGTAAAGAAACCCCTCTGTGGATCACCACCTTATCGTGGTGCAGGGGTTTAAGTGCCTGAGAGATCCCAGGAGTTATGTGGTCGGGGGCAACTTGCTCCTAGGGTCTCCCAAGGCAAGGCAAGGCAAGTTTATTTGTATAGCACATTTCGTGTACAAGACAATTCAAAGTGCTTTACATAAAAACATTAAAGCATTACAGCAAGGTGCAAAAGGAATGTACACGTTACACACGTGGACAAAATTGTTGGTACCCCTCTGTTAATGAAAGAAAAACCCACAATGGTCACAGAAATAACTTGAATCTGACAAAAGTGGTAATAAATAAAAATTGATGAAAATTAACCAATGAAAATCAGACAGTGCTTTTGAATTGTGGTTCAACAGAATTATTTTAAAAAACAAACTCATGAAACAGGCCTGGACAAAAATTATGGTACCCCTAGAAAAGATTGAAAATAATGTGACCATAGGGACATGTTCAACCAAGATGTGTCCTCTAATTAACATCACAGGTGTCTACAAACTTGTAATCAGTCAGTCGGCCTATTTAAAGGGTGACAAGTAGTCACTGTGCTGTTTGGTGACATGGTGTGTACCACACTAAACATGGATCAGAGGAAGCAAAGGAGAGAGTTGTCTCAGGAGATTAGAAAGAAAATTATAGACAAGCATGTTAAAGGTAAAGGCTATAAGACCATCTCCAAGCAGCTTGATGTTCCTGTGACTACAGTTGCACATATTATTCAGAAATTTAAGATCCACAGGACTGTAGCCAACCTCCCTGGACGTGGCTGCAGGAGGAAACTTGATGAAAAATGGAAGAGACAGATAATACAAATGGTAACAAAAGAGCCCAGAACAACCTCTAAACACATTCATGGTGAACTCCAAGGTCAAGGTACATCAGTGTCAGATTGCAGCGTCCGTCATCATTTGAGCCAAAGTGGACTTCATGGGAGACGACCAAGGAGGACACCACTGTTGAAAACAAATCATAAAAAAGTCAGACTGGAATTTGCCAAACTGCATGTTGACAAGCCACAAAGCTTCTGGGAGAATGTCCTATGGACAGACGAGACAAAACTGGAACTTTTTGGCAAGGCACATCAGCTCTATGTTCACAGACGCAAAAATGAAGCATAGCAAGAAAAGAACACTGTCCCTACTGTGAAACATGGAGGAGGTTCTGTTATGTTCTAGGGCTGCTTTGCTGCATCTGGCACAGGGTGTCTTGAATCTGTGCAGGGTACAGTGAAATCTCAAGACTATCAAGGCATTCTAGGGAGAAATGTGCTGCCCAGTGTCAGACAGCTTGGTCTCAGTCGCAGGTCATGGGTCTTGCAACAGGATAATGACCCAAAACACACAGCTAAAAACACCCAAGAATGGCTAAGAGCGAAACATTGGACTATTCTAAAGTGGCCTTCTATGAGCCCTGATCTAAATCCTATTGAACATCTGTGGAAGGAGCTGAAACATGCCGTCTGGAGAAGGCAGCCTTCAAACCTGAGACAACTGGAGCAGTTTGCTCATGAGGAGTGGGCCAAAATAGCTGCTGAGAGGTGCAGAAGTCTCATTGACAGTTACAGAAATTGTTTGATTGCAGTGATTGCCTCAAAAGGTTGTGCAAAAAAATATTAAGTTAAGGGTACCATCATTTTTGTCCAGGCCAGTTTCATGAGTTTCTTTTTTAAAATAATTCTGTTGAACCACAATTCAAAAACATTGTCTGATTTTCATTGGTTAATTTTCATAGAATTTTTATTTATTACCACTTTTGTCAGATTCAAGTTATTTTTGTGACCATTGTGGGTTTTTCTTTCATTAACAGAGGGGTACCAACAATTTTGTCCACGGCTGTAAAAGGCCTCGCACCTCCTTTTCTTTACTTTTGTTTTTTATACGTGAAAAAAAAAGAACATGGACAATATTTTGACTAATCCAAATAGCCATAGGTTTTGTAAATCCCTTTAAAGAGCCTCAAACTCCTTTTATCAGGGGGCGTCTAACCCACTCCTTTTCTTTTATAAGGGGGCCCTCAAAGCCACTTCTCAGGGGAGCCTCAAACCCTCCTGTTATGTCTGGAAACCTAGAGTAATGCACAAAGAGTGGTGCTGTTGTGAACATGAACTTTATTACATCAAGTAGTATAACATACATGCAGGTCTGTTTCCTATTGTTGTGTCAGCCGGGAAAGAGAGCCCTAAGATGGCCGCTCTCTCCTTATATGGTCTGGCGTGATGACGGCACCAGCCGGCTGCGTCATCACGCCGCTCCCTGGTATTAACCCCTTCACCACATTCACCTCCCCCTTGGAAAAAGCACAGAACACTTCAATAATCACAACCATCCCCAATTTGGCATAAACCCAATGCATCTGAGTGGATTATTCTGCCACCCGTCTTGGCAGCCATGCTCCTGACTAAACAGTCACTTTTTTTTCTGACAGTCTTCCATGGGGAAGGTGGTTCTGCTGGAGTTGCCTTGTAGCGAGCTCGTGGTGGACGTGCCCGTGGTGGCACCAATTTCAGAAGGTGCCATCCTTCAGTCATCAACACTGTCCCGACCTGGATCCCACACCAACTGGATTGGCTCCATTGCTGCATCCTACTCCGCACCAGCTGCTTTTACCTCCTGCGGATGGCTGTCCCACCGTCCCGATCCTATTTCTAGCTGTGCCACTATCTTCATGCGTGTCGATGGTGATGACGATGTAATAGCTGACTGTGAGCCCATTCGCTTGGTTCCATGGGCCCAAACCCAGTTCATCATTGTGAGCAGCGCTCTGTACAGCTGCATATTGCATTGTGGCTGTAATGGCTTGGTACTCACGATTGCCGCGGGGCACCCATCAAGCTGTGGTGGTTCTGCTAAATCCTGTTTTGTCACGGACTCTTCACCCATTGGCTCAGCAGTGGCTCCAGTAGACTGGTGCTGAGCGAGGATTCTAAAGCAGTCCAATTCTTTCTCACTTTTGTCTGGTGTTGGTTTAGGTTGGGGTGATGTGTCGCTGTTCTCTGTGGGAGTGGACTCCCTCTTCTGCAACTCCGCAGTGGCTCCCGTAAACTCCCACTGGGCGAGGATCTGAGGTGAGTCTAGCCCAGGGGTGGGCAATCATGTGCCATGGAGGGCCATTCTACTGCAGGTTTTCTGTTCCACCCAGTCTCTTCAGCAGGTGTTTTCAATGATTAGCAATCCTTGAAGCTGATCAGAGCACACACCTGCTGAAGAGACTGGGTGGAACAAAAAACCTGCAGTGGAATGGCCCTCACTGCCCACCCCTGGTCTAGCCGCTACTCCCCCTCCCGGCAGCGCTCCTCCTGTGCACACGGGATGGTTGATTTCTCATCGGCGTTGTTCCCAATAGATGCGGGCTCCCTCTCCTGCAGCTCTGGCTAGGCGAGGATCCGAGGTGAGTCCGGTCGCTGTTCTCCCTCCATGCCATCTTGGTTCTTTGTGTCATGTTCACCCACAGTGTTGTGGTCACTCACTGTACTGAATTCTCTCTTTTCGCCGTGCTCGCTCTCTGTGCTGTGACCACTCTCTACACTACATTCGCTTTCTGGGCTGTGCTCTTCGGCTGCACGCACGTCTGCAAAGTCTGGGTATAATGTACCTGGACCATCAACAGTCTGCCCGGGTACAATGAGAGTGAAACCCAGTTCGCAGAACAAATCCCACCCCATAACGTTATCACCCTGGTGTGTCACCTGGAACCGGAATGCTGGAATTTTCCTTTTGCCGTACTGCACCGCAAAGGTGATGTTCCTGCCGGTCATGGAGCATTCGTTGTCCGGCAGTTCCACCACATCAGGTCACCGGGGGGTGAGCCTCCTGACCGTGGCCTCGTTTACCAGTGACCATGAGGCAGCGGTGACCACCAACACTGGCACACTGAAGCCGTCTAGCTTCACCACATGCTATGGTCCTGACCAGCCTTCCGAGCCCACAATGTTGATGGCGTCTCCGTAGGGTGTGTGGTCGACAAGCCTAGCTTTGCTGTGTTCACTCTCCATGCTGTGCTCTTCGGCTAGCTTGTCACGGGTTAGCTCATCTTATAAGGGCCCGAGGGCGCACATGCCTGCTAAGACTTTGAACTTCATAGCATAATGTTGAGTTGACTCACTCACTTGTTTTTTGCTGAGTGGTTGTTCTGTGGTGTCCTGCAGTCTCATGGTGTGTAACTCGGCGCCTTCCCGTTTGGGGTTGGCGGGCTTAGCATCCGGGGCAACCGTCCATGGAACAGTGAAATGTTCAGTCAGTGACGCCACGTAGTCGTCATATGTAGCCCCCTCTTTTAAATTGTCGACTATTCGCTGCCCTTCTTTACCTAGGTGGCCATATAGAATTGCTCACAACCAGCGGTCTCTGAATTTCTCCAGGTTTAGAGACTCCACATAGCTGGTGAACTGCTCAAACCAGCGGGGCCATGGGACATATAGCTCACCAGGGTCTTCCTGAAACGGCTGTGGTGGTCTCATGCATGGTTTAACTCTCGTCGCCAAATGTTATGTCTGGAAACCCGGAGTAATGCACAGAGAGTGGTGCCGTTGTGAACACAAACTTTATTACATCAAATAGTATAACATACATGCAGGTCTGTTTCCTATTGCTGTGCCAGCCAGGAAAGTAAGCCCAAAGATTGCTGCTCTCTCCTTATACAGTATGGGCTGGCGTGATGACGGCACCATCTGGCTGTGCCATCACGCCGCTCCCTGGTATTAACCCCTTCACTACACCTCCCTTAAAGTTTAAACATATATTTTACAAAAACAAGAATTTAAAAGCAAACAAAAATAGATAAAGAGAAACAAAAACAGGCTAAAGTAGAATGTGACAGAAATAAAAGTTACAGTACCTTGTAGGCTACTGAAAGGCTGCAGCAAATAGTAGAGTTTTTAACCTCCATTTAAAGCAGCTGAGAGTTTCAGCAGCCCTGATGCTTTCTGGGGGTTTGTTACATATGTGAGGCGCATAAAAACTAAATGCTGCCTCACCATGTTTGGTTCTAACTCTGGGCACAGATAGTAGGCCTGACCCTGATGATCTGAGGGCTCTAGGTGGTTCATAATGGACCAGCAGATCTGAAATGTATTTTGGCCCTAAACCATTCAGAGCTTTATAAACCAACATCAGTATTTTGAAATCTCTTCTTTGGCAGACAGGAAGCCAGTTTTTTGTGACTTTACTAGCTCATTTGTTTTTGCCATTGTCCCAACAATAAAACTTTTGAACAAAACATGGTGAAGCTCAGTTTTGCTTGTTTGCTTTGGATCATCATTGTTTTTATTGTCTTTACAGATATACATTATCTCCCACAATGCAAATATTTAAAGGTGACTTTATAACCCCAATTCTGGTGAAGCTGGGATGTGTAAAACGTAAAAAAAAATAAGAAAATGATTTGCAGACATTGTTCAACCTATATTCAACTGAATACGCTACAGAGACAAGCTATTTAATGCTAAAACTGATAACTTTATTGTTTTTTGCAAATATTCACTAATTTTGAATTTGATGCCTGCAACATGTCCCGAAAAAGCTGGGACAGAAGCATGTTTACCACTGTAAATGGTGTTCACTTATACAGTACTTTTTACTCATCTCTGGATGACCAAAGCACTTTACAGATCTAGCTATCCACCCATTCACACACTGATGGCAGTGGAGCTGCTATACAGAGGCGCTGGCCTGACCCACCAGGAGCAAATGGGGGTTCAGTTTCTTGCTCAAGGACACTTCGACATGTAAACTGAAGACAGAGTGGGAATCAAACCCCTGACCCTCCGATTAGCAGTCAGCCACACTACACCTGCTCTGTGATGCAACCTTTCCTTTTAACAACATTTAGGAGCTGAGAAAACTAATTGTTGAAGCTTTGTAGGTGGAATTCTTCCCCATATTGCTTGATGCACAAATTAAGTTGCTCAACAGTTTGGGGTCTCCGTTGTCATATTTTGCACTCCATGATGAGTCACACATTTTCAGTGGGAGGCAGGTCTTGACTCTTTTACTATGAAACCACGGTGTTGTAACACGTGCAGAATGTGGTTTGGCATTGTCTTGCTGAAATAAGCAGGGACATCCCTGAAAAAGACGTTGCTTGGATGGCAGCATATTTTGTTCCAAAACCTGTATATACTGTTCAGCATTAAACCTCTTATCATCCCGGTGTCCCACCCGTGGGATGTTTAACATTGGCTGGACACTGACTGGAATGGTAAGGGGTTTTGGTGACTTCACAGATGTGCAAGTTGCCCATACCCCCCCCATACCATCACGGATGCTGGCTTGTGAACTTAAAGCTGATAACAATCTGGATGGTCTTTTTCCTTTTTAGCCCAGAGAACATGACATGAACGATTTCCAAAAACAATATGAAATGTGGACTCATCAGACCACAGCACACATTTTTACTTTGTGTTAGTCCATCTCAGATGAGCTCGGGCCAAGAGCAACCAGAGGCATTTCTGGGCGTTGTTGATATATGGCTTTCGTTTTGCATGGTGGAGTTTTATGTGCACTTGAAGATGCAGAGACGAACTGTGTTAACTGACAATACTTTTCCTAAGTGTTCCTGAGCCCATGTGGTAATATCCTTCACAGAATGATATTGGTTTTTAAAGCAGTGCTGCCTGAGGGAGCACTGCTTTCAGTGTTCATGGGAATTCAAAGTTGGTTTTCAGCCTTGCTGCTTACCTGCAGAAATTTCTCCAGATTCTCTGAATCTTTTTGAGAAACATTCTTAAACTGTTAGACTATTTGCCCACACAATTGGTGGTTAACCTCATCCCATCCTTGCTTGAGAATGACAGTTTTTAGTGGATGCTCCTTTTATACCCAAGCATGACACTCATCTGTTTCCAATTAACCTGTTCACCTGTTTAATGTCCCTCCTCCTTAAATTCTTTTTAAAATATTTCTCAACTTTCCTAGTCTTTTCTTGCCACTGTCCCAGCATTTTTGGAACATATGGCAGGCATCAAATTCAAAATGAATGAATATTTGCAACAAAACTATAAAGTTAATCAGTTTGTGTGATGATCAGGCGAGCGTGCTCACCCTCCGCTCCTGTTCCTCTTTTCCCGGCTCTGGAAGATTAGACACACCTGCGTGATTACACACCTGCTGCATCTGATGAGCCAGCATGTGGAGAGTCCATCGCTGGATCGTCTGGGTTTGCAGCCACGCAAAATGTCCCTAATAATCTCTGTTTTCCTTCTCCTGTAGGCTACGTGTGCTCCAGGGGGCACCTGTCTTGTCTGAAATTTAAGTTAGCGTTTTTTATGTTTTGTTTTTCTTTAGTTTATGCACCTTTATTTTCTGTGAGTTTGTTTTCAATAAATTTGTGAAACTTTTTATCTGAGTCTGTGTGATCGTTCTGGCAGCTCTTCGTTTGAGTCTAACCCTGTTCTGAATCATGACAGAACGATCCAGCCAGGATCAAGGCTCAGCGGGTGCTCAGCCAAGCGACAGTCAGCACTCTGGCGCTTGGAGGCCATGGAACGAAGGGTCATGTTTCTTTTTGAGCAATTAGAGACCGTAACCCAGCAATTGGCCACCATTACCGAGCACCTGGGTGGGCTTCCTGGTGTGGCGTCACCCCCTGCACCTGCTGCTCCAGCAGTGTCTGCCATCTGCAGGGACATCTCTGTTCCTTCGCCTGCCCCCTATGGGGGGAGGTGGGAGGGTGCAGAGAGTTCCTGCTAAACTGCCAACTTTATTTTCAGCAGGTGGAAGGGGAGTATAGGGATTATTCAGCGAAAATCCATTTCATGACCTTGTTGCTGCGAGACCAGGTGCTTAAGTGGGCACAGTCTGTCTTGAGCAGTCCGGACGGACCCCTATACACATACCAGCAGTTTGTGCGGGAATTCTCCAAGGCATTCAACCATTCGGAGAGTGAAGGAAACATAGTTAGCCAGGTGATGGGACTTCGACAGGGAGGCCGGTCAGTAGCCAACTTCTCCGTTGAGTTCCGGGTCGCTACGGCTGACTCCAGAAGGAATGACATTGCCCTATGCAATGCTTTCCTCTGGGGCCTAAATACGCACCTACGCAATGAGCTGGCTATCCACGCATCCCCCTCCTCTCTGGATGAGACGATTGCACAGGCAGTGGCCCTTGATAATCAGTTTAGGGAGTGTACGAAAGAACAGATGGCTGCTGCTCCCCTGTTTGCTCCACGGCTGGTCCCCCCAACCTCTGATGCTGTTCTGCCAGTGTTGTTACCGGAGCCGATGGACCTCAAGAGGGTCCGTCTGACTCTGGGGAAGCACCAGCATTGCAAGAGGGCGGAGGAGTGCATTTATTGTGGGGTCCCTGGCCACGCAATATCGGAATGTTCGATTGGGCCTGGGAGGCCTGGCCCGTCAGTCACCGTGGGTGGGGGGGGGGGGGGGGCTTCATCAAATTCCCCTAATCATTTTGAACTCCTGGTCCTCGTTCAGTTACCGGGGGTCGAGTTCAAAACCTCTGCTCTGATTGATTCGGAGTGGAGCAAAATTTAATCCAACAGGCCATGGTGCAGAAATTACAGATACCCACCAGGAATGTTCTGACACCTTTGTTGGTCTCAGCAGTTTTGGGCAGCACCATCGCGGCAATTACCAAGCAGACTGAGCCCATTCCGGTCATTCTGTCCGGTAATCACCACAAGTCTATTCAGTTTTATGTCCTGCCCCAATCAAACCCCACAGTGATCCTGGGGTATCAGTGGCTCTGCACCCATAACCCCATCATTAACTGGGGTCAGGGCTCCATTTCATCCTGGAGTCCTATCTGCCTCTTGTCATGTCTTCGTTGGGCCGCATGCTCGCCTTTGCTCCCGATCTCCTCTCCTTTGGTTGAGCCGGTGGATCTCAGCTCTGTGCCTGAGATTTATCATGACATAGGGGAGGTATTTAGCAAGTCTCAGGCCCTATCTTTACCACCTCACCGAGGCTATGACTGTGCTATCGATCTCCTCCCGGGTGCGGGGCTGCCATCCAGCTGGCTCTACAGTTTATCTGGGCCGGAGAGGCAGACAGTGGAGACCTAGATTAAAGACTCCCTGAGCACCGGCATAATTTGTCCGTCATCCTCTCCACTCGGTGCGGGGTTCTTTTTAGTAGGAAAGAAGGATGGGTCTCTGCGGCCATGTATTGATTACCGCAAGCTTAATGCAATTACCCTGAAGGATAAATATCTGCTGCCCCTCATTAATTCAACGTTTGAGCTACTTCAACGGGTGCATTTTTTCACCAAACTCAACCTCGGTAATACATACCATTTAGTCCGCATTCGGGAGGGGGATGAGTGGAAGACGGCGTTTAAAAACACCCCTGGGCCATTTTGAATATTTGGTCATGCCATTCGGGCTGACCATCACCCCTGCTGTCGTCCAGTGGTTAATCAATGATGTTCTACGAGATATGGTGAACCACTTTGTGCTTGTTTATTTGGACAATATTTTGATTTTTTTCTCGCACCCTGCAGGAGCACATAGTCCACATTCAGTCCATCCTGCAGCGGTTGCTGGAGAACCAGCTTTTTGTGAAGGCTGAGAAGTGTGAATTTTCCGCTCGCTCTACTTTGTTTTTGGGGTTCATCATTGCTGAGAGCATAGTAAAGGCCGATCCAGCGAAAATTAAGGCGGCAGTAGACTGGCGGACCCCCCAGTCCAGGAAGAATCTCCAACGCTTCCTGGGCTTCGCCACCTTCTACCGCTGATTTATCCTAGACTACAGTAAGGTGGCACAACCGCTTATGCAGTTGACATCGACCAAAAGTCCGTTTAAGTGGTCCGAGGCCGCTGAACGAGCTTTTGTGACCCTGAAAGGCCTAGTCATCAATGCGTGCGTTCTGGCACAGGTGGATCCCGTGGCGCAGTTTGTGGTCGAGGTGGATGCTTCTGATTCAGGAGTGGGAGCTGTCCTCTCCCAGCGCTCCTCTTCCGACCAGAAGCTCCACCCATGCGCATATTTCTCCTGGCAGTTAATGCCAGCTGAGAGGAATTACGCTGTTGGGGACTGCGACCTGTTGGCCATTAAGCTGGCATTGGAGGAATGGAGACACTGGCTGGAGGGAGCTAGCCAACTGGTCATTATCTGGACCGATCATAAAAATTTAGAATACCTTCGGTTGGCCAGACAGTTAAATTCTCGGCAGGCTTGGTGGGCCCCGTTCTTTAATAGGTTTAATTTATCCAGCTCGTACCGCCCAGGGTCCCCCAATGCCAAGGCTGATGCTCCCTCACGCCAGTTTTCTCCTAACTCCTCCTTCTCCCCCTACAACTCCGCAGCTGCTGCATCTCCCCCGGAGACTATTCTCCCCCCCTCTTGCTTTCTCAGGACACTCCAGTGGGAGATAGAGCAAAGGGTCCGGCAGGCGCAATCATTGGAACCCATCCCGGAGGGAGACCCCCCGAACGGCTGTATGTCCCCGCAGCGTTACGTAGAGAGGTGATTAAGTGGGGACATACCAGCTTTTTTCCCTGTCATTCCGGCATATCCAGGACTATCGATCTGCTGTGGAGAGTGTTTTGGTGGCCCACACTCAGGAGGGATGTGCAGGAGTATGTCAAGGCCTGTCACACCTGTTCCGCCAACAAAACTGACTCTTCCCCCCGTGCCTCCTTCATCCTCTCCCGGTGCCGGGTCGTCCATGATCACACATTGCTCTGGACTTCATTACGGGCCTCCCGCCATCCCAAGGGAACACTGTTATCATGATGATAGTCGACCGCTTCTCCAAGGCCATCCACCTGATTCCTCTCCACAAGTATACCATCTGCCACAGAGACGGCCAACCTGCTGACGCAGCATGTCATCCGGCTGCACGGTATTCCCAAGGACATTGTCTCGGACCGGGGGCCCCATTTCACATCCCAGGTGTGGAAGGCATTCTGCCACTTCTTGGGTTCGACCGCCAGCTTGACATCAGGCTAACATCCCCAAAGCAACGGTCAGGTTGAGCGTGCTAACCAGTCTCTGGAGGCCACCCTAAGGCACGTAGCATCCTCAAACCCGACCGCCTGGAGCTCCCATTTGACCTGGGTGGAAAATGCTCACAACTCGGCGATCTTCTACTCCACTGGGCTCATGCCATTTGAAGCATCGATGGGTTGCATACCACCTTTGCTGCCCATGGCAGAGAGGGGTCTTGCCGTCCCATCCGTGGAGGCCCATGCACGCCGGTGCCGCTGTCTGTGGAGGGCCACGAGAGCGACCCTCCTTCACTCTGCGGAGCACAATAAAGAGTACGCCACCCGCAGACGGGTGCTGGCACAAAAGTACGCGGTCTGGCTATCCACGGACCAGATCCCGCTTAAAAATGGAGTCCCAGAAGCTCTCCCCCCCGCTATGTGGGCCCATTTACCATCAAGCGGTTGATCAATGATGCCACCGTTAGGTTGGACTTGCTGCCCTCTATGCACATCCATCCAACTTTCCACATCTCCAAAATCAAGCCCCTCTCTGCCAATCTTCTCTGCCCTCCTCCGGATCACCCCCAATCATCGACGGCCAGTCCATGTATACGGTGGAGAGGCTCCTAGACATGCATCGTCAGGGGCGGGGGTGCCAATACCTCATTCACTGGGAAGGATACAGTCCGGAGGAGAGGTCGTGGATCCCGGGGTCGTACATCTTGGACAAGTGCATGATACGGGCATTCCAGCGGACCCATCGACACAAGCCCAATGGGACACCAGGAGGCATTCCTTGGGGGAGGGGGGCACTGTGATGATCAGGCGAGCGTGCTCCCTATCCCCTCGTGTTCCTGTTTTCATGGATCTGGAAGATTTGACACACCTGCGTGATTACACACCTGCTGCATCTGATGAGCCAGCATATTTAAGATCCAGCGTGTGGAGAGTCCATCGCTGGATCTTCTGGGTTTGCAGCCACGTAAAACGTCAAGCTTTTATCTTGTTGTCATAGAGTTACCTGTGCACTCACCTCTTATGTTTCCTGTTCTTCAGGTTGCTGCCACCCGCAGGTGTGTCTCCGGAGCTGATCACGCTCGCCTGACCAGGAAGGCTCAAGACGTCCACCCAGGTCTCTGCCTTCCCCCTGTCCCCTGGTCCTCGCAGGAGTTCCCTGCTGGACTCTGCTGCTCTCATAGTAAGTGTGCTTTCCCACAATTATTCTCCCTTTGGAGAGTCTGTCCCTAATAATCTCTGTTTGCTTTCTCCTGTAGGCTACGTGCGCTCCAGGGGGCACCTGTCTTGTCTGAAATTTAAGTTAGCGTTTTTATGTTTCGTTTTTCTTTAGTTTATGCACCTTTATTTTCTGTGAGTTTGTTTTCAATAAATTTGTGAAACTTTTTATCTGAGTCTGTGTGATCGTTCTGGCAGCTCTGCGGTTGAGTAACCCTGTTCTGAATCATGACAGTTTGAACATTAATTATCTGGTCTTTGTTGTGTATTCATTTGAACAGAGGTTGAAAAAGATTTTTTCATCACTGCATTTTCTTTCTATTTACATTTTACACAACGTCCAAACCTCACTGGAATTGGGGTTGTATAATGGAGATACAGTGCTCCTACTTACATGTGTAAGTAAGTGAACTTGAACAACTTATGATGCTTTCAGACTAAACTCAATGGGAATTTTTGTGATTACATACAAAGTCAATGGAAAGATGCAGATACCTCTGGCCAATGTGAATGTATGCACATATGCACCTGTTTTTTTTGCGGTCGAGTCTCCTCGGGAAAAAGTGTTCCTTTCTTGGCTTATACAGGACAAGGGTCACCACTCATCTCTGCCCACCTTTCCCCATTCCATTATGCTGAGCACCAAGCTAGAGGGTGGAAGGTACCATTTTTTACCTGGTCTTTGGTATAACCCGGCTCGGATTTGAACCCCAGCCTCTCAGGTGTGGGGCAGATGCTCTACCAACTGAGCCACCACTCCAGTATGCACCTGTGCTAGTTAGACTATATTCAACTTGGGTGAAAAATTGATGCTTAGTTGAGATAGCCAAGAAGTGTCGAGAGTGTGCCATCACCAGGAGTGAGTGTCAATAATGGAGGATAAACTGCTTGAATATGAGATTGCCACTCCCTGGAGACAGATGGACAGGTATTTCACAGCTGAGACAGAGTGTCTGTGAGTAGTTTGTAACCATTTATGAAATCATGCTACTGATCTGCTAATAGCAGCTCATCAACTTCCTTTAGTGGTGAAACAGCTGGAATCTAGATGCAGTTTCTGGAGGACATAGTGACATTTCCTAACTGTGTGCACCACCAAATACTGTTGTGAATCAAACATGACAGCATTATTGGGATTTCCACAGCAGGTACAAGGTAGCAGCAGAAGCAATGAAGGTAACCCCACCTCCCTCTGTATGCACCAGTAGACCAAGGGAATTGTTACATCCCTGAATGATAACATTGCTAAGGACTCTGTCTGTCACAAGGCTATTGTGTGGAGAGGTATCATGGTTGCCGTCCTAATAAAGCTTCAAATTCGGGTGTCACAGAAAAATGAGGAAGTCAATCTATTACAATTGCTGAAAAATCTAATGTCTTGCGTTGTGTTGGGGGCTATTATTTCATGCAAAAGGTCAGCAGAGTATGCATATGTACAGGTGGATGAAATAATGAAGTGTTCATTTCCCTTTGCTTAGACATCAAACATTTTCTGTTTTGAAATGTCTTAACTTGATGTTTTGAATACCTGAACACATGCTTAAAATACTATCTGAGATCCCTTAGAAACCCACAAGCAGCAGTGAGTATATCATATGTTCTCTGTTTAAATTAACAAAGTTTGACATTTTACTTTAAGTTCCATTTCCACGCACAGTAGTGATAATTGTAGCTTATGCGCCTTTAAAGAATGAAATAGAGCTTTTGAACAAGGAAGCAGAGGTCCATTATCTTTCTCTTCAGGGAACAACCCTGACTGCAGCAGCATGACTTAAGTGGGTCATTACAGGGTTGGGTACCAGATACAACTAGTAATCATTTTTATTGTCAATTTTATAAACTCTTTATCAATCAAGAAAAGTAACAATGAAAAATATCAATTTATCTGTTGTGATTTGTCAGTTCAGCAGTCCAACCTCCATAACATTTCATTTCTTACATTTCAGACTTACAGACTTACATTTCTGACTATAGAATTGCCAGTCATCAGACTTTTTTCCTCAGCGGGTATGTTACTGAGAGGGGAAAAGTGATTAGAAACGTGAACAGGTTTGGCCGTGAACCAGGGGCTTGCGACTATGCTTCCTTCTCCCCGTCACCCACCCATTCTCTCCTGGCTGCTCAGGAGAGGTGGAAGCCGGGGGACGGCTAACAGGCCCTATGCTAGGATGCTCCGCTGCAGCTAATGGGAGTCCATCATTATTAATTGTCGCTGACGGTGTTTCAATGCAGCAGAGCCGGGATTCCAAATCACACAACCTCGCCTCGGGCACTTCAAAAAGACAACATTTATTACATTTACCATTATCACTAAAAGAGGCAGAGGTGTAGTTAAACATCTGACATAGAGAGCACACCAGAGGAGAAGGGGAAGGAGAGCTAGTTGCCATAGCTAGTGGCTAACCTGAAGCTAACACAAACACAGATGAAAGGTGAACAGAAGGCTAAAGAGGGTGATTAGGTGACACTGAGTGCGCACACAGGTGCAAGAGGCTTGTTAAACAGAAATGAGAGGTGACGGTAGATGGAAAAAAGCGATTAACATACAATTAAAGGCAATAATCCTCAGGAGGGTGAGGAGAGCTAAGCACAGAGCAAACCACACCGACAGCCAGCAACACAGGAAGTGACGATGCGTTATCACTATAAGACTAGCTGAAATATTGGACTTGTCTGAAGCATGGTAACTACAGGGTACCTACACAGTAGGTACAGTGCACTTACATGGTAAGTATTTTACAGTACAAACAGGGGTTGTTTCTATGTTTTAACTTACATTGCTTTACATGAGTACTTACAGCTGAAGTACAAGTAGGATCATAGTACTTTTGTCATGAATTGGCAAGGCAGGCAGGTAAAGAGGACTCAGGCACAGGCTTAATAGAGTTCAGAGTGAGTTATCAAATAATAAATAAACTTAAACATCAGGTTGATAACCTGAGGAACATGAACAACTGAAGTACAAACCATGAAGCAGTCCAGGAACACAGAGAGTCAAATCCACCACCAAATAATCCCCAACAGGAAATGGTTAATGTTCCCACAAGACTGGGAGAAACCAAATTAAACTTATAGATAATTAATAATTGCAAAAGGGGAAATAGCTGGGGAACACAGGAGCAGAGAATCAATTTACCTTTTTTTGTGTTACAGTGGGGCAAAAAAGTATTTAGTCAGCCACCAATTGTGCAAGTTCTCCCACTTAAAAGATGAGAGAGGTCTCCAATTTTCATCATAGGTATACCTCAACTATGAGAGACAAAATGAGAAAAAAAAATCCAGAAAATCACATTGAAGGATTTTTAATGAATTAATTGGTAAATTCCTCGGTAAAATAAATATTTGGACAATAACAAAAGTTCATCTCAATACTTTGTTATATACCCTTTGTTGGCAATGACAGAGGTCAAACGTTTTCTGTAAGTCTTCACAAGGTTTTCACACACTGTTGCTGGTATTTTGGCCCATTCCTCCATGCAGATCTCCTCTAGAGCAGTGATGTTTTGGGGCTGTCGCTGGGCAACACAGACTTTCAACTCCCTCCAAAGATTTTCTATGGGGTTGAGATCTGGAGACTGGCTAGGCCACTCCAGGACCTTGAAATGCTTCTTATGAAGCCACTCCTTCATTGCCCGGGCGGTGTGTTTGGGATCATTGTCATGGTGAAAGACCCAGCCACGTTTCATCTTCAATGCCCTTGCATTGAAGGAAGGAGGAAGGAGGTTTTCACTCAAAATTTCACGATACATGGCCCCATTCATTCTTTCCTTTACACGGATCAGTTGTCCTGGTCCCTTTGCAGAAAAACAGCCCCAAAGCATGATGTTTCCACCCCCATGCTTCACAGTAGGTATGGTGTTCTTTGGATGCAACTCAGCATTCTTTCTCCTCCAAACATGACAAGTTGAGTTTTTACCAAAAAGTTCTATTTTGGTTTCATCTGACCATATGACATTCTCCCAATCCTCTTCTCGATCATCCAAATGCTCTCTAGCAAACTTCAGACGGGCCTGGACATGTACTGGCTTAAGCAGGGGGACACGTCTGGCACTGCATGATTTGAGTCCTTGGCGGCGTAGTGTGTTACTGATGGTAGCCTTTGTTACTTTGGTCCCAGCTCTCTGCAGGTCATTCACTAGGTCCCCCCGTGTGGTTCTGGGATTTTTGCTCACCGTTCTCGTGATCATTTTGACCCCACGGGGTGAGATCTTGCATGGAGCCCCAGATCGAGGGAGATTATCAGTGGTCTTGTATGCCTTCCATTTTCTAATAATTGCTCCCACAGTTGATTTCTTCACACCAAGCTGCTTACCTATTGCAGATTCAGTCTTCCCAGCCTGGTGCAGGTCTACAATTTTGTTTCTGGTGTCCTTTGACAGCTCTTTGGTCTAGGCCATAGTGGAGTTTGGAGTCTGACTGTTTGAGGTTGTGGACAGGTGTCTTTTATACTGATAACGAATTCAAACAGGTGCCATTAATACAGGTAACGAGTGGAGGACAGAGGATCCTCTTAAAGAAGAAGTTACAGGTCTGTGAGAGCCAGAAATCTTACTTGTTTGTAGGTGACCAAATACTTATTTTACCGAGGAATTTACCAATTAATTCATTAAAAATCCTTCAATGTGATTTTCTGGATTTTTTTTTCCTCATTTTGTCTCTCATAGTTGAGGTATACTTATGATGAAAATTGGAGACCTCTCTCATCTTTTAAGTGGGAGAACTTGCACAATTGGTGGCTGACTAAATACTTTTTTGCCGCACTGTATGTAACCTCATTAGCTTGAGGATAATTACTAAAAACTGACAGGAAGATACTTTACAAAATAATCAGAAAATCAAGATACAACCTAAACCAGAATATAAGAAACACTTTCGGAATAAAAACTAAGAACACTGGAAATGGACTAAGTAAAACTAACACACAAGAAACAAAACTAGACTAAGGACAATGGAGACTGACTAGACAAGGATAACATGGACAGTGCTAATAATATGCTAGACAGAATAAATCATAATAATAAGTCCAAAAAACCAGAAACAACTCAGACAGCGGAACATGATCCAATATTGTGCTCCCCTGACAACTTTGGAGGCTGTGTTATGGAATGTGTCTTCAACCTGTATGAACTTAGTAAAGACACTCTGAGCTCCAGCTCGGAGCCACCGTGGGTGCAGCCGAGTCCCAAGCCGGGACCACCAAGGGTGCAGCCGGCCTGCTTGAGGACGCGGGGGCTTTCCCTCCTCTTCCAGAGGCCTTTGGGGTGTCTCTTTGTCCTCTGCCGGGTGCCGTCGTGGTCCACTGTCCTCCTCCACCAGAAGCCGTTGGGGTCCCCCTTCTCCGGTCCAGCTTCCTGTCTTTGAGCCTCCCGGTGGGAAGGCCACCTCCTCGTTCACCCCTCTGGTCCTGGTGGCTCAACATCACTGGCCGGCTGCCCGAAAGACTGGGTCTCTTGGTTGGGTGGCCCATTTTTCCCTGCAGGCCACCTGGCTCTGTTCTGTGGGTCATCTGCTTGGCCTGGTACTTTGGCCGGCCACCCGAACCCTGGAACTCTGGGACTGTGGGGGCTTAGGGGTTTGCCGGGGTGCTGATGTGAGTGTTTGAGCTGGTTTGTTTTTCCCTCCTACTTGCTTTCTTCCACCTCCCTCCCTAGGTGTTTTTTTTTTTTCTGTACACCTTCTTTTTTTGGGGGGGGGGGGGGTCCTTTTTGATGTTCCCTGGGGGGTGTCTGGTTACCACCCCTTGGGAGGAGGGGGCTCTGTCATGTATCTGAACTCAGATTTTCTCTGAGTTCAGATCCTTACTTTATTTCCTAGTTTGAGCATTTGTTGTTAGTGTTTATTTGTTTGGGGTGTGACAGAGTCTTCCCCTCTCTTACCAGACCTTCCCTTCTTCTGCCCTCTTCCATCGCAGTTTGTGTATGGTTTTCTGCTGTGAGTTATGTTCTTTCTCTCTCCCTGCCCTCAGCCTTGCAGCCTCTGTGTCTCTCTTCCTGCAGTTGAGGGCAGTTAGTAATTGGTACTCCCAGCTCTACTCATGTACCTGCATCCCATCGCTGTCATGTATTTAAACTCTGTCTGTTCACCTAGTCCTTGTTACAGCCACATCAGTGTTTGGACTTGACAGTCTCCCCCTCCTGTCTGCTCGTGCTTAATCGGTGTAAGTGTTCTTTGTTCTCTGTTTTCACATGCACTGGTTATTTTTGAACTGTCTATGCATGTTTCACCAATAAATTGTCTCACTGTGGCCCGGAAGGGTGTACATGACAGAATGAATGAATGAATGAAAGAACAGGGGAAAAGGGCATGCAGAAGTAACTACATAGGAATATAAAATGAAAATAAATACTGAAACATATGCCCAAGGGAGATGTGTTCACTCCAAAAGCAGATCCAGAATGGCAGGAAGCCTCCACAAATGATGATCTTTATATGAGCATCGCCTAATACTGATGTCAGCTGACCTGCGCTGAGTATTTGTTTGCTTAAGTTAACCTAAGTTTTCAACAGCTACACATACGCTAGCCTAAGTTGGCAAAAGTTTGTCAAAGCTGAATGCAACGCTGGCAAATGCTAGCAAAAGTTTGGAAAAGTTCATAAAAGTTGGTGTGCGCTGGATTTAAAAAAACCTGCTCACGAACATAATTTCACCAACATAATCGACCTCTGTAAAAGTCGGTACAAATGCTATAGTGTGAACCCAGCTTTAACTTAGGCCGACTTAGGTAAACTCTGCATAACTTAGCTGAGCGCTCAGGAACATTTACAAATTGAGCACAACTTTCACCAACGTGTATTTGCAAACGTCGGCAAATTTTCAGCATGCTGAAATTTTCAAAGAACACAACTTTTGCTAGTGTTTGCTAACAAACACCAACTATCATTAACTTTTGCCAGCAGAGCAGATGTTTGCCAAAACATCAGTAAAAGCCGGTCCAAACATTGTAGTGTGAATCCACCTTAAGGAATGAGACACCTTTTTATAGGCCATCAGTTGGGACTGAAGCAACTGATATTAATTTGCACTCACAAGGGGCAGGACTGCTTCCTAATTATTGGTAGATTTCAGCTGGTGTCTTGGCTTTCCATGCCTCTTTGCACCTATCTTTCTTTGTGTGTTCAATACTTTTTTCCTGTGTCATTTCACATTATTACACATAAAGGTCTGATGACACAATTTTGACTTCATCTAATTTTGCAACACATAATTTCAATATGACATAATAGGTTGGGCTGTGCAGTTCTAAGTCAAACGGGCTTTTTTCACACGAATATCCTACATTTTCATGAGCGCCACATCACAAATTGCATCAGTGGCTGTAAAACCCCCCGGCCATGTGTGATGTCAGCGACAGAACACAGCGCTTGGCTGCCCATTGTACACTCAGGATGGAAGCGGTAGAAAACGTCGACGATGGTTCCAGCACATGTAGTCTGGAATTGGTTTGTGTTGTCCATCTTCAGATGATTGTAGTTCAGAAGAATGTGGTGATAATGAAGAATCTGGGGGCATCAGACCGTATAGGCTTGAGCCGTGCCAAGCGGGCATCGTGCCTAGCGAGTCAGACTCAGAGAGTGACGGTGGTGAGGCACACATGCCCGCTGCAGCAGCAGCGACAAACACATGGCAGGGGAACACTGAGTGGTATGCTTTTGTTACAGATATTGCAACAAATTATTTGTTCATAAATATAATTTATTTAAACCCGATTTTTGAATAAAATCATAGCAGTGTATTCTCTGTGACTCAGGCATCAGGTTTATTATGTATTATCTTTTGAGTTCTTGTTGCTTTTATGTTTTGTACATGCGGTTTATGTGCCGTTTTGACCCACTTTCAGGTGGGCATTGTCCAAGATTCGCCAGTCCAACTACGCCCCCTCTCTCTTTGACAGTTAGCTGTTATTGTTTTGTGTGCATCATCTGCCGTGTTGTCAGCCAGCCAATATTGCCAACACTATCACGACGTGTTAGCCACTCCACACAGCCGTGGTTCTGTTGTGCCCCTTGAAGCGATGTCAGCCCTGGGGCGCAACCGTGGTTAACATGTCTCCTCTCCATGCGTTCGCTGGGCGATGTCAGCCCCGAACGCCAACTGTAAGTGTTTGTTTATTTTTGTAAATCTTCACTTTTTTGGGAACTGTTGTCATCAGTCTTATGTTCAGTACATGTGCTGTGGTGAATCCTGCGCGTAAATCCATTCATCCTCCTTGTCATGACCCTCCGTGCGCTCTTACGCAGGGCATGGAGAGGGAGGATGAAAAAACGAGGATGTTTGTGCAGGGTTCACCACAGCACATTTAATACAGAAAGACAAAATTCCCAAAAAGGTGAAGACTTACAAAAAACACAAACACACTTACTGATGGCGTTTGGGGGCCGGCATCACCCAGCGAACGAATGAGAGGAAATGTGTTAGCCACAGGTGCGCCCCAGAGCCGACATCGCCTCAAGGACGCACGAGAACCACGGCAAACATGGTGTGACTAACATGTCGTGAGAGTGCTGAAAATACTGGCAGACTAACAGCACAGATGACAATACTATAGACCAGCAGTGCGTGACTGGCAAACGGCCACTAAGTACACGCACTGCTGGTGATGGTGTGATGAGAAGCACCTGGTCGAGGACCGGGAAAGATGATCAGCGGGAGTGGAAATCAGCTGGTGATAATGATAGAGAGGATGTGGCCAGACCGGCAAGATGTCAGCATGCAATCACAGAAAGTAGGCCAAAGCTGCGCGTAAATCCATTCATCCTTCCCTCCTCGTGTGCTCCTCCTGCCTAAAAGCGCACAAGGAGCGCACGAGGAGGCTTATGACAGCTGGAGCTGAAGCGTGTGATGTGGTCTTTCATGGCCTGCTGTTTATCTAAGCCTGTGACACAACACGAAGGCATAGCCGTAAAATTAAAACAAGAAGCCAGAGAAACTGTGAGCTACAAAGCTGCTGTCATTTCAGTCAACAACACCGGCATCCGTTCTGTCGCTTACGTCATGGTGGTGCTGCCCTTCATTCAGTGGGCGGCACCACAGTCCAGTCAGCAGCTGCGGTTTTTTGATGATAACTAGTTTATGCAGGCGTGGCTCTAAATATTATATTGATCATCGACAATGACTTTTGGGTTTACACAACATGCTAAAAAATGTCAAAATTGTGTCATCAGACCTTTAATTTATGGACATCTATGGTTTGATTTCTTTGCATGTGTGGATTTTATGGATTGTTACTGACATTTGGTGAAAATTTCATTACAATAGCTCCATTAGAAATATATTTACTGAGAAAAATAGTGACATGATCAATACTTATTTTACCCACTGTATTTACACCTAAAATTTTAATGCATGTAAGGCATTAGATATTTCATTTTATCATAACTGATTTATGTTTATAATTATTTATACCATCTAGTAGCTGTTTTCTTCTTCCAGCTTTATGTTGCAGACTCTGCCAAATAATCAAACTATCAGATCCTTCAACTGAATTTTTATGACAGATTGATAATCAAAATCAATATCCAGAGCTAAAATTTCCCCAATGATCAATTAGCTAAATAATTTGAGAAAATTAAGTTCGGCCTTAACATTGAGGTTTTATTTATTTTTTTTTTTACCTCAGTAGTTGTTTTTAAACAAGTCAGTAAAAGCAGTTTCTTTTCTTTTTGTACCAGCTCTATAAACAGCTTTGCAGTCAGTTGACTTTTTTCATCAGCTGTCAATACAGTTACTGAAATGCTGTATTCAGAAACATAATCGGAACAGAGCAAACTTAATAAGCTTCCATGACAGTGTAATACAAAAAAAGTTGCCGGATGAGCTGTGGACGACGGAGGATTGTGCACGCACCCTACAACTGTTGTGTGAAGCAGAGAGAGAAATAATGACTCAGCTCAAATGGGAACAAATTTCTGCTTTTCCCTTCAAGATTTTATAGCAAAACTTCTGCTGGCCGTTGAGATGGATTTGTCTCAGTTTCTTCATATTTTTATCCTCTTTAAGATTAAGAGTTTGAGAGTTAATGAGAGTGCACTACTTCAAAGTTATTTGTGGTCTAAATGTGTTGGTGGCTCTTTCATATGAGCAAAGTAAAGAAATGTCCATGTCTTGCATCCTGACACCATATCTACCAAATGAAGCATAAGCCGACAGATCATTAAAAAGAAAAAGGATTTGAAGACTTCTTTGGCCAAATTCAGCCTTGGGATTAAAACTAATAAATAAAGTCGGAGGAAAAGCTTCCTTCTCTGCAAGTTGATGTCGCCCCACTCATTTTTCACATTAAACCAGCTTGCATGCATAACTAATAATCCTGTTATTTAGCGTTACCCTAATGTTTTGGCACAGGCTGCTGTTTCAACAAAAGTTCGTGCTGAGCCCAAGTGCATTGTGGTTCTGAGATGTTGCTGTGACTTTATGCTTCATGCCACTTATGAAAGCAAACTCCTGCACCTGTCACAACAGCAGATGTTGGCTCTGCCTGGATGTCTTACCGTCTGTACGCAGTCCTCCAGCAGTGTAGTATCAAATGATTTCTCATCACCGTGAGGCATAACAGGTGCGTCAGAATGGCCTGATTTGAGGATCATAATGTAACTTTAAAGACCATGTAAAGCAAAGTAAATATGTGTTCTGAGCTTGTCAGGCTACAGAACAAAGTAGCCTACTATTAACTACCCAGTCAAATTTGAATGTTACAAACCAAGCACTGAAAATTATATTTCAAAAATCATGGAGTTGTTTCTCCTCTGAAACACAGGGGGCATGCCCACAGACACTAAAACCATACTCACCCATCAATCAGATAATGCCTGGAAGCTGCCAGGCTGCAATTCAAGGACATACAGTCTACAGAGAACGAGGCTATGGGTGAGTTGCATATCTATGGGCAGAGGCGATTCTAGAGTCTCTTCTGGCCCTAGGCAAAAATCCACAGGGGGCCCCTCTAACCATTGTTCATCATCCTTATACAATAAATGATCTGACACTAACAAAAAATGTGAAATGTAAACATTTTTTTTTAAAAGTGCACATTATTATCACACTGAGCTGCTCTGAGCTAAATTAACTACTGCATTATTTGCACGACTTACCACTGTTGTGCTTTCTTTTCTCTGCTTCCTCCTTTCTTCTTTCTTTTGTCACTGCCAGACGCACCACTTTGCTTAATTTTGATACAGCTGCTCTCACTTCTTTGTTTACATAAGACACACACTGGCACTTGCAAGAGTGAGGGGTGGGGATGGGGCCCCTTTAGGGAGTTCTGCGCCAGTGTAGGTCACAGATGGGTTCGGGTTCTCAAATCGGCTCAGGTCCTGCACATTTTCATGACACCACACAATATGATTGGCTGATAATAATACAGTAATAATAATAATAATAATATTGTTAAAGTTAATATTTGTATTATCAACATTTTTTGTGTCTATAATCATCAGAAGTTGTGTTGTTTTCATCTGTTTGCATCTTTTAATAATAAAAAACAATTATCTAAAACCACAATTAAAACCTCCAACATGGCATTTCTTAAACATTCACTCGGCACTATAATCAGCATTTGAACTTAAAAAATGATTTGAAATTTATAGCGATAGTTATTGATTCAGAGTGATACTGTATGAGCATTTTTATTGTGATTAATATGGTTAATTAATCACTGATTTGCTAATATTTTCAATGGTTTCTTAAGGAAAATATATGAAACTAGCAACCTCTGTGCTAATTCAATGTAAACAAATGCTGGGATTATGTGCTATATGTCTTATATGTTTGTTTGCTCCTGTACATAAAGACATCAGACTGATTTCTGTCATCATTTCATTGTAGAATTGGGCTCCCTACTAAAAGCTTTAAATAGCTTATTTGGGATGACCTGTTCACACTCCAAATCAATGTGAAAAAAAAGCCTATTGTATACTGCTACTCATGCTGTTGATAATTCATATTGTAATTCATTCATGCTGTTGATAATGTGTAATGTGTATGTGTGAATAAACTGTTAAAAAATCAATATTGAATACTACATGAAAGTATCATTTTGAAATACTGTATATTGAAAAAAATTAACTTTTTCCACAATAGTCTAGTATACTGAGATTATGTGCAAACATGTAAAAAGTCCCATTAATAAAGCTAAAATAGCAGGACAACCCTGGCCCAACCTTTCCATGGAAACACCCAATGACAACTAGTTATCCAGTGTGCAAACGTTGTTGCTGAAGTTAGTGCAAGTCTTCACCTTCGGAAGAGTTTTTCAAAATGTCATTTTTAGAGCTCGGAAATTGCATTTTAAGGGTGACTAAAAAACAAAAATCAAGTATAAACAGCTGGGTTTCTAAAAAATACATGTGTATGTGTGGATAACTATCCGTCATCTTGATATCTGTCATCTTTTACTAATAAAGATGATAGATAATCATCTTTTATGAGTAAAAGATGAAAAAAGATGAAAACAACACAAGTTGTGATCATTACAGAGACAGAAAATGTCTATAATGAAAGAATGTTTTAATTTTCTTTTAGAAAACTACAGATATGAATGCTTGGACAGACAGCCAATCACAAAGTGTATGTCATCAAAATAACCATACAGCCAATCATATTGTGTGATGTCATAAAAAGGTGCAGGACCATACATCCGCCACAGTTTTAACCCTTTATCAGCCAAAGAGCCACATTTGTTAACTTCAGAAGACAAACTCTTGGAATAACACAATAATTATAATAGTAATAACAACCAAGGTAATGATCTTGCAATAGCCTCCAAAGATCTAGGGTTTTTATTTTAAATTCAATAGGTGCCCTAAAAAGGGTGAATAATACAGTATTTGAGCCCTTTACGCAAAATGGTGAGTTTATCCTTTTGTCTTGCCAAATACAGTTAAGACATATTTTCTGTAAGTAATAATAATAATAAAAACAAGTATTATTGACCTTTGTTTGGCTGTTCTTGTCAGCTCTTTCCCAGTTGTTTCTTTGTTCCACCTTTCTGACCCACTTTTGCAGCTCCTTCCTCTCCATCTACCCTAACCCTGGTCACCTAAAGAGCCCCACCCAGTTTCACATTAGTTCCACAAGGTAACCAGCAATGTCTAGAAGCAGGGTGATCCTGTCTTAGCTCCTTCCGTCAGGACAGCGTTCTGCCACATTGCTTCAGTCATGCATCATCACCATATACTTTAATAGATAACTTTCAAACGTTTTAACTGTTATCTGCTTTTTTTTGAAATATCAGCTCAAGTGCATCATTTCTGAAGGCTGTAAAAAAAAAAATTGCATGAGCTAAAAAAAAATTAGTTGAAGTTTTTGAGAACAGGTCCGAATAATAATGCCTCAAAACAATGAATTAATTCAATTCAATTCAATTCAACTTTATTTATATAGCGCCATTTCACAACAACAGTCATCTCATAGCACTATCAACTGTAGGGGGGGACCCCCACAGTTGCAGAAAGACCCCAGCAATCAGGTGATCCCCTGTGAGCAAGCACCTGGCGACGGTGGAGAGGAAAAACTCCCTTTTAACAGGAAGAAACCTCCAGCAGAACCAGGCTCAGGGAGGGGCAGTCATCTGCTGCGACTGGCTGGGGGGTGAGGGGACAGAGAAGATGAAAAGAACAGACATGTAGAGAGCAAACAGCATGATGGGGACTCAATCTATGGGAGAGAACAAACAAATGTTAATGACCAGCAAAAAAAAAAAAAAATATTTCATAGAGAGTGAGGAAAGGAGTGAGGCCCAGTGCATTACTGGAGGTCCCCCGGCTGACTAAACCTATTAGCAGCATAACTAAGGGAGGGTTCAGAAACACATGATCCCTCCCTAATTGTAGGCTATATCAAAAAGGTAGGTTTTAACCCTAATCTTAAAAACAGAGATCGAGTCTGACTCCCGAATCCAGATTGGCAGCTGATTCCACAGGAGAGGAGCTTGATAACTGAAGGCTCTGCCTCCCATTGTACTTTTGGAGATTCTAGGTATTACAAGTAGTCCTGCATTTTGGGAGTGTAGTGCTCTGTTAGGATAATACGGTAGTATCAGATCTTTTAAATAAAAAGGAGCCTGATTGTTTAGAGCTTTGTAAGTAAGAAGAAGGATTTTAAACTTAATTCTAAACTCTATGGGAAGCCAATGAAGGGAGGCCAGAACCGGAGAGATATGATCTCTCTTTCTAGTACCTGTTAAAACTCTTGCTGCAGCATTTTGGATCAGCTGAAGACTTTTTAAAGATGTTTTAGGACAACCTGATAATAAAGAATTACAATAATCTAATCTCGAGCTAACAAAAGCGTGGATCAGTTTCTCAGCATCACTCTGAGACAAGATGCTCCTAATCTTGGCAATATTACGCAAATGATAGAAGGCAGTCTTAGAAACAAATTTAATATGTGAATTGAAGGACAAATCCTGATCAAAAATAACTCCAAGGTTCCTCACAGAGCTATTAAGAGAAAGAGTAACTGCATCCAAACTGAAAGTTTGATTTGGAAAGGAATTTCTAAGGTTTTTTGGACCAACAAGAATGACTTCAGTCTTATCTGAATTTAATAGCAGGAAATTACAAGTCATCCAAGCTTTGATTTCCTTAAGACAGGCTTCTAACTTGGCTAATTGATTACTATCATCTGGCTTCATTGACAGGTATAATTGTGTGTCATCTGCATAACAATGAAAATGTATACAGTGCTTTCTAATAATGTTGCCTAACGGAAGCATATATAAACTAAAAAGAGTAGGGCCTAGCACAGATCCCTGTGGAACTCCATGACTAAGCTTTGAGTTGAAAGAAAGCTCATTATTTACATGAACAAACTGGAACCTATCAGATAAATAAGATCTAAACCACTGCAACGAAGTTCCATTAAGTCCAACATAGTGTTCTAATCTATCAAGTAGAATATTATGATCGATAGTATCAAAAGCTGCACTAAGGTCTAAAAGGACAAGTACAGAAACTAGTCCATTATCAGATGCAATGAGGAGGTCGTTAGTGACCTTCGCTAAGGCTGTTTCAGTACTATGATGGATTCTAAACCCAGATTGAAACTCTTCAAGTAAACCATTTCCCTGCAGGTGGTCAAATAATTGCGTAGCAACAACTCTTTCTAAGATTTTTGAAATGAAAGGGAGATTAGAGATTGGTCTATAGTTAGCTAAAGCTCCTGGATCTAGCGTTGGCTTTTTGAGTAAGGGTTTAATTACAGCTGTTTTAAAAGCCTGCAGTACATGGCCTAAAGTTAATGAAGAATTGATTATATGAAGAATAAAGCTACCAATAAGTGGGAAGACTTCTTTAAATAACCTAGTAGGAATAGGGTCTGTTAGGTATGGGATATTGGGATCTATTTTATTTCATTGTTGCGCATTGATAGTTCTTGTATAAAGTAATACGCGCATGCGCACTAGGATGTAATGAGTCCAAGTTCAGTTCAATAAAATGGAAGCTGAGCCTCGGCTCCTAAAAACGCACTTACGGTGTCTGTGCTTATTGTGGCACATCCAAGGTTGAATGTGTGTGTGTAAAGTAACAAAGGAGTAACTGCATACACAACAATTGGCGACGAGGATGGGATCTGTGAATGGATATTCCGACACGGAGAGGACACGAGTCGTCGTGAGTGTGACTGTTGACTGTGATAAAAGCTAACTCATTGCAACTCGAAGTGTACACAGAGAGTACAAACCCAACGGTTAATACGGCACCAACCATGGCGGGGATAATTGGGAGAATGGACAGTTTTGATAGCGCATCGGAGGACTGGACAACATACGTGGAAAGGTTGGATCAGTACTTTGTGGCAAACGACATTCCAAACGACAAAAAGGTAGCAGTGCTGCTTAGTGTAATGGGAGCTAAGACATACAACTTGCTACACAGTTTGTTGACCCCAGACAAACCGGCAGATAAGACGTACAAAGACATTGTCACTGTTTTAGAGGCGCATTTGAATCCGAAGCCTCTCGTCATTGCCGAACGTTTTAAATTCCATAAACGGAATCAGTTAAAAACGGAGTCTATTGTTGAATTCGTGGCAGAATTGAGAAGACTGTCTGAACATTGTTCATTTGGAAGAAATCTGTCAGACGCATTGCGAGATAGATTCGTGTGCGGACTGCACAACGAAAGCATACAAAAGAGACTGTTGACAGAAAAAGACCTGACATTGAAACGTGCCATTGAAGTCGCCACGTCACTGGAAGCAGCTGCTAAAGGCGCTACCGAGCTGCAGCAGCAGATGGTGCAAGAATGCCATGTTCACGAATGCAACATGCACAGCATAGACGAAAGACAACAGAAAAAGGATGCATGCTATCGCTGTGGAAAGAAATCACACCCTCCACCTGAATGTTGGTTTAAAGATAAGGAGTGCAACAAGTGCCATAAAACAGGTCACATACAGAAAGTGTGCAAAACGAAAGTGAAAGATACAGTGAAGGAGAAAAAGTTCCACAAATTTAAAAATAAACAAAAAGACATGCATGACATTGAAACTTGCTCATCTGATTCAGACAGTGCACAAGATTTAGCTTGCTTTGATGTCTGCTCATTGAAAAGACCCAACAGGGGAATCATATGGGTTTCACCCAAAGTGGAAGGAAAAACACTGACTATGGAATTGGATACTGGATCTGCATTGTCAGTCATGTCTAAGAAGGACTACCAGGCACACTTCTCACATCTGCAATTGCAATCTACAGATGTAATGCTCAAAACTTACACAGGGGAGCGCGTAGCCCCAATGGGCGTGATCAATGTGAATGTGCACTATGGCGATCAACAGTGTGCACTGCCCCTGTATGTTATTGAGAGAGGGGGTGCGCCCCTGTTTGGCCGTGAATGGCTTCGTGAAGTACAATTGGATTGGCAGTCAATTAAAGAAATGCAAGCCACAGTGACCAAAAAGCAGAGCAATGGCTCTACAAATGAAAAATTGAACAAAATACTTCAAAATGCAGGAGAAGTTTTTCAAGATGGCATAGGCAAACTAAAACATCTGAAAGCCCAGATTGTTCTGAATGACGACGCTGTACCCAAATTCCACAAGGCGCGTACAGTTCCATACGCTCTCCGGCCCAAGGTGGAAAATGAACTTCAAAGGTTGGAAAATGAGGGCATCCTATCGAAAGTGGACTGGTCTGAATGGGCAACGCCAATAGTGCCAGTGGTAAAGGGTAATGGCTCAGTACGCATCTGCGGTGATTTTAAGGTGACAGTCAATCCGGTCTTGAAGGCGGAACAGTACCCTCTACCGCGAATTGACGACATCTTCGCAGCGCTGGGCCAGGGTAAGCGATTTCCCAAGATTGACCTTGCACAAGCGTACTTACAGATGGAGATGGAGGAGTCGTCCAAAAAGTACTTGACCATCAACACCTCCAAAGGTCTCTATCAGTACAACCGCCTGGTCTTCGGCATCGCTTCAGCGCCAGCAATCTGGCAGAAGGCAATGGATCAAGTCCTACAAGGCATACCGAATACACAGTGCTATTTGGATGACATAGTGATCACGGGAGCTAACGACAACGAACATCTGGAAAATCTTGAAAAAGTGCTCCAAAGACTGAATGAATTTGGATTGCATGCCAACAAAGCAAAATGTGAATTCTTCCAGGATGACATTGAATACTGTGGCCACAAAATTGACAAAAATGGGCTACACAAATGCAAAGACAAAATTGACGCTGTTTTGAAGGCCCCACCACCACAAGATGTCTCTCAATTGAGATCTTTCTTGGGCCTGGTTAACTATTACAGGAAATTCTTGCCCAACCTGTCCTCAGTGCTACACCCATTGAATTCCCTACTCCAACAGGGCACTAAGTGGCACTGGTCCCAGGACTGTGAAAAGGCCTTCAAGTAAGCAAAGCAGTTGGTGACCTCAGACAACGTGTTGACACACTATGACCCCGAAGTGCCGCTCAAGCTTGCATGTGATGCTTCCCCTTCCGGAATTGGAGCCGTGCTATCACACCGGTTCACTGACGGAACAGAGCGACCAATAGCATTTGCCTCCCGATCGCTGAATGCAGCTGAGCGTAACTATGCGCAAATTGACAGAGAAGCTCTTAGTTTGGTCTGGGGAGTGAAAAAGTTCAATCAGTATCTATACGGAAAGCACTTTACCCTCCTCACAGATCATAAGCCTTTAGTTTCAATCTTTAATCCAGCTAAGGGAGTACCAGCCATGGCCGCTGCTCGACTGCAACGGTGGGCCTTGTTTTTGAGTGCTCACACCTACAGCATTGAGTACAAAGGCACACTTCACCATGGGAACGCTGACGGGTTGTCCCGGTTGCCACTACAAGTCGTACCGCCAATTAAGACCAAGGAAGCGGTGGACATGTTCCAGATGACACAAGTGGATCTCCTACCAGTCACAAGTGAGGAGATCGCACGAGAGACAGGCCGCGACCCTGTCTTGTCTAGAGTCTACGAGCTGACACTGAAAGGCTGGCCACGCAAGGGTGACTCATCCTTACCGGGCTATTCCAGTCGCCGTGAACAGCTCACAGTGCATCAAGGATGCATTTTGTGGGGGGCGAGGGTAGTGATACCACAGAAGCTGCGCCAGAGGGTTCTCTCAGTGCTACACGAGGGACACTTAGGTGTGGTGAAAATGAAACACCTCGCAAGAAGCTTCGTATGGTGGCCTGGAATTGATGGACAGATCGAGGACATTGCAAAGACATGCTACGGGTGTCAGCAGACCCAAAAGACTCCACCAACAGCCCCACTGCATGTGTGGGAATGGCCTACAAAACCATGGCAACGTGTTCACATCGACTATGCGGGCCCTTTCATGGACCGCATGTACCTGGTCGTAGTTGATGCGCATTCAAAGTGGCCTGAGGTTTTCTGCACAAAAACAGCAACCTCTGCAAAGACAGTTGAACTCTTACAGGCCCTGTTCTCACGCACAGGCCTTCCGCATCAGATTGTGAGTGATAACGGAACACCTTTCACTTCTGAAGAGTTTCAGCGCTTTGTTAAAAGGAATGGCATACAACACACCACCATTGTGCCATATCATCCAGCTTCTAACGGCCAAGCGGAACGTTTCATTCAGACTTTCAAACAGTCAATGAAGGCCATGGATAAGGACTGTGCATCGCTACAGCAGAAGATTGCAAACTTTCTGCTGGCCTATCGCAACAGTACACACGCAATAACAGGACAGACACCTGCCATGCTCTTCCTAGGGCGTCCCCTGCGCTCACGCTTAGACTTATTGAAACCCAGTCTACAGCAACGTGTACAGAGAAAACAGACGGAATCTGCTCTCCGATCCCAGACGCGCTCATTGCGTACCTTCCAAGTGGGACAACAGGTGATAGCCAAAGACTACCGCAGCAAAGGACAAAAGTGGCAGCCTGGTACCATCGTGTCACAGACAGGACCGTTAACCTACGAGGTGAAAATCGGGCCAGACCTACTGTGGCATAGACACGTGGATCAGCTGTTGGATGCATCTGGAGCAACCAACATGGATGCCAACGCTACACCATTCCAGGGTGACTTTCAGTTCAGTGACGAAGATCAAGCCACAGGCGGGCCTGAAGCCGATGCAGGTGATACTGCACCAGTCCCTGCTGTTCCTCAAAATCCTGCTGCCGACGCTCCACCAGAGAGGCGCTATCCAGAGAGAATTCGGAGACCTCCAGAGCGATTCCAGGACTGAAATGGGTTATGGTAGAATGAGAGTAGATAGGTTAGATGTATTTAGTTATGATTAATACTTACTCAGGTAAACAACCTTTAGTTAGTGGGGATATCAATGCTGGAAGGGAGGAGTGTTAGGTATGGGATATTGGGATCTATTTTATTTCATTGTTGCGCATTGATAGTTCTTGTATAAAGTAATACGCGCATGCGCACTAGGATGTAATGAGTCCAAGTTCAGTTCAATAAAATGGAAGCTGAGCCTCGGCTCCTAAAAACGCACTTACGGTGTCTGTGCTTATTGTGGCACATCCAAGGTTGAATGTGTGTGTGTAAAGTAACAAAGGAGTAACTGCATACACAACAGGGTCTAAAAGACAAGTTGAAGGTTTGGATGAGGAAACTATTTTGTCTAACTCACAAAGGTCGATTGGAGTAAACTCATCAAGACAGACATCAAAAGAAGGAGTTGTAGTAGTTACAGTATTTAAGTTAACTGTGGGAAGAATCTGATTGATTTTATCTCTGATGGATGAAATTTTATTATTGAAAAAGTTCATAAAGTCCTGACTAGTAAGCTCTAAGGGAATGCTAGGATTGACAGAGTCCTGACTCTTTGTCAACCTGGCTACAGTACTGAAAAGAAACCTGGGATTATTCTTGTTCTCTTCTATTAATGCAGAGTAATAACTTGTTCTAGCTTTTCTAAGAGATTTTAGTTCTGTAGTTCTAATTAGTTCTGTTTTAGAAGTTATCCCAAAATAAAACAATTCCATAAACTCTCAGTTTTGGGTTGTAGTGAATTGCATATAATTAAACTATAGTTAACCCTACAATTTCCCAGAGTTTGCATACTGTAGGGATTTTAGGATTTGAACATGCAATTTTGTTTTTGCATTGTTGACTACAAAAATATGAATAACCAGCCACATACACAACAGCCTAATCTCACAAAACTGCAAAGGAGTGTCATGTTTATCCTGCATAAAACAAGTAGTATAAAAAAAAGGCTTTTTTCTTCTAACGATGGTTAAAGCAGCAGTATGTAACTTTCCTGTTTACTGTAGTAACACCAACAACTGGCATTGCTGGTTGGTAGCTAAAGTCCTGTCCTACTGTATATTGGGACTTAGGCTGTAAAACGTGCAAGTTGTAACATTTTCAGCGTTCCTACTAGGAACAGGTAAAGTTATATTGCACTGATGCAAGTGATGTAGGGCCATTCAGGCTATGGTTTAAGCGTCATTTACCCAGACAAAGGCCTATGTACCATCATCAACAGTATTTGCTTTTATTTGTTGCCTTAAAGTGGATACTCTGGCAGAGACAACTGAAGTAGTGCAACACTTCTAGTTGCAAAAGATGACAAAATAAGTACATGCAGAGAGATCGGAGACAAGAGAGAGGTGAGAGGAGTTTCAAAAACCTTTGAAAATGATGCCCTCACCCTACCATTACCTTAACACTAACCACAGAGCAACAACAGTACCTCAACATGAACACAGACAGGATAGCAACTCACCATATCCCACCCGTGAGCACATTTTAAACTGTGTAATAGCAGTCTCACCATCAGTGACAAACATCACAGTTGGATACACCCCATGTAGCTGATATGCACTGGAAGAAGAAACTGTGAATGGGCCACGGTGTTTTGTACATGTTAGTTACACACATGGAGATGACACTGGTCTGCGTTATTCATTTTTAGCTTATTTTAGTCAGTTTTTTCAGTGATTTTATTGTTATCAGTATTATGTTAATTTTAATTAATTTTATTGGTTTTATCTTGTTTTATTAACCATTTTCTTTGTTTTTATTTTTTCTTCATGTTTCCAATTGCAGTTTTCATTTCTTATTTTACTATATTTTGATTCTAAATGTATTTTTATTTTCCTCCGTTTCCTTCACATACTCAACCTTATTGTTACTTTGTCAGTCATCTGTGAAGCACTTTGAATTGCATTAACTTGTATGAAAGGTGCTATACAAATAAAATTTGATTAGCATTTATTCTTTTTTTAAGGTCACATTATTTCATGGGATCAATGACTGCACTTCCCTTGCACCACAATTTAACAGTCACACATGACTTAATGAAATGTAACATATTTTGTTCAAAATTTCTGTATTTAATTATTGCAGCAAATCTATTTTCTTCCAGCCTCTTTGAGAATGGCTGGTTTCATTGCTTTTACTTTAAAATCTGTGAGACCACATTCAGCTCTGCCCTCTGTCTTACATCACTATTGCTAACATTAGCTGCCCCTAGCTCCCTAGCTCTGACCCAACTAACATAAATTTGTCTCAAAGAATGAATTCAATAAAGCATCACTGGTGGGCAAGGGTGTGTGGTTTTAGTGGTCAATAGGATGTGACCAGTCCCTGGAGTACAATGTGTGCAGAAACATTTGTGAATGAGTGGCTAAACTGATACCTTCCGCTAGGTGCCTTGGATTCCATTCTGAGAAGATAAAACTTTAATCTAAAGTAACACTGAACTATATGGTCAAGTGTTGTTTGATGAACAAGAATTCCAGTGGGAGTCAATTGAATTTACGTATAGAAAATAGCGATCAAAACCAGCTGTATCCATGTGGCCTGTCCATCAACCCTCTCCCTCCTTCCCCACAGAGGCTAGCTTCATCCTGCTAGGGATAACAGTTCATTGCAGAATCATGGCAAAAATATAACAAAAACAGCCAGAATGATGCTAGATATATTATCACCTGTGGATTAGTGAACCAGGTAGAAACAGGGATGTCTATTAGAATGAATGAAGTCTAAAGACAATAACAATTAAAGCTGCAAGCAGCTGTAAGCAGGCCCTCGCCCTGTGCAACCACGGACCCTGGCGCCCGTCATACCTAGCTGGCTCAGAAAAAAACGGTAAAGTAAAGCATTTGGTGCAGTACTTCCTGTGAACAGTAGGTGGCACTATAACTTTTGTCAGTCATTTTATGTAGGAGCGCATGGGGTGGGACTAATATCCATCGTAGAAAATTTGGTGAAAATCAGACAAAGTTTGTTCATATTACAACTTTCCAATGTTCCAGGAGTCAACCTTCGCCATGGCAACACTTCCCTGTCACTTATGTGTGACCCACCTATATAGGACTACATACACACGTGGACAAAATTGTTGGTACCCCTCTGTTAATGAAAGAAAAACCTACAATGGTCACAGAAATAACTTGAATCTGACAAAAGTGGTAATAAATAAAAATTCTATGAAAATTAACCAAGGAAAATCAGACAATGCTTTTGAATTGTGGTTCAACAGAATTATTTTAAAAAACAAACTCATGAAACAGGCCTGGACAAAAATGATGGTACCCCTTGAAAAGATTAAAAATAATGTGACCATAGGGACATGTTCAACCAAGCTGTGTCCTCTAATTAACATCACAGGTATCTACAAACTTGTAATCAGTCAGTCAGCCTATTTAAAGGGTGACAAATAATCACTGTGCTGTTTGGTGACATGGTGTGTCCCACACTAAACATGGACCAGAGGAAACAAAGGAGAGAGTTGTCTCAGGAGATTAGAAAGAAAATTATAGACAAGCATGTTAAAGGTAAAGGTTATAAGACCATCTCCAAGCAGCTTGATGTTCCTGTGACTACAGTTGCACATATTATTCAGAAATTTAAGATCCACAGGACTGCAGCCAACCTCCCTGGACGTGACCGCAGGAGGAAACTTGATGAAGAATGGTAATAAAAGAGCCCAGAACAACCTCTAAACACATTCATGGTGAGCTCCAAGGTCAAGGTACATCAGTGTTAGATTGCACCATCCGTCGTTGTTTGAGCCAAAGTGGACTTCATGGGAGATGACCAAGGAGGACACCACTGTTGAAAACAAATCATAAACTAGAAAAGCACTCGGAGAGCGCAGACCTCTGCCAAGCGCCGCAGTTCCCCCCATACAGTCTTCAGATTCCTTGATCATGAAAACATATGACAAGCAGTGGTTCAGTAGTTATTGCCGAAAATGACATTTTCCGTAATGGTGGCCACAGTTCGTCCCATACAGTGTTTGTGTGTACGTTTTCAGATTCCTTGACCATGAAAACATATGACTAGCAATTGGATTGACAATGATAGGATTAGTGGTTCAGTAGTTATTGTGGAAAATGGCATTTTCCATAATGGCGGCCATCCATTACTAAAAACTAGCTTAATTAAATGGTAATAAACACAAAATAGAAATTTCAAAACAGGCTACTCTGATATAACACACGTAAAATAAAATTCAAAGCCAAATAATACTGAATGAGCTTCTGTCAAAAACCTTAAGTAACTGAAGGATGCGTTGTGTTGATGAAGACTGGACTCTCCTTGCAAACCTCCACTCAGCAGGCAGCTGGACCCCGGAGATCAGCTGTGGCTGATCAGAAGAATCCTTGAAAGGTCACGGCACCAGTTTATGTAACGGACTCGAACTAGTCAGCTACATTAAAATAACAAAATAAAATAAATCTTGGCCGATGCAGAGAAGTAGACGTCAGGCAGGGTCTCGATCAGTCAGTAGTCTGTTTATTTCTGAAACAGATTGGGGCAGACAATTTACACATGACACGGGAATGGGGACAAGTGCTGGCATTCCCCTTCCCAGGCTTCCAGCGTGTGAGAAACATAGCTTACAGCTACTTGGACTACATAACTTTAGATCGTATAGTTACAGTATACCACAAGCAAAGAAAAAGTTTAGCACCAAATACATGACAGCATTACATGACAGAGTTACATGACTGATCGTTTTTTCTATTTTTTACAACAGTACATTTAACATTTTAACATACCTGAAACAGATTGGGGCAGACAATTTACACATGACACGGGAATGGGGACAAGTGCTGGCATTCCTACAGAACAATGGACTCGTTAGCGCCTACTTAACTAGCCATCAATCATCGGTATTTATGACGCTACTTTGAATATTTTACATCGGTATTGCAAACGAAAATGTAACAGAAAATCTTACAATCAAAATTAGTACAATAACTTAAAGAAAACTACAGTAAATCAATCACATTAATCAATTTCGTTCCCTGAGGAATTACACACAACTTACCCCTTCCCAGGCTTCCAGCGTGTGAGGAAGTTCCCAGATGTGTCACACTAATTATCGCCCCATCAGAAACACTTGACATATTTACAACACGGACATTTTGGGAAGTTCATTACTGCAGGAACATATTTATTCTTAAGACTACTACATGTCCATGGTAACAGCAGTGACACCATGCTAAAGGTGATGTGTAGTTATCAGGGTATCTGCAGGTTTAAGGAAGTTAAATTTAAGACTTTTTAAGACCATTTTTAAGGCCACTTTAATCAAATTTAAGACCTTTCATCTGTGAAATAGCAAAAAGTGTGACCACATTGCAAATACTGTAGTTTTGTCCACAGATTTAATGGAACTGAAAGTGCTGAAAAATAACAAACATCAAGATCACAACTCTGTAGGCAGAACACAGGCAACTTGTAACAGTCTGAATGATCTGACAATCTTTCAGACAAATATGAAAACGTGCTTGTAGCATTTGACAAAAACAAACATTAAATAACATTACACAACAAGATCTCTAAACTGAATATAGGGGCTCTCCCATGCTCTCCTCACTCCCATAATTATTATGGCATGGATCTGAGTTCTGTAGCCTTTGTCTCCAGCTCTGCTTCCACTTGTTTTAATTCGCACAGTTTTTCTTTTTATCTCTTCCACACCGTGTTTGATTTTGTGATGAGCTGAGCCATTAAGGTTCCAGTCTTTCCTTCAGCTTCTTCTGCAAGATGATCAGCATCCCTGTGCAGGCTGGTGGATACCTGGATCAGAGTTTGCCTCTTTTTCTTAAGCTCCTCTAAGTTTTCCTCTGCAGCTTTTCGCTTCTGTGCCTGGACATCAGTGATTTGATTATGTACAGTGTGGAGCCCACAACTCCCCACCACAATCAGCTGAGCCCCCCCACATTGCTCACGCTGCTCTTGTTGAAGCAGTTCCAGGAACTTCCAGTTGACATTGGGTCCATCCATGGAGACTGAGAGCAGCTTTTGCAAGTCCAGCTGCTGAGTACATTCCTGAGGATGAAATGAGTGTCATTTATCAAGCAGAGTTACGAGGTGCTTAAAATGTAGAAATAAAATAGCAGTTAGGAAAAGAATGAAGTACATAACAGTTGCATAAAAATTAACTACTACTAACTAACTAACCTGCACTTATATAGCGCTTTTCTAGTCACAAAGACCACTCAAAGCGCTTTCACTAGTACTAACCCTCTATTCTAAGGGCCTATAGGAGACAGATATCTAGGGACAATTTAGAACAACCATTTAACCTAACATGCATGTCTTTGGATTGTGGGAGGAATCCGGAGCCCCCGGAGTAAACCCACGCAGCAAAGGGAGAACATGCAAACTCCACACAGAAAGGTTCCAACCCCTGCCAGCCTGGGGATTCGAACCTGGAACCTTCTAGCTGCAAGGCAACAGTGCTAGCCACTGCACCATAGGTATATAATAAAACAGAAATATATATATAAAACAACAAGTAAACAAACTGATGGGCATACCTGTTGCATGGCAATGTCATGTGTAATGTCGAACACAAATGTGACATTTTCAGAAATGTTCTTTTTGAATGTTTTAACACTTAATTTTTCAGTTGAAAAATATCATTTGTTCTTTATGAAGGATTAAAACAACAGAACTGCAATATGATAACATCATGTCATCAAGATATATTTAAACAGAACAACAATAACAAGCATCAACGATGTATAACACTTTTTCTTATAAGTGTTCTATTGAGAAAAAAAAAATTGTAGCTAGATTACTGGTAATTTCTTAGTGTGGGGTTCTTACTTACTTGAAAGTGGTGCAGTAAATCCTGAGCTGTTCCGTGACCCATGAACTGGGAGCCCAGGTATCTGGATTGGACTCCATCATCTTTGAAGTAATGGACATGTAGGTCCAGCTGCTTCGTTTTAGTTGTTTAGTTAAGGGTTTCGTCAAACATCAAAGTAAAGCTGTCTTTGTTAATGTCGGTGACGAGGAGTTTAATGATGTGTGGAGCCAAACCAAATTTTGAAATGCAGGCTGATTTGTCTTTACCGCAAGTAAAGTTTTTAGCGATTTCTGAGTCAGTAAACATAGCTCGGAAAATGTCTCCGACTCCTTCGTTGGCGTTTGTGATATCCTACCGTGTAGCAATGATCACACTTGAGTTATTTCTTTGGCTAACTCTGCCGTTTATTCTGCAACACACATAATATGACTGAACATGGATTCTGCGCGGGGTTTTCACACTCTTATTCTAATGGTGTCCCCCTTAGTAGTAATGCTGAACAATACAGATAGTTCCCCCTAGAGGCATGTGCCAGTAATGTTTTAAATTAGACTTGCAGTCTACCACATCCCTCCCTTCTAGATTAAACTACTTTTAATTACACTAGCCAATTATGCTAGACATCCTGGAACTCCCATTTAACCCTAAACAATCACAGTTACTGTTTAACTTCTTAAACACATGTGCCATACACATAATTTCTTTCTCTCTTTTTTTTTTTTTCACATGTATAACACACATAACAGTCTAACTGGGGAATTGGTTTGACTACCGCATCCCAGTGAGGTTCCAGGACGCATTCTTGTCCTGTGGCTGGGGAACTCACTACTGACTAAGTATAGTCCTTCAAGTAGTCTGGAGCTTTCCTAGCTCGCTGAGATCTTCTCACGGCTGGTGAGCCAACTGCAGGTGAAGACTCAGACTGCTCCACTGTTTCGGCTGCTGCAGTGCTGCCCGTAGAATCTGCAGAGACGGTTACCTCAGGTTTCACCTGACGTGGTGGTTCGTTGATGCTCTCCTCAGGATGGGTGTCAGACAACACCTCTGGTGCCATCGGCAGGGGAATGGAGCTCCTACCACGAACTTGGTCGATGTGTCGCCTCACCACTTGTCCATGACCTAATGTCACCTTGAATGACACAGGGCCCGTCTTTTCTGTTATTTCTCCTGGTACCCAGGCTGGTCCTGAGCCAAAGTTGCGGGTGTAGACCACGTCTCCTTCTCTCAGTATTCTCTCTCTAGCATGCATGTCATGATAACCTTTTTGTTTCTCTTGTTTGTCATGCACTTTGTTTCTGAAGTCTGGATGTATTAAGTCAAATGTTGACCTCAACTTCCTTCCACACAACAGCTCAGCTGGTGACTTGCCAGTTGTAGATTGGGGTGTTATTCGATAGCTGAACAGAGCTCTCGACATTCGGGTTTCAATAGAGTCTCCTGTCATCTTTTTCATGAGTGACTTGAACGTCTGCACGGCCCTCTCGGCTAAGCCGTTAGAAGAAGGATGGTATGGCGCAGTCGTGATGTGACGTATGCCATTCTTTTCAGAAAACTCTTGGAACTGTTCACTCGTAAAACATGTACCGTTATCTGATACTATGATTTCAGGTATGCCATGTTGGCTGAAACTCTTTCTAAGACTTTCAATGGTAACAGTAGAAGTAGAGCTACTCACAGAATATGCATCGATCCACTTTGAGTATGCGTCAACTATGATCAGGAACATTCTTCCCATCCATGGACCTGCGTAGTCAATGTGAATTCTTCTCCATGGTTTATCTGGAACTTCCCAGGGATGTAGTGGGGCTGCTGGAGGACTGTTCCTGTTCTCCTGGCATGCCGCACATGACTTCACAAGCGCCTCCACCTCTGCATCCATGTTGGGCCACCACATGTAACTCCTCGCCAACGCTTTCATGCGAGTGATGCCAGGGTGTGCTTGGTGTAGTTGCTGCAGTAAGGCATTCCGACCAGGTGGTGGAACAACCACGCGTCCTCCCCACAGGATACAACCTTCCTGGGTGCTGAGCTCATCCTGTCGTCGGGCATAGGGAATGAACTCAGGACTGTTCATCTTCGGCCATCCTCGCAAGATGTATTCTCGCACTCTTGCTAGAACAGGGTCTTTGTCTGTCCACTTCTTTATTTGTTGTGCGTTCACCAGGGGCACGCCGATATCTTCAAACAATAGCACTCTCTCCTCCTCCTCAGGCGTGCTGTCTCTTCCTCCATCCAAGGGTAGCCTACTCATCGCGTCAGCATTCGTATGGTCCCGTCCGGCTTTGTAAACGATGGTGTACTCATACGCTGCTAATGTAACGGCCCATCTCTGAATTCTCTGAGATGTCATCTGGGGTATGGCTCTCATTTCACTGAACAGTGAAATTAGTGGCTTGTGGTCAGTCACTATAGCGAACTGTCTCCCGTACAGGTATTTGCGGAACTTTTTTACACCAAATACTACTGCAAGGCCCTCCTTGTCTAGCTGGGAGTAATTTTTCTCAGCTGCACTAAGAGTTCTTGAGACAAACCCTATGGGTCTCTCTGAGCCATCCTCCATACGATGAGAGAGTACAGCACCCACACCGTAGGGTGATGCGTCACACGCCAGGATGAGTGGTTTGTTTGAATCATAGTGCACTAACACACTACAGGACTGAAGTAGCGCTTTGGACTCTTCAAACGCCTTCTGCTGCTTGACCCCCCATGACCATTTTTCTTCCTTCTTAAGTAAGGTATGTAGTGGTGCCAGCAGCGTGGAGAGCTTTGGGAGGAACCTATGGTAATAGTTCAACAAGCCCAGGTAGGCTTTTAACTCAGTAACATTTTGTGGCTCAGGCGCCTCCGCAATTGCTTCCACTTTGTCTGTTAGAGGGTGTAGACCACTGGCGTTAATCTTGTGGCCTAGGAACACCACCTCTTTTCCCATGAACTCACACTTGCTTCTTTTCAACCTCAGACCGCTTTTCTCCAACCGTTGAAGCACTTCCTTCAGCGTTTTCAGATGTTCTTGTTCATTTGGTCCTGTACAAAGGATGTCATCCAAATAAATGGCAACATTCGGAAATCTACCTAGGATGCCCTCCATAGTTCTCTGGAATATAGCAGGACTGGAAGCTACTCCAAATGGTAAGCGTGTGTAGGTATATAAGCCTTTGTGTGTATTGATGGTTACATACTTTCTTGATTCTTCTTCCAAGACTACTTGTTGGTAAGTGTGACTCATGTCTAATTTCGTGAAGTGTCGGCCGCCATTCAGCTGTGCAAAGAGGTCCTCCACTTTAGGAATTGGATACTGATCCACCCGTGATGCTCGATTGACAGTGAGTTTGTAATCTCCACATATTCTAATGGAGCCATCCGGCTTTCGCACTGGGACTATGGGCGCCGCCCATTCTGCAACCTGCACTGGCTCAATGATCTTGTCATCCAGCAGCCTCTGTAGCTCGCTTTCGACCAGTGGCTTGACTGCATAGGGTACCGGTCGGGGTTTGCAGAATCGTGGTTGGGCCTCCTTGTCCACATTAATCTTTGCAGTGACACCTTTTAGCTGTCCTAAGCCTTCTTTGAACACCTCCGCGTGTCTTTCGAGGATCTCCTCCAGCTGCAATTTGGGCTGAGATTCCACCTTATTCACCAACTGATCTATCATGGCCAGTTCTTGTAGCCAACTTCGCCCTAGTAGATTTGGTCCTTCGCTCCCAACTACTACTACAGGTAAGACCTTTTCTTTGTTTTTGTGTTGCACCTTCACTTGTGCCATGCCTAGCACGTCTAGCTTCTCTCCTGTGTATGTTTTTAATTTTAATGAACAGGGATTTAATTCTGCTGTGTCTGTTTTCTTCCACAGTTGTGTATATTGCTGTTTACTTAATATGGTTACTCCACAGCCTGTATCAACTTCAAATGTTACTTTCATTCCATTAACATTCATGGTACGCGTGATGGGCGCTACCTTGGTCAGCTCCTCTGACGTGTTGTAAATTGTGTGAAAACCCATGTCTTCTGTATCACTTTCTCCCTCCCCTCTAAGTTGATTCGCTCGCTGTTCCTTTCCTGGGCCCTTGTTTTCATTCTTTTGCCCTTTTACTGTTGCCTTCTGCACCTGTGCATTGCCCACCTTTGTTCTACATGCTTTCTTAATGTGCCCTCGCTTGCCACAATTATGACACAGCTCAGTGGCAAATTTGCACTCGGCGGCATTGTGCTGGCCTTTGCAGCGATAACAACTGGGGAATTTGTGCTGAGTTTTGTCAGTCGACACTTTGTGGACACCTACTTGGGTCTTAGGCACACGAACATGCGTTGCTGTGTCCTCTGTTAGCTTCCCTTGCATCTCTCTCACATCTTTAGATGCTGTTTCCATCGCTTGGCATAATTCCAAAGCCTTCACAAAAGTGAGTTTTGTTTCAGATAAAAGTCGCCGTTGCATTCGGTCATCATTCACTCCACACACAAGTCTGTCTCTTAACATTTCTTCCAATGAGTCTTTGTAATCACAGTGCAGTGTTAATTTCTTCAATTCTGCCACATACTCTGCTATGGACTCAGTGTTCCTCCTTATGCGTGAATTAAATTTGAATCGTTGCACGATTTCACTCGGTTTGGGGCTGAAGTGCTTCTGAAGCTCAGCAGTAAGCTGGTCGTACGTTTTATCTTTCGGTAATGCAGGGCTTATTAAATTTCTCAACAAACTGTAAGTAGTTGCACCAACTCCACTCAACAGTACAGCCTTCCTTTTGTCTGGCTCCTCAATATCATTAGCTTCGAAGAAAAAGTCCAACATTTCACTATATTCTTCCCATGACTGAGTCGAATTATCAAAAGGGGTTACCGTTCCGATTACAGCCGCCATTGCTCGTCGTGGTGGGGAAACCTCGTTTTTCCTCCTCTGAACTTGCACTCGAACTACTGGAGTCACTTGAGTTCGCCACACTTGCAATGTTCTCTGTTTCTTGCCGCTAATTTTTTTCTTTTAATCCTCGTCGCCAATTGTGTGATATCCTACCGTGTAGCAATGATCACACTTGAGTTATTTCTTTGGCTAACTCTGCCGTTTATTCTGCAACACACATAATATGACTGAACATGGATTCTGCGCGGGGTTTTCACACTCTTATTCTAATGGTGTCCCCCTTAGTAGTAATGCTGAACAATACAGATAGTTCCCCCTAGAGGCATGTGCCAGTAATGTTTTAAATTAGACTTGCAGTCTACCACAGCGTTATAGGACTGGTGTTTGATTTCTGTGTGCAGACACCTCAGTACCTCTGCTTGAAGTGTAGCGGTGGACCCGAAGGTTGCTCTGAGGTCTGTTGCTGTGGTTGGAGCTGCTGTTGCTGCTGGTATCAGAGACAGAACTGAAGTCTGTGGTACTGATGAGACGGAACAGTACTGAAAAATGGCAGGCGTTTGTTGGCGGGTTTTTGCAGCCGTTTTGTGCTTCTCGGTCTGCATATGCGATTCCACAGCTTTAACTCCCATCGAGCCGAGTTTAAAGAGCTTCTTGCACAGTGTACAATGGGCCGCATAGTTATTTCCTTGAACCGGTCTTAACCATGCCGCAAATGTCGGTTTATCCATCCAGCTAAGATTAAATTTACATTTTCCCATGACTGACATTGCCAATAGCTACTGAAGTGAAAGCTGCTAACGTGTAAACCTGAAAGTATCCCCCTTCCCCCACAAACGAATGATTGCTTTTGGTTCTGCTCACTTTCGCTCCGTGGTGCTAAAATGCAGAGCAGTAATTACAAATTCGCCAAATTCTTTACAAAGATTTCACTGTACAACATAAGAAAATATTGCAATTTTGTTCATTGTGTTTGTGGCATTTTTAAGACCTTTGAAAGGCGGATTTAAGGATTAATTGTCATTTTTAAGGATAATTAAGGCCTTAATTTTGGACAAACACATTTAAGACTTTTTAAGGACCCGCGGACACCCTGAGTTATGATCAACCAGTTGGTCTGATAAATCTCAGAAAATTTCACATCATTCTGGCAAGTGGCACGTGACTAATAAATAAAAGCTTTCAGCAATTCTTCCTTTTACCACTAGGTGATGCTATATCTTTTCTCAGGTATTTTTATGTAGACACATTCGGAGTGGGACTCTTTTCCATCATGGAAACTTTGGCGGACATCGGACAAGTTTTGCTCAAGTTACAGCTGTTTGATGTTGTAAGGAGAGGAGTCAAAATTTGCCATGGTGTTGTGGCCATGCCTTTTGAGATTGTGACTCACATTTGATAACTTTTAATGGCCAATTCCTGTAGATGCTGCCATGTGGAAATGAGTTCAATGGGAGCAGGCCCCCAGGAGGAGTTTGTTCAAATGCGAGTGGCGCAGTGCTTACCCTGAGCAGTAGGTGGTGCTATAATTTTTGTCAACCATTTTTACGTAGGAGCATGTGAGGCTGGACTAAAATCCATCGTAGAAAATTTGGTGAAAATCGGATAAAGTTTGTCCAAGTTGCAACTTTTTGATGTTCCATGGCGAGGAGTCAACCTTGGCCATGGTAACACTTACCTATCAGCTATGTGTTGCTGACTAATATAGGACTACAGATGACAGTCACCTCTACCTATGCTCCAAATTTCAAGACTCCAGAACCTTCCCAACCCTCCCCACAAGATCACAGATTGAATGGCGAGGAGGGTGTGTCCATGGTAACAAGTGTGAAGTCATGGTAAAGCTGATGTGCACTTATGATCACCCTGTGGTCTGATGAATCTCAGAAAATTTCACATCATTCTGCAAGTGGCGCGTGAGTAATAAATAAAACAGTTTTCAGCAATTCTTCCTTTAACCACTAGGTGGCACTGTAGATTTCTATGAATATTGTTTTATACAGTAGAACTGTTTGGAATTGGACTGATATCCATAATTTTGAATTTGGTTGAAATCTGACAATGCATGCTAGAGTTATTGCCGTCAGAATGGTCATAGAATGATCATGGCGAGGCATCAAACTTTGCCACGCCCCTACAGCCAAACCGTTGAGCTTTTAGAAAAGTTTTCAATAACTTTTAACCTTTTGAGTGTGAGATTTTGTGTGTCACTAGTAGCAGAGCGCGGCACTGCGCCTGTCATCTCACTCTTGACATGATCGGCTGCATTGGGGATTTGTACTGATTTGTACTGATGTGCCAGTTTCAGAAGGTGGCAGACATCTGTTGGAGGACTCAATGGATGACACGTAATACACCAACGAAGAAGAACTCCTCATCTCCTTTTCCTGTTTTTAGCATTTTAGCCAAGAAAGCTAATATGGCTGCCGTCTGTCATCGTACACCATCACTTAGTGGCCTTTGTACGTGGAAAATAGCCACGGGATACAAGCGAAATTTATGTGGGATAATCATAAGACTTTGTAGATGTGGTAGACAGTGTAAATGACCGACAGAACGCAAAATAACGACCACAATGGGTGAAAACGCAGCGACCACAGCAGCGAGCAAGTCCCTTTAGCCGTTGGTAAGTGAGGAATTTCTGTGTTTTTTTTAAATATTGTACTGATTTCTTGTTCATATACTTTGAAGATTAGATGATGAGGTACCTCTGTACAAAAAATGGTGTCAAAAGACTGAACCATTCTTTGTGTAAATACATCCAAAGTCCAGTTTTGACTGAGTTATGGAATTTAAAGACGTGCTGCGACATTATGCAAATTAGATGCATAAATTTATTCCTATCTGAAACTTTGGATCATATTTTACATCTTTCTAATTGACAGTAAGCCATTATCTCTTACCACTTTCAAGTTATAGCCTTGGAAATCTGAACTATTTTACTGACAAAAAATATTTACCACTCTTGACCACTAGGGGTTATGTTGCAATTCGGCGACAGACACACTCAAAGAGTTGGCACATGGGTATAGATGACGGTCACCAAAAATTAGCTCAATTGGACAAAAACCCTAAGGACGAGTTTGATCAAATGCGCATCAATTGTGTGAGGTGAAAATCAGGTCACTGCCACTTCCTGCCAAAATGGCCAACTTCCTGTTGGGTGTAGACCATCACTTCTATAGAGTTTTTTGCATGTCTTGACATGATAAACATCTCAACCGATTTTCATCTTTCTACGCGAAAGTAAGTGTGAGCCACTCCCCATTGACTTCACATGTTAGGTGGCGCTGTAGAACCATTTTTGTGGGGTCATTCAAAGTTCCTCCAAAATATTCAATTTTTCACCAGTCTTGAGGTCCCTGCAAAAAATGGTGAGTTTTCATGCACGTTCACTACGGCAAAAAGGAGATCTTAGATGGAGAAGAAGAAAAAATTAAAAAAAATTAAAAAATTAAAAAAATTCTACCAATTACAATAGGGCTCTTGCCCACTGACTTTGTCAGTGGCTTGAGCCCTAATTAAAGCTGCAAGCAGCTGTAAGCGGATCCTCGCCCCCCATGCACCTGCGGAACCTGGCGCCTGTCGGACCCAGCTGGCACGGAAAATTTCCCGTTGTCATGGCATGCGCTGCGTGAATAATAAAGAAAACCATTTGGTGCAGTACTTCCTGTGAGCAGTAGGTGGTGATATACGTTTTGTCAACCATTTTTACGTAGGAGTGTGTGGGGTCCGACTAATATCCATCGTAGAAAATTTGGCAAAAATCGGATGAAGTTTGTCCAAGTTGCAACTTTTTGATGTTCCATGGCGAGGAGTCAACCTTCGCCATGTTGCCATGGTAACACTTACCTATCAGTTATGTGTTGCTGACCCATATAGGATGACAGTCACCTCTACCTATGCTCCAAATTTCATGACTCCAGGACCTTCCCAACTCTCCCCATAAGATCACGGATTGAATGGCGAGGAGGGTGTGTCCATGGTAACAAGTGTGACATCATGCTAAAGTTGATGTGTAGTTATGGTCTTCCCTGTGGTCTGATTAATCTCAGAAAATTTCACGTCATTCTGGCAAGTGTTGCGTGAGTAATAAATAAAACAGTTTTCAGCAATTCTTCCTTTAACCACTAGGTGGTGCTGTAGATTTCTATAAATATTGTTCTGTAGAACTGTTTGGAATTGGACTGATATCCACAATATTGAATTTGGTTGAAATCCGACAATGCATACCAGAGTTATTGCCGTCAGAATGGTCATAGAATTATCATGGCGAGACATCAAATTTTGCCACGCCCCTACGGCCAAACCATCGAGCTTTAAGAAATGTTTTCAATAACTTTTAATGGGAATAGATGATTGTCACCACAAATGAGCTCAATCGGACAAAAACCCTAGGACGAGTTTGATCAAATGCGTGAGGTGGAAATTTGGTCACTGCCACTTCCTGCCAAAATGGCTAATTTCCTTTTGGGTGTAGACCAGGGGTGTCCAACCATGTGCCATGGAGAGCCAAGACCCTGCAGGTTTTCTCTTCTACCCAGTCTCTTCAGCAGGTGTTTTCACTTATCAGCAATCAGTGGGAAGAAGTTCACTGAAATCTGCTGTTGAAGACACTGGTTGGAGGTAAAACCTGCAGGGTCTTGGCTCTCCATGGCACATGGTTGGACACCCCTGGTGTAGACCATGACTTCTATGGAGTTCTTTGCATGTCTTTACATGATAAACATCTCACCTGATTTTCATCTTTCTACACAAAAGTAAGCGTGTGCCACTGCTTATTGACTTAAGATAAGAGATAAGATAAGCCTTTATTAGTCCCACAACGGGGAAATTCCAGGATTGCAACAGCACAGGGATAGCAACACTCAGAGCAACAATCAGAAGGCAAGAAAAAAAACAAGCAAGCAAGAGCAGCTAATAAACATATGTACGTATTACTATAAAATATATATATATACACACACACACAGACACACAGTGCAGAGCATTGTAGCTGGATGGAATAAATATATGAATATATGAACACACAGTGCAGAGCATTGTAGCTAGATGGAATAAATATGTAAATATATAAACACCCACAGTACGGAGCATTGCAGCTAGGTGGAATAAATATGCAAGTATATAAACACACACAGTGCGGAGCAATGTAGCTAGATGGAATAATATGTAGATATATAAATATATAAACACACCCAGTGCTGAGCATTGTAGCTAGATGGAATAAATATGCAAATATATAAACACACACAGTGCAGAGCATTGTTGCTAGATGGAATGAAACAGCATAACCGTCTACTTAGTTATCCTACATGGTATGATTATGTGCCCATACATATTCTCACCCTCCATAGCGACCGGTATGTTCCTAGTTGTATGCCGGAGGGGACCATTGTGTAAGTCTATTGCATCTTTTGCATTCAAAAAACTATTAGTTTGTTACGTCTTTTTGCTATCTCTGCGAGCAGCCCTGCTTAGGTTGTACAGTCTGACAGCCGTTGGTAGGAAGGACCTACGAAACCTCTCGGTTGTGCACCTGGGATGATGTAGTCTGCTGCTAAATGAGCTCCTCAGTGCATTCAGTATGTCCTGCATAGGGTGGAACTCGGACTCCAGCAGAGATGACAGTTTAGCCACCGTCCTTCTCTCTCCTATCTCCTCCATCGGATCAAGGCGCTGCCCCAGGACAGAGCTAGCTTTCTTAATCAGTTTGTTCAGTCTCTTCCTATCGGCTGCAGTAATGCCACTGCCCCAGCAGACCACTCCAAAAGTGATGGCTGATGCCACCACCGTGTCATAGAATGACTTCAGCAGCGCCCCTTGTACACCAAAAGACCTGAGTCTCCTCAGCAGGAACAGCCTGCGCTGTCCCTTCTTGTAGAGTGCATCAGTATTGTGTGACCAGTCTAGTTTATTGTTCAGATGAATACCCAGGTACTTATAGGATGTCACCATCTCGATGTCTGTTCCCTGTATATTTACTGGTACTGTGAGGGGCTGCCCATGCCTGCGGCAGTCCACCACCAGCTCCTTAGTTTTCCTCGCGTTGATCTGGAGGCAGTTCCGATGGCACCAGTCCACGAAGTCCTGGATAAGCCCTCTGTACTCAGCTTCATCTCCATTGGAGATGAGGCCAACGATCGCAGAGTCATCAGAGAACTTCTGTAGATGGCAGTGTGTTGTGTTGTGTGAGAAGTCCGCAGTATAAAGAGTGAACAGGAAGGGAGCCAGCACCGTTCCCTGGGGGGCCCCCGTGCTACTGATGATCGTGTCGGACACACAGTCCCGGGTTCTCACAAACTGAGGCCGGTTCGTGAGGTAGTCCAGGATCCATGATGACAGGTGCTGGTCCACCCCTGCGCGCAGCAGCTTGTCCTTCAGGATCATCGGTTGGATGGTGTTGAAAGCACTGGAGAAGTCAAAGAACATGATCCTCACCATATTCCCGGGCTTCTCCAGGTGGGACAGAGAACGGTGAAGGAGGAAGATCACCGCATCCTCCACCCCAACGCCATGCTGGTAGGCGAACTGGAGTGGATCCATCGCTGGTTCCACCAGGGGGCGGAGGTGAGCAAGGAGCAGTCTCTCCAGGGTCTTCATCAAGTGGGACGTCAAGGCCACCGGTCTGTAGCTGTTCAGGTCTTTGGGGTGGGAAGTTTTTGGTACAGGTACCACACAAGATGTTTTCCACAGCTGTGGTACCCTCCCCAGTTTCAGGCTCATGTTGAAGATATACGTCACAATCCCACACAGCTGGTCTGCACAGGACTTGAGGAGCTTTGCGCTGATGCCGTCCGGTCCCGGCGCCTTCCTCGCCTTGATCTTCCTCAGCTCCGTCCTCACCTGGGTCCTGGTCAGGGTCAGGATGGGGGGCTGTGTGTTGGGAGTGGGGGGGTGTTGGTGGAGTGGGGAGTGGGCAGCAGGACTTGATTTCTTTAGAGGCAGCAGTGGTTGTTGTGCAGTCAGGGGGGAGGGCGGTTGGTCAAATCTATTGAAAAACAGATTCAGGTTGTTCGCCCACTCCCTGCCCCCTGTGGCCTGGGGGGAGGTATTCTGGAGCCCCGAGATGGTTTTGAGGTTTCTCCAGACCCCGCTGATGTCGCTCTGTTGCAGCTTGTCCTCCATCTTCTTCCTGAAGCTGTCCTTGCCTTCTCTGATCTTTCTCCTCAGCTCCCTCTGTACGGACTTCAGCATCTCCCTGTTCCCTGACCTGAAGATCCTCTTCTTCTCTCTCAGAAGTGTTTTTATCTCAGGGTTGATCCAGGGTTTGTTGTTTGAGTGACGCCGTATGGTCTTGGTGGGAACGGATTTGTCCACACAGAAGCTGAGGTAGCCCGTGAAGGTGTGAATGAGGCCATCGATGTCCTCACCATGTGGATCGCAGAGCTGCTTCCAGGCGGTGGCTTCAAAACAGCCCTTTAGGGTGTCCATTGTCTCCTCAGACCATAACTCCACAGTGTGCATGGCCGGAGGTTGTCTGTGCACTAGGGGTTTGTACACCGGCCGGAGATGAACCAAGTTGTGATCCGATCTCCCGAGTGGGGGGAGTTGTGATGAGGTGTACGCCTCCTTAGTGTTTGCGTAGAATAAATCCAGTGTTTTATTGTCTCTAGTGTGGCATGTGACATACTGGGTGAACGTGGGTAGAATGGGAGACAGTGAAACATGGTTGAAATCGCCTGAGATGAGGAGAAGAGCATCTGGGTGTTCTGTCTGCAGCCTGCTGGTTACTGAATGGATGACGTCACGTGCTGTCCCAGCGTTCGCCGTCGGATTTGCATAAACAACAATGCAGATCACGTGTGAGTGTTCTCTCGGGAGATATGTAGGCCTCATGCTAACAGCTAGCAACTCAATGTCTTTGCTGCAGTGTCGTTGTTTAACAGTGATATGTCCCGGTCTGCACCAGTTGTTGTTAACATACATTATCACTCCACCGCCCCTAGCCTTGCCACTGTCTGGTGTTCGGTCAGCTCGTATCATGTGAAAACCCTCCAGCTCAATGTTAGCATCTGCTGCTAGTTCAGTTAGCCACGTCTCAGTAAACAAAAGGAGAGAGCACTCCCGGTATGTGCTATCATAACGGGAGATAGCCGCTAGCTCATCTAACTTTCCCAGTATCGACCGTACATTTCCCATGACAACAGATGGAAGGGAGGGTCTGTACCTTATATTTTTTGTCCTCCGCCTTACTCCAGCCCGGCAGCCGCGGCGTTTTCGCCTCAGTTCTCTCGGTATGTCGAGTTTTTCCAATGGGACCGGGTGGCGGTTGAATGCTAGCAGCTGTTCTCTGCTGTATCGTATCCTGCTATAGACAGTGGCTCCGTCCACCGGCTCAGGAGACATTTAGGACGATCTGTGTGTCCGTGATATAAGTGGGGTGAAAAAAAAAGACGGATCAAAAGAGAGAGGAAGGGAAAAAGACTCGGAATCGAGCCGCTGTTGCAAAAGGCAGCCGACTCGTGTGGCGCCGAGAGAAAAAAAAAACAAAACAAAAAAAAAAAAAAACTTCACATGTTAGATGGCACTGTAGAGCCATTTTTGTGGGGTCATCCATCCAGCCATCCATCCATCCATCCATCTTCTTCTGCTTAATCCTTTTCGGGTCACAGGGGGTCTGGAGCATATCCCAGCATCTTTGGGAGAGAGGCAGGGTATACCCTGGACAGATCGCCAGTCCATCTTGAGGTCCCTGCAAAAAATGGTGAGTTTTCATGCATGCTCACTACCTCAAAAATTAGATCTTAGATGGAGAAGAAGAAAAAAATAATAATAATAAAAAAAAATTCTAACAATTACAATAGGGCTCTTGCCCATTGACTTTGTCAGTGGTTCGGGCCCTAGTAAAAAAACACACATGGTGAAAGCTTCTTAGCACCACTGTTAACTTGAAAGCTAACAACTTTGGCTCTCCGCCCGTCCTCATGACAGACAGTTATTCTGGCCAATAATAGAGCAGCAGGCAGGTATCAAGACCAGCGCCGTATAGTTTGAGAGTTCCAACACTCTTTGATCTTGTCGCTTCCCGGTCACGTGGCTCATGGACCTCCAAATAGTTCCAAACAACGGCCTTTCTATAATGGTGTGTGAATGGCAGCTGTGACAATCTACGGTATTAACAGCACTTTTTAGCCAGTCAGACATCAGCATTGTGTTTAAGTATTTCTGTTCCCCAGAGTAAATGATGGGCAGGCTTTATAGACATACTATACTGTATTCCATCCAGATGACTTATGTTTGTGTTTCAGCATTTTGTTTCCTAGTCAGAATACCGATCGGTAGGTACATTGTTTAAACTTATTGTGAACAGATTTAAATGGATTATGATGTAAAGAGCAACCTTAAAAAGACAGTGAGAGTATGTTTTGGAGGGAAGGAGAACTGCTGATTCACACTGATGAAAGCAGCAGTGTAAATATCACTGCCTAGCTGTGTAACCTTACCTTATATTATGGCTTCAGTGAACTGATGACTGAATAATCAACTATTGAATATAGTGGGTAATTTTGCGTGCAAGATTAGGCAGAATTATCTGAATTGAAATAGTAAAAAACACTGATGTCAGTGAGTTTAATGCAATTTAGCTAATCAGGGGTGCACTTTACTCCTGTACAGTTAACCTTTCAAGTTAGGAAAGGTTTTTTGCGTGTGAATGAAATATAATACATTAATGCCTCTCAGTAAATTTGAATATTGGGGAAAAGTTTTATTTTTAATCATTCAAAAAATCCCTTCTGCATTTAATTTTGATTATAGTTTTTGAAATTTAAATGCAAATCATGATCTTTTGTTTACTGAGATGTACTAGTACACGTGTATATAAATTACACTATTCTGAGTACTAGTGACTAAGCAGGATGGAAAATATTAAATAAAGAAGAGGCCTTTGTAACACAGTGTAGTCACGGTGTAACAGTATGTTATATGAAAATATCCAATGTAGTACAAATATTGTTAAATTGCATTTTTTTAATAAACATTAATAAAAATACAAAGACGTGACGCCTTTCATTTTCTCATTATTCAGTCTCTGAACTTCTGCCTGACAAATTACTGTCAGCCAATACCAGTGAGCAGCATGTTGGCAACATCACCTCCTCTTCCAGGTGGTGACTGGGGTTACGTAATTGAATTTATTAAATTGATAATAACAGCACCAGCCATTTTTTTTCCAATTTTTTTTTATTCATCCATATTGTAACATCACACAATTGTGGAAAATGTGTTTTGTGGGGATTTGATATTTGGGGCTTGCCGTAGCCTGGCTGGGGGGTTGTGGGTGATGATGTCAGGTGGGCTACGGCTGGAATATATTGGGCTGTTTTTTCTATAATAAAGTTAGTTCAGTACTCAGTTGAATGTGGCTCCGGTCTCATGTTATTCCGACATAACATTTGGCGACGAGAATAAACCATGGGACCGTGCATTAGACCGCTGCCTCCATTTTTGCAGTCTCCGGGCATGCCAGCCATACCATGGGGCCGCTGGCGGGAGACATTCGAGGTGTATGTGGCCGTAGTCGATCTGAGCGGCGCCGATGAAGAGAGCCGGAGGAGCCTACTCATTCACTGTCTCGGTGAGGAGGGCCAATGGATATTTTTTGGGCTGGGTGGCAACGGCTCGCTTGAACGAAGGTTTGGACTAACTGGCAGATTTTCACGTGCCCCTAGTGGCACAGTGCAGCAACTGCGCCTGTCAACTGAATCTGACATCTCTTTAACTCCCCAGCTGTACTGAGGATTTGTGCTGATCATGCCAGTTCAGAAGGTGGCAGACACACATTGGAGGAATCATGGCTGACACGAAATACACCAAAGAAGAAGAAATCCTTCTTCTTCTTCTTCTTTTTCCTTCTTTGAGCTTAGAAAAGAAATATGGCCACCATGATCGTTATGCATCGTCATGTAAAATGGCACTGTACATGAAAAATTGCCGCGGAATACAAACGAAATTGACGTGGAATAATCATAAGACTTTCTAGTTGTGGGAGAGAACACAAATGACTGAAAGAATGCAAAACAACGACCATGATGGATGAAAACGGACTGACCACGCTAGCCAGCGAGCCCCCTTCGTCAAGAGTTCGGGAGGCCGGGGGTTCAAATCCCGGCCGGGTCATGCCGAAGACCATATAAAAGCCGAACTTCCTGCCGTCCAGCTTGGTGCTCAGCAATAATGGAATGGAGGAGGGAAATCTGTGGCGGCGTCTTGCATGGCAGCGGCCCTCTGATTCTACACATGGGGTGTGTGTGATTAACACTGTAGATAGGAAAAACACAATTTTGTTCTACTGTACATGATTGGTTGTATGGTTGAATGACAATAAAGGCTGATTTAACAGTAAGTGACAAATTTCTTTGTTTCTTTACATTGTACTGATGTTGTGGTTCATATCTCTCTCTCTGGCATCCTCGTCTCGAAGAGGCGATGGTTAGTGCGTCAAGGGTTGGAGCAGCGCATGGAATGACTATACAGCCCAATCCTTGAGTGGCAGTCTTTGGAGCAGTTGGCGCAGATGAAGATTGATGGTGCACGTGCTGATGCTGCATGTTCCTTCCTCGCCGCACGCTTCGTCGCCATCTGCACTCTCGTGTTCTCTTCCATCTTGAGAACACCCTCTTTGACACTGTGGCGCCAGGTGGCTCGTTCTTTGGCAATAACCTCCCAGTTATTGGTGTTGATCTGCGCACACCGCATGTTGCATTTGCAGACATCTTTAAAACTCAACAGTGGTCGGCCCACATGGCAGACGCTCAACCGCAATTCTCCGTAAAGGATTTCTCTCGGCAGACGGTCAGGCTCCATGCGGTGCACGCGGCCTTTGGTGTGCATGCGCACGCAGCGACCGGCAGCGGGTGAAAAAAGTTTGACGTCTGTGTCTCTGTTTTTATGCACTTTAATGTGTTTCAACGTAATTCTCTGTGCCGTTTTTGTCCTTGAATGTTTGTGGACTACATAACGAAGAGCTCCCTGGTTCCATCAGTATGGATTTCCTTCTTGTTTTTGCACGTTGTCGTTTCTTTCTTACCGGCTCTTTGTCTTGGAGGTAAGCGCGATTGCGATCACGCCGGGAAGAACGCAGTATTCCAGAGACATGTTACTGCATTTTAACATGGAAAATGCAGCATCTGTGTTTGAGTCTGTGCCGCAACTGCCGGACTTTATTTTAAGAGATTTTCATGGACACAGCAATGAAAAGAGAGACAAGAGGAGGAAACGCGGAAAGCGTGGAGGCGTAAGATTAAGCCTGAGGAGGCGTCAGCTTAACCGCATTCCTCTTCCTTTCATTATTATGGGGAACGTACAATCCCTGAGAAATAAAGTGGATGAAATTCAAGGGAATGTACGATATCAGAAGGATTTCAAGAACTGCTGTGTCATGGCTTACAAGGAGACGTGGCTTACGGTGCATGACCGGGACCCGGACCGGTGTATTGATGGCTTTGGAGCCCCACTTTGCTGGGATCAGCAGGAAGAGGTAACGGGGAAACGTCAGGGGGGCGGCGTATGTTTGTATATTAATACACAGTACTGTACATCTGTCACGGTCAGAGAGCGCATCTGTACACCAGATGTGGAGCTTCTGTCTGTGTCACTACGCCCCTTTTATCTGCCCCGCGAGTTCCCCCAACTTTTCATAACGACTGTGTACATTCACCCGAGGGCGGATGCTGCCTCCGCCTCCAGCACCGTCTTTGATGTGGTACAGTGGTTGCAGTCGATTTCCCCAGAGGCTCCAAATTTCATTCTTGGGGATTTTAACCATGTATCTCTAAAGAAGACACTTAAAAACTTTTATCAGTATGTCTCCTGCCCAACCAGGCAAAAAAAGACATTGGACCTGTGCTATGGATCCATAGAGGGGGCCTATAAATCTATTCCCCTTCCTCCTTTAGGATCCTTAGATCACAACTGTATACATTTGCTTCCCACATATAAAACTGCTCTCAGAAGAGACAAGGCGAAGACCAGAGACAGAAACGTGTGGACAGAGGATTCAGTGCACTGCCTCCAGGAATGCTTTAACTGTATGGACTGGGAGGTGTTCACACTGTCCTGCGGAGATGATTTGGACTCTTTAGTGGACGTGACATGCTCATACATGGCTTTCTGCAGAGACATGATCGTTCCACGTAAACGTGTCAAAATATATCCCAACAACAAGCCATGGGTTACAAAATCAGTTAAATCCTGCTTACAGAGGAAAGCACTTGCCTTTAAACAGGGGGTTGTTTCTGAGCTGCAGGTTGCCACAAAAGAGCTGAAGGCCGAAATTTTAAGAGCAAAACAGAATTATAAATCAGAGTTGGAAAGCAAGATGGCAACAAAGAAACTTGGTTCAGCCTGGGCCAGTATGAAAATTATTGCAGGCCTTCAGAGCACAGAGCGCAGTAATCGTGTGTTTTTAGATGGTTTTAATTCAGACACAGAGCTGGCTAATGCTCTTAATTGTTTTTATGGTCGTTTTGACTCCTTTGATTTTAGCACTGAAACACAAGATTTGAAACAGAAACTCAAAGACAATCAGCACTTTAATATTGAGGTGCAGGATGTTAAAAGGGAATTCTGTGCTGTAAAAGTGAACAAAAGTCAGGGCCCTGATAATATATGTGGGCGCTTGGTAAAGTCCTGTGCACATGAACTGAGTCCTGTATCTCACAACATTTTCAATAAGTTCTTACAGACACAACATGTTCCTAAGATCTGGAAAGATGCTGTGGTTGTCCCTGTTCCAAAATCCAGCTGTCCTAAAACGGTAAATGATTTTAGACCAGTTGCTTTGACTTCAATTTTAATGAAAATTTTTGAAAAACTGGTCAAATTTGAGGTCCTAAAGCAGACTGAGCATGCATTGGATCCTTTGCAGTTTGCCTGTAGGCCTCACAGAGGAGTGGAGGATGCCACTGTCACTCTGTTTAACATGCTTTTTGAACATCTGGATTTTAATGGGACACACGCCAGGCTTTTATTTGTGGACTTTTCTTCCGCCTTTAATACAATCCAACCTCATATTTTAGTTGAAAGGCTCCTGCAACAATTTGATTTGAGTAATAATCTGGTGGGTTGGATTCTGGATTTTTTAACCAACAGGACACAGAGAGTAAGGGTCAATGGTACATTGTCTGACCAAAAGTGTTCTTCTACTGGCTCTCCGCAGGGGTGTGTGTTGTCACCACTGCTCTTCATCCTGTACACAAACATGTGTCGGAGCAGACATGACAACAGACACATTATAAAGTATGCTGATGATTCAGTTGTTGTCAGTCTCCTCCAGGATGGTGAAAGTGGCCACGGCCCAGTAGTTGATGATTTTGTTCACTGGTGTGAGGATTCCCACCTGCAGCTGAATACAACAAAAACTAAATATATGATTATTGACTTTAGGAGGAAAACTCCCAGGCACAAAGTCACTGTACTAAAAGGCCAGACCACTGAACGTGTACAAGCCTACAAATATCTTGGGACGATTATTGATAGTAATTTAAACTTTGAAGAGAACTGTGAAAGGGTGTGCAAAAAGGGTCAGCAACATTTGCATTGTTTAAGGCAGGAGTGTCCAATCATGTGCCATGGAGGGCCAAGACCCTGCAGGCTTTACCTCCAACCAGTGTGTTCAGCACCAGATTTCACTGAACTTCCTCCCACTGATTGCTGATCAGTGAAAACACCTGCCGAAGCAACTGGGTAGAAGAGAAAACCTGCAGGGTCTTGGCCCTCCATGGCACATGATTGGACACCCCTGGTTTAAGGAAACTTGCACGCTTACAAATTGACCGAACCATAATGACAATGTTTTATCGGGCTTTTATTGAATCTGTTTTATCCTTTTCTTTAGTGTCATGGTTTGGTCAGATAAAACTGAAACAGAGGAAATCCTTGGATCAGGTAGTTAGATGGTCCAGTCGTTTGATTGGTGAGTCACAGCTGAGCCTGACATCCCTGTACACCAGACAGGTACAGAGGATTGCTATCTCCATTTTAAATGATGACTCCCACCCTTTGCACTGCCACTTTCAGCTTCTTCCCTCCAGACAGAGGTTTGCTGTCCCAAAAAGTAAAACCCAGCACTACAAAAACAGCTTTGTTCCTGCAGCTGTTAAAGGGTTGAACAAGATGTAACAATATATTGCACATAATTTAGTTACCTATTTATTAATTTTATTTTATATTTACTTATTTTTGTAGGTTTTTTATTTGGGTTCTAAATCTTTTATTGGGTTTTAGACTTTTGAGTTTTTAACCTCTTTGACTAGTCTTTAACTTTTTAATATGATCCTTCTCTCTTATCTCCTTATTTTTTTGTTGTTGTTGGTTTTTTTTTTTTGTCTTATCTCTTTGTCTTATGTCCTGATTGGTGGAGCCTTGAGTACTTTTATCATGTTTATAGTCAGCTACATGTGTGCCTGTGTTTGTGTTCATGTTGAATGTAATTGTGGTTTGTAAATATGGATGTCACCTGACTGCAAAACAAATCTACCTACGGGTACAAATAAAGTAACCTGAATTTGAACCTGAACCTGGCCGAGCCACCGGAGTTGTCTCTGGCTGAGAAATGCAGGGATGCTTGGCAAGTCAGCGCGCTCAAGGACTTCGGTGTTGGGGACTCTGTCCTGCCACTTGATGTGCATAAGGCGCCAAAGACAGCGGAGGTGGAACCCGTTTAACAGCTTCTCCTGCCTGGCATAGGCTGTCCAGGACTCGCTGCCGTACAGGAGAGTGGACAGGACACAAGCTTGGTATACGAGTAACCTGGCCTTCAAACTCAACAGATTGTTGTTCCACACACGCTTGTTTAGTTTGTCCATGACAGCAGCTGCTTTGGTGATTCTGGAGCTGATCTCAGTGTCCAGCGAGAGCGTGTTTGAAACAGTGGACCCTAGGTAAGTGAAGATGTCCACAACCTCCAGCTGTGTGGTGTCAATGGTAATGACAGGAGAGGAGACAGCATCTTGCGCCATGATGTTGGTTTTCTTAAGGCTGATCATGAGCCCAAACTCCTTGCAGGCGTGGGACAGTTTGTCGACCAGGTGCTGCAGGAACCTCCTCGCTGTGCGATGCTAGAGCAGCATCGTCTGCAAACAGCAGCTCACGTATGAGGACCTTGTAGACTTTGGTTTTAGCACGAAGTCTTGCAATGTTGAGGAGTTTTCCATCTGATCTCATGCGGACGCAGACACCTTCAGGACAGTCGGCGAAGGCGTAGTGGAGGAGCATTGAGAAAAAAATCCCAAAGAGAGTCGGTGCTAGAACGCAACCCTGCTTCACTCCACTGCTGACTGGGAAGGCATCTGAGGTGGCTCCATCAAAGCAAACAGTACTATGCATGCCCATGTGGAAGGAGGAGATGATTGCAAGGAGCTTTGGGGGACAACCAATCTTTTGCAGGATCTGGAAGATCCCGCTTCGACTAACTAAGTCAAAGGCTTTGGTCAGGTCCACGAACGCAAGGAACAATGGCTGCTGCTGCTGTCAACACTTCTCCTGCAGCTGACGGAGGGAGAAGATCATATCCACTGTGGACCTTCCGGCTCTGAAGCCACACTGGGACTCAGGATAGACTCGCAAAGTGAGGCTCTGCAGGCCGAACAGGGTGACCCGGGCGAAGACTTTGCCAACTATGCTCACAAGAGAGATGCCGCGGTAATTGTTGCAGTCACTGCGGTCACCTTTGTTCTTATACAGCGTGACTATGTTGGCATCTCTCATATCTTGGGGAATGTGACCTTGCTCCCAGCAAAGGCAGAGGAGATCATGTAGTGGTTGTAAGATAGCTGTTTTCCCATGTTTCAGAATGTCTGGGGGGATACCGTCTTTCCCTGGAGCCTTGCCACAGGCAAGGTAGTCTATGGCTTTGCTGAGCTCTTCCAGCGTGGGCATTTTGTCAAGCTCTTCCATGACTGGTAGGCCAGGCAAGGCGTCAAGGGCAACGTCTGTCACGATGTTCTGGGTCGAGTACAATTCAAGACTAGAAAAGCACTCGGAGAGCGCAGACCTCCGCCAAGCGGCACAGTTCCCCCCATACTGTGTTTGTGTGTACGTTTTCAGATTCCCTGAGCATGAAAAGATATGACTAGCAATTGGATTCACAATGATTATTTGTTTATTTGACATGGACAGTGCAATAAACAGACAATTAATGAATGACAATCAATGTGATAGTGATAGGATTAGTGGTTCAGTAGTGTAAAACGGGGCTATAAGGGACGGCGGGTTAATAAAGGACACTTTTCTGGGAAATGTTTTAAATGTAATTCTGCTTTTTTTATTTTGAGCAGGACGCTGAGTTGTGTTGTTATTGTCAAATATCCATGAATCCTTCATCAAATCTAGGCGGAAGCAAAATTAAAAATGCAGAATTACATTTAGAAAAGTGTCCCATATTACCCCGCCGTCCCTTATAGCCCCGTTTTACGGTTGTAAAAGCATTGCCTCCTTGGCGGAGGTAATAAACTGAAGTGTTGGTGTGTCCATCTCCTCCACTGACGGATGCAGATTGGTTAGACAGGTTGCCGTGGGTTTTATATTATATTGGGGTTGCGCTCCGCGGCAAAACAGAATTTAGAATCTTCCCCGGCAGAGAGGTCGTTTTTACGCAGCGCCTATAGCTGGCTGGGGAATTTGTGGCAAAAAATCGGGCGGCGGACAGGTGGCCGTGTCAGGTTTTGCAGCGTGGCGCAAAAACAGGCACGCTGGCGGGCCCAGGCCAGCAGTGTTTTCCACGTGCTTTTGAGCCTAAAACGTTGAAGAACGCGGAGTTTGTGTTGGTCATACACGACGACCAGCGCAATGTGCGCAGCGCCTATGGCCGGCACAGGCACGCTGGCGGGCCCAGGCCAGCAGTGTTTTCCGCATGCTTTTGTGGCTAAAACGTTGAAGAAGGCGGAGTTTGTGTTGGTCAGACACGACGCCCAGCGCCCTCCATTGCGCCTGCGCACATGTTGAAAATGGCCGTATGTCACAGTGTGGAAAAATGCTTTAAAAAATTCCTGTATGCAGACGGTGATGCGGCTCATCCCCAAAATTTAATCAGTTCTTCCTTGTACCATTTCCAACAACGCCTGAAAGTTTCATTGAAATCCGTCCAAAAGTTTTTGAGTTATCTTGCTAACCAACAGACAAACAGACAGACAGACAGACAGACAAACAGACAAACACACAGACAAACCCCGGCAAAAACATAACCTCCTCCTGGCCTTTTCGGCCTGGCGGAGGTAACAAGAGCAGCGAGTATACATATGTACATATAAATATAAATATACAGACACACAGTGCAGAGCATTGTAGCTAGATGGAATAAATATTTGAATATATAAACACACACAGTGCGGAGCATTGTAGCTAGATGGAATAAATATGTAAATATATAAACACACACAGTGTGGAGCATTGTCGCTAGATGGAATAAATATATAAATATACTAGAAAAGCACTCGGAGAGCGCAGACCTCCGCCAAGTGCCACAGTTCCCCCCATACAGTGTTTGTGTGTACGTTGTCAGATTCCTTGACCATGAAAACATCTGAGTAGCAATTGGATTCACAATGATAGGATTAGTGGTTCAGTAGTAAAAGCATTACCTCCTTGGCGGAGGTAATAAACTGAAGTGTTGGTGTTGTGTCCATGTCCTGCATCTGCAAACTCCCAGGCTGGGGGTGTTGCAATTGAATGAACAAATGAATTAATCTTTATTTTGAATAGATTCAGAGTACAGGTTAAAAGAAAGTGAATAATATAACAAAGGGGGTAATAAAATCCAACAAGGTCAAATTAGACAATAGCTCCTCTGATTATACAATTCAACATAAGTTATCCGAAATATGTGATGGCTGAATCCACAGCTTATATTGCCCACCCATGTTCCATCCAAGAATTCAAAAGAAAAAACAAATGAAGTCATGACTCAACTGCGTACAACCCACAGGCCAATGGGTTATGTGAGCGTTTTAGATCACTGAAAGCAGCACTGAGGGCTTCACTGACGGATGCCAATTAGGTAGACGGGTTGGCGTGGGTTTTATTCAAAAATCAAACGTTTATTTCAAACTCAGGGTTCATATTAAATGCAGAACTAAAAGGAGTAGAAAATAAATAAATAAATAAATAAAAGTATATACAGATCAGCAGACAGTCGGCGGTCTTGTAACAATAACATACAATACTGGACTCAGTATAAAATGGAACGCCACCACTTCCAAATGCTGAAGTGTGAGTGACGAGTTGACAATTGCTGATATAAGATGATTGTTACATGGCAGCAACCTTGTCATCAAACTGTAAACATCGTTACGTATCAACTCGCCAAAAGACGGAATGTTCACAGACACAAACATCTTGCTTGCAGTCGACTTTCGTGGTACATCTAATCTTTATCTTTATTGGGGTTGCGCTCCGCGGCCAAAGATGATTTGGAAAATTCCCCGGCAGAGAGCTTCTTTTTGCGGAGCTACTATGGCTGACCGGGAAATTTCTGCCAAATAATACAGCGGCGGACAGCTGGCTGTCTGAGCTTTTGCAGCGTTGCGCAAACACAGGCACACAGCACGCTGCCGAGCAGCTGGTTTTTGCGCAGTGCCTATGGCTGCCCGGGGAATTTCTGCCAAATAATCCGGCGGCGGACAGCTGCCCGTCTCAGCTTTTGCAGCGTCGCGCAAACACAGGCACGGTGTTTTCCGCGTGCTTTTGTGCCTAAAACGTTGAAGAAGGCGGAGTTTATGTTGGTCAGACACGATGAGCAGCGCCCTCCATTGCGCCTGCGCACATGTTGAAAATAGCCGTTTGTCACAGTGTTAAAGAATGCTTTAAAAAATTCCTGTATCCAGACGGTGATCCGGATCATCCCCAAAATTTAATCAGTTCTTCCTTGTACCATTTCCAACAACGCCTGAAAGTTTCATGGAAATCCGTCCAAGACTTTTTGAGTTATCTTGCTAACCAACAGACAGACAGACAGACAGACAGACAGACAGACAAACAAACAGACAAGCCCCGGCAAAAACATAACCTCCTCCTGGCCTTTTCGGCCTGGCGGAGGTAATAATGCTCGACCCAATGCTGAAGTTGCTTGCTCTTGTCGGTGATGGCTTCACCTGTCTTGGCTTTGAGCGGTGCTGTTTTGATGCTTGTGGGGCCGAATTCTAATTTTTTGCCAAATTAATTTGGGGTTTTCAGGGGCTGTAAGCCGTAATCATCAAAATTAAAATAAATAAAAGCTTGAAATATATCACTGTCTGTGTAATGAATCTATATAATATACGGATTTCTCTTTCTGAAATGAGTGACAAAAAATATTGAAGTTTTTCATGACATTCTAATTTTTGGAGATGTACCTGTATTAGGGAAATACACCTTTGAAAGTCAGTGGTGGGATGTGACAAAAATGCTTCGTTTCCCTGACAGAATAGGTGTGTGGGTCTATTCTGACGCTTTAGAAAATTATATGAATGACTTTATAAATCACTGGTTTGAAAAAGCACTTTTAATATGTCGAGATTTCGGCTCCTGTGGTCCATTTCACCAGTATCCACAATATAAACACTGAGGGCGGCTAACCCCTGGCATGTGGACACACATTCTAGGAAGAAATTACACACAATTTAATGCTCAGCACCAAAGTGCAGCACGTACACAAACCAGGACTTTAACCAGGATTAACATTTTTTTTTTTTTTTTTTTTTTTTGTTACTTATTTGTACCCGTAGGTAGACTTGGTTTGCAGTCTGGTGACAAGCCACCGGCTGCTGGTCGCTGCGTGCGCGAGCGCCCTAAACCTACATGTTTTTTTTGGTGTGCGGGAGGAAACCGGAGAAATCCCGGAGTAAACCCGTGCAACACGGGGAGAACATGCAAACTCCACACAGCTCACTGTTGGTCGGGGGCTGGGATCGAACCCACGATCTCATGATCCCTGCGATCCCCCGGCCGAGGGTAAAACTGTGCTGCCACAGTGCTAAACCACTGCGCCACCGTGCAGCCCATATTTCATCGTTTTGCTCTCACAAGCGAATACTTAGGACAAAACAAGCGCGAATCAGCAGTTGGTACTAGCTAGCTACTAGCTAAAACTTGTTAGCCAGCACAGAACGGCGCTGTATGGCTCAAAAAATGTGAGCTTACCACCAACAGGATAAATAAGCGAAAAGATGCACATTATTACAAATCACTCACCATCGATGGTTCTCTCACATTTGTCTTCAGCTTGTCCGTAGTCCGGTTCTAAGCTGGGCTGCATCTGTATCGGTCCGGGTCACTCCTCTCACTGTGGATCTGCCACCAAGCACAGAAAACTCCGCACCTCTTCGTTGGACCACGGTGTAGAGTTCCGCAAAACCTACAGCGCTCTGTATTAATATTGTATTTACTCCGTGACCAAGTTAGTCCGTGAAATATTGCAAATGGCGGTCGTGTAGATTCATCAGAAGACGGTCGCTTTCGTGACATTACGACCTGACCAATCAGCGGCGACCAGGCTGTTGACGTCACATCTCGGCACGACTCAGCACGGTTGTACCCTGCCCTCAAGCAGGCACGAAAATAGTGCCTGTTAAACCGTGTTGGGGCTAGTGGAAAGAGCTACAAAGCGTGCTGAGCTGTGCCGTGTTGGGCTAAGCGGGGCTAGTGGAAAGGGCCTTCAGCTTCTCGGTGAAATGTGGGTTAAAGATCGTTCCCGAATTGACCTTCCAGGTTTCATGCCAAGGGGCCAACTTGCTGGGAATCGACCTGCTGGTGGAACTGGGATTCTCCATTATGGACCCAGAGGGCTCAACGGTGCTGTCGGTGTTCCCCAAATGGCATGTCCACTAGCCGGCGTTGTTTGTGGGCCTTGGACGCATCAAGGCATTCTACCACCCCCCCACTCATTGACCAAAGCATGATGCCGAAAATCCAACCATTACGGTGGCTTCCCCTCACTCTGTGGGATGATGTTACGGTGGAACTGAACAACACTGCTCAAAGCTGGCATCATCGAGAGGGTGGACACTTCACCCTGGATATCAAACATCGTGGTTGCCAGGAAGAAGACTGATGGCATCTGGCCGTGTATTGACCTTAGGATGGTGAATAAAATGATTGTGCCGGACAAATACTCACTCCCTACAATGGAAGAACTCACCGCAACATTCAGCGGCTCAAGGGTATTCACAAAACTGGATCTCCGCCAGGGATACCTGCAAGTGCCTCTTCACCCAGCCAGCAGGAACCTGACAGCGTTCGTAACCCACATGGGCGTTTTCAGGTATGCCTGCATGCCTTTTGGTCTGAGCTCAGCACCTAGCTGCTTTCAAAAGGTCATGTCCGCGATTCTGGCCAGCCTCAAGGGTGTGGTGGTGTACCTGGATGACATCGTGGTCCATGGCGCATCGCAGGAGGAGCACGATGGTCATTTGGGATGAGTGATGGCGGTGCTACAGGAGCACGGAGTCACATTGAACGGGAAAAAGTGCATTTTTATGGCAGACTCCATCGAATTTGTGGGATTCCGGCTGGCGGCCGAGGGTCTGAGGCTCCTGCACTCAAACGTGGAGGTGGTCCTGCGTCTCCCAGATCCAACGACACCCGCACAAATTTCCTCATTTTTGGGCATGGTGTACTTTTACGGACATTTTATTCCCCATTATTCAGAGACAATTGAACCATTCCGGGCTCTTCTGAAACAGGATGCACTGTGGCAATGGACTCTGGCCTGCTCAGCGGCGGTCACTAGGTTGAAGTCCCGACTTACCTCCCCTCTAGTGTTAGCTCACTTTGAGCCAAAATGGCCGACTTTTGTGACCTGTGATGCATCTGGTTCGGCGGTTGGGGCGGTTATGTCTCAGGTGCAAGATGGTACTGAGTGCCCAGTGGCATTCGCGTCGAGGTCTCTTTCAGCGGTTGAACAGAAATATCCTGTGGGTGAGAGGGAAGCGCTCGCCTGTGTCTGGGCATTTGAACGGTGGCACATCTACCTCTACGGGTGCCACTTCACATTTCAGATGGACTACCGGGTGCTAACAACGCTACTGGAGATGACGGACTCGGGACACAGACCCCTACGGATCCACAGGTGGATGGAGCGGCTGAGGACCTGCAACTTTACTACCTAGGTCACCCCTGGAAAAGAGAATGTAGTGGCGGACCTCCTGTCCCGCGTCACGGCCAACACCGCACAACCAGACGACGACGGTGATGAGCCCATGGAAGTGGATCTGGTCAACACACTGCATGGACCCCTGCGGGACATGGTATTCCTCCAGGAGCTCTGGACAGAATCGGAACGGGACCCCACATTGTCGCAACTGTGCTTGGTCATCAGGGAGGGTTGGCCCGCGAAAGTACAGGGCGAGCTGGCAACTTTTCTCCAGTTTAGGGATGAACTGAGCTGTTGGAATGGTGTGTGTGTAGCGAGGGGGCACTGCACATTGATGCTGGTGTCTCTGAGATCACGAGTTCTGGCGATGCTCCACAAGGGTCACCTGGGTGTGGTCAGGGTGAAGCAGCATTGCAGAGATTCAGTTTGGTGGCCTGGTATTGATAAGGACATTGAAACTATGGTAAAGAACTGTGTCCCGTGCTTGGAGAGTGGGAAGTCCTGCAGACCACCCCTCCCCCACCCCTGCAACCATTACTGTACCCGGAGGGCCCTTGGAAGCACATCCAATTAGACATCTGTGGCGAACTGCAAGCAGCACCCCCAAACATCCGGTTTCTGCTTGTGGACTATGATCTGGTCTCTAAATGGCCGGAGGTGTTGCCCACTAATTCAGTCACAGCTGATGTGGTTACGGGTTTCCTCTCATCACTGTTCGCTAGATGGGGGTTCCGGATGCCATCACTACAGACAATGGCCCACAGTTCACCTCTGGGGCGTTCGAGGAGTTTTTGGGCATTAGGGGAGTGGAGCACATCAAAACTGTGTTCTATCACCCCCAAGCCAATGGGGGTGTGGGGCATTTCAACAAGACTCTGAGAGCCCACTTTGTGGATGGCTTCATGTTTCTGGATGCCCTCCAGAGCAACGGCTCATGCTACAACAGGGTGCTCCCCGGCGAAACTCATGCTGGGGCACAAACTCCACCTGCTTCTGGACTGACTGAGACAATCTACGACCCCTTCTCCAGGGACCCTCCACAGGACCGGGTTGCTGCCCAACAGTGAAAGATGAAACGACGGTTTGACAGGAAGTTCAGGGTGAGGGCCCACGGACTGGAGGTGTCGGATCGGGTTTGGATTTAACACCCCAACCGCACACATAAACTGCAACCTGTCTGGACGAAGCCCCTACAGATTGTGAGGCGGCGCGGCCGGAACACGTTCGAGCTCTTGGATAGGTCACGGTGGCACTCCAGATGACTCAGGAAGTCCTTGCCTGCCCAGAGTCCAGGAGCTACGGTGGAACGGAGTGGTGTGGGTTGGGACTTATCGGATGGGGGGGTCGGGACTCACAGGTGTGGCCGATGGTGCCTGGAGCAGGTTCTCCTTCTAGGGGGCGCTCTGCTAGAATACGTCACAGGCCCAGGTACCTGGAGGACTATGTTTTAAAAGACACCGTTGGCAAATGCATGTTGGGAATGGGCAGCAGAATAATCCGCCCCAACACGAAGGAGCGTTCTGGTAGTCTACCCAGATGCCCACTTAGTTGACTGAGTTTTGAGTGATTCAAATGCGAAATAGACTACCGTTCAAAAGTTTGGGGTCACCCAGACAATTATTTTGTGTTTTCCATGAAAAGTCACACTTATTTACCACCATGAGTTATAAAATGAATAGAAAATATAGTCAAGACATTGACAAGGTTAGAAATAATGATTTGTATTTGAAATAATAATTTTTTCCTTCAAACTTTGCTTTTGTCAAAGAATCCTACATTTGCAGCAATTACAGCATTGCAGACCTAACATGATTGCACAAGGGTTTTCTAATCATCCATTAGCCTTCTGACGCAATGAGCAAACACACTGTACCATTAGAACACTGTAGTGATAGTTGCTGGAAATGGGCCTCTATACACCTATCTAGATATTGCACCAAAAACCAGACATTTGCAGCTAGAATAGTCATTTACCACATTAGCAATATATAGAGTGTATTTTTGATTAGTTTAAAGTTATCTTCATTGAAAAAAAGTGCTTTTCTTTCAAAAATAAGGACATTTCTAAGCGACCCCAAACTTTTGAACGGTAGTGTACGTATACTGTCTGGCTACATATTCATATTCTGCAGGATAATTTAACAAACCGTAATGCTGTTTATACCACCTGGCTGCAATGCTTCTGCACTGTGTATATAACTGTGTACATATGAATATTCATTTACTGCTTTGGCTGACCAGTTCTTATCTTATTAATGGAATTTCCCCACTGTGGGATTAATACAGGTTTATCTTATCTTATTTTACTCTAACATCTTAATCATCATCAAACCACAGTTCCTTCACCATTCCACTCTTCCAGCTGCCCCACAAATCCTTACTGTGATATCACTGTTCACAGTAGTGAAGACTCCACCAGCCTCGATGGCCACTGCTCCAGTCTCCAACAATCCTCTATCAGCTGAAACTCCACCTGCCCCGATGGTCACTGCTCCAGTCTCCAACAACCCTCTATCAGCTGCAGAGAAATGACAGAAAAAAAAAAGAAAAACATGGTCACTGTGACTTAATATCTATTGACTCCTGCCCAAATAGGAAGTTGTTTTTTTTTCTCATGAATCTGTGCCTTTTCCCTTTTAATTCTATGAGTTTTATTTATTCCTCCTAAATATGAATCTTTTTTTTTTTTCCACTTTGGGCGCCACACGAGTCGGCTGCCTTTTGCAACAGCGGCTCAATTCTGAGTCTTTTTTTCCTTCCTCTCTCTTCTGATCCGGTGACAACTCTCTGATCCGGCACACCTTTCACTCCATATATATCACGGGCACACAGATCTCCCCAAATGTCTCCCGAGCTGGTGGATGGAGCCACTGTTTATAGCAGGAGACGGTACAGTAGGGAAGAGCTGCTAGCACTCAACCGCCACCTGGTGCTAACGGAAAAACTCGACATACCGGGAGAACTGAGGTGAAAACGCCGTGGGTGCCGTGCTGGAGTAAGGCGGAAGGCAAGAAATATAAGGTACAGACCCACTCTCCCATCCGTTGTCATGGGGAATGTACGATCGTTACTGGGAAAGGTAGATGAGCTAGCGGCTATCTCCCGCTACAATAGCATATACCGGGAGTGTAGCCTGTTTCTCTTCACAGTGTCTTGGCTAACTGAATTAGCAGCAGATGCTAACATTGAACTGGAGGGTTTCCACGTGATACGGGCAGACCGAACATCAGACAGTGGCAAAGCAAGGGGCGGTGGAGTGATAATGTATGTTAACAACAACTGGTGCAGACCGGGGCATATCACTGTTAAACAACGACACTGCAGCAAAGACATTGAGTTGCTAGCTGTTAGCATGCAGCCTACATATCTCCCGAGGGAATACTCACACGTGATCTGCATTGTTGTTTATGCAAATCCGACAGCGAACGCTGGGACAGCGCGTGACATCATCCATTCAGTAACTGGCAGGCTGCAGACAGAACACCCAGATGCTCTTCTCCTCATCTCAGGCGATTTCAACCATGTTTCACTGTCTCCCATTCTACTCACGTTTACCCAGTATGTCACATGCCACACCAGAGACAATAAAACACTGGACTTATTCTACGCCAGGGGTGCTCACACTTTTTCAGCATGCGAGCTACTTATAAAACAACCAAGTCAAAATGATCTACCCACTACAAAAATGCAAAACATATAATTAAAATTAAAATTAAATTAAATTTTTTTAATTTTAATTTTAATTAAATTAAATTAATTAATCATCCATCCATCCATCCATCCATCCTCTACCGCTTTTCCGGAGGTCCGGGTCGCGGAGGCAGCAGTTCAAGCAGAGAAGCCCAGACTTCCCTCTCCCCAGCCACCTGCTCCAGCTCTTCAGAGGGGATACCAAGGCGTTCCCAGACCAGCTGGGAGACATAGTCTCTCCACCGAGTCCTGGGTCTGCCCCGGGGTCTCCTCCCAGTGGGACGTGCCTGAAACACCTCAAGTGGGAGGCGTCCAGGAGGCATCCTAATCAGATGCCCATACCACCTCAACTGACTCCTTTCAATGTGGAGGAGCAGCGGTTCTACTCTGAGCCTCTCCCGGATGACTGAGCTCCTCACCCTATCTCTGAGGGTGAGTCCAGCAATCCTACGGAGAAAGCTCATTTCAGCCGCTTGTATCCGCGATCTCGTTCTTTCGGTCATTACCCAAAGCTCGTGACCATAGGTGAGAGTAGGAACGTAGATTGACTGGTAAATCGACAGCTTTGCCTTAGAACTAAGCTCCCTCTTCACCACAACAGACTGGTACAACGTCCGCATCACTGCAGATGCTGCTCCAATCCGTCTGTCGATCTCTCGCTCCATTTTCCCCTCACTCGTGAACAAGACCCCAAGATACTTAAACTCCTCCACTTGGGGCAGGAGCCTGTCCCCAACCCGGAGAGGACAATCCACCTTTTTCCGGCTGAGGACCATGGACCATGGACCAAGGACCATCTCTCCTCATGGATCGTCACCTTATCGTGGTGGGGGGGTTTGCGTGCCCCAGTGATCCCAGGAGCTATGCTGTCCGGGGGCAATTTGCCTCTGATAGGGTCTCCCAAGACAAACTGGTTCTGGGTGAAGGGCCAGACTAAGAACGATCCAACAGACTCTCATGATAAATTGTATATCAAGGATTCAGTGTACCCCGCCCGGTATGGGGTTACCGGGGCCCCACCCTGGAGCCAGGCCTGGGGGAGGGGCTCGAAGGCTAGCGTCTGGTGGCCGGGTTTCCACCCATGGGACCCGGCCGGGCTCAGCCCGAAGGAGTTACATGGGTCCGCCCTCCAGTGGGTTCACCACCTGCAGGAGGGATCATGGGGGTCCGGTGCTATGTGGATTAGGTGGCGGTCAAAGGCGGAGACCTTGGCGGACTGATCTAATTAATCATTTTAATTTTAATTAAATTAAAATTAAAATGAGTCAGCTGCTTCAACGAATGCTTCTTTTACCATCTCTCCGTCTTGGAAGGACTTATTGTTTTTAACGATGGTGTGACTCACCCGGAACGATGCTTCGGTGGCGGCTTTCGCTTTTGAAGTTTGTTGAGTGAAAAATGACTGCTGTCCGGACAACTGGGATTTTAGTTCCTCCACCTTTCTCTTTCTCAGCTGGCTTTTCGGCGGAAAGTCGATGTCGTATTTTCCATGAACAGTCCGAAAATGCCGCTCCACATTTCACTTCTTTGGTATTGCGATGGTAGACTGGCAGATGAGGCAAACGCACTTCGAAAATGACATCGTGAAAAAAAAGTCCACCTCCCATTCCGTATGAAAGTGATATGTTTTTGCCTTCTTACTTGGTCCAGCTTTCTCACTCATTTTGATCACCATATGTTTTAGCAAGGGCTTAAAATCTGAGGTAATTCGCTGACTAGCTTGTAAGTTTTGCTGCGCTTAGCGCCGTTGTTTACGCATGAGCGGTGACCTAAAGGTCAAAATTCAGTTGTCATCTGAATGGTTGCCCTGTATGTCAATCAAGTGACGGGATGTTTGATAGGCTGACAAATATTTTTTTTAATGTCACGCTGCGATCGACCAGTTTTTTTTTTCCAAACTTTATTGAGAACAAGATAAAGGTACAGAAATCAGTCAACAGTCGTACAAACTGCGATCGACCAGTACTACCTCCGCGATCGACCAGTAGATCGCGATCGACGTAATGAGCACCCCTGTTCTACGCAAACACTAAGGAGGCGTACACCTCATCACAACTCCCCCCACTCTGGAGATCGGATCACAACTTGGTTCATCTCCGGCTGGTGTACAAACCCCTAGTGCACAGACAACCTCCGGCCATGCACACAGTGAAGTTATGGTCTGAGGAGGCAATGGACATTCTAAAGGGCTGTTTTGAAACCACCGCCTGGGAGCAGCTCTGCGATCCACATGGTGAGGACATTGATGGCCTCACTCACACCATCACAGACTACATCAGCTTCTGTGTGGACAACACCATTCCCACCAAGACCATACGGTGTTGCTCAAACAACAAACCCTAGATCAACCCTGAGATAAAAACGGTTCTGAGAGAGAAGAAGAGGATCTTCAGGTCGGGGAACAGGGAGATGCTGAAGTCCGTACAGAGGGAGCTGAGGAGAAAGATCAGAGAAGGCAAGGACAGCTTCAGGAAGAAGATGGAGGACAAGCTGCAACAGAGCAACATCAGCGGGGTCTGGAGAAACCTTAAAACCATCTCTGGGCTCCAGAATACCTCCCCCCAGGCCACGGGGGGCAAGGAGAGGGCGAACAATCGGAATCTGTTTTTCAATAGGTTTAACCAACCGCTCTACCCCCTGACTGCACAACAACCACTGCTGCCTCTAAAGACATCAAGTCCTGCTGCCCACTCCCCACTCCACCAACACCCCCACACTCCCAACACACAGCCCCCCAACCTGACCCTGACTAAGACCCAGGTGAGGACGGAGCTGAGGAAGATCAAGGCGAGGAAGGCGTCGGGACCGGACGGCATCAGCGCAAAGCTCCTCAAGTCCTGTGCAGACCAGCTGTGTGGGATTGTGGAGTACATCTTCAGTCTGAGCCTGAAGCTGGGGAGGGTACCACAGCTGTGGAAAACATCTTGTGTGGTACCTGTACCAAAGACTTCCCACCCCAAAGATCTGAACAGCTACAGACCAGTGGCCTTGACGTCCCACATGATGAAGACCCTGGAGAGACTGCTCCTTGCTCACCTCCGCCCCCTGGTGGGACCAGCGATGGATCCACTCCAGTTCGCCTACCAGCATGGCATTGGGGTGGAGGATGCGGTGATCTTCCTCCTTCACCGTTCTCTGTCCCACCTGGAGAAGCCCAGGAATGCGGTGAGGATCATGTTCTTTGACTTCTCCAGTGCTTTCAGCACCATCCAACCGATGATCCTGAAGGACAAGCTGCTGTGCGCAGGGGTGGACCAGCACCTGTCATCATGGATCCTGGACTACCTCACAAACTGGCCTCAGTTTGTGAGAACCCGGGACTGTGTGTCCGACACGATCATCGGTAGCACGGGGGCCCCCCAGGGAACGGTTTTGGCTCCCTTCCTGTTCACCCTTATACTGCGGACTTCTCACTCAACACAACACACTGCCATCTACAGAAGTTCTCTGACAACTCTGCGATCATCGGCCTCATCTCCAACGGAGATGAAGCTGAGTACAGAGGACTTATCCAGGACTTTGTGGACTGGTGCCATAGGAACTGCCTCCAGATCAACGCGAGGAAAACTAAGGAGCTGGTGGTGGACTGCCGCAGGCAAGGACAACCCCTCACAGCACCAGTAAACATTACAGGGAACAGACATCGAGATGGTGACATCCTACAAGTACCTGGGTGTTCATCTGAACAATAAACTTGACTGGTCACACAATACCGATGCACTCTACAAGAAGGGACAGCGCAAGCTGTTCCTACTGAGGAGACTCAGGTCTTTTGGTGTACAAGGGGCGCTGCTGAAGACATTCTATGACACGGTGGTGGCATCAGCCATCACTTTTGGAGTGGTCTGCTGGGGCAGTGGCATTACAGAAGCCGATAGGAAGAGACTGAACAAACTGATCAAGAAAGCTAGCTCTGTCCTGGGGCAGCACCTTGACCCAGTGGAGGAGATAGGAGAGAGAAGGATGGTGGCTAAACTGTCATCTCTGCTGGAGTCCGAGCTCCACCCTATGCAGGACATACTGAATGCACTGAGGAGCTCATTTAGCAGCAGACTACATCATCCTAGGTGCACAACCGAGAGGTTTCGCAGGTCCTTCCTACCTACGGCTGTCAGACTGTACAACCTAAGCAGGGCTGCTCGCAGAGATAGCAAAAAGACGTGACAACCTAATAGTTTTGAATGCAAAAGACGCAATAGACTTACACAATGGTCCCCTCCGGTATACAACTAGGAAAATACCGGTAGCTATGGAGGGTGAGAATATGTATGGGTACATAATCATACCATGTAGGATAACTAAGTAGACGGTTGTGCTGTTTCATTCCATCTAGCTACGAGGCTCCGCACTGTTTGTGATTATATATATATTTATATATTTACTCCATCTAGCAACAATGCTCCACACTGTGTGTGTTTATATATTTACATATTTATTCCATCTAGCTACAATGCTCCGCACTGTGTGTTTATATATTCATATATTTATTCCATCTAGCTACAATGCTCCGCACTGTGTGTTTATATATCTACATATTTATTCCATCTAGCTACAATGCTCCGCACTGTGTGTTTATACATTCACATATTCATTCCATCTAGCTACAATACTCCGCACTGTGTGTTTATATACTCATATATTTATTCCATCCAGCTACAATGCTCTGCAACTGTGTTTATATATTTATATAGCTATCCCATCTAGCTACAATGCTCCGCACTGTGTGTCTATATATATATATATATTTATATTTATATGTACATATGTATATTAGCTGCTCTTGTTTTTCTTGTCTTCTTGACTGTTGCTCTGAGTGTTGCTATCCCTGTGCTGTTGCAATCCTGGAATTTCCCCATTGTGGGACTAATAAAGGATTATCTTATCTTATCTTACGCATAAATTTGCTTCTTTTTTAATAATGCGTTTTCCAGTCTCATAAATCTGACTTTTTTCCTGTACAGCTGAGATGGTTTCTATATTGAAATAAAAAAATGTTTTGAAATAACTCATTACATTTTTCTTATAAATAATTTTTAAATTAAATATGCAACTTTTTCATGCACATTTTTAGATTTTATTTAACGTTTATTTATACAGGGTAGTTCCATTAAGAGGCAACCTCTCTTTTTCAAGGATGCCCTGTTCACATTCACACCAGGAAGCTGCCCAGTACAACCACAGGCTGACCTGTGGCCACTGAGCAGCCCCACTGGAGCAGTTGGGGTTGAGGACCTTGCTCAAGGGCACCACAGTGGGGTTAAGGAGGGTGGGGCAAACACTGCGATGCTCTCTGTCCCACCTAGATCTAATCCTACCAGTCCAGGGATCGAACCCATGATCCTCCACTCACCAGTCCACACCCTTAACCATTAGCCCACCATGATGCATACATTAGAGAATTATTTGGAAAACTTCAGTTTTTTCTCTTAAATGTTTTCACATGAGGAAAATAAAATATCTACATGTACCATCTCATACAATTAAATTATATATACATAAAAGTAAACTGTCAAAATTAACTGTTTGCTGGATTACAATAGAAGAGATCAGAAAATAAAGAGAACAGATATAGTATTCTTCTTCTATGATATTAGTTCAGTTACAGTTAATTTTTAATTAATTTCAAGTAAGCTATTTGATACAAGAGAATATTTTACATTTATAAATATGCCAGTTGTTTTCAGAATATTTTTGATTGGTTTTAGCATTCAAGTCTTGATTTACTGTTAAAATAAACACACATCATTAACACAACTTCCATTACTTCTGTTCCATTAAGTTGTGTAGATCTGAATATTTTCCACTTGGTTTACAAGTGCATGAAATAATTAAACCAGTCTACATCCTGAGTACCTTTCTTTTTGTGTTTCTTACAACAGTTTGTTCAAATAAGTATAGAATATTTCAGCAGAATCCTAAAATATTAATACTGCTAATTTATGGATGTTAAAAATAATATTGCCATTATCAGGGTTGACACTGATGAGGACATTGGAGGATATTAAGATCTGTATTTGGAAATTTCCTATCTTGTTCCACATTTCCTCCTAAAAGAAAGCAGGTTTGCTGGTAAACATATCAGTCGCTCATGGTTTCATGTTTTCCTCTAAAACAGGAGAACAACTTCATTTTTGTAAGCCATCTTTTAAATCCACCATAGTCCTGCAGTTATGCTGCTAATGCTACGGCAATACTATGAACAAGGTAATAAGCAGTGTTGGGCAAGTTACCAAAAAATAGTAACTAGATGCAGCTACTAGTTAGTAACTGAGTTATAGTATCTCACAAAAGTGAGCACACCCCTCACATTTTTGTAAATATTTTATTATATTTTTTCATGGGACAACACTGAAGATATGACACTTTGATACAATGTAAAGTAGTCAGTGTACAGGTTGTATAACAGTGTAAATTTGCTGTCCCCTCAAAATAACTCAACACGCAGCCATTAATGTCTAAACCAATGGCAACAAAAGTGAGTACACCCCTAATGAAAATGTCCAAATTGTGCCCAATTAACCATTTTCCCTCGCTGGTGTCATGTGACTCATTAGTGTTACAAGGTCTCAGCTGTGAATGAGGAGCAGGTGTGTTAAATTTGGTGTTATCGCTCTCACACTCTCTCATACTGGTCACTGAAAGCTCAACATGGCACCTCATGGCAAAGAACTCTCTGAGGATCTGAAAAAAGAATTGTTGCTCGACATAAAGATGGCCTAGGCTATAAGAGGATTGCCAACACCCTGAAACTGAGCTGCAGTACAGTGGCCAATACCATACAGCCGTTTAACAGGACAGGTTCCACTTAGAACAGGCCTCACCTGTCATAATTGCCCCTCCAGGGCAGAAAGGAGACCCACATGCTGGACTGTGAGCTTGTGATGATTTATTACAAACAAAAAGTGCACAAAATAACTCAAAAGCCACAAAGAGATAAACCAGGTAACTAAGAGAAAACAGAGAACATCAAACTTACTTCTGAAAGTATAGACATCAGTCAAGACTGCCGCGAGGAATACAAGAAGCAGCGGTCTTGACTGATGTCTATACTTCCAGAAGAAAGCTTGACGTTCTCTGTTTTCAAGGAGCAGCGGTCTTAAATAAGGCATAATACAATAGAAAATAGATGTGGATACCAGAGTGGGCAGGAGGAAACAATGATTAATAATTTGGACCAGCTGGGAGCAATGAGAGGGGAGAGACTGGGGCTGACAGCTGACAGGAGCACCGCCCACAGGGAGCAAAAACCCGGAAATGCCACTGACAGCTGTCAACCCAGATGGAGAACACAACAGTAAGGGATATAAAGAATAAAATATCAACAAATACAGACAGCGAAATAAATACAAACTAATACAAAATAAGAGTGTAACAAAACTATGACATAAACAGGAAAATACGAAACAGTATGGGAAATACAAAAACAAAAAGGCACAAAATACAACAAATATACAAATATAGAGAAAAGCCATGAAACTGAGCATGGTGGAAACCTCCAGTGCTCAGCTCATGACATTGCCATGGTCAACTAAAGAAGTTGAGTGCACGTGCTCAGTGTCATATCCAGAGGTTGTCTTTTGAAAATAGACATATGAGTGCTGCCAGCATTGCTGCAGAGGTTGAAGGGGTGGGGGTCAGCCTGTTAGTGCTCAGACCATACGTCGCACACTGCATCAAATTGGTCTGCATGGCTGTCGTCCCAGAAGAAGCCCCTTTTAAAGATGATGCACAAGAAAGCCCACAAACAGTTTGCTGAAGACAAGTAGTCTAAGGACATGGATTACTGTATCCAAGTCCTGTGGTCTGATGAGACAAACATAAACTTATTTGATTCAGATGGAGCCAAGCATGTGTGGCGGCAACCAGGTGAGGAGTACAAAGACAAGTGTGTCTTGCCTACAGTCATGCATGGTGGTGGGAGTGTCATGGTTTGGGGCTGCATGAGTGCTGCCGGCACTGGGGAGCTACAGTTCATTGAGGGAACCATGATGCCAACATGTAATGTGACATACTGAAGCAGAGCATGATCCCCTCCCTCCAGAAACTGGGCCGCAGGGCAGTATTCCAACATGATAACGGCCCCAAACACACCTCCAAGACAACCACTGCCTTGTTAAAGAAACTGAGGGTAAAGGTGATGGACTGGCCAAGCATGTCTCCAGACCTAAACCCTACTGAGCATCGGTGGGGCATTCTCAAACGAAAGCTGGAGGAGCACAAGGTCTCTAACACCATGATGTCATCATGAAAGAGTGGAAGAGGATCCCAGTGGTAACCTGTGAAGTTCTAGCGAACTCCATGACTAAGATAGTTAAGGCAGTGCTAGAAAATAACGGTGGCCACACAAAATATTGACACTTTGGGCACAATTTGGACATTTTCACAAGGAGTGTACTCACTTTTGTTGCCAGCAGTTTAGACATTAATGGCTGTGTAGTGAGTTAGTTTGAGGGGACAGCAAATTTACACTGTTATACAAGCTGTACACTAACTACTTTACATTGTATCAAAGTGTCATATCTTCAGTGTTGTCCAATGAAAAGATATAATGAAATATTTACAAAAATGTGAGGGGCATACTCAATTTTGTGAGATACTGTACATACCAATTACTGCATGATTAAAGTAACTACTTACTTGGAAAAGTAACTTTCACATTACTTTTAAATGCCTACTTAAATCATTTTGTACACATAGCAAGATAATTTAATTAATGGATTACATTGCGGACTTATTAATGTCTGTCATGGTGCGGCCCTCACGGACCGCTGATGAGACGCTATAGGCGACCAGTGAGTTTGCGTATTTATTAAACAAGGGAAAAGGTACAAAATAATGAGCCACGAGGGGCAAAACACAAATAAGGACTAAGGCAAAGACACACTGACGATACACACAGATTAAGGAATAAACTTACAGGGAGCAGCGAGGAATTAGAGGATGACTGGAGCCGGGACATAGGGACTCCAGCCTAACGTTGGGGAGACCAGCATTATCCATATACGTATGAGGTTGCAGCCCCAAAAGACCGAAGCTGCTCCCTTAAATGGGAACAGGATAGCACAGCTGATGAGGGCATCATCAGCTCCATTGATTCCAGCTGTCACATGCTGTCAGAATAAGAGCTCTGCGGGACCATAAGGAATACTAACGAATGGGCGGAAAATACTGCATGACCCGAGCATGGACGAGATCGGCGCTCAGACCATGACAGTACTCCCCCCTGAACGACGCACTCTGGGCATAACTGTAACATCCAGGCCTCCCCCCCACCCAGAAGGATACAAAATCTCATCCGGGGGGGGTGGAGGGAGGAAAAGCCTTGGCGGGCAAGAATCAAAGAAAAGACACCAAAAAACAACGACCAGGGCCAAAAACAGAACAAATACGAGCATAGTGCACAACAGAGCAAGGGAAAAAAAAGACACAGATGTACTCTATTATGCACAGGCAGAGGACAAAACCAAAAAAGCAAATAACAAACACATGGTTAAACACCATAACAAGCAAGCGTCTCTCCACCAGAGAAGGGAAAACACAAAATCACGCTAAAATAGCGGCGAATACAGACAGTTCAAATCAATTCAAATAAATGGCCATAGGCAACAAAAGAACATCTCACAGACTACGGAGGGAACCATCAAAGAAAAAAAAAAAAAACACACGCCAAGGAGCAGTGAAATACACAGTACAATAACACCAGTGCATCCCTAAAATTACAGCAGAGCAGAGGGAGAAAAAAAAAAAAAACAGGGATGACAGCAGGCGAAAACACAATGGCATGAAGCCAACAGTTCGGGGGCGGGGGGGATCTTCTTGCGTCAAGCGTCCAAATTGCTGGCAGGGGAAAAAGGAAGAGTTCGGGTGCCCTACCCCAGTCCCAGGCCTGGAGAAACAGTACCTCTGGCGGCCAGACCAGGTCGCCAAGCAGAAAGTTCAAATGGTCGGGTAGCCGACCCAGTATGCCAAACGGGTGAGGCAGTCTCCCAGGCGGCCGACCGGCGTCACTCAGCCACCAGGACCGCAGGGGAGAACTTGGAAACGGCCCTCCTATAGAGAGGGAAAACAAGGAAGGGCCGGACCGATAACGGATAGTTCCAGCGGCCCCCGATGGAAGGGGAAAAAGAACAGGGGAAGGATGAGGGACCAGTCCGCCGTTGCTCAGCGGAGGATCTGCAGCTCCACCTCCGAACTTCACCCGATTAGGTGCTGTCCTCCTGTCGGATCCCACATGAGCCCGAGCTGCACCCACGATGGACCCCGATCGGATCGCGGCTGCACCCATGATGGACCCCGATTGGATCGCAGCTGCACCCATGATGGACCCCGATTGGATCGCAGCTGCACCCATGACGGACCCTGATCGGGTTGCGGCTGCACCCAAGACGGCCCCCGATTGGGTCGGAACAGCACCAGGAACGACCCCCAACCCCGAGCCCAGATCCTCCAGAACAGAGACCAGGACCGACTCATCACCGGCGACCCTGGGAGAAGGCTCAGGAGAGGGAACAGAACCGGAATCAGGATCACCGGCAACGTCAGAACCCGGCGAGACAAGCTTGGATGCAGCGGACGGCTGCACCTGGCTCGTCTCCCCGAGAGACAGGCAAAAATGCTCAAGAGTAGAAAGGAGGGAGACAAAATAGAGCACTTGCCTGAGCTCGAGTTCTGTCGCCATCCAGGACTTCGGTGATCCGGGTTCAGGACGAAGAAGGACATCCTCTGGCTCCCACTCGGCTATGGTGGGCTCCGCAGCCGGCATGATGGTCTCCACAGTCTGAGGACCCTCCAACGCTGACGTCCACGCCGACGACCCGCACAGCGTCGTGGCAGGAGATCCTCGACCTGCTGGGTTGAACCGCTCCTCCATGGAGACCCGGGGACGCTTCGTCGTCGGCGCAGACTCCAAGTTGCAGTCCGACCTCCTCTTCTGCCTGTGACGTGACTGTGGGGCTGGATCCAAACTCTCCAGGGCCGCAGGCTCCTTCCTCGTCCGGCGGTGTAGTCCTGACCGCGGGGAACGCTCAGGGGAAGGAGACACAGAAGCAGCAGGTTCACTATTAATTACTGCAGCAGGTGGAGGGAGCTCGAGGGACTGTAAACCCCGAGCTCCACCCCCAGGAATCAGACAAGGCAATTCACTCAGAGAGGGAAAAGAATGAATGTGCACTTGCCTGCTTCGCTGAGGACCGATGGGACCCGCTGCAGTGGACTTGGTTTCCCTCTTTCCCCGCTGGATGGCGACGGAGGGCCCCCCGGGAAGACGAGAAGGAGCCTCTCGCACTGGATCAGGAACGGGAGCAGCCGGAGACGGACTTGAGGAGTTCACAGCAGCTGGAGGGGGCGTCAAGGAGGGGAGAGGAACAGCCGAGGGGAACCGGGATCGAGGAGCTGACGGAACAGCAGGGACAGATGACCCGGAGGCGGAGGCGGCTGTCTTACTCCTCCGACGAGACACGGAGGCTGCAGGTGGCTGGGAGACAGAGTTCATGCGGCTACCCGGAACTGGATCCAGACGGGGTTCTCGCTGAGGCTTGCAATCTGCATGGAGACGACATTTACTGGCAGAGGGCGAGGCGAAGGTGAGGTTAGGGAAACACCGCTCCTGCGCAGAAACAGAGGTGAGCAGGTTGGCTATTCGGGGTAATCATACAGTTCTGGAATCCTCTCCACAAGCCTGACTGCCGCCGTCACATGCTTCATTATCGGTGTAGGATGGGAGGCAGAGCGAGCTGCAGCCACTCGGTCCCGGATGGAAATCGCTGTGAGCTGTAAATCCTCTGGGGGAATCCCGACTGACATCTCACTCCGTCGGGGATGACCTCTGGGCGGTGTGAACTCCTGGACTGAATGAAGGGCAGGAACGGGATCCTGAAGCGAGGAACGAGGATGCCTCCTCTTCGGCTTCCTGCCGGAGTTTCCCTCCAGCCCATGGAGCTTCTCCCATTGTGCAGAGATGTCTGCCATCCTTGCCGTGATTTCAGGATGGTCAGCGAAGAGAGGATGGCGGTTAATGGTCGCCTCAGTGAAGTCCAGGTACCAGTGTGCATCGCTGGGAGTGTTGTAGAGGCGAGCGGTGAAAAGGCTTCCATCAATCTCCTCGAGGGCCCTCACCAGCTCGTAGCCCAGGCTCCTGGCGTAGCCCTTGAGCGGCACCATCTCCCAGCACACTGGTACTCGGCAAGTGAAAAATCAAGTCCAAACAAGCTAACGGTCACCGGCGTCTCAGTCTGGCTGCAACCTACTGTCATGGTGCGGCCCTCACGGACCGCTAATGAGTCGCTATAGGCGACCAGTGAGTTTGCGTATTCATTAAACAAGGGAAAAGGTACAAAATAATGAGCCACGAGGGGCAAAACACAAATAAGGACTAAGGCAAAGACACACTGACGATATACACAGATTAAGGAATAAACTTACAGGGAGCAGCGACGAATTAGAGGATGACTGGAGCCGGGACGTAGGGACTCCAGCCTAACATTGGGGAGACCAGTGTTATCCATACACATATGAGGTCGCAGCCCCGAGAGACCGAAGCTGCTCCCTTAAATAGGAACAGGATAGCACAGCTGATGAGGGCATCATCAGCTCCATTGATTCCAGCTGTCACAGCCAGCTCAGCTCTGACAGCCGGAAGCCCCACAGAGATGCTGTCAGAATAAGAGCTCTGCGGGACCATAAGGAATACTAACGAATGGGAGGAAAATACTGCATGACCCGAGCGCGGACGAGATCAGCGCTCAGACCATGACAATGTCAGGCTGAAAACAGACTGTTTCAGACAGAGCTTTTAGAACATGTTCAGTCGGTTTTATCCTGCCTTGAGAGCTCCTACTGTGGGAAAAATGTGAAGAAAATCAACACAAAATTTCCAGTAATTTCTTCTTTTTTTTTTTTTTGTTACTTATTTGTACCCGTAGGTAGACTTGGTTTGCAGTCTGGTGACAAGCCACCGGCTGCTGGTCGCTGCGTGCGCGAGCGCCCTAAACCTACATGTCTTTGGTATGCGGGAGGAAACCGGAGAAATCCCGGAGTAAACCCGCGCAACACGGGGAGAACATGCAAACTCCACACAGCTCACTGTTGGTCGGGGGCTGGGATCGAACCCACGATCTCATGATCCCCGCGGTCCCCCGGCCGAGGGTAAAACTGTGCTGCCACAGTGCTAAACCACTGCGCCACCGTGCAGCCCCGTGCATTTTGGAGTGACTAATAGGGTTTGTGGAGAGAGAAAGAGGGAAAAAGAGTGAGTTGGCAACACTGCATAATTCAATTGAATTCAACTTTATTTATATAGCGCTAAATCACAACAACAGTCATCTCATAGCACTTTCAACTGTAAGGGAAACCTCCACAATTGCAGAAAGACCCCAGCAATCAGGCAATCCCCTGTGAGCAAGCGCTTGGCAACAGTGGAGAGGAAAAACTCCCTTTTAGCAGGAAGAAACCTCCAGCAGATCCAGGCTCAGGGAGGGGCAGTCATCTGCTGTGACTGGCTGCGGGGTGAGGGGATACAGAAGAAGAAGAAAAGAGCTGACATATTGTTTGGCCCAGGAAACACGCACGCAGGCTCAGGCAGATTTGAAAGCTTTATTAAACAACAGTGTGATGTGTATGAATGCGTGTGTGAGGGATAAGTGTGTAATGAGGGTGGAGGATGCAGGTCAGGACAGAGCAGCACGCCGTGCGGCCAGGCAACCCTATGAGTGAAAGGAGAACAGGGATTAGCTGGGCAACCACACAGGAGAGTGACAAAGTTCTGTGCTTACTTGTAGTACTGCAGTGACTGGCGTTGGCAAGGTCCCAAGCCTGGGAGACAGCATCCTGCTGTGCGTCTGGGATGAAGCGGCGAGGCAGAGGAGCGGCGAGACGAAGGGGAGTTAGTCCGCTGCCGGGAGATCCACCTGTGCACAGGGGAAGGCTGACAGGAGAAGGTAAGGTAATAATAAACAGCTTACGTGCCGTGATGAGGAGTCAGCAGGCCTGGAGGATAGGATACTGCTGAGAGTTGAGTACGCAGGGAGACAGACGGCTCCAGGCTGCAGCTCAGGGCAGGATGGAATAAATAGCTGCGCACTAACGAGGAGCAGGTGTGCGCGCAGCTGAGGTGGATGCCCGCGAGCTGCGGGTGATGACAAGAGCAGACTTGTAGAGAGCAAACCGCATGATGGTGACTCAATCTATGGGAGAGAACAAACAGATGTTCATGACCAGCAAAAACATTTCATTGAGTGTGAAGGAAGGAGTGAAGCCCAGTGCATTGTTGAGGGTCCCCTGGCTGTCTAAACCTATTAGCAACATAACTAAAGGCCCTTTTCCACTAGCCCTACTTGGCCCAACACGTTACGGCTCGGCCCACGTTTGTAGCCTTTTCCATTAGCCCCAGCACCGGTTAGCAGGCACTATTTTCGTGCCTGATCGAGGGCAGGGTACAACCGTGCTGAATTGAGCTGAGATGTGATGTCAACAGACTGCGAGCCGCTGATTGGTCGGTGCGTAACGTCACAAAAGCGTCCGTCTTCAGTGGAATTTACACGACCGCCATTTGCAGTATTTCACGGACTAACTCGGTCACAGAGTAAATACGATACAGACAGCGTTGTAGGTTTTGCGGAAATCTACACCGTGGTCCAACGAAGAGGTGCGGGGTTTTCTCTGCTTGGTGGCAGATCCACAGTGAGAGGAGCGACCTGCACCGATACAGATGCAGCCTAGCATAAAACCGGACTACGGACAAGCTAAAGACGAACGTGAGAGAACCATCGATGGTGAGGGATTTGTAATATTGTGCATCTGTTCGCTTATTTATCCTATTGGTGGTAAGCTCACTTTTTTTGAGCCATACAGCGCTGTCCTGTGCTGGCTAACGAGTGTTAGCTAGTAGCTAGCTAGTAGCCAACTGCTGATTCGCGCTTGTTTTGTCCTAAGTATTCGCTTGTGAGAGCAAAACAATGAAATATGTTAATCCTGGTTAAAGTCCTGGTTTGTGTACGTGTTGCACTTTGGTGCTGCGCATTAAATTGTGTGCAATTTAATGCTAGAATGTGTTTCCACATGCCAGGGTTTATATTGTGGATGTAGGTCAATGGAGCCCAGGAGCCGAAATCTCAACATATTAAAAGTGCTTTTTCAAACCAGTGATTTATAAAGTCATTCATATAATTTTCTAAAGCGTCAGAATAGACCCACACACCTATTCTGTGGATTTTCCATAAAAGGTGTTGGAAGAGTGTTGTTGTGCTGTTCCACCATAAATCCCTGGATTGATAATGTACTTGCACATGTTCAGAGTGGATCCTGCGGTGCTTGTCAGGGAAACAAAGCGTTTTTGTCACATCCCACCACTGACTTTCACAAGTGTATTTCCCTAACACAGGTACATCTCCAAAAATTAGAATGTCATGAAAAAATTCAATATTTTTTGTCACTCATTTCAGAAAGAGAAATCCATATATTATCTAGATTCATTACACAGACAGTGATATATTTCAAGCGTTTATTTTAATTTGGATGATTATGGCTTACAGCCCCTGAAAACCCCAAATTAATTTGGCAAAAAATTAGAATATTACATAAAATTAACTTTAAAAAATTGTTTTTAAATATAAATGTTGGCCGCTGAGGTGTTGGTTAATATGGGCTCTAGCCATAATCATCAAAATTAAAATAAACACTTGCAATAGATCACTGTCCCTGTAATGAATCTATATATTGGTTTCACTTTCTGAAATGAGTGACAACAATATTGAACTTTTTCATGATATTCTAATTTTTGAGATGTGCCTGTATATGTGTTGAACTTGCTGTAACTAACCACCATCCATTTCTGTCGTTCGTCTAGGCAAGAGGAAAGCAGCCGCCCCACAACGGACCTCACCACTGTGGAACGTACTGAAATCCTTTGCTTTTATAGGTAAAGTGTCAAAACCAAAGTAGCACAATTTCCACTTAATATAAAAGGGACTGAACTGAGATTTATTTGATTGTGTGAATATTAATTACAGAATAATTGAAAATGACTGGCACATCAACTGTAAAATAAACCGCTTGTTAATGTATTTATTTTTTTGTCAGATCACTTGTGTGATCCTTTGTGAGTTTTGTTCATAACTGTATATTTTGGGGAATGGGAGTTGTTCAGTCATCAATATAATTTAGTTTATATGTGTAGTTTATAGTCTATCATCAATAAACTCATGCAGTAACAGGACACGTTACAAATATTTGAGACCTATTGTAGTGCATCCTTTTATATTTTAGCAATACAAGTACAAAATACCGCCCACACTTGAAGCCAGGGCAAGAAGAGACACTTTTACACACAAGACAAACTTTTATTGATAAAAACTCCATATTTTGACTGTGTGACTCCATACTCGGTGATGCACACCTTCAGTTAAAGTGCTATATTCCATTCAAGTGAATGTATTAATTCATTCTGATTGCTGAGGCCACAGTAAAAACAGATGATTTTAAATGTTACCCAGCCCTTGTAAAATCTACTGAAGCGCAGCTACATGAAAATTGTGGTTAAATACAACAACGAAGTACTTTATTGTCACATTCAAATTGTAATTGTTCCTGTTTTGTTTTTCTTTTGAATTCTTGGATGGAATATGGGTGGGCAATATAAGCTGCAGCTTCAGTCATCACCCATTTCAGATAACCTATGTTGAACTGTATAATCAGAGGAGTTATTGTTTAATTTGACCTTGTTAGATTTTTTCCCCCTTTGTTATATTATTCTATTTTCTTTTACTCTTTACTTTTAATCTATCTGAAATAAAGATTCATTCATTAATTCACATTCCACCACTGGCTTTTAGCAACAAGTGTATTTCCCAAATATGTTTTAAACTTGCTTTAATTAACCACCACCCATTTCTGTCTTTTGTCTAGGCAAGAGGGAAACAATCCACCCAAACCGGACCTTGCCTCACTATTTACAGAGATGCAGGCTGAAGATCTGCTGAACCAGGACCAGTACGAGGGGCCGATCCAGTTGCTTCTCAGTGAGGCAGCGTGGCTGGCGTGTGTGACCCATTCCAGTTTCTTTTTTTTTTTCTTTTTTTTTTTTACAGTTTGAATTTTGCACTTTCTGAATAATCTGGAATTTGCTGCTGATTGTAATAAACAATTTAGTGACTTATGTGTTTGCCTCATGATTTTCTATTTTGTCTGTTAAGACACTAGTGGGAAAAGAGTCAACAGTACAAAGCATTTATCGGTGACCTTGAAAATAATGGCTCATTTTTAAGAAAAAAGTAACCAAAACAATTATTTTATTAACTGAAGACTGACTGTATTGTTGGATGTGCCACCGCAGAAGACCCTGCATACTTTAGTGACAGTACCAGTATATGGAGGAATTCTGGGTCATATTAGCATCTGCTCTTCGTCATAATGGGTTTGGGCAGGGGTGTCCAATCATGTGCCATGGAGGGCCAAGACCCTGCAGGCTTTACCTCCAACCAGTGTCTTCAACAGCAGATTCCACTGAACTTCTTCCACTGACTGCTGATCAGTGAGAACACCAGCTGAAGAGACTGGGTAGAAGAGAACCTGCAGGGTCTTGGCCCCCCATGACACATGATTGGAAGCCCCTGGGTTAGAGTTTAATGGGATTTAACATTTTAACACAAACTGCTTTATGGTTCATAATTCTGTTGACAGACTTACACCAAACCAAAAGTGATTCTCAAACTGCTGGATTGTTCTTAGACAGCTTTTCCAATCTGTTAGTATTTAATTTGTGCCACATGGTGGTAACCTTCACATATAAAAAAGAGACATCTGCAAAAACTTCAGAGGTTTATTGTCAGTGCAATTCCCAGTGCAATATTACATGAATGCATGTATAGTACATTGTTGATGCAAAGAATATATATTTCTACAGTACATGTATCTAGTAAATCAAGTATTTTCCATGTCCACCATTTTCCATGTCTCCACCATCACGGACTACATCAGTTTCTGTGTGGACAACACCGTTCCCACCAAGACCATACAGTGTTGCTCAAACAACAAACCCTGGATCAACCCTGAGATAAAAACACTTCTGAGAGAGAAGAAGAGGATCTTCAGGTCGGGGAACAGGGAGATGCTGAAGTCCGTACAGAGGGAGCTGAGGAGAAAGATCAGAGAAGGCAAGGACAGCTTCAGGAAGAAGATGGAGGACAAGCTGCAACAGAGCCACATCAGCGGGGTCTGGAGAAACCTTAAAACCATCTCTGGGCTCCAGAATACCTCCCCCCAGGCCACGGGGGGCAGGGAGTGGGCGAACAATCTGAATCTGTTTTTCAATAGGTTTGACCAACTGCCCTCCCCCCTGACTGCACAACAACCACTGCTGCCTCTAAAGACATCAAGTCCTGCTGCCCACTCCCCACTCCACCAACACCCCCCCCACTCCCAACACACAGCCCCCCAACCTGACCCTCACTAAGACCCAGGTGAGGACGGAGCTGAGGAAGATCAAGGCGAGGAAGGCGTCAGGACCGGACGGCATCAGCGCAAAGCTCCTCAAGTCCTGTGCAGACCAGCTGTGTGGGATTGTGGAGTACATCTTCAATCTGAGCCTGAAGCTGGGGAGGGTACCACAGCTGTGGAAAACATCTTGTGTGGTACCTGTACCAAAGAATTCCCACCCCAAAGACCTGAACAGCTACAGACCAGTGGCCTTGACGTTCCACATGATGAAGACCCTGGAGAGACTGCTCCTTGCTCACCTCCGCCCCCTGGTGGGATCAGCGATGGATCCACTCCAGTTCGCCTACCAGCATGGCATTAGGGTGGGGGATCCGGTGATCTTCCTCCTTCACCGTTCTCTGTCCCACCTGGAGAAGCCTGGGAATGCGGTGAGGATCATGTTCTTTGACTTCTCCAGTGCTTTCAACACCATCCAACCAATGATCCTGAAGGACAAGCTGTTGTGCACAGGGGTGGACCAGCACCTGTCATCATGGATCCTGGACTACCTCACTAACCGGCCTCAGTTTGTGAGAACCCGGGACTGTGTGTCCGACACGATCATCGGTAGCACGGGGGCCCCCCAGGGAATGGTTTTGGCTCCCTTCCTGTTCACCCTTTATACTGCGGACTTCTCACACAACACAACACACTGCCATCTACAGAAGTTCTCTGATGACTCTGCGATCGTTGGCCTCATCTCCAATGGAGATGAAGCTGAGTACAGAGGGCTTATCCAGGAATTCGTGGACTGGTGCCATAGGAACTGCCTCCAGATCAACGCGAGGAAAACTAAGGAGTTGGTGGTGGACTGCCGCAGGCAAGGACAACCCCTCACAGCACCAGTACAGGGAACAGACATCGAGATGGTGACATCCTACAAGTACCTGGGTGTTCATCTGAACAATAAACTAGACTGGTCACACAATACTGACGCACTTTACAAGAAGGGACAGCGCAGGCTGTTCCTACTGAGGAGACTCAGGTCTTTTGATGTACAAGGGGTGCTGCTGAAGACATTCTATGACACGGTGGTGGCATCAGCCATCACTTTTGGAGTGGTCTGCTGGGGCAGTGGCATTACAGCAGCCGATAGGAAGAGACTGAACAAACTGATCAAGAAAGCTAGCTCTGTCCTGGGGCAGCGCCTTGACCCAGTGGAGGAGATAGGAGAGAGAAGGACGGTGGCTAAACTGCCATCTCTGCTGGAGTCCGAGTTCCACCCTATGCAGGACATACTGAATGCACTGAGGAGCTCATTTAGCAGCAGACTACATCATCCTAGGTGCACAACCGAGAGGTTTCGCAGGTCCTTCCTACCTACGGCTGTCAGACTGTACAACCTAAGCAGGGCTGCTCGCAGAGATAGCAAAAAGACGTGACAACCTAATAGTTTTGAATGCAAAAGACGCAATAGACTTACATAATGGTCCCCTCCGGTATACAACTAGGAAAATACCGGTCGCTATGGAGGGTGAGAATATGTATGGGTACATAATCATACCATGTAGGATAACTAAGTAGACGGCTGTGCTGTTTCATTCCATCTAACTACAATGCTCCGCACTGTGTGTGTTTATATATATTTATATATTTACTCCATCCAGCAACAATGCTCCACACTGTGTGTGTTTATATATTTACATATTTATTCCATCTAGCTACAATGCTCCGCACTGTGTGTTTATATATTCATATATTTATTCCATCTAGCTACAGTGCTCCGCACTGTGTGTGTTTATACACTACCGTTCAAAAGTTTGGGGTCACCCAGACAATTATTTTGTGTTTTCCATGAAAAGTCACACTTATTTACCACAATGTGTTGTAAAATGAATAGAAAATATAGTCAAGACATTGACAAGGTTAGCAATAACGATTTATATTTGAAATAATATTTTTTTCCTTCAAACTTTGCTTTCGTCAAAGAATCCTCCATCTGCAGCAATTACAGCATTGCAGACCTAACATGATTGCACAAGGGTTTTCTAATCATCCATTAGCCTTCTGACACAATGAGCAAACACATTGTACCATTAGAACACTGGAGTGATAGTTGCTGGAAATGGGCCTCTATACACCTATGTAGATATTGCACCAAAAACCAGACATTTGCAGCTAGAATAGTCATTTACCACATTAGCAATGTATAGAGTGTATTTCTGATTAGTTTAAAGTTATCTTCATTGAAAAAAAGTGCTTTTCTTTCAAAAATAAGGAAATTTCTAAGTGACCCCAAACTTTTGAGCGGTAGTGTATATCTACATATTATTCCATCTAGCTACAATGCTCCGCACTGTGTGTTTATATATTTACATATTTATTCCATCTAGCTACAATGCTCCACACTGTGTGTGTTTATATATCTACATATTTATTCCATCTAGCTACAATGCTCCGCACTGTGTGTTTATACATTCACATATTCATTCCATCTAGCTACAATACTCCGCACTGTGTGTTTATATACTCATATATTTATTCCATCCAGCTACAATGCTCCACACTGTGTTTATATATTTATATATCTATCCCATCTAGCTACAACACTCTGCACTGTGTGTGTTTATATATTTATATATCTATCCCATCTAGCTACAATGCTCCGTACTGTGTGTGTTTATATATCTACATATTTATTCCATCTAGCTACAATGCTCCGCACTGTGTGTTTATATACTCATATATTTATTCCATCCAGCTACAATGCTCCGCACTGTGTCTCTCTCTCTCTCTCTCTCTCTCTCTCTCTCTCTCTCTCTATATATATATATATATATATACGTATATGTATATATGTATATATATATATATATATATATATATATATATATATATGTGTGTGTGTGTGTGTGTGTGTGTGTGTGTGTGTGTGTGTGTGTGTGTGTGTGTATATATATATATATATATATATATATATATATATATATATATATATATATATATATATATATATATATATGTACATATGTATACTTGCTGCTCTTGTTTTTTTTTTCTCTTGCCTTCTGATTATTGCTCTGAGTGTTGCTATCCCTGTGCTGTTGCAATCCTAGAATTTCCCCATTGTGGGACTAATAAAGGCTTATCTTAATTGCGGAGCAACAACTCTTTCTAAGATTTTTGAAATGAAAGGCAGATTAGAGATTGGTCTATAGCTAGCTAAATCTCCTGGATCCAACGTTGGCTTTATAAGTAAGGGTTTAATTACAGCAGTTTTAAAAGCCTGCAGCACATGGCCTAATGTTAATGAAGAACTGATTATTTGAAGAATAGAGCTACCAGTAAATGGGAAGACTTCTTTAAATAATCTGGTAGGAATAGGGTCTAAAAGAAAAGTTGAAGGCTTGGATGAGGAAATTATTCTAACTCTAAAAGGTCAATTGAAGTAAACTCATCCAAACAGATATCAATTGAAGGAGATGTAGTAGTTAATGTATTTATGTTAACGGTGGGAAGAACCTGACTGATTTTATCTCTGATAGATGAGTTTTTTATTATTGAAGAAGTTCATAAAGTCCCGACTAGTAAGCGCTAAGGGAATACTAGGTTTGACAGAGTCCTGACTCTTTGTCAGCCTGGCTACAGTGCTGAAAAGAAACCTGGGATTATTCTTGTTCTCTTCTATTAATGTGAAATTATAATTTGTTCTAGCTTTCCTAAGAGATTTTTTTTTAATATAAACTAGAAGATGAGTTCTCCAAGCTAAATAGATTTCATCTAATTAATGGAGCACCATTTTCTTTCTAATTGACGAGTCTTATATTTTAAGCTATGAGTTTCTATGTTGAACCAAAGAGTTAGAAATCTCTGATTAGACTTTTTTCTTTTTTAAAGGGGCCACCATGCCTAGGGTCTGATGCAGAGAAGCTATAACACTATCTACCATGCTATTAATTACAGAAGGAGCAAGCGCGCCATAGCTTATCTCCGTTGTGTTGACACATGGCATAGAGGAAACAATCTGCTTAAATTTGGTAACAGCATCATCTGAGAGGCATCTACTGTTGTAATGTTTTTCTTTAGGAGCCAAATAGTCAGAAATAGTAAAATCAAAGGTTAACAGACAATGGTCTGACAGTACAGGGTTATGAAGAGACACAACTGGATTTTCTATTTCTATGCCATATGTCAGAACAAGGTCCAACGTGTGGTGGAGATAATGGGTATAATTTCCTACTTTCTGAGAAAAGCCCATCAATTCTAATATTGAATTAAATGCCATATTAAGACAATCACTTTCTACATCTACATGTATATTAAAGTCCCCTACTATAATTATTCTAACTGATTTCAGCACTAAATCTGCTAAGAATTTGGTAAATTTGGATAAAAACTCTGAGTAGGCTGAGGGAGGATGATAAACTATGGCAAATAAAATTGCGTTTAACCTAAAATTACAAACATGCCCAAAACTGAGGACAAGGCCCTCAAAGGAATTATAAGATGTTTTTTGCTTTATGTTAACTAGTAATTTGGAATGGTAAATTGTTGTTACTCCTCCTCCACGACCAGAACTTCTGGGATTTTGACAGTTTAAGTAACAAGAGGGAGTTGATTCATTTAAACCAAAATAATCCTCTTGCCCTAACCAAGTCTCTGTAAGGGATAGTAAATCAATCTGATGATCAATTAAAAGATCATGAACTAGCAGAGACTTGGGAGTTAGAGGCTTAATATTTAACAAACCACTTTTAATTTTTAAATTATGAGGAGGAACAGAGGCCAAGTCATTAAATTTAGAGGCTTCATGTTTAATTTGAGTTTTACCAACTTTTTGTTTAATCACTTTGGGATGCTTATGCATTATATTTTTATTTATTTTAGACGGAGCAGACATTGAGTCTCTGATGGGGAAGACCCGGGCTAAGTTGAGGGGTGGCGGATGAAGAGGAGCTGCAGAGAGCTGTGTAAGATTGCGACTCTGCTTCCTGGTCCCATCTTTGAGTTGTTAAGGTTTTGGAAATTTGGATAAAAATGATGACGATTGTTAGATAAATGAGACGCACCATCCAAAGTGGGATGGATGCTGTCTCACCTAATAAGACCAGGTTTTCCCCAAAATGAGTTCTAATTGTCTATGTAGCCCACATTGTTTGCAGGACACCACACAGACAGACAGCGGTTGAAGGACGACATGTGGCTAATCACATCATCACTGGTCAGCTTGTGGAGGGGCCAAGAGAATACTACAGAGGCAGACATCATTTTGACAAAGTCACATACTGATTCCACACAAAGTTTTGTGACTTCTGACTGCCGGAGTCGGATGTCCCTAATGCTGGCATGGATAACAATTGTGGAGTATTTATAGTTACTTTTAGCCAGCATTTTACAAATTTGACACAATGTCGCCTACTCTGGCCCCGGGAATACATTTAACTATGGCTGCTGGAGTCTCTGGGTTCATGTTTCTGACTATGGAGTCGCCAATGATCAGAGTTTTTTCCTCAGCGGGTGTGTCGCTGTGCAGGGAATAATGATTAGAAACATGAACAAGTTTGTGGTGAACCAGGGGCTTGCAACTATGCTTCCTTCGCACCGTCACCCACCCATTCTCTCCTGGCTGCTCAGGAGAGGTGGATCCCAGGGGACGGCTAGCGGGCCCTATGCTAGGGTGCTCCACTGCACCTAAGGGGAGACCGTCATTATTAACTGGCGCTGACGGTGTTTCAATGCAGCGGAGCCGGGATTCCAAATCACACAACCTCACCTCGAGCGCCTCAAAAAGACAACATTCATTACATTTACCATTATCACTAAAAGAGGAAGAGGTGTAGTTAAACATCTGACACAGAGAGCACACCAGAGGAGAAGTGGAAGGAGAGCTAGTAGCCATAGCTAGTGGCTAACCCGAAGCTAACGCAAACAGAGATGAAAGGTGAACAGAAGGCTAAAAAAGGTGATTAGGTGACACTGAGTACGCACACAGGTGCAAGAGGATTGTTAACGAGAAGTGAGAGGTGTCGGTAGATGGAAAAAAAGTGACTAAAATACAATTCAAGGCAATAATCCTCAGGAGAGTGAGGACAGCTAAGAGCAGAGCAAACCATACCAACAGCTAGCAACACAGGAAGTGACGATACGTTACCACAGGAAGCAGTCAGTTTCTTACCTTTAATATCATGGATTTAATCTGATGTACAGTGATCCAAAGAAAATATCCTTTATCCACAGTCCAAATGTCTGCTGTGACAGAGACATGATCCAGTCCATTTAAGTATCAAATCCATTTTTTTAAGAATCTTTATCCAGGTAGCAATTAAATGTGTTTTAACTTCAATGGATCACAGTTTCAGCTGTCCCTTGGAAAATGACTGTGATCAGATCTTCATTCTGTAACGACGTATCTGGCAATCAGTCGGTTTAATTCTTGCTGGGTCACAAACTGTCCAGATGCATACCTGTGCTCAAAATCCAGTCGTCGATGTTCAGATAGCATAAATCCACTAACAAGGTGTTAGCTTAGCATCGCATATCACTAGCTTTGTAGGACCTTGTTGCTGTTCTTAGGCGTTTCTGGACATTGCAGTCAGTCTCAGCCACATTTAGCTTGCAACCTGTTATATAGTTATTTAGATGGTTTATGTCATATGTTTTGTGTTCTTGTTTGTGTGGCACGGGATGGTGGCTCCGCCTTCTGGGAAGCCACCACCCATGACTATAAAAGGGCTGCAGGCAGGAGGGATGGTCTCTTGGCCATTTCCTCTGCCTGGCGGCTGTGTAGTGTTGCACCTGTGCCTCTTTAATAAATGTGTGTTTGGTTCGACACCTGGCCTCGTCCTTGGCTCCATATCAGACATAACATTTGGCAACGAGGATAAAAAGGATTAAGAAGGCATGGAAGCCTGTGGGTTTGGAGTTCAGCTGTTTCTGGAGCTCCTGGGCAAGCCACATGTCTCCTGGCCAAGACGGTGCGTTGCCTTCCAGGCATACATAGTGGTGCTGAGCCAGGGAAGCATGGATAAATTGAGGGTGCACATGTTGTTGGTGCACAGCTTAGAAATGGAGGGACAGCAGGTTTTGAGCAAGCTCGGCAACTCTGACGGCTTCAACAACACAGTCAAGCTGTTGGCGCGCCATGTTTGCGCCCTGGAAAACGTCATTGCCCGGGGAAGCAAGTTTCAGCAGCATCGTCAACAGGTGGGTGGGCCTACTCAGGGGTCCGGAACCAACTTGAAACTATGGGATAGTGAGTGTTTGGACCATTGGCGATGGAGATGGGGCGTGACCAGCTGACAGAGCACATTAACAGCTCTGAAATGAAGATGGAGCTGGTCATTTTACTGGGTGACTTGATGCTAGCCACAGCCATTGAGTTAGTGCTTCAATTGGAGACAGCGGACAGGCTGGCTCTGGAGCTGAGTGAGCGTTTGTCACAGCAACAGCTGAAGTGCCCCATTACCACACAAGTAGCGGACCCGAACAGCGATGGGAGCGTGAAAGAAAATGTGGGAGATGCCAACGCTGTGACACTGAGGTCTGCCCTGGGGGAAGATCATGCATATGCGTATGGGCTGTGGGTCCGCAAAGCACCACTCCAAGGCAAGAGACTGCTCAGCGAGAGTGTAGCGCTGCGACAGGTGTGGCCGCTTAAACCACTATGCGATGGTGTGCCACATGTTCGAGCAAGGGGCTCGCAGAAGAAGTCGACCTCTCCCACCCCGACGGTTGTCCACTTGGTGCCCCGAACACCGATGGGTACACATTCTGCACGGTAGAGTTGGATGGTGTGGAGGTGCTGTTGCTATCCGACATGGGGGCGGGGGGCACCCTACTGAACTGGGCTACAGCGAGACAACTCTCTTCACACTGCAGAGTGCAGGATGACGCAATGAGAGATGAAGAGTTACCCAGCACCCTGGAAAGTGGTCAGGCCTTGTCTCGCTCAGGGTCACCGCAGGAGGGCTCCAGTGCCAGAGCCCAAGTCACCCTGGATGAGGGTACTGGGCAGCATGGCGGGGCAACTGCAATGACGGGCGTCGCCAAAAGGATGGTCCCTGTCATTCCTGGAGCTCAGCTAAAGTGGCCCAGCGAACTTGGGACTACATCGGCAAGGACCGCAGTGGATTTAGAAGAGATCAAGGCAAGACCAATTGGCACTGAGAGAACAAGTGCCAAGCAGAAACACTGAGCCAAGCAAAACCCCTCTGGGAGTTGCGGACTGGATTCGGGATCTGGAGGTGGTGAGGTCAAGGTGGGTATGGGTCAAACGGGAGGTTGAGGAGCACCAGGGATGGCTGCATGTCGTGGCCAGACGGAGGGATGCTTATCTCCAGCTGTCGGACGGCCTGTGAAGGCACCTGAATGAGCTGTGGCGTGCCCGGAAGATGACTGTGAGTGGTGGGCGTGGACGAGCGGAGCATCTGATGGTGAGAAAGAGGAGGTGCACTGGGGCCGGGACGACCAGGGAGTAAGGCCACTTCCAGGGGCGGACTAATGAAAGGATGGTCCAGGAGGCCCACGGGGCCATCTTCTTGTGCTGTGTGTATATAGTTTAACTGTGAATATAGTTGGGAATTATTTTGTGTTTTATTTTTTTTAGTTCAGGAAACACTGCAGTATTTTAGCTTTATGTGGACTATTTTATTTAGAACACAATCTACATGATGACTTAAGTGGTAAAATGACCAAAACAATGGCCATTCATTAACTTAGCTGGGGTTATTAAGCAGACACGCCGTGAAATAAATGATGATCTATGGAGAAAATTCACTTGTTTGGAACTATTAGCCCCTCCTGTGGTGTACCAATATGGCGCCCTGTATACTCTGGGTGTAGTGGGGGGTGACGGCCCCGCCTTTCCGGTTCCGCCGTCACCAGGGATATAAAGGTCAGACGCAGAAGAGCTCTTCATCTTTCGCCGTCGACTCTATGGCCTGTAGGGAGCACCTGTGAGTTTGTTGTTTGATATAATAAAGTTATGTTCACTGTACCTCCAGCCTGGTTATTCGTCATACGAGTTATGGACATAACAGCTCCATGTCCCACATAACTTCTGCCTTTCACAGTTTCTATAGAAGTCTGTCGGAGTGACGTTACTATCATAATATACGCCGCTGATCAAATACCCAGAAGAGTCAAAATGGCTTCTTAGGGAGAAATATGAGATAAAGGCTGTGCGTTTTCTTAAGAGAGGTGAGCGCTTTGATGTTTCGGGGTTTTTTTGATGATCAGAAGTATAAAAAAATACCTTTTCAGTCAATGACACTGTTAACAGTATAATAAAGTAACAAATACTGTAGACAAATTTATAGCAGTCATGTTAATTGAATTAACTGTGACCAATCAGCTACCTCTAATTTGGTCCCAGTCTAATTCTTTTTTATCTGTTTGACTCAACCTAAAAAGACCAAATAAGTCAGAAAATTAAATTTAATATTCTCATTTTCATCCCAAATTACTTTAAAATCAAATTTTAAACGTTTAAGTGTCACTGAGTTGTAGTTTGATCTTACTCTTGAGGTCGGCAGAGCTTTTCATTTTTAATCTAGCTTCTGGTCCCTGCCACACTATTCCTGGACTTGTGACGGTAATTAGGTCCGAACTTGAGGACACGCCGCCTTTATGGCTTGGAATGCTGCCATTAAGTTTGAAGCTCCACACTGAGACTCGCTGAAGTCACACTTTGGAGGTTAGAACACATTTATGACAATACCTCGTGTACCTCGTTGGTGGATTAATGTACCTCGGCGTTCCATCGCACACGCCACTAAGCTCCCAATGGCCAGCGAGAGCCGCATTTTTTTTTCCTGAAGGTCGCACAATGTGAATGTAAATAGTTACTCAGCCAAGACGTAACTGCCGACAACATTTTTAAAGTCTGCCGACTGCCAACAATTGTCTCAGAAGTGACCACACAGGTGTGTTAACATGTTGCTGGGTGCGTGGTAAAAAAAACAGCAGCCGACGTCTTACATCTGTCTTTTTATGAGCCACCGGGCTACAATTTCAGTAATGTGCCCAGATTTACTGCTTTATCATGAAACAGTCGGGGTAGGTATGAGTATCTGCTACATTTTTACAAAAAGTAATTTGTGCAAAGCAGAAAGAAGAAATGGTGTGGAACACTTCTAAAATAATGAGAGCAGAAAATAGTGTTTTTTTATGAATAAATGTGAAGCAGCTGGAGGCAATGCATATAAGCATTCTATCAAAAAAAAAAAGAAAGAAAGAAATGCACTCCCCACATGTTCCAAAGGACAAAGTGAACAGATATAATGTAATTGCATTTGGATTTATTATTATTGCTATATATTTTAGGCAAAATAACCCCCTAGCAATATGCTACATTTAGAGTTTGGCTGATTTATAATGCACATGAGCTTCCCTTCTGGAAACCAACACAGCAGCTACAATGAGACTAGTTCCATAAGTGTTTCTGCAAATTGAGCCTTAAGGCTTTTTCTATGTGCAAAGCCAAAATGAGCTTGAGACAATAATTTAGAGCGTGCACATTTTGCAAGCATGGTAGCACTTTTGTTCATTTTTTCCCCCTCCCCCTTTTGTACTGTTGCCATAGTGTCAGGGCAGTGCAGGTGTGGAGAAATCGCCCATACACCGCCTCACTGAGGATTAGCCCTTTAATTACTCCCACCTCAAATGGTATCACCATCTGCTATGAGCACGGACGGGCCTCTTCCAGCAACACGCTTTTTAAAATCAATTGCAGCAATCTGCACAATGCTAGCATGATAAGCAACGCCGAGGAATTTTGTGGGTTTTTGTGGAGCAGTTTGCAGCGAACAGATAAGGTTTATTACATCCTCGGGTAATCCTCTCATGTTTGGCAACCTTCCGACTGACTTATTCAGCGGGTGGGGGGAGGGAGGGTCGCTACAGAAAGGAGCCGGTGAAATTAAGACAAAAGGCTTAAATAGAATTATAAGTTGTCAGATTTTTACTAATACTCTGCAGATATAATGAGATAACCCTAAATCCAAGTAATTAAGTAATTATGCCTCCATCGTCTGTAGTGCTGTGGCTGTTAATGCTAATGTAATTCTGTGCAGAAATTCTTTGCCGCTCGACTCCACCGGCCATGCGTCTATGCTCGAGCCATATTTATGCCATTGATTTTTACAAGTGGTGCATACGCTACATAATCAATCATGTTTCCTGCTTAACGCAGCAAATATTGTCTGGCAGTGGATTGAACAAGTCGAAATAGGTTTGCAAACATGACTGTTAATGAAATGATACTCTTTATAAGAAGATGATGTCATTGAACGCCACAAACAATCGATCTCCGCATGCAGAGTAAATGTGTTTGACGGCTTTCAGAGCGCCTTGCTTTCTATAATTAGCACAGGATATAAAGTATAAACATCTATGACTACAGTTTCCGCTGGTTACAGCTGGTGCAGCACGCTGTGCTGCAGCTCCGCTGTGAAATAAATCGATAGTTTTGAAACTTAGTAATTGCTACAGGAGTAAGGGCCTAAAATCCATCATCCCAAAATGTTTACCTAATTACATTAACTCTAATAGGCACATATGTGAGTCATCTTGTGCAACAGTCTTTTCAGTGCCAAGACAAATGACCTTTGAACTGTAGAAAAGAGCAGGCGAGAGAGGAGAGAAAGGCGTGTAGTCAGCATATGGAGAAAATGAAGATGGAGGGCTCATTATTGGCTTTCCTCTGTCAGTCTTGGTGGCTTCAAAGACATGGAAGACTTTGTAATTCTTTCAGTTTCTCCCCTCTGCCTTCTTCGCTAACTCCACTGCAGGCAAAAATAGAGAGGGAGGATTATGGTGAGTTGGGCAGACAATAACATCAACAGGCCAACGGAGCCGAGATAAGGGGTCCAGCTTGACCAAAATGAAGACAAAAGAGGGCGGAACACAACACTCCAGGATGGGGGCGCAGAGAGGATAGGCCGTGGGAGCAGAAACTTTCAGACGACGCCCGTGTGGGAAGAACGGGCTCATCAGTGGTCGGGGAGTGTTAATTAGGATGTCTGGGTGAGTGAGAAGAAAGAAAAAGATTAAAATCCTCCTGGTCGATGGCAGGGGTACATTACTGGAGAGATGGCCTTATTTAAACTGTAGAAAAGATCAATTGGGCTTCCTAATGCAGCACAGCTAGATGGCCTCCTCTGGCAAGAAAGGGTCAAGCACTCAGCTCCTTAATTTGACATAATAGACAGTGCTGTTCTGATTGCACAAAAATGTCTTACATATGCTACCCCGCATACAGCATCCATGGGTAAAAGCCTGTTTGTCCATTAATAAGTGATGGCTATTTATTCCTTCACATTTTCCACGTTTTTTCTCTCTTTTTTTTACACGAGTGGAATGGCTTTGTTGTTATGGAGATGGATACTAAGCAACAGCAAATTATTAAAGGGGGTGGCTGTGGTGCAGGTGTAGTGTGGTCGACTACTGATCGGAGGGTCAGGGGTTTGATTCCTGCTCTGTCTGCAGTCTGCATATTGAAGTGTCCTTGAGCAAGACGCTGAACCCCCAGCTGCTCCTGGTGGTCAGGCTAGCGCCTCTTTGTCTATGGCAGCCCTGCCGCCATCAGTGTGTGAATGTGTGCGTGAATGGGTGGATAGCAGGATCTGTAAAGCTCTTTGGTCATCCAGAGATGAGCAAAAGCGCTATATAAGTGAACACCATTTAAAGGCAGTAAAATTGACACTGTTGCTTTGTTCTTAGGCATTTCAGCGAAGCATGCGGGATGTAGTGGAGCAGTATATTCAATTAGGAAGCACTTTCCATTAATCAAATATTTGTGTCAGCTATTAAATAAGTCTAATTGCACAAAGGAATTGATTTCACTGCCCTTTACAAGGGAAAAAAAGCAAAAAGCCCTTTAACTAAAATGTAAAAATTCCCCACCTCTGAATGGAATCGTATATAGAGTGCTGAAGACTAATGTACTGCATTTCACAGCATTTCCCCATTTTAAAACATTAATGATGATGGTGCAGTTTACTAAGGCAGAAAAAAAAAACTGTATGGCATACTAAGGTACTTACTCTGGATATCTGGAGTCCCAAAAGTGGTATTCAGTACAGTGCTGGAACTTTAAAAGTATTTATTCCCCACATGTGGGTAGAGCAGTCAGTGCTGTCTGTCTAACTCCAGGGTCAGCAAACTATTATGAAAAGAGCCATTTTAAGCTATTTTTGTCCCCCCCCAAAAAAATCAGCATTGGGCCACAAAACTTACTTGAACTTAAAAAAAAAAAAAGAGGTAAAAAGAGCAAAATGAAATTGCAACATTGCTCTCTCATAAACAGCTTTTTACTTTTTGCTTTTTTTTTCATCCCTTTTATTAATTTGCAACTTTTTAAAGATAAATGTGCTATTTTCAACTTAGCTCAAAAATTTGAGGGTTTTTTCTTCTGAACTTCTAATTTTCCCCCCTCTCAAATATAAAATAAATTTACATCTCATTTAAAGAACACTGACAATTTTTTAATGTAAATTTGTAAAAAATTTCTCATAAATTTGCAATGGTTCCCTTAAAATATACAACTTATTTCACAGAAGTTTGCAGTTTTTCTTGTAAAATGGCAACTTTTGTAAATGTGCATAATTTCTCTGTCAAATTTGTGACCTTGTTCTTTTTATTGTGCAGCGTTTTACTGTGAATTTGCAACATTTTTCCACATAACTTTGTGGCTTTTTTTTAAAATAAATTACTACTTTTTTCATAAATCTGGGGCTTTTTCCTTGTAAATGTGAAGCTTTTTTTCCCCTCATTTTTTTTTTTTTTAGAATTTACATTTCTTCATGTAAATTTGCATTTTTCTCTTTAATTTCAAACTTTCTCGTAAATTCACAATTTTGCTCTTATAAATAAGCAACATTTGCTCATGTATTTTTATGAGTTTTGTCTCATATTTTATTGGTTTTCTTGTTTAATTTGCAGGTTTTTTGTACATTGAGTTTATTCTGTCATAAATTTGTCACAGATTTTCTGTAAAATTGTGATGTTTTCAAAACCACAGGGAGCCACTGAATATGGGTAAAAGAGCCACATGTGGTAGCAGAGTCACAGGTTGCAGACCCCTGGTCTAACTCAACAGAGAATGAGGCTGTGGCCACCAAATTTGGTATGCAGGCTGACCTTGGGACAAGCACCTATGACTATACTTCTGAGGTCAAAAGGTCAAAGGTCAAGGTCAGAATGCCATGCACACTATTCACAAAAAGTTAGGGATATTTGGCTTTCGGGTGAAATTTATGAAAAATGTAAAAAGTTCACGCTACAGTGATATACACACGTGGACAAAATTGTTGGTACTTGAATCTGACAAAAGTGGTAATAAATAAAAATTCTATGAAAATTCACCAATGAAAATCAGACAGTGCTTTTGAATTGTGGTTCAACAGAATTACTTTAAAAAACAAACTCATGAAACAGGCCTGGACAAAAATGATGGTACCCCTAGAAAAGATTGAAAATAATGTGACCATAGGGACGTGTTCAACCAAGATGTCTCCTCTAATTAACATCACAGATGTCTACAAACTTGTAATCAGTCAGCTGGCCTATTTAAAGGGTGACGAGTAGTCACTGTGCTGTTTGGTGACATGGTGTGTACCACACTAAAGAGGAAGCAAAGGAGAGAGTTGTCTCAGGAGATTAGAAAGAAAATTATAGACAAGCATGTTAAAGGTAAAGGCTATAAGACCATCTCCAAGCAGCTTGATGTTCCTGTGACTACAGTTGCACATATTATTCAGAAATTTAAGATCCATGGGACTGTAGCCAACCTCACTGGACGTGGCTGCAGGAGGAAACTTGATGAAAAATGGAAGAGACGGATAATACGAATGGTAACAAAAGAGCCCAGAACAACCTCTAAACACATTCATGGTGAACTCCCAGGTCAGGTACATCAGTGTCAGATCACAACATCCGTTGTTCTTTGAGCCAACGTGGACTTCATGGGAGACGGCCAAGGAAGACACCACTGTTGAAAACAAATCATCAAAAAGCCAGACTGGAATTTGCCAAACTGCATGTTGACAAGCCACTAAGCTTCTGGGAGAATGTCCTATGTGTTACACCCGGGGGGCGAAGAAGAAGAAGAGGGCCAACTGGCGGACTTTTCAGCGGTTTATTGACTTTCTACAACACCAGGCACGGCACTCTGACACGGGACATCACCCGATAACGGCCACATCACTCTTCACCATTTTCCCTTCACACTCTAGAACATTCTCCCCTCTTCTTCTCTCGCGCTCTTACACTGAACAGCGTCTCATCACTACCGAGCGCCACCTGTGGAGCAAAAGCGCTATTGCTTCTACTGACAAACAGTTTACATTAAAACAGTTCAATTTCCAGTCCTTTAGTTACATTTCCTATAAATGCTCATACTTACCATCAATATTTAAATTATAGTCTTTTAGATACATTTATTAGAAATGTCTATATTAGCCATCAGCATGTAATCAAGAATGCTTTCTGGGGTTTCCTAGAGGTTGTCCAAAATTGAGTTTTTCCTACACTCACCCCTCGAAAATTTAATGTCGACCCGACATTACAAACAACTTTCCCAAAACTCTTTTTTTTTTCACTTTCACAGTCCACATTTGGTAACCATGTATCTCATGTAAGTAGGATATTACTAAACAGGAGTCAGAGTTCATTAAAGTCCATAAAGATGCATACTGGTAATAGTCCATAGTACAGCATGTATCTCCTGTTCCATGCAATACATTCGCAGAAGAGGTCTTTGTGCACAATGACCATCAACCGCTCCTTCCATCATGGTGGGTATCTGCATCTTTCCTGAGAGTAAGGGTACTCAATCTAGTCATAGCCTACCAAATAAACCTTTATGCGATGCCTGTACCTTAGTAACACACTGAAAATCTTTTTTTTTTTTTAAATCAACCATAAAAGTAACTTGGTGATGAGTTTAGTCACTACTCATTTACTTTCCAAAACATTCATGTCTGAACAATGGTTATCTCTAGCTTCTACACACTTGTTTTAAACAGATGAAGTGCAAGGTTGGCCTAACTTATCATAAGTAAATATCAACTTCTGTTTTCTCATTCTTGAAGGATACGTTTTAGCAGGGATCTCGACAGGTCCCTCCTGGTCACTGGAACTGGACTCCGACACCACATCACCCTGGTCCTGGTCTGCCTCAGCTGGATCTGGGACCACCGGATTGTTGACCTCTGGTGCCAGCTGCACCTGTGTGACGTCATCTGTGTCCTGGTCCTCATCCTCCGGAGAAGTGTCACTGTGCGGGTAGAACTCCGGTGCATCGACTCTCAGTGGACGGTGATTTTGATCCTTTCCAGCTCGTAATCCGATTATGGCACTCCAGCCCTCTTCATCTTCATCGTCAGTGCTGTTTTGTCTGTGCACATTCCTTTGCCTTTTAGACTCTCTTTCTCTTGTTTTATTAGAGGCAGGCTCCACTGTTTCCATGGAAAGAAAGTCACAGGGTAGCAAAAGGTTTCTGTGCATGATCCGAGTGCGCCCCTTGCCATTTTCGGGTCTGATCTCATACACTGGACTGTCTGGGTACTTCTTTTGGGTCACGACATACACCTTGTCTTCCCAGAATGATCTTAATTTTCCTGGCCCACCTTTTTCGGTCAAGTTTCGGACCAGTACTCTGGATCCAGGGGGCAACTCAGCACCGTGAACCTTTTTGTCATAAAGGGCTTTACTTCTCATCCCTACTTTGCTTGCTGTTCTAGAGGCAAGTTTGTAAGCTTCAGCCATTGTAGCTCTCCACTTTTCAGCATAGTCCTGCTGAGAAACACTCTGCTCTCTTGTTGTGAGGCCAAACATTAGATCGATAGGCAACTTTGGACGACGGCCAAATAGCAGAAAATATGGCGCGTACCCCGTAGCCTCACTGCACGTGCAATTATAGGCATGAACCACTTTTGCCAGAGAGGACTTCCAATCTGCCTTGGCTGTTTCGGGCAAATTTCTGAGCATTGCCAACAGTGTACGATTGAATCGTTCCACCTGCCCATTCCCTTGGGGATGGTAGGGCGTTGTTCGGGACCCCTGCACACCACTGTACTCCTGGAGTTTTGCAAAGAGTTTATTTTGGAACTCTCTTCCCTGATCATGATGGAGACGTGTGGGGAAGCCAAATTTGAGGGCAAAATCCCCAAATATCTTCTCAGCAGCGGTGTGAGCAGCTTTGTTGTGACAAGGATAAGCCTGGGCAAAGTGAGTGAAGTGGTCCATTATAACCAGGATATACTCATATCTTCCTTTGCACCTCTCCAAGTGCAAAAAATCAATGGACACGAGTTCGAATGGATACGTGGTGACAATATTAGTCAGTGGTGCCCGTGTTTGCTTGTTGGGACGTTTGTTCTTCAAACAACTGCAAACTTTAGTGATGTAGTGCTCAACATCCCTTTGCATATGACCCCAATAAAAGCGCTCCCTTATCAAGTTCATCACTCTTTCTACCCCTAAATGGCCCATGTTTTCGTGGAGCTCTTTAAACACAAGCTTGTGAAACTTTTGGGGTAGAAGTAGCTGGTCATGCGATGCCGTTCTCCTGTAAAGCAGTCCATCATCTCCTAGGTACAGTTTGTGTTTTTGCCTGACTAAAGCTGCAATTTTACTGTTCAGCTGCTTTCCACTTCTTGGCCATTGTTTTGACAACACATAACGCAACACCTCTCCAATCACAGAGTCTTCTTCTTGAGCTCTTTTTAGAGCAGTCTTTGATATTTCAGCTACAGAGCTGCCTTCTTGATCTGCTTCACTAATGAGAGTAGAAATGGTGACTGGGCAGAGCCATGGTTCATTTTCTTATGACTTTACCTTGACTTCCTGCGCCACACAGTGCATTACATCAGGATCAACATTTTGTGTGCATTTGTTCATGTACTGCTCCATATCTAGAGGCATACGTGAAAGGCTGTCTGCATCTCTGTTTGCTTTCCCAGGGCGGTACTTAATCACAAACTGGAAATCAGCTAGTTCTGCTACCCACCTCTGTGTGGTTGCATTTAACTTTGCGGTGGTGAGCACATACGTTAGGGGATTATTGTCCGTATAGACAGTGAATGGTGGGGAATAGTACAGATAATCCCGAAACCTCTCACAGATGGCCCACTTCATGGCAAGAAACTCCAGCTTCCCTGAATGAAGGTGGTAGTTCTTCTCTGGATTTGACAGTGTCCTGGAGCCATACGCTATCACCACCAGTTTGCCTTGTTGTCGCTGATATAACACCGCCCCAAGCCCCTCCTGTGAAGCGTCACAGTGCAAAATGAAGGGTTCCTCAAAGTTCGGGTAACCGAACACTGGGGGCTGGGACAGAAAGTCAACAAGTTGACAGAGCACTGCATGATGCTCAGGGCGCCACCTAATTGCATGGGATGAGGGCAACTGGCCACTATCTTTCTTTTTGACATGTGTTTTCGAGTTTTTCTTTGCTTTATCTGTGTGGTCGTTAGCAAGAAGGTCGTAAAGAGGCTTTGCTATACGGGAGAAGTTTGGAATATAGCTGCGGTAATATGAAATAAAACCTAGCAATTTCCTTAGCTCTCCAACAGTGGAAGGTTGCTGCTGTTTGAGTGTCTGCACCGGGGCAATGTCCGCAGGGTCCATAGTGTAGCCCTGTTTTGTTACCATTTTATCAAGGAAATGTACCTGCTGCTTGAATAACTCACATTTCCGGGGAGTCAGCTTCACCCCATGGCTTTGATAGCGGTGCAGGACGCTTCTCAGGTCTTGCAAGTGGTTTTCAAAAGTCTGTGAATGAACAAGGTTATCATCGAAGTAAGGCAGACAAATATCATCCCTCAACCCCCACAAACACTCCTCCATAGATCTTTGGAATGCTGCTGGTGCTGAGGACAAACCAAATGGAATTCTTACCCACTCGGACAAACCCCAGGGAGTGATAAATGCAGTGAGGGGCCTACTCGACTCTTCCAGGAAACCCTGGTGATATGCCTTCCCTTGGTCGCGGACTGAAAACCACGCACTCCCATTTAGACTGTTTAGCATATCTTGTATGCGGGGAATTGGGTGTCTATCAGGGATGGACTTCTTGTTCAGCTCTCTAAAGTCGCAGCACAAACGCAGACCTCCATCTTTCTTTCGCACACAGACGATTGGACTGGAGTATGATGACTTAGATTTGGTGATCCAGCCCCTGTTAAGCAGGTCTTCTAAATACTCCTTTACTTCGTTATGAAGTGGTCTGGGAACAGAGATATAAGTCTTTTTGACAGGAGTGGGATCCTTGAGTCTGATTTTCAACTGTAACGAGGGAATTGTCCCTACATCATACTCATCACGGGAAAACGCTTGCCGTTCCTCCCATAATAGCTGTTTTATTTGCTCTTGTTGTGTGGGAGAGAGATGATCAAGGGGAAGTGGGGGGTCCCACATGTCCGTAGTCTCTTTGATGGCACAGTTCATTTCAGTCTCTTTCTTCCTTCCGGTTTCACTCGTCGTCGGGTCGGCTGTCGCTTGGTTTACAGCAGGGGGTCTAATGTCTGCCGGGTAAGCAGTTTTAACTCTCTGTGTTTGTCCCAAAATGGTCTTAGCGGGCAGCTGGATATCACGGGACGTACTGTTTGTTATAGGTATTTTGAACATAGATCGCCTCCCTTTCCATAACTGCACCAACCCACTTTGCATCTGCAAACCCTCCGGTAATTGGGTGTACTGACTCGGCTCAAACAAGACGTCTTGTGTGTCTGGAAGTGAGCCTGCCCTGATAAAACCTTTAACTGCTTTGGTTTGGCCAGCAGGGATGGTGACCAACTCGCTGCCAACTTTTACCATTCCTTCTCCCAGCCTATCCTCCTCACTTTGCATCACCTTCAAAAATACCTCTGTTTTCTTACAATCAAAGGAGAAGGCTGCACTAACAGCTTCACTAATGGCACAAGGGGGGTTAATGCCCATCTTCAGGACATGGTCAATCACATTGAACCCAATGATAGGCTGCTCTGCCACTCCATCCTCCTTCACCACTAGCACAGGAACTAAGAGTTCCACCGGTGGGCTACTATCTGTCGGCAGCTTGAAAGTGACTTCGACCCACCCTGAGAATGGAATCGGTGTCTGGTTCACTGCCCTCCCATTCAGAATACTTGGACCCACCAACTCGGCTAAGTCCCTGACGGTGGTGTGTGGCAGGTCCTCCTGTCTCCAGGTGTCATTCATTAAGCAGACCTGTGACCCTGTGTCCCACAACACTTCTGTCTCCTTATCATCGAGGAAGCAGGTTATGACATATTTTTTTCCAACCAAATTGAGCAACTGTAATCGGCGATTAGGGGACAGTAGATTAACACGGACCATTTCTTCAGGAGGTGCCTCTGCTTTAGCTACCAGCCTTGCTTCCAACCTCCGAATACTGTCAGTAACTAGCTCATACAGCGCTTGTGTGTTAGCTTGTTCTGATGTGGCTGCGACAGTATTGGCCGCCGTGTCTACTTGCCCTGTCCTTTTTCCAGGTCTCCTTCCTATCCGACATTCCCTTGACATGTGGCCGCTGAATCCACATCTGAAGCAGTGGTCGCACTGATCGCCATTGCTGGTGGACTGACAGCTCTTGCAGCCACATGTCCTCCTGGATCTTTGAGCATGAGGTGCTCTGGGAGACTCACGTATGGCCTTCTTGATCTTCTCCATGTCACTCGTCAGCTGTGTGACTATGTCCAGGAGCTCAGATTCCGTGCGGGTCACTGTGCTTTGGGATTTAAGGATTTTACCTTTTGTCAATGGTGGAGGGCGCTCTTGGCCATCCACTCCTTCCACAGTTGCATACTGACCCGTCAGATTTTCCACTCGGCATTCTCGAACTTTGGGTTCTTTCATGTGCCTCTTGAATTTTTGGTGTCGTTCCCATTCAAGACTGGCTGCTGCATTCGTCTTAGAAATCAGAAGCTTGTCGGTGACGGCAGGATCCTCCAAATAGCGCTTCAGTTGGTACTTCACATCAGCACTAATCAGTCCTGTTTCCACTGCCCTCAGAAGCTTCCTCTGAATAAGATCAGAACTATACTGTTCTTCCGTGCCAGGCTCTCTGGATGCTGCTAAAAGTCTTTCTTTTAACTCAATGGCGCAGAACAGGAAGCTCTGAGGTGACTCGTTACTGTCTTGTGTGAGGTTTACCAGACGATTGTACAAGTCAGTGGAACTATCCTCTTTATAATGTCCTTGCAGGATGATGCGCAACTGTGACAGGGTGAGATCTGACTTGATCTCCAGCTTATCTCACAGACTCAGTCTGGGACTCACTGCTCTGACAACAGCCTCAATTATCTCAGCCTCACTGTGCTTTTTCTTTAGGCCCATATCAATCTGGTGAATGAGGTTGGAATAAGACAACTTGTCTCTTTGGCCCCTCTCTCCTATCTGACCATTTATCCTAAACTCTCGTTTAATGGTCACTTCTGGCAGTAGGGGCGCTGCGGGGACCACGGGCTGTGTCACAAAATGGCGACTCTATGGCTGAGTGGCCGCGTTATCGGTCAGCCTCGCTATTTCCTCCTCAACCCTTTTAGTTGAATCAAGGAAACTCTCATGCAGAGCGGCATATTGGCTTTGTAAACTGGCGAGTGCCTCTGCCTCCCGGCTCATGCTGGCCGCTGCCGCCGCCTGCATCGACAATTCGCCTAGCTTAGCTTCAGTAGCACATGCAATCAGTATTGGGCCCCAAATTATTTAACATATATATAAATGATATATTCCAAGTTTCTAAATTATTAAAAATAATATTATTTGCTGATGATACTAATATATTTTATTCTGGAAATAATTATAATCAACTAATCCATACTCTAAATAATGAATTAAATAAGCTTAAAAAATGGATGGATTGTAATAAATTATCACTAAATATAGATAAAACTAAGGTAATGATATTTGGTAATTGTAAAAATAAAGAAGATATACATATTCATATAGATAATGTAGTTATTGAAAAAGTTAAGGAGATCAAGTTTTTGGGTGTAATTCTGGAAGATAAAATTAGTTGGAAACCACATGTCAGATACATACAAAACAAAGTTGCAAAAAATATTGCAATTATAAATAAAATTAAGCAGGTCCTAGATTATAAATCACTTCATATCTTGTATTGCTCATTAGTACTTCCATACTTGACTTATTGTATAGAGGTTTGGGGTAACAGTTATAAAAGTAAACTTAATTCATTGTTAATATTACAAAAAAGGGCAGTCCGTGTTATACACAAAGTCGGGTACCTCGGACATACTAATTTATTGTTTTTACATTCAAAGTTATTGAAATTATGGGATCTGGTTCATTATTACACAGCACAATTAATGTTTAAAGTCAGTAAAAACCTCTTGCCACACAATATACAAAATCTTTTCAGGGAGAGAGAAGGGAAATATAATTTACGGGGGAATACAAAATTTAAAATGCACTTAGTAAGATCTACTCGGAAGAGTTTTTGTGTGTCTGTGTGTGGGGTAAAATTGTGGAATGGGTTGGGGGAGAAACACAGGCAATGTCCAAACATCCACATATTTAAATCAACATATAAAGAAATGATTTTTGAGCAGTATGAGAATGAAGGGCAGTGATGTTACATTGTGTCTTCAGTGAGGGAAGATTGTTGTTGTGTTATGGTGATTGTGAAGGTGATGGTGTTGTCTGTGTTTGTCTGTGTTTGTATTGAACATGCCAGAAGTGTATGTTTATTGTTGTTGTAATATTGTTGGATGTTGGTATTGTTGTCAATATGGACTGTCATTGTTGTGTAATTTTTGTTGTATAATTTGACTATGGGTGTATTATGGTGAATGTGGTTGTGGGATAATGATGATTATGAGTGATACTGTAATTAGTTGGGTATGGAAAAGGGGTGGGACTATATAAGGGTGGCTTTCAATGGTTTTTTCCACCTCCTCATTTAACAGTCATACCAGCGTGTACTTTTTAGACGGCTTGGCTGGGTTTATCTTTGCAAACAAACAGACCTCGTTTAGCTGTTCGGCCTGTAATGGCACCAAGGCCTCGCTTAGCTTATCTAGCAGCTGCTCCAGTTCCATCGTTTCTGCTCGGTTTTTTTTGGGTTTTTTTGCACACTCACCGTCTTAGGCATGACTGAACCATCCTCTGCTACCAAATGTTGTTACACCCGGAGGGCGAAGAAGAAGGAGAGGGCCAACTGGCGGACTTTTCAGCGGTTTATTGACTTTCTACAACACCAGGCACGGCACTCTGACACGGGACATCACCCAATAACGGCCACATCACTCTTCACCATTTTCCCTTCACACTCTAGAACATTCTCCCCTCTTCTTCTCTCGCGCTCTAACACTGAACAGCGTCTCATCACTACCGAGCGCCACCTGTGGAGCAAAAGCGCTACCGCTTCTACTGACAAACAGTTTACATTAAAACAGTTCAATTTCCAGTCCTTTAGTTACATTTCCTATAAATGCTCATACTTACCATCAATATTTAAATTACAGTCTTTTAGATACATTTATTAGAAATGTCTATATTAGCCATCAGCATCTAATCAAGAATGTTTTCTGGGGTTTCCTAGAGGTTGTCCAAAATTGAGTTTTTCCTACATATGGGCAGACGAGAAAACTGGAACTTTTTGGCAAGACACATCAGCTCTATGTTCACAGACGCAAAAATGAAGCGTACCAAGAAAAGAACACTGTCCCTACTGTGAAACATGGAGGAGGTTCTGTTATGTTCTGGGGCTGCTTTGCTGCATCTGGCACAGGGTGTCTTGAATCTGTGCAGGGTACAATGAAATCTCAAGACTATCAAGGTATTCTAGAGAGAAATGTGCTGCCCAGTGTCAGACAGCTTGGTCTCAGTTGCAGGTCATGGGTCTTGCAACGGGATAATGACCCAAAACACACAGCTAAAAACACCCAAGAATGGCTAAGAGCGAAACATTGGACTATTCTAAAGTGGCCTTCTATGAGCCCTGATCTAAATCCTACTGAACATCTGTGGAAGGAGCTGAAACATGCTGTCTGGAGAAGGCACCCTTCAAACCTGAGACAACTGGAGCAGTTTGCTCATGAGGAGTGGGCCAAAATACCTGCTGAGAGGTGCAGAAGTCTCATTGACAGTTACAGAAATCGTTTGATTGCAGTGATTGCCTCAAAAGGTTGTACAAGAAAAAATTAAGTTAAGGGTACCATCATTTTTGTCCAGGCCTGTTTCATGAGTTTGTTTTTTAAAATAATTCTGTTGAACCACAATTCAAAAAGCATTGTCTGATTTTCATTGGTTAATTTTCATAGAATTTTTATTTATTACCACTTTTGTCAGATTCAAGTTATTTCTGCGACCATTGTGGCTTTTTCTTTCATTAACAGAGGGGTACCAACAATTTTGTAAATGTGTGTATCATGAAAGTAGGGCATTTAAGTAGAAGTATGCAATGGTGATTTCCTTATCTCAAACAATTTATTGAAATAAAAGTCAACAACAGTGGTGGGTATACCACAGCAAAAAATGTCAATGTCTCAATAGCTTGTCATGTGCCCTTGAGCATCAATTACAGCTTGATAATGATGTCTCAGGCTGTTCACAAGTTGACTAATTGTCTGCTGATGCATGGCATTCCACTCCTCTTGAAGGGTGGCCCTCAGGTGATTGAGGTTGTGGGGTGCAGGGTTACGAGCCTCTACACGGCGACTCAGCTGATCCCATAGGTTTTCTGTGGGATTCAGGTTTGGAAAAAATGCAGGCCACTCCATTTGAGGTACCCCAGCCTCCAGCAGCCATTCCCTTATGATGTGACCCTGATGAACTGGAGCATTTTCAGCCATGAAGATGAAATTAGGCCTGTGTTGTTTATGCAGGGGCACAATGACTGGATTAATCATGTTGTTCTGATAGTATTGGCTTGTCACTGTACCATTTACAAGGTGTAGAGCAGTTCTGTATTGACTAGACACACCTGCCCAGACTGTAACATGGTAACAACAGTGGCTGATGCATAGTGCTCTCCTTGATGTCTCCAACATGGCGACCATCATTTCTGCTCAACATGGATCAACTTTCATCAGAGAACAGCACTGAAACCCACTGGTTCCTTGTCCAGCGTAAATGCTTCCTGGCCCATGCAAATGATGACGCCTGTGCCTGGTGGAGCGGTCAGGTACCCTTGCAGGTCATCTAGCATGCATAAAGCTGATTCTGATGCAGACCAAGCTGATGTAAATGTTTTGAATGATCTGACGTGACACTTGGGTGCCTCTCACCTCCCTTAAATGTGCTTGGAGTTGAGTGGTATTCATCATCCGGTTTTGCAGGGCACTGTTCACAATAAAGCAGTCATCAGTGTGGGATGTGGCCAAAGGACGTCCACTTCTATGCCTTTTTGACTCTTCCAGTCTCTCTGTATCTCTGTTGCAACCTGCTGATGACACTCTATGACACTCTAATTTCAGTGGCCACTTCCCTCTGAGAACATTCTGTTAGAAGACTCGCAAAGGCGAGGTACTGTTAATTGTTAGATGTTGTCTTGGTCTCATGATCTCAAAATGTGAACAGCACAATGAAGAGGACTGTTTAAATACCAATTTGAACTGAACCAGAAAATTTATTGATCAATTCATGTATCAAACACCTGTTGTGAATTTTGCCGTTAAGCACCCTGTTAGAGAACGGCAAGTTATGCAAAAAGTACTGAAACATTGAACAGTTGGACATGTGCATTCAAAAGGTTAGAGAAGGTCAAATTAAGTTTACCTGTAAAGGTTATAGTGTATTTTAGGTGCATGCTGAAATTTCACCCGAAAGCCGAATATCCCTAACTTTTTGTGAGTAGTATAAGCTATATCAACAAAGAAAGCTAGGGTCACCAAACTTGGAATACAGGTTCACCCTGATACCTTGACCTCTGATGATGGGTTTCGGGTCAAGAGGTCAAAGGATGAGGTTTTAAATCTATAGGGCTGCAAAAGGAGTCAGTGGCCACGGTTACATGGGCAAAATTTCTTCAATCTGATTACAATTCAGATCAGAATTTTACTGTTTACATGGATCCTGAAAAAGCTGATCTGATTAGGGCGTGTTTCCATGTGTCACACGTTTGAATGGAATAAATCATTTTGACATGCGCTCGTTGACATTTCGACATTCCAAAAATAGTAGAAGAAGAAGTAACTTCCGGTGTTAGCAAGCCTCGCTTTGTGTCGAAATTGACCTGTATTGTGTTATTCAGACTGTACTTTTGCTTCTGCTGGTCTCCGTAATGAGGCTACAAGTACATACTTCTGCATATGATGAACAGAGGGAGACAGCAGGACAATACAGACCAGTTTTGTTTTACTCCCGCTATGTTTTCCGCTAGCTGCTGCTAAGGCAGAAATACATCACGTCGACGTGCGGCTGGTGTACAGACATGCGCAGTAAACATATTTTCTGCCCTACGTTCGGAGTAAGTGTTTTCATGCGCACCATTCGGATTAACAACCGGCATAACCCACCCCTCTCAATCAGAATGAAATTTTGATCCGAATGAGTGTGATCGGGTTAGAATATTCAGATTGCCGTGTTTACATGAAGCATTTTTATTCCGATCAGGCTTTTAATCCGGTTACTTGTCTCCATGTAAACATAGCCAGTGTGTATCTCAACTGAGTGTATTCTAGTTGCAAAGAGTAAAGTTGCATGTTTAAGAGGAAAAACATATTGCTGACAAGCCAGTTTATTCTTGCATATTAGTTGTTTTACCTTCATTTTAAGGCTCAAATCTGTTTTGCAGCCGCATGCATTTTTTTCTGGTCAGAAATTACTCAAAATGGTTCTTTCTAGCCCATCGTGATGGACTGGCGATCTGTCCAGGGTATACCCTGCCTCTCGCCCAAAGATGCTGGGATAGGTTCCAGCCCCCCTGCGACCCGAAAAGGATCAAGCGGAAGAAAATGGATGGATGGATGGGTTCTTTCTAGGTTGCCAACCCCTGCTTTAGACAAATAAATATTAAAAAGAGATTTTTACGTTGTAAAGGTTAGGCCTAGGCACTATTTTGTTCAGATGAGGGAAATGGTTGGGATTAAGGAAATTTGAAGGTCTGTTTTTACCATTCCACTTCTTATTTTCAGGGAGAAAAACACAAAAGTTGCTCTGTGGAAGCACTGTGTAATAGTGTTTAACACTGTTTACTCACAGTTAGAAGGTTGCTGGTTCAGATTTCCCCTGGATGGTGTCACGCCGCGCCATTCATCAGCGGCGCCACCTGCTCACGCACCTGCTACTCGTCAGCGGCGAAGGATAAAAGCCGCCTCGCCCTGAGCGTCGGCCTGAAGCCGTAGACTTCATTTCCTTTGTATGGACTTCTACCACATTCTCTTCAGCATCCTCATCTCCGGTAAGAAGTTCACTTACCTCATCTCTCCAGTCTGCTCCCCTGTGCACAGGTGGATTCCTCGGCGGCGGACAATCCCGTCCCTCGTCTCTCCTCGCTGCTGCACCGAGCCCTGCAGGTGGCTGTCTCCCGGGCTTCCATCCTTGAAGCGCCAGTCATCTGCCCAAACAAGTAAGCTTCTCTCCCTCGCCTATTCTCCTCCCGTGTTGGTGTGTGCTCATCACCCTGTGTCTGATTTCTCCCATAGGGTTGCCGGCTGAACGGTCTCCTGCCTCTGGGTCCGAAGCAGACGCCACCACCAACACATTAACATTCCGCAGACACGCACCCAAACATCCCTGTTGTTAATAAACAGTTTGAACTACTCTGAGCCTGTGTGTGTGCGTCTCCTGAGCCGAACGTTATGTCAGTACGGCTTCAGCAGAGCGGCTCGGCGGACGGCGGGCTCGCACACCGGTTTACCATCCTCGAGGCTCGGGTGGATCAGATTGTTTATCAGCAACAGGTGGTTCTTCATCAATTATTAGAACTGACTAACCGATTGAACCGCTTGGACCCCCAACAGCCGTTCCTCCCGACTCACCAGGGTGGCGCGGCTCCTGCTGTTCCAGCGGCCGTCCAGCCGGCTCCAGTGGCACCGGTTCGGCTCACGCCGATTCCGACCCCCGCCCGCTTTAGCGGTAAGCTCGGCGGAGCGCGGGGGTTTATTATGCAGTGTGAGTCCGTGTTCCACCGTGTGCCCGGAGATTTTCCCTCGGATCACAGCCGAATTGGTTACATAGGGAATCTTCTGGAGGGGCGTGCGTTAACCTGGACCTACGCCGTAATGGCGAGGCCCAGTTATGCCACCCTCACCTATGACCAATTCGTGAGGCGCTTTCTGGAGGTCTTTGACCACTCACAAACCGAAACGGTCCAGGTCGATCGGCTTCTCGCTCTCCAGCAGGGAAGCCGGTCGGCAGCGGACCACTCGGTCGACTTCCGGGTAGCGGCGGAGGAATTGGGCTGGGAGGAACGCTCCCTCTGTGGCCTGTTCCTCCGCAGCCTCAATAGTGATCTGAGGGATGAACTGGCTGGTCGGGATATCCCTGGGACGCTAGCGGAGCTGACATCCTTAGCGATAAGTTTGGATAACAGGCTGCGCGAGCGCTCCTCGGGGCGGAGGTCTTCTTCTTCTCGCCCTCGTGGAGCCTCGCCGCACCTGTTCCAAGCTCGCCGCCAGCATCGCGCCCCGAGGAGTCGGAGCCGATGGTGACGGGCTGGACTAAACTTTCCCCTGTGGAGAAACAACGCCGCCGTGAGTTGGGCCTCTGCATGTATTGCGGAGGCGACCAACACACCGTGGAGCGTTGTCCACGGAAAGCCAGTCGGTGGGGTCCGCGAGTCACTGTTGGAAGCCTCGCGGATGTCAATCGGTTAGGATCACTTACTCAATTGAAGCTGCCCATCCGTTTCTGCCATAACCCTACTGGGCACCTCACCCACGCACTGGTGGATTCGGGCGCAGAAGGCAGCTTCATTTCACAAGGCCTGGCAACCCGATTGGGCATCCGCTGCCAGGCACTCAACACTCCCATCTCCCTAATCCACCTCTCCCGTGCCACCCTCGGGAGAGTGACACATCAAACTGTTCCCCTACCGGTCATCATCTCGGGAAACCACCGGGAGGAAATGACCTTTTACGTCCTTCCCAACTCTGTGTCGCCCGTCATCCTGGGGTATCCCTGGCTCCGCCTTCACAATCCGGTCCTGGATTGGAAATCAGCTGGGATCTCGGCATGGAGTACGTTCTGTATGGGCACCTGCCTTCAGTCCGCTGCCTGCTCTCCGTCCGCTCCTCCCCCTGCTACGGACGCTGCACCCCCGGACCTGTCTCTGGTGCCCCCAGAATTTCACGACCTGGGTATAGTGTTCAGCAAAGCGAAAGCTATGTCTCTTCCCCCTCATCGGCCCTATGACTGCGCCATCAACCTCCGCCAGGGGGCTCCCTTACCTTCTGGTCGCCTTTACAGCCTGTCTGCGCCGGAGAAGGAGACGATGAACGCCTACCTGAAGGAATCATTAAGTGCTGGGATTATCCGCCCATCATCGTCACCCGTGGGGGCAGGGTTCTTCTTCGTGGGGAAAAAGGATGGGTCCCTCCGCCCTTGTATCGACTACCGGGCCCTCAACAATATCACGGAGAGGGACCGTTACACCCTGCCTCTCATGGACACTGCCTTCCACTCCCTCCAGGGGGCGACCTGGTTCACCAAGCTGGACCTACGCAGCGCTTACCACCTCATCCGGATCCGGGAGGGAGATGAGTGGAAAACGGCCTTCCGTACCCCGAACGGCCACTTTGAATATCTGGTGATGCCGTTCGGGTTGACCAACGCTCCTGCAGTCTTCCAGCGCCTCATTAATGACGTCCTCCGGGACTTCATTGGCCTTTTCGTGTTCGTCTACCTGGACGATATCCTCATCTTCTCCAAGTCCAGGGATGAGCACCAGGTCCACGTGAGGCGGGTCCTCCAAAGGCTGCTGGAGAATCGTCTGTACGTTAAGGCGGAAAAGTGTGAATTTTACGCCAGGAGTACATCCTTCCTGGGGTTCATCATCGCCCACGATAAGGTGCTCCCCGACCCAGAGAAGGTAAAGGCGGTGGTGGAATGGCCCACACCTGCATCTCGGAAACAGGTGCAGCAATTTGTTGGCTTCGCCAATTTCTACCGCCGCTTTGTCCCCAACTTCAGTGCCATCGTGGGACCACTGACCCGCCTCACGTCCCCGAAGGTCCCGTTCCGGTGGACCGAAGAGGTCGCTGCCGCCTTTGAGGCGCTGAAGGCGGAATTCTCCTCCTCCCGGGTCCTTCGCCAGGTCGACCCCGCGCTGCAGTGCATTGTAGAGGTAGACGCCTCGGACACGGGAGTGGGAGCAGTGCTGTCCCAGCGGTCACCGGACGATGGCGCCAAGCGACCGTGCGCCTTCTTCTCCCGGCGCTTGTCCCCGGCGGAGAGAAACTACGATGTGGGGGACAGAGAGCTCTTGGCCATCAAGCTCGCCCTGCAGGAGTGGCGCCACTGGTTGGAGGGGGCAAGCCTGCCGTTTGTGGTCCTCACGGACCACAAGAACCTGGAATACTTACGGTCTGCCAAGCGCCTGAACGCCCGCCAGGCGCGCTGGTCCCTGTTCTTCGCCAGGTTCCAATTTTCCATCACCTTCAGGCCTGGCTCTAAGAACGTCCTGCCTGACGCCCTCTCCAGGCAGTTCGCCCCCGTGGAGTCGGAGGAGGCGCCCCACTCCATCCTGCCCAGGTCGTGCGTCGTGGGAGCCATCTCGTGGGACATTGAGAGCAAGATCCGGAAGGCACAGGAGGTGGAACCTGACCCTGGCGGCGGACCGGAGGGGAGGCTGTTCGTGCCATCCGCGGTCCGAGGAGAGGTCATCCACTGGCTCCACACCTCCAAGCTCACCTGTCACCCTGGCACCTCCCGGATGATAGATCTCCTCCAACGGTCCTTTTGGTGGCCAGGCCTGCGGAGGGATGCAGCCCGCTACGCCCGGGCTTGCCCAATCTGTGCCACCTGCAAGTCGGGAAATGCCCCTCCAGCGGGTCTGCTCCAGCCCCTGCCCGTCCCTGGCAGGCCCTGGTCGCACATCGCTCTGGATTTCGTCACCGGACTCCCCATCTCCAACTCCTATGACACCATCCTGACCATCGTGGACCGCTTCTCCAAGGCCGTGCACTTCGTCCCCCTGCGAGGCCTCCCTACTGCCCTGGAGACGGCGGACCTCCTCGTCCAACACGTGGTCAGGCTGCATGGGATTCCGGTGGACGTGGTCTCGGACCGGGGCCCCCAGTTTTCATCTGAGGTTTGGAGGTCTTTCTGCAACGCCATCGGAGCCAAGGTGAGCCTCTCCTCTGGCCATCACCCCCAATCCAACGGGCAGTGTGAGAGGACCAACCAGGAGCTGGAGGCTGCGCTCCGCTGTGTGTCCAGATCCAAACCCGCGTCCTGGAGCAACCATCTTGCCTGGGTTGAATATGCCCACAACACCGCTCGCTCTTCTGCTACAGGGATGTCCCCCTTCAAAGCGTCCCTGGGTTACGACCCCCCGCTGTTTCCGGAGCAGGAGAGTGAGGTAACTGTCCCGTCAGTTAGGGCCCATCTCAGGCAGTTCCGCTCCACCTGGGCTGCCGCGCGCCATGCGCTATTGCGCACAGCGGAGCGCAACAGGACTGTGGCGGACCGGCGTAGGAGACCTGCCCCGGCGTACAGAGTTGGGCAGCTTGTTTACATTTCCACCCAGGACGTCACTCTAAAAGGCGAGAGGAGAAAGCTGGCACAGCGCTTCATGGGTCCCTACCCCATCACCCGGATCATCAACCCGGTGGCTGTGCGCGTGGCTATTCCCCCCTCCCTCCGCATTCATCCTACTTTCCACGTGTCGAAGGTGAAACTGGCGGTTACTGACCCCCTTTGCCCTCCTCCTGCAGCGCAACCCGCGCCCCGGATGATTGGTGGCCATCCGGCCTGGTCTGCCTCCTCCATCCTGGACTCCCGGCGCCGGGGTCGTGGGTTGCAATACTTGGTGGACTGGGAGGGCTATGGGCCCGAGCATCGACAGTGGGTGCCCCCGTCGTTTGTGTTGGACCCATCGCTCATCGCGGACTTCCACCGAGCGCACCCGGATAAGCCATCGCCAGGAGGCGCTGCTAGAGGGGGGAGTACTGTCACGCCGCGCCATTCATCAGCGGCGCCACCTGCTCACGCACCTGCTACTCGTCAGCGGCGAAGGATAAAAGCCGCCTCGCCCTGAGCGTCGGCCTGAAGCCGTAGACTTCATTTCCTTTGTATGGACTTCTACCACATTCTCTTCAGCATCCTCATCTCCGGTAAGAAGTTCACTTACCTCATCTCTCCAGTCTGCTCCCCTGTGCACAGGTGGATTCCTCGGCGGCGGACAATCCCGTCCCTCGTCTCTCCTCGCTGCTGCACCGAGCCCTGCAGGTGGCTGTCTCCCGGGCTTCCATCCTTGAAGCGCCAGTCATCTGCCCAAACAAGTAAGCTTCTCTCCCTCGTCTATTCTCCTCCCGTGTTGGTGTGTGCTCATCACCCTGTGTCTGATTTCTCCCATAGGGTTGCCGGCTGAACGGTCTCCTGCCTCTGGGTCCGAAGCAGACGCCACCACCAACACATTAACATTCCGCAGACACGCACCCAAACATCCCTGTTGTTAATAAACAGTTTGAACTACTCTGAGCCTGTGTGTGTGCGTCTCCTGAGCCGAACGTTATGTCAGATGGATAGGGTTAGGGCTGGGCGATATGGCTTTTAACATGTATTGCGATACATTTAGGGTTTTATTGTGATACATGATATACTGTATATCACAATATATATCTTGAGATCTCCTCCAACCACTGTATAAATATAAAACCTTTGCATAAAATGACATTGGCATGAATAGAAACAGATCCATGTATTGCATTTTTTCAAATTACATACAAAAAAGGGGGAAGGTAAAATAAAGTTAAATTTAGCAAACTTTATTGAACCAGTCAAACAACCCCACTCATGAATTTACAACAAATCAGAATAAATAATGGTAGGCCTTCCTATTATAGCTTGTAATAAAACAGTTAAAAACAAAACAAAAGAAAAAAAAGCACTCAACACAATAAGAAGTGCATTAAGCAAGAATTCTAGAGAAAGATATTTTAAAAGCATATAAATTAAAGTCCACTTTTTCTGTTTGGTCATGTTTTTAACAAGAAGGGCCATGTCTTTGACAGTATAATTTGTGACTGCAGTTGTGATCTCTTTCTATCTGGCACTTTTGTTGTATGGGATAAATTTTCCAAATGAAGAAGCCATACAGTCATTTTCTTAGGGCTGGTTTATTTACTTATTTATTTATTTATTTATTTGCAGGGGCTACTTGGGATGCTGAGAGCAAATTTAAATGCATTCTTCATATTATAGTGGATGACATCTCAATCAGAATCAGAACCAGAATCAGAATCAGAATCAGAATCAGCTTTATTGGCCAAGTATGCACAACACATACAAGGAATTTGACTTTGGCTAAAAAGTCAAAGTCTTTGTTTTACCACTCAAGTGGTAAACAAGAAACACCTTATATAAAACCTTTGCATAAAATGACATTGGCATGAATAGAAACAGATCCATGTATTGCATTTTTTCAAATTACATACAAAAAAGGGGGGAAGGTAAAATAAAGTTAAATTTAGCAAACTTTATTGAACCCTTTTTTACCACTCAAGTGGTAAAACAAATTAGTGGTAGATATAATTTGTACAAAATTGTATTTTGTTCAATTTTTACCACTGCCAGAGAACAGAGCTGGTGCATTTTTCTCCTTTCGTTCAAGTCTTCTGTACTGCAGTCGGCATGAGTGTGTCATTTCTTCCCCCACCCCCCCTTTCACCACGCTCTGCTAGTGTTGACAGATTGTGCATATCAAACAAGTGTCTCTGCTCCACGAAAACAGGCTCAAAAGAAGCAGTTTCTAACAAAAAAAAAACCAACAAAAAAAAAACTGCAGGAACAAAACAGACCTGGCAACGACCCTGAAATGAAACATGGTGTGAGGAGGTGTGTGTGTGTGGGGGGGGGTGGGGGTGCCTGAGTGCAGCTGTGAGGAGAGGAGAGAGATGTTGACGGAGAGAAGCAGCCTTAAACTGCTACAGAAAAGCTTGACATCAGCAATAAACACCTCATAAGTATCACACATACAGTAGTTGAATGCATCGATATAACGAATATATTCGTTGCATCATTCAGCCCTAGTAAGAGTTTAATTTGGGAGTTCTGGTTACATAGTCCAAAAAATATGGTAAAGTGTTTTCAAGTAAGTAAATAAATAAAACTTTATTTATATAGCATTTTTTAAAACAGTTACTTTATTTTGTGCTTGTGCAGCACTTTGTATTTCAAGACAACATTTCCAGCACAACAAAACTGAGCACATCAAAAGAGACAGACAGACACACAAGCACACAGACAAAAACATAAACTCACAGACTCATAACTGGACTCATTACAAACACACACTGCAAATGTGGGGTTATAAAAATGGTTGTCGGTAGAGGTGGGTTTTCAAAAGACGTTTAAAACAATTCAGATTTTCAGTGCATCTGATGGGGTAGCTGATTCCAGAGGGTAGGTACAACAATGGAGAAGGCGAGCACCTCTTGTATTGTGGGTAGAGTGGGGTATAGATAAGAATCAGAATCAGAATCAGAATCAGAATCAGCTTTATTGCCAAGTATATTTACAAGTAAACACACAAGGAATTTGACTTGACATAAGACGCGCACGTTAGGCGCATCCAATGACGCGTCGCCATACAAGGCGCCTGTCAACAGTGGAGGTAAAGAGGGGGGAGGAGGGGGAGGAAAACACAATAGGAGAGAGAAAAAACATAGTAATCAGAATAAACGCTCATATGTGAGCCAAATTTTGACTACACAGAAAAAAACCCTCATGCATTAGCATACAATAGAATTCACAAGACACAAGAGAGCAGTGTACAGTATCTTTAATCAGTTCATGAATCAATGTGTGTGCGGTGTTGAGCAGTGTTGATGATAATAAGAGAGACCCAAGGACCCTTGGCAGAAGATGTTTTGTCTGTCTGGCGCCCAGTCTTATCTGGCGCTGCAGCTGGCTGTCCAAGGCCTTGTGCTCATGATTTTGAAAAAAACACAGACTGCAGACAGCCAGGAGGAATTTTCATGGGGAATAATAGTGCCAAATAGGACTGATCACAGAGAAGACTTGTATTTCTTCTGTAGATTCAGTACATTAATCCTTCATTGCGCAGCTTTGAATTCGTCGTGGAAAGACCTGAGCGAACCCATGATGTAATCCACCTTACGAGACAGTTCTCCAGTAGTCGCTATCATGGTCTTCTCCAGTTTCTCAATTTGTTGGATGCACCTCGCCTGGCCAGCATTTTGATAGGTTGAATCCATCTTCAGCAATTTGCGGTAAACCAAGACAATTCCTGTCCCAATCAGAATTATCCCAATCACCAAGATTACGAAGATAAACAGATCTTCAATATCTTCGATAGAAAGATTAGAGAGACACAGCATTTTCCATTTACCCGTGTCACATAGATAGCCCACTGGAGCCGTTCCAGCGGGGCAGACAGCTTCCCCCGGAGCACTTTTCCTTGTTGAAAAAATAGTGTCAATTGTGTTCAAAGCCCAGCTTATTAACTCCATAATTTCTTTTCGGCGGTCGCAGTTAGACGCAGGCAGACAACAGCAAGCTGGGATCTAGTAATAACAGGAGGGGAGGAAAAAATCAGCAGGAGAGAAGAAAAAAGCGTCTGCTCTCTTGGGAGGGCGGAAGAGACCAGTATTGGAGGAGCGGAACAGATGAGATGTGGAGTACCGAACCAGGAGGTCCGAAATGTAATCAGGGGGGCAAGATTGTGCAGTGCTTTAAATGTAATGATGAGAATTTTGAATTGAATCCCAAATTTTACTGGGAGTCAATGAAGGGATGCAAGTATGGGGGTAATGTGAGATTGATGGCTGGTTTTAGTTGATAACCTGGCAGTTGAATTTTGGATTACCGTATTTTTTGGACTATAAGGCGCACTTAAAATCCTTTAATTTTCTCAAAAATCGACAGTGCACTTTATAATCCGGTGCGCCTTATGTATTAATTCTGGTTGTGCTTACTGACCTCGAACCGATTTTATGTGGTACACGGCGCTCAAAAATCTGTCAAAAATGTTTTAGTACGACTTTGGTAAGCTACGAAGCCGAACCACTTGATGGATTGTCGGAGCATTACGGTAGTCAGGAGCCTCACGGAGTAATATGTGCTTCAACATAATGGCCGGATGGCTTTTTCCACAAATCTCCATCCCTATTGATCTGCCACTCCATGCGCACCCATCTCACCAATACTGTCAAAACCCAAGTGAAGCAAACTAATTCGGAGCTTGCCATCATTCCGGGTGGATTAACCAAAGAACTCCAACCGCTATATTGGTGTCAACAGGTCGTTCAAAGTTAAATTGCTAGCGAGTTACGCCACTATCTGCCAATGGATCGTGGATCGAAACTGCTCCTGTTTAGCTGTAGTTAATATTCAAAAATGATATTTTCGGGACGAAAGAATCCAAGCGTCCCGGCATTTGTTTGCATTGTACAGCGAGCCGTATCGAGTACTGAGCGAGTACCGAGCTAGTATTCTGGCCAATATGGCGATGTAAACAGCCACGGACCAAAAAAACGTACATTTGCTCATGGAACAGGTCATTCACACTCGCAGACAATCGCGCTATATGTGTCTATAATGACTATAGATAGGATTTTCTTTCCATGCACGCAAAAAAAAAAAAAATTCCCAGATCCAACTACCTTGCGAGGTAGTCGATACCCAAAAGCCGATGGTGTATAGAACACGTATATTAAGATTTGTATGTGAAATTTTGGCATCGAAACTGCTCCCGTTTAGCTGTAAACGGGAGCAGTAAATACGGCTGTAAATATGTATTTACGGCTGTAGAGCAAGCCGTATCGAGTACTGAGCGAGTATTCTGGCCAATATGGCGATGAACAGCCACGGACTAAAAACGTTCCACCTGCTTGTGGAACAGGTCATTCACACTCGCAGACAATCACACTATATGTGTCTATAATGACTATAGATAGGATTTTCTTTCCATGCACGCAAATTTTTTTTTTTTCCTGGCTCCGACTACCTTGCTTTAATGCGCCTTATAATCCGGTGCGCCTTATGTATGAAATTAGACCATCAAATTTCCGGTTCCGGCGCCACACGAGTTGGCTGCCTTTTGCAACAGCGGCTCAATTGTGAGTCTTTTTATCTTCCTTCTTCTTTCTGATCCAGTGATAACTTTCTGATCCGGCACACCTTTCACTCTATATATATCATGGGCACACAGATCGCCCCAAAGGTCTCCCGAGTCGGCGGACGGAGCCTCTATTTACAGCAGGAGATGATACAGCAGGGAAGAGCTAGCTAGCACTCAACCGCCACCCGGTGCTAATGGAGAAACTCGACATACCGGGAGAACTGAAGCGAAAACGACGCGGGTGCCGGGCTGGAGTTTAGGCGGCATGCAAGAAATATAAGACAGAATAATAAAGAACGATGGCAAGAACCAAGCAGACCGCCCGTAAATCTACTGGAGGAAAAGCCCCCAGGAAGCAGCTGGCCACCAAGGCTGCTCGGAAAAGCGCTCCGGCCACCGGCGGAGTGAAGAAGCCTCACTGTTACAGGCCCAGTACCGAGGCTCTGAGAGAGATCCGTCACTACCAGAAATCCACGGAGCTGCTCATCTGTAAGCTGCCCTTCCAGCACCTGGTGAGGGATATCGCTCAGGACTTCAAGACCGACCTGCGCTTCCAGAGCTCCGCCGTCATGGCTCTGCAGGAGGCCAGCGAGGCCTACCTGGTGGGTCTCTTCGAGGACACCAACCTGTGCGCCATCCACGCCAAGAGGGTCACCATCAAGCCTAAAGACATCCAGGGGGCCCGCCGCATCCGCGGAGAGAGAGCTTAGACCAGGGGTGCTCATTACGTCGATCACGATCTACTGGTCGATCGCGGAGGTAGTACTGGTCGATCGCAGTTTGTACGACTGTTGACTGATTTCTGTACCTTTATCTTGTTCTCAATAAAGTTTGGGAAAAAAAAACCTGGTCGATCGCAGCGTGACATTAAAAAAAATATTTGTCAGCCTATCAAACATCCCGTCACTTGATTGACATACAGGGCAACCATTCAGATGACAACTGAATTTTGACCTTTAGGTCACCGCTCAGGCGTTAACAACGGCGCTAAGTGCAGCAAAACTTACAAGCTAGTCAGCGAATTACCTCAGATTTTAAGGCTTAAAATCTGAGGTAATTCGCCCAGGGGTCGGGAGCCTATGGCTCGCGAGCCAGATGTGGCTCTTTTGATGGCTGCATCTGGCTCGCAGACAAATCTTTAAACTTTAAAGATTTTGTTTTTACAAGAGCGCCGAGTGTCTGCTGCTCTGTATATAGTTTTAGAATCATCTTCCGTGTTGCGGCCATTACGAGCTCAGATCACACGAGACGGCCCGCTGAATTTAAGCATTTATTTATTTATTTTCTACTCGTTTCAGTTCTGCATTTAATATGAACCCTGAGTTTGAAATAAACGTTTGAATTTGAATATCCCAAAAGCCGCTGCACATCCGGGTACTCCAGGCTCAGCCAATATTGAGCACCAGAAGTCGCATTAATGGTAAGAAATACTCATCATTGATTAGCAACAGCATAACAATGTTATTAAAAAGAATTCAGAGACTTATTGTACTTTAAAAGTGTTGAAATTACATAAAATTCACACATTTACTTGTATTTTTAGTTTTAAACATATTATATGGCTCTCACGGAATTACATTTAAAAATATGTGGTGTTCATGGCTCTCTCAGCCAAAAAGGTTCCCGACCCCTCTTTTAAGCCCTTGCTAAAACATATGGTGATCAAAATGAGTCGGACTGTTCATGGAAAATATGACACCGACTTTCCGCCGAAAAGCCAGCTGAGAAAGAGAAAGGTGGAGGAACTAAAATCCCAGTTGTCCGGACAGCAGTCATTTTTCACTCAACAAACTTCAAAAGCGAAAGCCGCCACCGATGCATCGTTCCGGGTGAGTCACGCCATCATTAAAAACAATAAGTCCTTCCAAGACGGAGAGATGGTAAAAGAAGCATTCATTGAAGCAGCTGACTCATTTTAATTTTAATTTAATTAAAATTAAAATGATTAATTAATTTAATTAAAATTAAAATTAAAAAAATTTAATTTAATTTTAATTATATGTTTTGCATTTTTGTAGTGGGTAGATCATTTTGACTTGGTTGTTTTATAAGTAGCTCGCATGTTGAAAAAGTGTGAGCACCCCTGGCTTAGACTTTCTGCTGCACATCCACCAACCACAATGCTCCGCACTGTGTGTGTCTCTCTCTCTCTCTCTCTCTCTTTCTCTCGCTCTCTCTCTCCGCAGATTTGGGAAGTTTGCGGGCCCGTTTACAACTCTGCCTTTGGGATGCAAGGCCGCCAAGTTCAAACATGTGAAATCGCTCAGGCGGCAGGTGTTCATGTTTCTCGACTCGCCCACTCAGACTCTGGAAGTCTCCTTCAGGGTCAAGCACGGGGACGGATCTTACATGGTGTATGCGAGCTCGGGACAGATGAAGTGTTTTGAATGTGGAGAAGTGGGCCATAAACGGTTCGCTTGTCCGCACAGGCAGCGGGCGGAGGGCCCTGATGGCGCCGCGGATGGTGCCGCCGGCGAGCCCTCCGCTCACGCCGTAGCTGCGGACGGCGGCGCGGCCTCCGCTCCCGCTACCCCTGCTCCGGAGCCTGCCGCTGTGTCTGTGGACGGCCGGGCTGCGCCGCACGCGGCCCAGCTTGCAGTCGGGAGCGTGGATGGCGATGTCGCCAAAAAGGTCACTGGTGGTGCGTCACAATCATCTCACTGTGTGACGTCAGCGGCTGTGCCTCCGCCAGCGGCTGCCGCTTCGGAGGAGGGGACGGAGCACCAACCTGGTGGTGCGTCAGAATCTCGCTGTGTGACATCAGCGGCTGTGCTTCCGGCGGCTGCTACCGTTACACAGCGGGGGCTGGAACAGCGACAGTCAGCTGCTGAGGGTGGCGTCCAAGAAAATGTGGCCCATGATGAATCCACTGACCCGGGAGAACCAAGCAGTCAGCTGAGTGGTGCTGCCGAGGAAATGGAATCTGACAACGACACTGTGTCTAATGCTGAGTCTATTGAGGCAAAATGCAGCACAAACATGAGTTTGTATTCACTGGAAGAAATAAATGCATTTCTGGACGCAACCTATAACAAAGCCATTAGGGTCGCTGACTACTTCAGTGACACTGATAAATTCATTAAGTCTGTGGATGTGCTAAGAAGACAGGTTGGTCTTGACCTCCTGGATGAAAGGAAGCGTTATCGCCTCAAGAAACACCTGACAGCCCTGCGTAAAGCAGCAGGGGGAACGCCGGTCAAGCGCGCCCGACAGGAGGAATGAATGGCGGTCGTTCCTCTGCCTGTTTTACCCATTTTTGGGATATTGTTTGGTATATGACATTTAATTGACTGTAATTGACTGTCACAGAACTGGATCTTTGAATAGGTGGACTGCAGGGACTGCTCTGTGTTTTGTGTGGGGGGGGGGCATTTCAGTTTGCACTTTTTCCAATGTGACACACTTGGAGGAATGATGTTGGTGTGCTTACATTTTTTTGAAGTGTGCAATAAAGGCTTTTTTCAAAGTCTCTCTCTCTCTCTCTCTCTCTCTCTCTCTCTCTCTCTCTCTCTCTCTCTCTCTCTCTCTCTCTCTCTCTCTCTCTCTCTCTCTCTCTCTCTCTATATATATATATATATATATATATATATATATACACACATTATATATATATATATATATATATATATATATATATATATATATATATATATATATATATATATATATATATATACTGTATATATATATATATATATATATATATATATACTGTATATATATATATATATATATATATATATATATATATATATACTGTATATATATATATATATATATATATATATATATATATATATATTAATATGTACATATGTATACTAGCTGCTCTTGTTTTTTCTTACCTTCTGATTGTTGCTCTGAGTGTTGCTATCCCCGTGCTGTTGCAATCCTGGAATTTCCCCATTGTGGGACTAATAAAGGCTTATCTTATCTTATCTTAAAAAATAGACCGTTCATTGATATTGCGCCTTATAATCCGGTGCGCCTTATAGTCCCAAAAATACGGTAATTGTAAATGATTTATTGCAGATTGACTGGGGCATGTGTAAAGAGTATTACAGTAATCTACACGGGAAAAGATGAAAGTGTGAATTCAGAGCTTAAGTATATGTTTGATTTTTGCAATTTTTCTAAGCTGCGGAAAACAAGTCTGGATGAGCTTGTTTATGTAGGAATCAGAAGACATGTAACGGTCAAAGATGATATCAAGGCCTTTATCAGTGGGGGTGATGTTAGAGTGATGGCAACCAATAAACAGTTCAACACAGGCAACAAAGCTATCTGGATTTTGGTTTTACTGGAATTTAAGTGAAGAAAATTAATAGCCAACTAATCTTTGATAGCAGCTAAACAATTTTGGAGGGAGGATACTTGATTCAGATTATTGGTTTTGGCAGAAAAGTAGTTTTGAATATCATCGACATAACAGTGATATGACCAGTTTTGGGCAATTTACTAAAAAAATAGTAACTAGTTACAGTTACTAGTTACTTTTTTCAAAAGTAACTGAGTTACTTACCAGTTACTGCATGATTAAAGTAACTAGTTATTTGGAAAAGTAACTTTCATGTTACTTTTAAATGCATACTTAAATCATCTTGCACACATAGCAAGATCAAGGGCCCCTTGTTCTCATGAGAAAAAAGAAGAAAACGAAAACTGATGAGAAAAAAAGTCTCATCTTATAGAGAAAAAAATGTCTCAGATTTACATAAACTATTGTAATCAGAAGAAAGTCAGAAATTTACTAGAAATAAAGCTATAAATTCACAGAGAAAATTTTGGACCCCCTGGTGGGCTGTTTTTGGCCCACGGGCCATATGTTTGACACCCCTGGACCAGCCCATTAAAAACGCATATTTAGAGGATTTACTTCCATGAAATAGTTGCATATCACAACAGCATGTAAATGAATAAGATAAAATAAAACAGAAAGCACAGATAAATGAAAGTTCACCTTAAGCTGTTCTCTACAGCAACAAATCACAGTCACTTTTTCTCTGTGCGGTAAGAAAACATTTACACAACTGTGGACATTAAATGCAGCTTCTTCCGCTAAAAATACTCATGTTTAACCACAGAGGTAGGAGCTCATGTTGGGGCTACTCACCACTGGGACAAGAAGTGATCAGGGCTCGATATGAGAAGTTGCCACAACATTTCTTCCCACCAGGTTGCGATGTGAACTGGGGCAGGACAGGAAACCGACACACGGAGGAGCTTGACGGCTGCGTCAGTAGGGTCAGTTTGTATTTATTTGCGCTAAAAATATCTATCCATATTAATAAAATGAGTAACGCGAGTAACGCAACTGATCAAATTTCAGTAACTGTAACGCATTACTGAATTTTTAAACAGTAATTTCATTACACAGCACGTTACTGCAAAAGTAGTGGCGTTACAGTGACACGTTACTTTGTAACGTATTACTCCCAACACTGGATATGACACATCCAAAAATTGGCTGAAAAGGTGACCTACTGTAGATTGAGCATGTAGTATAGTGAAAACAAAATAGGTCCAAGGACCAAACCCTAGGGGACTCCACACAGAAGGGGAGCAGAGGAGGAAACACAATTGCCACTGTGGATGTTAAAGTGTCTTTTAGCTAAATGACAGTTAAATCAGTCTAATGTTGTACCAGAAATGATCACCCAGTTATGAAGTCTGTCTAGCAGGATGGCATGATCAATGGTATCAAAGGCTGCTGTCAAGTCAAGTAGACGAGAAAGTGCATGCAAATTTATATTATTTAAGTATACTGTATTTTATTCAAAATTTTAAAATCATTGTGTTTCTCCTTGCAGCTCTAATGTGTACGTTTTCTGTTTTTTTAAAGGTGTTTACACCTTTAAATTGTTTTACCTAGAAAGCTAGCAAACTATTGTTGAGGTGAAGGCTTACAGTATGGCAAGGCATGCAATTGTAGAGGGTTGAGAAAAGGTCCCTATTATAAGTTAATAAAAAAACTGACACCCTCTTAAAATTTTTAAAACTGCAATAGAGCTACTGTATACGGTCATTCTGCTTAGACAGTTATAGCAAATGTTGCTGTGATAGCCACTCCATGACAGTAGGTGTTACTGCAGGACCTGGATCAGTAAGGGAAACCCCACTCAGCCCGTGTTTTCCTGAAGGTTCTTCAGAATAAACATGGTGCTCGAGTGTGTTCCAAGAGCGAAACCTGTCTCTTCCTTTACTGCTCCACAGGTATGTCAAATGTGACATAAAGTCATTAAAACTTATGGCAAAAGTTATTTAGATGTCCATAAATGCAGCTGTTAAATTTGTGTAAAGCAGGAAAGCATAAAATTGTAGTTTAGTGTAATTTTGGGTTTAGTGTAGTTTCTGAAATTAGCTTGACCGTGACGTGACAATGTAGCATGACAGCATGGTTTGAGGTGTGTTCTCAGATTACTAAAGTAAAATCCAGAATGTTAGAGTAAGCTATGGTTCCACAGATAATGCTAAGGGTTCAGGTTCAGGTTCAGGTTACTTTATTTGTACCCGTAGGTAGATTTGTTTTGCAGTCTGGTGACATCCATATTTACAAGCCACAATTACATTCAACATAAACACAAACACAGGCACACATGAAGCTGACTATAAACATGATAAAAATACTCAAGGCTCCATCAATCAGGGTATAAAGACAAAGAGATGAGAGAAAAACCAGAGATAAGAGTGAAGGGTCATATTAAAAAGTTAAAGACTAGTCAAAGAGGTTAAAAACTCAAAGGTCTAAAACCCAATGAAAGATTTAGAACCCAAATAAAATCCTACAAAAATAAGTAAATATAAGATGGGGTTAATAAATAGGTACCTAAATTATGTGCAATATATTGTTACAACTTTGTTCAACTCTTTGACAGCAGCAGGAACAAAGCTGTTTTTGTCGCGCTGGGTTCTACTTTTTGGGACAGCAAACCTCCGTCTTGAGGGAAGAAGCTGAAAGTTGCAGTGCAAAGGGTGGGAGTCATCATTTAAAATGGAGGTAGCCATCCTCTGTACTTGTCTGGTGTACAGGGATGTCAGGCTCAGCTGTGACTCACCAAGCAAACGACTGGACCATCTAACTACCTGATCCAAGGATTTCCTCTGTTTCAGTTTTATCTGACCAAACCATGACACTAAAGAAAAGGATAAAACAGATTCAATAAAAGCCCAATAAAACATTGTCAACATTGTCATTATGGTTCTTTCAATTTGGAAGCGTGCAAGTTTCCTCAAGCAATGCAAATGTTGCTGACCCTTTTTGCACACCCTTTCACAGTTCTCTTCAAAGTTTAAATTACTATCAATAATCATCCCAAGATATTTGTAGGATTGTACACGTTCAGTGGTCTGACCTTTTAGTATGGTGACTTTGTGCCTGGGAGTTTTCCTCCTAAAGTCAATAATCATATCTTTAGTTTTTGTCGTATTCAGCTGCAGGTAGGAATCCTCACACCAGTGAACAAAATCATCAACTATTGGGCCGTGGCCACTCTCACCATCCTGGAGGAGACTGACAATAACTGAATCATCAGCATACTTTATAATGTGTCTGTTGTCATGTCTGCTCCGACACATGTTTGTGTACAGGATGAAGAGTAGTGGTGACAACACACACCCCTGAGGAGAGCCAGTAGAAGAGTACTTTAGGTCAGACAATGTACCATTGACCCTTACTCTCTGTGTCCTGTTGGTTAAGAAATCCAGAATCCAACCCACCAGATTATTGCTCAAATCAAATTGTTGCAGGAGCCTTTCAACTAAAATATGAGGTTGGATTGTATTAAAGGCGGAGGAAAAGTCCACAAATAAAAGCCTGGCGTGTGTCCCATTAAAATCCAGATGTTTAAAAAGCATGTTAAGCAGAGTGACAGTGGCATCCTCCACTCCCCTGTGAGGCCTATTGGCAAGCTGCAGAGGAGCCAATGCATGTTCAGTCTGCTTTAGGACCTCAAATCTGACCAGTTTTTCAAAAATTTTCATTAAAATTGAAGTCAAAGCAACTGGTCTAAAGTCGTTTACCGTTTTAGGACAGCTGGATTTTGGAACGGGAACAACCACGGCATCTTTCCAGATCTTGGGCACATGTGTCTGTAGGGACTTATTGAAAATGTAATGAAATACAGGACTCAATTCATGTGCACAGGACTTTACCAAGCGCCCACATATATTATCAGGGCCCTGACTTTCGTTCACTTTTACAGCGCAGAACTCCCTTTTAATATCCTGCACCTCAATATTAAAGTGCTGATTGTCTTTGAGTTTCTGTTTCAAATCTTGGGTTTCACTGCTAAAATCAAAGGAGTCAAAATGACCATAAAAACAGTTAAGAGCATTAGCCAGCTCTGTGTCTGAATTAAAACCATCTAAAAACACACGATTACTGCGCTCTGTGCTCTGAAGGCCTGCAATAGTTTTCATACTATTGCATACTATATTTATATACTATACTAATTATACTATACTAAAGCCCATCTCCTTGTGGTTTATTGTGAATGTATATGTTAAAATATGTTGAATTGGTATTGTGTGCTTGTACTGTAATTAATGCAGGGCCTTAATCTATTGAAAATTCACATGCACGTCAGCATTATGATTTGAGTATGTGTCACAGGGTAGAAGTGTTTTATTGTGTTTTTTGTGTTTTATATAGTTTTAAATCTGTTGCATGTTTTATAACATTGGATGGTTTGTAGTTTTTATATTTTAACTGTGTGCTTTTAATTGCAAGTATTGTCTGCTTCCACCTTGTGCATCCCCTAATTACTGATTAGCAACACCTGTTGAATGGGGCTGTGCAGCACATGATATAAAAGGTGCTTTGACAGTCCAGAGGAGAGAGCCCTGCCTGAGGAGAGCCCGGCCGGACGAGGGCCTGCCTGGGGGAGAGCCCAGGAATGGAGGAGGGCCTGCTTGGATAGCCCAGCCAGGCCAGAAAGGAACCATGCCTGAGGAGAGCCGGGCGGATGGGGGCCCTGCCAGCTGAGGGCTTGCCTGGATGGGAACCTGGCCGGAGGACAGCCCTGCCAAGATAGCCAGCCTGATGAGAGCCTGCTGAACAAGAGGAGGCTGCTCATCCCAGAGGAAATGGCTGCATGAGGGGATGACTGAGGAGGAGCAGTAACAGCCCAGGACCACCATGACACCAGCATTTGTGGGAGGACACTTCTGTGTGGAGCAGCTGGGGTGCTGGAGGCAAAAGACGGGAAGAGGCAGAAACTGAGGGCATGCAATGACGTCACTTTGCTTACAGCCATGCCCACCCCCTTCCGGACTGAGTGGCAAAACAAATCAAAGATGGCCATGTGTAGCAGTAAAAACACCAACACGGAGAGGAATATTAATGATACTATGCTGAAACTGAAGGCAGTTGGACTCGACAGCGACCCTCATAGCTTTCAAAAGAATCAGTGGTCTGCTAAAATCCACATGTGGACAGAAATTGGGTTTCCTGATATTTATATGTACTTAATTTTGACACCAGGAAAATATACAAAGCAGGGCCTGAAAGCATTTAAAAGCCTGGATGCTTTGTCATACTTCAAGAAAGGATTTGTGGGCGAAATTAAAGTAACAAAGACACCTATGACATAATGCACGGCTCAGGAGACACACACGCAGGCTCAGAGTAGATCCAATAGCTTTATTAGCAACAAGTGTGTATGAATGTGTGTCTGCGAGATGTGGATGTATTGGTGGTGGTGTCTGCGTCGGGCATGGAGGCAGGAGACCGTACAGCCGGACAACCCTATGGGAGAAGCAAAGGGAGAAGGGTGACGGGCACACACCAACACAGGAGATGTAAAAATGATGATGAGCTTACTTGGAGTTAGCAGGTGGCTGGCACAGCAAGGACGAGGTCCGGTAGACAGCGACCTGGAGAGCCCGGTGCAGCAGCGAGGGGATGGAGACGGAGAGGAATGGTCCGCCGCCGGGAAATCCACCTGTGCACAGGGGAGCAGACTTGGAGAGGAAAAAGGTAAGGGCTTCTTACCGAAATGTTTGCTGAAGTGGTAGAGGTTACTCACAGCAATCGTGACGAGTGAAGTCTGACGGCTTCAGGCCGAAGCCCAGGGCGAGGCGGCTTAAATCCCTCGCCGTTGATGAAGTGCAGGTGTGCGTGCAGCTGGCGCCGCAGATGGGCGGCGAGGCGTGACAGTACTCCCCCCTCTAGCAGCGCCTCCTGGCGATGGTTTCTCCGGGTGCGCTTGGTGGAACTCAGTAATGAGGGACGGGTCCAACACAAACGATGAGGGTACCCACTGCCGATGTTCAGGCCCATAACCCTCCCAGTCCACCAAGTACTGCAACCCATGACCCCGGCGCCGGGAGTCCAGGATGGAGGAGACAGGCCAGGCCGGATGGCCGTCAACCATCCGGGGCGCGGGTTGCGCAGCAGGAGGAGGGCAAAGGGGGTCGGAGACTGCCAGCTTCACCTTGGATACGTGGAAGGTGGGATGGATGCGAAGGGAGGGGGGAATAGCTACACGCACAGCCACCAGGTTGATAATCCTGGTGATGGGGTATGGGCCCATAAAACGCTGTGCCAGCTTCCTCCTCTCGCCCTTTAAAATGACGTCCTGGGTTGACACATAGACTCGCTGACCCACCTGGTACGCTGGGGCAGGTCTTCTGTGCCGGTCCGCCGTGGTTCGGTTGCACTCCGCCGTGCGTAAAAGCGCATTGCGCGCTGATGCCCAGATGGAGCAGAACTGCCTGAGGTGCGCCCGAACTGAGGGAACCATTACCTCACTCTCCTGCGCTGGGAAAAGGGGGGGGGGGGGTCGTAGCCCAGGGACGCCTTAAAGGGGGACATCCCTGTGGCAGAAGAGCGGGCGGTGTTGTGGGCGTACTCAACCCAGGCGAGATGGTTACTCCAGGACGTAGGTTTGGACGCAGTGACGCAGCGGAGCGCAGCCTCCAGCTCCTGGTTGGTCCGCTCGCACTGCCCGTTGGTTTGGGGGTGATGGCCGGAGGAGAGGCTCACCTTGGCTCCCAGGGCATTGCAGAATGACCTCCAAACCTCTGAGGAAAATTGGGGCCCCCGGTCCGAGACCACATCCACCGGAATCCCGTGCAGCCTGACCACGTGCTGGACTAGGAGGTCCGCCGTCTCCAGGGCGGTTGGAAGACCTCGTAGCGGGATGAAGTATGCCGCCTTGGAGAAGCGGTCCACGATGGTCAGGACGGTGTCGGATATGTTTGAGACTGGGAGTCCGGTGACGAAATCCAGGGCGATATGCGACCAGGGCCTGCCAGGGACAGGCAGAGGCTGGAGCAAACCCACTGGAGGGGCATTACCTGACTTACTGGTGGCACATACTGGGCAGGCCCGGGCATAGCGGGCAGCGTCCCTCCGCAGGCCCGGCCACCAGAAGGACCGTTGAAGGAGGTCGATCATCCGGGAGGAGCCAGGATGGCAGGTGAGCTTGGATGTATGTAACCAGTGGATGACCTCCCCCCGAACCGTGGATGACACGAACAGCCTCCCCTCCGGTCCGCCGCCAGGGTCAGGTTCCACTTCCTGCGCCTTCCGGATCTTGCTTTCTATGTCCCAGGTGACGGCTCCCACGATGCACGACCTGGGCAGGATTGTGTGGGCCATGTCCTCAGACTCCTCAGGGGCAAACTGCCTAGAGAGGGCGTCTGGCAGGCCGTTCTTGGAGCCAGGCCTGAAGGTGATGTTAAAACGGAACCTGGCAAAGAACAAGGACCAGCACGCCTGGCGGGCGTTCAGACGCTTGGCAGATCTCAAATACTCCAAGTTCTTGTGGTCAGTTAGGACCACGAACGGCAGGTCCGCCCCCTCTAGCCAGTGACGCCACTCCTGCAGCGTTAGCTTGATGGCGAGGAGCTCTCTGTCCCCCACGTCGTAATTCCGTTCCGCCGGGGACAAGCGCCGAGAGAAGAAAGCGCAGGGCCGTTTGACTCCGTCATCTGGCGACCGCTGAGACAGGACCGCCCCCACTCCTGTGTCCGAAGCGTCCACCTCCACGATGCACTGCAGCGATGGGTTGACTTGGCTCAGGACCCGGGAGGAGGAGAACTCCGCCTTCAGCGCCTGAAAAGCGGCCGCGGCCTCTTCGGTCCACCGGAACGGGACCTTAGGAGATGTGAGGTGGGTCAGTGGGCCGGCGATAGTGCTAAAATGAGGGACGAAGCGGCGGTAGAAATTTGCAAACCCGATGAATTGTTGCACCTGTTTTCTTGATGCAGGTGTAGGCCATTCCACCACCGCCTTCACCTTCACTGGGTCTGGAAGCACCTGGTCGTGGGAGATGATGAACCCGAGGAAGGATGTTGTCTTTGCGTAGAATTCACATTTTTCGGCCTTCACATACAACCGGTTCTCCAGCAGCCTTTGGAGGACCCGCCTCACATGGACCCGGTGCTCGTCCCTGGACTTGGAGAAGATGAGGATGTCATCCAGGTAGACGAACACAAAAAGGCCAATGAAATTCCGGAGGACGTCATTAATTAGGCGCTGAAAGACGGATGGAGCGTTGGTCAACCCGAACGGCATCATCAGGTACTCGAAGTGGCCGTTCGGGGTACGGAAGGCTGTCTTCCACTCATCTCCCTCCTGGATCCGGACGAGGTGGTATGCGCTGCGTAGATCCAGCTTGGTGAACCAAGTCGCCCCCTGGAGGGAGTGGAAGACGGTGTCCATGAGAGGCAGGGTGTAACGATCCCTCTCCGTGATATCATTTAGGGCGCAATAGTCGATGCAAGGACGGAGGGAACCGTCCTTCTTGCCCACGAAGAAGAATCCTGCCCCTAATGGTGATGACGAGGGACGGATAATTCCAGCACTCAGCGATTCCTTGAGGTAGGCATTCATGGTCTCCTTCTCCGGCGCCGACAGGCTGTAGAGTCGCCCAGAGGGTAAGGGTGCCCCCTGGCAGATGTTTATTGCACAGTCGTAGGGTCTGTGTGGGGGAAGAGACATCGCCTTGGACTTGCTGAAAACCATGCCCAGGTTGTGAAATTCCGATGGCACCAGAGAGAGATCCGGGGGCGCAGCGTCCGTAGGAGTTGGAGAAGAGGACGGAGAGCAGGCAGCGGACTGCAGGCAGGTGCTCATACAGAATGTACTCCATGCTGACACCCTGGCGGACTTCCAATCCAAGACGGGGTTATGGAGGCGAAGCCAGGGGTATCCCAGGATGACGGGCGACACAGAGTTGGGGAGGACGTAGAAGGTCATCTCCTCCCGGTGGTTCCCAGAGATGATCACAGGAACAGGGAGGGTCTGATGTGTTACTCTCCCCAGGGAGACATGGGAGAGGTTGACTAGGGCGAGAGGAGATTTGAGAACTTGGCAACGGATGCCCAATCGGGTTGCCAGGCTTTGCTTTGCCAGGCTTTGCCCGAATCCACCAGTGCGTGGGTGAGATGCCCAGTGGAGTTGTGACAAAATCGGACGGGCAGCTTCAATTGGGAGAGGGGATTTAACTGATTGATGTCCGCGAGGCCCCCTACAGTGACTCGCGGACCCCGCTGTTTGGCTTCTGTGGGCAAAGCTCCACTGTGTGTTGACTATCTCCGCAATACATACAGAGATCCAACTCACGGCGGCGTTGTTTCTCCGCAGGGGGGAGCTTTGTCCAGCCCGTCACCATCGGCTCCGACTCCTCGGGGCACGAAGGTGGCGGCGTCGCCAGGGGGCAAGCTTGGAACAGGCGCGACGAGGCACCACGAGAGCGAGAAGAAGACGACTTCCGCCCCGAGGAGCGCTCGTGCAGCCTGTTATCCATACTGATGGCTAGAGACGTTAGCTCCGCTAGAGTCTCCGGGATGTCCCGCCCAGCCAGTTCATCCTTCAGATCATCATTGAGACTGCGGAGGAAGAGGCCGCAGAATGAACGTTCATCCCAGCCCAATTCCTCCGCCGCTACCCGGAAGTCGATCGCATAGTCCGCCGCCGACCGGCTTCCCTGCTGAAGACTGAGAAGCTGATCGACCTGGACAGTCTCGGTACGAGAATGATCAAAGACCTCCAGGAATTGTCTCACGAATTGGTCATAGGTGAGGGTGGCATAACTGGGCCTCGCCATTACGGCGTAAGCCCAAGTTAGTGCTCGCCCCTCTTGGAGATTCCCAATGTAGCCAATTCGGCTATGATCTGAAGGAAAATCTCCGGGCACACGGTGGAACACGGACTCACACTGCATTATGAACCCCCGCGCACCGCCGAGCTTACCGCTAAAGCGGGCGGGGGTCGGAATGGGCGTGAGCTGAGCCGGTGCTACCGGAGCTGGCTGGACGGCTACTGGAGCAGCAGGAGCCGCGCCACCCTGACGAGCCGGGGGGAACGGCTGTTGGGGGTCCAAGCGGTCTAATCGGTTTGTGATAATGGTTAGCTGGTTTAAAATCACCTGTTGCTGGTGGGCAATTAGGTCCACTCGAGCCTCAAGAGTGGTAAGTCGGCGTGTGAGCCCACCGTCTGCCGAGCCGCTCTGCTGAAGCCGTACTGACATAATGCACGGCTCAGGAGACACACACGCAGGCTCAGAGTAGATCCAATAGCTTTATTAGCAACAAGTGTGTATGAATGTGTGTCTGCGAGATGTGGATGTATTGGTGGTGGCGTCTGCGTCGGGCACGGAGGCAGGAGACCGTACAGCTGGACAACCCTATGGGAGAAGCAAAGGGAGAAGGGTGACGGGCACATACCAACACAGGAGATGTAAAAATGATGATGACCTTACTTGGAGTTAGCAGGTGGCTGGCACAGCAAGGACAAGGTCCGGTAGACAGCGACCTGGAGAGCCCGGTGCAGCAGCGAGCGGATGGAGACGGAGAGGAATCGTCTGCCGCCGGGAAATCCACCTGTGCACAGGGGAGCAGACTTGGAGAGGAAAAAGGTAAGAGTTTCTTACCGAAATGTTTGCTGAAGTGGTAGAGGTTACTCACAGCAATCGTGACGAGTGAAGTCTGACGGCTTCAGGCCGAAGCCCAGGGCGAGGCGGCTTAAATCCCTCGCCGCTGATGAAGTGCAGGTGTGCGTGCAGGTGGCGCCGCTGATGAGCGGCGAGGCGTGACAACCTATGGATATTCTGGTTGTCTGTGGACAGGTATGTTTATATCGTTATTACTATTGTGTGTTTTTTTTAAATGTTGCTACCATTAGCTAACCTAGCATTAGCTAGCTATCATTTCACATGTTTTTCCCCATATCTAACAGTTAGTCATTAAATGTGCAGGTAAAACACAGCCAGTGAATGGCTTTAATAAGCTAATAAATCACCATCCTCTTTATAGTAAATAAATTCAACATACCTGTGACAAAATGAGAAGAACAAAGCCATGTTTCAGTGCATGGATTCCAGGTGCTTCTGCCGATTGCAGCAACCCATTTTCTTCTCCTTTCTTTAGTTTTCGGCAGTCTGCAAAAGGATAGCTCAGACTTCTTGCAGAATCTATTTGAACAGTCAATTGCAGAACAGCTCTTCCACATTTTAGATGTGCTTTGAAGGCATTAAAAGGCAGGAAAGTCTCCTGCTCAGGTCGGTGCTACCGACTGTGCCGGGAAGCTAGGCTAAGCTAGGCTAACACACAGTTAGCCACTAACTAACAAAACCAGACTTTCTGGGTGACCTTACACTGTAAAAAATGATTTAAAAAAATATCTAAAATTTAAAAAATTAGAGCATGCACAATATTTCAAACATGTCGCCTCAAAAGTTGACTAAACCAGCCCGTCTTCATTTAAAGTGTTTTTTGCTGCATTTGAATGATTCGAACCAATAGTGGCACATTTTTTTTTTTGCCACTCAGTGCTGAGTAAACACCAGAACTTCCGGGATTGTGACATCATGCGACATCATGCGCATGCCCTCTATATCCTGGTTTTGAGATAGCAGCACAACATGACGCTGACGACAATAATCATGGAAAATATGGATATACTGCTGGCAAGTGTCTTCCCCTGTACAGGTTTCCTGAGGGCGTCAGTGTCATGGTGGCAGAAGGAGTATGGTGCCTGAAGAGCAGATCATCCTTCTTAGCGTTTTAGTGACTTATTGTTTTGGGGTTTTTTTTGGCCCACTTTTAGTTTTTTTTTTAGCATCGTTTTTAGGTAGTATTTTATCCTATTTTAGTTTCTTAGATAGTTTTAATTCTTAGGTTTTAGTTTAGGCCTTTTATTTAAGTGGGCATTTATCTGTACATATTTTATGTAAATAAATGCCTTTGAACACATTTTTAAGTTTTTCCTTTGATTTCTACCTGTGACTCTTCCCCTGGTTTTAAACAACCTTGTAAGTTAAGTTTTTAAATACCCGTCATGAGCTGGGGCACGGTGGGTGCCGTGCCCAGTCTCCAGTTTTAGTTAGTCTTTTTCTGTCTGTTTGTTTCATTATTTTCCCTGGTTGCTGTACTTGGTTCCTGTTTTATTATAGCCATTCAGTATTGGTTAGTATTTTATTTTAGCAGCACTGCACAGCTCCCAGCTGTCAAACTGGCTCGCGGGCTGTGCAGCTGTCATTAATTGTAATTCTTTTTTGCCACTCATGCTCCACATCTGCTGCCTGTAAAGTAACGGTATTTAAGGGCACGACAAACCATTCTGGTTGTTGTGTCCTTCGGTGCTGTTGGATGTCCTCAGTGAATCACACCCTGAGTGTTTTAGACTGCTGTCGAGGCGAATGGGAGAGCTCCATCCAGGTCAGTGTTTCCCCTTTTTTTTGCCCAGCGTTCCCAGGCTTCTGCCTGCCTGTTTACGTTGAGCCCTGCTCTCCCCCAGCACCTTCACTATCCATTATTTGTATGTGTTGCTTAGTTATTTGTTTGTCTTTATTTTAATAAATGTGCAAAACACACAGTGAGCGTTTGGTGTCCTTCAACAGCCCTTAAAGGGCAGTTTATGACAGAAGGACACGACCTGGGTGTGGACACCAGGCACTGTGTGTTTTTTGCTGTTTTTTTTCTCCCTCTCCCTTTTCTGTTCTCCCGTGTTAAGGCCAGGTTTTATTTCTTTTTTTTTTCTTTTTCCGGCATGACTGGCCACACAGACAGGGAGAGAGTAGGGCTGGATGAGGAGGAGTGTTGGGCGGTTGGACTGTCAAAGGATATTGTGTCTGAGGTTCATCTAACCCACACTCCTGAGGAGGAACTGCAAGTGTGGGACAGCACGGCACAGGTGATTGAGGCATTCCCCAGCCTGTGGAGCTACCCGGAACTGGCATACCTCCTTGCCTTCATCTGCCATGCTCAACACCAGCTTTGTGGGCTGGGGAGAGCCCCTCCGCCACCTGAACTTGTGCCACGGAAGAGATGCTCCTGGGGATGGAAGCTCCGAGCTTGGGACCACAATCCAGCTGCAGTCTTGCCTCCCTCCATTGGACTGAGTCCCGCAGCCGGCTGCATTGGGTACACTCCGCTTGATGGGCCGAGCGCGGAGGAGCTGGAGGAGCGCCAACGGGTGATTGCAGTGGAGAGAGAGCTACTCTTGGACTACAAGCCCTGGCTCATCCCCGAGCTTCTGCTGGAGGGAGCGTCACCAGCCCAAAGGGAGTCTGAGCCGATGGCAGAGTGTCCCCAGACTCTGGTGCTTCGCTCATCGCACCAGATGACATCCACAGCTCCTGGGAGAACATCATCCCGCCTCAGAGCAGCCACCACCGAGCTCCTTGAATTAAGGCAAGTACCTTTTCATTTTACAACACCTTATAATGAAATGTCTTGCCTTATTCCCAGTGGTGGAGCTCGGGAGTAGCAGCCCCCTATAGCTGAGCTATCACCATCTGCTGCTGTTTTTCCCACTCCTCTTCCTATATTCCCTGAGGGTCCGTTGGTTCGGGAGGAGAGTCCAGTCCCAGCCCTGCAGCCAGGCTCAGGATGGGAGGAGAGTGCCACCTATGCTCCAGAGCTTGAGTTGGCAGTGGAGTGTCCCCTGGCTCCAGCAGCATGGGAGGTGGCGTCAGTGGTCGGAGGGTCTCCTGCTGCAGATGACATGTCAAGAGGGGTGCCAGCACCAGCTGCCCCGTTGGTGGTCCCGCCAACCTTCCAGCCGGAGGCCTGGGTCATCGCAGCATCGTCAGAGTCCTGGACGGCAGTGGAACTCGAGCTCAGGCAAGGTTCCTTGTTTAACCTTGAGAAATCTTGCCTGGCTCTTGGCTGGGGGAACCAGGTGCTGCCGTCAGCTGCACATGAGCTTCCCCACCGGGCTCCACTGCTGCCGGTGACTCTGATCTGGTGTGTGTCTGCTCTTCTCCTGTCTCTTCTCCTGAGGTCTCCGGGGGTCCCGCCTACCTGCCAGAGGCCTCTGTGGGTGCTGCTCCCCCTCCGTCCGAGGCCTCCGTGGGTGCTACGCCTTGGTCTGGAGCCTTCCTGGGCGCTACGCGACAGCCCGAGGCTGCCATGGGCCCTCCTTCCTCTGCCTCAGCTGGTGCTCTGCTGGTCAATCGCCTCCTTGGCCTGGTGCTCTCGCGGGCTAGCCTATTCGTCATGGGCGCTACGCCCCAGTCCAGGGCCGCCGTGGGTGCGTCGCTACAGTCCGGGGCCGCCGTGGGTGCTGCGCCTCAGCCCGAGGCCCCCGCGGGTGCTGTGTCCCTGCCTGAGGCCGCCGCAGGTGCCACACCTTCATCCAAGGTCATTGTGGATCCCCTCTCCTCATCTAAGGTCCTCGCTAAGCAGCCTCTTCCGCCATCTGGTTCCCCTGCTGGTCAACCACCATCATTGCTGGGTGCTACCATTGGCCAGCGGTCATGGTTGGGGGCTAACCTGCCGCCTCTGGGAAGGGGCGCATTGGACTCGGTGGATCGATGGCCCATGAACTTGGGAAGACTGCCAGATGGACTGCACCATGGGTCCGGGTGGATCATGGACTCAGGGAGGCCACCCGACGAGCTGTACCATCTGTGCAGCGGGATCTTGGATTCCGGAAGACCGCCTGAGGAACTGCGACTTAGGGCCACCCAGGTTGCTGCGGCAGTCAGCCGGGGATCTGTGGGTCCTGGGCCACCACATTGGCTCAGGTGATGGTTCATGAGTGTTTTTTGGGGAGGGGGTTTCTTTTGTCTTTTTGTTGTGTCTCGCCCCCCCCCCCTTCCTGTGGTGGGTTGTTTTTCTTGTTGGGGGGGGTCTGCTTTGTGGGGGGGTTGTTTTCCTTTTTGTTGTTTCCTTGGGGTGTCTGGAATCCACCCCTTGGTGTGTGGGTGGGGGGGGGGGGCTCTGTCATGATCTTGGGCATGGGTGGACACCATGCCCAGTCTCCAGTTTTATTCTTTTTCTGTCTGTTTCATTATTTTCCCTGGTTGCTGTATTTGGTTCCTGTTTTATTATTGCCATTCTGTATTGGTTAGTATTTTATTTTGACAGCGCTGCGCAGCTCCCAGCTGTCAAACTGGCTTGTGGGCTGCGCAGCTGTCACTAATTGTAATTCTTTTCACCACTCATGTTCCACACCTGCTGCCTGTTAAGTAATGGTATTTAAGGGCATGACAAACCGTTCTGGTTGTCGTGTCCTTCTGTGCTGTTGGATGTCCTCAGTGAATCATACTGTGACAGCCCCCTCCATGGGTAATTAGTCAGTGGTGCAGTCCCTGACACCTTAGAGTACACCTCCATTACTAGCCGAGCTCTAGTGAAGGAATTCCTCTTTGCCTCAGTGGTGGAGTAAGATGTTTTCAAATCAAGGTGTCAGAATCAGAATCAGCCTTGAATATTAGGAGGTGTGTATCTACCTTTCCTGAGGATGAAAGTGTCATAGGTCTGTCCACCTTGACTGGAGGATGAAAAAGGAGTTTGTGATTTGTGACCCCAGGCTGAGAGAGGCAGTCCTGGCCTTGGCCCAGAAAGTGGGTCATAACACATACCCTGAGTGTTCTGGACTGCTGTCGAGGAGAATGGGAGACCTCCGTCCAGTTCAGTGTTTCCTTTTTTTTTTTTTTTGCCGAGCGTTCCCAGGCTTCTGCCTGCTTGTTGACATTGAGCCCCCGCTCTCCTCCATCACTCTCACTATTCGTTATTTGTATGTATTGTTTAGTTATTTGTTTGTCTTTACTTTAATAAATGTGCAAAACACACATTGAGCGTTTGGTGACCTTCAACAGCCCTTAAAGGGCAGTTTATGACACCCAACGTCCGGCCATGTTACATATGCATAAATTTATTTTGACTGAAATGATATGTTTTTCTATTGTTCATGGAGAAATTGTGTAAATGTAGATCCTTACCTAAAGGTTTAGAGTTTTATCAGCAATGTTATATTGAATAGTTTAAAGTATATGTGTTAGAGACGTGCCTCATGTGTGACATTGTTGACAAATTGTACAGTAAAAAGAGCCAGTTTATTTTGTTTTTGACAGAAGAAAGGTGTTTTGATGGCTACTAACCACAACTTTATTAAGTTTATTTGAAAGTTGAAAAGGAAAATGCTGAAATGTAATTTGTTCATATGTTGTGTCTGAATAAATGCGGCACTCGAGTGTGTTACAAGAGCTAAACCTATCTCATCCTTTACTGCTCTGCAGCTCTCCATATCTGCACAGCACCATTGTTACTGGTCCTGACACCCCTAGGATGGAGGCTGTAATACAATCATCATAATTATACAACAGTTCGTTCTGACCGAACAGTTTGACTGGACAATAGGGATTCCAGAAGTTACTATAATCTGTGATAATTGCACTCCAATTTCACTGGATATATATCACTCCACTTCAAAGGTGTTCTAGTAACCGTTAAATTACTAACAGTAATTTTCTATCAGCTCTTTGACAATTGCAGTACTGTTTTGGATACCTTAATTTCCACAGTGTGATGCTGTTAGACAAAAAATTATACATCTGTGGCCCAGAAGTCCCACCCTTTTGAAGAGGTCTGCCTCCATCCCAGCTCTGCTGTCGTTTTAAGCTCATTAAGCGATTTCATGTCTGTTCAAAAAAAAAAAAAAAATAGGCGGTGCTAGAGTTAGATTTATTGTCTTGATTAACAAACCACAATACCTTTGTGGTGATGTACTCTTTGTTTCATCTGAAAATGCGAAGAAAAGTGAGCAAAATGTGCTAAATTGCTAGTGTGTGCTAAATCAATAGCATGCTAACTACTAGCTACCGGTGTTTCTGGTGACTGGCATTGGATACTTTCGAGCTGGGATTTTCTGAAGTACCAAGTCAACGGGTATATGTGTTGTAAACACTTATTACTTATGCACTTAACAATATTTAACCCTTTGAGTGTGTATGGTGCAGAACTACAACATACCCCCAGTGGTCAAGAGTGGTAAATATTTTTTGTCAATAAAATGGTTCAGGGGCGGCGTGGTGGCGGAGTGGTTAGCACTGCGGCAGCACAGCAACTCACCCTTGGCCGGGAGATCCTGGGTTCGATCCCAGCCCGCAACCAACAGTGATCTGTGTGGAGTTTGCATGTTCTCCCCGTGTCTGCGTGGGTTTACTCCGGGATTTCTCCGGTTTCCTCCCACATGCCAAAAACATGCAAGTTAGGTTAATTGGCATCAAACTGGGGATTCTAAATTGTCCTTAGGTATGACTGTGAGAGTGAATGGTTGTCTGTCTCTCTGTGTTGGCCCTGCGATGGACTGGCGATCTGTCCAGGGTGTACCCTGCCTCTCGCCCAAAGATGCTGGGATAGGCTCCACCCCCCCGCAACCCGAAAAGGATTAAGCAGAAGAAGATGAATGAATGAAAAAAAAAATGGTTCAGTCTTTTGACACCGTTTTTTTTGTACAGAGCTACCTCATCACTTTATCTTCAAAGTATATGAACAAGAAATCAGTACATTAAAAAAAAGCATAAATTTCTCACTTACTTTTGACAAAGTCAGTGAGAAGGCAGGCACAGTACCGCACTCTGCCACTAGGGGCACGCAAATTCTCACGCTCAAAGGGTTAATTTGTTTACATGTGTGTGAAATAACAGTAGATGTCTTCATGCTGATTGAGATGTTTAGTGGCAGTTACTGGCTACATTCAGAAGGGACTATTTTTTTTTCTCAGCTGTGCAAAATAGCTGGCTTAACAAACAAATCATAATATTTTGTCCAGTATTGCTGTCATTTAATAATTTGTGCTTGAACTGTTGTATAAAAGCAATATTACACTTGAGTTCATTACGGTATCATCCATCCATCCATCCAGCCATCTTCTTCCGCTTAATCCTTAATTCCAGGCGTGATATTCTGGGTACAAGCCGCATCACATCCAGAGTTTGTATATTCACGATAACGTAACTCACTCTCTCTTGTGTAATATTGCTTAATCATTCATCATAATCATATGGTTGACAAAAATCAATGACACATTTTGTTGGTAACTGATTTATTGGCTGATTATTCATTGCTTGCGTCACATGTATTTTTCAGGCTATGGAGCGGAAATAAACATTGTTTTTCCTGGAGGTGATGATGGAAGTAGAAAGTTGTTTTTGGGTTTTTTTTTTCATATCAGCAGTTTGCATGTACTTTGAACAGGCAAAATCATGTTTTTAATTATTTTTAATGATTTTTAACTTTTGAAATAAGAGTCTAATGTACAACAAAGTTTGAGTTTTATAATTGGCAGAATTTTTAATTTAAGTATATATTTTTGCTGTTTTTATTGTTAATATTCACATGCCTAAAGCAACTTCAAGCTAAATTTATATTCTGATAGTTAAATAAAAACCACTGAGTTATTACGCAGTTTATAATTTGATTAGTCAGTGAATGGTTTCAATAATCACTGGATTACGTGATGGAAGAATATTCAAAAATAGATCATTTTTATCCCAGTTAAAGATTGTAGCCACATTGATAATTTGTTTGATATGATATGGTGGTCTACTAATATATGAAGGGGGGAGGGGCTGAAAAGTTCATAGGCTGACCATGATGCAGTGGTCAAATTTAACCAAATGTGGTTTATTTTTCAACATATTTTTAACCATTTTAAACATTTATTTTTAAATAGGGTGGCCTGGGATGAACTCAAATTCCTGGCCTGAATTTTTCTCCAAGTCTGCCCTGGTTTCCAGTACCAAACATTTAGGTGCTTTATGTCTTTAAACCTTAAATTTACGTGAACAAGGACAAAATGATGTGGAGACAAACGAGTAAACACATCAGTACAGCATAATTGATTAAAAGAAGTTTAAACTGCCTCTCACCCAAAAGATGCTGGGATAGGCTCCAGCCCCTCCGCGACCCGAAAAGGATTAAGCGGAAGAAGATGAATGAATGAATGAAAGTTTAAACTGAGTAGAAAAATGTGATGCTAAACTTTGGGATTGTGACTAAAAAAAGCACAATGTTAGCAGTGGAAAACACAGGCAGTGTTATTCCATAATGATTTCATCTTCAACACTTTCTCCTGTTTATCTTTGTATGCATGAACAGCAGATGGTCTCTCATTTGTTTCCTCTCAGCCTTGGACTGCAGCTCTTTGCAGAAGTAATGGCATTAATGAACCGAAACACCATCTACTGGCAAACATATGAATCCCCAGCTTCATAAGTGGTGAATTTTGCCACAGTGTAATGACATAATATTTTACTTCTCTATATTCTGTGGGGTATTAAATTTTGACAGGCGCATGGATTTTGGATAGAGCAGAACAATGAAACTCAGTCAGTTAGCAGTTCCTTTAAATGTGTGGGCAACCAGAGTGAACAGTAGGGGAGGATATAAATTGAAGTTAAAATAACAAGCATTAATTTTAGATTGTAGGAAGATTAATATCTGTTTCTCATTTATATGAGAACAGAACAGATTTAGAATTGTCTTTGCTCATTTCTTACTATTTTCATGGTTCCTCTAAAGCCCCTTTCAGACGGGTACTCCTTTTATTAATGTGTTGGCTACTAAACAATTTGATGTCCTTTATGACACACCATAGTCAATTACTACATTCTGTATCTGTGTAACTTACTACATGGCACACATCTGAACCACGCCCCTACATATACAGCAGGGAAAACATTAAACATATTTCTGATGGAGCCATTGACGTGAGGTTTTCACCAGATATCAGTAACAACCCAAGTAATCCATACATACAAAGAAATCAAGGCAAATGTGTTCACAAAACAAGTTATATTTGATTAAGTGGAATGACACAGGGAATAAGTATTGAACACGCTTAGTGAAATTCATTTAATATTTAGTAGGAAAGCATTTGTTGGTAATAACAGCTTCCAAATGCCTCCTGTATGGAGAAACTAGATGCAAACATTGCTCAGGAGTGATTTTAGCCCATTCTTCCACACAAACTGTCTTCAAATCTTAAAGGTTTCGGGGGTGTCTATGAACTCTGATCTTCAGTTTGTTCTGTTATGTTGGTACTTTGAGCCAAGGATGAGGCGAAGTGTAGAACTGAACACACGTTTATGAATAGGCACTTCTTACAATACAAGCGCATCCACCAGGAAGAGAGATGGCCAAGAGACCGCCCCTCCTGCCCTGTGCCTTCTTATACCCACAGGTGGCGGCAGAACCGTAAAAGTGGAGCCACCACCCAAATAAGAGCCTCAACTCCAACAACATTCTTCCCCCCTTCACAAAGCAACAAAATCACACACACACACACACACACACACACACTCGGAACCCACCCCAATTTGGAACCCGAAACACACGCTAAAGTAATAACACAACACAGATGGCCAAACACAGACATATCAAAATAACTAAATTAGGGGAGGACGGGTAGACTGCCACCTCACCCCACATGGTGAAGTGGATTATTCTGCCACTTATATTCTGCACAAAACAATTCAACATAAAATACCTCCGTGTCCTAATTTAAACATAACATAAATCCCCATGAACACATAACCAGTAGGTACATTTGCTAGAACATGACAACCATTTCACACCAACCAATAAGAACACATCTATGTCCCCCCACTCCCCTGCTCTGGACTGTCCTCCCATCAGTCTGCATCAGAGGAGAAATGACCTCCCGGGTCACCGCTGGCCGACCCGACCCTGGTGCACCTCCTCTTTGCCACCAAAGACGAGGTGCACCAGGGATCTCCCATGATCAGGTCTAAACCCACCAACCTTCTCTGGGGCACGCTGCAGCTCATTTGGATGCCTCCATGAGCCATCCGACAATTGGAGATAGGCATCCTCCAATGTGGCCACCACCTGCAGCCACCCCTGGTGCTCTTCCAACCGGCGACTGGCCCGAATCCTCCTTGACTGTACCTCCTCCCAGGCCCGGACCACATCTGCAACCCCCAGAGGAGCCCTACTCGGCTTACAGTGTCTCTGTTTGGCATGTCGTTTTACTGTACCAGGCGGTCCTGCCCTAACCGCTTTTGTCTCTGCTGCCGCCTTCGCTGTTGTGACCTCTTGTTTACCGGCCCCTTCCAGCCGAAATCCGGGAACAGATGAAGTCAGCCCCTCGTCACCACCCATTGTCACATGCATCCCACTGTGCCGCTCAGTACCCTCGTCCGGGGCGACCGGCTTTTGCTCGCGGGACTGGCCGGTCGCACAAACCACATCCCGACCACTCTTCTCCAGCACCGTTTTTGATGGTGAAGCCCAAACCATAAAAAAATTCACATCCCATTATATTTTCGCCACAGACCGGCATAACGAGCTTCAGGTTGCACACGTCGGACGACTTGTACCGAGCTGTCAGCCTCAGTGATCCCACCGTGGACAATCTTCCTCCACCATAACCGCAAAGTGGCGCAGAACTGCCTCCAATCCTGTAATGTGGGGAAAAAAGTCCTCACAGTCGCCCAATTCAACATGGAGCTCATCGCTTTCATGTAAGTCAACAATGGCACCACTACCCCGTCCAACTCCACCATACAGAAAGAACGTCCATAGGTACTCGGGGACACTGTGTGGACAACCATGGGGCAGGAGAGTCCTCCTGATGTCTCAGACTTCCTCGCTCTTACTTGTGGCATGTCCTGGTGAAAAGATGCAAGAGTCCGCACTTGCCACAACGCTTCCCTCTCACTGGACACTCCTTGGCCTTATAGCAGTGCTTTGTGGACCCACAACCCATACATATGGGCGTTCCCGGGGAAGACCTCATTTTTATAGCATTAGCATGTTCCACATCACTCCCCACGCTATTGTCGCTGTCCAGGTCCACTGCCTGCGCCATAGACTGTGATTGAAAATGGCGATGAAGCACACTCCCACTTAGTTCCTGTGATAGCTTATCCGCTGCCTCCAGCTGTTGAGCCAACTCAATGGCTGTAGAAAGCGTCAGTTCACCCAAGAACGTGAGTAATTTTGACCTAATAGCAGGGCAGATGGTATGTTCCGCCAATTCATCATGGACCATCTCTTCCTCCAACGGTCCGAACTGACAGTCGCTGGCCAGCAGTCTCAGGTCTGCCACAAACCGCTGCACCGACTCGCCAGCCCGTTGGCGGCACAGTTAAAACTGAATCCTCTGGATGATGACGTTTTCCGGGGCGTGAAAATGGTGCGCCATTAGCGCCACCACTTCTTCAAAGCTATCACAGTCGCCCAACGTGCTCAAAATTCACTGTCCCCCCATTCCTAGGTTATGGACCAACAACACCCATGCCCTCAATTTCTCAATCTGCCCAAGGTCCAGCGCCACCGAGTACATCTGGAATATGGCGAACCACCATGACCAAGGGATGGGTGGTTCACCGGGCAGCTCCATAAATGTCCGAATAAAAGTCACACACGCATCCATACCTGCTTTTATCCTTGTTGCCAAATGTTATGTCGGTACTTTGAACCAAGGACGAGGCGAAGTGTAGAACTGAACACACGTTTATTAATAGGCACTTCTTAAAATTGAAGCATATCTGTCAGGCAGAGAGGTGGCCAAGATACCACCCCTCCTGCCCTGTGCCTTCTTATACCCACGGGTGGTGGTGGAACCGGAAAGGTGGAGTCACCACCTGTACCACCCAAATAAGAGCCCCAACTCCAACACAACATGTTCCATAGATTTTCAATTGGATTCAGGTCAGGTGACTGACTGGGCCATTTAGTTTCCTTCTCTGGAGCCAGTTGAGAGTTTCCTTGGCTGTGTGTTTGGGATCATTGTCTTGCTGAAATGTCCACCCCTCGTTTCATCCTCAGCATCTTGGCAGATGGCAACAGTCTCGTATCAAGGATGTCTCTGTATATTTGTCCATTCATCTTTCCTTCAATTATATGAAGTCTGCCTGTACCATGTGCTGATAAACACCCCCACACCATGATAGGTTGTGCAGTGCCATTTCTCCTCCAAACATGCTGTGTTGTGGCATCCAAAAAGTTCAGTTTTGGTCTCATCTGACCAGACTATATTCTCTCAGTATTTTACTGGCTTGACTAAATGTTGTGCGGCAAATTTTAAATGAGCTTCAGCATGCTTTTTCTTCAGCAATGGAGTCTTGCAAGGTGAGTGAGCACAGAGCCCATGTTGGTTGAGTGCATTATGTATTGTTTTCTTTGAAACAGCAGTACCTGCAAACTCCAGGTCTTTCTGGAGCTCACGACGAGGGATCTTTGGCTCTTGGATAACTCTTCTGCCTATCCTTTTTTTATTGTCTTTTTTAAATTTAAAAGTATTATAATTTAAATTCTATGAAATGACATGAATTCATACATGCATGTAGAAAAACCTTTGCAGTTTACAAGAGAATAAATTACCAAATTACAAGGTTTGGAATATGGCAAGTACAACCCCAATTCCAGTGAAGTCAGGACATTGCATAAAATGTAAATGAAAACAAAATACAATGATTTAAAAATCCTTGTCAACCTATGTTATATTGAATACTCTAAAGACGATATTTCATGTTCAAACTGAAACTTTGTTTTTTCAAATATTAACTCATTTTGAATTTGATACTTGGAACACGTTTCTCAAAAGCTGAGACAGGGGCATGTTTACCATTGTGTTACATCACCTTTCCTTTTAACAACACTCAATAAGCGTTTAGGAACTGAGGACACTAATTGTTGAAGATTTGTCGGTGAAATTCAAATTCTTGCTTGATGTACGACTTTGGTTGCTCAGCAGTTCCGGATCTCCGTTTTGCACTTCATAATGCGCCACACATTTTCAATGAATAGAATAGAATAGGCTTCATCATTGTACAGTACAACAAAATTGTGGGTGCTCCACCAGGCTACTGTTCAGTAAAGTAGGAGAGAAGGATTAGATTAAACACTGTCACAGAACACACAATTAAACACACGACTGAAATAAAAGTAAAATAAAAAAAATAAAAATGGCCCAGGATTATGGAAATATACACAGGTCTGGTAGTGGCTTTGCGGGTGGAACTATGGGCATAAAAGTGCAGACTGCACTCTTATGTACAATGGGAGACAGGTCTGGACTGCAGACAGACCAGTCTAGTACCTGCACTCTTTTACTATGAAGCCAAGCTGTTGTAATATGTGCAAAATGTGACTTGGCATTGACTTGCTGAAATAAACAGGGACATCCCTGAAAAAGGCATTGTTTGGATGGCAGCATATGTTGCTCCAAAACCTGTATGTACTGTTCAGCAATAATGGTGCCTTCACTGATGTGCAAGTTACCTATGCCATGGGCACTAACACACCTCCATACTATCCCAGATGCTGGCTTTTGAACATTGTGTTGATGACAATCTGGATGGTCCTTTTCCTCGTTAGCCTAGAGAAAACAGCCTCACTGATTTAACAAAAACAATCTGAAATGTGGAGTCCATCTCAGATGAGCTTGGGCCCAGAGCAACCAGCGGTGTTTCTGGGTGTTGCTGATGAAATTCCTTTTAAACTGTTGGACTATTTGCCCATTCAGTTGTTCACAAAGTGGTGAATCTTGCCACATGCTTACTTGTGAATGACTGACCATTTGTGGGATGCTCCTTTTATACCCAGTGATGATGCTTACCTGTTTCCAATTAACCTGTTCACCTGTGGAATGTTCCAAAAAGGCGTTTTGAGCATTCCTCAACTTTCCCAGTCTTTTCATGTCCCTGTCTCAGCTCTTTTGGAACGTGTTGCGGGCATCAAATTCAAAATGAGTGAATATTTGCAAACAACAATAAAGTTTATCAGTTTGAACATTAAATATCTTGTCTTTGTAATGTATACAATTGAATACATGTTGAAAAGGATTTGTGAATTATTGTATTTTGTTTTTATTTACATTTTATACAATGTCCCAACTAGGGATGGGCATTCGGTGAAATTTTCTTCACCGATCGCCGGGAGAATTAATGATTAATAATCGGTTAATCATTAACATTTTTAGGTAGGTAGACTAAATTAGAACATCAGGTATCAGCACGGAGGGCACGGAGAGCCGCACAACTCAAATCTACCTCTCTCTCTCAAATCTCTCTCTCTCTGTTCTCGTGTTTGCTCGGCTCGGGAATCTCGCAAGCTGATTGGCTGAGACGTTTCACCCCGCAAGCTGATTGGCCGAGACGTTTTACCCAGCTCTCTCTCCCTGCCGAGCGGCCACCCAACAAACGAAGACCGCATTCATTGCTCTATCGCTCGTATTGCTTAGTCTAGCCGCGTGGAACTTTTTGCTGTTCTCTTGTGCCATTTTGTGCGAAATAGTCTTCCCGTCGAGGCACTACGCCGCCTCCTGCAGCTTCCCTCGACGTGTGTACACCGAATCTTCATGACCTTCTCAATAAAGTTTCTGAAAAAAAAAAAAGAATCTTCACGACCGCCATTACTCAGCGCGCAACCACTGTTGGCGGTTTCTTCGCGTAATAAGGGTGTTCCATGGACCCTGTCGATGAGGTATATTTGTATGCTGCATTGCAGTGATTGCAGTACACCTGGTCATTTTTTAAATTGAAATGGTCCCACGCAACACTTCGCCGTAACCGCCTCATGATTTGGCGATCGCCCTACGGAAGCCCGCATGTATCAACGGAGGCACGCCAGGGTACGGCGATGGTGTAATGTTGCCCCCTGGTGCCCAAATTTTGCCATTGCATTGTTTGAGGACGGCCGTGCACTAGGCCTTAATAACCTCGGATTGTTTAAAAAAAAAAAAAAAACGGTTTGTCGACGAAAATGAACTTCCTCGGTGAAATTCTTAATGATCAATTATCGGTTAATCGGTAAATTATGCCCATCCCTAGTCCCAACTTCATCACAACTGAGGCTGTAAAAAAAAAAGTTGCAAGTTAATTGGGGAAAAGTCACAAATTTATTAAAGAGATGAAAAAGCTGCAAATTCATTGTGGGAAATGTTGGAGGGGGAACTGTTGCAAATTTATTAGAGGAGAAATAGTTTTAAATTTATTCGCGAAAAAGTGGCAAATTTACAAGAGAGGAAAAGGAGTAAATTTATGAGGAAGGGGGAAAGTCACAAATGTATCAGGGAGGAACAAAAGTTGCAAATTTATGAGAAATGGTGAAAATCACAAATTTATGTGGAGGGGTATAAAAAGGTCTCCAATTTACCTTCATGTTATTAACTCACTCATCAGTGGTCACTCCAAAGACCCCCTGCAAGCTCATTCATGAGAGAGAAGTCCTATGTGTTGCGTGCAGCTCCTCCCACAGTATTGGCACACAAGTTAGACAGCATCAAGATGGGACGAGAATGATCAGAACTGGCTCCAGCACTTTCATTTTACCTTATCCTTATCCTTCATGTTGGTAACATGTTGAAAAAGGGTGTAAAAAGTGACAACTCGACAAGAGTATCAAAAAAGCTTTAAATTTAACAAACTGGGGGGAAAAGGCTGCAAATTTATTAAAATATTCCGGAGGGCCAAATCTGGTCCCATGGCCTTGGTATTGACACCTGTAGTCTTGGATGTTATGCTCTTACAGCTGCAGTATAATGAGCATGTAAAGACCACTGGCACATTATCTTCAGCTGTCATATATTTTGACTAATTCCTGGTAAGGTAATAGCCCTAGTAATGTAATAGTCTAGAATACTACATCTTCAAATTTGACTGATACTGAAATCTTCCACACCAATGATTACATTATTCCCTAATTGTTTATATACATGCCGCCAGATACATATTCTCACCATGTGAGTATGGTAAATGTTGCAGGTGTACCATAAGTCTTGCCCTCACAGCTTCAAATATGTCTGAATGGAGCTCTGTGGATGATAGATGCATGGAGGAGTAATAATAATGCATCAGATTTATATAGCACTTTTCAGTGGATACATTATTCATTCACTGCAGAGACAATGGTAGTGGTAAGCTACTACTGTAGCCACAGCTGCCCTGAGGCAGACTGACACAAACGTGGCTGCCAATCTGTGCCAACAGCCTCTCCGACCACTAATACACATTCATGCCCAGTGTCATCGACACTGGAGGCAAAGTGGGTAAAGTGTCTTGCCCAGGGACACAGCGGCAGGATGTCTGGGGAGAGTGGGATTCGAACCACCAACGCTTCGGTTATTAGACGACCCGCACTACCTCCTGAACCACTGCCGCTCACAGTGGCTGAATGACAAACTGCATCCTTGGAGGGTCTATGATGGTAATAATGGTGCTTCTCTTATTTCACAACAGGGCTAAAAGTAATTGTTTTAGTAGTGGCAACTGATGTAACTTGGGCTGCACGGTGGCGCAGTGGTTTAGCACTGTGGCAGCACAGTTTTACCCTCGGCCGGGGGACCGCCGGGATCATGAGCTCGTGGGTTCGATCCCAGCCCCCGACCAACAGTGAGCTGTGTGGAGTTTGCATGTTCTCCCCGTGTTGCGCGGGTTTACTCCGGGATTTCTCCGGTTTCCTCCCGCACACCAAAAACATGTAGGTTTAGGGCGCTCGCGCACGCAGCGACCAGCAGCTGGTCGCTTGTCACCAGACTGCAAACCAAGTCTACCTACGGGTACAAATAAGTAACAAAAAAAAAAACAAAAACAAAAAAAAAAACTTGTTACTTGTTACAACTTGTTACATCAGTTGCATCCAAAGTTTGTCAACTTATGATGCAATTTTTGTTTTTTCAGTGCACCAAGGAGTGGTTAAAGGCGTTGATGGGCTTAGGTTGTTTTCACTCCTGAAAGTTTGCACCAAGGTCTGGACCAAGGTTTGCATTTTTGTTACATTGTTTCCATTTTGTCTGGTTAGGTTTGGTTTCACACTGCTCCTTTTCCAAGCAAACTAAACAACTTTACGTGACGTAGCTACTGTATGTCTTGTCATGTCATGACATCTCCCTGTTCTCATGACAACATTTGTGTTTTTAGCACAGACCAGTAGTTAGCAAACATGCTACTCACCCTCCAAGATGTTTGCTGCAGCTCTGCACTTCAAGTTAGAACTGGGGAAGACTCCAGCTTATTAGTTGGTGAACTAGTTGAGTGAGGCAAGAATATTATCCAGGTCTTCGTTAAAAAGGACTCACTTGCTGTGATGATTTTCAGGTGGCACTGTTCATCATTTCCCCCCGGAAACTCAGTCACATCTTCTCCAAAAATATCTGATTTCTGCATTTTTAGGATTTTTCTTCAAGTGACTATTTCTGCCACTAACGGCCATATTTCCTCTCTCCGAGTGCTGAGACAGCTCATTTTCCCTGTTATCGGCTGCCTTACCTTCCCACATTTGGGCCAAAAGTCTAAACATTTCTTAAAATTTCTTTCACACTAAACAAACCAGACCAAGGTTCAGTTTGATCTGGACCGAGACCATCTATAATTGCCAAACCAAATTCTGGCTCTTTGGTCCAGACCGTGGTTTCACACTTAAAATACCAGGGAGAAATACCTGTTGTCCAGAGGAACTTTTTAAGAATAATGTAACATTAAGCTCCTTATTGCTCATTTCTACAGCAGCCATGGTAACGGCCCATGCACAGCCATGAAATCTTTAGCCCCTTTTCCACTAGTACCTATTCAGCCCTACTCGCCTTGACTCTACTCAGTTTGTAGGGTTTTCCATTAGTACCTGGTACCAGGTACTTTTTTGAAACCTACTTCAGTGACGTTCCAACCATGCTGAGTCGAGGTGAAAATGTGATGTCAACAGATTGCAGGCCACTCATTGGCCAGGGCATAATCTCAGTAGCTGAGAGCAATGTCTTCACAAGATTCAAAACCACCATTTTTAAATTTGGCGGTGAGTTTTTATTATTTCTTTGATAATCAATGAATTAAATGGCTACACACAAATCAACACCGTCACAAAACACTCACCATCTTCCCCGTGAGCAGCCATCAGCTCGGAGACCTCCTGGTATACTTTTTTTTTTTCCATTTCAGCTCACTCCACTGCAGCAGGGTAGACGGGGCTGAAAGGTTCATAGGTTAAAAAGTTCATATAGTGGTCGTATTTGACCAGATAGGGTTATTTTTCAACAGTCTACCCATCGGCGCACACAGTTCTTCCCGTCGGTGTTGCAGCACTTGGATCCCTGCGATTGAAAAATAAACTACATTTGGTCAAATTTGGTAACTGAACTTTTCAGCCTATGAAGTTTTCAGTCCCGTGGGAACCTGCTGCGGCAGAGTGAGCCACAATCTCCGAGCTGATGGCTGCTCATGGGGAAGATGGTGAGTGTTGTGAGATTGTAAGCATCTTTTACATTATTTATCAGTGAAAACGTCAGCATGTAAACAACATAATGGGATAACGGGCCACCCTCCTGTAATGAACCCAACCCCTCCCACTTGAGGTGGTACTCGGTTGAAATGGAAAAACAATCACAGCGTGTTGAGCCGGGTAGAATCGAGGCAAGTCGGGCTAAGTAGGTACTTGTGGAAGAGGGGCTATTGTTTATCTGCATCAGCTGTTTATTTTTTTCATGTTTATTTGAAAGGGACAATGCATATTAATGAACATCAATGTAGATGTAACTATGCCAGACTTAGCAAACTTGCTAAATTACATCTGTAGTTCCTTGGCAGGTCACAAAATACACATCAAAACAACACTAAATGAACATTTGTAATCAAAATTATATAAAATGCATGTGTTAAAATGTGAAAGTAAAAATAACATTATTTTGTCTGTATACGGTGCATGTGCTGAACGGTCTAAAAACAAAGTCAGATATCATTACACAAATAAAGTGAAGTGCATGTATACATACATGCACTGGAGGACTTCCTCTCTGACAACAACCCCCGACTGATGTGGAGAGGCATCCAGGCCCTCACCAACTATAGGGGCCAGGGCCCCCCAGCATCAGACAGCAGCCTCATTCTGGCAGAGGAGCTGAACAGTTTCTTTGCCTGGTTTGAGCTCACCCCCCCAACCCCCCCTCCATCTCCCCCCCCCTCTCTCTATAGGTGGATGAGGTGAGGAGGCAACTGAGAGCAGTGAACCCCTGCAGAACTGCTGGTCCAGACAGCATCCCAGGAGCAGTGGTCAAAGTATGAGCAGACCAGCTGGCAGGGATACTCACCAAGTTGGTCAACCTTTCCCTGACGCACGCCACCATCCCCTCCTGCCTCAAGGCCTCCACCATCATCCCCATCCCCAAAAAGGCCACAGTTGACAGCCTGAATGACTACAGACCCATAGCACTCACGTCTGTAGTCACGGAATGTTTTGAGCGACTGGTGTTCCAGCACATCAGGGACTGTCTTCCCCCCTCCTTCGATCCAATGGGTAGATGGCAGGATCTATAAAGTGCTTTGGTCATCTAGAGATAAGAAAAAGTGCTATATAAGTGAATGCCATTTACCATCAGTTCGTCTACAGGGAGAACCGGTCTATGGAAGACGCCATGCTGAGCCACTTGGAGAACCCAAGGAGCTACGTAAGGATGCTCTTTGTGGACTACAGCTCAGCTTTTGACACCATCATCCTGAACATCTTGATCAACAAACTGCACCTCCTCCAGACCCCCTTCCACCACCTGCTCCTGGATAAAGAACTTTCTCACCAATCGCCCACACACAGTTAGACTTGGCCCCCACCACTCCTCCACACTGTCCCTCAGCACCAGAGTGCTAAGCCCTCTACTGTACTCTCTGTACACCTTTGACTGTATTCCAACCTGCCCAACCACTGTCATCTTGAAATACGCGGACGACACCACCTTGGTTGGGCTCATCACCAACAACAATGAGAAGGCATACAGGGTGGAGGTAGAGAATCTACTGCTGTGGTGCCAAGAAAACAACCTTGAACTGAATGTCCGAAAAACCAAAGAACTCATTCTGGACTTTGGGAAGAACAGACAGGACCACCCCACCCTCCTCATAAATGGCGACCGTGTGGAAAACATCCCCGCCTTCAGGTTCCTGGGCACCCACATCGCCTCTAACCTCTCCTGGACTGTCAACACCAAGGCCCTGGTGAAGAAAGCCCAGCAGCAGCTGCACTTCCTCCGTGTCCTGAGGAAGAACAACCTGGACCAGAAGCTGCTGCTGGCCTTATATCGCTGCTCAGTGGAGTGCCTGCTCACCTACTGTCTGGGTTTGTGGTACGCTGGCTCCACAGCCGAGAACAGAAAGGCGGTGCAGAGGGTCATCAACACCCCCCAAAAAATTATCGGCAGCCCTCTGCCCTCCCTGGAAGACATCTCCAGATCCTTCTGTCTTAGAAGGATCAAGGCTATCACAGAAGACCCCTCACATCCCGCCCACCGCCTGTTTGACCTGCTTCCCTCTGGACGACGGTTCAGATAGATCAAGTTCCACACCTCCACACTGACTAACAGTTTTTCCCCTGGACCAGCCGAACTGTAAACAGTCAGAGGCCCCACCCCCCTCCCTCTGAACGTTCACATGCACAGAACTGAGGATCTTTTAATTATCACTACAACTCACCTGTCATTGCACTCCTCACTTTCATGTATGTTGACCCATCCGTGAAATCACTACTGTACATATTTTCCATAATCCTTGGGCCATTTTACTCTATTACTGTATGTGTTCTGCACTCCACACTCCCATGTACATAGTTCCACCTTCGAAGCCACTACCGTACCTGTGTATATACCAATGGGCTATTTATTATTTTTACTTTTACCTTTACCTCAGTCGTATGGTTAATCGTGTGTTCTGTAACTGTTTTATTTCATATTCTTCTCACTTACTTTGTTGCACAGTAGCTTGGTGGAGCACCCACAATTTCATTGTGCTGTACAACTGTACAATGACAATAAAGCCTATTCTATTTTACATACATATATGTACACATGCACTGCACAACAACAACAGACAGTAACCACAACATTGTGCAATAGTGCAAAAGGAATGTATACATGTGCGACACACCGGCACATACATACCATATACAGTATGTGTCCCCATGCTGTAGAACATTCCCTAACCATGATTACAGTTTTGATTATTTAAAAGCCAGCTTTTAAGATGTTTTGAAAGAGTTTAATGTAGAAAGTTCTGATTGCACGTGGTATGTTGTTCCATATCTTGGTGCCTCCCACTGATAGCACAGATTGACCAAAAGTGGTGCTTCTGTGGGGGACCTCACAGTCTCCTGTGGTTGTGGATCTGGTGGCTATACTGATAACAGTCCTCAGTTTGATATTCTCTCAGGAGGTGCATAGCCATTTAATATTTGATATATTGAACAAACAAATTTGAATGTTTTATGGTTTTCAAAAGACAAAAGGTTATATTTCTTGAGAATGTGACAACAGTAATATGAAAAGTTTTTCTTGTACAAAATTTGTATGCCTTTTTTGTTGAGTGATTCCATGGGTTTGATTGTGGTTATGCCAGTGAGTGACCAGTTGGTAAAACAGTAGGTAATGTGAGAAATGATTTTTGCATGCAGGAACATTTTTGCTGCCTTTACTGTCAGCAATGGACTGATTTGTTTAAAATTTCTGTAATTAAATTTGATTATGTTTGAGATTGTTTTAATGTGATTTTTGAAAGTTTAAGGGGCAGATTTACTAAGGTACTGCAAATTAGGCAAGTGCGCAAATTAGAAAGAGCGCCTCTGGGAGTGGCCAATTTTTGCCAGTGATCTACTATCAACATGCAAAATTATGAACACAGATGCAGTCACTTCAATTCAATAGTGCCCACCCATCCACCCAGAACACCACAAAATTGCGCACAGGCACAGCTGATGAGGAAGCAGGTCATCAACAAAGGCACAGCCAGTGTGGAAGAGCATAATATAGTTTTTGAGCTTTTTTTTTTAAGCTTTTGTTTAAGCACACATCCCAGTAAAATAGTTTATATTTGTTTGTCATATATCAAAGTTTTGATTTTCATTTCACATGGCAGACTCCTTTGTTTAATATGTTTAAATTAAGGACTACTCATGAATAAACTGATTATTGACCAGCATGTTTATTTTATTAACACAAGAACCGCCAAGATGGAGACTCGGGGTTTTATTATGTGAATAACTTTGTTTTAACAAAATCTACAGGTCTCCCATGTCATGTCGTAACTCGTAGACAAGGATGAGGTCAGGAGTGGAGCAGAACACTGCATTTTTAAACAAGCTAGGCTCCGTACACCCAACCGCACATGCAGCCACTTGGCAGAGGAAAAGCGGAAGAGACTGCCCCTCTACCAGCAGCCCCTCTTATACCACCAGAGATGGCGGAACAGGAAACCGGGGCCGCCATCCCGTACCACACAAATAAGAGCTCCAATATGAACGGTATATGAACAGATACATAATACTATCCCCCCCCCCCCCCGTCGCAGAAAATCCAAAATACACACGTGTGTTGTTCTTAGGACATATTATGGTGTGACACGGGTGGTGGCTCCACCTTTCCGGTTCAGCAGCCACCCGGAGTATAAGAGGACTGTGCCTAAGAGGGACGCTCTCTTTGACCCCACCTCTGCCTGACGGGAGTGTCTGTACTGTACAGTGAGTCCATAATAAAGTTGTGTTCATTTCCACCTTCAGTCTCGTCATTGACCCCTCGTTTACCGACATAACATTTGGCAATGAGGATAAAAGTATGGACGTGGGAGTCGCTACCATTCTGCCCTTTCTGGAGCTTCCCGGTGAGCCGCCAGTCCCTTGGGCAGGATGGTTTGTCATGTTCAAGAATTACTTGGTGGCTCTAAACCTTGGTGAACTGAAGAAGATACGGGCTCGGGCAATACTGGTTCATAATTTGGGTATGGAAGGACAGCGTATCCTTGCTACCTTGGGTGCTAGCGATAGCTTTGAGGACATTGTTGAGCTAATGGCACGATATTTTCACGCCCCTGAGAATATCATCGTCCAGAGGATTCAGTTTCAGCAGCATCGCCAGCGAACTGGTGAGTCAGTACAACGGTATGTTGCGAACTTGCGTCAGCTGACCGGAGACTGCCAGTTTGGAGCATTGGAGGAAGAGATGGTCCGCGACCAGTTGGCGGAGCAGACACTTTGCTCGACAGCATGGTTGAGGCTCCTCAAGCACTCTGGTGAACTGACATTAGCCATGGCTGTCAAGATAGCTCGGCAATGTGAAGCAGCAGACAAACTGTCACATGACCTTAGTGGGAGAGCTACACTCTGCCAATATGAATCACAGTCAATCATAGCACACGCTGTGGTCTCGGACAGCAATGATAGTGTGCAGGATATGGAGGAGTACTCTACTGCTGTGAAGATGAGGTCCACCCCGGGATTGCCCAGGTGTTTTGGTTGTGGGTCCACCAAGTACCATTATAAGGCTAGAGAGTGTCCGGCAAGAGGAAAACGCTGTGGCAAGTGTAGACTTCTGCATCAATTTTTCAGGGCCTGTAATGGGTTCGAGTGAGGGGAATGGAGACCCAAAGTGGACTCCCCCGCTCCAACTCCCATGGTCATCCATACCGTTTCTCCAAGCACCGATGGTCGTACATACTGTATGGTGAAATTGGACGGGGTGGAGGTGCCGCTGCTGATTGACACGGGCACGGTGAGGTCTGTGTTGAATTGGCCCACCGTGAGGAGTTTCTTCCCATATTACCAAATAACAGGTCATTCAGCGCCACTATGTGGGTATGGTGGAAAGAGTTTGGCTACGGTGGGATCGGTGGAACTGACGGCTAGGTACAAGTCGGCGGAGGTGTCCAACCTGCAATTCGTAGTGACCGCCAGTGGCAAGAACGTCATGGGCTGTGACCTTTTTTATGAACTGGGCTTCACCATCACCAGCAGTGTAGAAGAGTGGTCAGGCCATGGTTTGTTGGATCGTCCGATTCCGCGAGTGGTGGATGATGCAGTATGGGACGAACCTTGGCCTAGTATTCTGGAAGATGAGCAGAACCAACTCCACTCAGGGCCATCGTGGGAGGGTTCCGGTGCCAGAGCCCAAGTAGCCCTAGCTAAGGGAACTGGGTGGCATGGTAGAATGCCAATGATGGCGGGTGGAGCCAAAAGGATGGCCCATTCTGCTTCTGGAGTTCAGCCTGGAGGTACTGAGGCGCAAGGGGTCACAACGGCTTTGCCAGGGAAGAAAAAAGAAAAGCAAGCGGGGCAGGACCAGCTGGCATGGTAAAATGACGTGCCACACAGGGACACTGGAAGCTGAGTCAGGCTCCTCTGGGGGTTGCTGATGTGGTCCGACCCAGAGAGGAGGCCCGGTTGAGAGGAGTTTTGGGCAAACGTAAGCGAGAATATAACTGGGGGCGGCTGCAGGTGGTGGCTGTTCAGGAGGATGGCTATCTTCGACTATCTGATGGCATTCCAATGAGCTGCGGCACGCCAAGCAGGAGAAGGAGGTGTTTGGGCTGTAGCGTGAGCTATCCCTGCGCATGAAGAGAAGAAGGTGCACCGGAGGGGAGCCGTCGGATGGTTTTCCGGGGGGTGGTTCCTCTATTGGGGCAGACTGATGTTTAGGGGTAATGTGTTTATTGCATGGTGTTGATATGAGTAATGATTAAGTTGTATGTTGGGTCTGTTAATGGGATTATTTTGGTGTTTTATGCTTTATTTTAGGAACACAACAGTTCTTTTTGTTTAATGGACTATATTATAGCAGAGACGGCAGAATAATCCGTCTGGCCATGTGGGGGTGGTATGGTAGTCCACCTGTTTCCCCCTAGCTTTAGTTGTTTTGTGTGACTGTTAAAGGTCCTGATATATTTCTGTTTAATTTAATGTGTGGCTAAGGTTACAAATTGGGGATGGTCTTGATTGTATGTGTGTTTTGGACCATTTTTTTTGGGGGGGGGGGTGTTGTGTTGTTCTTAGGACATATTATGGTGTGACACAGGTGGTGGCTCCACCTTTCCGGTTCCGCTGTCACCCGGAGTATAAGAGGGCTATGCTGAAGAGGGACGCTCTCTTTGACCTCACCTCTGCCTGACGGAGCGTCTGTACTGTACAGTGAGTCCATAATAAAGTCGTGTTCAGTTCCACCTTCAGTCTCGTCATCGACCCCTCGTTTACCGACATAACACACACAATCAACCCACCCCAATTTGGAACCCGAATCATCCGCTAGACAAACAAACAAATCACAAAAAAGGGGCCAATGAAATTCACACCAAAAGAATTAAAATGAAGGGGGACAGGTAGACTGCCCTCCTACCCCCCACACTGGGGCTGCCTATGCTATTAAAGTCCATAAAAGAAAAGTACTGCCATGTCTCCTATGCAAAATACCATATGAAAACAATCTCCAAAATTATTAACACAGAACACAATTGAAACACGCTAATGACTCGGTGAGGATTACCCGTGGCCCCACCCCAGACCCTTCACCATCAGTCCACTCCTGGCGGCAGTCCGCTTCCTGGACCACAGCTGGTTGCCTCTGCCTTGAAGCATCTTCTCCTCCACACCTCCGAGAGCTCCAAACGTCTGGGGTCATGCCCACCCGTCTTCTTTGGAGCACACTGTAACTCAGTGGGATGGCACCATGAGCCATCCAACAGCAGCAGGTATCGATCGTGCTGCTCACCCATCACCTGCAGCTGACCCTGGTACCGCTCCATATTCCGCTTCTGTCTCACCACCCTGGCACCTGGACCTCGCCTCCGCCCGAACCCAGTCTGCGACTCCAAGTAGGGCCTTGCACGGCCTGCGGTGTTTCTGCCTGGCACTTGCCCTTCCAGTGCCATTCGGCCCTGCGCTGACTGCTTGTAGATCCGCTGCTGACCCTGCTCCTGTGGTCCCGTGTACACCAATCCTCCACGGCCGTGCTCCGGGAACATCTGAGACCATCGTTTCGGCCCCACGCAGGGGCAGACCTCATCCATGCAGCAATGGCTTCCTCCACAATGCTCCCATCGCTGTCCGGGTCCACTACCTTTGCAGCCATGGGGGATCTTGAACCTCCCGGCAAAAGGCACTCGCTTAGCTCCCGAGTTAGCTTTTCTGCTGCTTCCAGCCGTAGCGCCAACTCGACAATCCTAGTCAGCATCAACTCCTCTGGGAATGTGAGCAGCTTGGATCGGACTGCAGCACAGTTGGTGTGTTACGCCAACTGGTCGCGTACCATTTCTTCTTCCAACAGCCCGAACTGGCACTCAACGGCCAACTGTCTTAAGTCCGACACGAACCGTTGGATCTGTTCGCCTGCCTGTTGGCGGCACTATCTGAACTTAATCCGCCTAACGATGATGTTGTCCAGCACCCTGAAATGGCAGGCCATTAATTCGACCACTTCTTCATAAGTGTCCACATCTCCAAGTGTGCCCAAAATTCTTTGTCCTTCCATTCCCAGGTTGTGTACTAATAATGCGTGAGCTCACAGCTAATTCATTCTTCCCAGGTCCAACGCTACCATGTACGTCTGGAAAGCCTCATACCAACAGGGCCACGGCACAGACAGCTCCCCTGGGAGCTCCAGGAATGGACGAATTGGTGTTCCACACTCCTCCATGAGTTTACCTCTCGTCGCCAAATGTTATGTCGTAACTTGTAGACAAGGATGAGGCCAGGAGTGGAGCTGAACACTGCTTTATTAACCCCTTGCACTCCGGTCAATTTCCCTAAAAACGCCAAAAAATAACGTGCCCAAAGTAAATCGAAAGCTGTTCTTCAACCCTTTGCAGTATCTTCATTGGTCTCATTTAAAAGAAAACACTTAGATTTTTTGGCAAAACAGTCATAATCTCTCTAAGTGCTCCGGCCAATGAGTTACAGTCATCTAAACATACTGAACTTGAAGAAAATAAATTTGGCCTGGGTGTTTTTTTGGCTACAAATGCTTGCAAATAACACACAGCTTCAGATCCGGGCTGGAAAATGCAACAGAAATGTAGAACCAAGTGTTATCCAGCTGAGGTCAAAATTTTGTAACAATACCACAAAAATTGAATATATTACACAGCTTTTTCCTCAGGTAGTTCCCAGGCATTTTTGAACTGTGCCAAATTGTGCCAAATGGCACAGTTTGGAAAAACGTCTATAACTTTTGAATGATTCAAAATAGAAGCTTCATCTTGGGCTCTAATGAAAGGTGACACTCAGGGCTGTGTGTGTGTGTGGGGTGGGGTTTGTCCCCCCCCTCGCTACAGAGGACGGACACCGGCCATCGCTACATGACAGAATAGTCATGTGGCGACCGCGGCGCAGTCACCGCGGCTCACGGACTTCGGACTTCGCGCGGCGCACAGTTGTAATTTACCGATTGGTCAAAAGTCATTTTTGATTACAATTTTCAGGGATAAAGAATAATTTAGCTTATAACACTTACCTCTTCACAGCAGCAGTGTCCTGGCGAACTTCTCTTCCTCATTGTTAGACGAACGCGACGCTGGTCCCTTGTTACGCACTCGTGGTTCTGGTCTCGCGACCCGGTCAAAACATAATTCTATTATTGCGGTTTTGCGCTTCCATGATTGTGGTTTTGGCGAATGATTTACGACCTTTGTCGTCGGCCTCTGTCGGTCTATGATGACCATGGAAGAGAATCCTAAACGTCTATTCTGCTGGAAAAAAAAAAAAAAAAAAAAGCACCGCCTGTGGCTGAACAGGCCGATGCGCGAATGGCAGTCCCTGTCACACAGGTCGCACTTGTGGGTGGTCTCCGTGCTGCTGGGTCTGTGACGGTTCTTGCTGCGGGTCCTTTTTTCATCTGCAGCAGTCAGTCTCTCTTCACCCAGCCTTACACAAAACAGCTTTCGAACTTCTGTGCTTCAATTGGCTCGCTGCATTCGCAGCATTGGTAGGCGGGTCCTTCTTGCTAGGTTTTCAGTCATTGGTTCTTCAAGGTTTCAGAAACCCAATTCAAGGCTCTTATTAATCGAATAAGAGGTCAGTCATATCTGATTTGTTCGCGGCTGTGTCTGTAGTGGAAGAACGGAAATGCAGCTTTTTTTTTCAGTGCGCTATTGGCGCAGCGCCCTCGTGCGTCCTAGAGTGCACAAGAGCGCCCTCGTGCGCTCTAGGACGCAGAGACATGCCCGTCCGTGGTACACAGGAGTGCAACGGGTTAAACAAGCTGGGCTTAGTACACCCGACCGCACATGCAGCCGCTTGGCAGAGGAAAAGCGGAAGAGACTGCCCCTCTACCAGCAGACCCTCTTATACCACCGGAGATGGTGGAACTGGAAACTGGGGCCGCCGTCCCGAACCACACAAACAAGAGCTCCAATGTAAATGGTATATGAACATTGAACAAATACATAATATCCCAGTCCATGATTTTTCATAAATGCTGTATGTGTGTTTTATCTTTTCTGAAGTCTGGAACATTATAAAATTAAACACACACACACACACACACACACACACACACACACACACACACACACACACACACACACACACACACACACACACACACTTTCACTTTTTCTGCCGACAGCCACAGCAAAAACTGCTGTCACTGAGTTACTATGATGTTGCATTGTCAGGGACATTTATGGATCTGTGCTTTTTAAGTATTTTGTCCACTTCAGGTAGGAAGGGCTGTAGTATTTTATGTATACAAATTCATTGATTCAGAAAGCTTTTTCATTTCATTTATTTGACCTTTATTTTAACAGGTAAAATATTTGAGAGCAATTCTCACCAGGGGTGTTTTGGCGTGTCATCGTGTATACTTAATGTTTGCTTTTATTCTTGTACTTCATCCTATTAGTGGAGAAATTTTGCCCCCAGATGTAAAGTGGGTTATAAATGAAATAAATTATTATGCTATATATAAACAAATGAAATTTAAAAAAAAAAAAAAATCCTCTGCCGGCTGATGTCCAGCTCAGCACAACACCGATCTCTGTGAGACTGTTTCTGTTCATATTAATATGTTCTGTCATGCCAAATCAAGTCACGCACAGGGAGAAGCTTCTCTTTCATCGGCCACTTGCTCTCGGTTCTTGCAGGTGTTTCGGCACCAGCGATTGCTGTCATCAGGCGCAAATGAATTAAGGCAAGCTGTTTTGGATGTTAAATCCTGGCACATTTAGCAGGAAATTGACAACCACAAACCTTAGTAAATCACCTTGCGCTAGTCATTTAAATACTCTCCTCCCTCAGATTTCCGAGTTGACATGAGAACTCCCACAAATACAAATGTAATGAGGCCAGGCGCAAAATTAACATAGTCCATGCCTTTCCACCACTAATTTTGCCCTGCGCCCTTTAGTAAATCTCAACAGTAGTTTTTTTAATGCCAAAACAGGGTTTTGCGATGACACAGTACGTTAGTAAATCTGCCCCTAAAAGTAACTGATGACTTTTTAAATGGATTTGAAAGTTGTTTCCGTGGAAGTTTTCTTATTGCTAATATTATGCTGTGGTCAGACAATGCTGTTAGGAGGTTATGGGTCAGAGAAATTTTTTCAGGTCTATCCACCTTATTCCTAGCCCCCATGATACCTTGCGTGAATTATGTGTGCAACTTCCAGGACTAGTTTAGAACGTGGAGTTGTCATGGAAAGGGGACCCTTTTCCTTGTTAAAAAAACAAAACAAAAACAATGACTTATGCATCAAAAATGTGGGAACACGGCCTTTTGCACCTCAAAAAGAATATCATCATACCACTTCCCACAACTATGGAGGGATGGGAAGATGACCTTAAAAGTGGCCTTGCAGACAGTGGCTCCATTAGTTAGTGCCACTGCTAAAATGCTAACACTGTAAACAAATAAAAGCTCTGAGATATAGCAATGTCTCCACCACAATAAAGTTGGTTGCATTCTGTTAAAAGATGTTGGACATAATCAAATTTACCTTAGAGCAGATGTAGAATCTAGTCAGAGCCACAAAGAACCATAACACCGTGCTTGGGTGTTTTTATGTCAGGGTAAAACAGACAGCTGTCATGAACGGCCTGCGGGGGGGGGGGGGGGATGTAAACCCAAACGCTGGACTATGAGTTACAAGAGGTTAAATAAAGACACAAAATATAACAGAGGCAAAACTTACAAGGCAGGATAACGAATAGCACAATGGCTCAGACACATGTCAGGTAGAGAATGAAGGCTGAAGCGTGGGACACACACACACACACACACACACACACACACACACACACACACACACAGGTAAGACCAAATAGCCAAAATGAAAAAATGAACAGAACACCAGCTGAGGCGTGGGACACACGCCAGGAAACAATGAGAAGGATGTCGCCTCGAACTGCGGGGCGGCATCCCTTAAACAGGACAAAGAGAAAATAGACAAATGATCAACAGATGTGGGTAACAGGAGCAAGGAATAATCAGTCCAAAATAATAACAGCTGGAACAAACTGAACTTGAAAAGGAAATAAACAAAGAACTTTATCAAAATAAAAGCATTGGAGGAATAATGTCAAAGGTAAATAACTAACTATGAAATGATTACAAAGACAAGATTCAAACCAAATGGAATTTCCCCATTGTGGGACTAATAAAGGCTTATCTTAAATAATACAATGCTAATAAATACCCAAGTTACAAAAAGGAGAACTGAAGGCGAAGGAGGCTCAGATATAAACACAGGAAGATATCATTTATAATACAAACCAAGATGGCCATGGACTCATAATAAAAATAGACAAAACTATAATAGCTAACCTAAGATAATGACAACAGCACAACTCAACACAAACAGAACCAAAGGACAAACTCAGTAAACATAACAAACAAAACCACACTCAAATGCAATAATAAAACTGAGATGAGGAACGTACAGAAAATAATCAGAAATAACTGAAAGAGTGAGCATGGTACTTCTACCGTGCTCAGCATCATGACAATAGCTGCGGCTGTTTGTTTTACCCTGAAATTAAAATGCGCATGCTGCTGTCATTCCATAAATACTTATTTAACTTAACATGTACAGACCTTTTCTGATAATTGTTCAAAATGTTATTGATCTATATTTTGCTATAATTTAGAAATTAATACATGCTGGAGCTGCTAAGATCAAGTCCATATTGTTCCAATGCAGTGTAACAAATGCAAAAAAAAAAAATATGTCTTTCCTAAATTGTAAAGCCTTAGGAAGGAAACTGTTACTATATTTTTATTTATTTTACTTCATGCAGCCTCGCATCTGGTGACATACATAACATGAAACAGTCAGATCTGTGACATTCATACAAATGAACATACTTGGTGCTGTTGTCTTGGTATCGGGCCTGTGTCTGTACCACTGATCACATGAACAGTCTTTTTTAGTTTTCAGTGCATGAATCTACGTATTGCTGTTGAAGCCACAGATTTAGCTGTGCTTATTTGTGAGGAGCCTCACCCCAAACAACAGCAATAAGTACCAGAACTATGTATGCAAAAGCATTCAAAAATACAAGAATTACAAGTGCTGAAATTATCTACCACTTGACTGCAAAACACATACGTGGACAATACATTAAAAAGAATTTGAAACACTTTTAAAAACGCCATTTCAAATGTCCAACTACTCCACTCTTGCTGACTGATTTAACACTACTTCAGCTGAAACCGGAAGTTACCCCCATAATAGCTTCTTTAGCAGCGCCCTCAGGAATAAGGTGGATTTGTAAAAAATAAATCACTTTTGGTTTTTGACTGACTTGTAACTCTGGTTGGTTAATCTATTAACTGAGTTAGGTTGTTGTGATTTTCAGATTTTTCCTGTCGTTTTTGTCATCCCAATTTATGCTAAAAATCACCTAATAAAAGCACTTCATTTTTATGATTGAATTGATTAACCCTTTAACTGCCCTTGGTGCCATGTGGCACCTGGGGCAACGCAAGGCAACTCAAGGCCCCCCTTGTGGTCAAGAGTGGTAAAAAATTTTCCTCAGTAAAATAGTTCAGATTTCCAAGGCTATAACTTGAAAGTTACAAGAGAAAATGGTTTACTGTCAATTAGAACGATGTAGAATATGATCCAAAGTTTCAGATAGGAATAAATTTATGCATCTAATTTGCATAATGTCACGACAGCTAAATAAATTACATAACTCGATCAAAATTGGACTTTGGACACATTTACATAAAGAATGGTCTGTTTGTTTGTTTTTTTTAACTCCGATTTGTCTAACTAACTACTAACTAACCTGCACTTATATAGCGCTTTTCTAGTCACAAAGACCACTCAAAACGCTTTTCACTAGTACTAACCCTCTATTCTAAGGGCCTATAGGAAACAGATATCTAGGGACAATTTAGAACAACCAATTAACCTAACATGCATGTCTTTGGATTGTGGGAGGAAACTGGAGCCCCCGGAGTAAACCCACACAGCACAGGGAGAACATGCAAACTCCACACAGAAAGGTTCCAACCCCTACCAGCCTAGGGATTCGAACCTGGAACCTTCTAGCTGTAAGGCAACAGTGCTAACCACTGCACCACCGTGCTGCCAGGGGTACGGTTTTATCTAATCTTCAAAGTATATGAACCAGAAAAATCAAGAAAATGTCAAAAAAACACATTTCTCTTACCTATTGCTGGGTGGGGGGGCTCGACCGCCCACGTGACCAGTCCGTTTTCGTCCATTGTAGTCAATGTTTGTGTGTTTGCTCAGCCATTTACGCCATGTACCACATATACAAAGTTTTGTGATTACCCCACGTGAATTTCGTTTGTATTACATGGCTATTTTTCCTGTAAAATGCAGTTTTCCTGTGAGAATGCATGACAATCCGGGGTGCCACCATCTTAGTACTGGTAGCTCAGTTTTTCGTCCATCGTGGTCAATGTATCACGTTTACTTAGTAATTTACACCCGTGTGCCACATCTACAAACTCTTATGATTATCCCACGGGAATTTCGTTTGTATTACACGGCTATTTTTCCCGTTTCATGCAGTTTCAGTCATCATCGCTGCAGCGATGACCAAACATGGCGGTATCCACATTGGTGTGTGAGCTCAAAGTGGAAAAAGGAAGAATAATAATTAGGATTTCTCTTTCTTTGCTATATTCCATGTCTGCCACCTTCTAAACTGTCAGATCAATAGAGATTAGTACAAATTCTCAGTATAGCCGAGGGACGTCAATAAGTTGACACGTGCAGTTGCTGCGCTGTGCCACTGGGGGCATGCGACTCGTCCATTTAATATGGGCAGTTAAACGGTTAAGAAGCATTTTAAATTGATCATAAAAATCTGTTTTAGGAGGGTTTACAATATAAACAAATAATAGAGGTCATACTAGTTGACAACTTAATGTTAACTCCTACACATTACAGCCATATCTTTTGACTATGAATCTGATTACATTTTAACCTCTTGCACTCCGGTGTACCGCGGACGGGCACGTCTCTGCGTCCCAGAGCGCACGAGGGCGCCGCGTCCAAGCGCGCAATGAAAAAAAAAAAAAGTTCTTCCACTACAGACACAGCCGCAAACAGATCAGATATGATAGACCTCTCATTCGACTAATAAGAGCCTTGAATTGGGTTTCTGAAACCCTGAAGAACCAATGACTGAAAACCTAGCAAGAAGGACCCGCCTACCAACGCTGTGAATGCAGCGAGCCAATTGAAGCACAGAAGTTCGGGCTGGGTGAAGAGAGACTGACTGCTGCAGCAGATGAAAAAAAGGACCAGCAGGAAGAACCTGCTACAGACCCAGCAGCACGGAGACCACCCACAAGTGCGACCTGCACTTATTCCAGCAGAATAGACGTTTAGGATTCTCTTCCATGGTCATCATAGACTGACGGAGGCCGACGACAAAGGTCGTAAATCATTCGCCGAAATCGCAATCATGGAAGCGCAAAACCGCAATAATGGAATTATGTTTGGACCGGGAACCACGAGCGGACCAGCGCTACGTTCGTCTGACAATGAGGAAGAGAAGTTCGCCAGGACAATGCTGCTGTGAAGAGGTAAGTGTTATAAGCTAAATTATTCTTTATCCCTGAAAATTGTAATCAAAAAATGACTTTTGACCGATCGGTAAATTACAACTGTGCGGCGCACGAAGTCCAAAGTGTGTGCGCCGCGGTACACGGTTCGTTCGCCACGTCGGGACCGTGAATGCCCCCCCCCCCCACTCTTCTGTAGTGGGGGGGGGGGGCGCGGTGACTGCGCCGCGGTCGCCACATAGCCACATGAGTCTATTCCGTCATGTAGCGATGGCCGATGTCCGTCCTCTGTAGCGAGGGGGGGGCAACCCCCCCCCCCCACACACACACACAGCCCTGAGTGTCACCTTTCATTAGAGCCCAAGATGAAGCTTCTATATTGAATCATTCAAAAGTTACAGACGTTCTTCCAAACTGTGCCATTTGGCACAATTTGGCACAGTTCAAAAATGCCTGAGAACTACCTGAGGAAAAAGCTGAGTAATATTCATTTTTTGTGATATTGTTACAAAATTTTGACCTCAGCTGGATAACACTTGGTTCTACATTTCTGTTGCATTTTCCAGCCCGGATCTGAAGCTGTGTGTTATTTGCAAGCATTTGTAGCCAAAAAAACACCCAGGCCAAATTTATTTTCTTCAAGTTCAGTATGTTTAGATGACTGTAACTCATTGGCCGGAGCACTTAGAGAGATTATGACTGTTTTGCCCAAAAATTCAAAGTGTTTTCTTTTAAATGAGACCAACCCCATGAAGATGCTGCAAAGGGTTGAAGAACAGCTTTCGATTTACTTTGGGCACGTTATTTTTTGGCGTTTTTAGGGAAATTGACCGGAGTGCAAGGGGTTAAGGTGTTTTTAATAATGAAACTCTGCCACCTTTTCCCTGATCCCTGTCTTTCCTATACACATTGTAACAGCAGTTTCAGGTGATGAGGATGATAACCAAGTTTCAGAAAAACCCATAAAATCAATCTATATTTATCAACAGATGTTCCATTGTTCTCATTTGGAGATCATACTTTGTATATTTAACCCCTTGCACTCCGGTCAATTTCCCTAAAAACGGCAAAAATATAACTGGGTGTTATTTTGGATACAAATGCTTGCAAATAACACACAGCTTCAGATCCGGGCTGGAAAATGCAACAGAAATGTAGAACCAACCACAAACCACAGCTTTTTCCTCAGGTAGTTCCCAGGCGTTTTTGAACTGTGCCAAATTGTGCCAAACGGCACAGTTTGGAAAAACGTCTGTAACTTTTGAATGATTCAATATAGAAGCTTCATCTTGGGCTCTCATGAAAGGTGACACTTAGGGCTGTGTGTCCCCCCCCCTCGCTACAGAGGACGGACATCGGCCATCGCTACATGACGGAATAGTCATGTGGCGACCGCGGCTCAGTCACTGCGGCTTCCCCCCCCCCACCGCTACAGAAGAGTAGCGGGGGGGGGGGGCGTTCACGGTCCGGATGCGGCGCACGAACCGTGTACCGCAGCGCACGGACTTCGGACTTCGTGCGCCGCACAGTTGTAATTTACCGATCGGTCAAAAGTCATTTTTGATTACAATTTTCAGGGATAAAGAATAATTTAGCTTATAACACTTACCTCTTCACAGCAGCAGTGTCCTGGCGAACTTGTCTTCCTCATTGTCAGACGAACACGACGCTGGTCCCTTGTTATGGACTCATGGTTCTGGTCTCGCGACCCGGTCAAAACATAATTCCATTATTGCGGTTTTGCGCTTCCATGATTGCGGTTTTGGCGAATGATTTACGACCTTCGTCGTCGGCCTCCGTTGGTCTATGATGACCATGGAAGAGAATCCTAAACGTCTATTCTGCTGGAATAAAAAAAAAAAAGCACCGCCTGTGGCTGAACAGGCCGATGCGCGAATGGCAGTCCCTGTCACACAGGTCGCACTTGTGGGTGGTCTCCGTGCTGCTGGGTCTGTGACGGTTCTTGCTGCGGGTCCTTTTTTCATCTGCAGCAGTCAGTCTCTCTTCACCCAGCCTTACACAAAACAGCTTTCGAACTTCTGTGCTTCAATTTGCTCGCTGCATTCGCAGCATTGGTAGGCGGGTCCTTCTTACTAGGTTTTCAGTAACCCAATTCAAGGCTCTTATTAGTCGAATAAGAGGTCAATCATATCTGATCTGTTCGCGGCTGTGTCTGTAGTGCAGTTCACTGATCAGCAATCAGTGGAAAGAAATTCAGAGAAAACACCTGTTGAAGCCACTGGGTGGAGGTAAAACCTGCAGGGTCTTGGCCCTCCATGGAATGAGTTTGACACCTGTGCTGTAGTGGAAGAACGGAAATGCAGCTTTTTTTTTCAGTGCGGTCTTGGCGCAGCACCCTCGTGCGTCCTAGAGCGCACGAGAACGCCCTCATGCTCTCTGGGACTCAGAGACGTGCCTGTCCACGGTAGACAGGAGTGCAACAGGTTAAGTGCCCCCCCAAGCAGACTTTTTTTTTTTTTTTAACGTTGGGGGTCACAAATAAGCTTTGTCTGGTTCAGAGTTTGAAAAACTTTGAAGGATCTATGTTTTTTTTTTTTTTTTTTAAAAACTGGATTTCTTTGACAAGTTTTACACACTGACGGCTGGTTGTTGTATTGTTGCTGGGATGTAGTCTGACTGCTGGGTTACTGTGGTGAGGACTGGTTGCTGGATTGCGGTGGAGAGACCTGGCTGCCAAGATGCGATGGTGAAGGCCATCTGTTGGGCTGCAACAGTGAGGGCTGGCTGCTGAGCCACGATGATAAGGGTTCATTGCTGGGTAGTGATGGTGTGAGCCTACTGCCGAGCCCCAGTAATGCGAGTTTGGTGCTGAGCTAGGATGATGTGATCTTGCCGTTGACCGTGGTGGTAATAGTGACTGCCGAGCGATGCTGGAGTAGACTCACTGTTGTGCCGCAATGATGTGGGCTTGCCACTGGGCTGTGGTGGAATGAGCTCATTGGGTTGTGGAAGAGTGAGCACACTTCTGTGCCTCATAGGCAAAGGCTAATCGCTGGTCTACCTTGGCTCGAATTTGCCACTGGCCTGCAGTGATACTGGCAGGCTGCCGTGCTATGGTGATGCTGGTGGGCTGCTGGGCTTTGGTAGCGCTGGTAGGTTGCTGGGTTTTTGTGGATGCTAGCCCAATTACCAGTAGCAGTGGTGTTCGTGGCCACACAAGCCCTGCTAGCAGTGGTGGGAGTGGTGCCATTAGTCCCATTAGCATAGATGGTATTGGTGGTGCTAGCCCCATTAGTATTGGTGGCCGTGGCCACATTCCCGCTAACACTGGTGGAATGGGCTGCGCTACCCCTGGCAATATTGGTAGTGGAAGCAGCATTAGGTCTGCTAGCAGTGATGGTTATGTCCATGTCCCATTAACAATGGTGGTGATTGTCGTATTATCCCCACTGGTAATGGTAGTGTTAGCCGTGCTGATCCTGCTAGCATTGGAAGTGGCTGTCTTGCATCCAAGTCTGTGGTTGCCTATCCTGGATTTATTTCCACATCGCCAGCCAGGAGCAAGATAATGCTGAGTTGGATTAATCCCACAAAGCTGCTGGCAGTGCAGGTTTGCCTGTGACATGATGGCTGTCTGGCACGTCCTTTGTCCAGGTAACTCGTGTACAAGAAATGCTGCCCTCCTTTACCCGTGGGGTTGGCTTGTTCGCAGCATTTTGTTGTAACTCAATTTCGTATTGTACTTACAATTAAATACAGGAATAAGGCAGCATGTAACAGCTGGATTTGTCGAGGATGCAGAGATTTTGCAATGGTTTTGAGCGTACATGCAGGACCTGCCAAGCTGCATGCTTGCTCTGTGTCAGCCATGTCACATAATAATAGATTATATTTATATGGCGCTTTACATGTCAAGTGCTTACAGTGAGTCCATTAGACTGACACAAACGTGGCTGCCAATCCGTGCCAATGGCCTCTCCGACCACTACCAAACATTTATAAACATTCATACCCAGTGTCATGGACACTGGAGGAAAGGTGGGTAAAGTGTCTTGCCCAGAGACACAACAGCAGGATGGCTGGGGAAAGCGGGATTCGAACTGCCAACCCTCTGGTTATTGGATGACCCACTCTACCGCTTGAGCCACTGCCACCCACAATTCCCTTCTCTGTTCCATTTTTGCTGAGCCCCAAGGTGGACAGCAGGAAGTTCTATTTTTATATGGTCTTTGGCATGACCCGGATGGGACTTGAACCCCAACCCCCCGGTTGTGGGGCGGATGTTCTACCTCTAGGCCACCACTGGCCTAGAGGTAGAGCAATTCCTTTGAAATTCCTTAGAAATTTGTTTTAAAGCCACTGTGTCTACGGTCTAGGCCTAAACACTCTATGATCCTTTAAGCCCTACAGACTAATGGCTAACAGACTAATAATACTTTATTTGTCAAGAACACCCCTCGGGACAGAGAGAGACAGATTCAAGCGCTGACCTGTAGTGTGACATTTATTAGCAAAAGGGAACAAAAAATCCAAAACAGTGCTCAAACACAAAAATACAAACAAAGCAACTTACGGGGATGGCACTCCAGAGCTGCGATTGCTCTGGAGGAGATGAGAAGGAAGGAATAGTCCAAACAAATCCAAGTTAGACAATGAAATGCTGCAGCAGTGAAACAGTGAGGGAAGAGTCCTTAAATACTTGGCAGACAAATGAACCACAGGTGTGGGCTGAGCAGGCAGGTGAGCTAATTACCCAACTGTCCACAGCTGAGGCGGCAGTAAGGTAGACTGTGAACAGTCAGTGGGAGTGTCTGAGAGAAGAGGGCTCAGAAGGAACAAAAACCCAAGATAAACACAGAAAACTGACAACATAATGGTAACAGACAAGCAAAATACAGAAATAAATTCAGTCTGAGCTCAGAAGGAATAACTGAGCTCAGACTCATGACATTATTAGCCTCAGTCTTGAGTGATTAAGGAATTAATCCACTCCTCCTTAAGCGATTATCATATATTTCCATCCTTGATTTTTTTATGTGCATATCCTTAATATCGTAGGGTGGAAAGGCCTTATATTTCACCTCCGTTGTGTAAACTACAATATACTGTATGTGACAAGGTTCAAGTTCCAGACCCAAAGGCAGACACGGGTTGAGACACAAAATGGCAGTTTAACAATGATTTTATTTACACAATTATTAATTTTGCAGGAGGCAGAGGAGAGTCTGGCAGCCCTAGGAGGAGTGAGCAGAGGAAGAAGGTAAGTTATGTTAATGGGGATATGACTAGTAATAGGGGTGTGTCATATCGTATCGTCCACAATAATACCGATATAAATTTTGATGCTGGTGTAAAAACGAATATCGTGATATTTGGGGTTTGCTGCATGACGACGTCACAACACTGCCAACGGAAGTTACGCCTGATGGCAAAATAAACATGGCGCGGGAAGGTGCTACTCCCTTTGTTGAGTGGAAATATTTAAGATTCACTTTCTCCTTTAGACTGCTGCCATGTTAAAAAAAATGTTGCAGCAATGTGGATAATCTGCCTGCATTTTTTCCGTATGTCAACAACACTGCTGAAACGGTGTTAACGTCGGACAGTGTTCCACTCGGAGTCTGTATTTTCATTCCATTTTGGCAGCTTCTTCTTTATTTTATTCAACTACCCGAAGGGGGGGGGGGGGCATCCGTTCAGTGTGATGAGAGCCAAAAAGCCCCAGTAGAGGTCCGTGCAATGACAGTTACAATGCAGGTAAAGTGATTCAGCATAAAACCCAACATCTGTGTGCACTTATGCTGTAACGGTTTATATTATTTTCTTGTAATATTTGACACCGAACAAAAAAAATATTTTAAACTAAATCTGAGCTGCTGTTTATAAAAGGGAGAAATAAGAGTGTGTTTTTTTTTGTTGTTGTTGTTTTTACCTCTGCCAAGGGAGGCAGTAACATTTTCAGTGCCGTTTGTTGGTTTGTCTGTTTGCAACAAAACTGAAAAAGTTATGAACAGATTTTGATGAAATTTTCAGGAAAGGTGGGTAATGACATGGGAAACAGATGATTAGATTTTGGTGGTGATCTGAAAGTGCATACCTCCACCAAGGGTTTTTATTTGTATTTGTGCAGCAGGATTACACAAAAACTGCTGGATGGATTTGGGTGAAATTTTCACCAGAGGTGGTGCTTGAGCTAGAGAGAAACCCACTACATTTTGGTGAGGATCCCAGTATGCAAACCTCCACCAAGGCTCTTATATTCTCACAGTGTGTTAGCAACAATGTTCCAAAACTAATGGACAGACTTTGATGCAAGTTTCACCAGAAATCCATTACATTTTGGAGGTGATCCGTGAGAGACGGAAGGAGTCTTGGTGGAGGTATGCGCTCTCTGAGTGCTTTTCTAGTTTCTGAAAATGTTGAGGGTAAATAATGCTGGCCTGTGAAACTGTCCTTTTCGCATGAATTAAAAAAACTATTCTTCAATATTGCGGAAAATATCGTTATTGTAAAAATTCACAGAAATATTGTGATATCATTTTTAGGCAATATTGCCCACCACAACTGGTAATAGTATTAGCAATTTTGGTTATCTTACAGCTCAGGTTGGAGATGGTGGCACAGAATTCAGTCTGCTGATGGAACAGCAGAACACCTGGCTGAAGATCCTCCAATGGCCTCTACTGCAGTGATCCAAGGTTGGGCAGAGGTGGTGCGTTGCAGGCTGGCCAGGCCTGGGCAGTGGATGGGGAAAAGGGGTGAGACACAGTGCACAGTAGGGGTGTAATGGTACGCCTAAAATCATGGTCTGGTACGTACCTTGGTTTTAAGGTCACGGTTCGGTTTATTTTCGATACAGTAAGGAAACAAAATGCAAAACATAAAACTGCTTATCTGTGTATAAGTGAAAACAGCTTTACTGACAAAAATCAAAAAACAAAACTGCAAACTGCCAGCAGTAAATTCTCCAATAAAAAATATTTTCAAATAAACAAAATTAAAATGTATACAATAAATATATTCTCTTTTTAGGAAATGAATGATGCAGACAAGTACAACAATATAAGTCTGAACAACCTATTATAAAAAGTTCCCATAATGACCCATGAAACACGAGTTGGAAACTTGAACTTAAAGCTTAATCAAAAGTGTTTGTAGCAACATGTAACATTACAAGCGGTCTAGGCACACCAGATCAGAAATGGAGGCTTCCAGACAGCTTGCAATCAGCAGTTTTTCATTTATTCCAAACTCTTCACAGGCAATAACTTCAGCGAACATCCAACACCACACACACGCCATAAACCAACACCTGTTATATACTGTGTGAGATAGTTAAAGCCAATTGGAACATACCATAACCCCAGGTAAGACAATAAACATTTTCCTATTTCCCCACATACCCAATAACATCTAAAAAAAACATAAATACATAAATAATTCCCACCTATTTACAGAATAAATAATACACCATAAATACACCATAAATAATACAATAAATAATTTAAACCCCTATTTACATATTTAAATCACCCCTAAACTCACCATCTCATGCTTCCTTCCTCCTGGCATCCTTTAAAAGGCATTCAACCCCTAAAGAGCCCCCTGCCCGGACACCACCAGGAAGCATGCTGGCAAAGGTACGTGGTTTTAAGTAGTGATGGCAGAAATGGAACAATCGAGAGATCGAATCATTTGAAACAATTGATTCAGAAAAAGAATTGATGTTTTGGAACATTTGAAACATCTCCCCACAGCGACATCTGGTGGCCAAATGTTATAATACTACACTGAACCAGTCAAGTGTTTTCGGGTCTTTATCTCAATGTTTCGTGTTTTGTTTGGGTTTCTAGTATTATTTGTCTGAAAATATATATTTTTTTCAATTAGTATTTGTAGGGGGTGCTTGTTTACAAAATAGACATCAGTCCCTGTTTTTAGGGGGTGCTTGTGTGACAGAGATCATCCTGCGCAGTTCGCCCCACACGGGACACGAACCCGCGACCTCTCAGTCAACTACACAGTTCGAGTATGGGAGACACAGCACGATCGCGCTGAGCTAAAGGTCTGACCGGTAGCTCAGCGCTACCGATACTGTATGAGGCTTTGGGAGGGAGGTTTTTTTTTACTAACGTTCTACGCCGAACAGCACTAGTTGGCATCCGTTACACTCTCCCCCTTAAACCTCACTCCCATGCCGGGTTCACGGCACCATTGTGACAGAGATCATCCTGCGCAGTTCGCCCCACACGGGACACGAACCCGCGACCTCTCAGTCAACTAACACAGTTCGAGCATGGGAGACACAGCACGATCGCGCTGAGCTAAAGGTCCGACCGGTAGCTCAGCGCTACCGATACTGTATGAGGCTTTGGGAGGGAGGTTTTTTTTTACTAACGTTCTACGCCGAACAGCACTAGTTGGCATCCGTTACACTTGTGTACATTCAGTTCTTTTTGCCTTCCTGTCAAGGACCAACAAAAAGACTGAGTTAGGAGGAATGCTGCCATGCAACTTCATATATTGTAAATATATGTAACTATATGTAAAATATATAACTATATGTAAATGTACAACAATATGGCTTCTTTTAGTGATCACATGCATAATTATATTTATTGTAAATAATAATAAAGGTGTATAAATAATAAATGTATACTCGTATGTGTATTAAAAGAACATGAATACATACCATAAACATTACGCTGGCCATGGCTTGATTCAGCACTCGGTTGTGTTGTACTAGGAATGCAGGCGTCAGGATGTTTTGACCGTAGGCGCTTCCACCTACTTGTTGTATTGTTACAAAATGCAAGATGTTGCATACAGTGCATACATTTAACTTTTTTTTTCCCTCAAGAAGGTCATAGTGATCCCAAACAGCTAACCTGGAACGCTTTCTACTACCATCCATTTCCAAATAATGTAAATCCAAAAGCAGCTCAGTCCAAGACACTCAGAGAGGCAAGACTTCACAAACAAACTGCACTTCAGAGGAACTTTTAAATGTTTCAGGAATGTGGGCTGATGAACCAGCAGCCAATCAGGCAAGGACACGAGAAATTAGTATTTTACATATAAAGTATTTATATAATACATAAATTGTGCATAGAATAGGCAATTTAATATTGTGTAATGGCAACATTTTATTCATTTGAGAAATGGGATAACACAATCACTGCATAAAACAACGGTGAAGTTTGAAAACAGTTGGTGACGTAATGGAACGCGAAATGGAACAGTCACGTGACAATCCTCTTTCTGATACAGACCTCGGAACAATGATTTTTATTTATTTATTTCGGATAGATTAAAAGTAAAGATTAAAAAGAAACAGAATAATATAACAAAGGGGAAAAAAATCCAACAAGGTCAAATTAAACAATAACTCCTCTGATTATACAGTTCAGCATAAGTTATCCGAAATGTGTGATGGCTGAAGCTGCAGCTTATATTGCAATTCAATTGCTTATATTGATTCAATTCAGAAGTTCCACCTAGGTTTCGGTACGCACTAAAACACTGTTTTGACTTTGCCATCACTAGTTTTCATATAATAGGCATTTTAATTTTGTGTAATGGAGGTCAGACATCAGAGATAAAACTAGAGACACTTTAAATAACTGATTAAACTCATCACCTGCACTAACACTAACACTTCCGGTGTCGCAAAATAATAAACCAAAATAATAACTTAATATTTTTGTTTTGACGATAAAATAATAAGAGCAAAATTAAACACAGGTATGTCCAAAAATTTGATAATATATTTTTTCTACCTAAGTTTAGAAAAGAACAAAACAAAAATGAGACCAAAAATTTGTTTTTTCTGATTTTATTTTGAATTGGAATTACAAATGAAGGAACCATACACGGATTTGTTTTCACTTGCTGAAACAAAAAAGACTGTGACGTTTCAAAACAATTGGGGGCGGAATGGAACGCGATATGGAACAGTCACGTGACACCGTCCTTCTGATACAGACCTCGGAACAGCGTTTCGAATCACAAGTTCCGCCTAGGTCCCGGATCGTTCCAAAACACTGTTTCAATTTTGCCATCACTAGTTTTAAGATTCAATTGTTTTACCCAATTAATACAGTTAACCATAATATTTCTCACAAAAGGAATTCAAATTAGTGAAAAACAGATCTCCAAATAATATGTGCACTTTATCAAACAATCATAATAACATTTACAAGTACTACATATATAATATAATCACAAATACAGGAAACCATGGCAGTGGCGACACTCTGTCATCACACAACACAATTAAATAACAGACATTAAAGTTTGGTCGTTTAACCCAAAAACTAAAGAAATAAAACTCAAATATCAGCTTCTACTACACCACACAGGGTTGTTGTAACTCTGCTGTTCAAAACAAACTGGAGTAATAGTATTCAACTCCATTAAAGTCAAAAAGAAAATAATAAACTAGGCCATCCTGTCTGAAACCTTGCTGAGTCTAGACGTTTAAAAATGTAATAATTAGGCTTCAGAATTAAAATTAAAAGAACTTTTTCCAGTCCAAAATAACAGTTTACAAATGCTTTAAGCTACAATAGAGGAATGTGAGTCTTGACTACACATTCAGTGAAATATTTAAGATATTTTAATTTATTTGTGATGATTATGATTATCTTTTTTGAAATTAAATTACAAACCATGGTATTCTAATTTACTGAGATGCACTAATATTCAGACTGAGGGCTGATATTACTGGGACAATAATAGAGAAGATGAAGAAGAGTAAGCTACTCATGTAATTTACTCATTTACTGGCAGTTAACACATTACCAGCAGAAATGAAATAGTTCAGCTGTCAGCAAACATCATTCAAGAGAGATTATTGTCCAACAGGTAATGTTAGCACATGCTAACAGTTTAATCAGTTTTCTAAAGCTGAGACAGTCATTCAATAAAAATAAGAAGCGTTAACTTTACCGCTAAAAACTCACTAACCTTACTGGTGTTGTGTTTAGAAGTAGCCCAGTTTCTGTCATTCTTCACCGGGATGTAACACTGCAGAAGTCCTCTGACAGGTGGCCAGAGATGGGGAAACTGAGAGGAGGAGGGGGCATGATATGACAGTTACACTTGCTGTCCGTCACTCAATATAGTCCGTGTCATATCTCGGTACATGTCTGTATCATACCATGGGTGGTGTACCGAAAATTACTAATACGAATACAAGTACTGCTACACCCCTAGTGCACAGTGATCATTGGTAAGTCGACTTCCAATTTGGGGAAGGTGAATAGTCTGTCCAGTCCCCTGCACTGGTATGAATTCCTGGGGAGAGCACACACAAAAGGGTGAAAGCAGTCCAACCTACGTACAAAGGCAAGGCAGGATAATTTCCAGGCTGCACACAGGCGAAGGCAAAGCAGGCTTGGCAGGAACTGACACAACAAGCCCACCTGTATAGTAGTGATGTTACGCTCGACACCGCCCACTCGACACTGATTTGAGCAATATAAAGTGGAAGTGTCACAAGCAGTGCATTGAGCGCCGTTTTAGCATGCCCACAATCACGTAACCGTAGCAAGCAAGGCCTCGTTATATCGGTCACATTACGTGACTGGAGGACTCGTGGGAAATTTGAGAGGGAATTATTTTTGTTTGTTTGTTTGTTTGCTTTGTATTGTTTGTTCCTTCCATCCAATTTTGAATAGACCTTGGATGGCCAAATGCTAAAAAAAAAAAAGAGAGATTTTTTTCAGGTTTTCTACTCAGATGCAGTTCTGACAGTCAGCCACCAGATAGCAGTCTTTATTAGACGTTTCGTAACACTGTGTCACTCATGAAGCAATTGTCTCAAATTTGCTCATTGTTTCATAAGGCCTCAGTTTCAACATCACTACCGTGTAGCAGGAGAGCATCCCTTATAAAAGTTCTCCCTAATTGCCTTTAGGTGTGTAGCACGGCTGCAGGGAGGGAGCCAATTAATGGGGAGAGAGAGTACCTGCAAGGTGTGCAGCCTTGGAATTCTTACAATATGTGTAGTATATCCATACAATATTTTGGTAATAAACAGCTTTACCAGCAACTTTATGCCATGTCAGCGGCATACACATCACATTTTCTATTGCCTAGCAAATTGGTTTTGAATTGCTTCATGCACATGAGTTCCCACCCTTCATCGACAGCAAATGCACCAATGCAGCAATGAAGAATTTTCTGCTCCAAGTTCAACAGAGAAGCCCACTAAAGCATGACTCAACATTTTAAATGGGCATCCATTAAAAAGTGATCATTAGAATCAAAGCACAGAAATGATGAACGATCATTTAAAAAACCACTGCAGATGAAACAGACTTTAAGGAGTTTCACTGCCATTTTACTGAGGAAAAGTGTAGAAGCACTAGGATATGTTTAATTTTTGTCAGATAAAAAGACTGTTAAATAGTGATGCTTATGTCTGCTCATGTGTCTAATCAGCTAACCTCTGATATGCAGCTACAAAAGTACCGGGAGCGGAATAGACACACTTAAGAACGAAGCTCTTTCTCTTTGGCCACAGTCCAAAATTGGACTGAGAGATTATTGCTAACTGGCATGACCACAATAAAACTGGTCTTCTCAGTTAGCTCCTGCTACGAGGCTGCAGGGGAGACACTTGTCTCGGCAAAGCATGCATGACTTAAACAGCCCTTCCCGGAAATGTGGAATGAGAGTGAAGATACTATAAGTAAGGCAAAAAAGATTTGTTTGGTTTCAGAAAGGGAAAAACAAGCTGCTTTTTTGTTTTTGGGTACAGAGCCCCTTTTAAAATCAATGTAATCAACGTAGAGTTTTATAGGTGCTGTGAACAGTAAAAATTAATGCTGACCTCACTCACTTTTAATTAATGGATGACTGCACTAGTGCCATTAATATCACGAAGACAAAAAAAAAACACATTCTATAATCAATCAAAGTGTTTAATGGTGGCAAAATAAATGTCATTGAAATGCCAGGAGATGTAATTGTTGCGCTAATGTGGATTAATCAGAAATAATTCAAAACCTTTCATCTATATGAAATATGTTTCGCTCCAGCACTAGTTGTCTGTAATTTCTTCTGCCTTTCTGAACCGTGAGGTGCCTTTAAAAGGAGCGCTGCAGAAATTGCAACATCTGGCAGAGTGCTTAATGTCTCTGAAATGTGACAGATGCCTTGCTAAAAGTGTTGTCACCATTGTGAACAAATTATTACTAGACCCAAAATCCATTGCTGTCAGTGAGAGCTAGCTTTGAAGTACAAGATGCAAATTACAGAATAATTTTTGATTCACTGCAACAAGAAGAACGGTGCAGCGTTTTCAGCTGAACTGATAGTCAAACTTAACATTAAGTTGTGGAGAAAGGAGGCAGGCAAGGCAACGAGCTAGATGACACAGAAACTTTATTCCATCTCCAACATACAGTACAGTAAAAGAGCTTCCAGGTCTCTGTGCATTCCTCTTTTATATCTTTAATACCATGCATTGAGACCTGGAACTTCCGACCATCATACACTGTGTTTAGAACAGCGCCTGGGCAGCACATTAACATGATATAACACCGGCGCAACTCTCACACCCCTCTTCTTCCAGCGGCTCCGGCATTTACTTCTCTCCCCGGGGGGCGCATAGTCCATGCTGTCCCGTCTGATACTCCCCGGTGACACCTCCTCTTTCGGTCCATTGTTCCCCCCTTCCCCAGTTGCCTTCTCTGAGTGGAGAAGTCCCACACCATGGCCCCACACAGCACACCCCCCCCGAACACCCAGAATGGGCACTAATCCCCCCGTCCTTTGGGCTTGAGTTGGCACCCATAGAGGCTGTAGTGGGGGGTCACCGATCCAGTCGAACTGTCCTGCTGGTGGGGTGTACAGGAGGGCACGTCAGTCTGTGGAGGGAAAAAGGGAAGGGGAGAAAACACATCAGCTTTGCAAGCACAGGTCCCTGCCGAGGGATCACCAACTTGCGGAGCCACCAACGGTGGGCGTCCACGCTGGGGAGTTTGGGCCAACACCACCTGCTCGTCTACCAACACAAAAGCAGACTTCAGCCTGTCAATGCAGACGGTCTCCCTACGTCCCCCCAAGTCTAACACAAAATGCTTTGCCCCAGGTTCCAACACCCTGAACGGTCCACCATATGGTGGGTGCAGCGGGGTCCAGTGCGCATCGTGCCTGACAAAAACAAAACTGGCATTCTGTAAGCTTTTTGGGACGAAGGTGCGGGGAAAACAATGGTGGGCCGGGCCCGGCATGTTAAAAGCCTCTGTACTGTGCAAAAATTGTGTGGGTGGATCAGTCTCGGGTGCGGGGTTTTCCAGTAAAAACTCTTCGGGGATCCGTAGCGGCTGAGAAAAAATGAGTTCTGCCGGGGAGGCTCCCAAATCCTCCTTAGGTGCAGAGCGCAACCCTAAAAGAACCAAGGGCAGGCGGTCAACCCAATTTGCATCCGTGAGCTAAGATCTGAGCGCTGCTTTAAGCAACCTATGAAAATGCTCGCATAACCTGTTAGCCTTGGGGATGTGCGTTGTAGTGCGATGAATTTTGACCCCCAGGCTCTGGGCCATTGCGGACCAGAGTTCCGAAACGAATTGTGGACCCCTGTTGGAAGTGAGGTCCGACGGGGATCCGAACCGCGCCACCCAAGCCGACAAAAAAGCACGATCAACTTCTGCGAACGTGATAGAAGCCAGCAGGACAACTTCAGGCCGGCGTGTGGCGCAGCCCACGATTGTTAAAAGGTGCGTAAAACCTTGTGACGGCGGGAGGGGTCCCACCAAATCCATGTGGACGTGGTCGAACCTCCTGGCCGGGATTTGGAACACCTTGAGGGGGGCTCTGGTGTGCTTGTGCACTTTGGCCCGCTAGCACACAATGCAAGCTACAGCCCACTCTTTCACGTCCTTGCGCAAGCACGGCCAGACAAATTTCGCCCCCACTAGCTTCACCAAAGCGCGCACTCCTGGATGCAAAAGGGAGTAGATGACTCAAAAACACTATGCCACCAAGAGCTTGGAACCACCAGGCGCGGCCAGCCGGTGGAGATGTCACAGAGCAAGGAAGGGCACCCTTCTTGCACCACCCTGCTCTCCAGCCTTAGCCCAGTAGGCACAGACTGGAGAGCGCAAATATCCACGTCCTTGGCCTGCTCTGTGGCCATTGTGGGTAAATCTATTCCCATGTAGACCGGGGAGACTAACGCATGTGACAGTCAACCAGAACGTTGAGCTTACCGGCGACGTTGAATGTCAGTAGTAAACTCCAAAATCGCGGCCAAATGCCGTTGCTGCCGGGCCAACCACGGTTCTGAGACCTTGGCCATTGCATACATCAGCGGCTTATGGACCACGAATACTGTGAACTCGCGCCCCTCTAACCAAAACTGGAAATGGCGCGTCGCCAGGTGGAGAGCCAGCAATTCTCTATCGAACGTGCTGTATTTGCATTCATTGTCGCGCAAAGTTCGACTGTAAAATGCAAGCGGCTGCCACGAACTTGAGACGTACTGCTCCACCACTGCCCCTATGGCAACATCAGATGTGTGAATAGTGAGCACTATCCATGCAGACGGATCCAGGTGGGTTAACAACACGGCATCCGCAGGCGCTGTTTTGGTGTTAGTAAAAGCCTGGACTTGCTCGGGAATCCAGTCGATGGCTTCCGCTGGCTTCTTTTTTTTAAGTGCAGCATACAACGGCTGCTGCCCGGGGAAGGAAAGGGTTATAAAAATTAACTATTTCCAAAAACTCCTGTAGTGCTCTCACAGTCTGCGAATGTGGAAAGTCCGACACAGCGCGCATCTTATTCGGTAATGGAATCGCACCCTCCGGCGAAATGTAGTGGCCCAAAAAATCAGTCTCTGGCACACCGAACTGGCACTTCACCGGGTTAATTATCAGCCCGTACACCTCCAGCCTCTGGAAAACCGTCTTGAGATGGGCGATGTGCTCCTTCTCGGATGTGCTAGCTGCCAGAATATCGTCTAAATAGACAAAAACGAAGGACAAGTCGCGAGGCATTGCGTCCATCATCCTCTGGAAAGTCTGCGCCGTGCTTTTTAATCTGAGCGGCATGCATAAAAACTCAAAAAGGCCGAAAGTAGTTATTACTGCTGTTTTTGGAATGTCTTCAGTGCGCACCAGGACCTGATGGTATCCGCGGACCAGATCCACTTTCGAAAAAACATGCGCCCTGGCCAGATGCATGGAAAAATCCTGGATGCACAGAGTGAGACGACGATCGTGTTCTGTGGCATTATTCAAGTGCCGGAAATCGCCACACGGTCGCCACAACCCGTCGGCTTTAGACACCATGTGTAGCGGGGATGCCCACGGGCTGTTGGAGCACCTGACGATGCCCAACCTGCTCTAAGATGGCAAACTTCACTTGTGCGCTGGCCAGTTTAGCTGCGTCCAAACACCGAGGTTGTGCAAACACCAGCGGGCCTTTTGTCGTTATAAAGTGTTTGACCCCGTGTTTCGTTACCGTAGCCAAAAAAGTCGGGACCGCGAGTGCTGGGAACTGTGTGAGCAAATGTTGGTACTTACACCCTGGAGCTACAGTGGTGTGAAAAAGAGTTTGCCCCCTTCCTGATTTCTTATTTAAATGGCATTCACTTACATAACGCTTTTATTCTCATCTTTTGATGACCAAAGCGCTTTGCAGATCCTGCTATCCACCCATTTACACACACATTCACACACTGATCAACGCCAACATCTTCTCCATCCGTTCGACCGCCGACCCGTCTCCCAACTAGGAGCGCGTCAGGAGCCTCTCCGCTCTCTCGCAGTCCGAGAGCGTGTAGCACTGGGTCAGTGCGGCTTTGAAAGCCCTGTATTTTGTCATGAGCTGGGGGCTGTTGGAGCAGGCTCGCTACTTGCTGAGTCATGCGAGCATCCAGTGCTGCGACCACGTAGTAATATTTGGTGTCATCTGCCGTTATTCCTCGGAGCGTGAACTGGGCCTCAGTGTGGAGGAACCAAGACTTTGGGTCGTGCAGCCAAAAGTCTGGTAGTGGTGCACACATTGCTGGGGTTTCCCGTCCGGGTTGTCTCCGGGGTGTTCGCCTCGTGTTCCATTCTGCGTCAAGGGTCACCAGTGTGGAGATGAAATAACCAGACCGAACTTTCCAAGCAGATGAACTTTATTTCACTCTCACATCTTCCAGAACCAGAACATTGAACTCGTGAAGCAGGGACTCCCTCTTTTATATCCCAAAACTCACACCTCCTTGCTACCTGAGGTCCTGCATTCACCATTCACTCTCCCCAGACAATTCCCCTTACCCCCCAGCCCTTTGATCTCCATGCTCTCTCAGTCTGAGAGGAAAACTACTGAACTCTACAGCATGGGTCCCCCGCAATACCTGTATTTTTTATATGCCTTTTAAGGGAAATATTGTAAATCTTTTTGATTTAGTTTTGATGATTAGGATTGATCTCTCTCAAGTTCCATCAAGTTGTGTACGACCCCTGGTGACTTCACACACCAACATTTTCCATCTTTCTCGATCCCTCGTCTTTTCCTTCAGGAGCACTAGTGACATTTACGTAGCTTCAATAATGCCTTCCATCCATCTTTGTCGTGGCCTTCCTCTTCATTGTCTTCCATCGCACCTGGCCAGCATGAGACTTTTCTCCAGACTCTCATCCTTCCTTATTAAATGGCCAAAGTACTTGAGCCTGCTCTTCGAAATTTCACCTTCAAGAGATGTTTTAGGACTTATTCTGTAAAGTAGAGACTTGTTGGTTTCTTTCTTGGTCCAAGGAATCTTCAGTACTCTCCTCCAGCACCATAGCTCAAATGCATCTATACGATGTCTGTCCTGTTTCCTGATGGTCCATGTCATCTGCTATCTCAAATTAATAGAATATTCTCTAAGATCAATACAAAATAAAGATGTACAATACAGAAATGCCAACCTCTGAAAAGTGTATATTTATATACTCAGTAGTTGGTTGGGGATACTTTACCACAAATTACTGCATCGGTCAGGTGTGCAATGAAGGAGATTAGCTTGTGGCACTGCTGATGTGTGTGTGAGACCGACATTGCTCTGATAGTGGCTTTTAGCTCATCTGTATTGTTTGGGCAGATCGGTCGCACAGTGGTTAGCACTGTGGCAGCACAGTAAGAACATCATGGGTTTGATCCCACCCTTGACCATCGTGGATTTGATCCCACCCCCTGACCATTGGTGACCCTTCTGTGAGGAGTTTGCATGTTCTCCACGTGTCTGCATGGGTTTACTCTGGGTGCTCCAGTTTCCTCCCACAGGCCAAAGACATGTAGGATAGGTTAACTGGCATAAACTGGGGATTGAAAGTGAGAGTGAATGGTTGTCTGTCTCTCTGTGTTGTCTTGTGATGGACTGGCGATCTGTCAAGGGTGTACCCTTCCTCTCGCCCAAAGATGCTGGGACAGGACAGGACAGACTGCAGAATCGGCACATAACTGTGTGCTAACTAGCCCAAGATATCAAGATCAGTGTGGGGTCTGTGGGCAAATTTCATCCATGACCATTTTCACATACAGAAGCTGTCTGCACGATGGATTCCCCAGTTGCTCACACCTTTCCAGAAGAAGGAATGAGTCATGTGTTACCAGGCTCTTTTGGCCATGTACCCAAAAAAACTAGAAGGACTTCTTCAACAGACTAATCCTGCAGAGTGAAACATGAGTCCACCACTATGATCTGCAGACTAAAGCCCAGTTGACGCAATGAAAATACTATGACTCACTACCTCCGAAGGAGCCACGCAGTCAACCCTTGGCAGGCGGCTGTGGTGCAGGTGTAGTGTGGCTGACTACTGATCGGAGGGTCAAGGGTTCGATTCCCACTCTGTCTGCAGTCTGTATGTCTAAATGTCCTTGAGCAAGACACTGAACCCCCAATTGCTCCTGGTAGGTCAGGCCAGTGCTGATGTATGGCGGCTCTGCCGCCATCAGTGTATGAATGGGTGGATAGCAGGATCTGTAAAGTACTTTGGTCATCTAGAGATGAGAAAATGTGCTATATAAGTGAATGCCATTTGGCCGGCGCCATATTGGCCACTCTAGGCTTACGCACAACTTTTTATTAAAAGGTGAAGCACCACCATCTTGTCAGTTTTGCGGAGGTTTTTTTTTTTATCAATAAAGCACATTTTACTTGACTGTCCTGCTCTCATGACAGCAAGACAACGTTTTTATACTCAAAAGTCACTGAAGGATATTTTTAATATGGCACCACCAAAGAAAATTTTAGAGTTTTTAGCACATGTGCATCTGAAGCATCTTATTTAATTTTTCTATGTTATTGTATGTACAGTGGGGCAAAAAAGTATTTAGTCAGCCACCAATTGTGCAAGTTCTCCCACTTAAAAGATGAGAGAGGTCTCCAATTTTCATCATAGATATACCTCAACTATGAGAGACAAAATGAGAAAAAAAAATCCAGAAAATCACATTGAAGGATTTTTAATGAATTAATTGGTAAATTCCTCAGTAAAATAAGTATTTGGTCACCTACAAACAAGCAAGATTTCTGGCTCTCACAGACCTGTAACTTCTTCTTTAAGAGGCTCCTCTGTCCTCCACTCGTTACCTGTATTAATGGCACCTGTTTGAACTCGTTATCAGTATAAAAGACACCTGTCCACAACCTCAAACAGTCAGACTCCAAACTCCACTATGGCCAAGACCAAAGAGCTGTGAAAGGACACCAGAAACAAAATTGTAGACCTGCACCAGGCTGGGAAGACTGAATCTGCAATAGGTAAGCAGCTTGGTGTGAAGAAATCAACTGTGGGAGCAATTATTAGAAAATGGAAGACATACAAGACCACTGATAATCTCCCTCGATCTGGGGCTCCACGCAAGATCTCACCCCGTGGGGTCAAAAATATCACGAGAACGGTGAGCAAAAATCCCAGAACCACATGGGGGGACCTAGTGAATGACCTGCAGAGAGCTGGGACCAAAGTAACAAAGGCTACATCAGAAACACACTACACCGCCAAGGACTCAAATCCTGCAGTGCCAGACGTGTCCCCCTGCTTAAGCCAGTACATGTCCAGGCCCGTCTGAAGTTTGCTAGAGAGCATTTGGATGATCCAGAAAAGGATTGGGAGAATGTCATATGGTCAGATGAAACCAAAATAGAACTTTTTGGTAAAAACTCAACTTGTCGTGTTTGGAGGAGAAAGAACACCATACCTACTGTGAAGCATGGGAGTGGAAACATCATACTTTGGGGCTGTTTTTCTGCAAAGGGACCAGGACGACTGATCCGTGTAAAGGAAAGAATGAATGGGGCCATGTATTGTGAGATTTTGAGTGAAAACCTCCTTCCACCAGCAAGGGCATTGAAGATGAAACGTGGCTGGGTCTTTCAGCATGACAATGATCCCAAACACACCGCCCGGACAACGAAGGAGTGGCTTCGTAAGAAGCATTTCAAGGTCCTGGAGTGGCCTAGCCAGTCTCCAGATCTCAACCTCATAGAAAATCTTTGGAGGGAGTTGAAAGTCTGTGTTGCCCAGCGACAGCCCCAAAACATCACTGCTCTAGAGGAGATCTGCAAGGAGGAATGGGCCAAAATACCAGCAACAGTGTGTGAAAACCTTGTGAAGACTTACAGAAAACATTTGACCTCTGTCATTGCCAACAAAGGGTATATAACAAAGTATTGAGATGAACTTTTGTTATTGACCAAATACTTATTTTACTGAGGAATTTACCAATTAATTCATTAAAAATCCTTCAATGTGATTTTCTGGATTTTTTTTTCTTATTTTGTCTCTCATAGTTGAGGTATACCTATGATGAAAATTGGAGACCTCTCTCATCTTTTAAGTGGGAGAACTTGCACAATTGGTGGCTGACTGAATACTTTTTTACCTCACTGTACATATGTATCTCACTGTATTTATTGATTCTTTCATTTATCATACTGTCTCTATATAATTAACTCAATTTTCTTATTGGTTCTAATTTTGCCATGAAATAGCCATAGATGCTGACATGGCACTAAACAAGAACACTCACTCACTCACGCCATTTGGCCGGGGCAAAAACATGCTCATGGTCTTATGGCACCAGCATGGAGCATTGATGATGGATTTCCTGGAAAAGAGTATCACAATTACCAGGACTTTTTGTGCTTCATTGCTGCAGAAATTGCAGGAGGCCATCAAAACCAAGAGGTGTAGCATACTTACCAAATGTGTCTGCCTCCTGAAAGATAACTCCCCAGTTCACAACTCGCATGTTGCCCAGATGGAAGCATGGTCCTGCAGGTATGAAATCCTTCCTCACTCCCCTTACTCTGGAACCTCGCACCATATGACTTCCATTTCTTTCCAACCAGGAAGTCATTTTTAAAGGGGAATCACTTTCAAGATGATGAAGCGCTGATTTCCAAGGTCAAGTTGTTACTTTTGATGCAACCTTCAGACTTCTACAGACACGGTCTCCATAGCTGCATAAAGCAATGGGAGAAATGTGTGACCCTTAGTGGTACCTATGTAGAGAAACACTAATAAGTGTGCTGAATTTAGCTCTTCTCAGTCCGTGGAAAATGAGTCAGAGGAATTCTCTTCACAGCCCACAGACCAAATGGGGTTATTACTGCCGTTTTAGGCATGTCCTCTGCGCGCACCGGGACGTGGTGGTAACCACAGACCAGATCTATCTTAGAAAAAGTACGTGCCCCGGCGAGGTGAAGGGAAAAATCCTGAATATGGGGGATCAGGTAGTAGTCATGTGGCATTGTTTAATCTGCGGAAATCTCCGCAAGGTCACCACGATCCCTCGGCCTTAGGGACCATATGTAGTGGGGATGCCCATGGGCTATTTGATCGTCTGATGATGCCCAGCCTTTCCAAGTTGGCAAACTCCTCGCACGCTATGGCCAGTTTAGCTGTGTCCAGGCGCTGAGGTCGTGGTGGTAATAAAGTGCTTCACCCCGTGTTTAGTGATGGCCGCCGAAAACGTCGGGACCATGAGTCCCATGAGTGCTGGGAACTGGGTGAGCAGTGTGTGGATCTTCCCACCTTGAGCTGTGATGTTGGCTAGCGTTGTTGGCCCGGTTCCTCGAGCTGTACAGGGGAGAGAATCAAAAGACATTGCATTAATCAGGCGTCTGTTAGCAACATCGACTAGTAGTCTGTGTGCCCACAAAAAATCAGCGCCTAAAATCGGGAAACTGCATGCCGCTATGACGAATATCCACTGGTAGGTATGGCTGTGCAGGGATACAGTCAGTGTCCTCTCACCAAAAGTCTTAATGTCTGAACTGTTTGCGGCCGTCAGTTCAGGGCCGCTAGTTTCCGCTAGCCGGTCGGCGTAGGACGGCAGGATGAGGCTCTTTTGGGAGCCGGAGTCCACGAGGAACCATCTCCCCGAGCGTGAGTCTGTCATGTAGAGCAGCTTGCTCTCTTCACCGGCGGTTGCAGCCGCTACCGACTGCCGGTCCTGGCGTTTCCTGAATGCTTGAATTGGCTCGGTGGCACGCATCGGCGTGCGTCCTCTCCAAAACGGCAGTGGTAGGAGCAGAGCGTGTCTCTGTGGCGCGTCCTGGTCCCCGCTGCCGCTACCATCGTTGGCTCCTTGCTTCCGCTGGCCGTCTCACTGGGTTCCGACGCCACTACGTTCACTGTGAGGGCTCTGGTGATGAGGATGATCCGATCTGCCTCCTGAGCTAGTGCACGGTAGTCACGAACGGCCAGCAATGGCGAGTTGGCAAGGACCGCTCTGGCCACCGTTGGGAGGCTCTGGAGGAAAAGGTGGGCAAATAGAAAATGCCCGTCGTCCGTGCCCATCAACGCCAACATCTTCTCCATCAGTTCGACCGCCGACCCGTCTCCTAACTCGGAGTGCGTCAGGAGCATATCTGCTCTCTCGCAGTCCGAGAGCGTGTAGCGCCAGGTCAGTGCGGTTTTGAGAGCCCCGTATTTGTCGCGGGCTGGGGGCTGTCGGAGCAGGCTCGCTACTTGCTGAGTCATGCGAGCGTCCAGCGCTGCGACCACGTAGGAATATCTGGTGTCATCTGCTGTTATTCCCCGGAGCGTGAACTGGGCCTCGGTGTGGAGGAGCCAAGACTTCATGTTGTGCAGCCAAAAGTCTGGTAGTTTGACCAAAACGGTGCACGCATTGCTGGGGCTTCCCGTCCGGGTCATCTCCAGGGTGTTTGCCTCGTGTTCCATTATTCGTCAAGGGTCACCAGTGTGGAGAGACGAATAACCAGGCCGAGCGTTCAGAGCAGATGAACTTTACACACTCTCTCACATCTTCCAGAATCAGAAAACATTAACCTCATGTAGCAGGGACTCTTTTATATCACAACACTCACACTTCCATGCTACCCGAGGTCCTGCATTACAATTCATTCCCGCATGTCAATTGCTTTTGTCCCCCAGCCCTTTAATCCCCATGCTCTTCCGTCAGAGGAAATTACTGCATCTCCATGTCTTTCAGTCTGAGATGAATACCACAGCATGGGTCCCCCATAACATAATCTTTCTGCGCTTTGTGACAGCACAAAATCTGTTCACTGCAATAGCTAAATGGAATTGGACACAATAAATGATATTTGCTCTCTTGGCACCACACTTTAGACTAGAATGTCAAAATAGAGCACTAAATGTGAATCCTGTGTCTCAAACAGCAGATTTACATCACTATTACCTTCCAACCTCCCCATGATGATTTGTGGCTCTTTTAAAAACATTTATTATATCACAGTGTCTTCATCGTTCCCTTCAAACATTGACACAGTGGGCTTACGATGGAGCCTGTTACAGACCCAAAGCGTCACAGATCCAATTCCACGAGCCACATTTTATGTATTGTATGCCACTGTGACCAGCTGACAATTTAAATGATAACCCCAGAGTGAAAATGTGATGTGATAACTCAGACTAGCATGAATCTGATCTAACAGCAGCTGTTAAATCATTTACTGTAACATAAAACTTCTTCTTTTCTGAATGCGTCCATGTCTCATTTGTGATGTAAAAAAAATCTGCATCTAAACCACTGGGCTTTCAAGCCACCAATTGCAAGTAAGTGCTAAATTCCCTACATGCCCACACACTATTAGCACCACAGGTAGAAATCAGCTTTCTTGATTCCATTAAAAGAAGGAGTGGGAGTAGAAACCCTGGGTTGAATCAAAAATTGCATAATAATAAGATCTGAGTTATAGTTCAGTGGTAGAAGTAAACCAAAGTATTTGGGTTTAAAATAAAATAATAATAAAAAAAAGATATACAGTACTGTAAAGTGATGTGCACAGGTATGGGCTATTGTTGCTCAGGCAACAGCCCATTTGCTGTCTTTGAGCTGCCCTCTGAAGGAAATAAGTATAATTTAAAAAAAAACAAAACAAAAACTTTCTTATTAGGTAGCGCAGTGGCAGAGTGGCTAGCACTGCGGCAGCACAGCAACTCACACTTGGCTGGGGGATCCTGGGTTCGATCCCAGCCCCCGACCAACAGTGATCTGTATGGAGTTTGCATGTTCTCCCTGTGTCTGTGTGGGTTTACTCCGGGATTTCTCCGGTTTCCTCCCACATGCCAAAAACATGCAAGTTAGGTTTATTGGCATCAAACTGGGGATTCTAAATTGTCCTTAGGTATGACTGTGAGAGTGAATGGTTGTCTGTCTCTCTGTGTTGGCCCTGCGATGGACTGGCGATCTGTCCAGGGTGTACCCTGCCTCTCGCTCAAAGATGCTGGGATAGGCTCCAGCCCCCCCGCGACCCGAAGAGGATTAGTGGAAGAATATGGATGGATGGATGGAAGATGGATGGAACTTTCATTAAAAACACTTCCTGTATAAAAACACTTCCTGTTTTTATACATTTTCAGTCAGTCTTATTGTACCCATGTGACTTTTTTCCTCATAAATTTGCAACTTTTCTCAGGAATTCATGAGCTGATTCATATTGATTTTAGACGTGAGTCTCCCTGCTCCACAGAGCATCAGCCTTAAGGACAGGTGGTGGAAGTTGTTGAGTCCTGCAGATATCTGGGATGTGTCATTGACCATGTTTACATGTACACAAATAAACTGGTTATGGTTGGATTGCTGGAGTTATCTGATTATTCAAGTGGCCATGTAAACAATAATCCAATGAAGGCCATGTAACCGGGGTTATTAACCTCTTGCACTCCGGGATACCGCGAGCGGTCACGTCTCTGCATCCTAGCGCGCCCTCGTGCACACTAGGACGCACACTGTGCATCTCAGAGCGCACTGAAAAAAAAAAAAAGCTGCATTTCCGTTCTTCCACTACAGACACAGCCGCGAACAGAAAGCCAAAGGAGTGCTTTGATTGGTTTAGATTTGATTGACCTCTCATTCGACTAATAAGAGCCTTGAATTGGGTTTCTGAAACCTTGAAGAACCAATGACTGAAAACCTAGCAAGAAGGACCCGCCTACCAACGGCTGTGAATACAGCGAGCCAATTGAAGCAGAGAAGTTCGACGATTGAAAGTGTGCGTAAAATCTGTTTTGTGTAAGCCGCTGGGTGACACACACGAGTTCGCCAGTCTTTTTTTCTTACTACTGTTCTTGTTTTGAAAAATCGTTCGCCAAAACCGCAATCATGGAAGCGCAAAACCGCAATAATGGAATCATGGTTTGACCTGGTCACGTGACCAGAACCACGAGTCGTAACAAGCGGACCAGCGTCATGTTTGTCTGACAATGAGAAAGAGAAGTTTGCCAGCGACACTGCTGTTGTGGACAGGTAAGTGTTATAAGCTAAATTATTCTTTATCCCTGAAAATTGTAATCAAAATGACTTTTGACCGATCGGTAAATTACAACTGTGCGTCATCGCCACATGACGGACCGGTCCGTGTGCCGCGTCCGGACTGTGAACGCCACTCCCCTGCTACTCTTCTGTAACGGATTGCAGATATATTGCAGATATTTTAGTACAACTGTGCGTAGTAGACCGTGGCGCACCGTCCCCGCTGTCCGTCATGTGGCGATGGACGATGTCCATCCTCTGTAGCGGGGGGAGGGGGGAGTTGTTATTTTCTACATTACAGATATTTTAGTATAATTTTTAGTGCACTGTAGGTTATTTTTTCTTGTAAAAAAAAAGCCACACATTTTTTACGTGGCATGCTTCTTTGTGTGGGGGGCTTGTTTGTTCATGTATTCATGAATGAATGAATGAATTCATGAATGAATGTTTGTTCATTGTTTGTTCATTCATTCATGAATGAATGAACAAACAAGCCCCCCCCCACACACACACAGCCCTGAGTGTCACCTTTCATTAGAGCCCAAGATCAAGCTTCTATATTGAATCATTCAAAAGTTACAGACGTTTTTCCAAACTGTGCCATTTGGCACAATTTGGCACAGTTCAAAAACGCCTGGGAACAACCTGACAAAAAGGCTGTGTAATATATTCATTTTTTATGGTATTGTTACAAAATTTTGACCTCAGCTGGATAACACTTGGTTCTACATTTCTGTTGCATTTTCCAGCCCGGATCTGACAGCTGTGTGTTATGTGCAAGCATTTGTATCCAAAAAAAAAACCACCCAGGCGAACTTTATTTTCTTCAAGTTCACTATATTTAGATGACTGTTACTCAGTGACAGGAGCACTTAGAGAGATTATGACTGTTTTGCCAAAAAAGTCAAAGTATTTTCTTTTAAATGAGACCAACCCCATGAAGATGCTGCAAAGGGCTGAAGAACAGCTTTTGATTTACTTTGGGTACGTTATTTTTTGGCATTTTTAGGGAAATTGACCAGATTGCAAGTGGTTAACTCAAGTGGTTTACTTGCCAATAATCTGTTTATTCAGTGCATGTAAACACAACAAAACTGATTATTGCCTTTATCGGTTTATTTCCAGTAATCAGTTTATTGTGACCATGTAACTGGAGTCATTGATAACAGCAGAGTTGGTGTGTAAGAAATGCCAGTAGCATCTGTTCTGTCTGTGAAAACTGTCAAAGTTTAATGTGGATAAGACTCTTATGACCATCTTTTACAAATCACATATCCAGTCTGGTTTAATTACACCGCATTCAAAATTATTATGCAAATGATATTTGTCGCTGATTTTCCTAAATAGTCGATGCAGATAACAGTCAGTGTAATGTTGAAGTCATCAACCGTTAGAGCACAATTCAAATTTTAATGAACAAACCTCCCAATGATAACTATTTTTTGCAAAAATAAAAAAATGAAACAATTCAAAGTGCACTGTTCCAAATTATTATGCACAACAGAGTTTCAAAAGATCTTACTGGTGGTAAAAAACTGAAAATGGTCATTTATTGAATTTGCAGCATTAAAAGGTCATATTTACTGAAATCAAAAGCTATTTCAATCAGAACATCTTAACAAGCCAAGTTACATGTTAACATAGGACCCCTTCTTTGATATAACCTTCGGAGTTCTTGCATCCAATGAACTTGTGAGTTTTTGGAGAGTTTCTGTTTGAATTTCTTTGCAAGATATCAAAATAGCCTCCAACTTCTGTTTTGATGTGAACTGCCTCCCACCCTCAGAGATCTTTTGCTTGAGGATGCTTCAGAGGTTTCAATAGGGTTGAGGTCAGGGGATGATGGGGGCCACACCATGAGTTTCTCTCCTTCTATGCCCATAGCAGCCAATGACACAGAGGTATTCTTTGCAGCAGGAGACGGTGCATTGTCATGCATGAAGATAATTTTGCTACGGAAGACACGGTTCTTCTTTTTGTACCATGGAAGAAAGTGGCCAGTCAGAAAATCTGTATACTTTGCCGCGGTCATTTTCACACCTTCACCCTAAAGAGGCCTACCAGCTCTCTCTCCATGATTCTGGCCCAAAACATGACTCTGCCACCTCCTTGCTGATGTTGCAGCCTTGTTGGGACATGGTGGCCATCCACCAACCATCCACTTCTCCATCCATCTGGATTATCCAGGGTTGCATGGCACTCATCAGTAAACAAGACTGTTTGAAAATTAATCTTCATGTATTTCTGGGCTCACTGCAACTGTTTCTGCTTGTGAGCATTGGTTATGGGTGGCCAAATAGGTTTATGCACAACTGCAAGCCTCTGGAGGATCCTACACCTTGAGGTTCATGGGACTCCAGAGGCACCAGCAGCTTCAAATACCTGTTTGCTGCTTTGTAATGACATTTTAGCAGCTGCTGTCTTAATCCGATGAATTTGTTTGGCAGAAACCTTCCTCATTATGCCTTTATCTGCATGAACCCATCTGTGCTCTGAATCAGCCACAAATTTATTCACAGTATGATGATCACGCTTAAGTTTTCATGAAATATCTAATGTCTTCATACCTTGTGCAAGGCATTGCACTATTTGATGCTTTTCGGCAGCAGAGAGATCCTTTTTCTTCCCCATATTGCTTGAAACCTGTGGCATGCTTAATAATGTAGAACATCCTTCTTAAGTAGTTTTCCTTTAATTGGGCTCACCTGGCAAACTAATTATGACGGGTGTCTGAGATTGATATCAGTGATCCAAAGAGCCCTGAGACACAATACCATCCATGCGTTTAATTGAAAAATAAAAAATTGAATGATTATGACACTAAAATCCTATTTGCATAATAATTTGGAACACAGTGTATTTGCTTGCTCTGCAGGTATAGAAGTTTGAATGTGTGTTTTTTTCTGCACTGTGGCGCCACGAGACGGCTTCTGTTGTGATGTGGTATAAATAAAGCTGTGTGATGTGTATAAATAAAGCTGAATTGAATTGAACTGAAAAACTCTCTGTCTAAAATAGTGAAAATCTGCAGCAAATTCTCGTGCTTAACATAATAATCTCACTGAACTGTACAATAGACAAGTGATTCATAAAGCCAAATCCCTCTTTTCAATCTATGCCCACCCTCTTCACCCTGAGTTTCAGCTACTTCCCTCTGGCTCCCACTTCAGATTTCCAACAGTTACAAACAGGTACAAATATTCATTTATCCCCTTCACTATCTCGCTCCTGATTTCTAACTTGGTCAGGCCAGTGTGTGGTGGTGGAGGCAGTCTGCAGGCGGCAGCAGCGATTCCCATCAGTCAGTGTGGAGATCCTAAGTCATGCCCCGTGTACTTCCATATATGGGACCTTAAATTGGAAAAACAAAATCTCCATCCAAGTGACTGGCAAGAAAGAAATTGTCTTTCGATCCCATGCATACGATGTTTGTCAATTTAAAGTGACACGCCGGCAAAAATCAAGTTTTTACTGTTGTTAACATGTCTGTAACATGTTTTTTTTTTTGTGACTTACAAGTCATATCAAGAGCAAAATGTCATCACAGTCCCAAGTCTGTGTTTTTCTGTTGTGAATTTCCAGATTGGTAACGCACCCCTCAAACAGGCGAGTTTGGACAGACCGTTTCTAGCTATGTAAATACTCCATTTTAGCCTGGTTGGTTATAACATTAACTAAACCCTCGCCGATCCACATTGAAATCGAGCTGCTCTCAGCTCACTTCACTGGCAGATGGCGGACGTGAGCTGAGAGCAGCCACATTCAAATTGGGTCCCCCCCACTTCCCAGTCGCCGGCGGATAGGGAACTGATTGTTAGTAAAAAGTAAACACATATTTGGCAACTACACATTTATCTCTTGCCTCGACCATTTTCAGAAAAATGTTTCACTTTTTACTTTTGAAGATATAGGCAAAACTTTAACGTCCAGAAGTGGTGTGAACAGACTAGCAGCCCATCCACCAGGAGCAGCGGCGACCAATCATGTGCAAGCCCTGTAGGTCGGGGAGAGCAGAGCAGACTGAGGTAGACAGAAAAAGCTCATCAAACTGCACTATTGTAGCCGAAAATACTGCTTGAAAACTGGCTGAAGTTCTCTGACCAGACAGTCATACTCTCCTTGCAGTTTGCGGTTGGGAAGCGTGAAAACGCATGCCTAGGTGGACGCATAGTTTTAGGTGGATGAAGGCTTCTGTTTTCCATAGCAGTCTTCGGGTAAGAGGAGAACCCTCCCCTCTCCTCTGAGATGCTGTCTTTGTATCATCAGCCACTGATGGCCAGGGGTATGGGTGGGGCTCATTAGAAAATTCATACATCCGTGCATACTTGAGTAGGTGCAAGATTTAAAATCTCCTTCCAAACAATTCTAAGGCAATGGAAGTTTTTTTTTTTTTTTTGTGGGTTAAAAGCGACAATATACTATTTTGGGCAAAACATATTTGTTTTTGAGGTAGTTTTACGTGGTTTTAGAGCCACCGGAGTGCATCTTTAAAATATAATTTTCCACGAAAATAACGGTGTAGGTTGTTTTCTAACTATTAAGATATAAGGCTGTCAAAATATGCAGTTTGAAAGACTACAAACACAGACTCATGCAAGTTACATCATTGTTTTCAAAGAGTGTCCAGAGGGAAGCAGGCCAGTGGATTAGCCCCAGCTCTCAAAATGCGATCCAAGCTGTGATACATTTGTGTTGCTTTTCTCCTCTTTGGATCCTTCTTTTAGAAAGCGGAAGTTTGTCAGAAAACAGTAGGTGAGCTTTGAGAGGGGAACCACCATAATTGTGTTTGGTGATGTAGATAGTCCGAGACAACTGGGGATGTAGTCCACTAAGTGGTTTCACAAAAACTAAATATTTTTTATTATACAACAACCAACAACTTTAATTATGTGGAAATTTATCTTTTAAACTGACAAACATCACATGTGTAACTTGTGGCAAAAGTTGGTCCAGAGCTAAAGATAATTTCTTTCTTGCCATTCATTTCAAAGGAGTTTTTTTTTTTTTTTTTTTTTTTTTTAAAGTAAGGTCCCAAATGCAGAAGTAGAGGGGGTATGACTTAAACTCTCTAGTGTTTAAACTGATGTATTGTAGCATCATCTCACTTTGGCTCTTCAATAAAATTATTCTTCAGCTTAAAGACATTGTTTCACCCAGGAAAAAAAAAACAGCCAGGAAACTGCTCTTGCATCCCCCAGGCCACAATTGAACTCACATTCCTTTGTTAAAACCAGTCTAAGGAATTCACCCTAATGCATTTCCTGTTTTGACTTTATGGCCCATAAACGTTGGACATAGAACAGAACCCTGGAGTACGTCATATGGCCCACAAATATCCACAACTCTGGGACACGCCGGATTTAACCCGTGAATCTTTTAATCACATCCTTAAGACTCTTCCTCTTTTTCAGGACACCATGGGAAAAGCAAATGGACTCTTGATGCTTATTCTGGACAATCAATAATAGGTTTGAAATGTATTAATCCTTGATTTAAATATCTGCATGCTAAAATGTTTAAATTAATGTTTATTCTTGCATGTTAATTTAGAAGCACTGCTTATAAGTTGCATGGACACTGAAATAGGTTAGCTTAGTTTATACGTAAGGGTATAGAGGAATATTCCAGTATTAAAATGTGTATTAGATTTGCAAAGCGTATCTCAAATCATGTGACTGCCAGCAGCCAATCCTTGCTTGACAACAGCTCTCTCAAAGTTTCAGACAAAAGACTGTTTGTTTATTGGACTAAAGTTCATAAAGCCAGCCCACGAAGGAAGGCTATTGGTCGGAGCTCCTGTCAACCCGGAAGCCTGCGAAAGCTCAACTGAAGTTATAAAAAGAGGGGACCCCTCATTTTCGTTTTTTTTTTTTCCTCTCTTTTGTCTCTTGCCCACTGTTCTGTTCACTTCGTCTGTCCACAGCAGAGAACCACTGGAGAATAAAGGATTTCTCCCACGTGTTTCTTTTCAACGATCATACAGCAGATAACTCGTAACTCTGTGTATTTTAATGTTTTTTCTTTTTTCTTAAACGTCTGGGAATTGATTCCATTTTTACTTTGAGCTCAAATTGTAATTAGGAGTTAAAAACTCCATCCTAGACGTTTATTCTTATAACTGTTTCCTGTTGAACTTTCTGTAAAGCCACCGTTTTAATTTTAATTTAAATTTTAATCTTGACTTTATTTTTAATTTTTATATTGACCAACTTACACACTAGAAACTATTTTCATCTCCACTAGTCCGAAAATTCTTTTAATTTTGCTATTTGATCAAATCCTGGGGTAATGATTCTCGAATCCTCTCATGATGTCGTTGATCCACGGCCATTATGCAGCTGAAGAATTCGACAAGCCACGAAAAGGGAGACACTTCAGCTGGACTTCAGCCACTGGAATAAAACATCAAGAATCTCACCCTGCGACAACAGACTGCAAAGAGGCCCATCCTTGTTCAAATATTTGCTGGTCAAATATTCCGGTTTTCGGCATTTCTCCACATCTAAAGCTTCCCGGAGCAACGAAAGAACCTGCCATCAGGTGTGGTCACATAAGCTGCATCTTCCTTATCCATCTGCTGAATCAAATGTCTGAGATTTGAGAATCATTCAATATTTGATCAAATGCAGAATTAGAGCCATTAACATAACCTTTCTTTTCATTAAAATCCTGTTTTCATTTTCTTAAAGAGTAATCCAGAACTTTTTATATAATTAGTAAAACTTTCTCCATAAATTTGTGTTGTTTCCATAATCTTTATTAGAATAGATAAAATTAAATAGTCTTCTTACATTATGGAAGCCTTGTCTTCCCTTTATAAAGCCATTCTGATCTCGGTTAATAATATTTGGTAATATTTCTTGTAGTCGTCTTGCTAAAATTTTACAGATTATCTTAAGGTCAGCATTTAATAGGCTTATTGGTCTCATATTTTCACATTTATTAGAGGGTTTACCTGGTTTTGGCAACAGTATAATTAAGGCATTATTCATGTATGGTGGTAAATTACTATTTTGAAATGCTTCTAAAACCATTTCCAAAAATGGTTTTATTAATTTATTCTTAAATTTTTTATAGAGGTCAGCTGGAAGACCATCTGGTCCTGCACTTTTTCCTGATTTCATATTATCAATGGCTAGCCCAACTTCTTCTTGACTAATTTTAGACTCCAGTATCTCCCTGTTTTCATTTGGAATACACGGTATAGATAATCCGTCCAAAAACCCATTTAGTTTTGTTAAGTCAGTTTCATATTTTGTATCATATAATTTTTCATAATAATCTCTAAAGGCACTATTAATTTTTAAAGGGTCTACAACTGGCTGTCCGTTACTTATAATACTGGTAATTGGTGTTTTAAATTCTAATTGTTTAATCTGCCATGCCAATAATTTTCCTGATTTTTCACCTTGTTCATAAAAAGATTGCTTCAATCTAAGAAGACTCGAGGCAGCTCTATTCGCTGATTTTTTTGTCATATTCAGCTCTCAGAATCAGTAATTCATTCTCTAATTTTGGGTCACTTCCTGCATACACTTTTTCTTGAAGAATTTTTATTTTATGTTTCAATTGGACTCTCTCCTCTCGAGTCTTCTTAGATTTTGAACCTGTATAACTAATAATATGCCCCCTAATAAAAGCTTTGAAAGCCTCCCACTTTATACATGCTGATGTTTGTGTAGTATTGATATCAAAGAACTCATCTATCTGTTTTTCTATGTACTTAACAAATTCCTCATCCTGAAGCCATTTATGCTGAAATTGCCACCTACCTGTTTCCTTTGTCAATTTCTTATCTACATATATTAGACAGCAGGGTGCATGATCAGAGATCACAATATTATCATAGAAGCAGTTTTGAATCTTGGACCTTAATTCTGTGGAGATCAAAAAATAGTCAATACGTGAGAATGTCTTATAGATATTAGAATAACAAGAATAGGCTTTAACTTGTGGTTTCATTTCTCTCCATATATCTAGCAATCTCAATTCTTTCATAAAATGATTAATGATCATCCTGCATCCATTGTGCGTACAGTCCAGTCCTGTTGATCTATCTATACCGGGATTCAATGTACAATTAAAATCCCCTGCTATTATATGTTGCCCTGTAAGTGAAGATAAAATAAGAAATAAATTAGTAAAGAAATTTTGATCATCTATATTGGGACCGTATAAGTTCACCAGATTTATATTTTCTAATAACAAAGATCCTTGAATGATTAGATATCTTCCAAATTTGTCACCAATTACATTTTTCATTTGAAATGGGACTGATTTATGTATGAGAGTCATAACTCCCCTGGCTCGGGATGAAAATGAAGAGGTGAATACACTTCCTTGCCATCTTCTCCTAATTCTTTTTACATCCTCCTCTATTAGATGAGTTTCTTGTAAAAACAAAATTTTTGAACCTATGTCTTTTATTTTATTCATAACTTGTTTAAGTTTTTTTTTAAATTTTGTAGACCTCTGCAATTCCATGAAGTTAAATTAAGATTAACGCTTTGGTATATGATCAATAAGGAGTTTAAGATTACCTCGCAATGTAAACATGCACACACAGAGAAGCAAAAACATGAGTGGTTGAACATTAATCCTACAAACTACACACAAACACATTCTCCCTTCCCACATTCGTTGTAATCCCCCCAAAATCAAAAAAAAAATAAAAAATTCCATCTCCCGCTATAACCTTTGACTGCTCCACACCCGTGAGGATCAGTCAAACCACTCTTTCTTTCTCCTCTCAATCACCCTAACTCTACTGCTTTTAATGACATAACATTAACTCTCTTCTGTAGTTTTCCAACTTAACTCCAAAATTTTATAGCAACTTTGTACATCATAGGTTTGGTTTTTCTTTGTTTTTTTTAATATATAATACAATCTATATTTTGTAAACTTGCTATATGCTTCGGATCAGTCAGATGCCTGTGCAAGTGCTTAAATATTCTACCTTATATTTTGTTCATGCTTAGCTCCCACCAGTCTCTCTTCGATCTTCTTGATGAACTCCTGCGCCCCCTCAGGGGTCTTGAAGATGTGGGTTCTGCCCTTATACGTGACCAGCAGTCTTGCAGGATAAATCACTCCATGACGAATCCCAAGGTTGTGCAGCTCTTTACGGGCGGGGTCAAACTGTTTCCTTAATTGCTGGATTCCTGTGGCCAAATCTGGGTAGAACCGCACCTGTTGATCCTGGTATTGAATTTCTCCTTTGGCTCGCGCCGCGTTGGAGATCATCATCCTGTCTCTGTAGCTGAGGAACTTCATAATCAGCGTCCTCGGTGATGCCTTATTATCTTTCGGTGGGCCGATTCGGTGGGCGCTTTCCAGAACGACCGATGACTGCAGCTCCACGTTGTTCAGCGCTTCTGGAATCCACTTTTCCAAAAAGGAACATGGATCCAGACCCTCCATTCTCTCCGGGAGGCCCACCAGCCTCAGGTTGTTCCGTCTCGACCGGGATTCTAAATCCAGGACATTATCTTCCAGACGTTTATTTTTAATTCCAATGTGCGCACCTTTAAATGTAGGCCGGTGACGTCATCCTCAGCACTGGAAATTCGGAGCTCCACCTGCGAAACTCATTCCATACAGTCGCTTAACTCCTTTCTCATTCCTTCTATCACTGCTATAATCCCATCAAATTTAGAGGAAAAGTCTGCTCTCATTGAACTAATGGCAGCGAGCACCACACCTGTGCCGTCGCCAGCAGTCACCGCTCCGCCGCTAGCTTGTTCCGCCATATCTCGGGATTTTTCTGCTTCGTCACAGACGTGAAAGTCCGTTAACTTGGACTGTTTCGGCGGTTCAGTTTTTCCTCCACCTGATTTCCCAGCCTTAGGCTTTACCGGCATGTCCTCGCCCAAACGCTGGGATAGGTTTTGTTCCAATTGAGAGAGTTATTTGCCGATTTTTTTTTATTTTTAGGAGCAGAGTAGAGTGAAGCACGTCCTCCTACATGGCGGCCATAACCGGAAGTTGTTGTTTCCATAATCTGTTCAAATTGATCTAAATTCATTTCACAGTTAACCCTGGTTCTGCTGACATTCTGCTGACAAATGTTGACATTGTTAATTTATCATTTACAAGTTTAATTTTATGGTTAATGAAATCACTGCAATGCCTTTTAATCATCATTTCATTTAATAAATATGTGAAAATGAGAGAAGTTGTTGATAATTTATTTCATTCTGAGTCTGGTTTAAGTCCCCAGTATCGAATTCACTAAAATTTTGAGACTGATTACTAATTAACTTGAGTGATTAAACAGGTATAAAGTGAAATTAAAGATTAAGTTGCTTCTTAGAGAAAAAAGTTGATGCCCCACGAGTGTTATATTAATTCTTCCTGTGTGTATGAACCGAGAATTCATCTCAGGTTCCAGTTCATTAATAGAAATTAGATAATTTTTTTTTCCTGATCATAATTATTAATTCATATATTGTTACAGTATTTTGGTCCTGTTGATGAGGATGATGAGGATATTGACGATGGGTGATATCTATTGGTCACAACTTATTCAGTATGGGTTGGACATTGTTTTTTTTTATTTTGACCTTTGCAGTTGTTATATCGTACTTCGTGTACATTTTTCTTTTGTCTTGTCCTATTGTCTTGCTGGGTCAAAAATTGCTCATTTGGGTACAATATCAATAAAGCTGAGTTGAATTTGTGACCTTTGTCTTATAAATTCACATTTTTTTCTTTGTAATTTGGCCCTTGTTTTAAGTTAAAGATATACTGTGTGTACTATAATCAAACTCAGTATGTTGGAGTTAGGGATGCACGATAATAGATTTTTTTTTTTTTTGCCAATAACCGCTATGCACATTTTGCAAATAGTGTTTACCTATTTCCAATGCCAATTTGGTATATGTACACTCCTGATCAAAATCTCAAGATCAGGGGAAAAATGATAAGTATTTGCATTTCACTCTGGTGGCTCATACCAAGGTAAGTATAGCCTCAAATTGCAAAAAAGAAGAAACAGGAGCAAGAGACAAACATAGAGCGTAAACAATTTATCAAAAAAAGCACTTAAACTCAAACAGCCTGTTCATCATCTGATCAAACGTTTAAGACCATACCCCCCCCCCCCAAAAAAAATAATTCTAAAACAGAACTAAAAGTGTTAAAAAGGGCTCAGTATTGAGTAGCCCCACCATTATTGTTGAGCACTTCAAAAATTTGTTTAGGGATGCTTGATGCAAGTGTTTCCAGGTGGCTGGTGGGAACATTGCTCCATGTGGTGAAAATGGCTTCATGAAGGACATCCATGGTCTGGAACTGATGTCCGTTTTTGTAAACTTCCGTTGCCATCCATCCCCGAACCTTCTCAATGGGATTTAGATCAGGGGAAAACACAGGATGGTTCAAAAGAGCAATGTTTTTCTCCTGGATATGTTTGCTCAAAGCTGTGAGGCAAAGAAGAGACAAACTGTCAGTACAGACTGCTGAATATTATTGTGAAAAGGACTAAAGTATGGTTACCTTTGTGCTTGTCACCACTTTTCCTTCTTGCCTTGAGAGAGAGCAGTCACATTTTTCTTCCCTCCTCCCCTGCCTTCCTGACCTATTCCCAGCTTTTGCAATGTTGCGTTTTTGTCTGTGTTTAGTCGCTCTTCTTCTGCTGAATCTTAATCTAAACGGAAATTATGGATTTGGAAGCGGCTTAAATGTGCTATTGTCACTATTTTTCAACAAGAATTGGGCCAAGGGGGAGCCCAAGAATTGGAACCTACGAGAGACTCATGGACATTGGAATCCATGCGTCTATGGAAATATTATTGGCTATGATCTCAGGACTTCTATTTTTGGCTGTGGAGTTCCCTGATGCATCAGAAATTGAAGGAAGGTGAGAGAGCGGATCAAGCGGACCCAGCCAGCTCCTTCATCAAATTCGACCAGTTGGGGAGGGCACGAGTAGCGGCAAACAGTGAACTGAATGACAGTGATTCAGTGAAGGAATATATCTGAAGCCCTGTGCTCTCTATGGAAAAACAGTTTAAGCCTGCATATATAATGGAAGCACAGAATTACACGGGTGAGGACAAATTCTACTCTCTGAGTGCACTGTGCTGATTTGATTTGATTTGACCTTGTTTGCCCCGTGTTTACATTCCTCCTGACTGAGATTAGTGGAAGAACCGGCTCTTATGTCTACCCATACAATCAACAATCAGTTGTTGTCGTCAGCGGATTGGACTCTCAAGGACAATGCCCATGTGCCTTCTGCAAGCAAGAGAGAAGAGAGATAGACTCTGAACTCTGGACTTGTTTATATGTCACATGATTATAACATCTATCCACTGCCAGGAGGCGCCCTCTGCTGCTCACTAACAACTGTTACACTTACACTACACAATGACATGCAAATATACACACACTGCTCTCCCTCCCTCTGCTGTGTGATTGTCTACTAAATGTTTGCTAAATATGCATTGAGGGTTTTTTTTGCCTGCAATCAAAATTTCGCTTACCCATTAAGCGTCAATTTGATAAAACATGTTTTTTTCTCTCGCCTATTGTGTCATATCATTTCTTTTCTTTTTTTTTCTTTTCTTCTTTATGACTGGCGCCTAGCGGCTGCCCCGGCCTTGGATGCGCTCTGCAGAGCGTGCCCAAATGCCAAGTCACGTTTTGTTACCTTGTATTCATACATGTGTAATGACAATAAAGTTGAATCTCATCTCATCATCTCATCTCAAGATAAGGAGGGACTTAGCCTCCATTCAGCAGCTCATCTGGGATCTCCTTTGGCATCAGGCCACTGTCAACTACAGACCATCCTTGCTAGAATGTCTCGTGGCAACTAGCATACCAGCTGTCTCCTATGGTTGGCCAGGTTGATACTGTATATCCAGTTTAAGTTAGTCAATCTTGTTTAAAAGGGACCAAGCATTTGCAATAAAAGTCAGAGCAGTGGTTTACATTCAGTTTACCTTCTAGCCTCCATTACTGGGGCTGACCACTCGTGTAGCAGCCCATGTAGGCGCAGGTACTGTGCAAGTATTGGAAGGTACTCATTATGGGAACTTGGCATATTCTACCTTAGGGCTGTGCAATATGACCAAAATTTCATATCGCGATATAAGTAATCTTTTTTGACGAGAAAGATACATATCACGATATACATTTTCTGTAAATTCTATAGTTTATATATGCTAACCAATAAAAAGGACCATTTCTTTTTCTACATTTTAAGTTACATACTGGAAAAAATCAATTGTATAAATTCATCTGTCATTAATTTTATGCACTTTTTCCCTTTTAATTTTAAAGTGTTGTTATAAAATTGTTTTTTAATGTGCATTTGAGATTACTTCAACTTAATTCTTTATATGCACTGGGTTAATTAAAAATGTTTAGAAATCAAGTCACAGTAGCACAAAGCATTGTTTGAAGGAGCACTGAGCCATAGCATGGCTATGTTGATGATGATGTCATTCCTGTCATGATGCTGAGCACAGATGGAGAGCCGTGCTCATGCTTCAAGTTCATTTTGGTTATTTTCTGTAATTTCCCTACTTCTGTTGAGTATTTTATTTGAATGATGTTCTGGGTTTGCTCTTTGTTTCTGTTTGTTTTGAGTTGTCTGGTTATTGTATCTTAGTTTAATCGTTTTTATCATGCTTATTATTATTAGGCATTTTTGAATCTTCTTGTATTTCATATTATCTTCCTGTGTTTTGGTTTGTTCCTTCCCTGCCCTTGCCTTCAGCCCTCCTTGGTAACCTCGATATTCATTGATAGTGTAGTACAGTATTAGCACTTCTTGGTGTTTGTATTTCCCCTTGTCCTCACCTTGGCGGTTGTTATTATTTCCTCTGTGTATTTTGGTCTGTTTCTATTTTGGTATCATTTTATGTGTGTAGTCAGTTACCCTTTTGTTTCTCATTTGCTTTTATTTTGACAGTTGTCCTTGTTTACTTCCATCTAAAGTTGTGTTTGTGGGCTGTCACAGCTGTAACTGGTTGAGTCTGATTATCCTCATTCTTGTACCCACACCTGTGATCATTTGTGTATTATTCCTTTTTGCCTATTTAAGGACCGCTGCTCTGCTTCTCGGCACAGTGTCCTTCTCAGTGTTCTGACGGGAGTCCCCCATCTTAGCTGTAGGCTATTCTCCTGTACTTTTCTCTTTTCTCCAGACGTGTGTTCCACGACTGTGCCAGCATTTCCACATGCCTTTTCCCTCTGGATTTTTCTACCCGTTCCTGTTTCTGTAAGTTTTGTGCTTTTGTAATTTTGTGTTTTCATTAAAGGTTTTTGCAAACTCACAGTTCAATGCTTGGGTCTTTGTCCTGCCCTGAGAGGCGATTTATGACAGAAGGATGCTGCCAGTGTGGACCCAGCTGCTGTGATGTGAGTTTGCCCTTTTTACTTTTTTCCCCTTCCTCCTTTGTATTTTTTGCTAGTCCGTTTCTGCTATTATGTCAGCAGACATAAACTCAGCAGGCAGATGTTGGTACCCAATGAGCCTGGGGTGGAAGCTCTGCCAAGCACTGATGGAAATTGATGGACTTATTTGTATGGCTTTCTTGTCTCCCACCCCAAAATCCGCTCTTTAGTACCTGGGTCTTGCGGAGGCGGCTGCTCACCGGTGTCCTCAGCTCGTGGAGCATGCTGAAGGGGTGGAGAGGTGTTTCCTGGTGGCAGACCTACAGTGGGAGAACCATGGGATGGTGAGGAGTTCCACCAACAAGCCTAGGTCTGCACCAATGTGGAAGCATCCCCAGGCCTCAGTACCATCAGCTCCTTGCCAGTCTCCAGCTCCATTCCCGGCTCCGCCAGCCCCACAGCCATTCCGTGGGCTGAGGTCAGGTACCCCACCTGTGCTGAGGTCTGAGCCAACAAGTAAGAGTCCCCTGACTCCGACATCTCAGCCACCTCGCCATGAGCCCATGTCTCTGCCTCCTCATCAGATGACCTCCACAGTCCCTGGAGGAGCCTCGCCTGGACCAGCAGCAGCAACCACCAGTCCCCGGGAACTAAGGCAAGTACCTTTTCATTTTTTTACCATCCAAGAATGAAGTGTCTTGTCTTATTTCCAGAGGGGGGCTCAGCAGCAGTTTTCCACCTCTGCTGATCTCTCACCGCTGACTGTTGTCAAAACCTCATCCTCACCTGCTTCTCCTGTGTCCCTTTTTTCTTCTTCTGTGTGTCCGCTGGTCCTGGGAGAAAGCCATCAGATGATGGAGGGGCCTGTGGTTCCGGAGAGCCCTGGTTCAGTCCTGCAGTCACATCCTGAATGTGAGGAAAGCGTCCCCTGTGTCCTGAAGCCTGAGCCAACAAGAGAGTGTCCCCTGATTTGAGCATTGCAGCACTTGACGCCTTTGGTGAGACGATCCCCAGATTCAGCCATCACATCTGGGGGTCCACCAGCATCAACCACCATGTCTGGGGTTCCTCCAGCTGCACCCACCATCATGCCTCCTGCAAGGGCTACCACAGCAGTCGCCAGAATCCCGGATGGTGGTGGAGCTCGAGCCAAGGCAAGTACTCTGTTCTATTTCTACACTGTCAGTTCTAGAGAAATCTTGTCTTGCTCATAATGGGGAGAATCAGTTGCAGATGCCCTCTGTTCCTGAGTTCTCCTCACCAGGCTCCACTGCTGCCAGTAACTGTGTTCCGGTGTCTGTCCCTTCCTCCCCATCTGAGGTGGCCATGTCGGGGATGGATCCCCAGGCGAGTGGATTCATGACACCCCACCCTGAATTGCTGGAGTCCTGGATGGCGGGGGAGCTCGAGCTAAAGCAAGTCCTCTTTTTTGTCTTCACTATGTCGGTATTAGAGAGGTCCTGTTTTGCTCTTGGTGGGGAGAGTCAATTGTATCTGCCATCTGCTTCTGAGCTTTCCTTGTCGGGCTCCACTGCTGCCAATAATGTTGACCCTGTGTCTGTCTCTTTTCTCTTGTCCAAGTCCTTGTCTGGTTCCACCGATGGTCATCATCCTTCGCCTGAGGTCACCGAGGGTCATCAGTCTGCTTTGTTGGAGGTCACGGAGGGTCCTCTGCCTTCGCCTGAGGTCACGGAGGGTCCTCCGCCTTTGCCTGAGGTTGCCGAGGGTCATCCATTTTCACCTAAGGTCATCAAGGGTTGCCAACCTTTGCCTGAGGTCGACGAGGGTCATCCATCTTCTTCTGAGGTCGCCGAAGGTCATCCTTCTTTGCCTAAGGTGGCCGAAGGTCATCCGTCTTCACCAGAGGTCAATGAAGATCATCCATCGTCGCCTGAGGTCGCCGAAGGTCATCCATCTTTTTTTGGGCTCTCTTTGTCACCTAGTTTCCCTGCTGATCAGTCATCTTCATCGTCTGGTTTTCTCGCTGGTCAGACATCCTCTTCGTCTGGTTTCTCCACTGATCAGTCATCCTCATCATCTGGTTTCCTCGCTAGTCAGCCGCCACCACCATCTGGGTTCGTTGTTGGCCAGCAATCATCGTCGGGAGTCAATTCCCTGCAGCTACTGTTCCATCTGATCAACGTCGCAATCCCTGCGGTCCGTAGAGGGCACGGGCTCCAGCTACCACCTCCAGGAGGGGGTGCGTCGTGCCCCATGGCCTGTTGGTTCAGGGATACTGGGCAACCACCCAACGGACTACGCCCTTTGTTGAGGTGGCTTAGGAACTATGGGAGGCCAAAAGATTTATCCCACTGTGTAATCTAGTGGATTTGAGACTTTTGCAGACCACCTGAACTGCCTTTTCTTTTCACCTGGTGGTCCGAGAGTTCTGTCATCACCTTATCTATCCTGTTCTGTGGGTCTTGAGCAAACTTTTTGCTTGGTTCATCCGAGCCTGGTTTACCCCACCACCCCCCCGGGTTGGGTTACATACCTGCCAACTTGTGCCAACATGTAAAGCAAAAAACATGTTATAATTCCTTTGAGGGCCTGGTCCTCAGTATTGGGCACTTTAGCAATTTTAGGTTAAACCCAATTTTATTTGCCATAGTTTATCGTCCCCCATCAACCTACTCAGAATTTTTATCCGAATTTGCTGATTTCTTAGCTGATTTAGTGCTGAAATCTGATAGAATAATTATAGTAGGGGACTTTAATATACATGTGGATGTAGATAGTGACTGCCTTAATGTGGCATTTAATTCAATATTAGACTCGATTGGGTTTTCTCAGAAAGTAGGAAATTCTACTCATTACCTCCACCATACATTGGACCTTGTTTTGACATATGGCATAGAAATAGAAAATCTTGTAGTGTCTCCTCATAACCCTGTACTGTCAGACCATTGTCTGTTAACCTTTGATTTTACTATTTCTGACTATTTGGCTCCTAAAGAAAAATATTATCACAGTAGATGCCTCTCAGATGATGCTGTTTCCAAATTTATGCAGATTGTTTCCTCTATGCCATGTGTCAACACAACGGAAATAAGCTATAGACAGCTTGCTCCTTCTGTAATTGATAACATGGTGGATAGTGTTTCAGCTTCTCTGCATCAGACTCTAGACTTGGTGGCCCCCTTAAAAAAGAAAAAGTCTAATCAGAGATTTCTAACTCCTTGGTTCAACACAGAAACTCGTACCTTAAAACAGAAGACTCGTCAATTAGAAAGAAAATGGCGCTCTACTAATTTAGATGAAATCTATTTAGCTTGGAGAAATCATCTTTTAATTTATAAAAAATCTCTTAGAAAAGCTAGAACGAGTTATTACTCTGCATTAATAGAAGAGAACAAGAATAATCCCAGGTTTCTTTTCAGTACTGTGGCCAGGTTGACAAAGAGTCAGGACTCTGTCAATCCTAGCATTCCCTTAGAGCTTACTAGTCAGGACTTTATGAACTTTTTCAATAATAAAATTTCATCCATCAGAGATAAAATCAATCAGATTCTTCCCACAGTTAACTTAAATACTGTAACTACTACAACTCCTTCTACTGATGTCTGTCTTGATGAGTTTACTCCAATCGACCTTTGTGAGTTAGACAAAATAGTTTCCTCATCCAAACCTTCAACTTGTCTTTTAGACCCTATTCCTACCAGGTTATTTAAAGAAGTCTTCCCACTTATTGGTAGCTTTATTCTTCATATAATCAATTCTTCATTAACTTTAGGCCATGTACCACAGGCTTTTAAAACGGCTGTAATTAAACCCTTACTCAAAAAGCCAACGCTAGATCCAGGAGCTTTAGCTAACTATAGACCAATCTCTAATCTCCCTTTCATTTCAAAAATCTTAGAAAGAGTTGTTGCTACGCAATTATTTGACCACCTGCAGGGAAATGGTTTACTTGAAGAGTTTCAATCTGGGTTTAGAATCCATCATAGTACTGAAACAGCCTTAGCGAAGGTCACTAACGACCTCCTCATTGCATCTGATAATGGACTAGTTTTTGTACTTGTCCTTTTAGACCTTAGTGCAGCTTTTGATACTATCGATCATAATATTCCACTTGATAGATTAGAACACTATGTTGGACTTAATGGAACTTCGTTGCAATGGTTTAGATCTTATTTATCTGATAGGTTCCAGTTTGTTCATGTAAATAATGAGTTTTCTTTCAACTCAAAGCTTAGTCATGGAGTTCCACAGGGATCTGTGCTAGGCCCTACTCTTTTTAGTTTATATATGCTTCCGTTAGGCAACATTATTAGAAAGCACTGTATACATTTTCATTGTTATGCAGATGACACACAATTATACCTGTCAATGAAGCCAGATGATAGTAATCAATTAGCCAAGTTAGAAGCCTGTCTTAAGGAAATCAAAGCTTGGATGACTTGTAATTTCCTGCTATTAAATTCAGATAAGACTGAAGTCATTCTTGTTGGTCCAAAAAACCTTAGAAATTCCTTTCCAATTCAAACTTTCAGTTTGGATGCGGTTACTCTTTCTCTTAATAGCTCTGTGAGGAACCTTGGAGTTATTTTTGATCAGGATTTGTCCTTCAATTCACATATTAAATTTGTTTCTAAAACTGCCTTCTATCATTTGCGTAATATTGCCAAGATTAGGAGCATCTTGTCTCAGAGTGATGCTGAGAAACTGATCCACGCTTTTGTTAGCTCGAGATTAGATTATTGTAATTCTTTATTATCAGGCTGTCCTAAAACATCTTTAAAAAGTCTTCAGCTGATCCAAAATGCTGTAGCAAGAGTTTTAACAGGTACTAGAAAGAGAGATCATATCTCTCCGGTTCTGGCCTCCCTTCATTGGCTTCCCATAGAGTTTAGAATTAAGTTTAAAATCCTTCTTCTTACTTACAAAGCTCTAAACAATCAGGCTCCTTTTTATTTAAAAGATCTGATACTACCGTATTATCCTAACAGAGCACTACGCTCCCAAAATGCAGGATTACTTGTAATACCTAGAATCTCCAAAAGTACAATGGGAGGCAGAGCCTTCAGTTGTCAAGCTCCTCTCCTGTGGAATCAGCTGCCAATCTGGATTCGGGAGTCAGACTCGATCTCTGTTTTTAAGAATAGGGCTAAAACCTTCCTTTTTGATATAGCCTACAATTAGGGAGGGATCATGTGTTTCTGAACCCTCCCTTAGTTATGCTGCTAATAGGTTTAGTCAGCTGGGGGACCTCCAGTAATGCACTGGGCCTCACTCCTTTCCTCACTCTCTATGAAATATTTTTTTTTGCTGGTCATTAACATCTGTTTGTTCTCTCCCATAGATTGAGTCCCCATCGTGCTGTTTGCTCTCTACATGTCTGTTCTTTTCTTCTTCTCTATCCCCTCACCCCCCAGCCAGTCGCAGCAGATGACTGCCCCTCCCTGAGCCTGGTTCTGTTGGAGGTTTCTTCCTGTTAAAAGGGAGTTTTTCCTCTCCACCGTCGCCAAGTGCTTGCTCACAGGGGATCGCCTGATTGCTGGGGTCTTTCTGCAACTGTGGGGGTCCCCCCTACAGTTGATAGTGCTATGAGATGACTGTTGTTGTGAAATGGCGCTATATAAATAAAGTTGAATTGAATTGAATTGAATCATAGTCATCATAGGTGTCCTCGAGTCCAAGCATTCAGAAGATATGCCGTCCCTCGATGCTGAGGCAGTGGGTTAGCATGGCCTTTAGCTTAGCATCACTAGCATGTCTCAGGCCATAGTGCCATGATAGTGCTATGAGATGACTGTTGTTGTAAAATGGCGCTATATAAATAAAGTTGAATTGAATTGAATTGAATTGAACTTTTCAAACCTGAAAAGCCTAGTAGCTAGCCGGGGTCCAGGGGCCGATGCTAATGCTAATAATGCTAATGCTAATAATAATAATGCTAATATTTGCCAAACAAATATTAGCATTAAATCTAGTTAAATGTAGCTGACAACCTCATATTTCTTCAACTTTCAAACCTGAAAAGCCTAGTAGCTAGCCAGGGTCCAGGGGCCGCAGGCCCCGGTAGGTCCAGGACAAAGTCCTGGTGGGGGGTTCAGGGGGGCAAAGCCCCCCGATGCCAAACAAATATTAGCATTAAATCAAATTAGAATGTAGCTAACAACCTCATATTTCTTCAACTTTCAAACCTGAAAAGCCTAGTAGCTAGCCGGGGTCCAGGGGCCGCAGTGTCAAACAAATATTAGCATTTGACATAGAAGTCACATATTAATTATATTAAAGGTAAAATATCTAAATCAATTGCAATACTACACAGAGTGAAATATTTGCTGAATCAACAACCCACATTATATACTTTGTATCATTCATTAATACTCCCATACATGACATATTGTACTGAAGTATGGGGAAATACATATAAAACAAACATATATCCAGTCTTTATGCTTCAGAAGAGAGCTATTAGAATAATAAACAAAGCTGCTTACAGGGAACCAACAAACCCACTTTTTCTTAAATTAAACGCTCTCAAGTTGAAAGATCTGGTTGACTTTAAAACTGCAGTAATAATGTTTAAAGCTAAGAATCTATCACTGCCCACAAATATCCAAAAGCTGTTCCAAATAAGGGAGAAACAATATCATTTCAGAGGAACATGTATATTTCACAAACTTTCAGTGAGAACTACCACCAAGCAACACTGTGTTTCAGTGCAAGGAGTCAGATTATGGAACGATTTTGGACCTGAATTAAAATCATGTACAACGCTTGGACAATTTAAACAAAAACTAAAGGAAGAAATATTCCAAACATATATACAAGATGACATGTAAAATCACATAAGGATTGTCATATCCAGTCTGTGTTGTGTTGTTGCTTAGGTTTTTTTTGTCACATTTTGTCTTAGCTTTGTTCTGAATTGTAATCGCTCTTGTTTTGTTTTTCTTTTGAATTCTTGGATGGAATATGAGTGGGCAATATAAGCTGCGGCTTCAGCCATCACCCATTTCAGATAACTTATGTTGAACTGTATAATCAGAGGAGTTATTGTTTAATTTGACCTTGTTGGATTTTTTTGCCTTTGTTATATTATTCTGTTTCTTTTTAATATTTACTTTTAATCTATCCGAAATAAAGATTCATTCATTCATTAAATTTGCATTCAAAAGACTATCTTAACACTGCATAGAACTTTGAATAGGCCAGATGTGATGTATTATAAATACTAGAAAAGCACTCGGACAGCGCAGACCTCCGCCAAGCGCCACAGTTCCCCCCATACAGTGTTTAACATCATAAATAAAATACGGTATTGAAAATGGCCCTATCTCGCAATGTTAAAAAAAAAAGAATCCTTTAAAAAATTCCTGGATCCAGACGGTGATCCAGATCACCACCAAAATCTAATCATCTGTAGGATACCCCATTTCTGACAATCTGTGAAAATTTCATGAAAATCCATCCATAACTTTTTGAGTTATCTTGCTAACAAACAAACAGACAAACCGATGCTGATGATCACATAACCTCCGTTGCGGAGGTAACTAGAAGACTAGAAATATCAGCAGGGTATACTCGCACTGTTTAACAGACACGCACGTAAAAGACGGCAAAATCGCTCTGATATTTTATGTGTTTACATGATACACCAAGCATGACAAGGCTTGCAATTACACAGCACATGTTCTTCAGAATCTTAGGCATTATATAAAATGTATCCTCCCTTTAGATGTTGAAACCATGGTCCATTTGCCAGGGTTGAAGTGCACTCGTGTGAACGTCTGCAGCAGTTTACATCGTGTTTACATCTCGCCATGTACGCCTCTCCGGGATTTTGCGCGAGAATAGAAACCTCAATAGCGATAGCGTTAGCTTAGCAAACCACGAAAAGAAACGCTACTGACGCTACTATGTTCTAAATTTAGATATGATTCCTAGCAATCTCGTGTTTGGAATTGCTTTCGTGTTTTTTTTACGATTTAAAGTTTTTGACTGAATTTTTAGTGAAAAACCGTAATTTTGATTAATAAAGCCGTAACCCAGAATGGGGTCTTGAAAACCGGAACCATTACGGCAAAACCGGAGTAGTTGGCAGGTATGGGGTTATCATTCTATTCCTGTTGGGGTTTTTTTGTGTTTCCTTTTTCTTTTTTTGATGTTACCTTGGGATGTCTGGATCCCACCCCTTGAGGGAGGGGACCTGTCACGATGTTGAGCGTGAGTGGAGAGCCGTGCTTATGCTTCAAGTTCATTTTGATTATTTTCTGTAATTTCCCTAATTCTGTTGAGTATTTTATTTTTAGGATGTTCTGAGTTTGGGTTTTGTTTGTTTGTTTTGAGTTGTCTGGTTATTGTATCTTAGTTTGGTCATTATTATTTTGTTTATTATTAGATATTTTTGAATCTTCTTGTATTTCATGCTATCTTCCTGTGTTTTGATTTGTTCCTTCTCTGCCCTTGCCTTCAGTCCTCCTTGTGTAACCTCAGTATTCATTTATAGTGTAGTATTAGCACTTCTTGGGTTTAGTATTTCTTCTTGTCCTCGCCTTGGCAGTTGTTATTATTTACTCTTTGTGTATTCTGGTTTGTTTTTATTTCAATATCATTTTATGTGTGTAGTCAGTTACCCTTTTGTTTCTCATATGCTTTTATTTTAACAGTTGACCTTGTTTACTTCCATTGTTTCAAATTCTGTTCGTGGGCTGTCACAGCTGTCACTGGTTGAGTCTGATTATCCTCAATCTTGCACCCACACCTGTGATTATTTGTGCAATATTTCTTTTTGCCTATTTAAAGACCACTACTCTGCTTCTCAGCACAGCGTCTTTCTCAGTTTTCTGATGGGAGTTCCCCATCTTAGCTGTAAGCTATTATCCTGTACTTCCCCATTTTCGCCAGACGTGTGTTCCATGACTGCGCCAGCATTTCCACACACCTTTTTCCTCTGGATTTTCTACTCGTTCCTGTTTCTGTAAGTTTTGTGCTTTTGTGTTATTTCGTGTTTTCATTTAACGTTTTTGCAAACTCACAGGTCAGCGCTTGGGTCTTCATCCCGCCCTGAGAGGTGATTTATGACAATTCCCTCGTGCCGCCAGCAAAGCATCACTCCGATAAATAATTTTAAATGCTTTATTGGCAGATACAGTGGATATAAAAAGTCTACACACCCCTGTTCAAATGCCAGGTTTTTGTGATGTAAAAAAAATGAGACCAAGAAAAATAATTTCAAAACTTTTTCCACCATTAATGTGACCTATACCCTGTACAACCCAATTGGAAAACAAACTGAAATCTTTTAAGTGGAAAAAAAAACAAACAAAAAACTTACAATAACCTGTTAGCATAAATATGCACTATGGCGCATATTTAGGGTGCATATATGGCATGCTTGTATGGTACGCATTTTCTCCCACATGTATTTAGTAGGCATGATGGTGCATACTCTACAGACTTCAAACGTCCAAAAGGACATGCCCCGGCAGAGACCTCGGCAGGTGTGAAGTGGTTTCTGGAGAGACGGGAAGTCAGAGACAATGTCCCAGCAGGAGCCCCCGAGGCGAAAGAGACAATAGAGATGCCAACGAGCCTCGGAGGCTATATGTTACTGAAGGACTGTGGGTTCATATGTTTACTGAAGGACTGTGGGTTGAACACCCCCCCGCGAGACGGGGGGAGACCAGAGGCTGCGGCACCGGATCCACTGACAGCAGCAGCGGCAGAGGCCAGGAGAAGCGGGGCGGACAACGCCCTCTGTTTCTACCATCGGCGCTTCGCCGAGAAAGCGCGCAGATGCGTTCCACCGTGCCGGTACCAGCGCCAGGGAAACGCCAAGACCGGGAGCTGGTAGCAGCTGCGACTCTCGGCACGAAGAACAAGCTGCTTTTCATGACGGACGCGAATTCAGGGAAGGAATTCCTGGTGGACACAGGCTCCCAGCTAAGTTTTGTCAAGCCTACCTACGCGGACACGCTGGCGCCTGCCAGCGGACCCCTGGTGTTAGCGGCGAACGGCTCCACGATCAAAACCTATGGGGAGAAGACGCTTCTCCTGTCCCTCCACGGGCGCACCTTCGAGTGGACCTTCGTTGTAGCTGCAGTTAACAACAACATGCTAGGTGCTGACTTTCTATGCTCAAACAGTTTGTTAGTTGATCTTGCTAATAGACGTATTGTAAATGCACTGTCTTTCTACTCTATCTCCTGCACAGCTCGGGTGGCCCTGCCTTCTGCACATCCCAATGTCACAGCTGCGGGTGGTAAGTTTCATGCATTACTCAACCAGTTCCCGACACTCATGGTCCCAACATTTTCAGCGTCAGTTGCCAAACACGGGGTCGAGCATTTCATAACTACCTCTGGCCCCCCTGTTTTTGCAAAAGCTCGGCGTTTGGATCCAGCTAAACTGGCCATCGCGCGCGAGGAATTCGCCAACTTGGAAAAACTGGGCATTGTTAGGCGCTCGAACAGCTCTTGGTCGTCACCCCTGCACATGGTGCCCAAGGCTGACGGCTCGTGGCACCCTTGCGGTGATTTCCGCAGATTAAATAATGCTTCAGCACACGACCGCTATCCGATTCCGCACATCCAGTATTTTGCCGCACATTTGGCGGGGGCGCGCATCTTTTCCAAAATAGATTTGGTGCGCGGTTATCACCAAGTTCCAGTCCGCGCGCAGGACATACCCAAAACGGCAGTTATAACCCCTTTCGGGCTTTTCGAGTTTTTGCGCATGCCTTTCGGCCTCAAAGGCGCCGCGCAGACGTTCCAACGCATGATGGATGCAGTGCTGCGCGGCCTCCCTTTCGTATTCGCTTATTTGGATGATATTTTGGTAGCCAGTGCATCCGAAGCCAAGCACGAATGCCACCTCACAGCCGTTTTTCAGAGGCTGACAGAGCACAGGCTGATCATTAACCCAGCGAAGTGCCAATTCGGGGTAGCGCAAATCGATTTTTTGGGACACCGCGTGTCTCCAGAGGGTGCAGTCCCGCTGCCGGATAAAGTGCGCGCGATAATGGATTTCCTCCAACCGCAGACAGTTAAGGCGCTGCAAGAATTTTTGGGGATGGTCAATTTTTATAATCATTTTCTCCCCAACGCAGCACGGCTCATGCACCCATTGTACGCGGCATTAAAGAAGCAAAAACCTGCATCTAAGGTTGAGTGGTCCCCGGACCGGGAGCGCGCTTTCTCACAGGTCAAATCGGCCCTCGCGAACGCTGCGTTATTGGCACACCCAGTGCCAGCAGCTCGCATGGCGCTAACCACGGACGCCTCCAAACGTGGCAGTGGGAGCGGTGGTCGAGCAACTGGTAGCAGGGAGCTGGCAACCACTTGCGTTTTTCAGCAAAATATTGCGCGATAATGAGCGTAAATACAATGCATTTGATAGGGAGCTTTTAGCCCTGCATTTGGCCATCCACCACTTCCAGTTCTGGTTGGAAGGGCGCCGTTTCACCGCGTTTGTGGACCATAAACCATTAACTTTTGCAATGGCTAAGATTTCAGAGCCTTGGTCGGGCCGACAACAGAGACAGCTGGCCGCAATTTCGGAGTTTACCACCGACATTCAACACGTGGCGGGTAAACACAATGTAGTGGCAGATTGTCTCTCGCGTGCAGTTGCAATGCCAGGCCCCCAGGGGGCAGACGTGGCGGCTGTAGACTCGGGCCAGGCTTGCGGCGCGGAAGCGCTCACAGCCCCGGTCTGCGTTGGGTTAGATTATGCAGCCATGGCCGCTGAGCAGGTTAACGATGCGGACGTGCGCGCGCTCCAGTCTGGGCCAACAGGGCTAAGGCTGGAGCACAGGGTGCATCAAAGAGGTATGCCCCCCCTAATCTGCGATATCTCCACGGGGCGCCCCCGCCCCGTGGTCCCGGCTGCGTGGCGTCGTCGTGTTTTTGACTTAATACATTCGCTGGCACACCCGGGCGTTCGCGCGTCGATCAAAATGGTGGGAGAGAAGTTTGTTTGGCCGGGGCTGCGTAAACAGGTCAAAGCATGGGCTGCAGCCTGCGCAGCGTGTCAAAGAGCAAAGGTACGCAAGCACACGCGAGCCCCTCTAGAACCTTTTCACATCCCAGCCAAACGCTTTGACCATGTGCATATCGACTTAGTGGGACCCCTCCCGCTGTCACAGGGGTTCACACACCTTCTAACTATGGTGGACCGCACTACGCGCTGGCCAGAGGCGATTCCCCTGGCGTCAACCACAGCAGCAGACGTTGCACGTGCTTTTTTAACGGCTTGGGTCGCGCGCTTTGGAGTCCCATCAGACATAACGTCTGACAGAGGACCCCAGTTTGTTTCCGAGCTCTGGTCGTCCATGGCACTCAGCCTGGGGGTGAAAATTCATCGCACAACTGCGTATAACCCCCAGGCCAACGGTTTGTGCGAACGCTTTCACCGGTCATTGAAAGCAGCCCTCAGAGCGGCTCTCATGGACACAAATTGGGTTGATAAGCTTCCATGGGTTTTATTAGGGTTGCATTCAGCACCTAAAGAAGATTTGCAAGCCTCTCCGGCCAAACTTGTCTTCGCCCAACCTCTCCGGTTACCGGGAGAATTCCTTCCTGAGAACCCCGCACCAGATCGCCCCCCCGCTCAGCTGCTGCAGGGCGGCGCGGGGTCACACACCCTCCCTGGTCCAGTTCATCACAGTTTTCCACGCGTTTTTGTGCCTAAAGCCTCAAAGAATGCAGAATTCGTCTTTGTTAGACACGACGCACAGAGGTTAGGTTTAAGACCACCTTACGATGGACCGTTCAGAGTGTTAGAAACCGGGGAAAAGCATTTTTTGCTCGATTTGGGAGACAGGAGGGAATTAGTCTGCATTAACAGACTCAAACCTGCTTTTGTGTTAGCTGATGAACAGGTACAGTTGGCCAGGGCCCCCCGCCGCGGCAGGCCGCCGGGGAGACACTCTGCTAAGCTTTCACAATGATGTGCTAATGACTCTGATCCACAGATGCAAGAGACAGCCACAGGCAGAGCGAGACCTGCTCACAGCAGATATGGCAGGGAGTTGAAGCCCAGGCAGTTGGATGTATGATCTGTTGTGCCAATTTTTTTTTCTCGTTCTGTGTGATATGTCATGATTCTATGCATTTGAGGTGTAACTTGTCCTTATTTAGACGTTTGGGGGGGGGGGGGTTATATGACGCATATTTAGGGCGCATATATGGCATGCTTGTATGGTACGCATTTTCTCCCACATGTATTTAGTAGGCATGACGGTGCATACTTTACAGACTTCAAACGTCCAAAAGGACATGCCCCGGCAGAGACCTTGGCAGGTGTGAAGTGGTTTCTGGAGAGACGGGAAGTCAGAGACAATGTCCCAGCAGGAGCCCCCGAGGCGAAAGAGACAATAGAGACGCCAACGAGCCTCGGAGGCTATATGTTACTGAAGGACTGTGAGTTCATATGTTTACTGAAGGACTGTGGGTTGAAGGTGTGATATTTGATGTGGGGGGTTTTGTGTCTCTGGGGGTATAAGAGCTGTGAGGAAAGATTGTCCTGTCTCTTTTGTTGAGATACTTGCTGTTAGAGGATGAGACTCCAAATAAACCTTTCCTGAGAAATAAACTCAGTCTCGTTTGTGAAGGCATCCTCTACAGCACACCCTTAAACTAATAGATTATTGCTGCACCTTTGGCTTTTATTACAGCACTCAGTCTTTTTGGGTAAGAGTGTTTCAACGTGGCACATCTTGATGTGGCAATATTTGCCCACTCTTCTTTGCAAAAATGCTCCAAATCTGTCAGATTGCGAGGGCATCTCCTGTGCACAGCCCTCTTCAGATCACCCTACAGATGTTCGATCGGATTCAAGTCTGGACTCTGGCTGGGCCATTACAAAACCTTAATGTTCTTCTGGTGAAGCCATTTTTTTGTTGATTTGGATGTGTGCTTTGGGTCATTGTCATACTGAAAGATGAAGTTCCTCTTCACCTTCAGCATTCTAGCAGAAGCCTGAAGGTTTTGTGCCAATGTGGCACACCTAAAGGAATGTGACTACAATAGTAATTTGGAAGTGATGATTTGACTAAATATTTTCAGAATTATTACCTCCACCAAGGAGGTTATGTTTTTACCAAGGTTTGTCTGTTTGTCTGTCTGTCTGTTACCAACATAACTCAAAAAGTTATGAACGGATTTGGACAAAATTTTCAGAACAAGTCCGAAATGGGACAAGGAATAAATGATTAGATTTTGGTGATGATCTGAGAGTGCATACCTCCACCAAGGGCTTTCTTTGTATTTGTGCAGCAGGACTACACAAAAACTACTGCATGGATTTGGATGAAATTTTCACCAGAGGTGCTTCTTGGGCTAGAGAGGAACCCATTATATTTTGCTGATGATCTGAGAATGCATACCTCAGCCAAGGCTCTTATCTTCTCACAGTGTGTTAGTCAACAATACTCCAAAACTGATGGACAGACTTTGATGCAATTTTCACCACAAGTGGCTATAGGCCTACACACAAACCCATTACATTTTGGAGGCGTTCCATGACAAACGGAAGGAGCCTTGGCAGAGGTATGCGCTCTGAGTGCTTTTCTAGTTATCCTTGAAATATCTATATTTATGTGGAAAAAATGTAGGAGGTAACACAAAACAAAACTCCCATATAGAGTAAATTTTCTGGTGTTAATCTAAGGTCTGTTTTATTAAGAGTGCAGGTTCAGTAAGGCGAAATGTTTGTGCTAGCTCTGGATGCTCGCAGGGGTTCATACGGGCGCATGAACGCAGCGCCCCTCAGACACAGGCTGGAGATACGCAAAGAAACATCACGTCTTCATTGTTCCTGATTTCATCTGCTTTATACAGGTCGGTAGACCATGAGTAGGTCACAAATATAGTGCTGTCTACGTTTACGTCACCAATCTGATGAATGCACAGAACGACGCGCCAAGGTATCAAAAAATTATGATTTCAATGCATTTCTATGGCAATTTTAGCTACATTCAAACAAAGAAAATGTCAAAATTGTGTGCAACTGTCATGTTCGGGGTCGTTCACCCCATCCATGACCTGTGGCTGTAGGTTTTGTTTACGTCTTATTAATTCCAGCTGGCAGATTGAGCCTTGCTCTCCGCTAGTCCTACAGCCACGCCTCCTCCTCTCACCAGATATTCACCAACTGTATGGTTCAACACACACACACACACACACACACACACACACACACACACACACACACACACACACACACACACAATTTCAATCAGTCATGCACCTACTTGCCACATGGCTGTGTCCACTTGCCTTTGTTAGGGTTTTGTGTACTAATAGGGAGGCAGCGTGACCAGTCAGTGTGGCAGCTTAAAGTCAACTTTGGACATCCAGGCTTGTGACTGTTGATTTTCCCCTGGACTAAACTGTGTAGTTACTTCAGAGCCTTTCTGCTCCTATGCATATGTAAGTCCTTTATTTTTGCCTTTCCCTCTGCTCCTGTTTTGTCTAGAGTGCGTTTGGCGTTCTCCCCTGCCAACGAAGCTTGAAGCCAGTTGTCTGTGCTGTTATTGGTGACTGTGATATGGATCTTGTGTACATTCTCCCATTATCAATAAACACATTACTTACACTGCGTTTTGGGCTTGCTGCCAATTTCTATACCACAGTTGTGGAAAACATCTTGTGTGGTACCTGTACCAAAGACTTCCCACCCCAAAGATCTCAACAGCTACAGACCAGTGGCCCTGACGTCCCACATGATGAAGACCCTGGAGAGACTGCTCCTTGCTCACCTCCGCCCCCTGGTGGAACCAGCGATGGATCCACTCCAGTTCACCTACCAGCATGGCATTGGGGTGGAGGATGCAGTGATCTTCCTCCTTCACCATTCTCTGTCCCACCTGGAGAAGCCCGGGAATGCGGTGAGGATCATGTTCTTTGACTTCTCCAGTGCTTTCAACACCATCCAACCGATGATCCTGAAGGACAAGCTGCTGTGCACAGGGGTGGACCAGCACCTGTCATCATGGATCCTGGACTACCTCACTAACTGGCCACAGTTTGTGAGAACCTGGGACTGTGTGTCCAACACGATCATCGGTAGCACGGGGGCCCCCCAGGGAACGGTTTTGGCTCCCTTCCTGTTCACCCTTTAAACTGCGGACTTCTCACACAACACAACACACTGCCATCTACAGAAGTTCTCTGACGACTCTGCGATTGTCGGCCTCATCTCCAACGGAGATGAAGCTGAGTACAGAGGACTTATCCAGGACTTCATGGACTGGTGCCATTGGAACTGCCTCCAGATCAACGCGAGGAAAACTAAGGAGCTGGTGGTGGACTGCCGCAGGCAAGGACAACCCCTCACAGTACCAGTAAACATACAGGGAACAGACATTGAGATGGTGACATCCTACAAGTACCTGGGTGTTCATTTGAACAATAAACTAGACTGGTCACACAATACCGACGCACTCTACAAGAAGGGACAGCGCAGGTTGTTCCTACTGAGGAGACTCAGGTCTTTTGGTGTACAAGGGGTGCTGCTGAAGACATTCTACAACACGGTGGTGGCATCAGCCATCACTTTTGGAGTGGTCTGCTGGGGCAGTGGCATTACAGCAACCGATAGGAAGAGACTGAACAAACTGATCAAGAAAGCTAGCTCTGTCCTGGGGCAGCGCCTTGACCCAGTGGAGGAGATAGGAGAGAGAAGGATGGTGGCTAAACTGTCATCTCTGCTGGAGTCTGAGTCCCACCCTATGCAGGACATACTGAATGCACTGAGGAGCTCATTTAGCAGCAGTCTACATCATCCTAGGTGCGCAACCGAGAGGTTTCGCAGGTCCTTCCTACCTATGGCTGTCAGACTGTATAACCTAAGCAGGGCTACTCGCAGAGATAGCAAAAAAACGTGACAACCTAATAGTATTGAATGCAATAGACGCAATAGACTTTATAATAGTCTGTTCGCCGGCTGCAGAGGGTTGCTTATTTTCCTCACCGGGGTCTCCCGTTCCTGTGGTGAGAGGGGCGGCACCCATATGTTCTGCAAAGGAGCCTAGCACCACCTTTCCTGGACGGACGGGTGATGATGTCCAAGCAGCAGCAACTGACATCATAATCTGGGAAAACAAGCAAGAGATTTTTCATTTGACTCACTTTAACAATGAAATGTCTTGCCTGATTCCTGGTAAGGAGGCTCAGGGAAAGCAGTCCCCTGAGCTCTCTCCACCAACTACTCTTAAAAAACTGTTCACCAGCCCTCTCTCCACTCTCCTTTGTTTGTCTGCTGGAACCGGAGCCGAGCAGTCGGGACCAGGAGGAGCTAGATGTCCGGGAGGGGTGTCCTCCCGCAGCAATGGTGAACCGGATCCCAGCCACCATGCCGGAGGAGTCACCAGAGTGGATCATAGCAGCTGGGGATACTAAAACTGCAGTGACCATCATTCCTGCTGTGGAGGCCACCACAGCAGAGTCAGCACCCGAGTGGAACCTCTTGGAGGCCGAATCTATGGAGACATCACCTGGATCGCCGAAGTCCTGGATGGTGCTAGAACTTGAGCTAAGGCAAGTGCTCTCTTTTGTCTTTCTCTTTTCTATAATTGAGCATTTTTGCCTAGCTTTAGGTGAGGAGAGCCAGCTGGAGCCAAACACTGCACCTGAGCTCGCCTCACCGGGCTCTGCCACTGCCGGTGACTCTGACCCTTCCTCCTCTCTTTCTGAGTCCGTTTCCAGAGTTGTCAGAGAGAGTCTTCCATCGCCGGACGAGTCTGTGGACCCAGGTTCACAACCGGAGGTCACCGAGGTTCCGGTTGAGGTGGTTGTTGGGGGCACCCAGTACCGGTCCAGGGTGCCCGTGATCGATCACCTCCTTGCTTGGGTGCTCATATGGGTCGGCTGGCCCATGGCCAAGATGGCATTGGGGTCAGCAGCAACCCATCCAGGTCCCACCGCGGGTGCAGCAGGGGTCCAGCTGGGCTCCACCACGGGTGCAACCATGGCTCAGTCGGGGTCCACTGAGGGTGCAGCTGAGCTCCAGTCCCAAGCCGGGACCATCGAGGGTGCAGCCAAGCTCCAGTCCCAAGCCGGGACCATCGAGGGTGCAGCCGAGCTCCAGTAACAAGCCAGGACCATCGAGGGTGCAGCCGAGCTCCAGTCCCAAGCCGGGACCATCAAGGGTGCAGCCGGCCAGCTTGGGGACACCAAGGTCGTTTCTCCCTTCCAGAGGTCCTTGGGGTATCCCTTCCTCTTCTGCCAGGCTCCGCCTTGATCCGCCTGGCCCTGGCTCCAGGAACCGCAGGTTGTCCCCTTCTTCAGTCCGGCCACCCACCTTTCAGTCTTCCGGTGGGTAGACTGCCACCTCGTCTTTCCCTCCTGGCCTGGTGGCTCAACTATGCGGGCCAGCCGCCCAAAGGACTAGGTTCCTGGGTCAAGTGGCCCTTTTTCTCTGGCAGGCCGCCTGATACCGTTCTGTAGGCCGCCTGCTGGCCCTGGGACTTTAGCCGGCCCCCTGAACTTACAGCCACCTGCTGGGCCTTGGACTCTGGTTGGGCCCCTGAACTGTTGGACTCTTGGGGGCGGGGTGCGTTAGCTCAGTTTTGGGGTTGGGAAGTGTGTTGTAGTGTTGTATTGTGTAATTTACCTTTCTTGATTTATCCCTCCTAACCTGTTTTCCCCCACCTCCCACCCTGGTTTGTTGTGTTGGCCTTTTGAGTTGGGGGGTAGGTTGTTTTTTCTGTTTTGATGGTACTGTGTGTGTCTGGTATCCACCCCTTGAGAGGGGGGCACTGTCATGTTTGGGGTCGTTCATTCCGTCCATGACCTGTGGCTGTAGTTTTTGTTTACGTCTTATTAATTCCAACTGGCAGATTGAGCCTTGCTCTCCGCCAGTCCTACAGCCACGTCTCCTCCTCTCACCAGACATTCACCAGCTGTATGGTTCACCACACACACACACACACACACACACACACACACACACACACACACACACACACACACACACAATTTCAATCAGTTATGCACCGGCTGCCACACAGCTGTGTCCACTTGCCTTCGTTAGGGTTTTGTGTACTAATAGGGAGGCAGTGTGACCAGTCAGTGTGGCAGCTTAAAGTCAACTTTGGACATCCAGGCTCGTGACTGTTGGTTTTCCCCTGGACTAAACTGTGTAGTTACTTCAGAGCCTTTCTGCTCCTATGCATATGTAAGTCCTTTATTTTTGCCTTTCCCTCTGCTCCTGTTTTGTCTGGAGCGCGTTTGGCGTTCTCCCCTGCCAACGAAGCTTGAAGCCAGTTGTCTGTGCTGTTATTGGTGACTGTGATATGGATATTGTGCACATTCTCCCATTATCAAAAAACACGTTACTTACACTGCGTTTTGGGCTCGCTGCCAATTTCTATGTTCGCTGCGAAATTACGCAACAGACATGACAGCAACTGGCTCATGAAGCAATCACCATCTTATGAAAGATGGTGAATGTCATGAATGCCTCTTCGGGGCAGAAGGACAGACCCATGCGCTGAACTGTAATTGTGTCATTTATTAATCAAAAGAACAAAAATCCAAAAACTGTGCAGACCAGACAAAAAAGCAGCCAAGGTAAATGTAAACGGAAGGCACTCCAGGGCTGGAAAAGCTCTGGAGGAGAAAAGGAGAAAACTTACTGAAGGATGAGGTCCAGTAACATCAGATAATACAACAATATAGCAGCAGTGAGGCATAGATAAGGCAGTCTTTAAATAGAAGGCAGCAAACAAGCGACAGATGTGGGAGCTGAGCTGGCAGGTGACCTGATTGCATAACTGCTCACAGCTGATAGGAGAGCAGCCTGTGAGCAGTGAGTAGAGGTGTCTGGAGAGAGGGGCCATAAGAAACAAAACCCAAAATATACACAAACAAACAAAATAATAATGACAGAAATGCAATACTCAAAAATAAATTGAATCTGAGCTCAGAGATGACATTTGAGCTCAGACTCATGACAGTGATAGCAATTTGTTATTTGGAACTAATCATAATTCCATCCACCTTGACTAAGGCCCCAGTTCAAGCTGAAGAAAAACAGTCCCAAAGCATGATGCTGCCACCACCATGCTTCACTGTAGGTATGGTGTTCTTTTGGTGATGAGCAGTGTTGTGTTTGTGCTAAATACAGTATACCTTCTGGAATTATGGCCAAAAAGTTCAACCTTGGTTTTATTGGACCATAATGCATTTTTCCACATGCATTTGAAAGATTTCAAATGTGTTTTTGCAAAATGTAGCCGCACTTAGAAGTTTTTCTTCGTAAGATAAGGCTTTTGTCTTGCCACCCAAGACGGGAGATTGTTGTCACATGTACTAAACAGCCAGTACTTGCCATAAATTCCTGCAGCTCCTATGATGTTGCTGTCGGCCTCTTGGCAGCCTCCCTGCCCAGTTTTCTTCTCGTCTTTTCATCAATTTTTGAGGGACGTCCAGTTCTTGGTAATGCCACTGTTGTGCCATATTTTCTCCACTTGATGATGACTGTCTTCATTGTGTTCCATGGTGTATTTAATGCCTTGGAAATTCTTTTGTAACCTTCTCCTGACTGATACCTTTCAACAATGAGATCCCTCTGATGCTTTGAACCTTCTTTGCGGACCATGGCTTTTGCTGTAAGATGTGAATACAAACACGTCGGGAAAACCCTACTAGAACAGCTGAACTTTGTTTGGGGTTAATCGGAGGCACTTTAAATGGTGGCAGGTGTGTGCTGACTCCCATTTAACACGAGTTTGAATGTGATTGATTCATTCTGAACACAGCCACATCCCCAGTTATTACAGGGTGCGCATATTTATGCAAATACATTATTGTAAGTTTTTTATTTTTCACCTTAAAAGATTTCAATTCATTTTTCAATTGGGTTGTACAGGTTATAGATCACATTAACAGTGGAAAAAGCTTTGAAATGATTTATCTTGGTTTCCTTTTTTTACACCACAAAAACCTGGCATTTGAACAGTGGTGTGTAGACTTTTTATATCCACTGTGTTATGTCTGTAAATGATACTTGGAGTCAGAGTTATGCCATGCAGCAAAATGAACCTTTATAACGGACACACACAACAGTCTGGTCGTAGCCCAAACAAACAGCTGACCGACCGTTGACAGGCGGAAGCCCCACCGAGCACTTTCACAATAAGAGCCCGGTGAGGCCGGAATACAGCCCGCAATTGTCAAGGCCAGCAGCGAAACATAACTTAGCCCGAGCGCGATCAGAACCGGCGCTCGGGTCATAACAAATTTAGGACTAAAATCATGCACTAAGGGAAATAGCAGGGAAACAGTAAAATAGAATAGCCTAACACATTCACCCAGAACAACTAAAATCAGCTTTTTTAAATACTAAATACACAAACTAATCCCCAAATAACACACATTAATTCACATGCATCATATGAACATATTTACAGTAACGGCATTTATGTTACTCCAATGTCCACGGGCAGCCAAAGGTAAAACCGGCTCGGAGGCCCAGGGCAGCCCCACGGCATGCGCGCCCCTGGGAGCTGTCTGCCCCTGGGATCGAAACCCTCGACCGCTTCTCTCGTCTGGACCCACAGTGCTGCTGTCCGGCATGTCATCCCTCCGTGCCTGTCGGTCTGCCCCCGACTGCCTTCCACACCGCTGCAGCTGCCGTTGTCATAGCTCCAAACACTACGGCCTCCTGTGGCCAAGCTCTGGAGACAACTAATGCTCGCTCGTTGATGTCACTCGTTGATTTGGACACCTCGCTGTAAGGCCCAGCACCCTTGTCCAAGGTGCTTTGAACCCATACAATGAGGTCCTGCCCGACCTGCGTGGCGCCTGGCACATCCTTTCTGTTGTTCGAGGTGCTCCACTGTGCCATCTCTGTGTCCGGCTGTTGCTGCTGCTTCCCGGGACTTTCAGCATTACCCTCGTCGGTGTCACTCGTTGACCCAGGCGCCTCATCGCTGTGCCCAGCACCATCGTCCAAGGTACTCTGCTGTGCTGCCTCTGCGCCTGGCTGTCGCTGCTCCTACTCCAGCGTGCTGAGCTCCCTGGCTGGCTTGCCATCTTTGGTGACTGGGGATTCCCCCAATCGTAGCCCCGGTTCTACCTCAAAGGGTAGCTGGTAGCTTGGTGCTCACCTAGCTTTGTTGCTAACTTCCCCATAGTCACTGACTGAGCTGCTAGCTTCCCAGAGCTAGCTAGCTTAGCTTCTTTTGGCACCAACAGCTCCATTACCCCCAGTTTCGTGGTCCTCGTATGTTTGGCAAAATATTCGGCCAGCCGCCGGATAGCATCCCATAAGACTCCATTTCTCCCAACAACCAGAGAATTTTCTGACCTTCTTCGCCGAGATAGTGGGCCAGAAGTGCTTGTCTTCATACTCCGTCGAGTCTACTTAAGCCCAGTGCTGCGATGTAACCCTCAAACATGGCCAGCCAGTTCGGCCATAGAATCGCTGGCTCTCCCGGATATTCCAGAAATGGTAATAATGGTGGACGTAGCCCATATGCCCTCATAGTTTCTCCTAATCACCAAAATGTTATGTTTGTAAATGATTGTCGGAGTCAGAGTTATGCTATTCAGCGAACTGAACCTTTATTATGGACACACACAACTATATACAGTGTGGCCATAGCCCACCTGATGTCACACCACACAGGGCGGGTACGGCAAGCCCTAGGGGCCAAACACACACACACACACACACACACACACACACGCACGCACACACACACACACACACACACACGCACACACACACACACACACACACACACACACACACACACACACACATACACACACACACAACACACTGTAGTTCCAATATTATCATGCATCCAACTCAACCTTCATCCATCTTTCCAGACCAGTAAATGTTGATAATAATTATGACATGATACACAGTGAGGGAAAATAAGTATTGAACACGTCAACATTTTTCTCATTAAACATATTTCTGATGGAGCCATTCACCTGTGATTTTTACCAGATATCAATAACCACCCAAGTAATCATACATACAAAGGAATCAAGGCAACTGTGTTCACAAAACAAGTTATATTTAAAAAGTGGAATTACACAGGGAATAAGTATTGAACACCTGAAGAAAAAGCCGTACAAAAAGACATAGAAAACCAAGAAACCAGCTGAAATCCATCAGAATTGAGGAAGCCATCCCATCCACCATCAGTGCAAATTAATTTCAGCTGGTTTAGTCCTGACTGATAGCCTTTAAAAAGGTCTGTGAATATCAGATTGTCACACCACAAAGAACTCATTATGGGTAGAAGCAAAGAGCTCTCTCTAGACCTTCACAACCTTATTGTTGCAAAACATGATGGCATTGGTTCCAGGCATATTTCTAAACTGATGAATGTTACAGTGAACACTGTTGGAGCCATCATTCTGAATTGGAAAAATCATCATTTTACCATAAATCGGCCACGACCACAAGCTCGAAAGAATTATCAGAAGAGTTATCCAAGAGCCAAAGCACCACTCCCTGAGAGCTCCAGAAAGACCTGGAGCTAGCAGGTACTGCTGCCTTAAAGAAAACAATGAGTAATGGACTCAACCGACATGGGCTCTATGCCCACTCACCTCGCAAGACTCCATTGCTGAAGAAAAAGCAGGGTGAAGCTCGTTTAAAGTTTGCTGCACAACATTTGCGCAAGCCAGTAAAATACTGGGAGAATAAAGTCTTGTCAGATGAGACCAAAATTGAACTTTTTGGATGCCATAACGGTTATGGCATAACACACAGGATGTTTGGAGAAGAAATGGCACTGCACATCCCATCATGGTGTGGGGGTGTTTTTCAGCACATGGTACAGGCAGACTTTATATAATTGAAGGAAAGATGAATGGACAAATGTACAGACCTCCTTGATAACAACTTGCTGCCATCTGCCAATATGCTGAAGATAAAACGAGGGTGCACATGTCAGCAACACAATGATCTCAGATACACAGCCAAGGAAACTCAACTGGCTCTAAAGAAGGAAAATAAAGCTGCTAGAATGGCCCAGTCAGTCACCTGACCTGAATCCAATTGAAAATCTATGGAATGAACAGAAGACCACAGATCATAGACACCCATGGAACCTTGAAGATTTGAAGACAGTTTGTGTGAAAGAATGGGCTAAAATCACTCTTAAGCAATGCCTGCACCTATTTTCTCCATACAGGAGGCATCTGGAAGCTATTACCAACAAAGGCTTTTCTACAAAATATTAAATGAATTTCACCAAGCGTGTTCAATTTTTATTCCCTGTGTCATTACACTTTATTAAATATGACTTGTTTTGTGAACACAGTTGCCTTGGTTTCTTTGTATGTATGAGTTACTTGGGTTGTTCCTGATATTTGGTGAAAATCTCAGGTCAATGGCTCCATCAAAAATATGGTTAATGAGAAAAATGTTGACATGTTCAATATTTATTTTCCCCACTGTATATAAAAAGCGTGTCAGTGTTTCAAGACACCAAAATTAAATCGAGCTGTGTTTTCTCTGCTACACCACACAACACTGAAGGAAGGAATATAAACATGGCTGCATAAATCAAGCAAATAATCTCCCACACCTTCGCTCTTATAAAAACAAATCAGAGAAAAATACATAAACACTCACACTCACAATCCTGCAACCAGGCTTACAGTACATCCCCGCAGTACAGCACATTAAAAAACAATTAGGGCGCTCTGATTTGTCTGTTTATTATTTTTTATTCTTTACCGGCTCATCTCAGCTGAAACCCACTGAGGACAGCTGTTTCCCTGGGGTCTTAGCAAAGTGTGATGGTGTGTGTGTGCAGGGGTGGGCGGGAGACTCGACCAAGAAAAAAGGAAAACGTAGAGACAGATTGGGAGCTTTCACTGCAACTCAAGTGTTGGATCGAATGAATTGTGGTAGTGTCTCGAGTGTGTAATGGCAGTGGAGTAAGCATTCATGTGTGGTGAGTCCCGTTAGGCAGATACTGTTGTTGTAAGCTCTCTAATTATGTTGCCAGGCAGGCTGATGGACAGGCACGGAGGATGCGGAGCCTCTGGAGAGGCCGAACATGAAAACACACACACACACACACATAATCAAGAAGCTTTTGCAGTACGGTCTTTGACTACATAATAGTTTTCTTTTGGTTGAGAGTAAAGCTAGCGGTATCTAAATTTTAGTGCAATCTAAAATGGAACACAAATTCTCAAAAGGCAACACTATTCATTTATTGTTTATAGCTTTTACTCCTCTTTCAGTGCTGTTTTTGGAGGAAAGCACCAATTTTTGCAGAGAGTCTACTTTGCGTTTTTCTTTGATCAAATGCCAGTCAAGCAGTGTGAATGGAACATTAGACTGCATTTCAAGACAAATTACACAAGCAACACAATTTCTTCTGCTTCCCCGTACCCACAAATTTGGTCTTTCTTGTTGAGAAGTTAAAACAGAGATAAACTGAAAAGTCAGTCAACTTTAGTCAGCTCACAGAAAGCTGCATAATAACATTTTTTCAACAAGAAGAATCAGTTATTTAAAAATGTATACTTGCAGAAACTCGGCTCAGATGTGACTACTTGACACTCTGAGGGATGATGTCCCTCAGAGTGTCGCCTCTGCCTGTACAGGAGGTGAAGGTCAAAAGAGACCGTGCCTCTTCTGCATCAGCCTTTTATACTCAGGGTGGTGGTGGAACCGGAAAGGTGGAGCCACCACCCTCATCACACAATAATACAACATAATAATATATAACAACCGCCCTAACCTCCCTTTTTTGTCACTTTTGCTAATCTTAGCTGGCTGGCACCTAGCTCGGGTAGCAAGCCCGAGCCAACTCATATAAACTGATCTTAAAGAATGAATGAAATGAAAGCACCATAGGTGCTGATGCCTCAGTGCTTGTGGCATGGTAGCATGAGTATTGTGTCATGCCATCCATGCATGGGTTTGAAATGCTTATAATTTGTTTATGCAGGTATGACTCTGATGTCACTGTCACAATACACACGAGGAGTATGTCATCCCAGGGGTGTATGCTGCCATTTTTGCCAAGGAGCGCAAAAAAGAAAAAAATACAGAAACACAAGAATAAAATTAGGAGCAGAAAGAAAAAAGCCTGGATTAACAGATTTTATTAATTTAATACATGTATATTTATACTACAGCATGCAGTAGCAGGTAAAAATATCAAAACTTCAAAAACTATCATCATAATCGTCAACATTAAATCAGAATGGGTTGAAATGTTTCACTCTGTGTGTAATGAGTATTGAAAGAGGTTCTTGAATTATCTTGCAAAAACAATATTGAAATGCAGTTTTTCTATAAAGAGAACATACAATATTGTTATGTAGCTTCCAGCCCATTCTCTTCACAGCTGCTCTGACTGCTCACCCTCAGGCTCACCACTGTGGACCTCGGAGAGAGAAACGTGAAGGGAAAAAAAAATAATGAAAATGTGATTATTATTATTACAGATGTGATAGAACATTTTTAAAGTCAGCATCAAATAAATTCTATTACAGATGTCATGTTTCTACTCAACTTAAGACATTGTTTGGTTTTCTGTAAACATAACATCAAGTGGTTTTTATATTTCACACCTCACATCAGCTTTAATTGAGTAAATAAATCAATAAAGAAATGACAGGACTGTAAAAGTTATTTTAAAGAAAATGATTAAACGACATCACACAGTGGTGTTTTTATATCATTTTGCAAGATGGTGCCCACCGCTGGCGAACGTCTTTGTTCATTCCGCTCCCAAATGCCGACTTTTCTCTTTTTTTGCATAGTTGCTGTTCTTTTTACAGCACATGGAGGCCATGCACTGCTAACATGCAACCGACAGACACTACTGGGTATCGCCAAGTCAAGCAGCCACACGAGTTTGCTGGCATTAAACCACCTGACCTGCAATGCATCGTCCGCCCCCGTGGTGACCATCAGCACCCCCAGGAAGGCCCTGAAGCACCGAGCCCGCAAGAGCATGCTGACCCCAAGACAGCGCATCAGATGCGGGGCCGAAGGCAAGGCAAGAGAGGAGGGCTACATGCAAGGCTAAAGGCTCACTCCACCCGGCCATCACTACCCAGTCTCTTAATGGCAAACATTTGGTCTTTGGCAAATAAGCTAGACGAACAAAAAGCAAGGATTGAAGACAAGCGGGAGACAAGAGAGTGCTGTGCCCTAATTTTCTGTGAGACTTGGCTTTCAGACAGAGTCCCGGAGCGCGCTATTCAGCTACAGACACACTCAACACACTGGGCAGACAGAACAGAAGACTCTGATAAGACGGGGGGAGGGTGTGTGTGTGTATTTACAGTATAAACCACTCATGGTGTGGAGATATACAAACCGTTTACAAGCACTGCTCGCCCAACATGGAGTTTTTACTGCCGAAATGCCGTCTCTATTATTTACCGAGGGAATTTACTGCTGTGTTTAGAGCAACTACACAGTAGCACTAAACAAACTCCACGACATCACCAGCGCAGGAGAGACAAAACATCCTGATGCTGTTTTTATTGTTGCTGGTGACTTTAACCAGTGCAATTTATGGACTGTACTCCCCAAATATTACCAGCATGTGGACATTCCCACCTGCGATAAAAGCACATTGTATCATGTTTATTCCAACATAAGTGGTGCCTACAGAGTGGAACCCCGCCCCCACTTCTGACAGTCAGATCACATGTCACTGTTTATATACCCAGCCTACAGAAAAAAGCTGATACAAAAAAACCCTGTTATTAAGCAAATTAAGTGCTGGACTCCAGAGACTGAGAGCACCCTGCAAGACTGTTTTGCCTGCACAGACTAGGATGTGCTTAAAGCTGCAGCCACCCGAGAGGACTCTTCTGCATACATACAGGATTATGCTGAATATGTGACTGGGTACATCAGCACATGCGTGGATACCATCATATCCACCATACAGGTCAGGAAGTTCCCCAACCAGAAGCATGGATCAACAGTCAGGTACATCAGATGCTGCATGCTCGCTCTTCTGCATTTAAATCAGGCTGTGAGGTCAAGTACAAAGCTGCAAAGTATGGACTGAGAAAGATTATAGCAACAGCCAAGAGGCAGTACAGAGAAAAGCTGGACAGCCTCTACTCCACTCCTGATCCGGGGCGCATGTGGCAAGGCCTGCAGCACATCACAGACTACAAGAGGACCAACAGCAGCACAACTAGCTCTACAGACAGCCTGCCGGATGATCTCAACATCTTTTATACCCGCTTCGAGACCACCAGCCACAGCAAAGAGAAGAGACACACACTCACACACACCCCCACCCACTAAGAGTCACACCAGGCCAGGTCAACAAAGCACTGAGGAATATCAACCCCCGCAAGGCAGCAGGACCAGACAACATACCTGGGCAGGCCCTTACAGCATGAGCTGCAGAGCTGACTGACGTTCTCATAGCAATCTTCAAACTCTCCCTCAACCAGAACGTTGTCCCCTCCTGCTTCAAAATGACAGCCATCATCCCCCTCCTCAAAAGGAGCCCGCCAACCTGTCTGAATGATTACAGACCGGTAGCACTCACTCCAATCATCATGAAGTGCTTCGAGAGAGTGGTGCTGCTCCTCATTCAGGACAGCATACCGGGCACCCTGGACCCCCTGCAGTACGCCTACCGGCACAACAGGTCCACCTCAGATGCCATTGCTGCAGCACTCCATTATTCTCTCTCCCACCTGGAAGATAAAGACTCCTGCATTAGGATGCTCTTTGTTAACTACAGCTCCGCCTTCAACACAGTCATCCCCCACAAACTCACTGACAAACTGTCTTCACTTGGCCTGCACTCCACCCTCTGCGACTGGCTACTGGACTTTCTAACTGGCAATTCAATTCAATTCAGCTTTATTTTGTAATGCGCCATATCACAACAAAAGCTGTCTCGTGGCGCCAAGATAAAAAAATCACACAGTCACAGAAAGACCCAGCAATCAGACGATCCCCTATGAGCAAGCACTAGGCGACAGTGGAGAGGAAAAACTCCCATTTGGAAGGAAGAAACCTCTATCAGAACCAGGCTCAGGGAGGGGCAGTCGTCTGCTGCGACTGGCTGGGGATGAGGGGATAGGGAGGATGGAAAGGACAGACATAAAGAACATAGTAGTAAGATGCCAAGTACAATATTGGAGATCAACTAGCAGTATGGATCAGATAACAATAGAACAAGAGTGGGGTTAAAAGACACAAATACCCTCCTTAAACAAAAGCTATATTAAAAAGGAATGATTTTACCCTGTTCTTAAAGACAGAGACTGAGTCTGACTCCCAGACCCAGAGTGGTAACTGGTTCCAGAGAGAAGGGGCTTGGTAGCAGAAGGCTCTGCCTCCCACCGTACTTTTGGAGATTCTGGGCACCACAAGTAAGCCAGCATTTTGGGAACGTAATGCTCTGTTAGGATGGTAAGGTAATATCAGATCTTTTATATATTGGGGGGCCAGATTGTTAAGAGCTTTGAAAGTAAGAAGAAGGATTTTAAACTTGATTCTGAATTCAATGGGAAGCCAATGGAGGGAGGACAGAACCGGGGAAATATGATCTCTTTTTCTAGAACCAGTTAAAACTCTAGCAGCAGCATTTTGAATCAATTGACGACTTTTTAAAGATAGTCTAGGACAACCAGATAATAGCGAATTACAATAATCTAATCACGAACTGACAAAGGCGTGAATCGGTTTCTCAGCATCACCCAGAGACAAGATGCTCCTGATCTTAGCAATATTGCGCAGATGATATAAGGCGGTCCTAGAAACAGTTTTAATATGTGAATTAAAGGACAAATCCTGGTCAAAAATCACTCCAAGGTTCCTCACACAACTGTTCAGAGTGAGAGTGGCAGCATCTAAATTAAGGGCATAATCTGAAAAGGAATTTCTAAGATGTTTTGGGCCAACAACAATGACTTCAGTCTTATCAGAGTTCAATAGTAAAAAATTACAAGTCATCCAAGCTTTGATGTCCTTAAGACAGGCATCTAGCTTGGCCAACTGATCACAATCATCGGGCTTCATTGACAGGTATAGTTGTGTGTCATCAGCGTAACAATGAAAATATATACAGTGCTTTCTGATGATATTGCCCAGCGGGAGCATATATAGACTAAAAAGAGTAGGGCCCAGTCTGTCAGGATGGGTAACAGGAACTCAGCCAGCATCATCACAAACACAGGTGTCCCACAGGGTTGTGTTCTCAGCCCCATCCTCTACAGCCTCTTCACCCATGACTGTGTTGCCTCCCACAAGGACAATATCATCCTAAAGCTCGCAGATGACACAGCAGTGGTAAGACGCATCACTGCTGATGACGAAGCATCCTACAGGAGGGAGGTGGCCAACCTGGTGTTGTGTGTGAGGACAACAACCTCACCCTCAACACGGACAAGACAAAGGAGATGATAGTGCACATGAGGAAAGGGAGGAGACCCCATCGGCCGCTGTTCATCTGGAAGCTTGAGGTGGAGAGGGTGAGCAGCTTTAAATACCTGGGCATCCACATCAGCGAGGACCTTAAGTGGACATGCAACACCACAGAGCTGGTTAAGAGAGCTCAACAGCGACTATACTTTCTGAGGAGGCTGAAGAAGTTTGGCTTGTCTTCCAGGATCCTCAGCAATTTCTACAGCTGCATCATCAAGAGCATCCTAACCAACTGTGTCACTGCGTGGTACGGCAGCATCACTGCCCTGGACTGCAAACGCCTGCAGAGAGTGGTCAAGACAATGGAGAAGATCATCAGGACTCCACTCCCCTCTCTGCAGAGCATCTACCACCGCAGAGCCCAAAAGAGAGCTGACGCCATCCTCCGGGACCCCACCCACCCCAAGCACAGACTGTTCACACTTCTACCCTCAGGCCGGAGGTACAGAAGTGTGAACTGCAGGACAACCAGAATGAAAAACTTCTTCTTTCCCACTGCCATCAGACTCCTGAAAAGATAACAACTCCCAAAACTCTGTAACACAGCTTTGCATATAGGAACTCACACACCGGCTGCTAAATTTGCACACTGCTCACGTGTACAGTTGATATAGTATCACCCGTCTGATGTCCATATCATCTCTGCTGCTACTTATCATGCACAGTCTACTGGTACTATCGTGACAGAAATAATTTGTCATTATACACTGCTTGTTACACAATGCTCATTTGCACACTGTACATAAGTCTATGCCATCTCAGGTTCACATCATCTCTGATATCAATATACCACTATCACTTTAGTCATCCAGTGAATTTTCAGTTTCATTCCTCTACTGCCTAACTGTTTGTTGGTATGTGTGTTATTAGCATCCATTAGTATTAGGATTAGGTTACTGTGTTAGTGTGTCATGACCTATTAGAATTGTTGTTTCTGTACCTTTTACCTTGGCATTCGTTCGGAGAGCAAAGTATTTTCATACTACAGTATTTTTGTTTCATTGCTCAGGAAATGTAGCATTTCTTCACTGTGCACATGATAATAAAGTCTTTGAATTTTGAATATTACTGACATTAGTATTATCCATCCATCCATCCATCTATCCATCTTCTACCACTTTTCCAGAGGTCCGGGTCGCGAAGGCAGCAGTTCAAGCAGAGAATCCCAGACTTCCCTCTTCCCAGCCACCTGCTCCAGCTCTTCAGAGAGGATACCAAGGCATTCCCAGACCAGCTGGGAGACATAGTCTCTCCACCAAGTCCTGGGTCTGCCCCGGAGTATCCTCCCAAAGGGACGTGCCCGAACACCTCAAGTGGGAGGCGTACAGGAGGCATCCTGAGCAGATGCCCATACCACCTCAACTGGCTCCTTTCAATGTGGAGGAGCAGCAGTTCTACTCTGAGCCTCTCCCGGATGACTGAGCTCCATACCCTATCTCTGAGGGTGAGTCCAGCAATACTACAAAGAAAGCTCATTTCAGCCGCTTGTATCCACGATACCCTGACCATAGGTGAGGGTAGGAACGTAGATTGACTGGTAAATCGACAGCTTTGCCTTAGAGCTCAGCTCCCTCTTCACCACAACAGACCAGTACAACGTCCGCATCACTGCAGATGCTGCTCCGATCCGTCTGTCAATCTCTCGCTCCATTCTCCCCTCACTCATGAATAAGACCCCAAGATACTTAAACTCCTCCACTTGGGGCAGGAGCCTGTCCCCAACCAGGAGAGGAATATCCACCTTTTTCTGGCTGAGGACCATGGACTCAGACTTGGTGGTACTGATTCTAATCCCAGCCGCTTCACGCTCAGCAGCAAACCATCCCAGTAAGAACTGTATGTCATTGCTGGATGAAGCCAACAGGACAAGATCGTCTGCAAACAACAGAGATGAGATCCTGTGGCCACCAAGCATGACACCCTCCGTTCCCTGGCTGCTGCTAGAAATCTTGTCCATAGCAGGATGAACAGGATCAGTGACAAAGGGCAGCCCTGACGGAGTCCAATTCTCACTGGTAATAGTCCGATCGAGTGTTGGCAATATGAACCAAACTCTCACAACGGTCATACAGAGACCGAATAGCTCGTAACAACAAGCCCGATTCCCCATACTCCCGAAGCACCCCCCACAAAAAACCACACAGGACGCCGTTGAATGCCATCTCCAAGTCCACAAAACACATGTAAACTGGTTGGGCAAATTCCCACGAACCCTCGAGAATTCTCGAGAGGATAAAGAACTGGTCTGATGTGCCACGGCCAGGACGAAAACCACATTGCTCCTGCTGAATCCGAGGTTCGACCAATGGCCGGACTCTCCTCTCCAGTTCCTTGGCATAGACCTTCCAGGGAGGCTAAGGAGTGTGATCCCTCTAAAGTTGGAGCACACCCTCCGGTCCCCGGTTTGCCATGCCAGAGGCACTGCCCCTGACCTCCACGCAATGTTGCAGAGGCGTGTCAACCATGACAGCCCTACAACATCCAGGGTCTTGAGGTACTCAGGGTGAATCTCGTCCACCCCCAGGGCCCGGCCACCAAGGAGATTTTTAACCACTTTTTTTTTTTATTACTTATTTTGTACCCGTAGATAGATTTGTTTTGCAGTCTGGTGACAAGCCACCAGCTGCCGGTCACTGCGTGCGCAAGCGCCCCGTATCCCTAACCTGCATGTTTTTGGTATGTGGGAGGAAACCGGAGAAATCTCGGAGTAAACCCACGCAACACGGGGAGAACATGCAAACTCCACACAGATCACTGTTGGTCGGGGGCAGGGATCAAACCCACGATCTCACAATCCCGCGATCCCCCGGCCGAGGGTAAACTGTGCTGCCACAGTGCTAACCACTGCGCCACCGTGCAGCCTTGGCGACCTCAGCCCCTGTGATACGCGAGTTGACCCCCTCATCCACAAGCCCTCTTCCTCTGTGGAAGGCGTATCAGTGGGATTGAGGAGATCCTCAAAGTATTCCTTCCACCGCCCGACGATATCTCCAGTGAAGTCAACAGCGCCCCATCTGCACCATACACAGTGTGGACAGGGAGCTGCTTCCCTCTCCTGAGCCACTGAACAGTTTGCCAGAATGTCTTCGAGGCCGACCGAAAGTCTTGTTCCATGGCCTCACTGAACTCCTCCCACACCCGAGTTTTTGCTTCAGCAACCACCCGAGCTGCACTCCGCTTGGCCTGCCGGTACACCTCAGCTGCTTCGGGAGTCCCACAAGCCAATGAAGCTTGATAGGACTCCTTCTTCAGCTTAATGGCCCCCCTCACCACTGGTGTCCACCACTTGATTTGGTTGTTGCCACCACGAGATGCCCCAACGACATTGTGGCCGCAGCTCTGGGCCACTGCTTCAACAATAGAGGTGGAGAACATGGCCCATTCAGACTCCATGTCTCCAGACTCCCTCGGAATGTGGTTGAAGTTCTTCCAGAGGTGGGAGTTGAAGACTTCCCACACAGGGGCCTCAGCCAGACATCCACAGCACACCCTCACTATACGTTTGGGTCTTCCAGGTCTGAATGGCATCCTCCCCTCCCATTGGATCCAACTCACCACCAGATGGTGATCAGTTGACAGATCTGCACCTCTCTTTACCCGAGTGTCCAAGACATATGGTCACAGGTCTGATGACACGATAACAAAATCGATCATCGACCTGCGACCTAGGGTGTCCTGGTGCCAGGTGCACATATGGACACCGTTATGCTTGAACATAGTGTTCGTTATGGACAAACTATGGTTAGCACAGAAGTCCAATAACTGAACACCACTCGGGTTCAGATCGGGCAGGCTGTTCCTCCCAATCATCCCCTTCCAGGTTTCACTGTCGTTGCCCACGTGCGCACTGAAGTCCCCCAGTAGGACAATGGAGTCTCCAAGAGGAGCACCCTCCAGCACCCCAGTCAGAGACTCCAAAAAGGGTGGGTAGTCTGAGCCATCAATTGGTGCATAGGCACAAATGATGGTCAGGACCCATTTCCTAACTCGAAGGTGCAGGGAAGCAACCCTTTCGTCCACCGGGGAAAACTCCAATATAGAGGCAGCAAGGTGGGGGAATACAAGAATATCCACCCCTACTCGTCTCCTCTCGCCTGGGACAACTCCAGAGAAGGCCAAGCTCCAGCCCCTCTCTAGGAGACTGCTTCCGGAACCGGAGCTGTGTGTTGAGGTGAGGCCGACTATATCTAGCTGGTATCTCTTAACCTCATGCACCAGCTCAGGCTCCTTCCCCACCAGAGATGTGACATTCTGCGTACAAAAAGCCAGTTTAGAAAGCTTGGGATCAGTCCGCCAAGGTCTTCACTTTTGACCGCCACCTGATCCACATAGCATCCCCCTCATGGGTCGTCACCTTATCGTGGTGTGGGGTTTGCGTGCCCCAGTGATCCCAGGAGCTATGTTGTCCAGGGCAATTTGCCTCTGATAGGGTCACCCAAGACAAACTGGTCCTGGGTGAAGGGCCAGACAAAGAACAATCCAACAGACTCTCATGATAAATACTAGAACAAGGATTCAGTGTACCCTACCCGGTATGGAGTTACTGTGGCCCCACTCTGGAGCCAGGCCTGGGGGAGGGGCTTGATGGCTAGCATCTGGTGGCCGGGTTTCCACCCATGGGACCCGGCCGGGCTCAGTCCGAAGGAGTTACATGGGTCCGCCCTCCAGTGGGCTCACCACCTGAAGGAGAGATCATGGGGGTCCGGTGCTATGTGCTAACTTTTCAAATCAAAATATGACAAATTTATTAGAAAAGCAGAAAATTTATGCCAAAAATTTTGCAAATTTAGGAAAAAAGTTGCATTTTTTTTTCTTTTAGGAAAACACCACAACAAATTTTCCAAAAACATTTGAGAAAAAATCAACACATATTTACTGGAAAAATTGCAATTTTTTAAAGAGTAATATCTCAAATTTATGTAAAAAGTGCTACAAATTTTACTGGAAAAAGATTTATTACCTTGTTCTGTTAAATTTTACACTTTTCATTTACAAGAACAAATTTGTTTGAAAAGTAGAAAATGTATGCCAGAAATATGAAAAATTTAGGGGGAAAGTTGCAATCTTATGATAAAAACTCCAAGAAAAAAAAAATCACAATTTCTGAGAAACTCCCCCCCCCACACAAATTTCCTCAAAACATTGCATTTTTTACAAGAAGAAATGTATGAAAAATGTAAAAAAAATTCAAAGAAAATTATAAATTTATTATAAAAGCAGAAAATTTATGCCAAAAATCTCACAAATTTTGGAAGAAGAAAAACCTTTTAACCCCTTGCACTCTGGTCAATATCCCTAAAAACACCTAAAAATAACGTACCCAAAGTAAATCAAAAGCTGTTCTTCAACCCTTTGCAGCATCTTCATGGGGTTGGTCTCATTTAAAAGAAAACACTTTGAATTTTTTGGCAAAACAGTCATAATCTCTCTAAGTGCTTCTGCCACTGAGTAACAGTCATCTAAACATACTGAACTTGAAGAAAATAAATTTCGCCTGGGTGTTTTTTTTTTGGATGCAAATGCTTGCAAATAACACACAGCTGTCAGATCCGGGCTGGAAAATGCAACAGAAATGTAGAACCAAGAGTTATCCAGCTGAGGTCAAAATTTTGTAACAATACCACAAAAAATGAATATATTACACAGCTTTATTGTCAGGTTGTTCTCAGGCGTTTTTGAACTGTGCCATTTTGTGCCAAATGGCACAGTTTGGAAAAACGTCTGTAACTTTTGAATGATTCAATATAGAAGCTTGATCTTGGGCTCTAATGAAAGGTGACACTCAGGGCTGAGTGTGTGTGTGTGGGGGGGGTTGTTTATTCATTCATGAATGAATGAATGAACAAACAAGCCCCCACACACAAAGAAGCATGCCACGTAAAAAATGTGTGGCTTTTTTTTACAAGAAAAAATAACCCACAGTGCACTAAAAATTATACTAAAATATCTGTAATGTAGAAGATAACAACTCCCACCCCACCCCCCGCTACAGAGGACGGACATCGCCCATCGCTACATGACAGACCGCGGTGACGGTGCGCCGCGGTCTACTACGCACAGTTGTACTAAAATATCTGCAATCCGCTACAGAAGAGTAGCGGGGGGGGGGGGCATTCATGGTCCGTGCGCCGCGGTCCATCATGTGGTGATGACGCACAGATGTAATTTACCGATCGGTCAAAAGTCATTTTGATTACAATTTTCAGGGATAAAGAATAATTTAGCTTATAACACTTACCTGTCCACAACAGCAGTGTCGCTGGCGAACATCGCTTCCTCATTGTCAGACGAACATGACGCTGGTCCGCTTGTTACGACTCGTGGTTCTGGTCACACGACCCGGTCAAACCATGATTCCATTATTGCGGTTTTGCGCTTCCATGATTGCGGTTTTGGCGAACGATTTTTCAAAACAAATAAGAACAGTAGTAAGAAAAAAAGACTGGCGAACGCGTGTGTCACCCAGCGGCTTACACAAAACAGATTTTACGCACGGGACGTACGCTTTCAATTGTCGAACTTCTCTGCTTCAGCTGGCTCGCTGTATTCGCAGCCGTTGGTAGGCGGGTCCTTCTTGCTAGGTTTTCAGTCATTGGTTCTTCAAGGTTTCAGAAACCCAATTCAAGGCTCTTATTAGTCGAATGAGAGGTCAATCAAATCTAAACCAATCAAAGCACTCCTTTGGCTTTCTGTTTACGGCTGTGTCTGTAGTGGAAGAACGGAAATGCAGCTTTTTTTTTTCAGTGCGCTCTGAGACGCACAGTGTGCGTCCTAGTGTGCTAGGACGCAGAGACGTGACCGCCCGCGGTATCCCGGAGTGCAAGAGGTTAATATCAATGGTACCAGGCCAGTTTGGACTGGTAATGTTGCTGTTTTACTTGGTTTTCAGGCTCAGATATTTTTGTGGCTCCATGCACATTTTGCTGGTCAAAAATCTCTCAGAATGGCTCTTTGTGTAGTTGCGGTTGTCAACCCCTGTCCTAGGCTGTTGACCTTGACCTTAAGTGTTATGTTCACAAACCTGGCACAAAGGGAGACGGAGGAGAGGCTGCACTGGAACGGTACTTTATTAATATGTTGGTTACCATATAACAGGTGCTACACAGTGTGGGGCGTCCGGGCAAGAGGAAGTGCTATGCAGCTCGCCCTGCTATATAGGGCAGTGCGGTGACGTGACAGGAAGTCGACATCACCACACTGCACTTCACAATAAGGTGCCTTCACCACATTCTCCCTCCTTTACAAAGTCCAAAACCACATACAATCAAACTCACCCCAATTTAGAACCCGAGTCACACTCTAACATAACATAAACTAATGTACTCAAATGGCCTAACACATTTACACAAAACAACCTAAAATAGGGTTGGTGGGTGGACTACCACAGAACCCGTCCGGCACGGTGGGTTATTCTGCCACCTGATGAAGTAAAAAGTCCTTTACTAAACTAAAAATGTCTGCCGTGCTCCTAAACTAACACAGTGAAACACAAAACCCCATAAGAACATACAAGAACTATAAACTGCTACAGCACAGTCACTTGGTGGAAAAGGTAGAACAGGCAACGGGGAAAACAGTCCAGTCAGGGGGCTTTGAGATGGCCTCCTCCCTGGACCCCTGAAGCAGGCCGACGGTGGTGCCCCCCTCCCCCGGAGCTTTAAAACGAGCTTGCGGTGGCCTCCTCCCAGGAGCCTTCGGACACCCAGGGCCAATCTTCATGCTGCCGGGGCCTGGGTCCCACACTGTGGCAGCCGAACTCCGTGGAGCCCTTCCCTCAGGAGCCACTGCCCAGACGCACCTCAGTTTGTTCACGTGCCACACAGAATCATCCGTCAGCCAAACATATGCTGCTCCCAGCTTTGCCACAATCTTCAGCGGTGCCCGCTGTCTCGCTGGCTGCATTCCGGTTGCTCACTGTCTCAGCCTCCCGCTGGCACAATTCCGGACCCAGTCCATGACTTGTAGCGGCACTTTACTTGGTTTGACGTGCCGCCGTGCGTTCGCCAGCTCTGCGCTCTCCTTCGGTCTGGCACCCTTGTTACACTGTGGCAGTTCAGCAGTCACCGCTGTTGCACCAGACCCCTCATCCTGAGCCCTGAAGGTGTCTGGTGCTTCCCTGGTGTCATTTGTCGGAACGGACCCTCCACCCACTAACTTGGTCGCTCCTACTGCAGCTGGCCGAACGCGGGGACGGAAGCCATCCAATTCCTCCAGTGAGCTGTCCAAAACGCTCTGCTGTGCCGTACCATGCACTGCATCCAAGTTCGTCTGCTGTCGCTGTGCGTTGTTTCCCCATGCATGCTTGGGCCTCCCCCTCTGGGCAGCTGTCCTCCTGAGATCGTGGAGTGGATGCTCCAGTGTCGGTGCGGTCCATAAAAACCTTGTTGGTGTTGATCACACCTAACCCGGGCTCCCTCTCCTCCAGCTCCGGTTCTGCCTGCGCGAGAGGCGGAGGCGATCCTAGTCTCTGTTCTTCCTATATTTTGTCTTCACTATCCATGCCGTATCCGCTCTCTGCATTACATTCACCGTCCACAATGTGCTCTTCGGCTGCATCCATGTCCGTGAAGCCTGGGAAAGCTGGGCCTGGGCCGCTGACCGTTTGTCTGCCGATTGTGAAAGTAAACCCTAGCTCATGGAATAAATCCCACCCCTAACATTTCAACCCCGGCGTGTCACCTGGAACCGGAATGCTGGAATCACTTTTTCACTGTACTGCACTGCAAATGTGACGTTCCTGCTGGCATCGGCGCTCCTGTCGTCTGGTAATTCCACCACTTCAGGGTGCTGGGGCCTCCGAACCACAGCCTCACTTACTATGGACTGTGTGGCAGGGGTGGCTATCATCATGGACACACCCACACTGTCTAGCTTCACAACACGCTGCAGTCCTGACCAACCTTCGGGGCTTGCGACGTTTATGCCATCTCCTTAGGGTGTGGGGTTAACTAGCTTAGCTTTTCGTTGATGGTGTCAGGTTTTCGCATGCTGCGCCACGTTTTTGATCTTAGCAAAGTAACTGGTTTGCATCTCAATGGCCTCCTTACAACAGTCCATTGGACCAAGCATCCGAAAAACTCTCTGACCTTCCGTGCCTAGGAAGTGTTCAAGCAGCGCTCGCATCCTCACTCCATCCAGCTTCCCCAGATCTAGAGCCATGATGTAGGTTTTGAAGCCCCCAACAAGTTGGGCCATGGCACCGGTGGCTTGCCGGGAAACTCCAGAAAAGGCTGCAGTGGGGTAAAGCACACCAGCATTTGTTAATCCTCAGTCGCCAAATGTTCTGTCCACAAACCTGGCACAAAGGGAAATGGAAGAGAGGCTGCACTGGAACGGTACTTTATTAATATGCTGGTTACCATATAACAGGTGCTACACACTGTGGGGTGTCTGAGCAAGAGGAAGTGCTATGCAGCTCGCCCTGCTATATAGGGCAGTGTGGTGATGTGAAAGGAAGTCGACGTCACCACACTGCACTTCACAATAAGGTGCCATCACCACGTTAAGCATAGCCTAGATGCAAACCCATCTAGGATGTGTTTAAGGTCAAGGTCAACGGCCAGGAGATTCTGAGCATTTTATCAGACCAGAATGTGCTCATCCGTCATTGATGGTCTGGTTTAAATAACATATTCCACTTTAAATAACACATTCCACAAGAAATATTTCTTTAAGTTTAGACACAAAAATTATTTTGTTGAGGTTGAAAAAGTTTTTGTTGCTTTAAAACTACCCCCTCTCAGCAGTAATTCTGTTCTTTTATTGCACCTAAAGACAAAGTTACTAATCCCACAGCCTAATGCATCACAATATGGAGTCAAACAGAAAAGTGGGGCTCTGACCAAATAGCAGTACAGTGGTGTGAAAAAGTGTTTGCCCCATCCTGATTTCTCATTTTTTGTACGTTTGTCACAAATACGTAAATGTTTCAGATCATCAAACAAATTTAAATATTAGATAATAACACAAGTAAACACAAAATGCAGTTTTTAAATGAAGGTGTTTATTAGTAAGGGTAAAAAAAATCAAAACCTACATCGCCCTATGTGAAAAAGTGATTCCCCCCTCCCCCCATTAAAACCTAAATTAATTGTCGTTTATCACATCTTTGGAAAGCTGAGTTCAATTTCTCTAGCCACACCCAGGCCTGATTACTGCCACACCTGTTCTCAATCAAGAAATCACTTAAATAGGACCTGCCTGACAAATTGAAGTAGACCAAAAAATCCTCAAAAGCTAGACATCACACTGCGATTCAGAGAAATTCAGGAACAAATGAGGAACAAAGTGAATGAGATCTATCAGTCTGGAAAAGGTTATAAATCCATTTCTAAAGCTTTGGGACTCCATCGAAACACAGTGAGAGCCATTATCCACAAATGGCAAAAACATGGAACAGTGGTGAACCTTCCCAGGAGTTGCTGGCCGATCAAAATTACCCCAAGAGTGCAACGATGACTCATCCAAGAGGTCACAAAAGACCCCACAACACCATACAAAGAACTGCAGGCCTCACTTGCCTCAGTTAAGGTCAATGTTCATGACTCCACTATAAGAAAGAGATTGAGCAAAAATGGGCTGCATACAGAGTTGCAAGATGAAAACCACTGCTGAGCAAAAAGAACATAAAGGCTTATCTCAGTTTTGCCAGAAAACATCTTGATGATCCCCAAGACTTTTGGGATAATACTCTGTGGGCTGATGAGACAAAAGTTGAACTTTTTGGAAGGTGTATGTCCCATTACATCCAGCGTAAAAGTAACACAGCATTTCAGAAAAGGAACATCATACCAACAGTAAAATATGGTGGTGGTAGTGTGATGGTTTGGGGCTGTTTTTCTGCTTCAGAACCGGGAAAACTTGCTGTGGTAAATTTTGTTGTTCGTCCATCGTTCTCAATGATGATCACGGACATCACAGGGAAGAGGACTGCCTGCGGTGTGTTTGGCTGTGGCTGATCAGTCCGATGCAGGCACAGAAGGCTCTGCCACAGGTCGGGCACAAGTGGTCTGCATGGGCACAAGATACAGGGGTGGCTCTGGACTTGCGAAGCTCATGCTTTCTCTGGGCCTTGGCAATCCTGTTCAGCTCAAAGGAGGCAGCACCTTTGCTGGTACGGTTTCACCAGTCTGGTCGGTTTAGCACTAGAGTCTCCCAGGTGTCAGGACTGATGTCAAAGCTCTTCAGGGAGGCCTTAAGAGTGTCTTTGTGGCACTTCTTCTGACCACCTTGTGAGCACTTGCCCTCTGCTAGTTCACCGTAGAACAGTCTCTTTGGTAGGCGTGGGTCAGGCATACGAACAAGGTGGCCACCCCACATAATCTGGGCTCTCTTGAGCAGGGTGTGGATACTAGGCAGCTCAGCTCGGGAGAGGACCTCTGTGTCATGGATTTTGTCCTGCCAGGTGATCTTCAGGAGCTTTCTGAGGCAGTTCAGGTGGAAGTGGTTTAGCTTTCTGGCATGGCAATTGTAAACTGTCCAGGTCTCACAGGTAAACAGTAGGGAAGGCAGGACAACTGCCTTGTATACCTTCAGTTTTGTGGTCAGCGTGATGCCTCTCCTTTCCCACACTGTTGCATGTAGCCATCTGAATGCTGAGCTTACCTTGGCAATGTGCAAATCGACCTCATCATTGATGTTGACAGACCTGGAGAGTGTGCTGCCGAGGCACGTGAACTTGTCGACAGCCTGAAGGGTCTCCCCGTTGACAGTGATAGCTGGTTCCATGTAAGTCTTCTGTGGTGCGGGTTGGTGCAGGACCCTGGTTTTCTTCATACTGATTGTGAGCCCAAAGTTGTTGCAAGCAGTGGAGAGGCAGTTAATGCTCTGCTGCATCTGGGGCTCTGTAGTGGCATTGAGTGCGCAGCCGTCTGCGAACAGGAAGTCACGCATTAAGTCCCCTTCCACCTTGGTTTTGGCTTGGAGTCTCCGCAGGTTGAAGAGCCTGCCATCCATCCTGTACCTGATCCTGATGGTGCTTTCTTCATCGTCACAGAAGGCATCAGAAAGCATGGCTGTGAACATCATGCTGAAAAGTGTGGGTGCGAGTACACAGCCCTGCTTGACCCCGTTGGTGACTGGGAAAGCTTCAGAGCAGTTTCCATCGTCCGGTACTCGGGCAAGCATACCGTTGTGGAACTGGTGCACCATGCTGATGAACTTGTCTGGGCAGCCAAACTTCGCCATGATCTTCCACAGCCCCTCATGACTGATGGTATCAAAAGCCTTGGTCAGATCTACAAATGTTGTGTAGAGGTCCCTGTTCTGCTCTTGACACTTCTCCTGAAGTTGGCGTGCAGCGAAGATCATGTCAGCAGTTCCACGACCCTCTTTGAAGCCACACTGGCTCTCTGGCAGGTAACCACCTTCCATGTGCTGAATGAAGCAGTTGAGAAGGACTCTTGCAAGGATCTTGCCAGTGATGGTGAGGAGAGAGAGCCCATGGTGGCTGTCGCAGGACTGCCTGTTTCCTTTTCTCTTGTAGAGATGGACAGTGGAGGGATCCTTGAGCTCCTGGAGGATAACTTCCTGCTGACACATGGTCTGAAAGAGCTCAGTGAGTTTCTGTATTAGAATTGGTCCTCCTGCCTTGTAGATTTCAGCTGGGTTGGAGTCAGAGCCTGGTGCTTTGCCGTTCAAAAGGAGTTTGATCACTTTTTGGACTTCTGATTCTGTTGGAGGTTCTGCCAGAGACATGTTCACCTCTACTTGGGGCATGTGCATGATGGCTTCTGCAATGATGGACAAGGGTCTTCTCGAACCAGTCTTGGTGTTTGTGCATGTTCTGGCCCAGATGAGTGAGAGAGGTGTCATATGCCATGTCTCTGAAAACTGCCCAGTCTTCTTCTGCTCCGTATGCCCCAAGGTCGAACTGACCGAGCTTGCTGTCCAGGTCCTCACTGAAGTTCTGTCGTACAGAGTGTTGTTCCAGCTTGCTGACATTGAGTCGCTTGTTTGCCTTTTCCCCTGTGGACACCGTTTGGGCTGGATGTGCATGTTGAGCTTTGAGAAAATGAGTCTATGATCCGTCCAGCAGTATGTGCTACACATCGCCTTCATCACTCTAATGTCCTGCCTGTCTTTTCTTCTCACTATGATGTAATCGATCAGATGCCAATGCTTGCTGCGTGGATGCATCCAGGAGGTGTTGCTGCGATTTGACAAGCGGTAGACGGTATTGGTGATCAGAAGGTCTTGAGAGGCGCACGTCTTCAACAGGAGAAGACTGTTGCCGTTGCACTTTCCAACTCCATGTCTCCCAAGGACTCCCTCCTATGTCTGGTAGTCTGTACCAACTCTTGCGTTAAAGTCTCCAAGGACAACGAGTTTGTCCTCCTTTGGTACGCTTTCAATGAGAGTCTCTAAATCCTCGTAAAACTTGTTTTTGATCTCATCTGGGTTCGTCATGGTGTGGGCATACAGCCGTGGACAAAATTGTTGGTACCCCTCTGTTAATGAAAGAAAAACCCACAATGGTCACAGAAATAACTTGAATCTGACAAAAGTGGCAATAAATAAAAAGTCTATGAAAATTAACCAAAGAAAATCAGACAGTGCTTTTGAATTGTGGTTCAACAGAATTATTTTAAAAAACAAACTCGTGAAACAAGCCTGGACAAAAATGATGGTTGTTGCACAACCTTTTGAGGCAATCACTGCAATCAAACAATTTCTGTAACTGTCAATGAGACTTCTGCACCTCTCAGCAGGTATTTTGGCTCACTCCTCATGAGCAGACTGCTCCAGTTGTCTCAGTTTTGAAGGGTGCCTTCTCCAGACAGCATGTTTCAGTTCCTTCCACAGATGTTCAATAGGATTTAGATCAGGGCACATAGAAGGCTACTTTAGAATAGGCCAATGATTCGCTCTTAGCCATTCTTGGGTATTTTTAGCTGTGTTTTGGGTCATTATCCTGTTGCAAGACCCATGACCTGCGACTGAGCCCAAGCTGTCTGACACTGGGCAGCACATTTCTCTCTAGAATACCTTGATAGTCTTGAGATTTCGTTGTACCCTGCACAGATTCAAGACACACTGTGCCAGATGCAGCAAAGCAGCCCAAGAACATAACAGAACCTCCTCCATGTTTCACAGTAGGGACAGTGTTCTTTTCTTGGTATGCTTCATTTTTGCGTCTGTGAACATAGAGCTGATGTGCCTTGCCAAAAAGTTCCAGTTTTGTCTCATCTGTCCATAGGACATTCTCCCAGAAGCTTTGTGGCTTGTCAACATGCAGTTTGGCAAATTCTAGTCTGGCTTTTTTATGATTTGTTTTCAACAGTGGTGTCCTCCTTGGTCGTCTCCCATGAAGTCCACTTTGGCTCAAACAACGACGGATGGTGCCATCTTACACTGATGTACCTTGACTTTGGAGTTCACCATGAATGTGTTTAGAGGTTGTTCTGGGCTCTTTTGTTACCATTTGTATTATCTGTCTCCTCCTGCGGCCACGTCCAAGGAGGTTGGCTACAGTCCCGTGAATCTTAAATTTCTGAATAATATGTGCAACTGTAGTCACAGAAACATCAAGCTGCTTGGAGATGGTCTTATAGCCTTTACCTTTAACATGCTTGTCTATAACTTTCTTTCTAATCTCCTGAGACAACTCTCTCCTTTGCTTCCTCTGGTCTATGTTTACTGTGGTACACACCATGTCACCAAACAGCACAGTGACTACTTGTCACCCTTTAAATAGGCCGACTGACTGATTACAAGTTTGTAGACACCTGTGATGTTAATTAGAGGACACATCTTGGTTGAACATGTCCCTATGGTCACATTATTTTCAGTCTTTTATAGGGGTACCATCATTTTTGTCCAGGCCTGTTTCATGAGTTTGTTTTTTAAAGTAATTCTGTTGAACCACAATTCAAAAGCATTGTCTGATTTTCATTGGTTAATTTTCATAGAATTTTTATTTATTGCCACTTTTGTCAGATTCAAGTTATTTCTGTGACCATTGTGGGTTTTTCTTTCATTAACAGAGGGGTACCAACAATTTTGTCCACGTGTGTATGCACTGATGAATATGGCATGGCATTTTGCTTGGAGGGGGAGCCGCAGGGTTCATGAGGCGGTTTCTTTTGGGAGGCTGGTAAGCTTGCTCATTAGATTGGATCTGATCGCAAAACCCACTCCTTCTTCACGCCGTTCTTTGCTGCCTTGGCCGCTCCAGAAAAAGGTGTAGCTGGCTTTGACTTCTGTCAGCTGACCTTCGTCTGCAAACCTGGTCTCTCTCAGAGCTGCGATGTGTATGTTGTACCTGCTGAGTTCTCTTGAGACAAGTGCTCTCCGTCTCTCAGGTCTGTCCGCTTTGGAGCTGTCCATGAGCGTTCGCACATTCCAAGTGCCAAGGGTGAGTGGTGTCACCTTAGTTGATTTCTTCTGAGAATTTCGACCGCTAGGGTGGGATCCCTGCCAGCCGCAGCTTGCTGGCCAGGGTGTAGTGAAGCAGGCTATTTTTAGGACACCTTTTCTAGCCCCTTCCTCAGGCCATGGAGGTGAGCAGAGCGAATCCTAAAGAGGGCTGCTCAGACACCCAGGGGGCTGCCGAACTCGACTGCTGCTTCGGTCCAGTAGAGAGCGACCCTATGCCTGGACCGCCTGGTTGTGGGATTGTGGCTACAGCTTCCAGTGTATCCACACCTGCTGCTTCGTCACTTGCCCATCGCCACAGAACTTGGAGGGAGGTGGGGGATGAGAAGGAAATTGGGTAGGAGGTGATGTCTTGACTTGCACGTGAAATTGATTCAAGTGAGGGAGAGTTGCGCAGGTTCGTCAGCCTCACTCTCTCATTCCAGCCTATCTGGATCCAGTGGAAAGATGGCTGGAGATAGATTAGGATGCAGTGGATGGCCAGCAGTTCCCTACGTGTCTCACTGTGCCCTAGTTGAGTTCCACAATGCTTTGCTGGGTCTGCCTTCCTGCCCGTTGAGCCAATCTGGTGGTTTCCTCCATGCAATCCACCAGGTCCAGTCTATGCATGTGTAGATAGATAAGCCCTAGCTCACCAAAGGTTTCAAACCCGTTGGCTACCCTCACCTTGTTGAACCATGAACTCTGTTGTCTACTAAAAAATTCTGAAGGAGAATGCCCAGCCATCTGTTCGTGACCTCAAGCTGAAGCGCACTTAGGTTCTGCAGCAGAACAATGATCCAACACTTAGGTTCTGCAGCAGGACAATGATCCAAAACACATCAGCAAGTCCACCTCTGAATGGCTTAAGAAAAACAAAATGAAGACTTTGGAGTGGCCTAGTCAAAGTCCTGACCTGAATCCAATTGGGATGCTGTGGCATGACCTTAAAAAGCTGGTTCATGCTTTAAAACCCTCAATCTATCCATCCATCTTCTTCTGCTTAATCCTTTTTGGGTCGCGGGTGGGGGGGGGGGGGGTGCTGGAGCCTATCCCAGCATCTTTGGGCGAGAATGTGGCTGAATTACAACAATTCTGCAAAGATGAGTGGGCCAAAATTCCTCCACAGCACTGTAAAAGACTCATTGCCAGTTATTGCAAATGCTTGATTTCAGTTGTTGCTGCTAAGGGTGGCCCTACCAGTTATTAGGTTTAGGGGGCAAATTTTATACTAAACATCAAGTGGAACGATTTCATCAGCAATGAGGAGGTGCTGCGGCGGGCACACGTCGAAGACATCGAGATCAAGCTTGTAATGAGTCGCCTGCGATGGTTAGGTCATGTCTGTCGAATGAATGATGATAGGCCGGTGAAGGAACTCCTGTATTGTGAGCTGGCTCATGGTTCTCGCAAAGCAGGTCGACCCAAACTCCGTTTTTAAGGACACATGCAAAAATGCATTGAAGTGTGCCGATGTTTTAGATCAATGGCAATTGGTAGTACATGATAGAGCGGAATGGAAGAACCTCATGAGGAAAGTTTGCAGGGCGCAAAATACAAAGAGAGTGATAGCTCACGAGAAAAGACGGGCTCGACGCAGAGCGGAGAGAAGTAAGGAAGGAACTGTGGATATACCCGTTTCGGGTGAAAGGCGATAATAAAAATAATTGGGGCAAATTTTCACACAGGGCCATGTAGGTTTGGATTATTTTCCCCTTAATAATAAACACCTTCATTTAAAAACTGCATTTTGTGTTTACTTATGTTATCTTTGTCAAAAATTTAAATTTGTTTGATGATCTGAAACATTTAAGTGTGACATACAAAAAGAATGAGAAATCAGGACGATCACACCACTGTATATTACTCGCTCTGAGTAGGGCCTGGTTGGAGCTTCGTATTTATTACCAAGGAGAACATAACCAAGGAGGTTATGTTTTCATCTGCATTGGTTTGTTTGTCTGTCAGCACAATCGTGCTAAAACTACTGGATCGATTTGGATGAAATTTTCATCAAAGGTGGCCCATGTCCTAAGGATGAACCCATTAGATTTTGGTAATGATCTGAGAGTCCAAGGACTGACAGAGGGTTTTGTGCTTCATCCTGTCGTGGTTTGAGCGCCGATCTCGTCCGCGCTTGGGCCGTGCAGTATTTTTCTCCCAGTGGATGTGTTTCCCTAAGGCTCTCCGAGCTTTTATTGTGACAGCGCTTGGAGGGGCTTCCGGCTGTCAGAGCTGAGGCCTGACAGCTGAGCTGCATTTTGCCTCATCAGCTGCTCCCTACTTAAGAGGGCAGCTGAGAGCAAAATGCGCGGCAGTCTCGTCGAATATTTCCCATCGGACAAACCCCTCATCTGACATCTTCTTCTATTGAAGAAGATGCCAGAAGATGCCTTCTATTCTATTATCGAGATGGTGACATCCTACAAGTACCTGGGTGTTCATCTGAACAATAAACTAGACTGGTCACACAATACTGACGCACTCTACAAGAAGGGACAGCGCAGGTTGTTCCTACTGAGGAGACTCAGGTCTTTGGGTGTACAAGGGGCGCTGCTGAAGACATTTTATGACACGGTGGTGGCATCAGCCATCACTTTTGGAGTGGTCTGCTGGGGCAGTGGCATTACGGCAGCCGATAGGAAGAGACTGAACAAACTGATCAAGAAAGCTATCTCTGTCCTGGGGCAGCGCCTTGACCCAGTGGAGGAGATAGGAGAGAGAAGGACGGTGGCTAAACTGTCATCTCTGCTGGAGTCCGAGTTCCACCCTATGCAGGACATACTGAATGCACTGAGGAGCTCATTTAGCAGCAGACTACATCATCCCAGGTGCACAACCGAGAGGTTTCGCAGGTCCTTCCTACCAACGGCTGTCAGACTGTACAACCTAAGCAGGGCTGCTCGCAGAGATAGCAAAAAGACGTAACAACCCAATAGTTTTGAATGCAAAAGATGCAATAGACTTACACAATGGTCCCCTCCGGCATACAACTAGGAAAATACCGGTCGCTATGCAGGGTGAGAATATGTATGGGTACATAATCATACCATGTAGGATAACTAAGTAGACGGTTGTGCTGTTTCATCCCATCTAGCAACAATGCTCTGCATTGTGTGTGTTTATATATTTACATATTTATTCCATCTAGCTACAATGCTCCGCACTGGGTGTGTTTATATATCTATATATTTATTCCATCTAGCTACAATGCTCCGCACTGTGTGTGTTTATATGTTTACATATTTATTCCACCTAGCTGCAATGCTCCGTACTGTGTGTGTTTACATATCTACATATTTATTCCATCTAGCTACAATGCTCTGCACTGTGTGTCTGTGTGTATATATACAGTATATATATATATATATATATATATATATATATATATATATTTATAGTAATACTGTATGTACATATGTATATTAGCTGCTCTTGTTTTTTGTTTTTTTCTTGCCTTCTGATTGTTGCTCTGAGTGTTGCTATCCCTGTGCTGTTGCAATCCTGGAATTTCCCCATTGTGGGACTAATAAAGGCTTATCTTATCTTATCTTATCTTATTTTATCTTATTGTAAGTGTATTCCATGGTAATCTGTCCTTCCTCATCACTGATTGAATTATTCGTTGTAGTGTGTTTTAGCCCCCCGTGGCTTGTTATTTTGTCCTTTTTCTTTCCCTTAATAAACTGTGCAAACTCACCGGTGATATGTGGCGTCTTATGATGGCTCGTGAGGGCCATCCATGACACATCCAATGAGAAGATTTCAGAGGACTCTCCTGTGGGGTTTCTCAAGGCTCAGTTCTGGGCCATATTCTGTTTTTATTGCATTTAACCCCACTTGGCCAGATTATCAGCCAGTTTAAGAGTGTCTCCTACCATTTCTATGCATACGACATTCAGCTTTTCTACTCCTTTAAATAAAATGAGCTGAACATTTTATCAAGCCTAATCTCTTGCCTTTCTGCCATCAAGAAATGATTAAACAATAACTTCCTACAGCTAAATCTTAACAAAACAGAAACACTGATCATTGCTCCAGACAGTAAAATTCCTCTGATAAAGCGACACTTAGGTCTCCTAGGCTCATCTGTCCAGTCCAGCCTGCATAACCCGGGTGTTGTTTTTGACAAATGCCATGTCACTGGACTGCCATGGTAGGGAACTGGTCAAAAACTGCTTTTTTCATCTGAAGAATATAGCAAAACTTAGACCCATGGTTTCAACACCTGAACTAGAAAGGATCATTTGTGCTTTTATCTAATCTCTTTTAGATTATCGTAATGCCCTGTTTATGCGTTTTAATAAAACTGGTGTTGCCCGTCTTCAGACTGTGCAAAATGCAGCAACTTGGCTTTTAACCCGGAATAAGAAAAGGGAACACATTTCCCCGGTTTTATCATTCCTTCACTGGCTGCCAGTCAGTTTTAGATTTCTTTTTAAGATTTTAGTTTTGATTTTTTGAGCTCTTAATGTCCAAGCCCCTTCATACATCTCAGCCCTCCTGACTCCATATGCAACGACACAATCATTAAGATCCTCAGACCAGATACTCCTGGTGGTCCCTCGGACCAAATTGAGAACCCGTGGAGATCGGTCCTTAGGCCACTGCACCACGGCTTTGGAATGCACTTCCCCTGTCTTTGCGCTGCCTCGAGTCTGTTGACTACTTTAAGAAGGAGTTAAAACTCATTTGTTTGGACAGGCTTTTAGCTCTCATAGAATGGCTTCTATTCTCTCACCGTTCACTCTTATTTATTCCTATTTATATGTGTATGTTATCTTATTTCTATTGATTTTAATTTCTTGTGTGTTTTTAAATTTTAATTTGCTATGAAGCACTTTGTGATCTATATCTGTGAAAAGTGCCATACAAATAAACTTTGCGTGCTTGCTTGCTTACCTCCACCAAGAGCTTTGTTTGTATTGCTGCAGCAGGATTACACAAAAACTACTTGCAGGATTTGGATCAAATTTTCACCAGAGGTGGTCCTTGGGCTACAGAGGAACTGATTACATTATGGTGATGATCCGAGAATGCATACCTTGTGGAGTGTGTGAAATCAGAAGCAGATTCATTTCAGACGAATTATTACACACTCACATCTCTCAAGCACAGAACAGACTAAACATTTAAGTAGAAACTCTCCTCTTAAGTTTCATGACATTTACATCACACACAACGTGACATTTGCATCACACTGCATTCAACATCCTTCATCCCTGACTCCTTCCTGCTATCTCACCAGGAACCTCCTGCTCTTTGTTGTCCCAAGCTTATCCACTGTCTCCTGTCTGAGAAGCTAGATAATCTGGATCCCCCAAGGTGCTACCCCCCCGCCCCCCCCAGCATCTTAGATAGGACAATAGAATAACAGTCCACATGCTGTGATAGAACAATTGAACATCAGTCCACATGCTGCTTGGGCTTCCGTCTCCTCCTGTATCTGCTGTAACTGGGGTTTACCGCCTCCCTGGTGCTGCTGTGCCGGTGGGGGGCTGCTGGGAGTGTGTCTGACTGCAGGTGGGCTGTTGCTAGGGGGGGGGGGGGGGACACTTCGGTCTGTCCGTGTGGCTGCTCTGGTGAATCGTTTCCCTGGGGCTCTCTCCGTGGGGGTCTTCCACGCCAAGGGGCCTTAGCCAGCAGCATTTGCTCGTCCGCCACAACGAAAGCGGGTTTGAGTCTGTCTATGCCAATTTTTTCCCTCCTACCCCCCAAGTCTAGCAAAAAATGCTTATCCCCTGTTTCCAGCACTCTGAACGGTCCATCATAGGGTGGGCGCAATGGACAGCGGTGGGCGTCGTGTCTGACGAACACGAACTCCGCGCTCTTCAAAGTTTTGGGCACGAAAACACGAGGAAAACTGTGGTGGGCCGGGCCCGGCAGCGTGCCTGTGTTTGCGCTATGCTGCAAAAGCTGAGACGGGGAGCTGCCCGGCGCGGGATTATCTGGCAGAAATTCCCCAGGCAGCCGTAGTGGCTGCGCAAAAACGAGCTCTGCCGGGGAAGCTTCCAAATCCTCTTTCGGCGCGGAGCGCAACCCCAATAAAACCCACGGCAGCCTGTCTACCCAATTTGCATCCGTCAATGAAGCCCTGAGTGCTGCTTTCAGTGATCTATGAAAACGCTCGCATAACCCATTGGCCTGTGGGTTGTACGCGGTTGTGTGGTGAATTGTAACACCCAGGCTGCGGGCCATCGCGGACCAGAGTTTAGAAACAAATTGCGGGCCCCTGTCGGACGTAATGTCCGACGGGACTCCAAAACGCACCACCCATGCTGTTAAAAAAGCGCGCGCTACGTCCGCAGACGTGGTTGCCGCCAGCGGGACCGCTTCTGGCCAGCGCGTGGTGCGGTCCACCATTGTCAGGAGGTGCGTGCACCCCTGTGATGGCGGGAGGGGGCCCACGAGGTCCACGTGAACATGGTCGAACCTCTTAGCCGGAATACGAAATGGCTCCAAGGGAGCCTTCGTGTGTCTGTGTACTTTGGCTCGTTGGCACGCCACGCAGGCTGCAGCCCACTCTTTCACTTGTTTGCATAGACTCGGCCACACAAACTTCTCTCCCACCATTTTGACGGACGCGCGCACTCCTGGGTGCGCCAGAGTGTGAACTGACTCAAACACGCGGCAGCGCCACACGGCCGGGACCACCGGACGCGGGCGACCCTTGGAGACATCGCAGATTAAGGGGGGGGGGGGTCGCCATCCTGCAGCACCCTGCTCTCCAGCCTTAACCCTGTTGGTCCAGACTGCAGCGCACGCACATCTGCATCGCTAATCTGCTCCGCGGCCATGGCTGCGTAATCTATCCCCACGCAGACCGGGGCCACCACGGCGCTCGAGAGGCAGTCTGTCACTACATTCAGTTTACCAGACACATGCTGAATATTGGTAGTAAACTCTGAGATCGTGGCCAGCTGTCTCTGCTGCCGGCCCGACCACGGTTCTGAAACCTTGGCCATCGCAAATGTTAGCAGCTTGTGGTCCACGAACGCGGTGAAGCTGTGCCCTTCCAGCCAGAACTGGAAGTGGCCTATGGCCAGGTGGAGAACCAGCAACTCTCTGTCGAACGCGCTGTATTTACGTTCGCTGTCGCGCAAAGTTCTGCTGAAAAAGGCGAGCGGCTGCCAAGCCCCGGTGACGCGCTGCTCCACGACAGCCCCTATGGCCACGTCTGAAGCATCGGTGGTGAGCACTATGTGGGCCATTGGGTCTGGATGCGCCAGCAGTGCGGCGTTTGCCAGGGCTGCTTTAACTTCCGAGAATGCCCGCTCTCGCTCCGGGGTCCATTGGACCCTATCCGTGGGTTTCTGTTTCTTGAACCACACAATGGTTGCATAAGTTGCGGCACGCGGGGAAGGAAACGGTTATAAAAGTTCACCATCCCCCAAAATTCCTGCAGCACCCTGACCGTCTGAGGCCGGGGAAAATCCGCCACGGCGCGCATTTTGTCGGGCAGCGGGATCGCTCCTTCCGGAGAGACGCGGTGCCCCAAAAAATCAATCTCCGTCACGCCGAACTGGCATTTCGCCGGGTTGATTATTAACCCGTGCTCCACCAACCTCCGGAAAACCGTCGTGAGGTGGGTTTCGTGTTCGTCTTCGGACGCACTGGCTACCAGGATATCGTCCAGGTAGACGAACACAAACGGGAGATCGCGCAGCACTGCATCCATCATGCACTGGAACGTCTGTGCCGCTCCTTTTAACCCGAATGGCATGCGCAGGAACTCGAATAGACCGAACGGAGTTATTACCGCTGTTTTGGGTATGTCCTCAGCGCGCACTGAGACTTGGTGGTAACCGCGGACCAGGTCTATTTTAGAAAAAATGCGTGCTCCAGCAAGGTGAACGGAAAAATCCTGTATGTGGGGAATTGGATAGTGGTCGTGCGCTGTGGCGTTGTTCAACCTGCGGAAATCCCCGCACGGTCGCCACGATCCCTCAGCCTTAGGGACCATGTGTAGCGGGGATGCCCATGGGCTGTTTGAGCTCCTGATGATGCCCAACCTTTCCAGGTTGGCGAACTCCTCGCGCACTATGGCCAGTTTAGCTGCATCCAAGCGCCGAGGTCTTGCAAAAACGGGCGGCCCGGTGGTGGTGATAAAGTGCTCCACCCCGTGTTTAGCGATGGCCGCGGAAAACGTCAGGACCGTGAGTGCTGGGAACTGAGTGAGCAGTGTGTGGAACTTACTGCCTGTAGCTGTGACGTTGGCTTGTGCTGTTGGCTGGGTCACTTGAGCTATACAGGGGAGAGAGTCAAAGGACAGTGCATTAACCAGGCGCCTGTTAGCAACATCAACTAGTAAACCATGTGCACACAGAAAATCAGCCCCCAGTATATGGCAATTCAGTGCTGCTACAACAAAAGTCCACTCATATGTACGGCCGTGTAGAGATAAGAGCAAAGTCCTCTCCTCAAAGGTCTTAATATCCAAGCCGTTTGCTGCCAACATCCCGGGGCCACTAGATCCTGCCAGCTGGTCAGTGTAGGTCGGCCGGATGAAGCTCTTCTGGCCTCCGGTGTCCACGAGGAAACGCCTCCCAGAGCGTGCGTCTGTTAAGTAGAGCAGCTTGTTCTCTTCACCGAGGGTTGCAGCTGCTACCGACCCCCAGCCTTGGTGTTTTCCCGAGCGCTTGAATTGGCATGGGGGCGCACATCTGCGTGCGTTTTCTCCGAAACGGCGGTGGTAGAAACAGAGCGTGTCTCTCTGGCGCTCCTTGGCCCCCGCTGCTGCTACCGTCGGCGGCTCCTCGCCTCCTCTGGTCGTCTCGCTGGGCTCCGCCGCTGCTGCGTTGACTGTGATCGCCCTGGTGGTGATGATGATCCGGTCTGCCTCCTGGGCTAGTGCACGGTAGTCGCACACGGCCAGCCACGGCGAATTGGCCAGAACCGCTTTCGCTACTGTCGGAAGGTTCCGGAGGAAGAGGTGGGCAAACAGAAAGTGCCCGTCGTCCGTGCCCATTAACGCCAGCATCTTCTCCATCAGGTCTACGACCAAACCATCTCCTAACTCGGTCCGCGTCAGGAGCCTCTCCGCTCTCTCACAGTCCGAGAGCGTGTAGCGTTGGATGAGCGCAGCCTTGAGCGCCTCATATTTGCTGCTGGCTGGTGGCTGATCGAGCAGGCTCGCTACCTGCTGAGCTGTGCGGGCGTCGAGCACTGCGACCACATGGTAGAATCAGGTATCATCTGCCGTTACTCCCCAGAGGGCGAACTGGGCTTCGGTGAGGTGGAACCAAGAGCACGGGTTGTGCTGCCAGAAATCCGGTAGCTTGACTGAAACCGCACACGCGTGGCTGGGGGTTCCAGTCCGGGCTGTCTGTGGGTTGGCTGCCGCCTCGCTGTAGCTTCCTGACCGGGCCGGCTCCGGGGATCTTGCCTCGTGTTCCATAATATGTCTTGGGTCACCAATGTGGAGTGTGTGAAATCAGAAGCAGATTCATTTCAGACGATTTATTACACACTCACATCTCTCAAGCACAGAACAGACTAAACATTTAAGCAGAAACTCTCCTCTTAAGTTTCATGGCATTTACATCACACACAACGTGACATTTGCATCACACTGAATTCAACATCCTTCATCCCTGACTCCTTCCTGCTATCTCACCAGGAACCTCCTGCTCTTTGTTGTCCCAAGCTTATCCACTGTCTCCTGTCTGAGATGCTAGATAATCTGGCTCCCCCAAGGTGCTACAACCTCCGCCAAGACTCTTATATTCTTATGGTGTGTTAAGCAAGAATACTCCAAAACTACAGGACAGAGTTTGATGCATTTTTCATTAGACGTGGCTCTTGGGCTACACATGAACCCATAACATTTTGGAGGTGATCCATAAGGAATGGCAGGGCCTTGGCGGAGGTATGTGCTCCCTGAGTGCTTTTCTAGTCTTACAAATTGTCTCACAAGTGTTTGCCAGGGAGAAAACAACAAAGGGAAGAATTCAAATGTTCATTTCTCTGTAACAACAGGAAGAATTCTGGAGAGTTCAAGTACACAAAGCATAAGGACAGAAGAAAAAAACAAGATCGACAAGGGTAGCAGGGTTAAGTGCAGTGTAACTGCAGGGCAGCGAGGTAGAGAGGACAGCTGTGCTCCAGCATGGTACATAGTAATCAAGCCAAGTATGATCACATACTTTAAATGTGAAGTACACCTTGCTCGCCCAATGCAGACATTGATGTAGTCTCAAAACAAAAGTTTCATGTATTTTTTTTTGTTTTTCATATCCTTGTCATAAAATAGGCACTGAATCTTTTGTGCTAGAGGTGTGGTTTTAATCGGATTGCTGACGTTGTAACATCATAATTTCAAATATTCTGTTTAAAGGGATCATTGACTGCACTTTTTCCAGATTTTAACAGCTCACATGTCTTAATGAAGCGTTTGTGAGATATTTTGTTCACATTTTCTTTAAGTTTTTAAATTATTGAAGTAAATTTGTGTTTTATTTTTCTTGCCTTTCTTGAAATGCTCGATTTAAAGCCTGTCACTTTAAGAAACATCCTTCAACTGTTCAACTCCACCCTCCCTCTTATATCAGTTAGCCATTAGCTGACTAGCTTCTAGCCTTATTCTAGCTTGGATGAGCAGCGCTGGTTCACCGATCCGCAGTCGTTTGTGCATCTCACGTCATCCTGACCCACCGCCCCAACAACCCCACCGAGACACCACAACAAATCACCAGCATCGGGTGATCGACTGATCACCTGGTGCTGGCAATTTGACAAGAAACAATTTGGCAAGAAACACTTTTTATGTGTTTTTTTTCTGCACTGTGGCGCCACAAGACAGCTTTTGTTGTGATGTGGCGCATTATAAATAAAGCTGAATTGAATTGAATTGAATTGGTCGCCATAACCTGAGGCCGCTGGCTGAACCACGGGATCTCAAAGGGCAATGTCTCGCTCCACGGTATCCGCTCCTCCCCATGGCCAGCTGTGGGATGCCCCGTCACGAAGCGGCTCCCCACGATCCTGTGGAAGTATGCCCTGAGGATGGTGGGAGAGCTGAGCCACCAGCTCCAGGCAGCAATCCCGGGTCGTGGCAACTACCTGCGCCGTTCCCCGGGGATGCTGCCTGGAGCTGCTGTCTCTCAGTTCCCCTCACCGACATGCCGGCACTGGCACCCACTGCAAAACCACCGGGAGATGGGCCGGACGACATGAGGCACATTGTGGACTGCAGTTCGGTGAACCAGATGGTAACAGGGATGGTTTTTAGGGTGACTAAGATCTGAAGAAAATAACAATATAAGCTGCGCTCGGTTTGAGCTTCCTGTTACCAGTGTTAGCTTGGGGGCTAATAGCTCAGGGGCTAATAGGCTACCTTTAGCACCATTTCCATCTACATGACAGACAGCTAGGAGTGCCAATAATAGAGCAGTGGGCTGGTGTCAAGGACGGTGGTGGGTTGGCTTTTTCTAGACATGACATATAAGAATTCAACAAAAAAATCAAAAACGTTTCTGTCTTTTCTGGGAGAGAAAAAAAAACTAGATAAATGATGAGAATTGACTGTTTTAAAATTTTTTGGATAATTATGTGAGCAGTAGATTAATTTCAAATTGTTAAAACCTACAAACACACTATTTTTCAGTCAGTGACCCCTTTAACCATTGCTAGTGGGAGAATGGCCAGACGAACAGCAGTCCAGTGGATTCCCATGAAAAAGTCACAAGGACCAAATGAACCCAAACAAACCACATCTGTCTGCCCTCCAATGGGCTTTCCACCGACTGGAAAGGTCATGGGGATCATGGTGCTACAGTATATGAACCTGGCATACCTCCATGACCCGGACCACTGGACATTTCAGCATTTTAAGTGGTTTAAAAAAATGAAATGACTGCATTAGAGAGCCCCTTGTCTTTTATTAACCCCAATCAAATTGTTTTGGTGTCCAAACTTGCTTTTTTAGTTCAGTGGCTTAAAGTTTCCTGGGGCATAAACCTACTATAAAGACACCATTTTCCAGTGCTTGTAAATGGAGGCCTTGGAGGTGTAGTTTTTAACACTATTCATGAAAAAAGGAAAATCTTCTCCAATATAAACCCCATCAGCAGGAGACATTAACTACCTCACTGTCAGAGATGGGAACACTGTCTGGTTGTAGATTGCTTCACCTTGTCAGTCTCAACTCCGTCAGCAGGTGACTTGGAGGGGGATAATCCCCCACCATCAATTATCCTTCACAGCCAAAGTCATCAGGCAGCATTGACTGGGCTTATTTCGGCAGTGAAAGAATCAAAGGGAAAAATGAAGGGAAGCATTTAAGGGAAGTGCGCACATTGCACAAAACCTGTATAATAGTACAAAATAGATCAGAGCTTCTTAAGTGAGTTTAACAAAATGAAATGATGGATACAAGTGATTTTTTTAAGTGGCTCTCTTCTTTTGATTATGTGGCTTTGTAGCAATTTCTTTCGGGCCCCTTTACACAGACTGTGATCGTTGGGTGACCATTGAGAGATCAAAAATTGATCCAATCCCTTAACCCTTTCTCCTAAAGCCCCAATAAAGCAGTTTCTGTGTAAATGATTGGGAGATCATTGTATGATTTTTGTGACAATCTATAAAGATCTTTGAGAGATTACTGAGGGAACATTGACAGTTTGTTGGGCCACCAAAGAGGTATATAGACAACATTTGAGAGGTATGTAGTGCTCTTCTACCCTCATTAAACAGTGGTGGTGAGGACCGAGAGATGAAAAAAGCCAGATCTCTCAGTGATCTTCCAGTGATCTCCATGGCCACCACAGATGAGAGATTGTTTTGTCTCAGTCCAAAACAATCTCAGTGATCACCAAAGGAAAGCAATCTCTCAACAAGCTGCTGGGTGTGAATGTGTATCTGTGTGAATGTGAACAGGGCATCCTTGAAAAAAAGAGGTTCCCTCTCAATGGATCTTCCCTGTATAAATAAAGGTTAAATAAAAAAAATTAAAATAACAACCTCTCAATGAACTCTCAAGGAGTGCTCACCAATCTCATCAATCTCCCAATGATCTCTTAGTGATCTTTCAATGAACTCTATTGAACATTTATCAAACGCTCAGGATTTGTCAGGGTTTGTAAAAGGTTGCCAAGCAGTTCTTGATCAGTTTTTAAGGTCTCAAACAGTTTTTCTTGTGGCCAAAATTTTTTGAAAACAGTCAGATTTGGGGGGGCTGAAGGAATTTTTCTGCAAACACTTACAAATGTTTGCAAAATAGTTGTGTTTGCAAACAGTTGAACATTCATGAATATTCCTAAACATTTTTGCTGCTTCGTGAGATACGAGTATAATTTTCACTGACATTCATCCGAACAGCTGGCGAATCCAAAAATTGCCACGTTCATCAACATTCGCTGCTCCATGAGAAAGTACCCTTAGAAGCCGTTGAGAGATCACTTCCCCTTTGGTGATCGCTGAGAGATTGTTTTCGAATGAGTCAAAACTTTTGAGGATCGTGGAGATCATTGTAGATCATGGTGATCGCTGAGAGATCACTGAAAGATCATTTGGAGATCTGGTCATGGCGTCATCACGCAGTGATCTCTCAATGATCTCCACCCTTGTATAAATTGATCTGGAGTCACAACATGGATGCATTCAAATGCTGTAAAGCAAACAGGAAGTTAGCACACTGAGGATTTTGTTTTTGGTCAGCCAAAGGAGAACAAAACATGGAAGCCGTGGGCGTCCCATCTGAAGGGTGAGAGCAGCGGTGCCGCACTCCCTCTGACACGCGCCCTCTGCATTTTCTAATCAGGAATCACGACGGTGCTGAAGAGACAGAGGAGACACGTATTAGAGTCTGGATGACGGCATTCATTTCAATTGCAACCAATTTATTCTCCCCAAATAATACAAGCACTAATCTAATAATGACAAGGAGGGAAAATTGCTTCTCGGTACTCTATCAGGCACACATGTAACGTGTGTGTGGGCGGGTATGTGCACGTAGGTGTGTGTGCGTGTGTTCATACATATGTGTAATACACGGGTGCATATGCTGGTGTTCAGAGCAATGTTGCGCTTGCTTCAATTATGAGAGTATGTGCATGGATTTTAGCCATAATTTTAGTTTCAGTTTACATTTGGCAAGATAAATTGTGTGTGTGCGTGCGTGTGCGTGTGCGTGTGAATGACAGGCTGAAACTAATTCTTCTTACCATTATCATTATGAGGCAGGGTGAGCAGCACTGAGAGGGGATTACTGCCTTCCTCTACATCACTTACTTCAATAAAACTTCAAGCCTGTGATTACATTTCATATGCAGATACAATATGCTGCGTGAATAGACAATGAGAACCGAGGTTAACTCCCTTGCCACTCCACATCCCGTGCTCTCCTAATTTGCACATGCATGCTAACCCCCAACGGCATAATAAAATGTGAAATAAAGTGTAATTAAAGCTGCTAAAAATGGGAGATGCTATAGGTGGGGAAACGACATTTACATGGAGAATTACACTTAAATTGTTTAATGTTCCACGGGTGTCAGGTGTTGGATTTAAGTATTCAGTGCCATGCATTATGAAGAATAACACGGCACTGAAAAACGAGTGATGTGAAACCATCAGAATTTAGTTAGAATACATAACAAGTCAATGTGGGAGGTCTTTGAAAAAGGAGTGCCCCGATTTCAAGCTGCAGGTTGTGTAAAGGAAAAAAACACACACACATTTGTTTTCTGGTCTTGTCGTTAGTGTAAACACACAGTATTACAACATAATGGACCTAAAAACACACAATCAGCAGCAGTTATCAGCTCACCTGTCTATGACAATAACTGCACTCACAGCCCCCTCCAGACTCTGAGGAGCGCTGTGTGAACAGGTCTCCTGCCATAGCCAGCACATGCATATCAGCTGATCCTCCTGTTGGGTCACAATGCCGATGATTTACTGCCTCTTCCATGCTGAAGGTCAGAGGGTGTCCCAGGTTATAATCCTATTCCAGATTGCCTAATCTAGCATAACTGGAAAGTTATCAAACCATTCTTTGTCAAATTATACCCTTCAAATTTAACAGTTATTTCAAGGGATATCACGTTTAAATCTAAAGGGCATCTGGTCCGAGTCAAGAGTAGCATGGACTCACATTTACCAGTTTGGAGCTGAAGTGTATTCTGAATCTGTGTACCGCTCCCTTCTTTCAGTTCGGGAATGGAACAACAGGAAACATCCTTTATATAGTCTTGTCCTTGTCAGAATAAAATCACAATTGAGTGGATCTGATTTTTTTTATTCTATTGTTTTGGTCGCAGCTGGAATTGCATTTAACTTATATTTTTTCATATTGATACCTACTTATCCTTTTTTGTACAGTATCAGGCGTAGCTGTTGTTTTTGACAGTAACGTTTGTTTTATAGAAATTATCACATTGACTCACGCTGAATTATCACATCTGTGACAATTCTGCAGGGCACAGTCGAGGGTGGAAGAAACTGGAGATCAGAGAAAATCTTGGAGAGCAAACATCAAGGAGTGGACCGCAATGGACACCCCCACCCTACTAGAGGCAGCCCACGATCAAAGCAAGTGGAGAGCTATCCGCAGCTCCCAGCCTGGTACCCCTACGGTCATTCTGACCATGGGTTGATGATGATGATGACACTGACTTTTCAATAGATTCATACAACAGAAACTGTAAAAACACTTTTTTTTTTTTTCATAACAACCAGGTCTTACTGCCGGCTGTGACCAAAAAGTTAAAAAAAAAAAAACTAACAAAATCAGATCCCTTATCTCATTGTGGCTCTGTCTTGTATTTTGACAAGTCCAAAACCATTTGAGGACTATTTTCTGGTGTTCCGTTTTTGTTTCAGAAAGGAAATACTGAAAACATGAAGAGTACACAGAATATTGTGCTCCACTTGCAGAAATGAGATTGATAATACACTATTATCTATTATACAACAGTTAGTTCCAACTGAACAATTTGATTGGCCAATAGGGATTCCAGGAGTTACTAAAATCCACGATAATTGCACTCCAGCATTTCACTGGATATGTATCACTTTGCTCCAAAGGTGTTTATGTAACCATTAATTACTAACAGTAATTTACTATCAACTCTCTGAGAACTGTAGTACTGTTTTAGGACCATGGCATTTTCTCCCTGAAGCCAAGGAAAGCCAAGCTTCCTCTATTTTTCAGCCTCTGTCATTTTATTAAGTATATATTACATATATCATATATAATACATTATATATATTTAATAGAAATGGCATCTGATAATATGGAAAAACAGTGAACTATCAAAATGCATATTTATGGTATTTAACGGTTTTGATTGTCACTGACTTGCCAGAGAGAGGTCCCTTCTCATTTCCCAGAGTATCTTAGAATGGGGGAAACAGTGCCTCCGTTACACGTATGGAAATATATGGTGAGATGTGGTATTGCACTACTAGGGGACGATTTGAGAGCCACTAAGGACGAAGTTGCTTAGTTTTGTAAAAAAAAAAAAAAACTAAATAAAATTAACCAATTAAATGAGGCCATAGGCACGCCATTCCTAGGGTGAGATTAGTCAATTCTGTGCAAAAGCCAGCCAGCATAAGTTTGCTGAGCCCACATCAGACCAATCAAATCATAAGGGGCCATTACATCAGTGTTGGTGGGAGGCCAATGGTCGTTGTTAGCAACATTAGCAAGTGCTATTATGGAGGGCCAGGATTTGGAGTTTTTAATTAAAAATTCCTTTACCAAGCTGCCACTGGAGCAGCAACTCAAAATTAAATCTGACGGCAGGCCAATACCAAAACTAGATCTGCGCATGGAGAGAAAAGGGGGCATTCGTGGAACACGTATGGACAAGAAAGACTTGTAAACCTTGCCAAAATAGCGACTGACTCTGCCGTTCTGGAGGACCTAAAGGCCAGTGGGAAATTCTATGACATGGTGACTGAACATTTTGCGACCATTAAAGAGAGGAGAATTGCCTTCCTCTTCAAATAGGGTAAGCACAATGTTTACTTCTCTTTATATTCTTTCACTGTTAACTGAACTGCCTAAATAATTACCTGTGCATTTTTAATATGGTTATTGAATTTTTATCTTTGCTTTTGCTTTAGCTGCATGTGTTTCTCAGTCAGCTGTGTTGGTTATTTTATTGCGGTTGCTGACATGCAGAAAAACTGCATTGCTGTGTTTGTGTGTAACCTCATCAGGTGTGGAATTGCATAATTAGTGTTTTCAGTATAGTAATTAAACTTTGTAAGTCATGTGTTGTTTAACACGCATATGCCCAATAGTAAAGTGTGAGCGAGTGAATGAGCAAGAAAGCGTACAAGTTGCATCTGTAAGATACAACAGAACTGTAGTCCAAATGGTGAAATTAGCTGATGTATGTAGTGTTATGTTCATGGCCTCCACCCCGGTAGCAAGCAGTGGTTTCATTTCGTTTCACTCAGCTTCCTCAAAAATTTTCCTCACACCACGCCAAAGGTTTTGGATACCTTAATTTCCACCGTGAAGCACTGCTTGACAAGAAATTATACATCTGTGACCCGGAATTCCCACCCTTGAAAAAAGTCTTTGTTTATGTCGGCGCTTGAATAAATGTCATTAAGCTATTTCATGTTTGGTTTAAAAAATAGGGAGTGCTAGACTTTGATTTCATCATCATCATCATCATCATCATAGCAGTCTGTCGGGGGCGACAACGATTGTTTCATTTAGGTCTGATCAGATTCCTCCATGCAGCTCTGTCCTTCGCCTTCCGCTGCCAGGAACTCCTGACCTTGTTAATCGGGGCGACGTCCGAGCCAGAATGAGTTGCTTTCTGACTGACCATTTCATGTAACTGCTTGCCAAGTATTTGAGTACCTCTAGCTTTTGCTGGACTAGTGGCACATTCTTGGCAGATAGAGGTATTCTCAGTGGCAAGGACAGGCCAAAACAAACTGACTCCAGTATCTGTTGCAGTGACTGACCAGATGATAGGTTTGTTTATCTCTGCTCTTTGTACAGTGCATGTCACGATGAACCGACTGGCAAAAGTCCACCACAGACCTTGAGACAGATGTACTTATCTGCCAGGATGTCCAGTCTCACCCCATGTAACTGGGAGTGGTCCACCATAGCCCTGTGACAGATATTGTTTTTAGTTCTACCAAGATGCCCAGTTCACCATCCACGCCCTCGGAAGGGCGGGGTTGCCGGTTGAGTCGCTGACGGCCCGACCCATGAGACAGGTAGTACTGGTTTTCATGTTTATCCAGTAGCAAGCAAACCAATGCCTGACCTGACATAAATATGTCAGTGCCTGACCTGTCAATGCCTGACCTGACATATAGACTTTGATTTTTATTGTCTCGATTAACAAACCACAATACCTTTGAGGTGATGGGATCTTTGTTTCATCTGAAATGCAAAGAAAAGCGAGCGAAGTGTACTAAAGTGTGTAAATTGCTAGCATGCTAACTAGCAATGCACTGGCCACGGTTTGCTCTAGGTCTTTGTCATGGATGGCCCTCGTGAGCCATCATAAGACGCCACAAGACACCGGTGAGTTTGCATGGTTTATTGATGAACAGAAAAGGAACACAAAATAACAAGCCATGGTGGGCTAAAACATACTACAATACATACAGATGATCATAGGGCAATAAAGAAGCACACTTACGATCATAGCAGTAGAGTGGTCAGTGTATGAACAGAGGGATGCTCGCTCACGTCTGACACTGGGGAAGTTTTGACGAGACTGCCGCGTTTTTCCATTCCCAGCTGCCCTCTTAAATGGAGGACCGCTGATGAGACAAAATGCAGCTCAGCTGTCAAACCTGACAGCCGGAAGCCCCTCCGAGCGCTGTCACAATAAAGGCTCGGGGAGCCAAAAGGTACACACCACTGTCAAAATAGGTGAAGATAATGCATGGCTCGAGCGCGGACAGGTTTGGCGCTCGAACCATGACAGTACCTCCCCCCCCAAGGGCGAGCTACGAGCGCCTAATGACACCCAAGCCCCACCCCCACCCCAGGGTGGGTGGATGGGGGAAAGGCCCAGAGGGAGAGAACCAGAGAAAAAAAAAAATCATAATGATGGCAAGACACAAGCGAGGTAATACAGGGTAAAAACACAATACTCTGTATCACACAAATGATGCTTAGGCCAGGGCAAGAAAACACAAAAGAAGAAAACAACCATGACGGTGACTGGAAACAAATGAGGCAATTTCAGAGCACGGTTGAAAGGAAAAAACACATTACTCCATAACGCACCAATGATGTTAGAACCGGGCAGGAAGAAAAAACAACCACGACGGAGACAGGGAACAAATGAGGCAATTTACAGAGTAAGGCCAAAAGGAAAACACAATACTCCATAATGCACAAATGATACTTAGAACAGGGCACAAATGAGGCAATTACTGAGTATGGCTAACAGAAAACACAATACTCCGTAATGCACAGTAACACACAGAGCAGGAGAAAAAGCAAAAACACCAAGAGTTAGGCACGTTTCATCCCTCAGACAGGAGAGAGGAGAGGAGAAAAAAAACATGCTAACCACGACAAATACACTGATCAGAACAACTACACTGTATGACCTTATACCTCAGTGGGACCACACAACACATGAGGATGATGACAGGCAGAGTCCAATAAAACGGGAACAGTTCCGGCGGTCTCCTTGCGTCCAATGGCCAAAGGGTGATTAAGGGGAAAAGAAAATGTTCGGGCAGCCTACCCCAGTCCCAGGCCCGGAAAGTCAGAACCTCCAGCGTCCGAACCAGGTCGCCCAGTTGAAAGCACAGTATGTCGGGTGGCCGACCCAGGGCGCCGAACCGGCGAAACAGTTCCTCTGGCGGCCGACCCACATCCCTCAGCCACCAGAACCATGGGGAAACAATAGGCGACGGCCTCCCTGGCGAGGGAAAAGATGTGGGCCAGCCGGGGCGAACGTAGAGAACCCCAATGGCTCCCGGTGGCGATGAGCTTGGATGGTGACGATAAAGAGGGGGATGATGATGACGATGAGCCTGTACAATGTCAGGCAGCAAAGGGTCTGCAGCTCCTTCACCGACCTTGACCCATAGCGGTGCTGCACCTGCGTTGGACCCCGATTGGGTCTTGGCTGCACCCGTGTTGGACCCCGATTGGGTCTCGGCTGCATCCACGTTGGACTCCGATTGGGTCCCGGCTGCACCCACGTTGGACCCCGATTGGGCCTCGGCTGCACCCGCATTGGACCCCGATTGGGTCGACCTCCATTCGCTAACCTCCATCTGGACGACCTCCAACCCCGAACCCAGAACCTCCAGTGCAGCAACCGGGATTGGCTCCGCACCGATGACCCTGGGAGAAGGCTCAGGAGAAAGGAAAGAACCGGGATCAGGATCACCAGTAGCGACAGAGCCCAGTGAGACGAGCTTGGGTGCAGCGGACGGCTGTCCCTGGCTCGTCTACCCAAGAGGCAGGCAGAAATGCTCCAAAATAGAAAGAAGAAAAACAAAGTAGAGCACTTGCCTGCACTCAGGTTCTATCGCCGTCCAGGACTTCACTGATCCAGGCTAAGGACGAAGAAGATCGTCGTCAGGCTCCCACTCGACTACGGCAGGTTCCACAGCCGGCGTGATGGTTTCCGCAGTCTGAGGACCCTCCGGCGCTAACGTCCACGCCGACGACCCGCACGGCGTGGTGGCAGGGGACCCTCGAACCGCTGGCTCGAACTGCTCCTCTGTGGAAACCAAGGGACACTTCATCGTCGGCGCAGGCTCCACACTGCAGTCCGCTCTCCTCCTCTGCCCACAACGTGGCTGCGGATCTGGAACCAGGCTCTCCAGAACCGAAGGCCCCCTCCTCGTCTGGCGACATAGGCCTGGCATCGTGGACCGCTCAGCGGAGGGAGACACAGAGGCAGCAGGTTTAATGACAGAAGCTACAGCAGGTGATGGGAGCTCGGGGGACTGCGAACCCCGACCTCCACCCCCAGGAGTCAGACAAGGCAAATCACAACTACGGGGAGGAAACTGAACTTGCACTTGCCTGTTTCCTGGAGAACGGATGGTGCCTGCTGTAGTGGATGGAGTTCTTCTCTTTCCCCTCCGGATGGTGACGGCAGGCCCCTCGGGGAGACGAGGAAGAGCCGCTCGTGGTGGATTGCTGACGGGCCTCGCTGAAGCACGACTTACAGCACTCACAGCAGCCGGAGATGACGTCGAGGAGGAGGGGGCGACAGCGGAGGCAGTCCGGGCACGAGGAGCTGATGGAACAGCTGAGATAGATGACCCGGGGGAGGCGACTGCGGGGATTCCCTCCTGTCGTGACGTGGGAGATGCAGCTGACTGGGAGGCTGGGTTCCTCCAACGACCCGGAGCTGGATCCGGACGGGATTCTCGCTGGGGCCTGGTTGTGACACGGTGACGATGCTTACTGACCGACGGTGCGGCGAGGGGACCAGGAACACATGGCGTCGGGACTGGACAGGCGACAGGAGTGGAATTCCGAAATGTGGAGCGGGGATGCCTCTCCGTCGGCCTCCTGCCTGGATTTCCCTCCAGCCTACGGACCTCCATTCTCGTCGGGGACGCCGTACTCAAGGGAGGAGGAGAAGGTTCCTGGAGCGCCTATTCAATTAACTCTCGCTGAGCCACAATCTATGTTATCCTCTCCCCTCCTTCCGGAAAGGAGGTGAGGTGGTATCTTAATAATGCCCGCTGGGTGAGGAACAAATAGTCACCTGCCGCTGGAGTGGGCATGAGACGATGGGCTTTAGCCAAATAGCCGTCGATCTCCTCAAACCACTCAGGGCAAAACCCCCGCTCGAGGGCGGACATCCTGTTCATAAGCCCAAGCAAAGGGGAAAAACTCCAAACCATGGCAAACTCACGGTGACAGGCATCTCAGTTTGGCGGCAGTCTACTGTCATGGATGGCCCTCGCGAGCCATCATAAGACGCCACAAGACACCGGTGAGTTTGCACGGTTTATTGATGAACAGAAAAGGAACACAAAATTACGAGCCACGGTGGGCTAAAACATACTACACTACATACAGACGATCATACGCCAATAAAGAAGTACACTTACGATCATAGCAGTAGAGTGGTCAGCGTATGAACAGAGGGATGCTTGCTCACGTCTGACACTGGGGAAGTTTTGACGAGACTGCCGCGTTTTTCTGTTCCCAGCTGCCCTCTTAAATGGAGGACCGCTGATGAGACAAAATGCAACTCAGCTGTCAAACCTGACAGCCGGAAGCCCCTCCGAGCGCTGTCACAATAAAGGCTCGGGGAGCCAAAAGGTATACACTGCTGTCAAAATAGGTGAAGATAATGCATGTCTCGAGCGCGGACGGGTTCGGCACTCGAACCAAGACAGTCTTTTCGGTACTGACTCAACAGGTGACTGGCATGTAAACTTACTTTTGCACTTGACAATATTTAATTTGTTTACACGTGTGTGAAATGACAATAGATGTCTTCCTGCTGACTGAGATGTTTATTTAGAAGGGACTATTTTTTCTCAGCTGCACAAAATAACTGGTTAAACAAACAAATCATAATATTTTGTCCAGTATTGCTGTCATTTAATAAATTGTGCTTGCTGGAACTGTTGGATAAAAGCAATATTACACTCGAGGTCATTAAGGTATTATGAATATACTAACTGCGGGTGTGATACTGTAACTCCTTGATACCGTATTCCCTTTTGTGTAACATTGCTTTAATATACTATTATACCATTCCTACTATATGATATGGTGTAATACTACACCACTATAGGGAGCTGGTGTATTCTACTAAGAAGTAAAAGCATACAGTATATTAATGTGTATTTATTTTATAATAAAAGTAACTGGCAAAGCAAAGTAAAAGTTTTAATGCATTGACAACAATCACACAATTAATGCCCAATTCCAGTAATTTATTGCAATGCCAAGAAGCCGAAATGCAAGTTAGCAATACAAACTAGTGGTGGGCGGATTGATCCAAATATCAATATATCGATGCCAACACTGGCATTCATATTGATCAATACCAGTGTAATGAGAGTGATACTCTGTGAGTGCCACTTCCATCACAGCAGGGAGCAGGCACGCTTTGCTCCTCTTCTTCTTGTGGTTTTATGGCAGTTGGCAACCAGCGTTTAGATGCTTCTCCTTACTATCATCACATGACTCAACAGTGGCAGGTAAACAAGCTAGCCAGCAACAGCTGCTGGCTGCTGGCACGCGCGCACACATGAGCTGCACAGAGACAGAGCAGAAGAATGGCAGAGAGGAAGAGGAGCGTTGTGTGACTATATTTTCAACTGAAGGGAGATATTATATTTAATTTTGGCATTATAGTTTCTGAACAGTGTATCGCAAAAAAGAATTTGTCTTAATTTGTTCTTGAATTATAATTTTGTGCAGTTTGTTTATTTAAGTGAAAAATCCAGACATGACAATTTGTGGGGAATAACTTTTTTGTTACTGTTCTGTTGTTTCTGAACAAAGCGTTTTATTATGATAATAAAGTATTTTCTAATTACCTCTAAACTTTGCCCAAATTCTGTCCTGCATATTAAATAATTAATAATCTAAAGGAAAAATCACAAACACTTACATGTCATGAAAATTCATTCAGATTAATTCAGATTTATTTACGAGAGCAAGTTTTTTAGCCAAAGTCAGATTCCTTGTATGTGTTGTGCATACTTGGCCAATAAAGCTGATTCTGATTCTGATTCTGATTCTGATTTAGTAATCTGATGATGCATCCACCTTATTAAAAAAGTATCGGTATCAGTGATACTGGCCCTGTATTTACTTGGTATCGGACTGATACCAAATCTTGCAGTATTGCCCACCACTAATACAAACCACATTAGATGATGTGCAGAGCACAGACCGCAGCAATCGTGTGTTTTTAGATGGTTTTAGTTCAGATACAGAGCTGGCTAATGCGCTTAATTGTTTTTATGGTCGTTTTGATTCCTCTGATTTTAGCACAGAAACCCAAGATTTGAAACAGAAACTCAAAGACAATCAGCACTTTAATATTGAGGTGCAGGATATTGAAAGGGAGTTCTGTGCTGTAAAAGTGAACAAAAGTCAGGGCCCTGATAATATATGTGGGTGCTTGGTAAAGTCCTGTGCACATGAACTGAGTCCTGTATTTCATTACATTTTCAATAAGTCCTTACAGACACAACAAGTGCCTAAGATCTGGAAAGATGCCGTGGTTGTTCCCGTTCCAAAATCCAGCTGTCCTAAAACGGTAAACGACTTTAGACCAGTTGCTTTGACTTCAATTTTAATGAAAATTTTTGAAAAACTGGTCAGATCTGAGGTCCTAAAGCAGACTGAACATGCATTGGATCCTTTGCAGTTTGCATATAGGCCTCACAAAGGAGTGGAGGATGCCACTGTCACTCTGTTTAACATGCTTTTTAAACATCTGGATTTTAATGGGACACACGCCAGGCTTTTATTTGTGGACTTTTCCTCCGCCTTTAATACAATCCAACCTCATATTTTAGTTGAAAGGCTCCTGCAACAATTTGATTTGAGCAATAATCTGGTGGGTTGGATTCTGGATTTCTTAACCAACAGGACACAGAGAGTAAGGGTCAATGGTACACTGTCTGACCAAAAGTGCTTTTCTACTGGCTCTCCTCAGGGGTGTGTGTTGTCACCACTACTCTTCATCCTGTACACAAACATGTGTCGGAGCAGACATGACAACAGACATGTTATAAAGTATGCTGATGATTCAGTTATTGTCAGTCTCCTCCAGGATGGTGAGAGTGGCCACGGCCCAGTAGTTGGTGATTTTGTTCACTGGCGTGAGGATTCCTACCTGCAGCTGAATATGACAAAAACTAAAGATATGATTATTGACTTTAGGAGGAAAACTCCCAGGCACAAAGTCACCGTACTAAAAGGCCAGACCACTGAATGTGTACAATCCTACAAATATCTTGGGACGATTATTGATAGTAATTTAAACTTTGAAGAGAACTGTGAAAGGGTGTGCAAAAAGGGTCAGCAACATTTGCATTGTTTAAGGAAACTTGCACGCTTCCAAATTGACTGAACCATAATGACAATGTTGTATCGGGCTTTTATTGAATCTGTTTTATCCTTTTCTTTAGTGTCATGGTTTGGTCAGATAAAACTGAAACAGAGGAAATCCTTGGATCACATAGTTAGATGGTCCAGTCGTTTGCTTGGTGAGTCACAGCTGAGCCTGACATCCTTGTACACCAGACAAGTACAAAGGATTGCTACCTCCATTTTAAATGATGACTCCCACCCTTTGCACTGCCACTTTCAGCTTCTTCCCTCAAGACGGAGGTTTGCTGTCCCAAAAAGTAAAACCCAGCGCTACAAAAACAGCTTTGTTCATGCTGCTGTCAAAGAGTTGAACAAGTTGTAACAATATATTGCACATAATTTAGTTACCTATTTATTAACTCCATTTTATATTTACTTATTTTTGTAGGATTTTTATTTGGGTTCTAAATCTTTTATTGGGTTTTAGACCTTTGAGTGTTTAACCTCTTTGACTAGTTTTTAACTTTTTAATATGACCCTCCCCTCTTATCTCTGGTTTTTCTCCCATCTCTTTGTCTTTATATCCTGATTGATGGAGCCTTGAGTATTTTTATCATGTTCATAGTCAGCTTCATGTGTGCCTGTGTTTGTGTTTATGCTGAATGTAATTGTGGTTTGTAAATATGGATGTCACCAGACTGCAAAACAAATCTACCTATGGGTACAAATAAAGTGACCTGAACCTGAACCTGAATATCAGCATTATCAATTCTTGTACTTCGCTTTCAGCAATTTTACTGAAGCATTTTAATGACAAGATTTTCAAGCAGTTGATGGAAATTTAAAAAACATCACTACTAACAAGCAAAACTAGAATCATTCAGTTTTGATCAATAATTGGGAACACATGCAGATATTTCCGAAGAAAAGCTGCTTACCTACTTAAGGAAAACTAGAAAAGCACTCGGAGAGCGCAGACCTCCGCCAAGTGCCACAGTTCCCCCCATACAGTGTTTGTGTGTACGTTTTCAGATTCCTTGACCATGAAAACATATGACTAGCAATTGGATTGACAATGATAGGATTAGTGGTTCAGTAGTTATTCACGAAAATCACATTTTACGTAATGGCGGTTTTCTTCTGGACGGTGATCCGGATCACCACCAAAATCTAATCATCTGTAGGATACCCCATTTCTGACAATCTGTGAAAATTTCATGAAAATCCGTCCATAACTTTTTGAGTTATGTTGCTAACAAACAAACAGACAGACAGACAGACACAAACCAACGCCGATGAAAACATAACCTCCTTGGCGGAGGTAAAAAGTCACAGAAACAAGACTCTTAATGTTTACTCTTGATGTCAAAAACACATATTTTAGCTTTTTCCTTTCATGCAGAAAATTCTGGAATTTGTAGCATCTGCACTGTGCATGCTATACCAGTCAGACAGCTATTATAGATATATATTGTCTATAATATCAAGGCGATCAAGGCGAGGAAGGCCTCGGGTCCGGACTGCATCAGCGCGAAGTTCCTCAAGTCCTGCGCAGACCAGCTGTGTGTGACTGTGGAGCGCATCTTCAACCTTCAACCAACGGGTACAAATAAAGTAACCTGAACCTGAACCTGAACCTGAATCAGATATCTATTCAGTGGTAAAGTGTCAAGAAAAGTAAGGAACCCTGCATTTTAGGTCATCTGAGCAGTAAATGTAGGTGGAATTTAACAATAAGTAAAAATTGGCATAATCTGTATATCTGCAAAAGAAAATAAGATAAACCTTAAAGAGGTGGCAGTCTGCAGTAATGCATTGTCACTGTAGAATTTACCACCAATTTAAAAGTTTGACAATGCTCAGAACAATTCTAATTCTGATGAAAAACATATCATTAGAACAAAATCAATGCTAATTATTCATATAGGTTATTTTTTAAAGAATTATAGTAATATAAATAGTAAGTATTGCAACATATCGCATCATGTGCTGTCAATAACAAGTACTTCTTTATCCAAAATATATGAGGCAATTTTTCCTCTGTTTAGCATGAACTCCAGTCCGTAAATATGAACCACATCAAATATTTACTTTCAAACACTGAAGAAGATCCACAAATCATTGAAATTAAGTTCATATAAGGGAAAATATTTTAAAGTAGTTCATCACAAATCTACATCCACATACAGTAGATTACTCTAGTTCTGCTGGCAAATTAAGTCACATAGGCAGAAATTTCTTTTACAACAATCTTCAAATCATTGCTCGCTCTTTTTCATTGAACAATTCTCAAAAACAGTCACGTCAATGTCCCTCAATTGGTCTTTTTAACATGGCTGCTCCTCAAATTATATTTTTTTGTGTGTGTCGCTGTGTGTGTGTATATGTATTTTTCATGTCTGTCAGGAATGGATCAGGTTGGGGAGACTGTGTGTGTCATTCCCCTGACCTACCTCACAGGGAGACGCAAAGGACTACAGCAGAGCTGACAGTGCATGACTAAATAACCTCCCCATGAACCTGCCTGAACGAAGCTGACTGCTCCAATGAGGCAGGGCAGACGAGACAAAGGGACCAGAGAGGGATGGAAGAGGCCGAGCTCGATGTGTCAATCTTTTTTCCGCCAGGGGACAAGGAGACTTTGTGTCAAGGCTAAAGGATGGGAAACTCTGCATTTGCCAAGCCATAGTGTGGCACTTAAAACCCAAAACTATTGTGCCTTGATTTGTTTTCTGAGAGCGTTTTGTTTCATTGAATTGACGGGAAGCTCGGTGACAAAAAGCTTGATGGATGTCTGCGCCCCTGCCCTCTAACACTGATGGATGATTACTCTTTGTGTCATGGCCGTTTTGGGGTTTTGTAGGAAATTCTGATTAACCTATTGTCATGAATTCTTCTCACAACCTAAGGACCATTTAAACATTATCTCTTCTTGGAGGTTGTTTATTCTATGTTCAGAATTTAAGAGCAGCAAAACAGGAGTGAGGATTTAAAAATTCCATCTTCTCCGCGTCACATAAAGTCAAGTGGTGGTGCTCAAAGCCAGAGCTTGGGTGAGCCCGTATTGAACTAATCAATCACCTAATTCAGTTTCTCGTTGAAATTGGCTAATTATCCCGGAGCCTGGAGGAAAAATCAATCTCACTGATGACTCTGATTGGGCCAGCCACACTCCAGTTGATTAGAAAAAGGACTTGATTGGGTGGGAGAAAGTGTCAACTGCCTGCCGCCATTGGAGAAAAACAATGAGCACTGGCTGTTATTAATGGTCCAAAATATGAAACAGCCATCTAATCTGAACATTGTTAGTGACTAGAGCTGAAGGAACCAATGTGAATTATGTGGTTCATTACTTCTGCAACTTCCCAAAAATACAATTCGAAGCACAACCCCAATTCCAATGAAACTGGGATGTTGTGTAAAACATAAATAAAAAGAAAATACAATGATTTTAAAATCCTTTACAACCTATATTCTATTGAATACACTACAAAGACAATATATTTAATGTTCAAACTAATAAACTTTATTGTTGTTTGCAAATATTCACTCATTTTAAAGGTGCACTGTATAAAAAACTGGCGGCATCTGGTGGTGAGGTTCCATATTGCAACAAACTGAAGCTCTATTGCCCACCTCTCCCCTTCAGAACTTAAGTGACTCTCCACAGAGGCCGTCAAGTGTCAAAACTTTTGCAACTGCCGAACGTGTCTTTGCCAAGATGATGTCTCCTAGCGACTCTACCAATATGTCAAGTGGTAAGAAAGAAATTTAGGAAATGTAATGCGCAAAACTATCACAGACAATGCCAGTCAATAAATGTTCAGCAACTGAGTAGTGTAATTGCAAAGGTTAGCTAACTCTTTTCTATACAAATACAAGTAAATTAGCAAAGTGACCATCAGTAACTATTTAATGATGATATAAGGCTGGCGGGATACAATTTTTTTTTCTCCAATTGCATATAACAGACAACATAAAAGTATAGTCTGGCTGCGTTACGTGTTTTCAAAAACAACTTTTAAACATATATTTTAAGTCATAATAATGTTCTTTTCAACTAATGTTTTGATTTCGGTTAACTCAACATTCATTGAAATCACGGGCTATTTCTCGTATTTGCATCTCATATTGAAACGTTACAACATTGGTAATGTTTATGCAACAATTGCAACGCATGAGCGTGTTATTAAAATAACAAAATGACATTTTATAACACTAAACGCTTCTTTATTGGTGAAAAATGTTACGATTTCCATTAATTTTGGTAGGTTACATTACCTGTCCAGGAGAAAGCAGGCAACTTCGGTGTCACCTTTAAAAGTTTTGTCCCTCATCAGCTGTTACCCAATGGAATCAGCTGATGTTTGTGCGAGTATTCTGTCTTTGCCTGTCCTGACATCTTGTCGTCTCATCATGTTTTTCTTTTTTCTTTGATGAAGACGAGTCACGCTCATTTTTCTCTTCTTGATGAGAATAATAAATATGATCAGCCATTTTTTATAAGTGCAACCCAAGGGAATCCAACTCCTAACAAAAATGTTTATGAGTTCATGTGTGCTTCTTCTTTGTATCCTGTTTTATATAAGATAAGATAAGCCTTTATTAGTCCGACAATGGGGAAATTCCTGGATTGCAACAGCACAGGGATAGCAACACTCAGAGCAACAATCAGAAGGCAAGAGAGAGAAAAAAAGAGCAGCAAGTATACATATGTACATATAAATATATATATATAGACACACAGTGCGGAGCATTGTAGCTAGATGGAATAAATATGTAGATATATAAACACACAGTACGGAGCATTGTAGCTAGATGGAATAATATGTAGATATATAAACACACAGTGCGGAGCATTGTAGCTAGATGGAATAGATATATGAATATATAAGCACACAGTGTGGAGCATTGTAGCTAGATGGAATAAATATGTAAATATATAAACACACACAGTGTGGAGCATTGTTGCTAGATGGAATAAATATGTAGATATATAAACACACACAGTACGGAGCATTGTAGCTAGATGGAATAAATATGTAAACATATAAACACACACAGTGCGGAGCATTGTAGCTAGATGGAATAATATGTAGATATATAAACACACAGTGTAGAGCATTGTAGCTAGATGGAATAGATATATGAATATATAAACACACAGTGCGGAGCATTGTAGCTAGATGGAATAAATATGTAAATATATAAACACACAGTGTGGAGCATTGTTGCTAGATAGAGAAAATATATAAATATATATATAAACACACACAGTGCAGAGCATTGTAGCTAGATGGAATAAATATGTAGATATATAAACACACACAGTACGGAGCATTGTAGCTAGATGGAATAAATATGTAAATATATAAACACACACAGTGCGGAGCATTGTAGCTAGATGGAATATTTTTTTTTTTTTTTGTTACTTATTTGTACCCGTAGGTAGACTTGGTTTGCAGTCTGGTGACAAGCCACCGGCTGCTGGTCGCTGCGTGCGCGAGCGCCCTAAACCTACATGTTTTTTTTTTTTGGGTATGCGGGAGGAAACCGGAGAAATCCCGGAGTAAACCCGCGCAACACGGGGAGAACATGCAAACTCCACACAGCTCACCGTTGGTCGGGGGCTGGGATCGAACCCACGATCTCATGATCCCCGCGATCCCCCGGCCGAGGGTAAAACTGTGCTGCCACAGTGCTAAACCACTGCGCCACCGTGCAGCCGATATGTAGATATATAATATGTAGATATATAAACACACAGTGTGGAGCATTGTAGCTAGATGGAATAGATATATGAATATATAAACACACAGTGCGGAGCATTGTAGCTAGATGGAATGAAACAGCACAACCGTCTACTTAGTTATCCTACATGGTATGATTATGTACCCATACATATTCTCACCCTCCATAGCGACCACCCTCCATTCTTCCTTCCGCCCTCCAGAGAGAGCAGTCGCTTTTTCCTTTGCTCCTGTTCCCTGTCTCTCCCTCCCTAACTGACTGGATCCCAGCTTGCTATTGTCTGTGTCTGCGTGGCTCTCTACTGGTGATTCATCCTAACGAAATTATGGATTTAATAAGCTGGGCTTTGAACGCAATCGACACTGTCTTCTCAACGAGGAAATCGGGTCCGGGGGAGCCCATCTGTCCTGCAGGTACTGCTGCTGCGGGTTACATTAAAGATACATACAATTGGAAACTTATGTGTCTGTGCGATCTTTCAATTGAAGATATAGAAGATATATATCTATTTGGAGCTATGGTCTCAGAACTTCTACTGATCGGCTTTGGGATAGTCCTGGTGTATCGCAAATTAAAGAAGATGGACAGAGCTTATCAAAAAGCTGACCCTGCAAAGCTCTTTCATCAATTCGACCAGCTGGGGAGGACTCTGATAGCGGCTAATGGAGAACTGTACAGGAAGATTGACAACATCACGGTGGCGCTAAGAGCTCTCCAGGATATGATTTCAAAGCCTGGCAACGATGGAATTGGAGCACTGAATCCGTAAGAGAATGGAAAGTTTTTCTCTGAAGTCAGTGCATATTCGACCTGTTTTCAGCGCCCTCAGCTTTCAGTCCTCCTGATGAACAACAGTATAAATGTTGATTTTCCCCTTCACAAACATTTGGCGAACAGTATCTGGACTCTCAAGGACAGCCATGTGTCTGACTCAGAGAATTTCCATCTGCCGTGCTCAAGGACATGTGCCTCTGACTTTCAGACATTAGTCATAACATCTGCTGAGAGAGAGATCTTTGCTGTTCACCAGTAACTGATAACTTCCACCCTTGCATCCAACACACACACGACTGACCCATTTATACTGATGAAAGACACACATTCACTGTTCTCTCTACTGTTGCTGTTTGTTAAGTGTGATTCACTGTCTGCTAATTGTGCATTGAGGGTTTTTTTTCTGGGTGATCATAATTCGGCTCACTTGAGCTTATTTGAGCTTACGAGCGTTATTTTGATTAACTATGTTTTTTTCTCTCTACCTCTTGTTTTGTTCCCTGACCCTTGCCCTCTATCCCCCTCCTGTTGACAGGCGCCTCCATGGCTTGCCGCGTCATTGGGAAGCGCCTATCAGGCGCGCCCAGTGTCAAGTCAAATTCCTCGTATGTTTACTTGTTTACTTGTAAATATGCTTGGCAATAAACTTTAAACTTTATAAACTTTATAAACTTATTCTGACCGGTATTTTCCTAGTTGTATGCTGGAGGGGACCATTGTATAAGTCTATTGCATCTTTTGCATTCAAAACTATTAGGTTGTCACGTCTTTTTGCTATCTCTGCGAGCAGCCCTGCTTAGGTTGTACAGTCTGACAGCTGTAGGTAGGAAGGACCTGCGAAACCTCTCGGTTTTGCACCACACCACATTTATATGAGCAAATGGTCAGCTAATGCTACAGCGCCAACAAATTCTAAAGGCCAGTTTGCTTACAATGTAAATGGTTTCTTCTGCAGCCATTTGTATGTTTGTCCCTTCTAAGCTACTGTAGAAACATGGCGGTGCAAAATGGCAGCCTCTATAACGGCATGGGTCTAGCTCCATGTAGATATAAATAACTTATTCTAAGGTAACAAAAATCAAACAGCATTTTTTTTAAAGACTATACACTACTAAAAACATGTTTATACATGATTAAGAGCATCCAAAATTTTACACAGTGTACCTTTAAATATGATGCCTGCAACATGTTCCAAAAAAGCATCTTCAGTCCCTTAGGTGGCACTGTTTTAAAAACTGACATCATTCTGTAAAAGATATGTGGGCTCAGGAACATTTCTTCAATCATCGCTAAATCTAAAAGTGCAAGTTAAAACTCTACCATGCAAAGCAACAGCCATATCAACAACACCCAGAATGGCACCAGTTGCTCTGGGCCCAAGCTCATCTGAGATGGACTGACGCAAAGAGGAAAAGTGTGTGGTGGTCTGATGAGTCCACATTTAAAACTGTTTTTGGAAATCATGGTTGTCACGTCCTCCAGGCTAAAGAGGAAAAGGACCATCCAGACTATTATCAGTGTTAAGTTCAAAAGCCAACATCTTTGATTCTATGGGGGGGGGGGGTGTTAGTGCCCATGTCATGGGTAACTTGCACATCTGTAAAGGCACCATTAATGCTGAACGGAACATACAGGCTTTGGAGCAACATATGTTGCCATCCAGGCAATATCTTTTCAGGGACATTCCTGTTTATTTCAGCAAGACAATGCCAAGCCACATTCTGCTCATGTTACAACAGTGTGGCTTTGTAGTAAAAGAGTGTGGGTACTAGACTATCCTGCCTGCTGTTCAGACCCGTCTCCCATTGAAAATGTGTGGTGCATTATGAAGTGCAAAATATGCCAACAGAGACCCTGGAGTCTTAAGCAATTCAAGTTGTACATCAAGCAAGAATGGGAAAGAATTCCACCTATACAGCTTCAACAATTAGTGTCATCAGTTTGTGGCAGGAGGGATTTTTTTTTCCTCACTTGCTCACCTGCGGTTGGCCACACCTGTTGCGCTGCAGCACACTAATTGCAGTGTGTCCTCAGTGTCTATAATTAGACACTGCTCACAATAGAGGTGTATGCCTGTCTGTGAACAAGCAGAAGTCAGTTTGGCCCTAGAAAACGAATATTTGTTGTGGTCTCTGGTGCGCTGTGTCTCATGTCATCCATGTAAGTTATCCATCAATCGTGCTTTATTAATACATAAAGCGGCTTTTCTGTGTTTGACACCCATGCTCGTGCTTGCAGTGCGGTGGTGGTTTTGCTGGCTGCTGTGTCAGGGTTGGAGTTTTCATACACCTAAGAAATTCCTTTAATGAACCAAGTCAAACCCAAGCAAAGCTGGTACAATTCTTAGTGGTAGATCACTCGGCTTGTGCGTCGATGAAGAACGTAGCTAGCTGCGAGAACTAATGTGAATTGCAGGACACATTGACCATCGACACTTTGAACACACTTTGTGGCCCTGGTGTGACTGCCGGGGCCATGCCTGTCTGAGCATTGCTTTCCAATCAATCGGAGGACCCCATCTTCCCCGTGGTGGGAGACCTCCGCAGCTGGGACTGTCGCAGGTGCATGCCGCCAGCTCTCTGCGGAGAGCTGTTGGTCTTGGCGCCTTCGTCCTCCTAAGAGCAGACATCCCCCCGGTTCTGCCTTCTGACTGTGTGCCTCCCATTTCACTGTCTTCCCCGGCCAGTGGAGTTTGGCACCTTCGGGCTCTGTGCTGGTACTAATGGCGGGTGGAGTAAGGGATACATAGAACCATACGCGTCTCCTCCCCGAGGCCGTGCCAGTTCAGATACGACCTCATATAAGACGAGACGACCTGCTGAATTTAAGCATATTACTAAGCGGAAGAAAAGAAACTAACATGGATTCCTTCAGTAGCAGCGAGCGCCAACCCCAGTGTAATCTTTCACAGCTTCCTATTTTAGGTCGCTGATTGTAATCATTTTCATTCTTTTAATTAGTGGCGTGCTGTTCCTTCTCATTTTGACACAAGCTGTGCCTTCGATTTGGTATGTAAAAGTCAAATACTGAGCCTTAATCATTGCTGGCTTTTGTTTGAATATTGTGCACTTTTATAGGCACGAATCGGCCAGTCTGCAGTGATCAACAATCCACTGCTGTTTTGTCTTCACCATTCATTGGTTGTTGTTTAACTGGCTGTGTTACGGCCAGTTTTTGTCTCGCTGCATGACTTCTTTTGTTTCGCATGATTGTCATTGAATTTGTGTTTTGCATGTTAATTTGCTGTGTTATTTTTCTTTGTTGTGTATGTTTGCAATATTTGTTTGGGGTTTTCATTTTGATTTCTTTTTGTTTTCATCCTATATTATTTCCATTAGCTATTTAATGTTGTGCAGTAATTTCGGGTGAATCACAACAAACCACTGTGATAGTAATTTTTATCTTTAATATATATAAATGTTTTAAAAATACAAATTGTTTAAATAAAATGTATTTTTGTATTTGAAATCATATCTGTTGTCAGAGTGTGTATCACAAACCTGCGTTCCTTTTTATACTTTCCTGGAGGGGTGAATCTCCAGGTGGCATTGTTGGTTATTCACATTATGCTCTTTAGGTGTATCCAAATTATTTAACGTGCCTTACCCTCGTAGATCCCGCCACAAGTTACTAAATGTTAAAAGAAAGGTGATGTAACACAGTAGTAAACATGCCCTGTCCTAGCTTTTTAGGAACATATTGCAGGTATCAAATTCAAAATGAGAGAATATTTCTAAAACTGTTTATAAGTTTGAACATTAAATATTCAATTCAATTCAATTCAGTTCAACTTTATTTATATAGCGCCATTTCACAACAAGAGTCATTTCATAGCACTTTCAACTTCACATATTAAATTTGTTTCTAAGACTGCCTTCTATCATTTGCGTAATATTGCCAAAATTAAGAGCATCTTGTCTCAGAGTGATGCTGAGAAACTGATCCACACTTTTGTTAGCTCTAGATTAGATTATTGTAACTCTTTATTATCAGGTTGTCCTAAAACATCTCTAAAAAGTCTTCATTTGATCCAAAATGCTGCAGCAAGAGTTTTAACAGGTACTAGAAAGAGAGATCATATCTCTCTGGTTCTGGCCTCCCTTCGTTGGCTTCCCATAGAGTTTAGAATTAAGTTTAAAATTCTTCTTCTCACTTTTAAAGCTCTAAACAATCAGGCCCCTTTTTATTTAAAAGATCTGATATTACCCTATTATCCTAACAGAGCACTATGCTCCCAAAATGCTGGATTACTTGTAATACCTAGAATCTCCAAAAGTACAACGGCGGGCAGAGCCTTCAGTTATCAAGCTCCTCTCTGGTGGAACCAGCTGCCATTCTGGATTCGGGAGTCAGACTTGATCTCTGTTTTTAAGAATAGGGTTAAAACCTTCCTTTTTGATATAGCCTACAATTAGGGAGGGATCATGTGTCTCTGAACCCTCCATTAGTTATGCTGCTAATAGGTTTAGACAGCCAGGGGGCCTCCAATAATTGCACTGGGCTTCAATCCTTTCTTCACTCTCAATGAAATATTTTTGTTTTTGCTGGTCATTAACATCTGTTTGTTCTCTCCCATAGATTGTGTCCCCATCGTGCTGTTTGCTCTCTACATGTCTGTTCGTTTCATCTTCTCTATCCCCTCACCCCCCAGCCAGTCGCAGCAGATGACTGCCCCTTCCTGAGCCTGGTTCTGCTGGAGGTTTCTTCCTGTTAAAAGGGAGTTTTTCCTCTCCACCGTTGCCAAGCGCTTGCTCACAGGGGATTGCCTGATTGCTGGGGTCTTTCTGCAATTGTGGGGGTTCCCCCCTACAGTTGAAAGTGCCATGAGATGATTGTTGTTGTGAAATGGCGCTAAATAAATAAAGTTGAATTGAATTGAATTGAACTGAATTGTTACTGATATCAGTGAGTCAGTATATCAGTGAGGAGAAAATGTACATGCCATGTGAAACATTGTGTGAAGCCATAAAATGCAATAGCACAATTTCACAACAGCGTTAACTAGAATTGTATTGAACAGAGATGCAGATCCACACCTCTCCTTTGCATTCTATCGCAACAGTTCTGAGTAGCTCCACCATCTCTCTTTTGGAAGTATACCCATCAGCAAAGTGCTGTGTGTCAGACTGTCCAGGCTCCTGACCTTGTGACTGACATGGTTTGACCCAAAAAGCAGACACGGCTCAGTGAAAACACAATTAACCTTTTATTAATTATCGTGTGAGTGTGTGAATGTGTGTATGTGTGTCTGTAGTGCCTGTCGTGGGAGGAGGAATCAGCTTGGGGCGAGCAGAGCACCGTGCAACCTGGCAATCCTAAGGACAAAGCAGAGAGACAATTAGGGACAATCCAGGCAGGTGAAGCACCCGATAATGCAGTCCTTACTGTTAGCAGTGTAGGAGTGGAACTCAGGTAAGCTCAACGGCCACGGCCAGGAGGACAGTGTGACCGGCCCCGTAGGAGATGGAGTAGGCAGGTGAACAGAGCAGGGGAGTCTGCCGCCAGGTTTAAGGGAATCCGCAGCCAAAGTTTCACCGCCTGTGCACAGGGGAAGTAGAAGGGTGAAAGGAAATGTTGAAGGCTTACTTGGCTGCCAGATGGTGAAAAGTTCAATGGCGAGCCGTAGCACTGGAGAGTAGGCGAGGCTTAGAAGCTCAGCGTAGAGTTGGCGAGTACAGGTCCCTTGGGAAGGAAGCAGACGACTCCGCACTGATCTCTGGGCCTCGCAGAATAAATAGCCAGAGCCGGATAGAAGACAGGTGTGTGCGCAGGTGCGCCTAATTGGCAGCCATGCTAGTGACCTTTTAACCCCAAAACCATAGCCACAGGTGAGGGTCCCAAGGTCAAGTGGTGTGCCAAGTGTGGGCACCATAGTTCTTAGCATGGTGACTATAGGCCAAAACTAATTTTAAACTTTTACAAACACTTTTGACTTTTTGATCCCTAAAACGTCGCCGCAGGTGCAAGTCTCAAGGCAAACCTGTGTACAAAGTTTGGTGGCAATAGCTTCATCATGAATGGTAACAGTGCTGTTCATGTTCCTCCATTTACACAGCATCTGTCTGACTGTGTATTGGTCCAAAATCTTCAGAGATGCAACCTTTTCCAGTCTGATGAGCATCAACAGCAGTTTTTCAGAGTCACTGTTAGTGCTGAGCCATACACCTCCATACATATGTAAAGGCCATATTTTGAGATCTGAAAATTTACACTAATATCTCCATAAAAATGCACTGCCAATCCTTGAGGTTCCCAATATTTAGCATCTTACACTGTAGGTGTATTTGCTATGGTTGAACAAAGAGCAGCCAACGAGAGGACCGAACCCAACAAAGGTACATAATCAAAGAAACTTACTTAACTGAAATACTGAGATAACTATAACAATGCTAAAGAACAAACACTGTGAATATAAATGAAAAACAAAAAGAAACTCTCACACACCTGACACCTGTATCATGAGGCAGGTTCAACATACCCAGGGTATCTTTCAGTTATGGCTTTACTAACCCAGACATTCTGGATCAGGATTCTCTGTACTACGAACACAGTTATCAACTCAGTAAGCAGGCTCTGGGTGCCGATGACCAATAGGAGACTAAACAGGGCAGAGTGGAGTACATCACTGATGAAGAACAAAGTGCCGGATTAAATATGATAAATATTTATAATATAAATAAATATGAATTCAGATTCATTACTCTTAAGAGTACCGGCATGAAAAAGTACAGATTCAATTCAATTCAACTATATTTATATAGCGCAATTTCACAGCAACAGTCATCTCATAGCACTTTCAACTGTAGGGGAAACCCCCACAATTGCAGAAAAACCCCAGCAATCAGGCAATCCCCTATGAGCAAGTGCTTGGTGACGGTGGAGGGGAAAAACTCCCTTTTAACAGGAAGAAACCTCCAGCAGAACCAGGCTCAGGGAGGGACAGTCATCTGCTGCGACTGGCTGGGGGGTTAAGGGATAGAGAAGATGAAAAGAACAGACATGTAGAGAGCAAACAGCACGATGGGGACACAATCTATGGAAGAGAACAAACAGATGTTAATGACCAGCAAAAAAAAAATATTTCATTGAGAGTGAAGAAAGGAATGAAGCCCAGTGCATTATTGGAGGTCCCCCGGCTGACTAAACCTATTAGCAGCATAACTAATGGAGGGTTCAGAGACACATGATCCCTCCCTAATTGTAGGCTATATCAAAAAGGAAGGTTTTAACCCTATTCTTCAAAACAGGGATCGAGTCTGACTCCCGAATCCAGAATGGCAGCTGGTTCCACAAGAGAGGAGCTTGATAACTGAAGGCTTACAGAGAAAAAAAGAAACGTCTGCAACAGTCAAAATAGGAAAGAAGCACGACAAAACCTCACACGATGAATGAATGCTTAAATTGAGGGATTGTTTTAAATATTATTGTCCATTGCTGCGGTGGTTATTGACCACACATTTAAAATGCTGTAATTGTTCTCTTATTTCATTAATAAGTTGTACTATAGTACTATAGCCTACCTTTCATACTGCAGCCCTGAATTCCAGCCCAGCAAACTCCCCAACGAGAGCGGATTTGATTCATGGTGGGGGCCAGAAGTGGATGGGAAGCAGCACCAGATCGCCTCCTTCCCTCCTACCCAGGACGGATAGAGGGAGACCTTTGTCTGTGAAAGCATCAGGAGAGGGAGCACTCCATTTCCTCACAGCCGGGAGCGACTTCCACGCCATCGTTAATGAAAGTCTATGAAAATTTGCACAAGCATCATCCTCTTTTCTTCATGCCTGTGTTGCATCCGTAATCACATTAAACCATTCAGCTGATTTTTCAGCCCATTCTTCACCGTTTGTTCTTTTTAACATAACTAACTGGGCATCAACTGTGGTTGATGTCTTCCTTTTTGCCATGTGTCCTTATTATCACGTGTATTTTGGCTCACACACATGGACTTTGGTCAGCGCAAAACCCTTCTTAAACCATTATGATCACAAGTCACTTTAGATAATACACCCTTTGCATTAAAGGGATGGGAAGGAACACTTTGGATTAGATTATCCAAAACACACCTCTGAATGATTAGACCGGCCTCTTTGCATCATGCTGTGGTGGAAAGTTCATTTTTACGCCATTGTGATAAGGAAATGAACTTGGAAATGCCCATAAACGCGTTCTGTGTCAGTGACAACTGATCAGCCGACCCTATCATTGTATAGGGCTGTATGTCTCCCAGCTGTCCTGGGAATGCTTTGGCATCCTCCCTGAAGAGCTGGAGCAGGTGGCTGGGGAGAAGGAAGTCTGGGATTCTCGGCTTGAGCTGCTGCCTCTGAGACCCGGACCTCCGGAAAAGCAATAGAAGATGTATGTATGTATGCATGGATGGATGGATATAAATAACAGCCTATAACTCAGAGTACCGTTTGGGAAAAGACTGAGAATCCTCAGATCAAGGACAAATCAGCTGATTTTTGTTATCTTCTTTTTCCCCACAGTAAACAGACTTTACAAAATGTGAACTGCTTATAAGACTGATCTGATTGTTAAACTGTTTATTTTATTCTATGTTAGTGTAATTTAATTTAATTAAAGCACTTATTTGATAGGTTATTTATTTATAGTCTTTTCTCCTATAGCTACCAACCTACTGACTGGTAGGTGTAAAAGATGATTTCTTAATTATACAACATGAATAAATGAATCTTGAATTTTTAAGTAGGGACTGTAGTCTGTGCAGCAATAATACAGAGATTCAGACAAATGTGTAGTAGAATTTGTTTTATATTGACTGCAGCACAGAAAAAAAAGACCTAAAAAACAGGGGACCCCAATCCTAGGATCTGACCCCGGCAGAGAAGCTTATCATAAATAATAGGGTTGTTGGAAAAAATCGATTCACATAAGAATCTAGATTCTCATTTTATGCGATCCAGAACCTATTCACGAAATTAAGAATCAATTTATTATTATTATTATTATTATTATTATTATTGTTGTTGTTGTTGTTGTTGTTGTTGTTGTTGTTGTTACTACACTGGTCAACACCAAATTTATTGTCTAAGTTATTTTTAGCTGATTTAGGACAATTTTGATATGCTGAATCCAAAAATCACATTGGTTTTGCTCAATCAGTTCAACTTTTTGAATTATGGCCACATGTTGTTTTATACATTTTTGTTTACATGTACAGGCATTTTCGCTTTATATGATGCAAAATTCTTTTTATGTCTTGAAATTCTCTGAATTTTGAACAATGATGACGTAACATTCAATGTACATGCACAGTACTAAGTAAGTACTAAGTAAGTACAGGTTTTTACTTAGCACCTGATCGAGAGAAACAAATGTCATTTTCAGATTCAGTGGTGCAAAATTGTCTTAAATCAGTTGAAAAAACAGACAACTTACAAAAAAACTATTTTTGTAACCCTATGTTATTATTATTATATATATTTTTGCGGTGGTGTCGGGGACCCGTTACGTGACACGTGACATGTTTGTGATATGCAATTACACACTGACGCTGCTGATGCAGGAGAACCATGCAGAGTAGCTTACTAAGTTAGCAGCTGGATGAAACAGTCAGAATAAAGAAAAAATGGAGCACCAAGAAATTCGAGACAGGTCTGTCTGCTGCTCGCAGATTCCGTCAATACCCCTTCAACTAGTTATGCTCCCTCAGCAAGTTATACCCCCACGTTATGTTACTCCACAAAATGGCTGGCTGTGCAAATTTTATTTGAGCCAGCACTGGGCTGATCATACACAAATTCAGGTGTTGTAGCCTTGGAAACGGGCCAACGGTGGCCATACACTTTGAAGGACGAATGTAAAAGAATCTAAAAATGAGAGTTTAGTCCATAGACGGTAAAAAAGGTTTACTGTCTAGTCTTTGGATGATGTCTGTTTGTGTGACCACGCGCTACCCCGTTGCCCAACAACCCTGACAGCTGCAGTTGAGGGTTTTTTGTAACATTTTTTGACAGCGATGGAAGCAGTGTTCTTTTCACTGAATAAAAAAACAAATCTTGTTATTGACTAAAAGTAGACAAAAACGATTGAAAACGAACAGACTAAAATAAAACTACGGTATGAAAATAAAATCATCACAATATATTTGGACTCAAATTAGGTGTCAAAAGTAAAATGCATAAATGGTCATTTTAGTTTAACTTATAGCTTTATTGGATGAAAAAAACAAATAGTTTTAGTTGACGAAATTAACACTGGATGAACATTTATTTTTGTTTGTTTGTTTTACGTTATTGCATTTACTTTACCTTTTACCGGAGAAGCTTCACCAGGCAAAGGACCACGACCAGAAAATCACCCAGAGTTGAAAGTGGAAAAAGTTGTAAGTCGTCCTGCTGAACAATGCACACTGCACCATTTTGATAAACTCCCAGCAAATTCTGAACTGGCAAAAAAAAAAAAAAAAAAAAAAATGGAATCTTGTAGCAGCACTTTAAATTGTTTTCGAACTTTAATTTGTTTTTTAAGTCTCCAAAGAATTTAGATACTTAAGTTTATATTTGTGCAGGTTTAGAAATAATGCTACTTATGCAAATTGTTTTTTTTTATAGAATCTTTAAAATTATCACTTGATAAAGGTGAAATAGTCAGGGCTGTTTTCTTGGACCTTAAGAAAGCATTTGTTACATTAAATCATGACTTCTTAATTTCTAAACTTTCCAAATTTAATTTTCTGGTATAATGTTAAAGTGGTTTAAATCTTACCTTTCTAACCATGAGCAATGTGTTGTTATCAATAATGACAAAGCTACATTTCTGGAGACCAGAACAGGAGTCCAACAGGGCTAAGTTCTTGGTCCACGTCTTTTTAGTTTACATATTAGTGACCTACCACACTTGTGTTCTGGGGCAGGTTTTCAGATGTATGCAGATGACACTGTTATTTATGTGTCAGGGAAAAATATCCAATCAATCTCTTCTCAGATGTCATGTAATTTACAGTCTGTAGCAACACGATTTGAAAAATTATGTCTTACACTCAATGTTAATAAAACTGTGTCTGTTTGATTTTCCTCCAGAGCTTGGTCTGCTCATTCTGCAATCGAGGCTAGTGAGTTAAATTTAAAAGTTAATGGACAATGTTTTAAACAGGTCTCAGAAAGTAAAGTATCTTGGCCTCATAGGAGGACCCACCCCAACTGTAAGACTAATTGTGTCATGTCAACATAAATACGGATGATGATGATGATGATGGGACTGGATTCTAATCTAAAATATGAAAAGCATGTTAAAATCATAAACAGAGTGGCAAAAGCAAACTTGCACACATTCAGACTGATTAGAGATTGTCTGTAGAAGAGCTTGGAATAACGAGGCGATGTGATTTATAAACCAAAGTTTATTATCAGCTTCGCTCCTCTAACAAGTCTCATCTCAGTGCAGAAGCAGAATAAGAGGTCGAACACATTCAGACCTACATACTTATACCTACACATCACAAAAGACATTGCACATCAAAGCTGACATCCCGCATTAGCTTAATCCCCCCTCCTTTGTCTCCCTACTCCTCCACCTGACCCTGAGTGGTCAGGGCGATCGATCTCCATTGTCCTCTGTCTCTTCCACCTGGCCCTGGGAAGTCAGGGCGATCGATCTGGTCTCCACTGCTGCGCCTCGGATGCTCTTTGATCTTCGCTGGCGGTTGAGACCTCTTGTCCTGTTCTGAGGTGTGAGGTCGTTGTACATATGTAATCACTAAACATTTGCTTATACATATGTAGGTTATGGGATATATGATTAATATAAACCACATTGTCTACCATTTTATGCTGCCAACAGATTTATGCATGCTATGATATTTTCACGTTTAAGTTACTGTGTCACTTCGTAGTCACACGCAACATTAACAACAATTACGCCTCTTAAGACGATATACAATCGGGCAATTAAAATTAAGATAAGCCTTTATTAGTCCCACAATGGGGAAATTCCAGGATTGCAACAGCACAGGGATAGCAACACTCAGAGCAACAATCAGAAGGCAAGAAAAAAACAAGAACAGCTAGTATACATATGTACATATTACTATAAATATATATATATATATATATAGACACAGAGTGCGGAGCATTGTGGTTGGTGAATGTGCAGCAGAAAGTCTAAGCTCTCTCTCTCTCTGGACAAGAAACCAATAAGATCACATCACAGTCATGTTATAAAGAAATTAAATATGTTAAGTTTTAAACACTTCATTAAATTTGCAAATTTAAAACTCATTTATAAATTCATAATCAGGATCCTCAGGTCCTTAGTGACCTTGTGGTTCCTCTTAGAGATGTAGGCTCAGTAACACCAGGAGCATCCAACAGGAATGTACCTTTACGAATGTAAATGCTGTTCTATGAATGAAAGTGAACCTGTAATCATGTGACTATGATCCTCGGGACAGGACCCTTATACCAAATTAATCACACCTGTGGATGCACACCTTATACAGTGGTGTGAAAAAGTGTTTTCCCCTTCCTGATTTCTCATTTTTTGTATGTTTGTCACACTTAAATGTTTCAGATCATCAAACAAATTTAAATATTAGACAAAGATGATGACACAAGTAAACACAAAATGCAGTTTTTAAATGAAGGTGTTTATTATTAAGGGTAAAAAAAAAAAAAATCCAAACTTACATGGCCCTGTGTGAAAAAGTGATTGCCCCCACTGTTAAAACATAAATTAACTGTGGTTTGTCACATCTTTGGAAAGCTGAGTTCAATTTCTGTAGCCACACCCAGGCCTCATTACTCCCACACCTGTTCTCAATCAAGAAATCACTTAGATAGGACTTGCCTGACAAAGTGAAGTAGACCAAAAGAGCCTCAAAAGCTAGACATCATCCAAAGAAATTCAGGAACAAATGAGAAACAAAGTAACTGAGATGTGACAACCCACCTTCCCGGTGATGGTGTCACCAGGAGTATAAAGGACAAAGGCAGAGTTCTTGAATTATATATAGAGCGATGATATAGAGCGAAGTACGTGGCGGTAATGCACCTGTAAGCTGATTGCCAACCGCCAATCAAATCTAAAAAAAAAAAGAAGAAGAAGCTTTGGGACTCCAGTGAACCACAGTGAGAGCCATTATCCACAAATGGAGAAAACATGGAACAGTGGTGAACCTTCCCAGGAGTGGCCGGCTGACCAAAATTACCCCAAGAGTGCAGTGATGACTCATCCAGGAGATCACAAAAGGCCCCACAACAACATCCAAAGAACTGCAGGCCTCACTTGTCTCAGTTAAGGTCAGTGTTCATGACTCCACCATAAGAAAGAGATTGAACAAAAATGGCCTGCATGGCAGAGTTCCAAAACGAAAACCACTGCTGAGCAAAAAGAACATAAAGGCTCATCTTAGTTTTGCCAGAAAACATCTTGATGATCCCCAAGACTTTAAGAAAAATACTCTGTGGACTGATGAAACAAAAGTTGAACTTTTTGGAAGGTGTGTGTCCAATTACATCCGGCATAAAAGTAACACAGCATTTCAGAAAAGGAACATCATACCAACAGTAAAATATGGTGGTGGTAGTGTGATGGTCTGGGGGTGTTAAGCTGCTTCGGGACCTGGAAGACTTGATGTGGTAAATGGAACCACGAATTCTGCCGTCTACCAAAAAATCCTGAAGGAGAATGTCCAGTTATCTGTTCGTGACCTCAAGCTGAATGTCATGTTGAAAGAATTGTCAGCTCACGTGCAGGATGCCACATCAGAGAAAACACACACGGCAGAGAAGCTACGTTTAAACAATTTATTAATGCAAAAATGGCAGCACAGTTAGGGAAAGACACCTCTCGCCAGAGGAGGACTCAGCCTTTGGGGAGGAGGCGAGAGCTGATTAATAGGAGGAGGGAGGTCGGGAAAAGTGGAAGACAAATTGCCACTTACGGGAGCTGAGGAGAGAGCCCGACAGAGAGACCCAGCAGGAATAGAGGAACCAGTGGGGTGAGGCTGGCATGGAGTAGGGAAGGAGAGGAGCTGAAGACGGTGTCTGACTGGGTGGAGACAGGCAGCTGAAGCGGAGGTTAGGATGATGGAGCAGGTGAGCGCACAACGATCCCCGGAGATTCACCGCACAGGTGGCATCAACCTGAGAAGAGAAAAAAGGAGAGGAATTAAATTCAGTTTCCTCAGCATTTTAATACAAAGGCACTTGCTTGTTGATAGGCAGTACACCCAACGAGCCAGCACTGAAGCATCCACAGATTGGTCCTTATAAGCGCTGGCAAGGCAGAGATGGCAGGTGCATCCACTCATGCAGGTGTGGTGATTACCTGCAGAGCCGGGGAATCTTTTGCAGGAAGGGAGGAAGGCACACGCTTACCTGATCATGACAGTGCCCCCCCTCAAGGAGCGCCTCCTGGTGGTCCACTGGGTTTGTTGGGATGGGCTTTGTGAAAGGCCAGGACCATCCTTTTGTTGTGGAAATAGGACCCGGGGATCCAAGACCTTTCTTTGGGGCCATAGCACTTCCAGTGGATGAGGTATTGAAGGCCCCAGCCCCAACGGCAAACATCCAGAATCCTCTGGACGGTGTAGGTGGTCTGGCCGTCAAGGATCCTGGGAGGAGGAGACAGCTTTGGGGGAGGGGGGGACTGGCTGAGAGGGGTTTAATTCTTGATACATGGAACGTCCGATGGATGCGAAGTGTCCCTGGGCACTCCAGGTGGACCGTTATGTCATTGACAATTTGGGAGATGGTAAATGGGCCCAAGAAGCAAGGTGATAGCTTTCTGGACTCCATCTTCAAGGGCACCTGGTCCGTCGACTGCGTACTTGGGTGCTGGGACCTGCTTGCGGTCCACATACTGGCGATTATGCTCCGTAGAGCGGAGGAGGCCGGGTTGGGTGGCCCTCCAGAGCTGACGGCAGCAGCGGGCGTGGGCCCCCACGGATGGCACAGTGACTTCCCTGTCCACCATGGGCAATAGTGGGGGTATACCCCATGGAAGCCTCGAAGGGCGTGAGTCCTGTAGTGGCAGAAACTGCCGAGTTGTGGGCATACTCCACCCAGGTCACATGGGTGCTCCACGTGGAGGGGTTGCAGGATGCTATGCATCTGAGGGCGGCATCCAGGGACTGGTTGGTGCGTTCAGTCTGTCCCTTACTCTGTGGATGGTATCTGGACGTGAGGCTAACCGTGGTACCCAATGATCGACAGAAGGATTTCCAGACATTGGAGGTGAATTGCGGACCCCGGTCAGACACAATGGTAAATTGTAAATGGAATTCACTTATGTAGCGCTTTTATTCTCATCTCTAGATGACCAAAGCGCTTTACAGATCCTGCTATCCACCCATTCACACACACATTCACACACTGATGGCGGCATAGCTGCCCAACATGGCGCCGTCCAGACTCACCAAGAGCAATTGGAGGTAAAGTGTCTTGTCCAGGGACACAACGGCAGGATATCTGGGGAGAGCAGGATTCAAACCGCCAACCATCCGGTTATTGGACAACCTGCTCTACCTCCTGAGCCACTGTCACCCCACAATGTCCATGGGGATCCCATGCAGGCGGATGATGTGTCTGGTGAGCAAGTTGGTGGTCTGAGAGGCGGAGGGTAGCTTGGGGAGGGACACCAGATGGATTGCTTTGGAGAAGCAGTCAACTATGATAAGAATCACAGTGTTACCTTGAGAAGGGGGAGGTCCTGTGACAAAATCCAATCCAAGGTTGGCTGGGAACAGGTAATGGATGAAGCAGGCCCACAGGAGGTGAGGAGTCGGATTTATTGTGGGCACACACCTGGCATGCTTTCACATAGTCCCAGACATAAATCTGCAGGGTGGGCCACCAGAACGCTCATCAAATAAGATCTATCATCCGGGAAACCCCAGGATGGCAGGCAAAGTGGCTGGAGTGGCCCCACTGGATGACATCGCTGCTGAGGCCTGCCGGGACAAACAGGCGATCACTTGGTTCCCCCTCCAGTCTAGGCCCCGTGGATTGGGCCTGTTGGACCCTCTGTTCAATCTCAATGGTATAAGGGCTCCGAGAATGGACAAAGGCGGCACAATGGGTTGGGGGGGGTTGGCTGGACAGTTAGGGCTGAATTGACGGGAGAGAGTGTCCGGTTTGATGTTACGAGAGCCAGGCCTGTGGGTAATGGTAAAATTGAACCTAAGAAAAAATACGACCCACCTGGCCTTTCTGGCGTTAAGTCTGCGGGCCAACTGTAAATACTGTAAATTTTTATAATTGGTCCACACGACGATGGGATGGACTGCTCCCTCCAACCAGTGCCTCCACTCCTCTACACCCAACTTGATGGCTAGGAGGTCTCGATCCCTTACGTCGTAATTCCTCTCGGCTGGGGTGAGCTGCCGAGAGAAATACGCGCATGGGTGGAGCTTCTTCTCGAAGGTTGAGTGCTGCGAGAGGACAGCGCCCACCCCCGAATCAGAAGCGTCCACCTCCAGGGTGAACTGAAGCTGAGGGTCGACCTTGGCCAAGATGAGGGTGTTAGAGAACAGGTTCTTTAATTTGGAAAAGGCCTGTTTGGTTGCCTCGGACCAGAGGAAAGGCACCTTTACCGAGGACAGCTGTGTGAGAGGCTGTGCTACCCCACTGTAATTCCTGATGAATCTGCGATAAAAGTTTGCAAACCCCAAGAAGCGTTGAAGCTCCTTGCGGGAATGGGGTGTAGGCCAATCCAGCACAGCCTTCACCTTGGCCGGGTCGGCTCTCAGTTCCCCATCAGCCACAATAAACCCCAGGAAAGAGGTGGAGCCGGTGGAAGCACTGGAGTGCTCAGTACCCTGCCAAAGAAGACGTCTACCCCTTTTTTTTAAAGAAGATGACTGTCAGTCGAAAAAAAGAATTATAAGAACAATAACAATACAGAATTAACGGCAAATTGTACCGTGCTGTTAAACTGTTAAGCAATTCCTGCTTGACGAAGGCAAAATATATCACATATCCCAAGCAGATAGAGCATATTGCGTGCTGTTAAGCTGTTAAACAGTTCTTCTGCCTGAAGAGAAGGCACAAAAATACATCACAAACCTTAAGCAGGTAAGGGTAGTAATACCTCATGCTGCTAAACTGTTAACAGTTCCGGCTGAAAAGAAGGCAAGTGTATATTACATACCTCTAAGCAGACATGGACAGTGCACGTCATGCTGCATAGCCACTGCAAACCTTCTCTTATTCAGCAGAAAACACAACAATTTTATGACACAGCGATGGGGTACCCAGGGTAAAGCAGCCCAAACAGCATAAAAACACAATGTTAAACAGACTGGTATATGCTCTTACTGACCAGGAGGATAGAAAGAGGAAGAATGGGTGGATGCAAGGGATATATATAAGGTGTGCATCCACAGGTGTGATTAATTTGGTATAATGCTCCTCTCCTGAGGATCATAGTCACGTGGTTACAGGTTCACTGAAATGAAATAAAACTGTAAGGTCCCTTTATGTAAATCCTCATTTGGACAAACTGCCTTCTCCATTCGTAGAATTAAGATGTGGAACATTTTGCCTTCAGAACTCAAAATGGATACAGACTGGAATCATTTTAAACTGAACTTGAAACTGTTTTTAAAGAGGGAACATCTTCATGGGGTTGGTCTCATTTAAAAGAAAACACTTTGAATTTTTGGGCAAAACAGTCATAATCTCTCTAAGTGCTCCGGCCACTGAGTAACAGTCATCTAAACATACTGAACTTGAAGAAAATAAATTTGGCCTGGGTGTTTTTTTGGATACAAATGCTTGCAAATAACACACAGCTTCAGATCCGGGCTGGAAAATGCAACAGAAATGTAGAAACAAGTGTTATCCAGCTGAGGTCAAAATTTTGTAACAATACCACAAAAAATGAATATATTACACAGCTTTGTTCTCAGGTTATTCCCAGGCATTTTTGAACTGTACCAAATTGTGCCAAATGGCACAGTTTGGAAAAACGTCTGTAACTTTTGAATGATTCAATATAGAAGCTTGATCTTGGGGTCTAATGAAAGGTGACACTCAGGGCTGTGTGTGTGTGTGTGTGGTGGGGGGGTTGCCCCACCCCCGCGCTACAGAGGACGGACATCGCCCGGTGCACGGGTTTGTGCGCCGCGGTCCGTCATGTGGCGATGACGCACAGTTGTAATTTACCGATCGGTCAAAAGTCATTTTTGATTACAATTTTCAGGGATAAAGAATAATTTAGCTTATAACACTTACCTGTTCACAACAGCAGCGTAGCTGGCGAACTTCTCTTCCTCATTGTCAGACGAACATGAAACTGGTCCGCTTGTTACGGACTCGTGGTTCTGGTCTCGCGACCCGGTCAAACCATAATTCCATTATTGTGGTTTTGCGCTTCCATGATTGCGGTTTTGGCGAATGGTTTTTCAAAACAAATAAGAACAGTAATTAGAAAAAAAGACTGGCGAACGCCTGTGTGTCACCCAGCCTTACACAAAACAGCTTTCGAACTTCTGTGCTTCAATTGGCTGGCTGCATTCGCAGCCGTTGGTAGGCGGGTCCTTCTTGCTAAGTTTTCAGTCATTGGTTCTTCAAAGTTTCAGAAACCCAATTCAAGGCTCTTATTAGTCGAATGAGAGGTCAATCACATCTAAACCAATCAAAGCACTCCTTTGGCTTTCTGTTCACGGCTGTGTCTGTAGTGGAAGAATGGAAATGCAGGTGGTTTTTTTTCAGTGCCTCCTAGGAAGCACAGTGTGCGTACTCGGACACCCTCGTGCATCCTAGGACGCAGAGATGTGCCCGGCTGCGGTACACCGAAGTGCAACAGGTTAAAAGCCAAGCTAGGGACTGGCATTGCAAATTAGCCTAGGCTACAAATGCTTTGGTCTGTAGTAATACATTTTGCTACGTACTTGTCCCTATACAAATAAACAGCACTTCTGACGAACGCTGCAGTGAACAGTCGAAACATGTAAAGAAGGTAAAAACATCTCCTTTCTATTTTTGTCTTTAATAACAACAAAAGGTAAAGAATTAAAAGAAGACAAAATGAACCTACTTCAGCACTACTATTTAAATGGATGTTCAAAGTATTTGTGATAGAATTTATTTTTGTTTTTAAATGAATCGCCTATATTTCTAGAATGCTGGAGGGCGACCAAACCTACACACTGTGTAAAAGCTGTTAGGAATTGCAATATGCTGAAAAGGAAAATTTTCAAAATTTATTTCACTTGTGTACAATTTCATTTTTGAAACTCACAAGTTTTCAAGAAATAATAAAAGCAGTTACTAACCTAAGCCTACTTTTTCAATTTAACAGTATTTTATTGCAAATAAATTGATGCAATTTTTTCCTGCTATCCACCCACTCACACACTGATGGTGGTGGAGCTGCCATGCACAGGCACTAGCCTGACCCACCAGGAGCAACTGGGGGTATTGTATCTTGCTCAAGGACACTTCGACATGCAGACTGAGCGGGAATGGAACCCCTGACCCTTCAATCAGTAGTCGGTCACACTACACCTGTGCCACCAATAATGTTGGTCTCCCATTAATGGAGGGGAGGGAGGTGTCTCCTCAAAGTCCAGAGGAGGTAGATGTCATTTCCCAAAGGATTTAATTGGCTGGAGAGCGGTGCTGAAACACCCCCTGAGCTCGTATAAGGATCTGAACCTGCTCCAGACCAGGCTAGCTTCACAGCCTAAGTTACCATGTTGATCATCCCTGGTAAGAAGTGAACCGGCATCGTAGTACAGGCCCCAGGGGTGGAACCGAGGAGCAGGACAACATCAGTGAGGATTTATATCAAATACGCCACAAGGAGGGGGAAAAACAAGACTGAATTTAAGGGGAGGCAGTCAGGGCAATGCACAGCAGGTGGGAGCAAACAGGAGAAGGGAATGATGTTAACAAGGAAGACACACAGACACTATAAATAGCAATTAACAGTAATAAGACAATACGAATGTCCACAACAATAATGACAAGAACAAGATATTTCAGAAAAAATCAGTCCACTCCCAGAAAAATTAATAATTAAATCAATGTTTAATATATTATCTATAGTACTATATTTAACCTATTTAGCAACTGAATGCCCTCAGCACAAATGATGGGATTGTTCATTTTGTTTTTATTTGGGGCATTAAGTGCCTATTGTATGTCTGGAGGGAAGGAGGGAGTACTTAAGAAAAAGTGGATGCGAGGAATCATCCAGAATTCTCAGAGCAAGATTAATGGTGTATTGTTCTGAGAGCTTGGAAGGGCTTTCAAAAACCTTTATCATTAACTGTCAGGATAAGTCTGTCTTAACAATTAAATTATGAAAATGTTTTGGTTAAAATGTCAGTTTTTTGTCTCGGCTGACACCAATGAGTCCTGTCATTTGGGTCCTGCTTTTACAATCTCACTTTCATCAGCAAAGAAGCAGAGCCACTAATATGGTGCTGCACGCTCAGCTGGCAGTGGATTCTGCTTTGTCTTTAGACTTTTTCCATTTTTTATTTTGGTTTATTCATCATTTTGAAGTAAACTAGCAATTATGCAAATATCAAACAAAACAACCCATTCAGCAGATTCCAGAATGGTCTTTCCCCTGTCGTCTTTCAGTGTCTGTTGTGTTCTTTGTGTATTTTTGATAAATCAAGTAAAGCTACAGGCTATGCATCACTCTGAATCAACTGTCAGCAGGAAATGAATGGTTACGCAGAGCTTTACTTGAGGCATTGTATCCTGTTTCTCTCAGAGGAAAGCTACCATGGGAGAGCAGATGAGCAGCAGCGAGCAACAAAGAAAAATCCGATTTAGAGTCTCCTCTGAGAAATTCATCTGAGATATTAACATTTGATATCTGAAAGATGGCCGTCCTTGTGTACAGCAGGATAAAATGCCATTTAAATTTTCCTAGGACATACTGCTGAGTCTTGGTGAGTAAATAAAGCATGGGAGGGGGAGGGGATCAATACCAAATCCTAGGATCTGTCACAAATGACGGAAAAGACATTCATACAGCAGTCCACAAAAAAATAGTTCAAAACCAATGGAGTAGATAGAGCAGATTCAGCCAGACTCTTTGAGAGTGGCAGTCTTCGTATGTACTCCTTAGGCCTTTAAATCCCTGACCATGCAAAGCAGGCCAACACCAGCTGCCTGCAGTGTACCACTGCTGTTCCTCACTGCCAGCTTATCGTTCATTTCCATTCTCGCCCTTGGAATGTCTTGCAGTCTTTAGGTCCAAGTCTTTCCCCTTCCTCTTCCTCTTCCCTCCACCTCGTCTAATCCAAGTGTCAACATTCGCCTTGGAGCGCTTGTCAAACACTTAGATGCACATATGGTGAACGCCACATTCACATAGATAGTTGCAACACACTCATGCACACATGCACGCACAGATGGATCATCTGACAAAGCTTTCAACATAAAGTGACCAGAACATATGCCTGTCAACACACAGTGACAATTAAGGACCAGATTGTGATGGGCGACAGTTGGGTCCCTGTTGGTTTTCGTAACATGTGAATGATGTACTCATCACTACAAGACATTTACAGTATGTTAGGAGGAGTGGTTACCTCCCAGAAGCCAAGATTTCCCTGTTTTTTGTCAGGTTTATGAAATGCATTGAGAAAAAAGATCTATCTATCTATCTATCTATCTATCTGTCAAAAGCTCCCCGTGCGCTTTTCCATAGCGCACGGAGGAGGAGAAAAGGACAAATGGATTTACGTGCTGGGTTACACCAAACACACATTTATTAACACAAAGTGAATATACAAAAAGACACAGACAGCTCGGGTACACTTAAGAGTCCTTCAGCACTCCCAACACACACACACCGGAGGATTACACTGGGCAAAGCGTAGCGGCTGTGCTGCACAGGGCGGAAACGCTACGGAAAGTGTAGCAGCACAGCAGCGAGCAGAAACACTACAGTTACTCACAGTGAGGGGGCAGTCCGAGGAGTCACAGCATCCCAGCGAGAACACACGAAAACAGTTCTTTAGAGATGAGACGGTTATACGGTGAAGGAAAACCATCTAACGCATATAATGGTCCAGCGGTGTTTGTGTAGCAAGGAGCCGCTTAAGTATAAACACCGCTGGCCAAACAATTGAGAACACCTGGGCGAGGCGTGGGAAAGATAATTACCGGGGCAAACAGCTGACTGTCAGAGAAAGAGGGGTTGTGGCCAGACATGCCAGAGTGGCAGCTACAGGCAGGAACAGAAACCACACACAGACATGAAAACAGCGTGAAATCAAAACGTAACACCACATGATAAACCCACTGCCTGAGCCACCAGGAACGATCAGAACCGAGCCCACAGGAAACACGGGCTCGGTTCATGACAGAGCCCCTCCTTCTAGGGGTGGATACCAGACACCCACGGTAACATCACAAGGAAAGAACCCCCCCCCCCCCCCCACCACCACCACCAACAACAACCCCAACAGGCACAACAATAACATACAAACCCAGGTGGGAGGTAGGGGGAACAGGAAAGGAGGGAACCCAATACCCTGCCCAGGGTCCACAATTAACCCCCCCAAGTCCAAAGACGTGGAGGCTCGGGAGGACGCCCTGAGTCCTAGGCACAGCAGGCAGTTCGACGAACCCAGCCTGGTGGCCTGCAGGAGAACACGGGCCATTTGGCCCAGAGACTCAGTCCCTCGGGTGGTCGGCCAGCATTGTTAATCCACCAAGGCTGATGGGGTGAGGCAGGAGGCAGCCTGCCTACCGGGAAGCACACTGGTGGGTGACCGGACTGAAGGGAGGGAACCCCCATGGCATAGGTCTGGGAGACAAAGGGGACCATGGCGTCCTTATGGGGATCCGCAGCGCCCTCGGGGATCCCGTCTTGAGACCCAGCTGCACCCGCGGTGGGCCCCAACTCGGCCGGGTCCGCTGCACCCATGATGGCCCCCGACCAGGCCGGCTCCACTGCACCTACAATGGACTCCACCGGGAGCCTTGCTGCACCCACAGTGGACTCCAGCCGAGGCTCTGCAGAACCCGTGGTGACCTCCGGCTGAGGCTCAGCTGCACCCGCGGTGGACCCCGATTGAGCCAGAGCTCCACCCACGACGGTCCCGGTCTGGGACGTGGCTGCACCCGCGATGGGCTCCAGTTGGAGCACTGTTGCACCAGCGGTGACCCCATCGGGGGCCTCATTGCTCCCGCGGTGGCCTCCCCAGTGAGGGAGGTGGTGCTCCTAATGTCACCTGGTGCTGGATCCTGATCCTCGGCGACTTCTGGCAAGGTCAGCTGCTCTCCGGCAACCCTGGCAGGGGGCTCCAACACCGGAGGGAGAGAAAAACAGACCGGATCAGGGTCGCCGGCAGCGGCAGAGCCCGGCGGGGCAGCCCCGAGGGCTACTACGAGCTGACACGGGCCGTCCTCGCCATGAGTCGGGCAGTATGACATTGACATCTGAGGTATTGATATAATGGAGCACACTTGCCTGAACTTGGGCTCCACTGCCGTCCAAGACTCCGGCAATTTGGAGTGTGTAGCCTCCGTCAATGCGCCCGGTGCTGTGCCCCCGTCAACCTCCTCTGGGGCTGCCAACGTCCCGTCGTCATCAGTAGGCAACCCTGGTGATGGCGGCTCCTCCCCAGCGACCCTAGTGAGGGGCTCAACAGGCATGGGAGAGAAGGAAAAGTTAGGGTCACCGGCAGCGGCAGAGCCCGGTGAGGGGATCTCAGGCGCGGTAGAGAGCCGCACCCAACTCTCCCCCCCAAGAGCCAGACAAGATCTCTCAATCAAAGGCAATTGAACTACAGGAGAGATAACTTGCCTGTGCTCGAGCTCTACCGCCATCCAGGACACCGACACAGTCGACGATGACAGTCCAGATCCCGTCAGCTGGGGGTCTGGTCCGGGGGATGACTCTGCTGCGGCGGTCCTCGCAGCGGGTGTGATAGTGGTCGCAGTCTCAAGGCCCCCAGACGATGTTCCCCATGCCGGTGGCCGATCCAGCATGGCGGCTGGGGGCTGTCTCTCCACCGACCCTGGGACAGGATCCTCCAGGGCCTCGGGCTCCTCTTCTGCCTGGCGACTTGGTTTGGGAACCAGCAAATTCACCGAAGCACATAAAGAGGACACAGAGAGGACAGGTGAGGGGTCGTCACATGCCGCTGGTGGGGAGAACTCAGGGGACTGCGGGCCCTGAGTCTCCTGACCAGGGAACAGGCAAAATTGTTCAACAAAAGAAATAGAATGAAAAGGAACTTGCCTGTTCTCCTGGTGTTCAATGTCTCCAACGGCATCAGAAACACTTCTCTCCTCTTCCATGTCCACGGCAGCCCAGGGCTCCTCTATATGCAGAGGAGAAACTTCCAAAACAGGCACAGGGGTAGAGGAATTCGGGAGAGAAACTGCAGCCCCCACATTGGCAGAGATAAAAGTTGTGGAGGAGATGGGTGCAGGTGACACCTTGGGAGCAATCAGCACCTCCGCAGCGGGATTCTCCTTCTCCTCAGCAGACGGAGCGGGCCGCAATTCCGGAGAAGAAAGCTGAGCTGCCGCAGACAAAGCTCGGGACTTCCTACGGCGTACGCGCCTCCTCTTAATATGGACCTGCTCCGGTGTCGATCCCAACGATGAAGACTCAGGACCGGCCTCCGAGAAGTCCGGCTCAGGCTCCCACTCTGGGCTGGTTCTGTAATTGGTCTCAGACCGGAGACCTTTGAGACAGTGATGGAGAGGAGAACACTAAATAAACTGCGATCCATCATGGACAATCCTGATCACCCCCTCCACCACACACTAGATAGACAGCGAAGCACTTTCTCCAGTAGACTACTACAGCTTCGTTGTCGAACAGCCAGGTACAGGAAATCTTTCCTGCCACATGCTAGCCATGCATCCTTTTCAACCTTCATCTTTGTCCTCTTCCTATCCTGCCATGACCTGCTTTCATGGTTTAGGACCCGCTGTCGAGGTAAGTTGGTGTGCTCCATCTTGGTGCCTTTTTCTCTGTTTTTTCCCCTCAGCCGTCGAGCCACATAGCTCTCGGGGTCCTCCGGCTGAGCTCTTTCCCTGGTCAGGCATTCCCTGACTTTGTACCACTGACGTTGAGCCCAACTGTCCTCCACCATTTGTGTTATTTCATTTCTTTCATTGTGTTTGTATGTAACGTTCGTGTTTGTGTTTTTGTTAATAAATGTGCCAACCTACAGTGAGCGTTTGGTGTCCAATTTTTGCCTGTGAAACAGGCAGTTTATGACAAATGGGTGGTGACCAACATTGAGGATGCCCACACTTCCTGCACGCCGGAGGAAGCCCTCCTCTGCCTTGAATGCACTGAGGAACTGAGTAAGGCGCTTCCATCTTTGAGACCACTCCCTCAGCTCATCAGCCTCCATCAGTAGTACGTAAATATGCAGATCATCGTCTAGGAGCTGATGGAGTTGTTTCCGGCGGTGGGAGAGAAGTTGATGGAGGAGGGACTGTGTTCATCCAGGGGAAGATATGATCCACACTGGCGCCGAAGGACACGACTGCCAGGCTTCTCATCCCTGGTGGGGGCACCCCAGGCCTCCATTTCCTCCTACGTCGACCCGGTGGCAGCTCAACACCATCGGGCAGACTCACACCGTCTGACAAGTTCCAGCTGCTCCCAGGAGGACTTGCTGGATGGTTTAGCAGCAGCAGAGCAGGAACTAGGGCAAGTACTATTTCATTATTTTACATCTGTTATTGAAAGGTCTTGCTCTGTTCCTGGGAAAGGGACTCAGTGGCAGCCACCTATCACCGCTGAGCTCTCTGTCCTTGTTTCTTTTTTTTCCCCCCTTTTTTTTCCCCTTGTCCTGTCAGGCAGCTAGGCAAGCAGAACAGGGGTCTGTTACCCTTATTGTACCAAAACAGATTTACTTTGCCTACAGGAGCTTACACAGTACCTAACTATGTACTGTATATTGTTGTAAACTTTTAATAATCTATTTTAATTATTTTACCCATGGAGAACCCGACAGGATGGGGAAGAGGGAAAGGAAGTGTGTGGAGGGGGAAAGAAAAGGGAGGGGAGCAGACAAAAAGACAAACAAACCAACAACTAAAACAAACAGAAGACAAACTGCTTTTTCTACCGAAGATATCTCAACACGAGTCCTGTTTCTGCACCTGTTAAAGGAGAGACACTTGTGCGTCTGTGTGCATATATACATATGAGAGCACGTGCAAAGTAAGTGTGTGCATGTGAGTGATTTGTCCGGAAACATACAAAGCGGTCGCAGCAGCTCTCCCCCAGGAACCCCGAGCAGGCAAGGCAGCGCCACTAACCCCCACAGGGCACAAATGTCCGAGGTCAGCAAGCCCCAGGAAAGCCAGGAATCTAGCCCCGGAGGGACGATCAAGGGAGGCCAGGTCGCCAGGCGGCCAGTGAGGTGAGCCCACACTCCTGGACCCGCCAGCCCCCTACCCCCCCAGTGGGGCCAATGCCCGCTCCCGGGCCCCAGGCGCCAGAAGGCCAGCAACCCCACACCCCTGGCTGGAGACTGGCCGACGCCCCCAGCGCGAGCGTCCCCAGGCACCCCCACAGTGGGCCCGCCCACCCTCAGCGCCACTGCCACACACCCTGGAGATTCCATGCCAAAAGACGTCCCCCCGGCCCAGGGGATCCTACATTGCTGAGAGGCACTACCCCCCTTAATCCAGCACCTCCCGACTCGCAGACACACCCTTCCTCACACCTTCACACCCACGTGCTCCCATGGGCACCCATATGCACTCCCTCACTCTCATTCACCCGGCCCAACCCATTTTCTCTCACTCCTGTACCCGTTCAATCACACCCCTCATTCACCCTTGTTTCTTAAGGCAGCTGCGAAGCAGATGCCATACACACACGTACCCCCACCCACCATCACACATGCCCACCTACACCCACACACAGCCCCACCTGCCCACTCACAACACACACACACACTTCCGCACCCACTCATACACAAGCCCCCACTCACACCCACTCTCTCGCTCTTTCACACACACACACACACACACACACACACACACACACACTCGCGCGCGCACACACACACATGTACACCCACACCCGCAGACCCCAGTGGATGGGGAGGGTGATCCACCTGCCCCAGGGTGCCGCCAGGGCCCCAGGGAGAACACAACCCCACCGTGCAAGGACACACCGGGGCGAACCCGCTCCACCGGTGCACACCTGACCCCAGCCCGGGGGGGGGGGGGGAACGCCCCTCCCAGCACCAGGGGCCCAGGGCACGACCCAGACCCCCCCCCCCTCCCCGGAGGCGAGGCCAGCTCTGCTGCCATTTCCATCCACCCATCCTCACCTGCATCTTCTGTGTTCACAATTTTTTTTTTTTTTTTTTTGTCAGAGAGACTGTCAATACTGGGAGGGAACCTACTGGTCTGGGATGAGCCAGCTGCCCCAGAGGCTCCTCAAGCTGCAGCTGCCTCCAGGATTGGGTTCCAAGCAGCTGTAGTCCCCAGACTAGATTCTCCACCAGTTGCAGTTTCAGTGCCTGGGCTGCATGAGGACTGTCCGGTACCAGCTTCACATTGCACCCCAGCTACAGTACCAGCTCCACGGCACCTCCCAGTTCCAGTACCTGCTCCTCCGGTCATTTCATCAGCAGCTCACCTTGAGGTCGTCATCCCAGCAGCAGGAGACCAGGAGTTAAGGCAAGTAACTTTTCCCTTATTATCAACTGCTAATTTACAAAAGACGTGCCTTTGTCCTGGTGTGGGGACCCAAGCGCAGATCTCACCAGCTTTTGGGTCCTCCCCACTAACCTCTGCTGCTATTTACTGTGGTGTCATCTCACTGACCTCCTGTTCCCCTTCCTCGTCCGAAGTGGCCGTGTCAAGGATGGGGCTGCAGGAGGACCATGCTCCGCCTCCTCCACCTGTCATTCCAGAGGTCGTGCAACCTCCACCTGTCTTTCCAGAGGTTGAAGGACCTCCACCTGTCATTCCAGAGGTCAGGGGACCTCCACCCATTGTTCCTGAGGTCAGGGACCTCCACCTGTCGTCCCTGAGGTCGGGGGACCTCTGCCCATCGTCCCAGAGATTGGGGGACCATCACCTGTCGTCCCAGAGGTCGGAGGAACTCCACCCATCGTCCCAGAGGTTGGGAGACCTCCACCCATCTTTCTAGAGGTCAGGAGACCTGCATCTGCTGTTCCAGTGGCCGAGCTGTCCACTCCACCTGGGCCATCAGAGCAGTTCGCCCCAACAGTCATCCAAGAGGCTGGCGTGCCTCCAACCATCATTCTAAAGGCCGGCATGCCTCCAACTGTCATCCGAGAGGCTGGTGTGCCTCCACCTGCTGTTTCAGAGGGCGGTGTCAGCGTGCAGCAGTCTCTGGTTGCAGAGCATAGGGCACCTTTGTATTTGTTTGGTGAGCTCTGTACTCCCGTGGCTGCTGTTCCACCTTGTTCTCCAGTTCGGTTGCCTAAGGACAGTGGCAGGCTGCCTGACTAGTCCTGCATTCCGGTTTGGGGGTTCATACCCTGGGGCAGGCCCCCAGACCCACGTTGTCCTCACTGTCATGGTGCGGTCCTGGCGGACCACTAATGAGACGCTATAGGCAACCAGTGATAAGATAAGATAAGATAAGCCTTTATTAGTCCCACAATGGTGAAATTCCAGGATTGCAACAGCACAGGGATAGCAACACTCAGAGCAACAATCAGAAGGCAAGAGAAAAAACAAGAACAGCGAGGATACATATATATATATATATATAGGGCGAGAGAGAGAGAGAGAGAGAGAGAGAGAGAGAGAGAGAGAGAGAGAGAGAGAGAGAGAGAGAGAGAGAGAGACAGTGCGGAGCATTGTAGCTAGATGGGATAGATATATAAATATATAAACACAGTGCGGAGCATTGTAGCTGGATGGAATAAATATATGAGTATATAAACACACAGTGCGGAGTATTGTAGCTAGATGGAATGAATATGTGAATATATAAACACACAGTGCGGAGCATTGTAGCTAGATGGAATAAATATGTAAATATATAAACACAGTGCGGAGCATTGTAGCTAGACGGAATAATATGTAGATATACAGTATAAACACACAGTGCAGAGCATTGTAGCTAGATGGAATAAATATATGAATATATAAACAGTGCGGAGCATTGTAGCTAGATGGAATAAATATGTAGATATATAAACACACAGTGCGGAGCACTGTAGCTAGATGGAATAAATATGTAAATATATAAACACACACAGTGTGGAGCATTGTTGCTAGATGGATTAAATATATATCTCTGCGATCGTTGGCCTCATCTCCAATGGAGATGAAGCTGAGTACAGAGGGCTTATCCAGGACTTCGTGGACTGGTGCCATCGGAACTGCCTCCAGATCAACGCGAGGAAAACTAAGGAGCTGGTGGTGGACTGCCGCAGGCATGGACAACCCCTCACAGCACCAGTAAATATACAGGGAACAGACATTGAGATGGTGACATCCTACAAGTACCTGGGTGTTCATCTGAACAATAAACTAGACTGGTCACACAATACTGACGCACTCTACAAGAAGGGACAGCGCAGGCTGTTCCTACTGAGGAGACTGAGGTCTTTTGGTGTACAAGGGGCGCTGCCGAAGACATTCTATGACACGGTGGTGGCGTCAGCCATCACTTTTGGAGTGGTCTGCTGGGGCAGTGGCATTACTGCAGCCGATAGGAAGAGACTGAACAAACTGATCAAGAAAGCTAGCTCTGTCCTGGGGCAGCGCCTTGACCCGGTGGAGGAGATAGGAGAGAGAAGGACGGTGGCTAAACTGTCATCTCTGCTGGAGTCCGAGTTCCACCCTATGCAGGACATACTGAATGCACTGAGGAGCTCATTTAGCAGCAGACTACATCATCCCAGGTGCACAACCAAGAGGTTTCGCAGGTCCTTCCTACCAACGGCTGTCAGATTGTACAACCTAAGCAGGGCTGCTCGCAGAGATAGGAAAAAAGACGTAACAACCTAATAGTTTTTGAATGCAAAAGATGCAATAGACTTACACAATGGTCCCCTCCGGCATACAACTAGGGAAATGCCGGTCGCTATGGAGGGTGAGAATATGTATGGGCACATAATCATACCATGTAGGATAACTAAGTAGACAGTTGTGCTGTTTCATCCCATCTAGCAACAATGCTCTGCACTGTGCGTGTTTATATATTTACATATTTATTCCATCTAGCTACAATGCTCCGCACTGGATGTGTTTATATATCTATATATTTATTCCATCTAGCTACAATGCTCCGCACTGTGTGTGTTTATATATCTACATATTATTCCATCTAGCTACATTGCTCTGCACTGTGTGTGTTTATATATTTTCATATTTATTCCACCTAGCTGCAATGCTCCGTACTGTGGGTGTTTATATATCTACATATTTATTCCATCTAGCTACAATGCGCCACACTGTGTGTTTATATACTCATATATTTATTCCATCCAGCTACAATGCTCTGCACTGTGTGTCTGTGTGTGTATATATATATATATATATATATATATATATATTTATAGTAATATGTACATATGTATATTAGCTGCTCTTGCTTTTTTTTTCTTGCCTTCTGATTGTTGCTCTGAGTGTTGCTATCCCTGTGCTGTTGCAATCCTGGAATTTCCCCGTTGTGGGACTAATAAAGGCTTATCTTAAATATATATATAAACACACACAGTGTGGAGCATTGTAGCTAGATGGAATAAATATGTAAATATATAAACACACAGCGTGGAGCATTGTTGCTAGATGGAATAAATATATAAATATTTAAACACACACAGTGCGGAACATTGTAGCAAGAAGGGATGAAACAGCACAACCGTCTACTTAGTTATCCTACATGGTATGATTATGTACCCATACATATTCTCACCCTCCATAGCGACCGGTATTTTCCTAGTTGTATACCGGAGGGGACCGTTGTGTAAGTCTATTGCGTCTTTTGCATTCAATATTATTAGGTTGTCACGTCTTTTTGCTATCTCTGCGAGCAGCCCTGCTTAGGTTGTACAGTCTGACAGCCGTAGGTAGGAAGGACCTGCGAAACCTCGCGGTTGTGCACCTAGGATGATGTAGTCTGCTGCTAAATGAGCTCCTCAGTGCATTCAGTATGTCCTGCATAGGGTGGAACTCGGACTCCAGCAGAGATGACAGTTTAGCCACCGTCCTTCTCTCTCCCATCTCCTCCACTGGGTCAAGGCGCTGCCCCAGGACAGAGCTAGCTTTCTTGATCAGTTTGTTCAGTCTCTTCCTATCGGCTGCTGTAATGCCACTGCCCCAGCAGACCACTCCAAAAGTGATGGCTGACGCCACCACCGTGTCATAGAATGTCTTCAGCAACGCCCCTTGTACACCAAAAGACCTGAGTCTCCTCAGTAGGAACAGCCTGCGCTGTCCCTTCTTGTAGAGTGCGTCAGTATTGTGTGACCAGTCTAGTTTATTGTTCAGATGAACACCCAGGTACTTATAGGATGTCACCATCTCGATGTCTGTTCCCTGTATATTTACTGGTGCTGTGAGGGGTTGTCCTTGCCTGCGGCAGTCCACCACCAGCTCCTTAGTTTTCCTCGTGTTGATTTGGAGGCAGCTCTGATGGCACCAGTCCATGAAGTCCTGGATAAGCCCTCTGTACTCAGCTTCATCTCCGTTGGAGATGAGGCCGACGATCGCAGAGTCGTCAGAGAACTTCTGTAGATGGCAGTGTGTTGTGTTGTGTGAGAAGTCCGCAGTATAAAGGGTGAACAGGAAGGCAGCCAAAACCGTTCCCTGGGGGGCCCCCGTGCTACCGATGATCGTGTTGGACACACAGTCCCTGGTTCTCACAAACTGTGGCCGGTTTGTGAGGTAGTCCAGGATCCATGATGACAGGTGCTGGTCCGCCCCTGTGCACAGCAGCTTGCCCTTCAGGATCATCGGTTGGATGGTGTTGAAAGTACTGGAGAAGTCAAAGAACATGATCCTCACCGCATTCCCGGGCTTCTCCAGGTGGGACAGAGAACGGTGAAGGAGGAAGATCACCGCATCCTCCACCCCAATGCCATGCTGGTAGGCGAACTGGAGTGGATCCATCGCTGGTCCCACCAGAGGTGGAGGTGAGCAAGGAGCAGTCTCTCCAGGGTCTTCATCATGTGGGACGTCAAGGCCACTGGTCTGTAGCTGTTCAGATCTTTGGGGTGGGAAGTCTTTGGTACAGGTACCACACAAGATGTTTTCCACAGCTGTGGTACCCTCCCCAGCTTCAGGCTCAGATTGAAGATGTACTCCACAATCCCACACAGCTGGTCTGCACAGGACTTGAGGAGCTTTGCGCTGATGCCGTCTGGTCCCGACGCCTTCCTCGCCTTGATCTTCCTCAGCTCCGTCCTCACCTGGGTCTTAGTGAGGGTCAGGTTGGGGGGCTGTGTGTTGGGAGTGGGGGGGGGTGCTGGTGGAGTGGGGAGTGGGAAGCAGGACTTGATGTCTTTAGAGGCAGCAGTGGTTGTTGTGCAGTCAGGGGGGAGGGTGGTTGGTCAAACCTATTGAAAAACAGATTCAGATTGTTCGCCCACTCCCTGCCCCCCGTGGCCTGGGAGGAGGCGCAGGACAGAACTTCTGTGTTGGGCACTTTGTCCTGCCAGGATATGTCCAGGATGTGGCGAATGCAGCGCAAGTGGAAGGAGTTCAGTCTCTTTTCCTGCCGGGCGTATGTTGTCCACGTCTCACTCCCATAGAGCAGTGTGCTGATGACGCAGGCGTTGTACACTGCCATCTTCGTCTTGACAGAGAGTTTGGGATTCTCCCACACTCGTGTGGTGAGGCGAGCGAGTGTGAAGGCTGATTTTCCAATCCTCTTGTTGATCTCTGTATCAAGGGAGAGGTTGTTGCTGATCGTGGACCCCAGGTACGTGAACTGATTCACGACCACCAGCTCGTAGTCGTCGATGGTGATGGTTGGTGGTGCTTCCGTGCCTTGCGCCAAGACGTTAGTCTTCTTCAGGCTGATGGTAAGCCCGAAGTCCTTGCATACCTGGGAGAAGCGGTCCATCAGGGTCTGAAGCGCCTGCTGTGTGTGGGTTGCGACTACAGCGTCATCTGCAAACAGCATGTGTCTGATTAGAGCCTCTCGTACTTTGGTTCTGGCTTTCAGGTGGGCGAGGTTGAAAAGCCTGCCGTCAGATCTTGTGTGCAGGTAGATTCCCTCTGTTGCTGTGCTGAAGGCATGCCTCAGGAGCATAGCAAAGAAAATCCCAAAGAGGGTTGGCGCAAGTACACAGCCCTGTTTCACTCTGCTGCGTATGTTGAATGGCTCTGAGACGTTGCCATCGTGCTGCACTATCCCCTGCATGTTGGTGTGAAACGATTCGATGAGGCTTTGCAACTTTGGTGGGCATCCTATCTTTGGCAGGATCTTGAAAAGGCCCTCTCTGCTGACCAGATCGAACGCTTTGGTGAGGTCGATGAAGGCGACGTACAGGGGCATGTTCTGTTTTCTGCATTTCTCCTGGAGTTGGCGGATGGAGAATATCATGTCTACCGTTGATCGCTCAGCGCGGAAGCCACACTGAGACTCGGGGTAGACACGTTCGGCAAGCTTCTGTAGACGAACGAGAACAACTCGTGCGTAGACTTTGCCAACAACGCTGAGGAGGGAGATGCCCCTGTAGTTGTTGCAGTCGCTTCTCTCCCCTTTGTTTTTGTAGAGGGTGATGATCTTGGCGTCCCTCATGTCCTGTGGTACGGCACCTTCCTTCCAGCACTGGCAGAGGACGTCATGCAATGGCAGCAGTAGGGCGGTCTTGCAGTGCTTGATCAGGTCAGGGGGTATGCCGTCGTTGCCGGGTGCCTTGCCAGTGGCCAAGCTATCAATGGCCTTGCTGAGTTCATCGATGGTTGGCTCGGCGTCAAGTTCGTCCATGGATGGCAGGCAGTCGATGGCATCAAGGGCTGACGGTGTCACGGTGTTCTGTCTGGAGTAGAGGTCGGAGTAGTGTTCCACCCATCTCTCCATCTGCTTGTTCTTTTCTGTGATCATCTCCCAAGTAGAGGATTTGAGGGGGGCCGTCTTGCTCTGAGCCGGACCAAGTGCTTTCTTGATGCCATCGTTCATACCACGGATGTTCCCTGTTATGGCAGCGGTTTGAATGTCTTGGCTGAGCTGAGTCCAGTACTCGTTGGCACAGCGCCGAGCAGTCTGCTGAACTTTACTTCTCGCAGCCCTGAGAATCTGGAGATTCTTCTCGTTTGGGTACTTCTTGTACTCAGCAAGTGCTGAGCGCTTGGCTTCAATGACGGGGGTCATCTCGGTCAACTTGGCATCAAACCAGTCCTGTGACTTTGAGGTCTTCCTCCCAAAGGTAGCCAAGGCTGTGCAGTGGATGGTGTTTCGCAGCGCTTCCCACTTCTGCTTTGTAGATTCTCCTTCTTGTGGTACACCAAGTTCCTTCTCAAAGGTGGAGACAAACTGCTCAACAAGTTCTGGTTGAGCCATCTTGCTGGTGTCGATCCGTGCCTTTCCAGGGTGTCTAGTACGATGGAATTTCTTCAGCTGCAGCTTGACCTTGCAATACACCAATGAATGGTCTGTGTCGCAATCTGCACTCTGGAACGAACGGGTGATTAGCACGTTCTTCGGTGAGGTGCGCCTGGTCAGGATCAAGTCCAGCTGGCGCCAGTGCTTTGAGCGCGGATGTTGCCAGGAAACCTTGTGTTGGGGCTTGGTCTTGAAGAACGAGTTTGTGATGCACAGATCGTGATATGTGCAGAACTCGAGCAGCCGCTGTCCATTGTCGTTCATTCTGCCCACGCCATAAGGTCCAAGACAGGAGGGCCAGGAGTCGTGGTCAGCACCCACTCTGGCATTGAAGTCTCCAAGGAGAATGAGTTGTTCAGAGTTGGGGATGATCCTGACAGTTGTTGCGAGATTCTCGTAGAACTCGTCTTTTGCCTCTGGTGTGGCTGTCAGTGTTGGGGCATACACACTGACAAGGGTGACTGGGACTTGAGTGGTGTTGAGGCGGAGGGTGAGGAGTCATGCAGAGCCAGTGCTGCCCGGTTCCACCATCTTCAGCAAGGTGTTCTTCACTGCGAAGCCCACTCCGTGTTCCCTGTGTTCATCACTGCCCTTTCCCTGCCAGTAGAACGTGTAGTCCTTCTCTCTCAGTGTGCCTGCGTCAGCCAACCGTGTTTCCTGGAGAGTGGCGATATCCACTCCCAGTCTCTTCAGCTCATTATTGATGATGGCAGTCTTCCTGGTGTCGTTGATGTCCTTGAGGTTAGCAGCGAGTCCTGTCATCATAGTGCGGACATTCCAAGTTCCCAGTTTTAGAGTTGGTCTCTTTTGTTTTATTGTCTTGCCTGGTGAGAAGGTTCTCAGCCTGCTGTTCGGACTTCTCCTCATCCCCATGCACCCAATGAGGAAAGCAAGCTGTGGCGGGACAACACCTTATTGGCTGGGGGCTGCCCAGCTTGAGGCGGGCGGTAGCTGTCCAGTGAGATCCGATGATCCCTCCCACCGTCGGGAACAACCCCTGGCACCACGCTCTACGCCAATTGAGCGGTGGCTTATAACCGGTAACTGCCATTCCCTGTGTTTTGTCTACGCCAAAGGCGAAGCTGGAGTGTCCTCTCCAGTGATCCGGTGTTCTACCTTCCAGCGTTGGGCGTTGGTAGGATTCAAGCCTGGGCAGGAAGATATGGAGGACAAGATGTTGCCCATGCAGCATGTCCCCCCTCTCCACGTCACTGATGAATCCAAAGGAACAGCAGGGCTGCTACAGTTTGGCACCAGTGCCGTTGCAGGAGCTGCCAGAACGATGTTGAGCACAACATAGAACTGCCTTAGGGGCTCTGACTCCGGATTTTTCCTCAGGGTTGACTCCTGAAGCCTTTCCGGTGACCGGGTATGCCGCAAGGCAGCGGAGGTTTGAAATCAGGGTTTACCTTCCCCTAGATGGGCTACCTTCCCAGGTTGACAAGCCACCATCTACCCGAAGCATCTGGTTTTAAGGCGCCAGAGATCCGCCCTCGCCCCTTCTCCTATTAGTAAAAGCAGTTCCGCCGGGCTTAGAGACTAAACCACACGGGCAGGCTAGGAGTTGGACTTAGTTGTCAGAGGCTTTTTGAGACGCACGCCATAAGGAGCATTTCATGAGCACTGGGAGCTTAACCCCAGTGCCGCTCCTGGCTATGACAACCTTGGAACCTTGGAACCTTCTCTCAATCAGGTGCTAAGTAAAAACCTGTACTTACTTAGTATTGTGGATGTACTTACCTTTATATAAAGGTAAGCAAGTACATGCAAATTGAATGTTATGTCATCATTGTTCAAAATTCAGAGGATTTCAAGACATAAAAAAGAATTTTGCATCATATAAAGCAAAAATACCTGTACATGTAAACAAAAAGCGTATAAAACAACATGTGTCCATAACCCAAAAAGTTGACCGGATTGAGCAAAACCAATGTGATTTTTGGATTCAGCACATCAAAATTGTCCTAAATCAGCTAAAAAACTTAGACAATAAATTTGGTGTTGACCAGTATAATTTATGTTTCTTGTCTCCAGGGCGTGGGCTCCAGCCCAAGTCTTCACTCTGAGTTTTATTTTGGGATTTTTTGTGTTCCCCCGTTATTGTCATTATCCTGGGTTTATTGTTATTCGGTCTTGTATATTCAGTTCTCGGTTGGTTTCCTTCTTTATGAACATTATTATTATTGTCATAGTTGCCGTAGTCTTGTCTACCCTGGTCTGCTGTTCCTGTCTGTCGTGCATCTGTTTGTGATTGTCTGTGCAGCCCCACCTGTCCCATTTTCTGTGACCATGCCCTGCCGTCTCTGTTTGCCCCTGATTGTACCCACCTGTTCTGTGCTGTATTGATTACCTGCGTCTGTATGTGTCAGCCCCAATCGGTGTTCTGTATGGGTGTCATATTCATGTACGTGTGAACAACACACTTCTGCTCTGCCTGTTATCCTGCCGTGTCCTGCCAAATTGTGTGAGTTTTTTGTTGCAGCTTCTGAGCAGTTGTGATTATTATATGCTTTCACTTTCGAGCTGTTCCTATTCGGAAAGCTCTTTAATAAATCCTCATGAACTTCAAGTACTCCATTTGAGTCCAGTTCTCTATAAACCGTAACAGTTGAGCGGCTATCACAACCAACTCGCTCTGGCACAAATTCATCTGTATTCACGTCTTTACATTGACTTTATATGTAATTGTGCCATGTGAAAAATTTGTTCTGCATTTGTCCTGAAAGAAGCTTTAATGTGATTAGTCAGGACTTTGCCAAAGAAGCCATCATCTACAGTAAACTGTTTATAGAGCAAATCCTTGTTAACTTATTACAGTATATGAAATGAATAAGATGTACTACTATGGGTGGGCAATATAAGCTGCGGCTTCAGCCATCACCCATTTCGGATAACTCACGTGGAATTGTATAGTAGAAGGAGTCTTTGTCTAATTTGACCTTGTTGTTATATTATACAGTTTCTTTTAACCTGTAATGTACTATCCGAAATAAATTCATTCATTCATTCATTCATTCATTCAATAAGATGTACTACAAAGCAAAAAGCAAGGAATTAGCATGTTAAGCTACTCATGACTTAAAAGTAAAATTGGTCCACACAAACAGAGACAATCATGCATCGAACAGCAACTACAGTAGTCCACTGTGTGGCAACCAGTCCAGAGACAGCCACCTCAACAGTCTGTTTTTTTCTCCACTTTAGTTAACACTGCTTCAAGGTCTCAACCACAGAGTTCCATACATACATAAAATATGAGCACTAATGACCAGTTTCACCATTACTGCAATGTGCAATTACCATCATAATGATTTTCCATTCATTCGCTTTCACAGCAATGTGAAGAATTGGGTTTAATTAATAATTTGCTAGTGAGGAATTAATTGGAGAATGTGGCTGCCACAGCTTCGTCAGTGTCCCCTGCTCTGTGCGCAGAGTGCAGTTAAGTAATGATTGCCAAAGCTGCCATGTTGAAGTATGACCCAGTTTTGGGATTCAACAAAAGACTGAAGGCAGAAGTTTGGGAAACAGAATTGGTATTACATACAAATGGAGAGTTTTGAGTGTTAGTTTCATTCATGTGTTGTTTCTGCTCTGGGAGCTAATATTACTACACACCTTGGCAAACATACAGTAGGTAAATGCATTTGCACAGGCTTTTGGTTTCTCTGTTAGAGGGAGGTTATTAATTTTATACTTGTATGATTTATGAGCAACTATCTGTATTTTTATGACAGTATTTCATGGAGCGGAGAATACTGAGGAACATTCACAATGTTGTAGTGTTTGGGTTTTGTCAGGGTTCATAAAGGTAACAAAACAGTTTGTGAACATATAACCCTGTGACACTTGTCTCGCCAAATTTTGTAACAATATACCACTGTAATACAATGGGGGTGATACAGGGTATAATATCACTGGGGTAATACCAGGGTAAATTAGGGTAACAGGGTATCACTGGGCAATTGGGTAACACCCACTAACACCTGCACTCGCCAGATTTTTGTGTGTAACCCTTACTAACACCCACTCACCCTACTCACATTAGGTGTAGTACCCTTTTTGGTAGTGGTGTGTTATGGCAATGTATTTACCTTAACTTTACTACCTGAGGGAAAGGAAAATTGGGCCAGGTCAGACCGACTCTGGGTTCGTAGGAGCCTGGGAGGTGCAACAACAGACGACACATACACAGCCGTATATGGAACTTGCAACTATGTATATTATTTACAATTGTGTACACAAAAATAAATACATAGTGCGATAAAATAGAAAAAATACAATCCATAAACTCAAACTTATATTTACAATATTCACAGTTCTGTTGTATCAGTCCAGGTGACCAGTGGGGTCACCTCTAGCAGTTTCTAGGGTTCAGGCTTCGGCTCGCCATCCAGATCTGGAGATCCACGCTCTGGTCAAACCAGTCCAAAGAAAAAAAAAAAAAAAAAAAAAAAAGAAAAGAACCTGACCTATAAAATAGGTCAGAACACAAAAGAGCTTAGTGTGGCCGACACACATTGTGGGCTCACGCTGCCACAGAGACAGGACTGCGTGTGTATTGTGGGGTGTCACGTCTGCAAGGACTGAGGACTCGAATCTACAGGAGATAACAAGGAAGTGTGAGATTTGTCTCTTTGTCCCACAGAAGACGCCCCGGAGGGTATTCCGGTTCATCAGGAAATGAGAGACAATGGTGAAGCTTCAAAGGGATGCTTTGTAACTGTATGTTGACTGAAGAAACCATGTGACTTGAATTCTGATGCTGGAAATGTATAAAAGGGTGTTGAGATATGATTCTGTCTCTTTCCTGCTTTGAGAATGCTAGAAGCTGTGTTCTGTCAAATAAAGCTGGTTTTATGACTGAAACTCAGCCTCGTTATTTGAGCATGCTTCTACACTTAGTCTATTATCTAAGACAATTTCCCCAAATCAACAAATGTGCATAAAACAAACACATCTACCATTCAAATTTATCAAAATGGTGCTATAACGATGAATAAAGTGCATTTGAAACACTTGACATCACAGGACATTGGTGCAGTGTGCTGCACCAAGCTAACATCACATCTAGCACAACAATTTATCACAATTTTGGCACTTTAAAACACCTATCAACCACAGATATATCATTCACCATCAAGTAGCAATTAATGGCAAGGGAACTGGGACCTTTGCTAACCGTTACAGCCTTGAAAAATAGCTTTTTCTGATGAAAAAACTAGCCGAATTTAGCATCGGCGGCTATCGTTTTTAAGCTAGTGGTTAGCATCCACATACACAATGAATAAATAGCACTCACCATGCCAAGTGGCTCGTGCTTCAATGGGGTTCCCGCGCTCAAAGGTGCCGACAGCCCCCGGATCCCAATCTTAAAGACGGGGCATTAGAATTTGGCAATACTGCAATGTCTCATTTCACATTTTGGTTTAGGCTTACCAATTTCAAGGGTTTTATCCAGGCAAAGGCTGCTACCAGCACGTTAGTGTCGCCATATCACCAAGGACCGTCTCTCTTTCTGGTCTGTGTCTTTCGGCGTATGGCGTGACTGAGCCAAAAATGCAAGTCATCCCAGACCCAGGGAGAGAGCGCTTAACCCATTGGCTGGCGTGACCCAGCAACGGCGCAGCCATTGGTTACAATAAATATCAACAAACAATACTAGGAACTTTATCAGAATATTCTAGAAAACGTTCCTAACTATTTATGAATATATATTTATTTAAATATTCATATTCAAATTATGTATTCCCACTGTGAAATGGGTGTTTTTCTTTTTAAAAGTGGTATCAATATTTATAATTTAATTCACGTTAAACTATCTACTCCCATTGTGAAATGAATGTCCCCCCTTCTTCTTAAAGCGGTATCGACATTCATAATTTTATTCGCGTTTTTAACACTGGGTTACACTATCCCCCCTTAGAATCATGCAAGTCCCTTTGCATGGGATTAGCTAAATGGTAATGACGGGAGAACTAGTGTTCATGGGAATATTCTTAAGATCTGACTCTGTTAAGGCTCTGGTAAAAGCCAGGTTTGAATAATCTTAGGATCTGTCTCTGTTAAGGCTCTGGTAAAAGCCAGGTTTAGTCCTTGAAACAGGGACTGGGCAACAGTTAGGAGAGGGTTTCCCAACTGACTATACTGTAGTCTTTCTGGCTGGGAGGTTGTCCTCTCGGAGCGTCTCACAGTCTGTGGGACTTCTTTTTCAGGTTCTTTTTCTTCCACAGGTTTATCACAGGTACTTTAATCAGGTGAGTTGGTTTCACTTTCAGTTCCATTGTCATTGTTCGATGGTTCCACATTTGTTTCAGTTTCCTCCAGGTTTCCATCATTCGGTAAGTTGTCACATCCAGGTGAAGTGACATTTTCTATTTGGTTGTCATTCCCAGGTAAATGAGTTTCAGCAGGAATGTCTCCTTTAAAGAATGTCTTTGGATGGGGAATTTCATGAACTCGAGTGAGCTTTATGGGTGTTTGGATTGGTTCTTCTCTGTACCAATAGACATCTTCATTTTCTGGTTCTGAATTCTCACATTCCTCACTTTGTTCAAGTGATTGTCTTGTCTTAGGTTGGTGGACATGTTTTGGTTGGACAGGTTCTTCTTCAACAGGGGCAAGAAAACCACAGGGAAGCAAGAGGTCGCGGTGAACGGTGCGAACAGGACCATCTTTGTCTCAGGTTTTATGGTGTAAACAGGCAAGTCACCTGCTTGGCTCACCACAATGTGAATTTCAGCTTCCCACCTGTCTGCTAGTTTGTGCTTGCCTCTGAGGCGGACTGCACGTACCTAAACTCTGTCGACTGGTTCTAGTTTTGAGGGTTTCACTCACATATCAAATCTTGTTTTGTTTCTTTCAGCCATCTTGTTAGCATTTTCTGTTGCTAGTTTGTAGCTTTCGTGTAGCGTTGTCTTCACTTTTTCAATGTACTGGGAATGTGACTTGAAACTTTTGTTGTGAAACGGGAGCCCAAATGCAAGGTCGATGGGCAATCTCGGCTGACGACCGAACATTAACTCATACGGGGCAAAACCAGTAGTGTCATTCTTTGTACAATTGTACGCATGTACAAGTGGTTTTACATAGTTGTGCCAATGAGTTTTGTTCTTTTCCTCCAGAGTGCCCAGCATGCTCAATAACGTTCTATTGAAACGTTCTACCGGGTTACCTCTGGGATGATAGGGTGTCGTCCGGATTTTGCGAATGCCCATGATTTTGCAAAGTTCTTTTATGATATGGGACTCAAAATCGGGACCCTGATCACTACGTAACCGTTCGGGTATCCCGTAGTGGACTATAAAGTTGTCCCAAAGTGCCTTTGCAAAGGTTTGAGCTTTCTGATTGCTAGTAGGGATGGTTATAGCGTATTTTGTGAAATGATCAGTTAGCACAAGCACATCCTTTGTGTTGCTTTGATCGGGCTCAATGGACAGGAAATCCATACAGACAAGTTCAAGCGGTCGGGTGGACTTGATGTTGACCAGCGGAGCAGCTCGCTCTGGAGCAGTTTTACGTCTTACACAGCGATTACATGTCTTGATCTTCTTTTCAATATCTGCCGCCATGCGAGGCCAACAGAAGCTTGTTCTGGCGAGATCCAAAGTACGCTCTGTGCCTAAATGTCCCATGTCACAGTGGAGGCTTTGAAAGACTGAATCGCGGAGCTGTTCAGGTAAGACGAGCTGGTAAGTAACATTTCCTCCATCTTGACAAGTGCGGTAGAGGATGTTATTGCACATTTCAAGTCGACCGAGTTCTCGGAGTAACAAGTTGATGTCAGGAAGTTCAGTTCATACAGTTGGTGGAACTTTTAGCCCAGTTTCAATTTGTGCAATCACTTCTCTTAAACAGGGGTCAGTTCTTTGTTCGTTTCTGATCTGTTCAGGAGTCATGTGGCATACAACTGGAAGACCACCACAGCCATCTTCATTGGCGTAGTCATCTGGAATGGAGGCTACAGAGATGGCTAACGAGTGAACCAAAGGGAAGGTGTTGTCTGGAGAGCTATAGACAAGGTGTTTTTCACATATAGCAGACACTACCTCAGAACTTAAACTGCTTTCAGGAAGAGACAAGTGAGTTTGAGTGAACTGCTGTATGCGGTCAAGCTCCTTTTGGGACACTGCGTCATCAAGTAACTCGCCATGTGGCCGTCTAGAGAGGCTATCTGCATCTGAGTTAAGCTTGCCTGCTCTGTATTGGAGCTTAAAGTTAAACGTCGACAGAGCAGCTAGCCACCTATAACTCATGGCATCCATCTTAGCAGTAGTTAAGATGTACGTCAGGGGGTTACTGTCTGTCACGACAGTAAAATGATTGCCATATAAATAGTCTGCGAACTTCTCCGTTACTGCCCACTTTAGGGCCAAAAATTCCAATTTATAGGCGGGGTAACGGGACTCACTTTTAGACAACCCCCGGCTTGCATAAGCTATGACCCTAGTCTGGCCCTCCTGCTCTTGATAGAGGGCGGCGCCAAGCCCTGTAGTGCTGGCGTCAGTATGGAGTGTATATGGCAACTGAGGGTCAGCGAAACCCAGGACAGGCGCAGTACTGAGCTTTTCAATGATGGTTTTGAATGCAAGATCACAGGAAGAAGTCCATCGCCCACCAAATGGTGTCTTTGGGTCGTGGTAATGGGCAGGCTTAGCTTTGGGCTTTGTGCTCTTTCGCAAAGGAGGGTAGCCTGATGTTAAGTCAGTGAGGGGCTTAACGATGCTGGAATAGTTCTTAATGAACCGCCTATAGTACCCTGAAAAGCCTAAGAACGAGCGGAGCTGTTTGAGATCACGGGGCACAGGCCAGGTACTTAGGGCTTTCACTTTTTTGGGGTCGGTCTCAACTCCTTTACTGGACACAATGTGACCGAGGTATCTGACAGAAGTTTGAAAAAATCTGCATTTCTCAGGGGAGAGTTTAAGCCCGAACTCTTTTAGGCAATTAAGAACTTTCATTAAGCGAGCCTCATGTTCTTCGGGCGTCTTGGAGAATACAGTGATGTCATCGAGGAACACAATCACCTCATGCAGATTCATGTCGCCCAAACATTTCTCCATGAGGCGCTGGAACGTGCTGGGGGCGTTTGTAATGCCTTGGGGCATTCTATTGAATTCCCAAAAGCCCATGGGACATACGAACGCCGTCTTTGGTTTGTCCAGCTCCTCTACCTCAATTTGGTAGTACCCCGACTTTAAATCAAGGACGGAGAACCACTGCGAACCGGTCAAGGTGGAAAACGTTTCCTCCAAGTTGGGGAGGGCGTAAGCATCTTTTACAGTCTGCATGTTAAGCTTCCTGTAATCAATACAAAGGCGGACATCGCCATTTTTCTTTCGCACCACTACAATAGGCGAAGAAAATGGGGAATTGGACTCTCTTATCACGCCTGCTTGTTGGAGATCTTTGAGATGCTTACGGACCGCTTCCAGGTCATTAGGATGTATGGGACGTGCTCTGTGTTTGAACGGTGTCTCATCTGATAGTTTGATTGTGTGTGTCCTAAAAATGATGTGGGCTACATTGACAATTGGAGCTCTTTTTGGGGAAAACCTGGTCTTATGAGACGAGACAGCATTCATCCCACTTTGGATGGTGCTTCTCATTTATCTAACAATCTGGAATCTTTTTTATCCAAATTTCCAAAACCCTGACTACTCAGAGTTGGGACCAGGAAGCAGAGTTGCAGTCTTACACGCCTCTCTGCAGCTCCTCTTCATCCGCCAACCCTCAGCTTAGCCCCTGTCTTCCCCATCAGAGAATCGTTGTCTGCTCCCTCCAAAGTAAATAAAAATATAATGTATAAGCATCCCAAAGTGATAAAGCAAAATATTGGTAAAACTCAAATTAAACATAAAGCCTCTAAATTGAATGATTTGGCCTCTGTTCCTCCTCATAATTTAAAAATTAAAATGTGGTTTATTAAATATTAGGTCTCTAACTCCCAAGTCTCTGTTAGTCCATGATTTGTTAATTGATCATCAGATTGATTTAATTTCCCTTACAGAGACTTGGTTAGGGCAAGAGGATTATGTTGGTTTAAATGAATCAACTCCCTCTGGTTATTTAAACTGTCAAAATCCCAGAAGTTCTGGTCGTGGAGGAGGAGTAGCAACAATTTACCATTCCAAATTCAAATCAAATTAAATCAAACTTTATTGTCATATTGCTGTACATACAACTGTAGTGCAGGCAAGATGAAATTGCGTTTCTCTCGGCATCCATATAAGAAGCAGCATGATTAAGACACACTCCCACATAGCTCCACCCCCCACCCACCCCCCCATCCATTCACACATCCCTGAGACATACTTGGGGAAAAAGAATAACTAACTATAATATACAAAATGTCCATAGGTGCAGTAGTGTGTATGTGAGATTCCGGGTCAGCTGTTCAGCATCCTGACAGCTTGTGGGAGGAAGCTGTTGATCAGTCTGGTGGTTCTGCCTCTGATGCTCCAGAATCGTTTACCAGATGGAAGAAGTTCAAAGTGTTTATGCAGAGGGTGAGAACGGTCCTTGACAATGTTCAGTGCCCTGCTCCTACAACGGTTCTGAAAAAGTTCTTGGACAGAGGGGAGGGAGACTCCAATTACCCTCTCCGCCCCCTTGACTATCCTCTGCAGGGCTTTTTTGTCTGACATACTGCAGCTGGAGTACCATGTAGCAATGCAGTATGTCAGAACACTCTCCACCACACCTCTGTAGAAGGTCCTGAGGATGCAGATGGGGAGAGAGGCCTGTTTGAGTTTCCTCAAGAAGTGTAGTCTCTGCTGAGCCCGCTTCCTGATTTCCAAGGAATTCTTGCTCCAGGTCAGGTCCTGCGAGATCTGCACTCCGAGGAACTTGATGTTCTCTACTCTCTCCACTAAACGGCTGCCGATGCTGAGGGGGACGTGCTCAGGCTGTGACCGCCGGAAGTTGATAATCATCTCCTTCGTTTTGTCCACGTTGAGCACCAGACTGTTCTCCCTGCACCAGCCCTCCAGGTCTCTCACTTCTTCCCTGTACATTGATTCCTCATCCCTCTGAATAAGTCCCACCACCGTGGTGTCATCTGCAAACTTAATAATCTGGTTCCCCTCGTGTTTGGATACACAGTCATGTGTTAGAAGTGTAAACAACAGTGGACTGAGTACACAGCCTTGAGGGGTTCCGGTACTCAGCGTGACAGAGTTGGAGATGTTGTTTCCAACCCGGACAGACTGAGGTCTCTCAGTCAGGAAATCCAGGATCCAGAGACATGTGGCGGTGTTCAGACCGAGAAGGAGTAATTTCTCTATCAGTGTCTGGGGAATAATGGTGTTGAATGCTGAACTGAAATCAATGTACAGGAGTCTGGCGTAGGTGTCTTTCTGGTCCAGGTGGGTGATGACAGAGTGTAGGGTGGTGACTATAGCATCCTCCGTGGAGCGGTTTGAACGATATGCAAACTGGAGCGGGTCGTGTGATGCAGGGAGGCAGGCTGTGATGTGTGGTTTGACAAGCCGTTCAAAACACTTCATCACAATTGGTGTAAGTGCAACAGGACGATATTCATTCAAACAGGACACCACTGGTTTCTTTGCCACCATTACAATGATAGAGGTCTTGAAGCATCTGGGAACGATGGCCTGACTCAGGGAGATGTTATAAATGTCAGTCAGGACATCCGCCAACTCGCTCGCGCAGTCTCGGAGCACACGTCCCGGAATGTTGTCTGGACCTGCAGCTTTGTGTAGGTTGATTCTGGATAGGGTCCTCCGTGTGTCCGCTGTGTTAATGGTAAAAGCTGGTCCGACCGATGGTGGGAGTGGGCCGGCTCTCCCTCTGATTGTCGAGTTTGATGCTTCAAAACGTGCAAAGAAGTCGTTAAGCCTGTCTGGAAGCGAAGCGTCGTCATCATCGACCCCCTGCCTAGACTTAAAGCCCGTCAGTGTCCGAACTCCCTGCCACATCTGCTTGGTGTTCCTAGTGTCACAGAGGTGTCCCTGGATTTTCTCCGCATAGGCGCGCTTTGCCGCCTTAATTCCCTTTGAAAGCGCAGACCTGGCTGAGCGGAGGGCAATCCTGTCCTTCGCTCTGAACGCTGCATCTCTGGCTGTAAGCAGCGAGCGCACCTCTGCAGTCATCCAGGGCTTATGATTACCCCGCATAGTGATGGTCTTCACTGTAGTGAAATCCTCTGTGCACTTCGCGATGTAGCTGGTGACCGAATCAGCATACTCCTCCACATCTGTCCTGTCTTCCTGGGAGGCTGCTATTTTGAAGATCTTCCAGTCTGTGTGCTGAAAACAGTCTTGCAGTGCAGAAGTTGCACTCTCTGGCAAAATCCTGATTTGTTTCACTGCTGGCCTGCTGCGCTTCAATAAAGGTTTGTAGGCAGGCAGCAGCATCACGGACATGTGATCAGAACGGCAGAGATGGGGGCAGGGTATTGCTTTATATGCATCTGTGTTTGTGTACACTAAGTCCAACATATTCTCTCCTCTGGTCTTAAAGTCTACACATTGTTTAAACTTGGGGAGCACAGTCTTTAAGCTGGTGTGGTTAAAATCCCCCGCAACCACCACAAAACTGTCTGGGTGTGACGTTTGGATTTCACTGATCGCATTGTGCAGTACCCCGAGTGCCTTCTTAGCATTAGCTTTAGCGTTAGCGCTCGGCGCTATGTAAACACCAACTACAAACACGTTGCTGAATTCCCTCGGCAGATAAAATGGCCGACAATTAACAATAAGGAACTCCGCCAACGGAGAGCAGTGTTTAGACACTAACGTGGCATTAACGCACCAGTTCTTGTTAACATAGATGCATAGCCCACCCCCCCGGCTCTTACCGGAGCTCGCCGTTTCCCTGTCGGCACGGAACATCGCCATATCTTCCAGCTGAATGGCCTCGTCAGGAATGTTGTCGTGGAGCCATGTCTCAGTGAAAACAAACACACAGCAGTCCCTCCATTCTCTCCGGGTTTCTCTCAGCAAACGCAGCTCGTCTACCTTGTTTTCGAGGGCGCGGACGTTTGACAGAAGAAGCGACAGTACCGCTGGTCTGGAGGGGTTAGCCTTTAGCCTAGCATGGATCCCGGCCCTTTTTCCTCGCTTTTGCTTGCGTTCGCTCCGCTTCCGCTTCCTCCTCTCCCGGGTAACTTCCAGTGGGGACTCCGCCAAAATTCCATGCTGGCGTAGAATGTCCAAATCACAACCAATCGCCGCGATTCTTGCAGCGTGCAGTACCTTGATGTTTAATAAGGTCTCACGGTTGTAAGTTTTACAGAATGTACGTCTGGGATGATTAAAACTCTCACACTCGCTGATGCCAAGAGGGGCCGCTGCGTCTAGGCGCGCCGCCATCTTTTTTTTTTTTTTTTTTTTTAAATTAATAGTTAATGTAAAGCAAAAAACATGTTATAATTCCTTTGAGGACCTGGTCCTCAGTATTGGGCACTTTAGCAATTTTAGGTTAAACCCAATTTTATTTGCCATAGTTTATCGTCCCCCATCAACCTACTCAGAATTTTTATCCGAATTTGCTGATTTCTTAGCTGATTTAGTGCTGAAATCTGATAGAATAATTATAGTAGGGGACTTTAATATACATGTGGATGTAGATAGTGACTGCCTTAATGTGGCTTTTAATTCAATATTAGACTCGATTGGGTTTTCTCAGAAAGTAGGAAATTCTACTCATTACCTCCACCATACATTGGACCTTGTTCTGACATATGGCATAGAAATAGAAAATCTTGTAGTGTCTCCTCATAACCCTGTACTGTCAGACCATTGTCTGTTAACCTCTGATTTTACTATTTCTGACTATTTGGCTCCTAAAGAAAAATATTATTACAGTAGATGCCTCTCAGATGATGCTGTTTCCAAATTTATGCAGATTGTTTCCTCTATGCCATGTGTCAACACAACGGAAATAAGCTATAGACAGCTTGCTCCTTCTGTAATTGATAACATGGTGGATAGTGTTTCAGCTTCTCTGCATCAGACTCTAGACTTGGTGGCCCCCTTAAAAAAGAAAAAGTCTAATCAGAGATTTCTAACTCCTTGGTTCAACACAGAAACTCGTAGCTTAAAACAGAAGACTCGTCAATTAGAAAGAAAATGGCGCTCTACTAATTTAGATGAAATCTATTTAGCTTGGAGAAATCATCTTTTAATTTATAAAAAATATCTTAGAAAAGCTAGAACGAGTTATTACTCTGCATTAATAGAAGAGAACAAGAATAATCCCAGGTTTCTTTTCAGTACTGTAGCCAGGTTGACAAAGAGTCAGGACTCTGTCAATTCTAGCATTCCCTTAGAGCTTACTAGTCAGGACTTTATGAACTTTTTCAATAATAAAATTTCATCCATCAGAGATAAAATCAATCAGATTCTTCCCACAGTTAACTTAAATACTGTAACTACTACAACTCCTTCTATTGATCTCTGTCTTGATGAGTTTACTCCAATCGACCTTTGTGAGTTAGATAAAATAGTTTCCTCATCCAAACCTTCAACTTGTCTTTTAGACCCTATTCCTACCAGGTTATTTAAAGAAGTCTTCCCACTTATTGGTAGCTTTATTCTTCATATAATCAATTCTTCATTAACTTTAGGCCATGTACCGCAGGCTTTTAAAACGGCTGTAATTAAACCCTTACTCAAAAAGCCAACGCTAGATCCAGGAGCTTTAGCTAACTATAGACCAATCTCTAATCTCCCTTTCATTTCAATAATCTTAGAAAGAGTTGTTGCTACACAATTATTTGACCACCTGCAGGGAAATGGTTTACTTGAAGAGTTTCAATCTGGGTTTGGAATCCATCATAGTACTGAAACAGCCTTAGCGAAGGTCACTAACGACCTCCTCATTGCATCTGATAATGGACTAGTTTCTGTACTTGTCCTTTTAGACCTTAGTGCAGCTTTTGATACTATCGATCATAATATTCTACTTGATAGATTAGAACACTATGTTGGACTTAATGGAACTTCGTTGCAATGGTTTAGATCTTATTTATCTGATAGGTTCCAGTTTGTCCATGTAAATAATGAGTTTTCTTTCAACTCAAAGCTTAGTCATGGAGTTCCACGGGGATCTGTTCTAGGCCCTACTCTTTTTAGTTTATATATGCTTCCATTAGGCAACATTATTAGAAAGCACTGTATACATTTTCATTGTTATGCAGATGACACACAATTATACCTGTCAATGAAGCCAGATGATAGTAATCAATTAGCCAAGTTAGAAGCCTGTCTTAAGGAAATCAAAGCTTGGATGACTTGTAATTTCCTGCTATTAAATTCAGATAAGACTGAAGTCATTCTTGTTGGTCCAAAAAACCTTAGAAATTCCTTTCCAAATCAAACTTTCAGTTTGGATGCAGTTACTCTTTCTCTTAATAGCTCTGTGAGGAACCTTGGAGTTATTTTTGATCAGGATTTGTCCTTCAATTCACATATTAAATTTGTTTCTAAGACTGCCTTCTATCATTTGCGTAATATTGCCAAGATTAGGAGCATCTTGTCTCAGAGTGATGCTGAGAAGCTGATCCACGCTTTTGTTAGCTCGAGATTAGATTACTGTAATTCTTTATTATCAGGCTGTCCTAAAACATCTTTAAAAAGTCTTCAGCTGATCCAAAATGCTGCAGCAAGAGTTTTAACAGGTACTAGAAAGAGAGATCATATCTCTCCGGTTCTGGCCTCCCTTCATTGGCTTCCCATAGAGTTTAGAATTAAGTTTAAAATCCTTCTTCTTACTTACAAAGCTCTAAACAATCAGGCCCCTTTTTATTTAAAAGATCTGATACTACCGTGTTATCCTAACAGAGCACTACGCTCCCAAAATGCAGGATTACTTGTAATACCTAGAATCTCCAAAAGTACAATGGGAGGCAAAGCCTTCAGTTATCAAGCTCCTCTCCTGTGGAATCAGCTGCCAATCTGGATTCGGGAGTCAGACTCGATCTCTGTTTTTAAGAATAGGGCTAAAACCTACCTTTTTGATATAGCCTACAATTAGGGAGGGATCATGTGTTTCTGAACCCTCCCTTAGTTATGCTGCTAATAGGTTTAGTCAGCCGGGGGACCTCCAGTAATGCACTGGGCCTCACTCCTTTCCTCACTCTCTATGAAATATTTTTTTTTTTGCTGGTCATTAACATCTGTTTGTTCTCTCCCATAGATTGAGTCCCCATCGTGCTGTTTGCTCTCTACATGTCTGTTCTTTTCTTCTTCTCTATCCCCTCACCCCGCAGCCAGTCGCAGCAGATGACTGCCCCTCCCTGAGCCTGGTTCTGCTGGAGGTTTCTTCCTGTTAAAAGGGAGTTTTTCCTCTCCACCGTCGCCAAGTGCTTGCTCACAGGGGATTGCCTGATTGCTGGGGTCTTTCTGCAACTGTGGAGGTCCCCCCCTACAGTTGATAGTGCTATGAGATGACTGTTGTTGTGAAATGGCGCTATATAAATAAAGTTGAATTGAATTGAATTGAATTGTTTCACTCGATCTGTTTTGCCAAAGTCAAGATCATTTTGTGCAAATACTTCAGGCATTTGACTGAGTCTCTCTGTTAGGCGCTCTTTCCATTCAGCGCCAATGGGGGAAGAGTCAAAGTTGAACTTCAGAGTGGACTTTGGTTCAGTTTTGGACTTTGCAACTTTCACGGAGTGTTCTTGTGATAGGACTCGTTGATATGCACAAATTTCTCCAATGACACACTTCTGAGGGATTGTCCCGTCATGTTCCGATTCGTTGGTGAGTATAACTGGAACAAGGTAAGGTGCTCTTTCGGGTAAGTCTAGGAGACATGGTTTTACCAGGATACCACCAGGTAAGGCTGACATTAATGGGTGTTCTAACAAGACAGATTTTTCACTGTTGCCGGCTGACACTGCTACAGTGCCATCCAGAACAACTGTTTGGCCTGCAGGAACTAACTGTGGCTCTTTATTGCGCATGGTCACTAAACCAAGGCTAGTGTCTTTGGACTGTCTGTGTCGTAGCTCAAGGACTTTTAACACTGCCTTATAACCAAGTGACATGGTTGGCTGCAGTTCAGAACATGCATCAGAGTACAGCTCGTAAAGTACATCTAATGTGTTTGTCCCTATTAACACTAAGGACTGATCAGCTGCATGTACATCAGGAACCACTAAGGCAAGTGTTGGCACTTCGGCTTCAATACCGAGAAAGTCTTTTGGGAAAGTGACATGCATTTCAATGTAGCCTAAGTAAGGTACACTCTGACCGTTAGCTCCCTCCACTTCTAACAGCTCAAATAGTGGCTTAATCTCATGGTTGGATAAGTACTGTCTGTAATAGGACTCAGGGACAGTAGTCACCTGGGAGCCTGTATCTAACAAACAGCTCACAGTACAGCCATTCACTTTCACTTGTGCTGTACTTTTTGTACCAATTAGACCATTAGGAAAGTTAAAGGGGTCTGTTTTGTAATGTGACTTCAGTTTAGCATGTGTCTCGAATGGAGCTTTTGGTTTGGGACGGGTCATCTCTGAACTAGCCTCCGTTTGTCCTGCAACAGGGGTAGACTTCAGTTTTAAAGAAGATTGGGGGTTCTGACTGTCCCAAATCTGTCTTTTTACTCTTAGTTCTTTGCGTTTTGCAGCTACAAGTGCAGGGTTTGGCTCTGACTCACAAGCGGCTACAATATGCCCATCTTCGCCACAGCGGAAGCAATACCATGGTTTGGGCCTAGTACCTAGATAGTATTGGGACGACTGGACAAAGGTAAGTTTTCAGGTTTGGCATGGTCAGGTTTTTTATTTCCAGATTTCTTAGTTGGGTCTTTCTTCGGTGGTGCTTGTTTCTCTTGTTTCATGACAGCAGCTAATTGGCTTTTTAGATCAGCGACTTGCTTTTTCAGTTCTTTCAGACTGTCAGACTCTACTTCACTATTTGTACTTGTTTCACTGACTGTTTGTTCGTAGGAAGCTGCTTTTGGTTTTGTGGCACCCAAGTGTTTTTTCATGCGGGTGTTTATAACTTCTCGTCTGTTTTCAACAGTGCGAAGGTGAAGCAATAATTCTGCATACTCAGGTGGATATTTATCTTTTAGTTCCAGCTGTAGCTCCTTTAGCAGATTGTCATCCCAGCAGCCTTTGTTAAACTGCTTGAGAAGCTGTTTGTTCACTTCCTGTGGCTCTAGACCGCCTCTACGCACTGTGAGATTGAGCGCCATCTGCAAACGATGCAGATATGCAGAAGGTTTTTCTCCATAATCTTGGAAAGTGTTCATGAATCGCACAAGCAGTTCCTCACCGTCTTCAACAGTCCCAAAAGCTGAATCCAACAGCTTAAGATAGTCTGCAGAGGTGGCTTCAGGCCCAAGACAGCGAATAACATCAGACGCAGGAGCAAGAAGACTTTCAAGGATTCTGTGAGATTTTTCCAAGTCAGACAAAGAAGCATCTTCCATCATCAGGTCAACATGTGAACGCCATGTTTCATAATCAGCTTCAGTATACGGTCTTGGCGTTTTGCCAGAGAAAGCTCTGATTCTCCAAGAGGAATGGGCATTTGACGGCTTCTCTGCATTTTTAATGACATGCTCAACTACGATTTTCTGAACCACGGGTGGGTTAAAATCGGCTGGACTCAACATCTGAGGTGTCAAGTTTGGTCTAAGAGGGCTTTGGAAGAGTGCTTGAGTGGTTTTAGAGGTGCGAGGCACTTCAACTTGGAGTGGAGGAGAGACTCCACTTTGTGTGGGTTCTACAGTAGGGAAAGCAGGATCAACGTCAGCAGAGACCGTTTCAGCTGTCTCAGCAGCTTCAATAGACTTCCCTATTGTGGACATGACCTCCCGCAACACCTCTTCAAAACCTTTTCCACTAAGCTTAGCTAAACCCCTAAGGTTGCTAAGATAAGCCTCAGTAACACTGCCCCCTACAGTTTTAGTGTAGACATCAGTTAGAGCTTGAATGCAGTACTTAACCTCAGGATTGTCAGTGGATGGAAAGGAGCACGGCAACGTAGGTGCTAATGCTTCAATGCTTAATCCAGACTCGAACCCTACAATATGATTTTTGTCAAAGTCAGATGAGTTATCATTAATGCTAAGCACCCTGCGAATAGTGCCATGTTGCTCTAGAAACTCAAAAATGTCTGTGTCTTTCTCTTTATCAACAACACCACTGACAATGACTGCATTAGGAATTTTTACACCATGTTTTTCCACAAAATCCATTTTGGCCGTATATCAACTGTTTAGTCAGGGGTCAAAACAGAATCCACATCTGTTGTGCAACGCTCCAGGCTCCTGGCTGTGCTCGCCAATTTTTTTTATATAACCCTGTGACACTTGTCTCGCCAAATTTTGAAACAATATACCACTGTAATACAATGGGGGTGATACAGGGTATAATATCACTGGGGTAATACCAGGGTAAATTAGGGTAACAAGGTATCACTGGGCAATTGGGTAACACCCACTAACACTTGCGCTCGCCAGATTTTTGTGTGTAACCCTTACTAACACCCACTCACCCTACTTACTTTAGGTGTAGTACCCTTTTTGGTAGTGGTGTGTTATGGCAATGTATTTACCTTAACTTTACTACCTGAGGGAAAGGAAAATTGGGCCAGGTCAGACCGACTCTGGGTACGTAGGAGCCTGGGAGGTGCAACAACAGACGACACATACACAGCCGTACATGGAACTTGCAACTATGTATATTATTTACAATTGTGTACACAAAAATAAATACATAGCACGATAAAATAGAAAAAATACAATCCATAAACTCAAACTTATATTTACAATATTCACAGTTCTGTTGTATCAGTCCAGGTGACCAGTGGGGTCACCTCTAGCAGTTTCTAGGGTTCAGGCTTCGGCTCGCCATCCAGATCTGGAGATCCACGCTCTGGTCAAACCAGTCCAAAGGAAAAAAAAAAAAATGAAAAGAATCTGACCTATAAAATAGGTCAGAACACAAAGAGCTTAGTCTATAATCTAAGACAATTTCCCCAAATCAACAAATGTGCATTAAACAAACACATCTATCATTCAAATTTATCAAAATGGTGCTATAACAATGAATAAAGTGCATTTGGAACACTTGACATCACAGGACATTGGTGCAGTGTGCTGCACCAAGCTAACATCACATCTAGCACAACAATTTATCACAATTTTGGCACTTTAAAACACATATCAACCACAGATATATCATTCACCATCAAGTAGCAATTAATGGCAAGGGAACTGGGACCTTTGCTAACCGTTACAGCCTTGAAAAATAGCTTTTTCTGATGAAAAAACTAGCCGAATTTAGCATCGGCGGCTATCGTTTTTAAGCTAGTGGTTAGCATCCACATACACAATGAATAAATAGCACTCACCATGCCAAGTGGCTCGTGCTTCAATGGGGTTCCCGCGCTCAACGGCGCCGACAGCCCCCGGATCCCAATCTTAAAATTTAATAGACGGGGCATTAGAATTTGGCAATACCACAATGTCTCATTTCTCATTTTGGTTTAGGCTTACCAATTTCAAGGGTTTTATCCAGGCAAAGGCTGCTACCAGCACGTTAGCGTCGCCATTAGGGATGGGCATTCGGTGGAATTTTCTTCGTCGATCGTCGGGAGAATTAATGATTAATAATCGGTTAATCATTAACATTTTTATATTAAAAAACAATCACATTTAGGCCTATGATGCCTATACAGTGATCCCTCGCTACTTCGCGCTTCACCTTTCTCTGTTCGCTGTTCTCGTGTTGGCTCGGCTCGGGAATCTCGCAAGCTGATTGGCCGAGACGTTTCACCCAGCTTCTGTCCCTGCCGAGCGCCAATGCAGCAAAGGAAGACCGCATTCATTGCTCTTTATCGCTCGTGTTGCTTAGTCTCACCGCGTGGGACTTTTTGCTGTTCTCTTGTGCCATTTTGTGCGAAATAGTCTTCCTGTCAAGCCACTACGCCGCCTCCTGCAGCTTCCCTCAACGATCCTGCGCCTCTAGCACCTGAGGAGCAGTAAAGCTCTCATTAACCTGTGCAGTAAATCATCTTCATCTTGAGTTACGTATCTTGTTATAAGAATAAAAGAGTTCTAAAAATATATTTATGTACACTTTATTTACATCTACGTATGTATGTACACTTACACACACACACGTATCATATGAGAGAGAGAGTGAGAGAATGAACGTACGTATTATTTATGGGTGACGCGATAAGTGAGGGATCACTGTACTCTTATGTATAGAGAATAATAATAAAAAAAAAATACAGAGTGTTTTTCTTCGAGGATGAATTTATTAACAAGACAAGTTTGCAGTAAAACGTGAACACATGCACATTGCGCAAACGAGGGAGGCTTCAAGTTGCGAGCCAGACAATAACGGGAGACACATACAGGACACATAACGGAACATATATTTCTTTCTTTTACTTTTTTCTTTTCCTTTATTTAAAAACAAGGATATCAAAATAAGAAAGCTAGCTACACAACAATTTGCCTTTACGTAGGCCATCCCATTATATCACGGCGTCAGAATTATAGGCCTGCTTTTTGTTAAAGAAAAAAATGCGCTTGTTCAGTGTTTGGCAGTAAAACGTGAACTCATGTCAGTGACACTGACAACAGAACAGCCGTTTTTTTTACCCTAAATAAAAATAATAATCTCGAAAAGCCTGTAACAAGGCAACAAGGCCTTTGTATATCCAATTATCAGGATAGCATCACGACGCCAGTATTATTACAGAGACGGCTACCCATTTTTGTTTAAGAAGATGAGCATATTCACATGCTCTGGCGTCAGACGTGACCGAATTCTGGTCACCGTCAGTCCTGCCGCTGTATGCTGCATTGCAGTGATTGCAGTACACCTGGTCATTTTTTAAATTAAAATGGTCCCACGCAACACTTCGCCGCGACCTCTTCGTGATTTGGCGATTGACCTACGGAAGCTCGCATGTATCAACTGAGGCATGCCAGGGTACGGCGATGGTGTAATGTTGCCCCCTGGTGCCCAAATTTTGCCAGTGGCACAGTTAAATGCATTGCATTGTTTGAGGACGGCCGTGCACTAGGCCTAATAACCTACATTCGGATTGTTTAAAAAAAAAATTGGTTTGTCGACGAAAATGAACTTCCTCGGTGAAATTCTTAATGATCAATTATCAGTTAATCGGTTAATTATGCCCATCCCTAGTCGCCATATCACCAAGGACAGTCTCTCTCTCTGATCTGTGTCTTTCGGCGTCTGGCATGACTGAGCCAAAAATGCAAGTCATCCCAGACCCAGGGAGAGAGCGCTTAACCCATTGGCTAGCGTGACCCAGCAACGGCGCAGCTATTGGTTACAATAAATATCAACACACAATACTAGGAACTTTATCAGAATATTCTAGAAAACGTTCCTATATGGCGCACATTTAGGGCGCATATATGGCATGCTTGTATGGTACGCATCTTCTCTCACATGTATTTAGTAGGCATGACGGTGCATACTCTACAGACTTCAAATGTCCAAAAGGACCTGACCCGGCAGAGACCTCGGCAGGTGTGAAGTGGTTTCTGGAGAGACGGGAAGTCAGAGACAATGTCCCAGCAGGAGCCCCCGAGGTGGAAGAGACAATAGAGACGCCAACGAGCCTCGGAGGCTATACGTTACTGAAGGACTGTGGGTTCATATGTTTACTGAAGGACTGTGGGTTGAAGGTGTGATATTTGATGTGGGGGGTTTTGTGTCTCTGGGGGTATAAGTGCTGTGAGGAAAGATTGTCCTGTCTTTTTTGTTGAGATACTTGCTGTTAGAGGATGAGACTGCAAATAAACCTTTCCTGAGAAATAAACTCAGTCTCGTTTGTGAAGGCATCCTCTACACTGGTGACCTACGACGAACCATGGCCGGTGACGGCGAGCTTTCCGCACCGGACTCTTCAGGAGCCAACTGGGTTAACGCAGCTACCACACTACAGCTGTCCGATTTCTGGCAACATAACCCGCGCTCCTGGTTTACCACTGTGGAGGCGCAGTTCCACCTTCGGGGAATCTCAGCGGACGCAACGAGGTTCTACCATGTCGTCGCGAAGCTGGACAGCCTCACAGTGCAGCGGGTGGAGAGCCTGACCAACCACCCGCCCCGGGACGACAAGTATGGCGCACTGAAAGCCGCCCTCATTCGAGCCTTCACTCCCTCGCTGGGAGAGCGAGCAGAGAAGCTCCTGGCGCTGACAGGAGGGGAAGCAGACAGGCCGGCGGATCTGATGGCGAAGATGATGAGCCTGAGAGGCGAGGATGACGACAGCTTTATCTTCGCCCACCTCTTCCTCAGAACGCTCCCGCCAGCAGTGAGAGTCACCCTGGCCAGCTCGCAGCCACTCAACAACCGTGACTACCACGAGCTGGGCCAGGAGGCGCAGCGGCTCGTCGATGCCCATAGACGGCACGCAGCCACGACGGCAGCAGCAGAGCTGAACGCCCCCCCGCGAGACGAGGGGAGACCAGAGGCTGCGGCACCGGATCCACTGACGGCAGCAGCGGCAGAGGCCAGGAGAAGCGGGGCTGACAACACCCTCTGTTTCTACCATCGGCGCTTCGCCGAGAAAGCACGCAGATGTGTCCCACCGTGCCGGTACCAGCGCCAGGGAAACGCCAAGACCGGGAGCCGGTAGCAGCTGCGACTCTCGGCACGAAGAACAAGCTGCTTTTCGTGACAGACGCGAATTCAGGGAAAGAATTCCTGGTGGACACAGGCTCCCATCTAAGTTTTGTCAAGCCTGCCTACGCGGACATGCTGACGCCTGCCAGCGGACCCCTGGTGTTAGCGGCGAACGGCTCCACGATCAAAACCTATGGGGAGAAGACGCTCCTCCTGTCCCTCCACGGGCGCACCTTCGAGTGGACCTTCGTTGTAGCTGCAGTTAACAACAACATGCTAGGTGCTGACTTTTTATGCTCAAACAATTTGTTAGTTGATCTTGCTAATAGACGTATTGTAAATGCACTGTCTTTCTACTCTATCTCCTGCACAGCTCGGGTGGCCCTGCCTTCTGCACATCCCAATGTCACAGCTGCGGGTGGTAAGTTTCATGCATTACTCAACCAGTTCCCAACACTCACGGTCCCAACATTTTCAGCGTCAGTTGCCAAACACGGGGTCAAGCATTTCATAACTACCTCTGGCCCCCCTGTTTTTGCAAAAGCTCGGTGCTTGGACCCAGCTAAACTGGCCATCGCGCGCGAGGAATTCGCCAACTTGGAAAAACTGGGCATTGTTAGGCGCTCGAACAGCTCTTGGTCGTCACCCCTGCACATGGTGCCCAAGGCTGACGGCTCGTGGCGCCCTTGCGGTGATTTCCGCAGATTAAATAATGCTTCAGCACACGACCGCTACCCGATTCTGCACATCCAGGATTTTTCGGCACATTTAGCGGGGGCGCGCATCTTTTCCAAAATAGATTTGGTGCGCGGTTATCACCAAGTTCCAGTCCGCGTGCAAGACATACCCAAAACGGCAGTTATAACCCCTTTTGGGCTTTTCGAGTTTTTGCGTATGCCTTTCGGCCTCAAAGGCGCCGCGCAGACGTTCCAACGCATGATGGATGCAGTGCTGCGCGGCCTCCCTTTCGTGTTTGCTTATTTGGATGATATTTTGGTAGCCAGTGCATCCGAAGCCAAGCACGAATGCCAACTCACAGCCGTTTTTCAGAGGCTGACAGAGCACGGGCTGATCATTAACCCAGCGAAGTGCCAATTCGGGGTAGCGCAAATCGATTTTTTGGGACACCGTGTGTCTCCAGAGGGCGCGGTCCCGCTGCCGGATAAAGTGCGCGCGATAACGGATTTCCCCCAACCGCAGACAGTTAAGGCACTGCAGGAATTTTTGGGGATGGTCAATTTTTATAACCGTTTCCTCCCCAACGCGGCACGGCTCTTGCACCCATTGTACGCGGCATTAAAGAAACAAAAACCTGCATCTAAGGTCGAGTGGTCCCCGGACCGGGAGCACGCTTTCTCACAGGTCAAATCGGCCCTCGCGAACGCTGCGTTATTGGCACACCCGGTGCCAGCAGCTTGCATGGCGCTAACCACGGACGCCTCCGACGTGGCAGTGGGAGCGGTGGTCGAGCAACTGGTAGCAGGGAGCTGGCAACCACTTGCGTTTTTCAGCAAAACATTGCGCGATAACGAGCGTAAATACAGCGCGTACAGGTTAACGATGCGGACGTGCGCGCGCTCCAGTCTGGGCCAACAGGGCTAAGGCTGGAGCACAGGGTGCATCAAAGAGGTATGCCCCCCCTAATCTGCGATATCTCCACAGGGCGCCCCCGCCCCGTGGTCCCAGCTGCGTGGCATCGCCGTGTTTTTGACTTAATACATTCGCTGGCACACCCGGGCGTTCGCGCGTCGATCAAAATGGTGGGAGAGAAGTTTGTTTGGCCGGGGCTGCGTAAACAGGTCAAGGAATGGGCTGCAGCCTGCGCAGCGTGTCAAAGAGCAAAGGTACACAAGCACACGCAGGCCCCTCTAGAACCTTTTCACGTCCCAGCCAAACGCTTCGACCACGTGCATATCGACTTGGTGGGACCCCTCCCGCTGTCACAGGGGTTCACACACCTTCTAACTATGGTGGACCGCACTACGCGCTGGCCAGAGGCGATTCCCCTGGCGTCAACCACAGCAGCAGATGTTGCGCGCGCTTTTTTAACGGCTTGGGTCGCGCGCTTTGGAGTCCCGTCAGACATAACGTCTGACAGAGGACCCCAATTTGTTTCCGAGCTCTGGTCATCCATGGCACTCAGCCTGGGGGTGAAAATTCATCGCACAACTGCGTATAACCCCCAGGCCAACGGTTTGTGCGAACGCTTTCACCGGTCATTGAAAGCAGCCCTCAGAGCGGCTCTCACGGACACAAATTGGGTTGATAAGCTTCCATGGGTTTTATTAGGGTTGCGTTCAGCACCTAAAGAAGATTTGCAAGCCTCTCCGGCTGAACTTGTCTTCGCCCAACCTCTCCGGTTACCGGGAGAATTCCTTCCTGAGAACCCCGCACCAGATCGCCCCCCCGCTCAGCTGCTGCAGAGCGACGCGGGATCACACACCCTCCCCGGTCCAGTTCATCACAGTTTTCCACGCGTTTTTGTGCCTAAAGCCTTAAAGAATGCAGAATTCGTCTTTGTTAGACACGACGCACAGAGGTTAGGTTTAAGACCTCCTTACGATGGACCGTTCAGAGTGTTAGAAACCGGGGAAAAGCATTTTTTGCTCGATTTGGGAGACAGGAGGGAATTAGTCTGCATTAACAGACTCAAACCTGCTTTTGTGTTAGCTGATGAACAGGTACAGTTGGCCAGGGCCCCCCGCCGCGGCAGGCCGCCGGGGAGACACTCTGCTAAGCTTTCACACCGATGTGCTAATGACTCTGATCCACAGATGCAAGAGACAGCCACAGGCAGAGCGAGACCTGCTCACAGCAGATATGGCAGGGAGTTGAAGCCCAGGCAGTTGGATGTATGATCTGTTGTGCCAATTTTTTTCTCGTTCTGTGTGATATGTCATGATTCTATGCATTTGAGGTGTAACTTGTCCTTATTTAGACGTTTGGGGGGGGGGGTTATATGGCGCACATTTAGGGCGCATATATGGCATGCTTGTATGGTACGCATCTTCTCTCACATGTATTTAGTAGGCATGACGGTGCATACTCTACAGACTTCAAACGTCCAAAAGGACCTGACCCGGCAGAGACCTCGGCAGGTGTGAAGTGGTTTCTGGAGAGACGGGAAGTCAGAGACAATGTCCCAGCAGGAGCCCCCGAGGCGGAAGAGACAATAGAGACGCCAACGAGCCTCGGAGGCTATATGTTACTGAAGGACTGTGGGTTCATATGTTTACTGAAGGACTGTGGGTTGAAGGTGTGATATTTGATGTGGGGGGTTTTGTGTCTCTGGGGGTATAAGAGCTGTGAGGAAAGATTGTCCTGTCTTTTTTGTTGAGATACTTGCTGTTAGAGGATGAGACTGCAAATAAACCTTTCCTGAGAAATAAACTCAGTCTCGTTTGTGAAGGCATCCTCTACACCTAACTATTTATGAATATATATTTATTTAAATACTCATATTCAAATTATGTATTCCCATTGTGAAATGGGTGTTTTTCTTTTTAAAAGCGGTATCGATATTTATAATTTAATTCACGTTAAACTATCTACTCCCATTGTGAAATGAATGTCCCCCCTTCTTCTTAAAACGGTATCGACATTCATAATTTTATTCGCGTTTTTAACACTGGGTTACAAACAGTTTTTAAGGTTGTCGTAAAGGTTCTTAAACAGTTGTGTGTGTTCACTACTAGGTGAACCAAAAAGAACTTTAGCAACATGTCTTACAGCCATTTGCAAACATGTTTGCAAACGTTTGCAACTGTGCAGAAAAATAGATTTACAAAAAATGTTTTGGTGACAAGAAAAACTGTTGGCGACCTTAAAAACTATTGGCGAACTGTTTGGCAACATTTTACAAACCTTGACAAACCTCGATGATTTAATGTCTTTGGGTCATTGGGGGGCTGGAGTCTATCCCAACATCCTTTGGGTGAGAGGCGGGGTACACCCTGGGGCAGATTGCCAGTCCATCGCAGGGCTGACACAGAGAGACAGTCAACCATTCATTCCCACATTCATAAATAAGGACAATTCATCCCAATTAACCTAACATACATGCTTTTGGGCTGTGCTGAGGAAACTTTAGTACCTGACAAAAACAAACTCCACAAATACACATCTGCAGCTGGCCAGCTCTTGGGCTTGAACCCAAGAACGTCTTGCTGCCAGACAACAACATTAGTCACTGCAACACTGAGCCGCCTCTTCTGTGAAATGTATTATAAAATATGATGAGAATTAAATGACTGGGCATAGTTGTCATGAATCAATAGGTGCTCTTAGGACAGAATAGACAAAAAACAAAGACTTTCTCTCTCTCTCTCTCTCTCTCTCTCTCTCTCTCTCTCTCTCTCTCTCTCTCTCGTCATCTATTTAGCAGTGGTGAAACAAGAACAACAAAGTTTCTTGTCCAGGATTCATGGCACCTCATTGCTGACAGTAGGTCTGAAGAGCCCAGTACCTTGTTCCAGGAGGTTTTGTAAAGTTATATACTGTAGGGGTGGCCTAAGCATCATCTAGCATTAGGTGACCAGAGGAGAACCTTTTCAGCAGCTTCGTAATGACGGACAACATGACCAGCAAGAATGAGATGGTGGGATCTGATGATGTCAGAGATCGTTGGCAGGAAACTGCAGCGAACACTATTTGGGGTGTGGCTATGCAAAGAGACGTTATGAAATGAGGGAGTATTTTAGTGTAAGGACCATCCCTCTTTTGGTGCGAGCAGCATTTAGGTTCCAAGAACCTGAGCTGTGCAAGAGGATGGTTTCAGCAATGGCCTTGAACACTTTGTCTTTGGTTGATTTATGATAGGTGCTTTTCAAATCTTCTGCTGTGTGTCTGGAGTACTCCACAAGTGTGCTGTTTGAATGATCATGTCGTGGCCTGTGTCAATGAATCTCCCCTAGGCACTTGAACTCTTGAACTAGATCGATTGTGGAGCCTTCTGAAGAAAGAAGCTGACTATCAGAGGTAGGATTAAGGTGCATATATTTGGTCTTCGATGCATTGAGGAATAGGCCTACATTTTGACATGTTTTCTATAGACGTTACAATCTTCTTCTTTTGGCTGCTCCCTTTAGGGGTTGTCACAGCGGATCATCTGCTCCATCTCAGCCTAATTTGTATCACAATAAAATGTGATACAAATTGTAAACAGACATGTGAAAATATGATAACAATCAAATAAATAATCTCAAAACATAAAATAACACTATCTCATCGGCTGTCCATCCTTTTCGATGAGGACGGGAGAGAAAGCGAGAGAGAGAGAGAGATATTTAAAACCAAATTCATTTACAATCATACATAATCACAGACAGGAAGGTATGAACAAGTAATCAAAAAAACCACAAACAAAAAAAACAAAACAAAACAAAAAAACCCCTGGAAAGTCAGAGGCTCCCCCCGCCCCCCCCCCAAAAAAGGACTAAAGTTGATCTCATTTTCTGATACAGAACAGATTATATTCCTAAAACACCACTTGGAGTTGAAATCCTCTAAATTGTCCATAGCTTTGTAAAATTTAAACTCCATTTGAATTTGGGCTCTAACCATAGAAGTGAACAACATTGTAACCTCTTGACCCTGCTCCCTATTCCTGCTCATGTAAATGGCAAACTTTGCTTGATCAGATAAAAAAAAATTTAAGAGCTGCCATTTCATTGCATTGACCCATTTGTATCCAGCACCAAATATAAAAATCATGCTGGACTACATTACATCAAAACTCATAAAAATGTTGCTCAAAAGCAGGAATAGTGGTTTCAGTCTAGGGCACTCAACAAAACAATGAAAAATGGTTTCAGTTGACCTACAGAAAGAGCAGTCTTTACATGTTCTAGGATTGATGCGGGAAATAAAAGAGCTGACGGCCACAGCTCCATGCAGAATCCTCCATTGGAGATCACCTGCTCTCTTATGTAGAGGGGATTTGTAAAGGACTCTCCACACGGGCCTGACATTGTCTGTGACCTTCAGTCTCTTCGTCCACACCGTGTCCACTCTGTCGTTTAACTACCTTCTATTAAAAACCTTCACACAATAGTAATAAAACAGTTTAGTCTTTGCTGAGTAAAGGCTTGTGCATTTATTACGCAACATGGGCCCCTCTGCACCCTCCGATCTCACAGCAAAGCCCAACTCAGGAAATGGGTCACCTTCAACAGGCTCTTCTCTCTTGTAGCAATAGTCCCTCACCATCATCCTCTCCTCAGCTGTCAATTGGAGCCGCCACAACTCTAAAACTTTGCTCACAAGGTGTGCAGACATTATGCCAGGAGCTTCAGAAGTTGCCAGAACACTGTCCAGCTCTGGTCCTGCTACATCTATTATCTTACGCAGTGTAATACTGCCAGAGGAAACCAAGATGTGTGTCAGGGCAGGTAGGGACCTGACCTGGAGTTCCAATCTAGCTCTGAAGATCAGGGGTTCCTCCAATAGCCAGTGCAGTCAGAGAGCAGGTTCCAGTCTCTTCCATGCAAACAAACTCCATATTTTAAAAATGTTCTGATAAAAGGTAGTTAGGGTGGACAGGTTAAAACAGCCAGGATCCATTAAAAAGAGTGATGAATCAAGACTTAGTCCATTGACCTGTCTTAAAATACTGCTGGCCACAGGTCTCCAAACCACATCTTGAGAGCCAGTGAGAAGCTTCTGAATAAACTGGAGTCTGTAGGATGCCACTCGGCTGACCAGGTGAGCCAGTCCTTGCCCCCCCCCCCCTCCTCTTTTGGCAAAAACAAAACACACTGTGGAACCCAATGCAGCCTGTCCCAGAAAAAGTCAATCATGCAGTTCTGTATTTGCTTCAGTAGGTTGTCGGGGGGGGGGGGGGGTCCACAAAGGGAAATTTATGCCGCAGTCCACTGGAAACCAAGTTGTTAATTATTAAAACCCTTCCCCTATAAAACATCTGTGGCAACAGCCATTTCCATTTTTTCAACTTCCCTTTAACTTTTTCCATCAAACCCTCCCAGTTTTTATCTACAGTAGCCTCATCCCCTAAAAACACCCCAAGATATTTAAGACCATCTTTTTTCCAGTATAGGCCTCCTGGCAGTGTAGGCAACCGCTTTGATTTAAAACTGACTGCAAGGGCTTCACTCTTGGACCAATTCACCTTCGCTGAAGATGCTGTACCAAAATTTTTGACTACTTTTTGTAAACAGTTTACTTCTGTCTGGTTCTTTACCATCACAATGATATCATCTGCATAAGCTGAAAGTACCAGTTTTTTAAAAGAGTTAGATAAAATCAGCCCCTCCATGGTGGACCGCATCTTACACAGCATGGGTTCAATGGAAATGGCATACAACATGCCTGACAGACCACAGCCTTGCCTTATTCCCCTCGGCACACAGTCCTCCATTAATTTTCAACACACTCTCAATGTCCTGGTACAAAACCTTGATCATAGCAATAAGACCAGGGTTGAGGCCAAAATTTTCCAGAGGTAAGGGAGCTCAACCCGGTCAAATGCTTTTTCTTGGTCCAGTGAAATCAAACCAAGGTCCATGTCCAATGAGCTAGAGATGGCCAAAATATCCCGAATTAAAGACACGTTGTCAAGAATGGACCTACCGGGCACACAGCAAGTCTGGTCCTGGTGAATGATCTGGTCCATAATGTCTCTCAGCCTGTTGGCCAGGGTTTTGGAGAAAATTTTATAGTCTGTACAGAGCAGGGAAACAGGGCACCAGTTCTTAATCACCATTAGATCACCTTTTTTGGGGAGTAAAGTAATTACAGCCCTCCTGCAACTGATAGGTGGGAATCCTCTAGTCAGACTTTCATTCAAAACTTCCAGCAGGTCTCCACCCATATTGTGCCAGAAGACCTTGAAGAAATCAACAGGAAGTCTGTCAATTCCAGGAGCTTTCCCATTCTCCATACTTTGCAAAGCGGTGGACAACTCTTCAAGGTGTAGGGGCTCCCCCAGTAGCAGACTGAAGTCTTCAGGAACTTGGGGAAATCCATCCCAAAAGGAAGCTAACAATTGTTCATTCTCAACATACTCAGACTTACACAGGTCTGAATAAAACTCCACAGCACGTTTCCTGATGTCACCAGGCTTCCTCAGCTCCTGTCCGGATGCTGACCGTAGAGCGTGAATGCACCTGCTCTGCCCGTTTTTCTTCTCCAATCCAAAAAAACTTTGAGGGGGCATCCATCTGGTTTACACTCTGGAACCTGGATCTGACGAGGGCTCCCTGAGCCCTGGTGCCCAGCAAGTCCGTAAGAACTTTTTTTTTTTTGCTTTGAGAACTTCAAAGTATCCTCAATTTCCTGTAGAGTCTAACAAAGACTGAAGCTCTACAATATCACTCTCTAGGTCTTTTATTAAGCTGGTTATATCCCGAGTGACATTGAGAGTGTATTGCTGACAAAAATTTCTTATTTCCACCTTCCCACAGTCCCATCGTTGCTGTAAAGAGCCAAACTCAAGACGCCGCTCTCTAAAAATTCCTCCATAAGAACCTAAAACTTTTTTTAAAATTGTTGTCCAGAAGCAAGGAACTGTTAAAATGCCAAAAGGCACTTCAGTACTTAAAATTACTAATAAAAGCTTGGCATAATACCAAAGCATGATCAATAAAACCAGCAGGTACAATAGAACAGTTTGTAAAAATATTCCTTAGATGTTTAAAACAATAAAAACAATCCAATCTTGCAAGGGAAATGAGACCATCTCTAATGTGGGACCATGTGTACTGTCTATCCATATTGTGGAAAGACCTCCAAACATCTACCAGATCATGAGTCTTAGTAACTTCCATTAAAAGGTGTTTAGAGGCTGGGTGAGGCTCTATATGATTCCTGTCTATTGAATCATCTGCAGTGCAGTTAAAACCACCAGCTAAGAACACAAAGTCATCTGGGTTGCAGTTGTTTAAAAAAGTGTTTAACTCACTAAGAAAGCCCAACCTGTCCGACCCTAAAGTTGGGGCATATATGTTGATGAGAGTAAGTGTACACCGACCAAAAACAGCCTGAATCACCAGTAGTCTCCCTTGTACAACTTCAATGATAGAATTTGAAACGGGAACATCTTAGGGAGAAAAGGACAGCCACTCCCCCACTACTACTGCTACTGTGGTTCAGTACAACCTGCCCTCCCCACTCCCTCTGCCAGTCTATCTCATTAGATTTATCACTGTGTGTTTCTTGGACAAGCATAATATCAACATTATTCAGGATCATGAAATCAAACAGCATAGCTCTTTTCTTGCCTCTCTTGCTCCATTTAGATTCAAAGTCCCTACTTTAAAATTGCTCATAGAGGGAGAGGCAAAAAAAGTCAACAGAACAGTTAAAAGAAACACTAAGGCAGAGAATTTACAAAGCCCCGCCATCATCGTCACCATCATTCTCAGCATCATTATTAAAAAATTATTGCTTAAGTCTAAAAACTACTTTTTTCAGACAATAATATTCCTGGTGAGTGAAGCGCCCCTCTTTCATTAAGACCCTCACTGAATCAAGGAAGCCCTTTTTATCTGGGAAGTAATTTTCAATTTTTACTCCTCTCATGTTCTTGGTTTTTTGTAAGAACATTTTTATTTTTGCTGCACTGTGCTCCTTCTGGACTTGGTGATGTTGGGAGGACCTACAGTCAGACAGCTCACTGTCAGTCATCAGAGGGGGTGAATCTTCACCTTCACTAACCTCTGAAGCTAAGGCTGCTCCCTCATGTTCATCTGCCACTTTGCATTTTACCTTTTTAGATGATCTTGCCTTCTCCTGTAAAACCTGCCTACCATTTTTAGTTTTTCTCTTAAGCTGAGAAGCATTAAGAGGGGTCTCTCCTTCCTCCATATTCTCCTCTGCAGCTCCAGCACCGATCACAACTGATTCACAGTCCACATCACCACACACCATTGTCTCCACTTCCCCCTGATCACCTGTTTGACCGCCAGCTCCACTATGTCCTGCATCTGTCTAGCCATCAGCCCCACCCTCCTGTACACCCCCCTGTCCATTTGTCCTGTTTTTCTGAATGCTTGTCAGATCATCAGTACTGCCACTTTTCCTTTCACCTACATTTTCCTCCTTGGTGCCCAATTGTCCACTCACTTCATCCCCCTGCATACCTGTCTGCCCATTATCTCCACCCCCCGTGCATCTACACCTGCCTGCTCACCTTCTCGTCTGTCCCTCTCACCCTGCTTGTCAGACTGTTCACCAGCACCCCCCCCCCCCCCCACTTTGTGCTTGTCTCCCTGCAGCTGAAGTTGAGGCCATGTGTGGACAGGCCCTGATGAGGTGTCCTTCTTCTCCACATGCAAAACATTTCATGTTTTCTGATGTAACAAAAATAATGTAGTCAAAGACCTCCACCCTTAGTTTAAAAACCAAATTAAGCTTGTCATTTCTGTTATTCAGGATCATAAACAGCTGTCTTCTGTGAGACACGATATGACTCAGCTCAGGAGACTTGCCACCGGAAGGCAACTTTTTAATAGGAGATACTATCTTGCCATATCTCAGCAATTCCTTCTGCAAAACCTCATCACTAATAAATGGTGGGACATTTGATAACGTGATCTTTTTAGATGGAAGAGAGACAGGAGACACACTAACAAAAGTATTGCTGATGACAACGCCGTTTTCCACAACTGAGTTCACTTTTCCACAGAGTCCAGAAACTATACTACTGCCCCATTCATCTGGGCCACGGATTTGATGCTCTGTGGTCCGACAACTTCTGCAACAGCCAGAGCGCACTCATTCACAGAGAACCGTGCTGCACCGCCAATCTTAATGCCATGTTTTCTGGTTAACTTAGTGAAATCCATAGTGAACAAACGTTACTTCCCACCCCGTGCACGCTGCACACACCGAGCCGACCAGCAAATGCTGGCCGGCAAGAGCAACCAAACAAACCAAACAAAAAAGCCTGCACCGATCTACACACACAACACAATAAACTTTCCAAAAAAACACCCTAAGAAAACATATAAAAGGATAGAAAAGTCAGAAAAATGTCACTCACTCAGAGGTCCACTCACTCCGACGCCAACTCTCGCTCGCCACACCCACTCAGAGAGAGAGAGAGAGAGAGAGAGGAGGGAGAGTATGCTATGTAGGTTTGTTCTTGCAGGCTCACAGATGAGCTGCTAGACCGGCTGTGGATTTACATGGCTGTTTGCATTTGCTACAAGCAGTGTTGGGAGTGACGTGTTACAAAGTAACACGTAACTGTAACGCCACTACTCTTGTGGTAACGTTCTGTGTAAGGAAATTACTGTTTAAAAATTCAGTAATGCATTACAGTTACTGAAATTTAATCAGATGCATTACTCGCGCTACTCGTTTTATTAATATGGATAGATATTTTAGTGCAAAAAAATACAAACTGCCCCTACCTAGCTAACGAGCCGTCGGTCAGATAGAGCCTCTTCCCTGCTGCAGCCACAAATGGAGCTTGCTCCTGCTGGGAAAAGATGAAGCTACTTTGTTTTTGTGGAAATAGACAGATTATTTTTTCTTTGTCACGGTTAAAGATAAGTGGGTTACAAGCTAAAGGCAGTTGAGATTGACTGCAATCTCCAGAAGCGCCTAAGAACAGCAACAAGGTCCTGCAAAGCTAGTGCTATGCTATGTTAAGCTAACATCATGTTATTAGTGGATTTACGCTATCTGAACAGTGGCTGGAGTTCGAGCACAGGTATGGATCTGGACTGTTTTTGACCCAGCAAGAATTACACCGACTGATTGCCAGATATGTCGTTACAGAATGAAGATCTGATAACAGTCATTTTCCATCAGACAGCTGTTATCCACTGAAGTTAAAACACATTTACTTGCTACCTGGATAAAGATTATTCAAAAATGGATTTGATCTTCAAAAGGACTGGATCATGTCTCTGTCACAGCAGACATTTAGACTGTGGATAATGGACATTTTCTTTGGGTAACTGCACATCGGATTAAATCCAGAATGTTAAAGGTAAGGAACAGGACAGCTTTATGCAGTGTTGCCAACTCACTCTTTTGGAGTGATTCTCACTCTTTTTCTTCTCTCTCTTACTCCACAAACTCTATTTCTAACTTCAGAATGGGGAAATTACTGGCAATTCCATGTTGATTTTCTTCAGATTTTTCCCACATTAAGAGCTCTCAAGGCAGGATAAAGCAGACTGAACATGTTCTAAAAGCTCTGTCTGAAACAGTCTGTTGTCAGCCTGACATTAATAAGCCCCTAATATAATCCATTAATTAAATTATCTTGCTATGTGTGCAAGATGATTTAACTGTGCATTTAAAAGTAATGTGAAAGTTACTTTTCCAAGTAACTAGTTACTTTAATCATGCAGTAACTCAAAAGTAACTCAGTTACTTTTGAAAAGAAGTAACTAGTACCTGTAACCAGTTACTATTTTTAGTAACTTGCCCAACACTGGCTACAAATGAAGTTACTAACGCTAGGGATGGAGTGGCACCGATCATGAGTTGACATATAGTCGGCTGCCCGCCTCTCCTCAACTGTTTTGGTTACCTTGTGTAATACACCACACCATGTTGGTCTGGATGAGGCTCGCTGTTCCCAGGTATCGGTGTCAATCTCAGCACGCTTCATGTGGCCTTTCAGGACGTCTTTATAATGTAATCTCTGGCCACCACGCTTCCGTTTCCCATGCAGTAATTCACTGTAGAGCACTTGCTTAGGAAGGCGGTTAGCAGACATGCAAAAGACATGTCCAGCCCATCGGAGGTGAGCTGCAGTAACCAAGGCTTCTACACTCACAGCTCCTGCTCGTTCCAGGACAGTCACATCAGACAATCAACAATCTCAAAACATAAAATAATAATACTATCTAAGCACAATAGAAAACAGGATCTACCTTGGCTAAATGAAAAATTATGGAATCTCATGAAAAAAAGGGATATCCAGTAGCTCTTAAAAAACGGCTAAAAACTGATTTCAGTACAGATAGGCTGATTTTTAAAAGCCTCCAAAATGAAGTCACCATGCAACTCTGTAAAGCAAAAGCAAATTTCTTCTTAGAATTAACCATCCATCCATCCATCCATCTTCCTCTTAATCCTTTTCAGGTCGCGGGGGGGCTAAAGCCTATCCCAGCATCTTTGGGCGAGAGGCAGGGTACACCCTGGACAGATCGCCAGTCCATCGCAGGGCCAACACAGAGAGACAGACAACCATTCACTCTCACAGTCATACCTAAGGACAATTTAGAATCCCCAGTTTAATGCCAATTAACCTAACTTGCATGTTTTTGGCATGTGGGAGGAAACTGGAGAAATCCCGGAGTAAACCCACGCAGACATGGGGAGAACATGCAAACTCCACACAGATCAAAACGCTAAAGAGAACAACAAAAAACTCTGGAAATGCATTGATAAACTCACAGGAAAAAATGCAAAAAAAAAATGGTCATACAACTCAATTTGAATGGAAAACTTCACTCAGATAGCTTAGATATAGCCAGCAGTTTTAATGAGTATTTTATCAAATCGGTACAAGAACTGGGTCTGAATTTTACCCAAACATACCCGCACCAAATTAAAGTAAATCATGAAACTGATCTAAACCATAAACCCACAAATGAGGAAAAGCTTAACAAAATTTTATCATCTCTATCAAGTTCCAGAGCGAAGGATATTAATGGACTAGACACTGTATTCTTGGAAAAAAACAACAACATAAAGATACTTTAATAATTCCAGTTACAGAACTAATAAATCAATCAATACTTGAAAATATCTTTCCTGATGCCCTGAAACACGCTATTGTAATCCTCATATACAAAGCCGGAGACAAACAGGAAATTAGTAATTATAGGCCGATAAGTATACTTCCTGTTTCGTCAAAAGCCACTGAAAAGGTGGTAGTACACCAACTGGTAGAACATCTTGAATCTGCCCAGCTGCTGCATCCCAAGCAGTTTGGTTTCAGGCCGAACCACTCAATAGAGACTACATGTTGTTACTTTATTGAAATGATTAAAGAAAATGTGGACAAAGGAGGGGTGGTAGGAGCCATCTTTTTAGACTTACGTAAAGCCTTTGATACGGTCAATCACTCAGTCCTTCTTTCTAAATTATCAGGATATAAACTGTCCATGAATACCCTTAGTTGGTTAAAGTCATATCTATCTATCTGGTCGCTCCCAGTGTGTGTGCATAAACAATACTGTATCCCAATCAAAGGCATGTGCAATGGGAGTATCACAAGGTTCAATTTTAAGCCCACTGCTGTTTATTTTGTATATTAATGATTTGCCATCGGTATGTGAAGACGACATAAAAATTCAGATGTATGCAGATGACACAATCATCTACACACATGAGAAGGATGCCAAACAAGTGGCTGACAAGTTAATGACAGCAATGGAGAAAGTGTCAAAATGGCTTAATCAATCATGCCACACTCTGAACATAGGGAAAACAGCTACCATGTATTTTACCAACAAACACTATCTGAATATAACTAAATGGAGCAAATATAGAAAATGTAACAGAGTTTAAGCATTTGGGCATTACATTAGATCCCACGCTCAGTTTTAAAAAGCACATAAAACGGATGAGCCACAGTCTGAAATATAACCTTGCAAACTTTCAATGCATCAGGAACTCACTCTAAAAGGATCAAAAACCTTTCAGAATGCCATGATTTTGACACATTTCTCCTAATGCATCTCATGCTGGTCACAAGCCAACAGTACGACTCTGAAACTCTTGGAATCCCTGTATAAACAATTCATCAAAATTCTGGATAAGAAGACATGACAGTATCACCATTGTGATATATTTGCCAAACACAAGATGTTAAGCTTTGAAAATATGATCATGCATGAAAATATAGGGTTGGTTTTTAAAATTATTCATGGTTCTGCACCCCCACCTCTAAGACTTTTGTGTACTTAACTTCTGAGCAAAATACCAGAATAACAAAGAGTTCCTCTAGGTGGCATTGTTGCATCTCCCTACGTAAAAATGTTTTTGGACAATCAGCCTTCTCATACAAAGCTATAACGGAATGGAACAATCTCCCCACTGCTTTGAAGCCTAGAACAAATTACAGAAACTTTTCCACAGAGACTAAAAAATGGATTTTAAGTAATCAAGCTGCCAGCATTGACTCTCTCCCTTAAATGGGATTTGAAATTGTACTCTTAAATTGTTTTCCTGTGTGCTATTCTCTTTATCTTTTTACCTTTCAAACTTACTCCCTGCTTATTTCAGGGACAACAGATTCTTAAATCCGACCTGAATTGCTTTCTACTGTATATGTGCTGTTTTTCTTTTAACATCTTCTTGCCTATCTCAGGGACTACAGATGGAAATTAATGAGAACACTATAATCTTGTACAGAGCATCTTTACCCTGAATTTAATGTTTTGTTTTGTTTTTTTTTTTCTGTACATGGTCCCTGACAAACCAATAAACTAAACTAAATTGTCTCTTGCGTCTTCCTCTGTAACACCAACTCTCTCCATGTCCTCTTTCACTACATCCATGAATCTTCTCAGCAGTCTTCATCTTTTCCTCCTGCCTGGCAGCTCCATCTTCAACATCCTTTGTCCATTGTATCCACAATTCCCAATCTGCACATGTCCCAGCCATCTCAGCCTTGCCTCTCTTACTTAGTCTCCAAACCACTCAACCTGAGCTGTCCCTCTGATATACTCATTTTTAATTCTGTCTCTCCTAGTCACATCCAATGAGAATCTTAGCATTTTCTACTCTGCCACCCCCAGCTCCGCCTCCTGTCTTTTTGTCAGTGTCACCGTCTCCAAACTGTACATCATAGCAGGTCTCCTTTTCCTTCCAGCTTCTATCCTTCTGTAGTAAATCACTCCTGACACTCATCTCCACCCACTCCACCCTGCCTGCACTCTCTTCTTCACCTCTCTTGTGCATTTTCCATTGCTTTGGATGGTTGACCCCGGGTATTTAAAGTCATCTACGTACCTTCACTACCTCAACTCCTTGCATCTTTGCTGTTATACCTTCTTCCCTCTCATTCACACACATGTATTCTGTCTTGCTTCTACTGTTAATTCCACTTCTATCCAGTGCCTACCTCCACCTCCCCAGGTTCTCTTCCACCTGCTCCCTGCTCTCAATACAGCTCGTAATGTATTCTGCAAACATCATGGTCCAGGGAGAAACCTTCCTGACCTCATCTGTCAGCCTGTCCATCCCCATGGCAAACAAGAAGGGGCTCAGAGCCGATCCCTGATGTAATCCCACCCCCACTTTGAATCCATCTGTCACTGCTACAGCACACCTCACCACTCTCCACACACAATACCTGTGGCTGTGGTGCAGGTGTAGTGTGGCTGACTACTGATCAGAGGGTGAGGGGTTTGATTCCCACTCTGTCTGCAGTTTGCATGTCAAAGTGTCCTTGAGCAAGACACTGAACCCCCAGTTGCTCCTGATGGGTCAGGCCAGCGCCAGTGTATGGCAGCTCTGCCACCATCAGTGTGTGAATGTGTGCGTGAATGGGTGGATAGCAGGATCTGTAAAGTGCTTTATTCATCCAGAGATGAGTAAAATGTGCTATTTAAGTGAACGACATTTACCATCTCACTGAGAATTTAACATGTTAATCTGAATACAATATACCACTTGTGTTGGCTTCAAGATTGTAATAGTTATATTTTTATCAAAAGGTTTGCAAACAAAAAAAAATATTGCTAAAATAAAATTTTTATTTTAATAGAGCTTTTTTTTCTATATGAGCTACTAAAAACTGTGGCTAAAAAACAAGGTTCAGGCCCCTCTCCTACTCCCCACTGATAAGGTAGCATCAAACTGAACTGCTGACATTATGGCAGATAGATGTGATGATTCTATAAAGGCAGTGCTGACATGTGTGATGTGCTTCTGGAACAGTTTTGACTGAACACAGATGCTGCATAAGCCCGACCTAACCCTCACGACCTCTTTTGCAAATCACATGATTGCACAGAGTTCTGCCGGCGAGATAACATGTAACCATGCGTCACATGACGAAATGGTGATGGAAGTAAGTAGAAATCCAATCAGAGCTTTAATAAAATCAAACAAAAACAGCCAGATTGTATCCACCTGCTGCCAAATGGTGGTCACTGACCTCAGCAGAGCCAAACACGGCGGTAATAACCAGGTAGGTTCCCTGGAGGACTCCTTGCTGTCCTCTAATCCATGTGAGGTGAGCTGAGTCGCTCCGCTGGACAAGAATAACCACAGAACTCTGTTTCGATGCCCTCCTACAGGTCATGTGTCAGGTCTGCACATCTCCAATCTATCTGTTTATTACATGATCAACCCTGAACACAACAAGAACTAACAGGAAAAAAGAGGGGAAAAAACAGAAAAATGTCAAGATGTGGGGTCAGGAGTTCAAAAGTGGACGCCCTCACCTTTGCAGATAAGTTAGAATTCATCACAGTGCTCAAAATCAGTGGCTGAAGACATCAAGAGGTTTGCTTGGCTCAGCTGCTTATTTTTGTCACTGGTCCGGGGGAGATAGAAACTTGGAGGAATTATGCACCTATCCAAACTGTCTGCTGTAATCCTGGGAGAGGACAACAAACACCTGAGGCACCACGCCTCCACAAAGTCCGCAAAGATTACTATATACAAGGCTGACAGGATGCTTGTGACTTTAAAAAAGCGGCTTTTCTTATTAACATCTCTTACAAGATCTTTCACTCAAGGTCAGACGTCGTCCATGGGGGAAACAAGCAGTGGCATTGACAATAAAAACAAGTTCAGGTTCTCCTCTCTGAAATAGCTGTCTGGTGTAAGGACCAAGATGTGGAGGAATGTGTCGTGTTTTAGGGATTTTCAGGAAATGGTTGTCTGTTTCTCTATGTGGTTCAGTGAATGAAGACAGACATGGGCTTGATGGGTAAATAATGAACCTTCACCATCCTGCAACTACTTTTGCATTAAATGTTTTGGACACTGGCCCATAAAGTATGTTTTCATTTTCATTCTTCCATTACACCAATTTCTCAGATATTTCCTGTCAAGAGGTCTGTTTATGAATCAGGGAGATTCTTCCAACAAAAAGACCTCTAGAAACAATCAAGGGAATGTACTTACTTTCCTTTTTTCTTCTTCTTCTTGATGATTTGTTGGGGAATTTAGTGGTCCGTGCACTCCACTCAGCATCAAATAAAGGGAAAAATAAGTGGCCGAAGCACTGATTCAATTCTGACAGACAGGCAGAGGCAACATACATTAAATTTCAAAAACATCTTGGCCTCTGAATGTCCCCACTGCAACATGACATCTAACACAGTCCCACCAGTGCAAGTAACACAGTGCCAGCATGAGACAATGGCCTGCCAAAAACCAATGCCAGTCTGGTACAGATGAAATGAAAATTCAAGGATTCTTCGAGGACACTTCAGGGAGGAAAAGACAAATGTGATGAATGATGGTTATTTTAAAAACTACTCATCCATCCTGAAAACTTGTAGCTTTATTCACCCAGAAATAACCATAAAATAATGATAGTAAAGTCTATGTGTGCTGTACAGTCAACAAATGTACAGAAAGGCTAACATTTTTTTTTCTTTAAAAAAGAACAACTTTGTCCTTGAAGGTTTGTTCAAAAATGTCTGTCAGTAATTATAGCCTTGCAGACCTTGCACCAATCTACCTGTCACCTCTTTTTGAGGTAATAATCTCTAGCTACTTACTGTAAATGCTTCTCACAAGTTGGAGTGGTTTGGCAGATACTTTCCACTACCTATCTGTCAAGCTGTTCTAACAACACCTTAAACCTTATGCAGTCAAGTCACATCATTCTAGAAAGAAAGCTAGTTCTCTAGTTTCTCCTTTTCTATGAAGTTGTTGCAGTAGTCATGAGCTGTTACTGTAAAATGAAACTGACATGCTTCAAGTACGGTCCACATTGCAAAATCAATTGTTGGCCCTTCTTGTTCTATATCCACTGCATTTCTTATACTTTGTCACCTCAGCAGCACCCCTACACTCTTTTCAAGATTTTCATCTACCACTGCTCCAGGATCTTATAATGTTTTCTCACTTTCTTTGGATTCAAATACCACAAACAAATGTGCTCGCACTATGTGATCTGTACCATGATGAAACACATTATCTCCCATAAAGGGGATATCCACATTTTAGGCTACTACAAAGTACAAAAACAACCATACACTGTCACCAGACAAAACTTAAACAATTAAACTGGAAAACCTGGCTTCTCCAACAACAATTTTACAACCGATATTTCTATTTCAAAAGTTTACAACAATTCTGGATGTAGTGATCCAGGTGAGTGTGTACGATCTTGCCGTGTTTTGCGCTTTGATGTCACCTAACCTCTCTCCTCAGGCGCTAAGGAGGCTCAGTGGCGCAATTACTCACACCTGCAGGCAATCATGGATGTCTGTTATATAAGCTTCAGTGTGGAGTGGATCCAGTGGGATTGTCACACGGAAACCCTGCTTGCCTGCAAACCTGCTGATCACTCCATCTTGGCTCCAGCATACTCACCCAACAAATTACTCCTTCCCTCTGTACTCTGGATTTCCTACCTGGACCTCGCCATCTTATCTGAAAAGAAACAGGCAAGCAAAGAAACAAGCAAGACTTTTATCCTGGACTGAAAATTCCTAATCACCTCCTTCCCCCAGGACCAGCACCTCTCTGTGCTCCTTCTGGTAAAAATTTCTGTCTGAGCCTGGACTCTCTGAAGGGACCCTCAAACCTCCATACCACTCTGGCCCACCACCTGTTGGAAACCTTCACGTACCGTTTGCCCTTAATTGTCCAAGTAAGAACTTTCTTTTTCCAGTAATTAAATATCACTCATCTCCTATTGATCTCCAGTCACTTATCCTCCCCATCTCCTTCCTCCTCACAGGATTAAGAACCCTATGGCATGGGTCAAACCATACACTTACTGTACATATTTAATAAAATACAAACCTTCATTTGCCTTCATTCTGTCTCTGTCTGTTGTGTTCTGTATTTGGGTCATCACTTGTTGATTCATGAAACTGGAAAGGTTTGTTTTTGTTCAGTGTTGACACAGATTACTTTCTAGAACTACAGCTAATCATGTTTTGACTCCCTACAATCCCAGTTAGACGTCTGTTGAAGAAAATACTGTCCGCTACATTTATGAAGAAATGCAAGAGAACAGGACAAGAGGTCATTTCTATCTGACCTAAAGCATTGCAATGTATGTATTAGCAGAACAACTTCAGAGTCATTATCACTTGCCACTGTATGCTACAACCAGGATGTAATTTGTGCTAGATCCTGCTGGAACAAAATCCACATTCTACATCCTACGTCGGGACCGTAACCTCTTTAGCAGTATCCGGCACCTCTTATTCCACTATGAAAATATGTAAATAAATTTTTGTCTATTATTTAATGTTATCTATGTAGCCCAATATGACCCATACTCTGTGTTCCAGCACCTTTATGCCCCCCACTGCGCTGTGGGAATTTATTTATTTTATTTATTTATTTTTTATTTTGTGTACTTTATTGATCCCCAGAGGGGAAATTCAGGGCATCCACCTGGATGGATGAAGCAGCCTCGGTACGGCACAATCCCTTCACCAATCACACACACATTTACACCTAGGGCCGCTTTAGAGTCTCCAGTTAACCTAACCTGCCTGTTTTTGGCCTGTGGGAGGAAACCGGAGAAATCCTGGAGTAAACCCACGCAGATACAGGGAGAACATGCAAACTCCACACAGATCACTGTTGGTCAGGGGCTGGGATCGAACCCGGGATCCCATGGTCAAGGGTGAGTTACTGTGCTGCCGCAGTGCTAACCACTGTGCCACCGCACTGCCCAATGAATGTTGGCATTATTGCATTCCAGGACCTCCAAGTTTACAAATGAAGCCCTAGCTGTAACTCCCTTTACATATGCACTGTTGTTGTCTCAACTTCGCAACTTATGTGACTCTTGTAAGGAATGGAGGAGGGATGAAGGGAATAATACTCTCCACTGGTTTGAATTTGGACTGCACTACCATTTCAAAACTCCAGTTGTCAGTAGGGATGCACCAACCTATAGCGGCAATATTTTTTTTTGCCATCTGTCCCCTCCTTCATGTCAGGGAAACAAATACAGTGGGGCAAAAAATTATTTAGTCAGCCACCAATTGTGCACGTTCTCCCACTTAAAAGATGAGAGAGGTCTCCAATTTTCATCATAGGTATACCTCAACTACGAGAGACAAAATGAGAGAAAAAAAATCCAGAAAATCACATTGAAGGATTTTTAATGAATTAATTGGTAAATTCCTCGGTAAAATAAGTATTTGGTCATCTACAAACAAGCAAGATTTCTGGCTCTCACAGACCTTTAACTTCTTCTTTAAGAGGCTCCTCTGTCCTCCACTCGTTACCTGTTTTAATGGCACCTGTTTGAACTCATTATCAGTATAAAAGACACCTGTCCACAACCTCAGTCAGACTCCAAACTCCACTATAGCCAAGACCAAAGAGCTTTCAAAGGACACCAGAAACAAAATTGTAGACCTGCACCAGGCTGGGAAGACTGAATCTGCAATAGGTAAGCAGCTTGGTGTGAAAAAATCAACTGTGGGAGCAATTATTAGAAAATGGAAGACATACAAGACCACTGATAATCTCCCTTGATCTAGGGCTCCGCGCAAGATCTCACCCCGTGGGGTCAAAATGATCAAGAGAATGGTGAGCAAAAATCCCAGAACCACACGGGGGGACCTAGTGAATGACCTGCAGAGAGCTGGGACCAAAGTAACAAAGGCCACCATCAGTAACACACTACGCCGCCAGGGACTCAAATCCTGCAGTGCCTGACGTGTCCCCCTGCTTAAGCCAGTACATGTCCAGGCCCGTCTGGTTTGCTAGAGAGCATTTGGATGATCCAGAAGAGGACTGGGAGAATGTCATATGGTCAGATGAAACCAAAATAGAACTTTTTGGTAAAAACTCAACTTGTCGTGTTTGGAGGAGAAAGATCACCATACCTACTGTGAAGCATGGGGGTGGAAACATCGTGCTTTGGGGCTGTTTTCCTGCAAAGGGACCAGGACGACTGATCCGTGTAAAGGAAAGAATGAATGGGGCCATGTATTGTGAGATTTTGAGTGAAAACCTCCTTCCATCAGCAAGGGCATTGAAGATGAAACGTGGCTGGGTCTTTCAGCATGACAATGATCCCAAACATACCGCCCGGGCAACGAAGGAGTGGCTTCGTAAGAAGCATTTCAAGGTCCTGGAGAGGCCTAGCCAGTCTCCAGATGTCAACCCCATAAAAAATCTTTGGAGAGAGTTGAAAGTCCGTGTTGCCCAGCGACAACCCCAAAACATCACTGCTCTAGAGGAGATCTGCATGGAGGAATGGGCCAAAATACCAGCAACAGTGTGTGAAAACCTTGTGAAGACTTATAGAAAACGTTTGACCTCTGTCATTGCCAACAAAGGGTATATAACAAAGTATTGAGATGAACTTTTGTTATTGACCAAATACTTATTTTACCGAGGAATTTACCAATTAATTCATTAAAAATCCTTCAATGTGATTTTCTGGATTTTTTTTTTCTCATTTTGTCTCTCATAGTTGAGGTATACCTATGATGAAAATTGGAGACCTCCCTCATCTTTTAAGTGGGAGAACATGCACAACTGGTGGCTGACTAAATACTTTTTTACCCCACTGTAAGTATGCATTATCATAAATATCTGAACTGTTAAAAATATTTGAAAGCACAAATTCAATCATGCAAATGTCTCATACAACTTTTATTTTTCGTAATCTTTCACGACAAACACCATTTCTGTGAAAAACAACTATGTCCTCAATTAAAAGTGGAGAAGCACGTCTGTCTTTTTAGCTTTGGTTCCATTGCTACCTCCTTGGGAAATGTAGTTTTTATGTGTAGAATACCAGAAGTTCACCTGGCTTCTTTCTAACAATGCAGCAAATTTATGGATAACTAGAAAAGCACTCAGACAGTGCATACCTCTGCCAAGGATCCTTCCATCCCTCATGGACCACCCCCAAAATGCAATGGGTTTGTGTGGAGGCCATGAGCCAGTTCTGGTGAAAATTGTGTCAAAGTCTATCCCGTAGTTTTGGAGGATTCTTACTAACACACTGAGAAGATAAGAGCCTTGGTGGAGGTATGCATTCTCAGATCATCACCAAAATGTAATGGGTTCCTCTCTACCCCAAGGACCACCTCTGTAAAAATTTCATCCAAATCAATCCTGTAGTTTTTGCATAATCCTGCTGCACAAATACAACCAAGGTCCTTGGTGGAGGTATGCACTCTTAGATCATCACCAAAATTTAAGTGGTTCATTCTTGGGCCACAATAAATTTTACTTAAATGGATCTATTGGACAGGTGCCAATGAAAGAGGACTGGATTTGTTTGATTATTATTAGTATTGTAATTTGAGGATGCTTGAGTCATGAGCTGCTCCTGTATTGCAGCTACTGCATGTTGCTTGTGTGTGCTAGCTTGTTCAATGTGGTGTTTACTACTGCTGGTGCGACTGTATGTATGTACTGTATGTATGTATGTATGTATGTATGTATGTATGTACAGCAGGGAAAGTAAGTAGCACATGTCCTACGGCGTTGAGCTTGGCAGTGCTGAGGACATACGTCAAGGGATTATTGTCTGTAAAAACTGTGAAACTTGGGGCATAGTAGAGATAGTCTTTGAACTTGTCGCAAACTGCCCACTTGAGGGCGAGAAACTCGAGTTTTCCGCTGTGCAAGTGGTAGTTTTGTTCGGCAGTTGTTAGTGTGCGTGACCCGTACCCAATCACTCTCATCTTATTGTCTTGGTTTTGATAAAGGACCGCGCCAAGGCCTTTCTGGGATGCGTCCGTGTGGAGTACGAAGGGCCGGGTGAAGTCAGGATACGCTAACACAGGTGGCTGGGTCAACATGTCAATCAAGCGCTCAAGGGTCTCTTGGTGTTCCTTGTCCCATTTCACTGGAGTTCGGTAAGACTGCTGTGGGTACTTTGCTCTGCCTTTGGATGGCTTGGACGGCAGTGTGTCAGACTTTACCTGGAGCAAGTCGTACAGGGGTTTGGCAATGCGCGAGAAGTCTTGCACATACGTCCGATAATAGCTCAGGAACCCCAAAAGTTTTCTGACTTCTCCAACTATTTGTGGCCTTCTGTGTTTGAGTGCCTGCACAGCTTCGATGTCCTTGGGGTCCACCCTCACTCCATCTTCTGACACCAGGCGACCGACATACCGAACCTCTTTGCGGAACAACTCACACTTCTCAGGCTTCAGCTTCACCCCATGGCGTTGCAAAGCTTGGAGAACTTTCCTCAGCACTTGGACATGTTCATCAAACGACTTGGAAAAACAGAGCACATCATCAAGGTAGGGTATGCAGCACTCATCACGGAGCGTGTTCAGCATTTCTTCCATGCTCCTCTGGAAGGCTGCGGGTGCATTGGACAGCCCGAAGGGTATTCTCACCCATTCGTAGAGACCCCACGGGGTGGTGAATGCAGTCAGGTACCTTGAGCCTTCTGCGATGAAACCTTGATGGTAAGCTTTACCCTGGTCCAGGATTGAAAACCAGCTGTAACCACCGAGGGAGTCTGTGAGGTCCTGGATCCAGGGAAGCGGGTGTCTGTCGGGCACTGTTTTGTTGTTTAGGAGGCGGTAATCAATACACAGACGTAAAGATCCGTCCTTCTTCCTGACACAGATAACTGGGGCTGCGTAGGGTGACTGAGACTTTACGATCCATCTCTTCACTATCAGTTCCTGAACGTACTCTTTTACTTCCCTATACAGGGGTTTGGGGATGGAGGCGTAAGCTCTCTGAACTGGTGTGTCATCTTTGAGTCTGATTTCCATTTGCAAAGAGGGATACAGCCAATATCAGTGCTATCGCGAGAAAATGCCTCACACTCTTCCATCAGAACCTTTTCGACTGACTTTTGCTGATTTGGGCTTAGATGACTGAGATCGACTGGTGGCAACCAAGGCTCGGCAGGAGAGTCACCTTGGGCGGTCTTACTTAGTACCTCTGCTGTAGTTGCTGATGTCAGTATGGACTGGGTTTCTGGTGGCTCTAGTGTATCAGTTTCAATGACTTTGGCGACATGTTCGATGGTGCCTAGGGCTGTTCTTTTCAGCAGGATTATTTCACGTTTGGAATGGTTGGAGATGGGGATCTTTACAAAAGGTCTTTGGGAATTGTTAATCTCCAAAAGTCCTTCCCCTACACTCAAATTTCTCAAAGCAATGTTCTCTTCAGCAGGTTCGTAAAGTACAAGAGGGTCAGAGATGTCAAAGTTCTGGGGCACCCTGCAACATATTTGTACTGCTTTGCCAGCTGGGATAATCATAAGATAAGATAAGATAAGATAAGATAAGCCTTTATTAGTCCCACAATGGGGAAATTCCAGGATTGCAACAGCACAGGGATAGCAACACTCAGAGCAACAATCAGAAGGCAAGAAAAAACAACATCTAGTAAACATATGTCCATATTACTATAAATGTATACGTATATATAGACACACAGTGCAGAGCATTATGGTTGGTTGGTGAATATGCAGCAGAAAGTCTAAGCTCTCTCTCCGCGGATGCGGCGAGCCAGCTGGAAGTCTTTGGGCATGATGGTGACCCCCTTAGCGAAGAAGAGACCACCAGGTGGGCCTCGCTGGTCTCCTGCAGAGCCATGACGGCGAAGCTCAGGAAACGCAGGACGGTCTTGAAGTCCTGAGCGATCTCCCTCACCAGGCGCTGGACGGGCATGATGTTGTCTTTACTGACTCTGAGTGTAACAGGATCACAGTCTGTTCTTTGCGGCACTTCAATGAAGTTTACCATGGCCACTACCTGGTCTTCGTCCATTCCAAAAGCTCTGCGCAGTAGACTATACAGTACTGTACTGGCTTCTTCATCTGTCTCTTGGCCTTGTATAATCGCTCCCAGCACATTAGCTCCAACTAGTGGTTGGTTCAGTGACAGCTTACTGACTAGGAATGGCGCTTGTACAGTGAGATTGGGATCTCCGTGACCTGCTAAAGTGACTGTAAGCTCGACCCACCCATCATATGGAACTGCTTGGCCATTAACTGCATAAACCTCAAGCTCGTCGTTCAGTAGATCTTGGAGTGGTCTTACCACAGTGTTGGGTATGTACCTTTTGACCCATTGCTTGTCAATTATGCTCACTTGTGAGCCAGAGTCAAACAACACTGTTACAGGATAACCACCGATTAGACATTTCAGCAGACTTTTCTTACCGACAAGGGGAGCTTAGCATTTGGTGGCACTCTGACAGGAGGGAATCTGACCTTTCCTTCTGTTGCATTTGACCTGCTTTCTCAGCTGCTTGCTCTGGAGCTTGGGGCGCGGAGTTGAAGCTTCGGCAGAGGAGGAGTTTACAGCTTTCTGTTCCATGAAAGTTGCTACCATCTTGGTTAGAGTCTCTACTTGTGCAGCAAGTTGTTTGATCATCTGTGAAGCTTGTTGGTCTTTGGCTGTCGTGTCCTTTGTTGCAATCACAGCGCTTTGTGCTGACTTCGGACGAGGGGTTTGCCCTAACCTTTGCTGGTGCTCATTCTCATCACTGATTATCTTTGTGACCTCACTAAGAATCTCTTCATCTGTTACATTGTTGTTTGATGTAAGGGGTCTTAGTCGTTGCCGCAGGTCTGCATACTTCACTCCCAGGCCTTGATAGACTGTGTGCAGAAACACTTCCTGGATTGTCCTTGGGTCATACGAGATGTCTGCATTGGCTTGTTTTGACTGAAAGATAAGTTTCTGTTTGAGTCCAATCATGCGATACAGGAATTGCTGAGGGGACTCCTGCTCAGTTTGTCGGGCGCACATTAACTCCTGGAACATCTCTGTTATTGCCTTTTCTCCAAGGTGGGATCGGAGAAAGCCCTGAAGTTCAGAAAGAACCAGTTCATCTTTGAGCATGAGCATGTCCCTGAACGTGCCAGGCTTTACAATTCTCAGTACCCCCCTCACGATCTCTGCTTCAGAAAATCATTCTTTCAATCCTTCATTGATCTGTCTCATGAGACTGTTATAACTGATTTCAGAGCTGTTGTCTCCAATTTGTCCTCCAAAAACCTTGAATTCTCTCCGAGGCAGGTGGGAAAGGTCTTTGAGAGTGACATGTCTTTCTGGACTACCTTGTTCCCTTGGCTGCGGTTGTGAGTGGCTCTGACGACTGGGTGCTGCAGGTGGTTGGAGTGTCACAACTTCACACAGTCTTAGTCTTTCAGCCAGTGTCTCATATGCTTTCCTCAGTTCCTCTACAGACTCTGCGTTTGCGTTCACACTAGCTTGAATGCCTGGTGGAACAGCAGATGGTGATGGTGGATCTGGCAACATATTGGATGGATGAGGACTTGACTTGGTTGGTGTTGCAGCCTGGTCAGCTGGATGCGTGGTGGAGCCGCTCGTTTGTATCACTTCAGTTAGCAGATCATCCAACATTAGCAACTGACTCATTCCCTCATCTTCAAGTTTCAGCAGAGTTGGGGACCGTAAATAGGAATCGACATAGTCCATACAGCTCTCATTATCGTCTTCACTGAACTGTGTGTCTTTGTCTCCAGCTGCAAGGCTCTTTGCTGACCCGAAAAGATCCTTGCTTGAGAGGGCAAACAAGCGTCCTCTGATGCTCCATATCAGTTCTTTCCGTGCTGTCGACATGGTACTTTAGCTATCTGTAGTTCGAGTGTTGTATTGTCTGTACAGTGACTAGGCTGCGTTTTACCTCCTTGACAGCAGTGCAGTTCCACTTTTGGTTGAAGATCCTTCCTTTCTCTTTGATCTTCCTCCTTGGACACCCACTGACTGACGTGTCTGATGTAGCAGCTTGGCAACCGTTGTCTCGTGGTTCTGGTGTCACTGGATCTTCCCTCGATGACTGAAGAGGAGAGATCCCGGACGAGCCCCCACAGTTTGTTACGGAATGAGGCAAACTCCCGCGGGGAATAAAATGGCTTGCAGTTAATGAAAAGAAATTCCAGGGCGGGAGAACAGTGTTTGGAAATCACCGTTACATCAGAGCACCAGCTGTTGTTAATATAGAAGCACACTCCTCCTCCGATAGACTTACCGGACAGCTCTGTGACGCGGTCAGCACGAATCAGCTGGAAACCCTCGAGGCTGATCACGCTATCTGGAATGTTCTCATTAAGCCAGGTCTCAGAGAAGCAGATGACAGACGAGGAAGCGAGGTCCTTGAAACGCATCAGCAGTCTTAATTCTTCTACCTTGTTCAGGAGAGAATTGGCATTGGATAGAAATATGCCAGGCAAGGCTGTTCGCGAGCCTCTTTTTCGTAGCCGAGCGAGAATCCCTCCTCTCTTCCCTCTTTTCCGCCGTCTTGCTTTTTTGGCCAAACAATGGATCAGATCAGCGGCAGGAGCTAAAAAAACTGGAAGAAGGTCCATGGGGGTGAGAGTCCTGATATTTAGTAGTTCTTCACGGGTGTATGAACCGGCAGATGCACAATCAGTGAACAAAAACAGACAAATTATAAAAATTAAAGGGCAACGATACACCATGGCGGCCGCTGTGGGCACCATCTTGTTTTTATAGATGGAACAAAACAAACAGAACAAAAGTGGCTCCTGACACTTAACAATAACAAATCAAAATCTCAACACTAATAAAGTCTCTATTCAAAAGTCTCTGGAACGTCTTTCTTTCCAAGTGCCCTTAATCTCCAGGTATTATCCAAGATCTGGTCAGTTTAATAGCAAGGAATAGCATACTGACATGGCAAGTAGTTAGAGGTGAAAGGAGGAAGATAAAAAGGTTGAGGATAGAAAGAAGGGTAGCACATAAAAGGATATGGTGTTGACTGCTGAACACTGACAGTGTTCACCGACGGACGAGTCTGGAAGACTGGCTGGCCCAGGGACGGATAGGTGAACACCACGTTGGGTCATTACTGCCTGGTGGACTGCCTCAGACGTAGTGGCGACTCAGGACGGTGGTCTGGCTCTGGACTGGGCACCGGCTCAGGATCAGCTGCAGGTCCGGGACTAGGAGCAGGAACACCTTGGTGGAGATGAAGCACTTCCTTGTCGTCGTCTGGTTGAAGTTGGTCCACGTTTTGTTCGCTTTCCCTTTGTATTTCTTGTCCTTCTTCTGTAATATTGTCTCTGTCTTGTTCAGATTGAATAGGAACTTGTACTTGTCTTTGCTGTGTTGTCCCCTGTCTTCTTTGTGACTCACATTGAACTTGGTCGACTGGACGTTGACTTTCTTGCAGGTGTCTGGAAACACGAAACCAATAGAGGGGTTCGTCTTCTTCTGAATCACTCGCTTCAGGACTGTTTAGCTTTTCCAGTGTGTTTTGTCTTATATCGGTAGGTCTGTTGTTTCTCTTTTGTGACTTGGCAACTGGACTTTGAACGATGTCGACTGGTAAGTCGTTGACTTGGAGAAGCAAGTTTCTGTGCAGGGTACGGATGGGACGACCTCCTGTCTCTGGACTTACTTTGTAGACGGGGTTGTCTCCAACCTGCTCCCTCACGATGTAGACTGTTTGTTCCCAGTAGGGCCTTAGCTTGCCAGGGCCACCTCTTCCGCCCAGGTTCCGTACAAGCACTCTGTCTCCTACTTGCAGGACTACACCTTTGCATCGTTTGTCATAGTTTGTCTTTCCTTTGGAGCTTGACTGTTGACTGTTTGCACTTGCGATCCTGTACGCCTCTGTCATTTTCCTTTTCCATTTCTGAGCGTATCCATGGGCTGTTTCTGTGTCTTCTTCTGTCATGAGGCCAAAGAGAAGGTCTACTGGGAGGCGAGGATGTCTGCCATACAACAGGAAGTATGGAGAAAAGCCAGTGGCCTCATGCTTAGTGTAGTTGTAAGCATGGATGGTGTGAGGCAAGTGTTCCTTCCAGTTTAGTTTCTCTTTCTCTCTCAATGTACGTAGCATCTGCAACAAGGTCCGATTCAGCCTTTCGACCGGGTTACATTGGGGGTGGTAGGGAGAAGTCCTTGAGTGGCCAACACCTGCTAGCTCTCTGAGGGACTTGAATAACTTGTTCTCAAATTCACGACCCTGATCGTGATGAAGCTTGGAGGGGTAGCCGAATCTTGGAATGAAATCATTGAAGAGGCGGTCTGCTGCTGTCTTTGCGGCTTTGTTCTTGGTGGGGTAGGCTTGTGCAAACCTGGTGAAATGGTCGACTACCACCAAGATGTACTCAAACCCGCCTTTACAGGACTTTAGATGCAGGAAATCGATGCATACTAACTCGAGTGGGAAGTTGGATGTTATACTGCCCATCGGTGCTCTCTCATGCGTTGCTGGCTTTTTCTGTTTTATGCATGGGCGCTTCCTGGTGACATACTCCTCGATCTCTCGCTTCATGAAAGGCCAATAGAATCGCTCACGGGCTAAGCTCAAGACTTTCTCCACGCCGACATGGCCCATGTTGTTATGGAGATGGGTGAGAGCTACTTGTCTGTAGACAGCGGGCAGAACTAGCTGCTTGCGTTCTGTGGTCTTCCTGTAGAGAAGGCCATTTTCAATGTGCATCCGACTCCACTCTCTCAACAGTCTTTTTGTGCTTATGTCAAGCTTGGCTTTGTCGTCTTCGGTTGGTGTCATGTCTTTTTCCTTCATCTCCATGACTTTCCCGATGGCTGGATCTGCTCTTTGTTCTTGGACTAGTTTATCGTGGCCGATGGAATGCAGTGGCTCCTTGAGGGGTGAACTTGGTGAAGCAAGGTTGAGGGCTGCAATCCATGCTACATCACCTTGCTTGGCTCTTCTGCTCCCTTCCCATACTGCACCGACGGCTTCCTCTGACAGTTCTCCTGTACACTCTTGCATGAAGGCTTCAATGTTGAGTGGACAACGGGATAGTACATCAGCGTCAATGTTTGTTTTTCCGGGGCGATATTTTATGTCAAAGTGGAAATCTGCGAGCTGTCCCACCCAACGATGTCCTACGGCGTTGAGCTTGGCAGTGCTGAGGACATACATCAAGGGGTTATTGTCCGTAAAAACTGTGAAACTTGGGGCATAGTAGAGATAGTCTTTGAACCTGTCGCAAACTGCCCACTTGAGGGCGAGAAACTCGAGTTTTCCGCTGTGCAAGTGGTAGTTTTGTTCAGCAGGTGTTAGTGTGCGTGACCCGTACCCAATCACTCTCATCTTATTGTCTTGGTTTTGATAAAGGACCGCTCCAAGGCCTTTCTGGGACGCGTCCGTGTGGAGTACGAAGGGCCGGGTGAAGTCAGGATACGCTAACACAGGTGGCTGGGTCAACATGTCAATCAAGCGCTCAAGGGTCTCTTGGTGTTCCTTGTCCCATTTCACTGGAGCTCGGGAAGACTGCTGTGGGTACTTTGCTCTGCCTTTGGTTGGCTTGGACGGCAGTGTGTCAGACTTTACCTGGAGCAAGTCGTACAGGGGTTTGGCAATGCGCGAGAAGTCTTGCACATACGTCCGATAATAGCTCAGGAACCCCAAAAGTTTTCTGACTTCTCCAACTATTTGTGGCCTTCTGTGTTTGAGTGCCTGCACAGCTTCGATGTCCTTGGGGTCCACCCTCACTCCATCTTCTGACACCAGGCGACCGACATACCGACAGTCTCTCTGAATTATTTCCAAATGTGGTGCACGATTTGGGTGTACCACATAAGTATTGAACTCATCAACATTTTTCTCATTAAACATATTTCTGATAGAGCAAGTGACCTGAGATTTTCACCAGATATCAGTAACAGCCCAAGTAATCCATGCATACAAAGAAATCAAGGCAACTGTGCTCACAGAACAAGTTATATTTAAGAATACAGAATGTCACAGGGAATAAGTATTGAACACATGAAGAAAAAGAGGTGCAAAAAGGCATAGAAAGCTTAGAAAACAGCTGAAATCCATCAGAATTTAGGAAGCCATCCCATCCCCCATCAGGACAAATTAATTTCAGCTGGTTAAGTCCTGACTTATAGCCTTTAAGAAGATCTGTCATTATCAGATTGTCACACCACAAAGAACTCATGATGGGTAGAAGGAGAGACCTTCGCAACCTTATTGTTGCAAAACATAATGATGGCATTGGTTACGGGGCATTTCTAAAATGTTGAACTGTTGAGTGAGCACTGTTGGAGCCATCATTTGGAAGTGGAAAGAACATCATTTTACCATAAACCAGCCACAACAAGGAGCTCCTCGCAAGATTTCTGACAGAGGAGTCAAACAAATTATTAAAAGATTTAACCAAGAGCCAAAGACCACTTGTGGAGAGCTCCAGAAAGACCTGGAGTTAGCAGGTCCTGCCGTTTCAAAGAAAATAATAAGTAATGCACTCAATCGACATGGGCTGTATGCCTGCTCACCTCGCAAGACTCCTTTGTTGAAGAAAAAGCATGTTGAAGCTCGTTTAAAGTTTGCTGCACAACATTTGGGCAAGCCAGTAAAATACTGGGAGAATATACAGTAGTTTGGTCAGATGAGACCAAAATTGAAGTTTTGGGATGCCACAACACACAGCATGTTTGGAGGAGAAATGGCACTGCACATCCCATCATGATGTGGTGTTTTTTCAGCACATAGTACAGGCGGACTATAATGGAAGGAAAGATGAATGGACAAATGTACAGAGAGATCCTTGATAAGAATCTGGTGCCATCTGCCAAGATGCTGAAGGGGCACATCTGCCAAGATGCATACAGCCAAGGAAACTCAACTGGCTCCACAGAAGGAAAATAAAGCTGCTAGACCTGAATCCAATTGAGAATCTATGGAACGAACTGAAAATTAGAGTTCATAAAAGACACGCACGGAACCTTCAAAATTTGACAGTGTGTGTGGAAGAATGGGCTAAAATGCTAAAATCATTCCTGAGCAATGCCTGCTCCTAGTTTCACCATACAGGAGGCATCTGGAAGCTGTTATTACAAAAAAGGCTTTTTCTATTAAGTAGTAAATGAATTTGACTAGCATGTTCAATACTTATTCCCTGTGTCATTCCACTTTATTAAATATAACTTGTTTTGTGAACACAGTTGCCTTGATTTCTTTCACGGTGCTCAGAACCCAAAAAACAAGCGAAGGAGAAAATTTACAGATTTTAGGCTCCAGGGCACGGAAGGGCTCTGGTAGAGACGAGGCGAATGCAAACCAAGACAGCGGCAAATGGAAATGAAAATGAGTCCCCTTAAATAGGGTCATAAAAACATTACATAAGTGGTGACAGGTGTGGGTTCACACGAGCGGGCAAAAGGTAACAATGAGTAGTGATTGGGATCAGCTGGAAATAATGAGATGCGAGCACACCGGCTGACAGCTGACAGGGCTACGCCCACACGGGGCACTAATCAGGAAATGCCCTGACAGCTGTCAACCTCAAATAATAAGGAGTTGAATAAATTATAAACAAATACAACTGGAAATAGGTACCAATAACAGAATCAGACTATACTAGAATTAAGACATAAACTGGAACATAGAAAACATGCAGGGATAACGAAAACCAAAAGGCACAAAAATACAACAAAAAGTATGAATACAGAGAAAAGCCACGAGACTGAGCCTGGTGAAATTTCCAGAGTTCAGCTCGTGACAGAGCCCCCCTCTCAAGGGGTGGATTCCAGACATCACCAAAAAAAGAGAAAGACCCCTCCCCCCCAACAGGGGCACAACACTAACCCACCCATGGTGGGTGGTGAGGGGGACAGGCTAGGAGGGAACAAAACAAAAACCCCCTCAGGACCCACACCAGTCAAAATCAATGATTTAGGCCCCCTGGACCAAAGAGCTAAAAAGTTCAGGTGGCTGACCAAAGTCCCAGGCTTGGTGGACGGTGAGGTGGTACGAGTCGGGTGGCCTGCCAGAGAATATGGGCCACCCAACCCAATGGCTCAGTCTGTCAGGCGGTCGACCAGAGTCTTTTAGCCACCTGAACCATAAGGGTGGTCAAGGGGGCAGCTGCCCAGTAGGAAGTATCAATGGTGGAGAGGATGGAAGAATCAGGGAAACCATGACAACGTCTAGCACAGGAGGGGGAACCATGACGGCATCTGGAGGAAGAGAGGGGACCACAGTGGTGTCTGGCAAAGGAGAGGGAACCACGATGCCCTTGGACTGGCCAGCAGAACCCTCGGTGGTCCCGGGCAGGGACATAGTAGCACCCACGGTGGCTCCGGACTGGAGCGAGGTTGCACCCGCAGTGGTTCTGGACTGGGACAAGGTTGCACGCTCGGTGGCTCCGGACTGGAGCAGGGTTGCACCCACGATGGCTCCGGACTGGAGCGAAGTTGCACCCCCGGTGGCGCCGGCATGGAGCGAAGTTGCACCCCCGGTGGCGCTGGCCTGGAGCACAGCAGCGCCTGCGGTGGCTCCGGGCTGGAGCAGAGCTGCACCCTCGGTGGCTCTGGACTGGAGCAGAGCTGCACCCTCAGTGGCTCCGGGCTGAAGCAAAGCAGCACCTGTGGTGGCTCCGGGCTGGAGCAGAGCTGCACCCTTGGTGGCTCTGGGCTGGAGTGGAGCTGCACCCTCGGTGGCTCTGGCTGGAGCAAAGCATCACCTGGGGTGGCTTTGGGCTGGAGCATAGCTGCACCCGCGGTGGGCCCAGACTGGGCCAAAACTGCACCCTCAGCGGGTCTGGACTGGGCCAATGCTGCACCATCGGAGGCCCCAGGCTGGGATGGCGCACCCGCGATGACCTCCACAGAAAGGGAAGCAGCACCCTCGAAGACCTCAGCCAGAGGAGGAGCAGCACCCATGGAGGTTCCGGGTTGGGACGGCACGCCCTTGATGACCTCAACGGAAGGAGCTGGACCCGTGATGATCTTTGGCGGTGGATCTGGACCCACGGAGACATCTGGAAGATCTGGAATAACTTTGGCGACCCTGGAGGAGAGCTCAGACAAAACAGGTGGAGAAACAGGGTCAGGGACACTGGCAGCAGTGGAGCCCGGTGAGGTGAGCTCAGGTGCAGCTGACGGTTGTACTTGGCTCTCCCCACCAAGAACCTGACAAAAACTCTCCAAAAGTGAGACAATGAAAACAAGTAGAGCACTTGCCTGAGCTCGAGCTCAACCGCCGTCCAGGACTCCGTCGATCCAGGCAATGATGTTTCGGGTCTGGTCCTTGGAAGCCCAGTTCCAACTCTGCTGTGGTGGCCCCCGCAGCAGGCATGGTGGTGGATGCAGTCTTAGGGCTCCCAGGCAAAATGAATCCCCCAGGTGGCTCGTCCGGCATGGCGGCTGGGGTTCCAGAGCTCAGCTCATGACAGAAATTACTGTTTAAAAATTCAGTAAAGCATTAGAATTATTGAAATTTGATCAAATGTGTTACTCGTTACTAATTTTATTAAAATGGATAGATATTTTTAGTGCAAATAAATACAAACTGACCCTACGTAGTTGACGCAGCTGTCAGTCAACATGACCTGTTGCAAAGAGCCTCATTACTACTGAGTGGCGAAAAAGATGAAGCTAGTTTTGTTTTTTTTGTTTTTTTGATTTTGTATACTTTATTGATCCCCAGAGGGGAAATTGAGGGCATCCACCTGGATGGATGAAGCAGCCACGGTATGGCGCTATCCCTTAACCATTCACACACACATTCATACCTAGGGCCACTTTAGAGTCTCCAATTAACCTAATCTGCATGTTTTTGGCCTGTGGGAGGAAACCGGAGAAATCCCGGAGTAAACCCACGCAGATACGGGGAGAACATGCAAACTCCACACAGATCACTGTTGGTCAGGGGCTGGGATCGAACCAGGGATCCCATGGCCAAGGGTGAGTTGCTGTGCTGGTGCAGTGTTTTTGTTGAAATAGACAGACTATTTTTCCTTTGTCGCGGTTAAGGACAAAAGCATATTGGTGGGTTGTAAGCCTATTTTAAGACCTATTGCAATCTTTAGAAGCACCTGAAAACAGCAACAAGCTCCGACAAAGCTAGTGTTATGCTATGCTAACAACACCGTAATAGTGGATTTACGCTACAGTATCTGAACAGCCACGGCTGGATGTAAAGTGGAAATACTCTTATCTGAACACACACGGCTGGATTTCAAGTACAGGTATGCATCTGGACAGTTTGTGACCCAGCAAGAATTAAACTGATTGATTGCCAGATATGTTGTGTTATGGTGGGAGTGTGTGACCCAAAAGCAGACTCAGGAGAAAACAACAGTAGATGTGAACAATGATCTTTATTACAAAGATTGTGTGGGTAAATGTGCAGAGGAGAGACGCGAGAGTCTGGCAACCCTATGAGGAGAGAGTAGAGGGGCACGTTAGTTTATCTGAAGCATTTTAGTGGGTATGTTAAGTTTATCTGTTATGCAGAAAAACGGACTCCCACAAGGCTCAGTTCTAGCTCCAACTCTGTTCAACCTCTACATAAACGACCTGCCTACTACAAAATCCCGCAAATTCACCTATGCAGACGACATCTGTTTGGCATTCCAAGCACCAGACTTTGAACCACTGGAACGGGTGCTCACGGAAGATCTTGCCAAACTGGACCAGTTCTGCAAAATCTGGCGCCTAAAACCAAGCCCAGCAAAAACCGTCTCCAGTGTATTCCATCTCCACAATGCAAAAGCTGCCAGAGAACTAAACATCCACCTGAGCGGACTCAAGCTTAAGCATGCCCCAAATCCAACTTATCTTGGAGTGACCCTTGATAGGACCTTATCCTTCAAGGAACATCTAAAGGGGACGGCTGCTAAGGTGAAGGTACGAAACAACCTGCTCTGCAAGCTCGCTGGTGCAAAATGGGGGGCGGCAGTCTCCACCCTGCGCACCTCAGCACTGGCCCTTTCATACTCTGTAGCAGAATATTGTGCCCCTGTCTGGTCCAGGTCATCTTACACACACCATGTAGACACCCAGCTCAACACAACCATGAGAACTATAACTGGAACAATCCGCTCAACACCACTCCCCTGGCTCTCTGTACTGTCAAACATAGCCCCTCCACACATCCGGCGAGCAGCATTAACTCAAAGGATGCTCCAAAAAGTTAAAGATTCTCCTCACTTACCAATCCATGCAGATATCTATACTCCACCCACTGCCCGACTTTCATCCAGACGGCCGATTTGGAAAAACCCTCCCCCAGCTGACTTTACCATCCAGACAGCTTGGCAAGAGGAATGGGAGACCAAGGAGGTCCCAAACAAACAGCTGGTGATAAACCCCAACCAACAGGTCCCGGGCACCAACCTCCCAAGGAGACAGTGGTCTACACTCAATCGCTTCAGGACTGGACATGGCCCCTGCTTGGCCAGCCTTTACAGATGGGGCAGTAGCCCTAGCCCACTGTGCGCATGTGGAGAGGAGCAAACAATGGAACACATCATAGAGGCTTGCCCGCTCCAAAGACTGGAAGGAGGATTACACACCCTCCATACAGCAAACCAGGAGGCAACTGCTTGGCTTAAGGACTTTGCATTCGCTAAATAAATAAATAAATAAACTCTTCAGCAGGGGTGAGCAGCAGGGAGCAGAGGAAGCTCCTTCCTGCTGGTGAAGCAGGCTGCCAGGGATAAGCATGCAGAGATGCTTTGGGGGATTCTCCAGGGGATGCTGAGGACAGGCTGGGCAGACCTGCATGACAGGGAGTGAGAGTGAAGAGCAGAAGGGATAATGGTGGTAAGTTGACTTATGAGGGGAATGGGGAAGTGCACAGTCCGAGATATTCCAAGTCCAGTCCAAGGGGCGAGTTCCAGTATTCAAAGGCAGGCAGGGGTCGAGGCACGTTAGACAAAAACTCTGGCAGGCAGGCAATTCCAAAGGTGCAGGCAGTCTCAGGGTCTAAAGCAGGCTAAAAGTCACAAAACACGGCAAAGCAGAATTAAATAGAACTCAAATCAGAACAGGCTATGTGTAGGTCAATGTCACCAGGCAGAGTCTGTCATATGTTTGGTTGTTCTTGTACACAAAGACATCAGACTGATTTCTGTCATCATTTTATTGTAGAAATGGGCTCCCTACTAAAAGCTTTAAATAGCTTATTTGGGATGGCCCGTTCACACTCCAAATCAGTGTGAAAAAAAGCCTATTGTATACTGCTACTCATGCTTTTGATAATTCATATTGTAATTCATTCATGCTGTTAATAATGTGTGATGTGTGTGTGAATAAACTGTTAAGTGTGTTATTGAAGGGAGAGCATCCAATTTAAAGGCCTCCCCTGATTAATCACAGGTGAAGCACAAGACTGCAGGGGATGAGTCGAATGAGAAGTAGAGATAGGCAGGGAGACAGAGCAAACACAGATCATGACATGTTGTTACAGAATGAAGATGTGATAATAGTCATTTTTCCATCAGACAGCTGAGACTGTGAGCCACTAAAGTTAAGATACATTTACCTGCTACCTGGATAAAGACTATTCAAAAATGGATTTGATTTCCAAAAGGAATTTTAGGAACTGGATCATGTCTCTGTCACAGCAGACATTTGGACTATTAGCCTTTTGTTTTCTTATTAAAAGCAAGGATAGAAAGGAGATGTTTTTACCTTTACATGTTTCGACTGTCCACTGCAGTCTTCATAGACATTTGGACTGCGGATAATGGACATTTTCTTTGGATCACTGCACATCGGATTAAATCCATATCATAAAGGTGAGCTATAACATTGACAATTTCACGCAGTGTTGCCAACTCACTCTTTTGGAGTGATTCTCACTCTTTTTCTTCTCTCTCTCACTCCACAAACTATTTCTCACTTCAAAATGGGGAAATTACTGGCAATTCCATGTTGATTTTCTTCAGATTTTTCCAACAATAAGAGCTCTCAAGGCAGGATAAAGCAGACTGAACATGTTCTAAAAGCTCTGTCTGAAACAGTCTATTTTCAGCCTGACATTAGTAAGCCCCTAATGTAATCCATTAATTAAATTATGTTGCTATGTGTGCAAGATGATTTAACTGTGCATTTAAAAGTAACGTGAAAGTTACTTTTCCAAGTAACTAGTTATTTTAATCATGCAGTAACTCAAAAGTAACTCAGATAATTTTGAAAAGAAGTAACTAGTACCTGTAACCAATTACTATTTTTAGTAACTTGCAACACTGGCTTCAAGTGAAGTCACTAACTCTAGGGATGGAGTGGCACCGATCATGAGCTGACATATAGCTGACATATAGTCGGCTGCCCGCTTCTCCTGAACTGTTTTGGTTACCTTGTGTAATACACCACACCATGTTGGTCTGGATGAGGCTCGCTGTTCCCAGGTATCAGCGTCAATCTTAGCACGCTTAATGTGGCCTTTCAGGATGTCTTTATAATGTAATCTCTGGCCACCATGCTTCCGTTTCCCATGCAGCAATTCACTGTAGAGCACTTGCTTAGGAAGGCGGTTATCAGACATGCAAAAGACATATCCAGCCCATCGGAGGTGAGCGGACAAGATGGCGGCAGCAGGTAGCAGCGGCTTGGCAGGTGCTGATGTTTTACCTTTTCAAATGAAATCTAGGAAGCCGCCTGACTTGACAAATGCACTAATTACCTGGACTCTGTGGCCATCAACAAAATGCGTCAAAGCCCAGGCTTTTAATGTGTTAATCGTAGCGCTCTACTTGATGGCTCTCACTACCACACAACTGTATGGAAGCTGGGCTGCTGCTCGCGGATACACAGGAACTCATCCAGCTGATCCATCTGACCGACCAGCTGCACCCCTGGACTCCTGGATCCAGTACATCATCTACTCCAACGTGTTGGATGAAGGACGGGCACTTGAATCTTTGAATGAATCTTTATTTTATTTCGGATAGTACAGGTTAAAAGGAACTGAATAATATAGCAAAAGGGGAAAGAAAATCCAACAAGGTCAGATTAAACAATAGCTCCTCTGATTATACAATTCAACATAAGTTATCCGAAATGGGTGATGGCTGAAGCCGCAGCTTATATTGCCCACCCATATGCCATCCAAGAATTCAAAAGGAAAAAAAAACAAGACAAGAGTGATTACAATTCAAAAAAAAAGAAACGAAGCTAAGACAAAGTGTGACAGAAAAAACAAAACAAAACAAAAAAAAAACTAAGCTACTACACAACACAGGCTGGATATGACAATCCTTATGTGATTTTACATGTCATCTTGTATATATGTTTGGAGTATTTCTTCCTTTAGTTTTAGTTTAAATTGTCCAAGCATTTTTTTTTTTTTTTATATATATATATATTTATATATATATATATATATATTTTGTATATATGTTTGGAGTATTTCTTCCTTTAGTTTTAGTTTAAATTGTCCAAGCATTGTACATGATTTTAATTCAGGTCCAAAATCATTCCACAATCTGACTCCTTGCACTGAAACACAGTGTTGCTTGGTGGTAGTTCTCACTGTAGGTTTTTGAAATATACATGTTCCTCTAAAATGATATTGTTTCTCCCTTATTTGGAACAACTTTTGGATATTTGCGGGCAGTGATAGATTCTTCACTTTAAACATTATTATTGCAGTTTTTAAAGTCAACCAGATCTTTCAACTTGAGAGCTTTTAGTTTAAGAAAAAGTGGGTTTGTTGGTTCCCTGTAAGCTGCTTTGTTTATTATTCTAATAGCTCTCTTCTGAAGCATAAAAAGTGGATATATGTTTGTTTTATATGTATTTCCCCATACTTCATTACAATATGTCATGTATGGGAATATTAATGAATGATACAAGGTATATAGTGTGGGTTGATTCAGCAAATATTTCACTCTGTGTAATATTGCAATTGATTTGGATATTTTACCTTTAATATAATTAATATGTGACTTCCAACACAGTTTATTATCAATTATTACTCCAAGAAATTTAGTTTCAGATACCCTTTCAATCTCTACACCATTTACACTGAGTTTAGATACTGAGTTGTTGTGATGGTTGTTAAAGACTATAAATTTTGTCTTACTTAAATTGAGCGTTAATTTGTTTGAATCAAACCACAGTTTAAGCTTTCCTAATTCCTTTCCGAGTGTATCCAGAAGTTGTTCCAAATGTTTCCACTGCATAATAGATTAGTGTCATCAGCAAACAATATTAAGTCCATTTTTTTCTGAAACTTTACATATATCATTTATATACATATTGAATAATAATGGCCCCAAAACTGAACCCTGTGGGACTCTGTCATATCCCGAGCGCTTTGTCCGCGCTCGGGTTATTCCTCATCCCTGTCAGCTTTTGACAGCTGGTGTCGTCACACGGGTTTCCCGGGCTCTGATTGGCCAGACGCTCGGGAGCTCTCAGCTGTCAGAACCTGGGCAGCTGTGCCGAGTTTCCAATCATGAGCAGCTGGCTTTAAATGTCAGTGCGAGTGAACTGGACGGCGCGGCTGTCTCGTCAGAAGTCCTATGACTTTCCCCTGTCTCCTTACCACATGCTCCCTGGGTTCCTCGACGTATCCCGCGGCATGTAAGTGATTTATTTGGAACTGTCTTCTCCCTCGCTGACGTTCCTTCCTATGTACGGCAGACGAGAGCTCCTCGTCACTGCCTCAACTCTCTATTGTGAATTTATGTTGTGTTGTGTAACGAAGCCTGCGTGGCAAAGTTATGTTGTACACCTAAGTCCTGTGCTTTATAAATAAAAGAACTGAACTGCAATCTACTGAACTGAGGCGTCTTATGCTGGCTCGTGAGGGCCAGCCGTGACAGTAGACAGCCGCCAGAAGGAGACGCCGTTCTCAGTAAGTTGCGTTCTGGGAACTTTGTCCTTCCTGTCCAGGTACGCGGCGTTGGAAATATGCCATCCCAGCGGAGTCATTCTCGGGGTTCCCACGTCCTGCTGACCAAGGCGTTGGAGGAGGTAGATGAAATCCTCATTATCGCCTCCGACCTCGATGGGTATCCAGACACCTCCCTCGCCCCTCCTCTCCTCGGTTATCAGCCCAATGAACAGTGGTATTTAGACCGGGCTGAGGAGGTGCTTGACCGTCTGCCTTCCCGCTACAACGGTCACCCCGAGGTCGACGCGAGGAGACTCGACATCGCTGCCCAACGCCAGACAATTCTGATGTACGAAGAGGAGGAGGCTGCAAGGTGGAGTGATCTCTGGCTCCAGCTGCCTGAGGCGCTGGAGGAGGTGGATGACTTCATCAGCGCTTCCGCCAGCCTTGACGACTCATCCGAAGCGCACTACTACCTGGACTGCGCTGAGAGAACGCTCGACCGGTTGTCTTCCCGCTACACCGACCACTTGGACGTCCAAGCGAGGAGACAAGAGATCGCCATCCACCGCGAGGCGCTCCAGGAGATCGAGGAGGAACGAGGCCAAAGGCGGAGTAACCGGAGCTCCCGCTGCCCGCTCTGGAATCCGGATCCTTCCCTCAATCCAGTCCTGGAGTTCGCACCATCCGGGGCCCGTCGTAGACGTCGACACCGTGGCCAGAGACGTTCTCAGCGTGACTCCCCTCCGGAACCCGCTCCGGTTCACTGGGCTGACCCCATTCATCCCACTGCTGTCTCTTCAGCGTCTCACCTGGAGGAGACCCCAGCAGCCTTTCCCCCCGGGCCTGCTTTCCCCGCTGAGCTGTCAGCGCGTCACGCCCGGCCTGACTTGGCTGTTGCCCCCTCCGCTTCGACGCCTTCTCCAGCGGCTGGGAGTTTGAGAAGTTGTGCTCCAGTGGACAGCGCGGCTGCACCATCCCGAGTGGCCCCCTCCCCTCCAAGAGAGTCTCCGGCCACCACCCGGTGGGAGGAGGATGGAATGACGTTCCCAACGGCAGGTTCCACCGCTCCTCCGGGAGCCAGGCAAGTTCAAGTTCACTTTTTTCCATCTAATAGTGATTTGTTCTGTCTGACTCCTGGGGGTGAGGCTCGGGGTTTGCAGCCCTCCGAGCCTCAACTCCCTGCTGATATGTTAATTAAACCCGCTGCCTCTGTGTCTCCCCCTGCTGAGCACGCTTCGACCTCTGAGGAGCGTCACCAGACGAGGAGTGAGCCTGCGGCTCTCGGGCAGAAGACCCCAGCCCCGCAGCCATTTTCTGGGCAGAGGAGGTCGGACGATTGGTTGGAGCCTGTGCCGACGACGGAGCGTCCCCGGGACTCCGCAGATGAACAGTCCGATCCAGCGGGCCGAGAGCCCCTCACCTCCACGCCGCATGAACTGCCAGCGTGGACGATGACGTCGGGGGGTCCTCGAGCTGCAAGAGCCCCTCTTCCAGGGGCGGATGACGTCGCGACGGAGTGGGAACCGGACGACGACCTCCTCCCGTTTGAACCCGGAGCATCGAAGTCCTGGATGGCGGCAGAACCCGAGATCAGGCAAGTGCTCTATTTTCTATCCCTCCTCTTCTTTCTGGAGCATTATTGCCTGTCTCTCGGGGGGGCGAGCCGGGTGCAGCCATCTGCTGCGCTCGAGCCTGTCTCGCCGGGCCCTGCCGCTGCCGGTGATCCTGATCCCGGTTCCTTTTGTCCCTCTGAGCCTCTCCCCAGGGTCACTGGAGGCGAACCTGCTCTTGGTGCCACCTTGGAGGGTCCGGCTCTCGGCATGGGGTCCACCGGGAGTGCTCCGCCGGTTCAAGCGGAGCTTGACGTCATGGAGGTTCCGGCCCAATCGGGGTCCGACGCGGGTGCTGCTCTCGCCCGATCGGAGCTTGACGTCATGGGGGTTCCGGCCCAATCGGGGTCCGACGCGGGTGCCGCTCTCGCTCGATCGGAGCTTGACGTCATGGGGGTTCCGGCCCAATCGGGGTCCGACGCGGGTGCCGCTCTCGCTCGATCGGAGCTTGACGTCATGGGGGTTCCGGCCCAATCGGGGTCCGACGCGGGTGCCGCTCTCGCTCAATCGGAGCTCGGCACCATGGTCGTTTTGACCCAGGTGGGTTCTGGAGACTGTGTAGCTGACACGCCGCTGAGCGTTTTCCAGGCCATGCCCCGTCCTCGCCGTGGCCCCTTTTTCCCCACCTTTGAGACTGCGGGGGTAAATTCCGGCTGGCCCGGTTCGCCGACCTTCCCCCAGCCATTCTGTTGGCAGGCCGATACTGCTCGACCACCCGGTGACCGGCTCTTTCCTTTTGGCGTCCGGGTCCGGCCTCCTGACAAGCTGGATGGTTCTTTTGGCGCCCTGGTCTGCCCGCCGGAGACATGGTTTCCCTCAGCCCGGTGTTTGGCTGGGCCGTTAGGGCACGTTCCGCTGCTTTTGCTGGCGGCCTGGATGCTGGGTGCTGGAAGGCCTCCTGAGCGGAGTTGTTTTACTCTATTCCCCAATGTTTTTTTTTTTCTCTCCTTCTCTTGCCCCACCACTGACTTGTGACTGAAATACCCCACTGGGGATTGGACTTCATGTTTTAGGTGACTGTTTTCCGTGGATGGACATATGTTCTCTTGCCGTGGCTATCATGGGTATTGCATGTTTCTTTAGGGTGTGGTTGTTTATTTCCTATGTTACTCCCTTACTCGGGTCTAGTTCTCTTTTTTTGGCACCTGTGTTGTCTTTTGGTTTTGACGGTTTTCTGTTCACATTAACTTGGAGAAGAGGGTATTATTTGTCCTTTTATTTCCTTGATCCTGCCTTGTGGTATTGACTGGTGTTCCTTGTACCCTCATCTTGGCTTTCTTTTTTGTGGTTATGTGAGTGATGTCAATCTAGCGTTGACTTTAATTTTTATTCATCTCTGTCCCCGTTTATGTACGGTTTCTGCCTTTTTTTTTCTCTCTCCCTCCCTTCCCCGATGTTTTTGTTCCCTTGTTGTGAGTTGGCCCTGCTCTCCCTCCACCTGCTTCCCCCTCCACCCTCCCTGGGGTGGGGTGGGGGGGTCTGGATGTTGCGCGCGACCAGGAGTTCGCGTAGAGGGAGGGGCCCTGTCATATCCCGAGCGCTTTGTCCGCGCTCGGGTTATTCCTCATCCCTGTCAGCTTTTGACAGCTGGTGTCGTCACACGGGTTTCCCGGGCTCTGATTGGCCAGACGCTCGGGAGCTCTCAGCTGTCAGAACCTGGGCAGCTGTGCCGAGTTTCCAATCATGAGCAGCTGGCTTTAAATGTCAGTGCGAGTGAACTGGACGGCGCGGCTGTCTCGTCAGAAGTCCTATGACTTTCCCCTGTCTCCTTACCACATGCTCCCTGGGTTCCTCGACGTATCCCGCGGCATGTAAGTGATTTATTTGGAACTGTCTTCTCCCTCGCTGACGTTCCTTCCTATGTACGGCAGACGAGAGCTCCTCGTCACTGCCTCAACTCTCTATTGTGAATTTATGTTGTGTTGTGTAACGAAGCCTGCGTGGCAAAGTTATGTTGTACACCTAAGTCCTGTGCTTTATAAATAAAAGAACTGAACTGCAATCTACTGAACTGAGGCGTCTTATGCTGGCTCGTGAGGGCCAGCCGTGACAGACTCCACAAGTAACCTTCAGTAACTGTGAGTTTTTGTTACCAACACATACATACTGATATCTATTCTTTAAGTAACTGTCATGCACGGCTCTAGGGAGCCACGCAATAAGAGCCAAGGGCGAGCCAGTGAGTCGTGATGTTTTATTAAAGGTGAGGGATGAGGGATAAGGAGAGCACAGATACTCATACAGAAGTACACTCACAGGTTGCACAGCGCAGGAGCAGGGAGCTCGTACCGGACATAGGGGTAACAAGGCGTACATACTCACAGCGGGTTACAATCACAGGAATGCTGTAAGGGGAGTAGAGGCTGACACCAGACGAAGGGGCTTCAGCCTAGCAGTGCTTATGTCGCAGCCCCGAGTCATCGAGGCTGCTCCTATTTATTCTCATTGGCAGTGCCCCAGCTGATGAGGATTAATTGGCCCCAGCCGTCCGTAATGCTGCCAGCTGGGAGCCTGCTGAGACGCTGCTCAATGAGAAGCAGGGATGAAGGGACACATGGGCTGAGCGCTGAGACGACATCTCATCCCATGGTGACAGAGCCTCCCCCTCAAGGTCGGGCTCCTGAACGACCAGGAACATCCCAGCCCCCCCCCCCCCCCACCCCCACCTAGGGTGGGTGGAAGGGAGGCAGGACCGGAGGGGAAGAAGCAAAGGGAAGGACAACACCAATAGACAAATGTAGGGTAACAGGGCAGAGAAAAAAAACCCAAATACGCAAATACGCTACTCTACATCGCACCAAAAAAGGGAAAAAAAAAACCAGGGCACAGACGGAGAGAATACAAAACACAGGAACAGAACAATCCACCAAAAGAATGACAAAAACGGATAAAGCAATTACAGAGTATGGATAACAGAACAAACACTACTCCATAATGCACAGACAAAACTATGAACAGGACAAGAGTGATAAAAAACGCTGAGTACGGATAATGAAAAGGGGGGAGAAAAAAAACCCCACAATACACAGCACCGTATATAAATATATATATATCTACACGCACAGTCACCTAAAGGAGAGAAAGTGACTGGGACAAACGGACAATTACAGAGTATGACGGGAAACAAAACACATAACCCTATAATGCATAGACAAAGCTAAAAAAACAAGGCACAAAAAGGAAAATGCTGAGTACGGATAATGGAAAACACACAGCACTATGAATATATGTTCACAACAGGACAAAAATAATGAGAATGACATGCACCGGTAAATAAAAAGATAGCAGAATACCCGGCGCCAAATACCAAGAGGGACACCTAGGAGAATAACGGTGACAGGGTAAAAGGACAACAATAAGGTAAAAAGCTGAGTATGGTTAAGGGGAAAACACAATACACAGCACGAAATATGCGGGAGGTCCCCTAGAGGGAGAATGGGAACAGGTTCACAGGATAATGAGGCAAGATGCCGAGTATGGTTGAAAAGGAGAGAACACAATACACGGCGGCAAATATACGGGGGGTCACCTAGGGAAATACTGGTGACAGGTACATAAGATGACAATGGGATAAAATGCTGAGTACGGTTAATACGGGGAAAAAAAAAACAATACACAGCACTATGAATATGTATTTACCAAAAGGACAAAATATCTCACCCGAGTGACCATAACAAAAATAAGCGGCACCCGAGGAATATGACAGGAAGAGTCCAAAAATGGCCGAGATGGCTCCGGAGATCTCCCCGCCCATTGTCCAGTTGGCGAACCAGGGAAAGGGAAATGTTCGGACGGCAAACTCCGGACCCAGATCCCAGGAACCCAGTCCACCGGCAGCCGAACCAGGCCACCCAGAGGCAAACACAGATCATTGGGGGGAACCAGATCACCGAACCGAAAGTCTTGCGGGTTGGGTCGTCGACCCGCATCACTCAACCACCAGGACCGTTGAGACGGACGAAAGGTCAAAACGGGTCCCGGTGGAAGAGGCTCAGGGGAGAGCCGATGACGAGGGCGACGAGCGTCAGGCCGCAGGGAAGCGGCCACCTCCTCACCGGACCTGGACAACACTGGGGCAGCACCCACGTCGGACCCCGATCGGGCCTTAGGCGAACCCACGTCGGACACCGCTGGAGCAGCACCCACGTCGGACCCCGATTGGGTCTCGGGCAAACCCACGTTGGACCCCGATTGGGTCTCGGGCGAACCCACGTTGGACACCGCACCAGAACCGACCTCCAACGTTGAACCTGGACCCTCCAGCACCACGAGGAACAGCAACTCCTCGCCGGTGACCCTGGAAGAAGGCTCAGAAGAGAAAACAGAACCGGGATCAGGATCACCGGCAGCGCCAGAACCCGGCGAGACGAGCTCAGACGCAGCGGCCGGCTGCACCCGGCTCGTCTCCCCTAGAGACAGGCTAAAGTGCTCAAAGATATAAAGGGAGAAAAGAAAGGAGAGCACTCGCCTGATCTCAGGTTCTGACGCCGTCCAGGACTGTGAAGATCCAGGATCCGTAGTCAGGAGGTCGTTGTCAGGCTCCCATCCAGCCGCGTCGGGCCCCGCAGCCAGCACGATGGACAGCGCAGCTTGAGGTTCCTCCAGCCCCGGTAACCCCGCCGACGATCCACTCGGCGTGAAGCCAGAAGAATCTCGTCCCGCTGGACCGAACCGCTCCTCCGTGGAGACCCGGGGACGCTTAGTCGTCGGCGCAGACTCCACGCAGCAGTCAGTCCCCCTCCCCATTCCACACGCCCTCTCCTTATCCCACCATGTTGACCCGGAGCCGGGGATCGCTCGGCGGAGAGAGACACAGAGGATGCAGGATTAGGAACACAGGTTACAGCAGGTGGGGGGAGTTCAGGGAGCTGCGAACCCTGAACTCCTCCTCCAGGAATGTGACAGAGCAAATCATTAAGCAGATGTAAATAAACTATGACTTGCCTGCCCCCTGGAGGTTGGATATCGCCTGCTGTGGTGGATACCACTTCTTCCTCTCCCCGCCCGGCGATAACGGAGGACCCCCTGGGAAATCGTCTGAGGATCGCTCGCGTAGTCTCCAGCAGAGAGCTCACCAGGCCGAGATTCCAAGCACACACAGCCGTCGAGAAGTGCGTCGAGGAGGAGGGGGAAACAGCCGGGATGAGCCAGCCCGAATGTCCTGGAGTGACAGCGGGGGAACGAGGCTCAGGGAACGAGGCTGTGAAATCTCCACACTGACGAGACGAGGTGGTGACAGCTGCGTGGGGGGAACGGTCCTGGCGGCAGCCCAGAACTGGATCCGGACGGGGTTCGTGCAGAGGTGACTCGGCGATGTGATGACGGCTATTCCCAGGGGACGAAGCGAGGGGGGAACCCAGGAATCGCCGCTCCTGATCGGAGATCGAGGCGAGGAAGGCGTCAAGCACGGGAAAGCTTCGTAGCCCTGGAGTCCTCTCCACCAATCTCACTGCCGCCGCCACATGCCCGAAGATGGTGACAGGACGCACAGTGGAGCTCGCGACAGCCGCTCGGCCCCAGACGTAACTGCTGTCAGCTGCGGCTCCTTGAAGGGAATCCCGAGTGACGTGGTGCAGGTCGGGGGAAACCCTCTGGTTGGTGCGAACTCCCGGACTGGAATGGCAGCAGGAATGGGATCCCGAAGCGGGGGGCAACATCATCCACTTCGGCTTCCTGCCGGGATTTCCATCCAACCCGCGGAGCTTCTCTCGCTGTGTACTTGTGGCGTCTATCCTGGCACTGTCCTCGAGATGGAACATAGAATGAGGGTAACAGTCCAGGAGTTCCTCAGCACGGCCCGGATGCCAGCGCCTCGCGTTGGAGGCGTCGTGCAGGGTGAAGAGCGTCCCGTCGACAGCCCCCGAGAGGGACCTCAGCTCGTCGCCCTGGCGCCGGGAGTGACTCCTGGGAAACGGCATGCTAGCAGCGCTGACACCCGGACAGAAAGGTACAATTCCACAGCGACTCACGGCCGACGGTAACTTGTCTGGCTGCGACATACTGTCACGCACGGCTCTAGGGAGCCACGCAATAAGAGCCAAGGGCGAGCCAGTGAGTCGTGATGTTTTATTAAAGGTGAGGGATGAGGGATGAGGAGAGCACAGATACTCGTACAGAAGTACACTCACAGGTTGCACAGCGCAGGAGCAGGGAGCTCGTACCGGACATAGGGGTAACAAGGCATACATACTCACAGCGGGTTACAATCACAGGAATGCTGTAAGGGGAGTAGAGGCTGACACCAGACGAAGGGGCTTCAGCCTAGCAGTGCTTATGTCGCAGCCCCGAGTCATCGAGGCTGCTCCTATTTATTCTCATTGGCAGCGCCCCAGCTGATGAGGATTAATTGGCCCCAGCCGTCCGTAATGCTGCCAGCTGGGAGCCTGCTGAGACGCTGCTCAATGAGAAGCAGGGATGAAGGGACACATGGGCTGAGCGCTGAGACGGCATCTCATCCCATGGTGACAGTAACTACTTAACCAGGACAGTGCTACCCCTCTAATACCACAAATTTGTAGTTTCTTTAATAATAAATTATGATCCACTGTATCAAATGCTTTTTTAAGATCCAGGAATACTCCAACTGAATACGCTTTATTTTCAATGGCTGTTGATATTTTTTCTATAAATTCCATTAGAGCAAATGCAGTTGTCCTCTTGTGTCTGAACCCATATTGCTGCTCACACAATAAGTTATTCTTCAGTAGAGAATATATCATAGAATATTTTTTCAAGTATCTTGGAAAATTGCAGCAATAGTGAAATTGGTCTATAGTTTGAAAATTTCCCTCTGTCACCCATCTTGTATATCGGAATTACTTTAGCTATTTTCATTGCACTGGGAAATATACCTGTTTGGAGAGACAGGTTACAGATATACGTCAGTGGTTTCACTAAGCATTCAATAATAGTTTTGACTAAGAGCATGTCAATACCATCACAGTCTGTAGATGTTTTACTTTTAAACGATTTAACAGTTTCAATGACCTCTCTCTCGTCTGTGTTCTTTATGAAAATGGAGTCTTTTAGAGCAGTGTTTTTGCTTATTGTATCACCTCTAGGTGCCGTAGTGGGTATTTCTCGAGCCAAATTAGGACCAATGTTAACAAAAAAGTTATTAAATTCCTCTGCAGGTGAAGCTGCATTCACACTCTGAGTCGTTTTATTATTTTTTGAAAAATCGGTTGGGTTGCTTGTATTTCTGCTTTTATTTCCAAGAATACTGTTAAGTATTGTCCATGTATTTTTAATATTGTCTTTGTTTTTCTCCAGTTCTTTACTGTAATAGTCTCTCTTACTACATCTTATTATATATGTTAACTTATTTTTGTATGTTTTATACCACTGCTCTGCTTCTTTTGTCCTTTTCTTTAGGAAAGCTTTATATAATAAATTTTTCTTTTCACACGCCTTTTGTAATCCTTTGGTTAACCATGGCTTATCGGCAAATTTATGTTTAAGCTTTTTTTTTTACTAATGGACAGTTTTTTTTCATAAAGAGTGGTTACAATGTTTATAAATGTGTCATAGGCTTCATTTACATCTGATACATAGACTTCTGTCCAGTCTTGCTTCAGCAAGTCCTCTTTAAAAGAACTGATTGCATTTGGTGATTTGTATCTGAACGATTTTAAAATTTTTTCTGTATTGGCCCCCGTGTGGCCATGGATAAGTGCAAAGGTTGGCAAGTGGTCACTTATATCATTTATCAATAATCCACTTTCTATTTTCTTATCAATAACATTAACAAACAGGTTGTCAATAAGTGTAGCAGTGTGAACTGTGATTCTACTGGGATGTGTTATTGTGGGATATAGACTCATGCTGTATATAGAGTTCATGAACTCTGTAATTACATTTCGTTGGTGTGGATTTAGTAAATCAATATTGAAATCTCCACAAATTGCTACCATTTTTTTTACTAGTAATATTGTTGTACAGCTCGACTAATTTATCTCTGAATGTCTCAATGCAAGTTCCCGGCGTTCTATATATACAACTTATAATTAGATTTTTTGTTTTATCTTGGTCAATCTCGACAGTAACACATTCTAAGATCCCTGGTAGTGCAAAGGACATTCCATTTACAAGCTTACACCTATACAGGTCATCAATATACAGTGCAACACCACCACCCTTTTTTTGGGATCTGTTAATATGAAACATCTGATATCCCTCTATTGCCATCAGGGGAGCCTGCTCTTCATTAAGCCAGGTTTCAGAGACTGCAATAGCTGTAAATTTTCTGTCTAGCTGTTTTTAATAGTCCTGAATCTGTGGAAAGTTTTTGTTAAGACTTCTGCTGTTGAGGTGTATTATTGATAGTTTAGCATCTAGTTGCACTTGACTTTTGAATTGCTTTTCAGTGTAATATTCACAATGGTTATGAATATTATTGAAAAAGTGGTTATCAGCATCAATATCATTCTCCATCTCTTGTAGTTTATGTTCAGCATAATGGCATATTTTCAGAGTTTGAGTATCCTCACTCTGTGTCAAATGACTTCCTCCAACTGGGGATAATTGATGTCTACTCAAGTCAGTCATAAATTTTTGTTTGTTTTGCTTATTTTTTTTAAAGTACTTTGGCATGGTATATCAAAAGAACTATTCTTACCGTGTGTGTGAATATGGATTATCATTGACTCTTAATTTTCTCTACTTGCTCAAACTAAGCATAACGTGCATCACACACGGAGAGCTGCTCCGACAAAAGTCCAGCGGGGTAATGCTGCTTTACTCTGCATTATTTTACTGCTCTGTGGAGACGTTCACCTGAACCCCGGAACGGTGGACGCCCAGCAGCCGCAGCAGGTGACTACAGCAGCAGCAGCAGCAGCACCGGTGACCTGTATCCGAAACGATTCCATCACAATGTTTCAAGGTAACACACGCCATGTGTCTAAGACGACAGACAACAACAGCTGCTGTAACCAATTAAACTCGTTACAGATGACCGTTGCCTTCAAACAACACAAAACCAAACTTTTTCAAACTATCAATCATGCATCTGCACTGTGGAACCCGCAAACAAAGCCAAAGGGAATATTTGGAGGACATTTAAACATACGCAGCGTCATTTCAAAAACAGAACAACTGGAACATTTACTCACGGACTCAAATCTGGATTACCTGTGTCTCACAGAAACTTGGATGAACACCATGACTCCTCTATCTGTGTTTACAATCCCCGGATACAATGTTTACACACGAGACCGAGGGAAAGGAAAAGAGGGCCGGGTTTTGATTTACGTTAAAGACAGCATTGACAGTTACCAGATAGACACCTGCGATCAAACTCTGTAATGTGTCGGGGTCACAATAAGGCTATTTCCCCAAATGTCATTCATTGTACTCGCTGTGTATCGCCCACCAAATGCAACTAATGACTTTTACTCTGGTTTGGCTGAAATCTTAAAGAAATATGAAAGAAAGGAAATATTGCTAATGGGTGATTTTAATACAAACTGGCTTGATAAAACACGAAGGAAAAAGCTGAAAGATATTACCAATTCTACACAAATGACACAATTAATAAATAAACCTACAAGACTGACTAAAAATTCACAAACTTTGATTGACCTAATTTTTAGTAATAAGCCGGATAGGGTAACCAAAACATATAATTTGATAACACGTTTGTCAGACCATAATCTTACTTTAGTAGCCAGAAAATTAAACAAACTAAGGTATAAGGTATCAACAGCAAATTAAAAAATCATCTAAAATTTCTTACATTCCAAAGAAAAATCAAATCTTCCTTGAGAATGACTTAAGCAAAATAAACACAGAGTTTCAAAATGATAAAACCTGTGACCAGTCATGCAGAAATATTACAACAGCTATAACAGATATTATTGCAAAATATACATAACTGAAACAAAGAAAGTCCAATAAAAAGAGGCTGCCATGGTTTAACACCTTTCTTTGGGGCCTCATGAAACAAAGAGACATGGCCCTCAAAAAATGTCTTAAGTCAGGGCTAACCCCTGATCATTACACTTATAGAAGCTTGAGAAATAAAGTCACTATACAACTTCAAAAAGCAAAGGCTAACTTTTTTCTCAATATAATAAAGGATGCAAAAGGCAACAATAAACTTATTTGGAGAAGCATGGATAAACTATTGGGAAAAGAAAAACCAAGATGTGATGACTTAAAGCTAAAAATAAATTCTGTTATCCAAAATAACAACACTGAGCTGGCAAAACATTTTAATGATTATTTTATAAACTCTGTGTCACAATTGGCAAAGAGTTTTTCTAAGCCAAACTGCACTCATGAATTCCACTGTGATGCTCATTCTTTTAAATTGAGTAATGTAGATGAAGGGAATATCTCTAAAATCATATCCAATCTTAACAATAGTAAAGCTAAAGACATATTTGGAATGGATACAGCTTTTCTGAAAGAACACAAAGAAATTTTAACACCAGTATTAACAAAAATTATAAATCAATCCATAAATGAAAGTACCTTTCCCACAATTTTGAAAACAGCCATTGTACGGCCAGTGTACAAATCAGGTGATAAGCTCCAGGTCGCAAATTACAGACCCATCAGCGTACTCCCACCCATTTCCAAAGGCTTGGAGAAAGCTGTAGCACAACAGCTGGTGGACCACCTTGACTCCATGGCAGCACTTAACCCCTTTCAGTTTGGTTTTAGGAAAGGATATTCCACTGAAACAGCATGCTGCTATCTATTAGAAAACATCAAATCCAGCTTGGATGGGGGAGGGTAGTGGGGGCTGTTTTTCTTGACCTGCGAAAGGCTTTTGATACAGTTAACCATGAGTTACTTTTAAACAAATTATCACAATTCTCCCTTCATAAAAATATACAAAATTGGATAAGGTCATACCTCAGTGACAGACAGCAGTGTGTAATTGTAAATAATGTTACATCTCCTTTAAAAGCATGCAGTATGGGTGTACCGCAGGGCTCTATTTTAGGGCCTTTGCTGTTTACATTATATATTAATGATCTCCCGTCTGTGTGTAATGCAAATATAATTATGTATGCTGACGACACTGTGATATATACTCATGGTAAAACGACTGAAGAGGTGACTGAAAAATTAACACAGGCAATGGAGAAAGTCTCACATTGGTTGAGGAATTCTTGTTTAACCTTAAACATTGATAAAACTGTGTCTATGTTTTTTGCAAATCACTACAAATCCAAAAATTCTTGTCATATCTTGATAGAAGGACAAAAAATTAAGAATGTGACTGAATTTAAATATTTAGGTGTTACACTTGACTCAAATTTAAGCTTTAAAAAACACATTAAAAAGATGACAAACACGGTCAAATTTAATTGTGCTAATTTCAAACATATCAGAAATTCACTGTCTACTGAAGCATCAAGTATGTATCTAAATGCTATGATAATTCCACATTTTCTTTACTGTATGACAAGTTGGTCATAGGCGTGTAAATTTGCCCTGAGGCCTCTGGAATCATTATACAAGTATTCTATCAAGATTCATGACAAGAAAAGACGAATGTTCCATCACTGCCCAATCCTGTCCAAATATAACCTGTTGAGCTTTGAAAATTTAATTATGTATACAAATGTGTGTCTTTTGTTTTAAGATAATCCATAACTCTGCTGCTCCTCCCTTAAAAAAGTTTGTTTCATTAAGTTCTGTAAATACATCTCGGACAACTCGATCAACAGCACGCGGTGAGTGCAGGATTTCTAAGCACAAGACAACATTAGCAAATTCAACATTTTCATGTGTGGCCATGCAACAGTGGAACATGTTACCAACGGAGTTACTTGCAGTAACAGACTATCACACATTTTCACGCTTGGTAAAAAAACATTTAATCTCTAAGCAAACCTCTGTCCATAATGTGCTGTGATGTAAAGATGTTAGAGTGTGTGATGTTGACAGTGGGACCAATAAGAGTCAGTGGTTTGATGTGAAAAATTGTTTATATGGATGGAGTTATAAAAATGTATTATTGTATGTTTTAGTTCTTATCAATGTTTTGGGTTCTTATCAATGATATTAATGTTTTTTAGTTTTTAGCAATGCTTGGTTCTAGTTTTTTAATCAATGTTTGGTTTTAGTTTTTTATCAATGCTTACTTGTAGTTTTAGCAAATGTCTGCTTTTTGATGCTAACACCAGCCTGCCCAGGGACTACAGGTGGAAATTAGCACTTGTGCTATAACCTGGTACAATGCATCTTTCCTCTTTAAGGTCAATGTATATTGTGCATGTCCCTGCATAAATAAATAAAGAAAAGAAAGAAAGCTGCAGTAACCAAGGATTCTACACTCACAGCTCCTGCTCGTTCCAGGACGTCTGACAATCAACAATCTCAAAAACATAAAATAACACTATCTAAGCACAAGAGAAAACAGGATCTACCTTGGCTAAAAATGGATTTGATCTCCAAAAGGGCTGGAGCATGCCTCTGTCACAGCAAACATTTGGACTGTGGATAATGGACATTTTCTTTGGGTCACTGCACATTGGATTAAATCCAGAATATTAAAGGTAAGGAACTGACAGCTTTATGCAGTGTTGCTAACTCACTCTTTTTCCCTCTCTTATTCCACAAATCCTATTTCTCACTCCAAAATGAGGAAATTACTGGCAATTCTGTGTTGATCTTCTTCAGATTTTTGCCACATTAAGAGCTCTCAAGGCAGGATAAAGCAGACTGAACATGTTCTAAAAGCTGTGTCTGAAACAGTCTGTTTTCATCCTGACATTAATAAGCCCATAATGTAATCCATTAAATAAATTATCTTGCTATGTGTGCAAGATGATGTAAGAATGCATTTAAAAGTAACGTGAATGCTACTTTTCCAAGTAACTGGTTACTTTAATCATGCAGTAATTGGTTAAGTAATTCATTTACTTTTGAAATGAAGTAACTAGTAACTGTAATGAGTTACTATTTTTTAGTAACTTGCCCCACAGATGCACCACATTCGCTCAATCTGTGCTATCAGTGAGGGGTACCAAGATCTGGAATAATATACCACCACCATAATAAATGCATTGTAAAATTGACTTTTAAACAACCAAAACTGTGCCATAACTAGTGGTTGCTCTGGGGCATGGGCATATATATATATATATATATATATATATATATATATATATATATATATATATATATATATATATATATATATATATACAGTATATATATATATATATATATATATATATATATATATATATATATATATATATATATATATATATATATATATATATGTGCCCGTGCGTCACACACATATGCCCCACCTCTTGTTTGTTGCTGTGAGTTGCTTGGGTGCATGTGTGTGTGTACACATACACAGCACTTCACTCATGTAGCATTTGAATGGTTTTTTTTGTAGCACCTTAATTCTGCACTTTAGCATATCCACTTTGTACAGTTTCATTGCATTTATTCTGCTCATGTATGATTGTTTGTTTGTGTGTTTTTGTGACCCGCCGGGGGACTACAGATGCAAATTAGCAGTATTGCTAAACCGGGCATACTTACATTTGTAGTATTGTTCATTACTATGTAATGTCCCTTTCAAATAAACATTAAACAGACACCAGCCAATATATTGGTGCATTCCTAGTTGTCACAATTACATAATGTCCAAGTATGTTAGGAGTGATTGCTGAAAATGTATACAGTTTGGTGGACTGACACAAGTCAGTTATCCATGCTTCTCTCCAAAGACGGAAGATGGCGACGAGACCAGAGGTGCTTTGAGGAGCTCTGAGACCTGAACTGAGACTTGCTGGTAAAACTGCTCTAAAGTCTTCTGTTGGACACCAGCAAATGTGAGGATTATTTGTGAGACAACTAAGCTGACCGGAGAAGGTTCTGATTCCGTTTCTGGTCACAAAGTGGATTAAAAGGACGGTGAAACAAGCTGGCACAAGATGGTGGAATCCACGCGTCCTGGTTGGAATGGCTCTGTGGAGGCCCCTGAGGTAAAACGGTCTTGTTTAAAACCTGAAGTATATAAAACTACTGAGGGGAAAATAATTGTTGAGGATGAGCTGCTAAATTTCCTTGCAGTGAAAATTAAGACTCTGAGTCAGGATGAGATCGTCCTATTGGCCTCAAATACTTTTGACTCTGAGTGGATTGAGGCCTCGAAAAAAGTCCTGTTTGAGGTCTGCCCCACTACACAAAGGTGTGTTATACACAAGGGGGCCCAGAAAGATGCAAATAATTTAAAGAGTTGCCTTAAGGTGATGAATGAATGTGGTGAAAAACTACCTAGATTCGTCTCTCACTACCTGGATGATTTGCCGCTGGTTACATTTTCCAGTCTGGACTGCTCAAGCCTACTGAGGAGAATGGAGCAGTTACGTGCAGAGGTTTGTGCCATGAAACAAACCATGCTATTACAGACTAGCTCCAGTGAAGATCTACGCACGATAACCTCGGATATTGCCCGTCGTGTAAGTGGCCTGGAGCAGTCTGCCGCACGAGCCGTGGATAAGGAGGCGCCCGCCCTGGGAGGGCCTGCCAGCCCCGCTGATGTTGAAGCGGAGGAGGGGGCCTGCCCGATGATCGACTCAAGACCTGGAGACACATGGGAATCTCACTTGACCGCTGGAGAGAAGGCTTTGGATGTGAATTCGGAGCCGGTGGATCAGCCTATAACCGGAGAAAATTCTGGAACAGTAGCCTCTAAACCAGGATCTCCAACATGGAGTCAAGTAGTGAAAAAGGGACGAAGACGATCTGAGCGCGCTGCGGATAAACCCAAGCCATCCTCTGCTTCAATCAGCCGCAGGAATAAAGCCAGCAACGCGGCCCCTGTTGTGGGTACGGGCTCTGGTAATATTAAAACAGTTCGGACTAAGACGGTGAGTGTGTTTGCTACCCGTTTTCATCGTGATTTGGAAGCTGACACTTTATCTGCATATCTTAAAGATAAGCTTGGACGAGAAGTTTTATGTCAGAAAATCATCACTGGGAACGGCAGGGTTAGCTCGTTTAAAGTAACGGCGGAATGCTCTGAGGTGGGGGACATGTACCAGCCAGAGCTCTGGCCAGAGGGCGCATTGGTGCGGCGATATTATGAGCCCCGGGGGGCTGGGAGGGCTGGAGCTAGTGGAGTGGCTGCTGTGGAGAATATGCGGGCACCCACGCATGATGGTGATCTTTCTTAACTCTTCCTCCTTTTTTGATGGGTATTAAGGTCATGTCTTACAACTGTCGTGGCCTTAAATTGGGGCAAAGTGCTGGGGAGAAAGCTCGCCGGTTAGTTATTGACAATTTATTGAACAATTGTGATATTTTGTGCCTTCAGGAGACGTTTCTTTCAGAACAAGACTTGGAACGTTTGAACTGTCTTAACCCTGATTTCCATGGTGCTGGGGAGTCTACAACTGACCTCAGCAAGGGGATTATCAGGGGGAGGATACCTGGAGGGGTGGCTATCCTCTGGAGAAAGAAGCTGGACTCCTTGATAAAAGTGGTCCGACTTGGTGTAGATTGGTGTATTGGTGTGCAGTTTAATTGTAATGATAAGGAATTCCTTATTATTAATGTATATACGCCATTTGAGTGTCAACAGAATGAGGATGAATATTTAAATAAGCTTGCCTTTATTAATTCTTATATGCAAGACTATAATAATACTTGTATTTTTATTATGGGGGACTTGAATGCAGACATATCTGACACTGACTCCTTATTTGCAAAACATATGTATCATTTTTGTTATGAGAACAACTTAATCTTGTCAAGTAAGGTACTAATGCCTCCTGATAGCTATACCTATATAAGTGAGGCTTGGCACACTACGTCCTGGCTAGATCATTGCATCAGCACTGGTGATGCACATGCTTCTTTGGGTGGCATGAGTATTTATTATGGGTTAGCAATGTCTGATCATATACCGTTTGAGATGATAATTAATGTTGACTGTCTACCTGCACTTTGTCAAAATGTCAGTCAGGATGAGGTGGGAAAATTAGACTGGGACACTCTTTCTGAGGAAGAAATTGTAGAATATTGTGTTCATACAGATAAATCCTTGAGTAAAATATGTCTTCCTAGAGATGCTGTAATGTGCAGCGATGTGAACTGTAGCATTGTTGAGCATAAGAAAGACCTTTGTAGTTTGTACAATGCTATAGTTAACTCCCTGTATAAGGACAGCAAGCCTTATTATAAGAAAATACGTAAAACACATAAGGTTAGACCTGGCTGGAATGAGGCCGTAGCTGTGCCTTATTCTGAAGCTCGGGAAGCATATAAAGCATGGGTGGTGGCTGGGAGACCCAGACAAGGGCCAGAATTTGAGATGAAGAAATGTACAAATGCAAAGTTTAAGTATGCTATTCGTCATATCTCTAAAAATGAGCAGCTAATGAGAAGTAATTCCCTGGCCAAGAAATTGTTAGATAAGAATGTCACAGATTTTTGGAAGGAGCTTAGGGAAAGTAGAAAGGGACGATTCGCTCCTGATTGACACTCATGCAGTGATCAAAGCCATTAGAGAGCTATCAGATAACAAAGCGAGTGGTTTAGACTGTATTTCTGCTGAGCATCTTAAATATGCTAGCTCAAGAATTGCTCCTCTTCTTGCAATCTGTTTCACCAGCTTCATGACTCATGGGATGTTACCAGAATCTTTATTGTCTGTTGTGTTGGTACCAGTCATTAAAGATAAAGCTGGCAAGCTGTGTAGCCTGGATAATTACAGGCCCATAGCTATAGCCAATATAATATCTAAAGTACTGGAAAAAATCATGTTTGAAAAATTAAATGTATTCATCAAATCTACTGATCATCAATTTGGATTCAAACCCCATCATGGAACAGATCTGTGCATATATGCCTTAAAAGAAATTATAAATAAGTACAGAAATCAAAATTCTTCAGTTTTTTCTGTGCTTTATTGACGCCTCCAAGGCGTTTGATCGTGTTAATCACAGGATACTGTTTAGGAAAATGATTGACAGGGGGGTTCCCAAGTACTTAGTACGTATCCTGATATACTGGTATGCACATCAGAAGATGCTGGTGAAATGGGGGAAGAGTCATTCATCACCATTTGGTGTGAGCAGTGGTGTTAGACAGGGCAGTATACTGTCCCCTATTCTATTTAATCTTTACATGGATGAGTTGTCAAAGCAACTGAATGCCTGTAAAACTGGGTGTATAATAGGGAACTAGAAAAGCACTCGGAGAGCGCAGACCTCCGCCAAGCGGCACAGTTCCCCCCATACAGTGTTTGTGTGTACGTTTTCAGATTCCCTGAGCATGAAAAGATATGACTAGCAATTGGATTCACAATGATTATTTGTTTATTTGACATGGACAGTGCAATAAACAGACAATTAATGAATGACAATCAATGTGATAGTGATAGGATTAGTGGTTCAGTAGTGTAAAACGGGGCTATAAGGGACGGCGGGTTAATAAGGGACACTTTTCTGGGAAATGTTTTAAATGTAATTCTGCTTTTTTTATTTTGAGCAGGACGCTGAGTTGTGTTGTTATTGTCAAATATCCATGAATCCTTCATCAAATCTAGGCGGAAGCAAAATTAAAAAAGCAGAATTACATTTAGAAAAGTGTCCCATATTACCCCGCCGTCCCTTATAGCCCCGTTTTACGGTTGTAAAAGCATTGCCTCCTTGGGGGAGGTAATAAACTGAAGTGTTGGTGTGTCCATCTCCTCCACAGACGGATGCAGATTGGTTAGACAGGTTGCCGTGGGTTTTATATTATATTGGGGTTGCGCTCCGCGGCAAAACAGAACTTAGAATCTTCCCCGGCAGAGAGGTCGTTTTTACGCAGCGCCTATAGCTGGGCGGGGAATTTGTGGCAAATAATCGGGTGGCGGACAGGTGGCCGTGTCAGGTTTTGCAGCGTAGCGCAAAAACAGGCACGCTGGCGGGCCCAGGCCAGCAGTGTTTTCCGCGTGCTTTTGTGCCTAAAACGCTGAAGAACGCAGAGTTTGTGTTGGTCAGACACGACGACCAGCGCAATGTGCGCAGCGCCTAATTTGTGCGCAGCGCCTTATTTCATTTTCTGCCGGTCATTTTCGCTTTCTCTCCCACATCCAGAAACTCTCACATTTATCTTATGATTTATTCCACCTCAAGTTTGGTCACATAACGCCGCCAAACTGGCGCTATTGTTCTTTCTGTCACGTGCAGCTCGTCAATAGCAAACAAACAGTGTACATGCTCCAGGCCATCTTCTGCTGTCACAGAAGGTAAATATTTCCCTTCAGAAGCTAAATAATCTCTTTTTAGAATCCTAGTTGGCAAAATTTGGAGCAAATGCTTCCTCCGTGTGGATATGTATGGATATGTTGTGATGGAGCCCTTGTCGCGCGATTGTTTATACACGCTTCTTCGGAGTCCCGGAAGTGATGTTTCGAGGCGGTTCGGTTGAGTAAAATCAGTTCTCCAGTGAAGAGCAGTAAGCTATACGTGTGTGCTATCTTGTGATGTGAAATGCTTGGTACAACTGTTTTGTTTTCTGTGCTTTTTGGACACATCATGTGACAGGCGCCAACCTGCACCTGGGACAGCAGGTGACACAGATGTTTTATGACAGCCAGACAATAAAAGAGTAAATACAAAACGTGCCATTTGTTTTCACTTCTGAGTTTTAGGCATTAAGTTTATGTGTGAAAACCGGTGACAAATCAGCCCAACCATATTTAGAGACAGTCTGCAGTGTCACATGATTATGGCAGCCTATCATACTGTATGTCAGAGCCGAAGACTCATTGTGCACTGCACAGCCAAACACTCCTGTGCAGAGTGAGCTCAGCAGTGTCAGAGGCGGCAGAAGTATTACTTCTGAAATGTTTCACTGTTCATCCAAATTCTGTGGTGATACCAAGCTGTCATGAACCTCCTCGTGTGCTTTTACGCAGCACACGGAGGAGGAGAAGGAAGAATGGGATTTATGCGCAGGTTATACCACACACACATTTATTAGACAAAAAGATAAACAGTTCCCAAAAATAAAGACATACAAAAAGGTGATTGTGTACACAAAAGGGCTCAAGCGGCAAGCATGCAGCAGGCAGACCACTGTGTACCGTGGCCACAAACAAGTTATACAAATAATGATTAAACTTGAGTAAACTTGGAGTAGGCTACTCTTGGAGGCTCGACTGACTGGAGAGAAAACTGGGCTAGGAGCCAAAGCATAGCAGACAACTGCACAGGGAAATGCAAGAAGAATTACTCACAGTACAGGAGCAGTCCGATTGTCCAAGTCACCAGTGAGCACACACAATCCCTCGTAGACACAGACCGTCATACAGCGATTAACGACCGTATGATAGCACAATGGTCCAGCAGTGCTTGACTGGCAAAGGCCGCCTCAGTACAAAAACTGCTGGCACCACAAATTGGGCACACCTGGGCGAGGCGCGGAAAGACAATTACCAGGGAGGAATCAGCTGGCTGTCAAGAGAGGGGGCGTGGTTGGACCGGCGAATGTTAGACAACACCCACACAAATGTGGGTCAAAGAGGCTGCCTAACAGCCGCCGGCCAGAGCGGTGACTACAGGCACAGAAAAGAATCAGAACACAGCCATAAGCACAACAAGAACTCAAAAGATAACACAATACATAAATCACCCGATGCCCGAGCCACAGAGAATGGTCAGAACCAAGCCTACAGGAAACACCGGCTCAGTTCATGACACCAAGCAGCATAAAATTTGAAAAATAAACAAAATAAGCACTATTTAAGTTTGTAAAATAACAGTGTAAAAATAAATAAATAAATAAAAAATAAAAAAGCGTTGCATTGTGAAAAAAATTACACATATACTGTATGCTGCTTGGTATTTCCACAGAATTTGGATGAATGATGAAACATTTCAGAAGTAAAAAAATACTTGAATCCAGTTGAGAATCTACACCAAATTAAGAGACTGAATTAATTTTGTGTTCATTTTAAATCTTAATTATTTTTATTATAATTGAAAAAAAAATATTTTTATTTACTTTGCTCATTGTTCTATTTTATTATCATTTTATAAGTATTTCTTTCAAGTGTTTATGTTCATGAGTTTTAGTTATATTTCATATTGCCCTTGCAATAAAGTTGTTAATGAAACTGCAATAATGTGATTTTGTGATTTTTTGATTTTCAAAAAGTATTGATATCGGTATCGGTATCGAAGAAAAAATTCCATAAATTAATGGTATCGCATCGAAAGGAAAAATGCTAGTATCGCCCATCCCTATAATTTACCCACGGAATCCTGCCATGGATGTGCTAACAAGGCTAGCAAGCTAACAAAGGAAACACCTATCATCTTGTAAAGTTTTGGAGACAGGAACAACTTTTTCAGGCAAGCCCCCTGTCAGATAATGTAAACCTAAAGCATGACGCTATTTTGGGGATTTCCATGGTAGGTCGAACACTGCTGCAGAAGTTATAAAGGCAACTTCGCCTGTCTGCATCTCACTCAGATGGTGAATTTGTGTGTATTCGTGTGTTTACATTTAGTTATTGTCATGAGACTCATTGTTGTGCTCTGACCTAGTTTCCTCCTGACAGCTCGGGCACGCCCCCTCCTCCTGTCAAACTCCGTCAGCTGCACTGTCTGGTGTTCACACACATACACACACCCACGCACTTGCACACACCTGGTGTTAATCAGTTCGGCCTGCGCACTCGCACACCAGCAATCTCTTTCCTCATTAGCTTCTGGAGTATTTGTTGAGTGCTTCAGAGGAAAGAGATTGTTGGGGCATTCACCTCCATACGCGGCAGTTTGTTTCCCCGCTTATGGTTTCACTCCCTGCGTTATTCTCCAATCCATCTCTGCTACCTGTTTCATTGGTTGGTGCTCGGCTGGCACTGCTTCTCCATTTCATCCACCAGACTGCATGTTGCGCCCCGGATCAGTCCCAGCCTTGTAAGTCTTTCTTCGCCTTTCCTTCTGAGCATTACGGCTCTGTAGCACTAGGCTGCTCGCTGTTATGGTTCGAGTGCCGACCTCGTCCGCGCTCGAGCCATGCACTATTTTCATCCATCTGACGGCTGTGTGCCCCTTTTGGCCCTCTGAGCTTTTATTATGACAGCGCTCGGAGGGGCTTCCGGCTGTTAGAGCTGTCAGCTGAGCCACATTTCATCTCATCAGCTGCTCCCTACTTAAAAGGGCAGCTGGGAATGAAAGATGCGGCAATCTCATCAAAAACTTCCCCTTGTTTGACATTAGCGAGCATCCCTCTGTTCGGACGTTGACCATTATTCTTCTGTGATCGTAAGTGTGCCTCTTTATGTATCCGTTATTCCCTGTCATTGACTGCACTTCGTTGTAGCGTGTTTTAGCCCCCCGTGGCTTGTTATTTTGTTCCTTTGCTGTTCCTTTAAAAAAACTGTGCAAACTCACCGGTGATTTGTGGCGTCTTATGATGGCTCGTGAGGGCCATCCATGACAGTAGACTACCGCCAGACTGAGATGCCTGTCGCCGTGAGTTTTGCCTAATTGGACTTGTTCTTCCCTGCCTGGGTGCCCGTGCGCTGGGAGGTTATGTCTTCATTCAGGGGCCGCGCTTGGAGCCTGGGCTACGAGCTGGCGGAGGCCCTGGACTACGTAGATGGAACCCTCGCCACCGCTATCCTCTATGACTCTCCTAGCGATGTACGCCGGCACCTGGACCTCGCTGAGGACATCCTTAATCGCCTTCCTCGCTACTCCGACCACCTTGAAGTTGTTGCAAGGAAGGCAAACATCACCGCACAGCGGGAGGTACTCCTTGGGCTGGAGGGAAACTCCAGCAGAAAGCCGAAGAGGAGGCATCCTCACTCCTCGCTTCGGAATCCCCTTCCTGTCCCCGCTCCAGGCCAGGAGTTCGCACCGCCCGGGGGTGATCCCCGAGAGAGAGGAATGTCAGTCGGTATTCCTCCGGAGAAGCTACGACAATCAGCTGTTTCCATCTGGGACCGAGTGGCGGCAGCTCGCTCCGCTGTTCACCCCATGCAAGTTATAAAGCATGTGACGGTGGCAATCAGGCTGGTGGAGAGGAATCCGGCGTTAAATGACTATCCAGAGTTCGCCGACCTGCTCGCTTCTGTTTCCGCACAGGAGCGGCGTTTCCTGGACCTCTCCCTCGCCTCGCCCTCTGCCGGTAATCATTGTCACACAGCTAACAAAAGAACTCAGCGAGAACCCCGTCTGGATCCTGTTCTGGGTCGTCGCCAAGACTCAACCTCTCTGACAGCTGCCCCTCCTACGTCTCGTCAGGAGAGAATTCCCACAGCCTCTCCCCCCGGGCCATCTATCCCTGCTGTCCCGTCTGCTCATCGTGCCCGGATTGTTCTCGGCTGTCGTCCCCTCCTCCTCAACGTCTTCTCCGGCTGCTGTGAGTGTTTTGAGTCCTGCTCCGGCGAAGCCCGTTATTGGACCATCGCGAGCGGCTCCTCCTCGTCCTCCCAGGGGGCCCTCCGTCACCATCCAGTGGGGAAAGGGAGGAACAACGTCCGCTACAGCAGGCACCAACCATCCTCCGTGAAACAGGCAAGTGCAAGTTCATATTTCTCCCCGTAGTTGTGATTTGCCTTGACTGACTCCTGGGTGTGGAGTTCAGGGTTCGCAGTCCCCCGAGCTCCCACCACCTGCTGTAGCTTCAGTCATTAAACCTGCTGCCTCTGTGTCTCCCTCCGCTGAGCGGTCCACGGCGCCAGGCCTACATCGCCGGACGAGGAGGGGGCCTGCGGTTCTGGAGAGCCTGGTTCCAGCCCCGCAGCCATGCCATGGGCAGAGGAGGAGACCGGACTGCAGTGTGGGGGCTGCGCCGATGACAAAGCATCCCCGGGTCTCCACAGATGAGCGGTCCGATCCAGCGGGTCGAGGATCCCCTGCCACCACACCGTGCGGGTCGTCGGTGTGGATGTTAGCGCCGGAGGGTCCTCAGGCTGCGGAGACCATCATGCCGGCTGCGGAGCCCGCCGTAGCTGAGTGGGAGCCAGACGACGACCTTCTTCGGCCTGAACCCGGATCATCGAAGTCCTAGACGGCGACAGAAATCGAGTGCAGGCAAGTGCTCTACCTTGTTTTCCTTCTTTCCATTTTAGAGCATTTTTGCCTGTCTCTTGGGGAGACGAGCCAGGGGCAGCCGTCCGCTGCACCCGGGCTCGTCTCACTGGGCTCTGCCGCTACTGGTGATTCTGATCCTGGTTCTTTTCCTTCTCCTGAGCCTTCTCCCAGGGTCACCAGTACGGAGCCAATCCTGGTCGCTGTACTGGAGGTTCCGGGTTCGGGGTTGGAGGTTGTTACTGGTGCTGCGCCGACCCAGTCGGGGTCCATCGCGGGTGCAGCCGAGACCCATTTGGGGTCCGTCGTGGGTGAGCACCGGTGTGGTTCAAGGTCGGTGAAGGAGCTGCAGACCTTCTGCCGCCTGACACTGGACTGGCTCATTGTCATCATCATCCCATTCATCATCATCATCATCATCACCATCCCAGCTCATCGCCACCGGGGGCCGTTGGGGTTCTCTACGTTCGTCTCGGCTCTCCCTCGTCTTTCCCCTCTCCAGGGAGGCCGTCTTCAATTTTTTTCCTCGCGGTCCTGGTGGCTGAGTAATGCGGGTCGGCCACCTGATGAGCTTTTTCGCCGGTTCGGTGTTCTGGGTCGGCCACCCGACGTACTGTGCTTCCTGCTGGGAGACCTGGTTCGGCCGCCGGAGGTTCCGTCTCTCCGGGCCTGGGACTGGGGTAGGCCGCCCGAACGTTCCCTTTTCCCCTCATTGACCGTTTAGACATTGGACGCAGGGAGACCCCCAGATCGGTTCCGGTCTCATTGAACTCTGCCTGCCGTCATCCCCGTGTGTCTCTTATTTTCATTAAATATTAAGGTCACTCGGGTGAATTGTCTTTTGCTCTATGTTCTGTGTATTCACCGCTGTTTAGCGTGCCTTTTTTTCCTTCCCCTCTCCTGTCTGAGGGATGATGTATATCTGTCTCTTTATGTCGTATAGGCCTGTGTGTTCAGTTTTAGGTCTCTGACTATTATTTGCATTTGTTGCCCTGGTCAATGTCTCATCTGTGCATTATGGAGTGTTGTGTTTTTCCTTTTAACCATACTCTGTAATTGCTTCATTTGTTCCCTGTATCTGTCATGGTTTTTTTTCCTCTCTTTCTGGTTCTCGCCCTCGAGGCCTTTTCCCCCAACCGCCCACCCTGGGGGGGATGGGGGGGCTTGGGTGTCATATGGTGCTCGTAGTTCGCCGCCCCGGGGGGGAGGTACTGTTATGGTTCGAGCGCCGATCTCGTCCGCACTCGAGCCATGCACTATTTTCGTCCATCTGACGGCTGTGTCCCCCTTTTGGCCCTCCGAGCTTTTATTGTGACAGCGCTCAGAGGGGCTTCCGGCTGTCAGAACTGTCAGCTGAGCCGTATTTCATCTCATCAGCTGCTCCCTACTTAAGAGGGCAGCTGGGAACGAAAGATGCATCAGTCTCGCCAAAAACTTCCCCTTGTTTGACGTTAGCGAGCATCCCTCTGTTCGGACGTTGACCATTATTCTTCTGTGATCGTAAGTGTGCCTCTTTATGTATCCGTTATTCCCTGTCATTTACTGTACTTCGTTGTAGCGTGTTTTAGCCCCCCGTGGCTTGTTATTTTGTTCCTTTGCTGTTCCTTTAACAAAACTGTGCAAACTCACCTGTGATTTGTGGCGTCTTATGATGGCTCGTGAGGGCCATCCATGACACTCGCCTTTTCGTTTCCCGTGCTTTACGCAGCTCTGTAGCTCGAGGCTCCATTTTAGACCGGGCTGTTGTGCACTCGGCTGACGCCCTGTAAGTTTGGTGGCCAAATCCAATCATTGCATCCCTCTGTATATTGTGTGGTAACTGAACTGCATCTGTGATTATTGGACTTGTTATTTTTTGGTGAACTGAAATAAACCTGACACTCTCTACTCCTGCAATTGGGTTTTATTCTCTCTCTTGTGCGCCGTGTTATGGCGCACGGAGGTTTGTGACAGTTATAATGTAATTATGCTGCGTGAAAAATTTGCCCGTTCGCGTTTGGTGTGAAGGCACCTTTAGGCTGACCAAAGAAGAAATCCGTTAGAGAGACAGCGTAAATGTTAAGAGTGGCCAAAACAACCATACATTCTGAGAACAAAAAGGGCACGCTGGTGAGCTCGGGAACTCAAAAAGGCCTGGATGTCCACAGAACACAACAGTTGTGAATGACCGCGGGATCCTTTCCATGATGAAGAAAAAACTCTTCACAGAATCCACCCAAGTGAACAACTCTCTCCAGGAAGTAGGTGTATCAGTATCACAAAGAGAAAAATTGATGAGCACAAATACAGACAGTTCACCACAAGGTGCCAACCATTAATCAGCCTCAAAAATAGAAAGGCCAGGTTAGACTTTGCCAAAAAAATTACTTTTGAGCCCTTGAAATGAGGACACTTTGTATAAAACTGGTTGCAATTCCTAAACTGTAACTCCAATTTGAATATGAATACCCTCAATTTAAAGCTAAGGCCATATTGATTACAAACTGTAATTGTATCTTGAACATGTTTTGGTAAACAATAACTGTATGCAGGGTAAGGTTTAATTAGAAGTTATATTTTAGTATTGAGTGTATTATTCAATCTAATCTCTATTTTGAATGAATGAACAGTAGTCATGTTATGGTATGGATTGCACCATCCTCTCTTTAGATTCTACTGCTGCCAACCTGAAATCATAAATGTTAGAAAGACAAATGCTTTTAAAAAAGACAAGCACACTTTAAATGCAGCTAATATGGAACAAGTCAGGCATGAAAAGCAGTAAAGTGAAAAGGTAAAATCGAGACCTCCAACAAAAAGCCTGGAGAAGTGAGTTGAGGCATACAGTGTATCTGTGCCGCTCCCTGCTTTCACAGGTCAGTGATGGATGGAAGTCAGCAGGTTGTTGCAGCTCAGGCCGATTCATCCCTGAATGTTGTGACATCTGTTTCTAATGGCATCTGTATTCCATGAGAACCAAACTTAACACTGTATGACAGAAGAATATGTCTGTGCTGTGCCTGTATGACTCTTTCTTCAGGCTCAACTCCACTGCAGCCGTTTTTTTTTCTTTTATCAGATACTCCAATATTCTAGCTCTCCTATGTGCCTAATGTTCAATAGAGGGCTCCTTAATAGTAGAAGAATTGAATATGAAAGTGAGTCTATTTGAACAGACTGGTGCCCAGCCCACATTTAGCTCCTGTGATTGCATTTCATTTGCTCAATTTGATGTGTAGTGCGAAACAACTAGATATACACCACTACTGCAACTGTGTGGGAGAGAAAGGGAAACATGAGTGTATAGCAGCTTCAGGGTGTTACTTTCCTTTCAACACTGGTCAAGGTCCTGGCTGGCATCCTCTTGAATCAGATTCATCAGAGGTTGCTTGAGAGCCAATGTCCCGAAAAGTCTGGTTTCACACTGAAGCGATTAACCATCAACCATATCCTAACGCTATGGGCCCTCACCCACTACATGAGTCACTTCAATCAGGGCCTGCTTGTGGTCTACATCAATTTCTGCAAGGTTTTCAACTCTGTGAGTCAGCCTATATCCTGCTATACCCTGCTTTTAACCCTTGGCAGACTCCCACCAAAGCTGATATTTGCACTCACTTTGGGACTGAGACAACTGTGAGTTGTGGGATGTCCCTGATGTGTTTAGGCCCCTGTACTTGCATGGTATAAATTCTCAGAAAATGACAGATCAGATGGGCTGTGGATTGTTATTTACAAATGTTCCAATCCAGACTTTGCCAACAGTGCTGTTATTTTCATGGAGAAAATAGAAAACCAAAGCGAGCCTGGTGCCTCACTAAGTGACTTGACTTGTATTGATGATGAGAGATTAGGTGATGAAAGATCACAGATGACCACTATACTTCCAGGTTTTAATAATGCATTGGACAGTTCCTAACTTATTTTTAGTAGTTTCAGTTGTCTGCTTGATGCAGCTCAAATAATTTGACCCTCTGAAACAGAGTAATGTCTTTCTACAACCACGGGACATGTCTCCCCACATGGATGTTTAGGAAGTGAGAAGCTACTCATTGCATCAGTTTGGGGTTAAGAAATGTGTTGCCATCTAAACATATTAATCACAACAATAAATTATATATTGTGGAGAGTGTGGGAAATGAGGAGTCCATTTTACGAGCAGACGAAATTTATTAACACTCTCAACATGGGGCTGCACGGTGGCGCAGTGGTTTAGCACTGTGGCAGCACAGTTTTACCCTCGGCCGGGGGATCGCGGGGATCGTGGGTTCGATTCCAGCCCCCGACCAACAGTGAGCTGTGTGGAGTTTGCATGTTCTCCCCGTGTTGCGCGGGTTTACTCCGGGATTTCTCCGGTTTCCTCCCGCATACCAAAAACATGTAGGTTTAGGGCGCTCGCGCACGCAGCGACCAGCAGCCGGTGGCTTGTCACCAGACTGCAAACCGAATCTACCTACGGGTACAAATAAGTAACAAAAAAAAAAAAAAAAAAAAAAAAAAAAAAAAAAAATTCATACACAGAAAAGCAATGAATCAGCCAAACCAGGGTTCTCCTTATAAACTCCACAGATCATCTCACATCTGCATGACATTTCACATCACACTGCATGATATCCAGCTCCACAATACATATGCCTTCAACCCCCAGCTCCCTCTTCCTGCCAACTCCCCAGGACGTCCTTGCCTATTATTCTCTTATGTTTAATCACTGCCTCCTGACTGAGACGCTGTCTGCAGATTCCCCCACAATATGCATCTCCACATCACCCCCCCCCCCCCCCCCCAGACAGAGTTTCAGTCACTATGTCTTTTGGGCTTCAGTCTCCTCCCATATCTGCTGTAACTGGGGTCTCTGTGCTGGCGGGGGGCTGCTGGACGTGTGTCTGACTGCGGGTGGGCCAAGGCGAGGGGGGGGACTTCGCTCTGCCCGTGTGGCTGTCCTGGTGAATCGTTTGCCTGGGGAGTACTCCGTGGGGGTCTTCCACGCCGGGGGGCCCGGGCCAGCAGCACTTGCTCGTCCGCCACTACAAAAGCGGGCTTAAGTCTGTCTATGCATATTTTCTCCCGACGCCCCCCCAAGTTTAGCAAAAAATGCTTGTTCCCTGTTTCCAGCACTCTGAACGTGTCATCATAGGGTGGGCGCAATGGCGGGCAGTGGGCATCGTGTCTGACGAACACGAACTCCGCGTTCTTCGAAGTTTTTGGCACAAAAGCGTGTGGAAAACAGTGGTGGGCCGGACTGGGCAGCGTGCCTGTATCTGCACTACGTTGCAAACGCTGAGACGGGCAGCTGTCCGGCGTGGGATTGTCTGGCAAAAATTCCCCGGGTAGCTGCAGTGGCTGAGAAAAAAACCAGCTCAGCCGGGGAAGCCTCCAAATCCTCTTTTGGTGTGGAACACAACCCCAATAAAACCCACAGCAACCGGTCAACCCAATTTGCATCTGTCAACGAAGCCCTGAGCGCTGCTTTCAGTGACCTGTGAAAACGCTCGCATAACCCATTTGCCTGTGGGTTGTACGCGGTTGTGCGATGAATTGCAACACCCAGGCTGCGGGCCATTGCGGACCAGAGGTCGGAAACAAACTGAGGGCCCCTATCAGACGTGATGTCCGACGGGATTCCAAAACGCGCCACCCATGTTGTCAAAAAAGCGCGCGCCACGTCCACGGACGTGGTTGCCGCCAGCGGGACTGCTTCTGGCCAGCGTGTGGCGCGGTCCACCACTGTCAGAAGATGTGTGCACCCCTGCGATGGCGGGAGGGGGCCCACGTGGTCCACGTGAACATGGTTGAATCTTTTAGCCGGTATCCTAAACGGCTCCAAAGGAGCCTTTGTGTGTCTGTGCACTTTGGCTCGTTGGCACGCTACGCAGGCTGCCGCCCACTCTTTCACTTATTTGTGCAGGCCTGGCCACACAAATTTCGCTCCCACCATTTTGACTGACGTGCGCACTCCTGGGTGCGCCAAAGTGTGAACTGACTCAAACACGCGGCGGCGCCACACGACCAGGACCACCGGGCATGGGTGTCCCATGGAGACGTCGCAAATTAGGGGAGGGCTGCCGTCTTGCAGTACTCTGCTCTCTAGCCTTAACCCTGTTGGTCCAGACTGGAGCGCACGCACGTCCATATCGCTAATCTGCTCTGCGGCCATGGCTGTATAATCTATCCCTACGCAGACCGGGGCCACTACCGCGCGCGAGAGGCAGTCCGTCACCACATTCAGTTTACCCGACACATGCTGAATATCGGTCGTAAACTCCGAAATTGCGGCCAGCTGTCTCTGCTGCCGGCCCGACCATGGTTCCGAAACCTTGGCCATCGTGAACGTCAGCGGCTTGTGGTCCACGAACGCGGTGAAGCTGCGCCCTTCCAGCCAGAACTGGAAGTGGCGTATGGCCAGGTGGAGAGCCAGCAACTCTCTGTCGAACGCGCTGTGTTTACGCTCACTGTCGCGCAAAGCCCTGCTGGAAAAGGCGAGCGGCTGCCAAGAACTGGCGACACATTGCTCTACGACGGCCCCTATGGCCACGTCTGAGGCGTCGGTAGTGAGCGCTATCCGGGCCGCCAGGTCTGGGTGCTCCAACAGTGCAGCGTTTGCCAGGGCTGCTTTCACCTCAGAGAACACCTGCTCTTGCTTCGGAGTCCATTCGACTCCATCCGCGGGTTTCCGTCTCTTGAGTGTGGCATACAGTGGCTGCATGAGCTGAGCTGCGCGGGGGAGGAATTGTTATAAATTGTTATAAAAATTAACCATCCCCAAAAACTCCTGCAGCACCCTAACCGTCTGAGGCCGGGGAAAGTTCGCCACAGCGCGCACTTTGTCGGGCAAGGGTATCGCTCCCTCCGGTGAGACGCGGTGCCCCAAAAAATCAATCCCCGTCACGCCGAACTGGCACTTCGCCGGGTTGATTATTAACCTGTGCTCCTCCAACCTCTGGAAAACTGTCCTGAGGTGGGTTACGTGTTCGTCTTCGGATGCACTGGCTACCAGGATATCATCTAGGTAGATGAACACAAACGGGAGATAGCGCAGCACCGCGTCCATCATGCGCTGGAACGTCTGTGCCGCTCCTTTTAATCCGAATGGCATGCGCAGAAACTCGAACAAGCCGAACGGAGTTATTACCACTGTTTTGGGTATGTCCTCCGCGCGCACTGGGACCTCATGGTAATCGCGGACCAGGTCTATTTTAGAAAAAATGCGTGCTCCGGCGAGGTGAACGGGAAAATCCTGAATGTGGGGAATCGGGTTGCGGTCGTGTGCTGTGGCGTTATTCAACCTGCGGAAATCGCCGCACGGTCGCCACGACCCCTCAGCCTTAGGGACCATGTGTAGCGGGGATGCCCATGAGCTGTTTGATCGCCTGATGATGCCCAGCCTTTCCAGGTTGGCAAACTCCTCGCGCGCTGTGGCCAGTTTAGCTGCGTCCAAGCGCCGAGGTCGTGCGAACACAGGAGGCCCGGTAGTGGTGATAAAGTGCTCCACCCCGTGTTTAGCGATGGCCGCTGAAAATGTTGGGACCATGAGTGCTGGGAACTGAGTGAGCAGTGTGTGGAGCTTACCGCCTGGAGCTGTGACGTTGGCTTGTGTTACTGGCCCGGCCCCTCGAGCTGTACAGGGGAGAGAGTCAAAGGACAGTGCATTAACCAGGCGCCTGTTAGCAACATCAACTAATAAACCATTCGCACACAGAAAATCAGCTCCCAGGATTGGGAAACTCAGTGCTGCTGTGACAAAAGTCCACTCGTATGTACGGCCGTGTAGAGATAAAGCCAGTGTTCTCTGACCAAAGGTCTTAATGTCCGAGCCGTTTACTGCTACCAGCCCGGGACCGCTAGGTCCTGCCAGCCGGTCGGCGTAGGTTGGCAGGATGATGCTCTTCTGGGCTCCGGTGTTTACAAGGAAACGCCTCCCTGAGCGCGAGTCCGTCACGTAGAGCAGCTTGTTCTCTTCGCCGGCGGTCGCAGCTGCTACTGACTGCTGGCTCTGGCATTTCCCGAGTGCTTGAATTGGCACAGTGGGACACATCTGCGTGCGTTCTCTCCGAAGCGGCGGTGGTAGAAGCAGAGCGTGTCTCTCTGGCGCTCCTTGGCCCCCGCTGCCGCTACTGTCGGTGGCTCCTCGCCTCCTCTGGTCGTTCAGCTGGGCTCCGATGCCGCCGTGTTCACCGTGAGCGCTCTGGTGGTGAGGATGATCCGGTCTGCCTCCTGGGCTAGCGCACGGTAGTCACGCACGGTAGTCACGCACGGCCAGTAACGGCAAATTGGCCAGGACCGCTCTCGCCTCTGTTGGAAGGTTCCGGAGGAAAAGGTGGGCAAACAGAAAATGCCCATCGTCCGTGCCCATTAACGCCAACATCTTCTCCATCAGATCGATGGCCGAACCATCTCCTAACTCGGAATGCCTCAGGAGCCTCTCTGCTCTCTCACAGTCTGAAAGCGTGTAGTGCCGAATCAGCACAGCTTTGAGAGCCTCGTATCTGCTGTGGGCTGGGGGCCGGTCGAGCAGGCTCGCTACCTGCTGAGCTGTGCGAGCGTCCAGCGCTGCAACCACATGGTAGAACTTGGTGTTGTCTGCCGTTATTTCCCGGAGGGCGAACTGGGCTTCGGTGTGGTGGAACCAAGAGCGTGGGTTGTGCTGCCAAAAGTCCGGTAGTTTGACTGCAGCAGCGCACGTGTTGCTGGGGGTTCCTGTCCGGGCCGACTCCGGGGTTCTTGCCTCGTGTTCTATAATACGTCTAGGGCAGGGGTCACCAACGCGGTGCCCGCGGGCACCATGTCGCCCGCAGGGACCACATGAGTCGCCCGCAGGCCTGTTCTAAAAATAGCACAACTCGCAAGTGAGCTGCGTCTAAGATGTAATTTTTTCTGCCGCTATTTTTTAAAATCACACTTGCATTTATATAGATTTTAAAATGACAATGTCTTAAAAATAAAAAAAAATGAAAATATGTTTATTATACGTAAAGTTAATGTGAACTCTGACCTAGTTCAAAGGTCAGTATTGTGCGCATGACAAAACCTTCGCGCTTGTGGAGCGTAAGCTAGCGGCAGTGAAGATGTGAGTGGAGTGCAGTTTCCTACACAGTTCTTTTTCCCAAAAAAAAGACAGAAAATTTATCATTTTCAAAGTGAGCGGGAGGAAGAGTTCTTTTTTACTACCGTGAAAGGAAGCTGCGTGTGTTTCATTTGCGGGGCGACTGTGGCCCACTGCTGCCCACTCTGTTTTTTTTTTTTGACGGAAGGTAGATTTCTTCTGCAGTCCGGTGACAAGCCACTAGCTGCCGGTTGCTGTGTGCGCAAGCGCCCCTTAACTCCCTAACCTGCATGTTTTTGGCATGTGGAAGGAAACCGGAGAAATCTCGGAGTAAACCCACGCAAACACGGGGTGAACATGCAAACTCCACACAGATCACTGTTGGCCGGGGGCAAGGATCGAACCCACGATCCCCCGGCCGAGGGTAAATTGTGCTGCCGCGGTGCCACCGTGCATATAAGCACTCTCAGTGCTGTTTAGCTTCTTCTCAAGCATGATTCTTGGCAAGAACTGTATGGATATAATTCCAGTGAAGAAGAACACACAAAAGTGTGTTTATTAAATGTAACAGATTTTGAGCAGAATTGCAGCAGATTTGTTCAGTTAAAAATGTGATAAGATTTATTTAATATGAAAATTGATTTTTCTTAAATGTTGCATAACTTTTTCAAACATGGTTCAACATAGTTCATGAATTAACAGAGTTTAGTTTTTTATGGTTAAAAGGGACTGGTGAAAACTGGACATTTTTTTAATGTAGAAGTGATCATCTGAACAATTGCTGAGATTAATAAAAATAAAGTGTTGAATATTGATCTTGTCTGTTACCCACTCTAAGTTATTGATGATTATATATATATATATATATATATATATATATATATATATATATACATATACACTACCGTTCAAAAGTTTGGGGTCACCCAGGCAATTATTTTCTGTTTTCCATGAAAAGTCACACTTATTTACCACCATGAGTTGTAAAATGAATAGAAAATATAGTCAAGACATTGACAATGTTAGAAATAATGATTTGTATTTGAAATAATAATTTTTTCCTTCAAACTTTGCTTTCGTCAAAGAATCCTCCATTTGCAGCAATTACAGCATTGCAGACCTAACATGATTGCACAAGGGTTTTCTAATCATCCATTAGCCTTCTGACGCAATGAGCAAACACATTGTACCATTAAAACACCGGAGTGATAGTTGCTGGAAATGGGCCTCTATACACCTATGTAGATATTGCACCAAAAACCAGACATTTACAGCTAGAATAGTCATTTACCACATTTGCAATGTATAGAGTGTATTTCTGATTAGTTTAAAGTTATCTTCATTGAAAAAAAGTGCTTTTCTTTCAAAAATAAGGACATTTCTAAGTGGCCCCAAACTTTTGAACGGTAGTGTATATATATATATATATATATATATATATACAGTATATACATACATACACACAATTTGTTATTTTAGAGGAGTGTGTCAAGCTGGTGCCCTTCACATGACTCGATACCCATGAAGTAGCTCTTGGTTTCAAAAAGGTTGGTGACCCCTGGTCTAGGGTCACCAGTGTGGACAGTGTGGGAAATGAGGAGGCCAGTTTACGAGCAGACGAAATTTATTAACACTATCAACATTCATACACAGAAAAGCAATGAAATCAGCCAAACCAGGGTTCTCCTTATAAGCTCCACAGATCATCTCACATCTGCATGACATTTCACATCACACTGCATGATATCCAGCTCCACAATACATTTGCCTTCAACCCCCAGCTCCCTCTTCCTGCCAACTCCCCAGGACGTCCTTGCCTATTATTCTCTTATGTTTAATCACTGCCTCCTGACTGAGACGCTGTCTGCAGATTCCCCCACAATATGCATCTCCACAATATAAACTTTATAGAAGTCACACTGATTAGTTATTTAACTTTGTGAAACAAAGTCTGGGGTAAATTAATGTTGCTGCACTAAACATTGGATTACAGAGTTCTCAGATTTTGGTTTATCAACTTTTCACTCAAAAAGGGGAGGGGCTTGGCAGCCGCTCGCCTTTTTCAGCAGGACTTTGTGCGATAGTGAACGAAAATACAGCGCATTCGACAGGGAGTTGTTAGCTCTCCACTTGGCCATTCGTCACTTCCAGTTCTGGCTGGAGGGACGCCGTTTCACCGCGTTCGTTGACCACAAGCCACTGACATTCGCGATGGCCAAGGTTTCAGAACCGTGGTCAGGCCGGCAGCAAAGACAGCTGGCTGCAATCTCAGAGTTTACTACCGATATTCAGCATGTGGCGGGTAAACTGAATGTAGTGGCAGACTGTCTCTCGCGCGCCGTGGCGGCCCCAGTCCGCGTAGGGATAGATTATGCAGCCATGGCCGCAGATCAAGTTAGCGACGCGGACGTGCACGCGCTCCAGTCTGGACCAACAGGGTTAAGGCTGGAGAACAGGGTGCTGCAAGACGGTATGCCCCCCCTAATCTGCGATGTCTCCACTGGGCGACCGCGTCCTGTGGTACCGGCTGCGTGGCGCCACCGCGTTTTTGACTCGATCCATTCTCTGGCGCACCCGGGAGTGCGCGCGTCGGTCAAAATTGTAGGAGAGAAATTTGTATGGCCGAGCCTGCACAAACAAGTTAAGGAGTGGGCAGCAGCCTGCATGGCTTGTCAACGAGCCAAGGTACACAGACACACGAGAGCTCCCTTGGAGCCGTTTCACATCCCGGCTAAGAGGTTCGATCATGTTCATGTGGACCTCGTAGGCCCCCTCCCGCCGTCACAGGGGTGCACACACCTTCTGACAATGGTGGAGTGCACCACGCGCTGGCCGGAAGTGGTCCCACTGGCATCAACCACAGCCGAGGAGGTGGCGCGAGCGTTTTTAACAGCATGGGTAGCGCGCTTTGGAGTCCAACAGAGGTCCTCAATTTGTTTCCGAACTTTGGTCAGCAATGGCCCGCAGCCTGGGGGTAACGATCCACCGCACAACCGCGTACAATCCGCAGGCTAATGGGTTATGCGAACGTTTTCATAGGTCATTGAAAGCGGCTCTCAGAGGTTCGCTGACGGATGCAAATTGGGTAGACAGGCTACCGTGGGTTTTATTGGGGTTGCGTTCTGCACCTAAAGAGGACTTAGAAGCCTCCCCGGCTGAGCTAGTTTTTGCGCAGCCACTTTGGCTGCCCGGGGAGTTTCTCCCAGATAATCTTGCCCCAGATAGCTCCCCGTCTCAGCGGTTGCAGCGTGGCACGGAATCGGGCATGCTGCCTGGCCCCGTTCACCACAGTTTTCCGCGCGTTTTTGTGCCTAAGGCTTTGAAAAACGCGGAGTTTGTTTTTGTCAGACATGATGCCCATCGCCCACCGCTGCGACCACCTTATGATGGACCATTAAGCATTTTTTGCTAGATTTGGGGGGCAGGAAGGAAAAGATTGGCATATACAGGCTCAAACCCGCCTTTGTGGTGGCGGACGAGGATGTGCTGTTGGCCAGGGCTCCTCGGCGCGGCAGACCCCCTCGGGGACATTCCCCAGAACACCCACAGGGAGTGACAAACAGTTCTCACCCCCAGACAGCAGCCCCCCAGCAGGATGGCGCCGCAGAAGTGGCGAAGCCCGCTTACAGCAGATACGGGAGGAGACTGAGGCCCAAGCAGCACGTGGGTTAATGTGTAATGATTTTATCATGACATGCAGACTGTTATTCTGTTGTCCCATCTTAGATGTTTTGGGCGGGGGTGATGTGGGCCACATATGTATCACTTTAAGCTTCACATCTCAGAGTAGAACAAAGAACTGGGTCTCCTTGGAGATAACAGGAGGATGTGAAAATTTAGTCTTTGGTATGCAAGAGACGGCCTTGGGGGATTTCCTGGTCTGCCAGAGACTCTGAGGAGGATGTTATAGGATTTAAGAGAAGATGCATTGTTACTTGTGATTAAATGCAATGAGACTGTGAGCTTTGAAGGTCCTGGATATATAAAGGACGAATGTCTGTGTTTTTCCTCTTTCTGCTTTGCTGATGTTGGAAGATGTGAATAAACCTGACTCGTGAGATAAACTCTGCCTCGTCATTTTCACATTTCCACAAGGAAATGATGTGCTGTTGAATCTAATGAAAGCACATAATTGGTCATTGACTGATTTTTTTTTTTTTGTAGGTTTTAACCTTATTCATGTATTAGTCATGTGGTTATCAAAAAATATCAAAAGCTTACTTCTGCAAATACACAGTTTTTATAAAAAATTTCTCTCCAAGAAGCCGATGTAACTCTTCTGGATTTTTTCCTGTACGTCAAGAAAAGGTAAACCCAGCCTTGATTCCGCCCGCTGCTCTTTTATTAGCCAGCCTAGCTGTTTACAAAACAAAGGCATTAGGTTCAGATCTAACAGTCATACTAGGGAGTTAGCTTACCAAGCGTGGTTTAAATTATTTTCTTTATGTGTCAGTCACCCTAATAGACATCACTGTTTCCACCTCAAAACTGGGGATTCTAAATTGTCCTTAAGTATGACTGTGAGAGTGAAAGGTTGTCTGTCTCTCTGTGTTGGCCCTGTGATGGACTGGCGATCTGTCCAGGGTGTACCCTGCCTCTCGCCCAAAGATGCTGGGATAGGCTCCAGCCCCCCCGCGACTCGAAAAGGATTAAGGGGAAGAAGATGGATGGATGGATGGATGTTTCCACCTGGTTCACTAATCCACAGTTGATAATATATCTCATGTCAATCTGGCTTGTTCTGTTATATTTTTGCCATTATGCTACAGTGATCTGTTAGCATTAGCTTGGCTAGACAGTTGGCATTGGTCAGCAGAGGCATTACAGCTCACCTTAGCGGGGAGATGCTGTCTGACATGTCACCTAGCATTAGCTTAACTGTCGATCCTGCTGGTTTTGATCACAATTTCTGTTAATTCCACTGACCCCCACTGGAACTCTTGTTCAGCAACACTTGACCATATTCGTTCTTAGATGTTCATTTACATTAATTAAATTTTTATGTTCTCTTACTGAGAGGCAATATAAGCTGTGGCTTCAGCCATCACCCATTTCGGGTAACTTATGCTGAACTGTATAATCAGAGGAGTTATTGTCTAATTTGACCTTGTTGGATTTTCTTTCCCCCTTTGTTATATTATTCTGTTTCTTTTAATCTGTACTTTTAATCTATCCGAAATAAAGATTGATTGATTGAAGAGCCAAGGCAGCCAGCTGAAGATAGCAGCTTAGCCACACATTCACAAATGTTTCTGTGTTTATACTCCAGGGACCAGGCATAGCCTATTGACCTCTGAAACCACACACCCCTGTTTACCAGTGATGCTTTATTTCATTCATTCTTTAAGACAAATTTACATTAGTTGGCTCAGGCTCAATCTGAGCTAGGAACTAGCCATCAAAGATTAGCAACAGTGCCACAAGAGGGAGGGTGGAGTTCACAGCAGTTTTAGGGATTAAAAGAAACAAGCACTGAAACCAGCCATTTTGAGTAAGACTAGAAAGGATGATTCACAACAATGCTGCAATTATTAAATAATTAAAGAAAATTTGACCAAAAATATGTCATAAACATTTCATTAAGGCCCGTGGGAGCTGTAAAAATGTAGGAAAAGGACGTGATTTACCCCTTTAAGTTGGTTTACTTCATCTGTATACAATTTAGGTTAAGCCTGTCACCATGGGATGACGCCGGGCCCCGGCGCTCAGACCATGTCCCTTATCCCTGCCTCTCATTGGACAGTGTCTCAGCAGGCTCCCAGCTGTCAGTGTTACGGGACGGCTGGGGCCAATTAATCCTCATCAGCTGGGGCGCTGCCAATGAGGATAAAAAGGAGCAGCCTCGATCACTCGGGGCTGCGACATAAGCACTGCTAGGCTGGAGCCCCTTCGTCTGGTGCCAGTCCCTGCCTCATCTTCAGCACAACTCGTAAGTGTCTTCCTGTAAGGAGTATTGTGCCTTTGTACCCCCATGTCCGGTGCTAGCCCGCTACTGGCCTTACTGTGTCACTTGGGAGTACCATCCTGTATGAGTGTTCTGTGTATTGGAGTCCTTTGCCCAGTGGCAGCTCTTTACTCTTCTGGCTGCTTAACCCGTGAGTGTTACTTGCTGTGAGCTCTCGTGTTGTGTACCCCTACGCCCGGTGCCAACGGTTATCTCTGTCGCTGTACTGCTCATGAGTGTTATTGTGTATGAGCATCTGTGCTTTCCTCATCCCTCACCCTTACCTTCAATAAAACATCACAACTCATTGGCTCGCCCTTGACTCTCATTGTGTGGCTCCCCAGAGCCACACGTAACAGTATGTCGCAGCCAGAACGAGTTGCCGGCGGCCGTGAGTTGTTTGGACTTGTATCTTCCTGTCCGGGTGTCAGCGCTGTTAGCATGCCGTCTCCCAGGAGTCACTTCCGACGCCAAGGCGACGAGCTGAGGCCCATCCCGGGGGCTGTCGACAGGACGCTCTTCACTCTGCACGACGCCTCCAACTCGAGACGCTGGCCCCCAGGCCGTGCTGAGGATCTCCTGGACAGTCACTCTCGCTCTTTATTCCATCTCGAGGTCAGTGCCAGGATTGACGCCACAGTTACACAGCGAGAGAAGGTCCACGGGTTGGATGGAAACCCCAGCAGGAAGCCAAGGTGGATGACGTTGCCCCCCGCTTCGGGATCCCGTTCCTGCTTCCATTCCAGCCCGGGAGTTTGCGCCACCCAAAGGGCTTCCCCCGTTCTGCACCACGTCACTCGGGATTCCCCCCAAGGAGCCGCAGCTGACAGCAGTTACGTCCGGGGCCGAGCGGCTGTCGCGAGCGCCGCTGTGCATCCAGTCACCATCTTCAGGCATGTGGCGGTGGCAGTGAGATTGGTGGAGAGGACTCCAGGGCTACGAAGCTTTCCTGTGTTCGACGCCTTCCTCGGCTCGATCTCCGATCAGGAGCGGTGATTCCTGGGTTCCCCCCTCGCTTCGCTCCCTGGGAATAGCCGTCATCACAACGCCCAGGCGCCTCAGCACGAACCCCGTCCGGATCCAGTTCCGGGTTGCCGCCAGGACCTTTTCCCCCACGCAGCTGTCATCTCTTTGTCTCGTCAGCGTGGAGATTTCACAGCCCCGTTCTCCGAGCCTCTTTCCCCCGCTGTCATCCCAAGGCATTCGGGCTGGCTCATCCCGGCTGTTATCTCCTCCTCCTCGATGTGCTTCCTGACTGCTGTGTGTGCTTGGAATCCTGACCTGGCGAGCCCTCTTCTGGAGAGGACACAAGTGATCCCCAGACGACTTCCCAGGGGGTCCTCCGTTATCGCCCGGCGGGAAGAGGAAGAAGCGATGTCCACCACAGCAGGAGCCATCCAACCTCCAGGAGGCAGGCAAGTCCCAGTTTATTTACATCAGTTTTGTGATTTGCTCTGCTATACTCCTGGAGGTGGAGTTCGGGGTCCGCAGCGCCCTGAACTCCCATCACCTGCTGTAACCTGTGTCTTTAATCCTGCACCCTCTGTGTCTCTCTCCGCTGAGCGGTCCCCGGTTTCGGGTCTATGTCGTGGGACGAGGAGAGGGCCTGCGGCTCCGCAGCTACGTTGTGGACGGAGGAGGAGGACTGACTGCTACGTGGAGTCTGCGCCGACGACCAAGCGTCCCCAGGTCTCCACGGAGGTGCGGTTCGGTCCAGCGGGACGAGGTTCTCCTGCCATCCCGCCGCGTGGACCGTCGGCGTGGTTACCAACGCTGGAGGAACCTCAAGCTGCGCTGACCATCGTGCCTGCTGCGGGGCCCGACGCAGCCGAGTGGGAGCCTGACAACGACCTCCTGACGACGGATCCTGGATCTTCGCAGTCCTGGATGGCGTCAGAACCCAAGATCAGGCGAGTGCTCTCCTTTCTTTCCTCTCTTCTTGTCTGTGAGCACTTTAGCCTGTCTCTAAGGGAGATGAGCCGGGTGCAGCCGCCTGCTGCATCCGAGCTTGTCTCGCCGGGTTCTGGCACTGCCAGTGACCCTGATCCCGGTTCTGTTTTCTCTTCTGAGCCTTCTTCCAGGGTCGCCGGTGAGGAGTTGCCGTTCCCCGTGGTGCTGAAGGGTCCAGGTTCAATGTTGGAGGTCGATTCTGGTGCGGTGCCGACCTAGTCGGGGTCCGTCGTGGGTGCTGCTCCAGCGGTGTCTGACGTGGGTTTGCCCGAGACCCAATCGGGGTCCGACGCGGGTGCTGCCCCAGCGGTGTCCAACGTGGGTTCGCCTAAGGCCCATTCGGGGTCCGACGTGGGTGCTACGCCAGTATTGTCCAGGTCCGGTGAGGAGGTGGCTGTTTCCCTGCAGCCTGATGCTCGTCTACCTCGTCATCGGCTCTCCCCTAAGCCTCTTCCTCCGGGGTCCGCTCTGACCCTTCGCCCGTCTCAACGGTCCTGGTGGTTGAGTGATGCGGGTCGACGGCTCGACCTGCAAGACTTCTGGTTCGGCGAGCTGGTCCAACCCCCCGACGAACTGTATTTGCTGCTGGGTGGCCTGGCATGGCTACCGGTGGCCTGGGTTGTTGGGATCCTGGGTCTGGAGTTGGCCGTCCGAACTTTTCTTCTTCCCCGGCCCACCAACTGGACAATGGGCGGGGCGGCCACCAGAACTGTTTGACCGTTTTGGACTCTCCCTGCCGTCTCCTCGGGTGTCTCTTACTTTTTGTTGTTACTAAGGTCACTCGGGTGTAGCTTCTTTGTCCTTAGGGGAATATGTGTTTTTAGTGCTGTGTATTGTTTTCTTATTTACCGTACTCAGCATTTTCTCTTCTTTATTATCCTGTTCCTACCTGTCACCTTTATTTCTCTAGGTGACCCTTGTTGTATTTAGCGCTGTGTGTCGTGTTTTCTAGTTATCTGTACTTAGCGTTTTCATCACCCTTACCGTATCCTTAGCCTTGTCGGTGCATCATGAAGTAATGTGTTTGGCCTCTTTTCAACCATATTTTGTGATCACCTTATCCTTCCTGTTATCTTCGTGGGGGGCTTTTCCTAGTCCCGACTTTAATTTTGACTGTGTGTTGTTTGGAGTAACGTGTTTTGTTTCCCACTTAATCGTACTCCGTTATTGCCTGTTGTTCCTGTCACCTTCACTCCCCTAGGTGACCCAGTGTATATATGTATGGCGCTGTGTATTGTGTTTTTTTCTTTTTCCTTTATTATCCGTATTCAGCGTTTTTCATCACTCTTGTTCTGTTCTTAGTTGGTCTCTGCATTATGGAGTAGTGTTTGTTTTCTTGTTGTCCATACTCTGTAATTGCTTTATTTGTCCTTGTCACCTTTTTGGTGGGTCTTATCTGTACCCACCCTTAGTATTTTTCCCCATCTGTGCCCTGTTTTTTTTGTACGATATAGAGTATTGTATTGGTTTTTTTTTTTTTCACCGCCCTGTTACTCTATATTGGTTCATCGGTTTATTTGCTTTTCCCTCTGCTTCTCTCCCTCCGGTCCTGCCTCCCCTCCGCCCTCCCTGGTTGGGGGGTGGGGTGCTGGGGTGTTCCTGGTCGTTCGGAGCCCGACTGTGAGGGGGAGGCTCTATCACCATGGGATGACGCCGGGCCCCGGCGCTCAGACCATGTCCCTTATCCCTGCCTCTCATTGGACAGCGTCTCAGCAGGCTCCCAGCTGTCAGTGTTACGGGACGGCTGGGGCCAATTAATCCTCATCAGCTGGGGCGCTGCCAATGAGGATAAAAAGGAGCAGCCTCGATCACTCGGGGCTGCGACATAAGCACTGCTAGGGTGGAGCCCCTTCGTCTGGTGCCAGTCCCTGCCTCATCTTCAGCACAACTCGTAAGTGTCTTCCCGTAAGGAGTATTGTGCCTTTGTACCCCCATGTCCGGTGCTAGCCCGCTACTGGCCTTACTGTGTCACTTGGGAGTACCATCCTGTATGAGTGTTCTGTGTATTGGAGTCCTTTGCCCAGTGCCAGCTCTTTACTCTTCTGGCTGCTTAACCCGTGAGTGTTACCCGCTGTGAGCTCTCGTGTTGTGTACCCCTACGCCCGGTGCCAACGGTTATCTCTGTCGCTGTACTGCTCATGAGTGTTATTGTGTATGAGCATCTGTGCTTTCCTCATCCCTCACCCTTACCTTCAATAAAACATCACAACTCATTGGCTCGCCCTTGGCTCTCATTGTGTGGCTCCCCAGAGCCACACGTAACAAAGCCAACTTAATTGCTTTACATAAGTTGGTCTAACTTTGTAATGTATACAGGTTAAGTTAAATCAGTTTAAGTGCTTTAATTCAATTCAATAAAATAGAATAGAAGTTCCTTTTTTTTTTAATTGTAAGGGGTTACTTTTGTTGACCAGGCATTGTATAGGTGAGAGATCAGAATCAGAATCAGAATCAGAATCAGAATCAGATTTATTGCCATTGTTCATGTAGTACACAAACTAGGAATTTGTCTCGGTGCAATGCTGCAACATTAAACATGATAAAATAAAAGAAATAAACTATACATGCAATAAAGTGTAGAATAAGAGTGAGTAATACTAGTCAGCAGTTAAAATATATTAGCGAGCAGCAGATAATGTGGAGAACCATATAGTGCAGTCGGTAATGCAGGAAGAAAACAGTGATGATTGACATAAGTCTGGTTGAGCTGCTGTACATAGTGCACGAGAGTCAATAAGTCACTTAGTGTTCAGCAGTCTGATGGCAGAGGGGAAGAAGCTGTTCATGTGACGGGAGGTTTTAGTCTGGATGGACCGAAGTCTTCTACCTGAGGGGAGAGGGGCAAACAGTACGTGACCAGGGTGTGAGGGATCGGCTATGATCCAGCCAGCACGCCTCCGGGTCCTGGAGATGTACAGATCCTGGAGAGATGGGAGCTTGCAGCCGATCACCTTCTCAGCAGTGCGCACGACACACTGCAGCCTTAGTCTGTCCCTGGCAGTGGCTCCTGCGTACCACACGGTTATGGAGGTGGTGAGGATGGACTCGATGATGGCTGTGAAGAACTGCACTAACATCTTGGTGGGTAGCTTGAGCTTCCTCAGCTGCCGCAGGAAGAACATCCTCTGCTGGGCCTTTTTGATGAGGGAGCTGATGGTCGGCTCCCACTTGAGGTCCCTGGTGATGGTGGTGCCTAGGAAGCGGAAGGAATCAGCAGTGGTGATGGGAGAGCCTGTGAGGGTGAGGGGGGGCAGAGGGGTTGTGACTTTCCTGAAGTCCACAATCATCTCCACTGTCTTCAGAGCGTTCAACTGCAGGTTGTTGTTGTTGCACCAGGACGCCAGCTGGGCCACCTCTCTCCTGTAGGCGGACTCGTCGCCGTTGGAGATGAGCCCGATGAGGGTGGTGTCGTCCGCAAACTTGATCAACTTGACAGACTGGTGGCTGGAGGTGCAGGAGTTGGTATAAAGGGAGAAGAGTAGGGGGGAAAGTACACAGCCCTGGGGTGATCCGGTGCTGATGCTAGCAGAGTCTGAGACAGTCTTTCCCAGCCGCACATGCTGCCTCCGGTCCGTCAGGAAGTCGGTGATCCACCTGCAGAGGGAGTCAGGCATGTTGAGTAGGGACAGCTTGTCCCGGAGCAGAGCGGTGCGGATGGTGTTGAATGCGGAGCTGAAGTCCACAAACAGGATCCTGGCGTAGGTTCCCAGCGAGCCAATGAGTTGTGATGTTTTATTGAAGGTAAGGGTGAGGGATGAGGAAAGCACAGATGCTCATACACAATAACACTCATGAGCAGTACAGCGACAGAGATAACCGTTGGCACCGGGCGTAGGGGTACACAACACGAGAGCTCACAGCAGGTAACACTCACGGGTTAAGCAGCCAGAAGAGTAAAGAGCTGGCACTGGGCAAAGGACTCCAATACACAGAACACTCATACAGGATGGTACTCCCAAGTGACACAGTAAAGCCAGTAGCGGGCTAGCACTGGACATGGGGGTACAAAGGCACAATACTCCTTACGGGAAGACACTTACGAGTTGTCCAGAGGCAATGAATTTTTGTGAGTTTTCCTTTAACACCCAGGGCTTTACAAATATAGTGAAGGACATAATAAACAAATGGGGACTAGTAAAGATTAATACAAACATTGCAGAGTGACTACATAAATGATTTCATGATTTACAGGATGACTTCCTGTGTTGCTGGCTGTCGGTGTGGTTTGCTCTTTGCTTAGCTCCTCTCACTCTCCTGAGGATTATTGCCTTTAATTGCATTTTAATTGCTTATTTCCAATCTACAGTCACCTCTGACTTCTGTTTAACAAGCCTCTTGCACCTGTGTGCGCACTCAGTGTCACCTAATCACCCTCTTTAGCCTTCTGTTCACCTTTCTTCGGTGTTTGTGTTAGCTTCGGGCTAGCCACTAGCTATGGCTACTAGTTCTCCTTCCCCTTCCCCTCTGGTGTGCTCTCTATGTCAGACGTTTAGCTACGCCTCTGCCTGTTATAGTGAATAGTAAATGTAATAAATGTTGTCTTTTTGAGGCGCTCGAGGTGAGGTTGTGATTTGGAATCCCGGCTCCGCTGCATTGAAACACCGTCAGCGACCAACTTGTTCATGTTTCTAATCACTTTTCCCCGTTCAGCAACACACCCGCTGAGGAAAAAACTCTGATCATTGGCGACTCCATAGTCAGAAACGTGAACCTAGAGACTCCAGCAGCCATAGTCAAATGCATTCCCGGGGCCAGAGCAGGCGCCATCGAGTCAAATTTGAAAATGCTGGCTAAAAGTAACTGTAAATACTCCACAATTGTTATCCACACTGGCATTAATGACATCCAACTCCGGCAGTCAGAAGTCACAAAACTTAGTGTGAAATCGGTGGGTAACTTTGCCAAACCGATGTCTGCCTCTGTAGTATTCTCTGGGCCCCTCTCCAATCTGACCAGTGATGGCATGTTTAGTCACATGTCATCCTTCAGCCGCTGGCTGTCTGTGTGGTGTCCTGCAAACAATGTGAGCTACATAGACAATTGGAACTCATTTTGGGGAAAACCTGGTCTTATTAGACGAGACGGCATCCATCACACTTTGGATGGTGCATCTCTTTTATCTAACAATCTGGCATCATTTTTATCCAAATTTCCAAAACCTTGACCACTTAGAGTTGGGACCAGGAAGCAGAGTTGCAGTCTTACACGCCTCTCTGCAGCTCCTCTTCATCCGCCACCCCTCAACTTAGCCCCTGTCTTCCCCACCAGAGAATCACTGTCTGCTCCCTCCAAAGTAGATAAAAATATAATGTATAAGCATCCCAAAGTGATTAAACAAAAAGTTGGTAAAACTCAAATTAAACATGAAGCCTCTAAATTTAATGACTTGGCCTATGTTCCTCCTCATAATTTAAAATTAAATGTGGTTTGTTAAATATTAGGTCTCTATCGCCCAAGCCTCTGCTAGTCCATGATCTGTTAATTGATCATCAGATTGATTTAATATCCCTTACAGAGACTTGGATAGGGCAAGAGGATTATGTTGGTTTAAATGAACCAACTCCCTCTGGTTATTGAAACTGTCAAAATCCCAGAAGTTCTGTTCGTGGAGGAGGAGTAGCAACAATTTACCATTCCAAATTACTAGTTCTTCTTCGTCTTCTTTTAGATTTGATTGACGGTTGGCAACCAGCTTACAGGTGCATTACCGCCACTGACTTGATTATCATTACTCTATATCTTTGTATAAGGAGTTCTTATAAGGAGTTCTGAACAACTCCTTATGTGTTATGAATCCAGGATAGGGAATAAAAACCCATGTGCAGGGGCAAGTTGTGCGTATTTATTGACATAATGTAATATAGCAGTTTAAAGCAACAGATAAGTAGCACAGGATAAACAGGGAATTCCTCCAGGATGCTCTACAGACACAGGTGAGTACTAAACTGGGGAGAAATGTGCCTAAGTGCAGACAGGCAGAACTGCAGTGGGGAACAGATGAGAGAGCCCCAGGTAGAACCTCCGGATGGGACTGGATGGCAGGGGTGAAGGAGATTGTACTCACAAGGCTGGAGCAGTCTGAGTCAGTCCAAGCAATGATCCCAGCAAAACAAAACCAAGCAGCAGAAAATGATAAACGCCACACAGAGCGATGCAGTACCAAAACACAGGCAGGGCATCTAGCCATGCACGACATAGCATAAACACTGATTTGAACAATCACAGTGAATGACAATAATCCGACAATCTCCTCCAGCAGATACAGGGCTTAAATAATGCCAAACCTAATGAGGAAAGAGCTTGCCGGTGTGTGTGGCGTGAATGAGAGTGCAAACCAATGACACACAGCTGATAACACTGACAGGAGAGGGAGGTGTGGCTGAGCTGTCAGGGAGCTGAGCAAACCCCAGAGGCTCCCTGAAAGCGCCTGATGGAAAATAAGATGCAAAAATGCACAAAAGAACAAGCAGCCACCGTGTCATAGAACTGGATTTGAAACATCAACCCCAGTTCGATTTCAATGCCTGGCCACGAAGGATTGGAGCACTGAATCTGTAAGAGAATAGAAAGTTTTTTCTCTGAAGTCAGTGCTATTCGACCTGTTTCTTTCGGCGCCCTCAGCACTCAGTCCTCCAGATAATCTACAGTATATTTGTTTTCATAACACTGGCGGGCAGCATTTGACTCTCAAGGACAGCAGTCTGGCAAACCATTCCATCTGCCGTGCTCAAGGACATGTGCCCTCTGCTTCAGACTGTAGTCATAACATCTGCTGCGGGAAGAGACTTTTGTTGTCCTCCAACTGATTGCCACTGATTGCACTCAACTCACTCACACACACACACTGATACACTATACTGACTTAAAGATATTCATCCACTGCTCTCTTTGTGTCATTGTGTGGATTCTATTGTCTGCTAATTGTGCATTGAGAGTTTTTTTCTTGTTATCATAATATCGGTCATATATGAACTATATTCTGATAAACAATGCTTTTTTCTCTCTCCTATTGTGTTTAACCCCCCCCCCCCCTTTTCCCCCATTGCTTCCTGTTCCCCTCCTGTTGACAGGCGCCTCCATGGCTGCCGCGTCATTGATAATGTCATGTATGACGTTCTCAGTGTCAAGTCAAATCCCTCGTATATTTACCTGTTATTTACTTGTAAATGTGCTTGGCAATAAATCTTTTTCTGATTCTGATTTCTGATTCTGATTCTGAGTTTATGACACTTATGTGTGAAAAAATTATCCGTCCTTGGACTGTGTCCTGGACTGGACACCAACTGTGTCCAAGGTCAAATTACTAGTTAATATAAAGCAAAAAACATGTTATAATTCCTTCGAGGGCATGGTCCTCAGTATTGGGCATGTTAGCAAGTTTAGGTTAAACCCAGTTTTATTTGCCATAGTTTATTGTCCTCCCTCAGCCTACTCAGAGTTTTTATACAAATTTGCCAAATTCTTAGCAGATTTAGTGCTGAAATCAGATAGAATAATTATAGTAGGGGACTTTAATATACATGTAGATGTAGATAGTGATTGCCTTAACATGGCATTTAATTCAATATTAGACTTGATAGGGTTTTCTCAGAAAGTAGGAAATTCTACCAGGGTTTCCTCTGGTAACATTTCTATGTGGCGGCCTGCATCCCTAAGGAAGTATACCGTCGTGCCTATAATATATTAATTTAAGAAAAATTAAATATGAAAGAAACACTCCGCAAGCACGCACATGAACAACATGCATGACTGTCATCTGCGCGGAAGCGCCCCACCCGCCCGGTGCCCACGTGACCGTTTCTGCAGGCAGAGCATGTCTCTCTAGCGTTACTGTCTGAGAGAAGCATGAGCTTATTAAAGTACTTTAAACGTGGAAAAAAGTACAAGAGACTAGCAGTGGAGGAATTTATGGTGGTTTTAACCCACTGGTAACCGGAACAACAATGAGGAGTCGCTTAGCTAACAGGTCTGGTTAGGCTTCATTGCAGGGAAAGGCAAGAGTGACTGATGAATCACTGAGGATTTACTTCACCAGCTACTACAATATTAACTAATAACTTATGTTCATTATTATGTACCTGGCAAGTTAAGATGACCGAAATTCAAAACAGTCAATGACTTTAATCCGTCAACAGCCTTCAGACAAACTAAACGTGCAAATATTTTGATTTCAAAATAAGGGAGGTTTTTCCTGCTGTCTGGCTGGTGAAGAGATTTCTAAAAAATGATAAATACATAGAAATATTATAACAGAAATAACTGCATATTTGGTCATTTAAGTTAATTTATTTCTTTATATATAATTTTAACCCCTTGCACTCCGGTCAATTTCCCTAAAAATGCCAAAAAATAACATGCCCAAAGTAAATCAAAAGCTGTTCTTCAACCCTTTGCAGCATCTTCATGGGGTTGGTCTCATTTAAAAGAAAACACTTTGATTTTTTTAGCAAAACAGTCATAATCTCTCTAAGTGCTCCGGCCACTGAGTAACAGTCATCTAAACATACTGAACTTGAAGATAATAAATTTTGCCTGGGTGTTTTTTTGGATACAAATGCTTGCAAATAACACACAGCTTCAGATCTGGGCTGGAAAATGCAACAGAAATGTAGAACCAAGTGTTATCCAGCTGAGGTCAAAATTTTGTAACAATACCACAAAAAATGAATATATTACACAGCTTTGTTCTCAAGTAGTTCCCAGGCGTTTTTGAACTGTGCCAAATTGTGCCAAATGGCACAGTTTGGAAAAACGTCTGCAACTTTTGAATGATTCAATATAGAAGCTTGATCTTGGGCTCTAATGAAAGGTGACACTCAGGGCTGTGTGTGTGTGTGTGGGGACAAAGAAGCATGCCACACAAAGAAGCATGCCATGTAAAAAATGTGTGGCTTTTTTTTTTTTTACAAGAAAAAATAACCTACAGTGCACTAAAAATTATTCTAAAATATTTGTAATGTAGAAGATAACAACTCCCCCCCCACCCCCCCGCTACAGAGGATGGACATCGGCCATCGCTACTTGACGGAATAGTCATGTGGCGATGTGGCGACCGCGGCGCAGTCACCGCGCCCCCCCCCCTCGCTACAGAAGAGTAGCAGGGGGGAGTGTTCACGGTCCGGACGCGGCGCACGAACCGTGTACCGCGGCGCATGGACTTCGGACTTCGTGCACCGCACAGTTGTAATTTACCGATCGGTCAAAAGTCATTTTTGATTACAATTTTCAGGGATAAAGAATAATTTAGCTTATAACACTTACCTCTTCACAGCAGCAGCGTAGCTGGCGAACTTCTCTTCCTCATTGTCAGACGAATGCGACACTGGTCCGCTTGTTACAGACTCGTGGTTCTGGTGTCGCGACCCGGTCAAGACATAATTTCATTATTGCGGTTTTGCGCTTCCATGATTGCGGTTTTGGCGAATGATTTACGACCTTTGTCGTCGGCCTCCATCGGTCTATGATGACCATGGAAGAGAATCCTAAACGTCTATTCTGCTGGAATAAAAAAAAAAAAAAAGCACCGCCTGTGGCTGAACAGGCCGATGCGCGAATGGCAGTCCCTGTCACACAGGTCGCACTTGTGGGTAGTCTCCGTGCTGCTGGGTCTGTGACGGTTTTTCCTGCGGGTCCTTTTTTCATCTGCAGCAGTCAGTCTTTCTTCACTCAGCCTTACACAAAACAGCTTTCGAACTTCTGTGCTTCAATTGGCTCGCTGCATTCGCAGCATTGGTAGGTGGGTCCTTCTTGCTAGGTTTTCAGTCATTGGTTCTTCAAGGTTTCAGAAACCCAATTCAAGGCTCTTATTAGTCGAATGAGAGGTCAATCATATCTGATCTGTTCGCGACTGTGTCTGTAGTGGAAGAACGGAAATGCAGCTTTTTTTTTCAGTGCGCTCTTTGGACGCAGAGACATGCCCATCCGCAGTACACCGGAGTGCAAGAGGTTAGTAATTATATTTCTTTGAATTCAGAGTTACTGTTCTTGACATGATTAGGACAAAACCCAAGTGCAGACACAGACTCAAAATAAACACAATAATCTTAATTGAATAAATGAGTGAGTGTGGGTGTGAGTATATGTGTGAATGCGTGGAGGAAGTCGAGCAGAGCGAGGATGAGTCTGGCAACCCTGAAAGAGAAGAGAGACAGGAGTATGAGCTCTCTGAAAACTGATTAAATAACCAAGTAAGTGAACCAATCTTATTGCGCAGGAGAATAGTTGTGGTGCCAAAGAGCATCAAAACAACACCGGTAACCAAGGCCTCAGACAGTCGTGTGCTTGTGCAGGAAAAGACGGTGCTGGTGCCTCATAGGGGAAAAAGTCCACTTAATGAAACCTACACTTCCGTAGAGGTGAGGAGTAGGACCCAAAGCGCACAGAAGAAAGTCTGGTCTGCCACCAGGAGGAGGAGGTCCGCCAAGGGGAAATCCACCTATGCACAGGAAAGAGAGAGAGGTAGGAGCAGAGAGGATTATTTCCACAAGGTAGCTTACGTTGAGTTGGGGAGATGAAACTCCCAGATGATGAAACGTCGTGGCAGAGATGAGGGAGGCGAAACTCCCTTACAAAAGGTTGGGGTAGACTCAAGCGCAAAGTACAATTACCCAGGAGGAGCATAGACGTCTCCGTGCAGCTTGCTGGGCAGCACTCCTAAAGAAGGCTGCCTAATTGGAGGAGCAGGTGTGCGCACAGCTGTGGAGAAAATTAGGGCACACAACTCGGATCACCACAGTTCTGTTCTGGCTCTACAAAATCATGGTCAAACGTTTAAATTGTATGAGGAAAAAAGAAAAAAAAACATTGCCACATTCTGTTTCAAATTTATTTAAAAAAAACCCAGCAATTTTATAATAATCTGCCTTTGTCCATCAGACAGGCTTCTTCACTGTCCAGTTTTAAAACTCCTCTTAACCACTTGCACTCCGGGCAATTTTCCTAAAAATGCCAAAAAATAACGTGCCCAAAGTAAATCGAAAGCTGTTATTCAACCCTTTGCAGCATCTTCATGGGGTTGGTCTCATTTAAAAGAAAACACTTTGAATTTTTTGGCAAAGAAAACATAATCTCTCTACATGCTCCGGCCACTGAGTTACAGTCATCTAAACATACTGAACTTGAAGAAAAAAAAATTGGACACAGTGTTTTTTTGGATACAAATGCTTGTAAATAAAACACAGCTGTCCGATCCGGCTGGAAAATGCAACAGAAATGTAGAACCAAGTGTTATTCAGCTGAGATCCAAATTTGGTAACAATACCACAAAAAATGAATATTTTACACAGCTTTGTTCTCAGGCTGTTCCCAGGCGTTTTGGAACTGTGCCAAATTGTGCCAAATGGCACAGTTTGGAAAAACGTCTGTAACTTTTGAATGATTCAATATAGAATCTTCATTTTAGGCTCAAAGGAAAGGTCACACTCAGGGCTGTGTGTGTGGGAGGGGGGTCGTCCCCCCCCCGCTATCAAGGACAGAGTTCGGCCCTCGCTACATGACAGATTACACTCGTTGCATGTTTCCACAGCAATGCTGTCACAGCGGCCCCTCCCCCCGCTACTGTGTGTGTGTGGGGGGGGTTTGTCCCCCCCCCCGCTCGCTAGGAAGGATGGACTTTAGCCATCGCTACACAACGGATTAGCCTTATGTGGTGATGTAGGACAGCAGTGCAGTCACCGCGGCTCCCCCCCCCCCTCGCTGCAGAAGAATAGCGGGGGTGGGGGGGGCGTTCACAGCCTGTACACTGCAAGCAACCCCTTGTACCGCGGCGCACGAACTTCAGACTTCGTGAACCGCACAGCTGTAATTTACTGATCGGTCAAAAGTCATTTTGGATTACAATTTTCAGGGATAGAGAATAATTTAGCTTATAACACCTTACCTCTTCACAGAGGAGTCTGGGCGAACTTGTCTCCTCATTGTCAGACGAACGCGACGCTGGTCCGCTCTGGTTCTGGTCTCGCGACTCGATCAAAACATAATTCCATTATTGCGGTTTTGTGCTTCCATGATTGCGGTTTTTGGCGAACGATTTTTCAAAACAAATAACAGTAGTAATTAAAAAAAGACTGGCGAAGGCGTGTGTGTCACTCAGCCTTCGTCGTCAGCCTCCGTCGGTCTATAATGACCATGGAAGAAATCACAACGTCTACTCTGCTGGAACCAATACAAAATAAGCACCGCCTGGGGCCGAACATGCCGATCCACGAATGGCACTCCCTGTCACACAGGTTGCATTTGTGGATGGTCTCCATGCTGCAGGGTCTGTGGAGCTCTTCCTGTGTCCTTTTTTGATCTGCTCCAGCAGTCAGTCTTCACCCAGCCTTAAAAAAAAAACAGCTCACGAACTTCCCTGCTTCAATTGGCTCACTGCATTCAAAGCGTTGGGAGGCGGGTCCTCCTTCCTAAGTTTTCATTCATTGGTTCGTCAAGGTTTCAGAAACCCAATTCAAGGCTCTTATTAGTCGAATGAGAGGTCAATCAGATGAACTAATCTGTTCGCGGCTGTGTTTGCAGATTTTTTTCCCAGTGGCGCTTGGAGGCCAGCACCATCTCCATCTGCACCATCATCAGTATATCATGCGTCATGCGTCCGCGCGCGCACTAGTGCGCTCTTGTGCGCCCTCGTGCGTCCTAGGACGCAGAGACTTGCCCGCCCGCGGAACAACGGAGTGCAAGTGGTTAAAACCCATTTTTATTCTCTGGCTTTTGACCCAGTTTGAGACATTGATTTTATTTGTTCTTATTGTCTCTATTGTATAACTATTGTTTTGTTTTGCTGGTTTGTACTTTAGCTGTATTTTATTGTTTTTATATTTTATTTGTCATTGATGTAAAGCACTTTGTGTCAACTGTCATTTTTAAAGAGCTTTATAAATAAAGTTGGATTGCATTAAAAAAAGATAAACATTCATTCATTCATTCATTCATTCATTCATCTTCTTCCACTTAATCCTTTTCGGGTCGCGGGGGGGCTGGAGCCTATCCCAGCATCTTAGGGCGAGAGGCAGGGTACACCCTGGACAGATCGCCAGTCCATCGCAGGGCCAATACAGAGAGACAGACAACCATTCACTCTCACAGTCATACCTAAGGACAATTTAGAATCCCCAGTTTTGATGCCAATTAACCTAACTTGCATGTTTTTGGCATGTGGGAGGAAACCGGAGAAGTCCCAGGTAAACCCACGCAGACACGGGGAGAACATGCAAACTCCACACAGATCACTGTTGGTTGGGGGCTGGGATCGAACCCAGGATCCCCGGCCAAGGGTGAGTTGCTGTGCTGCTGCAGTGCTAACCACTCCGTCACTGGGCCAGCCATAAAATAATCCACAAATTTATAATAGTCTCAAATGTACAAGAAAAGTCATAATTTTACAAGAGAAAATTACAAATTTGGTTGCAAATTTAGATAAATTTACAGAGAAAAGTAGAAAACTATAAGAAAATTGTTATAAATTTTGGGGCGGCACGGTGGAAGAGTGGTTAGCACTGCGGCAGCACAGCAACTCACCCTTGGCCGGGGGATCCTGGGTTCGATCCCAGCCCCCGACCAACAGTGATCTGTGTGGAGTTTGCATGTTCTCCCCGTGTCTGCGTGGGTTTACTCCGGGATTTCTCCGGTTTCCTCCCACATGCCAAAAACATGCAAGTTAGGTTAATTGGCATCAAAACTGGGGATTCTAAATTGTCCTTAGGTATGACTGTGAGAGTGAATGGTTGTCTATCTCTATGTGTTGGCCCTGTGATGGACTGGCGATCTGTCCAGGGTGTACCCTGCCTCTCACCCGAAGATGCTGGGACAGGCTCCAGCCCCCCCGCGACCTGAAAAGGATTAAGTGGAAGAAGATGAATGAATGAATGAATGTTATAAATTGTGGAGAAAAACCTCAAACCTTCAAGACTGAAGTCATTACTCAAGTTTTTAAGTAGATGCTTTTTGTACCCTTAACTCAACTAGAAATTTTTGGTTGTCTACATTTAATTATTAATTTCAAAGCACTGTTTTTACATGAGTAGAATTTCTGGCTACTATACCCACCTCTGATCATATAATTTAAGTATGCATGAGTAAATTACTATTATAAATGTTTTTGGGGTTTTTTCCCATCTCTTTCCTACTCTTTGTCAATGGAAAAAAGAAACACTAGAATAAAAATACAAAAAATACACTTTTTGGTTATTTATGTAAACCATGAAAAAAAAAAATCCTGTAGGACAAAACATGACACTTGATATTTTCTATCCTGTTTCTACACCACCATAGACAGAGAGAGAACCTGAATTAGACAGAGCTCAGAGAGGGAAAGATGAGACAGAAGAGAGGAGCCAAGGAGAGGAAAGTGTTCAGGCAGATGGTCCAGGAGAGGTGATAGCAGAGGGAGGAGAGAAGGATGACACCAGTAAAAAGTCCAAACACAGGACATCTGGGTGGGACCCCAACTGGCCCAATATTCCAACATTCAAGCCTTGGTAGTACAATACTTCAGATGGTAAGTTCCATTATGTAATATTACTGTGCAAAATAAAAAAAAAATAAATAAAAAGAAATAGTGTAAAATTAACATTTCTGGTTACAATCCTCCTCATGGATCGTCACCTTATCGTGGTGGGGGGGTTTGCGTGCCCCAGTGATCCCAGGAGCTATGTTGTCCGGGGGCAATTTGCCTCTGATAGGGTCTCCCAAGACAAACTGGTCCTGGGTGAAGGGCCAGACTAAGAACGATCCAACAGACTCTCATGATAAATTGTATATCAAGGATTCAGTGTACCCCGCCCGGTATGGGGTTACTGGGGCCCCACCCTGGAGCCAGGCCTGGGGGAGGGGCTCAAAGGCTAGCGTCTGGTGGCCGGGTTTCCACCCATGGGACCCGGCCGGGCTCAGCCCGAAGGAGTTACATGGGTCCGCCCTCCAGTGGGTTCACCACCTGCAGGAGGGATCATGGGGGTCCGGTGCTATGTGGATTAGGTGGCGGTCAAAGGCGGAGACCTTGGCGGACTGATCCCAAGCTTTCTAAACTGGCTTTTGGTACGTGGAATGTCACCTCTCTGGTGGGGAAGGAGCCTCAGCTGGTGTACGAGGTTGAGCGATACCGGCTAGATATAGTCGGCCTCACCTCAACACACAGCTCCGGTTCCGGAACCAGTCTCCTGGAGAGGGGCTGGAGCTTGGCCTTTTCTGGAGTTGCCCCGGGCGAGAGGCGACGAGCAGGGGTGGGTATTCTTGTATCACCCCACCTTGCTGCCTCTATATTGGAGTTTTCCCCGGTGGACGAAAGGGTTGCTTCCCTGCGCCTTCGGGTTGGGAAACGGGTCCTGACCATCATCTGTGCCTATGCACCAAATGATGTTTCAGAGTACCCACCCTTTTTGGAGTCTGTGACCCCTGCTGGAGGGTGCTCCTCCTGGAGACTCCATTGTCCTACTGGGGGACTTCAATGCGCATGTGGGCAACGACAATGAAACCTGGAGGGGGGTGATTGGGAGGAACGGCCTGCCCGATCTGAACCCGAGTGGTGTTCAGTTATTGGACTTCTGTGCTAACCACAGTCTGACCATAACAAACACCATGTTCAAGCATAAGGGAGTCCATATGTGCACCTGGCACCAGGACACCCTAGGTTGCAGGTCGATGATCGATTTTGTTATCGTATCATCAGACCTGCGACCGTATGTCTTGGACACCCGAGTAAAGAGAGGTGCAGAGCTGTCAACTGATCACCACCTGGTGGTGAGTTGGATCCGATGGCAGGGGAGGAAGCCATTCAGACCTGGTAGACACAAACGTATAGTGAGGGTGTGCTGGGAGCGTCTGGCTGAGGCCCCTGTCCGGGAGGTCTTCAACTCCCACCTCCGGAAGAACTTCAACCACATTCCGAGGGAGTCTGGAGACATGGAGTCTGAATGGGCCATGTTCTCCACCTCTGTTGTTGAAGCGGCGGCCCAGAGCTGCGGCCGCAAGATGGTCGGTGCATCTCGTGGTGGCAACCCCCGAACCAAGTGGTGGACACCAGTGGTGAGGGGGGCCATTAAGCTGAAGAAGGAGTCCTATCAAGCTTGGTTGGCTTGTGGGACTCCCGAAGCAGCTGAGGTGTACCGGCAGGCCAAGCGGAGTGCAGCTCGGGTGGTTGCTGAAGCAAAAACCCGGGTATGGGAGGAGTTCGGTGAGGCCATGGAACAAGACTTTCGGTCAGCTTCAAAGAGATTCTGGCAAACTGTTCGGCGGCTCAGAAGGGGAAAGCAGCTCCCCGTCCACACTGTGTATGGTGCGGATGGGACACTGTTGACTTCAACTGGGGATATCGTCGGGCGGTGGAAGGAATACTTCGAGGATCTCCTCAATCCCACTGATACACCTTCCACAGAGGAAGCAGGGTTTGGGGACGAGGGGGATGACTCGCCTATCACAGGGGCTGAGGTCGCCAAGATGGTTAAAAATCTCCTTGGTGGCCGGGCCCCGGGGGTGGACGAGATTCGCCATCACCATCACCACTGCTGATTACTTCCGCTTCCTAGGCACTACCATCACCAGGGACCTCAAATGGGAGCCGACCATCAGCTCACTCATCAAAAAAGCCCAGCAGAGGATGTTCTTCCTGCGGCAGCTGAGGAAGCTCAAGCTACCCACCAAGATGTTAGTGCAGTTCTACACAGCCATCATCGAGTCCATCCTCACCACCTCCATAACCGTGTGGTACGCAGGAGCCACTGCCAGGGACAGACTAAGGCTGCAGCGCGTCGTGCGCACTGCTGAGAAGGTGATCGGCTGCAAGCTCCCATCTCTCCAGGATCTGTACATCTCCAGGACCCGGAGGCGTGCTGGCCGGATCATAGCCGATCCCTCACACCCTGGTCACGTACTGTTTGCCCCCCTCCCCTCTGGTAGAAGACTTCGGTCCATCCAGACTAAAACCTCCCGTCACATGAACAGCTTCTTCCCCTCTGCCATCAGACTGCTGAACACTAAGTGACTTATTGACTCTCGTGCACTATGTACAGCAGCTCAACCAGACTCATGTCAATCATCACTGTTTTCTTCCTGCATTACCGACTGCACTATATAGTTCTCCACAGTATCTGCTGCTCGCTAATATATTTTAACTGCTGACCAGTATCACTTACTCTTATTCTACACTTTATTGCATGTATAGTTCATTTCTTTTATCTTATCATGTTTAATGTTGCAGCATTGCACCGAGACAAATTCCTAGTTTGTGTACTACATGAACAATGGCAATAAACCTGATTCTGATTCTGATTCTGAGTACCTCAAGGCCCTGGATGTTGTTGGGTTGTCATGGTTGACACGCCTCTGCAACATTGCGTGGAGGTCGGGGGCAGTGCCTTTGGTATGGCAAACCGGGGTGGTGGTTCCTCTCTTCACAAAAGGGGACTGGAGGGTGTGCTCCAACTTTAGAGGGATCACACTCCTCAGCCTCCCTGGGAAGGTCTATGCCAAGGTACTGGAGAGGAGAGTCCGGCCGTTGGTCAAACCTCGGATTCAGGAGGAGCAATGTGGTTTTCGTCCTGGCCGTGGCACATCGGACCAGCTCTTTACCCTCTCGAGAATTCTTGAGGGTTCGTGGGAGTTTGCCCAACCAGTTTACATGTGTTTTGTGGACTTGGAGAAGGCATTTGACCTCGTCCCTCGTGGATTTTTGTGGGGGGTGCTTCGGGAGTATGGGGTATCGGGCTTGTTGTTATGAGCTATTCGGTCTCTGTACGACCGTTGTGACAGTTTGGTTCGTATTGCCAACACTCGGTCGGAGTCATTCCCAGTGAGAGTTGGACTCCGCCAGGGCTGCCCTTTGTCACCGATCCTGTTCATAATTTTTATGGACAGGATTTCTAGGCGCAGCCAGGGAATGGAGGGTGTCATGCTTGGTGACCACAGGATCTCATCTCTGTTGTTTGCAGATGATGTTGTCCTGTTGGCTTCATCCAGCAATGACCTACAGCTCTTGCTGGGACGGTTTGCCGCTGAGTGTGAAGCGGCTGGGATGAGAATCAGCACCTCCAAGTCCGAGTCCGTGGTCCTCAGCCGGAAAAAGGTGGATTGTCCTCTCTGGGTTGGGGACAGGCTCCTGCCCCAAGTGGAGGAGTTTAAGTATCTTGGGGTCTTGTTCACGAGTGAGGGGAAAATGGAGCGAGAGATCGACAGACGGATTGGAGCAGCATCTGCAGTGATGCGGCCGTTGTACCGGTCTGTTGTGGTGAAGAGGGAGCTTAGTTCTAAGGCAAAGCTGTCGATTTACCAGTCAATCTACGTTCCTACTCTCACCTATGGTCACGAACTTTGGGTAATGACCGAAAGAACGAGATCGCGGATACAAGCGGCTGAAATGAGCTTTCTCCATAGGATTGCTGGACTCACCCTCAGAGATAGGGTGAGGAGCTCAGTCATCCGGGAGAGGCTCAGAGTAGAACCGCTGCTCCTCCACATTGAAAGGAGTCAGTTGAGGTGGTATGGGCATCTGATTAGGATGCCTCCTGGACGCCTCCCATTTGAGGTGTTTCAGGCACGTCCCACTGGGAGGAGACCCCGGGGCAGACCCAGGACTCGGTGGAGAGACTATGTCTCCCAGCTGGTCTGGGATCGCCTTGGTATCCCCTCTGAAGAGCTGGAGCAGGTGGCTGGGGAGAGGGAAGTCTGGGCTTCTCTGCTTGAACTGCTGCCTCCGCGACCCGGACCTCCGGAAAAGCGGTAGAAGATGGATGGATGGATGGATGGATGGTTACAATTGTGACATGTGTTTTCTGCCCCCCCATCCCCCCAGAAAAATATGTTGCCACCGTGCCAAGGTCTTTAAGCCAGAGGAAACACTGTTCTACCCATTATCTCCACCACACGTCGGACCTTGTGCTGACATATGGCATAGAAATAGAAAATCTGGTAGTGTCTCCTCATAACCCTGTACTGTCAGACTGTCAGACCATTGTCTGTTAACCTTTGATTTTACTATTTTTGACTATTTCGCTCCTGAAGAAAAAATATTACTACAGTAGATGCCTCTCAAATGATGTTGTTACCAAATTTAAGCAGACTGTTTCCTCTATGCCATGTGTCAACACAATAGAAATAAGTTATGGAGAGCTTGCCCCCTCTGTAATTGATAGCATGGTAGATAGTGTGACAGCTTCTCTGCATCAGACTCTAGACATGGTGGCCCCATTAAAAAAGAACAAGTCTAATCAGAGATTTGTAACTCCTTGGTTCAACACAGAAACTTGTAGCTTAAAACAGAAGACTCATCAGTTAGAAAGAAAATGGCGCTCCACTAAATCAGATGAAATCTATTTAGCTTGGAGAAATCATCTTCTAATTTATAAAAAAATCTCTTAGGAAAGCTAGAACAAGTTATTATTCCGCATTAATAGAAGAGAACAAGAATAATCCCAGGTTTCTTTTCAGCACTGTAGCCAGACTGACAGAGTCAGGACTTTGTCAATCCTAGCATTCCTTTAGAGCTTAGTAGTCAGGACTTTATGAACTTTTTCAATAATAAAATTCCATCTATCAGAGATAAAATCAGTCACATTCTTCCCACCATTATTTTAAATACACTAACTACTACAGCTCCTTCAATGGATATCTGTTTGGATGAGTTTACTCCAACTGACCTTTTAAAGTTAGATAAAATAATTTCCTCATCCAAGCCTTCAACTTGTCTTTTAGACCCTATTCCGACCAGGTTATTTAAAGAAGTCTTCCCATTTATTGGTAGCTCTATTCTTCAAATAATAACTTCTTCATTAACATTAGGCCATGTACCGCAGGCTTTTAAAACTGCTGTAATTAAACCCTTACTCAAAAAGCCAATGCTGGATCCAGAAGTTTTAGCTAACTATAGACCAATCTCTAATCTCCCTTTCATTTCAAAAATCTTAGAAAGAGTTGTTGCTACACGATTATTTGACAACGAAGCAATTTTTTTTAAGCTTTTCAATCTGGGTTTACAATCCATCATAGTACTGAAAAAGCTTTAGTGAAGGTCACTAATGACCTTATCGCATCTGATAATGGACTTGTTTCTGTACTTGTCCTTTTAGACCTTAGTGCAGCTTTTGATACTATCGATCATAAAATTCTACTTGATAGATTACAACACCATATTGAACTTAATGGAACTTCATTGTAGTGGTTTAGATCTTATTTATCTGATAGGTTCCAGTTTGTTCATGTCAATAATAAGTTTTCTTCCAACTCAAAGCTAAGTCATGGAGTTCCACAGGGATCTGTGCTTGGCCCTATTCTTTTTAGTTTATATATGCTTCCGCTAGGCAACATTATTCGAAAGCACTGTATACATTTTCATTGTTATGCAGATGACACACAATTATACCTGTCAATGAAGCCAGATGATAGTAATCAATTAGCCAAGTTAGAGGCCTGTCTTAAGGAAATCAAAGCTTGGATGACTTGTAATTTCCTGCTATTAAATTCAGATAAGACTGAAGTCATTTTAGTTGGTCCAAAAAACCTTAGAATACCTTTCCAAATCAAACTCTTAGTTTGGATGCGGTTACGCTTTCTCTTAATAGGTCTGTGAGGAACCTTGGAGTTATTTTTGATCAAGATCTGTTTTTTAATTAACATATTAAACTTGTTTCTAAGACTGCCTTCTATCATTTGCATAGTATTGTCAAGACTAGGAGCATTTTGTCTTAGAGTGATGCTGAGAAACTAATCCACGCTTTTGTTAGCTCTAGATTAGATTATTGTAACTCTTTATTATCAGGTTGTCCTAAAACATCTTTAAAAAGTCTTCAGCTGATCCAAAATGCTGCAGTAAGAGTTTTAACAGGTACTAGAAAGAGAGATCATATCTCTCCGGTTCTGGTCTCCCTTTACTGGTTTCCCATAGAGTTTAGAATTAAGTTTAAAATCCTTCTTCTCACTTACAAAGCTCTAAATAATCATGCCCCTTTTTATTTAAAAGATCTGATATTACTCTATTATCCTAATAGAGCACTACGCTCCCAAAATCCTGGATTACTTGTAATACCTAGAATCTCCAAAAGTACAATGGGAGGTAGAGCCTTCAGTTATCAAGCTCCTCTCCTGTGGAACCAGCTGCCAATCTGGATTTGGGAGTCAGACTCTCTCTCTGTTTTTAAGAATAGAGTTAAAACCTTCCTTTTTGATATAGCCTCCAATTAGGGAGGGATCATGTGCCTCTGAACCCTCCCTTAGTTATGCTGCTAATAGGTTTAGACAGCCAGGGGACCTCCAGCAGTGCACTGGGCTTCGCTCCTTTCTTCACTCTCAATGAAATATTTTTGCTGGTCATTAACATCTGTTTGTTCTCTCCCATAGATTGCGTCCCCATCGTGCTGTTTGCTCTCTACATGTCTGTTCTTTTCTTCTTCTTCTCTATCCCCTCACCCCCCACCCAGTCACAGCAGAAGACTGCCCCTCCCTGAACCTGGTTCTGCTGGTTTCTTCCTGTTAAAAGGGAGTTTTTCCTCTCCACCATCGCCAATGCTTGGTCACAGGGGATCGCCTGAATGCTGGGGTCTTTCTACAATTGTGGGGGTTTCCCCTACAGTTAAAAGTGCTATGAGATGACTGTTGTTGTGAAATGGCGCTATATAAATAAAGCTGAATTGAATTGAACTGAACTGAACTGAAGTAATTTTGTGGTACTTGCCCCCTAAACTGCAATGTTGTAATCCCATTGTACTTATACCTACAGTTTAACCTTCCAACACACTAAAATGTCTCACTATACTAACGTTTTATTCTTGTGATGTGGCTGTAAAATAGCAGGACAGTCAAAGATAATTACTTTTTTCTCCCAATTAAGAATTAGCCAAATGAAAAAGTCATATTTTTTTTTATTCCCACAGAGCGTTGAAATTTTAAAATGTCAGCTTGGACATTTAAGGTCATACTTGTTTTGCCACATGCCAGAATTCTTTCCATGGTAGTAGGAAGTGACATTTGAAAAGCATCAGAGAGGGAAGTGCTTGGGGAACCCACAGATCGAAGTCTGTCTGTGGTTCGGGACTGTTACACTGTGTGCATAGGATCAATGATTTGCTTTGAGTAGCTCAGCGATATTAGCTTGATGAAGTATCAGACTGATCTGTGATCTGTCAAAAAATGGCAAAGGTTGTTTATTACCTCCGCCAGGCCGCAGGCCAGGAGGTAATGTTTTTGCCAGCGTTTGTCTGTTTGTCTGTCTGTTGGTTAGCAAGATAACTCAAAAAGTTTGGGACAGTTTTCGATGAAACTTTCAGGCGTTGTTGGAAATGGTACAAGGAAGAACTGATTAAATTTTGGGGATGATCCGGATCACTGTCTGGATACAGGAATTTTTTAAAGGATTCTTTAACATTGTGAGATACGGCCACATACGGTACATTGTGAGATACTGCCACATGTGTGCAGGGCCAATGGAGGGCGCTGCTCGTCGTGTGTGACGAACACAAACTCCACGTTCTTCAAAGTTTTAGGCACAAAATCACGCGGAAAACAGTGGTGGGCAGGGCCCGGCAGCGTGCCGGTGTTTGCGCTACGCTGCAAAAGATGAGACGGGCAGCTGTCCGGCGCCGGATTATTTGGCAGAAATTCCCCGGGCAGCCATAGGGGCTGCGCAAAAACAAGCTCTCTGCCGGGGAAGCATCCAAATCCTCTTTTGCCGCGGAGCGCAACCCCAATATAAAACCCACGGCAACCTGTCTACCCAATTTGCATCCGTCAGTGAAGCCCTCAGTGCTGCTTTCAGTGATCTATGAAAACGCTCGCAGCCTGGGACTTTGCAGATGGAGGAGATGGACACAACACCAACACTTCAGTTTATTACCTCCGCCAAGGAGGTAATGCTTTTACTACTGAACCACTAATCCTATCATTGTGAATCCAATTGCTATGTTTTCATGGTCAAGGAATCTGAAAACGTACACACAAACACTGTATGGAGGGGAACTGTGGCGCTTGGCGGAGGTCTGTGCTCTCCGAGTGCTTTTCTAGTTTTAACTACGTTAAGCCCTAATTTTATCTAGAATTTATCTAGAGTTATTCAGGAGCCCGGAGGCAAACAAAATCTTGCATAGGGCCCCCAAAACCAGGAAATATCCCTGCTCACAGTAAGCAGGTCATGGGTTCAAATCCACTAACCAGCAGTCTATCCATGTGGAGTTTGTGTAGGTTTACTCCAGGTGCTCCACAATCCAAACACATTCAACTTAGGTTAATCGGAGACTCTGAAGTTGCCCTTGGTGTGAATATGTGTGTGAATAAAGGGATTGGTGCTGCCTCATCTAGGTGGATGCACTTGGATTACCCTCTAGCATTAATAAAGTATAACTAAGTAATATTCCTGGTTGTAGCAAATAAACTCTTTGGACTTGGCTGAATAATAATAGGTTTAGAAAGGAGTTTTTGCAGCATTGGGGAAGTTTAGGACACTGAGGAAGTCAACAGTAAATCACCGGAACTGGCCGAGCCATGCCATTTTCATTGCTGACTAAATTGGAACACAATTCCCACCCAATTCAGGTATGGGTAAGATTGATGTAGGGACCAGCTGGGTTAAGAGACCCAAGTCCAGCAAGGCTGTATGGTGACAATGACGGGGATTGGAGTTTGGGTTTGTTGGCCACCACTATTTGTGGCTACCTCTCATAGTTGGGGTAAAATTTGGCATTGATTAAAAGGTTCAGACCTAGTGGGGCTGCAGATTGCATATGACTAAGCTAGAGTTGGGTCAGGGGAGGACAGAGCTTTGCAGGCCTTTGCTTCAGCAGTTGAGACTATAAACAATGAACTGCCAGGTGTTTGAAGTTGACAAACATTTTTCCTCAACTATTTTTTTTTTAATTATGGTGTAGCTTAGACCAGGGGTTTGCAACCTTTGTCAAGCAAAGAGCCATTTTGCCCCTCGCTGACTAAAACAGAATTAGCTGAAAGCCACAACAGCTACTGTACTTGACCAAATAAAGATTATACTGCTTAAGTTTCACATATATCAATGAATATAATGTAGTTTATGTACCATTTATGAATCCATACTACAACAGTGACAAAAACTGATAAAACTGTTATGTCACAATAAATGAAAAAGGCAGACTGTTCTGAAAAAATGTTATATGATGCAGTCATTGTGTAATTTAGAGTAATCAAGCTGTAAGATAAAATACAAATATTTTCCTTTATACTCGTCATTACTCCCTTATTAAGCATTTACAATAACCCACAGAAGTCATTTGTGTTGATAGAGTGATGCATAAAACTTGGAAAGACATCACACTGATCCAAGATGGCTGCCTACATGGAGATGGACCCTCTTCCTGTGTATAAAAAAGTAATCTTAGATTGTGGAGGAACAAATAAGTTCAGGCGAGATGAGACGAGCTGAAAGGTTTCAGAGTTTTATTCCTCCATCATGAGACACACTGTAGCGCTGTGACTGTGTGTCTTGTGTGTGTGTGTGTGTGTGTGTGTGTGTGTGTGTGTGTGTGTGTGCTCTCTCCGTGAGGCATGTAAAGTAAGCTCTTTTATACAGACAAGAGAGAATGCATGGCACATTTGCATATTGATATACATATCAGTCAATACATATCAATCGTGTGATTAACTGGCACCGGACTTCCTCTCCTTAATCCGGGGATGTATAACAATAGTCATTGTTCTGATTGTCTCCTAGGGGCTCTCTGTTCGTATGCAAATTGTCGTCTGCTTAGTGCAGGCTGGCTGAGTGTGAAGATTGAATGTCCATGTAGATTGTGGTGGGTCACCACAGGGCTCCCCCCAGACCACTGACCAGGGGTTGTGACACCCCCCCCCCCCCCCGTCGTTTGGCTCCAGCTCCGGTAGAACTGTCGGAGGGCATGTCAGTCCGTGGGGGGGATGGGGGAGGGGTGGAAAGGGCAGTGTGCTCCGCTCCGAGTTCTAGCAAGTTGAATGGCCGTGGATCGTGGGTGCACGGGCCGGTGTGTTTCATGCGTAATGGATCAAGACGGCGATTGGCCGGCTTTAGGGAGCGAGGTGGGGGAAAAGCGCTGTGCAGGAGGAGGGGGAGGGGGTGGGAGTAAGCGAGTGCCGGCCCGGGACGTCAAAGAGGTCTGGGCCACACAAAAAATTGCGTGTGGATCCGCGATGGTGAGGGACTTTCCCGTTAAGCCCGGTGGAGATCCACAGCAGCTGTGAAAAAAAAATTATATCTCTGACTCTTTCACGGCTCGATTAGCGAGGATGTGGGGAAGGCGAGCGGCCAAATTCCCCAAGGATGCATAGCGGCGGTAAAACAACTGCAGCTGTGTGAGGGTGTGAGGCGGTTTGGCTTTAGGTGCAGGAGCAACCCTAAAGTCATCGGGGAAGGCAATTGGCAAAATTCCCGTTGTGCGCCGTGGCTGAGAAACCCATACAACGTCCTGTGTGCGGGCTGCACGTCAGCTCCAGGTGCTTGAGCAGCTCTGAAGGTTCCGAGGGTGGTGATCAGCTGTTTTTCTCGGGCATGTGCAGCGGTGGAGGACGATGTATCAGTCTGTGGAGCCGGTTTTGTCCCGTGCGTGGCGCGCGCTTGGCGCAGTGACCACATAACTGTCAGTTGTACTGTCCTCGTAATCCTGCGGAGAGCGTGCGGGACTTCTGTGCATGGGAGGTCCGCTGTCCGGAGTTTAGTCAGAGTCGGGGAGCTCGGTGGAAGTCAGCGCAGTCGGCGTCGATGATTGTCCCCATTCAGGCTGCTTCCTTCGTTTGCTCGTATCGTTCATGGTGAGTTTTGGTCCCAGCGCTGCACTCCGGAGCGCGGTGAGAGGGAGGAGACGGTCATTCTCCCTCATCAGGTCATCAGTGTGGAGGTAAAAGATCAGGCGAGGGACTTCCGGTTATGGCGGCCACGTAGGAAGACGTGTTTCACACTGCTCTGCTCTTGAAAATAAAAAAAAAATACTAAAACTCTCTTAATTGGAACAAAAACCCATCCTAGCGTTTTGGCGCGGATATGGTAAAGACTAAGGTTGGAAAATTAGGTGGAGGAAAAGGTAACTCGACAAAACAACCCAAGCTAACAGACTTCCACGCTCGAGGCGAAACAGAAAAAACTCCAGAGGCAATGGCGGAGGAGGGAGCCAGCGGCGGAGCAGGAACTGCTGAAGAGGGGACAAATGTAGTGCGCACTGCCATCAACTCCATGAGAACAGAGTTTTTGTCTAAATTCGATGGGATTATAGCAGCGATAGAAGGTATGAGAAAAGAAATAAACGACTGCATGGAGCGAGTGTCGCAGGCGGAGCTCCGAATTTCAAGCGCTGAAGATGACGTCACCAGCCTGCAAACTAAACTGCAAACATTGGAATCAAAATGCAAACGTCTGGAAGATAACGTCCTAGACTTGGAATCCCGCTTGCGACGGAATAATTTGAGGCTGGTGGGCCTCCTGGAGGGAGCGGAGGGACGGGACCCATGTTCCTTTTTGGAAAAGTGGATTCCAGAAGCGCTGAATAACGCGGATCTGCAGTCATCGGTCGTTTTAGAGAGAGCTCACCGAATCGGCCCACTGAGAGATAATAAGACACCACCGAGGACGCTGATTATGAAGTTCCTCAACTACAGAGACAAGATGACAGTCACCAATGTGGCGCGAGCTAAAGGGGAAATTAAATACCAGGACCAACAGGTGCGGTTCTATCCAGATTTGGCCACAAGAATACAACAAACTGTTGTTCTGTTGTTCTTCTTGAATACAACAAACAGTGTTTGTTGTTCCAAACACTGTTCTCCCGCCCTGGAATTTCTTTTTATTAACTGCAAGCCATTTTATTCCCCGCGGGAGTTCGCCTCATTCATCCTCGTCGCTGTGTACGTCCCTCCCGACGCGGACACGTGCGAAGCTCAGCGCGTGCTCGCGGATCACATCCAACACATGGAGCGGACTTTTCCAGACTCCCTGGTTATTGTGGTTGGCGACTTTAACCAGAGCAATCTGAGTCACGAGCTCCCCCGATACAAACAGTTTATTAAATGTCCAACCAGAGGATTTAACACGCTGGATCACTGTTACACTACAGTGAAGGACGCATATCGCGCTGTTCCCCGCGCTGCGCTCGGACTATCTGATCACGTGATGGTCCACCTCATCCCCACATACAGACAGAGACTGAAACTCACTAAACCTGTTGTGACCACCACGAAGAAATTGACCAGTGAAGCTGGAGAGAATCTGAACACATGCATGGAAATAACTGACTGGGACATGTTTAAAGGAGCCACACATGATCTTAATGAGTACACGGACACTGTGAACTCATATATCAACTTCTGTGAGGAGAGCATTCTCCCATCGCGCACCAGGGTGAGGTACTCTAATGATAAGCCCTGGTTCACTGCCAAGCTCAGACAGATCAGGAAGGAGTAGGAAGCAGCGTTGAAAAGTGGAGACAGGGACTGCTACAGAGAGGTCAAATATCGGTTTAACAGAGAGCTGAGGAGAGCTAAATCTGTGTATTCTGAGAGACTCCAGCAGCAGTTCACTGCTAATGACTCGGCTTCTGTGTGGAGAGGACTGAGGCAAATCACCAACTATCGGCCTCAGGCTTCTAAAGGTCAGGATGACAAAGCCCTTTGTCAAAAACTGTCCCAACATTACGCCCATTTTGACACCTCGTCAGCTGTGTCCAACTCACCCACTCCACCCAGCTCCACTGCCTCCTCGGCCCCTAATTCATCAAAAGCGGTCCCCCCCTCCTCCTCCTCCTCCCCCCTGCCCTTGTCATCAGTGAGCAGGACGTGCACAGACAGTTCTCCAGACTGAACCCGCGCAAGGCCCCCGGGCTGGACGGTGTGTCTCCCTCCACCCTGAGACACTGTGCGAAAGAGCTGGCTCCTGTTTTCACAGACATTTTTAACACCTCCCTTAAGCAATGTCACGTGCCGATCTGCCTCAAATCCTCCACCATCATCCCTGTCCCCAAGAAGCCACGGATTACTGGACTTAACGACTACAGACTTGTAGCGCTCACCTCTGTAGTCATGAAGTCCTTTGAGCGCCTGGTCCTGTCTCACCTCAAGTCCATCATCACTCCCCTCCTGGACCCGCTGCAGTTTGCCTACCGTGCCAACAGGTCTGTGGACGACGCAGTCAACCTGGCCCTCCACTCCATCCTGCAGCACCTGGACTCCCCGGGAACCTATGCCAGGATTCTGTTTGTGGACTTCAGCTCCGCATTCAACACCATCCGCCCCGATCTGCTCCAGGACAAGCTGTCCCTGCTCGATGTGCCTGACTCCCTCTGCAGGTGGATCACCGACTTCCTGACGGACCGGAGGCAGCATGTGCGGCTGGGGAAGTCTGTCTCGGACTCTGTTAGCATCAGCATCGGATCACCCCAGGGCTGTGTACTTTCCCCCCTACTCTTTTCCCTGTATACCAACTCCTGCACCTCCTCCCACCAGTCTGTTAAGCTGATTAAGTTTGCGGACGACACCACCCTCATCGGGCTCATCTCCAACGGCGACGAGTCCGTCTACAGGAAAGAGGTGGCCCAGCTGGTGTCCTGGTGCAGCCACAACAACCTGCAGCTGAACGCTCTGAAGACAGCGGAGATGATTGTGGACTTCAGGAAAGTCACAACCCCCCTGCCCCCCCTCACCAAAACAGGCTCTCCCATCACCATTGCAGATTCCTTCCGCTTCTTGGGCACCACCATCACCCGGGACCTCAAATGGGAGCCAACCATCAGCTCCCTCATCAAAAAGGCCCAGCAGAGGATGTTCTTTCTGCGGCAGCTGAGGAAGCTCAAGCTACCCACCAAGATGTTAGTGCAGTTCTACACGGCCATCATCGAGTCCATCCTCACCTCCTCCATAACTGTGTGGTATGCAGGAGCCACTGCCAGGGACAGACTAAGGCTGCAGCGCGTCGTGCGCACTGCTGAGAAGGTGATCGGTTGCAAGCTCCCATCTCTCCAGGACCTGTACATCTTCGGGACCCGGAGGCGTGCTGGCCGGATCATAGCCGATCCCTCACTCCCTGGTCACGTACTGTTTGCCCCCCTCCCCTCAGGTAGAAGACTTCGGTCCATTCGGACTAAAACCTCCCGGCACATGAATAGCTTTTTCCCCTCTGCCATCAGACTGCCGAACATTAAGTGACTTATTGACTCTCGTGCACTATGTACAGCAGCTCAACCAGACTCATGACATTCATCTCTGTTTTTCTGTTGCATTATCAACTGCACTGTGGTACCCCATATTATCTGCTACTTGCTAATTTATTTAAAACTGCCTTGACTAGTATTACTCATTATTACTATTATTATTATTATTATTACTACTTATTTTTCTACACTTATTGCACGTTTTTAGTCCTTTAGTTTTTTAGTTTATCTCTTTATCTCATCATGTTTTTAATGTTGCAGCATGGCACTGAGACAAATTCCTAGTTTGTGTACTACATGAACAATGGCAATAAATCTGATTCTGATTCTGATTCAATTGAGAAAACAGTTCGACCCCGCCCGCAAAGAGCTGCGCAACCTAGGGATTCGTCACGGAGTAATTTATCCGGCAAGACTGCTGGTCACATATAAGGGGAGAACCCACACCTTCAAGACCCCTCAAGAGGCGCAGGAGCTCATCAAGCAGATCCAAAAGGAGACTGGCGGGAGCTAAGCATGAACATGACAAAGGTAGAACATTTAAGCATATGTACAGACATCTGATTGATCTGAAACATAAACATGTCTACAAAATACAGACTGTATTAAAAAAAAAGTTATGATGTACAATGTTGCTATAAAACTTTGAAGTTATGTTGAAAAAACTACAGAAGAGAGTTAATGTCATAAGAATAGTAGTAGTGTCAGGGTGATTGAGAGGAGAAAGAGAGAGTGGTTTGACTGATCCTCGCAGGTATGGAACAGTCACTAGCTATAACAGGAGACGGAATTTTTTGATTTTGGGGGGATTACCAAAAATGTGGGGAAAGGGAATCTGTTTTTGTTTAGTTTGTAGGATGAATGTTCTATCATCCATGTTTTTGCTTCTCTTTTTTTTTTTTTTTTTGTTACTTATTTGTACCCGTAGGTAGATTTGGTTTGCAGTCTGGTGACAAGCCACCGGCTGCTGGTCGCTGCGTGCGCGAGCGCCCTAAACCTACATGTTTTTTGGTGTGCGGGAGGAAACCGGAGAAATCCCGGAGTAAACCCGAGCAACACGGGGAGAACATGCAAACTCCACACAGCTCACTGTTGGTCGGGGGCTGGGATCGAACCCACGATCTCATGATCCCCGCGGTCCCCCGGCCGAGGGTAAAACTGTGCTGCCACAGTGCTAAACCACTGCGCCACCGTGCAGCCTCTGTAAGAGTATGTTCATATTGCAAGGTAATCTCAAACTCCTTATTGATCATAGATCAAAGCGTCAATCTTAATTTAACTTCATGGAATTGCAGAGGTCTACAAAATCTTAAAAAACTTAAACAAGTCATGAATAAAATAAAAGATATAGATTCAAAAATTGTATTTTTACAAGAAACTCATCTATTAGAGGAGGATGTAAAAAGAATTAGGAGAAGATGGCAAGGTAACGTGTTCACCTCATCATTTTCATCCCGAGCTAGGGGAGTTATGATTCTCATACATAAAACAGTCTCATTTCAAACGAAAAATGTAATTAGAGACAAATTTGGAAGATATCTAATTATCCAAGGATCTTTGTTATCAGAATCAGAATCAGAATCAGAATCAGCTTTATTGGCCAAGTATGCACAACACATACAAGGAATTTGACTTTGGCTAAAAACTTGCTCTCGTTGTTCAGGTGAAGGATTTAAATAAGGATTCAATGACAACCAGAGTATGTACAGTAAATTACAGTCTGTCCACGTTTCTATAAAAGGATGCAAATATATACAGGAATATATGCAGCTATTTACTCGGACTAACCACACTTTTCAGAAATATATGAAAAAATATACAATCACACAGTATTTCAATGTGGACTCAGATTCAGTGATATAATGTGAATGAAGTAAAAAGCAGTGTGAGAGTTATGTGCAATGTAATAATGGATGAAAAGTCATGAGTACAGCAACAGGTAGGACTAGGTGAATGTTAGGAGTTCATCAGAGTGATGGCTTGAGGAAAGAAACTGTTCCTGTGACGGGTGGTTTTGACCTTCAGAGATCTGTAACGACGACCAGAAGATAGAAGTTCAAACAGTTTGTGGCCGGGGTGTGATGGGTCAGCACAGATGTTTCCCGCCCGTTTCCTGGTTATGGACCGATATAAGTTCTCAATGGAGGGTAGGTCGGTACCAATGATCCTCTCCGCAGACTTAATGATCCGCTGCAGTCTGGTCTTGTCCTGTTTAGTGGCAGATCCAAACCAGACAGTGATGGAAAAGCAGAGGACAGATTGGATGATGGCGGTGTAGAAGACAACCAGCAGCTCCTGAGGCAAATCAAACTTCTTGAGCTGACGCAGAAAAAACAACCTCTGCTGGGCCTTTTTCCGGACAGTGTCAATATGGGAGGACCACTTCAGGTTCCGGGAGATTGTGGTACCCAGAAACTTGAAGGAGTCCACAGTGGACACTGTGCTGTTGAGGATGGTGAGTGGGGGGAATGAAGGGGGGTGTCGCCTGAAATCCACAGTCATCTCCACCGTTTTGGCTGGGTTAAGTTCAAGATGGTTCTGGCTGCACCAGAGGATCAGCTGCTCCACCTCCCGCCTGTATGCAGACTCATCATCATCCCGGATCAAACCGATGACTGTGGTGTCGTCCGCAAACTTCAGGCGCTTCACCGAAGGGTCCTCTGAGGTGCAGTCGTTGGAGTAGAGGGAGAAGAGCAGTGGGGAAAGGACACATCCTTGGGGGGCGCCAGTACTAATTTTTCGGGAGCTGGATGTAAATCTCCCTAGCTTCACCTGTTGCCACCTGTCAGTCAGAAAGCTGGAGATCCACTGGCAGGTGGAGGGGGGCACCTTGAGCTGGAGGAGTTTCTGATGAAGAATGCCTGGGATGATGGTGTTGAACGCTGAGCTGAAGTCAACAAACAGGATCCTGGCGTACGTCCCTGGGGAGTCGAGGTGTTGCAGGATGTAATGTAGTCCCATATTCACTGCATCATCCACTGACCTGTTTGACCGGTAGGAAAACTGCAGTGGGTCCATCAGGGGGCCTGTGATGACCTTCAGGTGGTTCAGCACCAATCTCTCCAAGGATTTCATAACCACAGAGGTCAGGGCAACAGGTCTGTAGTCGTTTAATCCTGTAATAGAGGGTTTCTTGGGAACTGGAATGATGATGGAGCGTTTGAAGCAGGAAGGCACTTCACGCAGCTCCAGTGATCTGTTAAAGATCCGGGTGAAGATGGGGGCCAACTCGTTGGAGCAGACTCTCAGGCAGGACGGAGACACACCATCAGGTCCTGCAGCCTTCTTGATCTTTTGTCTCTGAAAGACCCGGCGCACCTCCTCTTCACAGATCATTAGTGCTGGTGGGAGGTCAGAGTGGAGGAGGGATGGAGTTCCTGGGGCTGCAGATAATCCTTTTGTGTGGGTGGGAGGTGAGAACTGTAGGTTCTTTTCAAACCTGCAGTAAAAGCTGTTTAGGTCATTAGCCAGCTGGAGGTTTTCCGCAGGGTGGGGGGATGGTCTCCTGTAGTTGGTGATATTCCGTAGGCCTCTCCAGACAGAAGCAGAGTTGTTAGCTGAGAAGTTTTTTTGTAACTTCACACTGTAGCTCCTCTTAGCAAGCCTGGTCTCCTTCGTCAGCATGTTTCTGGCCCGCTTGTACAGAGTCCAGTCACCAGTCCTGTAGGCCTCCTCCTTGGTCTGACGTAGCTGCTTCAGTTTAGGAATGAACCAGGGTTTATTGTTGTTGTATATGCAGAAGGTCTTGGTCTGCACACACATGTCCTCGCAGAAACAGGTGTATGATGTCACAGTGTCAGTGAGTTCATTTAAGTTAATGGCTGCAGCTTCAAAAACACTCCAATCTGTGCAGTCAAAGCAGGCTTGTAACTTCAGCTTTGATTCCTCAGTCCATTTCTTCACAGTCCTTACAACAGGCTTGGAAGTTTTTAGTTTCTGTCTGTATGTTGGAATAAGATGGAGCAGGCAGTGGTCAGAAAAACCCAGAGCTGCACGGGGGACGGCATGATAGGCATTTCTTAAAACTGTGTAACAGTGGTCAAGTGTATTTGTGTCCCTGGTGGGACATTTAATATGCTGTCTGTATTTAGGAAGCTCATTTGTGAGATTAGCTCTATTGAAATCACCCAGAATGATAAGCAGAGAGTCTGGATGTTTTTCCTCCACCTCTGCTATCTGGTCAGCGAGGAGCTGCAGTGCCTCCGTTGTACAAGCAGCAGGCGAGATATAAATTCCGACCAGAATAAATGAGGAGAACTCTCGCGGTGAATAAAAGGGTTTACAGTTTATGAACAGTGACTCTAGGTTAGGGCTACAAAACTTCTTCAACACTGTGACATCAGTACACCAACCTTCGTTTATGTAGAAGCAGATTCCACCACCCTTAGTCTTTCCAGAAAATTCTCGGCTGCGATCAGCGCGAAACAGTTGAAATCCGTCCAGACGGACCGCGCTGTCCGGGATGTGTTCACTCAGCCAGGACTCCGTGAAACAAAGGGCGCCAGATCTGCTAAAATCCCGGTTTTTGTGAGTCAGGAGCAGCAGTTCATCCATTTTGTTCGCCAAACTGCGGATATTTGCCAGATGGATCGATGGGAGCGGCGTGCGAAATCCTTGTTTCTTCAGCCTGACTAACGCACCGGCACGTTTACCACGCCGCCTCCGTTTCCGGCCAGCGCCAATAGCCGCTGCTCCCACAGCTAAGATGGACTGAAAAAACTTCAGATCAGCAGCAGTAACTGGCGGAGAAGTTGCATTGGGAGGTAGTCTGAGTGAAAGTAGTTCCTCCCTTGAATAGGTGATTCGGACAGAAGAGCAGAAGTCCAAAAAAACACACAAAATTATCAAAAACATCAGAGAGCAGAAGCCAGTGGCTGCCATCCGCGGCGCCATCTTGGATTTTTTTTTTTTTTTTTTTTTTTATTATTAGAAAATATAAATCTGGTGAACTTATACGGCCCCAATATTGATGATCAAAACTTCTTTGTTAATTTATTCCTTACTTTATCATCACTTACAGGGCAACATATAATAGCAGAGGATTTTAATTGTACATTGAATATATGGATATAGATATATGGAGAGAAATGAAACCACAAGTCAAAGCCTATTCTTGTTATTCTAATGCCTATAAGACATTCTCACGTATTGACTACTTTTTGATCTCTACAGAATTAAGGTCCAAGATTCAAAACTGTTTCTATGATAACATTGTGATCTCTGATCATGCACCCTGCTGTCTAGTATAGGTAGATAAAAAATTGACAAAGGACCCAATTAGGTGGCATTTTCAACATAAATGGCTTCAGGATGAGGAATTTGTTAAGTACATAGAAAAACAGATAGATGAGTTCTTTGATATCAATACTACACAAACAACGGCATGTATAAAGTGGGAGGCTTTCAAAGCTTTTATTAGGGGGCATATTATTAGTTATACAGGTTCAAAATCTAAGAAGACCCGAGAGGATAGAGTCCAATTGGAATGTAAAATAAAAATTCTTCAAGAAAAGGTGTATGCAGGAAGTAACCCACAGTTAGAGAATGAATTATTGATTCTGAGAGCTGAATATGACAAAAAATCAGCAAATAGAGCTGCCTCGAGTCTTCTAAGATTGAAGCAAACTTTTTATGAACAAGGTGAAAAATCAGGAAAATTATTGGCATGGCAGATTAAACAATTAGAATCTAAAACACCAATTACCAGTATTATAAGTAACGGACAGGTAGTTATAGATCCTTTAGCAATTAATAGTGCCTTTAGAGATTATTATGAAAAACTATATGATACAAAAAATGAAACTGACTTAACAAAACTAAATGGGTTTTTGGGTGGATTATCCATACCAGGTATTCCAAATGAAAACAGGGAGATACTGGAGTCTAAAATTAGCCAAGAAGAAGTTGGGCAAGCCATTGATAATATGAAATCAGGAAAAAGAGCAGGACCAGATGGTCTTCCAGTCGACGTCTATAAAAAAATTTAAGAATAAATTAATAAAACCACTTTTGGAAATGGTTTTAGAAGCATTTCAAAATGGTAACTTACCATCATACATGAATAATGCCTTAATTATACTGTTGCCAAAACCAGGTAAACCCTCTAATAAATGTGAAAACATGAGACCAATAAGCCTATTAAATGCTGATCTTAAAATAATCTGTAAAATTTTAGCAAAACGACTACAAGAAATATTACCAAATATTATTAACCGAGATCAGAATGGCTTTATAATGGGAAGACAAGGCTTCCATAATGTAAGAAGACTATTTAATATTATTTATTCCAATAAAGAAGCACCGGATACAGCTCTCCTATCACTGGACGCTGAAAAGGCCTTTGATAGGGTCGAATGGCCCTATCTTTTTGAAGTCCTACAAAGGTTTGGACTTGGAAATAATTTCATAAAATGGGTCCAGATAATATACAATAATGCTACAGCAGAAATCCTAACAAACAGCAATATCTCAAAATCAATAAAAATCAATAGAGGATGTCGACAAGGCTGTCCACTTTCACCTTTATTGTTTACTATGGCAATTGAACCTTTAGCGATGGCAGTACGTTTACATCCACAAATATATGGAATTAAAGTAGGACCAACAGAACATAAAATCTCCCTGTATGCCGATGACATAATTTTGTTTATGTCGAATTTTAAAAAATCAATTCCGACTTTATTAAATTTAATAAAGAACTTTGGGGATATATCAGGATATAAAATAAACAAAACAAAATCTTCAATATTAATGTTAAATGAGACCCAGAGAAATCATCCATCTTCTGAGGTAAACCAATTTAATGTTGTAGATCAGTTTAAATATTTAGGAATTCAAATTTTGCCTAAGCTAGAATCAGTCACCAATGCCAACTATGAAGCCTTAATGACAAATATTAATGAGTTACTTCAGAGATGGATGTCACTACCAATGTCGATGATCGGGAGAATTAATATACTTAAAAGTAATATCTTACCAAAAATACTTTATTTATTTCAAAACATTCCTTTACCACCACCTTCAGATCTATTCTCAAGAATTAAAAAAAGTTAGTGGAATTTATATGGAACAATAGGAAAGCTAGATTATGTTTGTCCTTACTATACTTACCATTTGATTGTGGAGGTCTGAAATGTCCAAACTTTATGTTGTATTACTGGTCAGCACAACTGAGGTCTATGACATATTATTTTTCATCAAATGATCCTCCTCACTGGACTGAAATGGAATCATACAATTTACCTTTACCTCTTCCCTTATTCATATACTCAGACTCGGCTAAAAAATTACAGAAACAAGTTAAAAATCTAATTGTAAAGCACATGATCAAAATATGGTGTGAAACTAAAAAATATTTAAAAGAACCACACTCACTGTCACAATTTAGCCCAATATGGGGTAATCAATATTTTACACCAGGGAGAGCGGATATTGTATTTAAAGTATGGAATTTAAAAGGGATTCAAAAGACTCAAGACTTATATTTGTCACGCTCAGATAACATAATGTCTTTTGAAGAACTGAGGATTAAATTCAATCTTAATAGAACACACTTTTTTAAATATCTTCAGCTTAGAAATTTTATTCGTTCAAATCAAAATAATGCTGTCACCCGACCTACTTATTCAACTTTGGAAAAATTTTTGATGAAAGATAGTAAGAGAAAGGGTATTATTTCAGAGTTTTACAACTTATTGACACTATTCTCAAGTGAAAACTCACAGAAAAGACTGAATGACTGGAAAGAAGACCTGCAAATTGAAATTTCAGAGGAACAATGGGAAATGGCTTGTGCAGGGGCTCAAACCAAATCAATAAATGTATGTCTTAAACTGATACATTTTAAATGGTTAATGCAGATGTATGTTACACCAGTGGAATTAAATAGATATAACAAAAACATACCAGATACATGCACAAAATGTATGGAAAGTAAAGGAACCCTATTTCACTGTTTATGGGAATGTAGAAAAATCAGAATGTTTTGGGAAGAGGTGAGGGTAACAATTGAAAAAATAATTTCAAAACAATTCACATTGAACTCTAAACTGTTTTTGTTGGGTCTGTATCCAGAAAAACATAACTTTAATAAGAGTGAAAAAACATTCATAGACCTTGGTTTGCTTAATGCCAAAAAATGTATTGCACTACTGTGGAAAAAGACTCATAGACCAGGTGTGACTCAGTGGTTAAGACAGATGTTAACAAACCTTCTGCTAGAAAGAATAACATATATACTGAAATCAAAGGAAAATGTGTTTGAGAATATATGGAGACCTTTCATTGATTATGTAAAGAAATTAAACAGAACTTCTGAAGAAGAAGGTGAATGATATGTATGGACCTTGCAAATTCCAAGCTGGTGAATGTATATTATGTATTCTTATGTAATAGATTACCTAGACTAAACAGAGGAGCATTGTTGTTGACTTGTTTTTGTTATTGGCTGTTGTTGTTTTTATTACACATTTTTTTTGTTGTTTTGTTATTGTTCTTTTTAATTTTTAAATTACTTTTGTGTTAGTGTCTGACTGTGTGTGCTATGTTCGCCTCGTGTTCCATTCTTCGTCCAGGGTCACCAGTGTAGAAGAACAAATAAGTTCAGGCGAGATGAGACGAGCTGAAAGGATTCAGAGTTTTATTCCTCCATCATGAGACACATTGTAGCGCTGTGCGCTGTGGCTGTGTGTCCTGTGTGTGTGTGTGTGTGTGTGTGTGAGTGTGTGTGTGTGTGTGCTCTCCGTGAGGCATGTAAAGTAAGCTCTTTTGTACAGACAAGAGAGAATGCATGGAACATTTGCATATTGATATACATATGAGTCAATACATATCAATCGTGTGATTAACTGGCGCCGGACTTCCTCTCCTTAATCCGGGGATGTATAACAATAGTCATTGTTCTGATTGTCTCCTAGGGGCTCTCTGTTCGTATGCAAATTGTCGTCTGCTTAGTACAGGCTGGCTGAGTGTGAAGATTGAATGTCCATGTAGATTGTGATGGGTCACTACAACATGACAAAAAAACACAATTTTTACTTAAGATGATTATGTAACTATGAAAACTAAACAAGGATTTTATGCTGCATTAAATCTCATAATTTAGATTACAAAAATATTACACACTTCTCCTTTAACTGAAAACAAATCTTTGCAGGCTGACTTTTGAATCCTTCTCATATTTGGGGAAAATAGCCCATTTTGAAATAAATAAACGGTAATAGTTGTAGGCTTTTTTTAAAGCCACTTTGTAGGCTATTCAGTATCTTTTTTCTTTTTTTAATCTTGAACCATGCAGCAATCAACCATCCTTCATCAGGGGCAGATTTAGTCCATTTGGGGCCTAAGGCAAAGACAGAAATGGGGCCCTACTTTTTCTTTGTTCTACACTTTGTTTTCACTTTTTTGGGTATGACTTAAATTTTTATGTTATTGATTTTAAAATTATAACAAGGTAAGCGCTATATAAGCATTAGCTTCAGCCTACACCCTTCCGGTTGTTCTTACACGTCCTACATATTTTTAATCGTTTTGATTGTATTGTGGGTGACCCCCACAGCCTTCGGGTCAAGCAGAGCGCTCAGCTGGAGCAGTTAGCAGAACAGTGAGATGTATGGACTGATATCAATAGGCAGCCTCTCCTTCCTGCCAGTAATCCTGCTATTGATATGTGTGACTCTCATGTAAATGTCCCATGCATTCCTGCTGTACTGTGATGCTAATGTGTCATGCATGCATTGTTTAGCTGGGTATATAAGTGAACTGAATATCGCTTGCGCTCTCTCTTACTGCTCTTTTGATCACACGCATTGCCTGTTTGCTGACTAGAGACAGAGAGCTCGCTCCAGCGCGCTCTCACAGCGCTGGGGCGGCTCTCGTGATGGAGGATGAATAAAACACCCTTTTAAACTTCAGTTCGCCGTGTCCTGCCTGCACTTATTCTATGCCTCCACACCGGGTTCTCTTATCTCATCCGCCACACTGGTGACCCCGAAAGAAAGAACACGCTGACGACGAACGAACGCAACCTCTGGCGGTGACTCCGACGACAAGCGAACGCAGCAGCCTGACGCAAATGGACTGCCCTCCCTTCTGCCACATGGGAGACCTCGACGCAGAGCCAACACCAGGCGAACTCTCCGGAGATCATCCACGACCGGGAAGGCTGCAGAAAAGCGTCATGGTGCGACCCTCGCCTGAGATCGGGACATCCACGCTGGGACCGGCCGAGGGACAAAGAGCGTCTACTCCCTCTCACCGCTCCTCCGCATCTACACGAGCGCGCACGCACCTCGTCCTCTCTCCACGACGGCAACCTCCAGGGCCGACGGAGAACGCAGCACGTGGACCAGAACGCACCATGACCCGGCACGAGCGAACGACAGCAACAGCCCGAACAGGGACGACCATCGGCGCCGACGACGCTGATCTCCAGCAAGCTCCCTGACCCTGACTCATCTCTCGACAGCGGACCACCCATGCACCGAACCCCCGCATGCACACCGGGGGGGTACGAAGACAGCGCACCACGCACGGGACAATACCGGCTCCACAGACCACCATCGTCCTCCGCTGCTGCACATGCCTGAGAGACACGGCCGACCGCCATCCTCGGAACCTTCAGGGCTGCTCACACACCTGAAGCACACACGCAGCCCGCACACAGGATTTTGTATGGGTCTCAGCCATGGCGCACAATGGGAATTCAGCTGTCAGCTGTCCCCGAGGGCTTTAGGGCTGCACGCGCACCTAAAGCCAAACCGCCAAGTCCTTCACACAGCTTCAGCTTTTGTTTTTTTCTTCATGGCTGCTTCACGTCCTCGCAGTACTGAACCGCGAGAGGAGTCAGAGACAAATTTTTCTTCTCACAGCCGCTGTGGATCTCCACCACGTTCAACGGGACAGCCCTTCAACACTGTGGATCCACATGCAATTTTTGCGCGGCCCAGACAACTTCGCCGTCCCGGGCCGGCACGTGCTACCCCTCCCCTCCTCCCTCCCCTCCTCCGGCACAGAACTTTTCCCGCAGCTCGCTCCCAAAGCCAGACGATTGACGCCTCAACCCCCAGCTGAGCCCTCGGGGGGGGGGGGTGACCCCCACAGCCTTCGGGTCAAGCAGAGCGCTCAGCTGGAGCAGTTAGCAGAACAGTGAGATGTATGGACTGATATCAATAGGCAGCCTCTCCTTCCTGCCAGTAATCCTGCTATTGATATGTGTGACTCTCATGTAAATGTCCCATGCATTTCTGCTGTACTGTGATGCTAATGTGCCATGCATGCATTGTCTAGCTGGGTATATAAGTGAACTGAATATCACTTGCTCTCTCTCTTACTGCTCTTTTGATCACACGCATTGCCTGTTTGCTGACTAGAGACAGAGAGCTCGCTCCAGCGCGCTCTCACAGCGCTGGGGCGGCTCTTGTGATGGAGGATGACTAAAACACCCTTTTAAACTTCAGTTCGCCGTGTCCTGCCTGCACTTATTCTATGCCTCCACACCGGGTTCTCTTATTTTATCCGCCACAGTATGTTCATTACCAAATAAAATTCACATTCAATCATTCATTCAGTCAGGCCTTACTGACATCCTACCTGAAACTTATTGTCCTCAGAAGTCTTCAAATGATGATATAATTCAGGCATCAGGAATTACATCTGTAGAAAAACAAAGAAGCTTAAAGTGACACTATATGAGGAAAAATGGCCAAAGTTACAAGAAAAAACTGATTACGGAGAAAGTCATAAAATTTTGTGGAAAATGCCATTCAGAAAAATAAAGAGGAAATTTTACATGGAAAAAATTTGTCAAGTGGACCCCTGACCAAGTGAGCACCCCAAGTGGACCTCAGGATCCAATCTGTACATGTACAAGTACATTTTCAATCCAGTGATTTGCAAACTGATTCATAATTTTCTAAAGCCTCATTCAGAACATTATAGTCCCACATACCTGTTCTGTGGATTTTCATCTGGGGGCAGCCAGCCATGACGAGCAGCAGCGATGGAAAAGAGAAGCCTTTTGAAAGCAGAAATGGAGTCAAAACCTTCTCTGGGTCTTTTAGTACATATACTGTATATATGTACTGTATATATTCTTTTACACTTCATGGTGACTATAATATTCTGAATGAGGCTTCAGAAAATTTTGAATCACTTTATAAATCACTGGATTGAAAATGTACTTGTGCATATCCAAATTAGATCCTGGGCTCCACTTGACCTGATCCCTCCTGCAGTTATGCTGTTAATGCTACTACACTTGCTATGAACAAAATAATAAGTCACATCTACTCTGTCACAGGTTTTCATGTCATGTCCCATCAGGCAATGCTACTACCCATCTCTAATGGCTCTCAGAAACTGTGCCTTCACCCAATAACTGTACAACAGATTTTTGAAATAAGAGCTTACCCGGCTAGCTAGTTGAGCTAGCACAGGCTAATGATTCCAAGTTTATGAGCTTTTACTGCACATAAACAAGAAAAAAAGCTGGCAAAATAAAACAAGCTCACAGACTACATAATCTACCTGTTAACTTAAGTGGTAAAATGACCAAAACAACAGCCATTCATTAACTTACCCAGGATTATTAAGCAGACACTCCGTGAAATGAATGGTGGTCTATGGGGGAAAGATCCATTGTTTGGAAGTATTCGCTGCTCCATGACCCACATGACTTCCACCTTTCACAGTTTCTGTGAAAGTCTGTGAAAGTCTCTAGTAGACTTCTGGAGAAGTCTACTAGAGTGTCGCAACTATCATATTATACGGCGCTGAAATATATGGAACAGTTCATTGGTCTGGGGGGGGGGACGCTATGTTTGTGATTTGAGTTGGCGTTTTTATAAATGCCCGTGTTTCCATATTTTGCCGGACATCACATTAACTATGCTAAACATTTTTAAAAAATATATGGGGCTTCTAGTAGATCGTGGCCCTCAGCAGGTCAGGGCCTAAGGCAACCGCGTACCTTTGCCTAATGATAAGTCCGCCTCTGCCCTGCATGAACATAAAACAGAACCAGCTGTATTTCCCTTACCTTGGAGACATTTATTCATCGAGTTTTGATGATTTATTAACTCCTCCATGCAGTGAAACTTTTCCAGCCAAGTCTGTGTCCATCAGTTCTTTTGAAATTGCCATTTTTCACTCATCGCCAGCTTTTCACTTTTTGTTTCTGTTTCTATTTTTCTTGGTGATTTTTTTAATTCCAGAATTGTCTGCATCTTTCCGAGGGCAGGGAGGATAAGCAGTGAGCTCCTGGAGACAGTTCCTGTCCATGCATATTAAAGGGGCCATTGAATGAAAAATGGTGTGTTTGTAGGTTTTAGCTGTCTGAAATTAGTCTACTGGTCACCTAATTATCCAAAAATTGTCAAAACAGTCAATTCTCTTTAAACACACACACACACACACACACACACACAGACACACACACACACACACACACACACACACACACACACACACACACACACACACACACACACACACACACACCCTTTATCTCGGCTCTCTCTCCCAGAAATGTTTTTGACTTTTTCATGGAAATCGTTAACATCACGTTTAGCAAAAGCCAATCCACCGCCATCCTTGAGACCAGCCCACTGCTCTATTATTGGCCTGACTAGCTGTCTGTCATATACAGTGGTGTGAAAAAGTGTTTGCCCTCTTCCTGATTTCTCATTTTTTTTGTATGTTTGTCACACTTAAATGTTTCACATCATCAAACACATTTAAATATTAGACAAAGATAACACAAGTAAACACAAAATGCAGTTTTTAAATGAAGGTGCTTATTATTAAGGGGAAAAAATCCAAACCTACATGGCTCTGTGTGAAAGAGTGATTGCTCCCTAAACCTAATAACTGGTTGGGACACCCTTAGCAGCAACAACTGCAATCAAGCATTTGCAATAACTGGCAATGAGTCTTTCACAGCACTGTGGAGGAATTTTGGCCCACTCATCTTTGCAGAATTGTTTTAATTCAGCCACATTGGAGGGTTTTCAAGCATGAGCCGCCTTTTTAAGGTCATGCCGCAGCATCTCAGTCAGCTTCAGGTCAGGACTTTGACTAGACCACTCCAAAATCTTCATTTTGGTTTTCTTAAGCCATTCAGAGATGGATTTGCTGGTGTGTTTTGGATCATTGTCCCGCTGCAGAACCCAAGTGCGCTTCAGCTTGAGGTCACGAACAGATGGCCGGATATTCTCCTTCAGGATTTTTTGGTTGACAGCAGAATTCATGGTTCCATTTACCACAGCAAGTCTCCCAGGTCCTGAAGCAACAAAACAGCACCAGACCATCACACTATCACCACCATATTTTACTGTTGGTATGATGTTCCTTTTCTGAAATGCTGTGTTACTTTTACGCCAGATGTAATGGGACACACCTTCCAAAAAATTCAGTTTTTGTCTCGTCAGTCCACAGAATATTTTCCCAAAAGTCTTGGGGATCATCAAGATATTTGCTGGTAAATCTGAGATGAGCCTTTATGTTCTCTTTGCTAAGCAGTGGTTTTCATCTTGGAACTCTGCCATGCAGGCCATTTTTGCCCAGTCTCTTTCTTATGGTGGAGTCATGAACACTGCCCTTAACTGAGGCAAGTGAGGCCTGGAGTTCTTTGGATGTTGTTGTGGGGTCTTTTGTGACCTCTTGGATGAGTCGTTGCTGTGCTCTTGGGGTAATTTTGGTCGGCCTGCCACTCCTGGGAAGGTTCACCACTGTTCCATGTTTTCACCTTTTGTGGATAATGGCTCTCACTGTGGTTCGCTGGCAACCCAAAGCTTTAGAAATGGCTTTTCCAGACTGATAGAACTCAATTACTTAATTTCTCATTTGTTCCTGAATGTCTTTGGATCGTAGCGTGATGTCTAGCATTTGAGGATCTTTTGGTCTACTTCACTTTGTCAGGCAGGTCCTATTAAAGTGATTTCTTGATTGAGGACAGGTGTGGCAGTAATCAGGCCTGGGTGTGGCTAGAGAAATTGAACTTTCCAAAGATTCAGGTTCAGGTTCAGGTTCAGGTTATTTTATTTGTACCCGTAGGTAGATTTGTTTTGCAGTCAGGTGACATCCATATTTACAAACCACAACTACATTCAACATAAACACAAACACAGGCACACATGGAGCTGACTATAAACATTATAAAAATACTCAAGGCTCCATCAATCAGGATATAAGACAAAGAGATGAGAGAAAAACCAGAGATAAGAGAGAAGGGTCATATTGAAAAGTTAAAGACTAGCCAAAAAGGTTAAAAACTCAAAAGTCTAAAATCCAATAAAAGATTTAGAACCCAAATAAAAATCCTACAAAAATAAGTAAATATAAAATGAAATTAATAAATAGTTAACTAAATTATGTGCAATATATTGTTACAACTTGTTCAACTCTTTGACAGCAGCAGGAACAAAGCTGTTTTTGTAGTGCTGGGTTTTACTTTTTGGGACAGCAAACCTCTGTCTTGAGGGAAGAAGCTGAAAGTTGCAGTGCAAAGGGTGGGAGTCATCATTTAAAATGGAGGTAGCAATCCTCTGTACCTGTCTGGTGTACAAGGATGTCAGGCTCAGCTGTGACTCACCAAGCAAACGACTGGACCATCTAACTGCCTGATCCAAGGATTTCCTCTGTTTCAGTTTTATCTGACCAAACCATGACACTAAAGAAAAGGATAAAACAGATTCAATAAAAGCCCGATAAAACATTGTCATTATGGTTCGGTCAATTTGGAAGCGTGCAAGTTTTCTTAAACAATGCAAATGTTGCTGACCCTTTTTGCACACCCTTTCACAGTTCTCTTCAAAGTTTAAATTACTATCAATAATCGTCCGAAGATATTTGTAGGATTGTACACATTCAGTGGTCTGGCCTTTTAGTACGGTGACTTTGTGCCTGGGAGTTTTCCTCCTAAAGTCAATAATCATATCTTTAGTTTTTGTCGTATTCAGCTGCAGATAGGAATCCTCACACCAGTGAACAAAATCATCAACTACTGGGCCGTGGCCACTCTCACCATCCTGAAGGAGACTGACAATAACTGAATCATCAGCATACTTTATAATTTTTATTTATTTATTTTTTTTTTGTTACTTATTTGTACCCGTAGGTAGACTTGGTTTGCAGTCTGGTGACAAGTCACCGGCTGCTGGTCGCTGCGTGCGCGAGCGCCCTAAACCTACATGTTTTTGGTGTGCGGGAGGAAACCGGAGAAATCCCGGAGTAAACCCACGCAACACGGGGAGAACATGCAAACTCCACACAGCTCACTGTTGGTCGGGGGCTGGGATCGAACCCACGATCTCATGATCCCCGCGGTCCCCCGGCCGAGGGTAAAACTGTGCTGCCACAGTGCTAAACCACTGCGCCACCGTGCAGCCCATAATGTGTCTGTTGTCATGTCTGCTACGACACATGTTTGTGTACAGGATGAAGAATAGTGGTGACAACACACACCCCTGAGGAGAGCCAGTAGAAGAGCACTTTTGGTCAGACAATGTACCATTGACCCTTACTCTCTGTGTCCTGTTGGTTAAAAAATCCAGAATCCAACCCACCAGATTATTGCGCAAATCAAATTGTTGCAGGAGCCTTTCAACTAAAATATGAGGTTGGATTGTATTAAAGGCGGAAGAAAAGTCCACAAATAAAAGCCTGGCGTGTCCCATTAAAATCCTGATGTTCAAAAAGCATGTTAAACAGAGTGACAGTGGCGTCCTCCACTCCTCTGTGAGACCTATAGGCAAACTGCAGAGGATCCAATGCATGCTCAGTCTGCTTTAGAACCTCAAATCTGACCAGTTTTTCAAAAAATTTCATTAAAATTGAAGTCAAAGCAACTGGTCTAAAGTCGTTTACCGTTTTAGGACAGCTGGATTTTGGAACAGGGACATGTGGTTTTCCCCACATCTTTCCATCTTTCCAGATCTTAGGCACATGTTGTGTCTGTAAGGACTTATTGAAAATGTAATGAAATATAGGACTCAATTCACATGCACAGCACTTTACCAATCGCCCACATATATTATCAGGGCCCTGACTTTTGTTCACTTTTACAGCACAGAATGTCATGCGGTGACCCTTGTGGGCCACCATAAGATGCCAAAAGTCACCAGTGAGTTTTGCATTAGATGTTTTATTCACAAGACAAGACGAGACGAGGCTGTGAGCCGCTGAGGGCAAAACACACATACTATAGAATACAAGGGATCGTAGGGCTAACCCCAGCAACTACGACCTTAACTATGAACAAGGATAAGCACGAACCTGATATGACGAGGACCAGGAATGATTGACGATACTCCAGCATCAATCAGCTGTCAGCGCCCGTTAATAAATCCGGCGACTAACAAGCTGTGATGCTGAACAGCTGATCGACCTTGACAGCCGGAAACCCCACCAAGCGCTGTCACAATAAGAGTCCGGTGGAACCAGAATGTAATCCACAGCTGTCAAGGCCGGCAGAGATGATGCATAGCCCGAGCGCGGACGAGATCGGCGCTCGGGTCATGACAGTACCCTCCCTCTGAGGGCGGGCTCCTGACCGCCCATAGACATCCAATCCCACCCCCCACCACCACCCCCTCCAGGGTGGGCGGCTGGGGCAGGAGAGGATCAAACCACAGATCGAAAACCAGGGCACAGACAGGGAAAAGAAAAAAAAAGGACTAAAAAAAATACAAGGAACATTTACACAGGCATGAAATAACAGGAGAGAGAGAAAAAAAACTCCCTACAGTACAAAACGTGATGACAAGACAACTGAAGCAACTGCAGAACACAAATCAAACTCCAATAGGCACAAATGGCAACTACAAAAAAAAAAAAACACAGGAACACCGAACAGAACAGAATTGCAGGACCAGACTACTTTCCAAAATACATGAAATACAATACCCAGGCACGAAAACAAAATATGCCACACTCTCAGGTCAAAAAGCAAATGCAGCACAGGACAGAGAAAAACAGAACAATTTCAGGGCTAGACTATATTCCAAAACACGTGAAACACAATTACCCAGGTACAAAAACAAAAAAATAACAAATTCTCAGGTCAAAAGCAAATACAACACAGGTCAGAAAAAAAAAAAAAACACAGAACAATTTCAGGGCTAGACTACCCTCCAAAATACATGAACAGAATTGCCCAGACCCGAAAACAAAAATACCACGCTCTCAAGTCAAAAAACCAGATACAATACAGGACAGGAAAAAAAAACAAAAAACAACAGAACAATTTCAGGGCTAAACCACCACCAGGAATGATCTCTACCCCCGACAGTTCATGCCGACCGGCGGAGACCAAACACCACAGGAACAGTTCAGGCGGTATCCCCGCGTCCAACGGCCAACGGGTGGTCATAGGGGGCGGAACATGACCGGGCGGCTTACCACAGTCCCAGGCCCGGAAAATCCACTCCTCCAGTGGCCGAACCAGATCGCCCAATAAGACACACAAGAAGTTGGGTGGCCGACCCGAGGCACCGAACTGGCGAAACAGTTTCTCAGGCGGCCGACCCGTGTCCCTCAGCCACCAGTACAGGGGGAAAACAGCCCGCGGCGGCCTCCCTGGCGAGGACAAAACACGGGAGAGCTGGGGCGAGCGAAAAGGGACCCCCACGGCCTCCAGCGATGATGCGCAGGGGCAATGACTCTGTAGAGGGGACAGAAAGCAAGGATGAGCCCAAACTGGGTCAGGCGGCGAAGGGTCTGCAGCTCCTCCACCGTTCGTGGACCACACCGGTGCTGCACCTCCGCTGGATCCCGATTGGGTCTCGGGCGCACCCACGTCGGACCCCGATTGAGCCAAAGCAGCTCCCGCGATGGACCCCGATTGGGTCTCGGGCGCACCCACGTCGGACCCCGATTGGGCCACGGCAGCCTCCACAATGGACCCCTACTGGGTCGGTGCAGCTCCGCCGACGACCTCCACCCCCAAACCTGGAACCTCCAACTCGACGACCCCGACTGGCTCCGCGTTGGTGACACTGCAAGGAGGCTCAGAACACAGAGAAAAACCGGGATCAGTGTTACCGACAGCAACAGAACCCAGCGAGATGAGTTCGGGTGCAGCAGGCGGCTGCCCCTCACTTGCCTCCCCGAGAGGCAGGCAAAAATGCTCCAACACAGGGGACAGAGACACAAGAGGGAGCACTTGCCTGCATTCAGGTTCTGTTGCCGTCCAGGACTCCGTCGATCCAGGCTCAGGACGAAGAAGTACGTGCGCAGGCTCCAACTCAGCTGTGTCGGGCTCCGCAGCTGGCAAGATGGATCCCGCAGCCTGAGGTTCGTCCCGCGCTGATGCCCACGTCAATGACCCATATGGCGTGGAGGCAGGAGACCCTCGACCCACTGGTTCGGACCGCTCTGGCGAGGTAACCCGGGGACGCTTCATCGTCGGCACAGGTTCCGGGCCGCAGTCCGCTCTTCTCCTCCGTCCATGACGTGGCTGCAGGGCCGGATCCAGGCTTTCCAGCACTGCAGGCCCCCTCCTCATCCCGTGACGTAGACCTGGCATCGCGGACCACTCAGCAGAGGGGGACACAGGGACAGCAGGTTTGGTTATCACAGTTACAGCAGGTGGCAGGAGCTCGGGGGGCTGTGAACCCCGAACTCCACCCTGCCCCTCGTGGGCACCCCCACAAGGCAGATCATAATTGTGGTGGAATGAATGAACTTGCACTTGCCTGCCTCCTGGGGAGAAGATGGTGCCTGCTGCAACGGGTGGAGACCTCCTTCTATCCCTCCGGGAGGTAACGGCGGGTTCCTCGGGGCGACGAGGAGGAGCTGCTCGGGAAGGATTGCTGACGGGCCTCGCCGAAGCACGACTCACAACACTCTCAGCCGCTGGGGATGATGTCGCAGAGGAGGACATGACAGCCAGGGCAACATGGGTATGAGGAGCTGACAGCGCAGCTGGAACAGATGACCCGGGTGCGGCGACTGCAGGGGTTCCCTCCTGTCGTGACGTAAAGGATGCAGCCAACTGGGAGGCTGGGTTCTTCCGACGACCCGGAGCTGGATCCGGACGGGATTCTAGTTGGGACTTGGTAGGAGCATGGCGATGAGGCCAACTGGCCAACGGTGTGGCGTGGGACCCAGGAACACATGGCGCTGGGACTGGACGGGCGACAGGAGCAGGATTCCGATCCGCAGGTCTCCTACCGGGTCGTCCCTCCAGCCTAAGAATCCCCACTCTCGCCAGGGACGCTGTCCTCACAGGAGGTGGAGGGGTTTCCTGGAGCGCTCTTGCAATAACTTCGCGCTGTGCCACAATCCATGATAACCTCTCGCTCCCCTCCGGAGTAGAGGTAGGGTGGTAACTGCGCAGGACCTGCTGGACGAGGCATAAGTGGTAGTTGGCCGCCTCGGAGGGCATGAGATGGGCGGCTTCCGCTAAATAGCCGTCAATCTCCTCTAGCCACTCCGGGCAAAAACCACACTCGCGGGCGGACATCTCTCTACCAAGTCCAACTTACGGTGAAAACTCCACCCTACGGCAAAAACTCACGGTGAAAAGGCGTCTCGGTGTGGCGTCTCCGTTTAGACATCTTAGGCTGGAGTATACTGTCATGCGGTGACCCTCGCGGGCCACCATAAGACGCCAAAAGTCACCAGTGAGTTTTGCATTAGATGTTTTATTCACAAGACAAGACGAGACAAGGCTGTGAGCTGCTGAGGGCAAAACACACACTATAGAATACAAGGGATCGTAGGGCTAACCCCAGCTACTACGACCTTAACTATGAACAAGGATAAGCACGAACCTGACATGACGAGGACCAGGAATGATTGACGATACTCCAGCATCAACCAGCTGTCAGTGCCCGTTAATAAAGCCGGCGACTAACAAGCTGTGGTGCCGAACAGCTGATCGACCTTGACAGCCGGAAACCCCACCGAGCGCTGTCACAATAAGAGCCCGGTGGAGCCAGAATGTAATCCACAGCTGTCAAGGCCAGCAGAGATGATGTATAGCCCGAGCGCGGATGAGATCGGCACTCAGGTCATGACACAGAATGCCCTTTTAATATCCTGCACCTCAATATTAAAGTGCTGATTGTCTTTGAGTTTCTGTTTCAAATCTTGGGTTTCTGTGTTAAAATCAGAGGAATCAAAACGACCATAAAAACAATTAAACCTGCAAGCAGGTGTAAGCGGGCTTCGCCCCCACGTGCCCGTGGAACCCGGTGCCTGTCGTCCCTTGCTGGCTCAGAAAATGTGCCGTCATCACTGCAAGGGCTGCATGAATATTAAAGTAAACTATTTGGCGCAGATCTTTCTGTGAGCAGTAAATGGCATTATCCCTTTTGTCAAATATTTTTATGTAGGAGCGCGCAGAGTGGGAGTAATCTCCATCACTGCAATTACGGTGAAAATCTGACTCAGTTTGTCCAAGTTACAACTGTCCAACGTATTGTGATTAGGTAATCTTGAACATGTTGCCATGGCAACTGTAGCATCATCTCACTTTGGCTCAGCAACAATTATTCTTCTGCTTAAAGACATTTTTGTTTCATCCAGGAATAACGCAAATAAATGGATTTTCTTCCCCCAGGCCACAGCTGAAATCCCCTTTTGTTAACACTAGAAGACCCAGAGAGGGGCCATTTGGCCTTTTTGGCTAGAAAACCCATAGGGGGACCATCAAGTGGCCACAAGAGGGCTAATGTCTGGGTCTTCTAGTGTTAAAACCAGCCTAAGGAATTTCCCCCAATGTCCGGCTTCACTTTTATTGCCCCCATAAAACATGCAACAGATCCACGACTCAGTTAATTTCCTTAAACTCTGGAAACGCTGGATTTAAACAACTTTAAAGTACATTATTACAAACTCAATTCTAAACCTTCATTCTTTTCAGAACTATGAAAATGCAGATGGACTCTGATGTTTTTGATGTGGAAAATATGTGTGAAATGCATTAATCTGTGATTTTATATATATATATACAGTATATATATATATATATATATATATATATATATGCATGCTAATGTTTATATGAATGTTTATTCCTGCATGTTGATTTAGAAGCACTGCTTATAATTTATACTAATCACTAAAGTTATCTTAGTTTAATACATAAAGGGAAATTTTAACTTCCAGTATGTATGAGTTTGCCTCTAAAACCATGTGACTCCCACAGCCAATCTCTGCACGACAACTCTTCACTCCAAAGGACTCCGAACAATAGACTGTTTGTTCATTGGACTAAAAGTTCATCGAGCCCGCCCACGAAGGACGCTCATTGGCTGAGATTCCGGTCAGGCCGGAATCCCGCGAAACTCAACAGAGCTTATAAAAAGGAGAGAGACTCTTTTTCCAGCCTCTTTCTGCTCCGGATTCTCTTTTCGCCTGCTCCCTTTTTTCTGATCTCCTCCATTGTCTACACACAGCAAGGGAGAACAAAGGACTTCGACCACATGTCGCTTTTCTGAACACAGAGCAGATAACTCTTAATTTGTTTGTCACTTTGTATTTTTCTTTTTCTCTTAAATACCTAGGAATTCCTTTTTCTTTGAGCTCAATTCTTAATCGGAGTCAAACTCCAATTTTATTCATCACGTTTTCTTTGTTAAACTTTCTGTAAAACCACCGTTTGTTTGATTTTAATGTAAACTTAATCTTGACTTTATTTTTATAATATTTTTCTTGACCAAGCACCCACCAGAAGCTACTATTTTTATCTAAAGTCCGAAAGTTTCTTTTCTAATTTGAAATCGGATTAGATATCGTTTAATTATTATCGAAGACCTCTTGAAGAAAGACGCAGCCTTCCATGTCACGTGCAGCTGAGAAATCAACGCGCAGCTGTCCCACATCGCTCTGAAGAAACGTCGGCACCATCTGGCTAGAACCCGTTTCAACTGTGGGTCATACGGCCAAGATCCAGTTCGACCGCTTGAATTTGAAGGTCGAACTGTGGACCCTGAAAATATCTGCGGGCAGATATTTTCCCCTAACATCCACGAAGACGGACGACAGAACTATCATCGGAACACGTGAGCTGCAAAAACTTTAATTCCACTGCTGAATTAACTTCTGAGGTTCGGTAATAATTTATATATCTAATCAGATGCAAATTAAGAAGCCCTTAACATAACTCTTCTTTTTATTAAAATCCCGTTTTTATTTTCTTAAGATTAATTTAGGACTTTTTCATAATTAATAAACTTTCTCCATAAATTTGCGTTGTTTTTAATAATCTGTTAACTCAAACTGATAGAAATTCATCTCTCAGTTTAACCCTGATTCCGAAAATATTGACATTGTTAATCCATCATTTACAAGATTGATTTTATGATTAATGAAATTATTTCAATGTCTATTAATCATTTTGTTTAATAAATATTTAAAAATGAGAAGTTGTTGGGAATTTATTTCATTCTGAGTCTGTTTCAAGCCCAGGTATCGAATTCACGGAAAATTTTTGAGACTGATTATGGATTAATTTATTGAGTGATCAAACAGGTATAAAGTGAAATTAAAAAGATCAAATTGCTTCTTAAAGATAGAAGCTGGTGCCCCTTACGAGTGTTATTAACTTTTCTGATGTATATGAAATGAGATTTGAGCTCAGATTCCAATACATCAATATAAATTAAATAATTCATACCTGATCATATTTATTATTTATTAATATCCATTTTCACGTTACAGCAACACTTAAATTTTAGGTACATGTTGCAGACCTATACAGAACTACAGAAGAGAGTCACCTTGACTTACGTTCCACATTTGGTGACCCTTGGACTTTCCCAGCACTCCAAAGTATAAAACATATTGAATGGCAAGGAGTGGGTTTTCATGGCAACTGTGGTTATTGCAGTACAAAAGTGACTTCCACTGAGGGTAGTCCAATGCACTCTGAGAAACCACTGAAAATGTCATTTCACTCTTACTACTGGTCTTTGTGCAAAATGTGATACAATTTTGTGCAGTACCTCATGTCAGCAGTAGGTGTGGGTGTGACAGTTTTGTGAATATTGATATACAGACATGTTCAGAGTGGGATCAGTATTATTTGTGCAAAGTTTTTTTCCAAATCAGGCGAGAATTGTCTGAGCTGTAACTGTCATGTTTTGTATGGTAAGAAAGCCATTGAAGCACGCCGGTCGCCATGGAAACAGTTCTGTACTAAGTACATGTACTGTCAATGGGCCCTAGTCATTCCTTCATGTATTTTTTTTTTTTTTCCCTGCTGGTGAGAAAAAAAAAAGAAAAAAATTTTCAGCAATTTTTCCTTTTAACAATAGGGCCGCTAAAACTTTTGTTATTTTTATGTAGACACGTTTGGTGCAGGACTAATATTGATCGTAGAAAATTTGGTGAAAATTGTACCAAGTTTGCCCAATGTACAAGTGTCCGTGATTGAAAGGCAAGGAGTGGGTTTCCATGGCAACTGTGCTTATCGCAGGAAAAAAGTGACTTCCACCGAGGGTAGTCCAATGCACTCTGAGAAACCACTGCAAAGGTCATGTCATTGTGACTCCTGGTCTTTGTGCAAAATTTGAAACAATTTTGTGCAGTACCTCATGTCAGCAGTAGGTGTGGGTGTGACAGTTTTGTGAATATTGATATACAGACATGTTCAGAGTGGGATCAGTATGATTTGTGCAAAGTTTGGCCAAAATCAGACGAGGATTGTCTGATCTGTAACTGTCATGTTTTGCATGGTGAGAAAGCCATTGAAGAACGCCGGTTGCAATGGAAACAGTTCTGTACTATGTACATGTACTATCAATGAGCCCAAGTAATTCCTTCATGTAATTTTGTTAAGCTGGGGAGAGAAAAATAAAGAAAACAGTCGTCAGTAATTCTTCCTTTAACCATTAGGGGGCGCTATGACTTTTGCTTATTATTTGTATATAGACGATTTCGGGGAAGGGAGAATATTTATCGTATAAAATTTGGTGCAAATCATACAAAGTTTGTCCAATTTACAAGGGTCCAATATTGTTACCACTAGGCGCCGCTAAAACTTTTGTCAGGGATTTTGATGTAGTTGCGTTCAGGGTGGGACTATTTTCCATCATGCGAAGTTTGGTGGACATCGGACAAGTTTTGCCCGATTTACAGCTGGTTGAATTTGTAAGGGGAGGAGTCAAACTTCGCCATTGCGCCCAATGACTTTTGTTTATTATTTGTATAGAGACGAGTTCGGGGAAGGGAGAATATTGATCGTATGAAATTTGGTGCAAATCGTACAAAGTTTGTCGAATTTACAAGGGTCCAATGTTGTTACCACTAGGCGGCGCTAAAACTTTTATAATTTTATATAGGAGTGTTCAGGGTGGGACTATTATCCATTGTCGAAAATTTGGTGAAAATCAGACAAAGTTTGTCCAAGATACAACTTTCTGAAATTTCATGGCGAGTAGTCAACCGTCGCCATGTTGCCATGGCAACACTTCCCTGTAAGTTATGGGTTGTCAACCCAATTTTTTTTTTTTTTTTTTTTTGGATTGGACTATTGGATTGGACTATATATGACAGTGACCTCAACATATATTCAAAAATTTATAACTCCAAGACCTTCCCACCCCTCCTCATAAGCTCAATGATTGAATGGCGAGGAGGGCGTGTCCATGGTAACACATTTGACGTCATGCTAACGTTGATGTTCAGTTATGATCATCGCTGTGTTCTGATGAATCTCAGAAAATTTCACCTCATTCTGGCCAGCCATGCGTGATTTAGTGTTCTCATACAGCGTGTTGGAACGCTGACTAAACACCAAGCTAAACCGTAGTCAATGAAGACAGAGTCGATGCAAGGTTCATCATTTACTTCCACACTTCTTCATCAACATTTGTGGTGAAAACTGTAACAAGAAATTACAAATATACATTACGTCTCTGTTTTACAAATAATTTCTCCATACATATCCTTTAACATTGAATTCACATTACATATACACTTTACTTAACATCGTGTAACTGTTTCTACATGTTTTTTACCGTGTTTTTTAACTGCAAATAAACTTCCTCGAATCTGTCATTAAAATTACAACCCTTTTAACAAATCGTTAATATTTACGATTCTTAAACTCCTTAATGTTAAATATATGAACTTACGGCATTGCTTTCGTGATGTTTAACAGTGGATGGCAATGGGTTAAATTCAGAACATGGAAAACATGTCTGCCATACTCTTGAAGAGAGCCAGGAAAGAGACAGGAAGTAATAGACAGGATGTGAGGTAAACGGATGAGGCACTTCAAAACAAAGTTACCTGTGCAAACAAGTAAACCTTATCGACAGTTATTTTATATTTTAACTAAAATAAAGGACAAAACATTTATTAAATGAGAAATATCTATGCAAAGAATAAACAAATGCCTTATGGGCAGTACACGTGAGTAATAAATAAAACAGTTTTCAGCAATTCTTTCGTTAACCACTATGTGGGGCTATAACTTTTGTCAGGGATTTTGATGTAGTTGTGTTCGGGGTGGGACTATTTTCCATAATGGAAAGTTTGGTGCACATCGGACAGGTTTTGCCTGAGTTACAGGTGGTTGAATTTGTAAGGGGAAGAGTCAAATTTCGCCATGGCGCCCTGGCCACGCCTTTTGAGATTTTGACTTAATTTTTACAATTTTTAATGGCCAATGCCTATAGATGCCGCCATGTAAAAATGAGCTCAATCAGAGCAGGTCCCTAGGACTAGTTCGTTCAAATGCGAGGTGTGACTTTTTTCCGAATTGGAGGTGGGGCGACTTTGAGGCAAGATGGCGGCCTTCCTGTTGGTGGTGGGTATGGGCCACAATGATGTTTTTTGCATATCTTGAGGTGATGCACACCTCACCCAAATTTTATGTCTCTACGGCAAAGTTTATGGTCTCCAGTCTCCATAGACATTGTACGTTTGGCCCCACCCACAAAAATCAGGGGTGGGGGGGCACATATGTTTTCCAGTTTATCGAATTTTTTGCTGGGTCTGAGGGGTTTGCCAAAAAAAATTGCGTTTTGGTTAACGTTCAGAGGGTGAAAAATGCGATCATTTAGGCGGATCGAGAAAAAAAAAAAAGAAACGAAGCAGATACAATAGGGCTTTCGCCAACCGACGTTGTCAGTGGCTCAGGCCCTAATTAAGAGCATTAGCCAGCTCTGTGTCTGGCTAATGTAAAGATGTGATAAACCACAGTTAATTTATGTTTTAACAGGGGGGAGGGGAGGCAATCACTTTTTCACACAGGGCCATGTAGGGTTTTTTTTACCCTTACTAATAAACCCTTTCATTTAAAAACTGCATTTTGTGTTTACTTGTGTTATTGTTGCTCCCCTGGGTAGCGGCCCAGGAGGAGGAAACGTGCATGTGGAAGTTAACTCTCCAACCTGTGATAGAGAATCGGCAGAACACGTTTCGTTATTTCACACAAGGAGTTTATTCTTCGTTCAAGTCATTCACATGACCAACATCAACTGACTAGTATTTACTATCAAAGTCCATAGTTTCTCTCTTATTATCTGATCACATCACCATTAAACAAAACACAATCATGTCCATTTATCACAATTTCCTATTTGACATTAACTGTATACTTAACATTCTTAACAAATTACCCTAACATGAAATGAATTATTGGTTTTATCTCCTTCCCATGTATATAGCTTTTAACTTGTTCAAATATTTATATTTTAAACAATAACCCATGAACTTACATTTACATTAATCATTTTAAGCACTGTCATAAATGTACAGCATGTGGTGTTATTCTTAACAATTCACTGACCTGGCCACTGTGTACCTAACACACTTACAATCGTATTCCTGGTATTCTGTAATACACCCGAAATATGCACACTTGGTGACAAATCAAACCAGTAAATGTCGTACTGTATGAAACCCGTTTCATAACTGTCTTTAAATAAAGTAAGCAAGTCGTTCCTAACGTGGGCGGATTTCACTGTTGTGGCACATTCCATACACTCGATCATTAACATTAGCAGGTTAGCTTATACAACAACACATCAACTTTAACAGAAATACCCTTACAAACCCGCTTTTTGCCTCACACTTATCACAATATAATCTCGGACATCCTAGGACTCTTACAGTTTATATTGCACTCTTGAATTATTAGTATTTACCAACCTGTGATAGAGAATCGGCAGAACACGTTTCGTTATTTCACACAAGGAGTTTATTCTTCGTCCTCCGGTGCGTGAGTCTACTCTCTATCACTGTGCGACATGTGCCATCTATTGGTCGGCGTATGGAACTGCACACAACTCACATGAGTTATAATGGAACCAGGTGGATTACAAATGCATTGTAGAAAAATAAAACAATTAAAGAATAAAATAAAATTGTAGGGGTGCCTGTTTTTTTTTTATTTTTCTTATCCAAATGTCTTTTTATCACCTCTTACATAACTTAACTATTTCCAACCCTCTACACTTTTAATTTTTCTTATCCAAATGTCTTTTTAGCACCTCTTACATAACTTAACTATTTCCAACCCTCTACACTCTCCCCCACTTCAAATAAATGTCTCCCGACATTTCATGTTCTAGGGTGACTTAATGCATGAGAGTGTACCAATTATAACCATGGGACTGAGGTTGGGTGAGGTAGTGGAATGGCATATAATTTTGAGTTAGCGGCACAGGGGTAGGGAGTAGGACAGGTCTTACGTCTGCAGTCCAAGGCTGGTACGATGGCTGTCCCAGGACGTCGTAGGTCAGTCTCTCTACTGGCCTTGCTCTCCGCTGTGACCTTCTCAGTTCCTCCTGTTCTCCATCCATCACCTCCACTTGTCCTTGACGTTCTTCCTGCAGCAAAGCTGGTCCATCCACTTGCTCCTCAGCATCCCGCTGAACGGGGACCGGTTCCTGCCTTACTGGTGGGCAGAACTCTCTAGCTGTCGCACGAAGCCTTTGCTGATTTTGAGGATTTTGCTCTGGCATGACAGATACTGGGTGCTGAGTGTTTTGGTCTGGGAGATTTGAGGCATTTTGCTGAGGATTTACGAGTCTGTAACATGGGATTTGGCTACGGAGGTTGTAGCGGTAAGTATTTTCCTCTTCTTCCTCCGAGCTGTCATTGTCTGTGTTGTCACTGTTAGGATTTGTCTCTATCCTCTTCTTCCGTTTCTGTTTTGTCTTTTCTTTTGCAGGCAGTTCTTCTTCTAAAGGCAAGTCATTTACAGGCAACAGCAGGTTTCTGTGTAACACTCGCATCACTTGGCTGCCTCTCTCTGCTTGTACTTTATAGACTGGTCCATCTCCCACTCTCTCAACTACGCGATGTACTGCTGACTCCCAGTAAGCGCGCAGTTTCCCTGGGCCTCCTCTTTCAGAGAGGTTTCTGACCAACACCCTGTCACCTGGTTGGAGTGTGACACCTTTTAAGCGTTTGTCGTACTGCTTTTTGCCTTTATCTGAAGACTTTTGACTGTTTTCTGCAGCGATTTTGTAAGCAACACGCATCCTATCAGCCCATTTTTTAGCGTAGGTTTGATGGCTGTGTGTGTCAGTGTCTTTTGTCTGGTTCAATAGTAGATCTACAGGCAACCTTGGGACTCTGCCATATAAAAGGAAAAATGGTGAATAACCTGTTGACTCGTGTCTTGTACAATTGTAAGCATGTACAATTTGGGGTAGGTGATCCTTCCATTCACTTTTTTTCTCCTCCTGTAGGGTACGAAGCATTTGGAGTAGTGTACGATTCAGGCGCTCCACGGGGTTGCCCTGCGGATGGTATGGAGTGGTTCGTGAGTGAGAAATTCCAGACAGTTGTTGTAATCTGTGGAAGAGACTGTTTTCAAACTCACGTCCCTGATCGTGATGCAACTTCTCAGGGTACCCGAAACGAGGAATAAAATCCTGAAATATCTTTTCTGCAGCTGTTTTGCCTGATTTATTCCTTGAAGGGTATGCCTGTGTGAAACGAGTGAAATGGTCCACTAGTACAAGGATGTACTCATACCCTCCTTTACTTGGCTCAAGGTGTAAGTAGTCGATGGAGATTAACTCAAAGGGAGCACTGGTTGTGATAGATCCCATTGGAGCTCTCTGGGGAACATTTGGGCGTTTTTGTTTGATGCATGGACATTTTTTTGTTACATAATCTTCAACATCTTGTTGCATATATGGCCAATAGAAATGCTCACGGGCCAGATGTATCACCTTATCACACCCTATGTGACCCATGTCATTGTGTAAACTCTTTAACACCATCGGCTTTAGCTGTTCAGGTAGGACAAGTTGTTTGCTGTGCTCTGTCTTTCTGTACAATAATCCATTGTCAACTTCCAACTTGTTCCACTCATACAGTAGTCTCCGTGTCCGTTTACTCATTGTCCGTTTATCTTTATCGTTTGGTGTCCATCCTTTGAGTTTGAGTGAGATTACTTCTCTAATTGACTCATCGTCTTGTTGAGCAGAATTGATGTCTTTAGGTGTCATGCTCAAAACACTGTCAGTTGGCACATTGTTGTCATTAGAACTCAGTTGTAACGCAGCTATCCATGGCACATCACTGTTTTGTGCTGCATTGCTCCCTTGCCACACTGCGGACACTACTTCCGGTAAAACTGTCTCTGTGAACTCATTCATTTGCTCTTGCAGATCTAATGGGTGCCTGGACAACATATCTACATCTGCATTCCTTTTCCCTGGCCTATACTTGATATCAAAATGGAAGTCAGCCAACTCCCCGACCCACCTATGATCCACTGCATTCAACCTAGCTGAACTGAGGACATAGGTTAAAGGATTGTTATCTGTATAGACAGTAAAAGTCGGTGCATAATACAGATATTCACGGAATTTGTCGCAGATGGCCCACTTGAGAGCTAGAAACTCTAGTTTACCGGAATGTAAGTGATAATTCTTCTCGGCCGGTGTGAGAGTTCTGGATCCATAGCCAATCACCTTAAGTTTGTTTTCTTGTTTTTGATACAAGACGGCTCCCAAGCCTTTGTTTGACGCATCTGTATGCAATACAAATGGAAGGTCCAAATTGGGATAGGCTAGAATGGGAGGATTAGTCAGAATGTCCACAAATCTTGACACAACTCCCTCACTGGTCCATATTATTGGTGTGCGAGAAGGAAGCTGGTTTCTGTCTCCTTTCTTTGTTTGTCCTTTACTCCTTTTTGGTGCTGGTTTATTGTCATTGCTTGTTTCATTAGTGCTCTGGAGGAGTTCGAACAAGGGTCTCGCCAGACGTGAAAAATCTTGAATAAATGATCGGTAATAACTGAGAAAACCCAGTAACGTTCTGAGTTCTCCGACTGTGCGAGGGTTCTTGTCTTTCAGAGCGAACACAGCATCCAAGTCTTTTGGGTCAATCTGGACTCCTTCTCCCGACACTAGCCTACCCAGGTAGCATACTTGGTTTTTGAACAGTTCACATTTGGCTGGCCGAAGTTTTATGCCGTGTTGTCGCATTTTGCACAAAACCTGTTTAAGGTGTTCTACGTGCTCATCAAAGGTTTTGGAGTAACACAGTACATCGTCCAAGTAAGGCACGCAACACTCGTCTCTGATCCCTTCTAACACCCCCTCCATACACCTTTGGAATGCGGCCGGTGCGTTTGACAACCCGAATGGAACCCGCACCCACTCATATAGTCCCCAGGGTGTGCTAAAAGCAGTTAAATGTCTTGACTCCTCACTTACAAAACCCTGATGGTAGGCACTTCCCTGATCCAATACGGAAAACCAGGAGTTACCCCCAAGACTGTCCAGTAGATCTTGTATCCGTGGTAACGGATGCCTGTCGGGTATGGTTTTTCGGTTCAGCTCACGAAAATCAACACACAAGCGCAAAGTATTGTCCTTTTTACGCACACACACTACTGGCGACGAGTTGTTTGACACTGATTTCCTGATCCAGCCCCTGCTTAAAAGGTTTTGAACATACTCCTTCACCTCTTTATACAGTGGTCTTGGAATGGAGTTGTAACTTTTCTGCACGGGTGTGTTGTCAGTGGTGTTGATTTTCAGCTGTAGTCCCGGAATACATCCAATGTCTCCTTCATCATGAGCAAACACATCAGACTGTTCATAGAGCATCTGCCGAACCACCTCCCGATCACCCTCTGAGAGATGGTCTAAATTGACATTAGGGTGCCATCTCAGGTGTGAGGGGGCAGTGCTTAATGTTTCTTCACCCTCACCTTGACTGTCACATGTCACTTGAGCAGAGTGACAAAATGGCTTGTCTGTAGGTTTGGTTGCATTTTCAGCACTGGGACAAACATTTACAGGTTTGTATTCAGTGATCTCTGAAATAAGTCCTAAAACAGTCTTTGGATTTAGAAAAATGTTGTGCTTTGTTGAGTTTTGGATTGGGATTTTGACAGTTTTTGAAGCACCAGCGGGTACATCAATAAGAGCTGGGAATAACTCCAACCCATCCGGTAAGTTACATTTCACAGCTGGCTCGAACAACATTTCTCCTCCTCCAGGATATGCTCTGATGTGACATTTTACCATACAGATTTGGCTACTGTGAGCAGTGAGTCCTTTTTTTTCCAACTCTCACCACTGGACTTTCTGGTTCATTTTCTGTTGACTTGGTGTGGACAACAGAGATGAGTGACTCAACATTACCTTTCTGGACCTTTAAAGTCTCCGACAGTAAGCCCACTAAGCTAATATCGTCACTTTGTTCACTGTTTGCCATTATTATCTCTTGGATCACGTTAAAGCCCAGCAGCGGAGTGCTTAAATGCTGCTGACTGACAAGCATTGGAACATACAAGGATACAGAACCATACTGTAAACTTGTGATCTCAAGCAGGACATCTATCCACCCCTCGAATGGAACATCCGTCCCATTGGCTGCGGTGATTTTGAGTGGATGGCCTGGGAGTAGGCTCTCAAGTGGCTGTATTTTCACATTTGGTAAGGCTGCTTGTACCCATGACTTTTCAACAATGCTTACTTGTGCCCCACTGTCCAATAACATCTGTAGGTTTATTCCATTTAACTGGCAACTGATCATACACCTACCGCCAATGAGCTGTGCCACACGCTTTGTGTTGGGTGACTTTTGGGACTTGGCAGTAGTCTGTTCGGAGTTCAGTCTTTTAGTGTTGTGGGACTCTGCTGGTGGTTCAGTCACTGGTGGTCCCTCCCCAGCGACCTCCTCCAGTTTCCCGACACATTGCTTTTCTGCAGGCACCCTATAGCTCTGTGCCCCTCCTTTCCACATCGAAAACAGTGTGTGCAGCGCTCAGTGTCTTGGGCGATACACTTTTGGCATTTTCCTTTCACTGTGGGTTTCAGTGCTGGCTGTTTAGGGACAGGTGCTGTGGGACTGGTGTTTACTGTATTTACCATTGGGGTTAGGGCCTTTTCTAAACTCTTGGTTAGGGAGGAGACCGGTGCCGTCAGCTCCTGGATAGCTACACGATTAGCTTGGACTTCAGTGTGCATTTTAATAGAGCTCTGATCTGTCTCTACCTGTGCCGCATTAACACTGGTGACTTTGTGTTTGTGGCTTTGTCCCAACCTACTCAATCTCTCTGTCTCTTCACTAACAAAATTTGCTATGAGCTCCAGGATGGAGTCATCTGTGACACTGGTGTTGGAGATATGAGGTTTAAGGTCTCTCCTAACATAAGAGTATTTTTCATTCAAACCCTGATACAGTGAATGGATACACACCTTGTACCAACTCGTCGTCATAATGAAACCCACTACTGTTTTTAGATGCAACCAACACACGCTGTTTTAGCCCCATTAGTCTATACATAAACTGTTGTGGTGTTTCTTTGTCATTTTGCTTAGCATTACTCAGCTCCTGAAATAATTCAGTGCTGCTTTTCTCGCGTAGATGTGTCCTTAAGAGACGTTTTAACTCAGCTACAGTAAGGATATCCTTGGTTACAAGCATATCTTTAAAGGTACCAGGCTTAATTATCTTAAACACCGTTCTAATAATCTCAGCCTCTGTGAACCCTTCATTTAGCCCTTCATCAAGCTGTTTGCACAAGTTATTGTAACTCAAATCAGAATCAAAATCAGAGATTTGACCACCATAAATCTTGTACTCTCTACGTGGCAACAGTGACATAAGTTCAGTCAGTCTGACTAACCCTGGGTCAGGAACTATAGATGGTGATGTCGGATGGTTCTTCCCTGATGGTGCTGCAGCTCCAGTGGTCACAGGAACTACTATGACCGGATCATCGTCGGGTGACACCTCTGCATCCACTTCTCCAGCTGCTGTGGGCCGTTGTAGTTCAATGATGAGGTCACGGAAAGCAAGCAGGCGAGACATCCCCTGGTCCTCAAGGCTCTTCAGTTGTTGACTTCTCAGCGAGTCAACAATGAAGTCGAAGAGTTCCACTTCGGTCGATTCTGCGCCTGGCAAATCTTCTCCCACCTCATCCTTGAACGACTCAGCCAGCTTGTAAAGAACGTTTCTGCAGCGGGCAATGGTCAGCTGGCGAAGCTCTTGCTGGATTTCCCATCTCAGGTCATGTAGAGCAGACATGGCTGTGGTCTCCTGTAGTCAGTCGCTTAGGTCAATGGCTCAGGAACAGGTGGTCAGCATCCCTTGGTTCTTCAATGATTAGTGCCAGACCAGTAGGTGGCGCTAATCCCGGACGAGCCCCCAAAATTGTTGCTCCCCTGGGTAGCGGCCCAGGAGGAGGAAACGTGCATGTGGGAGTTAACTCTCCAACCTGTGATAGAGAATCGGCAGAACACGTTTCGTTATTTCACACAAGGAGTTTATTCTTCGTTCAAGTCATTCACATGACCAACATCAACTGACTAGTATTTACTATCAAAGTCCATAGTTTCTCTCTTATTATCTGATCACATCACCATTAAACAAAACACAATCATGTCCATTTATCACAATTTCCCATTTGACATTAACTGTATACTTAACATTCTTAACAAATTACCCTAACATGAAATGAATTATTGGTTTTATCTCCTTCCCATGTATATAGCTTTTAACTTGTTCAAATATTTATATTTTAAACAATAACCCATGAACTTACATTTACATTAATCATTTTAAGCACTGTCATAAATGTACAGCATGTGGTGTTATTCTTAACATATCACTGACCTGGCCACTGTGTACCTAACACACTTACAATCGTATTCCTGGTATTCTGTAATACACCCGAAATATGCACACTTGGTGACAAATCAAACCAGTAAATGTCGTACTGTATGAAACCCGTTTCATAACTGTCTTTAAATAAAGTAAGCAAGTGGTTCCTAACATTTGGGCAGATTTCACTGTTGTGGCACATTCCATACACTCGATCATTAACATTAGCAGGTTAGCTTATACAACAACACATCAACTTTAACAGAAATACCCTTACAAACCTGCTTTTCGCCTCACACTTATCACAATATAATCTCGGACATCCTAGGACTCTTACAGTTTATATTGCACTCTTGAATTATTAGTATTTACCAACCTGTGATAGAGAATCGGCAGAACACGTTTCGTTATTTCACACAAGGAGTTTATTCTTCGTCCTCCGGTGCGTGAGTCTACTCTCTATCACTGTACGACATGTGCCATCTATTGGTCGGCGTATGGAACTGCACTCAACTCACATGAGTTATAATGGAACCAGGTGGATTACAAATGCATTGTAGAAAAATAAAACAATTTAAGAATAAAATAAAATTGTAGGGGTGCCTGTTTTTTTTTAATTTTTCTAATCCAAATGTCTTTTTAGCACCTCTTACATAACTTAACTATTTCCAACCCTCTACACTTTTAATTTTTCTTATCCAAATGTCTTTTTAGCACCTCTTACATAACTTAACTATTTCCAACCCTCTACATTATGTTTAATATTTAAAATTGTTTGATGATCTTAAACATTAAAGTGTGGCAAACATACAAAAAAAAGAGAAATCAGGAAGAGGGCAACCACTTTTTCACACCACTGTATATGGAAGTGGTGCTAAAGGTAGCCTATTAGCCCCTGAGGTATTAGCCCCCAAGCTAACACTGGTAACAGGAAGCTTGAACCGAGCCCAGCTTATATTACTTTCTTCAGCTCTTACCACCTGGTTCACTCCGGCCCATTTCTGAGTGGTTTCATCGTGATTCCACGGCGGATCGCCTGCCATGGCACACCGGTTACTTTTATGTCCCGGGACCAGGGCTACGGGCCGGTGTTATGCCGAGGACTCCCCCGGATTGGTGGCGGAGTTATCAGCATAACACCATTACATGGGATCCGCCGTGGAATTACGACAAAGTCTCTGGCTCCCTCCAATCAAAATGTCCTGGGACCAGATGCTGCTTGCTGTCACGCCCAGCAACCCCACCATCCTCTGTGGAGCCACTCTGCTCCCACGGACAGCGTAGTCGCTCCAGCTTTCAGCTAGCTGTGAGAGCAGAGTGGAGTGCCACAGAGCCACACTGCCCTTTGAGATCCCTTGGCTCACTAGCTCGCCTCGTGTTGCGGCGATAATCCAGCGTGCGGTGCTAGCGATTTGTTGTGGAGTCACGACAAAATTTACTGGGAGATAGACTGGACGCAAGATACTCAATCGACTGTGGATAAGTGAACCAGAGCGCTGCTCAACCGAGCTGGGAGGCTAGAAGCTAGTCAGCTAAAATGACTAGCTGACGTAAGAGGGAAGGCAGAGTTAAAATGGTGAAGGGTCGTTCTTGAAGTGACAGGCCTTAAATCAGAGCATCTAAAGAAAGCCAGAAAAAAAAAATGCTTCAATAATTAAAAATATTACAGAAAATGTAAACAAAATATGCCACAAACATTTCATTAAGACATGTGTGAGCTATTGAAATGAGGAAAAAGTACAGTAAATGACCCCTTTAAGTTTGGTTGGATGTGGAGCATTTTTTAGTTGCTCCCTACTCTCACTGCACATCACAATGTCGTCAGCAAACATCATGGTCCACGAAGACTCCTGCCTGACCTCATCTGTCAGTCTGTCCATCACCACGGCAAACAAGAAGGGTCTCAGAGCTGATCCCTGATGTAACCCCACCCCCACCTTGAACCCATCTGTCACTCCTACAGTACACCTCACCACCGTCTCGCTGTCCTCATACATGTCCTGCACCACCCTCACATACTTCTCTGCCACTCTTGACCTCCTCATACAGAACCACACTTCCTCCCTTGGTACCCTATCATATGCTTTCTCTAGATCCACAAAGACACAGTGCAACTCCTTCTGACCTTCTCTATACTTCTGCATTAACACTCTTGGAGCAAACATTGCATCTGTAGGACTCTTCCTTGACATGAAACCGTACTGCTCCTCACTGTCACCTGGCTTCAACAACTCTTTCCCTCCATCCCCATAAAGACTGCAAAGATACTTTATACAGGACAGCTTAGTATATCAGTAGAGTATAGCAGCAAATGTACAAGAAAAATCATGAAAATTTGAGGAAAAAAGTTGCAAATTTATGAGCATACTGTAAATATGTATTGGCTAAAAGGTAAACATGGCAAATTTTAAGAAAAAAGATATTAAATTTAGTACAAATTATAAATATGCCATGAAAAAGTTTACAAGAAAACCCTCACTAATTGATTTTTTTTTTTGATTTTGTATACTTTATTGATCCCCAGAGGGGAAATTGAGGGCATCCACCTGGATGGATGAAGAAGCCACGGTATGACGCTATCCCTTTACCATTCACACACACATTCACACCTAGGGCCACTTTTAGAGTCTCCAATTAACCTAACCTGCATGTTTTTGGCCTATGGGAGGAAACCGGTGATTGGTGAGAACACTGGATATTTATGAGAGAAAAAACATCAACAAACTTATAAAAATATTTTCTGCATTTAGATGTTGTGCTTTTTCTCACAAATGTAAAATTTTTCTATATGTTTTGGGACTTGCTTATTGTAAATCTGTGACTTTTTAAGTTGTAAATTAGCATCTTTTGTAATATTTTTGCACCATTATTCTTGCAAATTGGTACTGAAAATATATACACTGTGTGCAAAATTTATGCATATCCCCCACAACCACCACCCCCCTTGTTAAACAATAAATCACCTGTATTTTCACAACAGCAATAAAAAAGGCAGAGGCTTGGGTCAATTTAAAACACTAACCTGACTCTGCTTCAAGGTGAGGAGACGAAGAAAAAAATGTAGTTATCCATCCATCTTCTTCCGCTTAATCCTTTTCGGGTTGTGGGGGGGCTGGAGCCTATCCCAGCATCTTTGGGCGAGAGGCAGAGTACACCATGGACAGATCGCCAGTCCATCGCAGGGCCAACACAAAGAGACAGACAAGATAAGATAAGATAAGATAAGATAAGCCTTTATAAGTCCCACAATGGGGAAATTCCAGGATTGCAACAGCACAGGGATAGCAACACTCAGAGCAATAATTCAGAAGATACAAGAAATATAAATAAGAGCAGTGGATATACATACGTACACATAAATATATAAATATATATACAAAGTGCGGAGCATTGTAGCAAGATGGAATAAACAGCATAACCGTCTACTTAGTTATCCGACATAGTATGAATATGTACCCATACATATTGTCACCCTCCGTAGAGACTGATATTGTCCTAGTTGTATACTGGAGGGGACCATTTGTGTAAGTCTGTTGCGTCTTTTGCATTCAATACTACTAGGTCGTCATGGTTTTTTTTTTGTTTTTTTTTGCTATCTCTGCGAGCAGCCCTGCTTAGGTTATACAGTCTGACAGCCGTAGGTAGGAAGGACCTGCGAAACCTCTCGGTTGCGCACCTAGGATGATGTAGTCTACTGCTAAATGAGCTCCTCAGTGCGTTCAGTATGTCCTGCATAGGGTGGGACTCGGACTCCAGCAGAGATGACAGTTTAGCCACCATCCTTCTCTCTCCTATCTCATCCACTGGGTCAAGGCATTGCCCCAGGACAGAGCTAGCTTTCTTGATCAGTTTGTTCAGTCTCTTCCTATCGGCTGCTGCAATGCCGTTGCCCCAGCAGACCACTCCAAAAGTGATGGCTGATGCCACCACTGTGTCGTAGAACGTCTTCAGCAGTGCCCCTTGTACACCAAAAGACCTGAGCCTCCTCAGTAGGAACAGCCTGCGCTGTCCCCTCTTGTAGAGTGCATCGGTATTGTGTGACCAGTCTAGTTTATTGTTCAGATGAACACCAAGGTACTTGTAGGATGTCACCATCTCAATGTCTGTTCCCTGTATGTTTACTGGTGCTGTGAGGGGTTGCCCTTGCCTGCGGCAGTCCACCACCAGCTCCTTAGTTTTCCTCGCGTTGATCTGGAGGCAGTTCCGATGGTACCAGTCCACGAAGTCCTGGATAAGTCCTCTGTACTCAGCTTCATCTCCGTTGGAGATGAGGCCGACGATCGCAGAGTCGTCAGAGAACTTCTGTAGATGGCAGTGTGTTGTGTTGTGTGAGAAGTCCGCAGTATAAAGGGTGAACAGGAAGGGAGCCAAAACCGTTCCCTGGGGGGCCCCTGTGCTACCGATGATCGTGTCAGACACACAATCTTGGGTTCTCACAAACTGTGGCCGGTTAGTGAGGTAGTCCAGGATCCATGATGACAGGTGCTGGTCCACCCCTGCACACAGCAACTTGTCCTTCAGGATCATTGGTTGAATGGTGTTGAAAGCACTGGAGAAGTCAAAGAACATGATCCTCACCGCATTCCCGGGCTTCTCCAGGTGGGACAGAGAACGGTGAAGAAGGAAGATCACTGCATCCTCCACCCCAATGCCATGCTGGTAGGCGAACTGGAGTGGATCCATCGCTGGTCCCACCAGGGGGCGGAGGCTGAGCAAGGAGCAGTCTCTCCATGGTCTTCATCATGTGAGACGTCAGGGCCACTGGTCTGTAGCTGTTCAGATCTTTGGGGTGGGAAGTCTTTGGTATAGGTACCACACAAGATGTTTTCCACAACTGTGGTACCCTCCCCAGCTTCAGGCTCAGGTTGAAGATATGCTCCACAATCCCACACAGCTGGTCTGCACAGGACTTGAGGAGCTTCGCGCTGATGCCGTCCGGTGCCGCGGCCTTCCTCGCCTTGATCTTCCTCAGCTCCGTCCTCACCTGCGTCTTAGTGAGGGTCAGGTTGGGGGGCTGTGTGCTGGGAGTGGGGGGGTGTTGGTGGAGTGGGGTGTGGACAGCAGGTCTCAATGACTTTAGAGGCAGCAGTGGTTGTTGTGCAGTCGGGGGGGAGGGCGACTGGTCAAACCTATTAAAAAACAGGTTCAGATTGTTCGCCCACTCCCTGCCCCCCGTGGCCTGGGGGGGGATATTCTGGAGCATAGAGATGGTTTTAAGGTTTCTCCAGACCCCGCCAATGTCACTCTGTTGCAGCTTGTCCTCCATCTTCTTCCTGAAGCTGTCCTTGCCTTCTCTGATCTTCCTCCTCAGTTCCCTCTGAACGGACTTCAGCATCTCCCTGTTCCCCGACCTGAAGATCCTCTTCTTCTCTCTCAGAAGTGTTTTTATCTCAGGGTTGATCCAGGGTTTGTTGTTCGAGCAACACCGTATGGTCTTGGTGGGTACGGTGTTGTCCACACAGAAGCCGATGTAGTCCGTGATGGTGTGAGTGAGGCCATCGATGTCCTCACCATGTGCATCGCAGAGCTGCTCCCAGGCAGTGATTTCTAAACAGTCCTTTAGCGCGTCCATTGCCTCCTCAGACCATAACTTCACCGTGCGCATGACCGGAGGTTGTCTGTGTACTAAGGGTTTGTACACCGGCAGAAGATGAACCAAGTTGTGATCCGATCTCCCGAGTGGTGGGAGTAGTGATGAGGTGTACGCCTCCCTAGTATTTGCATAAAATAAGTCCAGTGTTTTATTGTCTTTAGTGTGGCATGTGACATACTGGGTGAACGTGGGTAGAATGGGGGACAGTGAAATATGGTTGAAATCACCTGAGATGAGGAGAAGAGCATCTGGGTGTTCTGTCTGCAGCCTGCCAGGTACTGACTGGATGACGTCACGCGCTGTCCCAGCGTTCACCGTCAGATTTGCATAAATAACAATGCAGATCACGTGTGAGTATTCCCTCGGGAGATATGTACGCCGCATGCTAACAGCTAGCAACTCAATGTCTTTGCTACAGTGCTGTTTCTTAACCGTGATATGTCCCGGTCTGCACCAGTTGTTATTGACATACATTATCACTCCTCCGCCCCTTGTCTTCCCACTGTCTGGTGTCCGGTCTGCCCGTATTGTGTGGAAACCCTCCAGTTCGATTTTAGCATCTGTTGCTAGTTCTATTAGCCAAGTCTTAGTATATAGCATCAAACTACTCTCCCTGAAGACACTCTCGTAGCGGGAGATAGCCGCTAGCTCATCAGTCTTACTGAGTAGAGATCAAACATTCCCCATAATAATGGATGGGAGGACGGGTCTGTACCTTATATTCCTCGCCCACCGTCTTACTCCAGCTCAACACCCACGCCATTTCCGTCTTATCTCTCCCGGTATGTTGAGTTTTTGCGTTAGCATCGTGGGCCGGTTAAGTGCTAACAGCTGGTCTCTATTGTACTGCCGCCTCCTGCTAGAAACAGTGGCTCCGTCCGCTGGCTCCGCTTCACTCTCACAGTCATACCTAAGGACAATTTAGAATCCCCAGTTTTTTGATGCCAATTAACCTAACATGCATGTTCCGCTATTAAAACAAATTTAAAAGGCAATTGGTTTCTCTGTCAGGGGAAATTAAAATCTATGATACCTTTTTAAAAAAATCTCCAAAGGGCACTTCATAGGGCAAAAAGTCCGTCTTAGAGCATCACCTGGGTCCTATTTGTGCACAGGCCTGGTCCTGGTATGGCCACAAATTTACTATAATAATCTTTGTATTAAGCTCCTTTCCTAGCTATTTCCCATTAAGAAATTAAGTTATCTGATTCTGAATTGGATTAGGATTCCATTTCTGCTGAGACAAAAAGACCCATTTTTATATCATCTCTGCTATAACCTGTTCAGGGCTTGATCCCGCACCCTTCCAGCAGTGGGCTGGGTTTTCCACCACAACCAGTTCTGTCCAACAAGCTGCTAAAAGTACATCCATTAATGTTGCACTATTTTTAGACGTCACAGACCTTGATCACTCATCAGTACATGTTGAGGCAGAGCTTCATTGTTGCATCAAATCAGCATAGTTATTTTTGCTTTGTTGAAGAATAAGAAGATTTAAATGACCAGACAGTCTTTTATGTACAACTAATTGCTCCTACTTCTCCAGATTAGAACTGAGTGCATTGTTTTGGTAAGTACAATTTTCTAACTAGACACCCACACGTTTTTCTTTTGAGCAGATAGTTGGCTTCAGCTCCAATCAAAGCTGGCTGGAGTGGCAACACTTGAGGATTTTTTTCTTAATCAGATTCTGAATAGCAAAAAAGGCTTAATTAAAGCTCTGACTACACATGTACTTATAGTCCCGGATGCCCTTAAAACAAACTTTATAATCTGAAGTTGCTACACCCCCCCCCCCCCCCCCCGGTGAAAACATGTATATAAAGTATTTGCAAATAACATAAATTTATAGGCAAGAATGTATCAAAAATGATAAAGAAATGAGACTTCACAGAAGTCCATATTCGACAATGATTTTTTCATCAAGACTACAGGAAAACAGAACACTGAAGAGAGAAAGAATTTTACCATTCTACAGTAATTTAGTTTTGCGGAACTCAGTGGACAAAAGTGAGCAAATGAATCAAAAATTGTTAACTTTTAAGCATTGACTAGGGTAAGGTGGGACAAAAAATTTTACAGGGCAGGTTGTTACACCCACTCTGGCCTGTGTTGCGTGTGTGTGGCCTTTCTAATTTTAGACTGAGTGCATGCACAATAGACTCTATACTTTCCTGCTGCACAGGAGCCATGGATATGGATCTTTATACTCAAGGCAGGACAGATTTAATTAGAATTTCAAGCCCTCTGAGTGATAAGATAAGATAAGCCTTTATTAGTCCCACAATAGGGAAATTCCAGGATTGCAACAGCACAGGGATAGCAACACTCAGAGCAATAATTCAGAAGATAAGATTGAGTGGGGTGCCTGAAGAGATGCCTGAGTGGGGTGCCTGAAGGGGTTGTCCTTCAGGCAAGGACAACCCCTCACAGCACCAATAAACATACAGGGTACAAACATTGAGATGGTGACATCCTACAAGTACCTGGGTGTTCATCTGAACAATAAACTAGACTGGTCACACAATACCGATGCACTCTACAACAAGGGACAGTGCAGGCTGTTCCTACTGAGGAGACTCAGGTCTTCTGGTGTACAAGGGGCGCTGCTGAAGACATTCTACGACACGGTGGTGGCATCAGCCATCACTTTTGGAGTGGTCTGCTGGGGCAGTGGTATTACAGCAGCCGATAGGAAGAGACTGAACAAACTGATCAAGAAAGCTAGCTCTGTCCTGGGGAAACGCCTTGACCCAGTGGAGGAGATAGGAGAGAGAAGGATGGTGGCTAAACTGTCATCTCTGCCGGAGTCCGAGTCCCACCCTATGCAGGACATACTGAACACACTGAGGAGCTCATTTAGCAGCAGAATACATCATCCTAGGTGCGCAACCGAGAGGTTTCGCAGGTCCTTCCTACCTACGGCTGTCAGACTGTATAACCTAAGCAGGGCTGCTCGCAGAGATAGCAAAAAAACATGACGACCTAATAGTATTGAATGCAAAAGACGCAATAGACTTACACAATGGTTCCCTCCAGTATACAACTAGGACAATATCAGTCGCTACGGAGGGTGGCAATATGTATGGGTACATATTCATACTATGTAGGACAACTGAGTAGACGGTTATGCTGTTTATTCCATCTTGCTACAATGCTCCACACTGTGTGTATATACAGTATATTTATATATTTATGTGTACATATGTATATTCGCTGCTCTTGTTTTCCTTGTTTTTCTTGCCTTCTTGATTGTTGCTCTGAGTGTTGCTGTCCCTGTGCTGTTGCAATCCTGGAATTTCCCCATTGTGGGACTAATAAAGGCTTATCTTATCTTATCTTATAATGGAGGGGACCATTATTGTACAAGTCTGTTATGTTTTGTGCATTCAATACGACCTCTACGAGCAGCCCTGGTTAGGTTATAAAGTCTGACAACCGTAGGTAGGAAGGACCTGCAAAACCTCTCAGTTGTGCACCTAGGATGGTAAAGCCTACTGCTAAATGAGCTCCTCAGTGTGTTCAGCATATCCTGCATGGGATGGGACTCGGACTCCAGCAGAGATGACAGCTTAGCCACCATCCTCCTCTCTTCTATCTCCTCCACTGGGTCGAGGCGTCGCACCAGAACAGAGCTAGCTTTTTTGATCAGTCTATTCAGTCTCTTCCTGTCAGCTGCCGTGATGCCGGTGCCCCAGCAGACCACTCCAAATTGTGATGGCAGATGCCACCACCAAATCGTAGAACATCTTCAGGAGCACCCCTTGTACACCAAAAGACCTGAGCCTCCTCAAGAGGAACAGCCTGCGCTGTCCCTTCTTGTAGAGCGCGTCGGTATGTCATGTTCACCCCTACGGGGCAGAGAGACAAACCCAAGCGCTGAATTGTATTTATAACATTTATTAACAAAAATAACATAAAGTCCAAAAATAAAGCAGATAATACAAAACTGCCAAAAACAAGGATAACTTACAGAGATGTGAGCTCCAGAGCCGCCTTAGCTCTGGAGGAGATGAGGAGAACAATGTAGTGGAAAATGTCCAGAAGAGTAACCAATGTCACTGCAAGGAAAAAATGAACAGGCAGGCTTAAATAGAGAAGAATGGGATGGCACAATGAGCAGTAGTTGCGGGGAACCAGAGCGGACTGGTGACCTGATTACAGAGTACTCACAGCTGAGATGACTAGGAAAGCAGGCAGTAAGTAAATAACAAAGTGAGGATGTATGGAAGGGGAGGAATCATGACCCTGTCAGAAGAAAAGACAAAAACAATCTTAAACTACATAAATAGAACACATAATAACAATACTGAAACATAAATAATAAATAAAGCAATAAATCATCAAAATTCAACAACAGAATCAGAATCAGAATCTGAATCAGAATGAACTTTATTGCCAAGCATGCTTTTACACATACGAGGAATTTTACTTATCATTAAGGTGCGCTCATGTTAAGCGCTCCCTAATGATGCGGCAGCCACAGGCGCCTCATACAGTGGGGGTAAAGAGGGGGAGGGGGAGGGGTGACACATTGGGCAGAGAGAAAAAAAGCATAGTTATCAAAATAGAGCTCAAGTGAGCAAGATTGTGATCACATAGAAAAAAAACCTCTAATTGCACACTTAGCAGACAAGATACAGTTTCACACATTAACAAAGCAAGTTGAGAGAGACCAGTGTGTGTATGTCAGTCATGTGATATTCATGGATGCAGAGTGAATGCAGTGTAAAGTATCAGTTACTGGTGAACAACAAAATTCCTCTCCTAGGCAACGACTAGATGTTATGTCCATGGTATCCTAAACATAGATAACATGTCCACAGAGTTCATCTCTCTTCAGTTCATGTCAGATGGTAAAATTCCATGCTAGTCACATGATGACGCTGTCCATAGAGAGTTGATTGCTGCACATCAGAATGTTTGGGTTAGAGAAAAGGAAAACACAGGAAAACACTACAAGGCTGTGTTGTGTGAAAAGTCCACAGTATAAAGGGTGAACAGGGTGATCTCATGCACAATATGTTTTGCTTGTGAAATTAGACTTATTGGGCCACATGGACACAGCTGTTTTCATGCTAAGCAGTGTAGGGTTCCTTCCTGGTGGTGTAAAAAACTAAGTGACAATGATGGGGTAAGTTGTTGCAAGTTTTTACAGTGTAACTACATGGCATTGTGGATTATTGTCAAGTTAATATTTATCTCATAGCATAATTATGTAAAACAAAGCTTAGAAACATGTTAGATATGATCAAATGAAAAATGAAAAATTTGTTTACAGAAATATTCATTACATTTTTAAGATTTGAATTTGTTAGACATATCCTATTTCAATAAGGTATGGCTTGCACCTTTCCCTGCAAATATTTTGATTTCAGGCCATGTTTAGTAAGCAGCGTGGACTGATACAGTGCAAGCAGGTTTTATTTCAGATGTAAAGCATGGTGCAAAGTATAAGCATTTTGTTTACAGTTTGAATAAAAACTATAGAAAGAAGTACTCTGTCTTGTAAATTTATCAACTTTCCACCCACTGTAAGAATGTATGGTCTACATAACTTTGTCTAGCGGTGGGGTCAAAAGTTCCATGACCTTTCTCCCCTGGTCTGGTCCCCCAGGACATCACTTTAATTTCGTTACATTTCTGATATTAATCTATCAATGGTTCTTTTAATTTGCTTTTTCTAGCTTATGGCAGTTCATAAGCCCTTTGGGGTTTCTTTTCCTCCCCAACACTGTGATTTTTTTTGTACAAATTACCATTTCTGTACATTGTTTCCATGTTACAAGGCTTTTCCTGTTATGGATATGTATAATGGACTGAAGCCACTGTAATAAAAACCCATAATTCTGTTGGCTCCTTCCCAAGCAGAACTTTCTTTACACATCATTTGGCAAGAGGAGTTACACACCAATGCTAAACACCTTCTCTCATCTATTTTTAAATTATCAAGCATTTTCTGATGTCTTATTTTATTTATGGACTGATATATGATATACTGAGAAAGCCATGTTATTACTGTTTGTCTTTTTTTTCCCTTGCAAAACTGTGTGGAGACTTCCATATTATTCAGGTCATTTTTTTTTTTTTTTTGCCTTCAAGAGATTACATGAAAGTAAACCTGCTGTTCAAACCCTTTTTAATCTAAATTTTCCCCACTGTTCCCTTTACAATTCTCACTATAGTTGTATAATGCATTTGAGATCTAACTAACACCTTTTTCCTCTGAAAAGCTCTTTACTCATTTGGAGAAGTGCCGCCCCCTGCTCCTACTTTCCCACTGACTCAGCAAGGCAGCATGAAAAAACACTGCTTCAATTTAGACTGCTCCTTCAATAACCAGATAGAGTTCAAAGGCTGCTTAATCTCACCTGCCACTCAAATGGTTGGGAAGGAAGGCCAACATGAATGTAGAACAAAACAGAAGCAGAACACGTGCGAGGGAGAGCAGCATGTTGAGTAGAGCCAGAGCGTTTTTGATTAGTTTTCTCAGCAGACGTTCACTGAGACGTTCGCTTGGTCTCTTTAATAATAATAATGCATCAGATTTATATAGCGCTTTTCATAGACACTCAAAGATGCTTTACAGTGGATACATTATTCATTCCCTCCACAGACAACGGTAGTGATAAGCTACTGCTGTAGCCACAGCTGCCCTGGGGCAGACTGATGGAGACGTGGCTGCCAATTCGCGCCAATGGCCTCTCCAACCACTACTGAACATCCATACACATTCATGCCCAGTGCTATGGACACTGGAGGAAAGGTGGGTAAAGTGTCTTGCCCAGGGACACAACGGCAGGATGTCTGGGGAAAGCGGGATTCAAACCGCCAACCCTCCGGTTATTAGACAACCCGCTCTACCTCCTGAGTCACTGCCGCCCACATTTCCCTCTTCCGTTCCATTTTTGCTGCGCACCAAGCTAGATAGTAGGAAGTTCCATTTTTATATGGTCTTTGGCATGACCCGTCCGGAACTTGAACCCTGACCTCCCAGTTGTGGGGCGGATGCTCTATCTTTAAGCCACCACTTCGATGGTGGAGTGGTAGTAAGGCTTTGAGTTAGTTTGGGACTTTATATTCAGAGATCATCAAAAACTAAACATATGCTTCAGCTGTAACTACATTACATGCATACACATGCTGCCATGAGTTACAGTAAATTTATATTAAAAAAACGGGGGGAAAAAAGCACATTAACTGATACAGCTTCCAAAAATACAGGACTATTTTTCCTCTTTTGTTTATTAAAAATGTCCCTGTTCCCAAGAAAATGCATAAACACATTCTGACACTGTCATAGATCTGGATAAGCATGCAACATCTTGGCATGCACTACTCTTTGTCTGTTATGCAACACTCTCATCAGGATCCTGGGAGGTTAATTAGCTGCAGTTGATTACTGGCAGTTCTTCATACTTTTAAGATGCTCTCAGTCAGTGGATCGATGCAGGACTTTCAAGCTGATGAACCTACTCCTTCTGACTTTCAGAATCAGTAAGCCTTATCAGTCTCTCTGTTCTGACACCAACTCAACTTCTACTCTCCCAGTGATCTCCAGGCCCTACCTATTGCCTGCGAGTTTCCTCCCTGGTTCAGCACACTCACCCAGCTTCCACTCATCTCTAACTGCTTACTCCCCCCTAGACCTTCTCGCACTCACTGGATCCTCAAGTAACCGCTAGGAGCATCATTACATAATCTAACCCTGTGTGCTTCAGGATCTTCTACCTCCTCATGCTCCTTCCAGTGGAAACTCCTCATCCAGATCCCCAGCTTCTGGAAGAATCACTCAAGAAGAATCACTCAAGAATCACTCAAGTTCTCAACACTGTAGCCAGGCTGACAAAGAGTCAGGACTCTATCAATCCTCACATCCCCCTAGAGCTTTCTAGTCAGGACTTTTTGAACTTGTTTGTAACAATATCAGTAATACTGTATAATACAGTATACTGTGGAGTGTGTGAAATAAGAGTCGGGCTCATGGCACACAGTTTATTACACACTTCACATCTCTCTAGCACAGAACAGACTGAACATTTCAGCAGGCACTCTCCTCTTAAGTTTCATGGCATTTCTCCACACACAACATGACATTTGCATCACACTGCATTCAAGCCCCTTCGTCCTTGACTCCTTCCTGCTATCTCGCCAGGAATCTCCTGAGCATTGTTCTCCCATGTTTATCCACTGTCTCTTGTCTGAGATGCTAAATAATCTGGCTCCCCCAAGGTGCTAAACTTCCCCCCACCCCCAGCATCTTAGATAGAACAATAGAATAACAGTCCACATGCTGTGATAGAACAATAGAATATCAGTCCACATGCTGTTTGGGCTTCCGTCTCCTACCGTATCTGCTGTAACTGGGGTTTACCGCCTCCGTGACTCTGCTGTGCCGGTGGGGGGCTGCTGGGAGTGTGTCTGACTGTGGGTGGGCTGTGACTGGGGGGGGGGGGCACTTCGGTCTGTCCGTGTGGCTGCTCTGGTGAATCGTTTCCCTGGGGAGCTCTCCGTGGGGGTCTTCCACGCCGAGGGGCCCTAGCCAACAGCACTTGCTTGTCCGCCACAACGAAAGCGGGTTTGAGTCTGTCTATGCCAATTTTTTCCCGCCTACCCCCCAAGTCTAGCAAAAAATGCTTATCCCCTGTTTCCAACACTCTGAACGGTCCATCATAGGGTGGGCACAATGGAGGGCGGTGGGCGTAGTGTCTGACAAACACGAACTCCGCGCTCTTCAAAGTTTTAGGCACGAAAACACGCAGAAAACTGTGGTGGGCAGGGCCCGGCAGCGTGCCTGTGTTTGCGCTACGCTGCAAAAGCTGAGACGGGCAGCTGCCCGGCGCGGGATTATCTGGCAGAAATTCCCCGGGCAGCTGAAGGGGCTGCGCAAAAACGAGCTCTGCCGGGGAAGCTTCCAGATCCTCTTTCGGCACAGAGCGCAACCCCAATAAAACCCACAGCAGCCTGTCTACCCAATTTGCATCTGTCAATGAAGCCCTGAGTGCTGCTTTCAGTGATCTATGAAAACGCTCGCATAACCCATTGGCCTTTGGGTTGTACACGGTTGTGCGGTGAATTGTAACACCCAGGCTGCGGGCCATCGTGGACCAGAGTTTGGAAACAAATTGAGGGCCCCTGACGGACGTAATGTCCGACGGGACTCCAAAACGCGCCATCCATGCTGTTAAAAAAGCGCGCGCTACGTCTGCGGACGTGGTTGCCGCCAGCGGGACTGCTTCTGGCCAGCGCGTGGTGCGGTCCACCACTGTCAGGAGGTGCGTGCACCCCTGTGATGGCGGGAGGGGGCCCACGAGGTCCACGTGAACATGGTCGAACCTCTTAGCCGGGATACGAAACGGCTCCAAGGGAGCCTTCATGTGTCTGTGTACCTTGGCTCGTTGGCACGCCACGCAGGCTGCAGCCCACTCTTTAACTTGTTTGCGTAGGCTCGGCCACACAAACTTCTCTCCCACCATTTTGACCGACGCGCGCACTCCTGGGTGCGCCTGAGTGTGAACCGACTCAAACATGTGGCGGCGCCACGTGACCGGGACCACTGGACGCGGGCGACCCGTGGAGACATCGCAGATTGGGGGGGGGGCGCCATCTTGCAGCACCCTGCTCTCCAGCCTTAACCCTGTTGGTCCAGACTGGAGCGTGCGCAAGTCTGCATCGCTAATCTGCTCCGCGGCCATGGCTGCGTAATCTATACCCATGCAGACCGGGGCCACCACGGCGCGCGAGAGGCAGTCCGCCACCACATTCAGTTTACCCGACACATGTTGAATATCGGTAGTAAACTCTGAGATCACGGCCAACTGTCTCTGCTGCTGGCCCGACCACGGTTCTGAAACCTTGGCCATCGTGAATGTTAGCGGCTTGTGTTACATGAACGTGTTGAAGCTGCACTCTTCCAGCCAGAACTGGAAGTGGCGTATGGCCAGGTGGAGAGCCAGCAACTCTCTGTCGAACGCGCTGTATTTACGTTCGCTGTCGCGCAAAGTTCTGCTGAAAAAGGCGAGCGGCTGCCAAGCCCCGGCGCCGCGCTGCTCCACGACAGCCCCATGGCCATGTCTGAAGCGTCGGTGGTGAGTGCTATGCAGGCCGCCGGGTCCGGATGAGCCAGAAGTGCGGCGTTTGCCAGGGCTGCTTTAACTTCCGAGAACGCCCGCTCTCGCTCCGGGGTCCATTCGACCCTCTCCGCGGGTTTTTGTTTCTTGAGCGCGGCGTACAATGGCTGCATGAGCTGCGCTGCGCGGGGAAGGAAATGGTTATAAAAGTTCACCATCCTCAAAAATTCCTGCAGCGCCCTGACCGTCTGAGGCCGGGGAAAATCCGCCACGGTGCGCACTTTGTCGGGCAGCGGGATCGCTCCTTCCGGAGAGACGCGGTGCCCCAAAAAATCAATCTCCGTCACGCCGAACTGGCATTTCACCGGGTTGATTATTAACCCGTGCTCCTCTAACCTCCGGAAAACCGTCGTGAGGTAGGCTTCGTGTTCGTCTTTGGACGCACTGGCTACCAGGATATCGTCCAGGTAGACGAACATGAACGGGAGATCGCGCAGCACTGCATCCATCATACGCTGGAACGTCTGTGCCGCTCCTTTTAACCCGAATGGCATGCGCAGGAGCTCAAATAGACCGAACCGAGAATAACCGAGTTATTACCGCTGTTTTGGGTATGTCCTCAGTGCGCACTGGGACTTGGTGGTAAGCGCGGACCAGGTCTATTTTGGAAAAAATGCGTGCTCCGGCAAGGTGAACGGAAAAATCCTGTATGTGGGGAATTGGGGAGCGGTCGTGCGCTGTGGCGTTGTTCAACCTGCGGAAATCCCTGCACGGTCGCCACGAGCCCTCAGCCTTAGGGACCATGTGTAGTGGGGATGCCCATGGGCTGTTCGAGCGCCTGATGATGCCCAACCTTTCCAGGTTGGCCAACTCCTCGCGCGTTATGGCCAGTTTAGCTGCGTCCAAGCGCCGAGGTCTTGCAAAAACAGGAGGCCCAGTGGTGGTGATAAAGTGCTCACCCCGTGTTTAGCGATGGCCACGGAAAACGTCGGGACCGTGAGTGCTGGGAACTGAGTGAGCAGTGTGTGGAACTTACTGCCTGTAGCTGTGACGTTGGCTTGTGCTGTTGGCTGGGTCACTCGAGCTATACAGGGGAGAGAGTCAAAGGACAGTGCATTAACCAGGCGCCTGTTAGCAACATCAACCAGTAAACCATGTGCACACAGAAAATCAGCCCCCAGGATATGGTAATTCAGTGCTGCTACGACAAAAGTCCACTCATATGTACGGCCGTGTAGAGATAAGAGCAGAGTCCTCTCACCAAAGGTCTTAATATCCGAGCCGTTTGCTACCAACATCTCGGGGCCGCTAGGTCCTGCCAGCCGGTCAGCGTAGGTCGGCAGGATGAAACTCTTCTGGGCTCCGGTGTCCACGAGGAATCCCCTCCCCGAGCGTGCATCCATCAAGTAGAGCAGCTTGTTCTCTTCACCGAGGGTCGCAGCTGCTACCGACCCCCGGCCTTGGCATTTCCCGAGCGCTTGAATTGGCACAGGGGCGCTCATCTGCGTGCCTTTTCTCCGAAGCGGCGGTGGTAGAAACAGAGCATGTTTCTCTGGTGCTCCTTGGCCCCCGCTGCTGCTACCGTCGGTGGCTCCTCGCCTCCTCTGGTCGTCTCACTGCGCTCCGCCGCTGCCGCGTTGACTGTGATCGCCCTGGTGGTGAGGATGATCCGGTCTGCCTCCTGGGCTAGCGCACGGTAGTCACGCATGGCCAGCAACAGTGAATTGGCCAGAACCGCTCTCGCCACTGTCGGAAGGTTCCGGAGGAAGAGGTGGGCAAACAGAAAGTGCCCGTCGTCCGTGCCCATTAACGCCAGCATCTTCTCAATCAGGTCTACGGCCGAACCATCTCCTAACTCGGTCCGCGTCAGGAGCCTCTCCGCTCTCTCACAGTCCGAGAGCGTGTAGCGCTGGATGAACGCAGCCTTGAGCGCCTCATATTTGCTTCTGGCTGGTGGCTGATCGAGCAGGCTCACTACCTGCTGAGCTGTGCGGGCGTCCAGCGCTGCGACCACATGGTAGAATCTGGTGTCATCTGCCGTTACTCCCCGGAGGGCGAACTGGGCCTCGGTGAGGTGGAACCAAGAGCGCGGGTTGTGCTGCCAGAAATCCGGTAGCTTGATTGAAACCGCACACGCGTGGCTGGAGGTTCCAGTATGGGCTGTCTGTGGGATGGCTGCCGCCTCGCTGTAGCTTCCTGACCGGGCCAGCTCCGGGGATCTTGCCTCGTGTTCCATAATACGTCTTGGGTCACCAGTGTGGAGTGTGTGAAATAAGAGTCGGGCTCATGGCACACAGTTTATTACACACTTCACATCTCTCTAGCACAGAACAGACTGAACATTTCAGCAGGCACTCTCCTCTTAAGTTTCATGGCATTTCTCCACACACAACATGACATTTGCATCACACTGCATTCAACCCCCTTCTTCCTTGACTCCCTCCTGCTATCTCGCCAGGAACCTCCTGAGCATTGTTCTCCCATGTTTATCCACTGTCTCTTGTCTGAGATGCTAGATAATCTGGCTCGCCCAAGGTGCTAAAATACCACTGTAACTGTAGGGTATAACAGGGTATAATATCACTAGGGTAATACCAGGGTAACACCCACTAACACCTGCGCTCGCCAGATTTTTGTGTGTAACCCTTACTAACTAAAGCCAGTTTAGAAAGCTTGGGATCAGTCCGCCAAGGTCTCTGCCTTTGACTGCCACCTAATCCACATAGCACTGGACCCCCATGATCCCTCCTGCAGGTGGTGAGCCCACTGGAGGGCGGACCCATGTAACTCCTTCGGGCTGAGCCCGGCCGGGTCCCATGGGTGGAAACCTGGCCACCAGATGCTAGCCTTCGAGCCCCTCCCCCAGGCCTGGCTCCAGGGTGGGGCCCCGGTAACCCCATACCGGGCGGGGTACACTGAATCCTTGATATACAATTTATCATGAGAGTCTGTTGGATCGTTCTTAGTCTGGCCCTTCACCCAGGACCAGTTTGTCTTGGGAGACCCTATCAGAGGCAAATTGCCCCGGACAACATAGCTCCTGGGATCACTGGGGCACGCAAACCCCCCCACCACAATAAGGTGACGATCCATGAGGGGGAAAAAGGTGGATTGCCCTCTTCGGGTTGGGGACAGGCTCCTGCCCCAAGTGGAGGAGTTTAAGTATCTTGGGGTCTTGTTCACGAGTGAGGGGAAAATGGAGCAAGAGATTGACAGACGGATTGGAGCAGCATCTGCAGTGATGCGGACGTTGTACCGGTCTGTTGTGGTGAAGAGGGAGCTTAGTTCTAAGGCAAAGCTGTCGATTTACCAGTCAATCTATGTTCCTACTCTCACCTATGGTCACGAGCTTTGGGTAATGACCGAAAGAACGAGATCGCGGATACAAGCGGCTGAAATGAGCTTTCTCCGTAGGATTGCTGGACTCACCCTCAGAGATAGGGTGAGGAGCTCAGTCATCCGGGAGAGGCTCAGAGTAGAACCACTGCTCCGCCACATTGAAAGGAGTCAGTTGAGGTGGTATGGGCATCTGATTAGGATGCCTCCTGGACGCCTCCCACTTGAGGTGTTTCAGGCACGTCCCACTGGGAGGAGACCCCGGGGCAGACCCAGGACTCGGTGGAGAGACTATGTCTCCCAGCTGGTCTGGGAACGCCTTGGTATCCCCTCTGAAGAGCTGGAGCAGGTGGCTGGGGAGAGGGAAGTCTGGGCTTCTCTGCTTGAACTGCTGCCTCCGTGACCCGGACCTCCGGAAAAGCGGTAGAAGATGGATGGATGGATGGATGGACCCTTACTAACTAACACCTACTCACTTTAGGTGTAGTACCCTTTTTGGTAGTGGTGTGTTATGGCAGTGTATTTACCTTAACTTTACTACCTGAGGGAAAAGGGATAATTGGGCCAGGTCAGACCGACTCTGGGTTTGTAGGAGCCTGGGAGGTGCAACAACAGATCACACATACACAGCCGTATATGGAACTTGCAACTATGTATATTATTTACAAATAGGTACACAAAAATAAATACACAGTGTGATAAAAGAAAATACAATTCATAAACTCAAATTATATTTACAATATTCACAGTTCTTGTTGTATCAGTTCCAGGTGACCAGTGGGGTCACCTCTAGCAGTTTCTAGGGTTCGGGCTTCGGCTCGCCATCCAGATTTGGAGAATCCACGCTCTGGTCAAACCAGTCCAAAGGAAGAAAAAAAAGAAAGAACCTGACCATGCTAAGTGGCTCGTGCGTCAATGGGGTTCCCGCTCTCAACGGCGTCAGCAGCCTTTGGATCCGAATCAATTTCAAGGGTTTTATCCAGGCAAAGGCTGCTACCAGCACGCTAGCGTCGCCATATCACCAAGGACAGTCTCTCTCTCTGGTCTGTGTCTTTCGTCGTCTGGCGTGACTGAGCCAAAAATGCAAGTCATCCCAGACCCAGGGAGAGAGCGCTTAACCCATTGGCTGGCGTGACCCAGCAATGGCACAGCCATTGGTTACTCAAAATATCAACACACAATACTAGGAACTTTATCAGAACCTTCTAGAAAATGTTCCTAACTATTTATGAATATATATTTATTTCAATATTCATATTCAAATTATGTATTCCCATTGTGAAATGGGTGTTTTTCTTTTCTAAAAGCGGAATCAATATTTATAATTTAATTCACATTAAACTATCTACTCCCATTGTGAAATGAATGTCCCCCCTTCTGTCTGGGCTCAAGCAGCCCCTTCCACAATAAAACATATAGGTTCATTATATAATCAAACTCTAAAAATCTTGGACAAAAAGCCCATTAGGTGGCATCATTGTTTTATTTTAAAAAAATACAATCTATTGAGTTTCGAGAGTTTCATTGACCTCTGTTTTCTGAAATTAATTTTCAAATGTTCCCATAAATCAGCGCCTGAGCCACTTGCTGGTTTCATCCAAAGACAGGACAGCAGCAGAGCCACCAGGAGTTCCGTTAACAATAACTGTAAAATATTCCACCGCAGAACCACATTTGGACAAACAGCTTTCTCTATAAAGGGCAGTCACATCTGGAACACAATGCCAAATGAAATTAAAATAATAACAGACTTTAAAACATTCACTACAAAGGTTAAAAACTGGCTGAAAAATAAACAAGAATGTACAGTGGTACTTCTACTTACGAACGTCTCTACATACAGAATTTTCAGGTTACGACACGCCTCAACGGGAAAATATTGCCTCTTGTTACGAAAGAAATTTCAGGATACGAAAGGCAAAAAAGTACGCGCTCCTCGCAGCTCCCGTAGTTTACCGAACGTAAACATACTTGTAGCTGCTCTGCCATTGGCTATCGCCTAGCATCTTCCTGGTATCCCATTGGCCACGAAGTGTTCTGGAAGTTCGGGCAGTTTTACATGTGTGTACAGTACAGTATTAACTTTTATTCACTATGGGCCCCAAGAAAGTGATGGAGATAAGTGGAAAAGGAGAAAAGAAGAAGAAGAGAGTTTTTTTGTCCATACAAACAAAGCAAGAGATAATAGAAAGGTATGAAAAAGGGATGCGTTTGGTTGATCTAGCCAAAGAATATGGCCGTAATACATCTACGATCGGCACGGTATTAAAACAAAAGGAAGCCGAAGGATTGTTAAAAGCCGACAAAAGCAAACGTCCTTGGATCGGTTCTTCACAAAACGTCAGGCAAAAACCACTGATGAGAGAGAACATGAACCAAAGAAGGCAAAAGGTGACGACGACGACAATAGCAGTTAAACGGTAAATGAACATAATTTTTATTATTTTTTACTTTATTCTTTGTTTTTTTAAATTATGTACAACTCTCATTTTATGTTTATTGTGCAGTAATCTAATTGTAACATGTATTTGTTACATGTTTTGATGCATTTTTATGATTTATAAAAAATTTATGTCCGAATTTTGGGGGGCTTGGAATGGATTAGGGCATTTACATGTAAAACGCGTCTCTACTTACGGAATTTTCACGTTACGAAAATACTTCCAGAATGAATTAATTTCGTAAGTAGAGGTACCACTGTACCCATGTATGAAATGATCGTCTGCAGGGTGAGAGTGAATGAAGGGAAGGAATGAATGTGTTTGTTTATAGTGAGTGACGAAGGTAGGGAGGCCTGAAATAGGCAAATGTGAGTCAGGTTTTTATATTGTGTATTTATAATTCTTTTTTGCATTGATGTATGTGGTTATTGTTTATTCTGTTTTCATTTTTTCTTTTCCTTATCCTTTTTTCTTTTTACTTGTTTCTCCTTTCTAAAGCCCATCCAGGGACAAGAGTTGCAAATTAGCTAATAGCTATACACTCTTTGTGCAACACATTAGATTGATTGTCAATTGATTAATTGTCTATGTTTATTGCACTGTCCCTGTCAAATAAACAAATAATCTAAAATATTCTTCTTAAAGCGGTATCAACATTCATAATTCCATCCACGTTTTTAACACCGGGTTACACTATCCCCCCTTAGAATCATACAAGTCCCTTTGCATGGGATTAGCTAACTGGTACTGATGGGAGAACTAGTGTTCATGGGAATAATCTTAAGATCTGACTCTGTTAAGGCTCTGGTAAAAGCCAGGTTTAATCCTTGAAACAGGGACTGGGCAACAGTTAGGAGAGGGTTTCCCAACTGACTATACTGTAGTCTTTCTGGCTGGGAGGTTGTCCTCTCGGAGCGTCTCACAGTCTGTGGGACTTCTTTTTCAGGTTCTTTTTCTTCCACAGGTTCATCACAGGTACCTTTATCAGGTAAGTTGGTTTCACTTTCAGTTCCATTGTCATAGTTTGATGGTTCCACATTTGTTTCAGTTTCCTCCAGGTTTCCATCATTCAGTAAGTTGTCACATCCAGGTGAAGTGACATTTTCTATTTGGTTGTCATTCTCAGGTAAGTGAGTTTCAGCAGGAATGTCTCCTTTAAAGAATGTCTTTGGATGGGGAATTTCATAAACTCGAGTGAGCTTTATGGGCATTTGGATTGGTTCTTCTCTGTACCAATAGACATCTTCATTTTCTGGTTCTGAATTCTCACATTCCCCACTTTGTTCAAGTGATTATCTTGTCTTAGGTTGGCGGACACGTTTTGGTTGGACAGATTCTTCTTCAACAGGTGCAAGAAAACCACAGGGAAGCAAGAGGTCGCGGTGAACGGTGCGAACTGGACCATCTTTTGTCTCAGATTTTATGGTGTAAACAGGCAAGTCACCTGCTTGGTTCACCACAATGTGGATTTCAGCTTCCCACCTGTCTGCTAGTTTGTGCTTGCCTCTGAGGCGGACTGCACGTACCAAAACTCTGTCGCCTGGTTCTAGTTTTGAGGGTTTCACTTGCATATCAAATCTTGTTTTGTTTCTTTCAGCCATCTTGTTAGCATTTTCTGTTGCTAGTTTGTAGCTTTCTTGTAGAGTTGTCTTCAGTTTTTCAATGTACTGGGACTGTGACTTGTAACTTTTGTTGTGTAACGGGAGCCTAAATGCAGGGTCGATGGGCAATCTCGGCTGACGACCGAACATTAATTCAAACGGGGCAAAACCAGTAGTGTCATTCTTCGTACAATTGTACGCATGTACAAGTGGTTTCACATACACTACCGTTCAAAAGTTTGGGGTCACCCAGACAATTATTTTGTGTTTTCCATGAAAAGTCACACTTATTTACCACCATGAGTTGTAAAATGAATAGAAAATATAGTCAAGACACTGACAAGGTTAGAAATAATGATTTGTATTTGAAATAATATTTTTTTCCTTCAAACTTTGCTTTCGTCAAAGAATCCTCCATTTGCAGCATTTACAGCATTGCAGACCTAACATGATTGCACAAGGGTTTTCTAATCGTCCATTAGCCTTCTGACACAATGAGCAAACACATTGTACCATTAGAACACTGGAGTGATAGTTGCTGGAAATGGGCCTCTGTACACCTATGTAGATATTGCACCAAAAACCAGACATTTGCAGCTATAATAGTCATTTACCACATTAGCAATGTATAGAGTGTATTTCTGATTAGTTTAAAGTTATCGTCATTGAAAAAAAGTGATTTTCTTTCAAAAATAAGGAAATTTCTAAGTGACCCCAAACTTTTGAACGGTAGTGTAGTTGTGCCAATGAGTTTTGTTCTTTTCCTCCAGAGTACCCAGCACGCTCAATAACGTTCTATTGAAACGTTCTACCGGGTTACCTCTGGGATGATAGGGTGTCGTCCGGATTTTGCGAATGCCCATGATTTTGCAGAGTTCTTTTATAATATGGGACTCAAAATCGGGAACCTGATCACTGTGTAATCGTTCGGGTATCCCGTAGTGGACTATAAAGTTGTCCCAAAGTGCCTTTGCAGCGGTCTGAGCTTTCTGATTGCTGGTAGGGATGGCTATAGCATATTTCGTGAAATGATCAGTTAGCACGAGCACATCCTTAGTGTTACTTTGATCGGGCTCAATGGACAGGAAATCCATACAGACAAGTTCGAGCGGTCGGGTGGACTTGATATTGACAAGCGGAGCAGCTCGCTCTGGAGCGGTTTTACGTCTTACGCAGCGATTACATGTCTTGATCTTCTTTTCAATATCCACCGCCATGCGAGGCCAATAGAACCTTGTTCTGGCGAGATCCAAAGTACGCTCTGTGCCTAAATGGCCCATGTCATAGTGGAGGCTTTGAAAGACTGAATCGCGGAGCTGTTCAGGTAAGACGAGCTGGTAAGTAGCATTTCCTCCATCTTGACGAGTGCGGTAGAGGATGTTATTGCACATTTCAAGTCGACTGAGCTCTCGGAGTAACACGTTGATGTCAGGAAGTTCAGTTCGTACCGTTGGTGGAACTTTTAGCCCAGTTTCAATTTCTGCAATCACTTCTCTTAAACAGGGGTCAGTTCTTTGTCCGTTCTTGATCTGTTCAGGAGTCATGTGGCGTACAACTGGAAGACCACCACAGCCATCTTCATCGGCATAGCCATCTGGAATGGCGGCTACAGAGATGGCTAACGAGTGAACCAAAGGGAAGGTGTTGTCTGGAGAGCTACAGACAAGGTGTTTTTCACATATAGCAGACACTACCTCGGAATTTAAACTGTTCTCAGGAAGAGACAAGTAAGTTTGAGTGAACTGCTGTATGTGGTCAAGCTCCTTTAGGGACACTGCGTCATCAAGTAACTCGCCATGTGGCTGTCTAGAGAGGCCATCTGCATCTGAGTTAAGCTTGCCTGCTCTGTATTGGAGCTTAAAGTTAAATGTCGACAGAGCAGCTAGCCACCTGTAACTCATGGCATCCATCTTAGCAGTAGTCAAAATGTACGTCAGGGGGTTACTGTCTGTCACGACAGTAAAATGATTGCCATATAAATAGTCTGCGAACTTCTCCGTTACTGCCCACTTTAGAGCCAAAAATTCTAATTTATGGGTGGGGTAAGGGGACTCACTTCTAGACAACCCCCGGCTTGCATAAGCTATGACCCTAGTCTGGCCCTCCTGCTCTTGATAGAGGGCGGCGCCAAGCCCTGTAGTGCTGGCGTCAGTATGGAGTGTATATGGCAACTGAGGGTCAGCGAAACCCAGGACAGGTGCAGTACTGAGCTTTTCAACGATGGTTTTGAATGCAAGATCACAGGAAGAAGTCCATCGCTCGCCAAACGGAGTCTTTGGGTCGTAGTACTGGGAAGGCTTAGCTTTGGGCTTTGGGCTTTTGCGCAAAGGAGGGTAGCCTGATGTCAAGTCAGTGAGGGGCTTAACGATGGTGGAATAGTTCTTAATGAACCGCCTATAGTACCCTGAAAAGCCTAAGAACGAGCGGAGCTGTTTGAGATCACGGGGCACAGGCCAGGTACTTAGGGCTTTCACTTTTTTGGGGTCGGTCTCAACTCCTTTACTGGACACAATGTGACCGAGGTATCTGACAGAAGTTTGAAAAAATCTGCATTTCTCAGGGGAGAGTTTAAGCCTGTACTCTTTTAGGTGATTAAGAACTTTCATTAAGCAAGCCTCATGTTCTTCAGGCATCTTGGAGAATACAATGATGTCATCGAGGAACACAATCACCTCATGCAGATTCATGTCACCCATGCATTTCTCCATGAGGCGCTGGAACGTGCTGGGGGCGTTTGTAATGCCTTGGGGCATTCTATTGAATTCCCAAAAGCTCATGGGACATACAAACGCCGTCTTTGGTTTGTCCAGCTCCTCTACCTCAATTTGGTAGTACGCTGACTTTAAGTCAAGGACGGAGAACCACTGCGAACTGGTCAAGGTGGAAAACGTTTCCTCCAAGTTGGGGAGGGCGTAAACATCTTTTACAGTCTGCATGTTAAGCTTCCTGTAATCAATACAAAGGCGGACATCGCCATTCTTCTCTCGCACCACTACAATAGGCGAAGAAAATGGGGAATTGGACTCTCTTATCACGCCTGCTTGTTGGAGTTCTTTGAGATGCTTACAGACTGCTTCCAGGTCATTTGGATGTATGGGACGTGCTCTGTGTTTGAATGGTGTTTCATCTGATAATTTGATTGTGTGTTTCACTTGATCCGTTTTGCCAAAGTCAAGATCGTTTTGTGCAAATACTTCGGGCATTTGACTGAGTTTTTCTGTTAGGCGTTCTTTCCATTCAGCGCTAATGGGGGAAGAGTCAAAGTTGAACTTCAGAGTGGACTTTGGTTCAGTTTTGGACTTTGCAACTTTCACGGAGTGTTCTTGTGATAGGACTCGTTGATATGCACAAATTTCTCCAATGACACACTTCTGAGGGATTGTCACGTCATGTTCCGATTCATTGGTGAGTATAACCGGAACAAGGTAAGGCGCTCTTTCAGGTAAGTCTATGAGACATGGTTTTACCAGGATACCACCAGGTAAGGCTGACATTAACGGGTGTTCTAACAAGACAGATTTTTCACTGTTGCCGGCTGACACAGCTACAGCGCCATCTAGAACAACGGTTTGGCCTGCAGGAACTAACTGTGGCTCTTTGTTGCGCATGGTCACTAAGCCAAGGCTAGTGTCTTTGGACTGTCTGTGCCGTAGCTCAAGAACTTTTAACACTGCCTTATAACCAAGTGACATGGATGGCTGCAGTTCAGAACATGCATCAGAGTATAGCTCGTAAAGTACATCTAATGTGTTTGTCCCTATTAACACTAAGGACTGATCAGCTGCACGTACATCAGGAACCACTAAGGCAAGTGTTGGCACTTCGGCTTCAATACCGAAAAAGTCTTTGGGAAAGTGACATGCATTTCAATGTAGCCTAAATAAGGTACACTCTGACCGTTAGCTCCCTTCACTTCTAATAGCTCAAAAAGTGGCTTAATCTCATGGTTGGATAAGTACCGTCTGTAATAGGACTCAGGGACAGTAGTCACCTGGGAGCCTGTATCTAACAAACAGCTCACAGTACAGCCATTCACTTTCACTTGTGCTGTACTTTTTGTACCAATTAGGCCATTAGGAAAGTTAAAGGGGTCTGTTTTGGAATGCAACTTCAGTTTAGCACGTGTCTTGAATGGAGCTTTTGGTTTGGGACTGGTCATCTCTGAACTAACCTCTGTTTGTCCCGCAACAGGGGTAGACTTCAGTTTTAAAGAAGACTGGGGGTTCTGACTGTCCCAAATCTGTCTTTTTACTCTTAGTTCTTTGCGTTTTGCAGCCACAAGCGCAGGGTTTGGCTCGGACTCACACGTGGCTACAATATGCCCATCTTCACCACAGCAGAAGCAATACCATGGTTTGGGCCTAGTATTGGGACGGCTGGACAAAGGTAAGTTTTCAGGTTTGGCATGGTCAGGTTTTTTATTTCCAGATTTCTTAGTTTGGTCTTTCTTCGGTGGTGCTTGTTTCTTTTGTTTCACGACAGCAGCTAATTGGCTTTTTAGATCAGCGACTTGCTTTTTCAGTTCTTTCAGACTGTCAAACTCCACTTCACTATTTGTACTTGTTTCGGTGACTGTTTGTTCGTAGGAAACTGCTTTTGGTTTTGTGGCGCCCAAGTGTTTTTTCATGCGGGTGTTTTTAACTTCTTGTCTGTTTTCAACAGTGTGAAGGTGAAGCAATAAATCTGCATACGCAGGTGGATGTTTATCTTTTAGTTCCAGCTGTAGCTCCTTTAGCAGATTATCATCCCAACAGCCTCTGTTAAACTGCTTGAGAAGCTGTTCACTTCCTGTGGCTCTAGACCGCCTCTACGCACTGTGAGATTGAGTGCCACCTGCAAACGATGCAGATATACAGAGGGGTTTTCTCCATAATCTTTAAAAGTGTTCATGAATCGCACAAGCAGTTCCTCACCATCTTCAACAGTCCCAAAAGCTGAATCCAACAGCTTAAGATAGTCGGCAGTGGTGGCTTCCGATCCAAGAGAACAAATAATATCAGACGCAGGAGCAAGAAGACTTTCAAAGATCTTGCAAGATTTTTCCAAGTCAGACAAAGAAGTATCTTCCATCATCAGGTCAACGTGTGAACGCCATGTTTCATAGTCAGCTTCAGTATAGGGTCTTGGCGTTTTGCCAGAGAAAGCTCTGATTCTCCAAGAGGGATGGGGGTTTGAGGGCTTCTCTGCATGTTTAATGACATGCTCGACTAGGATTTTCTGAACCTCGGGTGGGTTAAGATCAGCTGGGCTCAACCTTTGAGGTGTTAAGTTTGGTCTAAGAGGGCTTTGATAGAGTGCTTGAGTGGTTTTAGAGGTGCGAGGCACTTCAACTTGGAGTGGAGGAGAGACTCCACTTTGTGTGGGTTCTACAGTAGGGAAAGCAGGATCAACGTCAGCAGAGACCGTTTCAGCTGTCTCAGTAGCTTCAATAGACTTCCCTATTGTGGACATAACCTCCCGCAACACCTCTTCAAAACCTTTTCCACTTAGCTTAGCTAAACCCCTCAGGTTGCTAAGATAAGCCTCAGTAACACTGCCCCCTACAGTTCTAGTGTAGACATCAGTTAGAGTTTGAATGCAGTATTTAATCTCAGGATTGTTAGTGGATGGAAAGGAGCACGGCAACGTAGGTGCTAATGTTTCAATGGTTAATCCAGACTCCAACTCCACAATATGACTTTTGTCAAAGTCAAATGAGTTATCATCAATGCTAAACACCCTACAAATAGTGCCACGTTGCTCTAGGAATTCAAAAACATCTTTGTCTTTTTCTTTGTCAACAACACCACTAACAATGACTGCATTAGGAATTTTGACACCATACTTTTCCACAAAATCCATTTTGGCAGTATATAAACTGTTTGGTCAGGGGTCAAAACAGAATCCTCATCTGTTGTGCAATGCTCCAGGCTCCTGGCTGCGCTCGTCAAATTTTGTAATATATTGTACACACTGTAATACACAGGGTCTTATACAGGGTATAATACCTGTGGGGTATAAGGGATAATTGGGCCAGGTCAGACCGACTCTGGGTTCGTAGGAGCCTGGGAGGTGCAACAACAGATGACACATACACAGCCGTATATGGAACTTGCAACTATGTATATTATTTACAAATAGGTACACAAAAATAAATACACAGCGCGATAAAAGAAAATACAGTGATCCCTCGCTACTTCGCGTTTCACCTTTCGCGCCCTCAGTGCATCGCAGATTTTTCAAAAATATTCATCAAAAATTCAAAATTGAGAAAAAATGGCACGAAAGTTGCCCGGGCGCTAGCAGAAGGCAGGGAGACTATATTAGAACATCAGGTATCAACACGGAGAGCCCGCACAACTCAAAATCCACCTCTCTGACCACCGCTCCACTCCTCTCCGCCCACCTCTTCACCGCTCGGGAATCTCGCAAGCTGATTGGCCGAGACGTTTTACCTCGCAAGCTGATTGGCCGAGACGTTTTACCCAGCTTCTCTCCCTGCAGAGCACCCATACCCAGCGAAGGAAGACCACATTCATTGTTCTTTATCACTTGTGTTGCTTAGTGGCACTTTTCGCTGTTCTCTTGTGCCTTTTTGTGCAAAATAGTGCTTGTGACGCCCTTGGGGGGGGGGGTGACGCTACTTCGCGGTTTTTTACTTTTCGCGGTCGGTTCTGGTCCCCATTAAACGCGATAAGTGAGGGATCACTGTACAATTCATAAACTCAAATTATATTTACAATATTCACAGTTCTTGTTGTATCAGTTCCAGGTGACCAGTGGGGTCACCTCTAGCAGTTTCTAGGGTTTGGGCTTCGGCTCGCCATCCAGATTTGGAGAATCCACGCTCTGGTCAAACCAGTCCAAAGGAAGAAAAAAAGAAAGAACCTGACCATGCTAAGTGGCTCGTGCATCAATGGGGTTCCCGCACTCAACGGCGTCGGCAGCCTTTGGATCCCAATCAATTTCAAGGGTTTTATCCAGGCAAAGGCTGCTACCAGCACGCTAGCGTCGCTATATCACCAAGGACAGTCTCTCTCTGGTCTGTGTCTTTCGTCGTCTGGCGTGACTGAGCCAAAAATGAACGTCATCCCAGACCCAGGGAGAGAGCGCTTAACCCATTGGCTGGCGTGACCCAGCAATGGCACAGCCATTGGTTACTCAAAATATCAACACACAATACTAGGAACTTTATCAGAACCTTCTAGAAAATGTTCCTATTTATGAATATATATTTATTTAAATATTCATATTCAAATTATGTATTCCCATTGTGAAATAGGTGTTTTTCTTTTCTAAAAGCGGTATCAATATTTATAATTTAATTCACATTAAACTATCTACTCCCATTGTGAAATGAATGCCACCCCTTCTTCTTAAAGCGGCATCGACATTCATAATTCCATCCACGTTTTTAACACTGGGTTACACTGTAATATAGTGTTCACACTGTAATACACAGGGTCTAATACAGGGTATAATACCTGCGGGGTATAAGGGATAATTGGGCCAGGTCAGACCGACTCTGGGTTCGTAGGAGCCTGGGAGGTGCAACAACAGACGACACATACACAGCCGTATATGGAACTTGCAACTATGTATATTATTTACAAATAGGTACACAAAAATAAATACACAGCGCGATAAAAGAAAATACAATTCATAAACTCAAATTATATTTACAATGTTCACAGTTCTTGTTGTATCAGTTCCAGGTGACCAGTGGGGTCACCTCTAGCAGTTTCTAGGGTTTGGGCTTCGGCTCGTCATCCAGATTTGGAGAATCCACACTCTGGCCAAACCAGTCCAAAAGAAGAAAAAAAAGAAAGAACCTGACCATGCTAAGTGGCTCTTGCGTCAATGGGGTTCCCGCGCTCAACGGCGTCGGCAGCCTTTGGATCCCAATCAATTTCAGAGGTTTTATCCAGGCAAAGGCTGCTACCAGCACGCTAGCGTCACCATATCACCAAGGACAGTCTCTCTCTCTGGTCTGTGTCTTTCGTCGTCTGGCGTGACTGAGCCAAAAATGCAAGTCATCTCAGACCCAGGGAGAGTGCGCTTAACCCATTGGCTGGCGTGACCCAGCAATGGCACAGCCATTGGTTACTCAAAATATCAACACACAATACTAGGAACTTTATCAGAACCTTCTAGAAAATGTTCCTAACTATTTATGAATATATATTTATTTAAATATTCATATTCAAATTATGTATTCCCATTGTGAAATGGGTGTTTTTCTTTTCTAAAAGCGGTATCAATATTTATAATTTAATTCACATTAAACTATCTACTCCCATTGTGAAATGAATGCCCCCCCCTTCTTCTTAAAGCGGTATCGACATTCATAATTCCATCCACGTTTTTAACACTGGGTTACACGTTCAATCATAAAATTTTATCTATTCGTCATATTCTTCCCACTGTAAACTTAAGTACAGCAACTACTACAACTCCTTCCATTGATATCTGTTTAGATAAGTTTACTCCAACTGACCTTTTATTGTTAGATAAAATAATCTCCTCATCCAAGCCTTCAACTTGTCTTTTAGATCCTATTCCTACCAGGTTATTTAAAAAAGTTTTCCCATTTATTGGTAGCCGTATTCTTCAAATAATCAATTCTTCTTTAACTTTAGGTCATGTACCGCAGGCTTTTAAAATTGCTGTAATTAAACCCTTACTCAAAAAGCCAACGCTGGATCCAGGAGTTTTAGCCAACTATTGACCAATCTCTAATCTGCCTTTCATTTCAAAAATCTTAGAAAGAGTTGTTGCTATGCAATTATTTGACCACTTGCAGGGGAATGGTTTATTTGTGTCATCACCCGCCGTTCACGGGCATCCACCTCAGCTGTGCGCACACCTGCATCTTGTTAGTGCGCAGCTATTTATTCCACCTCGCCCTGAGCTGCAGCCTGGAGCCGTCTGTCTCCCTGCATACTCAAACCCTCAGCAGCTTCCTACCCTCCAGGCCTGCTGACTCCTCATCAAGGCACGTAAGCTGTCCATTATTGTCTTACCTTTTCCTGTCAGCCTTCCCCTGTGCACAGGTGGACCTCCTGGCGGCGGACACTCTCCCCTTCACCTCGCCGCTCCTCTGCCTCGCTGCTTCACCTTGGACGCACAGCAGGACGCTGTCTCCCAGGCTTGGGACCTTGCCAACGCCAGCCACCGCAGTTACTACAAGTAAGCACATAACCTTGTCACTCTCCTGTGTGGCTGCCCAGCTAACCCCTGTTCTCCTCTCACTCATAGGGTTGCCTGGCCGCACAGCGTGCTGCTCTGTCCTGACCTGCATCCTCCACCCACAATACATGCTTATCTCTCACACACGCATCCATACACGTCACATTGATTAATAATAAAGCTTTCAAATCTGCCTGAGCCTGCGTGCGTGTTTCCTGGGCCGAATAATATGCCAGTACGGCTCCAGCAAAGCGGCCCAGCGGACAGCGGGCTCGCACGCCGCTTTTCCACCCTTGAGGCTCGGGTGGATATGTTAGCACACCAACAACAGGTTATTCTAAACCAGTTAACCACAATTACTAACCGGTTAGACCGCCTGGATCCTCCGCGGGCTTTCCCTCCGGGTCCTCTCGGTGCTTCGGCTCCGGTCGCCTCCCCGGCTGGCCAGCCTAGCTCGGGAGCGCCAACCCATCTCACACCCATTCCAACCCCTGCTCGCTTCAACGGGAAACTCGGTGGAGCGAAGGGGTTTATCCTGCAGTGTGAGTCGGTGTTTCTGCGCGTTCCCGGGGATTTTCCCTCAGACCATAGCCGAATCGGGTACATGGCTAATCTCCTGGAGGGGCGAGCATTTGCTTGGGCTTACGCCGTAATGACGAAGCCCAGCTACGCAAACCTCTCTTATGACCGGTTCGTGCGGGACTTTTTAGAGGTCTTTGACCACTCGCGTCTCGACAGCGTCCTCGCTGATTGGCTTCTTAGTCTCCAACAGGCAGGCCGGTCAGCGGCGGAATACGCTGTTGACTTCCCGGTGGCAGCGGAGGAGGTGGGCTGGGGAGAGGCTTCTCTCTGCAGTATCTTCCTCCGTAGCCTCAGTTCCGGTCTGAGGGATGAGCTAGCCGGTCGGGATCTCCCAGGGCGGCTCTCCGAGCTGATCTTGCTCACCATTAGCCTGGACAACAGGCTACGTGAGCGGGCTGCGGAGTGGAAGTCTGTCAGCCGCTCGCGCGGAGCTTCCCTCCGTCCAGCTCAGTCTCGCCCCCAGGCGTTACCGGCTCCGGAGTCCGCCGATGAACCAGAAGCCATGGCGATCGGGCGCACTAGGCTCCCTCTTGCGGAGAGACAACGCCGGCGGGAACGGGGTCTCTGCATGTATTGCGGAGATGACCAGCATCCCGTGGAGCTGTGCCCGGATAAGCCAAACGGGGAGGTCCGCGAGTCACTGTAGGGGGCCTTGCGGACTCTAACCGGCCAAATCCCCTATCATCATGCACATTGCCCATACGCTTCTGCCACAACTCCACCAGGCATTTCACACACGCACTGGTGGATTCTGGGGCAGAGCAGAGTTTCATCTCTAGAAGCCTGGCAACCCATTTGGGCATACCCTGCCAACTGCTGCCTACCCCCCTTAACTTGGTCACTCTCTCTCGCTCTTCCCTGGGAACAGTGACGCATCACACTAAGCCAGTCCCCATCATCATCTCCGGCAACCACCGGGAGGATCTGACCCTTTATGTCCTGCCCTCCTCGTCGGACCGTGTCATTCTGGGTTACCCCTGGCTGCAGCTGCATAACCCTGTCCTGGATTGGAGAACCGGCAGCGTCCTGTCCTGGAGCACCTTATGCCTGGGCATCTGCCTCCAGTCGGCGGCTTGTGCTCCGTCCTCCCCTCCGCCGGCGCCAGTCTCCGAGCCCCCGGACTTGACTCTAGTGCCGCAGGAGTTCCACGACTTGGGGGTAGCGTTTAGTAAGTCCAGAGGCTTGTCCCTTCCCCCTCACCGGCCATATGACTGTGCGATTAACATCCGCCCGGGGGCCCCCCTGCCATCTGACCGCCTGTACAGTCTCTCTGCGCCAGAACGCGAGGTGATGGACACCTATATCAAGGAGTCGCTCAGCGCTGGGATCATCCGCCCCTCCTCGTCCCCGCTTGGCGCGGGTTTCTTCTTCGTGGCAAAAAAGGATGGGTCCCTACGCCCCTGTATCGACTTCAGAGCATTGAACGACATCACCATTAAGGACCGCTACATATTACCGCTTATGGACACCGCCTTCCACTCCCTCCAGGGGGGGACCTGGTTCACCAAGCTTGACCTCCGCAGCGCTTACCATATCGTTAGGATCTGGGAGGGAGACGAATGGAAGACGGCCTTTAGGACGCCCAGCGGCCACTTCGAATATCTTGTGATGCCGTTCGGGCTCACCAACTCACCTGCCGTTTTCCAGCGTCTCATAAACGACGTTCTTCGGGACTTCCTGGGAGTATTCGTCTTTGTATACCTAGATGACATACTCATCTTCTCCAAGTCACGGGAGGAGCACCAGGCCCATGTGAGGCGGGTCCTGCAACGGCTGCTGGAGAATCGCCTGTACATCAAAGCAGAGAAGTGCGAGTTCTACGCTCGGACCACCTCCTTCCTGGGGTTCGTTATCTCACACAACCAGATCCTCCCTGACCCCGCTAAGGTTAAAGCGGTGGTCGAGTGGCCCACGCCTACCTCCAGGAAGCAGGTGCAGCAGTTTATTGGGTTTGCTAACTTCTACCGGTGCTTCATTCCCTACTTCGACGCCATTGTCACTCCCCTGACCCGCCTCACGTCATCGAAGGTGCCCTTCCAGTGGTCAGAGGAAGCAGCCACTGCCTTCAAGACTCTCCAGGCGGAGTTCTCGTCCTCCCGGCTCCTGACCCAAGCTGATCCCGCGCTGCAGTGTCTGGTGGAGGTCGACGCATCCGACACGGGGGTGGGGACGGTGCTCTCCCAGCGCTTGCCGGTGGATGGTGTCAAGCGGCCCTGCGCCTTCTTCTCCCGGCGGTTATCAGCGGCGGAGCGCAATTATGACGTCGGGGACAGGGAGCTCCTCACTGTCAAGCTCGCGCTGCAGGAGTGGCGTCACTGGTTAGAGGGGGCAGCCCAGCCTTTTGTGGTCTGGACGGACCATAAGAACCTCGAGTACTTGAGGTCAGCGAGGCGCCTGAATGCCCGCCAGGCGCGCTGGTCTCTATTTTTTGCTCGCTTCCAATTCACCATCACATACCATCCAGGCTCGAAGAATGGGTTGCCCGACGCCCTATCCAGACAGTTTGCCCCTGAGGACCCGAAGGAATCTGAACACACCATCCTACCCAGCTCGTGCGTCGTGGGGGCGATTTCCTGGTCCATCAAGGACAAGATTCTGAGGGCTCAGGAGACGGAGACGGATCCTGGCGGGGGGCCAGAGGGGAGGCTTTTTGTTCCTTCGGCGGTTCAAGGAGAAGTGATCCACTGGGCCCATACCTCCAAGCTCGCCTGCCACCCTGGCATCACCCGCCTGGTGAGTTTGCTGCAACGCTCGTTTTGGTGGCCGGGTCTCCAAAAGGACGTGACCAATTATGTCCGGGCCTGTCCCCAGTGCGCTACCGGCAAATCCCAGAACTCTCCACCTGCGGGTCTACTCCAGCCCCTGCCGGTCCTGGGCAGGCCCTGGTCACACATCGTCCTAGACTTTGTCACCGGTCTCCCTGTCTCTAACACCTTTGACACGGTCCTGACTGTTGTGGACAGATTTTCCAAAGCCGCCCATTTTGTGCCTCTTCAGGGTCTCCCTTCGGCATGTGAGACGGCCGACCTCCTGGTCCAACATGTCGTCAGGCTGCATGGGATCCCGCTGGACGTGGTCTCGGACCGGGGCCCGCAGTTTGTCTCCCAGGTTTGGAGGTGCTTTTGCAACGCTTTGGGGGCCACGGTTAGTCTCTCCTCTGGTCATCACCCCTAGTCTAACGGGCAGTGCGAGCGCACTAATCAGGAGTTGGAGGCCGCCCTGCGCTGCGTGACATCCTCAAATCCATCATCCTGGAGCTCCTACCTGACCTGGGTGGAATACGCCCATAACTCGGCCCAATCCTCTGCTACTGGTGTGTCGCCCTTCGAAGCGTCCTTGGGGTACGATCCCCCCGTGTTTCCCGAGCAGGAGGGTGAGTTAGCTGTCCCATCGGTCCAGGCGCACATGAGGTGCTGCCGGAGTGTGTGGACCAAGACAAGGAACGCGCTTTTACGCACAGCGGCGCACAACAGTTCCACCGCCAATCGCCACAGAAGACCGGCTCCTGTCTACCAGGTGGGTCAGTGAGTTTGGCTCTCGTGCCAGGATATTAACCTTAAGGGTGAGAAGAGGAAGCTGGCGCCGCGATTCCTCGGCCCCTTTGTAATTTCAAAGATCATCAACCCGGTGGCTGTGCGTTTGCCCCCCCCCCCCCCCCCACGTGTGTGTCCCACCTTCCACGTATCTAAAATCAAACCTGTCCTTTCCAATCCACTCTGTCCCCCTCCTAGGTCTCCTCCTGCGCCTAGGATGATCAACGGTGACCCGGCGTGGGGTGTTACTGCCATCTTGGACTCCCGGCGCCGAGGTCGTGGGCTGCAATATCTGGTGGATTGGGAAGGTTATGGTCCGGAGTGGAGATCCTGGGTGCGCTCTTCGTGGGTGTTGGATCGGGACCTCATCGCAGAGTTTCATCGGACGCACCCAGGTAAGCCAGCGCCAGGAGGCGCTGGTAGGGGGGGGAGTACTGTCATCACCCGCCGTCCACGGGCATCCACCTCAGCTGCGCGCACACCTGCATCTCGTTAGTGCGCAGCTATTTATTCCACCTCGCCCTGAGCTGCAGCCTGGAGCCGTCTGTCTCCCTGCGTACTCAAACCCTCAGCAACTTCCTACCCTCCAGGCCTGCTGACTCCTCATCACGGCACATAAGCTGTCCATTATTGTCTTACCTTTTCCTGTCAGCCTTCCCCTGTGCACAGGTGGACCTCCCAGCGGCGGACACTCTCCCCTTCGCCTTGCCGCTCCTCTGCCTCGCCGCTTCACCTCGGACGCACAGCAGGACGCTGTCTCCCAGGCTTGGGACCTTGCCAACGCCAGCCACCGCAGTTACTACAAATAAGCACATAACCTTGTCACTCTCCTGTGTGGTTGCCCAGCTAACCCCTGTTCTCCTCTCACTCATAGGGTTGCCTGGCCGCACGGCGTGGTGCTCTGTCCTGACCTGCATCCTCCACCCACAATACATGCTTATCTCTCACACACGCATCCATACACGTCACATTGGTTAATAATAAAGCTTTCAAATCTGCCTGAGCCTGCATGCGTGTTTCCTGGGCCGAATAATATGTCAATTTGAAGAGTTTCAATCTGGGTACAGAATTCATCATAGTACTGAAACAGCCTTAGTGAAGGTCACTAATGACCTCCTTATCGCATCTGATAATGGACTCGTTTCTGTACTTGTCCTTTTAGATCTTAGTGCAGCCTTTGATACTATCGATCATAATATTCTACTTGATAGATTAGAACACTATGTTGGACTAAATGGAACTTCGCTGCCGTGGTTTAGATCTTATTTGTCCGATAGACTTCAGTTTGTTCATATCAATAATGATTTTTTTTCCAACTCTAAGCTCAGTCATGGAGTTCCACAGGGATCTGTGTTAGGCCCTACTCTTTTTAGTTTATATATGCTTCCGTTAGGCAACATCATTAGAAAGCACTGTATACATTTTCATTGTTACACAGATGATACACAATTATACCTGTCAATGAAGCCCAATGATTGTAATCAATTAGCCAAGTTAGATGCCTGTCTTAAGGAAATCAAAGCTTGGATGACTTGTAATTTTCTGCTATTAAACCCAGATGAGACTGAAGTCATTGTTGTTGGTCCAAAAAACCTTAGAAATACTTTTCCAAATCAAACTCTTAATTTGGATGCGGCTACTCTTACTCTGAATAGTTCTATGAGGAACCTTGGAGTTATTTTTGATCAAGATCTGTTTTTCAATTCACTTATTAAATTTGTTTCTAAGACTGCCTTCTATCATCTGTGCAATATTGCCAAGATTAGGAGCATCTTGTCTCTGAGTGATACTGAGAAACTGATCCACGCTTTTGGTTAGCTCTAAATTAGATTATTGTAACTCGTTATTATCAGGTTGTCCTAAAATATCTTTAAGAAGTCTTCAGTTGATCGAAAATGCTGCTGCAAGCGTTTTAACAGGTACTAGAAAGAGAGATCATATCTCTCCAGTTCTGGCCTCCCTTCATTGGCTTCCCATAGAGTTTAGAATTAAGTTTAAAATCCTTCTTCTCACTTACAAAGTTCTTAATAATCAGACCCCCTTTTATATAAAAGATCTGATATTACCCTATCATCCTAACAGAGCACTACGTTCCCAAAATGCTGGATTACTTGTAATGCCTAGAATCTCCAAAAGTACAATGGGAGGCAGAGCCTTCTGCTATCAAGCTCCTTTCCTGTGGAACCAGTTACCAATCTGGGTTCGGGAGTCAGGCTCGAGCTTTGTTTTTAAGAATAGGGTAAAAACCTTCCTCTTCAATATGGCCTATGATTAAGGAGGGATCTTGTGTCTCTTAACCCTCCCTTTGTTTTGCTGTTAATAGATTTAGACTGCCGGGTGACCTCCAATAATGTACTTGGCTTCTCTCCATTAATGTTTCTCTCTTTATGTATGTTCTTTTCATCTTCTCTACCCCCTCACCCCCCAGCCAGTCGCAGCAGATGACTGCCCCTCCCTGAGCCTGGTTCTGCTAGAGGTTTCTTCCTGTTAAAAGGTAGTTTTTCCTCTCCACCGTCGCCAAGTGCTTGCTCACAGGGGATCACCTGATTGCTGGGGTCTTTCTGCAGTTGTGGGGCTTCCCCTACATTTGAAAGTGCTATGAGATGACTATTGTTGTGATATGGCGCTATAAAAATAAAGTTTAATTGAACTGAATTGAAAGTAAGAACCCTGTACATCTGCAATAAATTCTAACCCTCTGTGCCTCAGGACTCTCTGAGTCCTCACTTATTGTGGACTTGAACTTCTTGACCCTTCTCTCTGAGGACCATCGTTCCATCTGGAACCCCCAGAACCCCCTTTTTCATATTTAGTTTTTTAAAATAAGATTAACAAGAGCCTTTTAAATGTAAATGTTAAATGTAAATGCTCAATGTAAATTATAAATTCTAAATGTTCGAATATTTAGCTAATACTGTATGCAAATTCTGACTGCTGCTCAGTGGAAGCTCCCAAACAAAAGCTTTTCCACTGATTAGCTTGAAAATGTTGGAAGAGCTGTTTTAGTGGCAATTCAAAATGTCACTAGTGGGTCTTCTGCAGCAGAGTGTTTGTTTTTCAACTCCTGTAGCTCAATGTGTGGATAGGAGCATGGCGAACAGGTAACTTTTGGAAGCTACATAACTGTGTTTCTTTCTCTCCAGACTGTAAAAGAAGATATATCACCACATTTGGACATTACAAAGTTCTAGAGATAGAATTATCTAGATGTCAAAAGGTGAAAGGTCAATGTCCAGTGGCCTCTAATTACATCATGTTTTGGCCATCTTTTAATTTGTTTTGGGCTGTTTTTGTTCTTTTTTTTACATTCATGTGTCATGGTCCGCTCTGCTCATCACCGTCAGCTGTGCTCACACCTGGTCCTCATCAGGCGCCGCCTATATCTACCGCTCTGGACTTTGGGATAGTGCGGAGATGTCTCACTGCGCTCCAGGAGAGCTTCACCACCATTCCTTGCCTTCTACCTACGCTACAGCCAGCACTCATCTTCTGCCTCGTCCAAGAAGACATCCAGCCTGCCACGTAAGCGTTCATTCCTACTTACCTTGTCAACTAGTTCCCCTGTGCACAGGTGGCGACCTTGGCGGCGGAATTCCAGCCTCCTCCTCCCAGGCGGCAGACCATTCACCCTACCTACTCACCACCACCTGCACGTCAACTCACCTGCCAGAGTCACTCCACCACCTGAAGCGCACTGTCTTCCTGGCCACAGCTGTCACGCTGAACTGGAGCTCGCTACCATCTGTTCCCACAGTAAGTTCAGTATAACTGTTTAACTCCGGAAGTGACGCCCAGTAATTCCATCTCCTTGTGTGTCTCCAGGGTTGCCAGGCTGTACGGTGTCTCGCTCAGTTCCCGGCAGTTCAAGACCACACTCACACCACACTCTCACAAACCTGGTTGTTAATAAACTTGATTATATCGATTTGGAGTCTGTGTGTCGTCACTGGGTCATTGAACTATGTCAGTACATCTCCGCCAGAGTGACCCAGCTGACAGTGCTTTGGTGCGCCCTGTCAACCATATGGAGATCCGAACTGATCAACTGGTTTATCAGCAGCAGGTCATTATGAGCCAATTAACCCATGTTACTGATTAGACCGATTATCTAACTCTCAGCCCTTTTCCCAGGCCTTACCGCCTTCCAGCAGCTCCTTGGCTCCCACTAGCTTCCCAGCGAACCAGCTCAAGCAGGCCCCTCCAGCTCGTCTCACTCCCGTTCCAACTCCCATCTGTCTTAGTGGTAAGTTGGGCGAAGCCCGGGGGCTTATTATGCAATGTGAAGTGGTTTTCCAGCGGGTGCCAGATGACTTTCCCTCCAACCAAAGTAAGATTGGTTACGTCGCTAACGTGTTGGAGGGGAGGGCACTAGCTTGCACATACGCGATAATGGCTAGGGCTAATTACTTGAGCTTCACCTTCAGTCAATTTATCAGTGAATTTTACACGATTTTCAACCATTCTGACAGGGACAGCGTTCTCACCACCCGCTTACTTAACCTAAGACAAGGATCCAAGACTGTAGCTGATGATGCTATTGATTTCCGGGTGGCGGCTACAGAAGTGGGTTGGGAGGACGCCTCTCTTTGCAGTATTTTTATTAGAAGCCTCTGTCCTAGCCTTCAGGATGAATTAGCCCTGTTGGAGAAGACAACTAGGTTGTCCTAATTAATCTCCCTAGCCATTAGCTTGGATAACAGACTTAGGGAGCGGGCAGCTGAACATAAGGGCTATGAGTGATCTGAGGAACCGTTTCGTCACACCCCACGGTCCTCGTGTTTAGCTCTGCCATCTACTGAACCCTCGGGCCCCTCGAAACCCATGACGGTGGGACACTCTAGATTATCCGCGGATGAGAAACAGCAGCGCCGCAAGCTGGGGTTGTGCCTCTATTGTGGGAGCGAGGAGCATGAGATCGAGTTCTGTCAGCCTGTCAGGAAGTGACGTCCAGTAATTCCATCTTCTTGTGTGTCTCCAGGGTTGCCAGGCTGTACGGTGTCTCACTCAGTTCCCGGCAGTTCCAGACCACACTCACACCACACTCTCACAAACCTGGTTGTTAATAAACTTGATTGTATCGATTCGGAGTCTGTGTGTCGTCATTGGGTCATTGAACTACAGTATGTCATCATGTGCATGATTTTGGCATGATATTGGCATGTTTGTGGGTATGTTTTGGTGTTTTCTTGGACTTATCTTCGATGTTATTCATTTATTTTAATGTTTTTTGGCATTTTTAGGTGTGTACAGCATCCGCCAGTGTCACCATTGGCATTGTTTTGTGAAAATTTTAAGATGCAGGTTAAAGTTTTTATAGATGACTGGTGCTCAGATATGAAAGGACTGAATTTATATGATGCACACAACTTAAGAACACAGGAAACTTCAATATATAACTTAAATTTCGACTGTGACCATCACCTGATATACTTTTTTGAGTCAAAATAATATTATGTCATTATTACCAGTTATTACAGTTCCTAATCACAAGCCTTCACCAAATGTGGTTTATTTTTCAACATTGTCTCCCCTTCGGTCCACACACTTCTTCCATCAGTGTTGCAGTGCTTGAATCCCTGCGGTTGAAAAACAAACCACATTTGGTCAAATTTGACCACTATGAACTTTTCACTCTATGAACTTTTCAGCCCCCCTCATATGCTGTTTTACCATCCCTGGATTTATTGGATTTACTGGGCAGCACGGTGGTGCAGTGGTTAGCACCGTGGCAGCACAGCAAGAAGGTCACAGGATCGATTCCACCCTTGACTATCGTGGGTTCAATCCCACCACCTGACCGTCGGTGACCCTTCTGTGTGGAGTTTGCATGTTCTCCCTATGTCTGTGTGGGTTTAATCCAGGTACGCCGGTTTCCTCCCACAGGCCAAAGACATGCAGGCTAGGTTAACTGGCATCAACTGGGGATTCTAAATTGTCCTTAGGTATGAATGTGAGAGTGAATGGTTGTCTGTCTCTCTGTGTTGGCCCTGCGATGGACTGGCGATCTGTCCAGGGTGTACCCTGCCTCTCGTCCAAAGATGCTGGGATAGACTCCAGCAAGTGGAAGAAGATGGATGGATGGATGGATTTACTGTAACTGGAGTCACATTTTATGTAAGGAACACTGTATTAAACAGGACTTAAAGGGGAAATTTATTGATTTTCAATTAGGCCAAATTTGGTTTGTTTACAAAGGAAATTATATAATTTCCTCGTATATCACCATTTTTTGGAATAAATTGTGATCCGGAGAGAGAAAAAGTCAGCAAAAGGGATGGTTTCAGATGACCGAAATTTGCTGGGAGTATCGACCTGAAATGTGTGACGTCAGGAGTTGAACAATGAATTAATTATTAGTCTTGTTACAATCTGAAAACGATGAGATCACATTCATATGTTGAGGAAAATGAAAGAAAGCATTCTCGATCTGAGTTTCAAAGTGGACACCAACAAAGAGGAAGATGAAGTTGAAGAAAGTGATTTAGCAGAAAGTGATAAAGATGATGGAGATTTGGGAGATTTTGACCCTGAAGCCGATGACGAAAACCAAGCTAATGCTAATGCAGTGGCTGCAATCCCTGCAGTTTACCTGCAGGAACCAGATTTAAGACAGCTGGATGGTGAATCTGCCCCAGAGGTTGTTCTTTCTTTCACCGTCCAGCTGTTCCCTGTTAGCCATTAGCTCTGGTCCTCCTGCCTGACTGCTCCTCCCTCATCGTCCCACTGGTGGTCCTTCCTTCACTTCCGAGCCCCGGTGATGTGAGCCCCATGGCGGCCATTCAGTCCCATGTGAGCCGCTGGATCAGAGTGGAGCAACCCTAGTCGGTGCGCCTCCTCCGGGCTGAACCTCTGTGATGATGAACTGAGGAGAAATGAACACGAGTTGCAGCTTAACCCTAACAACACTGTGAACCGGTACGTGTAAATGTATTTATTGATGTTTCTTGTCTTACTTTTATATTACAGAAAATTTCGAAATCCGCTTTGTGATTGTCTTTCCTCTAAATTATAAAAAAAAATTGTAAAAGTTGTCCCTGAGCAATCCGCAACTCAGCAGAAATTATTCATCAGATTTTAGAGATACTAGAGTGTTTCTTTTTTTAATACCAAATTATGTTTTTAGCAAGGGTAGACCATGTTCTTCAAATATATGTGCTTTATTGATCGGGACGATTTTTAGACAAGTCTTGATCACCATTTTTGCTTCATATCTTCACCCTCTCCTTGCAAGTTGTATGCTTGCAGTGAGAATAGTGATCTCACCACCGAGTGACCAAGCAATCAAAATCTTCACAAGGTCTCTTGTCTGCAATATTTGTTTATTTCTACAATTTAGATGCATAATCAAGAGTGTGGCTTTGATCTACTGGAGCCATTGAGCTTTTAGTTTGTTCAGCTTGTAACGTCACCAAAATCAGTCAGCAAATATGGAAGTCAGAGCCTCGACGTGGGTGTTGTATATTCCCATATTACAACAAGCAGCACAGACATGATGACACAGCTACGGATGACGCCATCACGTCAAGCCTATAGTGGGGGACTGTTGGCGGCGGCTTTTTGGTGCTCCGCCTCTAGTGACACACCAACCTGTACCTCCTTATAGCTAGCACAATAACAGCTCTGTTTGTAACATGTGCTACTAGCTGACTTTTAATAAAGCTACCATTCAGTACAGCCACCGCTTCCACTGTCCATGTTTTACAGACATACTGTAACAATGGCAGTGAGGAGAAAAATTGGTCTTCTGGAGGAAAATTCAATGTTTTTCCTGAAGATAGAAGCGTGTCTGACACGCTGGCCGAAGAGTGAGGTGACTAGACGAATCAAGCTCCACCAGCGCTGACAGGGAGCAGGAGAGCTGACCCAACAGTACATCATGGACCTACGCTGTCTGGCAAGCACATGCAGGTTTGAGCAACTAGAGGATGGAATGGTGCAGGACCAGGTAGCGGAGCACACCAACAACCCGCGACTGCGGGCGAAGCTGCTGATGGCACCGGACGACTTGCTGCTGGCGAAAGCAGTGGAGTTAGCATTTCAGCTGGAAGCAGCCAACAAACTAACATCACAGCTAGGTGGCCCACAACAACAGACCCCGCTAGCACAAGCAGTTACCCCAGCAGAAGATTTTGATCTTCTGCTGGGGTAACCGTGACGGGATGTTACAATGCGATGTTACGGGACAGCAGAAAATTGTGAAACACCAGACGTGCTGTAACTCCCTGATGCATCAAATGAGAGCGTGCTCCTGCATGGCCAGAGGGCAGCGATGCCAGCACACGAAGACATCAGTGGACCAGACTCGTCGTTGATCCTCGCCCAGTATAAGCCTCAGGGAGCCACCACAGTGCTCCAGGAGAGAGAATTTGTGGCCAAGTAGGACCCCAGTGACCCCAGTGAACGACGACAACCCGGTGCACGTCCTGTCACTGGCGAGAGCAACATACCACTGCAACCACCACCAGCATCATAGGAGAGAAGGCATAAACCGGACTCGTCTCAGATCCTCACCCCGCATAAGCCTCAGGGAGCCACTGCAGCGCTGCAGGAGGGAGAGTTTGTGGCCGAACAGGACCCAGTAGAGCAACGCCAATCCAGAGCACGTCCTGCCGCTGGGGTGAATGGCACGCTGCCACAACAGCAACCAGCAGGACGAGAGAGCAGCAGTGCCGAGTACAACTGAATATATCGCTGCTCACAGTGCTTGATTGGGTTCAGGTCCACTGATCCAAACGCCTGGACCCACAACCGCTCCAGTCACCGCCGATGATGATCACCGCGCATTTGGGGCCAGCCACCTTCCAGATGGCCGATGGTTCGAGATGGCCCGCCAGCCATCTGTGAAAGGTAAGAGCAGCTGCCCCAGACCAAGCTGCAATGCTGGAACCGGACCCGGACCCGCACCCGGACTGGTGCTTCGCTGATGAGGGAGCACACCCAGGTCCGTTGCAGCCGGTGCCTCCAGGGCTGCGCCCACTGTGGGCTTGCCTGAGGCCCCTGAAGTCGAACTGCAACAATGACTCTGTTTTACAATGTTTAGACAGAGCATGGTTGACTACTGTGGCAGAATAACCCACTCAAGCGTGCAGGGTTTGGCAACAGTCTACCCGGTGGCCCAGGTTCAGGTTTGAATTGTTGTGAGTTCACATGCCTGCCTTGATGTAAATAATGGTTTTGTTTTTTCCGGGGGGTGGGGGGTGGGGGGTGGCGGGAGGTGAACGTTGTGTTTTCCCATATTACAACAAGCAGCACGGACGTGATGGTGCAGGCACAGATGACGTCATTAATTTGTGCCTATAGTGGGGAACTGTTGGTGGTGGCTCGGCCTTTTTGGCACTCTGCCTCTAGCAACACACCAACCTGTACCTCCTTATAGCTAGCATAATAATAGCTCTGTATGTAACACGTGCTACTAGCTGACTTTTAATAACGCTACTGTTCAGCACAGCCACCGCCTCCACTGTCCCTGTTTTACAGACATAGCAGTGGGTGCACAGAATGAATGGAATAAATTCCACTTCTTTCCTTTCTAGACAAAATTAAGGCTACAAAAGCACTATATTCATGTTTATTATGTTCTCAGCTTTCGGCGGAGGTAATAATATGCTTATTTTAGGATTCTCAATGAGTATTCCCTTTAAATCTCATGATTGAGACCACAAATTAACTGAGCGTTCATCAGCTCTTGTCCTCTTTAGTAAAATATAGATGTGGAGTAAACGTGACCAACCTTCGTACATTTATTTAGGCAAACATCTCACAGACAACATGTATAGGTATTCCTAAATGGTGTATTGAAAACTGCTATTTTGAACTTTGCTTTTAATGCTTTTAGTAAAATGTGCCCCAAGGCAACATTTACCTAAGTGTTTCTCTCTTAAACAAGAATAATAACACAACTGAGGTCAAAGATGAGGGAATTACGGAGCAAGTTTTTAAAGAAGAATGAAAACAGCCAAACTAAAAACAGACAGGAGCACGACAGCCTCACAGCTTTATAATTAGTGTGCTTCAAAAAGTTAAATATGCTTAATTAAAAATCTAGCTACTAAGTGAAAGCTAAGAATGGAAGCTAATTGTTCACTGAAAGCAATTATATGCTATTTAAAAGACATGCAAATAATTATAACCTCAGAGAAACTCCCAAAACAAGTGAGCATCCAATATTTCTAATATCTTTCTCATGATGGGGGTTCATCAAAAGAGCTGCCACCATGTGATGCATTGCTTTACCGGGAGAATATGTGGGATTGTTTTAAATTGTCACTCAGCTCACAATCCAGTGGATCCTCAGGCCATGTTCAGACTGACAGCAGCCTTGTGTGAAAAAATGCAAACTGCTCATTAACTTGAACCTGACTAATGTGGCAGTACAGTGGGAATACAAAAGCAGATGGATTCAGAAAAAAAGACATGATTGGCCTTAGTATTGCTGCATCATAATGTTATTGCAGTAAAATAAAAAAAATACATTGTAAATGTATTTTAAAAAGCGCTTTGAGTGGTCTTTGTGACTAGAAAAGTGCTATATAAGTGCAGGTTAGTTAGTTAGTTAGTTAGTTAGTTAGTAAATCATATTACTATCTAAACATCTCAAGAAAAGATAAATAGTTGTTGGTCTTAGAGCTTCACTGAACTATAAAATACAATAATCTGCAATATTCTGATATGTGATAAATCATAAATACTAATGAATTACCTCTGGCCATTTTCATGACCAGAAACATTAGCTAACCAGCTAATGTTAGTCTCAATATGGCCGCTTCAACATCAGAGGAAATAACAAACAAGAGGTGAACTGGGCCTTGTTAACAATTAATGAATTAATTAATAATCAATGTAAACCTGCCAGATTGTAGCCAATGGCTAATTTCCATCTGTTGTCCATAACAGATGTTGGCTATTCATACGTTTAAGATGACTTCCCACGGCTGCCAGTCGCTATATGGGCGATCATGTTGGGAGGGAAGCTGCAGGGGGTGATGCTATTCCATTAAAAGCTGAAAATTATGTAAATATAGTGCGCTACTGTGGAATAATTGGTTGTACAAACACTGGTGGGAAGGAGAAAGTGTTGTTTTATCAATTATCTGCAATTATTTTGAACCAAGGCGAGTCAACAGGGGATCTATCAGAGAAACGGATGAGAATTTGGATTTCTCGTATTAACATTAGTAGAGCTGACTTGGCACCTTCCTTGTACTCCAACTTGCAAGTGCTCTGACCATTTTGTAATAGGTTTGTTGAAATAATTAACTAATAATATTGTTGAAGAGTCTGTGATGCTCTGTGGACATTTTCACAGATTCATAAGCTCCCTGTTCTGATCAGCTCAGCTGCTGCCAGCAGCACACACACACACACACACACACACATGCACACACACACAGAGCCAGGGCCACCTTAACTTCCCATTAGGCCCTTGGGCTGAGAGGTTTTGGGCAGCACGGTGGTGCAGTGGTTAGCACTGTTGCCTTACAGCTAGAAGGTTCCTGGTTCGAATCCCCAGGCTGGCAGGGGTTGGAACCTTTCTGTGTGGAGTTTGCATGTTCTCCCTGTGCTGCGTGGGTTTACTCCGGGGGTTCCGGTTTCCTCCCACAATCCAAAGACATGCATGTTAGGTTAATTGGCTGTTCTAAATTGTCCCTAGATATCTGTTTCCTATAGGCCCTTAGAATAGAGGGTTAGTACTAGTGAAAGCGCTTTGAGTGGTCTTTGTGACTAGAAAAGCGCTATATAAGTGCAGGTTAGTTAGTTAGTTAGTTTTGCAGCCCCCCCCCCCCCGAATCTCAGCGTAAAAATATGTAATAGCTATATTTTTAATAATGGATTGCATTTATATAGCACTTTTCCTGACACCCAACACTTTACATTGAGCCCATTATTCATTCACTCCACAGACAGTGATAGTGGTAAGCTACTTTCGTAGCCACAGCTGCCCTGGGGCAAACTGACAAAAATGTGGCTGCCAATCCACGCCAACTGAACATTTATTCACATTCATACACCAGTGTTATGACCCATGAACACACTGGAGGCAAGACAAGTAAACTGTCTTGCCCAAGGACACAACAGCAAGGTGGGAGGAGGGGGATTCAAACTGCCAACCTTCCGGTTATTGGGCGACCTGCTCTACCTGCTGAGCCACTATGGCCTCATTTTTTTCTCTTTGATAAATAATGCAACTGTGAGCTAGAAAACACAACTACATTGCAAAAGTCAAATATAAGTAAAATGAAATAAATTTAAGGCTGTTTGTGCTTGTCTTTTTCTCTGACAAGATATTTATTCTTGCTGTGCAGTTTACTGTATGTGTGAGAAAATTTTACGTTTTCAGATAGTTTTAACTTGTTTAAAGCAATTTGATAAGTCACATCTTCTTGCTCTGTTGGCAGATAATTTCCCTTAAAATAAGCAAAAAATTCTGGCAATAGATAATTTTAACTAAAAATTAAAAAAAAAAATCTGCCAACAAAGTAAGATTAAATTTCTGAAAACAAGTAAAACTATCTTAACGCAAGTAAAATCTTACAGAAAACTGCAAAACAAAAATAAATTCTTGTCTTGTCAAAATTATCTTGTGAGATACATATACATAAACATATAGCCTTTATTTAGGATATTTTATCTCACTAAGATTTCCATTTTTACAGTGACAGATATTACTGCCTTCAGCATAAACACAAGTTAGTCTAATTGCTCTCGCTCTCTCTCTCTCTCTTTCCCTCTGACAGAGACACATACAGCACCTTGGCCTAACCAACACCAGGTATCAGAGGATGACACTGATCAACAATTACAGCCTAATGATGACAGCAGAATATAAAGTTATATCAGTCAAGTATTCCTGATTCAAACAATGCACAACAGCAGCAACTAGAAAAGCACTTAGAGAGCACATACCTCCACCAAGGCTCCTTCCGTCCCTCATGAATGACTTCTAAATTTTAATGGGTTTGTGTGTATGCCACGAGCCAGTTCTGGTGAAAATTACATCAAAGTCTATCCAGTAGTTTTGGAGGATTCTTGCTGACACTGTGAGAAGAGCCTTGGTGGAGGTATGCGTTCTTCAATCATCATCAAAATGTAATGGGTGTGATGATCGGGTGAGTGCGCTTCCCCTCCTTTCCTGTGGGAGGTTCTCCACCTGCTTCCCGGCTCTGCAAGTCATCAGCGCACCTGCGTGAGTGGACGCACCTGCTTCCTCTTCTCTGCCAGCGCTTATAAGGACCTGCCTGTGAACACTTTGGCTCTGGCTCTTTGGGTACTGCTGCCCGAACGTGAGGTTTAGAATTGCACTGGTAGGAACTCAGCCTAACCCTCCTTTTCCTCTTCTGTCCTCAGGTTGCTGCCATCACAGCAATGCGTCTCTGGGATTATGATGCACTCACCTGTCTCGTCATCATCATCACCCCTGTACTGTCTTCTCCACCCGGTCAGACTCCTCCCAGCTCCTCTCCTCCCCCCGACCTCTGCCAGCTCTGTCCAGCTGGCTCCTCCCCCTCTTCGCTGGGTTCCTCTGCCGAGCTCTCTGCTCACCTGTTGTAAGATTACTCCTGCTCTATCCATTATCCCCTGTCACAATCCTCATACCTAACCAGCTCTCATTTCCCCTTCTCCCACAGGCTGTGTGTTACTCCTGGCATGTGCCGCTTTTCTCTACAGCAGTGTGTTTATTTTCAATAAAGTTGTGTTTAACGTTTCTACTCCGTGTTTGAGTATCTTCTCTGGTGTTAGCAGCCTAGCACGTGAGCTTCTCACTTCAGTCATGACAATGGGTTCCTGTCTAGCCGAAGGACCACCTCTGATGAAAATTTCATCCAAATCCATACAGTAGTTTTTTGTGGAATCCTGCTAATAAACAGAAAAACAAACAAACCACCCCAATCTGACATAACGCACGGCTCAGGAGACACACACGCAGGCTCAGGGTAGATTTAATAGCTTTATTGAACAACAAGAGTGCGTGGCTGCGTGTCTGTGGGATAAGAATGTATTGGTGGTGGCGTCTGCGTCAGGCACGGGGGCAGGAAGCCATTCAGCCGGACAACCCTAAGGGAGGAAGCAGAGGGAGAAGGGTAACGGGCACCACACCAATACAGAAGACTAAGACAGTTTGCTGGCTTACTTGGTTTGGGCTGGTGGCTGGCGTTAACAAGGGCGTAGCCCGGGAGACAGCAACCTGGAGCGCCTGCAGCAGCAGCGAGGAGGCAGCGGCGAGGAGACGAGGTCCGCCGCCGGGGAATCCACCTGTGCACAGGGGAGAAGACTGGGAGAAAAAGAGGTGAGGGAAGCTTACTCAGATTTCCTTGCTTGGAGAAGGGGGTTCCTTGCAGCAAGAGATGCCGATGAGAACAGACGGCTTCAGGCCGAAGCCCAGGGCAGAGTGAGTTAAATACCTCGCCACTGACGAGGCGCAGGTGTGCGCGCAGCTGGCGCCGCTGATGAGCGGCGAGTCATGACACAATCACATTACCTCCTTGGTGGAGGCAATTAAAAACCTGCACAGGTGAATGGAAAGCTACAAATAGCATGTCTTACCTTTTTTGTAAAGTGCTTTCTTCTGGCCTTCTTTGATGAAAAATCCTCCATTATGTCCTTGAAGCCCAGCTCACGAATAACGTCATACTCTATGTACATCCATGTGAGGCTACACGGTCTCTTTAAGCAGCATACTTGATCTAGTCTACTTTTTACCAAGCTCCGAGTCTACTGTCCCACATACAGCTGTCTGATGTAAGCAATGATGGCCATGTATCAGACCTGGCTTTTCTTGTGCTGGTCTCCATCTCTCAGCTTGCCTTCTCTACTGGCCTGCTCTCTTTTGGCAGGATCTGGTGGTCTTCTCCTCCAGGTGAGAGCTTTAATGGCCCACCTGTCTCTACGGTGCAGTAATTAACAGCCCCGCCTCCACTCGTTGCTCCAGCTTAGAAAAATCCTTTACTCTTTGGGATTTTTTGGAGCAATTCATTTTCCCTAAACTCGTTTCCTCTCGATAATTTTATGAGCGTCACTCACAAACTTTTTTCCAAACATTTTGACTGAGCTAATAACTTCTTACTTCCCACTAGCACTTGCATAATCACATGTCAAAACAATTCCTCTGATAGGCTATTGTTACATGGTATCCATATGAACCACATGTAAATTGGACCAATCAGCAGCCAGCCACACACGAATATCAAGTGATGGACAGAGAATATGACCAACTGACAACAATGTGATCATTTTTATTGGCTCATGATAGGCCCCTGATCTTCCTAGGCCCCTGGGCTTCAGCCCAGCCTAGCCCATTCATAAAGGTGGCCTTGCACAGAGCTAAACAAACATGCTTGTTTGTCTAACAGGACCTACCAGGGATCTGTCCGAGCCAACTTAAGTGTCACACTTTCAAGCGACAGGATATTATGAAGATCCAAATCACTGTTTAGCCCCCCTTGTCATGTTTTTACCTTTGACTGCAGTCTGCACAATCAGCTGTGCCCACACAATCTAGACAGAAAATGTCTCCTTCTGCTCAGCTATGCAGGTGCTTCTAATCATTCCGGCTGATTAGACCTCAAGTCCATACGGACCGAGGATGAAGCTGTTCACCACATCTGGATCCTGCTCACCTCCTGTTTCTTTTCCCATGAAAGAAGGCTCCAAAGAGGAGAAACCCCCCCCCCCCACAACTTTATTCTTGAGGCTGCTGGTAGGAAAGCTAACCTTAGCTGGAGTTAAGGCTTTTCGAGAAGGACACTGAGATCCAGACTTTACCAACATTCAAGAGTGTCACTCGCTTGGGAAGTCTTAATTCTTCTGAACAACAACTGAAGAAAATGACAGCATAGTAACCCAAGATTTGCTGTTCTGATGCCAAAATGTCAGAACACCGGCTAATTAGCCTGTGGCTTTGATGATTATTACAAGTAGCCGGGAGTCTACAAATCAACTGCTTATTGTTAACAATAAGGGATAACAATCAGACACCAAGACAACGATGTCTATCTGAAAGCACCTGGACAGATGAGAGTGCTGAATGAAAACAGCCTTAAGCTAATTCTAAGTCAAATTAAATCACATAAAAAAAGAAAAACTGAGAGCAAAAACAGAGAAAAACAAACAGGAGAAATTAAGTTGAGGGCTCTGTGAATAATTTATGGGCTGATGTGGATAAACAAACATTCATGATAAGTGTTATGAAGCTCAAGAAATATATTTAGCTTTGTACATGTCTGGGGGTGCTAGCCCACTTCTCCATGTTTTCTGGCTAGTTTTGCTTTGGAATGAGATAGGGGGCCTGCTTCTCATTTAAAACTAATGTGTCGTCATACCGCTGTCTGTCATTTTCAAGAGTTTCATAATAAATTTTGGATCTTTTCACACTTTTTGTTCCATTTTGCTCCGTGATTATGGTCGGTGATCGTATTCGACCCCGCCAGAAGTCACGGGATCGAAAACTATGAATATAAAAAAGAGAAAAGAAACTAGAACGAAACAAATTAAATAAAGAGCATCAATATAAAAACAAGAGAGACACACTATATCAACAGTGGGGAAAGTTACACACGTTACACACAGGTTCTCATGACTTTATCCTACATTCCCTATACACATATTTCTAAAAATTATAGTAGAGTAGCTTGCTATATATTTTCTATGTATATTGTACTTATTAAAACCAATATGTACTTAAAAACCAAGATAAACATAAGATAAAAACACAAGATAAAAACAAAACATTTTTGAACATTTCGAAATGAATATTACATCATATGTACACTATGTATGACTGAAGTTATTTTTGTACTTTTTTCCCTTCATCACTGATGTGTTCATGCTTGGTTTGATATGAGTCAGTTCCTTAAATGGGCTTTGAAAGAAATGTAGGTGGAGTTCTTTCTCACGGTGAGTGGTAGATTGCTCCATAGAGTGCCACCTTCAACAGATAAAACACCCTGGCCAAAGGTGGTACTGTACATCTATGAGGTATGATGCAATCTCCTCTTGAAAGAGTTCTTGTGACTCTGGTTGTGATGCTGTTGGCTGTTCCATGGTTGATGAATTCAGTTAGGGGTGGAGGGGCCAGTCCATTCAAAACTTCATAAAATAAGCAGACTTCTTTAAAATAAATAAAATGGTTGAAGTTCAGAAGTTCATGTTTGTCAATCCTGTTACAGTGGTGATACGATACCAACTTCCTGTCAAATATTCTCAGTTTTCTTGTAACTTATATAGCACCCAGGCTATAAAATATATCCAGTGTGCTTAATGTATTTTTGTTTAAAATGTTGTTATGCCTCTGTGTACTGTTTGAGGCTAGTGTGGATTCTCCTATATTTTGAACTGTCCATGAATGCATCACTCACTCTATGCTGAGTGCAGCAGGTGTCCATCTTAGTTAGCTACGAGCGCCAATCAGATGAGACTGTCGGAATGGTCTGGTTCTAAGAGAGGGTGGGACGCTGTTATATAGTTCTATATGCTCTTATTTGTGAGGTATGGTGTGGTGGCGCTCACTTCCGTTTCCGCCACCACCCCATGCCTATAAATAGCAGCAGTCAGGGAGGATGGGCCTCTTTGCCATCACCCCTGCCTGGCGGTTGTAGTGTGAAGTTCGGAGCTCAATAAAGACAAGTTCAGTCATGCACTTGGCTTCATTATTGTAGGTCAATTTTCAGACATAACATTTGGCAATGAGGATATAGTATGGAAATGTGTGGGTCTCCAATCTGGCCTTTTCTGGAGCTCCCAGGTGAGCCACCTGTCCCCTGGCCAAGATGGTATACTGCCTTTAAAACATACATGGTGGCACTAAATCTTGGCGAGATGGACAAGCTGAGGGTATGCGCGCTGTTGGTGCACAATTTGGGAGTTGAAGACCAGCGGATATTGAGCACATTTGGCAATCCAGACGATGTCGAGGACGTGGTCAAGCTGATGGCATGCCATTTTCGCACCCGGACAGCATCATTGTCTGGAGGATCAAGTTTTGGCAGTGCTGCCAACAGGTGTTTGAGCCTATTCAGCAGTTTATCACCGACTTGAAACTACTGACTAGTGAGTGTCGGTTCGGGTCACTGGAGGAGGGATTGGTTCGCGACCAGCTGGCGGAGCATACCAACAACGCTACAATATGAACAAAGCTGCTCACATTACCAGGTGACTTGACACTAGCCAGGGCCACTGAGTTAGCTCTCCAGCTGGAGACAGCGGATTGGCTAGCTCTGAAGCTGAGTAAGCGTTTGTCACGTCGACAGCTGGAGTTTCCTGCTACCACATAAGTAACGGACCCAGACAGCAATGGAAGCGTGGAAGACAATGCTGCAGAGGCCAACGCTGCAAAATTTAGGTCTGCCCCAGGGAAACCCATGTGTTTGGGTTGTGGGTCCGTGAATCACCACTTCAAGGCCAAGGAATCCCCAGCGAGAGGGAAATGCTGCGACAAGTGTGGACACTTGAGCCACTATGCCAGGGTGTGCCGTATGTCCGAACAAGGAAGCCCACAGAGGAAATCACCCCCACCCACCCCAACGGTTGTCCACACAGTGTCCCCGAGCACCAATGGGTGCACATTCTGCACAGTGGAGCTGGATGATGTGGAGGTGCCACTGCTGATTGACATCGGGGAAGAGGGTTCTCTACTGAATTGTGCTACGGTGAGAAAATTCTTCCCCCACTATAGGATTGAAGGAGACCCAGCACCGCTTTATGGTTATGGGGATGGACAGCTGTGCACAGTGGGAACGTTGGTGCTGATGGCCTGGTACAAATCGGAGGAGATGGCGTGGCGACAACATCATGGGCTGCGACCTCTTTTATGGTCTGGGTTTTACCATCAAGAGCAGTGCTGGGGAGGAGTGGTGTCTGGCTGTGGACTGTGGGACCGGCTGGTTCCGAGAGTGGAAAATGATGCGGTGTGGGACAAGAAGTTACCGAGCACCCCGAAGGGCGAGCAGGACCAGCCTCGCTCAGAGTCACTGCAGAAGAGTCTCAGTGCCGGAACCCAAGTCGCTCTGGATGAGAGTACTGGGCATGATGGCGAGGCGCCTGCAACGCCGAGCAATGCCGAGGAGCTAGCTCCAGCTGTTCCCGGAGCGCTGCTAAAGTGGGCTGGTGAACATGGTGCCACAATAGCGACAGCTGCAGCGAATTTAAAAGAGGACGGGGCCAGACCGTTAGGCACAGAGGGACTGTGTGCCAGGCAGAAACACTGCAAGGCGAGCAAAGCCCCTCTGGGAGTCACGGACCTAGTTTGGGATCGTGAGGAGGGGCGACCACGGCAAGTACGGGCCAGGTGACAGTCTGAGGATCACCAGGGATGACTGCGCATCGTGGCCAAATGAGGAGATGCCTACTTTCAGCTGTCACACGGTTTGTGGAGGCATGTCAATGAGCTGCGGCATGCCCAGGAGGAGACTTCAGGTGACAGGCCTGGACAGGAGGGACACCCAATGGTGAGGAAGGTGAGATGCGTCTGTGTTTATACAATCAGCTGTGGTCCAGGAGGTCGGCCACCTCCAGGGGCAGACTTATGGAGAGACGGTCCAGAGGGCCCACAGGCTAGTTCCTCCCCTATCTAGCCGTGTGAACTGTGTGTTAAGTTATATGTTAAAGTGAAAGAAGAGCGGTGAAATAAACACAGTTCCAAATAGTCAAAATGACAAAACACGAGAGCATCCCCAAAATTTACAGAGAAAAAAAAAAAAACACAGGGATGACGGCAGGCAGAGCACAACAAAACAACAAACAAAAACCAATTAGTTCTGGTGGTCTACCTGCGTCCAGTGTCCAGATCGCTGGCAGGGGAAAAAGGATGAGTTTGGGCGGTCTACCCCAGTCCCAGGCCCGGAGAAACAGTACCTCTGGCGGTCGAACCAGATCGCTGAACAAAGAGTCCAGTTTGTCGGGTGGCCGACCCTAAACCGGCGAAGCAGTTCCCCAGGCAGCCGACCCGCGTCAACAGGCCACCAGGACTGAAGGGAAGAGCCTGGAGGCAGCCTCCCTACAGCGAGGGGAAGCCGAGCCAAAAACGGGGAATCCCGGTGGCACCCGTGGGGGGGGGGGGGCGGAATTGGGTAAAAGATAAGGGACCAGTCCAGCGTCAAACAGCAAAGAATCTGCAGCTCCTTCTCCGAACTCCCCTCGGACTGGCACTGCGTTCCTGCTGGATCCCAGGCGGAACCACGCTGCACACACGATGGACCCCGGTTGGGTCACAGCTGCACCCACGACGGACACTGACTGGATCAGCGTTGCACCCACGATGGACTCCGATTGGGTCACAGCTGCACCCACGACGGACCCTGACTGAATCAGGGTTGCACCCACGACGGACCCCGACTGGATCAGGATTGCACCCACGACGGACCCCAACTGGGCCGGAGCAGCACCAGGGGTGACCTCCAACCCCGAACCAGGAACCTCCAGGACAGCGACCGAAACCGACTCGTCACCGGTGACCCTGGGAGAAGGCTCAAGAGAAGAAAGAAAACTGGGATCAGGATCACTGGCAGCGGCACAACCCGGCGAGACAAGCTCTGATGCAGCGGACGGCTGCGCCCAGCTTGTCTCCCCGAGAGACAGGCAAAAATGCTCCAGAATAGAAAGGAGGAAGACAAAATAGAGCACTTGCCTGATCTTGGGTTCCACCACCGTCCAGGACTTCGGCGATCCAGGTTCAGCAAGTTGAAGGTCCACTTCTGGTTCCCACTCGACTGCGGGGGCTCCACAGCCGGCATGATAGCATTGACAGTCTGGGGATTCCCTGACGCTGACGTCCACGCCGAAGGCCCACACGGCGTGGTGGCAGGGGATCAGTGACCTGCCGGGTCGGACTGTTCCTCCGTGGAGACCCGGGGACACTTGCTCATCGGCACAGGCTCCAATTGGCCGTCCGCCCTCCTCCTTTGCCCGTGTTGTGGCTGCAGGGCTGGAACTAGGCTCTCCAGGGCCGCAGGCTCCCTCCTCATCCGGCGGTGTGGTCCTGACACCGGGGAACGCTCAGGAGAAGGAGACACAGAGGTAGCAGGTTCATAATTACTGGCTACAGCAGGTGGAGGAAGCTCGGGAGACTGTGAACCCCAAACTCCACCCCCAGGAGTCAGACAAGGCAAATTCAATTCAATTCAGTTCAATTCAGCTTTATTTATACTGGGCCACATCACAACAGAAGCCGTCTCGTGGCTCCACAGTGCAGGAAAAAAACCCACACAGTCTCAGAAAAACCAGCACAAAAAACCAAATCACAATAAGGAGGAGAAGAATGACATTTTTTTAGATTTAGAGTTAGTATACTTTATTGATCCCCAGAGGGGAAATTGAGGGCATCCACCACCTGGATGGATGAAGCAGCCATGATACGGCGCTATCCCTTAACCATACACACACACATTCACACCTAGGGCCACTTTAGAGTCTCCAATTAACCTAACCTGCATGTTTTTGGCCTGTGGGAGGAAACCGGAGAAATCCCGGAGTAAACCCACGCAAACACGGGGAGAACATGCAAACTCCACACAGATCACTGTTGGTCGGGGGCTGGGATCGGACCCACAATCCCATGATCCCCACAATCCCCCGGCCAAGGGTAAACTGTGCTGCCGCAGTGCTAACCACTGGGCCACCGTGCACTTGCCTTTCCTCCAGAGGACCTATGGTGCCTGCTGTAGTGAGCTTGGTTCTTCCCTTCCCCCTTTCAATGGTGACGGAGGGCCCCCCGGGAAGACGAGGAGGAGCCGCTTGCACCCGATCAGGAACGGGAACAGCTGGAGTCGGACTCATGGAGCTCACCACAGCCGGGGAGAGCATCGAGGAAGGGGGAGGGGCAGCAGAGGTGGTCCAGGGATGAGGAACATACAACCTGGAGGAGACTGCTGTCTTACCCCTCTGATGAGATGCAGAGGCTACAGCTGGCTGGGAGACAGAGTTTGTGCGGCTACCTGGAACTGGATCCGGACAGGGTTTTCGCTGAGGCTTGCTATAAGCATGGTGACAACGTTTACCGGCAGAGGGCGAGGCGAAGGTGAGATCAGGAAAACGCTGCTCCTGCGCAGAAACAGAGGCGAGCAGGTCAGCGTGTTCGGGATAATCATAAAGTTCTGGATTCCTCTCCACCAGCCTGACTACCGCTGTCACATGCTTAATTATTTGGGTTGGATGGGAGGCGTAGTGAGCTGCAGCCACTCGGTCCTGGATGGTCATAGCTGTCCGCTATATTTCCACCGAGGGAATCCCGGCTGACGTCCTCCTCCGCTGGGAATGGCCCTTGGTTGGTGTAAACGGACTGGACGGGTGACAGGAATGGGATCCCAAGGTGGAGAGCGGGGATACCTCACCTTTGGCTTCCTGCCAGAGTTTCCCTCCAGACCACGGAGCTTCTCCCGAAGAGCAGAGATCTCCGCCATCCTTGCCATGATTTCAGGGTGGTCGGTGTAGCGAGGAAGGTGGTTAATAGTCACCTCAGCGAGGTCCAAGTACCAGCGTGAGCCGCTGGGGATGGGGTGACTGCGAGCGCTGGAGAGGATCCCATCAATCTCGATGAGGGCCATCACTAGCTCGTAGCCTAAGCTCATGGCATAGCCCTTGGGTGTCACCGCCATCTCCCAGCACACTAGTATGTGAAACAAAAAGGGAAAAACTACAAGCCCAAACAAAGCAAACTCACAGTCACCGGCGTCTCGTTTTGGCTGTGACCTACTGTCATATGTGGTCCTCGCGGACCACTAATGAGACACTATAGGCAGCCGTTGAGTTTGCATATTTGTTGAAGGAAGACACACTATACGAAAATAAAGAGCCACGTGGGGCAAAACACAAATAACGACTACAGCAAAGGCACATAAATAATACACTCAGGATAACGGGAGTGAACTTACTGAGAGTAAGGAGAACACGAGCGTGACTGGAGCTGGGGAATAGGGACTTCAGCCAAACGTTGGGGAGACCAGTGTTATGTGTGTGAGGTCACAGCCCTGAGTAACCTCGGCTGCTCCCTTAAATAGGGCTTAGAGGGTGAAACAGATAATGAGCATTAATCAGTGGAATGGCAATCAGCTGTCACCACGCAACTCGGCTTTGACAGCCGGAAGTCCCGCAGAGACGCTGTCAGAATAAGAGCCCGGGAAGGCCATAAGGAAAACTAACACAGAACGGGAGGAAAATACTGCATGACCCGAGCGCGGATGAAATCAGCGCTCAGACCATGACAGTAGCTAGCTGACGAGTATTTTGGCTAATTCAGAGAGGGAAAGAGATGACGTATTGGGCCTTTCTGCACCAAGTTACTGAGTGAGTGTGGACTTAAATTGCAACTGTAGTGATGTTAATGCTTGTGAATTGGGAATCAGGAATTTATGAGTGTTTGTGAATTCCTAGTATGCTTCGAGACTGGAAGGCTCCACGTGTGCCACCTCTTTGGAGTGTCCCATGCCACAGATGCCATTACACTGAAGTGCTCAGGACTTTACTTCTGCAGGAGGGGTTTTAGCCCACGCCCAAACGTTTGTCACATGGTCCTCCCTTGTCAGGCTGCCTTCGGTAGGGGTTTCTGGAGAGACCCCGGTTGCTATCATCATTGGCCTCACCTACACACAGTGACTACCAGCACTGGTTTCACCGAGGATTAATAATAATGAGCTCCAACATGCACACCAATGTGTGATTCCACAAATAGACGGTCTAATATTGAAATCCTGGGTACAATTATTGTTGTTTGACTTTTATTACCTCCGCCAAGGAGGTTATGTTTTCATTGGCGTTGGTTTGTCTGTCTGTTTGTTTGTTTGTTTGTTTGTTAGCAAGATAACTCAAAAAGTTATAGACAGATTTTCATGAAATTTTCACAGATTGTCAGAAATGGGGTATCCTACAGATGATTACATTTTGATGGTGATCCGGATCATCGTCTGGATCCAGGAATTTTTTAAAGGATTCTTTAACATTGCAAGATAGGGCCATTTTCAATATTTGTGCATGTAAGTCTGCCAAAAATCGTCAGAACACTTGCAAAACAAAAAAAAATACAGGACAACATGCCCACAGGTTCTATAATATATCGAAGACTGATCCGGATAATGCAATAATTCCGGATACTATGATCCACAATATCAACAAAAATAGGGGACCTTTGCAATTTTCCTCATAGGAAGAGAACAAATGAAGCTAAAATCACTCAACAAACACCATTATGTAGCCAAGACACTGTGGAATCTGTAGTGTGTCAACGGATTTGTTGTATCTTTAAAAGCTATGGAGCTACATCCAGAAGAAAACCGCCATTATGCGAAATGCGATTTTCCTGAATAACTACTGAACCACTAATCCTATCCATGTGAATCCAATTGCTACTCATATGTTTTCATGGTCAAGGAATCTGAAAACGTACACACAATAAATGTAGGATTAATATTTATGATGTAAAACACTGTATGGGGGCAACTGTGGCGCTTGGCGGTGGTCTGTGCTCTCCAAGTGCTTTTCTAGTTTCTTTGTTTTTGTTTTTGTTTTGTTTTTTTGGTTGGGGGTGGGGTTCATATTATTTAAAAGTATTTAATTTTGCATCTGTTAAATACATTTTCAAATGTATTACTACTTCACTCCTGTGTGTTATGTTATTGTTAAACCAATATCTGGAATAAACAGGGGTTATAGCAGTGCTGATGAAATTTTGCATGGGAGGTTAAGACTCACACAGTGTAGCTATAACATCACTACCCAGGCCTCTTTGCACTCTTGCCGAGTTTTATGCTTAAATATTTAAGACATTGCACATACTGAGGTTGCATTTATTTTTTGTTTTGTTTTGTTTTTTCTGTATGTCCCTCACTCATACACCTCTCATGCTAAGGTACCTTTGACTAACTGTTAAACCAAGTGTATGGAGTGAGAGGGCTACACATGGGGGCTCGTCCGGGTTCAATCAAGTGCACTGTTTTGTTTTGTTTTTTTGTGTACGAATGAAGGGACTCTGTGATTTAGCTGTAACCACTGCTTCCCAGATACTCCAGTTTTGTTTTGTTTTTCCCTGTTTGTGTGGTCAAAAGCTGACATAACATGGAGTCAGAACAGATACACCAGTGGTGTGTTAACAAAGATATTGATCTAAGAAAAGGAGTTGTGCTTAGTGGAGTTTCACTTGAAAGTTTACAGTGTGCCAAATAGAGTGAAAATATTTGGTCACTGTAAAACAAGAGGACAGTGTTTAAATCACATTGGTAAAACTCAGGCTTTCTTGATTGAGACCACAAATGACATGACCGGGTCTGACATTCCGGAACACCTGGATGTTGGGGATGGGTCTGGATGGTGGGTACTTAGTGTGAGTGACACTAAGAGCTACCATACACCTAGTGAAAAAGGTGCGTTTCACTTCAAGCTACTTTCATTCTTAGCCAGTGAAGGAAAGACTTTAGCTGATGTCACAGACCTGCATAGTAGGGCTTCTCGACCCTCTACTCCAGACTTGAACACAGAGCTTGTCAATGCTATCTCCTCACTAGTGGACAAGTGCCACAACTCATCCTCTGATGGATCAGCGTATCGTAAACTGCATTGTTTCTCAGGAATAAGGCAGACTTCTCCAGGAGAGGAGGAATATGATGCCTGGGCAGAGCAGATCATCCATATGCTGGCTGAGTGGCAGTGTTCTTATGTAGTAAAGAGACAAAGGGTGGATGAGAGTCTTAAAGGGCCAGTAGCTGACATTGTTCAAGGCTTGAGAGTCACTAATCCTCATGGAACTGCCAGTGACTATCTTAAAGCATTATAGACCACTTTTGGAACCACAGACAGTGCAACAGATCTTATGGTGAAGTTTCATAACACATTTCAGTGAGGAGGTGAGAAACTGTCAGCATACTTATTCAGACTTGACAAACTTTTGCATGCTATCCATCAAAATTTTACTGCGCTGTGTATACAAATGACATTCAAGTTCAGACCCCCTCCAAATTTCACTGAGCTCCTTTGTGAGGTATGAGAGGAAGAAGAATTGGTCCTGGAACGACAGAATGTTAACAGTGTTGCTGTGGCTGCTGAGGTAAAATGTGCCAAATGTGTTACAGCCTCTGTAGTACCAATACAATCTGATCCTGCACCAGTGTCTGGCAAAGTGGAGGGTGAAGCTGCACTAGAGATGTTGAGGAAAAAATTTCAGGGGCATCAAGAATGATGTGGCATGCTTGCTGTCAGTGTTGGTAGCTGCTTCAGAAAGTGCATCCCGGCATTTAGTTCCATATCACAATCTGAGTACTGCTGGGCCTTCCTACACAGGGGTAGAGAAGAGAGCTCCTAAGCCGCAGTACAAGGTTGATGGTTTCTGCTACAGGTGTGGTGAGGATGGTCATTTCCAGCGGGAGTGTTGAAACCCAGAAAACCTCAGAATGACATGTTGGCTGACCCAGGAAACATGCACGCAGGCTCGGGTGAGATTTAAGAGTTTTATTCACAGAACAGGTGTATGGATGCGTGAGTGAGGAGTGTGAATGTATTGCTGGGGACTGAAGAGCGCAGAGGGCAGAACAGGACACCGTGCAGCCAGGCAACCCTGAGGACAGAGCAGAGGACAAGGGATGAGCTGGTTGCACAGAATAACACTGAAGGTTTGAATGTGGCTTACTTGCAGGTGTTTTGGTGGCTGGCGTTGGCAAGTAACACTCCCGCCTGGATGACAGCACCCTGACGATCTCGACGGGGAAGAGACTGAAGAGGAGAGGCGATGGAGGGATTCTTCCGCCGCCAGGAGGATCCACCTGTGCACAGGGGAAAATCTAGGAGAGCAGGTAACTGGAAAATTTTACGCGCTGGCGACGTGATGAAGCGTTGGCCGTAGGGAGACGGGCGAACGCAGAGCTTGGACGTGGAGTGAAGCTGACGGCTCCAGGCCGAGGCTACAGGCAGAGCAGGTTAAATAGAGGCAGCCTAATGAGGCACAGGTGTGCGCACGGCTGGAGCAGATGACAGGCGGGAGCGAGTTGTGACAGTACTTCTCCCCCGAGCAGCGCCTCCTGGCGCTGGTTTGTCCGGGTGCGCCCGGTGGAACTCCCCAATGAGTTGTTTGTCCAGCACGAAGGAGGGGTGCACCCAGCATCTGTGCTCCGGACCATAACCCTCCCAGTCCACCAAATACTGCAACCCCCGGCCCCGACATTGGGAGTCCAAGATAGCAGTGATTGTCCGTCGATCATTCTAGGAGGGGGCGGCGCCTTGGGGGGAGGACAGAGAGGATTAGACACCACAGGTTTGACCTGCGAGACATGAAAAGTGGGATGAACACGGAGGGGGGGGGGGAGCCAAATGCACAGCCACCGGATTGACTACCTTTGTTACAGAGTTAGGTCCGACGAAGCGTTGAGTCAGCTTCTTCTTTTCCCCCTTCAGGTTAATATTCTGGGCTGACAACCATACTTGTTGACCCACCTGGTAGCGTGGCGCGGACCTCCTGCGGCGATTAGCAGAGTTGGAGTTGCGCATTGCCGTGCGTAACAAGGCCTGGCGCGTCTTGGTCCATAGCCGTCGACACCGTCTCAGGTGAGCCTGGATGGAGGGAACTGCCACCTCACCTGCTTCCTCAGGGAACAGCGGGGGGTCAAAACCTAGGGATGCCCGGAAGGGGGACATCCCAATGACCGAAGACAAGGTGGAGTTATGGGCGTACTCCACCCAGGGAAGATGGGTGCTCCAGGAAGAGGGACTGGAGGAGGTGATGCAGCGCAGAGTGGCCTCCAGCTCCTGATTGGTGCGGTCGCACTGCCCATTAGACTGTGGATGATGTCCCGAAGACAGGCTAACCATGGCTCCCAGAGCGTTGCAGAAGCTCTTCCAGACTTTGGACACGAATTGTGGCCCCCTATCAGAGACGATGTCAGCTGGGATGCCATGCAGCCTGACCACATGCTGCACCAAAAGATTGGCAGTCCCGCATGCTGAGGGGAGCCCGGGGAGAGGCACAAAGTAGGCGGCCTTGGAGAACCGGTCCACAATGGTCAAGATGGTATTATATGATTTGGAGACAGGCAGGCCGGTGACAAAGTCCAGGGCAATGTGTGACCAGGGCCTACCGGGAACCGGCAGGGGGTGGAGGAGACCCGCAGGGGGAGAGTTGGACGATTTATTCATGGCATACTGAGGGCAGGCGCCTACGTAGTTGGAGACGTGCTCCCGGAGCCCGGGCCACCAAAAGGACCGCTGGAGGAGATTCACCGACTGGGAGACACCAGGATGGCAAGCGAGCTTTGAGGTATGTGCCCAGTGAATGATGTCACCTCGGACCGACGAAGGCACAAATAGTCTCCCTGCTGGACCGCCGCCAGGGTCGGGTTCGGATTCCAGCGCCTTCAGGACCTTGTCTCTGATGGACCAGGAAACGGCCCCCATGACGCACAAAGCAGGTAAAATGGTATGGACCTCCTCTTCCGGTGCTTCTGGGGCGAACTGTCTGGACAACGCGTCTGGTTTCTTATTTTTGGACCCCAGACGGTAGGAGATAGTGAATCTGAACCTAGCGAAGAACAGCGACCAGGCGCTTGGCCGACCTGATGTATTCCAAGTTCTTATGGTCGGTCCAGACCACGAAAGGCTGAGCTGCCCCCTCCAACCAGTGGCGCCACTCCTGCAGCGCGAGCTTCACGGCCAGGAGTTCCCTGTCGTCAATGTCATAATTACGCTTGGCCGAGGAAAGGCACTTGGAGAAGAAAGCGCAGGGGCGCAGCACCCCATCCGTCGGGGAGTGCTGTGACAAAATCGCCCCCACCCCAGTGTCAGACGCATCCACCTCGACAAAACACTGCAGCGCTGGATCCACAAGAGTGAGGACCCAGGAGGATGAGAATTCCTTCTTCAGGGTCTCAAAGGCAGTCTCCGCTTCCGTCGTCCACTGGAAGCGTACCTTAGGCGAGGTGAGGCGGGTCAGAGGGGGAGTGATGGAGCTGTACCCTGGAACAAAGCGGCGGTAAAAATTAGCAAACCCCACGAATTGCTCAACCTGCTTCCTCGAGGAGGGGGTGGGCCACTCGACCACCGCTTTAACCTTGGCCGGGTCGGGGAGGAGCTGATTGTGCGAGACAATAAAGCCCAGGAAGGAAGTTTTATTAGTGAAGAATTCACATTTTTCAGCTTTGACGTACAGCTTATTCTCCAGAAAGCGTTGAAGGACCCGCCTCACATAAATTAGATGCTCCTCCCGAGATCGGGAGAAGATCAGAATATCATCCAGGTAGACGAAAACGACGACCCCCAGAAAATCACGAAGTACATCGTTGATTAAGCGTTGGAAAACGGCGGGAGCGTTGGTGAGCCCAAACGGCATGACAAGGTATTCAAAGTGGCCGCTGGGTGTTCGGAAGGCCGTCTTCCACTCGTCACCCTCCCAGATCCGGACGAGGTGATAAGCGCTGCGGAGGTCCAACTTGGAGAACCAAGATGCCCCCTGGAGGGAACTGAAGGCCGAGTCCATAGGTGGAAGAGTATAACGGTCCTTCACTGTGATGTCATTAGGGGCCCTAAAGTCAATATATGGCCTCAAGGACCCGTCCTTCTTCGCCACAAAAAAGAATCCAGCACCCAGGGGGGACGAAGAGGGGCGAATGATGCCGGCACTGAGGGATTCCCAAATATAGACGTCCATGGCCTCCCGTTCTGGGGCTGACAGGCTGTAAAGGCGGCCAGATGGAAGAGGCGCCCCCGGCAGGAGATCGATGGCACAGTCATACGGGCGGTGGGGTGGGAGGGACAGTGCCTTAGACTTGCTGAACACGGGACTCAGGTCGTAAAACTCTGGCGGGACTGCAGAGAGGTCCGGTGGAGTGGAGTCAGGGATGGGGGGGGGGTGGCATAGATGGGGCACAGGCAGCAGACTGGAGACAGGTTCCCAAACAAAAAGTGCTCCAAGCGAGGATGCAACCAGTCTGCCAATCAAAAACAGGGTTGTGGAGGTGTAGCCACGGGTAGCCTAAGATGATGGGTGCCGCAGAGGTGGGAAGAACATAAAAACTGAGATCTTCACGGTGATTGCCAGAGATAATGACGGGGATGGGCTTGGTCTTATGAGTGACCTTCTCAAGGGGAAAATGAGTGAGGGCGACGAGATGGAGAGGGGTGGGCAAGGCTTGGCACTGGATGCCCAGGCGGGTTGCCAGACTCTTAGAAATAAAACTCTGTTCAGCCCCCGAGTCCACCAGTGCGTGAGAAGCATGACCAATGGAGTTATGAAAGAGACGAATTGGGATCTGACATTTAGAGAGGGGATCTGATCGATTAACGTCCGCGAGGCCCCCTACAGCAACTCGCAGACTTCCCCCTTTTGGCCTCACCGGGCAGTCTTCCAAGAGATGCTGGTCGTCTCCACAATACATGCAGAGACCCAGCTCTCGGCGGCGCTGTTTCTCCGCTAAAGGAAGTCGTGCCCGCCCGATGATCGCTGCATCAGGGTCGTCGGCGACCTCCGGGGGAGGCAACGCCAGGGGGCGAGACTGAGGAGTACGGGTGAGAGCTCCGCGCGAGCGGCTGTATGATTTCCGCTCGGCGGCCCGCTCCCTCAGCCTGTTATCTAAGCTAATGGCTAATGAGATTAATTCAGACAGCCGTTCCGGCTGGTCCTGGCAGGCCAATTCATCCCGCAAATCTGAATTTAAACTGCGGAGGAACAGGCTGCAGGGGGAGGCATCGCCCCAACCAACCTCTTCTGCCACCACCCGGAAGTCGACAGCGTAGTCAGCCGCTAAACGACTACCCTGGCGAAGGCTGAGTAGCCGATCGGCTAACACACTGTCTCGAGCCGAGTGATCAAACACCTCGAGAAAATTCTGCACGAATTGGGTATAGGTTAGGGTTGCGTAGCTGGGCTTCGCCATAACGGCGTAGGTCCAAGCTAACGCTCGCCCCTCCAGAAGGTTAGCAACGTACCCAATTCGGCTCTGGTCAGACGGGAAGTCCCCGGGAGCGCGCTGGAACACCGGCTCACATTGCAAGATAAACCCTCGCGCTCTGCTGAGCTTTCCGCTGAAGCGTGCGGGAGTGGGAATGGGAGTGAGACGGGTCGGCGGACCCGGGGTCAGATGACTGGCCTGGGGAGCGGGAGGAATTGACCCACCGAGCTGGGACGGAGGATCAAGGCGATCCATCTGGTGAGTTAAACTGGTTAGCTGAGTGAGGATGACCTGTTGCTGATGAACAATTAAATCCACCCGAGCCTCGAGGGTGGAAAGCCGGCGCGCAAACCTGCTGTTCGCTGGGCCACTGTGCTGGAGCCATACTGACATGTTGGCTGACCCAGGAAACACGCACGCAGGCTCGGGTGAGATTTAAGAGTTTTATTCACAGAACAGGTGTATGGATGCATGAGTGAGGAGTGTGAATGTATTGCTGGGGACTGAAGAGCGCAGAGGGCAGAACAGGACACCGTGCAGCCAGGCAACCCTGAGGACAGAGCAGAGGACAAGGGATGAGCTGGTTGCACAGAATAACATTGAAGGTTTGAATGTGGCTTACTTGCAGGTGTTTTGGTGGCTGGCGTTGGCAAGTAACACTCCTGCCTGGAAGACAGCGCCCTGACGACCTCGACGGGGAAGAGACTGAAGAGGAGAGGTGATGGAGGGATTCTTCCGCCGCCAGGAGGATCCACCTGTGCACAGGGGAAAATCTAGGAGAGCAGGTAAGTGGAAAATCTTACGTGCTGGTGACGTGATGAAGCGTTGGCCATAGGGAGACGGGCGAACGCAGAGCTTGGACGTGGAGTGAAGCTAACGGCTCCAGGCCGAGGCTACAAGCAGAGCAGGTTAAATAGAGGCAGCCTAATGAGGCACAGGTGTGCGCACGGCTGGAGCAGATGACAGGCGGGAGCGAGTTGTGACAGAGAAAAGTAAATAATCGCTTCCTGAAGAGGAAACAGCTGGTGGGAAACTCCACCAGGGCTCGGTAGAGGAACAGCCTGACCGGAGGTGACATGTTCCACACAACGTGACACGCTAAAAGAGAGAAAAGCTAATCTGCCAAGGGGTTTAGTTGGTCCTAGCCCTATTGTCTCAGTACAAGTTGAGGGCATTTACACCAAAGCTTTACTTGATAGCGGTTCTCAAGTTACCTTACTGTATTGTTCCTTTTATGACAAGTATCTGAAGCTGTCATGGGCGGTGAGAGCGCGCCCCCTCCTTCCCGTTCATCTCTCCGCTGCTCATCATCACACCTGAGGGAGAGGACACACCTGCGCCCTCTCATCAGCCAGTGTACTTAAAGAGGCATCGTTCTGTGACTCAATGCTGGCTCGTCTGGGTATACTGCCGCTGAAAGACAGCAAGTCGTCATTACACTGGTAAAAGAAGTAATTATCCTGTGTGCTTTTTCCACTGTGCAGGTTGCTGCCATCGTGTGGGTGTGTCACTAAGAGCTGTGCGCGCTCTCCTGCCACTCCTTCTCCCATGACGGTAACCTCCACCCGGTCAGGCTCCACCAGCAGTCCCCTACCCTGCTGGATCGTCTATTCCCAGCTGGAGTTCTGCCAGCGCTTCCTCATTGTCCACGTAAGTGGTAATTTGGCTCGCCCATTTTCCCTTACTCCACTCCTCTGCTTACAGCTCTCGTTCTCTCTCCACAGGCTCATTCCTGTGTTGAGCGACTGTTCTGTAGCAGTGCGGTTTTTGTTATTTAATAAAACATTCAAACATGTGTGCTGTTTGATTGTCCCTTTGTTGCTGCATCTTGCACGTGGGCTGAATTATCTAATCAGTCATGACAGAATGAGCCAGCCTTAACCTCGGCTCAGCAGGTGCAACAGGGGGACAATCTGCTCTGGATTGCTTAGAGGCAACCGAGCAACAGGCCTCCGTGATGAACGAGCAGGTGCAAACAATGATGCAGCAATTGCACACCATCACATGTCATTTGGCTGGGACGGCTCCTCCGGCTCCTCCTCCTCAGCATGTCCCCGTTGTTCAACCACCAGTTTGCCGTACCACCTCCATTCCCACACCTGCCCCGTTAGGAGGGGAGGTAGGGAAATGCAAGGAGTTTTTACACCAGGTGCGGATGTATTTGGAACAGGTTGGGGGAGGGTACCCGATGGAGATCGCTGATTCAATTTTTCATCTTACTGTTGCGGGACTAAGCCCCCAGTTGGGCTCGGGCCACATCAGACAGCCCTGAAGGCCATAGTTACACATTTGACCAGTTTGTGGCCACCTTTTGTCGTGCGTTCAACCACACAGAGAGTCAGGGGAACATAATGAGCAGCCTTATGACTCTCCGCCAGGGGGCCTGGTCTGTGGTCGAGTTCTCTGTAGAGTTTCGGGTCAAAGCGGCAGACTCGGGGTGGAACGAGGTTGCATTATGCAGCGCATTCCTCCACGGGTTAAACGCCCATCTCTGTGACGACCTGGCGGTTTATGCCATGCCTGATACACTCGATGGTCTTATTGATCAGGCTGTGGGGTTGAACAACCACTATCATGAGCACGCGAAGGAGCGACAGGGCTCCTCTCGCTCGTCTGCCGAGCAGGAGCCGGCTGTGAGGACTGACACTGGGGGGGCCGGTCCTCCTCCTGAGCCAATGGACCACAGTCAGTTTCAATTAACCAACGATGAGTGTCAATGGAGGAGGAGGACTGGCGTGTGCTTGTACTGTGGTTCACCAAAGCACAGTCGGGATGAATGCCCCCAGCGGCCAAAAGACATGGCCCATCAGTAACCATGGAGGGTCTGGCGGGCGGGACCAAGTTAACTCCTCCCGGCAATTTCTCTATTCCGGCCCTCGTGCAATTGCCGGGGGTCAAGAGGAGGTTCTTGGCGTTAGTTGATTCAGGGGCAGAGGGCAATTTCGTGTCGGCCCGGCTCATCCGGGACCTGGGTATTCCCATTCTTAAATTGCCCCTTCATCAACGTGTTACTACCATATCTGGCCGTGAGGTTGCGGTTATCGCCGAATGCATGCTGCCGGTTGCCATCCTCTTGTCCGTGAATCATTGTGAGGAACTAATGTTCCTAGTTCTCCTAAATTCATCATCCCCAATGATTCTAAGTTATCCATGGCTCCGAAGGCACAGCCCCATAATGAACTGGGAGCGTAATTCCATCTCCTCCTGGAGTCCATTCTGTTTGGCCAATTGTTTGAGTTCAGCCAAATGTGCTCCATCTCTTGCAGTCTCTCCTCCTCCGGTCGAGCCGCTGGACCTCAGCCTCCTCCCCTGGGTTTATCATGATTTGGGGGAGGTCTTCAGCAAGTCGAGAGTGCTGTTGCTTCTGCCTCATCGCTCTTATGACTGTGCTGTGGACCTCGACCCGGGGGCGAGGCTGCCATCCAGCCGGCTCGACAGTATTCCTGGGCTGGAGAGGGGGCTATGGAAAAGTATGTAAAAGAGTTGCTGAATGCCGGCCTTATTTGGTCATCGTTGGCACCTCTCAGGGCTGGATTCTTCTTTGTCAGCAAGACAGATGGCTCGCTGTGCCCGTGTATCAATTACCGTGAGCTCAACACTATAACTGTTAAGGATAAATATCCCCTGCCCTTGATGAATTCCGCGTTCGAGCTCCTTCAGCGCTCACGGGTGTTTACCAAATTAGACCTACGCAAAACGCGTACATCTCATTCGCATTCGTGTGGGGGACGAGTGGAAGACAGCGTTTAAAACATACTTGGGGAAACTGGAGTATTTGGTGATGTCGTTTGGGCTCACCAGTGCCCCCGCTGTCTTCCAACGGTTAATTAACGATGTCCTCCGCGATATGCTCTATGAATTTGTGTGTGTGACACCCCACTCCTGTAGGGAGCTTCAACGCTTCCTCGGGTTTGCAAATTTTTATTGCAGGTTCATCAGGAACTAAGATAAGATAAGATAAGATAAGCCTTTATTAGTCCCACAACGGGGAAATTCCAGGATTGCAACAGCACAGGGATAGCAACACTCAGAGCAACAAATCAGAAAAAAAAGCAAGCAAGCAAGAGCAGCTAATATACATATGTACATATTACTATAAATATATATACTGTATATACACACAGACACACAGTGTAGAGCATTGTAGCTGGATGGGATAAATATATGAGTATATAAACACACAGTACGGAGCATTGCAGCTAGATGGAATAAATATGTAAATATATAAACACAGTGCGGGGCAATGTAGCTTGATGGAATAATATGTTATTATATAACATATTATTATTATGTTATTATTATATTATAATAATAACATATTATTAACATAATTATTTTTTTTATTTTTTTTATTATTTTTTTTTCTCTCTCGGCGCCACACGAGTAGGCTGCCTTTTGCAACAGCGGCTCGATTCCGAGTCTTTTTCCCTTCCTCTCTCTTTTGATCCGTCTTTTTTTTTTCACCCCACTTATATCACGGACACACAGATCGTCCCAAATGTCTCCTGAGCCGGTGGACGGAGCCACTGTTTATAGCAGGATACGATACAGCAGGGAAGAGCTGCTAGCATTCAACGCCACCCAGTCCCATTGGAAAAACTCGACATACCGAGAGAACTGAGGCGAAAACGCCGCGGCTGCCGGGCTGGAGTAAGGCGGAGGACAAAAAATATAAGGTACAGACCCTCCCTTCCATCTGTTGTCATGGGAAATGTACGGTCGATACTGGGAAAGTTAGATGAGCTAGCGGCTATCTCCCGTTATGATAGCACTTACCGGGAGTGCTCTCTCCTTTTGTTTACTGAGACGTGGCTAACTGAACTAGCAGCAGGTGCTAACACTGAGCTGGAGGGTTTTCACATGATACAAGCTGACCGAACACCAGACAGTGGCAAAGCAAGGGGCGGTGGAGTGATAATGTATGTTAACAACAACTGGTGCAGACCGGGACATATCACTGTTAAACAACGACACTGCAGCAAAGACATTGAGTTGCTAGCTGTTAGCATGAGGCCTACATATCTCCCAAGAGAACACTCACACGTGATCTGCATTGTTGTTTATGCAAATCCGACGGCGAACGCTGGGACAGTGCGTGACGTCATCCATTCAGTAACCAGCAGGCTGCAGACAGAACACCCAGATGCTCTTCTCCTCATCTCAGGCGATTTCAACCATGTTTCACTATCTCCCATTCTACCCACGTTCACCCAGTATGTCACATGCCACACTAGAGACAATAAAACACTGGATTTGTTCTACGCAAACACTAAGGAGGCGTACACCTCATCACAACTCCCCCCACTCGGGAGATCGGATCACAACTTGGTTCATCTCCGGCCGGTGTACAAACCCCTAGTGCACAGACAACCTCCGGCCATGCACACTGTGGAGTTATGGTCTGAGGAGACAATGGACACTCTAAAGGACTGTTTTGAAGCCACCGCCTGGAAGCAGCTCTGCGATCCACATGGTGAGGACATCGATGGCCTCATTCACACCTTCACGGGCTACCTCAGCTTCTGTGTGGACAAATCCGTTCCCACCAAGACCATACGGCGTCACTCAAACAACAAACCCTGGATCAACCCTGAGATAAAAACACTTCTGAGAGAGAAGAAGAGGATCTTCAGGTCGGGGAACAGGGAGATGCTGAAGTCCGTACAGAGGGAGCTGAGGAGAAAGATCAGAGAAGGCAAGGACAGCTTCAGGAAGAAGATGGAGGACAAGCTGCAACAGAGCGACATCAGCGGGGTCTGGAGAAACCTCAAAACCATCTCGGGGCTCCAGAATACCTCCCCCCAGGCCACGGGGGGCAGGGAGTGGGCGAACAACCTGAATCTGATTTTCAATAGATTTGACCAACCGCCCTCCCCCCTGTCTGCACAACAACCACTGCTGCCTCTAAGAAATCAAGTCCTGCTGCCCACTCCCCACTTCACCGACACCCCCCCCACTCCCAACACACAGCCCCCCATCCTGACCCTGACCAAGACCCAGGTGAGGATGGAGCTGAGGAAGATCAAAGTGAGGAAGGCGCCGGGACCGGACGGCATCAGCGCAAAGCTCCTCAAGTCCTGTGCAGACCAGCTGTGTGGGATTGTGACGTATATCTTCAACATGAGCCTGAAGCTGGAGAGGGTACCACAGCTGTGGAAAACATCTTGTGTGGTACCTGTACCAAAAACTTCCCACCCCAAAGACCTGAACAGCTACAGACCGGTGGCCTTGACGTCCCACTTGATGAAGACCCTGGAGAGACTGCTCCTTGCTCACCTCCGCCCCCTGGTGGAACCAGCGATGGATCCACTCCAGTTCGCCTACCAGCATGGCATTGGGGTGGAGGATGCGGTGATCTTCCTCCTTCACCGTTCTCTGTCCCACCTGGAGAAGCCCGGGAATATGGTGAGGATCATGTTCTTTGACTTCTCCAGTGCTTTCAACACCATCCAACCGATGATCCTGAAGGACAAGCTGCTGCGCGCAGGGGTGGACCAGCACCTGTCATCATGGATCCTGGACTACCTCACGAACCGGCCTCAGTTTGTGAGAACCCGGGACTGTGTGTCCGACACGATCATCAGTAGCACAGGGGCCCCCCAGGGAACGGTGCTGGCTCCCTTCCTGTTCACTCTTTATACTGCGGACTTCTCACACAACACAACACACTGCCATCTACAGAAGTTCTCTGATGACTCTGCGATCGTTGGCCTCATCTCCAATGGAGATGAAGCTGAGTACAGAGGGCTTATCCAGGACTTCGTGGACTGGTGCCATCGGAACTGCCTCCAGATCAACGCGAGGAAAACTAAGGAGCCGGTGGTGGACTGCCGCAGGCATGGGCAGCCCCTCACAGCACCAGTAAATATACAGGGAACAGACATCGAGATGGTGACATCCTATAAGTACCTGGGTGTTCATCTGAACAATAAACTAGACTGGTCACACAATACTGACGCACTCTACAAGAAGGGACAGCGCAGGCTGTTCCTGCTGAGGAGACTCAGGTCTTTTGGTGTACAAGGGGCGCTGCTGAAGTCATTCTATGACACGGTGGTGGCATCAGCCATCACTTTTGGAGTGGTCTGCTGGGGCAGTGGCATTACTGCAGCCGATAGGAAGAGACTGAACAAACTGATTAAGAAAGCTAGCTCTGTCCTAGGGCAGCGCCTTGATCCGATGGAGGAGATAGGAGAGAGAAGGACGGTGGCTAAACTGTCATCTCTGCTGGAGTCCGAGTTCCACCCTATGCAGGACATACTGGATGCACTGAGGAGCTCATTTAGCAGCAGACTACATCATCCCAGGTGCACAACCGAGAGGTTTCGTAGGTCCTTCCTACCAACGGCTGTCAGACTGTACAACCTAAGCAGGGCTGCTCGCAGAGATAGCAAAAAGACGTAACAAACTAATAGTTTTTTGAATGCAAAAGATGCAATAGACTTACACAATGGTCCTCTCCGGCATACAACTAGGAACATACCGGTCGCTATGGAGGGTGAGAATATGTATGGGCACATAATCATACCATGTAGGATAACTAAGTAGACGGTTATGCTGTTTCATCCCATCTAGCAACAATGCTCTGCACTGTGTGTGTTTATATATTTACATATTTATTCCATCTAGCTACAATGCTCAGCACTGGGTGTGTTTATATTTATATATCTATATATTTATTCCATCTAGCTACAATGCTCCGCACTGTGTTTTTATATATCTACATATTATTCCATCTAGCTACATTGCTCCGCACTGTGTGTGTTTATATACTTGCATATTTATTCCACCTAGCTGCAATGCTCCGTACTGTGGGTGTTTATATATTTACATATTTATTCCATCTAGCTACAATGCTCTGCGCTGTGTGTTCATATATTCATATATTTATTCCATCCAGCTACAATGCTCTGCACTGTGTGTCTCTGTGTGTGTGTATATATATATATTTTATAGTAATATGTACATATGTATATTAGCTGCTCTTGCTTGCTTGTTTTTTTCTTGCCTTCTGATTGTTGCTCTGAGTGTTGCTATCCCTGTGCTGTTGCAATCCTGGAATTTCCCCGTTGTGGGACTAATAAAGGCTTATCTTATCTTATCTTATCTTAATATTATTATAATAACTATAGTGGGGTAGCACTGCCCTTAACACAGCTGTGCTCTGTTAAGGTCCCCTTTTGGTGGACCGAGGCAGCAGAACAGGTCTTTTCCAAATTTAAAGGCCTGCTCACTGAAACACCAATCTTGGTTCAGGTTGGCACGCAACTCCAGTTCGTCCTTGAGGTGGACGCGTCTGATTCAGGGGTGGGCGCTCTTCTCTCACAGCGCACATCCTCCGATCAGAAGCTCCATCCGTGCACACATTTCTCTCATTGGCTCACGCCAGCCAAGAGGAATTACTACGTAGGGGACAGAGAGCTGCTTGCCATTAAGTTGGCATTAGAGGAATGGAGACATTGGTTAGAGGGGGCTATTCACCCCATTGTCGTGTGGACCGATCACAAGAACCTCGAGTACTTGCGGTCGGCCCGCCGACTTAACACCAGGCAGGCTCACTGGGCTTTATTTTTCCAGTGATTTAATTTCACCATCACTTACCGGCCTGGCTCTCGGAATACCAAACCGGACTCACTCTCGCGCCAGTTTGATTCCAAGGAGGTAGCACCCCCTTCCCACCCCCAATCCATTCTTCCTCCTTCATGCGTCCTCGGTGCCCTTACATGGGATATCAAGCAGAGGGTCCGTCAGGCCCAGTCTCGGGAGCCTGTGCCAGCAGGGTGCCCCCCGGACCACCTGTACGTCCATATGACGTGGGGGACAGAGAGCTGCTGGCCATTAAGTTGGCGCTGGAGAAGTGGAGACATTGGTTGGAGGGTGCCATTCACCCCATCATCGTGTGGACCGACCACAAGAATCTAGGATACTTGCGGTCGGCCCGCCAATTAAACGCCAGGCAGGCTCGCTGGTCTTTATTCTTCCAGTGGTTTAATTTTACCATCACTTACTGGCCTGGCGCCCGGAATGTCAAACCGGACGCGCTATCACACCAGTTTGATTCCAGGGAGTCCCCCCCCAAACCATCATCCCACCTTCGTGCATCCTTGGTGCCCTTACTTGGGATATCGAGCAGAGGGTCCGTCAGGCCCAGTCCCGGGAGCCTGTGCCAGTAGGGTGCCCCTGGAATTGCCTCTATGTCCCGGCCGCCTTCCGCAGAGACGTTCTCCAGTGGGCCAATACCAGCCACTTCGCTTGTCATCCTGGCATCGCCCGCACAGTGGACTTCATTCGGCGGGCATTCTGGTGGCCCACGGTGTGGCGGGACACACGGGACTACGTCAGGGCCTGCCAAACCTGTGTCAGGGGGAAATCTGACTCCTCTCCCCCCTTGGGACTCATCCACCCCCTTCCCACCCTGGGTCGTCCTTGGTCTCCTCTCGCCATGGACTTTGTGACCGGACTGCCCCCCCACCCCCCTCCTGTGGGAAGACTGTAATCCTAACGATCATGGATTGCTTCTACAAGGCGGTGCATTTGGTGGCCCTGCCGAAGCTCCCCTCAGCCTTGGAGATGGCAGTCCTATTGACAGACCACGTGATCAAGGTCCACAGCATCCCCATTGACACTGTGTCTGACCATGGTCCACAATTTACGTCCCAGGTCTGGAGGGCCTTTTGTTGGACTTTGGGGACTACAGTGAGTCTCTCCTCTGGGAATCATCCTCAGAGTAATGGGCAGGCAGAGTGTGCCAATCAGTCCCTGGAGGCCACCCTGCAGTGCGTAGCAGCCAAGAACCTGGCTTCTTGGAGCTCACACCTGACCTGGGTTGAGAATTCCCTCAACTCAGCCATTTCCACGGCCACAGGACTTCACTCCATTCGAGGCATCCTTGAGTTACGCCTCGCCTCTTCTTCCTATGACCGAGAGGGAGGTGGCGGTTCCGTCCATACAGACCCATGCTTGTCGATGCCGGCGCATCTGGAGGGCTACCTGGTCTGCCCTGGCATGCACCATGGAACGCACCTGGGTCGCCACTGACAGGAAGTGGGTCCTGGCTTTCAAGTACACCGTGGGACAGCAATTCTGGCTGGCGGCGAGTCAGATTCCTCTGAAGGAGAAATCTAAGAAACTGTTTCCTCGTTTTCTGGGACCGTATCCCATCTCCCGGATTGTCAATGACGCATTGGTTCAGCTGAGACTTTCTCCTCCTCTACAGGTGAACCCCACTTTCCACGTGTCTCACATTAAACCTCTCTCGGTCAGTCCTCTCTGCCCCCCCCCAAGCCGTCTCCTCCTCCCCAAATCATCGACGGTCACCCCACCTACATGGTCTGCTGGATTCTGGATGTTCGCCATTGGGGCCGGGGATTGCAGTACCTGGTGGACTGGGAGGGCTACAGCCCGGAGGAATGATCCTGGACTCCCTTGTCACGGGTTCTGGACAAGGAGATGCTCCAGGCCTTCCACCAAACTCACCCGGAGAAGCCCTCTGGACCGCCAGGAGGCACTCCTAGAAGGGGGGGCCCTGTCATGGGCAGTGAGCGCATGCCCCCCCCACCTCCTGCCGCACGTTCACAAACTCATCACTGCACCTGAGGCAGAGGACACACCTGCACCCGCTCATCAGCCAGCGTACTTAAGGAGGCCTCCTCTGCGCAGTCAACGCTGGTTTGTCTGGGTATACTGCCCTAATTCAGGCAAGCAGGCCGTTTGTACTAAGCTTAGACACATCGTCTAAACAGGTTGCTGCCATCGTGCAGGTGTGTCTCGGGACTGCGTGCACTCTCCTGCCACCTCACCACTACCACAGCAACGAATCTTCACTTGGTCAGGCACTACTAGATCATTTTCCCTACCCTACTGGTTCATCTATTCCCCACTGGAGTCCTGCCAGTCCATCCTCAGAGTCCCGAGTAAGTGGCAATTTGGCTCGCCCATATTCCCTACTCTGTTGTTCCACTGACAGCTCTCACTTTCTCTCTACAGGTGGATTGATTCTTCTGGTGAGTGGCTGTTTAATTAACTGTGCGCTGTTTTCTCACATTTAATAAACTGTTGAACATTCTCCCCTTGTGTGGTTCCGACCTGTGCTAGCATCATGTACGTGAGCTGTCAGCTAAACCATGACACTTTGAGTGCTGCTGATAAAGAAAAGACAGCTTTCATTTGCCCAGCGGGCTTTTATCCATTCAAGAGGATGCCACAAGGAATTTGCGGAGCACCTGCCACGTTCCATCGAGTCATGGAAAAGACTGTTGGTGACATGAACCTGCTGGAGGTTTTGGTTTATCTCGATGATGTTATTGTATTTGGGAGAACTTTGGAAGAACATGAGCAAAGCCTCCTAAAAGTGTTGGACCGACTGCAGGAGGAAGGGCTAAAGTTGTCTGTGGACAAATGTCAGTTCTGCTGTCCTTCTGTAACCTATCTTGGCCACATTGTGTCTAGGGAAGGGATTGCTACAGACCCTTCTAAGATTGAGGCTGTGAAATCTTTGCCACACCCAGACAACATCACCGCTCTTCAATCCTTCCTTGGATTTTGTGGTTATTATAAGCGGTTTGTAAAAGATTTTGCCAGACTGTGTTATCCCCTCAGCCAGCTGCTTCAAGGCTGTATTGTGGCTGGGGCAGAGCGAAAATCCAAGATGAAGTGCAAAACTGATGTCAATGGCAAAGGAAAGCCAAAACCAGACGATAACACAAAACCGTGGTTTTACCCCTCAGAACCATTCGGGTCTAGGTGGAATGAAGACTGTGAAAGAGCCTTTGAGGTTTAAAGAAGACTCTTACAGAGGCACCTGTTCTGTCCATCACCAACTGATGGAATAAAATTGAATTGATTGAGACTGAATCAATAATCAATAGGCAGTTTCCAAGTCATGAGCCATTTATTTAACTCTGATCAGAGGAGGAAAGAGATACAGCTATGACCGTCTCAGAGTCTGCCTCTCATTCTCTGACATTCCAAGTCTGGTGCTCTTATAGTGGGAGAATAACAGTCCTTGACTTTATCAATATGTTGAAGACGGCTGTTGGAGACATCTCTGCGGAGACAGTTTAAGTGTCTTAATCTATAGCTGATTTCTGACATCCTGAGCAGGGCAGGTTGGTATGACAAGAGCAATAAAACCTGGGTCATTATCTACGTCATTATTTACAACCTTGCTAACCTAATCTCAAACAGGCATCCACTTACAAAAACATTCCAGACTCTGAGACATGAAAAGGACAAGAGAGAAGTAATGGCTCATTCAATGCACTAAAATAGACATTGTGGGCCTCAGGCCTCAGGGTATTTCACACCTTAGACAGAGACAATGAATGCAACACATGGGAGGACAGTGGGAGTGGGGGTTGAATGAAACGAGGTGTAGAAGTCCTGTTGTTATTAGGAAGTTTCTGGAATCTTGTGAAGTGTAACTTGATGTAGAGAGAAGGATGTTGAGTGTGTCCAGTCAGTCTGTTCTTGGCTCATGATGTGACAAGTCATTCTGTCTATGCTTGAGATGTGAGAGTGTATAATAAATTGTCTGCAACAAATCTGCCTCTTCATTTACACGCTCCACACTGGTGACCCAAGACGTATTATGGAACACGAGACAAGATCCCCGGAGCCGACCTCGACTGGAACCTCCAGCCACGCATGTGCGGTTTCAGTCAAACTACCGGATTTCTGGCAGCACAACCCACGCTCTTGGTTCCACCTCATCGAGGCTCAGTTCACCATCCGGGGAGTAACGGCAGATGACACCAAATTCTACCATGTGGTCGCAGCGCTCGACGCCCGCACAGCTCAGCACGTAGCGAGCCTGCTCGATCAGCCGCCAACCGGCAACAGATACGAGGCGCTCAAGGCTGCGCTCACCCAACGATACACGCTCTCGGACGGTGAGACAGCAGAGAGGCTCCTGACGCGGACCGAGTTGGGAGATGGTTCGGCCGTAGACCTCATGGACAAGATGCTGGCATTAAGGGGCACGGGCGATGAGCACTTTCTGTTTGCCCACGTCTTCCTCCGGAACCTTCCGACAGCGGCGAGAGCGGCCCTGGCCAATTCACCGTTGCTGGCCGCGCGGGACTACTGTGCGCTAGCCCGGGAGGCAGACCGGATCATCATCATCACCAGGGTGTTCACAGTCAACGTGACAGCGGCGGAGCCCAGCGAGACGACCAGAGGAGGCGAGGAGCCACCGACGGCAGCAGCAGCGGGGGCCAAGGAGCGCGAGGGAGACACGCTCTGCTTCTACCACCGCCGCTTCGGAGAGAGGGCACGCAGATGTGTGCCACCGTGCCAATTCAAGCGCTCGGGAAATGCCAAGACCGGGGGTCGGTAGCAGCTGCGACCCTCGGGGAGGAGAACAAGCTGCTCTACCTGACGGACGCACGCTCGGGGAGGCATTTCCTCGTGGACATCGGAGCGCAGAAGAGCTTCATCCGGCCGACCTATACCGACCGGCTGGCAGGATCTAGCAGCCCCGGGATGTTGGCAGCAAACGGCTCGGATATTAAGACCTTTGGTGAGAGGACTCTGCTCTTATCTCTACACGGCCACACATATGAGTGGACTTTTGTCATAGCAGCACTGAATTACCATATACTGGGGGCTGATTTTCTGTGTGCACATGGTTTACTGGTTGACATTGCTAAAAGGCACCTAGTTAATGCACTGTCCTTTGACTCTCTTCCCTGTATAGCTCGAGTGACCCGGCCAACAGCACAAGCCAACGTCACAGCTACAGGCGGTAAGTTCCACACACTGCTCACTCAGTTCCCAGCACTCACAGTCCCGACGTTTTTGGTAGCCATCGCTAAACACGGGGTGGAGCATTTTATCACCACCACCGGGCCGCCCGTTTTTGCATGACCTCGGCGCTTGGACGCAGCTAAACTGGCCATAGCGTGCGAGGAGTTTGCCAACCTGGAAAGGTTGGGCATCATCAGGTGCTCAAACAGCCCTTGGGCATCCCCGCTACACATGGTCCCTAAAGCTAAGGGTTCGTGGCGACCATGCGGGGATTTCCGCAGGTTGAACAACGCCACAGTGCACAACCGCTACCCAATTCCCCACATACAGGATTTTTCCGTTCACCTTGCCGGAGCGCGCATTTTTTCCAAAATAGATCTGGTCCGCGGTTACCACCAAGTCCCAGTGTGCGCTGAGGACATACCCAAAACAGCGGTAATAACTCCGTTCGGTTTATTCGAGTTCCTGCGCATGCCATTCGGGTTAAAAGGAGCGGCACAGACATTCCAGCGCACGATGGATGCAGTGCTACGCGATCACCCGTTCGTGTTCGTCTACCTGGACGATATCCTGGTAGCCAGCACGTCCGAAGATGAACACGAAACCCACCTCACGACGGTTTTCCGGAGGTTGGAGGAGCACGGGTTAATAATCAACCCGGCGAAATGCCAGTTCGGCGTAACGGAGATTGATTTTTTGGGGCACCGCGTCTCTCCAGAAGGAGCAATTCCGCTGCCCGACAAAGTGCGCGCTGTGGCGGATTTTCCCCTGCCTCAGACGGTCAGGGCGCTGCAGGAATTTTTGGGAATGGTGAACTTTTATAAGTTTCCTTCCCCGCGCGGCGCAGCTCATGCAACCATTGTACGCCGCGCTCAAGAAACAGAAACCTGTGGATAGGGTCGAATGGACCCCGGAGCGAGAGCGGGCGTTCTCGGAAGTTAAAACAGCTTTGGCAAATGCCGCACTGCTGGCACATCCAGACCCGATGGCCCGGATAGCGCTCACCACTGACGCTTCAGACGTGGCCATAGGGGCTGTTGTGGAGCAGCGCGTCGCTGGGGCTTGGCAGCCGCTCGCCTTTTTCAGCAGAACTTTGCGTGACAGCGAACGTAAACACAGCGCGTTCGACAGAGAGTTGCTGGCTCTCCACCTGGCCATTCGCCACTTCCAGTTCTGGCTGGAAGGGCGCAGCTTCACCGCGTTCGTAGACCACAAGCCGCTAACATTCGCGATGGCCAAGGTTTCAGAACCGTGGTCGGGCCGGCAGCAGAGACAGCTGGCCGCGATCTCAGAGTTTACTACCGATATTCAGCATGTGTCGGGTGAACTGAATGTAGTGGCGGACTGCCTCTCGCGCGCCGTGGTGGCCCTAGTCTGCGTGGGCATAGATTACGCAGCCATGGCCGCGGAGCAGATTAGCAATGCAGACGTGCGCGCGCTCCAGTCTGGACCAACAGGGTTAAGGCTGGAGAGCAGGGTGCTGCAAGACAGCATGCCCCCCCAATCTGCGATGTCTCCACGGGTCTCCCGCGTCCCGTGGTCCCGGCCGCGTGGCGCCACCGCGTGTTTGAGTCGGTTCACACTCTGGCGCACCCAGGAGTGCGCGCATCCGTCAAAATGGTGGCAGAGAAGTTTGTGTGGCCGAGCCTACGCAAACAAGTTAAAGAGTGGGCTGCAGCCTGCGTGGCGTGCCAATGAGCCATGGTACACAGACACACAAAGGCTCCCTTGGAGCCGTTTTGTATTCCGGCTAAGAGGTTCGACCATGTTCACGTGGACCTCCTGGGCCCCCTCCCGCCATCACAGGGGTGCACACACCTCCTGACAATGGTGGACCGCACTACGCGCTGGCCAGAAGCGGTCCCGCTGGCGGCAACCACGTCCACAGACGTGGCGCGCGCTTTTTTAACAGCATGGGTGGCACATTTTGGAGTCCCGTCGGACATTCCGTCCGACAGGGGCCCCCAATTTGTTTCCGAACTCTGGTCCGCGATGGCCCGCAGCCTGGGTGTTACAATTCACCGCACAACCGCGTACAACCCACAGGCCAATGGGTTATGCGAGCGTTTTCATAGATCACTCAAAGCAGCACTCAGGGCTTCATTGACGGATGCAAATTAGGTAGACAAGTTACCGTGGGTTTTATTGGGGTTGCGCTCCGCGCTGAAAGAGGATCTGAAAGCTTCCCCGGCAGAGCTCGTTTTTGCGCAGCCACTACGGCTGTCCGGGGAATTTCTGCCAGATAATCCCGCACCCGGCAGCTCCCCTTCTCAGCTTTTGCAGCGTAGCGCAAACACAGGCACGCTGCCGGGACCTGCCCACCACAGTTTTCCGCATGTTTTTGTGCCTAAGACTTTGAAGAACGCAGAGTTCGTGTTTGTCAGACACGACACCCACCGCCCTCCATTACGTCCACCCTATGATGGACCATTCAGAGTGCTGGAAACAGGGGATAAGCATTTTTTGCTAGACTTGTGGGGTAGGAGGGAAAAAATTGGCATAGACAGACTCAAACCCGCTTTCGTTGTGGCGGACGAGCAAGTGCTGTTGGCTAGGGCTCCTCGGTGTGGAAGACCCCCACGGAGAGCTCCCCAGGGAAACGATTCATCAGAGCAGCCACACGGGCAGAGTGAACCCCCCCTCCCCTCTCCACGGCTCACCCGCAGTCAAACACACTTCCAGCAGTTTCCCACCGGCACAGCAGCGCCACGGAGGTGATAAAACCCAGTTGCAGCAGATATGGGAGGAGGCTGAAGTCGAAACAGCGTGTGGACTGATGTGCTATTGTTCTATCTAAGTTGCTGGGGGGGGCAGTGTGGGCCTCAGGCCTCAGGGTATTTCACACCTTAGACAGAGACAATGAATACAACACATGGGAGAACAGTGGGAGTGTGGGTTGAATGAAACGAGGTGTAGATGTCCAAGACGTATTATGGAACACGAGACAAGATCCCCGGAGCCGACCTCGACTGGAACCTCCAGCCACGCATGTGCGGTTTCAGTCAAACTACCGGATTTCTGGCAGCACAACCCACGCTCTTGGTTCCACCTCATCGAGGCTCAGTTCACCATCCGGGGAGTAACGGCAGATGACACCAAATTCTACCATGTGGTTGCAGCGCTCGACGCCCGCACAGCTCAGCACGTAGCGAGCCTGCTCGATCAGCCGCCAACCGGCAACAGATACGAGGCGCTCAAGGCTGCGCTCACCCAACGATACACGCTCTCGGACGGTGAGACAGCAGAGAGGCTCCTGACGCGGACCGAGTTGGGAGATGGTTCGGCCGTAGACCTCATGGACAAGATGCTGGCATTAAGGGGCACGGGCGATGAGCACTTTCTGTTTGCCCACGTCTTCCTCCGGAACCTTCCGACAGCGGCGAGAGCGGCCCTGGCCAATTCACCGTTGCTGGCCGCGCGGGACTACTGTGCGCTAGCCCGGGAGGCAGACCGGATCATCATCATCACCAGGGCGTTCACAGTCAACGTGACAGCGGCGGAGCCCAGCAAGACGACCAGAGGAGGCGAGGAGCCACCGACGGCAGCAGCAGCGGGGGCCAAGGAGCGCGAGGGAGACACGCTCTGCTTCTACCACCGCCGCTTCGGAGAGAGGGCACGCAGATGTGTGCCACCGTGCCAATTCAAGCGCTCGGGAAATGCCAAGACCGGGGGTCGGTAGCAGCTGCGACCCTCGGGGAGGAGAACAAGCTGCTCTACCTGACGGACGCACGCTCGGGGAGGCATTTCCTCGTGGACATCGGAGCGCAGAAGAGCTTCATCCGGCCGACCTATACCGACCGGCTGGCAGGATCTAGCAGCCCCGGGATGTTGGCAGCAAACGGCTCGGATATTAAGACCTTTGGTGAGAGGACTCTGCTCTTATCTCTACACGGCCACACATATGAGTGGACTTTTGTCATAGCAGCACTGAATTACCATATACTGGGGGCTGATTTTCTGTGTGCACATGGTTTACTGGTTGACATTGCTAAAAGGCACCTAGTTAATGCACTGTCCTTTGACTCTCTTCCCTGTATAGCTCGAGTGACCCGGCCAACAGCACAAGCCAACGTCACAGCTACAGGCGGTAAGTTCCACACACTGCTCACTCAGTTCCCAGCACTCACAGTCCCGACGTTTTTGGTAGCCATCGCTAAACACGGGGTGGAGCATTTTATCACCACCACCGGGCCGCCCGTTTTTGCATGACCTCGGCGCTTGGACGCAGCTAAACTGGCCATAGCGTGCGAGGAGTTTGCCAACCTGGAAAGGTTGGGCATCATCAGGTGCTCAAACAGCCCTTGGGCATCCCCGCTACACATGGTCCCTAAAGCTAAGGGTTCGTGGCGACCATGCGGGGATTTCCGCAGGTTGAACAACGCCACAGTGCACAACCGCTACCCAATTCCCCACATACAGGATTTTTCCGTTCACCTTGCCGGAGCGCGCATTTTTTCCAAAATAGATCTGGTCCGCGGTTACCACCAAGTCCCAGTGTGCGCTGAGGACATACCCAAAACAGCGGTAATAACTCCGTTCGGTTTATTCGAGTTCCTGCGCATGCCATTCGGGTTAAAAGGAGCGGCACAGACATTCCAGCGCACGATGGATGCAGTGCTACGCGATCACCCGTTCGTGTTCGTCTACCTGGACGATATCCTGGTAGCCAGCACGTCCGAAGATGAACACGAAACCCACCTCACGACGGTTTTCCGGAGGTTGGAGGAGCACGGGTTAATAATCAACCCGGCGAAATGCCAGTTCGGCGTAACGGAGATTGATTTTTTGGGGCACCGCGTCTCTCCAGAAGGAGCAATTCCGCTGCCCGACAAAGTGCGCGCTGTGGCGGATTTTCCCCTGCCTCAGACGGTCAGGGCGCTGCAGGAATTTTTGGGAATGGTGAACTTTTATAAGTTTCCTTCCCCGCGCGGCGCAGCTCATGCAACCATTGTACGCCGCGCTCAAGAAACAGAAACCTGTGGATAGGGTCGAATGGACCCCGGAGCGAGAGCGGGCGTTCTCGGAAGTTAAAACAGCTTTGGCAAATGCCGCACTGCTGGCACATCCAGACCCGATGGCCCGGATAGCGCTCACCACTGACGCTTCAGACGTGGCCATAGGGGCTGTTGTGGAGCAGCGCGTCGCTGGGGCTTGGCAGCCGCTCGCCTTTTTCAGCAGAACTTTGCGTGACAGCGAACGTAAACACAGCGCGTTCGACAGAGAGTTGCTGGCTCTCCACCTGGCCATTCGCCACTTCCAGTTCTGGCTGGAAGGGCGCAGCTTCACCGCGTTCGTAGACCACAAGCCGCTAACATTCGCGATGGCCAAGGTTTCAGAACCGTGGTCGGGCCGGCAGCAGAGACAGCTGGCCGCGATCTCAGAGTTTACTACCGATATTCAGCATGTGTCGGGTGAACTGAATGTAGTGGCGGACTGCCTCTCGCGCGCCGTGGTGGCCCTAGTCTGCGTGGGCATAGATTACGCAGCCATGGCCGCGGAGCAGATTAGCAATGCAGACGTGCGCGCGCTCCAGTCTGGACCAACAGGGTTAAGGCTGGAGAGCAGGGTGCTGCAAGACAGCATGCCCCCCCAATCTGCGATGTCTCCACGGGTCTCCCGCGTCCCGTGGTCCCGGCCGCGTGGCGCCACCGCGTGTTTGAGTCGGTTCACACTCTGGCGCACCCAGGAGTGCGCGCATCCGTCAAAATGGTGGCAGAGAAGTTTGTGTGGCCGAGCCTACGCAAACAAGTTAAAGAGTGGGCTGCAGCCTGCGTGGCGTGCCAATGAGCCATGGTACACAGACACACAAAGGCTCCCTTGGAGCCGTTTTGTATTCCGGCTAAGAGGTTCGACCATGTTCACGTGGACCTCCTGGGCCCCCTCCCGCCATCACAGGGGTGCACACACCTCCTGACAATGGTGGACCGCACTACGCGCTGGCCAGAAGCGGTCCCGCTGGCGGCAACCACGTCCACAGACGTGGCGCGCGCTTTTTTAACAGCATGGGTGGCACATTTTGGAGTCCCGTCGGACATTCCGTCCGACAGGGGCCCCCAATTTGTTTCCGAACTCTGGTCCGCGATGGCCCGCAGCCTGGGTGTTACAATTCACCGCACAACCGCGTACAACCCACAGGCCAATGGGTTATGCGAGCGTTTTCATAGATCACTCAAAGCAGCACTCAGGGCTTCATTGACGGATGCAAATTAGGTAGACAAGTTACCGTGGGTTTTATTGGGGTTGCGCTCCGCGCTGAAAGAGGATCTGAAAGCTTCCCCGGCAGAGCTCGTTTTTGCGCAGCCACTACGGCTGTCCGGGGAATTTCTGCCAGATAATCCCGCACCCGGCAGCTCCCCTTCTCAGCTTTTGCAGCGTAGCGCAAACACAGGCACGCTGCCGGGACCTGCCCACCACAGTTTTCCGCATGTTTTTGTGCCTAAGACTTTGAAGAACGCAGAGTTCGTGTTTGTCAGACACGACACCCACCGCCCTCCATTACGTCCACCCTATGATGGACCATTCAGAGTGCTGGAAACAGGGGATAAGCATTTTTTGCTAGACTTGTGGGGTAGGAGGGAAAAAATTGGCATAGACAGACTCAAACCCGCTTTCGTTGTGGCGGACGAGCAAGTGCTGTTGGCTAGGGCTCCTCGGTGTGGAAGACCCCCACGGAGAGCTCCCCAGGGAAACGATTCATCAGAGCAGCCACACGGGCAGAGTGAACCCCCCCTCCCCTCTCCACGGCTCACCCGCAGTCAAACACACTTCCAGCAGTTTCCCACCGGCACAGCAGCGCCACGGAGGTGATAAAACCCAGTTGCAGCAGATATGGGAGGAGGCTGAAGTCGAAACAGCGTGTGGACTGATGTGCTATTGTTCTATCTAAGTTGCTGGGGGGGGCAGTGTGGGCCTCAGGCCTCAGGGTATTTCACACCTTAGACAGAGACAATGAATACAACACATGGGAGAACAGTGGGAGTGTGGGTTGAATGAAACGAGGTGTAGATGTCCAAGACGTATTATGGAACACGAGACAAGATCCCCGGAGCCGACCTCGACTGGAACCTCCAGCCACGCATGTGCGGTTTCAGTCAAACTACCGGATTTCTGGCAGCACAACCCACGCTCTTGGTTCCACCTCATCGAGGCTCAGTTCACCATCCGGGGAGTAACGGCAGATGACACCAAATTCTACCATGTGGTTGCAGCGCTCGACGCCCGCACAGCTCAGCACGTAGCGAGCCTGCTCGATCAGCCGCCAACCGGCAACAGATACGAGGCGCTCAAGGCTGCGCTCACCCAACGATACACGCTCTCGGACGGTGAGACAGCAGAGAGGCTCCTGACGCGGACCGAGTTGGGAGATGGTTCGGCCGTAGACCTCATGGACAAGATGCTGGCATTAAGGGGCACGGGCGATGAGCACTTTCTGTTTGCCCACGTCTTCCTCCGGAACCTTCCGACAGCGGCGAGAGCGGCCCTGGCCAATTCACCGTTGCTGGCCGCGCGGGACTACTGTGCGCTAGCCCGGGAGGCAGACCGGATCATCATCATCACCAGGGCGTTCACAGTCAACGTGACAGCGGCGGAGCCCAGCAAGACGACCAGAGGAGGCGAGGAGCCACCGACGGCAGCAGCAGCGGGGGCCAAGGAGCGCGAGGGAGACACGCTCTGCTTCTACCACCGCCGCTTCGGAGAGAGGGCACGCAGATGTGTGCCACCGTGCCAATTCAAGCGCTCGGGAAATGCCAAGACCGGGGGTCGGTAGCAGCTGCGACCCTCGGGGAGGAGAACAAGCTGCTCTACCTGACGGACGCACGCTCGGGGAGGCATTTCCTCGTGGACATCGGAGCGCAGAAGAGCTTCATCCGGCCGACCTATACCGACCGGCTGGCAGGATCTAGCAGCCCCGGGATGTTGGCAGCAAACGGCTCGGATATTAAGACCTTTGGTGAGAGGACTCTGCTCTTATCTCTACACGGCCACACATATGAGTGGACTTTTGTCATAGCAGCACTGAATTACCATATACTGGGGGCTGATTTTCTGTGTGCACATGGTTTACTGGTTGACATTGCTAAAAGGCACCTAGTTAATGCACTGTCCTTTGACTCTCTTCCCTGTATAGCTCGAGTGACCCGGCCAACAGCACAAGCCAACGTCACAGCTACAGGCGGTAAGTTCCACACACTGCTCACTCAGTTCCCAGCACTCACAGTCCCGACGTTTTTGGTAGCCATCGCTAAACACGGGGTGGAGCATTTTATCACCACCACCGGGCCGCCCGTTTTTGCATGACCTCGGCGCTTGGACGCAGCTAAACTGGCCATAGCGTGCGAGGAGTTTGCCAACCTGGAAAGGTTGGGCATCATCAGGTGCTCAAACAGCCCTTGGGCATCCCCGCTACACATGGTCCCTAAAGCTAAGGGTTCGTGGCGACCATGCGGGGATTTCCGCAGGTTGAACAACGCCACAGTGCACAACCGCTACCCAATTCCCCACATACAGGATTTTTCCGTTCACCTTGCCGGAGCGCGCATTTTTTCCAAAATAGATCTGGTCCGCGGTTACCACCAAGTCCCAGTGTGCGCTGAGGACATACCCAAAACAGCGGTAATAACTCCGTTCGGTTTATTCGAGTTCCTGCGCATGCCATTCGGGTTAAAAGGAGCGGCACAGACATTCCAGCGCACGATGGATGCAGTGCTACGCGATCACCCGTTCGTGTTCGTCTACCTGGACGATATCCTGGTAGCCAGCACGTCCGAAGATGAACACGAAACCCACCTCACGACGGTTTTCCGGAGGTTGGAGGAGCACGGGTTAATAATCAACCCGGCGAAATGCCAGTTCGGCGTAACGGAGATTGATTTTTTGGGGCACCGCGTCTCTCCAGAAGGAGCAATTCCGCTGCCCGACAAAGTGCGCGCTGTGGCGGATTTTCCCCTGCCTCAGACGGTCAGGGCGCTGCAGGAATTTTTGGGAATGGTGAACTTTTATAAGTTTCCTTCCCCGCGCGGCGCAGCTCATGCAACCATTGTACGCCGCGCTCAAGAAACAGAAACCTGTGGATAGGGTCGAATGGACCCCGGAGCGAGAGCGGGCGTTCTCGGAAGTTAAAACAGCTTTGGCAAATGCCGCACTGCTGGCACATCCAGACCCGATGGCCCGGATAGCGCTCACCACTGACGCTTCAGACGTGGCCATAGGGGCTGTTGTGGAGCAGCGCGTCGCTGGGGCTTGGCAGCCGCTCGCCTTTTTCAGCAGAACTTTGCGTGACAGCGAACGTAAACACAGCGCGTTCGACAGAGAGTTGCTGGCTCTCCACCTGGCCATTCGCCACTTCCAGTTCTGGCTGGAAGGGCGCAGCTTCACCGCGTTCGTAGACCACAAGCCGCTAACATTCGCGATGGCCAAGGTTTCAGAACCGTGGTCGGGCCGGCAGCAGAGACAGCTGGCCGCGATCTCAGAGTTTACTACCGATATTCAGCATGTGTCGGGTGAACTGAATGTAGTGGCGGACTGCCTCTCGCGCGCCGTGGTGGCCCTAGTCTGCGTGGGCATAGATTACGCAGCCATGGCCGCGGAGCAGATTAGCAATGCAGACGTGCGCGCGCTCCAGTCTGGACCAACAGGGTTAAGGCTGGAGAGCAGGGTGCTGCAAGACAGCATGCCCCCCCAATCTGCGATGTCTCCACGGGTCTCCCGCGTCCCGTGGTCCCGGCCGCGTGGCGCCACCGCGTGTTTGAGTCGGTTCACACTCTGGCGCACCCAGGAGTGCGCGCATCCGTCAAAATGGTGGCAGAGAAGTTTGTGTGGCCGAGCCTACGCAAACAAGTTAAAGAGTGGGCTGCAGCCTGCGTGGCGTGCCAATGAGCCATGGTACACAGACACACAAAGGCTCCCTTGGAGCCGTTTTGTATTCCGGCTAAGAGGTTCGACCATGTTCACGTGGACCTCCTGGGCCCCCTCCCGCCATCACAGGGGTGCACACACCTCCTGACAATGGTGGACCGCACTACGCGCTGGCCAGAAGCGGTCCCGCTGGCGGCAACCACGTCCACAGACGTGGCGCGCGCTTTTTTAACAGCATGGGTGGCACGTTTTGGAGTCCCGTCGGACATTCCGTCCGACAGGGGCCCCCAATTTGTTTCCGAACTCTGGTCCGCGATGGCCCGCAGCCTGGGTGTTACAATTCACCGCACAACCGCGTACAACCCACAGGCCAATGGGTTATGCGAGCGTTTTCATAGATCACTCAAAGCAGCACTCAGGGCTTCATTGACGGATGCAAATTAGGTAGACAAGTTACCGTGGGTTTTATTGGGGTTGCGCTCCGCGCTGAAAGAGGATCTGAAAGCTTCCCCGGCAGAGCTCGTTTTTGCGCAGCCACTACGGCTGTCCGGGGAATTTCTGCCAGATAATCCCGCACCCGGCAGCTCCCCTTCTCAGCTTTTGCAGCGTAGCGCAAACACAGGCACGCTGCCGGGACCTGCCCACCACAGTTTTCCGCATGTTTTTGTGCCTAAGACTTTGAAGAACGCAGAGTTCGTGTTTGTCAGACACGACACCCACCGCCCTCCATTACGTCCACCCTATGATGGACCATTCAGAGTGCTGGAAACAGGGGATAAGCATTTTTTGCTAGACTTGTGGGGTAGGAGGGAAAAAATTGGCATAGACAGACTCAAACCCGCTTTCGTTGTGGCGGACGAGCAAGTGCTGTTGGCTAGGGCTCCTCGGTGTGGAAGACCCCCACGGAGAGCTCCCCAGGGAAACGATTCATCAGAGCAGCCACACGGGCAGAGTGAACCCCCCCTCCCCTCTCCACGGCTCACCCGCAGTCAAACACACTTCCAGCAGTTTCCCACCGGCACAGCAGCGCCACGGAGGTGATAAAACCCAGTTGCAGCAGATATGGGAGGAGGCTGAAGTCGAAACAGCGTGTGGACTGATGTGCTATTGTTCTATCTAAGTTGCTGGGGGGGGCAGTGTGGGCCTCAGGCCTCAGGGTATTTCACACCTTAGACAGAGACAATGAATACAACACATGGGAGAACAGTGGGAGTGTGGGTTGAATGAAACGAGGTGTAGATGTCCAAGACGTATTATGGAACACGAGACAAGATCCCCGGAGCCGACCTCGACTGGAACCTCCAGCCACGCATGTGCGGTTTCAGTCAAACTACCGGATTTCTGGCAGCACAACCCACGCTCTTGGTTCCACCTCATCGAGGCTCAGTTCACCATCCGGGGAGTAACGGCAGATGACACCAAATTCTACCATGTGGTTGCAGCGCTCGACGCCCGCACAGCTCAGCACGTAGCGAGCCTGCTCGATCAGCCGCCAACCGGCAACAGATACGAGGCGCTCAAGGCTGCGCTCACCCAACGATACACGCTCTCGGACGGTGAGACAGCAGAGAGGCTCCTGACGCGGACCGAGTTGGGAGATGGTTCGGCCGTAGACCTCATGGACAAGATGCTGGCATTAAGGGGCACGGGCGATGAGCACTTTCTGTTTGCCCACGTCTTCCTCCGGAACCTTCCGACAGCGGCGAGAGCGGCCCTGGCCAATTCACCGTTGCTGGCCGCGCGGGACTACTGTGCGCTAGCCCGGGAGGCAGACCGGATCATCATCATCACCAGGGCGTTCACAGTCAACGTGACAGCGGCGGAGCCCAGCAAGACGACCAGAGGAGGCGAGGAGCCACCGACGGCAGCAGCAGCGGGGGCCAAGGAGCGCGAGGGAGACACGCTCTGCTTCTACCACCGCCGCTTCGGAGAGAGGGCACGCAGATGTGTGCCACCGTGCCAATTCAAGCGCTCGGGAAATGCCAAGACCGGGGGTCGGTAGCAGCTGCGACCCTCGGGGAGGAGAACAAGCTGCTCTACCTGACGGACGCACGCTCGGGGAGGCATTTCCTCGTGGACATCGGAGCGCAGAAGAGCTTCATCCGGCCGACCTATACCGACCGGCTGGCAGGATCTAGCAGCCCCGGGATGTTGGCAGCAAACGGCTCGGATATTAAGACCTTTGGTGAGAGGACTCTGCTCTTATCTCTACACGGCCACACATATGAGTGGACTTTTGTCATAGCAGCACTGAATTACCATATACTGGGGGCTGATTTTCTGTGTGCACATGGTTTACTGGTTGACATTGCTAAAAGGCACCTAGTTAATGCACTGTCCTTTGACTCTCTTCCCTGTATAGCTCGAGTGACCCGGCCAACAGCACAAGCCAACGTCACAGCTACAGGCGGTAAGTTCCACACACTGCTCACTCAGTTCCCAGCACTCACAGTCCCGACGTTTTTGGTAGCCATCGCTAAACACGGGGTGGAGCATTTTATCACCACCACCGGGCCGCCCGTTTTTGCATGACCTCGGCGCTTGGACGCAGCTAAACTGGCCATAGCGTGCGAGGAGTTTGCCAACCTGGAAAGGTTGGGCATCATCAGGTGCTCAAACAGCCCTTGGGCATCCCCGCTACACATGGTCCCTAAAGCTAAGGGTTCGTGGCGACCATGCGGGGATTTCCGCAGGTTGAACAACGCCACAGTGCACAACCGCTACCCAATTCCCCACATACAGGATTTTTCCGTTCACCTTGCCGGAGCGCGCATTTTTTCCAAAATAGATCTGGTCCGCGGTTACCACCAAGTCCCAGTGTGCGCTGAGGACATACCCAAAACAGCGGTAATAACTCCGTTCGGTTTATTCGAGTTCCTGCGCATGCCATTCGGGTTAAAAGGAGCGGCACAGACATTCCAGCGCACGATGGATGCAGTGCTACGCGATCACCCGTTCGTGTTCGTCTACCTGGACGATATCCTGGTAGCCAGCACGTCCGAAGATGAACACGAAACCCACCTCACGACGGTTTTCCGGAGGTTGGAGGAGCACGGGTTAATAATCAACCCGGCGAAATGCCAGTTCGGCGTAACGGAGATTGATTTTTTGGGGCACCGCGTCTCTCCAGAAGGAGCAATTCCGCTGCCCGACAAAGTGCGCGCTGTGGCGGATTTTCCCCTGCCTCAGACGGTCAGGGCGCTGCAGGAATTTTTGGGAATGGTGAACTTTTATAAGTTTCCTTCCCCGCGCGGCGCAGCTCATGCAACCATTGTACGCCGCGCTCAAGAAACAGAAACCTGTGGATAGGGTCGAATGGACCCCGGAGCGAGAGCGGGCGTTCTCGGAAGTTAAAACAGCTTTGGCAAATGCCGCACTGCTGGCACATCCAGACCCGATGGCCCGGATAGCGCTCACCACTGACGCTTCAGACGTGGCCATAGGGGCTGTTGTGGAGCAGCGCGTCGCTGGGGCTTGGCAGCCGCTCGCCTTTTTCAGCAGAACTTTGCGTGACAGCGAACGTAAACACAGCGCGTTCGACAGAGAGTTGCTGGCTCTCCACCTGGCCATTCGCCACTTCCAGTTCTGGCTGGAAGGGCGCAGCTTCACCGCGTTCGTAGACCACAAGCCGCTAACATTCGCGATGGCCAAGGTTTCAGAACCGTGGTCGGGCCGGCAGCAGAGACAGCTGGCCGCGATCTCAGAGTTTACTACCGATATTCAGCATGTGTCGGGTGAACTGAATGTAGTGGCGGACTGCCTCTCGCGCGCCGTGGTGGCCCTAGTCTGCGTGGGCATAGATTACGCAGCCATGGCCGCGGAGCAGATTAGCAATGCAGACGTGCGCGCGCTCCAGTCTGGACCAACAGGGTTAAGGCTGGAGAGCAGGGTGCTGCAAGACAGCATGCCCCCCCAATCTGCGATGTCTCCACGGGTCTCCCGCGTCCCGTGGTCCCGGCCGCGTGGCGCCACCGCGTGTTTGAGTCGGTTCACACTCTGGCGCACCCAGGAGTGCGCGCATCCGTCAAAATGGTGGCAGAGAAGTTTGTGTGGCCGAGCCTACGCAAACAAGTTAAAGAGTGGGCTGCAGCCTGCGTGGCGTGCCAATGAGCCATGGTACACAGACACACAAAGGCTCCCTTGGAGCCGTTTTGTATTCCGGCTAAGAGGTTCGACCATGTTCACGTGGACCTCCTGGGCCCCCTCCCGCCATCACAGGGGTGCACACACCTCCTGACAATGGTGGACCGCACTACGCGCTGGCCAGAAGCGGTCCCGCTGGCGGCAACCACGTCCACAGACGTGGCGCGCGCTTTTTTAACAGCATGGGTGGCACGTTTTGGAGTCCCGTCGGACATTCCGTCCGACAGGGGCCCCCAATTTGTTTCCGAACTCTGGTCCGCGATGGCCCGCAGCCTGGGTGTTACAATTCACCGCACAACCGCGTACAACCCACAGGCCAATGGGTTATGCGAGCGTTTTCATAGATCACTCAAAGCAGCACTCAGGGCTTCATTGACGGATGCAAATTAGGTAGACAAGTTACCGTGGGTTTTATTGGGGTTGCGCTCCGCGCTGAAAGAGGATCTGAAAGCTTCCCCGGCAGAGCTCGTTTTTGCGCAGCCACTACGGCTGTCCGGGGAATTTCTGCCAGATAATCCCGCACCCGGCAGCTCCCCTTCTCAGCTTTTGCAGCGTAGCGCAAACACAGGCACGCTGCCGGGACCTGCCCACCACAGTTTTCCGCATGTTTTTGTGCCTAAGACTTTGAAGAACGCAGAGTTCGTGTTTGTCAGACACGACACCCACCGCCCTCCATTACGTCCACCCTATGATGGACCATTCAGAGTGCTGGAAACAGGGGATAAGCATTTTTTGCTAGACTTGTGGGGTAGGAGGGAAAAAATTGGCATAGACAGACTCAAACCCGCTTTCGTTGTGGCGGACGAGCAAGTGCTGTTGGCTAGGGCCCCTCGGTGTGGAAGACCCCCACGGAGAGCTCCCCAGGGAAACGATTCATCAGAGCAGCCACACGGGCAGAGTGAACCCCCCCTCCCCTCTCCACGGCTCACCCGCAGTCAAACACACTTCCAGCAGTTTCCCACCGGCACAGCAGCGCCACGGAGGTGATAAAACCCAGTTGCAGCAGATATGGGAGGAGGCTGAAGTCGAAACAGCGTGTGGACTGATGTGCTATTGTTCTATCTAAGTTGCTGGGGGGGGCAGTGTGGGCCTCAGGCCTCAGGGTATTTCACACCTTAGACAGAGACAATGAATACAACACATGGGAGAACAGTGGGAGTGTGGGTTGAATGAAACGAGGTGTAGATGTCCTGTTGTTATTAGGAAGTTTCTGGAATCTTGTGAAGTGTAACTTGATGTAGAGAGAAGGATGTTGAGTGTGTCCAGTCAGTCTGTTCTTGGCTCGTGATGTGACGAGTCATTCTGTCTATGCTTGAGATGTGAGAGTGTGTAATAAATTGTCTGCAACAAATCTGCCTCTTCATTTACACGCTCCACAACATAATATATAAAAGAATAATACAGAGACAAAATTATATAGAATAATACAGAAGAACATAAAATTATCCTATCACAACCCAAACCTGCCATATGTCTTATACATTGATGCAAGCAGAGAGGGCCTTGGGATGTCTTCTACCAGGAATAGGGAGATGGTTTGCATCTTATTGCTTTTGTCAGCCAAAGCCACGGTCCAGCAGAAAAAAAAAACAAAAAAAAAACTATCCCACTCATAAGCTGGAATTTTTGGCTCTGATGTGGGTAGTTACTAGCAAGCTGCATGATTACCTTTATGGGGCCAAATTTGAAGTACAGACTAACAACAATCCATTAACATACAGTACGTATGTCCTCACTGCAGCTAAGCTAGACATGGCAGGGCACCGCTGGTTAGCAGAAATGTCTACCTATGATTTCAGCCTGAAATATCGCCCTGGGAAACAGAACATAGATGCAGACATATTGTCACACTGTCCTTATGTGAGTTACAACATGGATTGAGAAACCATGTCACCTGCTGCTGTTCGGGCTGTCTGTCATCCGTCTGTGGCCAAGACTCACTCTTACCATCAGCAAGCTGTTAATCTCATTGGCCCATCCAAGCAAGCTGTCCCTAAAGCTTATTGTAATAAAAACACTTCTGAGAGAGAAGAAGGGGATCTTCAGGTCGGGGAACAGGGAGATGCTGAAGTCTGTACAGAGGGAGCTGGGGACAAAGATCAGAGAAGGCAAGGACAGCTTCAGGAAGAAGATGGAGGACAAGCTGCAACAGAGCGACATCAGCGGGGTCTGGAGAAACCTCAAAACCATCTCTGGGCTCCAGAATACCTCCCCCCAGGCCACGGGGGGCAGGGAGTGGGCAAACAATCTGAATCTGTTTTTCAATAGGTTTGACCAACCGCCCTCCCCCCTGACTGCACAACAACCACTGCTGCCTCTAAAGACATCAAGTCCTGCTGCCCACTCCCCACTCCACCAACACCCCCCACTCCCAACACACAGCCCCCCAACCTGACCCTGACCAAGACCCAGGTGAGGACGGAGCTGAGGAAGATCAAGGCGAGGAAGGCATCGGGACCGGACGGCATTAGCGCAAAACTCCTCAAGTCCTGTGCAGACCAGCTGTGTGGGATTGTGGCGTACATCTTCAACCTGAGCCTGAAGCTGGGGAGGGTACCACAGCTGTGGAAAACATCTTGTGTGGTACCTGTACCAAAAACTTCCCACCCCAAAGACCTGAACAGCTACAGACCGGTGGCCTTGACGTCCCACTTGATGAAGACCCTGGAGAGACTGCTCCTTACTCACCTCCGCCCCCTGGTAGGACCAACGATGGATCCACTCCAGTTCGCCTACCAGCATGGCATTGGGGTGGAGGATGCGGTGATCTTCCTCCTTCACCGTTCTCTGTCCCACCTGGAGAAGCCCGGGAATGTGGTGAGGATCATGTTCTTTGACTTCTCCAGTGCTTTCAACACCATCCAACCGATGATCCTGAAGGACAAGCTGCTGCGCGCAGGGGTGGACCAGCACCTGTCATCATGGATCCTGGACTACCTCACGAACCGGCCTCAGTTTGTGAGAACCCGGGACTGTGTGTCCCACATAATCATCGGTAGCACGGGGGCCCCCCAGGGAACGGTGTTGGCTCCCTTCCTGTTCACTCTTTATACTGCGGACTTCTCACACAACACAACACACTGCCATCTACAGATGTTCTCTGATGACTCTGCGATCGTTGGCCTCATCGCCAATGGAGATGAAGCTGAGTACAGAGGGCTTATCCAGGACTTCGTGGACTGGTGCCATCGGAACTGCCTCCAGATCAACGCGTGGAAAACTAAGGACCTGGTGGTGGACTGCCACAGGCATGGACAACCCCTCACAGCACCAGTAAATATACAGGGAACAGACATCGGGATGGTGACATCCTACAAGTACCTGGGTGTTCATCTGAACAATAAACTAGACTGGTCACACAATACTGACGCACTCTACAAGAAGGGACAGCGCAGGCTGCTCCTACTGAGGAGACTCAGGTCTTTTGGTGTACAAGGGGCGCTGCTGAAGACATTCTATGACACGGTGGTGGCATCAGCCATCACTTTTGGAGTGGTCTGCTGGGGCAGTGGCATTACCGCAGCCGATAGGAAGAGACTGAACAAACTGATCAAGAAAGCTAGCTCTGTCCTAGGGCAGCGCCTTGACCCGGTGGAGGAAATAGGAGAGAGAAGGACGGTGGCTAAACTGTCATCTCTGCTGGAGTCCGAGTTCCACCCTATGCAGGACATACTGAATGCACTGAGGAGCTCATTTAGCAGCAGACTACATCATCCCAGGTGCACAACCAAGAGGTTTCGCAGGTCCTTCCTACCAACGGCTGTCAGACTGTATAACCTGTATAAGCAGGGCTGCTCGCAGAGATAGCAAAAAGACGTAACAACCTAATAGTGGGTAATAGTGGCAATATGGGTTCAGACACAAAAGGACAACAGCATATGCCTTAATGGAATTTACAGAAAAAATATCTACAGCCATTGAAAATAAAGAGTATTCAGTTGGAGTATTCCTGGATCTTAAAAAAGCATTTGATACAGTAGATCACAATCTATTATTAAAGAAACTAACAAAATTGTGGTATTAGAGGGGTAGCACTGTCCTGGTTAAGTAGTTACTTAAAGAATAGATATCAGTTTGCATGTGTTAACAGCAAAAACTCAGAGTTACTGAAGGTCACCTGTGGAGTCCCACAGGGTTCAGTTTTGGGACCATTATTATTCAATATGTATATAAATGATATATGTAAAGTTTCAGAAAAAATGGACTTAATATTGTTTGCTGATGACACTAATCTGCTATGCAGTGGAAACAATTTGGAACAACTTCTGGATACACTCGGAAAGGAATTAGGAAAGCTGAAACTGTGGTTTGATTCAAACAAATTAACGCTCAATTTAAGCAAGACAAAATTTATAGTCTTTAACAACCATCACAACTACCTGACATAACGCACGGCTCAGGAGACACGCACACACAGGCTTAGAGTAGTTCAAAGAGTTTATTAACAGCAGGAGTGTATGAGTGTGTGTCTGCGGGATGCAGATATGTTGGTGGTGGCGTCTGCTTCAGGCACAGAGGCAGATGACCGTTCGGCCGAGCAACCTTGAGTTGTCAGGATAGCTGGCACAGCAAGGGGAACGTAGCCCGGGAGACAGCCACCTGGAGAGCTCCGTGCAGCAGCGAAGGATGGGCGATGGAACGGAGACGTCCGCCGCCGGGGAATCCACCTGTGCACAGGGGAGCAGACTGGAAAAGGAGGTAAGGGTTCTTACCCAGAATAGCGATGCTGAAGAAAGGAATGCTCACGGCGGTGAGGGAACGAAGTCTGACGGCTTCAGGCCGAGCCTCCGGGCGAGGCGGCTTTTATCCCTCGCCGCTGATGAGGATCAGGTGTGTGAGCAGGTGGCGCCGCTGATGAACGGCGCGGCGTGACAGTACTCCCCCCTCTAGCAGCGCCTCCTGGCGATGGCTTATCCGGGTGCGCTCGGTGGAAGTCCGCGATGAGCGATGGGTCCAACACAAACGACGGGGGCACCCATTGTCGATGCTCGGGCCCATAGCCCTCCCAGTCCACCAAGTATTGCAACCCACGACCCCGGCGCCGGGAGTCCAGGATGGAGGAGACGGACCAGGCCGGGTGGCCACCAATCATCCGGGGCGCGGGTTGCGCTGCAGGAGGAGGGCAAAGGGGGTTGGTGACTGCCAGCTTCACCTTTGATATGTGGAAGGTGGGATGGATGCGGAGGGAGGGGGGAATAGCCACGCGCACAGCCACCGGGTTGATGATCCGGGTGATGGGGAAGGGACCCATGAAGCACTGTGCCAGCTTCCTCCTCTCGCCTTTTAGGGTGACGTCCTGGGTGGAAACGTAGACAAGTTGCCCAACTCTGTACGCCGGGGCAGGTCTTCTACGCCGATCCGCCACGGTCTTGTTGCGCTCCGCTGTGCGTAAAAGCGCATGACGCGCGGCGGCCCAGGTGGAGCGGAACTGCCCCACGTGCGCCCTAACTGACGGAACAGTTACCTCGCTCTCCTGCGCTGGAAGCAGCGGGGGGTCGTAACCCAGGGACGCCTTGAAGGGGGACATCCCCGTTGCAGAAGAGCGGGCGGTGTTGTGGGCGTACTCCACCCAGGCGAGATGGTTGCTCCATGATGTCGGCTTGGATCTTGCAACACAGCGGAGCGCAGCCTCCAGCTCCTGATTGGTCCTCTCACACTGCCCGTTAGACTGGGGGTGATGGCCGGAGGAGAGGCTCACCTTGGCTCCAATGGCGTTGCAAAAGGATTTCCAAACCTCGGATGAAAATTGGGGGCCCCGGTCCGAGACCACGTCCACCGGGATCCCATGCAGCCTGACCACGTGTTGGATGAGGAAGCCCGCCGTCTCCAGGGCGGTAGGGAGACCTCGCAGGGGGACGAAGTGTGCCGCCTTGGAGAAACGGTCCACGATGGTCAGGATGGTGTCGAATGAGTTGGAGACTGGGAGCCCGGTGACGAAATCCAGTGCGATGTGCGACCATGGCCTGCCAGGGACGGGCAGAGGCTGGAGCAGACCCGCTGGAGGGGCGTTTCCCGATTTGCTGGTGGCACAAATTGGACAAGCCCGGGCGTAGCGGGCTGCATCCCTCCGCAGGCCCGGCCACCAAAAGGACCGTTGGAGGAGGCTGATCATCCGAGAGGTGCCGGGATGACAGGTGAGCCGGGAGGTGTGGAGCCAGTGGATGACCTTTCCTCGGACCGCAGACGGAACGAACAGTCTTCCCTCCGGTCCGCCGCCAGGATCAGGTTCCACCTCCTGTGCCTTCCGGATCTTGTCCACAATGTCCCAAGAGATAGCTCCCACGACGCACGACCTGGGCAGGATAGTGTGGGGCGTCTCCTCAGCCCCCACGGGGGTGAACTGTCTAGAGAGGGCGTCAGGCAGGCCGTTCTTGGAGCCTGACCTGAAGGTGATAGAGAACCGGAACCTGGCGAAGAACAGAGACCAGCGCGCCTGGCGGGCATTCAGGTGCTTGGCAGATCGTAGGTACTCTAAATTCTTATGGTCCGTCAGGACCACAAACGGCAGGTCCGCCCCCTCTAGCCAGTGGCGCCACTCCTGTAGGGCGAGTTTAATGGCCAGGAGCTCTCTGTCCCCCACATCATAGTTCCTCTCCGCCGGGGACAGGCGCCGGGAGAAGAAGGCGCACGGTCGCTTGGCGCCATCGTCCGGTGATAGCTGGGATAACACTGCTCCCACTCCCGTGTCCGATGCGTCCACCTCCACAATGCACTGCAGCGCGGGGTCGACCTGGCGAAGGACCCGGGGGGAGGAGAACTCCGCCTTCAGCGCCTTAAAGGCAGCATCAACCTCTTCAGTCCACCGGAACGGAACCTTCGGGGACGTGAGGCGGGTCAGTGGTCCGACGATCCAGCTGAAATTCGGGACAAAACGGCGGTAAAAATTGGCGAAGCCAACAAACTGTTGCATCTGCTTCCGAGATGCGGGAGTAGGCCACTCCACCACCGCCTTCACCTTCTCTGGGTCCGGGAGCACCTGGTCTTGGGCGATGATGAATCCCAGGAAGGATGTGGTCCTAGCGTAAAACTCGCACTTCTCAGCCTTCACGTACAGACGATTCTCCAGCAGTCTTTGAAGGACCCGCCTCACATGGACCCGGTGCTCGTCTCTGGACTGAGAGAAGATCAGAATGTCGTCCAGGTAGACGAACACGAAGAGGCCGATGAAATCCCGGAGGACGTCATTGATGAGGCGCTGAAAGACGGCAGGAGCGTTGGTCAGCCCGAACGGCATGACGAGATACTCAAAGTGGCCGTTCGGGGTACGGAAGGCTGTTTTCCATTCATCTCCCTCCCGGATCCGGACGAGGTGGTAAGCGCTGCGGAGATCCAGCTTGGTAAACCAGGTCGCCCCCTGGAGGGAGTGGAAGGCAGTGTCCATGAGGGGCAGGGTGTAACGGTCCCTCTCAGTGATGTCATTAAGTGCTCGGTAGTCAATACAGGGACGGAGGGAACCGTCCTTCTTCCCTACAAAGAAAAACCCCGCCCCCACGGGTGATGACGATGGGCGGATAATCCCAGCGCTCAGTGATTCCTTCAGGTACGTATTCATAGTCTCCTTCTCCGGCGCCGACAGGCTGTAGAGCCGACCAGATGGCAGGGGGGCCCCCTGGCGGAGATTGATGGCACAGTCATATGGTCGATGCGGGGGAAGAGACATAGCTTTCGACTTGCTGAATACCATACCCAGGTCGTGAAAATCTGGGGGCACCAGTGACAGGTCCGGGGGTGCTGTATCCGCCACAGGAGGAGCCGCGGACGGTGAGCAGGCAGCGGACTGAAGGCAGGTGCCCATGCAGAAGGTACTCCACGCCGACACCCCAGCTGACCTCCAGTCCAGGACAGGATTGTGGAGGCGTAGCCAGGGATACCCCAGGATGACGGGCGACACAGAGTTGGGCAGGACGTAGAAAACCATTTCCTCCCGGTGGTTCCCTGAGATGATGACTGGGACAGAAATGGTTTGACGGGTAACTCTCCCAAGGGAGGCACGGGAGAGATGGACCAGGGAGATGGGGTGTTTGAGCGCCTGACAGCGGATGCCCAATCGGGTTGCCAGGCCTTGTGAAATGAAGCTGCCCTCTGCGCCCGAATCCACCAGTGCGTGGGTGAGGTGCCCAGTGGGGTTGTGGCAAAAACGGATGGGCAGCTTTAATTGAGTGAGGGGACTTTGCCGATTGACGTCCGCGAGGCCCCCTACAGTGACTCGCGGACCCCACCGTTTGGCTTTTGTGGGCAAAGCTCCACCGTGTGTTGATTGTCCCCGCAATACATGCAGAGACCCAACTCACGGCGGCGCTGTCTCTCTGCCAAGGAGAGCTTTGCCCAGCCCGTCACCATCGGCTCCGACTCCTCGGGGCACGATGGTGGCGGCGTCGCCAGGGGGCGAGCTTGGGGCAGGCGTAGCGGGACTCCTCGAGGGCGAGAAGCAGACGGCTTCCGTCCTGAGGAGCGCTCGCGCAGCCTGTTGTCCAAGCTGATTGCCAATGAGGTTAGCTCCGCTAACGTTCCGGGGATATCCCGTCCAGCCAGTTCATCCCTCAGATCACTATTGAGGCTGCGGAGAAACAGGCCGCAGAGGGAGCGCTCCTCCCAGCCCAGTTCCTCCGCCGCTACCCGGTATTCGATGGCATAATCCGCGGCCGACCGGTTTCCCTGCTGGAGAGCGAGAAGCCGATCGACCTGGACCGCCTCGGAACGGGAGTGATCAAACACCTCCAGGAAGCGCCTCACGAACTCGGCATAGGTGAGGGTGGCATAACTGGGTCTCGCCATAATAGCGTAGGCCCAAGTTAAAGCACGCCCCTCCAGGAGGTTCCCTATGTAGCCGATCCGGCTGTGATCTGAGGGAAAGTCTCCGGGCACACGGTCAAACACGGACTCGCACTGCATCACAAACCCCCGCGCTCCGCCGAGCTTTCCGCTAAAGCGGGCGGGGGTCGGAATTGGTGTGAGTCGGGCCGGTGCCACTGGAGCTGGCTGGACGGCCACCGGAACAGCAGGAGCTGCGCCACCCTGAGGAGCCGGGGGGAACGGCTGCTGGGGGTCCAGGCGGTCCAATCGGCCAGTGATAGTTATCAATTGATTCAGGATAACCTGCTGTTGATAAGCTATTTGATCCACTCTAGCCTCGAGAGTGGTAAGCCGGTGTGCGAGCCCGCCGTCCGCCGAGCCGCTCTACTGAAGCCATACTGACATAACGCACGGCTCAGGAGACACGCACACACAGGCTTAGAGTAGTTCAAAGAGTTTATTAACAGCAGGAGTGTATGAGTGTGTGTCTGCGGGATGCAGATGTGTTGGTGGTGGCGTCTGCTTCAGGCACAGAGGCAGATGACCGTTCAGCCGAGCAACCTTGAGTTGTCAGGATAGCTGGCACAGCAAGGGGAACGTAGCCCGGGAGACAGCCACCTGGAGAGCTCCGTGCAGCAGCGAAGGATGGGCGATGGAACGGAGACGTCCGCCGCCGGGGAATCCACCTGTGCACAGGGGAGCAGACTGGAAAAGGAGGTAAGGGTTCTTACCCAGAATAGCGATGCTGAAGAAAGGAATGCTCACGGCGGTGAGGGAACGAAGTCTGACGGCTTCAGGCCGAGCCTCCGGGCGAGGCGGCTTTTATCCCTCGCCGCTGATAAGGATCAGGTGTGTGAGCAGGTGGCGCCGCTGATGAACGGCGCGGCGTGACACTACCCAGTACCCAAACTCAGTGTAAATGGTGTAGAGATTGAAAGGGTATCCGAAACTAAATTCCTTGGAGTAATAATTGATAACAAACTGTGTTGGAAGCCACATATTAATTATATAAAAGGTAAAGTATCCAAATCAATTGCAATATTACACAGAGTGAAAAATTTGCTGAATCAACCCACACTATACACCTTGTACCATTCATTAATACTCCCATACATGACATATTGTAATGAAGTATGGGGAAATACATATAAAACAAACATATATCCACTCTTTATGCTTCAAAAGAGAGCTATTAGAATAATCAACAAAGCAGCTTACAGGGAACCAACAAACCCACTTTTTCTTAAACAAAAAACTCTCAAGTTGAAAGATCTGATTGACTTTAAAACCGCAATAATAATGTTCAAAGTGAAGAATCTATCACTGCCCGCAAATATCCAAAAGTTGTTCCAAACAAGGGAGAAACGATATCACTTCAGAGGAACATGTATATTTCAAAAGCCTACAGTGAGAACAACCACCAAGCAACACTGTATTTCAGTGCAAGGAGTCAGATTATGGAACGATTTTGGACCTGAATTAAAATCATGTACAAAGCTTGGACAATTTAAACAAAAACTAAAGGAAGAAATACTCCAAACATATTTACAAGACGACATGTAAACTCACATAAGGATTGACATTTCCAGCCTGTGTTGTGTTGTAGCTTAGTTTTTTCTTTTTTTCTTTTTTTCTCTGTGACACTATGTCTTAGATTTGTTTTTGAATAGTAACCGCTTAACTTAGACTAGCTCAGTTTTCTTTTTCTCTCAGTCACATTTTGTCTTAGCCTTGTTTTAAATTGTAATCGCTCTTGTCTTGTTTTCTCTTTTTTCTCCTTTGAATTCTTGGATGGAATATGGGTGGGCAATATAAGCTGTGGCTTCAGCCATCACCCATTTCGGATAACTCACGTGGAATTGTATAGCAGAAGGAGTCTTTGTCTAATTTGACCTTGTTGTTATATTATACAGTTTCTTTTAACCTGTAATGTACTATCCGAAATAAAATAAAATTAATTAATTCATTCATTCATTCATTCATTCATAGTTTTGAATGCAAAAGATGCAATAGACTTACACAATGGTCCCCTCCGGCATACAACTAGGAAAATACCGGTCGCTATGGAGGGTGAGAATATGTATGGGCACATAATCATACCATGTAGGATAACTAAGTAGACGGTTGTGCTGTTTCATCCCATCTAGCAACAATGCTCTGCACTGTGTGTGTTTATATATTTACATATTTATTCCACCTAGCTGCAATGCTCCGTACTGTGGGTGTTTATATATCTACATATTTATTCCATCTAGCTACAATGCTCTGCACTGTGTGTTTATATACTCATATATTTATTCCATCCAGCTACAATGCTCTGCACTGTGTGTCTGTGTATATATATATATATATATATATATATATATACAGTATATATATATATATTTATAGTAATATGTACATATGTATATTAGCTGCTCTTGCTTTTTTTCTTGCCTTCTGATTGTTGCTCTGAGTGTTGCTATCCCTGTGCTGTTGCAATCCTGGAATTTCCCCATTGTGGGACTAATAAAGGCTTATCTTATCTTATCTTATCTTATCTTGTAACTTGTCATTGTTGGGAAGTAAAGATTTGCCCAAACTGAGCTCAGATGACATTTCACAGGCCCAACAAATACACCCATGCTTTGGTGAAGTGTGGACAGCAGTAGTTCAGAACAATGTTAACTGTGCCCATAAGGCAAACCATTCTGATATAGCATTGCTGTTAAAAGTGTGAAAAGCTGAAAGTCAAAGACTCCGTGCTGTACAAAATCAGTAAGCTGCCGAACAAACCAGTACAGCAGCAGTTGTTACTCCCAGCAGTTCAGAGGCATGCTGTTTCAGTCCCTGCATAACCAATCAGGACATCTAGAGTTTGACAAAACCTATGGTTTGGTGGGAGAAAGGTTTTACTAGCCCTGCTTGTAAGCACAAATTGAAAAGTACTGCAAAAATTGCCCAAGGTGTATTCAAAGGAAAACACTACCCAAGAGTTGCTGAGCTGTCTCATCTTACAAGTGAGGGTCCGATGGATCTCATTTGTATGGATTTTCTGACAGTTGAACCTGATTCCAGAAATATCGGTAATATGCTTGTAGTTACAAACCATTATACCAGCTATGCTCAGGCATTTGCCACTAAAGGCCAAAGGGCATCAACTTTGGCTAAGGTTTTGTGGGAACAGGTTTTTTTTTTTTTTTTTGTACACTATGGTCTCCCAAAGAGAGTGCACTCAGACCAGGGTCATGATTTTGACAGCTGTCTCATTCATGAACTGTTGAACATGCTTGGCATAAAGAAATCCAGAACTACCCCCATCACCCTCAAGGTGATCCACAACCTGATCAGTTTAACAGAACTCTTCTTGACATGCTTGGAACTCTGGACATACATGATAAGAGTAGGTGGAGTAGGCACCTCAGTTACTTTGTGCATGCATACAACTGCATGCTAAATGAGTCAATGGGTTATTCCCCCTATTTTCTAATGTTAGAACAGGAGGCAAGGCTCCCAATCGATGTCACCTTTGGGGTTTCAAGTGATGGCACTTCCACAATATCCTATTTGAGATATGTCAAAATCATGAGATGTGAGTTCCAAGCAGTTATCAGTTAGCCCAGAGTATAGCAGGGAAGAAAAATTAGGGTAATAAGCAGCAGCATGATAAGAGAGTCCACTCATGTCCATTTGCTCCTGGTGACCTGGTTTTGATTAGAAATCTTGGGCTGCAAGGGAAAAATAAACTACCTGAAAACTGGAAATCTGTTCTCTACATAGTAGACAGTCAGTTGCCTGGCTTGCCTCTGGTTAAACTGACTAGAAAGTGGGGAGGGTCCCTAAAAACTGCTACACCACAATCACATTCTGCCTACTGGGCAAGAAGTGCAACTGCAGCCCAGTAAGGGCAAAGACAGCCCCAAACCCAAAAGAAGGGTCAGCAAGCAGCTTCAGGAAAAAAAGGGCTGCAGAAGATAGTGACTTGTGTTCATCTGGGCCTGGGCAAAATGATGAGATAGAAAAGGTATCTGACTCAGAGGATGATGACATGGGTATGTGGTACGACTTCCACTCACCACAGACGGCCCAGACAATGGAGCCCCCAGACACTGAACAATGTGAATTTTTCAGTTTAGATTGGGGCTCGGCTGTTGCCTTAGATGACTCGAGAGCAGAGTAGGGTACTGATGAGGAGCCTGTAGTGGGTAATGAGATTGACAAAGGGCAAGATGAGGTTGTTGAGAAGGACTTGGGCCACAAAGGGTAGCTGAGACCCCCAAAAGACATGACCATGTTGTGGGGAACTTGACTGAGACAAGACCTCAGAGACCAAACTATTAGGGGACCAGGACCCCTAGCAGGTTAATGTATGACACCTTGGGAAATCCTTCTTCAATAGCAGTTTGTACACATTGTGCTACTCTGATTGAAACTGATAGGGAAAAGAGTGTAATCCTGTCTCCTAAGGTACACAACCACCTTCTATAAATGGGTATGTTGAAGAAGATGTTTATATTCTGCTGGCTTGTTCTGAGTAGATAACATACTTGTTACTTGTCATGAGGACATTACTTTTTTGTCATGGGGGTAAGAGTGTAGTACCCTGGCTGTAAAATATATCCAGTATGCTTAATGTGTTTTTGTTTAAAATGCTGTTTTGCCTCTGTGTACTGTTTGAGGCTGGTGTGGATTCTCCTATATTTTGAACTGTCTGTGAATGCGTCACTCTGTATGCTGAGTGCAGCAGGTGTCCATTATAGGGTTTTAGTATATGTGCAGTTTATTGCTGGTACAAGTATAAATGTAAATATGCATGTGAGTAGGAATGAGATTTCCCTTCATTACAAACACACAAGCTCATGGGGCACCAGTCCAAAGGAATGGACAATTTTATTAATAATTCTGTATTTGTACCAATAATGAATCAGTCTAAAAAAAACCTGAGTTCTTGTCTGCGTTTAATCAAGAAGATGGATATGAAATCAAACAATAACTCCCATATGTCTTTTTAATAGTTATTAAGAAATTTCAGGATAGATGAATGCATTTGGATGACTTTAAGACAGGGAATTCAACATGTATCATAAGCACAGTAGACTGGTAATGGATTACTGAGCATAACGTGTATTATCAAACATTTGTCGAACCAAAGAAAACCATAGCTTAACACTTCTTGTGTCTTGGTTTCATGGACATGGAAAGTGCCCTCGCTGTCTATGTTGCAGTTCTGCGCCTGGCATGTGATGTGGCCATAAACCATAAAAAATCCCCAGTTGTACGTTAAGTACAAGTGTCACCTCACAAGGTGGCAGACACGTATGACTTACTGCTCTTGCCTTGGAGGAATTATGTCTCCCAAATAACCATCCAAATACCTCACTTCTGGGACACAAAACAAAGAAGAGTTTGTAAACAAATGTTGATGTGCTCTATCACAACACGGAGGAGGCATTTGCTCCCAAATTTGCCAACTATGACTCTAAAAAGAGATTATTTGGCTTATGAAGGTAAATATCTACATTTTGTTATCACAGAGGGTGGCCGAAGCTGGCTAATTTTCACCTGCCATTGACCCCAGCGCCATGTGACTGGACAGAACAATTGCACCGGTTCTGTGTCGTCATATAAGATAAATTGCGGCGGAATAAAAGGGAAATTGAGGTGGAATAATCATAAGAGTTTATGGATGTGGGAGAGAAAGCGAAAATGACTGAGAAAAGATAAAATAACGACAAAAATGGATGAAACAAGCCGACTGGCCAGTGGTAAGTCTGACAAATTTCTTTGTTTGTTTACATTGCACTAATTTTCTGGTTCATATACTTTGAAGATAAGATAACAAAAAAACCAAAACAAAAAACGGTGACAAAAAACAAAACCATCCTTTGAGTAAATATGTCCAAAGTCCACTTTTGACTGAAAGTTATGTAATTCAATATGGCTGCCATGGCATTATGTAAATTAGATGCGTAAATTTACTCCTATCTCAAACTTTGGATCATATTCTATATCTTTCTAATTGACAGTAAGCCATTATCTCTTACCACTTTCAAGTTATAGCCTTGGAAATATCTGACATCTGAACTGAATATTTTCTTGAAAATATTCTTGCAATCGTCATTGGCCTCACCTACACACAGTGAGTACCAGCATTGGTTCCACTGAGGATTAATAATAATGATCCCCGACATGCACACTAACATGTGATACCACAAATAGATGGTGTAATACTGAAATTTTTGTTAAATTTTTATTTCATTGTTTTGTTGTTTGTTTGTTTGTTTGTTTGTTTGTTTTTTTGGGGGGGTAATCTTATTTAAAAGTATTTAATTTTGCATTTGTTAACTGTCTAGCTGTGAACAGCGTGCCGCCGCGCCCATCAGCTCACCAGCCTCTGGTGGTCAAGGTTTTTTTTTTCAAGAAAATATTCAGTTTAGATATCACACATTCCAAATGCTGTAACTTGAAAGTGGTAAGAGATAATGGCTTACTGTCAATGAGAAAGATGTAGAATATGATCCAAAGTTTATGATAGGAGTACGGGGCGGTGCGGTGGTGGAGTGGTTAGCACTGCAGCAGCACAGCAACTCACACTTGGCCTGGGGATCCTGGGTTTGATCCCAGCCCCCGACCAACAGTGATCTGTGTGGAGTTTGCATGTTCTCCCCATGTCTGCGTGGGTTTACTCCGGGATTTCTCCGGTTTCCTCCCACATGCCAAAAACATGCAAGTTAGGTTAATTGGCCTCAAACTGGGGATTCTAAATTGTCCTTAGGTATGACTGTGAGAGTGAATGGTTGTCTGTCTCTCTGTGTTGGCCCTGCGATGGACTGGCAATCTGTCCAGGGTGTACCCTGCCTCTCGCCCAAAGATGCTGGGATAGGCTTCAGCCCCCCCGCGACCCAAAAAGGATTAAGCGGAAGAAGATGAATGAATAAATTTACACATCTAATTTGCATAATGCAACTTCAACCATATCTGATTACATAACTTTAGTTCAAAAGTGGACTTTGGACATATTTACACAAAGAATGATTTTATTTTTTTGTCTTTGTTTTTTTGTTATCTTATCTTCAAAATATATGAACCAGAAAATCAGTAGAATCTAAACAAACAAATACAAACAACAGACCTACCGCGTGTCATGCATCTTCATGCATCCATTTCCTCATCCTGGTTCCTTATTTCATCTTCTGCCGGTCATTTTTGCTTTCTCTCCCACATCCAGAAACTCTCACATTTATCTTCTGATTTATTCCTCCTCAATTTCTGTTAGATAATGCCGCCGAACCAGCGACTATTGTCTTCTCCGTCACGTGCAGCTTGTCAATGGCAGATGGCACAAAGACAGTACACAGACTTCACAGAAGGTAAATATTTCCCTTCAGAAGCTAAATAATCCCTTTTAGGATCATGGCAAAATTTGGAGCAAATACTTCCTCCCTGTGGAAATATATGTTGCGATGGAGCCTTTGTCGCACTACTGTTTACACGCTCTTCTTCGGTGCCTCAGAAGTGATGTTTCGATGCAGTCCGGTTGGGTGAACTGAGTGCTGCAGTGAAGAGCAGTAAGCTATATGTGTCTGCCATCTTGTGTTGTGAAATACTTAATACATCTGGGTTTTTTTCCATCGTTTTTGGACAAATCGCGTGACAGGCGTGGACCTGTGCCTGGGACAGCAGGTGAGGCAGATGTTTTATGACAGCCTGACAGGAAAAGGGTTAAATAAATGTTCAAATGTATTAGCACTTTATTCCGGTGTGTTGTTATGTTATTGTTAAACCGTTATCTGGAGTAAAGAGGGGTTATAGCAGTGCTAATGAAATTCTGCATGGGAGGTTAAGACTCACACAGTGTAGCTATAACATCACTACCCAGGCCTCTTTGCACTCTTGCCGAGTTTTATGCTTAAAAATTTAAGACCCAGCACATACTGAGGTTGCATTTATTTATTTATTTTTGTTGTTGTTGTTGTTGTTGTTGTTGTTTGTTTTTTTTTCTGTATGTCCCTCACTCATACACCTCCCATGCTAAGGTGCCTTTGACTTACTGGTAAACCAAGCATATGGAGTGAGAGGGCTACAGTTGTTTCAATTAATTTTAAGGTGGTCGAACTGGCTAACGAACAGCTTATAAAAAATACTGTATTCATGAAAAAAACCATGGAATGCAGAAAGATTTTAGCTGTATTTTCTGTGAACTTGTTTCTGATGTGTCTAAAGTTCTGCAGATGAAACTTTATGGAACTGGAAAGATATCCTTTAAATGTCATTTGGGGATCAAGAATGGCCCTAAGGTTTTTAAAATTGTTGACAAGGTCAAGTTCTTTTCCATTTAAAAAACACATTAGAATTAGTTATTTCTTGGTATGATTGACTAAACATCATGCAGACAATTGTGTGTGTGTGTGTGTGTGTGTGTGTGTGTGTGTGTGTGTGTGTGTGTGTGTGTGTGTGTGTTTAACGGAAGATGAGAGCCAGTTAGCCAGGTCTGAATGATAGTGATCCATGTGGTTAGTTAGTGCCCAAGTGAAGAAACAAAGAGAACAACTTTTAACTAGAAATGCACTCACAGAACGCATACCTCCGCCAAGGCTCCTTTCGTTTCTCATGGATCACCTTCAAAATGTAAAGGGTTTGTGTGTAGGCCTATAGCCACTTGTAGTAAAAATTGCATCAAAGTCTGCCCATCAGTTTTGGAGTATTGTTGCTAACACACTGTGAGAAGATAAGCGCCTTGGCTGAGGTATGCTTTGTCAGATCATCACCAAAATATAATGGATTCCTCTCTAGCCCAAGAACCACCTGTGGTGAAAATTTCATCCAAATCCATGCAGCAGTTTTTGTTTAATCCTGCTGCACAAATACAAACAAAGCCCTTGGTGGAGGTATGCACTGTCAGATCATCACCAAAATCTAATCATCTGTTCCCCGTGCCATTACACACCTTTCCTGAAAATTTCATCAAAATCCGTTCATAATTTTTGGAGTGGGCGGCGCGGTGGAAGAGGGGTTAGCACTGCGGCAGCACAGCAACTCACCCTTGGCTGCGGGATCCTGGGTTCAATCCCAGCCCCCGACCAACAGTGATCTGTGTGGAGTTTGTATGTTCTCCCCATGTCTGCGTGGGTTTACTCCGGGATTTCTCCGGTTTCCTCCCACATGCCAAAAACATGCAAGTTAGGTTAATTGGCCTCAAACTGGGGATTCTAAATTGTCCTTAGGTATGAATGTGAGAGTGAATGGTTGTCTGTCTCTCTGTGTTGGCCCTGCGATGGACTGGTGATCTGTCCAGGGTGTGCCTTGCCTCTCGCCCAAAGATGCTGGGATAGACTCCAACCCCCCCGCGACCCGAAAAGGATTAAGTGGAAGAAGATGGATGAATGAACTTTTAGAGTATTGTTGCTAACACACTGTGAGAAGATAAGAGCCTTGGCTGAGGTATGCATTCTCAGATCATCACCAAAATATAATGGGTTCCTCTCTAGCCCAAGAACCACCTGTGGTAAAAATTTCATTCAAATCCATGCAGTAGTTTTTGTGTAATCCTGCTGCACAAATAAAAACAAATCCCTTGGTGCAGGTATGCACTCTCAGATCATCACCAAAATCTAATCATCTGCTCCCCGTGCCATTACACACCTTTTCTGAAAATTTCGTCAAAATCCGTTCATAACTTTTCGAGTTATGTTGGTAACAGACAGACAGACAAACAGACAAACCCCGGTAAAAACATTACCTCCTTGGCAGAGGTAAAAATTTTATTACACTACCATGCTGTAATGCTAATTTCTAATCTACTCATGGATGTGCACAGGTATGGGCTATTTTTGCCTGGGCAACAGCCCATTTGCCATCTATGTCTGAGCTACCCATCCAGAGGAAAAAACTACTTGTTATAGTAGCCTATAATTGCTGATTACATAAGCATTCCCTGGTTTCCTATACCTTTTCAATGATTTTTATTTTATACACATGTAACACTGTTCTGCCCTTCAGGTCTTATGAACAGTGCCCTAGGTTCAGTATTTGTTAAGAATACACTACAAACTAGAAAAGCACTCACAGAGTGCATACCTCTGCCAAGGCTCCTTCCGTTTCTCATGGATCACCTCCTAAATGTGATGAGTTTGTGTGTAGGCCTATAGCCACTTGTGGTGAAAATTGCATCAAAGTCTGTCCATCAGTTTTGGAGTATTGTTGCTAACACACTGTGAGACGACAAGAGCCTTGGCTGAGGTATGCATTCTCAGATCATCACCAAAATATAATGGGTTCCTCTGTAGCCCAAGAGCCACCTGTGGTGAAAATTTCATCCAAATCCATGCAGTAGTTTTTGTGTAATCCTGCTGCACAAATACAAACAAAGCCCTTGGTGGAGGTATGTACTGTCAGATCATCACCAAAATCTAATCATCTGTTCCCCGTGCCATTACACACCTTTCCTGAAAATTTCATCAAAATGCGTTCATAACTTTTGGAGCATTGTTGCTAACACACTGTGGGAAGATAAGAGCCTTGGCTGAGGTATGCATTCTCAGATCATCACCAAAATATAATGGGCTCCTCTCTAGCCCAAGAACCACCTGTGGTGAAAATTTCATCCAAATCCATCCAGTAGTTTTTGTGTAATCCTGCTGCACAAATACAAACAAAGCCCTTGGTGGAGGTATGCACTGTCAGATCATCACCAAAATGTAATCATCTGTTCCCCGTGCCATTACACATCTTTCCTGAAAATTTCATCAAAATACGTTCATAACTTTTGGAGTATTGTTGCTAACACACTGTGGGAAGATAAGAGCCTTGGCTGAGGTATGCATTTGTAACCCAGCTGAGAAAATGACTCTTTTTCTCAGATTTCATTCGTATTAATGAAAGCGTGTGATTTTATTTTGAAAACCGACTATCTTGGGGAAGAGGAAGTGCGATCCTCGTCATCCAACTTTTAAATTTCCGTTTCATGGTCACGTTGGGTGATCTGGGTCTTTCCATTCGTTAAGAGCGATATTAGCCCCGCCTTCCGAGTAGAGGCAGCAAGCGCACACTCGGAATTCAGTCTTTCACGATATGAGAGCGGACGAAAGAGAGGTTGTGAGCGATCTGGTTCACACTGATACCTCTTCTTGTTGACGGGAGCACGAGCGTGAGGGGCATTGTGGCTGTGTCCTTTGCTGTATTCACACTGATACCTCATCTTGGCTAGGTTTTTTTTGGTTGCCAATCAAGAACCTTCTGGATCCTGGATTCTCTCCGAATCGAGATGGCAAGCCTGACCCCAGACTGAACCGAGATTGAACTGAGATCTAACCAAGATCTCGATTGAAGAGCACCCTTCCTCTCTCCAGTGCCCAGGATTCAAAGTGGTAACAACCCAAGTCGCTGCTTTAAAAGAGGAAAAGAAACCTGAGTCTGGAGATACAAGATATCTTGACTGGTCAAACGACTAACCCGAAAGGACAAACAAACACTGAGCTCAGTAGGACATCTTTGGGGTTTTATTTCATACCGGCCGTTGTATATTTGTATAGTGGTAAATTGTCTGTATCTATTGCTCACTTTTTCCCTATAAATAACAACCATTATTGCTCATTTCTTGTCTCCAGCTATTTCATTCCACACTCACTTTAATTCCCTATTGTAACCCTTACAAACCTAGCAACTGGTCTACACTAATTATTTCCCTTACCTAATTAACCTAAGGCAGGGGTTACACATTCTCAGATCATCACCAAAATATAATGGGCTCCTCTCTAGCCCAAGAACCACCTGTGGTGAAAATTTCATCCAAATCCATCCAGTAGTTTTTGTGTAATCCTGCTGCACAAATACAAATAAAGCCCTTGGTGGAGGTATGCACTCTCAGATCATCAACAAAATCTAATCATCTGTTCCCCGTGCCATTACACACCTTTCCTGAAAATTTCGTCAAAATCTGTTGATAACTTTTTGAGTTATGTTGGTAACAGACAGACAGACAAACCCCAGTAAAAACATTACCTCCTTGGCGGAGGTAATAAACACAACTTGTTAGCAAAACCCAAATATATCACTGTGTGACCTTCAAATTGGAAAAGAGATGACTCATTTACAATGAATAAAGTTAAACTTGGATTTCCCCTTTAATCTGTAATCATTGTCAGCAACAACATAGGCTTTCCAGGACACTGAACAGTCAGCACATTAATGGGCCCAATTAACAACAGCAGCTGCACACACAAAAAAAATAGAAATAAAATAAAAGCCGGCATAACAGTTGGTCTTCTAATGATAGCGGTCTATTTTCTGACTCTGCTTGCTGATGCATGTCAGTCTCTAGAACTTCAATGTCTGAGGTGTTAGAGAACTCCTCTGGGTCTTCTTGTGCAACATCATTTTGGGGTAAATTTGGCACAATGTTGTGTCGTGGTACAGACTGGCTCAAATTATCTGCAAGATACTTAAGAGCTTGGGAGACATCATCTCACGATACAATAGATGAGTACTCCCTACTCGCATCCTCAGAATCCAACATCTCAACCTCCCCTTGGGGTTGCTGTGGACACCTTTCTATACTGCCCACAACTCTTTTATTAGATCGAGTCATTGGTTTTGGGGAACCCCGTTCCTCCTCTGAACTGATAGAAAACCTTACCAACTGTTCTATAGGTAAAAAGTGGTCCCGATGAAGGGACTTAACAACAACTCTCCCCTTTTCAGGCTTTACCCTGTATACTGGCAGGTAATGCAGTGTTTCTACCACCACATAAGAGCATGATGTTACGTATGGCTCTTGCGAGCCATAAATAAGAGCCAAGGGCTGACCGGTGAGTTTGCATTGTTTATTAACTATAAGGAAAAGGAACAAAGGAACAGAGCCTCGTGGGGCAAAAACACAAACGATCATACAAAGGTACACACTTACAAATGATGATGAATGATGAGAGGAGGGCTGGCGCCGGACGTAGGGGTTCCAGCCTTACCCACGCCGGAGAAGAGCGTGGATAATAGAGCGAAGTCACAGCACTGAATGATCAGGACTGCTCCCTTTTATAGTAGTTGACAGCGCCTCAGCTGATGAGAGGTAATTGGCCTCCAGCCGTCCCATAGAGCTTGACAGCTGGAGGCCCGCTGAGACGCTGTCAAAGTAAGAGCCAGGCTGAGGAGGAATATGGTCTGAGCGTGGCTGGCATCGGCGCCCAGACCATGTGACACATGTGACAGAACCGCCCCCCCCCCCCTCAAGGCCGGGCTCCGAATGGCTAGTTTTTTTTCTCCTCTCGGCGCCACACCAGTCGGCTGCCTTTTGCAACAGCGGCTCGATTCCGAGTTTTTTTTCCCTTCCTCTCTCTTTTGATCACTTTTTTTTTTCACCCCACTTATATCACGGACACACAGATCATCCCAAATGTCTCCTGAGCCGGTGGACGGAGCCACTGTTTATAGCAGGATACGATATAACAGGGAAGAGCTGCTAGCATTTAACCGCCACCCGGTCCCACTGGAAAAACTCGACATACCGAGAGAACTGAGGCGAAAACGCCGCGGCTGCCGGGCTGGAGTAAGGCGGAGGACAAAAAATATAAGGTACAGACCCTCCCTTCCATCTGTTGTCATGGGAAATGTACGGTCGATACTGGGAAAGTTAGATGAGCTAGCGGCTATCTCCCGTTATGATAGCACTTACCGGGAGTGCTCTCTCCTTTTGTTTACTGAGACGTGGCTAACTGAACTAGCAGCAGATGCTAACATTGAGCTGGAGGGTTTTCACACGATACGAGCTGACCGAACACCAGAGAGTGGCAAAACTAGGGGCGGTGGAGTGATCATGTATGTTAACAACAACTGGTGCAGACCGGGACATATCACTGTTAAACAACGACACTGCAGCAAAGACATTGAGTTGCTAGCTGTTAGCATGAGGCCTACATATCTCCCGAGAGAACACTCACACGTGATCTGCATTGTTGTTTATGCAAATCCGACGGCGAACGCTGGGACAGCGCGTGACGTCATCCATTCAGTAACCAGCAGGCTGCAGACAGAACACCCAGATGCTCTTCTCCTCATCTCAGGCGATTTCAACCACGTTTCACTGTCTCCCATTCTGCCCACTTTCACCCAGTATGTCACATGCCACACTAGAGACAATAAAACACTGGATTTGTTCTACGCAAACACTAAGGAGGCGTACACCTCATCACAACTCCCCCCACTTGGGAGATCGGATCACAACTTGGTTCATCTCCGACCGGTGTACAAACCCCTAGTGCACAGACAACCTCCGGCCATGCACACTGTGGAGTTATGGTCTGAGGAGACAATGGACACTCTAAAGGACTGTTTTGAAGCCACTGCCTGGAAGCAGCTCTGCGATCCACATGGTGAGGACATCGATGGCCTCATTCACACCTTCACGGGCTACCTCAGCTTCTGTGTGGACAAATCCGTTCCCACCAAGACCATACGGCGTCACTCAAACAACAAACCCTGGATCAACCCTGAGATAAAAACACTTCTGAGAGAGAAGAAGAGGATCTTCAGGTCGGGGAACAGGGAGATGCTGAAGTCCGTACAGAGGGAGCTGAGGAGAAAGATCAGAGAAGGCAAGGACAGCTTCAGGAAGAAGATGGAGGACAAGCTGCAACAGAGCGACATCAGCGGGGTCTGGAGAAACCTCAAAACCATCTCGGGGCTCCAGAATACCTCCCCCCAGGCCACGGGGGGCAGGGAGTGGGCGAACAACCTGAATCTGTTTTTCAATAGATTTGACCAACCGCCCTCCCCCCTGTCTGCACAACAACCACTGCTGCCTCTAAGAAATCAAGTCCTGCTACCCACTCCCCACTCCACCGACACCCCCCCCACTCCCAACACACAGCCCCCCATCCTGACCCTGACCAAGACCCAGGTGAGGACGGAGCTGAGGAAGATCAAGGCGAGGAAGGCGTCGGGACCGGACGGCATCAGCGCAAAGCTCCTCAAGTCCTGTGCAGACCAGCTGTGTGGGATTGTGACGTATATCTTCAACATGAGCCTGAAACTGGGGAGGGTACCACAGCTGTGGAAAACATCTTGTGTGGTACCTGTACCAAAAACTTCCCACCCCAAAGACCTGAACAGCTTCAGACCGGTGGCCTTGACGTCCCACTTGATGAAGACCCTGGAGAGACTGCTCCTTGCTCATCTCCGCCCCCTGGTGGAACCAGCGATGGATCCACTCCAGTTCGCCTACCAGCATGGCATTGGGGTGGAGGATGCGGTGATCTTCCTCCTTCACCGTACTCTGTCCCACCTGGAGAAGCCCGGGAATATGGTGAGGATCATGTTCTTTGACTTCTCCAGTGCTTTCAACACCATCCAACCGATGATCCTGAAGGACAAGCTGCTGCGCGCAGGGGTGGACCAGCACCTGTCATCATGGATCCTGGACTACCTCACGAACCGGCCTCAGTTTGTGAGAACCCGGGACTGTGTTTCCGACACGATCATCAGTAGCACGGGGGCCCCCCAGGGAACGGTGCTGGCTCCCTTCTTGTTCACTCTTTATACTGCGGACTTCTCACACAACACAACACATTGCCATCTACAGAAGTTCTCTGATGACTCTGCGATCGTTGGTCTCATCTCCAGCGGAGATGAAGCTGAGTACAGAGGGCTTATCCAGGACTTTGTGGACTGGTGCCATCGGAACTGCCTCCAGATCAACGCGAGGAAAACTAAGGAGCTGGTGGTGGACTGCCGCAGGCATGGGCAGCCCCTCACAGCACCAGTAAATATACAGGGAACAGACATCGAGATGGTGACATCCTACAAGTACCTGGGTATTCATCTGAACAATAAACTAGACTGGTCACACAATACTGACGCACTCTACAAGCAGGAACAGCGCAGGCTGTTCCTGCTGAGGAGACTCAGGTCTTTTGGTGTACAAGGGGCGCTGCTGAAGTCATTCTATGACACGGTGGTGGCATCAGCCATCACTTTTGGAGTGGTCTGCTGGGGCAGTGGCATTACTGCAGCCGATAGGAAGAGACTGAACAAACTGATTAAGAAAGCTAGCTCTGTCCTGGGGCAACGCCTTGATCCGATGGAGGAGATAGGAGAGAGAAGGACGGTGGCTAAACTGTCATCTCTGCTGGAGTCCGAGTTCCACCCTATGCAGGACATACTGGATGCACTGAGGAGCTCATTTAGCAGCAGACTACATCATCCCAGGTGCACAACCGAGAGGTTTCGTAGGTCCTTCCTACCAACGGCTGTCAGACTGTACAACCTAAGCAGGGCTGCTCGCAGAGATAGCAAAAAGACGTAACAAACTAATAGTTTTTTTTTTTTTTTTTTTTTTTTTTTTTGAATGCAAAAGATGCAATAGACTTACACAATGGTCCTCTCCGGCATACAACTAGGAACATACCGGTCGCTATGGAGGGTGAGAATATGTATGGGCACATAATCATACCATGTAGGATAACTAAATAGACGGTTATGCTGTTTCATCCCACCTAGCAACAATGCTCTGCACTGTGTGTGTTTATATATTTACATATTTATTCCATCTAGCTACAATGCTCTGCACTGGGTGTGTTTATATTTATATATCTATATATTTATTCCATCTAGCTACAATGCTCCGCACTGTGTTTTTATATATCTACATATTATTCCATCTAGCTACATTGCTCCGCACTGTGTGTGTTTATATACTTGCATATTTATTCCACCTTGCTGCAATGCTCCATACTGTGGGTGTTTATATATTTACATATTTATTCCATCTAGCTACAATGCTCTGCACTGTGTGTTCATATATTCATATATTTATTCCATCCAGCTACAATGCTCTGCACTGTGTGTCTGTGTGTGTGTGTGTGTATATATATATTTTATAGTAATATGTACATATGTATATTAGCTGCTCTTGCTTGCTTGTTTTTTCTTGCCTTCTGATTGTTGCTCTGAGTGTTGCTATCCCTGTGCTGTTGCAATCCTGGAATTTCCCCGTTGTGGGACTAATAAAGGCTTATCTTATCTTATCTTATCTTAACACCCAAGCCCCCCCCCCCCCCACACACACACACACCTAGGGTGGGCGGATGGGGCGTAGGCCAGGAGGGCGTGAATGGGAAAAGAAGAGAAAAAACCCAACGTTAGCAGGGAACAAATGAAGCAATTAGAGAGTATGAGGAAAAAAAAAAAAAAACACAATACTCCATAAAATGCTAATAATGTGCAGCCAGAGAGGAAAAAAAAAGACACCATTGGCAGGGGACAAATGAAGCAATTACAGAGTATGGGGGAAAAAAAAGCACAATACTCCATAAAATGCTATAACAAGTTGACAAGACCCAAAGAAAAACAACCCAGGAGACCTTAAAAAGAGAGCAGAGGCTCCAAAGGCGAAATCCACCAGATACAGAGCATCCCTCAAACAGGAGGGGGAGAAAAAAAAAGGCACGCTAACCGTGATACGACTATAAGAAATTACATAACTGCACCCTCACAAAATCACAAAGGACTAGGCACAGCAGAAATAATTCAGTTCGGGGGGTCTCCCCGCACCCAGCATCCAAACCGCCAACAGGGGTGACGGGAAATGTTCAAGCGGCCTACCCGAATCCCAGGCCAGGAAAAACAGTACCTCGGGCGGCCGGACCAGACTGCTGAACAGAGAGTTCAATGGGTCGGGTGGCCGAACCAAAGAGCCGAATGGGTACAGCAGTCCCTCTGGCGGCCGACCCGCATTGCTCAGCCACCAGGCCCGCAGGGGAGAGAGAGGCAACGGCTTCCCTGTGGAGAGGAATAGTGAGGGCGAGCCGGGCCGACAGTGAGCGGTCCATATGGGCCCTGGTGGAGAAAGCTTGGGAGAATAATGAGAGTGACGACGATGACGACGGTGAAGATGGGGATGAAGATGAAGGTGAAGATGCAGATGAGCCGGTCTAGTGTCCGATGGCAGGGGATCTGCAGCTCGCTCACCGAACCTGGATGCCACTGGTGCTGCACCCTCGTCGGACCCCGATTGGGTTGCGGCTGCTCCCGCGATGGACCCCGATTGGGTCTCGGTAGCTCCCGCGTTGGACCCCGATTGGGTCGGCGCCGCACCAGAACCGACCTCCAACCCCGAACCTGGAACCTCTGGCACAGCGGGCGAAAGCAGCTCCTCGCCGGCGACCCTGGGAGAAGGCTCAGGAGAGAGAGAAGAACCGGGATCAGGATCACCGGCAGCGCCAGAACCCGGCGAGATAAGCTCGGACGCAGAGGGCGGCTGCACTCGGCTCATCTCCCCAAGAGACAGGCTAAAATGCTCTAATATATGAAGGAGAAAGACAAAACAGAGCACTTGCCTGATCTCGGGTTCTGATGTCGTCCAGGACTGCGAAGATCCGGGTTCAGACGGCAGGAGGTCGTCCTCAGGCTCCCACTCAGCTGCGTCGGGCACCGCAGCTGGCATGATGGTGTGCGCAGCTTGAGAATCCTCCGGCACCGATGCCCACACCGATGGCCCACACGGCGTGGTGGCAGGAGAACCTCGACTCACTGGACCGGACCGCTCCTCCGTGGAGACCTGGGGACGCTTCCTCGTCGGCGCAGGTTCCATGCTGCAGTCCGCTGTCCTCCTCCGCCCACGGCGTGGCTGCGGAACCGGTACCAGGCTCTCCAGAACCGCAGGCCCCCTCCTCATCCAGCGACGTTGGTCTGGCGTCGAGGACCGCTCGGCGGAGGGAGACACAGAGGATGCGGGGTTAATAATTACAGCCACAGCAGGTGGTGGGAGCTCGGGGAGCTGTGAACCCCGAACTCCACCTCCAGGAGTCTGACAGAGCAAATCACAATAATGAGAGTATGAATGAACTTAGACTTGCCCGTCTCCTGGAGGCTGAGTGGTGCCCGCTGTGGCGGACGTTGCTCCTCCCTTTTCCCGCCGGACGGAGACAGAGGGCCCCCTGGGAGGACGACGGGGAGCCGCTTGAGATGGTTCCGGGACGGAACTCGCCGGGCCAGGACTCTGAGCACACACAGCGGCCGGGGAATGCGTCAAGGAGGAGGGGGCGACAGCCGAGACGAGCCGGGCACGGGACGCTGACGGAACAGCAGGAGAAGATGGCTCGGGAGATGAGGCTGTGGGGTTTCCCCTCTGACGAGGCACAGGAGTGACATCTGTGTGGGGAATTGAGCCTTTGCGGCGACCCGGAACTGGATCCGGACGGGATTCATGCTGAGGTTGACAGCCGGTGTGACGATGGTTTCTTGCAGGGGGCGAGGCAAAGGTGAGATCTGGAAATCGCTGTTCCTGTGCAGAGACAGAGGCGAGCAGGTCGGCAAACTCAGGGAGCTCACGCAACTCTGGATTCCTCTCCACCAGTCTAACTGCCGCCGTCACATGCTTAATGATGGCAGATGGATGAACCACGGAGCGAGCAGCAACCACTCGGTCTCGGATCTTGACAGCTGTCAGCTGCAGCTCCTCCGGGGGATTCCCGAATGACGTCAAGCCCGACGGGGAAAGACCTCTGGATGGTGCGAACTCCTGGGCCGGAACGGAGGCAGGAGCGGGATCCCGAAGTGAGGGGTGACGACTCCTCCTCTTCGGCTTCCTGCCGGGATTTCCCTCCAGCCCACGGAGTATCTCATGTTGTGAGGCGATGTTGTTTCTCCTCGTGCAGACCTCAGGGTGGTTGGTGTAGCAAGGAAGATTGTCCAGGAGAACCTCAGCGTAGTCTAGGTGCCGGCGTATGTCGTTGAGATTGTCGTAGAAGGTGACGGTGAGGAGCGTCCCATCGACATACTCCAGGGCGGTCGCTAGCTCATTACCCAGGCGCCGAACGTGGCTCCTGGGAGACGGCATGCTCCCAGAGTTGACACCCAGACAGGGAAGAACAAAGTCCAATAAAGCAAACTCACGGCAGCCGGCAACTCACTGGCTGTGACCTACTGTTACGTATGGCTCTTGCAAGCCATAAATAAGAGCCAAGGGCTGACCGGTGAGTTTGCATTGTTTATTAACGATAAGGAAAAGGAACAAAGGAACAGAGCCTTGTGGGGCAAAAACACAAACGATCATACAAAGGTACACACTTACAAATGATGATGAATGATGAGAGGAGGGCTGGCGCTGGACATAGGGGTTCCAGCCTTACCCACGCCAGAGAAGAGCGTGGATAATAGAGCGAGGTCTTTTATAGTAGTTGACAGCGCCTCAGCTGATGAGAGGTAATTGGCCTCCAGCCGTCCCATAGAGCTTGACAGCTGGAGGCCCGCTGAGACGCTGTCAAAGTAAGAGCCGGGCTGAGGAGGAATATGGTCTGAACGTGGATGGCATTGGCGCCCAGACCATGTGACACACGTGACACATGAGTTCCATTGGTCACTGAGCTTATGCTTCCCTTGCAACCCAGTAGCTCGAATGAGCACGCAGTCCCCTTTCTCTAGGACCTGATTTCTCACTCTGGCATCACAGTGTCTCTTGTTTCGGTTGTGTGTTTTGTCAGTGGCCTCCATAGCTAACTTATGATCCTTTCTCAAATCTCCCCTCAACCTGTCTACATATTGTAGATAGTTGTTATTGTCTTCCCCACTGGGAGTTTTTCCCAAATGGTCAATGGGGAGGCAAGCCTCCCGGCCAAACTCCAAAAAATAAGGAGAGTAGCCAGTTGCATCGTTGCATGTGCAGTTTGTGGTGATGGGATTTTATTGTGAAGTGTGGTGCGATGACACCGCTTTCCGGTTGCATCATCGCACCGCCATATAATAGGGAGTGTCCGCCATTAGGGGCTCTCTTGCCTAAACGACTCCACAGACAGTTGTGTACTATGGATTGCAACCAGTTCGTCATTAAAGCTCAATTCCAGTGCAACCTCCTCATCCGTCGTTTTTATGCCAGGTTTGTGGACATGACATTTGGTGACTGACGATTAACTCATGGAGGTGTGCGTAACACCACTGTGGCCTTTCCTCAAGCTCCCCGGGGACCCACCAGTTCCATGGCCACGCTGGGTGAAAACTTTCGAATCCTACATCACAGCGTTGGACCTGGGGAAGCTGGATCAGGTGAGGACACGAGTGCTACTTGTCCACAACCTAGGTATTGAAGGCCAGAGGATTCTCCAGACACTCGGCGAAATGGACTCATACAAGGAAGTTGTGGAGCTACTACCTAACCATTTCACCACACCGGATAGCATGATGGTATGACAGATTTGCTTTTGCCGAAGATGCCAAAGAGTCAGTGAGCCAATTTAGCAGTTTGTCACTGACCTGAGACAGCTAGCTAGTGTGTGCTGTTTTGTGCTGCTGGAAGATGAGATGGTGTGGGACCAATTGGCCGAAGACACGTGCAGTGCTGGGCTACGAGCTAGGTTGCGAACGATGCCTAATGACTTAACGCTAGCTAGAGCAGTTGAGCTAGCTCTTCAGTTGGAGACTGCAGATAAGCTAGCCTTGGAGCTAAATTGGTGGCAGTCACGGAAGACGCCGGAAAAGACGATGTCGGTGAATGCAGTGGACTCGGAGGATGAAGGGAGCATGGCAGAAGACTATGAGGCTAACACGGTGAGCCTTAGGTCTGCTCCAAAAGGCCCAGTCTGTGAGGGTTGTGGGTCCCCGACGCACCAATTCAATTCAACTTTATTTATATAGCACCATTTCACAACAACAGTCATCTCATAGCACTTTCAAATATAGGGAAAACCCCCACAAGTGCAGAAAGACCCCAGCAATCAGACGATGAAGTGAAGCCCAGTACAGAAGTGAAGCCCAGTACACTATTAGAGGTCCCCCAGCTGTCTAAATCCATTAGCAGCATAACTAATGGAGGGTTCAGAGACACATGATTCCTCCCTAATTGTAGGCTATATCGAAAAGAAGGTTTTAACCCTATTCTTAAAAACAGAGATCGAGTCTGACCCCCAAATCCAGATTGGTAACTAGTTCCACAGGAAAGGAGCTTGATAACTGAAGGCTCTACCTCCCATTGTACTTTTGGAGATTCTAGGTATTACAAGTAATCCAGCATTTTGGGAGTGTATTGCTCTGTTAGGATGATAGGGTAGTATCAGATCTTTTAAATAAAAAGGGGCCTGATTGTTAAGAGCTTTGTAAGTGAGAAGAAGGATTTTAAACTTAATTCTGAACTCGATGGGAAGCCAATGAAGGGAGGCCAGAACCGGAGAGAAATGATCTCTCTTTCTAGCACCTGTTAAAACTCTTGCAGCAGCATTTTGGATCAACTGAAGACTTTTTAAAGATGTGTTAGCACAACCTGATAATAAAGAGTTACAATAATCTAATCTAGAACTAACAAAAGCGTGGATCAGTTTCTCAGCATCACTCTGAGACAAGATGCTCCTAATCTTGGCAATATTACACAAATGATAGAAGGCAGTCTTAGAAACAAATTTAACCCCTTGACGCCTGTTGTCACGAATTTGCATCAAACTGCTTCAGCTCCAAATGCAACCAAAATACCGTCTGTATTCCTCCACTTCCGGTTGGAGCACTTCCAACACATACCTAGGAACCTTTTGCAAGCATTAGTTTCTCATAGGAACGGTCAGAGACGGAGCACCATCCATTTCCTGATTGCTAGGGTTCGGTTAGGGTTAGGGTTATAGTTTGGCAGTCATGAGAGTTGAAAATACTGAAAATAACTTTGTTGCATAAATAGAAGACTCTTCATACTTGAGATGGGAACAGGTGCTTTTTTACCTTTTTTTTTTTACCATAGATGCCTGTTGTTGCTAATTTGCATCATATCTAAAACTATATCTATTTTATGTGCTATAGTCAAATTAACTTTCTCAACTTAATTTAGCACCTACTTGAAAGCAAAAACACAAGTGATTTTTTTTTTCATAATTGGAAATAAATTCAGGCGTTAAGGGTATGGTATGACAATACCATGCCTAATTCAATACCATGCCCAATTTCAATATGTGAATTGAAAAGCAGATCTTGATCAAAAATAACTCCAAGGTTCCTCACAGAACTATTAAGAGAAAGAGTAACCACATCCAAACTAAAAGTTTGGTTTGGAAAGGTATTTCTAAGGTTTTTTTGGACCAACAAGAATGACTTCAGTCTTATCTGAATTTAATAGCTGGAAATTACAAGTCATCCAAGCTTTGATTTTCTTAAGACAGGCTTCTAACTTGGCTAATTAATGACTATCATCTGGCTTCATTGACATGTATAATTGTGTGTCATCTGAATAACAATGAAAATGTATACAGTGCTTTCAAATAATGTTACCTAACGGAAGCATATATAAACTAAAAAGAGTAGGGCCTAGCACAGATCCCTGTGGAACTCCATGACTGAGCTTTGAGTTGGAAGAAAACTCATTAATGACATGAACAAACTGGAGCCTATCAGACAAATAAGATCTAAACCACTGCAGCGAAGTCCCATTAAGTCCAACATAGTGTTCTAATCTATCAAGTAGAATATTATGGTGGATAGTATCAAAATCTGCACTAAGGTCTAAAAGGACAAGTACAGAAACAAGTCCATTATCAGATGCAATAAAGAGGTCATTAGTGACCATCACTAAGGCTGTTTCAGTACTATGATGGATTCTAAACCCAGACTCTTCAAATAAGCCATTTCCCTGAGAGTGGTCAAATAATTGTGTAGCAACAACTCTTTCTAAGATTTTTGAAATGAAAGGCAGATTAGAGATTGGTTGATAGTTGGCTAAAACTCCTGGATCCAACGTTGGCTTTTTGAGTAAGGGTTTAATTACAGCAGTTTTAAAAGCCTGCGGTACATGGTCTAATGTTAATGAAGAATTGATTATTTGAAGACTAGGGCTACCAATAAATGGGAAGACTTTTTTAAATAACCTGGTAGGAATAGGGTCTAAAAGACAAGTTGAAGGCTTGGATGAGGAAATTATCTTGTCTAACTCTAAAAGGTCAGTTGGAGTAATCTTATCCAAACAGATATCAATTGAAGGAGTTGTAGTAGTTACTGTATTTAAGTTTACGGTGGGAAGAATCTGACTGACTTTTCTCTAATAGATGAAATTTTATGATTAAAAAAGTTCATAAAGTCCTGACTAGTAATCTCTAAGGGAATGCAAGCATTGACAGAGTCCTGACGCATTGTCAGCCTGGCTACAGTACTGAAAAGAAACCTGGGATTATTCTTGTTCTCTTCTATTAATGCAGAGTAATAACTTGTTCTAGCTTTTCTAAGAGATTTTTTTTATAAATTAAAAGATGACTTCTCCAAGCTGAATAGATTTAATCTAAATTAGTGGAACACCATTTTCTTTCTAATTGACGAGTCTTCTGTTTTAAGCTACGAATTTCTGTGTTGAACCAAGGGCTTAGAAATCTCTGATTAGACTTTTTTTTTCTTTTTTAAAGGGGCCACCATGTCTAGAGTCTGATGCAGAGAAGCTGTAACACTATTTACCATGCTATCAATTACAGAAGGAGCAAGCTCTCCATAGCTTATTTCCGTTGTGTTGACACATGGCATAAAGGAGACAATCTGCATAAATTTGGTAACATCATCTGAAAGACATCTGCTGTAGTAATATTTTTCTTTAGGAATCAACTAGTCAGATATAGTAAAATCAAAGGTTAACAGACAGTAGTCTGACAGTACAGGGTTATGAGGAGATACTACCAGATTTTCTGTTTCTATGCCATATGTCAGAACAAGGTCCAATGTGTGGTTGAGATAATGAGTAGAATTTTGTACTTTCTGAGAAAACCCCATTGAGTCTAATATTGAATTAAATGCCATATTAAGACAGTCACTATCAACATCTATATGTATATTAAAATCCCCTACTATAATTATTCTATCTGATTTTAGCCCTAAATCAGCTAAGAATTTGGCAAATTCAGATAAAAACTCTTGAGTAGGCTGAGGGAGGACAATAAACTATGGCAAATAAAATTGGGTTTAACCTAAAATTGCTAACATGCCCAATACTGAGGAGCAGGCCCTCAAAGGAATTAAAACATGTTTTTTGCTTTACATTAACTAGTAATTTAGAATGGTAAATTGTCGCTACTCCTCCTCCACGACCAAAACATCTGGGATTTTGATAGTTTAAATAACCAGAGGGAGTTGATTCATTTAAACCAACATAATCCTCTAGCCCTAACCAAGTCTCTGTAAGGGATATTAAATCAATCTGATGATCAATTAACAGATCATGGACTAGCAGACACTTGGGAGATAGAGACCTAATATTTAACAAACCACATTTAATTTTAAAATTATGAGGAGGAAGGTATGCAAAATTATTAAATTTAGAGACTTGATGTTTAATTTGAGTTTTACCAACTTTTTGTTTAATCACTTTGGGATGCTTATACCTTATATTTTTATTAACTTTGAAGGGAGCAGACAATGATTCTCTGATGGGGAAGACAGGGGCTAAGTTGAGGGGTGGCGGATGAAGAAGAGCTGCAGAGAGGCATGTACTTATCAAGTTATATTGTATTTGTCTTGGGTTATAATGTTTTGGGTAATGGGAGACATACAAAATCTCTATGAGGTTATGAATTGAAGACTGATCTAAACAGTGAGAATTATTTGGATTAATAGGATTAATATGAGAAGTGGAAGCAAAAAAGTGCTGGTTGGCAGACCCAGGTACTTTGGGGTGGGTTAACATACCAGCTTTCAGTCACTGTACTAAAAAATGCTGAATGGAATAAAACAGATTGTCCCTTAGAACACGTGCACCCAATCTATTTGGATGGATGCCATCTGGCCTCATAAATGATGGGCAGTTCCAAAACAGGTTGAAATTGTCTATAAAAGCAATGTTAAAGGTAGGACATGTAGAACACAACCAGGTATTAAGGCTGAGAGTTCTGCTAAAATAATTGCAACCTCTTCTAAAAGGAGCAGGTGGCCCAGAAATAAACACACGTCTGCCACAGTTCATAAGAGTGGACAGAAGGCTCCTGAAGTCACTCTTTAAGATCTCCGATGTTTCATCTGGGATGTTGTTGCATCCAGCAAGCACAATAACAGTTTTAGGTTGAGGGTATTCATTTAATAGGTCAGGGGTAAGAGCCTCAATGTCTGACACTTTAGCCCCAGGAAAAAAATTTGTAACACAGTACCTCCTTCTGACGTTCCTCATTATTGAATCACCAATTACCAGCGTCGTCTGGGGGGGGCTTTGTCGGTGGCTTGTGAAATGGTGGATAATTTTGCCATTGTTGCTGCAGTGGCGGCGGGATGCCGATGCGGCGGTGATGCGGGGGGATGTGCTCTCTTCTTTTTGGAGCTGGTGTGTAGTTTGGCAAACCTAAGGTAGTTTTGATCTGGGGCTTGCGGGTTTGGGCCGCTGCTGAAGGAGTAGGGGCAGCCATGGGAGGAAGATCAATATCCAGGTGGGGGAAATTTTCCAGGGAAAGGATGCCGAATCTGTTTTCCAGCAAAAGGGGAAGGGGGGAGGCGTGGCCATGTCTGGTTAATCCCTGATGTTTGTTATTTGGCCCAACCATGGTCCAGGGCGCGCATTGAGGCTGTGACGAACCACCCGGGTCTTTGGATTTAGCTCCGAACTGAAGCCAGTGTTTGATGCTGGAGTCCTGGACAGCCAAGGTGACCGGAGCAGAGGTGGAAGTGGATGGCAATGTCTGTCCAAAAATAATAGTGTCCAGGTGGTTTTCAGCGTCCCGAATCTTATAAAGGTAGATTCTCAATTTCTGAAGGTTTCTGAGTCTCAATTCCAACTCAGAAACCTTCTTAAAGAGGGAAACACAGCTGACACAAGTTGGGGATGGAGCCATGGCTTTTCAGGCCAGAAGTGGCTAGCTAGCTAGCTAAAACAGGTTAGCCTAATCTGGTGAACAGCCCTGCCCGGGGTCTGATTCACCTGTGTGCCTGATCGGACTGTTGTATTTACTAAGCTAACACTAAGTAAAAAGTTAATATCAGTAAAAGAGATAAAAAAAATTTAAAACGGAGCTGTCTATATGACGTCATATAGACATCCTGTAGACATCATAGGCAGGCAATCCTATGGTCTTTCTGCCAGTCCTATTGTCTATATGATGGCATCGCGAGTCCTATGTTGCCTGAGATCATAGGGTCATCATAGGACATCATGCAGATATCATAGGAACATCATAGGCGGTCCTATGACCACACCAGATTCAAGTGCGAGTGTGCCCAGCAAGAGGGAAGCGGTGCAGCAAGTGTGGTTGCATCAACTACGTATTTTGCCAGGGTATGCCGGTCTTCAGCGCCGTGGAGCCCACCAAGTAAGCCAACCTCCCACCTACAACAACCATCCCCGTGGTGAGTCCCAACACCAATGGTTATTCCTATTGCATGGTGGAATTGAACGGTGTTGCTTTGCCACTACTACTCGATATGGTGGTGGTGCAGTCGATGCGGAACTGGGCCACGGTAAAAAAGTTTTTTCCACATCACAGAATCAGGAGTAATCCAGCGCCACTGTACGGATACGGTGGTAATAGACTGTGCAATGTCGGAACTATGGAGTTGACTGTTCGCTATAAGACTGAAGCTGTGCACGACTTCACATTCTAGGTGGCGGCGCATGGCGATGACATCATGGGGTACGACCTGTTCTACGGACTGTGTTTCACCATCAGAGACAGCACTGGGTTTGAATGGTCTGGGTGTGGATGTTGGAGCTCGCCGGACCTGGTGGACAACGTTGTGGTGTGGGACGAGGGACTTCCAGATGGTGCCGACACCAAAGCACCCACCTCATGCTTTCGGGAGAAGAGGCGTTCAGTGGAGGAACCGGACGACTTCAGTATCCGCGCTTGGCTGGCTGCAGTGGGAACAACTGAGCTAGCGGGTGGAGGGTCCATTCTGACAAGCGACACCAGGGAGGTACCGGAAACCTTCAATTCTCAAGTTGAATTTCGGCCGACGACGGGTGAGGGGTCCGCTTCGACAACGGTGACTGCTTTACCACCGCAGTGTTACAACGGTGCCAGACGGAAGGAGACCACGGAGCTGCCAAAAGTACAGCAGCACAGCAGGTTGAGCAAGGTACCGCTGCAAGTCATGGACTGGGCTCTGGTTCGTGCCGATGAAAGACCAGGGTGACAACCGTCCGGATCGCAGCCAGTGAAACATCAAGCGCCACTGAGGATTGTGGCGAAGTTGGGAGCGGCGTGTTTCCGGCTGATGGACGGCTCGGTTCAACACGCAATCCAGCTGTGGCGTGTCCAGGTGGGTGCTCTGGGTGACAAGGCTATGCAGGAGCCGGCAAAGGTGGTGTGGGATTCGGGCTCCTGCGTCATGGAGATCGGCTATTGTCCCTGGGGCCTGCCGCCTCCAGGGGTGCGTCTACCGTGGGGCTGCCACAGGGCCCCCTGGTTGACCCACCCTTGCCATGGGAGGCTGTTAAGAGGAAAAGAAAGACTATTTAATTAGGAGCATGGCCGGACCATTGTAAAGTGGCAGAATATTCCAATTGGCCATGCTGGGCTCTGTGGTAGTCCACCCACAGCCCCTAGTTTTAGTTTGTTGTTGTGTTCAAAGTTCTTTTATTTTAGTGTGTTTATTGGGGTTCCGATTTACCAAATTGGGAAGGGTTTTAATTGGATGTGTTTTGTGTTTTTATAAGGGGTGGGGTGTGGTGATGGGATTTTATTGTGAAGTGCAGTGTGATGCCACTGCCTTCCGGTTGCGTCATCAAACCGCGATATAATGTTTAAAGGAGCCATGCATGATCTGGATGAGTACATGGACACTGTGAACTCTTATATCCACTTTTGTGAGGAGAGCATTCTTCCATCGCGCACCAGGGTGAGGTACTCTAATGATAAGCCCTGGTTCACAGCTAAGCTCAGACAGATCAGGAAGGAGAAGGAAGCAGCGTTGAAAAGTGGAGACAGGGGCTGCTACAGGGAGGTTAAATATCGGTATAACAGAGAGCTGAGGAGAGCTAAATCTGTGTATTCTGAGAGACTCCAGCAGCAGTTCACTGCTAATGACTCGGCTTCTGTGTGGAGAGGACTGAGGCAAATCACCAATTATCGGCCTCAGGCTCCTAAAGGTCAGGATGACAAAGCCCTTTGTCAAAGACTGTCTGTGTCCAACTCCCCCCCTCCCTCCAGCTCCACGGCCTCCACGATCCCTACTTCATCAAAGGCGCCCCCCCCTCCTCTCCCCCTGCCCCTGTCATCAGTGAGCAGGACGTGCTCAAACAGTTCTCCAGACTGAACTCGCGCAAGGCCCCCGGTCCGGACGGCGTGTCTCCCTCCACCCTGAGACACTGTGCGAAAGAGCTGGCTCCTGTCTTCACAGACATTTTTAACACCTCCCTTAAGCTATGCCACGTGCCGACCTGCCTCAAATCCTCCACCATCATCCCTGTCCCCAAGAAGCCACGGATCACTGGACTTAACGACTACAGACCTGTAGCGCTCACCTCTGTAGTCATGAAGTCCTTTGAGCGCCTGGTCCTGCCCCACTTCAAGTCCATCACCACCCCCCTCCTGGACCCGCTGCAGTTTGCCTACCGAGCCAACAGGTCTGTAGACGACGCAGTCAACCTGGCCCTCCACTCCATCCTGCAGCACCTGGACTCCCCGGGAACCTACGCCAGGATCCTGTTTGTGGACTTCAGCTCCGCATTCAACACCATCCGCCCCGCTCTGCTCCGGGACAAGCTGTCCCTGCTCAACGTGCCTGACTCCCTCTGCAGGTGGATCACCGACTTCCTGACGGACCGGAGGCAGCATGTGCGGCTGGGAAAGACTGTCTCAGACTCTGCTAGCATCAGCACCGGATCACCCCAGGGCTGTGTACTTTCCCCCCTACTCTTCTCCCTTTATACCAACTCCTGCACCTCCAGCCACCAGTCTGTCAAGTTGATCAAGTTTGCAGATGACACCACCCTCATCGGGCTCATCTCCAACGGCGACAAGTCCGCCTACAGGAGAGAGGTGGCCCAGCTGGCGTCCTGGTGCAACAACAACAACCTGCAGTTGAACGCTCTGAAGACAGTGGAGATGATTGTGGACTTCAGGAAAGTCACAACCCCTCTGCCCCCCCTCACCCTCACAGGCTCTCCCATCACCACTGCTGATTCCTTCCACTTCCTAGGCACCACCATCACCAGGGACCTCAAGTGGGAGCCGACCATCAGCTCCCTCATCAAAAAGGCCCAGCAGAGGATGTTCTTCCTGCGGCAGCTGAGGAAGCTCAAGCTACCCACCAAGATGTTAGTGCAGTTCTACACAGCCATCATCGAGTCCATCCTCACCACCTCCATAACTGTGTGGTACGCAGGAGCCAGGGACAGGCTAAGGCTGCAGCGCGTCGTGCGCACTGCTGAGAAGGTGATCGGCTGCAAGCTCCCATCTCTCCAGGATCTGTACATCTCCAGGACCCGGAGGCGTGCTGGCCGGATCATAGCCGATCCCTCACACCCTGGTCACGTACTGTTTGCCCCCCTCCCCTCAGGTAGAAGACTTCGGTCCATCCAGACTAAAACCTCCCGTCACATGAACAGCTTCTTCCCCTCTGCCATCAGACTGCTGAACACTAAGTGACTTATTGACTCTCGTGCACTATGTACAGCAGCTCAACCAGACTCATATCAATCATCACTGTTTTCTTCCTGCATTACCGACTGCACTATATGGTTCTCCACATTATCTGCTGCTCGCTAATATATTTTAACTGCTGACCAGTATTACTCTCTTATTCTACACTTTATTGCATGTATAGTTTATTTCTTTTATTTTATCATGTTTAATGTTGCAGCATTGCACCGAGACAAATTCCTAGTTTGTGTACTACATGAACAATGGCAATAAATCTGATTCTGATTCTGATTCTGATTCTGATTCTAATAGGGAGCGTCCTCCATTAGGGGCTCTCTTGCCCGGACGATTTCTACAGACAGTTGTGTACTGTGTAGCCACCCCTGCTCGTTGCGAGAGGCAATGAGCAGGGGTGGGTATTCTTGTATCTGGCCCACCTTGCTGCCTCTATATTGGAGTTTTCCCCAGTGGATGAAAGGGTTATTTCCCTGCGTCTTCGGGTTGGGAAGCGGGTCCTTATCATCATTTGTGCCTATGCACCAAATGATGGTTCAGAGTACCCACCCTTTTTGGAGTCTGTGACTGGGGTGCTGGAGGGTGCTCCTCTTGGAGACTCCATTGTCCTACTGGGGGACTTCAATGCACATGTGGGCAACGACAGTGAATCCTGGAGGTGGGTGATTGGGAGGAATGGCCTGCCCGATCTGAACCCGAGTGGTGCTCAGTTATTGGACTTCTGTGCTAACCACTGTTTGTCCATAACGGACACCATGTTCCAGCATAAGTGTGTCCATATGTGCACCTGGCACCAGGACACGCTAGGTCACAGGTCGATAATCAATTTTGTTATCATATCATCCGACCTGCGACCATATGTCTTGGGCACTGGGGTAAAGGGAGGTGCAGAGCTGTCAACTGACTACCACCTGGTGGTGAGTTGGATCCGATGGCAGGGCAGGATGCCATTCAGACCTGGTAGCCTCAAACGTATAGTGAGGGTGTGCTGGGAACGTCTGGCTGAGGCCTCTGTACGGGAGGTCTTAAATTCGCACCTCCGCAAGAACTTCGACCACATTCCGAGGGAGTCTGGAGACATGGAGTCTGAATGGGCCATGTTCTCCACCTCCATTGTTGAAGCGGCTGCCCAGAGTTGCAGCTGCAAGGTCCTCGGTGCATCTCGTGGTGGCAACCCCCGAACCAAGTGATGGACACCAGTGGTGAGGGGGGCCATTAAGCTGAAGAAGGAGTCCTATCGAGCTTGGTTGGCTTGTGGGACTCCCGAAGCAGTTGAGGTGTACTGGTAGGCCAAGCGGAGTGGAGCTCAGGTGGTTGCTGAAGCAAAAACTCGGGTGTGGGAGGAGTTCAGTGAGGCCATGGAACAAGACTTCCAGTCGGCATCAAAGAAATTCTGGCAAACTGTCCGGCGGCTCAGGAGGGGGAAGCAACTCCCTGTCCACACTGTGTATGGTGCGGATGGGGCGCTGCTGACTTCGATTGGGGATATTGTCAGGCGGTGGAAGGAATACTTCGACGATCTCCTCAATCCCACTGACACGCCTTCCACAGAGGAAGCAGGGCTTGAGGACGAGGGGGACGACTCGTCCATCACAGCAGCTGAGAACTAAAATATTAATCAAATAAAACAAAAATATTAAACAAATAAAACAAGAAGAGTTTTAAGGCAGATAAACAAAAATAACCCAGAGGTTACACACATGACTTTTTTCCTCATAAATTTATACCTTTTCTCATGAATTTGTGACTTTTGTCTTATCATAAATTCATGTTTTGTTTTGTTTTTCCCATGTAATTTTGCCATTTTTTTCTGGTTAAAGCAACCGCCCTGTCATAATCTGGGCTTGATCATAGGATCAAGCTGATATTTTATGTTCATGTGTTGTTTTTTCTGTGATTATGTATGATTATGATTATGCATTTATTGTCCTCTGTGTTCTCTTGAGTCCTCTGTCAGTGTCTTCTGTGTCATCCCGTCTGGTCCTGAGGCGTTGTGTGTACCTGTTCACCTATTGTTCCAGCGCCTTATGTTTTCCATACCCATAGCCACTGCCCTTTCTGTATTACTCCTGTATTGTTCTCCTGTTTCATGTGCATCCCCTGTCTGTCTGCACAGCCCTGCCCATCCTGTGCTCCTCACCTGCAGCCACTTTTCTGCTTTCTCTGATTGTTTCCCCAGCTGTTTCTCGTTGGTGTTTATCTGTCTCCATATATATGCTGGAGGTTTCTTCCTGTTAAAAGGGAGTTTTTCCTCTCCAAGCCCTTGCTCACAGGGGATCGCCTGATTGTTGGGGTCTTTCTGCAACTGTGGGGGTTTCCCCTACTGCTGAAAGTGCTATGAGTTGACTGTTGTGAAATGGTGCTATATAAATAAAGTTGAATTGAATTGAATTGAATTGAATGTGAGTGTTCCATGTCTGTCTGGTGTGGCGTCATCGTCTAAGATAAGATAAGATAAGATAAGATAAGATAAGATAAGCCTTTATTAGTCCCACAATGGGGAAATTCCAGGATTGCAACAGCACAGGGACAGCAACACTCAGAGCAACAATCAGAAGACAAGAAAAAAACAAGAGCAGCGAGTATACATATGTACATATAAATATATAAATATATAAACACATAGAGCGGAGCATTGTAGCTAGATGGAATAAATATGTAAATATATAAACACACACAGTGCGGAGCATTGTAGCTAGATGGAATAAATATATAAACACACACAGTGCAGATCATTGTAGCTAGATGGAATGAACAGCATAACCGTCTACCTAGTTATCCTACATGGTATGATTATGTACCCATACATATTGTCACCCTCCATAGCGACCGGTATTTTCCTAGTTGTATACCGGAGGGGACGATTGTGCAAGTCTATTGCATCTTTTGCATTCACTACTATTAGGTTGTCAAGTTTGTTTTTTTTTTGCTATCTCTGCGAGCAGCCCTGCTTATACAGGTTATACAGTCTGACAGCCGTTGGTAGGAAGGACCTGCGAAACCTCTCGGTTGTGCACCTAGGATGATGTAGTCTGCTGCTAAATGAACTCCTCAGTGCGTTCAGTATGTCCTGCATAGGGTGGGACTCGGACTCCAGCAGAGATGACAGTTTAGCCACCATCCTTCTCTCTCCTATCTCCTCCATTGGGTCAAGGCGCTGCCCCAGGACACAGCTAGCTTTCTTGATCAGTTTGTTCAGTCTCTTCCTATCGGCTGCTGTAACACCACTGCCCCAGCAGACCACTCCAAAAGTGATGGCTGATGCCACCGCCGTGTCGTAGAATGTCTTCAGCAGCGCCCCTTGTACACCAAAAGACCTAAGTCTCCTCAGTAGGAACAGCCTGCGCTGTCCCTTCTTGTAGAGTGCGTCAGTATTGTGTGACCAGTCTAGTTTATTGTTCAGATGAACACCCAGGTACTTGTAGGATGTCACCATCTCGATGTCTGTTCCCTGTATATTTACTCGTGCTGTGAGGCATTGTCCTTGCCTGCGGCAGTCCACCACCAGCTCCTTAGTTTTCCTCGCGTTGATCTGGAGGCAGTTCTGATGGCACCAGTCCATGAAGTCCTGGATAAGTCCTTTGTACTCAGCTTCATCTCCGTTGGAGATGAGGCCGACGATCGCAGAGTCATCAGAGAACTTCTGTAGATGGCAGTGTGTTGTGTTGTGTGAGAAGTCCGCAGTATAAAGGGTGAACAGGAAGGGAGCCAAAACCGTTCCCTGGGGGGCCCCCGTGCTACCGATTATCATGTCGGACACACAGTCCCGGGTTCTCACAAACCGTGGCCGGTTAGTGAGGTAGTCCAGGATCCATGATGACAGGTGCTGGTCCACCCCTGCACGCAGCAGCTTGTCCTTCAGGATCATAGGTTGGATGGTGTTGAAAGCACTGGAGGAGTCAAAGAACATGATCCTCACCGCATTCCCGGGCTTCTCCAGGTGGGACAGAGAATGGTGAAGGACGAAGATCACCGCATCCTCCACCCCAATGCCATGCTGGTAGGCGAACTGGAGTGGATCCATCACTAGTCCCACCAGGGGGCGGAGGTGAGCAAGGAGCAGTCTCTCCAGGGTCTTCATCATGTGGGACATCAGGGCCACTGGTTTGTAGCTGTTCAGATCTTTGGGGTGGGAAGTCTTTGGTACAGGTACCACACAAGATGTTTTCCACAACTGTGGTACCCTCCCCAGCTACAGGCTCAGGTTGAAGATGTTCTCCACAATCCCACACAGCTGGTCTGCGCAGGACTTGAGGAGCTTTGCGCTGATGCAGTCCGGTCCCGACGCCTTCCTCGCCTTGATCTTCTTCAGCTCCGTCCTCACCTGGGTCTTAGTGAGGGTCATGTTGGGGGGCTGTGTGTTGGAAGTGGGGGGGGTGATGGTGGAGTGGGGTGTGGGCAGCAGGACTCGATGTCTTCAGAGGCAGCAGTGGTTGTTGTGCAGTCGGGGGGGGGGGGGGGGGCGGGGGGTCAAACCTATTAAAAGACAGGTTCAGATTGTTGGTTTCAGGTTTCTTCCTGCTAAAAGGGAGTTTTTCCTCTCCACCGTCGCCAAGCCCTTGCTCACAGGGGATCACATGATTGCTGGGGTCTTTCTGCAACTGTGGGGGTTTCCCCTACAGTTGAAAGTGCTATGAGTTGACTGTTGTGAAATGGCGCTATATATATAAAGTTGAATTGAATTGAATTGAATTGAATGTGAGTGTTCCGTGTCTGTCTGGTGTGGCGTCATCGTCTAATATTCTCTGCCGGTTATCCTAGTGTCTTGAATCCCTGTAAGTTCAGTTATTCATTGTGTCCTCAGTTGTTTTACAGCCCACATGCTGTTTTTTGTTTGTTCATTTATGTTCATTAATAAACCATCATGTTACACTGGAACACTGCCTGCCTAAAGAGTCCTCCTTACCTGTGCACTGGAGGGTTACATGACATGCACCTCAAAGTGTCTTCACAGGATGTTCACTCTACTGATGTGTTTGGCAAGTACTGGGTTTGTTTTAAAACTAGGTGAGATTCAGAGAATTGTACATGTACTGTATCTGTTGACTTATTTTTTTCAGCACCTGAGACTTCTGCTCAGTGAATTTTTCATGGCTGGATTTGCTATTGCTCTTTATATATAAAAAAAAACATGATTAATACTCATACCTAAAAAATTAATCTGTAAAAAGATCAGTCAGTCAGAGCAGTATGTTTGAAGAATGAAATCGGTCAAAGATCACTTGCAATCTTGAGGTGACGTGTACTGTATATTTTACTGGACTGACACTATCTAAACATACAGTAAGTTATTTAACTACTGTAGATATTGAAAGGACTTATTATGAGATGCAAATGAAGAAAACCTCAGTATAAAGGTTGTAAGTTTACTTCAATGGACAGCCTATTATGTGAAGTGTAGGATCTGCATTAACTGAGCCATACCTTTGTCTCTGTGCATGTCTCAAATCCTTAAGGCCCATCACTCCTTCCTGTCGCAGCCTGATAAATCAGAGCACCTAATCAGTGTATAAATATTCATGAGTCCAGCGCCGAGTGCCTTTGAAGGTGTAACTCTTCACAATATCTTGGCACACAGCCCTTCAGTGTGCCACAAATCCTGCAGTCACATAGCAAAGGTAAAGACTGTGAGTGGAGTGGAGTTTGTGGCTGAATTCACCCTTTTAGCATTGAAAGTAAGTTTTTTTTTTTTGTTTTTTTTCGCAATAGAGCACCCTAAGCTCTAAAAAAAAAACAAAAAAAAACCCTCAGCTGCCTTTTCCTCATTCATTTTCAAGATTGAAATATGAGGTGTCAGAACACTAACAATTATGGAAAATCATAAATTTGTGACCAATTTAGGGAGGGGAATGAGGTTGTCATCTATCTGAGATGTATGCATTTTCAATTTGCCATTTCTTAATGCCTGCCAGCTCCTCTCACCGTACCGTTAAACTGCCATTTCTCCTTGTACTAATTGAACGCTCCCCCCGCTTTCTGCCCACACCATCATGTATTGCTCATCTATCATTGTTTGTTGGAAGGCAGCATGGTTGTCCTTTCCACTGACTTTGAGAGAGCACTTCATCTTATTTGTTTGTTCCCTGACACGGGCATGATGCACTCGACCAGGCTGGCCATTTAGAAGCTGGGTACCATTCAAGAACAGCCTTTTTTACCATCTTGTGCTACCCAGTGCATTGGCTCTGTAAAGCACCCCAAGACTGAGATCATTTGTCATTTGTAAAACCATTTACCACTGACAACTAATTTACTTAAGAGATAAGCTACACGGACAGCACAGACATTGGCACAAACTTGCATCACTCTGTACTAGAAATGGTTGCCTTTTCAAAGCATTTCAGTTTTGGGGAGACAAAGACACATACAAGGTTTATACACGGGGAACAACACACTGAGAACTCGCAGCACAAGTCAGGACTTAAAAAACAAAACAAATGCTGGTATGAATTAATTATTTTTCCATAAACATTGTAAGACATAGTCACAAAGCATATACCAAAGGCTTATGGGAATTAAGAATCAGATTAAGTGTTACATCATTTGCGTGTCCTCTTCATGGACTATCACCTTATCGTGATGATGTGTTGCAAGGGTTTGTGTGCTGTAATGATCCCAGGAGCTACCGGGGGCAACTTGCCCCAGGTAGGGTTTCCCAAGGTAAAGCAGTCCTAGGTGAAGGGCCAGACTGAGAGCAGTCCAGCAGATCCCTACGAAAAAAATTACATCAAGGACCCAGTGTACCCAAAGGAGCCACATGGGTCTGTCCTACAGTGGGCTCACCACCTGCAGGAGGGAACATGGGGATCATGGTGTTATATGAACTGAGCAGCAGTCTGGGCTGATCTGCTTGAACTGCTGCCCCAGACCCAGATCCCTGGATAAGCGGTAGAAGATGGGTGAATGGATGGATCATTATTTGTATGTTACACTAATGTATACAAATACAGTATCAAGACTGTTTGGATGTGTACAGAGTACACTTAATATACAGTATGTGGGTTGAAGCACAACCATAACAAAAATATCGTTATTCAAAAATTTTGAAAATTTTCAGGACTAGTGCATACCCGTGCATACCCATAGAGACCAAGTATAAGCGAGTATTTCTGCATACACATAGACAGCAGGTGTAAGCAAGATTTCTGCATGCCTGCCTTTGATCTTTGACATGGTACCCATGGCAACAGCAACCATGGTGAAACCTGCCTTTGATCTTTGACGTTACCACTCGTTCAGTGATGCCTTCCTTTGATCTTTGATGATGTCATAGCAAGTCCTATGATTTTTGATGATGTTATAGCGAGTCCTATTATTGTGACAGACACACACACACACACAAACAGACAGAGGTTTCTTTAATTATAGCGAGTCCTATGATCTTTGATGATGCCATGCATGCCCGTGCATGCCCAATATTTCTGCATGCCCATAGAAAGCAGGTGTAAGCAAGCATGTCACCACTCATTCAGTGATGCCTGCCTTTGATCTTTGATGATGTCATAGCGAGTCCTATGATCTTTTAGTGAGTGCTATGAGCAACACACACACACACACACACACACACAGACAGACAGAGATTTCTTGAATTATATATAGAGTGATATTTGCTGTACTTTGCCACAGATGGAATGTGGCGTCGCTGAGGACACAGTCCAAGGACAGATATTTTTTTTCCACAGATGAGTTGTTCAGAACTCCTTATAAGAACTCCTTATACAAAGATATACAGTAGAGTGATGATAATCAAGTCAGTGGCGGTAATGCACCTGTAAGCTGGTTGCCAGCTTACAGGTGCATTACCCCCACGTACTTCACTCTAAATCATCACTCTATATCTCTCCATCTGAATGTTCTGGAATCCCACAGAATTTGAATTTGTCTTCTTCTTCTTCTTCTGGCTGCTCTTTAGGGGTTGCCACAGTGGATCATCTGGTCTTCCTCTTTTCCTCCTCCCTAGCAGCTCCAACTTCAACATCCTTTGTCCAATATACTATCCCTTCTCTGCACATGTCAAACCATCTCAGCCTTGTCTCTCTCCAAACCACTCAACCTGACCTGTCCCTCTGATAAACTCATTTCTACCGCATTTTCTGGACTATAAGGTACACTTAAAATCCTTTAATTTTCTCAAAAAATCGACAGTGCGCTTTATAATCCGGTGCGCCTTATGTATTAATTCTGGTTGTGCTTACTGACCTTGAATCGATTTTATGTGGTACACGGCGCTCAAAAATCTGTCAAAAATGTTTTAGTACAACTTTGGTAAGCTACGAAGCCGAACCGCTTGATGGATTGTCGGAGCATTACGGTAGTCAGGAGCCTCACGAAGTAATATGTGCTTCAACATAATGGCCGGATGGCTTTTTCCACAAATCTCCATCCCTATTGATCTGCCACTCCATGCGCCCATCTCACTGATACTGTCAAAACCCAAGTGAAGCAAATTAATTCGGAGCTTGCCATCATTCCGGGTGGATTAACCAAAGAACTCCAACCGCTATATTGGTGTCAACAGGTCATTCAAAGTTAAATTGCTAGCGAGTTACGCCACTATCTGCCAATGGATCGTGGATCGAAACTGCTCCTGTTTAGTTGTAATTAATATTCAAAAATTATATTTTCCGGACGAAAGAATTCAAGCGTCCCGGCATTTGTTTGCATTGTTTACTTCTCAGGGCTGCCGCCAGAGAGCGAGCCGTATCGAGTACCAAGCGAGTACCGAGTGAGTATTCTGGCCAATATGTTGATGTAAACAGCCACGGACCAGAAACTGTACATTTGCTCGTGGAACAGGTCATTCATACTCGCAGACAATCGCGCTATATGTGTCTATAATGACTATAGATAGGATTTTCTTTCCATGCACGCAAAAAAAAAAAATTCCCGGCTCCGACTACCTCGCTTTAATGCGCCTTATAATCCGGTGCGCCTTATGTATGAAATTAGACCATCAACGTTCATTGATAGTGCGCCTTATAATCCGGTGTGCCTTATAGTCCCAAAAATACAGTAATCTTGTCCAAATTTGATTTTGAACATTTGAACAGAACTTGAATTTGTAAGTGACTTTAAAAATCTAATTATGTCTCCCTCTAGGTGCATGACATGTTGGTGTTCAGTTCGGGCCCTTGGCTTCATTATACAGTTATATGAAGCAAAAGGTGCCCTTTGTCTTCATAAAGAGACACAGTGGATTGTGCCATTAATGATATAGTCCAAAGGCATCACATAACAATGAGCAAGTTTACTGCAGTAAAAGCACCAATGCTCCCTTAACCATAACCAAATAGTTTGTTTCAAGTCTAATAAAGGGTGGTTAAGGATGACCATTTCCTGCATGACAGACCATTGCAATAATGACATTTTCCCCAGATTGCACAGGCATTACTAACAAAATACTGCCATTCTTCTTCTTCTTTTAGATTTGATTGGCGGCTGGCAACCAGCTTACAGGTGCACCACCGCCACGTACTTCACTCTATGTCATCACTCTATCTGGTCAGGAGCTCGTATAAGGAGTTCTTATAAGGAGCTCTGAACAACTCCTTATGTGTGAAAAAAATTAACACGTCACCACTTACCCAGCAATGCCCGCCCCTGATCACACTGACTCCACACAGATGCATTTTATATCTCAGAACTGACTGGTAGGTTTCAATTTTGTGATATATCAACCAAATGCAGTTTGGCCTCACAGTTTTACTGTTTTGACCAAAACCTTCCCAACACCAGCCAAGTTTTGTTCATAATGGAAACAAAACAGCAACCAAAAAAGATGATCATAATTCATCACCTGAGCTACTGACAGTTATACTGTATGTGTCAATTTGGAGTTTGTCTATTTGAAAGGGATTGAGCATGTTGAATCAGATACATTTAAATGGACATAATTTTGATGACTGACGTGCTGGAACATCTTGTGTGGGCAGTTTGTAAGTGCTTTCAATCTAAAAATATCTATAGTGTTAAAAAGAAAATATATCACAATCAAAGCTACAGTATATGCTTAAACAAGGAGGAAAAAACAGCAAAAGCTGTTTTTATAGCAGGAGCATTTTTAATTCTGGACTTTAAAAGATGTGAATTCCAAGAATGTTACATTCATGCTACCCACATCTTTTCAACAGTAGAGTGATTGTTATGATCGGGTGAGCACACTCCCCCCTTCCCGTCCTGTGGGAGGGTCCCTGGCTGTGCAGGTAATCAAGACACCTGCATGAGTGGACGCACCTGCTGTCTCCTCGCTGCCAGCCCTTAAAAGGATCAATCTGTGAACGCTCCAGCGCTGGCTCATTGGGTATACTGCCAATCAAATATTTAAGTAAAGTTTTCAGTGTTTTTTTGGAACCCAGAGAATTTACCGTCTTTTCCTTTCTCATTCTCAGGTTGCTGCCATCTCTGCGGTGTGTCCCCGGGGGTTTTGTTGTGCGCTCACCTGCTCTGTCATCTTCATCGGCTTCATCCCTGTTCGCTTACTCCACCCGGTCAGACTTCCACCTGCCTGTCTCTTCTGCAGCACCTGTTTCTATTCATCCTAGCCATCCTGGTTCCTTGTCGGGCTCTCTGCTTCCACTCGTAAGCATTCCCAAAAATCATTATTCTCTGTCTCCCTCCTCGCTCTAATCCGCTCTCATTTCTCCCATTACAGGCTGGGCGCTCTTCTGGCGAGTGAGGTTTTTTCCACTATGTTTGCTGCATTCATTTTCAATAAAATTGTGTTTAAACTTTGCTTCTCAGCGTTGTGTGTGTTCTCTGGTGTAACACTTTGCACGTGGGCTGATTGTGTTAGTAAATCATGACAGTGATGGGTTTAAAATTTAAACCATACCTTTAGCAGCTAAATTGAACTCAGTTTCTGGTTTACAAAAAAGAGGCTCCAAACCTTTCCAACTACTCAATTTGATTTAATGGAGTAAAAATCAGAACATTTTGTGAAATTAAAGTTCATTTTTCAACTTTTAAAGCTGCAAGTATGGCCACCATCTGAGCTTGGATTGAGAGAGAGTTAAAAATCCACCCACTACATTTCTCAGCGTTGTGATGTGTCCGTGTATTAAGGCTACTATTTCAGAGGTGGAGCCTCAGGGTCACAGAGGAGAGAAAGTTCAGTTCCCACTCCCCCCTGTATTCATCGTTGCCAGTGTAGGACAACGGTGATTTTACTCTGACCAATGTGTCCTCTCCCTTCCAGGAGCTGTAGAAGAGACGTAGCCAGGACTAATCAAAACAGCAGGGCAGCTCTTTGCAGGATCCATGGTTTCTCTAAGGAGCAGAAACTGTGGATAGAGGCGAGGCGACCCCAAGTAAAACGGGCTCAACCTCCAGCCACTTGGAATCGCTCAGGGGAATAAGTTGGAGCTTTATGGAGATGGAGGAAAAAAGGAATGAAACTCAAGGACAACACAGATGAAGGAAAGGGAGGGAAGTGGTGAAGTGAGTTTTTTTCTGATGCATGACTGGATCAGGGCAGGTATAAAAGCCCTCTGTACGGAAGCCCAGAGAGGCAAAAAAAAAAAAAAAAATCAAAGCCCCTAAAATGCTTTTTTTTCTGTCTCTCTGAGACTAGCACATTTTTTAAGGATGTCGGAGAAAAATTCTCTTTTGAAACTGACGAGAAAAAAAAATGGAAGGTGAATTTATTGTGAGTCCCTTAAACATCTGCATCACTACATTCATCCAGCTATCCAACTATAAATCAAAGTTGAATTGAATACTTAAAGTGTTTCTTCTAAGAATATGCTAATAATATCTCAATCAATCAATCAATCAATCAATCAATCAACCTTTATTGTCATGATGCTATGCATACAACTGTAGTGCAAGCAAGATAAAATTGTGTTTCTCTAGGCATCCGTATTGTAAAAAGAACATAATTTAAAAACACACTCACACGCCCCACCCCGACAACCATTCACACATCCCTGATCTATATGCTAATTTAGTTGTTCTGTCTAAAATATGTTACATATTAAGCAAAATAACTCGATGGTTTGATGTGCTGTGGGTTTAGTTTAGGCTCAGTCAACAACAGCTCTGTTTCAGTGGTGGCAAAGAGTCACTCAGAGTCCCACTTGAAAGTATTTCAGATTGCAGTAATTCATGGTACTGTATCTGAAAGGTCCCACTGACTAAAACATGGTGTGTTTGTGGGTTTTAACCTTCTAACTTGCTGACTTGAGTCATATGACTACAGTAGAAATATTAAAATCTTTCTTAGAAATAATTATATTTTAACATTTCAGCAGGATTGTCGGCTGAGTTTGCTCTTCTGGGTTGTTTTTCTCTACGTTACTAACAAATGAACTGGTGTTCAGTTACAAATCACCATGCCATTGGCTGTTATGATTCAGTCTGCACCCTGACTGTGAGACTCAGGCGTTATCTTCAGAGCTAACAGTGCTACTATGAAGCGGGCAGGTGCCAGGTCCTGCTGGGAAATGAAATCAGCATCTCCATAAAGCTTGTCAGCAGAGCGAAGCATGAAGTGCTCTAAAATTCCTTGGTAGATGACTGCACTGACTTTGGACTTGATAAAACAGAGTGGGGCAAATACCAGCAGATGACATGGCTCCCCAAATCATCACTGACTGTGGAAACTTCACACCGGACCTCAAGCAACTTGGACTCTCAGCCTCTCCACTCTTCCTCCTGACTCTGGGACCTTGATTTCCAAATGACAGGACTTGGCATCTCCCACAGTGTCAAAAGTACTAGTACCTGGTTTAATGACCATGGTATCACTGTGCTTGATTGGCCAGCAAACTCTCCTGACCTAAACCCCATAGAAAACCAATGGATTATTGTCAAGAGGAAGATGAGACACACCAGACCCAACAATGCAGATGAGCTGAAAGCCGCTATCAAAGCAACCTGGGCCTCCATAATACCTCAGCAGTACCACAGGCTGATCGCTTTCATGCCACACCTCAGTGATGCAGTAATTCATGCAAAAGGGCTGCACGGTGGCGCAGTGGTTTAGCACTGTGGCAGCACAGTTTTACCCTCGGCCGGGGGATCGCGGGGATCATGAGATCATGGGTTCGATCCCAGCCCCCGACCAACAGTGAGCTGTGTGGAGTTTGCATGTTCTCCCCGTGTTTTGCCGGGTTTACTCCGGGATTTCTCCGGTTTCCTCCCGCATACCAAAAACATGTAGGTTTAGGGCGCTCGCGCACGCAGCGACCAGCAGCCGGTGGCTTGTCACCAGACTGCAAACCAAGTCTACCTACGGGTACAAATAAGTAACAAAAAAAAAAAAGGAGCCCCAACCAAGTATTGAGTGTGTACATGGACATACTTTTCAGTCGGCCAACATTTCTGTTCATTTCTTGAAAATTTGATCTTTTTAAAAAAAAAAAAAAAAAAAAAGATCTTATGTAGTACAGTATTCTAATTTTATGACAAACCAAATATTGGGTTTTCATTAGCTGTAAGCCATAATCATCAACATTAAAAGAAATAAACACTTGAAATATATCACTCTGTGTGTAATGAATCTAGATAATATAAGTTTCCCTTTTTGAATTGAATTACTGAAATAAATTAACTTTTCACTGATGTTCTAATTTATTGAGATTCACCTATAGTATATCTTGCATCATTCTGGCTTATTTTGTTAGATTTTCGCCATGATGGTGCATGAACTATTGGCATTAGCTTGGCTAGGTAGTTGGGTCAGTCTGCCTATGGTTAGCTTACCTGTGTTTTAATCGTCTACAAATTATCCCCACTGGAATCCTTGTTCATCTACCAGCACTTGACCACATCATTCTTTGATGTTATTTGAGCTTATTTTACGATTTCAGAGTAACTGGGAACAAGCTTGCAGCCATTAGCAGTTTCCCATTCACTTATTCAGGGTTGTTTATGTGCTTATTGTACTCCAGGGAATAGTCATATCCTCTCAACCACTGAAACCGCACACCCCTGTCCACCAGTGAGGCTTTATTTCTTTCATTCTTTTGAAGATTTTACATTGGCTGGCTCAGGCTATTTCAGCTACTCAAGCAAGATAGCTAACATGAGCCAGTGATCATGCTCAATGACACAAGAAGGAGGGTGGGGTTAACTGGGTCTCCTGAGCATTTAAAGAGACATGCACTGAAGACAGCCATTCTGAGAACGCAGAGTGCAAAATTTGATTCACAATGATGCTGCAATAATTGAATAATTAAAGGAAATCTGACCATATTATGTCACAGACAATTCATTAAGATCTGTGGGAAATATGTGAGTAAAGTGCCTTTAATAATAGGATGTTAATCTGAAAGAGACTGGAAGCTTTTTGAATGTGATTTTTGGCCCCTTAAAAGCACTAAACACAATATTTGGCAGTAGACACATTTGCTTACTGTTGCAGTTGGAATAATATGTGCTAAAATAGCTTAAAATCCTTGGATTATGACTGTCTTCACTATAGAGCGGGTATCTAATTTGTTTTTTCAGGCACACAGCTCTGGATACAGTAAACACAGAAGCCACACCAACCTGTTTTTCACACCTTCTGTTGGGCAGCCAATCATCAAGAAGTTGTCTTAAAGAGAGGGTAGACATGACGAGAGACGAGACAAATGGCTTGATTCTCCAATTTCTAAACCTGCAGTCGAGCGTTGCAGGAGACTAATCCAGTTGAGATTTGAAGAGGAAGGGTATGCTGTTGGTGAGTCCTCTGTGTATTACAGACCTAGCAGTGACAAAGAAAATCAACCAATTTAGATGTGCTGTACAGTTAGAACTAATAAGGACCGCGGGAAAAAAAAACAGGAGCATGTACGAAGGAACACACAAATGATGTTAGCAAATTATTCCGACATTTTTTATTATAATCATGTATTTTTAAGAGTCACTGAGGAGGTTCAACCACTAGTACATGCATGATAGCCACAATAGCTCATTAGTAACAGTGTTATACTTTCTGCTTCATTAGCTTATTACCTATTAGCATATTAGCATCTCCAAACTTTGTACCCACATGTACAGCGGAGAAAATAAGTACTGAACACGTCAACTTTTTTCTCATTAAACATATTTCTGATGGAGCCATTGACCTGAGATTTTCACCAGATATCAATAACAACCCAAGTAATCCATACATACAAAGAAATCAAAGCAACTGTGTTGACAAAACAAGTTATATTTAAAAAAGTGGAATGACACAGGGAATAAGTATTGAACATGTGGTACACCCAAATCGTGCACCACATTTGGAAATAATGCAGAGAGACTGTCATTTTATTTTTATTTTAAGAGCATTTAAATATATTTTAAGATTGTGAATGATCAGTAATATTAACATTTGATATGTAGCCCTGTATAAATATTTAAGAGTAAGCAGCGGAACCTTTGGCACTGCGGTCGTCCCGCCCCAGGTAAACAATGAGGGTGCGCTTCCGGCCCCCCTTTAGTACAATCTGGAGAAAGACATGAGTGGTCCTGTGTTCTGTCTTTCTAAGACTCTTTCTTTATTTTACAGGTCAGTATTTGGTTAAAAATGCCATAAATAAGAGCCTTAAGCTCCGTGTTACTTCTGTGTTTCGCGGCGAGTAATACTGTGATGTTGGTGTGTCAGTTTGATACGTTTTTGTACAAGTTCAAGCTGCGGCCGGCGCCGGAGATCAAAGGCGAGCCGCATCGCGGTAGCGGTTTCGCGCCAGTCTAGTTTAACTTTGAGAAAGACTGTTAGCTCACATAAAATGTTTTACTATATATACGAGTATATTTTGCCCCATGTGAATGTAAAAGTCTCCTGGTGTTAATTAATAGTCAGAGTTTGTCCTGTACATATTTGCCTATTGCCAAGTTTGTGAAGTAATTTGTTATATTTGCCTATTGCCAAGTTTGTGAAGTAATTTGTTAAAGAAAATAAGAGTACTATCTGGAGAAAGACACGAGTGGTCCTGTGTTCTGTCTTTCTAAGACTCTTTCTTTATTTTACAGACCCAAGAGCAGACACGGAGGATAACGTTTTAAGACCTATTTCTTTTTGTTATTGTGGCCACCTCCCCGGGACCCGTAACAAACACGTGAAGAAAAAGAAGTGCAAAAAAGATATAGAAAGCCAAGAAACCAACTGAAATCCATCAAAATTTAGGAAGCATCCCATCCCCCATCAGTGCAAATTAATTTCAGCTGGTTAAGTCCTGACTGATAGCCTTTAAAAAGGTCTGTGAATATCAGATTGTCACACCACAAAGAATTCATGATAAGTATAAGCGAAGAGCTCTCTGTAGAATTTCACAACCTGATTGTTACAAAACACAATAATGACGGCATTGCATACAGGCACATTTCTAAACTGCTGAATGTTCTAGTAAGCACTGTTGGACCCATCATTTGGAAGTGGAAAGACACATTTTACCATAAACCAGCCATGACCAGGAGCTCCTTGCAGGACTCCATTGCTGAAGAAAAAGCATGTTGAAGCTCATTTAAAGTTTGCCGCACAACATTTGGGCAAGCCAGTAAAATACTGGGAGAATATTGTCATGAATGGCCCCTTGGGGCAGAGAGAGAGAGACCCACATGCCAACTGCAGTTTGTGCCATTTATTGACAAAAACACACAAAGTTCCAAAAGTGCAACAAAGCAAAAATCCAAACACAGATAAGGTAACTTACATGCAGGAATGAACTTGGAATCAACTCGCCAGAGCGGGGAAAGGGCTCTGGTGGCGAGGAGAAAGGATCGTTAATACTGCCACGATAAGAAATGAAAATGAAGTCCTTAAATATAGTCAGAACAAATAGCACAAGTCATGACAGGTGTGGGATCACATGAGCGGGCAAAAAAGTAACAATGATTGATGATTAGGATCAGCTGGGAGAGATGAGAGAGGAGCGACTGGACTTGACAGCTGACAGGGCAATGCCCACACAGGCCACAAAACCAGAAACACCACCTCACACCTGTCAATCCCGAGAAAGAACACCACAGTAAAAGTATAAAGAATAAACATCACCAAATGCAGAATGATAAATAATTACAAATTGATATGAAACATGCGCGTAACAGAACTGAAGCATAAACAGAAAAATTGAAAACAATACGAGAATATCGAAACCCAAGAAGCACAAAATACAACAAACCTATAAATACAGAGAAAAAGCCACAAGACTGAGCATGGCAGAACCTCCAGTGCTAAGCTCGTGACAAATATAGTCTGGTCAGATGAGACCAAAATTGAACTTTTTGGATGCCACAACACACAGCATGTTTGGAGGAGAAATGGCACTGCACATCAGCTGAAAAACACCATACCAGCAGTGAAGTTTGGAGGTGGGAACATCATGGTGTGGGGGTGTTTTTCAGCACATGGTACAGGAAGACTTCATATAATTGAAGGAAAGCTGAATGGACAAATGTACAGAGACATCCTTGATAAGAACCTGTTGCCATCTGCCAAGATGCTGAAGATGAAACAAGGGTGGACATTTCAGCAAGACAATGATCCAAAACACAGCCAAGGAAACTCTCAACTGGCTCCAGAGAAGGAAAATAAAGCTGCTAGAATGGCCCAGTCAATCACCTGACCTGAATCCAATTGAAAATCTATGGAACAAACTGAAGATCAGAGTTCGCAGAAGACACCCACAGAACCTTCAAGATTTGAAGACAGTTTGTGTGGAAGAATGGGCTAAAATCACTCCTGAGCAATGCCTGTACCTAGTTTCTCCATACAGGAGGTGTCTCTAAGCTGTTATTACCAACAAAGGCTTTTCTACTAAATATTAAATTAATTTCACCAAGCATGTTCAATACTTATTCCCTGTGTCATTCCACTTTATTAAATATAACTTGTTTTGTGAACACAGTTGCCTTGATTTCTTTGTATGTATGGATTTCTTGGGTTGTTACTGATATCTGGTGAAAATCTCAGGTCAATGGCTCCATCAGAAATATGTTTAATGAGAAAAATGTTGACGTGTTCAATACTTATTTTCCCCACTGTATATGGTTGGTTGTGATTAAAAATAGTTGTACAGGATAGTAGTCTTTCCCACAGTGAGCTAACCCCATCATTTTTTCTTCTTAATGACAGTTTTTTTTCTTTATGAGATTAAATAACATAGCTACCAAGGTGGCTTCATAAGAGAAACTCCCAATGCGACCATTGCTTGTGGATTAATAACAGATTACAATTACAGACACACAAACAGGTAATCCAGGCATTTACAGGGTCCTAGTGAGGTGTTTATATGAGCCTTTCACTTCTTCGGATCCAGTTGCTCTGTTGTCATGCACATAGCAATTGACAAAATATCCCACTGAACCTGTGTTTTACCATGGACAGACATGAGAGCCTGCTGGTAAATCAGCAGGAAACCAAGCAAAAACAGATGTATCAGCCAACGACTGCTGTCTCCTGGACTGAGCACTGGCTGTGTCACTCTACAAATATTAGAGATGATGAACCAGTCCGCATGCAACACCAGACATTGACTGTGTGAATTCAAGCCACGGGATTTCTGGCATATTTTTTTTTTTTTCACTTTTGTCTGATAAAAGAATGAGATAAGATGGTGAGAAGAGCCATGGCAAATATGATGGATGATTCTGATCATGTGCTCTTTTTCGGGACCTTCTAAAGTTCACCAATATATAAACTTTACAGAATAAGAAATTGGCATTTTAATTATGTGAAATTTTAAGCATCAAGGAGCACAAAGTAAAATCACAGATGTGCCGTCAACTGTTGTGGCTCTACAGCTCCGTAAAAAATTAAGAGACCAAAGAGATCCCTTCAAAATTATCACTTTATCTGGTTTTACTGTTTAGATTTATGTGTTTGACTAAAATGAGCAATTTTGTTTTATTCTCTAATCGACTGAAAACAACTCACCCAAATTCCAAATCAAAATATCATCATTTAGAGCATTTATTTACAGAAAATGACAACTAGACAAAACAATAAAAAGATGTTGCCTGTAGATGTGCTTTTTGATTAAATAATGGAAAGACAACAAGTTTGTGTTCATTCTTAAACACTACAATAGTGAAGTTTTAACTTAGGAAGAACTCAGTTCTGTATTTGTGGAATAACTAATTATTATTCACAGCTTTCATGCATCTTACCATGGTTAGATGATCACCTAATCAGTACCTCCTTAATATCCCCTTTACACAGGGGTGGGGATTATTGAGGCATCATTGAAAGATGAAAAACTGGCTGATCTCTCAGTTGCCTTTCAGCGATCTCAGATTTCACAGAATACTCAGTGAGCACCCTCTGATCTAAGTCATCTCTACCTTCATGGTGAAAAAAAAAAAATGGCATTCATTAAAAGATCACAGAGAGATCATTGAAAGCTCATTGGGAGATTGATGAGATTGGTTAGTGATCAAGAAGAACTTAAGGAGCACTCAACGATCTCATCAATCTCCCAATGACCTCTTGGTGATCTTTCAATGAATGATACATTTTTTTTCCACCCCGAAGGTAGAGATGACTGAGATCAGTGAGGGATCCACTGTTGAGAGATTGGTTCCCTTTTTTGTGATCATTGAGAGATTGTTGAGAGACCATTGAAAGATCATTTGGAGATCTAGCCACTTTGCCATCACTCAGCAATCCCACAGTGATCTCCAATCCAGTGTTAAGGGGGTATAACTAACAGATGGGCCCACAGTCAAGCTCATGCAAACACAGGATAGATGATACAGTACAATTCTCAGCAATCTGCAGCATCCTCACTTTCAAACACAATGTCTGCCGTCACATTTAAAATTGGTGAAAGCAATCTACAATGTGCAGAATTTAGTGTATAAAGAAAACAGGACCTGCTGCTACATTAACTGCAAAAACAGCTTGAAAATGGTGGTTAATCAGCTTCATACGCATAAATGTAAATAGGTGGGATGTGCTAAAATGGAAGCTGGATTACCATCTAACAGCATATATATTGTGTCATTACCGTTTACTGTGGAATTCAGGGCCCCAGACTGAGCCCATTTCGCCATTCACAAACATTTATTGAACACCTCAGAGCTTGGTCACAGCCTAATAAGTGTATGAAATAGGGAGAAAATATACATGCATCTATGTATGGATCATAAATTTAAAGATAGAGAACGAGAGAGGGGGGGGGGGGGGGGGAAATTCACTGCCTTTTCTTGCCAACAGCGTATTTGTAATGCAGTGCTAGACACCAACAGATCTCTTGTTTATAAGCAGCCTGATCTTAGACTAACCTGCACACTGGCAGTGTACTAAGAGGAGAATATAAAAGGATGATAAAAGTCAGAGATTTTTTATTTTATTTTTTTTTTTTTCCCATTGTTGAGGTCTCATTAAATGTGGGCGCACATTTCTGGGCAGAAGCTGAGCCAGAAACAGTGATGCTGAGACAAAAGCACTCCACAGAGTAACATTCACACAAGGATTTACACTTGTGCAGCTGACAGAAGGCACCGGCCGTGTCTGCGGCTCCATGCAGATGCTCATGGAGCCCGGCTGTGATCTGCACTCTATAATATCAATATGCCACGCTTAATTATAAACTGTTGCAGGATGGCATTTCTAAAAGGTGAAGCTGAACAATGATGGCATCCTATAATGTGATATGAAACGCTGCTTTATGTCTGATGTCAACATACCAGTCCACTGGGCTCGAGGACGGCATGGAATCTTGTGACATTTCAGTGGATTGTTCATCCCAGAAACATATTTACCAATGCGGAGACACGGTAACAGGGGTCAACAGAATCCAGTGGGTGGGAGTAGTGGTGAAACGCCGGTTTTCATGGCGAGATTAGCCGCCATCATTTTTGTACATTTTTCTTTTTTTTTTTTTCATTTGGTGATCATTTTGGCTGCGTTACAGCTTATGGCAAGAATTTCTGCAAGAATATTTCTTTTTTGATACATTCTAATGTCAACTACTCTTACAAGTCTATTATACACTGCAGACAATTTCTGCACACTTTAGGTACCCTTGAGCCAAAAATATACATGCAAAAAAAAAAATGGTATAAAATCATCAGACATCAATATTTTTCTGCTTTTTTGTGCAGAAATCTCTTAAACCACTTCAGCTCTGCTCAATGCTATCAAACTTACAATATTTTTATTTAGAATTTTAACTCTTTAAATTCCAGTTTGAATACATGATGTGACTGTTGTTACATATGAAAAAAAATGAAATATTAAAAAAAAATGAAAAGTGAGGGGGTGTTGCTGGTGATTAGAGTCTTGGATATGTCAAAAAGTAGCAACAACATTGATTTCATTGCATTGGTATTTTTTATGTGGTATCAGATTTACAGTTTTGCACCCTTTGGGGACCACCCATCCATCCATCCATCCATCCATCTTCTACCGCTTTTCCGGAGGTCCGGGTCGCAGAGGCAGCAGTTCAAGCAGAGAAGCCCAGACTCCCCTCTCCCCAGCCACCTGCTCCAGCTCTTCAGAGAGGACACCAAGGCGTTCCCAGATCAGCTTGGAGACATAGTTTTTCCACCGAGTCCTGCCTCCCAGTGGGACGTGCCCGAAACACCTCAAGTGGGAGGCGTCCAGGAGGCATCCTGATCAGATGCCCATACCACCTCAACTGGCTCCTTTCAATGTTCCTTTGGGGACCATCAAGGCAAAAATGTACATGCAAAAACTGCTATAAAATCATCACATATGAATATTTGTTCGGCTCTTTTTCTGCATAAATCCAGTTCAGCTCTCCTCAGAGCTACCAAATATTCAATAATTTTCAGGATTTTAATCCTTTAAATGCCAATTTGAATACATGATGCCACTTGTTTTATGAAAAAAATAACACAAAATATAAGATATTTTTTAGAAAATGAATAGTTGGGGGATGGGGCATTTCTGGTGATTAGAGTCTTGGATATGTCAAACACTAGCAGCCACACTGATTTCACTGCATTAGTATTTTTTTATGTGGAGTCAAAATTACAACTTTGCGTTCTTTGGGGGCTTTCAAGCCAAAAATGTACATGCCAAAAAACTGCTATAAAATCATCCTATATCGATATTTTTCTGCTTTTTTTCTGCATAAATCTCTTAAACCATTTCAGCACTGATCAAAACTACCAAATATTCAATAATATTCTTGCATTTTTTTGCATGTACATTTTTGGCTCGAGGATCCTGTTGTGGGGGAAGCGCGGTGGCAGAGTGGTTAGCACTGCGGCAACACAGCAACTCACCCTTGGCCGGGGGATCCTGGGTTCAATCTCAGCCTCAGACCAACAGTGATCTGTGTGGAGTTTGCATGTTCTCCCCGTGTCTGCGTGGGTTTACACCAGGATTTCTCCGGTTTCCTCCCACATGCCAAAAAACATGCAGGTTAGGTTAATTGGCATCAACTGGGGATTCTAAATTGTCCTTAGGTACGACTGTGAGAGTGAATGGTTGTCTGTCTCTCTGTGTTGGCCCTGCGATGGACTGGCGATCCGTTCAGAGTGAACCCTGCCTCTCGCCCAAAGATGCTGGGATAGGCTCCAGCCCCCCCGCGACCCAAAAAGGATTAAGTGGAAGAAGATGGATGGATGGTCCTGTTGTGAAGCCCCAGCTTACAACAGACTGAGCAGACATTGCGACAGACGCACCAGTGACATCATCATGCCATGCCAATATAAGGGGACTGTTGGCGGGAGACGGCCTCTTTGGTGCGCCGCCTCTAGCCTACCTCTGCCTGTGTCTCACTCCAGTTAGCATACTGTTAGCTTGTTCCATATGTTATTAGTTTGTGTTAATAAAGACTACCGTCCAGTACAGCCACCACCTCTGCTGTCCTATTTCCAGACATAACAGGTGCCCAAAGGGTAGTAAAAAGGAGGGGTCCCTGAGGGTTAGTCAGTGTAAAAAAGAGAAGGCAACCACAGTATGGAACTAGAAGGGAAGAAAGGGCCCCTACCATAATATGAAGGAATACATCTCTATTATACCACAACAACAAACTGCAAAAATTCTCAGACTAATTTTCCAAAATCATTGTCATTATTTATACTGGCGTCAGTTAATGGTTATTGGCCACACGTACTCAGAGCTGCTTTGGGAAGCGCTGAGGCCCTGTTCATTAGTGTGATTATCAGCAGGTGTGCATCTTCCAATTAGCGCCAGCTGTGTCAGAACACGCTCACAAAATGATAACTTCTGCCTCCTCAAACGCAATAAACAATGACACCACACTGGCGACTTTTAGCACCGAGTCAAAAAAAAAAAGAAAAACAATGGCACCACACTGAGAAGATTGATTATTGGGGAGCATCTCTTATTCCACAAGCAGGTTTTTAGACTGGCATCTCTTGGGACAGCATCAGTGAGAAAACAGACCAAAGAGTTCCTGTGAAATGTCTGAAAAGGTCCCTGGAGGGTGTCTCTAAACTTTTCTAGAAGCATAAGGCTCCACTGTGGTCCAAAGCCTCACAATTATTTGGAAAATTAGTCAGCTAATGTTCCAAAAAGTGATGTATGAGCATTTTTCTGAATATGTGTGTTAATATGGAAGACAGCTGCATTCTCACAAGATTAGCGAGAGCCCAGCAATGATGGAATCCACGTTGTCTGGTTTCACACTATGAGCTTTGTACTCAAACCACGGTTGGTTTGAAGCAATCAACCTCCCATGAGGAATTACTTGCCCATAAGCTCCTGTTCATCCCTTTTCCCACCAAGCACATATTTTTAAAACTTGACTGCACTTTCCCTCCAACTTCCCAAAAGGCTCTACAGATATATCAGACAATGTAGCACACAGGATACATGTAAAAATGAAAAATAATCTTTGCACCAAAGCAAAATGACATAAACATATCTCAGAAATGGTAACTGTAAAATGTTAGGGGCGACTTATTTATAAAAGAAATGTATTAAAGTATAGAAAGTAACATCTTCAGTGTAAGAACTTCTGACCATTTAAGAATCTGAGGGCATTTTCACACCTAAAAGTCCAGACCAAATTCCAGACCAAGGTTCACGTTTTTGTTACACTGTCTACATTTGGTTTGGTTAGGTTTGGTTTCACGCTGCGCTTTACCAGAGCAAACCAAACAACATTACATCATGCACTTATGCCTTGTTGCCATGACAACCTTTGTGTTGTTAGCACAAACCGGTAGGTAGCAAACATGCTACTCACCCTCCAAGGTGTTTTCTGCAGCTCTGGGCACATCAATAACTGCACTTTAAGTTAAAACTGGGGAAGACTCCATCATGTTAAGAGATAAAGCAGACCGGTAAACTGAGTGTCTTCCTCTTCCCGAGTGCTTCCGTGTCTCATTTTGCTGCCTTTCTGGTGACATCATTTCCAGTATTTGATCCGAAAGTCTGGACATTTCTGGAAATTACTTTCACACTTTAAACAACCGGGCCAAGGTTCAGTTTGAGCTGAACTGAGACCACCTCTTTTTCCTGGACCAAATTTCAGCTCTTTGGTCTGGACCACGGTTCGAGTAGGTTTCACACCAAAAAATTTTTTCTAGATCAAACTGAAAAGTCTAAAAGTCCAGACAAAACAGGTAAGCTGTGAAAACACCCTAAAACTTGATTTAGAGGCTGTTTTCTACTGAAAAAAAAACAAAAAAAAAAACAGAGCAAGATTATAAGTCATTCAGTTACATAGGTCAGGCATGACTTAGTTGACTGAGCATCCCAATGCAAAATGACACTGAATAGTAGAGTAGTATTTAGTTTTTAGAATTTGAAATTATTATTAACTCAGGGCAGTTCTACAAACTAGGGTGCGATTTCACCACATGTACTGCAGCATTCAGACACCCCAGGGCTTCCCGTGGAGTGCAATTTTTGTGGGCGCTCCAAACGAGGACCTGGTTGAGTTCTGCTGCCCAAGCCTGATTTGTGTCCTGCCCCAAGCTCCCAAAATCTCTGCCTCTGGCAACTGGCTCCGGCATCCGGAGGGAAGATGACAGCGGTGGTGGCAGAGATGTGCGTAATGGTGCCAGAGAAAGTCTCATGGACGGCACTGGGTCCCGTAATGCCAAAACCAGGGGATGCTCTGTCGCTGGCACAGGTTCCAGTGTAAACAGCAACCCCCTCTCTCATTCAAGACATGATGGTGGGATTGGTGAGTGGCCTGGAGATGAGGACAATGTAAGAGTCATAGGACACTGTCTCATCGACACAGGCTCCGTCTAATCTGAAGAGCTTTCGTCCAGTCTGTGCAAAGGTTGTTTCTCTGGGGTGGTAGGCATACCAGAGATGCTCCCCACCATCTCATGGTACATGTGTCGGAGGTGGGTGACTGAATCCAACAGCCCGGCCAACTTGGGGCAGTTCTGCAAACTAGGATGCGCCTTCACCACATGTGCTGCAGCATTCACACATCCCAGGGCTTCCTGTGGGATGCAATTTTTTCGGGCGCTCGAGACGAGGACCTGGATGAGTTTGGCTGCCCAAGCCTGAACTGCGTCCAGCCCCAAGTTCCCCAAATTTCTGCCTGCTGAATCCAAAATTGGTGGTGTCATTCTGTCAAGGGTTGGTGTTAGTGAGGACTCAGGCACAGGCAGATGTTTCATGAAAAAAACAATGATTTATTAGCAAAAACATGCAACAAACAAATAACAGCACATGGGCTGAAATGCAGAACTTAAACTAAACTAGACAGAACTTACTTGGAAACATATACAGGATTCAGGCAGGAATATATACGCAGAACAGGGCAGAAACATTAACACAGGACTCAGGCAGAAACATTAATGACGCCACACCTTACACAGACTGACGCTGGTATATATGGACAGGGGAGCAATCAAGACAACACGAAACAGATGGGAGAAATTGGGGGAATCAGAGACAGCAGGGAGCAGCTATAGGTATGGGAAACATGAGGGACTGAAACAAAAGGTAAACATGAGACATGAATACTGTCATGGGCAGCGAGAGCGCGCCCCTCCCCTTCTGCCGCATGTTCACCAATTCATCACTGCACCTGAGGCAGAGGACACACCTGCGCCCACTCATCAGCCAGCATACTTAAGGAGGCCTCCTCCGCGCAGTCGACGCTTGCTCGTCTGGGTATACTGCCCTAAATTCAATTCAGGCAAGCAGGTCATTTATGCTAGCTTTAGACACGTCGTCTAAGCTGTGCTCTTTTGTGTTGTTTCAGGTTGCTGCCACCTCATCACCTTCCCAGCAACAGATCTTCACCCGGTCAGGCACTTCAAGCTCACTCCCCCTTCTCTACTGAATCAGAATCAGAATCAGAATCAGATTTATTGCCATTGTTCATGTAGTACACAAACTAGGAATTTGTCTCGGTGCAATGCTGCAACATTAAACGTGATAAAATAGAAGAAATAAAAAAACTATACGTGCAATAAAGTGTAGAATAAGAATGAGTAATACTAGTCAAAGCAGTTTTAAATATATTAGCGAGCAGCAGATATTGTGGAGTACCACATAGTGCAGTCGGTAATGCAAAAAGAAAACAGTGATGATTGACATGAGTCTGGTTGAGCTGCTGTACATAGTGCACGAGAGTCAATAAGTCACTTAGTGTTCAGCAGTCTGATGGCAGAGGGGCAGAAGCTGTTCATGTGATGGGAGGTTTTAGTCTGAATGGACCGAAGTCTTCTACCTGAGGGGAGGGGGGCAAACAGTACGTGACCAGGGTGTGAAGGATCGGCTATGATCTGGCCAGCACGCCTCCAGGTCCTGGAGATGTACAGATCCTGGAGAGATGGGAGCTTGCAGCCGATCACCTTCTCAGCAATGCGCACGACGCGCTGCAGCCTTAGTCTGTCCCTGGCAGTGGCTCCTGCGTACCACACGGTTATGGAGGTGGTGAGGATGGACTCGATGATGGCTGTGTAGAACTGCACTAACATCTTGGTGGGTAGCTTGAGCTTCCTCAGCTGCCGCAGGAAGAACATCCTCTGCTGGGCCTTTTTGATGAGGGAGCTGATGGTCGGCTCCCACTTGAGGTCCTTGGTGATGGTGGTGCCTAGGAAGCGGAAGGAATCTGCAGTGGTGATGGGAGAGCCTGTGAGGGTGAGGGGGGGCAGAGGGGTTGTGACTTTCCTGAAGTCCACAATCATCTCCACTGTCTTCAGAGCGTTCAGCTGCAGGTTGTTGTTGTTGCACCAGGACGCCAGCTGGGCCGCCACTGGTTTGTCTATTCCCCGCTGGAGTCCTGCCGGTCCTCCCATGGAGTACCGAGTAAGTGGCAATTTGGCTCGCCCATTTCCCTTTCTGTGTTTCTCAGCTGACAGCTCTCACTTTTCTCTCCGCAGGTGGATTGAATCTTCATGGCGAGTGGCTGTTTCTCTAACGTAGCACTGCTTTCTACATTTAATAAATTATTGAACGTTCCCCCCTTGTGTGGTTCCATCTTGTGCTCGCATTGTGCACATGAGCTGTCAGCTAACCATGACAGAACGAGCCAGCAAGGACAATAGCTCATCCGGTGCCTCGTCACAGGAGCTGTCAGCTCTGAATCACTTGTCAGCGACTGAGCACCAGCTTGCTGTGCTGACGCAACAGGTTTCTAACTTAATCCAGCTTTGGTCTCAATCGTCTCCCCCGGCTCACCCTCCTCAGCCTGCTCCCCACGCTACGGTGCGGCGTACCACCTCCATTCCCACACCTACCCCGTACGCGGGGGAGTTGGGGAGATGTAAGAGTTTCTTAACCCCTTGCACTCCGGTCAATTTCCCTAAAAACGCCAAAAAATAACGTGCCTAAAGTAAATCGAAAGCTGTTCTTCAACCCTTTGCAGCATCTTCATGGGGTTGGTCTCATTTAAAAGACAACACTTTGAATTTTTTGGCAAAACAGTCATAATCTCTCTAAGTGCTCCGGCCACTGAGTTACAGTCATCTAAACATACTGAACTTGAAGAAAATAAATTTGGCCTGGGTGTTTTTTTGGATACAAATGCTTGCAAATAACACACAGCTTCCAATCCGGGCTGAAAAATGCAACAGAAATGTAGAACCAAGTGTTATCCAGCTGAGGTCAAAATTTTGTAACAATACCACAAAATATGAATATATTACACAGCTTTTTCCTCAGGTAGTTCCCAGGCGTTTTTGAACTGTGCCAAATTGTGCCAAATGGCAGTTTGGAAAAACGTCTGTAACTTTTGAATGATTCAATATAGAAGCTTCATCTTGGGCTCTAATGAAAGGCGACACTCAGGGCTGTGTGTGTGGGGGGGGGGAGGTTGTCCCCCACCTCGCTACAGAGAACGGACATCGGCCATCGCTGCATGACGGAATAGACTCGTGGTGATGTGGCCACCGCGGCGCAGTCACCGCGGCTCCCCCCCCACCCCCGCGCTACAGAAGAATAGCGGCGGGGGGGGGCATTCACGGTCCGGACATGGTGAACGAACCGTGTACCGCGGTGCACGGACTTCGGACTTCGTGCGCCGCACAGTTGTAATTTCCCGATCGGTCAAAAGTCATTTTTGATTACAATTTTCAGGGATAAAGAATAATTTAGCTTATAACACTTACCTCTTCACAGCAGCAGTGTCCTGGTGAACTTCTCTTCCTCATTGTCAGACGAACGCGACGCTGGTCCCTTGTTACGGACTCGTGGTTCTGGTCTCGCGACCCGGTCAAAACATAATTCCATTATTGCGGTTTTGCGCTTCCATGATTGCGGTTTTGGCGAATGATTTACGACCTTCGTCATCGGCCTCCGTCGGTCTATGATGACCATGGAAGAGAATCCTAAACGTCTATTCTGCTGGAATAAAAAAAAAAAGCACCGCCTGTGGCTGAACAGGCCGATGCGCGAATGGTATTCCCTGTCACACAGGTCGCACTTGTGGGTGGTCTCCGTGCTGCTGGGTCTGTGACGGTTCTTCCTGCGGGTCCGTTTTTCATCTGCAGCAGTCAGTCTGTCTTCACCCAGCCTTACACAAAACAGCTTTCGAACTTCTGTGCTTCAATTGGCTCGCTGCATTCGCAGCGTTGGTAGGCGGGTCCTTCTTGCTAGGTTTTCAGTCATTGGTTCTTCAAGGTTTCAGAAACCCAATTCAAGGCTCTTATTAGTCGAATGAGAGGTCAATCATATCTGATCTGTTCGCGGCTGTGTCTGTAGTGGAAGAACGGAAATGCAGCTTTTTTTTTCAGTGCGTTCTTGGTGCAGTGCCCTCGTGCGTCCTAGAGCACACGAGAGGGCCCTCGTGCGCTCTAGGACGCAGAGACGTGCCTGTCCACGGTACACAGGAGTGCAACAGGTTAATCCAGGTACATATGTATTTGGAGCAGGTCGGGGAGGAGTATCCGGGAGATACGGCCAAGATACAGTTTTTTACACTGTTGCTTAGGCCCGAGCCCTTGATTGGGCATGGTCCACACTAGACAACCCTGAGGGGCGGTGCTATATGTTCAGCCAATTTGTGGACGCCTTCACTTGCACGTTCGATCAGTCTGAGAGTGAGGGCAATGGGTTGAGCCGCCAATTGATGCTCCTCCAAGACACCCGGTCAGCGGCCGAGTACTCGGTGGAGTTCTGAGTTGTTGCTGCAGACTCAGGGTGGAATGAAATTGCCTTGCGCATTGAATTCCTCCACGGGTTGAACGAACAGCTGCAGGACGAATTGGCAGTTCACCCTGTCACTAAGACCCTCGATGCTCTTATAGCTCAAGCTGTTGGTTTGGGTAACCAGCACCGGGAGCGCACAAGGGAGTGCAAGTTCTTTTCTGGCCCACGCATCGCGTGAGAACCCGCCATGCTTACTGACACAGGCGGCGCCGTCTCCTCGCTCAAGCCGGTGAAGCTCTCTCGGCATTTGACCGACGATGAGCGCTGGCGAAGGCGAGAGGCTGGTACGTGCGCGTACTGCAGTTCGCCGAACCAGAGTCGGGACAAATGCCGCCAGTGGCCTAAAAGACTCAGCCCATCAGTAACCATGGGGGGTCTGGCGAGTGGGACTAAAGACACTCCCCCCCAGTAATTTGTCTATTTCGGCCCTATTACAGCTGCCGGGGTCGAGAGGAGCATAAAGGCGCTGGTTGATTCGGGGTTGGAGGGTAATTTTGTATCTGCTGAATTCGTGAAGCAGGTGGGTATTCCCACACGTATATTGCCCCGTGATCAGAGAATCACAATATCTGGCCGGGAGGTTGCGGTAGTCACACGTAACACGGTGCCGATCTCCATCCTCCTTTCCAGGAACCACCGAGAGGAACTAACTTTCTAAGTTCTCCGTCTTTCATCTTCCCTGGTGGTCCTTGGGTATCCATGGCTCCGGAGGTATAACCCTATGATAAACTGGGTTCAAAACACCATCTCCTCCTGGAGCCCCTTTTGTTTGGTCCATTGTATGTGCTCAGCGGCATGCTCCCCCTCTCTATCCACCTCCCTCCCTCCGGTTGAGCCACCGGATCTCAGCCTCATTCCCCGGGCTTATCACGATCTTGGATAGGTCTTTAGTAAGTCTAGAGCATTGTTTCTACCACCTCACCACTCTTATGACTTTGCCATAGACCTCATCCCGGGGGCGAGGCTGCTGTCCAGTAGGCTATACAGCATTTCTGGGCCGGAGAGGGAGGCGATGGAGAGGTATATAAAGGAGTCCCTGAACGCTGGCCTAATTCGGCCATCTTTGGCTCCTCTCGGAGCCGGGTTCTTCTTCGTCGGAATGAAGGATGGCTTGCTGCGACTGTGCATCGACTACCGGGAGCTTAATGCAATTACCATTAAGGACAAGTACCCTCTACCCTTAATCAATTCAGTGTTCGAGCACCTTCAGTGCTCACGGGTATTCACCAAATTGGATCTTAGTAACGTGTATCATTTGGTCCGCATTCGCAAGGGCGATGAGTGGAAGACAGCATTTAAGACACACCAGGGGCAGTTCAAGTACCTGGTGATGCCCTTTGGGCTCACTAAAGCCACTGGCGTCTTCCAGCGGTTAATTAACGACGTCCTCCGTGATAAGCTGTATCAATTTGTGTTTGTTTATCTTGATGACATCTTAATCTTCTCCCGCTCGCCAGAAGAACATGAAGCCCATGTAAGGGCCGTTCTGCAATGGCTCTTGGAGAACCTGCTCTACGTCAAAGCCAAGAAGTGTGAGTTTTCAATTCCATCCACCACCTTCTTGGGTTTCATAGTAGCCGAGGGGAGACTGATTGCTGAACCGGCCAAGGTGAAGGCAGTGTTTGATTGGCCAACTCCCCACTCCCGTAAGGAGCTCCAACGCTTCCTCGGGTTTGTGAACTTTTATCGCCGGTTCATAAGGAGCTATAGTGGGGTGGCAATGCCTTTAACTCAGCTGACTTCCGTAAAGGTCCCCTTTCGTTGGACCGAGGCAGCGGAGCAGGCATTTAACAAATTAAAATGCCTGTTCATGGACACACCCATCTTGGCACAGGTCAACACGCAGCTCCAGTTTGTCCTCGAGGTGGACGGGGGTCTGATTCGTGGGTTGGCGCTGTGCTGTCGCAGCACACATCCTCGGATCAGAAGCTCCACCCATGCGTTTTTTTCTCTCGTCGGCTTACACCGGCCCAGAAAAATTATGACGTGGGGGAGAGAGAGCTGCTGGCCATTAAGTTGGCACTGGAGGAGTGGAGACATTGCTTGGAGGGTGTCATTCACCCCATCATCATGTGGATTGACCACAAGAATCTGGAATACTTGCGGTCGGCCTGCCGATTAAATGCCAGGCAGGCCCGCTGGTCCTTATTTTTCCAGCGGTTCAATTTTACCATCACTTACCGGCCTGGCGCCCGGAATGTCAAACCAGACGCACTATCATGTCAGTTTGATTCCAGGGAGGTAGACCCCCCCTTCCCCCCGCCAAACCTTCATACCACCTTCGTGCATCCTTGGTGCCCTTCCTTGGAACATCGAGCGGAGGGTCCGTCAGGCCCAGTCCCGGGAGCCTGTGACAGTAGGGTGCCCCCGGAATTGCCTCTACATCCCGGCCGCCCTCCGCAGTGATGTTCTCCAGTGGGCCAATACCAGCCGCTTCGCCTGCCATCCTGGCATCGCCCACACTGTGGACTTTGTCCGGCAGGCGTTCTGGTGGCCCACGGTGCAGCGGGACGCACGGGACTTCGTCAGGGCCTGTCAGACCTGCGTCTGGGGGAAATCAGGCCTCCTCTCCCCCCTCGGGACTACTCCACCCCCTTCCCACCCTGGGTCGTCCTTGGTCTCATATCGCCATGGACTTTGTGACCGGACTCCCTCCCTCCTGTGGGAAGATTGTAAGCCTGACGATCGTGGATCACTTCTCTAAGGCGGTGCATTTGGTGGCCCTCCTGAAGCTCCCCTCAGCCTTGGAGATGGCGGTCCTATTAACTGACCACGTGATCAAGGTCCACGGCATCCCCATTGACATCGTGTCTGATCGGGGTCCACAATTTACATCCCAGGTCTGGAGGGCCTTTTGTCAGACACTGGGCACCCTAGTGAGTCTCTCATCTGGGAATCATCCTCAGAGCAACGGGCAGGCAGAGTGCGCCAATCAGTCCCTGGAGGCCACCCTGCGGTGCGTAGCAGCCGAGAACCCGGTGTCATGGAGCTCGCACCTGACCAGGGTGGAGTACTCTCTCAACTTGGCTGTTTCGGCAGCCACAGAACTCACTCCATTCAAAGCATCCCTGGGGTACACACCGCCTCTTCTCCTCATGATTGAGAGGGAGGTGGCGGTTCCGTCCATGGAGGCCCATGCTCACCACTGCCAACACGTCTGGAGGCCTACTCGGGCTGCCCTGACGTGCTCCACGGAACGCACCCGGGCCACCACGGACAGGAAACGGGTCCCGGCTCCAAAGTACACTGTGGGACAGCAAGTCTGGTTGGTGGTGAGTCAAGTCCCACTGAAGGAGAAATCTAAGTAGCTGTCTCCCCACTTTCTGGGCCCATTTCCCATCGCCTAGATTATTAATGACGCGTCGGTTCAGCTGAAGCTCCATCCCACGCTACTGGTGAACCCCACTTTCCATGTGTCCCACATCAAGCCCCTCTCAGTTAGTCCTCTCTGCCCCCCCCCAAAGCCGCCTCCTCCTCCCCGAATCATCAACGGCCACCCCACCTACATGGTCCGCTGGATTCTGGATGTTCGCCGTCGGGGCTGGGGACTGCAGTACCTGGTTGACTGGGAGGGCTACGTCCCGGAGGAACAATCCTGGACCCCAGTTTCACGGGTTCTGGACAAGGAGATGCTCCAGGTCTTCCACCGGACCCACCCAGAGAAGCCCTCTGGACCGCCAGGAGGTGCTCCTAGAAGGGGGGGGGGGGGGTCCTGTCATGGGCAGCGAGAGCGCGCCCCTCCCCTCCTGCCACACATTCACCAATTCATCACTGCACCTGAGGCAGAGGACACACCTGTGCCCACTCATCAGCCAGAAAACTTAAGGAGGCCTCCTCCGCGCAGTCGACACTGGCTCGTCTGGGTATACTGCCCTAAATTCAGGCAAGCAGGTCGTTTATGCTAGCTTTACACACGTCGTCTAAACTGTGCTCTTTTGTGTTGTTTCAGGTTGCTGCCATCATGCGGGTGTGTCTTGGGACTACGTGCACTATCCTGCCACCTCATCACCTTCCCAGCAACAGATCTTCACCCGGTCAGGCACTCCAAGCTCACTCCCCCTTCCCTACTGGTTTGTCTATTCCCCGCTGGAGTCCTGCCGGTCCTCCCTCGGAGTCCCGAGTAAGTGGCAATTTGGCTTGCCCATTTCCCTTTCTCTGCTTCTCCGCTGACAGCTCTCGCTTTTCTCTCTGCAGGTGGATTGAATCTTCTGGCGAGTGGCCGTTTCTCTAACGTAGCACTGTTTTCTACATTTAATAAATTATTGAACGTTACCCCCTTGTGTGGTTCAGTCTTGTGCTCACATCATGCACGTGAGCTGTCAGCTAACCATGACAGAATACACGATCAGAGAATACATGACTATGACAAATAATGATAATGATAATAAACAGAAAATCATGCAACACTAAACTAAACCTCAGACCAGATTAAAGAACATAATATGACTATGATAATGAATAATAATAAATACAGAGGACTCCAAAAAACAAACCGAACTGAAGCAGGGAAAACACAGACTAGCAAAAATAAAACTTAAAGTGTGGGCATGGTCCCCAGGCCATGCCCAGACTCTGACAATTACACTTTTTTTCTGAAGTGGCATTTCAAGATTCCTGCTGTGAAAACTTTATTGTCTCCATTTTCAAACAATATTTTGGGAGTTTGGCCAGAAAGGCATGTAAGCAAAACATTCTAAAAGTGTCGCAGTATCAGTAATTCATAGTTTTCATTCATGAGCTTAGTCATCGGCGTTCACAGAAAGGTCTAGCGCATACAGTGTTTTGTGAATGAAAAGGGAGTCTATAATTACTGTACATAAATTTGAATTTTGACTTAACCGAAACTAAAAAAGAAGAACTAAAAACTTGTTTTGTACCGTCTTAAAATCAGCAACAGGGGTCAAGAAAAGGTTTTTTGAATCAGAATTTTTAAAACCAAGAGAAATGTATTAATCTTTTGATCAATAATAACATGCTTTTTTCCTCTCAGTTGTCCAAAATGATAATGTTAAACCCACTGCAGAGAAGCATTTGCACAAGAGTGACATGTTAATCTTTTTTTGTTTGTTTTTGATGAATGTTTCTGGGGAGATGACAATGACAAAGCAGCTGTATGGAAGTGAAAATCTACAGCCTGTTCATTCAGCAGAATAAAAATGGTCAGAGGCAGAAAATAAATACAAAAAGAAACTAGAATTGTAATCAACAGAGATGCAGACCCACGTCTACCAGCCCTGTCTCAGTTGAAATGTCACATACAGTAGTAGGGAAAATGTCATGATTGGTATTAATTGACAGCTCACGTGCAGGGAGTAACGACAGAGAAAACACACTATGACACAGAGAAGCTAGTTTGACTTGAATTTTATTAATGCAAGAGAAACACTCCGCAACAGAAAAACGCCACTCGCCAGGGCAACACCCACCTATGGAGAGAGACGAGAGTAAGTTAGATTAGGAGGGAGACTCAGAAAGGGAAAAATGGGACAACTCTCACGTGGGAGTATAAGAGTGCCCGGCAGAAGAACCCAGCACTACAGTGAACCAGAAGGCGATGCTGGAAGGCAGAAGTGGAGCTGAGTGAGGTGTCTGACCGGGTGACGATGGTCGCTAACGTGGTGATGGAGAAGAGGCAGGTGAGCGCACAACAACCCTGGAGACGCACCACGGAGGAGGTAGCAACCTGTGGAGATCTGTCATGGATCTCCCACGTGTGCTATTACACAGTGCACGGAGGAGTGAGGAGAAAGGACGGATTTACGTGCAAGGGTTACACCACAACACACTTCAAGAAAAGACGAACAGTTCCACAATCGTGCAGACATACAAAAACAACAAGCAGGGTACACTTACTGGCAATCACAGAGGGAAGTGTTGCGGGCACACCACAGTGTACAGTGGCGAGAGCTGCCTTGGCGAACCATAACCAAGACAGGCTCGTATGACAATACAGTGATCCCTCACTTATCGCGGTTAATGGGTTCCAGAACCGACCGCGAAAAGTGAAAAACCGCGAAGTAGCGTCACCCCTAATGACGTCACCCATAAATAACACATACGTTCATTCGCTCACTCTCTCTCATATGATACGTGTGTGTGTGTGTAAGTGTACATACATACGTAGATGTAAATAAAGTGTACATAAATATGTTTTTAGAACTCTTTTATTTTTATAACAAGATACGTAACTCAAGATGAAGATGATTTACGTACTGCACAGGTTAATGAGAGCTTTACTGCTCCTCAGGTGACGCCTCATCGTCAGGTGCTAGAGGCGCAGGATTGTCGAGGGCAGCTGCAGGAGGCGGCGTAGTGGCTCGACGGGAAGACTATTTCACACAAAAAGGGACAAGAGAACAGCGAAAAGTTCCACGCTGCGAGACTAGCGATAAAGAACAATGAATGCGGTCTTCCTTCGGTGGGTATGGGCGCTCTGCAGGGATAGAAGCTGGGTAAAACGTCTCAGCCAATCAGCTTGCGAGGTAAAACGTCTCGGCCAATCAGCTTGCGAGATTCCCGAGCAGTGAAGAGGTGGGCGGAGAGGAGTGGAGCGGTGGTCAGAGAGGTGGATTTTGAGTTTAGCGGCTGTCCGTGTTGATACCTGATGTTCTAATGTAGTCTCCCTGCCTTCTGCTAGCGCCCGCCCATTTTTTCTCAATTTTGAATTTTTGATGAATATTTCTGAAAAATCCGCGATGCACTGAGGGCGCAAAAGGTGAAGCGCGAAGTAGCGAGGGATCACTGTACAATGATCCACCAATGGTGTACTGGTAATGAGCTGCTTAAGTACCACCATTGCTGGAAGAGGGAGATTGGGTGCACCTGGGCGAGGAGCGGGCAAGATAATCAACGGGAATGGAACCAGCTGACCAACATGAGAGAGGGGGCGTGGTCGGACCGGCAAGCTGTCAGAGAGCGGCCACACAAATGCACAAATGAGCCACCAGGACCGGAGAAGTAAGGCAGGAGGCGGCCTACCCACCGGGAGGCTCACTGGTTAGTGGCCAGGCCGTAGGAGGGGAACCCTCATGGTGCCTGGTGGAGAGAAGAAGGGGACCACGATGGCGTCAGACTGAGGAGTGAAGGCCCCCATGTCCTCAGGCTGACCGGCAGTACCCTCGGTGGTCCTGGCTAGTGGCACAGCTGCACCCACGACGGACCTCGACCGGGCCAACAATGCACCCTCGGCAGACCCTAGCCGGGCCAAAGCTGCAAACGTGATGGCTCCCGGCTGGAGCTCCGCAGCACCCACGGTGGACTCTGGCTGGAGCTCTGCAGCACCCGCAGTGGACTCTGGCTGGAGCTCTGCAGCACCCGCAGTGGGCTCCGGCTGGAGCTCTGCAGCACCCGCGGTAGGCTCTGGCTGGAGCTCTGCAGCACCTGCGGTGGACTCCGGCTGGAGCTCTGCTGCACTCACGGTGGACTCTGGCTGGAGCTCTGCAGCACCCACAGAGGGGTCTGGCTGGAGCACTGTTCCATCTGCGGTGGTTCCTGTCGGGGACCTCATTGCTCCCGCAGTAACCTCCCCAGCAAGGAAGGCAGGACTATTCGCAACCTCCAACAATAAACATGGATCTTCGGCAGCCTCTGGTGGAATTGACCACTCTCCAGCGACCCTGGGAAGAAGCTCAGAAACAACGGAAAGAGAGACAGGATCAGGGTAGCCGGTAGCAGCAGAGCCTGGTGAGTTGAGCCCGGGTGCAGTGGCTAGCTGCCTCTGGCTCTCCTCCCCAAGAGTCAGACAAGTTTGCTCAGAAACTGGCAGGAGAGAAACTAGAGAGCGCACTCACCTGAACTCGGGCTCCACCGCCATCCAGGACTCCAACGATCCAGGTTGCGGCGGCTCTTCAGGCTGGGAAGACGCTACACCCACGGAGGTGTCAGCTTGGGACTCAGCTGCACCCTCGGTGGGACCCGTCTGGTCCATGGCTGCACCCTTGGTGGTCCCCAGGCTGGAGCGAAGCGCCCATGACAGGTCCATACAGGGGCGCAGCACCCACATCGGGGTAACACTGGGGTGCAGCCCCCATGAAGGTCCCAGACCTGGACGCCGCAACCACGGAGACTCAGCCTGCGGAGGAACCCACACGGCGGCCGCAAGCAGGAGGGGAGCTAGACCCACGACGTCATCCGGTGGCGAGACCGGATCCACGGAGACCCCTAGTGATGGTGAATCCTCTCCAGCAGCCCTAAGAGGAAGCTCAGGAACAGCATAAGAAGAAATGTGGTTAGGGTCACTGGCAGCAGCGGAGCACAGTGAGATGAGTTCATATGCAACTAAGGGCTGCACCTGACTCTCCTCCCCTAGAGCCAGGCAAGATCTCTCCAATATTGGCATGAGAAACACAAGAGAGATAACTTGCCTGAGCTCGAGCTCTACCGGCATCTAGGACTCTGTCAATCCTGGAGATGAAATCTCGGGCCAAGCCTCAAGGAGGTCCAGCTCTGGCTCCCATTCCACTGTAGCAGCCTCCACAGCTGGCAAGATGGTGGTAGCAGTCCCAATGCCCTCAGAAGAAATAACCTCCACTGGAGAGGAATCCGGCGAGGAGGCTGAGGGCCGGTTCTGTGCAAGCTCTGGAGCTGGATCCTCCAGGGCCCGGGCTCCTCCATCATCTGGCGGCTTAATTCTGGGGTGGGTGGACACTCAGGAAAAAATGGAGGAGACACGGAGAGAACAGCAATAGAGTCAGCATTAGCAGCTGGAGGAGAGGGCCCAACAGACTGCTGAAACTGGGCCTCTCTTCCGGAAGACAGACAAGGTTTATCATTATGACATTGGATAGAATGAAAAAAACATTTGCCTGTCATCCCAGTGCCCGATGTTGACAGCTGCAGGCAGAAGACCGTCATCCCCCTCCGTGCCTATGGCAGATTCAAGCCCCGTAGTCAGGAATGGAGGAGCCGTCTCCGCGGTGACAGAGGTGAGCGTAGCCGAAGGAGGCCTGCAAGATCTCTCGACAGTGGGAGGACTCGTCACTGTGACCGGGAGTACTGCAGCGACGGAAAGCACTGAGCATGAAGAGGGTCCTGCAGCAGAAGTGGTCTAACCTGACGAGGGAGAAGTGGCTGTAGAAGAGAGAGGCTTCCTCCGATGTTTGGACGCAGGATGACGCTGTTTGTGGGAAGCTGGAACTGGTTTAGGTGGGGCAGAAGTGGGCGTAGTATTCTGGCATGAAGCAAGACAAACGGATCCCCAAGAGCACTCCTCCTTTGACGCGAGCCCGGTCTTCCTAGGGGACTTCCTCACCCTCTCACAGTACTCACGCCGCAGTGCTGCCAACAGGGAAATCCTCTCAACTTCCTCTACATGCTCGAAGAGTTGAGGGCACCGGCAAACTTCAGCCTCCACCAGGTTCACATACCAGAGAATGTCCTCCGAGGTGGAATATTTGCTTGCCAAGGAAATTATCCCATCTATGTCCATCAGGGCTTGGCAGCATTCCCACCCCAGGCTCATCGGATAGCTCCAGCTCGACATCTCCACAAACAGGTGAGTGAAAGGTTGTTCAAAAAAGAAAAAGGTTATGTGTGGGTGTAACCCGCTAAATCCTTTTAGGGGTGGATCATTCTGTCATGGATCTCCCCGTGCGCTATTACGCAGCACACGGAGGAGTGAAGAGAAAGGATGGATTTATGTGCAAGGGTTACACCACATTTATTCAAGAAAAGACGAACAGTTCCACAATCGTGCAGACATACAAAAACAACAAGCAGGGTACACTTACTGGCAATCACAGAGGGATGTGTTGTGGCCACACCACAGTGTACAGTGGCAAGAACTGCCATGGCGAACCGTAACCAAGACAGGCTCGTATGACAATACAATGATCCACCAGTGGTGCACTAGTAATGAGCTGCTTAAGTACCACCATTACTGGAAGAGGGAGATTGGGTGCACCTGGACGAGGAGCAGGGAAGATAATCAACGGGAGTGTAACCAGCTGACCAACATGAGAGAGGGAGTGTGGTCGGACCTGCAAGCTGTCAGAGAGCGCCCACACGAATGTAGGTCAAAGGAGGCTGCTTCACAGCTGCCGGCCAGAAACAGTGGCTACAGGTTTGGAAAAATAACCTAGTGAACATAGAGACTACAAGGAACTCAAAAGATAACACGATACACAGGTAAACTTGAGCCACAGAAGGCCAGAACCGAGCCCGAAGAACAACCCGGCTCGGTTCATGACAGAGATGTAAGCAAACGATTAGAAGGATTTTCAAATTAGAGGAAAATTAGAACTTACTGGTGAAACAGGTAGTATACCCAATGAGCCAGCGCCGAGGTTTTGAAAAGAAGGTCTATTTAAGCGCTGGCAAGTCAGAGGTAGCAGGTGCGTCTCATTACGCAGGTGGAGATGATTGCCAGCAGAGGAAGTGAAAATTGAACTGGACGGGCGAGGGCGAGGGAGAGCGCACTCACCAAATCATGACAGAAAATCCCCGGGTGATTTTTTGCTTCAATTTTGATGGGACACTGACCTACAGTGGTGTGAAAAAGTGTTTGCCCCCTTCCTGATTTCTCATTTTTTGTATGTTTGTCACACTTAAATGTTTCAGATCGTCAAACAAATTTAAATAACAGACAAAGACAACACAAGTAAACACAAAATGCAGTTTTTAAATGAAGGTGTTCATTATTAAGGGGGAAAAAAATCCAAACCTACATGGCCCTGTGTGAAAAAGTGATTGCTCCCTAAACCTAATAACTGATTGGGCGACCCTTAGAAGCAACAACTGCAATCAAGCATTTGCAATAACTGGCAATGAGTCTTTTACAGCACTGTGGAGGAATTTTGGCCCACTCATCTTTGCAGAATTGTTTTAATTCAGCCACATTGGAGGATTTTCGAGCATGAACTAAGGTCATGCTACAGCATCTCAATCGGATTCAGGTCAGGACTTTGACTAGGCCACTCCAAAGTCTTCATTTTGTTTTTCTTAAGCCATTAAGAGGTGGACTTGCTGGTGTGTTTTGGATCATTGTCCTGGTGCAGAACATGTGTGCTTCAGCCTGAGGTCACAAACAGATGGCCGGATATTCTCCTTCAGGATTTTTTGGTAGACAGCAGAATTCATGGTTCCATTTACCACAGCAAGTCTTTCAGGTCCTGAAGCAGCAAAACAGCCCCAGACCATCACACTACCACCACCATATTTTACTGCTGATATGATGTTCCTTTTCTGAAATGCTGTGTTACTTTTACGCCGGATGTAATGGAGCACACACCTTCCAAAAAGTTAAACTTTTTTCTCATCAGTCCACAGAGTATTTTCCCAAAAGTCTTGGGGATCATCAAGATGTTTTCTGGCAAAACTGAGACGAGCCTTTATGTTCTTTTTACTCAACAGTGGTTTTCGTCTTGGAACTCTGCCATGCAGGCCATTTTTGCCCAAATTCTTTCTTATGCTGGAGTCATGAACACTGACCTTAACTGAGGCAAGTGAGGCCTACACTTCTTTGGATGTTCTTGTGAGGTCTTTTGTGACCTCTTGGATGAGTTGTGGGATAATTTTGATCGGCCGGCCACTCCTGGGAAGGTTCACCACTGTTCCATGTTTTCGCCATTTGTGGAAAATGGTTCTCACTGTGGTTTACTGGAGCCCCAAAGCTTTAGAAATGGCTTTTTACCCTTCTCCAGACTGATAGATTTCAATTACTTTGTTTTTCATTTGTTCCTGAATTTCTTTGGATCAGCATGATGTCAAGCTTTTGAGGATCTTTTGGTCTACTTCACTTTGTCAGGCAGGTCCTATTTAAGTGATTTCTTAATTGAGAACAAGTGTGGCAGTAATCAGGCCTGGGTGTGGCTAGAGAAATTGAACTCAGCTTTCTAAAGATGTGATAAACCACAGTTTGTTAATGTTTTAACAGGGGAGCAATCACTTTTTCACACAGGGCCATATACGTTTGGATTTTTTTTACCCTAATAATAAACACCTTCATTTAAAAAAAAATGTATTTTGTGTTTACTTGCGTTATCTTTGTCTAATATTTAAATTTGTTTGATGATCTGAAACATTTAAGTGTGACGAACATACAAAAAAGTGAGAAATCAGGAAGGAGGCAAACACTTTTTCACACCACTGCATTTTCAGATCTTACTGATCTCCAAGGTCAAATGCAAGGTCAAGGGGTGAATGAGTTAAGGGGTGGTGTGTGTGTGTGTATACAGCGTAGTGTGACGCGCCTAGTGCAGTAGTGGAGTGGAGTGTAGTTTTTACACTCTCTTGCTTTCAGCTGCTGCCGCTGCCTAGCCTTCTGGTGCAAATGGAGTTGAGTGCATGTCTCCCCTGGCAGTACATAGCCTCTCCACTGCCAAGGCCCCTGTTGGGCCTCCTTGTGGCACCACATGCAAACTGGGCACCTTGCAGCCCTAGACTTAATATTCAGGGGATCTTAGAGGAGCCTGGCCCCTAGAGGGCTGAGTTGCAGGCCTACAGGGCCTGGCCGCTATCCACCAACCCCCAGCTAAGGGTTAAATAACCTGACTGATGGAGTCAGAAAGCCTTGGCTGGTGTCTGTCTAGGAGAGGACAACTCCAAACTCAAATCGGGATACAGCATATCCCCAAGCCCTGAAAGGCAGTTGGTCTATGAGTAGAGGACTCTAAGGGTGCTTTCACACCTACAGGCTTTAGTTCGTTTCTATTGAACTCAAGTTCATTTTCTCTGTTAGTGTGGTTCATTTTGTCTGGTGGGAACATAGTAATCACACTCAGGTGTGCACCAAAACAAATGTACCAAGACCTGATTCGAATCATCTGGCAAACTCTGGTGCGGTCCTGCAGGTGAGAAAGGGATCGTACTAAAACAGGACCAGTAGTAAACGTTAAAACATTTTATGCCACTGTACATACCTGATGGATTTTCAATCATCAGTCAATCAATCAATCAATCAATCAATCAATCAATCAATCAATCAATCAATCAATCAGTCAGTCAGTCAGTCAGTCAGTCAGTCAATCAATCAAAGCTTTATTTATACAGCACTTTTCATACAAAGAGTTGTAACACAAAGTGCTTCACACATTAAAATAGAACACAATTAACCCCCCCCACACACACATACATGCATTCACGCATGCACGTGTACACACACACACGCACACAAAGAAACTTTTGTCTGTGTGAGACTAATGGCTGACCACTAAGGAACCAGATGTGGAAGCACCATCACTAGGGAGTCATCACCAGCAGGGAAAGTGCCAAGTCCACGGCCATAGGAATACCCCTTCTCCCCGCCCCGAGACTCCCAAGTCCAATCTGAGGGGTTGGCACTGCCGGCGTGACGCCGCAGCGCATGATCCTCTCAGCTGGGCAGACCAGGGCAATCACAGGCCAGCACCCTGCAGCCAGAAAACGGGCATCATTTCCTGGGGGGGGTAGGGGGTATGAGGGGGGGGTAGGGGGTATGAGGAAACACTGGAGTTTGGACAGGGTGACAAAAAATAAAACAGTCACTGATAAATAATAATAAGATAATTTGTAGTTAAAAAGACTAAAGAGTTAAGATAACTCAAAGAACAAAACAACATTTAAATACAATCAAACAGACATACAGTAAATTCAGGTGTATTAATAACTAGTAGTAAAATAAATAATTGTGACCAGAACAAAATAAAATAGGTTTAAAATAATAAATTAAGACAATTAAAATGGGAAACTAATCAAAAGCTAATGCATGACCAACCAATTTCTACACTCTTCCATGAGTGGGGTCAAAAATGACCCCAATTAGAATGAATGCGTTTTATGCTGTAAACAAGAAATTTCTTTCATTTTGGTTATTATTATTATTATTGTTGTTATTATTATTGTTATTATTATTTTAATTATATTTTGGTCAACAAAAGCATTATTTCATGTTTGACATGTTCATTTATCACTTTTTATTAACATTTTATCACAGAAAGGTAAAAAAGGTAAACAATGTATTGTAAAAAGGTAAACATCCAAAAATAAAACACTGTATAGGTGTGTCATAATTCTGGTTCATGGGCAGGATCATGAAAATAGATCTGAGCAAAAAGTGGCTTTCGACCCTGTTCAGGAAGGCCCGTGCATGCCCATAGAAACCTAGAAACCTGAGCACCCGGAGAAAATGCTTTTGCTTAGTTTCTTCATCTTGAGCAACAATACGAAGACTGCTTGATCTGGCATCTCTGCTCGCGGCAACGTAGAATCGGCCATGGCTGCAGAAATCTGTTGAGCAGAAAACATGAACGCACTGTAAATGTCTAGGCATCATGAGTGATGGCCTATATGACATCATAAAGACGCATTTGTCTATGTGCTGTCATATAGACATCATATCTTTAGGACGGCATCGCGAGTCCTATGATGCCTGAGTTCATAGGCAGTCTTATGATGTCCTATAAACGTGACAGACACACACAGCTAACTAGTGTTAGCTTAGTTAGCTACTGTAGCTAACTACAAAGTAGTAATTTGATGATGATAACATAACACTATCACACAAAATTCATGGACGTTGAAAATAAGTTCATAATTTATAACAGCACATATATTATGAGGTATAAAAATGCTAATACTTACATGTATGTTGCTGTGTAAAAATAACCTTCAGGGTGGTGAGTAGATGTGTCCTTCCGTGCCGAGTCTTCGAAGCGTGTGTCGAGTAACTCAGGAAGATTTTTGTGAAGCACGTATCAAGGCTTGTGTTGCTGATGAACGTGGTGACATTCGAAGGGGACAGCGAAGCGCAATGTCCCTCACATTTTGTGGACTTGGGACTTTATTTGCAATCTATTCCAGCTTCTTTTTTTTTTTCTTTTTTTTTAAGATAAGATAAGATAAGCCTTTATTAGTCCCACAACGGGGAAATTCCAGGATTGCAACAGCACAGGGATAGCAACACTCAGAGCAACAATCAGAAGGCAAGAAAAAAAAAAAAAAAAAAAAAAAAAAACAAGCAAGCAAGATGGGAACAGCAAGAAAGAGATTTGTTTCATGAAGCTTCATCTCGCCATCACTAGTGGTGAGACTGTTGGCATTAGATGTGTGGATTGACAGTAAATGTATATCTGACAATCACAGTTGATAAAAATCAAATGTTCCTAGGGTTAACCTTTGAAATTCCATAGAAAATGCTTGGGGTCATTTTTGACCCGACATATGGAAAAGTGTGGTACTGATACAAAAAATGCAATTACTTAAAAAATATAACAATTAGATACAAATCCAAATGGCCTCATGTCAAAGACAACCTATTTGAGGAATACATGGAAGATTAAATGATAAAAAATTAAAATTACGGTACAAAGCTATTGCAAAAAAAAAACAACCGCTGGGGTCATTTTGACCCCACTTATGCATCTAAGATTAAAATAGTAGGTTTTGAGCCTACTTTTAAAAACATGAACATTCTTGGCAGCTCTGATGTCTTCCGACAGGCTGTTCCACAGATGTGGGCCATAGTAACTAAAAGCAGCCTTACTGTGGGTACGTATTCTGACAGTAGGGATAATTAAAAGACCAGTGCCAGAGGACTTCAGGGACCGTGGGGGCTCGTATGTTAAAAGTAGTTCTGATAAATAAGAAGGCTCAAGACTGTGCAGACATTTATAAACAAGTAAAAAAAACTTTAAAATCGATCCTGAAGGACACGGAGAGCAAGTGCTATGACTTTAAAACCAGGGTGATATGAGCCTGCCGTCTGGTCTTCGTCAGACCACGTGCAACTGAATTCTGTAATAACTATAGATTTGAAATTGTCTTTTTGGGAAGACCAGAGAGCAGGGCATTACAGTAATCAATACGACTGGTGATAAAAGCATGCATCAGTATCTCCCTGTTTGCTTGAGAGAGAAGTGGGCAGACTCTGGCTATGCTCTACACCCAAATTCTTAACATATTGGTATGGGGTAAATGACAGACTATGTAATTTTGGTAAAATTTTCTCCCTCTAAGCTTCAGGACTGATGACTAAAACTTCAGTTTTGCCCTGGTTAAGCTGAAGAAAGTTTGCTGTTATCCATGATTTAATATCTAAAATACAGTTATAAATACAGTTATAAAGGGTGTTAACTGGTTCAGAAATATTTGTGGGAAGCCGCGCGCTGTCATTATTTGTTTCCACCGGTTTCGGACCAAAGACTTGGTGATGAGAGAAGCGCGGAGACGCCGTGGGACTTTGGAATATTGTGGGCATAAACTTCAGTTCTACGAGGATTATAACGCCGACGTTCAGAAGCAACGAGCCGAATATAAGGAGGTTATGTCCGAGTTGTACAAGAGAGGTTTTCATCCTTCTCTTCTTTTCCCCGCCAGGCTCCGGATAACTCTTCCAGACGGCAAAAACCAGTGGCTGGCGTCCGTCTCGGAGGCCACCTGCTTCATGCAAACTATGGAGAGAAACCAGCAATTTTCGCCTTGAACTGGACATTTCTGGGTTGACCAGCTGCCGCGCTGGGCTGCTTGTTACTTCATTGAAGCTGCACTGACTGGACATTGATGCATTTTCAGATGTTTAAAAACAAGGTAAAATTGGCTCCCTATACGTTGTTGTTTATTTAATTCTTTTTTTTAATTTTATCTTATTTTTTTTTTTTTTTTTTAGGGTAAAACGTTCATATTATGCAGGATTGAAGCCAGTTGTATGGGAGCATTCTGTTAGGATGAAAATAGAGCTGGAGATGGAGCGGTTGCTGTTTTTTTGCAACCGGCTGGAGTGTTGTTATAGGTTTGGTTGTTGGATTAATTTTTTTTTTTTTTAATTTATTTTTTTTTGTTTTGTTTTTTTGTTATGGTTTTATTTACACCCCCCTTACCCCTTCCTTTCTTTTTTTTTTTTTTACCCGTACCTCACTTTATTCTTCTTTGGGCTACACAACATAATATATAAATTTTACTCTTTGAATGAATAGTAATCTTACTTTGGTAAGCTGGAATGTGAAGGGGTTGAACCATCCAATTAAACGAAAGAGAGTCATGTCACGTCTAAAGCAATTTAAGCCTGGGGTACTGTTTTTGCAGGAAACCCATTTGCAGGATTCCGACCACTTGCGTTTGTCAAAATGTTGGTCAGGACAATTTTTTCATTCAAATTTTAAAGCTAAGGCCAGGGGCGCTGCTATTCTTATTGATCGAAATATCCCATTTATTCCCTCTAATGTTGTATCAGATAAAAATGGATGATTTGTAATAGTATCAGGTAAACTTGGCGATAAACATGTCACTTTGGCTAATCTGTATGCACCGAATTTTGATGATGTGCACTTTTTCCGCAACCTTTTTTCGCAACTTCTAGATTTAAATACTCACTCTCTAATTCTTGGGGGTGACTTTAATTTGTATATGGATCCGATCTTAGATCGCTCATCTTCAAAACCTGCTAGTCTTAATAAATCTGCAACTTATGTTAAGTCTTTTCTTGAGGAATATAGCCTTACAGATCCTTGGCGTTTTTTACATCCTAACGGCAGGGACTATTCTTTTTTCTCTCACGTACACCATACTTATACCAGAATAGATTATTTTTTTGTTGACAATTTATTAATTAATAACCTTTGCTCTTGCAGTTATGATAGCATCTCGGTTTCTGATCATGCCCCTCTTGTACTTAAAATGATCCTCCATGGATGTGACTCCATGAGAAAGCATTGGAGATTGGATCCATTATTACTTACAGATGAAAAATTGGTTACGAATATTTCTTCTAAAATTAATTTTTTTTTGAAAGAAAATAAAACTCCTGGTATGTCAAATAAAACGATATGGGAGGCCATGAAGGCATTTCTTAGGGGGGAATTTATTTCATTGGCAGCATTTAAAAGACGATCCTTAATACAGGAACAGAAGGCTATTTTAGATCAAATCCTGGACATTGACAGACAATATGCTCAATCTCCATCACCCGCTCTGTACAAGGAACGTATGACATTACAAACTAAACTTAATTTACTTTCTACTCGACAAATTGAAGGTTGTTTAATAAGGAACAAGAGTGAATTTTATGAACATGGCGAAAAAACCAGTAAACTTCTAGCTAATCAACTACGTGGTATTAGAGCTAAGCAATTTATTACTGGAGTTAGGACAGATAAAGGAGAGGTGACATCTGACCAACAAGCGATTAATGATATTTTCAGGTCATTTTATTCCAAATTATATACCTCAGAATATACAACAAACTTAAAGGATTTGGAAATTTTTTTTGATTCTATTGATATTCCTTCGATTTCTTCAGAATCTCTGCAAATTTTAGAAGCTCCCATCACAAAAGAAGAAATTCAGCTGGCAATATCATCCATGCAATCAGGAAAATCTCCAGGACCTGATGGGTTTTCCGCTGATTTTTTCAAAAAATTCTCTGATGACCTCGCCCCTTTCCTTTGTCAAGTTTTTACAGAGTCGCTTGACTCTGGTACACTTCCTCCTTCATGCTATCAGGCCTGTATCACTGTGTTGCTTAAAAAGGATAAGGATCCTGTTGATTGTGCTTCTTACAGGCCTATTTCCTTGTTAAATACCGATGTTAAAATTTTGTCAAAGTTGTTAGCTTCAAGGTTGGAAAAGATTCTTCCTTTTATAATTTCACAGGACCAAACCGGTTTCATTAAAAATCGCCATTCTTTTTTTAACTTGCGGCAGTTGTTTAATATTATTTATACTCCTCACCACAACATACCTGAATGTCTTATTAGTTTGGACGCTGAAAAGGCATTCGATAGGGTTGAGTGGGAGTATTTGTTTTTTACTTTGGAGAGGTTCGGTTTTGGTCCTTCCTTCTGTTCCTGGATTAAACTTCTCTATGCTAGTCCTTTAGCTTCAGTGTTAACTAATTGTCGCTATTCTGACTATTTTAGACTTTACCGTGGTACGAGGCAAGGCTGTCCTTTGAGCCCGTTGCTCTTTGCCTTGGCAGTTGAGCCGTTAGCTATTGCAATCCGTGGGAGCCGGGACTTTCTAGGCATTCGTAGGGGTGGCATTGAGCATAGGGTTTCACTCTATGCTGATGATCTTTTATTATTTCTCTCCAACCCACTTACTTCATTACCCGCTATACTTAATATTTTGGATAGTTTTAGTAGGTTTTCTGGTTATAAAATTAATCTTAATAAGAGTGAACTGTTTCTGATTAATGAAAAGATTCAAGTTCAGGATTTTGAAAATTTTCCTTTCAAGGTTGTTATTGATCATTTTAATTATCTTGGGATATGTGTCACTAAACAATTTAATTACTTGTTTAAAAATAATTTTCTCCCCTTACTTGACCAGTGTAAGTTAATACTTTCCAAATGGTCCCCATTATCCTTGTCTTTAATTGGCAGAATCAATTCTGTAAAAATGATGTTACTTCCAAAGTTTTTATATTTGTTTCAATGTCTCCCCATTTTTATTCCTAAATCCTTTTTTAAGTCTTTGGACTCTCTGATTACCTCATTTATTTGGAATGGTAAACATCCGAGATTGAGGAAAGTTTTTCTTCAAAGACCCAAATCAGTAGGTGGCATGGCTCTGCCTAACTTTCAATATTACTACTGGGCAGCAAATATCAGGTGCATGTTATATTGGAAACATTTTTATCTGGAACCCAAATCACCTATTTGGATCCTTATGGAGTCACATGTGGACAATCAAACTTCCCTACCGGCAATTTTAGGTTCACCACTTCCCCTTGCTTTGCCTACACTGGGTAATAATAAAGTAGTTCGTCAGTCTCTTAGAATTTGGTCTCAATTCAGGAAAAATTTCGGTCTTCAGTTTTTTTCCATTAGAAGTCCAATTGCCGCAAATCATTTATTTGCCCCATCAACTATTGATAGTGCATTTCATATATGGCACAGAAAAGGTTTAAAATATTTTGCGGATTTATATTTTGATGGTCAATTTGCAAGTTTTTCTCAACTTTCCACCAAATTCGACATCACTTCTACACATTTTTTCCATTTCCTCCAGGTCAGACATTATGTGCAAACCATGACAAAACAATTCCCTCAAAAACCTTCTGATAATCCTCTAGATGATTTTTTATTAGTTAAACCAACTTCTAAGGGGGTAATGTCAGTTTTATATAATTTAATTTCAAATTTACAATCTTCTTCTCTGGCCGCTATCAAATTGAACTGGGAACAAGATCTTAATTTTACTTTTACTGATGAACTGTGGGACTCTATTCTTGGCCAGGTTCACACTGTATCAATGTGTGCTCGTCACGCTCTTATTCAATTTAAGATTGTACACCGGATGCACCTGTCCAAGGTTAAGTTAGCACGTATTTACTCGGATATAGACCCAACTTGTGAAAAGTGTGGTAGCGCTCCTGGCACTTTGCTTCACATGTATTGGTCCTGCCCTGCATTGATGAATTTTTGGCATTCTGTTTTTATCACTATGTCTGAAGTCCTGCAATATCAAATTAAACCTGATCCATTATGCGCCATTTTTGGTGTGGCTCCAGAACTTGTCTTGCCAAGTTCCAAATTAAAAGTATTCAAATTTTCATTATTATTGTCCAGACGTGCTGTATTACTGAAGTGGAAAGACTCTTCGCCCCCTTCACATTTACAGTGGATAAAAGATATAATGTCCTGTTTGGATTTAGAAAAAATCAGATATACAGTCTGTGGCTCTGAAAACAAATTCTATAAATTATGGCGCCCGTTTCTTGATTTCTTTGAAAGACCCACGATTATAGTTTCTGAGTAGCTCATATCCCCTTTACCCCACCCCCAACTCACACACACAATTTTTCTTTGTATTTTTTTTTTTTTTTTATTGTTTATTTAAAGGTTTTTGTGCTTTGAAGCATTTACATTTGTTGGCTTTAAGTTCTAGTTTTTTACCGTTTGGTTGAAACAAAAATGAAAATTTCTAATACTTTGTATTGTATTGATACTTCAATTAATAATAATAAAAAGACCTTTGAAAGAAAAAGAAATATTTGTGGCAGAGCATGTCACGGTTCTAGAGGATTAATGAACGCCATCTCCTGTACTGTCCTGAAATGCACCTTCGCCAACTCCGATGGATTAACATGTTATTTTCCATCCATAGCCGCGCTTCATTTTCAAACTGTATGATCTGCCAAAAGTGGTATATGCACATAATGTAATATACGATAACCAGGGCGATGAAAAGTCCCCATAGATTATGCTATGATTTGCATTATTTTCTCCCCAGAAATGCATAAATGCACAGCAGTCATCCTACTTCCTGTATTTACTTTTCCTGTTCTGGCGGCAAAAAAAATCTGACCAACAAGAACAGAGAACGTTCTGATGTAAGTCTTGTGGGATTTAACGTGACAAAATTTGGTCTGCTTGACTTTTTGCCCATATGAAAGGGAACCAAGCCAAGGAGAAAATTATACAAAGTAACACACTTATCAACTGATTCAGACCAAAGCAAACAAATTTAGGTGTGAAAGCAGCCTAAGACAAATCCCTGGGAGATTAGTCCTTCAACGTCTGATCGATAGGCTAGCACCCCATTCAGTCGAACTCCTCAAATATGCTACAGAAACTGCAAGGGTTACATGCACACTTACAAAAAGGGGAACTCTGGGTGTACAGCTGCACATGACTGTTGGCACTGAAAGGAAGGTGAGAAATCAGGCATTTAACATGGATGGGCAGAGAGAGACTTCAAAAGAAGATCTGTGAATGAGACCCAATAGTCATCCACGGAAGAAGGAACCAAGGTTTTCAAAAGCAAAGATGAAGGGACGCATTTCGCAGGGATTTGGCATCAAATGACTTGACTATGCAGGAGGCGGAGGTGGCTGCACCAAGACAGGAAGGGTGGCGTGCAACAGTTGAAGCACTGATATGACAACGAGTCACCTGTAGTACCCAAAGATAGAGAGAGAGCAAGGTCAAGGTAATTGAGCATTCAAGAGGTGTCCCAGACCCCACTCAAGGTAGTGTTAAAATGTGGTGCTTCTATTTCTCATAATTAAGTCACTATAAGCCAAAACTGATCTGTCTAAAATTTTATAACCCTGTGACCTTGACCTTTGACCTTTTGATCCCATAAGCATAGCCACCCTAGCATTGTCTCCTCTTGAGTTAGGGCATGGATACACAGCTAGACAGACGGACAGATATGGAGAATCAGGCGAGCACCCTACCCATACCTTGACTTTGTTGGCCTGGGTAATGAGAAGTAAATAAAGAATATTCAAGGTCATTGTAGCAATAAAATGAATTGCCAATAAAAAAAAGATACTATCAAAGCATATGTATTATCCATTTATAGCACAAGTGCAGCAAGAGTGCATTTGAGAGCAAGTATTCAGAAAATACCCTTGAACCTTAGTTAGCCCTTTTAATTTATTCCCTCTTGGGAGAATGTAAGGTCAGCAAAAGTATTCATTTTGAGAGGTGCATACTGTAACTAGTTGCTGCACAATCTATTTCACAGACAAAACAGGTAACAACACTGAAACTAGAGCTTAATGGAGCACTCTAGTAGTTTTCACTTGTTCCCAAGGGATACTCAGCTCCCTGGAATCAAACAGCTCTGTACGTGTGCGAGAACAGCTGTGTACGTGAGTCACACCGAACCATGCTGCGTGGTGCGGTGCACGCATGAGAGACAGAGAATTTGCAGTTTGCCTTGAGTGTTACTTTCCCTTTGCCAGTTACATCCAAAGGTGCAAGACACGGTGGTTTGAAGTTAGGTGTTAAAAATATGACAGCAGAGCAGAAACACCAGAGAGGGCACAGAAAGTACAGCTCCCCACAGATGGAAGAGTTTTCATGGGACTAGCTGCATTTGCTGACATCCTAATTAAAAATGTGTTTGCAGGTACCTTCACATCCTAGGGATAATCAGAATAAAAAAGGTGGTTATTCTTAACAAGTGTAGGAATAGAAGACTGAACTAGACTCCAAAAACTTGTTAGGATGTGGAATTTACATATACATGCAGAAATTCTGTATTATCTTTGAAGAATTTATTAACTACTGTATGTATATGGGCAAGCTAAATAATACATATTTCTAACTTAAATGACAATATCCCATATTCTGGCATTCAGTTAGCAAGGCAAACATGCTATCGTGCTGATTGGGTGTTGATGGAGGGAGGAAAGACCCGAGGGGAAGGCATATGTATCAGTAACACTTGGTGCCGAGATGCGACTGTTGTGTATAATCACTGTTCTCCGTTGGTGGAGTTTATGATCATCAAGTACTGACCCTTTTACATTCCAAGAGAATTTATATCTGTCCTACAAGTCGCCGTGTATGTCCTGCCCACCGCCATCGGCAAGATGAGTAAAGCACTAAAGAAACTCTATCAGGCTATAAGTGAGACACAAACAGCGCATCCAGATGGATTCCTCATTACAGCAGGAGACTTAAACCAAGCAGATTTAATGGCCTTCCTACCAAATCTACAACATGTGGACTTTCCAACAAGAGGAGACAATTTGCTGGACCTGGTGTACACAACTCACAAGAAAGCATACAGAGCCTCCCCCCTTCCCCACCTGGATCTCTCTGATCATATCACTATCTTGCTAACGCCAGCATACAAACTCAGAGTGAAAGCCATCATACCAACAAAAAAGCAGGTATGTGTGTGGCCAGAGAGGGCCTCGGATGCTCTGAAAGACCGCTTCAGCACTACAGATTGGGACACTTTCAAGCATGCAGCCACTCACAATGGACACACAAACATAGAGGAGTACACTGAGGTTATTGTGGCATACATAGCTAAATGCATTGATGATTTCACTCACTGCAAAACCATCACTGTTCATGCTAACCAGAAGCCATCAATGACAGCAGAGGTCCACAGGCTCCTGAGGGCTCAGGACACAGCCTTCGGGGCCGGCGACACTGCAGGACTAACAACAGCTAGGGCCAACCTGTCCTGTGGCATCAAGGAGGCAAAATGTCAGTACAGCAAGAAAATATCCGGCCACTTCAGCAACACTAGAGATGCACATCCTCTCTTGCGTGGCATACAGAACCTCACCAACTACAAACCTCCACCTCAGACCTGTGTGAGTGACATCACACTGCTTAACAACCTAAATGACTTCTTTAGCTGCTTTGAAACGCAAAACAGCACATCAGCACAGAAGACCACTCCTCCCCCACATGAGCAGGCTATAAGTCTGGATCTGGCTAGTGTGAAGAGGACCTTCTCCAGGATCAACCCACGCAAGGTAGCTGGACCAGACAACATACCAGGTCACATTCTGAAGGACTGTGCGGAGGAGCTCAAGAATGTCCTGGCCAACATCTTCAACATTTTCCTGAGTCAAGCTGTTGTCCTCACATGTTTCAAAACTGCCACCATAATACCAGTCCCAAAGAAGCCCTTCCCATCTGGCAACAACAATTATTGGCCCAAAACACTGACCTCCATCACAATAAATTGCTTAGAGCGGCTGGCCATGCAGAACATCAAGTTCACCCTCCCTCCCTCCCTCTCACGACCCATCTCAGTTTGCATACAGGTCAAACAGATCCACAGAAGACGCCATCTTTGCTGCTTTCCACCCAGCCATCAACCACCTGGACTCAAAGAACTCCTAAGTGCTAATGCTGTTCTTGGACTTCAATTAAGCATTCAACACAATCATCCCCCAGCACCTAATACAAAAACTCAGACACTTGGGACTCAAAACCTCCCTCTGTAATTGGGTGCTGGACTTTCTCACAGGGAGGCCACAGAACATGCGGGTTGGCACCAACACCTCCAAGACCATCACACTGAGCACAGGGGCCCCACAAGGGTGTGTGCTCAGCCTGCTGCTCTTCACCCTGCTAACCCATGACTGTGTACCAGCCCACAACACAAACCACATCATCAAGTTTGTTGACGACACAGCAGACATCTACCTCACCCGCCTCACTTGCAGAGCCATCAACATTGCAGGCGACACCTCCCACCCCTCACACTGCCTCTTCAGCCCCCTGCCCTCGGGGAAAAGGTACCACCACTCACGCACACCACTGAAGACAGAGAAACAACATTTCAGTTCTCCTGTATTTCCTGTACATATAGTAGTATTGACAAATAACATCTTTGAATCTTGAATATTGCAATTTTGGTGTTGCTCCTATAACTAGGATTGCACTCAACAGAGATGCTGCTGCAGCTGTCTGTAGTTTATCCACCCACTACTCCTCAGCCTCCCTGGGAAGGTCTATGCCAAGGTACTGGAGAGGAGAGTCCGGCCGTTGGTCGAACCTCGGATTCAGGAGGAGCAATGTGGTTTTCGTCCTGGCCGTGGCACATCGGACCAGCTCTTTACCCTCTCGAGAATTCTTGAGGGTTCGTGGGAGTTTGCCCAACCAGTTTACATGTGTTTTGTGGACTTGGAGAAGGCATTTGACCGCGTCCCTCGTGGATTTTTGTGGGGGGTGCTTCGGGAGTATGGGGTATCGGGCTTGTTGTTACGAGCTATTCGGTCTCTGTACGACCGTTGTGAGAGTTTAGTTCGCATTGCCAACACTCGGTCGGAGTCATTCCCAGTGAGAGTTGGACTCCGCCAGGGCTGCCCTTTGTCACCGGTCCTGTTCATAATTTTTATGGACAGGATTTCTAGGCGCAGCCAGGGAATGGAGGGCGTCATGCTTGGTGACCACAGGATCTCATCTCTGTTGTTTGCAGATGATGTTGTCCTGTTGGCTTCATCCAGCAATGACCTACAGCTCTTGCTGGGACGGTTTGCCGCTGAGTGTGAAGCGGCTGGGATGAGAATCAGCACCTCCAAGTCCGAGTCCATGGTCCTCAGCCGGAAAAAGGTGGATTGTCCTCTCCGGGTTGGGGACAGGCTCCTGCCCCAAGTGGAGGAGTTTAAGTATCTTGGGGTCTTGTTCACGAGTGAGGGGAAAATGGAGCGAGAGGTCGACAGACGGATTGGAGCAGCATCTGCAGTGATGCGGACGTTGTACCGGTCTGTTGTGGTGAAGAGGGAGCTTAGTTCTAAGGCAAAGCTGTCGATTTACCAGTCAATCTACGTTCCTACTCTCACCTATGGTCACGAGCTTTGGGTAATGACCGAAAGAACGAGATCGCGGATACAAGCGGCTGAAATGAGCTTTCTCCGTAGGATTGCTGGACTCACCCTCAGAGATAGGGTGAGGAGCTCAGTCATTCGGGAGAGGCTCAGAGTAGAACCGCTGCTCCTCCACATTGAAAGGAGTCAGTTGAGGTGGTATGGGCATCTGATTAGGATGCCTCCTGGACGCCTCCCACTTGAGGTGTTTCAGGCACGTCCCACTGGGAGGAGACCCCGGGGCAGACCCAGGACTCGGTGGAGAGACTATGTCTCCCAGCTAGTCTGGGAACGCCTTGGTATCCCCTCTGAAGAGCTGGAGCAGGTGGCTGGGGAGAGGGAAGTCTGGGCTTCTCTGCTTGAACTGCTGCCTCCGCGACCCGGACCTCCGGAAAAGCGGTAGAAGATGGATGGATGGATGGATACTCCTGTTAATAATGTGCTAATGAGGGCTAGCAGGCTAGCACTGTAAACAACCATCATCCAGGTGCTCTTTCTGGATGGGGCAGTAACATTTTCACAGCTATGAACTCCGCCGGATAACACTGTAAACCGAAACATGACATAGCATTTTTGGGATTTCCACAGCAAGAAGAAAGCAACTTTACATTAACTTTACACATCTGAATGCACCTTCAGTATCTCACTCCCTATTGTAATCGAAATGTCCAGATTAACTAGATTCAGACCATACCAATCTTCAGGGTCAAAGTCATTTCATACTGTATTTGGATGTTGTATGACATTTATATTCAAATTCTGCTAGCACTAAACCTAATAATAAAGGCAATTTTACAAGCTATTAACCAGAATGTAAATTATAAACTTGGTGATCTAGTGACCTACGTAACTTCAGACCCTATCAATCCTTGAGGTTAAAAGCCAAGGCAAGGTCATTTAGCATTTGTAATGTACTCAATACACCATTCTAACATATGCAAAAAATTCTAACCTGAGCCCCAATAATAAAGTCACTACCAGAAAAAAAATGATTTTGACCTTTGTGACCCTATGGCCTTGACCTTTGTCCTTGTGACCCCAAAAACATAACAGCGCATGCTAAACCTGAGGTTCACATGTATGCCAAGTTTGGTGACCCTATAGCTTCATTCTTTCTCAAGTTACAGTCTGGACAGACAAACAGAAAGACAGACAGAAGCAACCGCCCTACTTACGCCTTGACTCTGTCGGTGTGAGTAACTACTAGTGAAACTTTAGAACCATCACAACTGGACTAAGAACAAAACACAAAACAAATCAAAAATCACTTTCAATGCAACTCATGGCATTTCTATTTCAAAAGGAGCCATATCTTAAAATGGTGGACAGCAGGGGATGGCAAGCATCAATTCACATCAGCTCTTCCAAACAAGAAAAGCAAGTTTACATCCATCCTGCTGTCTGTGCTCATGTTCATGTCTGTATTGATGATTCACTTACTTTTAATGCATTAAATACATTTTAGGTGGCTAAGATTAGGACCTACTTTACACACATCACACCACCGACATCCTGCTAAGTCACTTCATATAGTTGTTTACACAACCACTAGAGGTCCCTTTTCCCAAACCATAGCTTTAGGCTGTAAGACCTTCTGTTGTTGTTGTTTTGTGCTTGAGAACAGTTTTTAAAGTCAAAATATCCCAGAACTTGAAAATTGATTTGGTGCATCTGTTGTGTCCATAATGAACATAATAATAACCGAGTCAGAGGTCCACTGAACGTAGCTTTAATAACTGTATAAATAACAACCAACAGACTCACAGCGCTCCTCACTGTCAGGGCGTCAATGGCAAAAGAGGAAGTGCTCCTCCCCACCATTGCTTTTATACCCCGGTTGCCATCACTACCACAGGGTAGAGTGCCAACCCCCTCTAAACCATGGCACATTCCCCAGTCCGCCATCTTGTCACTGTATAACCTATTCACATACATAACACCCTCCCCCCTCAAAAAATGTCAGGCACACAGGTAACCCACCCAGATTTGTCTCCCAACTCATGCTCTAAACATAAAATATGTACACAAATAAACAAACTGCCTATCCATTCATACAATTAAAGCTGGGGGGCTGGGTAGACTGTCAGCGCCCCATACACAGCCAGGCGGATTATTCTGCCGCCAAACTAGAACAGTCCAACTCCAAAAGTACAGCCGTGTTTCTAAATAAAATAATCCCATAAAACAGTAAAACAGCTTCTACTGAACATAACATACAAAAGACACAACACACACATCAACTACTGGTGGCCCCCACCCCAACACCCACCCCACAGTAGGGCACACAGTAAAATGATCCGTGTTGGGTATCATAGCTACTATAAATGTCCAATCAATAAAATCAAACAAACCCAAACACAGACATACAATTCACAAAATTTCACCAATAAAATGTCATCTTCTCATCATTAACCGTTTCTACTCTTTTTTATTTTTTTCAGATTAAACCGGGGCACTAAAAGAGTAGTAAACGACTATCAGGACCTGGGTTAAAATTAAAAACACACACACAAAACACCCTCAGTCGTTGGACGGGTCTCTCTCCAGACGCCTCTGTCTTTTGACCTCGGGACTCCTGCTGCGCCGTTTCCTCTCCTCCAACATCAGACACCGCTTACTTGGATGCCTCCAGGTCTGGTCAGACACGCATCAATACCCATCCCTCCGGGCAGCCTCCACTAGGAACTGCCTCTGGTCATCATGCCACTCGCATGGCCCGTGATCCTCTCAAACTCGAGCCTCAACCCTGGGCCAAACTTCATCTTCAACCTGCAGGGAAGCCCTCTTCTTCCACTCCAGATCACTCCATCTCCGACTGGCCCCCGCCACCGAACCGGTCGACTCGTGGGTCCGGTTCATCCTTCTCTTGGCAGGCCGTCGTTGTGAGCGCTTTACTACCACGCTTCTCGGTCTCGCCCCTCTCTCCTCAACCTCCCGCGCTGTCTCAGCCACTGCAGCTCCCTTCCTCCCATTAGCACTCGGCCTGAATCCAGGGTTAGAAAGAACCCGTGTCTTGGCTCCAAAGCACCGGTCCTGCGCCCCATGGGCAGCCGCAGGGGACACGGCGAGAAAATCCATTTCACGTCTCCAGTTCTCCTGCCCAAACTTCCCACAGGCCCCAATAAAATGGCGCACCAGACCACACACGCCACAGCGCTCGCTATTCGCCGGACACACACCTGCCTCTTGCCTAGTGGACCCGCAGCCATAATACCGTGGCTGTCCCGGGATGGATCTCATCTTCACGGCGACGGCGTGGTCGTCGCCACTCACGCCGTTCCTGCTGTCCAAGTCCACAGGCCGCGCCTTCCCTCGTGGTCCTTCCCGCCACAGCGCTCCAGAACCGGTGCCAGTGGCGGAGGTAGCCAGCACGCTCCCGTTGGTCTCCTCATTGCCAAATGTTTTGTCCATAATGAACATAATAATGACCGAGTCAGAGGTCCACTGAACGTAGCTTTATTAACTATATACATAACAGTCAACAGACTCACAGCGCTCCTCACTGCCAGGGCGTCAATGGCAAAAGAGGAAGCGCTCCTCCCCACCATTGCTCTTACACCCCAGTTGGCATCACTACCACAGGGTAGAGTGCCAACCCCCTCTAACCCATGGCACATTCCCCTGTCCGCCATCTTGTCACTGTATAACCTATTTACATACATAACAGCATCGCCAGTAAAAACACAAGGCACAGCAGCTGTTAGAAATGTTTAGTGTGTACCTCCTTAATATATATTTTTTCATATGTATATTTTTGTGATAAAACTTCAGATCAGTCTTTATTTGATTAGATTATTTAATGTTTTTATACTATTGTGGTTTATTTTATTGTATTGGTTGTGTTTTTTTCCCTTTTTTTGCAGTAATAACTAATCAATTGATTGATTTATAGTTCACTTTTATGTCCCATTATATCCCTCACACTTGTGCCTTTGTAATGTGCGCTAAATCTCCAGTGTATTCCAACAACTAGATGTTGGGGATTTTTTTTTCGACTTTGTCAAATTGGATGCACTTGAAGTGAGGCCAGTCTGTGGAGTGGAGCAGAGGGTGAGCAAATAAGTTTGTTAGTGAGGCCAAGAAACTCTTCGAATCTCCAGAAACTGCTCTGAGGCCAACAGTGCTGGTACTCCACACCAAATTCGGATAATTTTGAAACAGAGGGAGATGTTTGCCATCATCCGAGAGCTGGTGAATTCTCAAATGTGTAGGTAGCAGTGGTCATAACAGAAATTCAATGGGAGTGATTAGTTAACCTCATAGAGAGCATTGATCAAACTGTACACTCTAAGTTATATATGTGATCATGTGATTAAAGACATTCTTACATGGCTCACCAACCAGTGGTGCGTTTCCCAAAAGCTATAGATGATAGGAACTTACTTGGTATGAATTATGCAGCTGTGAAAAAGATGTTTTCCAAACCAGTGATGTAACTACGATAGTGCAGTTTACCTGGTCCAATGCATTGTTGAACAATGCAAGTGTTTCCCAAAACCCCAGCTCCAGCGAACGTTAGCAAACACTGTCGTAAAGTTGAGTCATTGCAACAACAGCTCAGGAGCTGCTGTAGAAGCTCAGTAGCTGGAGAACACATGAATGACGACAGATGCAGCTGACAGGTAATGATACAGTTATTTAAAAATGTTATGTGGGTGATTTTACAATTTGAGGACAATTTAGGCTTCAGCAATTGAAAAAAAAAATGACCCTTTATTCTTTAAAGTTCTATTATGTATTTGGAAAACAAAAAAATAATAATAAACCATCAAATGATGGGATTTGCCCAGCTCAAGCATCAATGACACACTTTTTTTGATATGTTAATTGTTCTGTGATATGTGTGGAACAACTGTGTTATAAAGATTTTAAAAATATTGTTTAAAAATGTAATATGGAATACTCATTCAGTTTCAGATAATACTTGACATATTAAAGTAGGGTTGCAGTCAAGACCAGACTGAGACCAGAGTGCAGGCAGACCAAGGGCTATATTACAGCGATGCAGTCAACAGTCAATTGTCTCAGGTGCATGGTGTATTTATGGGCGTTTTCAACTCCATTTCACATCCAAGAGGCTTTCCAAGTGCTCTTAATTATTCAGTCTGGGGCATAGCATGAAATAAACCAATTGTTGTCTGTGCTGTCATTCCCTTTAATAACCAGGGGCATGAGATACAAGGCAACAGTCAAACGACAGCATTTAAAAGCAGCACAAATCTGTCTTGCACCGAGGCCAATGTGTGCTCGTTTACAAAGTGGAAATGCTTTTAAGGGCCATTAAAACCAAACAGCTGAAAAGTAGCTTTTTTAACTTCCTTGTCCACAGCCCTGCTCATAGTGGAGAGACGTGATCACAATTATGCACGTATGAGAGCTGTACAATTCAGAGGTTATGCTTTCTCTCTGTACATGATTTTGACAGAATTATAAAAAGTCCTTCATTTCACGGGAAACCCACAGCACTGTAATCCTCCATGACACTGTGGAAGAGTGACCGTTCTTCCCACAGATCCCGGGCCTGAGGCCTGTTAATGTTTCCTGGTCTGCTGAATGAAAAATTGGTGCATTTTGACAAAAAAAAACAAAACAACCTGTCAGGATACTTCATTTTGAGTCATTCTGTTAAAAGAATGACAGTGAATGACTAGAGAAATAATGACACGGTCAACCTGATCTCACTAAAACTTGTACCACATGCATATTTTCCACTCCCTCAAAAAACGTGCATTTGTATATTAACCCCTTGCACTCTGGTCAATTTCCCTAAAAACGCCAAAAAATAACGTGCCCAAAGTAAATCGAAAGCTGTTCTTCAACCCTTTGCAGCATCTTCATGGGGTTGGTCTCATTTAAAAGAAAACACTTTGAATTTTTTTGGCAAAACAGTCATAGTCTCTCTAAGTGCTCTGGCCACTGAGTTACAGTCATCTAAACATACTGAACTTGAAGAAAATAAAGTTAGCCTGGGTGTTTTTTTGGATACAAATGCTTGCAAATAACACAGCTTCAGATCCGGGCTGGAATAAACGACTACAGACCTGTTGCCCTGACCTCTGTGGTCATGAAATCCTTGGAGAGATTGGTGCTGAACCACCTGAAGGTCATCACAGGCCCCCTGATGGACCCACTGCAGTTTGCCTACCGGTCAAACAGGTCAGTGGATGATGCAGTGAATATGGGACTACACTACATCCTGCAACACCTCGACTCCCCAGGGACGTACGCCAGGATCCTGTTTGTCGACTTCAGCTCAGCGTTCAACACCATCATCCCAGGCATTCTTCATCAGAAACTCCTCCAGCTCAAGGTGCCCCCCTCCACCTGCCAGTGGATCTTCAGCTTTCTGACTGACAGGTGGCAACAGGTGAAGCTAGGGAGATTTACATCCAGCTCCCGAAAAATTAGTACTGGCGCCCCCCCAAGGATGTGTCCTTTCCCCACTGCTCTTCTCCCTCTACTCCAAAGACTGCACCTCAGAGGACCCTTCGGTGAAGCTCCTGAAGTTTGCGGACGACACCACAGTCATCGGTTTTGTTATGTATTTTGGTTTACTACGGCACCCGTCGTAGTGCTTTGCTAAAAGCATTATGGGTAACTTGTAATGGCAGAGTGTGTTGTCGTTGGCTGTGTGCTATGAGTTGCTGCTACGCTAATAAACCGTGAACATTACGTCGATGGTCCGAGTTATTATTGTTATATTAAGTAACGTAACGGGTGAAAGATATAACAAAAAGTGGCGACAAGGACATCTGGACCGACGCTGCAGTCCGCGACGGAGGAGAGTTTTTTTGTCGTGTTTTTTTTTTTCCCGCCGCTACTTCGTGCTGACAGGGCGATACACTGCGCCACTGTGCTGAGGTGGATGCTGCGGGCTGTCTGCTAGCAGGGAGGAGCGGAGCAGTGGAAATCGTTAAGGACAAAAAAAACCTCCGTGAGTAACGCCGGAGGGAAGAAACAACGTTACAGAAAGGAGCCGCGATGGAAAGAGCGACATTCAACCAGGAGTGTTAAAATGGCTGGAGTCATTGGCTCTATCGGGCCCTTTGATGAGAGCGCGGAACAATGGAGCTCCTATACTGAGCGCTTTGACTATTTCGTCGCGGCCAATGGAATAACGGATGAAAAGTTAGTGCCCACTTTTCTGAGTGTGATGGGTCCCAAGACATTTAACCTACTACGTAACCTCCTACAGCCAGTAAAGCCAGGCTCTAAAACCTACAAAGAACTGGTGGACACACTAACCCACCACTTCTCACCCAAGCCTCTAGTAATTGCAGAAAGATACAGGTTTCACAGACGTAACCAAGAAGAGGGTGAGTCTGTTAACATGTTTGTTGCAGCGCTACGCAAGTTAGCTGAACACTGTGAATTTAAAGATGTTTTAAATGACACATTAAGAGACAGGCTTGTGTGTGGACTACGGAATGAAGCAGCACAGAAGAAGTTACTCACAGAAAGTGATTTGACGTTTGAAAGAGCCATTAACATTAGTGTGATGATGGAGCTGGCTTCCAAAGAAGCACACCAACTGCATGCTACAGGCAGAGTACATAAGCTCAACAGTGGTAAAACCAATGCAACAGGTCCATGTTTCCGCTGTGGCAAGATGGGACACCTTCCTAATGACTGTTGGTACAAAGAGATGGACTGTAACAACTGTGGAAAAAAAGGCCACGTGGAGCGGGCATGTAGAAGCAAAAGGAGCAAAGACAAAGGCCCAAAGACAAGGAATAAAAGTGACATGGTAAAATACAAAAAGAAAAGAAATGTTCACACAGTTAAACATGGCGAGGACAGAGTGAGCGACTCCTCAGAGGAAGAGGTGTCAACTGCAATAAATACTGTCCGGATTATGAATGTGAATGAAGGCTCAGAAGGCTTTTGGACTAAACCAAAAGTGGAGGGACATTTTATTAAAATGCAGATAGACACCGGATCAAAGGCATCACTTGTGTCGCATGGCATTTACAAGAAGTTTCTGAAACATCTTCCACTCCGACCTTCAGACACCGTCTTCAGGGCGTATACTGGACACCGAGTGCCCATGAAAGGGATGACCGAGGTAACTGTTCAGTACAATGGCCAAACTGCTGAGCTTCCAGTTTATGTTACCAAGAACAACTGTCCAGCTATAATGGGGCATGTGTGGCTAAAGAAAATCCAACTTGACTGGCAAGAAGTAAGGAAGCTGTCACACAGTTCCACTCAGCTGCAGGCCATACTGGAAAAGCACAAAAAGGTTTTTCGTGATGAGCTAGACAGTATGAAAAAAATTATAGTGAAGCTGCATGTCAAACCTGACAGTAAACCAGTGTTCATGAAAGCTAGACCAGTGCCGTACGCCATCAGACCAAAGGTAGAGGCTGACTTTGATGCTCTGGTCAAGAATGGAGTTCTGGAGCCTGTGACAACCAGTGAGTGGGCCACGCCCATAGTTCCAGTACCCAAAAAGGACGGAGGAATCCGGACCTGTGGAGACTTTAAGGTAACAGTAAACCCTGTACTAACAGCAGAGCAGTATCCTCTTCCACTGATTGATGACTTATTTGCGGGGCTGAGTGGGGGACAAAAGTTCAGCAAAATAGATCTCAACCAGGCTTACCTACAAATGCATGTAGACGAGCAGTCACGTGAAATGCTGACTATCAACACCCATAAAGGACTCTTCAGATACTGCAGACTGCCTTTTGGCATCACATCTGCTCCAGCACTTTTTCAGCGAGCTATGGATCAAATCCTGAGTGGATTACCAGGAGTGCAGTGCTACCTGGATGATATCCTGTGTACAGGAGCAGATGATGAAGAGCATCTGCGCAACTTAGATGCAACTCTCACGAGACTGGAGGAATATGGATTGAGAATCCGCAAGGATAAATGCGAGTTTTTCCAGTCATCTGTGGAATACTTAGGTCATGTGATCGATGCTAAGGGACTGCACACTGCACCATCGAAAATCACAGCCATTGTGGATGCACCTCCACCCCAAAATGTCAGTCAGCTGAAGTCTTTCTTGGGACTGCTGAACTATTATGGACGTTTCATACCAAACTTGGCATCACTATTAAAACCACTGCATAACCTGCTGCGCAAAGAGGAAGCATGGAAGTGGACAGCAAGCTGTCAGGAGGCTTTTCAGAAGGCAAAAGATGCGCTGACGGCATCAGAGGTTCTGACCCACTTCAACCCATCACTTCCGATCCAGCTTGCCTGCGACGCCTCTCCTTATGGCGTAGGGGCGGTGATTTCCCACGTAATGCTAGACGGTGAGGAAAAGCCAATCGCTTTTGCGTCAAGGACATTAAACAAGGCAGAAGCTAACTATGCTCAACTGGAAAGAGAGGCTCTGAGCATTGTGTTTGGTGTCAGAAAATTCCACCAGTACTTGTATGGACGGAAGTTTACACTTTTTACTGACCACCGACCTCTCACAACCATCCTTGGACCATACACAGGAATACCATCTCTTGCAGTGTCCCGACTGCAGAGGTGGGCATTGCTGTTGTCAGGACACTCCTATGACATCAGGTATCGAAAGTCAGACTGTCATGGTAATGCAGATGGGTTATCCAGATTACCACTTCCTGTCATGAAACCAGAGTCAAGCACTGTGGACATCTTCTACTTCACAGAGGTAGAAAATGCACCTGTTTCAGCTGTGCAGGTGAAAAAGGGGACTAGAAATGACCCTGTGTTGTCTGCAGTCATGGACTTGATCATTAAAAGACAACCTGCAGGTGATGACGCAACCTTGAAGCCCTTCCTTGGGAAGTGGACAGAATTGTCTGTTCAGTCGGGTTGTTTGCTGTGGGGGAGGAGAGTGATTATTCCCCTGTCATGTCGAACAAAAGTGTTACAGCAACTTCACGCGGGACATAGTGGAATCGTGAGAATGAAAGGAATAGCGAGAAGCTATTTTTGGTGGCCAAACATTGACAAGCAGATTGAAGAAATAGCCAAAAGCTGTTCATCTTGTCACAAGGTACGGAACAACCCACCATTGGCTCCTCTCCATCCCTGGGAGTTCCCACAGGAGCCATGGCATCGTGTGCACATTGACTTTGCAGGTCCGTTTGAGGACAGAATGTTTCTCGTTGCTGTGGATGCACACAGTAAATGGCCTGAAGTGGCTATTATGAGGTCAACCACCACAGAGAAGACCACAGAGGCATTAGGAGAAATGTTTAGTCGTTTTGGGTCTCCTGCACAACTAGTTTCTGACAATGGACCTCAGTTGGTTTCACAAGAAATGGATGCTTTTCTACAAGCTAATGGAGTGCAGCACATTAAATCAGCTCCATACCATCCTGCGACGAACGGCCTTGCAGAAAGGTTTGTGCAGACAATGAAACATGCATTGAAAGCATCACAAGGTCAAGGAACACTGCATCAGAGGCTGCACAAGTTCCTGCTAAACTACCGCAATACTCCACATACAATCACAAAGACAACCCCTGCTAGTCTGATGTTCAAGAGAGATCTGCGCACTACCTTTGACTTTTTGAAACCCTCAGGATTAAAGGACACTGTGCAAAAGCAACAAGAGAAACAAATTATGCACAGAGAACATCGGGCAAAGGACAGAGCATTCACGTCAGGAGAATCTGTGCTGGCCAGGAACTACAGAGGTGAACCTAAGTGGGTTCCTGCAACTGTTATTGCACAAACTGGACCAGTCTCATATACAGTTCAAACCACTGACAGTGTTTGGAAAAGGCACGTGGATCAACTCCTGCAGACACCGCCAGCGCCTGCAGAACCGTCTCTTGGATATCCTAACGATGCACTCACCAACTCACCACTTTGTCCACCTACACCAGTACAGAACTCAACCACTTCAGAGACCGGAGTTCCAGCTGGAGATGTGACATCTTCTTTTGCATCAGCACCTGAAGCAACCTCCACATTAGAAAGAACACAGACTCATGTTCCTGCAGAACGCCGATACCCCACCAGGGAGCGACGACCTCCTGTCCGTCTAAGTTATTAGACTAGATAGCAACTGACCCACATTTATGGGGCAGAATAATCCCCAGGGGTACAGTTATGGGATGAGGTAGTCTACCCTCACTCCTAAAGTAGCATAATAATAATAATTTAAAAAAAAAAAGAGAGACAAAACAAAGACACGTGGTATCTCCTATAGGACATCTATTGTAAGGGGGGAGGAGATGTTATGTATTTTGGTTTACTACGGCACCCGTCGTAGTGCTTTGCTAAAAGCATTATGGGTAACCTGTAATGGCAGAGTGTGTTGTTGTTGGCTGTGTGCTATGAGTTGCTGCTACGCTAATAAACCGTGAACATTACGTCGATGGTCCGAGTTATTATTGTTATATTAAGTAACGTAACGGGTGAAAGATATAACAGGTTTGATCCGGGATGATGATGAGTCTGCATACAGGCGGGAGGTGGAGCAGCTGATCCTCTGGTGCAGCCAGAACCATCTTGAACTTAACCCAGCCAAAACGGTGGAGATGACTATGGATTTCAGGCGACACCCCCCTTCATTCCCCCCACTCACCATCCTCAACAGCACAGTGTCCACTGTGGACTCCTTCAAGTTTCTGGGTACCACAATCTCCCGGAACCTGAAGTGGTCCTCCCATATAGACACTGTACGGAAAAAGGCCCAGCAGAGGTTGTTTTTTCTGCGTCAGCTCAAGAAGTTTGATTTGCCTCAGGAGCTGCTGGTTGTCTTCTACACCACCATCATCCAATCTGTCCTCTGCTTTTCCATCACTGTCTGGTTTGGATCTGCCACTAAACAGGACAAGACCAGACTGCAGCGGATCGTTAAGTCTGCGGAGAGGATCATTGGTACTGACCTACCCTCCATTGAGAACTTATATCGGTCCATAACCAGGAAACGGGCGGGAAACATCTGTGCTGACCCATCACACCCCGGCCACAAACTGTTTGAACTTCTATCTTCTGGTCGTCGTTACAGATCACTGAAGGTCAAAACCACCCGACACAGGAACAGTTTCTTTCCTCAAGCCATCACTCTGATGAACTCCTAACATTCACCTAGTCCTACCTGTTGCTGTACTCATGACTTTTCATCCATTATTACATTGAACATAACTCTCACACTGCTTTTTACTTCATTCACATTATATCACTGAATCTGAGTTCACATTGAAATACTGTGTGACTGTATATTTTTTCATATATTTCTGCAAAGTGTGGTTAGTCTGAGTAAATAACTGCATATTTTCCTGTATATATTTGCATCCTTTTATAGAAACATGGACAGACTGTAATTTACTGTACATACTCTGTTGTCATTGAATCCTTATTTAAATCCTCCACCTGAACAACGAGAGCAAGTTTTAAGCCAAAGTCAAATTCCTTGTATGTGTTGTGCATACTTGGCCAATAAAGCTGATTCTGATTCTGATTCTGATTCTGAAAATGCAACAGAAATGTAGAACCAAGTGTTATCCAGCTGAGGTCAAAATTTTGTAACAATACCACAAAAAATTAATATATTACACAGCTTTTTCCTCTGGTAGTTCTCAGGCGTTTTTGAACTGTGCCAAATTGTGCCAAATGGCACAGTTTGGAAAAACGTCTGTAACTTCTGAATGATTCAATATAGAAGCTTCATCTTGGGCTCTAATGAAAGGCGACACTCAGGGCTGTGTGTGTGTGTGTGTGTGGGACGGACATCGGCCATCGCTACATGACAGAATAGACTCATGTGGCGATCACGGCGCAGTCACCACGGCTCCCCCCCCCCCCCGCTACAGAAGAGTAGCGGGGGGGGTGGCGTTCACTATCCGGACGCGGCGAACGAACCGTGTACCGCGGCGCACGGACTTCGGACTTCGTGCGCCGCACAGTTGTAATTTACCGATCGGTCAAAAGTCATTTTTTGATTACAGTTTTCAGGGATAAAGAATAATTTAGCTTATAACACTTACCTCTTCACAGCAGCGTCCTGGCGAACTTCTCTTCCTCATTGTCAGACGAACGCGACGCTGGTCCCTTGTTACGGACTGGTGATTCTGGTCTCGCGACCCGGTTCCATTATATTATAATTCCATTATTGCGGTTTTGCGCTTCCATGATTGCGGTTTTGGCGAATGATTTACGACCTTCGCCGTCGGCCTCCGTTGGTCTATGATGACCATGGAAGAGAATCCTAAACGTCTATTCTGCTGGAATAAAAAAAAAAAGCACCGCCTGTGGCTGTGAACAGGCCGATGCGCGAATGGCAGTCCCTATCACACAGGTTGCACTTGTGGGTGGTCTCCGTGCTGCTGGGTCTGTGGCAGGTTCTTCCTGCGGGTCCTTTTTTTTATCTGCTGCAACAGTCTGTCTTCACCCAGCCTTACACAAAACAGCTCGCGAACTTCTGTGCTTCAATTGGCTCGCTGCATTCACAGCGTTGGTTGGGGGGACCTTCTTGCTAGGTTTTCAGTCATTGGTTCTTCAAGGTTTCAGAAACCCAATTCAGGCTCTTATTAGTCAAATGAGAGGTCAATCATATCTGATCTGTTCGCGGCTGTGTCTGTAGTGGAAGAACGGAAATGGAGCTTTTTTTTTTTTCAGTGCGCGCTTGGACGCAGCGCCCTCGTGCGTCCTAGAGCGCACAACGGCGCTCTCGTGCGCCCTCGTGCACCCTCGTGCGCTCTGGGATGCAGAAACGTGCCCGTCCGCGGTACACCGGAGTGTAAGAGGTTAAAAAAAGTACCTGAGATATTGAGAAGAAACAGAGCAGAAACAGAGTAGATATGGAGTAGCACCTTCACCCACTGCGCATGCACAAATTCAACTGCCCATTGTCATTCTGCGTATGCATGAAAAGAATACACTGTACTCACTGTACATGAGCAAAATCAACACCCTTTTTAATAAGGCTTTGGTGCTCATTCAGTTGGTGGGTGACAGGTTGCAAGTTTGCGTCCCACACTGAGTTGTTTATCATTTTGAGTGTTTTGCTATGTAAATACAGTAAAGGTGACGTGACTTGAGTTGACTAAAATGTGCTGAGTCACTTCTGGTTCATTCACTAAAAATTTAAATTTAAATAAAATTTATTCAAAAGATTGGTACACCAAATCACTCAATGCTGTACTGGAGCTCTAACTGCCTACCACCCATTGAGCTTTTTTTTTTTTTTTTTTTTTTTGTTACTTATTTGTACCCGTAGGTAGACTTGGTTTGCAGTCTGGTGACAAGCCACCGGCTGCTGGTCGCTGCGTGCGCGAGCGCCCTAAACCTACATGTTTTTGGTGTGCGGGAGGAAACCGGAGAAATCCCGGAGTAAACCCGCGCAACACGGGGAGAACATGCAAACTCCACACAGCTCACTGTTGGTCGGGGCTGGGATCGAACCCACGATCTCATGATCCCCGCGATCCCCCGGCCGAGGGTAAAACTGTGCTGCCACAGTGCTAAACCACTGCGCCACCGTGCAGCCCGAGCTGAGAGTCGACTGAGCAGAGCGGATGGGGCTTGTTTGCTGCCTAGGCAGGTGATTTAGCTGGTGATCCCTGGCTTCCAGTACAGTTCTGGTAAGTGATTCAGTACAGTACATTCACCCAAAAACTAGTACATGTAAACAAATTGTTTGCGAATGTTGCAGCACTAGTTCAAGTACTATGTTCCTGCCTCAGTCACAAGTTGTATAAGTGTCAGGACTTGCTGGTTGTGACTGAGTTCAAAGGTCCTTAAAGCAACACTATGAAAGATTTTCATCTTAGAATAAAGTTTCCCAAATAATTTTTTATGGTACAACAACCTTTGATGGGGTGAGTGTCACTTCCTGCACAGCCTGAGTGGGCCCACATTGCCTGCAACAGCTCTGTTCTTGGCAGGGACACTGTAAAGACTACAACTATGGTGACTGTGACCTCAGTCCCAACAGACAATCACATTGTGCTTAGCTGCTGGTGGATAAAGTTGTGCCTTGTGATTGGCTGTTGGGACTCAGGTCACTGTAGTTTTTTCAGTGTTCCTGTCTGGATCAAGAAAGTTATATAGCGCTGCTTAACTGTTTAAAATGCATCTCTGACATGAGAAAATGCAACTGTGTGAATAGAAACATTCCTGCTTCACTTGGGAAGTGGGTGAACGCTATAATAGGTGACACACACACAGGGGACGTTGGACTCCAGAGTGGGGGGCCAGAAGTTCAGTCCCTGTCAGATGCCAGCTTGTTGATCGTGGTGGTGTAACGGTCCCATCCCCTTCAGAAGCTACTAGTGTGTGGTCCTGTCCTGGATATATGTAAGTGTGTTCTAGTAATGTTTGTTAAATATACACCATTCTTAATTCCATCCTACAGTGTGACAGAACAGCAATGTTGTGTGTGAAATCCTGCACATATGCGTTGCTATACGTTCTTCTGACAGCGAAGCCACGCGGTGCCAAATCAGAACTCCGTCACATTATCTGTAGGTGAAAGAAGCCTCGGTAAGGAAACAAGTAGTGGCAGGTGAAAGCCTCCAATTCACAACCTGGCATTCTTTCTCTTTACCCCAACAGGCGGCGGGGGTGACCTTGATGACAATGGCAGGGCATTGTGCTAAGGAAGAGGAGGGATGGGGGATGAGGAACTGACATCAGCCCTCCGCGGTGGTCTGTCAGACTGTTATCAATGCTGCTGAGCTGCGATTGTGGACACAGTGGGGAGGGCGTGGAGGAAGGCAAAGACAGTGACAGAATAACCACAGAGAAGACGGAAGAAAAGAAAAGAGGAGGATGTGGGGGCAGCCGAGAATGGATGGCGGCAGCAAAGGTGTCTGCAGGAGATGGTGAACATGCAGCATCGAAGTGTGCTGTTTGTCCCCCTTGCTGCCTGGCTGTCAGCCCCGCAGTAATGAAGTTAAATGAGGGCACAGACTCAGCAGAGAGCGTTCGAGAAATGGGTGATCACCGGTCGGCAGAAGAAAAGAGAGCCACAATGAAAAGGGTCCTCAGGTGATTGACAGAGTGCGCAAGATGCAGTGCTGGCTCAGTCAATCAATGACTCCTGTCCTCTTGGGCCAAAACCCCCCCTCGCCTGTCCCATCAGCAGCTCCCATCTCCGACCTGACAGGGGTCTCTTTCCATGTGTCATCACACTGAAAGGAAAAGTCACCTTCTTCTGTAGTTTAATGGGATTCTTTAATAATGGGGTGATCTGGAAGCAACAAAAGAGGACTGGCTTTTCATTCTTTAATGGAGCTGCTCCTGGTTGATTCCAGAGCCAGAAAGACCCAGAGTTCAGTGCTTTCATTATTCATACTTAAGAGATCCGACATGGGGCAAGGTGGTAGGAAGGGGAGAGAAGTTAAAATGTAATTTTGTCAGGCCAAATATTGGAATAGAGCTTGAGATAATGAGGTGCGCTGTCACCAGCTCATAAAAGCGATCAGCAGCATATGCAGCCAACTTTCAGGCTATAAATTTGCAACATTAGCAGGCAATTCCAAAGAATTTACCTTTAGTCAGTTTTTAAACACATAACATTTTTCAAGTCTGACTCTGGCTCAGGTTCTATTCCAAGAGCTGAATGGGACAGTCATGAATACCATTTTTTGAGCTCCATATATTTGCTTGTATTTTACAGCAAATATTTGTAGCTTCATTCCCGTTGCTGCTGTGAGTGAGAGTGACAGCCATGTTGGGTGGACAGCTGGTAGTTTTGGAATTCTTTGATATGTCTTAAAGTACTATTGTGAGTAAAAAAAAAAAAAAAAAACATGATAAAAAAAGGACTATGAAAAGTAATTAATTTTAAATTAACCTAGATCAACGTTTCTATTGAATAACAACAACATGAACTGAAGTGCACATGTGTCGTTCTTCTGTTTGTAAACTGTCACGTCCTGTCACGGCGCTGTCAAAGCATTATCTTGTCTGTTTTTGTTTGTTGTATTAGCTCCGTTTTAAACTTTTATCTCTTTTACTGATGATAACTTTTTACTTAGTGTTAGCTTAGTAAATACAACAGCCCGAACAGGCACACAGGTGAATCAGACCCCAATCAGGGCTGTTCACTGGGTAAGGCTAACCTGTTTTAGCTAGCTAGCTAGTCACTTCTGGCCTGGAAAGCCATGGCTCCATCCTCAACTTGTGTTAGCTGTGTTTCCCTCTCTAAGAAGGTTTCTGAGTTGGAATTCAGACTCTCTAGACTATATAAGATTCGGGAGGCTGAAAACCACCTGGACACTATTATTTTTGGATGGACATTGGCCCCAGTGTCGGACTCGCAGCTAGCAGAGACGGTTACTTACCTGGGTGAAATTAGCACATCGCCATCCACTTCCACCCCTGCTCCGGTCACCTTAGCTGTCCAGGACTCCAGCATCAAACACCGGCTTCAGCTCAGAGCTAAACCCAAAGCCCCAGGTGGTTCGTCACAGCCTCAATGCGCACCCTGGACCATGGTTGGGCCAAATAGCAAACGTCAGGGATTGACCAGACATGGCCACGCCTCCTCCCTTCCCCTTTTGCTGGAAAATAGATTCGCTATCCTTTCCCTGGAAGATTTCCCCCACCTGGATGTCGATCTTCCTCCCATGGCTGTCCCTACTCCTTCAGCAGCTGCCCAAACCCACAAGCCCCGGATCAAAACTACCTTAAGTGTGCCAAACTATACACTAGCTCCAAAAAGGAGAGCACGCATTCCCCCGCATCACCCCCACATCGGCACCCCGCCGCCACTGCAGCAACAACGGCAAAATTATCCACCATTTCACAAGCCACCGACAAAGCTCCCCCAGACGACGCTGGTAATTGGTGATTCAATAGTGAGGAACGTCAGAAGCAGGTACTGTGTTACAAAATTTTTTCCTGGGGCTAAAGTGTCAGACATTGAGGCTCTTACCCCTGACCTATTAAATGAATACCCCCACGCTAAAACTGTCATTGTGCACAACATCCCAATGAAACGTTGGAGATCTTAAAGAGAGACTTCAGGAGCCTTCTGTCAACTCTTATGAACTGTGGCAGATGTGTGTTTATTTCTGGGCCACTTGCTCCTTTTAGAAGAGGTTGCAATTATTTTAGCAGAACTCTCAGCCTTAATACCTGGTTGTGTTCACCATGTCCTACTTTTAACGTTGGTTTTATAGACAATTTCAACCTGTTTTGGAACCCGCCCATCATTTATGAGGCCAGATGGCATCCATCCAAATAGACTGCACGCGTTCTAAGAGACTGTTTTATTCCATTCAGCATATTTTAGCACAGTGACTGAAAGCTGGTGTGTTAACTCACCCCAAAGTACCTGGGTCTGCTAACCAGCCCTTTTTTGCTTCCACTTCTCATATTAATCCTATTAATCCAAATAATTCTCACTGTTTAGATCAGTCTTCATTTCATAACCCCATAGAGATTTTGTCTGTCTCCTGTTACCCAAAACATTATAACCCAAGACAAATACAACATAACTTGATAAATACACGCCTCTCTGCAGCTCCTCTTCATCCACCACCCCTCAACTTACCCCCTGTCTTCCCCATCAAAGAATCATTGTCTGCTCCCTCCAAAGTTAATAAAAATATAAGGTATAAGCATCCCAAAGTGATTAAACAAAAAGTTGGTAAAACTCAAATTAAACATTAACCCCTTGACGCCTGTCGTCGCGAATTCGCATCAAACCGCTTCCGCTCCAAATGCAACCAAAATACCGTCTGTATTCCTCCACTTCCGGTTGGAGCACTTCCAACACATACCTAGGAACCTTTTGCAAGCATTAGTTTCTTGTAGGAATGGTCAGAGACGGAGCACCATCCCTTTCCTGATTGCTAGGGTTAGGGTTAGGGTTAGGGTTAGGATTAGGTTTAGGGTTGGGGTAGGGTTAGGGTTAGGGTTATAGTTTGGCAGTCATGAGAGTTGAAAATACTGAAAATAACTTTGTTGCATAAATAAAAGACTCTTCATACTTGAGATGGGAACAGGTGCTTTTTTACCATTTTTTTTTACCATAGAGGCCTGTTGTCGCTAATTTGCATCATACCTAAAATTATATCTATTTTATGTGCTATAGTTAAATTAACTTTCTCAACTTAATTTAGCATCTACTTGAAAGCAAAAACACAAGTGATTTTTTTTTTCATAATTGGAAATAAATTCAGGCGTTAAGGGGTTAAGTCTCTAAATTTAATGAGTTGACATCTCTTCCTCCTCATAATTTAAAAATTAAATGTGGTTTGTTAAATATTAGGTCTCTAACTCCAAAGTCTCTGCTAGTCCATGATCTGTTAATTGTTCATCAGATTGATTTAATATTTAATATCCCTTGTTTGACCTTGTTGTTATATTATACAGTTTCTTTTAACCTGTAATGTACTATCCGAAATAAATAAATTCATTCATTCATTCAAATTCATTCATTCATAAATAAATTTAATATCCCTTACAAAGACTTGGTTGGGGCAAAAGGATTATGTTGGTTTAAATGAATCAACTCCCTCTGGTTATTTAAACTATCAAAATCCCAGAGGTTCTGGTCATGGAGGAGGAGTAGCTACAATTTACCATTCTAAATTACTAGTTAATGTAAAGCAAAAAACATGTTTTAATTCCTTTGAGGGCCTGGTCCTCAGTATTGGGCATGTTAGCAATTTTAGGTTAAACCCAATTTTCTTTGCCATAGTTTATCATCCTCCCTCAGCCTACTCAGAGTTTTTATCTGAATTTGCCAAATTCTTAGCTGATTTAGTGCTGAAATCAGATAGAATAATTATAGTAGGGGATTTTAATATACATGTAGATGTAGATAGTGACTGTCTTAATATGGCATTTAATTCAATATTAGACTCGATGGGGTTTTCTCAGAAAGCAGAAAATTCTACCCATTATCTCAACCACACATTGGACCTTGTTCTGACATATGGCATAGAAATAGAAAATCTGGTAGTGTCTCCTCATAACCCTGTACTCTCAGACCATTGTCTGCTAACCTTTGATTTTACTATTTCTGACTATTTGATTCCTAAAGAAAAATATTACTACAGCAGATGTCTTTCAGATGATGTTGTTACCAAATTTATACAGATTGTCTCCTCTATGTCATGTGTCAACACAACAGAAATAAGCTATGGAGAACTTCTTCCTTCTGTAATTGATAGCATGGTAGATAGTGTTACAGCTTCTCTGCATCAGACTCTAGACTTGGTGGCCCCTTTAAAAAAGAAAAAGTCCAATCAGAGATTTCTATCCCCTTGGTTCAACACAGAAACTCGTAGCTTAAAACAGAAGACTCGTCAATTAGAAAGAAAATGGCGCTCCACTAATTTAGATGAAATCTATTCAGCTTGGAGAAATCATCTTTTAATTTATAAAAAAAATCTCTTAGAAAAAATAGAACAAGTTATTACTCTGCATTAATAGAAGAGAACAAGAATAATCCCAGGTTTCTTTTCAACACTGTAGCCAGGCTGACAAAGAGTCAGGACTCTGTCAATGCTTGCATTCCCTTAGAGCTTACTAGTCAGAACTTTATGAACTTTTTTAATCATAAAATTTCATCCATTAGAGATAAAATCAGTCAGATTCTTCCCACCGTTAACTTTAATACAGTAACTACTACAACTCCTTCAGTTGATATCTGTTTGGATAAGTTTACTCCAATTGACCTTTTAGAGTTAGATAAAATAATTCCCTCATCCAAGCCTTCAACTTGTCTTTTAGACCCTATTCATACCAGGTTATTTAAAGAAGTCTTCCCGTTTATTGGTAGCTCTGTTCTTCAAATAATCGATTCTTCATTAACATTAGGCCATGTACTGCAGACTTTTAAAACTGCTGTAATTAAACCCTTACTCAAAAAGCCAACGCTGGATCCAAGAGTTTTAGCCAACTATCAAGCAATCTCTAATCTGCCTTTCATTTCAAAAATCTTAGAAAGAATTGTTGCTACACAATTATTTGACCACTTGCTGACATGATTGCTTGACCCAGGAGACAGACACTGACACGAGTAAGACCGTTTGACAATTATTTATTAAATCAATGTGTGTTGTATGTGTGGATGTGTGGGTGAGTGTGATGCTGGAGGACAGCTGGAGCTGAGCGAGTCCCGCTGCGACCTGGCAATCCTGGAAACACACAAGCACAAGGGGATTAATGCAGCTCGCAGTAAGAAGATGTAACAAAGTGCGCTGCTTACTTGCAGGTGGTGCTGGGAGACTCTTGCCTGTTCCGTGGCTTAATGTGACTAGGTGAGCGTGGGGCTTGGTGCTGTGACAATGAGGAGGAGGTCTGAGGAGGAGGAGGAGAAGCCCCGTTGCGAAGGGAGGCAAGTCCGCTGCCAGGGAGGTCCACCTGTACACAGGGGAGAATACTCTGACAAGATGAGTTATTCTGTGGCTTACGTGACGAGGCTTGACGATGATGCGTCATGGATGCTCTGGCTAGAGGTCGAGTCCGTGACACGTTGCGTGGCGAAGTAGACAGACGACTCCGTGCTGAGCAGTCAGTGACACCGGCTTTTAAGGCCTGCTGGTTATTGGCGGCAGGTGTGTGCGCAGCTGGGGCTGATGACAGCCCAGCGGCCGCCATGACAATACTCCCCCCTCTAGAGGTGCCTCCAGGCACCTGCCCCATCCTAGCTGGATGCGCCCGATGGAAATCGCGGATGAGCTGTTTGTCAAGAATCAACGCAGGGCGAATCCAGGAACGGTGTTCAGGGCCGAATCCCTCCCAGTCCACCAAATACTGAAGACCTCGACCCCGCTGGCGGACATCCAAGATGGCAGTAACCCCCCAAGCCGGGTGATCATCCTCGGGGGGGGGGGGGCGGGAGGCGCCATGGGGGGCGGGCACAGAGGGTTGGAGATGTAGGGCTTCATCTGGGAGACATGAAAAGAGGGGCAGATGCGCATGGAAGGGGGGAGAGCTAGGCGCACAGTCACTGTGTTAATGATCCGAGAAATCACATATGGGCCGATGAAACGCTTGGTTAACTTGCGTTTCTCGGCTGGCACACTGATATTTTTTGTTGATAGCCAAACCTGTTGACGCACCTTATAATCTGAGGCAGGTCTCCTGTGACGGTTGGCCACCTGGGTATTGCGTTCCGTGGTCTTGAGGAGGGCCTTGCGGGTGATGGTCCAGATCCAGCGACAACGCTTGGCATGGGCCTGCACAGAAGGGACAGCCACCTCCTTCTCCTCCTCCAGGAACAGCGGGGGGGGTCATACCCCAAAGATGCCTTGAAGGGGGACACTCCCGTTGCTGAAGACACCGTGGCGTTGTGTGCGTACTCAATCCATGGCAGGAACGTACTCCAGGACGAGGAACATGAAGAAATGATGCAGCGGAGCGCAGCCTCCAGCTCCTGATTGGTTCGCTCGCACTGGCCGTTACTCTGTGGGTGATACCCCGAGGAGAGACTCGCCGTGGCCCCCAACGCCGTGCAGAACGCCTTCCAGACCTGGGAAACGAATTGCGGGCCTCGGTCCGAGACAATGTCTGCAGGGATGCCGTGAAGATGAACCACGTGCTGAACCAGGAGGTCCACCGTCTCCTGTGCCGAAGGCAACCCCTGGAGTGGCACAAAATGGGCTGCCTTGGAGAAACGATCCACTATCGTCAGCACCGAGGTGAAATGGCCTGAAGGGGGCAGGCCTGTCACAAAGTCCAGAGTCACATGGGACCAGGGGCGAGAAGGGACCGGCAGAGGATGGAGAAGACCTGCCGGGGAGGAAGATGATGATTTTCTGGTGGCTGGGTGCAGGCCCGGACATAGTTGGTGACATCTCTCCTCAGCCCTGGCCACCAGAAGGCTCTCTGGAGCAGGTCGATGGTACGGGCGATTCCCGGGTGGCACGCCAACTTGGAGGCGTGACCCCACTGGATGACCTCACTCCTGACCGACAAGGGGATGAACAATCGGCCCGGGGGACCCCCACCCGGGTCAGGCTCATTCTCCTGCGCCTTCCTGACTTGTCACAGATCTCCCACACGAGGGTGCCCACCACACAGGATGAAGGCAGGATGGTCTCTTCCTGGTTCCCAGACGACTCTGCCTCAAACTGCCTGGAGAGGGTGTCTGGCTTAATGTTCTTACTCCCTGGCTGGTAGGTGATTGTGAAATTAAACCAGCCAAAAAAAAGAAACCAGTGGGCCTGGCGGGAGTTCAGCTGCTTTGCCGTCCGGAGATACTCTAGGTTTTTGTGATCTGTCCAGATGACGAACTGCTGGGCAGCCCCCTCCAGCCAGTGCCTCCACTACTCCAGGGCAAGCTTGACAGCCAGCAACTCCCTGTCCCCAATGTCGTAGTTCCTCTCGGCAGGCGTCAGCTGGTGGGAAAAGAAAGCACACGGGCGGATCACCCCGTCCACGGGGAAGTGCTGGGAAAGAACCGCCCCAACTCCAGAATCCGAGGTGTCCACCTCCACCAAGCACTGCAGGTCCGGGTCCACCTGGGTCAAGACGCGGGCAGAAGTGAACTCCTCCTTCAGCTTTCCGAACGCCGCAGCAGCCTCCTTGCTCCAGCAGAAGGGGGTCTTGGGGGACGTGAGGCTGGTCAGGGGCTTGGCGATGATCCCAAACTTTGGCACAAAGATACGGTAGAAGTTAGCAAATCCCAGAAACCCCTGCAATTGTTTCCTGGACGTGGGAGTGGGCCAATCCACCACCGCCTTGACCTTGGCCGGGTCTGGGAGTACCTGATTATGGGCAATAATAAACCCCAAGAAAGACGTTGAGTTAGTATGGAATTCACACTTCTCGGCCTTGACGAATAGCTGGTTCTCCAGGAGGTGCTGCAGGACCCGTCGAACATGCACCTGGTGCTCTTCCAATGTGCGTGAAAAGATCAGAATGTCATCTAGGTACACAAACACGAAGGAGTTCAGGAAATCCCGGAGGACATCGTTGATTAGACGCTGGAAGATGGCCGGAGCGTTGGTTAACCCAAACGGCATCACCAGGTATTCAAAGTGGTCGCTTGGGGTCCGGAAAGCCGTCTTCCACTCGTCACCCTCCCTGATGCACACCAGATGATAGGCGTTGTGAAGGTCCAGTTTTGTGAACCATGACGCCCCCTGGAGGGAGTCAAAGGCCGAGTTCATCAGGGGCAGTGTATATTTGTCCTTGATGGTGATCTCATTTAGACCCCGAAAATCGATACGGGGCGTAGGGAGCTGTCCTTTTTTCCCACGAAAAAGAATCCTGCCCCCACTGCCGAGGAGGATGGACGGATGATTCCGGAGCTGAGGGACTCCTTGATATACGTGTCCATGGCCTCCTGCTCCGGAGCTGACAGGCTGTATAAACAACTCGCCGGCAGCGGGGCCCTCGCCCGGAGGTTGATCACACAGTCGTAGGGGCGGTGGGGGTGGGGAGGGACAGCGCCCGTGACTTGCTAAAGACTGCTCCCAGATCGTGATAGACCTCTGGTACTCTGGACAGGTCCGGGGGCGGGGACGTGGGGGGGGGGGGGTCACTGAAACAGAGGGAGCACATGCTGCAGACTGAAGACAGGCGCTGAGACAAAAGGGGCTCCATGCTGTGATGTTTCCCGCTTGCCAATCAAACGAGGGGTTGTGTAGGCGCAGCCATGGATAACCCAGGATAATAGGCGAGGTGGAGATGGGCAACACCAAGAACCGGATATCCTCCCGATGGTTTCCAGAAATGATCACCGACACAGGGGCCGTCTGGTGGGAAACAGTAGTGAGCGGGGTCTTTGACAGCGTGATAAGATTGACAGGTGGGCAGAGGGGTTGACAGCTGAGGCCCAGACGGTTTGCCAGGCCTTCTGAAATGAAGCTTTGCTCAGCTCCAGAGTCAATGACAGCATGCGTAGAATGTTCCCTGTGTTTGTAGATCAGTCTGATAGCAATGAGACAGCGGGTGAGGGGCTTTTTCTGGTCTACGTCCGTGAGTCCCCCTACTGTGACCCACGGACCTCCCCTTTTAACCGATTGCTACACTCAGTTACCCCGTGGGACTCACTACCACAGTAAAAACACAGACCCAGATCCCTTCGGCGCTGTCTCTCAGCCGCCGAAACACCCGATTGCCCTAAACTCATCTCCTCCTGCCCCGGAAGTTCCTCCGGGGGAGGCAGAGCTGGCAGGGGTGGCCGAGAGGAGCGGGGGCGTGCTTTAATCGAGCGACTAGCAGCTCTACGTTCGGCTGCCCGCTCCTTCAGCCTGTTGTCGAGGCTAATGGTAAGGGAGATCAGTTTGCTTAATCTGTCTGGTTTATCCCGTGCCGCTAGCTCATCCCTCAGTTCTGGGCTAAGGCTGTGGAGAAAAATACTACACAGAGCAGAATCCTCCCACCCCACCTCCATAACTAATACCCGGAAGTCCACAGCGAAATCGGCTGCAGATTTACTGCCCTGCCGAAGATTCAAAAGATGGTCTGTTAACACCGTGTCCCGATTAGTGTGATCAAAAACCTCCAAGAACTCTGCTACAAACTGTTGGTACGTTAAATGAGCGTAGCTGGGCTTCGCCATAATCGCGTATGCCCAAGCTAATGCTCTTCCCTCAAGCAGGTTGGAAATATACCCTATTCTGCTGTGATCTGTGGGAAAATCACCCGGGACACGGTGAAACACTGTCTCACACCGCAGCAGGAAACCTCGTGCCTCCCCAAGTTTGCCGCTAAAGCGGGCGGGGGTAGGCACGGGAGTGAGGCGAGGTAAGGGAGGTTGGTGGGCCTGGCTAGCAGGTGAATTAGCAGGGGCTGGTGGCGCCCCGGCGGCCGGGGGGGACGCCTGGCGTCCTTCCAGGCGATCCAGCCGGCTGTTATTTTGAGTTGATTGATTTAGAATAACTGTCTGTTGATGAGCAATTAGGTCTACTCAGGCACTAAGGGTGTTAAGACCGTCTGCTGGGTCGTCTTGATGGAGTCGTACTGACATGATTGCTTGACCCAGGAGACAGACACTGACACGAGTAAGACCGTTTGACAATTATTTATTAAATCAATGTGTGTTGTGTGTGTGGATGTGTGGGTGAGTGTGATGCTGGAGGACAGCTGGAGCTGAGCGAGTCCCGCTGCGACCTGGCAACCCTGGAAACACACAAGCACAGGGGGATTAATGCAGCTCGCAGTAAGAAGATGTAACAAAGTGCGCTGCTTACTTGCAGGTGGCGCTGGGAGACTCTTGCCTGCTCCGTGGCTTAATGTGGCTAGGTGAGCGTGGGGCTTGGTGCTGTGACTATGAGGAGGAGGTCCGAGGAGGAAGAGGAGAAGCCCCGTTGTGAGGGGAGACAAGTCCGCCACCAGGGAGGTCCACCTGTGCACAGGGGAGAATACTCTGACAAGGTGAGTTATTCTGTGGCTTACGTGACGAGGCTTGACGATGATGTGTCGTGGATGCTCTGGCTAGAGGTCGAATCCGTGACGCGTTGCGTGGCAAAGTAGACAGACGACTCCGTGCTGAGCAGTCAGTGACATCGGCTTTTAAGGCCTGCTGGTTATTGGCGGTAGGTGTGTGCGCAGCCGGGGCTGATGACGGCCCAGCGGCTGCCATGACACTTGCAGGGAAATGGTTTATTTGAAGAGTTTCAATCTGGGTTTAGAATCCATCATAGTACTGAAACAACCTTAGTGAAGGTCACTAATGACCTCCTTATCGCATCTGATAATGGACTTCTTTCTGTACTTGTCCTTTTAAACCTTAGTGCAGCTTTTGATACTATCGGCCATAATATTCTACTTGATAGATTAGAACACTATGTTGGACTTAATGGAACTTCGCTGCAGTGGTTTAGATCTTATTTGTCTGATAGGCTCCAGTTTGTTCATGTCAATAATGAGTTTTCTTCCAACTCAAAGCTCAGTCATGGAGTTCCACAGGGATCTGTGCTAGGCCCTACTCTTTTTAGTTTATATATGCTTCCGTTAGGCAACATTATTAGAAAGCACTGTGCATTTTCATTGTTATGCAGAAGACACACAATTATACATGTCAATGAAGCCAGATGATAGTAATCAATTAGCCAAGTTAGAAGCCTGTCTTAAGGAAATAAACGCTTGGATGACTTGTAATTTCCTGCTATTAAATTCAGATAAGGCTGAAGTCATTCTTGTTGGTCCAGAAAACCTTAGAAATACCTTTCCAAATCAAACTCTTAGTTTGGATGTGGTTACTCTTTCTCTTAATAGTTCTGTGAGGAACCTTGGAGTTATTTTTGATCAAGATCTGTTTTTTCAATTCACATATTAAATTTGTTTCTAAGACTGCCTTCTGTCATTTGTGTAATATTGCCAAGATTAGGAGCATTTGTCTCAGAGTGATGCTGAGAAACTGATCCACACTTTTGTTAGCTCTAGATTAGATTATTGTAACTCTTTATTATCAGGTTGTCCTAAAATATCTTTAACAAGTCTTCAGTTGATCTAAAATGCTGCTGCAAGAGTTTTAACAGGTACTAGAAAGAGAGATCATATCTCTTCGGTTCTGGGCTCCCTTCATTGGCTTCCATAGAGTTCAGAATTAATTTTAAAATCCTTCTTCTCACTTACAAAGCTCTTAACAATCAGGCCCCTTTTTATTTAAAAGATCTGATACTACCCTATCATCCTAACAGAGCATTATGCTCCCAAAATGCTGGATTACTTGTAATACCTAGAATCTCCAAAAGTACAATGGGAGGTAGAGCCTTCAGTTATCAAGCTCCTTTCCTGTGGAACCAGTTACTAATCTGGATTCGGGAGTCAGACTCGATCTCTGTTTTTAAGAATAGGGTTAAAACCTTCTTTTTCGATATAGCCTACAATTAGGGAGAGATCAAGTGTCTCTGAACCCTCCCTTAGTTATGCTGCTAATAGATTTAGACAGCCGGGGGACCTCCAATAATGTACTGGGCTTCACTCCTTTAATGTTTGCTCTCTACATGTCTGTTCTTTTCATCTTCTCTATCCCTTCACCTTCCATCCAGTCGCAGCAGATGACTGCCCCTCCCTGAGCCTTGTTCTGCTAGAGGTTTCTTCCTGTTAAAAGGGAGTTTTTCCTCTCCACCGTCACCAAGCGCTTGCTTACAGGGGATTGCCTGATTGCTGGGGTCTTTCTGCAATTGTGGGGGTTTCCCCTACATTTTGAAAGTGCTATGAGATGACTGTTGTTGTGAAATGGCACTATATAAATAAAGTTGAATTGAATTGAATTGAATTGAATTGAATTGAAGTGTGATGATCATTGCTTAAAATAATAGAGATGGCAAGAAATGTTTCCAACAGACTGTAAAAAATAATTATAGGTTGCCTACACAAGTGTTTTTCAACCTTTTTTTGATCCAAGGAACCCTTCTGATACTGAAAAAAATCTCTGGGAACCCCACCAACCAAAAATGTTGCAAAATGAAAATAGCTCATGCACGCGGGCCAGTACTTTGTTGTGCGACAACCATCAAACCTCAGTATGGAGCAATGGGGCTTTATGCTCCCCTCCCACTTCATCACATAAAGATGCATATATGTGGATTTTCAGCGCTCTTGTCTTGTCCACACAAAACAGGAGTTAGGTCTGCTGATGATGTCTTGGCAACAAACACCTCATGATGCAAAAAAAATAAACACATGTAGCATAAAATAGAAATATTAATAAATAATAAATATGATCAGGTATGAATTATTTAATTTATATTGATGTATTGGAATCTGAGCTCAAATCTCATTTCATATACATCAGAAAAGTTAATAACACTCGTAAGGGGCACCAGATTCTATCTTTAAGAAGCAATTTGATCTTTAATTTCACTTTATACCTGTTTGATCACTCAATAAATTAATCAATAATCAGTCTCAAAAATTTTCCGTGAATTCGATACCTGGGCTTGAAACAGACTCAGAATGAAATAAATTCTCAACAACTTCTCATTTTTACATATTTATTAAACGAAATGATTAACAGACATTGCAGTAATTTCATTAATCATAAAATCAATCTTGTAAATGATAGATTAACAATGTCAATATTTTCGGAACCAGGCTTAACTGAGAAACCAATTTCTATCAGTTTGTGTTAACAGATCATGGAAACAACGCAAATTTATGGAGAAAGTTTACTAATTATATGTAAAAGTCCTGGATTAATTTTAAGAAAATAAAAACGGAATTTTAATGAAAAGAAGAGTTATGTTAAGGGCTTCTTAATTTGCATCTGATTAGATATACAAATTATTACCGAACCTCAAAAGTTTAATTCAGCAGAGGAATTAAAGTTTTTGCAGCTCACGTGATCCTCGGTCGATGATGGTTCTGTCGTCGTCCTCATGAAGTTTTGAAGTGTTGTTCAGGGGCAAAACCCAGAATATTTGTCCCGCAAATATTCTCTTGATGATGAATGATATTCATGAGATCGTAAGTTGGATCTCGATGGTTGAAATCCTGCAGAAGCGCGCTGATTCCTCAGCTGCGCAATGTGGGAGCTGCGTCTTCTCAAGAGGTCTTCGATAATAATTAAAAGATATCCAATCCTATCTCAAATTAAAAGGCTTCGGACTTTAGATAAAAATAGTAGCTTCTGGTGGGTGCTTGGTCAAGAAAAATATTATAAAATAAAGTCAAGATTAAGTTTACATTAAAATCAAACAAACGGTGGTTTTACAGAAAGTTTAACAAAGAAAAAGTGATGAATAAAAATTGGGAGTTTAACTCCGATTAAGAATTGAGCTCAAAGAAATAGGAATTCCTAGGTATTTAAGAGAAAAAGAAAAAGGCATTAAAAATACAGAGTTACATAAAAGAACTAGAAAAGCACTTGGAGAGCGCAGACTTCCGCCAAGCGCCACGTTTGTGTGTACGTTGTCAGTTTCCTTGACCATGAAAACATCTGAGTAGCAATTGGATTCACAATGATAGGATTAGTGGTTCAGTAGTAAAAGCATTACCTCCTTGGCGGAGGTAATAAACTGAAGTGTTGGTGTTGTGTCCATGTCCTGCATCTGCAAACTCCCAGGCTGGGGGTGTTGCAATTGAATGAATGAATGAATTAGTCTTTATTTCGAATAGATTAAGAGTACAGGTTAAAAGAAAGTGAATAATATAACAAAGGGGGTAATAAAATCCAACAAGGTCAAATTAGACAATAGCTCCTCTGATTATACAGTTCAACATAAGTTATCCGAAATATGTGATGGCTGAATCTGCAGCTTATATTGCCCACCCATGTTCCATCCAAGAATTCAAAAGAAAAAACAAAAGAAGTCATGACACAACTGCATACAACCCACAGGCCAATGGGTTATGTGAGCGTTTTAGATCACTGAAAGCAGCACTGAGGGCTTCACTGATGGATGCCAATTAGGTAGACGTGTTGGCGTGGGTTTTATTCAAAATTCAAACGTTTATTTCAAACTCAGGGTTCATATTAAATGCAGAACTAAAAGGAGTAGAAAATAAATAAATAAATAAATAAAAGTATATACAGATCAGCAGACAGCCGGCGGTCTTGTAACAACAATAACATACAATATTGGACTCAGTATAAAATGGAATGCCACCACTTCCAAATGCTGAAGTGTGAGTGACGAGTTGACAATTGGTGATATAAGATGATTGTTACATGGCAGCAAACTTCTCATCAAACTGTAAACATCGTTACGTATCAACTCGCCAAAAGACGGAATGTTCACAGACACAAACATCTTGCTTGCACTCGACCTTCGTGGTACATGTAATCTTTATCTTTATTGGGGTTGCGCTCCGCGGCCAAAGATGATTTGGAAACTTGCCCAGCAGAGAGCTTCTTTTTGCGGAGCTACTATGGCTGACCGGGGAATTTCTGCCAAATAATCCAGCGGCGGACAGCTGGCCGTCTGAGCTTTTGCAGTGTTGCGCAAACACAGGCACACAGCACGCTGCCGAGCAGCTGGTTTTTGCACAGCGCCTATGGCTGCCCGGGGAATTTCTGCCAAATAATCCGGCGGCGGACAGCTGCCCGTCTCAGCTTTTGCAGCGTTGCGCAAACACAGTTTTCTGCGTGCTTTTGTGCCTAAAACGTTGAAGAAGGCGGAGTTTATGTTGGTCAGACACGATGACCAGCGCCCTCCATTGCGCCTGCGCACATGTTCAAAATAGCCGTATGTCACAGTGTTAAAGAATGCTTTAAAAAATTCCTGTATCCAGACGGTGATCCGGATCATCCCCAAAATTTAATCAGTTCTTCCTTGTACCATTTCCAACAACGCCTGAAAGTTTCATGGAAATCCATCCAAGACTTTTTGAGTTATCTTGCTAACCAACAGACAAACAGACAGACAGACAGACAGACAGACAGACAAACAGACAAACACACAGACAAACACACAGACAAACCCCGGCAAAAACATTACCTCCTCCTGGCCTTTTCAGCCTGGCGGAGGTAATTACGAGTTATCTGCTCTGTGTTCAGAAAAGCGACACGTGGTCGAGTCTTTGTTCAGACGGTCCTTTGTTCTTCCTTGCTGTGTGTAGACAATGGAGAAGATGATCAGAGAAAAGGGGAGCCGGAAAAGAGAGCACCCGAAAAGAGGTCCGGGGAAAAGAGTGAAGCAAAAAAGGGACGAAGCAGGGGTCCCTCTCCTTTATATAAGCTCTGTTGAGTTTCACGGGCTTCCGGCCTGACCGGAATCTCAGCCAATGAGCGTCCTTCATGGGAGGCACAATGAACTTTCCATCCAATGACAAACAGTCTATTGTTTGGAGCTCTTTGGGATGAAGAGTTGTCATGCAGAGATTGGCTGTTGGAGTCACATGTGATATCGAGGCAAAACTTTGATACCTACTGGAAGTTAATATTTCCCTTTATGTATTAAACTAAGATAACTTTAGTGATTAGTATAAATTATAAGCAGTGCTTCTAAATCAACATGCAGGAGTAAACATTCATTTAAACATTAACATGCATATACTGTATATAAAATCACAGATTAATGCATTTCACACATATTATTGATTTTCCACATCAAAAACATCAGAGTCCATCTGCATTTTCATAGTTCTGAAAAGAATGAAGGTTTAGAATTGAGTTTGTAATAATGTACTTTAAAGTTCACTGGTTAAATCCAGCATGTCCAGAGTTTAAGGAAATTAGCTGAGTTGTGGGTCTGTGTAGGTTTTATGGGGGGCAATAAAAGTGAAGCCAGACATTGGGGACATTCCTTAGGTTGGTTTTAACAAAAGAAGGGGATTTCAGCTGTGGCCTGGGGGAAGAAAATCCATTTCTTTGTGTTACTCCTGGGTGAAACAAAAATGTCTTTAAGCAGAAGAATAATTATTGCTGAGCCAAAGTGAGATGATGCTACACAAATAACATCATCTGAGTGCCACTTTGACTCTGCTAATGAAGCCTTTGATACACCTGACCATGGTGGCTTCTCCACCAGTACAGGGCCCAGTTCAGAGTCTGATGCTTTCCTCTTTAAATATTTACCCATCACTGTTTTTCATCTAGTCAGTGCAACCTCTAGCACATCTTGGCCTTATCGCCCACTGGTCATCATGGAGCTCAAAGTGGAGAGGGTGAGCACCTTTAAGTACTTGGGTGTCCACATCACTGAGGACCTCACCTGGACAAAGAACTCCACACAGCTGGTCAAGAAGGCTCAACAGCAGCTATACTTTTTGAAGAGGCTGAGGAAGTTTGGGATGTCGCCCAGGATCCTCAGCAACTTCTACAGCTGCATTGTTGAAAGTATTTTGACCAGGTGTTTGACTGTGTGGTACAACAGCACTATTGTCTTGGACTGCAGACACCTGCAGAGAGTGGTGAAGACTGCGGAGAGGATCATCAGGACTCCACTGCCCTCTCTGCGAAGTATTTACATCTGCAGAGTCCTTAGGTATGACTGTGAGAGTGAATGGTTGTCTGTCTCTCTGTGTTGGCCCTGCGATGGACTGGCGATCTGTCCAGGGTGTACCCTGCCTCTCGCCCAAAAGATGCTGGGATAGGCTCCAGCCCCCCCGCGACCTGAAAAGGACTAAGCGGAAGAAGATGAATGAATGAATGAGTCCACAGGAGAGCTGCCTCCATTCTTAAGGACCCCAACCACCCCCAATATAGACTGTTCACACTTCTACCCTCAGGTTGGAGGTACAGAAGTGTGAAATGTAGGACTTCAGGTCTCAAAAACTTTATTTCCTACTGCCATCAGACTCCTAAACAGCTGATAGGAGCCTGCAATCATGTGACTACCTCATGCAACAGCATCCAACTGTTTACTGTTTACTTTTGTTACTTTGCATGTGTGCAACTGCGCTCATTGCTGAAACTGTTTACATTCACTGCTGTCAGTGCACATAAGCTGATGTTGCACTAACTTGCACAATGTATATAGTATTTCCATTTCTATAGTTTCTATAGTTTTTATTTATATTTTTACTCCTTACTGTGTATATTGCATATTTTTTTTAATTTATCTTATTCGTTTACTTATACAGTGATCCCTCGCTACTTCGCGTTTCACCTTTCGTGCCCTCAGTGCATCGCGGATTTTTCAAAAATATTCATCAAAAATTCAAAATTGAGAAAAAATGGCACGAAAGTTGCCCGGGCGCTAGCAGAAGGCAGGGAGACTACATTAGAACATCAGGTATCAACACGGAGAGCCCGCACAACTCAAAATCCACCTCTCTGACCACCGCTCCACTCCTCTCCGCCCACCTCTTCACTGCTCGGGAATCTCGCAAGCTGATTGGCCAAGACGTTTTACCTCGCAAGCTGATTGGCCGAGACGTTTTACCCAGCTTCTCTCCCTGCAGAGCGTCCATACCCAGCAAAGGAAGACCGCATTCATTGTTCTTTATCGCTCGTGTTGCTTAGTGCCACTTTTCGCTGTTCTCTTGTGCCTTTTTGTGCAAAATAGTGCTTGTGACGCCCTTGGGGGTGACGCTACTTCACGGTTTTTCACTTTTCGCGGTCGGTTCTGGTCCCCATTAAATGCGATAAGTGAGGGATCACTGTATTTTATATTGTGTGGCATTCGTGGTAGAAAGCAAAGGAATATTTTCATTGTACAGGGAAACGTGTTTAAATAAACTTGATTTGATTTGATCTTAAGAAGGTCTTTTATTTCCATAAAACACATGAAAAAGACGTTAGCCATCACTATACATATAGAAATATACTAGATTTTATAGAGTGGTATGAAGTTATTTGATAAGTACAACTGTCAAGGCTCACCGGCCTCAACAGCAAATGACAGAGGTGCACTGGCGTCAGGAACAGGCAGCAAAGGTGCACTAACCTCAGGAGCTGGCAGTAGCAGAGGGGCTTTTAGCTTCGCAAACTCCAGCAGGTGATTTCTTAGTCCAGCAATCTGCAGTTGGAGGACCCTCAGCTCCAAGCCCGATGAAGATAGATGAGTGCTAACCTCAGTGACTGATGGCAGGAGCACAACAGCCTCAGGCACCAATGATGGAGGCGCGCTGGCCTTGACAGCAGACGACTGGAGATCGCCAGTTTCAGGAACAGGTGGTTGAAGCACACTGACCTCAGGAGCTGAAAGCTGAAGCGTGTTGATCTCAGGGACAGATGGTGCCTGCTGATCTGCAGTGAACTCAGATGGTGCAGGTTCATCAGCAGTGAACCCACACAACGTAGCAAGCCGACCAGCTGTGGACCCAGATGATGCAGGCTGGAGCCCCTCTAGTTCAGACATCCAGGAATCCATCCCCCACCCAGCCACCTTGAACAGAGAGCTTGGAAGAAGGGAGATGGATGGTGCGGGTGATAGGTGGCTGAACTCCCTCCCCAGAAACAGGGCAAGACCTCTCATTAAATGATGTAAAACAATGAAAAGGTACTTGCCCTTGATCCCATTCTGCTGCTGCTGAACCATTGGTTGACTGTCTCTGGTCGGCTGTGGGGAACGTCCTGCAGAGAGCTATAAGAGCTGGAGCTTGCGGCAGGGTGGAGAACCGGGCGGAATGGCGCTGATGCCCTCCATGTTTCTCCACTGTGGTCCAGGGTGGTGAGGTGGACTGTGGAGCCCCGCAGATAGGGAGCTCCTGCACCCACAGGAACACCTTCAGATGCAGGGTGTCCTCCAGCTCCAGGGCTGCTGCTATCCACATCACCATTTACCGGATCGGTGGAGCAACGGGCCACAGCAACCAACCCCTTCAAGTGGTTCATGGCCTTAAACTCTCTCTGGGACAGCAGCACACACCCAGCCATAGCTGAACACACTGTGAGTCTGCTGGGTCCTTACTGGTGGCATCCTAATGTCAATATGTGTGGTTGGAAGCAGGACCCAAATGTGAAACTGACAGTTTGCAGATTTATTGAACATGAAAATAAAGACACAGCTTGTGGGCTGGAAACAAAACTACGGCTTGGCAAGAACCCAGGCTTGGAACAAGACAAAACTTAGCATGGCATGTCTGGCAAGAAGACAGGAGGACGCCACACAGGAGGTAGCGCGTGGCATCTATATATGATGCCAATAATCAGGACACCTATGACAATCAAGAAACAGAAACAGCCGTGGACAATAAAGGGAGCAAAACAACCACTACATGGGACCAGACAGAAACAAAAGAAACTGACAAAAGCTCAAACCAAAAACTACCAATCAACATGACAGGAAACAAACAACAAGATATTACCATAACGATAATAATAGAAAATGGCAAATTCTAAGGAACTCAAATAGGGACATGATAACAAAACTAAACACAATGACCTAACTTAAGCTGAGGCAGGGAAGACACAGAACCGGGATAATAATAATAAAAAAACAAGAACACAGAAGACCAAAATACATACAATATATGAGGCGAGTCTTTGCCCTCATTGATTCAGGGGCAGAGGGTAACTTTATCTTCTCCCAGCTTGTTCAGGAAATGGGGATACTGACAGTAAAATTGCCGGTTCCTCACCCTGTTCACACCCTTTCTGGCCAGACGGTGGCGTCCGTTACTCGTTGCATGGTGCAGATCTCCATCCTCTGTCCGGTAACCACAGGGAGAGGCTTTCTTTTTACGTGTTTCCACGCGCCTCTCATGTGGTGGCTTTAGGGTATCTGTGGCTCCGGAGGCACAATCTTATTCTCAGTTGGGCACAAAATACCATCACCTCCTGGAAACCTGTTTGGCAACTTGTCTAAGTTCGCCGTCTCTCCCCATCTCCTCCCTTCAGGTCGAGTCGTCAGACCTCAGCCTCGTGCCCGAGGTTTATCACGAGGAGTTTACCTCGAGGAGGTCTTTAGCAAGTCACGAGCATTAGCGCTTCCTCCGCATTGCTCGTATGACTATGCGATCGACCTCCTTCCGGGCGCGCGGTTGCCATCCAGCAGGCTCTATAATATTTCCGGACCTGAGAGGCAGGCAATGGAGAAGTACATAAAAGACTCACTGAACGCCGGCCTCATTCGGTCATCTTCGGCTCCTCTTGGGGTGGGGTTTTTCTTTGTAGGTAAGAAGGACGGGTCTTTGTGTCCGTACATCGACTACCATGAGCTGAACTCTATTACCATCAAAGATAAATATCCTCTGCCCCTGTGAGCTCCGCATACCATCTTGTCAGAATACACGAAGGGGACGAGTGGAAAACAGCATTAAAACGCACCTCGGGCAATTTGAATATCTGGTAATGCCTTTTGGCTTAACTAATGCCCCTGCTGTTTTCCAACTTCTCATCAACAACATCCTCCGCAACATGATTAACCGGTTTGTCTTCGTGTATTTGGATGACATTCTGATTTTTTCTCGCTCGCCTGAGGAGCATCAAATTCATGTTAGAGCCATGTTACAACGGCTCTTAGAAAACCAACTGTATGTCAAGGCAGAGAAGTGTGAATTTTCCACTAATTCCACTTCGTTCCTTGGCTTTGTTATAGCGGAGGGGGAGCTGAAAGCCGACCCTGCCAAGGTGAAGGCTGTGCTATATTGTCCAGCACCCCACTCCCACAAGGAGCTGCAACGCTTCTTGGGGTTTGCAGATTTCTATTGCAGGTTCATCAGGAACTATAGTGGGGTAGTGCAGCCTTTAACCCAGCTGATCTCCATTAACCCCTTGCACTCTGGTCAATTTCCCTAAAAACGCCAAAAAATAATGTGCCCAAAGTAAATCAAAAGCTGTTCTTCAACCCTTTGCAGCATCTTCATGGGGTTGGTCTCATTTAAAAGAAAACACTTTGAATTTTTTGGCAAAACAGTCATAATCTCTCTAAGTGCTCCGGCCACTGAGTAACAGTCATCTAAACATACTGAACTTGAAGAAAATAAATTTCGCCTGGGTGTTTTTTTGGATACAAATGCTTGCAAATAACACACAGCTTCAGATCCGGGCTGGAAAATGCAACAGAAATGTAGAACTAAGTGTAATCCAGCTGAGGTCAAAATTTTGTAACAATACCACAAAAAATAAATTACACAGCTTTGTTCTCAGGTAGTTCCCAGGCGTTTTTGAACTGTGCCAAATTGTGCCAAATGGCACAGTTTGGAAAAACGTCTGTAACTTTTGAATGATTCAATATAGAAGCTTCATCTTGGGCTCTAATGAAAGGCGACACTCAGGGCTGTGTGTGTGTGTGTGTGGGGGGGGGGGGGTTGTTTATTCATTTATTCATGAATGAATAAACAAACAAGCCCCCACACACAAAGAAGCATGCCACGTAAAAAATGTGTGGCTTTTTTTTACAAGAAAAAATAACCTACAGTGCACTAAAAATTATTCTAAAATATTTGTAATGTAGAAGATAACAACTCACAACCCCCCCACCCCCCCGCTACAGAGGATGGACATCGGCCATCGCTACATGACGGAACAGTCATGTGGCGATGTGGCGACCGCGGCGCACAGTCCCCGCGGTCCTCGCTACAGAAGAGTAGCGGGGGGGGGGGCGTTCACAGTCCAGACGCGGCGCACGAACTGTGTACAAAGGCTATGACTAGGACAAAGGCTATGACTAGGACACTCTAACGATACATTGAGAACAAGGAGAAACTTAGTGGGAGCACGGAGGATCAAGGGAGTGACTGGAGCCAGGGTTAGCAGCTTCAGCCGAACGTTGGGGAGACCAGCGTTATGCGTATGTGAGGTCGCAGCCCCGGAATAACAGAAGTTGCTCCCTTAAATAGGGAAAGAGGATTAATCAGCTGATGAGGGCCTCATCAGCTGAATGAAATCCAGCTGTCACCGGAGCTCGGCTCTGACAGCCGGAAGCCCCTCCGAGACACTGTCAGAATAAAAGCTCGGAGATGTTATGACCCGAGCGTGGCTTCTGATCGCGCTCGGGCTAAGTTATGTTTCGCTGCCGGCCTTGACAGTTGCGGGCTGTATTCTGGCCTCACCGGGCTCTTATTGTGAAAGTGCTCGGTGGGGCTTCCGCCTGTCAACGGTCGGTCAGCTGATTGTAATTACCGTCGTTAGTGCTTTGCCTTCTTAAGCCCGGCACTGGCGGCGGTAAGACGCAGCAGTGTCAGTCGTTCTTCGTCTGAGCTACGGATGCTTTGGACTGTTACCTACCTCGTCTGCCTGTGGTTGACCGTCGCTTCCCCAGGACCAGTAAGTGAGCTGTTAGCCTTACCCCTCCCGGTGTGAGTAGACCTCTGTGTGTCTCTGCTTCAACAGCCTGTGTAGTCATTACTCCTTCAACCTTGCCTGTGTATGACCGTCTCCTCCTATGGACCTGTAAGAGAGCTGTTTAGCCTTACGCCTCCGGATGTGTGTAGACTTATGTGTCATTGCCCCTGCATCTTGTGTTGTTACTTTTTCACCGTAATAAAACTCACTGAAACTCACTGGTGACTGTCATGCGGTGGCCCTCGCGAGCCACCATAAGACGCCACACAGTCACCAGTGAGTATTGGCTGAAGTCTTCTGTCATGAATTGCCCTTCGGGACAGAAAGGTGAGACCCACATGATGAACTGTGAGTTTGTGGTAATCTATTACGAGCATAAAGTCCAACACAGTGCTCTTAACACAAAAAATACAAACAAGAGAGCAAACTTACAGATACAGCACACCAGAGCAGGGACAGGGCTCTGGTGGAGACAAAGTGAAACTCGTATAAGACTGCGGCAATGAGAAGGCAAAACAACAGTCCTTAAATAGCTGAAAACAAAATGAAACAATTGATGGCAGGTGCATATCACATGAGAGGGCAGGTAACCTAATTACAGAATAGCTTACAGCTGAGATGACTAAGGAACAGAAACAGCCCATGCAAGAAGATGACAGGGTGGGAGTGTCTGGAAGAGGAGGTAAAGACATGCGTCACAAAAGAAACAAAATATATAAATCCTAAATTACAGAGACAGACAAAATAGCAATAATACTAACACCATTAAAACTAACAGAACAGCAAACCACCAAGAACACATCTTAAATCAAGACAGAGGAAAATAACACAACACTGGAAAAATACAGAAAATACTCAGAGGAAAACTAAGAGCCTGAGCCCGGTGAGACACTGCACTCAACCTTGTGACAGTAAGTTACTGTGTCATGACCTGGAATTGTTAGTGTGTCATGACCTTAGAATTGTTGTCTCTGTACCTATTATCTTGGCATTCATTCGGAGAGCAAAGTAAGACTTTCATTGCTCAGGAAATGTAACATTTCTTAACTGTGCACATGATAATAAAGCCTTTGAATCTTGAATCTTGAATTGTGAGACTGGGTCCATTTTTGATCTCTCAATGGTCACCCAATGATCTCCGTCTATGTAAAGGGGACCTTAATACTGACTTGATGGCTTCTTCAGGTTAAAAATATGTATCTTATAGAAATGAAATATTTCGTGTAGTGTTTTCATTGATGCATGTCTCCTTAAAGCTATCATATTTGACTCTCCTCTGTTTGTCTTGCCACCTCTCCTGCAGCTTAACAGTTTGATTCTTTTTTTCGTCCCTTCATGGTCAGAGTCTTTGCTTCAAGCATGCACCTAGCCTGGATAAAAAAAAAAAAAAAAAAAGTTGCTTGCCCAAAGGCTTTCACTGAACTTCTGTCAGTTAAAGCCCTTAACATCTTAACATCAAAGACAGGTTCTTCTCTCTATATGCCCAGCTTCTGTCCCAGAGGTCAGCATATCCACTACTACTTGTGTCTTCTCTAATTGGCGTGATATGGCATGAACTCTGAGGTGTTAAGAAGAAGAAAGGATAAAGAAAAACTGTGTATAGCGTCTGGGGCTGTTTCAGAAGAGCAAAAACTTTGTAAATCTGTTTTATATAATAATGACAAAATCCCCATATCCTACCAAATGGTGGCCTCCAGCAATACTAGTTCAGCGCTTTCAGATGGATCCTTTATTTATGATGTTTATTTTGTGAGATATTTTTCTTTGATTGGCTAAATTGCTGTAAAATGAGCACTGCACAAAAACAATAAAGCCTCAAATGAGAAATTCTGAGAGAATACCACACTGCATGGTCCAGCGTAAAAAAAAGTTAATTACCTTCAAGCATAGTGAGTTCAGTTTCGCTTGTCAAAACACGCGACTCTCTCTTTTAGCCCACTAATTACATTTTAATTGAGAACAAGGTCTAATTTGCACATCACTAAGGGAGAAAAGGTGCTCTTTAGGCCATTCTGTGGAAGGTGGACAATGTACAATGTGTCATGCATCTTAAAACACAAGTGCCGATGACAGTGCACATCCCACAAATGTTTCTCCAGAAAAATCCCAAACAATAAAACACAGGAGGCATTTTCTCAAGTCCAGGCTCTTTGTTTGTGTCCTTTATTATCCTTAATTTACCATCTATCCAGCGGTGATGAGGAGTCTCACTTCACTTGTTTCATTAACTTTATTGCTAATAATATATTTCATTATGGCCCGTTATTAGAAAGAATATTGCAATCTGCTCATGATAGCTCACGTCCAAAATTGTTAATTAAGTAAATGAATGGTGAGGCCCAGATAAATAAATAAAGAACACACATTTGCATACCGTAATTGAATGTCACTCTTGGTTATTCTGCTCTTTGAACTGATGGATGAGTACCATCCACACCATAGGCAGTTATGGAAAAAAGGACACAAACACAACAGACTGGTTATCTCTGTGCATTAATCTACAACAGTGACAACAACATTCAACATTACATGAGGACCGTGCAGGCAAAAGGCTTGTTATCTGATATGTTGCACATCCCTAATCGCATCTCAATGGGATGCTTTGCGATCAATCGATGAAAAGCATGAAAGATTTATTTCACAAGGCCAGTGGTCACACAAAAACAAGAACCAAGAGAACACAATCGTCATGTTGATGCAAGAAGCCCTCACTGTTGACTTTTGATGTGTGACAAGTCCCTTTCTCATCAGGGTAAGGCTAAATCTAAATAGCAAGCCATTTATACTCCCTTTACACAGGGGTAGTGATTATTGAGAGATCATTGAAAGTTACTGAGTTTTGACTCAGTCCAACAGAGTCTCTCAACGATCACCAAGCGAAGTGATTTCTTTACAAATGCTCAAGGAGCGCTCAACAATCTCATCAATCACCCAATGACTTCTTAGAAATGGCTAAGAGATCAGTGAGGAACTTCTGAGTGTTTGATGAAAGACCAGTAGAGTTCACTGAAAGACCGTGGTGTAGATTGATGAGATTGTCTCATCTTTGGAAAGCTCAAAAGATGTAGAAAAATGTCAAATCGATGTTTTAATTTGCAGTAAATTTGTTAATCCACTAGACAGCAGCAAAAGATTGTGTCTGAATTTAGACTTTTTTTTTGGACCCGCCAGTGGGTCTGTGGGGATTTACGGATTTTAAAAAAAGAAAAAATGCTTTTGCTGCATATGAAATCCTGTTCATGGGAGTCAGTGGTTTTCATGGTTTGTTGTTTAGCTCTATTAATTCTAACAATTTGTAATATTGTTTTGAATTTAATGATGTTATCTTGTATGCGGTTGAAATTATTCTGCTCATGCCAAGTTTATTTTTATGCCAAGTTTATTTTCACTACCATTTTACTGTTGTCTTTTGAATTGTTTATTGTTTTTATGTAGACCAAAGATACGAGGGGAGATGAGTTTCAGGGGTAATTTGTGACTGAAGGACAGTAGCTAGAATGAAAGGGAAGATTTACAAGACAGCAGTGAGACCTGCTGTGATGTATGGTTTGGAGATGGTGGCGGTGACAAAAAGACAGGAGATGGAGTTGGAGGTGGCAAAGTTGAACATGCTAAGATTTTCATCGGGAGTGACTAAGAGGGACAAGATTAGAAATGAGTTTATCAGAGGGACAGCTCAGGTTGAGCCATTTGGAGACAAAGTAAGAGAGGCAAGGCTGAGAAGGTTTGGACATGTACAGAGGAGGGATAGTGGATATATTGGACAAAGGATGTTGAAGATGGAGCTGCCAGGCAGGAAGAAAAGAAGAAGACCACAGAGAAGATTCATGGATGTAGAGAAGGAGAACATGGAGAAGGCTGGTGTTATAGAGGAAGATGCAAGGGATAGGGTGAGATGGAGGCAGATGAACTGCTGTGGCGACCCCTAAAGGGAGCAGCCAAAAGAAAAAGGTGACCCAACCATAACTTAATTAAATATGCACAGGGTTATGCATCCTATGTAAAAAAACAAACAAAAACAAAACAAAAGACACATGTGCTTTCAATAAATTGGGTAAACCGTATCAGGGTAAGCTGTTTCAAGCATTGGATGGATTATAGTTTTTCAACTCAACGCAAGTTTTTCCAAATTTTGAATAGAAAGTAGAATAATTGTTTCATTCCCAAAACTAGTAGCCCAACTCTGTGGCATAAATTCAGCTCGATTATAATGTCCTTATTAACACTGCCAGTTTCCAGGTTTTTTTTCTCAACCTCTTTTGCATCCAGATGGCTGTGAGTACATAATAGCTAAACTAACCACTGACATTTTAAATGAGAAAAGAATAAGTAGCCCTGCAGAATTTATTGGTATGCAAGGAACTGAAATGAGCTTTAAAATGGGAAATGATGCCTTGATTAGTAGCCATTTCTGCTGAAATTAAGTTGGCTCTGACTATGAATACCAAGCCTCAGGATGTGTGAGCACATTCATTTCTCTTCTTCCCACTAAAGTACTGTTTCAGAGCACCAGTATCGCCGGAGAAGATCGCTCTCTATATGGCACCCAGCTCCATCACCGTTCCTGCTGCCTGGCCCGGAGACAGATTTAGGGAGACAAAGGCAGGCAGGCAGGACAGCCGGGAGAAAAAAAAAGGGGGGGGGGGGGGTTCATTGCTAGCACCTAATAAGGATAAGAAAAAATATGAAGTCTTTTCTTTTCATTCTTAACTCCTTGAGATGCCTGTGCAGTGGTGATAAAGAGAGCAAGGGAAAATGGAGTTCATTTTTTTTAACCAAGGTGGCTGCGACAGAGGCGATGTGTGGGACAGTCTCCATCAGGTGCTCTGACATTACTTGTCATGAAAAATCTGTTCATTTGACCCAAAGCTACAGAATAATAAAGCTGCCACAATGTAAACATACAGATACTTAATACAGCGGGTAAGTTAAGTGACAGACAGACTTGTAATATTACTAAACACATTGCAATGATTTTGTTTATCTACATTATAGTTTATATGAAGGAGGAAGAAGGCAGAAGGCAGAAGGCAGAGATCTTTGAACTCACTATTTGAAAAACAGGCCAATCTTGAATTTCTGAAACAGTGAAAATAGCATAGATATAAGAGCAATATCATATGAAAATTCCTACAGTCAGGACAAAAATTAGTGGTGACACAATTAAAGTCGTGAACGGCTTTGATGGTTGCATGAGACAATATGCTGCACTGATTTGCAGGAATGCCATACACTGGTGCATGATGGTATGCTCTCATTTCTGGCAGTAATAAAATGGGTCTTTTTCTACAAAGAGTTCCGGAGGATCACTTTAGTGTGGTGTAAATTTAAATGCTGAAAAAGTTTAGTTTAGTTTAGTTTATTTGAAAAGGGACAATGCAGTTTCATAAAACACATGATTACACATGGTTAAAAAAAAGCCAGAATTAGCCAAAAGGCTAGTTTTCATCTGTAGTCCCCTGGCCAAGATGTAAAAAAGCAGTAAAATGCATCTACAAGAAAAAAACATGGTTAGACATTTAAGAGGGCACTAATGGAACAAATAACATATACATAACAAACCATACATTTAAACACAACATCAAACATCACAGCAGACTTATCTTTTAGTGTTGGCAGCTGTAGGTGTTTATAAGCCACATTTTCAATTTTTTTGTGAAGGCCTTGAATGTTGTGAGCAGTTTAACCTCCTCAGGTACTGAGTTCCACTCACTAGCGCTCCTCACTGACCAGGCCGACTTACTGAAAGTGCTCCTGCGCAGAGGAATGAAACAGTCATCTCTGACAGAGCCTCGAGTGACACGCTCAGAGCTGCTTCTTTGGCTGATGAACTCTGCCAGAGGATCTGGAGCCAAATCATGCAGTACTTTATAAATCAAATTTAAATTTGCAAATGTATGAAGACTATCCCAATTTAAAAGACTGTATTTTTTTTTAAATTGCACAATGATGATAATGCCTAGGTTTTTTATCCATAACTTTAACTGCTTGTTTGAACAAAACTTCCAATGGTTTTTTTGCACTCAAACCCACCTGGAACCAGCTAGTTAGGCAATAGTTGAAGTGACTCAGAATCATTGAATGCAAGTATATTTTTGCGGCTTCAGTTGACATTTCATTTCGAATTGCATGAAAATTTGCAAGATTTAACTTGATTTTTTTACACAATTTAGCAATATGGGCTTTAAAGGAAAGCTGTGAATCTATTATTAACCCAGGATATTTATATTGGCTAACAATTTGTATTTTTCCTCCATTAACATGTATGTCGGGGTCAGGTGACACTCTATTTATTTTAGTGAAATACATGCCTACAGTTTTAGAAACATTTAACTGTAGACAGCACTCCTGCAACCAAGTTGTGACACAGGACATTGTTTTACTAAGTTTAGCAGCCACAGTGTCTTTGGAGCAACCATGAACAAAAAAAACTGTAGAAGAAGATTTACTCTTATTTTAAACTGAGCTAGTCGCTGAGATAAACCAGTCACCACTGCCAACACCACCTTAGGGAGTGACCTGGCCTTTTCTTTAATGCATTAATTAGCTCACATTAATTGTTGTCATGTTCAGGGTCGTCACCCTGAGCATGATTGTCGGCTGTGGGTTTAATTATCACTTTTTTACTCCAGCTGGCGGTTTGAGCTCCGCTCTCGGCCAGTCCCACAGCCATGTTCCCCTTTACCAGGCATTCACAGGCTTTCGGTTCACCACACACACACACACATTCACATGCGCACACATACTGTTCACGCAGTCACGCTCCTGCCCCTCACAGCTGCGTCCACTCATGCCCATGAGGGTTGGGTATTTATAGAGTCCTCGGACGATCAGTGGGTGGGGCAGCTTAGCTAAGAGTAAACGTCGTCATTGGACTCCCTGGCTCACTTCAGATGGCTTTTCCCCTGGACTGTGTAAGGTTGTTCCTCAGAGCCTTTCCACTCCGACATTAACGTAAGTCTTCCCCGTAAATGCCTTTTCCCCGCTTCAATCCCGTTTGGAGCATGCTTCGCATTTATCCTAGCCACGCAGCTGGAACCAGTTGTCTGTTTGATGTGTCGGTGACAGTGATTTGGACATGTTTGTGCATTCTTTCCTTTGTTAATAAAACACGTTACAAACTGCACGTTGGGCCCGTTGCCAATTTCTATGTTTGCCGTGGAGTTATGCAGCGGAACATGACAGTAAGCTGCCGCCAAGGAGGGCCCAAGCAGTTCGTATTGTGTCTTTTTGTTTTTCGTGCATTTTTTTGTACTCACCTGGAGAACCATGCCCTGGCTGGATGACGCGGAGCTGCGGGGAGTGTGTCTCTTGGAGGATCTACTGTCCCTGATCGAGTCCTCCGGCACCCCCGAGTCGGTCTGTGTGAGCCGGGACAGCGCAGCACGGTTAATGGAGCAACGCCCATATTTGTGGAACTGAGCGGAGGTCACCTCCATCTTGGCTTCCATTTACTCCTACACATGGGAGAGCGAGGGACAGGAGGAAGCCGCTCCAACACAGGAATCACCCCGCAGGGAGAAGAAACTTTCCCGGAAGTTGGAGGCTCATCACTCTCGGCTCGACCATGTGGCCACTCCTCCTCCACACAAGTCTGCAGCGGACTCCCACACCCGGGTTGCCAGGCAAATGTTTTTTCATCCTTTTTCCCTTGAAAATGATAAACCTTGTCTGTCACCCGGAAGAGAGATGCAGGCTGAGCGATTGCCTGCGTCTCCTCCTCAAGCCGCTGGAATTAAAGACTCTATTCCCTCTGTATCTCCCCTATCTCTGCCTGAGGGGACTGAGGTCATCATGGACACATGAATGGAGGAGCCTGGGCTAGCTGCAGCGAAGACCATCCCACCTGGGAGGAACAGGCAAGTAATTTCCCATTCCACTCATCAGGTTGATAAATTTTCTTGCCAGTCTCCCGGGTGTGAGGCCCAGTGCCCACAGTCCACTGGGTACTCATTACTCGCTGCAGCAAAAACGATCTCACCAACCATCTCTACCTCTCTTCCTCTCGCCGCTGAGCACCCATTGGCCCAGGAGCTCAGTCACCGGACAGACGGGGAGCCCAGAGCTCTGCAGAGCTCCCATGGACAGAGAGAGGGCGCTGCGACCGATCTGAAGCCTGTGCTGATGAGGGAGCATCACCTGGCTTCAGTCTTTCAGAAACCAGCGCACCGTGAGACGCCACCTCCAGAGTCCACACAGGGAGAGCCACCCACGTGGGAACCTTCTCTGGAGGAGGTTAAGACTGCGACCACCACCACACCTGCTGCGGAGGCCGCTGCAGCAGAGTCATCACCTAAGCTGCACCTCCTGGAGGCCAAACCTGGGAGGACAATGCCCAGCTCATCGAAGTCCTGGATGGCGGTGGAACTCGAGCTGAGGCAAGTGCTCTTTTGTCTTTCTTCTTTCCCTTATAGAGCATTTTTGCCTAGCTCCAGGTGAGGAGGGCCAGTCACAGCCACAAGCTGCACCTGAGCTCACCTCATCAGGCTCTGCCACTGCCAGCGACCCTGACCCCTCCTCCTCTGTGTCTGAGTCCTTTTCTAGGGTCGTTGGAGGGGGGACCACATCACCGGACGAGACGGGCAATCCAGGCTCGCCCCAGGAGATTATCATCACTGCTGCCAGCCCCGCTGTGGTCCCGGTGGATCCTACTCCTCATCCGCCCAGTTCCCTGGGGAGGCCAGTTGTTGATCGCCTTCTGACCCAGCTGGGCCCCATCGCGGGTGCAGCAAGGGCCCTTCCAGGCTCCAGCATGGGTGCAGTGGAGCCGGCCCGGTCAGGGGCCACCATGGGCGCAGCTGAGCCTCAGCCAGAGGTCACCATGAATGCAGTTAGGCTCCCGCTGGAGTCCATCGTGCAGCGGAGCCGGCCTGGTCAGGGACCACCGTGGAAGCAGCCAGACTCCCGCTGGGGTCCATCGTGGGTGCAGCAGAGCCAGCCTGGTCAGGGGCCACCGTTGAAGCAGCCAGACTCCTGCTGGGGTCCATCGTGGGTGCAGCGGAGCCGGCCTGGTCAGGGGCCACCGTGGAAGTGGCTGGACTTGTGCCGGAAACCATCGAGGGTGCGGCGGAGCTCCAGTTCCATGCCGGGACCACCGGGGGTGCCATGGGACAGTTTGGGGACACCGGGGCCTTCCTTTTCCTTTTGGGGGCCCTGTGGGTGTTCTTCCTCCCACTGCCAGGCACTGTTGGGATCCTCTTCTCTTCGCCACCAGCGACCGCAGGGGCTTCTTTTCCCCAATCTGGCAACCTACCTCCCAGTCTTCCAGTGGGTAGGCCACCGCCTCATCTGTTCCTCCGGCCCTGGTAGCCTAATTGTGTGGACAGGCTGCCTAACGCCGTCCAGCAGGCTGCCTGCTGGCCCTGGGACTGGGGTCGACCGCCTGAACTCAAGGCCATCCGCAGGGCCTTGGACTCTGCCCCCCCAACTGAGAGACTCTTGGGTGGGGTGGGTCAGTTTGACTTGGGGCTGGGCTGTGTTATTGTGGTGTGTATTCTCTCCTGATCTATCCCTCCTAACTTGTTTTCCCCCACCTCCCACCTTGGGTTGTTGTTTGGGCCTTTTGAGTGGGGGTGGGTAGATTGTGTTCTCCTTGATGGTACGGTGGGTGTCTGGTCTCCACCCCTTGAGGGGGAGGCACTGTCATGTTCAGGGTCATCACCCTGAGCATGATTGTCGGCTGTGGGTTTAATTATCACTTTTTTACTCCAGCTGGCGGTTTGAGCTCCGCTCTCAGCCAGTCCCACAGCCATGTTCCCCTTACCAGGTATTCACCGGCTTTCGGGTCACCACACACACACACACACACACACACACACACACACACACACACACATTCACATGCTCACACACACACACATACTGTTCACACAGTCACACTCCTGCCCCTCACAGCTGCGTCCACTCATGCCCATTAGGGTTGGGTATTTATAGAGTTGTCAGACGATCAGTGGGCGCGGCAGCTTAGCTAAGAGTAGACGTCGTCATTGGACTCCCTGGCTCACTTCAGTTGGCTTTCCCCCTTGGACTGTGTAATGTTGCTCCTCAAAGCCTTTCCGCTCCGACATTAATGTAAGTCTTCCCCGTTAATGCCTTTTCCCCGCTTCAATCCCGTTTGGAGGGTGCTTCGCATTTATCCTAGCCACGCAGCTGGAGCCGGTTGTCTGTTTGATGTGTCGGTGACAGTGATTTGTACATGTTTGTGTATTCTTTCCTTTGTTAATAAAACACGTTACAAACTGCACATTGGGCCCGTTGCCAATTTCTATGTTCCCTGCGGAGTTACGCAGCGGAACATTGTAAAAGTTAAATTGCTAGTATTTCCAACCCTATTATTTACTTACTACACAAGACATACTCTTTTTTTAAACATACTGATTTTATAATTCAGGTTTTGGTGCAGCTTTATAATGTGCAAGTGCAGACTGAAGTATTTTAAGTGATATTTAACAAAATTGTTCTCCAGCATAAAGACTATATGAGAATTTTTATCAGCAGGTGATATGCCCCATATATTGACATTAAGCAAACTCTAGAGCAGTGTTTTTCAACCAGGGTGTCATAAGGGATCATTTGGGGTGCTCTGGGAAATTGTCTAATTTTACTTAATTGGTCCAAAAATTGCAAATAATTTGCTTTGTTGTGCCTCGGTGCCTGCAGTGGCTCTTCCATGTCCACAGGTGGCAGGGTCAAAAAGTTAAGCGGAAGACAAATCCAACTCTAGTCTCCAGGGTGGAAATACTGACTAAGAAGGAGTTATCCTCATAGGTGCTGAGCCAGTAGTATTTGTGCTTCAGTGGCCGAGGAACAAGAGGGCAGAGCAGAGCTGAGAGTGACAGAACTGTCAAGGGTATGTGTACAATAAACCACATTTGGTCAAATTTGACCACTGTATCACGGTCAGCCTATGAAGTTTTCAGCCCCCCATACGATTTTTAATGCCATCCACCTCTTTAATCAGAGTTAAATAAGGATACGCAGTAAAGATGTTACATATGGGCGTATTCTGGGGTCTGGAACATAAAATCATCTTTTACGTGTGAGTTGGAGGACTTGTACTGACCAACTGGATACACACACACACATCAACTCAAATGTAGGATTTGTAGTCAACCAGAATGCTTTTTTTTTATCAAATTGCTCAAAATTGCAAATATACCCAAATCTACAATAAAAATTCTTCTTAAATCTACTGTATCGCTTTTGACCCTCAACTTTTCTACAAACACTGAAACACAGTCTAGGGGCTGAAGAGCCAACATTCATTTGAAGGCTGAGTACCCAGCAGATCATTTCTGCCCCTCCCCCGCAATCACCTCTAACATTTTTCTGGTAATCACTGTGGTGAGTGAGATACAGGTGCCGTCCTGTCACTTCCAATTAGATGTCAGCTATCCAAATGTGAAGCTCTGCTAAGCAAGTGTCAGGACATCATTAGCAGTGGGTCAAATTGCATTATGCTCCGACACCCCGATCGTTACGGCCAAACAGACCGGCCTGACCGGTGCAGACAGAAAACGGATGTTGCTAGTTTGATGATTTGTATTTTACTGTATTTTCTCCCCCGGCTTCATTGTGTAGCTTCAACTACGGCAGTTATTGTTTAGAAAAGCTTTAAAACAAAACACGCACATGTTTGACATCCTGCCAATCATAAGGAGCATTCTACCAGCATCACGCCTCTAAATGTTGACAGGTAAACCTGCTCAGTGATGCTGGCTCGCTAAACCCTAGAAAATCCAGTTGAGCCAACAGGATAAGGCAGGATGTACATATGCGGTGGTAGATAATTGCTGCACATTTGTCAAAGCTGCAACAAAAACACTGAGGAAAACACAACAGAAAGTGCCTTTATAAATCCTGCACTGCTTTACATAGAGCCATTGAATATTTTCCCTGTGATTCCTAAACTCTCTGGAGAAAAGACTTTTACATATGAAGACAAAACATACTGAAGCCCACTTCCACTAACATAAACAATATTGTTAACTCTATAAACATAATGAGTTATATTGCACATTACCACCCTAAGTTCCCCTTTACACAGCATGGAAATCATTGGGTGACCACTGAGAGATCAAAAAGTGCCCAGAAAAATCCATGTGTAAATGTTTGGAAAATCAAAAAATTCAATTTTTGGCAACTTTCATGGGGATCTATGGAGGTTTTAGAAAGATCCTTGAAAGATCGATGAGATCGTTGATGCCTCCTTGAACACTCCTTAAGAGTTTGCTGAGAGATTGCTTCCCTTGGGTGGTTGATGACAGATTGTTTTGGACTGAGTCAAAACACCAAGGACCATGGAGATCACTGAAGATCACTGAGAGATCTTGGCCATGGCTAAAAGATCATTGAGTGACATATTTTGGAAATTAAAGCACTGACACAGTGAACACTCAGGAGACAGATGCAAGGTTGAATGTTTATTTACAAGGTTAATTGAACGTGCAGAAGGGTGTGCTGGCAGCTCTGTGGACAGAAAGGGGAGATGATTAATATAATATAATGCTGATGATTTTCAAAATGGATAATTGAGTCTTTTCTTATGTTGGTGGTACTGACATGGTTTCACATAATTGACCCATAAATAACAGAAGACTCAGAGACCAAAATAAGTAAGTAAGACAGTAATAGTTTATTTGTGTAGGTACTCGTGCCATGAGTGCGCTGGCAGCCCTGTGGGCAGAAAAGGGGAGAATATGAGTAGGAGCACCAGACAGGATAATATGAGGGTCATTCAATAAATAAGGTGAATTTTTGGTATAAGGACTTCTAATACAGATTTAAGCTTACTTGTTTTAATTTTTTTTTTGTTTTACTTCTTTTTCACATGGATTTACTTTCTTTTGCAGATTCAAGAAAAACTTTGAGAGTTTTGGCGATTAACAAAGATGGCCGACCAAGAAGCATGCTCCAGGATTGAACAGCGGTCAGTTATCAAGTTTTTGGTTGCTGAAGGGTGCAAACCAGTTGAAATTCATAGGAGAATGTCAACTGTGTATGGTGCCACATGTTTCAGCTGAAAAAATGTCTACAAGTGGGCTAAATTGTTTAAAGAAGGACGGGGAAGTGTTGAGGATGAAGACAGGCCTGGGAGGCCTACAGAAGTGAGGTCTCCTGAGGTGATCGAATCAGTCAATGACCTCATTCAGTCTGACAGAAGAAGAACAGTGGATGACATTGCAAGGACTTTGAGCATATCTGTTGGGACAGCACACAGAATTGTCCATGATGACCTTGGCTACTCGAAGGTCAGCTGCCGGTGGGTACCAAAGATGCTTACTGCAGAGCACAAACAGAGGAGGGTCGAGTTGTCCCAACAGTGTCTCTCCCGCTATGAGAAGGATGGTGATGAGTTGCCCCTTCAGACTTTCACCTGTTTGGTCCCTTGAAAGCGTTCACGAGAGGCACGAAGTTTGAAAGTGACGATGAAGTCAAAAGTGTTGTGAGCGACTGGCTGAGACATCAGTCCAAAGATTTTTACGCTGAGGGAATACGGAAGCTTGTGCACAGATGGGAAAAGTGTGTGACATTGCTGGGAGACTACGTTGAAAAATTAAAAAAAAGTAAGCTTCTATCTGTATTAGAAGTCCTTATACCGAAAAATTCACCTTATTTATTGAATGACCCTCGTACAATATTTGTTTAATAACCTGGACTCTTACACAGGCTAGAGTGATCACAGACGGAGAGAGGATCACCACAGGTGACTGAAGGCTGCAGAGGATGGAGGATGGTTGGTGAGGTAGGGGATGCAGTCGTGGATTGGCAGAACACCGCAGTGGAGACAAGGAGAAGGGGAGAATTGCACAACTTCCGGGCTATACTTATGTGTGCTTCCGGGAGGATCCACCGTAGGGAGAATCCAGGTCCGCCAGGAGGATTCAGGGGGTTGACCTGTGCACAGGTGACTAGAACAGAATTATTTACTGAGTGTTTCTTACTTGATCCAAGAGGGCAAACTGAGGCAGGGAGGCGCATGGACTGAAGAGCCAGGGCTGGGCACACAGGGGAGCAAGCTGAGGCAGGAGGGCAGCAACAGCAAACACCAGGGTAGCGTCAAGCAGGAGGCAGGAGCGAGGCTGACAGCATGGACATCTGATGATCCCACAGTGTGTGGCAGCCTCTCCAGGTCTTAAGTAGGCAGCTGCAGCAATTAACCCAGCTGCACCTAGTCAAGGAGAGAGGGAGAGAGCTGTAGTGGAGAAAAACAGTGATCACAACCCTGGAACATAACAGGTTCTGATTGTCCTTTCAGGTTCAAGTCCACCAGGAATGATTTCAGAAGTCCGCCAGGAGGGATCTGCCGCCTATGCACAGGTCAGTACAGGAAACAAGGAGAACTGAAAATGTGCAGACCTTACCTGAAATTCCAAAGAGGGGAGGGATGGCAGAAAGGCAACCAGGGAACCAGGGGCCTCATGTACAAAGGGTACTTACACACAAAAACATGGTGTACATCCTTTTCCACAGAAAATTTTGGAGGTATCAAGAATGAAATGACCATGGAAATATACGTAGCCCCACGTCAACTTCATGGCTGGCGTATGTACGTTTCTACTGTTATTGGTCTGTTGGTGACACTTAGAGGTGATGTTGGGAGACTGATAATGACGTGAAAATGATTGTACACACCAGAGACAAATGATGAACAAACATCTAAGTGTGCGCAATTAGATGAGTGGATATATAAGCAAGCACAAAGAACTGCAGAAAATGCCTCTAACAACAGACGATTAGAGGATATTGCAAATCGCGCAGTGAGAAGAGGAAGGGTATTTAGAGACAGAAGATTTTCTGGCTCGGGATGATGACTGGCTTGTCATCCGGTTTAGGCTTTCATGGCCAGTCCCTGTGGAACTGAGCTGAACAGAACTACGGCTGCTCTTGGAGCGCGACACGGCAAGAAGCCGGCGCTGCCTGTCCCAGTGCAGGTGCTGGCAACTCTGGGGTTTCTGGAAACGGGCATTCCAGAGAGAGCTGGCAGAACCATCGGGAATTTCCCAGTCAACCCTGAGCCGAGCTATGCCAGCTGTGTAGGATGGCATTATCTGACTGTCACCCAGGTACATCATATTCCCATACAATGCAGTTGAAAAGGCCAACATCAAAGCACAATTTGCAGTGAGAGCCAGTTTTCCTAATGATTCTAATAAACAGCATTGTTGGGAACAAACTAGAAGCTGGCACTATACGGATGGGTGGCTTCTTGTGTGAGTAAATTCATGTAAATGTCCTAATAATAACCACCTCAAGCGCAATGTGCCTGTGCACCCCCAAATATCACCCTATCTTCAAGGCTTCATTGCATCTCCTTGGTGTGAGTAAGTGACTTCCTTTTTTTGCTGATTAAACTACAGCTTCACAGCATTCTACCAAGCCCCCAATTGCCCCTGTGTGTACAGTAGTTATTCAATAAACACATGTATAAAGATTAAAATGCAACAGTGTCACCCATCCCCTGGCACACTTCATTCATTTACAATAGTGAATGCAAGCAGTATATAACTAGAAAGGAGATTTGCATTTTGGACATAAAATGTGTACTTGTCGAGTCTAATATGTTCCGCTTTCAACTGACAGGTGACCTTGACTACCCACTAAATAGGATCATATTGCCTTCTTTTTCATGACCATTTTCCTTTATTCAACCAGCTGATCCTCCCAGCTGGTCACAAATTGATTGATTCATCATTTAAAATAACATTGTATAAAAGATACAACATACATTTAAAAACAATGTGATGACACAAGAAAGTGCGCACACTTATTTCCATTGGGGTCCCTAAAAGAGATAGCAGCGGGTCTTGTACCTGGAACCTTTTGCTTTGAAATCTGGCAGTTCAACCACTGAGCTATAAACCCTGCAAATCACAGTGATCAGCAATTCTGAGGATGACTGCAGACGTTGGTGTTATGTCTGAAATAAAGCAGGCGGAGAATGTCTGGGCGAACATACATCTGAACTTTATTTACTGGAGTGGTGGCTCAGTTGGTAGAGCATCCGCCCCACACCCGGGAGGCAGGGGTTCAAATCCCGGCCGGGTCATACCAAAGACCATATAAAAGTGGAACTTCCTGCCGTCCAGCTTGGTGCTCAGCAATAATGGAATGGAGGAGGGAAATCTGTGGCGGCGCCTTGCATGGCAGCGGCCCTCTGATTCTGCACTGGGGTGTGTGTGATTGACACTGTAGATAGGTAAAGCACAATCTCGTTCTACTGTACATGATTGGTTGTACGGTTGAATGACAATAAGGGTGATTTAATTTAATTTGGCACACATTACTATTTATACCCCCCGCCGTAGCCCTGCCCTGGCAGAGCTACGGCAAACCCCAAAGGCCAATTTCCATACACAACATTCCTCCCCCCCTCACAAGGTCGAACTATAACACAGAGAACAACAAAATAAAGTATTCCTTAACACCACAACAACACAAGACTGTTCTAAATACATATACAGTACAGACGTGGACAAAATTGTTGGTACCCCTCTGTTAATGAAAGAAAAATCCACAGTGGTCACAGAAATAACTTGAATCTGACAAAAGTGGTAATAAATAAAAATTCTATGAAAATTAACCAATGAAAATCAGACAATGCTTTTGAATTGTGGTTCAACAGAATTATTTTAAAAAACAAACTCATGAAACAAGCCTGGACAAAAATGATGGTACCCCTAGAAAAGAGTGAAAATAATGTGACCATAGGGACATGTTCAACCAAGATGTGTCCTCTAATTAACATCACAGGTGTCTACAAACTTGTAATCAGTCAGTTGGCCTATTTAAAGGGTGACAAGTAGTCACTGTGCTGTTTGTTGACATGGTGTGCACCACACTAAACATGGACCAGAGGAAGCAAAGGAGAGAGTTCTCTCAAGAGATTAAGATAAGATAAGCCTTTATTAGTCCCACAACGGGGAAATTCCAGGATTGCAACAGCACAGGGATAGCAACACTCAGAGCAACAATCAGAAGGCAAGAAAAAAACAAGCAAGCAAGAGCAGCTAATAAACATATGTACGTATTACTATAAAATATATATATATACACACACACACAGACACACAGTGCAGAGCATTGTAGCTGGATGGAATAAATATATGAATATATGAACACACAGTGCAGAGCATTGTAGCTAGATGGAATAAATATGTGAATATATAAACACCCACAGTACGGAGCATTGCAGCTAGGTGGAATAAATATGCAAGTATATAAACACACACAGTGCGGAGCAATGTAGCTAGATGGAATAATATGTAGATATATAAATATATAAACACACCCAGTGCTGAGCATTGTAGCTAGATGGAATAAATATGCAAATATATAAACACACACAGTGCAGAGCATTGTTGCTAGATGGAATGAAACAGCATAACCGTCTACTTAGTTATCCTACATGGTATGATTATGTGCCCATACATATTCTCACCCTCCATAGCGACCGGTATGTTCCTAGTTGTATGCCGGAGGGGACCATTGCGTAAGTCTATTGCATCTTTTGCATTCAAAAAACTATTAGTTTGTTACGTCTTTTTGCTATCTCTGCGAGCAGCCCTGCTTAGGTTGTACAGTCTGACAGCCGTTGGTAGGAAGGACCTACGAAACCTCTCGGTTGTGCACCTGGGATGATGTAGTCTGCTGCTAAATGAGCTCCTCAGTGCATTCAGTATGTCCTGCATAGGGTGGAACTCGGACTCCAGCAGAGATGACAGTTTAGCCACCGTCCTTCTCTCTCCTATCTCCTCCATCGGATCAAGGCGCTGCCCCAGGACAGAGCTAGCTTTCTTAATCAGTTTGTTCAGTCTCTTCCTATCGGCTGCAGTAATGCCACTGCCCCAGCAGACCACTCCAAAAGTGATGGCTGATGCCACCACCGTGTCATAGAATGACTTCAGCAGCGCCCCTTGTACACCAAAAGACCTGAGTCTCCTCAGCAGGAACAGCCTGCGCTGTCCCTTCTTGTAGAGTGCATCAGTATTGTGTGACCAGTCTAGTTTATTGTTCAGATGAATACCCAGGTACTTATAGGATGTCACCATCTCGATGTCTGTTCCCTGTATATTTACTGGTACTGTGAGGGGCTGCCCATGCCTGCGGCAGTCCACCACCAGCTCCTTAGTTTTCCTCGCGTTGATCTGGAGGCAGTTCCGATGGCACCAGTCCACGAAGTCCAGTCTAGAAAGAAAATTATAGACAAGCATGTTAAAGGTAAAGGCTATAAGACCATCTCCAAGCAGCTTGATGTTTCTGTGACTACAGTTGCACATATTATTCAGAAATTTAAGATCCACAGGACTGTAGCCAACCTCCCTGGACGTGGCCGCAGGAGGAGACGGATAATACGAATGGTAACAAAAGAGCCCAGAACAACCTCTAAACACATTCATGGTGAACTCGAAGTTCAAGGTACATCAGTGTCAAATCGCACCATCCGCCGTTTTTTGAGCCAAAGTGGACTTCATGGGAGACGACCAAGGAGGACACCACTGTTGAAAAGAAATCATAAAAAAGCCAGACTGGAATTTGCCAAACTGCATGTTGACAAGCCACAAAGCTTCTGGGAGAATGTCCTATGGACAGACAAGACAAAACTGGAACTTTTTGGCAAGGCACATCAGCTCTATGTTCACAGATGCAAAAATGAAGCATACCAAGAAAAGAACACTGTCCCTACTGTGAAACATGGAGGAGGTTCTGTTATGTTCTGGGGCTGCTTTGCTGCATCTGGAACAGGGTGTCTTGAATCTGTGCAGGGTACAATGAAATCTCAAGACTATCAAGGTATTCTAGAGAGAAATGTGCTGCCCAGTGTCAGACAGCTTGGTCTCAGTCGCAGGTCATGGGTCTTGCAACAGGATAATGACCCAAAACACAGCTAAAAACACCCAAGAATGGCTAAGAGCGAAACAATGTGTCATATCCGGCTCTAGGGAGCCGGGCAATCAGAGCCAGGGGCAAGCCAGTGAGTCGTGATATTTTATTCAGGGTAAAGGGGAAGGGATGAGGAGAGCACAGATACTCATGCAGAGGTACACTCACAGGTTGCACAGCGCAGAGGTAAGCAGCTCGTACCGGACGTGGGGGTAGCAAGACGTACATACTCACAGCGGGATACAAACACAGGAATGCTGCAAGAGGAGTATAAGCTGACACCAGACGAAGGGGCTTCAGCTTAGCAATGTGTTTATGTCGCAGCCCCGAGTCATCGAGGCTGCTCCTATTTATCCTCATTGGCAGCGCCCCAGCTGATGAAGACTAATTGGCCCCAGCTGTCCATAATGCTGCCAGCTGGGGGCCAGCTGAGACGCTGCTCAATGGGAAGCAGGGATGAGGGAAAACATGGGCTGAGTGCCGAGACGGCATCTCAACCCATGGTGACACAATGGACTATTCTAAAGTGGTCTTCTATGAGCCCTGATTTAAATCCTATTGAACATCTGTGGAAGGAGCTGAAACATGCCGTCTGGAGAAGGCACCCTTCAAACCTGAGACAACTGGAGCAGTTTGCTCATGAGGAGTGGGCCAAAATAGCTGCTGAGAGGTGCAGAAGTCTCATTGACAGTTACAGAAATCGTTTGATTGCAGTGATTGCATCAAAAGGTTGTGCAACAAAATATTAAGTTAAGGGTACCATCATTTTTGTCCAGGCCTGTTTCACGAGTTTGTTTTTTAAAAAATAATTCTGTTGAACCACAACTCAAAAGCACTGTCTGATTTTCAATGGTTAATTTTCATTGAATTTTTATTTATTACCACTTTTGTCAGATTGAACTTATTTCTGTGACTATTGTGGGTTTTGCTTTCATTAACAGAGGGGTACCAACAATTTTGTCCACGTCTGTATACAAGTCCATCAGTGGGCGAACAGGTGCATCACCGATATGCCCAACTGAAGCTGTCCAGTACAGTCCTCGCCACGTAGTCCTCCAAATAAGCAGGCCTCCAACGTACTCTAGCTGGGCGTCCCCCCAGGGGACTCAGCCCCAGGTACCGTCGGGACAGCCCTCGAGTCCACACCTGGTGCGGCCAACCAGTCCAAAGACCTGTCCAAATCCCTGACAGCATCCGAATCCTTGCCAGGTGTCACATGCCTCAACCTGCTGGCGTGCCCCTTGGATCCATTACCCAGTTCAAATGTGTCAGGGCCCCGCCGACTCCTAATCTCCCGTGGTCCTGTCCACAAAGGTTGAAGTTTGTGGGCCCTGACAGGGTGCCTAATCCACACCCGATCCCTCTCCTTCAGGCCATGGCTCCTTGCCTGGTGCCTCCTATCGAACCGTCCCTTCGTCCTCCGCTGCTGGTCCATGACTCTTCTCCTCAGTGCCACATCAGCCGTCCAGGGCACCGACCTCGGCAGCCCCAACCTATTAACTGGCAGTGGCAGCTCCCGCCCAACATGAGCTGCGCCGGGGAACATCCCATTGTTCTGTAGTGGAGCAACATGTTCTGGAGTGCCTCTGAGAACAAGAACTCATCAGCCACATGAGCTCTCAGCCCGTTCTTCAGGGTCTTGTTAAACCTTTCGACCCCTCCGTTGGCTTGAGGATGATAGAACACCGTCGTAACATGTTTCACCCCTTTTCTCGTCAAAAAATCCTCAAAAGCTCCCGACACAAACTGGGGCCCATGTCCGTAATGATGGTGTCTGGGATCCCCCACCGTGCAAACAAGGAGGATAGGAACCCCGTGACCACCTCCGTCATCACCGAACCGGTGGGCAGCACCTCCAGCCACTTGGAGAAGAGATCATACGCCACCACCAGAAATCGACCGTTGTATGGTGCCGTATGAAACTCACCACAAATGTCCAGTTCAACATGCTTCCATGGCCCCCCAGGAAATTCCACAGGCCGGAGCGGTGGCAGAGGAGGCCTGCCCATCTTCCTGCTTTCCAAACACGGCACGCAGTCCTTAACCATGGCCTCAATGTCGCCATCAATACCGAGCCACCAGACCAACTTCCTGCTCCGTTGCTTCACATGCACCACTCCCAAATGACCATCATGCAGCATATCCAGGACCCGCGCCCTCAATGCAGCAGGGAACAGGACGCACTGGCCCCTGGCTACGCAAAACTCATTCCAACAACTCAGCTCGTCCAGGAAACGATGAAACGGGGCTAGCTCACTCAGCACCTTCGCTGGCCAACCCTCACGATTCGCTGATCGCAGCTGCACCAAAACCGGGTCCTGTTCCGACTCGTCCTTAAGATCTTGCGGAGAGACCACACCCTGAAGAGACCCACACAGGGCGTTCACCACCTCCTCCTCATCTGCGCCAGTTTCATCCCCGACAAACTTCTGACACGCCCACTGTAGTTCGCGAGAGAAGATCCGCCACGATGTTCTTTCTGCCTGGGGTAAATTTAGTGGAAAAGTCATAAGCCCTGAGGCGCGCCGACCACCTATGAAGCCTTAGCGGCCTATGAACCAATCCCGACTCTCCAGTAGCGTGGAGAGTGCTCAGTGGTCCGTCCTCAAGGTGAAGCGGCAGCCATAGAGGTATATGTGCCACCTCTCGCGTGCCCAGGCACAAGCCAGCACTTCCCTTTCACTCACAGCGTGCTTCTGCTCCACCGGTGAGAGTGACCTGGAAGCAAACTCCAAAGGCCTTTCCACTCCGCCCTGTATATGGGACATGACTGCACCTAACGCGGTCCCAGATGCATCGCAGGTCACCACCGTCTCCAATCTGGGGCCAAAATGCGCCAGCACCGGTGGAGAGCTGAGCTGTTGCTTCAGCTTCGAAACAGCCGCTGAGCACGCCAGGGTCCACTCCCACAGCACATCCTGCTTCAGTAGGGCTTTCAAGGGCCTGATCGTCTCTGAGTAGTGTGGGATAAACCGGCCATAGAAATTCACCATACCAAGGAACGATGAAATCTGCGCGGGTGTGGTGGGCTCCGAGATGTGGAGCACTGCCTCCACATTGGAATGTACTGTAATGGTCGCAGACCCTCGCCCATCAGTCAAAAGCCCACAAAATCAATTGCCTCCGCTGCAAAGAAGCACTTATCGCCATTGAGTGTGACCCCGTGTTCCTGCATCTGTCTCAGCACCTTTTCCAGTCTCTCATCATGGATCTCGCTCATCGCACCGTGCACCACGATATCGTACAGGTATGCTACAACCCATTTCAGCCCCGCCAGCATAGTGGCCATTACTTTTTGGAAACAGCTGGGGGTGGCTCAACCCGAATGGCATTCGGGTATGCCTAAAGGCCCCTATATGGGTCACGAATGCCGTCAGGTTCTTGCTATCCGGGTGTAGCAGTACCTGCAGATACCCCTGCTGAAGGCCCAGTTTGGTGAACATTCTGGACCTACTGAAAGTCGCCGTGAGCTCCTACATGGCAGGGAGGGGGTATTTATCCAGAACAATCGCCTTATTCACCATGCGCAGGTCGATGCATGGCCTGATCCCTTCATCCTTCTTCTTCGCCACCACCAGGTTCGAGATCCAAGGCGACGCATCCACCTTCTTGATGATCCCCATATCCAACAGCTTCGACAGCTCTGCCGATACACCATCACGCAACGCCAGTGGTAAGCGTCGAAGCGGTTGGATCCTGAGCGTCACCGACTCATTCACCAATGGGCGATGGCAAAAAGTCTCAATCCGACCAAGGCCAATGAACAGCGCCGGCCAATGGAGTTGCCAGTCCGAGAACGGCATCAGCACCACCGAGCCCTGAGGATCCCGAATGGAAAACCCCAACTGTCCCAGTAAGTCAATACCAAGCAGGTCCGTTCCACGCTATGCCACCTGGAAAATGAACTTCGACATCCTCTGCTGTCCACACACCACATCAAACTCAACCATGCCAACCATGTCGATCACAGCATGGCCATAACTGAACATCCTTATGGCTCCTGGGTAAATAACTTTTTCCTGGAATAACCTCTTCAGCATCGCCAGGCTCAAAATAGACCTTCCAGCGCCCGAATCAAGCATGAGAGACACCTCGACGCCGTCCAGCGTCGAGCGCCACGTACCACTTTAGGCTCCCTCTTCCCCATTGCGCCACACACACGTGGCCAGCGTCCTGTGGATCCTCGCTAGCACGGGCTTTACGTCACGCCACAGGCTGTTTCTCCAACCTCATCTTCCTCTTCTTCCTTTTCATTCTCGAGCGGCCCCAAGGCCTATCTAGCATGTCAGCTGACCCGTGTGGTGCCGAGGCCCGGTCCTCCAGTGCCTCACCCATGAAGGCTCCTAGCCCCCGCAGGGCCGCGGACTCCCTTAGCTTAATTAAATCCACCACTTCAACCAGAGAAAAAGTCTGTTTTGTCACCCACAGCGTGGCCCCTAACCACTCGCTAGTCGTGCCATGCGCCAGTCTATCACCGACTAGCTCGTCTGTTAGCGGCCCAAACTCGCACTCTCCCGCCAAATCACACAGTCCCATCAGAAAAGACAAAGTGGACTCACCAGGTTGTTGCACACGGTTAAAAAACTGTACCTCCTCTCAGTGACCGTGGCTCTGTCCCAGAACAAGACGTCCAACTTAGACAACGACTCCTCCAGCAAGTCGTCATCACCCAGCGGGAGGAACAGGCATTGTCCTTCTGCGCACAGATGATGAAACAGTAGGCTCCTCCGCTTGTCGTCGGATTCCCCGTCAAAGCCGGCTGCTGTCAAAAAAGACCTGAAATAGGCTCTTCCAGCGTGCTCAAAGGATAGCCGGTGCACCCTGGCTCTGCAGGAACAGAGGTAATTCCACACCACACGTACCCATAATTTTTTCCTTCGTCGCCAAATGTTATGTCTGAAATAAAGCAGGCGGAGAGTGTCTGTGCGAGCATACATCTGAACTTTATTTGGCACACATTACTATTTATATTCCCCGCTGTAGCCCTGCCCCGGCAGAGCTACGGCAAACACATGTCAAAGTTAAGAACATTTCCTTCTTCTCCCTGTGTGAAAAAAGGAAACAATAAACTAATCTTCTATGGCTGTGAGCAGGCTATTAAATTACCTGTATCCGGTACTAATGCCGGATGACAGCGTGCCAAACAAAATGTTTTTACATGCCTCTACCTCATTCAGAAGCACCTCTAACTCACATGTGTACATGAGGCCCCAGGAGTCACGGGGTAGAAGCGCTAGGAGCAGGTGCTGGAGCGACAGCGTGCAGCATAGACTGACATTCCCACAAAGTTGTGGACAAACCTCCAGGCTTATAAGGGCAGTAGTAATGAGGACCAGGTGCCTCGTACAAAGAGTTGCGTGGATTTCCAACTGAAAGATGATGTACGTTTAAATCAAGAAAACGCTTTAAGCAACAAAAAAATCCAGATGTATGAAACGGTGCATACGCAGGAATCTAACCACATTTCCTTTGTACATCCCGATCTACTTGAAATTGAACACACTTGAGGAAATACTGGACTCCTCCCTTGACACGCATTCATTTGAATATGCATTTAGATGCAAATAGATATGCAAATAGATACAGTATATACAAGCGCGGCATGTTTGATTCTTCTCTATCCATGATCAAAAATAATGGATTTAATGAAATTTCAAGGACTGTGAGTTGGAGGCGCTCCTGAATGAGGTAGAGACACGTAAAAATATTTTGTTTGGCATGCTGTCCGCCGGCATTAGCACCGGATACAGGTAAATTAATAGCCTGCTCACAGCCCTATAAGATTAGTTTCCTGTTTTCCTTTATTCAGACAGGGATGAGAAGGAGATGTTTATTTTAACTTGAGATGTTTCCACTGATGTCTGCAGTCATCATCAGAAGTGCCAGCTGATCGCTGTGATTTGTGACCAGCCGGGTGGAACAGCTGGTTGAATTAAAGGAAAACACTAATGAAAAAGAAGACAATATGAACCTATTTAGTGGGTAGCCATAGTCACCTGTCAGTTGAATGCAGATCATATTAGACTTGACAAGTACATATTTTACAGTGGTGTGAAAAAGTGTATTACCCCTTCCTGATTTCTCATTTTTTTTGTATGCTTGTCACAAATATTTCAGATCATCAAACAAATTTAAATATTTGACAAAGATAACACAAATAAACACAAAATGCAGTTTTTTAAATGAAGGTGTTCATTATTAAGGGTAAAAAAAAATCCAAACCTAAATGACCCTGTGTAAAAAAGTGATTGCCCCCCCATGTTAAAACATAAATTAGCTGTGATTTATCACATCTTTAGAAAGCTGAGTTTAATTTCTCTAGCCACACCCACGCCTGATTATTGCCACACCTGTTCTCAATCAAGAAATCACTTAAATAGGACCTGCCTGACAAAGTGAAGTAGACCAAAAGATCCTCAAAAGCTCGATATCATGCTGCAATCCAAAGAATTTCAGGGGCAAATGAGAAATAAAGTAATTGAGAGCTATCAGTCTAGAAAAGGTTATAAAGTCATTTCTAAAGCTTTGGGACTCAAGCGAAACACAGTGAGAGCCATTATCCACAAATGGCGAAAACATAAAACAGAGGTGAACCTTCCCAGGAGTGGCTGGACAACCAAAATTACCCCAAGAGCGCAGCAACAGCTCATCCAAGAGGTCACAAAAGACCCCACAACAACATCCAAAGAACTGCAGGCCTCACTTGCCTCAGTTAAGGTCAGTGTTCATGACTCCACCAAGAGACTGGGTAAAAACGGCCTGCATGGCAGAGTTCCAAGATGAAAACCACTGCTGAGTAAAAAGAACATAAAGGCTCATCTCAGTTTTGAAAGAAAAAATGTTGATGATCCCCAAGACTTTTGGAAAAATACTCTGTGGACTGACAAGAAAAAAGTTTAACTTTTTGGAACATGTGTGTTCCATTACATCCGGAGTAAAAGTAACACAGCATTTCAGAAAAGAAACATCATACCAACAGTAAAATATGGTGGCAGTAGTGTGATGGTCTGGGGCTGTTTTGCTGCTTCAGGCCTTGAAGACTTGCTGTGATAAATTGAACAATGAGTTCTGCTGTCTACCAAAAAATCCTGAAGGAGAACATCCGGCCATCTGTTTGTGACCTCAAGCTGAAGCGCACTTGGGTTCTGCAGCAGGACAATGATCCAAAACACACCAGCAAATCCACCTCTAAATGATTTAAGAAAAACAAAATGAAGACTTTGAAGTGGCCTAGTCAAAGTCCTGACCTGAATCTGATTGAGAGGCTGTGGCATGACCTTAAAAAGGAGGTTCATGCTCAAAAACCCTCCATTGTGGCTGGAATACAACAGTTCTGCAAAGATGAGTGGGCCAAAATTCTTCCACAGCACTGTAAAAGACTCATTGCCAGTAATTGCAAACGCTTGATTGCAGTTGTTGCTGCTAAGGGTGGCCCAACCAGTTAATAGGTTTAGGGGCAATCACTTTTTCACACAGAGCCATGCAGGTTTGGATTTTTTCCCCCTTAATAATAAACACCTTTATTTAAAAACTGCATTTTTTTTGTTTTGTTTTCTTGTGTTATCTTTGTCTAATATTTAAATTTGTTAAAAGATCTGAAACATTTAAGCATGACAAACATACAAAAAATTGAGAAATCAGGAAGGGGGCAAACACTTTTTCACACCACTGTATGTCCAATATGCAAATTTCATCCTTTATAGTTATATACAACTTACATGGATTACACACACTACTACTGTTAATGAATCAAGTGCGCTAGGGAAAGGGTGACACTGTTGCATTTCAAACTTTATGCATGTGTTTATTGACATAACGACTGCACACAAAAAGACAACTGGGGGCTTGGTAGAATGCTGTGAAACTGTAGTTTAATCAGCAAAAAAAGAAAATAATTTACTCGACCCACTGACTTGTAATGAAACCTTGAAGACAGGGTGATATTTGGGGGTGCACAGGCACATTGTGCATGAGGTGGGTTATTTAGGATAATTACATGAATTTACTCATTCAATTCAATTCAACTTTATTTATATAGCGCCATTTCACAACAACAGTCATCTCATAGCACTATCAACTGTAGGGAGGACCCCCACAGTTGCAGAAAGACCCCAGCAATCAGGCGATCCCCTGTGAGCAAGCACTTGGCGACGGTGGAGAGGAAAAACTCCCTTTTAACAGGAAGAAACCTCCAGCAGAACCAGGCTCAGGGAGGGGCAGTCATCTGCTGCGACTGGCTAGGGGGTGAGGGGACAGAGAAGAAGAAAAGAACAGACATGTAGAGAGCAAACAGCACGATGGGGACTCAATCTATGGGAGAGAACAAACAAATGTTAATGACCAGCAAAAAAAAAATATTTCATAGAGAGTGAGGAAAGGAGTGAGGCCCAGTGCATTACTGGAGGTCCCCCGGCTGACTAAACCTATTAGCAGCATAACTAAGGGAGGGTTCAGAAACACATGATCCCTCCCTAATTGTAGGCTATATCAAAAAGGTAGGTTTTAGCCCTATTCTTAAAAACAGAGATCGAGTCTGACTCCCGAATCCAGATTGGCAGCTGATTCCACAGGAGAGGAGCTTGATAACTGAAGGCTCTGCCTCCCATTGTACTTTTGGAGATTCTAGGTATTACAAGTAAACCTGCATTTTGGGAGCGTAGTGCTCTGTTAGGATGATACGGTAGTATCAGATCTTTTAAATAAAAAGGAGCCTGATTGTTTAGAGCTTTGTAAGTAAGAAGAAGGATTTTAAACTTAATTCTAAACTCTATGGGAAGCCAATGAAGGGAGGCCAGAACCGGAGAGATATGATCTCTCTTTCTAGTACCTGTTAAAACTCTTGCTGCAGCATTTTGGATCAGCTGAAGACTTTTTAAAGATGTTTTAGGACAGCCTGATAATAAAGAATTACAATAATCTAATCTCGAGCTAACAAAAGCGTGGATCAGCTTCTCAGCATCACTCTGAGACAAGATGCTCCTAATCTTGGCAATATTACGCAAATGATAGAAGGCAGTCTTAGAAACAAATTTAATATGTGAATTGAAGGACAAATCCTGATCAAAAATAACTCCAAGGTTCCTCACAGAGCTATTAAGAGAAAGAGTAACTGCATCCAAACTGAAAGTTTGATTTGGAAAGGAATTTCTAAGGTTTTTTGGACCAACAAGAATGACTTCAGTCTTATCTGAATTTAATAGCAGGAAATTACAAGTCATCCAAACTTTGATTTCCTTAAGACAGGCTTCTAACTTGGCTAATTGATTAGTATCATCTGGCTTCATTGACAGGTATAATTGTGTGTCATCTGCATAACAGTGAAAATGTATACAGTGCTTTCTAATAATGTTGCCTAACGGAAGCATATATAAACTAAAAAGAGTAGGGCCAAGCACAGATCCCTGTGGAACTCCATGACTAAGCTTTGAGCTGAGAGAAAACTCATCATTTACATGAACAAACTGGAACCTATCAGATAAATAAGATCTAAACCACTGCAACGAAGTTCCATTAAGTCCAACATAGTGTTCTAATCTATCAAGTAGAATATTATGATCAATAGTATCAAAAGCTGCACTAAGATCTAAAAGGACAAGTACAGAAACTAGTCCATTATCAGATGCAATGAGGAGGTCGTTAGAGACCTTCGCTAAGGCTGTTTCAGTGCTATGATGGATTCTAAACCCAGATTGAAACTCCTCAAATAAACCATTTCCCTGCAGGTGGTCAAATAATTGCGTAGCAACAACTCTTTCTAAGATTTTTGAAATGAAAGGGAGATTAGAGATTGGTCTATAGTTAGCTAAAGCTCCTGGATCTAGCGTTGGCTTTTTGAGTAAGGGTTTAATTACAGCCGTTTTAAAAGCCTGCGGTACATGGCCTAAAGTTAATGAAGAATTGATTATATGAAGAATAAAGCTACCAATAAGTGGGAAGACTTCTTTAAATAACCTGGTAGGAATAGGGTCTAAAAGACAAGTTGAAGGTTTGGATGAGGAAACTATTTTGTCTAACTCACAAAGGTCGATTGGAGTAAACTCATCAAGACAGACATCAATAGAAGGAGTTGTAGTAGTTACAGTATTTAAGTTAACTGTGGGAAGAATCTGATTGATTTTATCTCTGATGGATGAAATTTTATTATTGAAAAAGTTCATAAAGTCCTGACTAGTAAGCTCTAAGGGGATGCTAGGATTGACAGAGTCCTGACTCTTTGTCAACCTGGCTACAGTACTGAAAAGAAACCTGGGATTATTCTTGTTCTCTTCTATTAATGCAGAGTAATAACTCGTTCTAGCTTTTCTAAGAGATTTTTTATAAATTAAAAGATGATTTCTCCAAGCTAAATAGATTTCATCTAAATTAGTAGAGCGCCATTTTCTTTCTAATTGACGAGTCTTCTGTTTTAAGCTACGAGTTTCTGTGTTGAACCAAGGAGTTAAAAATCTCTGATTAGACTTTTTCTTTTTTCTTTTTTTTCTTTTTTTTCATCAAGAAGCCACCCATCCGCACAGTGCCAGCTTGTAGTTTGTTCCCAACAATGCTGTTCATTAGAATCATTAGGAAAACCAGCTCTCGCTGCAAATTGCGCTTTGGTGTTGGCCTGTTCAACTGCATTGTATGGGAATATGATGTATAGTATCTCACAAAAGTGAGTACACCCCTCACATTTTTGTAAATATTTTATTATATCTTTTCATTGGACAACACTGAAGATATGGCTCTTTGATACAATGTAAAGTAGTCAGTGTACAGTTTGTATAATAGTGTAAATTTGCTGTCTCCTTAAAGTAACTCAACACACAGCCATTAATGTCTAAACTGCTGGGAACAAAAGTGAGTACACCCCTAGGTGAAAATGTCCAAATTGTGCCCAAACTGTCAATATTTTGTGTGGCCACCATTATTTTCCAGCACTGTCTTAACTGTTTTGGGCATGGAGTTCACTAGCGCTTCACAGGTTGCCACTGGAATCCTCTTCCACTCCTCCATGACGACATCACGGAGCTGGTGGATGTTACAGACCTTGCACTCCACCTTCCATTTGAGGATGCCCCACAGATGCTCAGTAGGGTTTAGGTCTGAAGACATGCTTGGCCAGTCCATCACCTTTACCCTCAGTTTCTTTAGCAAGGCAGTGGTCGTCTTGGAGGTGTGTTTGGGGTTGTTATCATGCTGGAATACTGCCCTGCGGCCTAGTTTCCCAAGGGAGGGGATCATGCTCTGCTTCAGTATGTCACAGTACATGTTGGCATTCATGGTTCCTTCAATGAACTGTAGCTCCCCAGTGCCGGCAGCACTCATGCAGCTCCAAACCATAACACTCCCACCACCATGCTTGACTGTAGGCAAGACACACTTGTCTTTGTACACCTCACCTGGTTGCCGCCACACACGTTTGACACCATCTGAACCAAATAAGTTTATCTTGGTCTCATCAGACCACAGGACATGATACCAGTAATCCACGTCCTTAGTCTGCTTGTCTTCAGGAAACTTTTTGCGGGCTTTCTTGTGCATCATCTTTAAAAGGAGCTTCCTTCTGGGATGACAGCCATACAGACCAATTTGATGCAGTGTGAGACATATAGTCTGAGCACGGACAGGCTGACTCCCCACCCCTTCATCCTCTTCAGCAATGCTGGCAGCACTCATACATCTATTTTCAAAAGACAGCCTCTGTATATACTGCTTAGCACGTGCACTCATCTTTTTTGGTCGACCATGGCGAGGCCTGTTCTGAGTGGAACCTGTCCTGTTAAACCACTGTATGGTCTTGGCCACCATGCTGCAGCTCAGTTTCAGGGTGTTGGCAATCTTCTCATAGCCTAGGCCATCTTTATATAGAGCAACAATTCTTTTTTCAGATCCTCAGAGAGTTCTTTGCCATGAGGTGCCATGTTGAACTTCCAATGACCAGTATGAGAGAGTTTGAGAGCGATAACACCAAATTTAACACACCTCCTCCCCATTCACACCTGAGACCTTGTAACACTAATGAGTCACATGACACCAGGGAGGGAAAATGGCTAATTGGGCACAATTTGGACATTTTCACTTAAGTGTGCACTCACTTTTGTTGCCAGCAGTTTAGACATTAATGGCTGTGTGAGTTATTTTGAGGAGACAGCAAATTTGCACTGTTATACAAGCTGTATACTAACTATTTTACATTGTATCAAAGTGCCATATCTTCAGTGTTGTCCCATAAAAAGATATAATAAAATATTTACAAAAATGTGAGGGGTGTACTCACTTTTGTGAGATACTGTACCTGGGTCACAGCTGGATAATGCCATCCCACACAGCTGGCATAGCTCGGCTCAGGGTTGACTGGGAAATTCCTGATTGGTCTGCCAGCTCCCTCTGGAATACCCCTGCTGCCAGGAACCCCAGTGTTGTCAGCACTTACTCTGGGACAGGCAGCGCTCGGCTTCTCACCGTGTCATGCTCCAAGAGCAGTCGTAGCTCTGAGCACAGTTCCACAAGGACTGCCCGAGGAAACCTAAATCACCTGACAAGCCAGTCATCATCCTGAGCCACAAAATCTTCTGTCTCCAAATACCCTTTCTCTTCTCACTGCACAGTTTGCAATATCCTTTCATAATGCCATTGTTGTTAGAGGCATTTTCTGTACTTCTTTGCACTTGCTTTTATATCCACTCATCTAATTGTGCACATGTAGATGTTTGTTCATCGTGTATCTCTGGTGTGTACAATCATTTTCACATCATTATCAGTCTCCCAGCATCACCTCTAAGTGTTGCCAATGGACCAATGGGGCTGCGCATATTTCCGTGGTCATTTAATTCTTGATGCATCTGAAATTTTCCGTGGAAAAGGACGTATGCCATGTTTCTGTGCTTAAGTACTCTTTGTACATGAGGCCCCAAGCGCAGCAATGAGGAGAGAGAGACTGCAAAGGTGGTGAAAGAGAAAGGTGCTTCTTACTCCGGATCATAACATTAAGAGACCTGGCGATTTTTTTCATTACTAAACAATATCCCAAAGAACTCCACCCCTGTGTAAAGGGGGTGTAACCGGGAATAAGTGGAAAAAATAGATAAAAAGATGAATGGGGACAATAAAACAAAGACTAACATAATTATTCTATGAATGGGAAGAATTTAGGTCTGTTCTTGCATAGAAATTACTGTATTATGCATGCATTTATAAGAATCTGTTAGTGTATTTTACGCTGTGGAAGTACTGTGAACCTGGAGGCTGAATCATCAATTTACAGTTTGACATATGTAGATTTTTCTGTATGTGAGGTAACGACACAACAACAGATCTTAATGGGAATGTCACCAGGTTGTAGCAGTTTTTCATGGCAAATTTAATAGTCTATGGATAGAAGATTGCCAAGGTCATCACAATTCATCTTGAGAGTAGCATCAGTGTGTGTGTAAATTCAATGATGAGCAATCACTATAAAAATGTCAACCCAATTATGAATCCAGAAGAAATGTCAGAACGTCATCAAAGTTAGTTGGACTGGATTCATTGAGTTTATTTTGACAGCTGTTGTGCCTCTTCAGCCTTGTCAGGACAAGTATACAACTGCAGAAGACTAAAGATTTTAAGAGTTAAGGATGCTACATCTGGGGGTGGCATTAGGAGATACAATGTGACAAAAACATTGAAACCGTGACAACAAAAAGACATACTTGTTTCCTTTCACGGTCATGGAGGACAGGATCCTATCCCAGTCCGTTGAAACTACAGTGTGTTCCAGTCGTTCCTTTTGATTTGAGACAGAAAGACAAGTGCTCCAAGTTTATCAGAATACAACCAGATGTACCATCTTGAAAAGCGTCATACCATTATCTTTCACACAGTTCCTCCTTTTCAAAGGCACTAAATTCTGAATTCAGATGTGAGTGGTGGTGGAGGGTCACTAAAAACTGCGCTTCTCTGTACAACCAGGTTCAAATCCCATTGTTCCCTCTGCTCACACCCGTATTCATGTTCATTTCTCTTCCTCAGTAAATGGACATTTGTAGGTGCAGAAACGGCTAGGGTTTCACACTACAATGGAAGGTTAGGGTGAAGGGATCTCTTTCTGGCAAATTACACCTTACCCTCTGTCATCTCAATGCATGCAGTTATTTTCACAACCACTAGAGGCTGCTTTTTAAACATAAAGGGCTCTATTTTGATAGTCTACAACAGGCTTGTGCACCACACTTCATGCCTTGCACCAGTGCTTTTGTCCATTCATGTGCTTGCATGTCTTGTCCTAGATAATGACTCAGCCATTGTTTTCTATTAAATCAGGACAGTTAAATTCAAACTATTTGACAACACAGAAGAGTTTTTCAGTGTAGAGAGAAAAAAAAAATGGTGTGTGGGTTTACGAATCAGATTTGAATCATCCTCCTTTTGATTTAACTACCAGACCGCAGCGGGACCAATCTGGCCGAATACCAGGAAAAGTGCCGGCAGGTGCGTGCAAACATCAACATTGATCATTATCTAATTTATGACATTTTTTAAAAATTGTTTTAGCCTCATTCACTGTCATTCTTTTAACAGATTAAAAATGAAAGTATCTCAATAATTGCTTTGAGTTAAACACAACAATTTTGCATTCAGTAGAAGAGATTAACACACCTCAGGCCAAGATCACTTTTTCTCAGTTTAAAATAGAAGTTTGGATGAACTCCATGATAAAATAACTGAAGGAATTTTTGCAACTGTACTTTTCAAAATCATAGACAAAGAGAAAGACTGGCACAATCCCTGAATTATACAGCTCTCATTCATGCATAATTACAATCAAGTCTCCCCAGTGCAAGCAGGACTGTGGAGAAGGAGGTTAAAAAGCTCCTTGCCATTTCACTTTGTGAACATTGTCACATTGTCCTTAGTGCAAAATGGATTTGCCATCCCATTTAAGCACTGGCATATTAGTATTAAGCTTTTGATCTTGCACCCCTGTTTATCAAAGGGAATGAGGGCAAAAACAGCAATCAAATTATTTCATGTTACACCCCAAACACACCTGAATAATTAAGAGCATTAGGACGGCCTCTTTGCACTTTGCAGTCTTCGCAAAATTGTGCTGCTGTAATGGCGAAATGGATTTGGACACTCCCACAAATGCGCCCTGCATCTCTGACAATTGACTTCAGACTAAACTGCCAAAACACAGCCCAAAAGGTGTAATCTGTGCTGGGAAAATGCTCAATATGATAATTTTTTTCTGTTGGAGGACAGTCTGGTCCTGAAACCTTGGGAAATAAAAGCAGGAATAAACTGGCTGCATTATTTTAACATTTAAGCAGAGATACTCTTTTAAAATCATGAAATGCAAAAAAAGAAAACATAACCTATAAGCATCCTATTCACTTTGACACTGGTGAACCATTCAATCAGTTTCCACATCCCACGTTCCTCGTCCAGACCGTCATCCTGTTGACTTTCCACTGACTTTAGTTTAATTAGAAACACTTACATCAGACTCCCAGTGTTGGAAAATGGCACACACCTATAATGACGCACAATAATCTCAAAGCTGCTATCAGTCACAGAATTCATTAGTAACATCCCTTGATGTTAAGTGATGTGATGTTTTGCCTTCAGGCACTTTCCATTAACCTTCAGCTCTTTTTAAAACACATCTATTAATGATAAAATTCCCTCAATGCACTTTCCTATAACAAATCTATTAGTGCCCAATCCTGTATATTTCTTCAGGCGCACCCTGAGCTAAATAGTTTTCAGAGATCCTGTTTCTCATTACAGTTGTAAACATTTGAAACTGTATGACCCGCTAACTGAAAAAGCCTTCAAACCGCTGCAGGGCTATATAATTTTTTCTATTAAATCTATTACCTTCATAAAGCTGCAGTCAAATAAAAACCTTGTAGCTGCTAAAGGAAAATGTCACTTTCTGTATTGTTGAGAGACGTCAATTTCCCCCTTCCTCTCATTGTTAGCAACATTTCCCAAAGTTCTGAATGAGTTTTGATTGGATTTCACCAAACTAATAAACACGTTATTCAAGGGAAAATAAACAGGAGTTATAAGCCAGGTGGGAGCAGTTTAGTGCCATCCTTTGTCTCTGTGCCAGCACGCACAGGAGAAATCGAGCAGAGCAAAGTGAAAAGCAGCGGGATGTTTTGAAATGGATTAATGCTCCCACTGTCTGAGGTTAACAGCCTGTCGCCAGGCTTCCTTATCAGATGGCCAAGATCAATGGCGCAGACACATCTGCTTCAGGAACAATCTACCGGGGTATTGCTGGACACTGCTCAGAGAATGAAATAAAATCATTACCCAGCAGCTCCTGGAGCTATTTTAAACCCATTTGTCTTCTGAATGTAACACAACGTAAGGAGCAACATCCACTGACCTGTTTAGGATGACTGACGTTAGGAGACTGGATCAGAACTTGAAAACAAGGCAACAGAGAAAGAAACAGAACTTGAATATTATTCACAGATAGTCAGCATGGAAACATGACCTAATGTTTTAAAGAGGTTAATCCATATCAGTTGATTTTTGGGTGGAATAGAAGTCCTTGAAATTGACTTCTGAAAGGTTAGACATATTTCTACATTACATTTTACTCAACATTACAACTCTGTAATAAATGTAACAGCATGTATTTATGAACTCAAACGTGCCATGCTCTGGTGATGAATTTTTGCTTGATTTCCCCAACAGGAACAGGAGATACTCTCTTTGACATAATATTCATTTTAGATTTTTTTTTAATGTAATATGCATCTTTTTCCAAGTGTTGCCTTTCTAACTTGAAGGTCCCATTGACAACTTGGTGTTTGTGGGTTTTAACCTTCTAAAGCTGCAAATGCTGACAAATGTAGCAATTTTTGAGGTTTGTCGGGGTTCATCAAAGGTTGCAAAACAGTGTGCAAACAGTTTTTAAGGTTGCAAACAGTCCTTCTTGTCGAAGAAATGTCAAGTGTTAAGAATTTCTTTGCGAATGTATTTTTCCTCAAACAAATGCAAAAGTTTGCATGATAGTTGAAAGATGGTTGTAACACATTTGCAAATGGTTGTAATATGTGTTGCTCGGGTTCATTTTGCTTCGTGAAGCAGTGAACACTAACAACTGTTTAAAAGCCATTATGATAAAACCGTTTGTGACCTTAAAAACTGTGTGCAATCTGTTTTGCAACCTTTTATGAACCCTGACAAAACACAAAAATTGCTACGTTTGCCAGCATCCTCCATGAGATATTAGCTTGATTTTCATCAATATTCATCAGAAAAATTGTCAAATCCCCAAATCGCTGCATTTGTCTGCATTGTTCATGAGATACTAACCTAAAATTATTTTTTGTTTCAAATGACTACAGTAAAAATCTTAAAATCCCTCTTCACTTAGAAATAATTAGATTTTAACTAGTGTTGCAGTTTTGAAGCATGATAAATCACACGATGTGTGGTTAACTCAACGCTATTCTCTCCCTACCAGTGGCAAAATAATCATGAATGCAGTTAACTCAGTCAACTAGTTTGATATGATTAATCGCGATAACCACAATTGCCATGATTAAAACTGACACCACTAATTTTAACATTTCAGCAGAATGTTCAGAACCTGTTTTGCTCTGCTGCTCCGTTTTCCCCACGTCAATAATAATTGATTCGGTCTTCAGTTATGACCCCTCACCGTGCTATTGGCTGTGATGTTTTAGTCCCCGCCAAAAGTTTCTGAGCCCAAGGCATCAGTTTCAGTTAGCAGCACTGTTGAATTTTCCCTATACAGTATTTATCCTTAAATTCCAGTCACCAGACCTTAATCTTTGACTTTTTGACCTGAAAATCAAGGCATATCTAGAACATTGCATTAACCCTGTAGATAGAGTTCTATTGATATCTGGAGGTGTTCTTATTTGAGTTTTTTTTTTTTTAAAGTGGGTAACGCTATCATTTTGACCTTTTGACCTCATAATGAACGCGTGTGTAGCACTGTCCTCTACTGTTAGCATGTGTATTAAAGCTTTTGTAATTTTAATCAAATAGGAATGGGTAAAAATAAAGGAAGATAAAAACCGAGTTTAGCCCCCCCCCACCCCCATCAATAAAAAAAGATTCTTACCTAAATTAAAACATAATCAGTGTCACGATGTTGAGCACAAGTGGGGAACCATGCTCAGCCTTCCTGGTTATTTAAGTCTATTTAGTTCATTTTCTGTATTTCTTCATCTTGAGTTATTTTATTTTTGGGTTGGTCCGAGGTGTAGTTTATTTGAGTTTTCCATTTGTTCTGTTTGATTTTTATAAGTTTGGTTTGGGTTGTCGGGGTCTTCTGTATTATTCTGTGGTTATAGATTATCCGGCCTTATTTATCATACTACCCTGTGTTTATATTTGAGCCTCCTCTGTCCTTATCCTCTCCTCTCCTTTGGTATTTTGGTTTTTTATGTATTTTATATTATTTGCATCCCTTGTATTATCTTGGACTCACTTTAGATCTTCTTTTGTATTGATGTATTAATCATGATCTGTCTTCCTTCCTGGTCTGTGCTTTTACTTGGACAGTCATTGTTTGCCTCCTCCTGTCAAAGTCTGTTTACAGGCTTTGACAGCTGTCACCTGTTTGGTTACCCCTCGCTCTTGTACCCACACCTGCAGTCATTTGTGCCATTTCCTTATGCCCTATTTAGAGCCTGTTGTGCTGCCTCTCGGTGCAGCGGCGTAATATCAATGTCAGCCAGGAATCCCCCGGCTTTCCTCCGTTTAATCCTGTGTGTATCCCACGCTGTAATTCTCGTTATTCTGGACAGAGCCCCTGTCTGCACCAGGGTTTCTGCACGCCCTTCTCCCCGGTTTTCTCCAGTCCTCATAAGTGTAGTGTTTTGTGTTATTTTTGTGTGTACACTAATAAATATGCAAACTCACAGCCTGTGTCTGGCGTCCTCAGTCTGCCCTTGGAAAGAGCGATTCATAACAGTACGCCGCTGCCAGTGATCAGACGCCAGCGGCTGTGGGTGTTGCTTTTTCCTTCTCTTTTTCCTTCCCGTGTTTTGCTGCAGTCCGTTCTTTTTTGCAGTTTGGCTGCCTGCAAGGACTACAGTGTCTTTGGGCTGGACGAGGTGGAGTGTTGGGCAGCTGAGCTGGTGAAGGACACCATCTTGGATGCTCACTCACCCAAGGAGGCTCTGCAGTGTTGGGATAGTGCAGCACAGGTGATTGAGGCATAAACCAGCCTGTGGAGCAATCTGGAACTGGCAGTTCTCCTCACCTCAGTGTTCCAGGCTCGACACCAGCTCCGTGGGCTGGAGGAAATCTCTTCCCCATCCAAACCTGTGCCGAAGAGGAAGCAGCTCTGGGTGTGGAAGCCTCAAGCCCGGTGCCATCATCCAGCTGCAGACTCGTCTTCTCCCCCTGAACAGTGGCCCGCCACCTGCTGTATTGGGTACGCAGCCCTCGTACCCTTTGATGGTCCCAGCGCGGAGAAGCTGGAGGAGCGCCAGTGAGTTTTGGCAGCAGAGAAGGAGCTCACCCTGGATTACAAGCCATGGCTCCTTCCTCAGTTTTTGCCGCAGCTGGAGGGAGCTTCACCAGGCAGAACGGAGTCTGAGATGACGACAGAGCATCCCCTGACATCGGTGCTCTGCCCATCGCACCAGACGACCTTCGCAGCTCCCGAAGAGATGTTGTCTGGTCCCACAGCAGCCACCACCAAGCCCCGAGAATTAAGGCAAGTATCCGTTCATTTATCAACATCTAATAATGAATTGTCTTGCCTTATTCCCAGCAGTGAAGGTCAGCAGCAGCGGCCCGATTTGGCTGAGCTTTCACCATCAGCTGCTGTTATTTTATCCTCACCTGCTTCTCCCATGTCCTTCTCCAATTCCCCTGAGTGTCCGCCGGCCCTGGGAGGGGGCCACCAGACAATGGAGAGGCCTGTGGTCCTGGAGAGGTCCATTCCAGCCCCGCAGCCACATCCCGGATGGGAGGAGAGTGCCCTCTGTGGCCTGGAGCCTGAGATAACAGGAGAGTGTCCCCTGGTTTCATCAGCACAGGACTCAGCGCCTCTGGTGAGACACTCATCAGCACCAACCACCATGTTTGGAGATCCACCAGTGCCATCCACCATCATACCTGCTGCCAGGGTTGCTGCAGCAGAGTTGCCGGAGTCCTGGGCAGCGGTGGAGCTTGAGTCCAGGCAAGTACTCTACTCTGTTTTAACACCTGCAGATCTAGAGAAATCTTGTCTGGCTCATGGTGAGAACCGGCTGCAGATGTCCTCTGCTCCTGAATTCTCCTCGCCAAGCTCCACCACTGCCGGTAAATGGTAAATGGCATTCACTTATATAGCGCTTTTATTCTCATCTCTTGATTACCAAAGCGCTTTACAGATCCTGCTATCCACCCATTCACACACACATTCACACACTGATGGCAGCATGCTACCTAACATGGCACTTCCAGACCCAGCAGGAGCAATTGGGGTGAAGTGTCTTGTCCAGGGACACAAGGGCAGGATACCCGGGGAGAGCAGGATTTGAACTGCCAACCATGTGGTTATTGGACAACCTGCTCTACCTCCTGAGCCACTGCCGGTAACTATGTTTTGGTGTTTTCTTCTTCTTCCCCGTCCGGGGTGGCTGTGTCAGGGTTGGAACATCAGACGGAGAGAGCCGAAACATCCCAGCCTGGATCGCCGGAGTCCTGGATGGGGGTGGAGTTTGAGCTAAGGTAAGCCCTCTATTTTGTTTTCATATTATCTATTTTAGAGAGGTCTTGTCTAGCTCTTGGTGAGGAGAGCCAGTCACAGCTGCCAGCTACTTCTCAGCTATCCTCGTCAGGATCCACCACTGCCGGTGACTCTGAACCGTTTTTTGTCTCTGTCCTTTTGCCTGAGCCATCTCCGCCTGAGGTCATCATGGGTCCTCTGTCTCTGCCTGAGGCCATCACGGGTCCTCCGTCTCCACCTGAGGTCACTGTGGGTCCTCCTTCTTCTCTTGAGGTCACCGTGTGCCCTCCTTCATCTTTGCCTGAGGTTGCTGTGGGTCCTCTTCCTTCGCCTGAGGTCGCCAGGGGTCCTCTCCCTTCACCTGAGGCTCCTGTGGGTGCTCCACCTCCGTCCGAGGCTGCCGTGTGTGCTCCACCTCCGTCCAAGGTTGTTGAGGGCTCCCCACCATTGCCGAAGGTCGTGGAGGGTTCTCCACTGTCAGCTGGGATCTTCGTGAGTTCCCCATCTTCACCAGAGGCCTCCACAGAGCAGTCACTCTCCTCATTGGGGTCCCTCACTGGTCAGCTACCCTGGTCAGCTATCTTTTTCCCCTACATTTTCTGCTGGTGAGTCATTATCTGCATCTGGTCTCCTCACTAGTTAGTCGCCACTTCGTCTGGGTCTCCTGTTGATCAGCCATCTTTGTTGCCTGGCTTCCACATCACTGTCCCCACAGTCCGGAAGTGGCACGTGTGCCAGCTACCATCTCCAGGGGCGACCGGTGGTGCTCTATGGTCCATGGATGCTGGAATGCTGGGAGACCGCCCCACTGATCTTTTTGTGTAGTTCGTTGGTGTTGGGTGGCCGGGAGGCCACCCAGTGGTCTGCACCGTCTGCTTGGGTGGTCTAGGGACTCTGGTAGGCCACCGGACGTATTTCAGCTCTTTGCCTGGTGGTCACTGGACTCAAGCAGACCACCTGAACTGCCTTATTTTTTTGCCCGGTGGGCCTAACTGGGGATTCTAAATTGTCCTTAGGTATGACTGTGAGAGTGAATGGTTGTCTGTCTCTCTGTGTTGGCCCTGCGATGGACTGGCGATCTGTCCAGGGCGTACCCTGCCTCTCGCCCAAAGATGCTGGGATAGGCTCCAGCACCCCCGCGACCCGAAAAGGATTAAGCGGAAGAAGATGAATGAATGAATGGGCCTAGGGTCTCTGGTCACCTGAACTGTTCCATCTGTGGGTCTTGAGCATGTTTTTTGTTTCTTTCCCTCCGAGCCTTGGTTCCCCATCCCAGGGTGGGTTATTTTTCTTATTCTATTAGTGTTTTGTGTTATTTTTGTGTGTACACTAATAAATATGCAAACTCACAGCCTACGTCTGGCGTCCTCAGTCTGCCCGTGAAAAGGGCGATTCATGACAATCAGTCTCTAAATTAACAATAAATTGCTGAGTAAAAACAGTGTATTTCATCATGAGTGGCTGAAAGTGTCACATTTTGCAGAAGGACCTGAAAGTTTCCATGAATGCAGCTCCACATTTCTGATGCGTAGGAGAACACCGAGAAACTGATGTGTGCATCTCCAAAAGAAGAAACTGTTAACTTTTAGTTTAGTTAAAGCTGTCACCCTGGGAAAAATTAATTTAGGAAGGTATTTGGAGGCTCTTATCTAAATGAACGTTCCCTTCAATCAGAAGAGCATACAGTAAAACTATATGTAGAGAACTACCCTTCAAATCTGATAGGAGGCTCATAAAAAGAGTGATAGCACTAATTAGAATCTGAATCGTTTAAGGTTTGAACTTTTTGCTGAAAGTCATATTTTCTGCAGCAAAAAAAATAGACAGTTGCTATGCACCATTACCGCTTCCTGAACAGTTTGGTTATTAAAAAAAAAAAGGAGAGAGATGCAGAATGCATGCCACCAGTAGGTGATTTGAGGGGGTGGATGGTGGGGTCCATTCACCTTGTTAGCAAAATGACCCCAAATCATCCCCTTTATTAACCTGCCAACCCCTCCATTCCCTGAAACATTTCAAATTTATCAGTATATTGTTGTAAATTTGTATTGAAAAAGGTCAAATTTTCACAAAAAGAAAAGGAAAAAAATTGTAAATTTACAAATGATACAAATTTGTAACAAAAACTTCACAAATTGCTGAGAAAATTGGGACTTTATGAGGAAAAGGGTAAAAAATGTATACAACAGTAGCAAATTTACCCTCAAAAGCCTCAAATCTGTGAGAAGAGTGATCTGTTGAAAAGAAAATCCCATTTAAAAAACTGGTAACATCCATCCATCCATCTTCTTCCGCTTAATCCTTTTCGGGTCACGGGGGGGCTGGAGCCTATCCCAGCATCTTTGGGCGAGAGGCAGGGTACACCCTGGACAGATCGCCAGTCCATCTCAGGGCCAACACAGAGAGACAGACAACCATTCACTCTCACAGTCATACCTAAGGACAATTTAGAATCCCCAGTTTGATGCCAATTAACCTAACTTGCATGTTTTTGGCATGTGGGAGGAAACTGGAGAAATCCCGGAGTAAACCCACGCAGACACGGGGAGAACATGCAAACTCCACACAGATCACTGTTGGTCGGGGGCTGGGATCGAACCCAGGATCCCCCGGCCAAGGGTGAGTTGCTGTGCTGCCGCAGAGCTAACCGCTCCTCCACCGTGCCGCCCAAAAAACTGCAAAGTTATTTCTATTTGACAGCATTAATGATGAGTGTTTTTCTGCTTGAAATTGTGTCTTTTCTTATAAATGTGCTTTTGCTCTTCTTTTTTCCCTTGTAATTTTTTTCTTGGCAATGTGCCTTTTCCCTTCATTCCTGTTTTGTTTTTTGTTTTTTGTTTTTTTCCTCATGAATTTGTAATTTTTTCAGATAAATTTGGGGATTACCTATACAGTAAAGTTGTCTTTTTGATTGTTATAAATTAGCAGTTTGCATTACTTCAATCTTGCTAATGCTGAATTAATGAAAACCTAGTGGGTGGTCTTTTCAAGTTTACCTGCTTCCAAGGTGGCGCCCAGATAGTAAACTCTCTCCTGTATCTTCAAAACTGAACACACACGAAGCTTCTAGATTCAACGATACCAGAATGTATTTCAAAGCATTCTGAGAAGTGAAGAAACACACGTCTAGATGGGCAGGTACCATTATAATCCCTTATTATGAATATTCAGGAAGTGATTACAGGAAATAAAACTGCACTTTTAGCGTATTTTTCACTTTTTTTAAGGTCATTTGGCTACAAATGCAGCAGTAAGGAAAAGTTCTAAAAGTCTGTATCTCACTTAAACAAATTAAGTTTCATCCATCCATCTTCTTCCGCTTAATCCTTTTCGGGTCACGGGGGGCTGGAGCCTATCCCAGCATCTTTGGGCGAGAGGCAGGGTACACCCTGGACAGATCGCCAGTCCATCGCAGGGCCAACACAGAGAGACAGACAACCATTCACTCTCACAGTCATACTTAAGTTTCATATTACCATGAAATAAAAGTGTCAGTCTATGTGAAATTATGTTTCCACAATTTTACTCTTAAATAACTAACAATGTTCTAAAATATGCTATGGAAACACTCCATCTGCTTGCTTTTAAAAATTAACTGTAATCAGACTTGAGCCTAGCAGATGTTATTCATTTTGTAGCTTAATTATGTTGCTGGGAATGCAACACATTTGTTTCATTTAATCGTGTGTGAAATGTTTGCCGGTCCCTCTGACAGAACAAAGCAAATAGAAAGTTCACCTGCGCTTTCCTTCCAATGGATACTGTCTGCATCTGAGTCTGATTCTAACTGTGCAAATCATGTCGGAGTAGCATCAGGACGACTGTAGTCACTAAAGTAGAGGGCCCGGTTAAAAAGAAAGGTCACCTGGGAGTGTAACGCAGTGGGATGCCTTAAAGGTTAGCTCCATCGACTACCATCAAATATTAATGACATCAGAGCCCCTGACAGGACCCCCCCCCCCAGCAGACATACATGTCTATTTACCAAAGGGGGTACTTTCATTGCATTGTGATGCCACACTTCGTTGCTGCCCTGCTTCAGTCTGAGCTCAGGTCACACTTTGCGCAGCTCAGTCTGCAAAGCCGTAACAATCCTGTCCTGCGGCTTATGTGGCAGCATGAGGTGTTTTCCAATGATGCATTTTTCTTTAAAGGTCAAGGGCAGGTTGACTATGACTGCCCTTATATTTCCAGTATTTTGTATTAACTTATTGATCTAGTTATGTCAACAAGGGAAGCATAAAGGTTACAGCTGGATCTACTTTCTCTGCACCCACTGCCACATTAACTGTCCAGCTGGTCAGGAGATATTGGGCCTGGCAGTAAAAGGAGCCAAAACTAATGTTTGACTACGAAAATTTGCCCATAAAAATATTGCCTTTTCTATAATGGAGCACTGGCCCGAACTCTAAGCAGAAATAATCTGTAACGATGCAAACCTTGCGCTCACTGAATCCATAAAAGGATGTTTCCCCTCAGAAGGGCAAGAACAGTAAACACTGCAATGAAATATCAAAATGGATTTTTATATATTTTCCCTCCTAAATGGCAAAATGGGTCATTGTTGTTTACCTCTTTTTCAAGTTGCTTTTGACTAAGAGGAAGCATTTTCTCTGCTGATTTTCACATTACAGAAATACAGTGATGTTCCAGGAGAAAGATGGAGGAAGACATACTGTATATTTATATTTGTATATTCAAGTGGACAATATGTTTTTCAATTATTCAACAATGATAATGCCTCTTAGTTACCTTATTTGACATTATTGGTCATTTGCAACCCCCCCCCCCCCCCCCCCAGTATGGGGTATCGGGCTTGTTGTTACGAGCTATTCGGTCTCTGTACGACCGTTGTGAGAGTTTGGTTCGTATTGCCAACACTCGGTCGGAGTCATTCCCAGTGAGAGTTGGACTCCGCCAGGGCTGCCCTTTGTCACCGGTCCTGTTCATAATTTTTATGGACAGGATTTCTAGGCGCAGCCAGGGAATGAAGGGTGTCATGCTTGGTGACCACAGGATCTCATCTCTGTTGTTTGCAGATGATGTTGTCCTGTTGGCTTCATCCAGCAATGACCTACAGTTCTTGCTGGGACGGTTTGCCGCTGAGTGTGAAGCGGCTGGGATGAGAATCAGCACCTCCAAGTCCGAGTCCATGGTCCTCAGCCGGAAAAAGGTGGATTGTCCTCTCCGGGTTGGGGACAGGCTCCTGCCCCAAGTGGAGGAGTTTAAGTATCTTGGGGTCTTGTTCACGAGTGAGGGGAAAATGGAGCGAGAGATCGACAGACGGATTGGAGCAGCATCTGCAGTGATGCGGACGTTGTACCGGTCTGTTGTGGTGAAGAGGGAGCTTAGTTCTAAGGCAAAGCTGTCGATTTACCAGTCAATCTACGTTCCTACTCTCACCTATGGTCACGAGCTTTGGGTAATGACCGAAAGAACGAGATCACGGATACAAGCGGCTGAAATGAGCTTTCTCCGTAGGATTGCTGGACTCACCCTCAGAGATAGGGTGAGGAGCTCAGTCATCCGGGAGAGGCTCAGAGTAGAACCGCTGCTCCTCCACATTGAAAGGAGTCAGTTGAGGTGGTATGGGCATCTGATTAGGATGCCTCCTGGACGTCTCCCACTTGAGGTGTTTCAGGCACGTCCCACTGGGAGGAGACCCCGGGGCAGACCCAGGACTCGGTGGAGAGACTATGTCTCCCAGCTAGTCTGGGAACGCCTTGGTATCCCCTCTGAAGAGCTGGAGCAGGTGGCTGGGGAGAGGGAAGTCTGGGCTTCTCTGCTTGAACTGCTGCCTCCGCGACCCGGACCTCCGGAAAAGCGGTAGAAGATGGATGGATGGATGGATGGATGGTCATTTGCAAATCATACCAAAATTCTATTTTCAGATTTTGTGTTATATTGACAGCCCATCCATAATAAAACTTGTTCTGTGTGATATGACAGCCCTCACACCATAAATTCAAGTATGCATAACATTTCTATATCTCTGTCTTGGTATGTTGTAACAGGACTAATACCCTGGTTTTTGCCGTAAAGTTGGCCTATTATTCTCATTTCCAGTGGCAGGAGCTTTGCACGGTTCAAGCTGAAAAATGTTGTTTTCAAGAGTTCTTGATTTCAATACATCCTCTTAATACATTCCTCTATTTGAGGAGAAAAATGTCTTCTACATTTCCCCTTTAAGATCATCATTGAGCCAATATGTTCTGACTGGCTGTCCCTAGCAAACCAAAGGTTTGAATAGCAGGTGTACAGGGCTGCTGTACTCATAGCCAAAGCTGTGATCCTGAAGAAATCCTTTTAAAGACATCCTCAGCCACCGTGCCATCAACAGTGAAAAGTGATGTCATATTTGCATGACGACTTGTTCACTTTAAACATGGAAAACTGATGCACTAAATGTATGTTTGGGATTTGCTCTGGAGGACTACCAGCGGTTAGTTGGCTGTATGTTTTAGCAGCAGCTTGCTAGCATGGATGCTAACAATGGACACTGGCACCCTACGCATGCAGAGAATCTGAATCATTTTATTATCACAACCTGCCATAAGATTATGAAGAGGGCTTACCAGGGCAGGAGCCCAGGGACCCCGGCTTGTTTGGGGCCCCGAAAGAAACACTTTTTTTTTTTTTTTTGCCAATTCTGCCATGCCCAACGTTTATTGGAGGGTTTGTTTTGGCGTATCAACTTTTTATTTGTTGATGTCTATGCCTGTCCTGTCTGCTTAATTTAATTTGCCTTTCCTTGTCTTGCCTTTATTTATTTGGTTAAGAGCTGACATTTGACCTGATTAAGGTTGGACATGGGCCGGTAGTGAATCCGTGGATGAATGAATGAATGAATGAATGAATGTATGATAGCAGCATCCAAAAGAGAAAAAAGAAGACAGAAAAACAGGAACGTGAGAAGGACGTTTTAAAAAAGACTTAAATTTACAGGATTTTTTTAAGTTGCAATACAGACGGACAGTGTCAACTTTACAGGCACAATGAGATGTTTGTCAAACTGTTAGCATTACAAATGCTAACATGGGATGCACCAGTGGAGCCGCTGTCTGAAGAGCCGTCAGTCACAGCGTGCAGAAGCTCCAGGTCATCAAAGCTGTAAAACACCTGTGGAAGTGTTAAAGATTTGTACACACTGGGAATCATCATCATAGCAGTCTGTCGGGGGCGACAATGGCTCTGTCCTTCGCCTTCTGCTGCCAGGAACTCCTGACCTTGTTAACCTGGGCGACGTCCGAGCCGGTATGAGTTGCTTTCTGACTGACCATTTCATGAAACTGCTTGCAAAGTATTTGAGTGCTGCTAGCTTTTGCTGGACTAGTGGCACATTCTTGGCAGATAGAGGTTTTATCAGTGGCAAGGCCAGGCCAAGACAAACTGACTCCAGTATCTGTTGCAGTGACTGACCAGATGATAAAGGACTGAAGAGCTGCCAAAATAAGGATGCTGATATCAGAGCATCTGAACGCTATAAACAGCAGAAATGTTTTTTTCTCCAAGTGCCATTTTAATCACAAAGTTCCAAATGGTGAGTACGTTTCAAGACAATGGCTTCTATTTTCTTCTTCCATGGCTGCCGCATATACAGCGATTTTTTTTTTCTTTTCCACAAAGCTGAGTTCACATTAAGTTTGGACCGACTTCTACAGACATTTTGAAAAATCAGAGAAATTAGTCCAAATGTCGTGAAATTACGTTTGTGACCATTTTTTTTTTAATCCAGCGCACACCAACTATTGTGATCTTTAAAGGAGCATTTTAACTCCACAGCCTTGCTTGGCCATGGATGAGAGCTGTCCACTACAATTCAGAGATGATGCCAGGCTTTGTGTTTGTTCAGTAGTTGTAAAATTTCCTTCAGTTATATCATTGTTCATCTCGGCCAGAGTTCTATTAATCTGCTCTGATGAATGCAAAGTTGTAGATTTAATTCAAAACAGCTGTTGGGATATTTTCATCTTCTGGTCATTTAATCTGGTCTGATTTGAGTTTTGATTATTCACAGCTGTTTTGTGTTTGGTTAAATTTGCTCACCGACTATCTAAGCGATGCAGCTCCTCATCTGGTTGCTGTGTCATTATACTCTGTGCGTTTGACACGCTGTAGTATTCTAATCTGATCTGTTTATTTAAGTAAGTTTTGTTAATAAGTCATCTTTTCTGCACCAAACACCTGCCAGCGCTTGAGTCTGAGAAACCCACTGTGACAGTTAGTCCTGATGGCACTATATTTTTCTGCTATTCAAGCTAAACCTAGAACTTTGTGGTAATTCACTTTATTTAGTAATTGACAGTGGCTATGGCAACAGAAGTTGTATCCCTGTACGAAATGTCTATTGGTATTGAAGAGTTGACAATCTGACAAAACCTTTTCAGATCAGCTCCAAGCCAACTGCTTCTGTGGCTTAGATAGATTGTATGTTGGACCTGTGATCAGAAGGTTGCTGGTTCGCGTCCTGCTACTGACATCTTGTCCAAACCATTTTACTATGAGATGAAATTTAGACTTAAAATTAAGAGGTTAGCCTTTGGATTTAGGAGTGGGTAAGGTTAAAAAGGTAGTAAATCGATAGTGATTAAAATTTACAAACAAATAAATGCCTCAGATTTCCGTACCTGCAGCCTGCTGCTTTTAAGATACACATTAATATAATGCACTGGCCAATCAGATTTGAGCCGTATCTGTAACAAGAATTCTATGGGTATGGTTCCGTAGCCATAGCCACTGCCTTAGTAATTTACAGTGGTATGAAAAAGTGTTTGCCCCTGTCATGACTCGCCCCTCGGGGCAGAGAGGAAGACCCATGCGCTGAACTGTGAGGTTGTGAGATTTATTGAAAAACAACAAAACATAAAGTCCGAACAATGCTCCAACATAAAATTCAAACAAACGAGTAACTTACAGATTAGCACACCAGAACTGGAGCAGCATTCAGGTGGGGATGAGGAAAAGGAAACTCAAGACTGCAGCAATGGGAAATGAAAATAACTACCCTTATATAGGATTAGAAACAAATCACATAAGTACTGACTGGTGTGGGTCACATGAGTGGGCAGAAGGAAACAATGATTCATAATTGGACCAGCTGGGAGCAATGAGAGGAGAGCTACCAGCTGACAGGGGCTACGCCACACGGAGCACTAACCAGGAAATGCCACTGACAGCTGGCAACCCAGAGAGAGAACACAATAGTAAGGATGTAAAGAATAAAATACCAACAAACGCAGACTGAGTTCTAAATACAAATTAATACAAAATAAGAGTGAAACAAAACTAAAACATCAACAGGAAAATGGAAAATAGTGAGAGAATAACAGAAACCAAAAAGGAACAAAATACAACAAATATATAAATATAGAGAACAAGCCATGAGACTGAGCATGGCAGAAACCTCCTGTGCTCAGCTCATGACAGCCCCCCTTCCTGATTTCTTATTTTTTTGAATGTCACACTTAAATGTTTCAGATCATCAAACAAATTTAAATATTAGACAAAGATAACACAAGTAAACACAAAATACAGTTTTTAAATGAAGGTGTTTATTATTAAGGGGAAAAAAAAATCCAAACCTACATGGCCCTGTGTGAAAAGGTGATTGCCCCCTAAACCTATTAACTGGTTGGGCCACCCTTAGCAGCAACAACTGCAATCAAGCATTTGCAATAACTGGCAATGAGTCTTTTACAGCGCTGTGGAGGAATTTTGGCACACTCGTCTTTGCAGAATTGTTGTAATTCAGCCACATTGGAGGGTTTTCGAGCATGAACCACCTTTTGAAGGTCACGCCACAGCAGCTCAATTGGATTCAGGTCAGGACTTTGACTAGGTCACTCCAGAATCTTCATTTTGTTTTTCTTAAGCCATTTAGCGATGGACTTGTTGGTGTGTTTTGGATCATTGTCCTGCTGCAGAACCCAAGTGCGTTTCAGCTTGAGGTCATGAACAGATGGCCGAACAGTCTCCTTCAGGATTTTTTGGTAGACAGCAGAATTCATGGTTCCATTTACCACAGCAAGTCTTCCAAGTCCTGAAACAGCAAAACAACCCCAGGCCATCACACTACCACCACCATATTTTACTGTTGGTATGATGTTCCTTTTCTGAAATGCTGTGTTACTTTTACGTCAGATGTAATGGGGCATACACCTTCCAAAAAGTTCAACTTTTGTCTTGTTAGTCCAGAGAGTATTTTCTCAAAAGTCTTGGGGATCATCAAGATGTTTTCTGGAAAAACTGAGACGAACCTTCATGTTCTTTTTACTCAGCAGTGGTTTTCATCTTGGAACTCTGCCATGCAGGCCATTTTTGCCCATTCTCTTTCTTATGGAGTCATGAACACTGACCCAAACTGAGGCAAGTGAGGCCTGCAGTTCTTTGGATGTTGCTGTGGGATCTTTTGTGACCTCTTGGATGAGTCGTCGCTGCAGGTAATTTTGGTCGTCCGGTCACTCCTGGAAAGGTTCACCACTGTTCCATATTTTCACCATTTGTGGATAATGGCTCTCACTGTGGTTTGCTGGAGTCCCAAAGCTTTAGAAATGACTTTATAACCTTTTTCAGACTGATGGATCTTAATTACTTTATTTCTCAATCCCGAATTTCTTTGGATCACAGCATGATGTCTAGTTTTTGAGGATCTTTTGTTCTACTTCACTTTGTCAGGCAAGTCCTACTTAAGTGATTTCTTGATTGAGAACAGGTATGGCAGTAATCAGGCCTGGGTGTGGCTAGAGAAACTGAACTCAGCTTTTCAAAATTTGTTAAACCACAGTTAATTTTTGTTTTGGGGTGGTGTCACTTTTTTACACAGGGTCATGTAGGTTTGGATCTCTTTTTTCACCCTTAATAATAAAAACCTTAATTTAAAAACTGCATTTTGTGTGTTTACTTGTGTTATTTTTGTCTATTATTTAAATATGATAATGTGAAACATTTGTGACAAGCATACAAAAAAATGAGAAATCAGGAAGGGGGCAAACACTTTTTCACACCACTGCTGGACGTTGAAGGTCAAGGTGATCCATCAGTGACCCTGGCTACATTGCCATAATAATCCAATAACTAGGAATAATCAGCTAATGGTAATCGTATTTGACATTACACATACATGCACCGAATAAATGGAATACTGGACAATACACTGTGTGTTAATGTAATTTCACTTTATGTAACACAATAATTGCCTTTTCACTGCCAGGAACTGTGGCAGCAGAAGGCTAAGGACAGAGCTGTGTGGAGGAATCTGATCAGACCTAAATGAAACAGTCATTGTCGCCCACGACAGACTGCTGTGATGATGATGATGAATTGCCTTTTATCTGATCATTGTTTTTACATGACTACTTTAATCAGATAACTCCAGAAATGTGATTATAAACGATTTTTTTACCGTGCATGTAATCATGGCCATTTTGCATATCATACTCCCATATATATGTGCCCCAAAAATTGCTTTAGCCCAGGGGCCCACAACCTCCTTAACCTAGCCCTGGTCACAACCACAGAATGCATTCAGCATACTTGAAGGCAAAATGCTGTTCTTTGTTCTCAGATGTTTGTAGATGGTTCAGATTAAAAAAGACTTTAAAATACTCTTTTTTAACTGGAGTTGTGGCCTAGAGGGAGAGCATCTGCCTCCCATCTGGGAGATTGGGGTTCAATTCCCAGCCGGGTCATGTCAAAGACCATATAAAAATGGAACTTCCTGCCATCCAGCTAGGTGCTCAACAAAAATGGAACCGAGGAGGGAAATGTGGGTGTCAGTGGCTCAGAATGTAGAGTGGGTTGTCCAATAACCGGAGGGTTGGTGGTTCAAATCCCGCTCTCCCCAGCCATCCTGCTGTTGTGTTCCTGGGCAAGACACTTCACCCACCTTTCCTCCAGTGTCCATGACACTGGGTATAAATGTTCGGTAGTGGTCGGAGAGGCTGTTGGCACAGATTGGCAATATGTTTCTGTCAGTCTGCCCCAAGGTAGCCGTGGCTACAGTAGTAGCTTACCACTATCAGTGTCTGCCTGGAGTGAATGAATAATGGACTTACTGTAAGTGCTTTTGAGATGTCACTTGACATGTAAAGAGCCAGAGATAGATGTACTTTATTGATCCCAAACTGGGAAATTACAGTGTAACAGCAGCATGACAGTAGACAACCAAACGTCAGAAACACATGCATGACAGACAAAGGGATTACCCATGGAAAGTAAAACTAACACTACTATAAAAACCTATATACCTCATAGCTGAATATATGATGACCCGTATAAACACATGAATCATACCCGCTGCACAATGCAGGACTATCAGGAGCAGAGTGAAATGTAAGGTACCAGTTAGACTATAAGGTGCAGTATGGCAGCATAGATATGACCAGAATACAACATCATAGTGAGTTATTGTACAGTGAAATGGCATGCGGCAGGAATGATTTCTTGTACCTGGCCGTTTGACAGCAAAGCTACTCTATATATAGATCCCAAAGAGGACACAGTCCAAGGACGAATAATTTTTTTCACACAAGAGGAGTTGTTCAGAACTCCTTATACAAAGATATAGAGTGATGATAATCAAGTCAGTGGTGGTCATGCTCCTGCAAGCTGGTTGCCAACCACCAATCAAATCTAAAAGAAGAAGAGGAAGAAGACAGCAAAGCTGTAATAGTCTACTGGAGAAAGTGCTCCACTGTCTGTCCAGTGTGTGGTGGAGGGGGTGATCAGGATTGCCCATGATGGATCGCAGTTTATTTAGTGTTCTCCTCTCCACCACTGTCTCAAAGGTCTCCGGCCTGAGACCAATTACAGAGCCAGCCCTCTTGATAATCTTGCCAAGTCTGTTGGTGTTGCTGGCCCTGATACTGCTACCCCAACAGACAGCAACAAAGAAGATGGCACTGGCGATAATGGTCTGGTAGAAAAGCTCCAGTATCCTGCTGCACACGCTGAAGGATCTCAGCTTCCTCAGGAAGTAGAGTCTGCTCATCCCCTTCTTGCGCATAGCATTGGTGTTGGATCTCCAGTCCAACCTGCTACTGATCCTGACACCCAGATATTTGTAGTCCTCAACCACCCCCACATCCTCCCCCTAATCTGCAGTGGCTGAGAAGGTGTCCTCTTCTTCCTGAAGTCAATTACCATCTCTCTGGTCTTGCTGACATTCAGCCTCAGGTGATTCTGCTCTGTCTACTCCACAAATCTGTCTACCAGTGCCCTGAACTCCCCCTCTTATACACCCCACAGCAGCTGAGTCATCAGAGAATTTCTGCAGGTGGCATGACTCAGTGTTGTACTGAAAGTCAGTGGTGCATAAGGTAAAGAGAAAAGGAGAGAGCACAGTCCCCTGTGGCATTCCCGTATTACTAACCACTGCACCAGACAAGACACTGTCCAGCCAGACAAACTGTGGCCTGCCTGTCAGGTAGTCAGTAAACCAGGAGATCACAGAACTGTTGACCCCCATCACTCGCAGCTTCTCACCCAGCAGCAGTGGCTGGATGGTGTTAAAGGCACTGAAGAAATCAAAAAAATGTGATTCTCACAGTGTCTCCTCCGCCATCCAGGTGCAGATGGGCTTGTTGCAGCAGGTAGATGACAGTGTCTTCAACTCCTAAATGGGGCTGATTAGCAAACTGCAGAGGGTCCAGCCATGTCCTCACCTCAGGTGGGCTAAAACCAGTCTCTCCAGAACCTTCATCACATGAGATGTGAGGGCAACTGGTCGATAGTCATTCAGGTCCGATGGAGATGACTTCTTGGAGACAGGAACCAGGCAGGATGTCTTCCAATTCAATTCAATTCAATTCAATTCAACTTTATTTATATAGCGCCATTTCACAACAACAGTCATCTCATAGCACTATCAACTGTAGGGAGGACCCCCACAGTTGCAGAAAGACCCCAGCAATCAGGCGATCCCCTGTGAGCAAGCACTTGGCGACGGTGGAGAGGAAAAACTCCCTTTTAACAGGAAGAAACCTCCAGCAGAACCAGGCTCAGGGAGGGGCAGTCATCTGCTGCGACTGGCTGGGGGGTGAGGGGACAGAGAAGAAGAAAAGAACAGACATGTAGAGAGCAAACAGCACGATGGGGACTCAATCTATGGGAGAGAACAAACAAATGTTAATGACCAGCAAAAAAAAAAATATTTCATAGAGAGTGAGGAAAGGAGTGAGGCCCAGTGCATTATTGGAGGTCCCCCGGCTGACTAAACCTATTAGCAGCATAACTAAGGGAGGGTTCAGAAACACATGATCCCTCCCTAATTGTAGGCTATATCAAAAAGGTAGGTTTTAGCCCTATTCTTAAAAACAGAGATCGAGTCTGACTCCCAAATCCAGATTGGCAGCTGATTCCACAGGAGAGGAGCTTGATAACTGAAGGCTCTGCCTCCCATTGTACTTTTGGAGATTCTAGGTATTACAAGTAAACCTGCATTTTGGGAGCGTAGTGCTCTGTTAGGAGGATACGGTAGTATCAGATCTTTTAAATAAAAAGGAGCCTGATTGTTTAGAGCTTTGTAAGTGAGAAGAAGGATTTTAAACTTAATTCTAAACTCTATGGGAAGCCAATGAAGGGAGGCCAGAACCGGAGAGATATGATCTCTCTTTCTAGTACCTGTTAAAACTCTTGCTGCAGCATTTTGGATCAGCTGAAGACTTTTTAAAGATGTTTTAGGACAGCCTGATAATAAAGAATTACAATAATCTAATCTCGAGCTAACAAAAGCGTGGATCAGCTTCTCAGCATCACTCTGAAACAAGATGCTCCTAATCTTGGCAATATTACGCAAATGATAGAAGGCAGTCTTAGAAACAAATTTAATATGTGAATTGAAGGACAAATCCTGATCAAAAATAACTCCAAGGTTCCTCACAGAGCTATTAAGAGAAAGAGTAACTGCATCCAAACTGAAAGTTTGATTTGGAAAGGAATTTCTAAGGTTTTTTGGACCAACAAGAATGACTTCAGTCTTATCTGAATTTAATAGCAGGAAATTACAAGTCATCCAAACTTTGATTTCCTTAAGACAGGCTTCTAACTTGGCTAATTGATTAGTATCATCTGGCTTCATTGACAGGTATAATTGTGTGTCATCTGCATAACAGTGAAAATGTATACAGTGCTTTCTAATAATGTTGCCTAACGGAAGCATATATAAACTAAAAAGAGTAGGGCCAAGCACAGATCCCTGTGGAACTCCATGACTAAGCTTTGAGCTGAGAGAAAACTCATCATTTACATGAACAAACTGGAACCTATCAGATAAATAAGATCTAAACCACTGCAACGAAGTTCCATTAAGTCCAACATAGTGTTCTAATCTATCAAGTAGAATATTATGATCAATAGTATCAAAAGCTGCACTAAGATCTAAAAGGACAAGTACAGAAACTAGTCCATTATCAGATGCAATGAGGAGGTCGTTAGTGACCTTCGCTAAGGCTGTTTCAGTGCTATGATGGATTCTAAACCCAGATTGAAACTCCTCAAATAAACCATTTCCCTGCAGGTGGTCAAATAATTGCGTAGCAACAACTCTTTCTAAGATTTTTGAAATGAAAGGGAGATTAGAGATTGGTCTATAGTTAGCTAAAGCTCCTGGATCTAGCGTTGGCTTTTTGAGTAAGGGTTTAATTACAGCCGTTTTAAAAGCCTGCGGTACATGGCCTAAAGTTAATGAAGAATTGATTATATGAAGAATAAAGCTACCAATAAGTGGGAAGACTTCTTTAAATAACCTGGTAGGAATAGGGTCTAAAAGACAAGTTGAAGGTTTGGATGAGGAAACTATTTTGTCTAACTCACAAAGGTCGATTGGAGTAAACTCATCAAGACAGACATCAATAGAAGGAGTTGTAGTAGTTACAGTATTTAAGTTAACTGTGGGAAGAATCTGATTGATTTTATCTCTGATGGATGAAATTTTATTATTGAAAAAGTTCATAAAGTCCTGACTAGTAAGCTCTAAGGGGATGCTAGGATTGACAGAGTCCTGACTCTTTGTCAACCTGGCTACAGTACTGAAAAGAAACCTGGGATTATTCTTGTTCTCTTCTATTAATGCAGAGTAATAACTCGTTCTAGCTTTTCTAAGAGATTTTTTATAAATTAAAAGATGATTTCTCCAAGCTAAATAGATTTCATCTAAATTAGTAGAGCGCCATTTTCTTTCTAATTGACGAGTCTTCTGTTTTAAGCTACGAGTTTCTGTGTTGAACCAAGGAGTTAAAAATCTCTGATTAGACTTTTTCTTTTTTAAGGGGGCCACCAAGTCTAGAGCCTGATGTCTTCCACAGCACCGGTACTCTCTCCAGACTCAGGCTCAGGTTGTACAGGTGTTTCAGTACCGGAGCTAGCTGGTTGGCACAGGTCCTCAGGATCGTGGCGGAGATGCCATCAGGCCCCACCGCCTTCCGCTGACAGAGTCTCTCCAGCTGTTTCTTAACCTGGTCTGTAGTCACAGTGATGTGAGGGAGGGGCCTGGTTTCCCCCAAGGAGGAAGAGGGGGGTGAGGGGGGAGATTGACAGAGGTGCTGCACAGGAGGGGGGGGGGGGGTGTAGGGGTCTGGCTGTGTTGTTGGGGTGACAGCCTTTGAATTGCACCCATTAAAAAACAGATTCAGTTCATCAGCTCTCTCCTGGCTCCCAGGTGTCTTCTTGACTCGTCCCTTGCACCCAGTTATTTGTTTCATTCCCAGCCACACATCTTTAGCATTGTTTTGCCTGAGTTTATTCTCCATCTTCCTCCTATAATTGTTCTTGCACCTCCTCAGTATCTCTCTCAGCTCATGCTGCACTCCCCTCAGCTTCTCCTTGTCTCCCGACCTAAAAGCTCTCTTCTTTTTGTTCAGAAGTGCTTTCAGGTCACTTGTGACCCATGGTCTGTTGTTGGAGAAGCAGTGTACAGTCTGAGCTGGTCGTGTCTTCACAGAATCTGATGTATTTTGTGATGCAGTCGGTCATCTTGTCTATGTCCACCCCGTGTGGTTCACAGAGTACCCCCCCCATCTAATTCATTATTATTATTGTTTTCCTCTTTTGGGTAGTATCTCACAGGGCTGGGATAGAGACTAGTTGGAAATGAAAAAAACGTGTGACAAATATGTCAATTTGTGGCAATTTTCACTTGGAATCACACTGAATTGGCACAAATATTGCATTAATTTTGTATAAGCTCACACTGAATTTTGGGCCCAAGTTCACCAGGAGTTCACATGCATGTTATGCAAGTGTTGCAGGACAGTCATGCAACATGCAGGAGGCAAAATTGAGAATTCTTTTGTACTTATGACTGTCCCACATCAGCCACCCAAATACTATGCACCACTGGCACAAAAGTTATCCCTGCCAATTTTGAAATTAGGACCAGATAGATTATTACTTTAGTTTATTATATAAACTAAATTTATGTCATGATGATGCACAATTTCTACTCACTAGTTGGCAAGGGGATGTGGTTTTGCTGAATCAAGTCCTGCATTATTTGTATTTGTTTATTCTTGTCATGCTGGACACGGACAAGGCTGACATGATGAGGGCTGTTGCATTTGTCCTTGCTGCTGCTGCCGTCAAGCACCATCCTGACCACTCTGCTGCTAACATGCATCTGGCTACTGCCGCTGCCGGAATGTACCACTCTGGCACTGGAAGGAACCAGGCTGCAGTGTGTAATATACTCCCTGCTGTAGCTGCTTCTTGTCTCCATTTATCTCCAGTCACAATTTAGTTTCAGAGGTCCCCATCCCTTTGCAAAGCTGTGTAAATTTTCTTGGACTTTCTGACTTGTGGAAACTAAACAGAAGGGTTTGAGACCAGTTTGAGACACTCACAACCACTCTGTGACTAGTTTGAGAGAAAGCTTGTCATGCAAGTTTTCTGAACATGTTCTAAATTCCTGCAACACAACAGCAACACTATGAAGAAGAGGGAATTGCGAACCCCTGTGAATATTTTGAGAGATTTTGGAAACTCCTTTGTGAATGTCGTTCTCCAACTCATCACAGCCCAGTACTAATACCAATACTAATTTATGTTGATGATGCAAAGGTTAAAAATCTCATGAATTACATAATTAGCATTTTTCAAAAAGTCATAATAATACCATCCATCCATCCATCCATCCATCCATCTTCTACCGCTGTTGCGGAGGTCCAGGTCGTGGAGACAGCAGTCCAAGCAGAGAAGCCCAGACGTCCCTCTCCCTAGCCACCTGCTCCAGCTCCTCAGAGAGGATGCCAAGGCGTTCCCAGACCAGCTGAGAGACATAGTCTCTCCAGCGAGTCCTGGGTCTGCCCCGGGGTCTCCTCCCAGTGGGGCATGCCCGAAACACCTCAAGTGGGAGGCGTCCAGGAGGCATCATGATCAGATGCCCAAACCACCTCAGCTGGATCCTTTCAATGTGGAAGAGCAGGGGTTCTACTCTGAGCCTCTCCCGGATGACTGAGCTCCTCACCCTGTCTCTAAGGGTGAGGCCAGCAATCCTACAAAGAAAGCTCATTTCAGTTGCTTGTATCTGCAATCTCATTCTTTCGGTCATGACCCAAAGCTCATGACCATAGGTGAGGGTTGGAATGTAGATTGACTGGTAAATCAGCTTTGCCTTATAGTTTAGCTCCCTCTTTACCACAACAGACCGGTACAACGTCCGCATCACTGCAGATGCTGCTCCGATCCATCTCTCAATCTCTTGCTCCATTCTCCCCTCACTCGTGAATAAGACCCCAAGATAGTTAAACTCCTCCACATGGGGCAGGAACTTGTCCCCAACCCGGAGAGGACAATCCACCTTTTCCCGGCTGAAGACCATGGAATCGGACTTGGAGGTACCAATTCTCATCCCAGCCGCATCACACTCAGTGGCAAACTGTCCCAGTAAGACCTGTAGGTCATTGCTGGATGAAGCCAACAGGACAACATCATCTGCAAACAACAGAGATGAGATCCTGTGGTCAGCACCCCCCCCCCCCACAAAAAACAACGAGGGTGCGGACAAATGCCTTCTCCAAGTCCACAAAACACATGTAAACTGGTTGGGCAAACTCCCACAAACCCTCGAGGATTCTCGAGAGGGCAAAGAGTTGGTCTGATGTGTCACGGCCAGGATGAAAACCACATTGCTCCTCCTGAATCTGAGGTTTGACCAACGCCCGGACTCTCCTCTCCTGTACCTTGATATAAACATTCCCATGGAGGCTGAGGAGTGTGATCCCTCTAAAGTTGGAGCACAAGCTCCGGTCCCCTTTTTTGAAGGGAGGAACCACCACCTCGGTTTGCCAGGCCAAAGGCACTGCCCCCAACCTCCACACAATGTTGCAGAGGCATGTCAGCCATGACAGCCCTACAACATCCAGGGCCTTGAGGTACTCAGGGTGAATCTCGTCCACCCCCGGGCCCGGCCACCAAAGAGATTTTTAACCACTTTGGCGACCTCAGCCCCTGTGATAGGTGAGTCATCCCCTATGTCCACAAGCCCTGCTTACTCTGTTTAAGGTGTGTCAGTGGGATTGAGGAGATCCTCGAAGTATTCCTTCCACCGCCCGATGATATTCCCAGTTGAAGTCAACAGTGCCCCATCCGCACCATACACAGTGTGGACAGGGAGCTGCTTCCCCCTCCTGAGCTGCTGGATAGTTTGCCAGAATCTCTTCGAGGCCGACCGAAAATCTTGTTCCATGGCCTCACCGAACTCCTCCCACACTTGAGTTTTTGCTTCAGCAACCACCCGAGCTGCACTCCGCTTGGCCTGCCGGTACACCTCAGCTGCTTCGGGAGTCCCATAAGCCAACCAAGCTTGATAGGACTCCTTCTTCAGCTTAATGGCCCCCCTCACCACAAGTGTCCACCACTTGGTTTGGGAGTTGCCACCATGAGATGCACTGACAACCTTGCGGCCACAGCTCTGGGCAGCCGCTTCAACAATGGAAGTGAAGAACATGGCCCATTCAGACTGGTCTTGGCACAGCTCAAAAAATGCCTGCCCCCTACACTGGACCCTCACCAGTTTGCCTACCGGAGCAACAGGAGTACAGAGGATGCGGTTTCTACAGCGCTGCACTGTGTACTCTCACATCTGGATGACAAGAACACCTACGCAAGAATGCTGTTTGTTGACTTCAGCTCAGCATTCAACACAGTTATCCCCTCCAAGCTGATCACTAAACTTGGGGACCTGGGAATCAGTACCTCCACCTGCAAATGGATCGTGGATTTTCTGACCAACAGACTCCAGCATGTTAGGTCAAGCCCCAACCATTCTTCCATCATCACACTCAACACTGGTGTACCACAGGGCTGTGTGCTCAGCCCATTCCTCTACTCCCTCTTCACCCATGACTGCAGGCCTATGTATGGATCCAATTCTATCATAAAGTTCGCAGATGACACCACGGTGATCGGACTCATCAGGGACAACGATGAGTCAGATTACAGGGCAGAGGTTGAGCACTTGGCTACTTGGTGTGCTGACAATAACCTGCTCCTTAACACCAGCAAAACCAAGGAGCTCATAGTGGACTACAGAAGGAGAGGGGAGAGACACATGACCCCATCCATATCAATGGCATAGCTGTTGAACGTGGCTGTTGAACGCTGGGGACCCACATCTCGGAGGACCTGTCCTGGTCAGTTAACACCACCAGCCTGATCAAGAAGGCCCATCAGCGTCTCTTCTTCTTGAGGACACTGAAGAAGAACCATCTGTCAACTGACATCCTGGGCAACTTCTACCGCTGTGTGATAGAGAGTACCCTGACCAACTGTGTCACAGTCTGGTATGGGAGCTGCTCTGTTGCTGACCATAAGGCGCTGCAGCGGGTGGTGAAAATCACCCAACGCATCACAGGGACTCCACTTCCAGTTATAGAGGACGTCTACAGGAAAAGATGTCTGCGCCGGGCACGCAGCATTCTTAGGGACTCCAACCATCCTGCTCATGGACTGTTCCAGCTTCTCCCCTCCGGAAGGCGTTTCAGAAGCCTTCGGACTAGAACCAGCAGGTTTAGGAACAGTTTCTTTCCAACAGCTGTCACGTTATTGAACTTAGTTCCCCGCTGACTCTCTTACCATCATCTCTTGCCATCCTCACCTGTACATAACTGCCCACCTAACTTATTGTACATTATTTGCACATAACGGTGCTCTTAACTTTCTGCACTGCTGCATATATTTGCATATATCTGCTTAAATTGCACATACTGTCAATTACTGTATATACTGCACTGCTGTCCTTTGCACTTCTGATTGGATGCTAAACTGTGTTTTGTTACCTTGTATTCATACATGTGTAATGACAATAAAGTTGAATCTAATCTAATCTAAAAATGTCTCCAGACTCCCTCAGAATGTGGTTGAAGTTCTTCCGAAGGTGGGAGTTGAAGACCTCCCAGACAGGGGCCTCAGCCAGACGTTTCCAGCACACCCTCACTATATGTTTGGGTCTACCAGATCTGAATGGCATCCTCCTCTGCCATTGGATCCAACTCACCACTAGGGGGTGATCAGTTGACAGCTCTGCGCCTCTCTTTACTCGAGTGTCCAAGACATACAGTTGCAGGTCTGATGACACAATAGCAAAATCAATCATCGACCTGTGGCCTAGGGTGTCCTGGTGCCAGGTGCACATGTGGACACCCTTATGTTTGAACATGGTGCTTGCTATGGACAAACGGTGGTTAGCACAGAAGTCCAATAACTGAACACCACTCGGGTTCAGATTGGGTAGGCCGTTCCTCCCAATCATCCCCCTCCAGGTTTCACTGCCGTTGCCCACATGCGCATTGAAGTCCCCCAGTAGGACAATGGAGTCTCCAAGAGGAGCACTCTCCAGCACCCCAGTCAGAGACTCCAAAAAGGGTGGGTACTCTGAACCATCGTTTGGTGCATAGGCACAAATGATGGTCAGGACCCATTTCCCAACCCGAAGGCGCAGAGGAACAACCCTTTCATCCACTGGGGAAAACTCCAATATAGAGGCAGCAAGATAGGGGGATAGAAGAATACCCACCCCTGCTCGTTGACTCTCACCCAGGGCAACTCCAGTGTAGGCCAAGCTCCAGCCCGTCTCCAGGAGACTGGCTCCGGGACCGGAGCTGTGTGTTGAGGTGAGGCCGACTATATCTAGCTGGTATCTCTCAACCTCATGCACCAGCTCAGGCTCCTTCCCCACCAGAGAGGTGACATTCCACGTCCCAAAAGCCAGTTTAGGAAGCTTGGGATCAGACCGCTAAAGTTTCCGCCTTCGACCACCACCTGATCCACATAGCACCGGACCCCCATGGTCCCTCCTGGAGGCGGTGAGCCCACTGGAGGGCGGACCCATATAACTCCTTCGGGCTGAGCCTGGCCAGGTCCCATGAGCGGAAACCCGGCCACCAGACACTAGCCATCGAGCCCTTCCTCCATGCCTGGCTCCATGGTGGGGCCCCGGTAACCCCTTATCGGGCGGGGTACACTGAATCCTTGTTCTAGCATTCATCATGAGAGTCTGCTGGATCGTTTTTAGTCTGGCCCTTCATCCAGGACCAGTTTGTCTTGGGCAACCCTACCAGAGGCAAATTGCCCCAGACAACATAGCTCCTGGGATCACTAGGGCACGCAACCCCCCCACCACCACCACCACCACCACCATGATAAGGTGATGAACCATGAGGGGTGATGATCCATGATCCATAATAATAGCATAAGAAAGTGAATCAGATAACATCTGAAAAATGGGATTTTAAATCAGATTTTGGCAGTCATAAAACTGTAAAAAATTATGTCACATTAGTATTAAACAATAACAACATGAGCCATTTCAGGCTTGTAAGTTACAGAGATTGCTTGTTGACTCTTTAGTAAGACTTTTGCAACTTTGGCTATCATATGGGCATACAGTATGTATGAGGAGGGGTTGAAAAGTTCATAGGCTTAAAAGTTCATAGTGGTCAAATTTGATCGAATGTGATTTATTTTTCAACCACAGGGATCCAAGCACTGAAACACCGATGGAAGAAGTGTGTGGACTCGAGTGGAGACTATGTTGAAAAAAAAAAAAAAAACACATTTGGTCAAATTTGACCCAATGAGCTTTTCAGCCTATGAACTTTTCAGCCCCCCCCCCCCCATATAAAGTTAAGAATACTTATACTGCTGTATGCTGTGGGGCTTTCTAAATAAACTGTTTTTCTTCCACATATGTTGGAGCTGAACGAAGTTATGCCTAATTTTTGGTTGTTAAAGGCAACACACATTTTATGACATACTGTATTTAGATAAACACATTTAAGGATATAATGTTACTTTTTAATTTTCTTTGACAATGGTACAATTTTTTCTGTGAAAAATTAAATCTCACTTTACAGAACGATTTCCTTGCTATACCAGTGCAAGTATGTCAATGCTTGCATGGACAAAACAGGGACTGAATGTGAGTCGATCAGCACTGTTTGTTTTCTTAAAGGGAGGAAGCAGGAGCCACTACTGCCAACAGCACAGTCATGACGTTTGGCGTCAATCACCCTTGTGCCTAATTCAATGCCATTTGAAACGTTAATGATACATGACCTTTATTATTTTTAGAAGAGGCTATTTTTTAAACTTTTTTTTTATAATCAATACCTTGCTTCTTCTCAGACCAGACATTGACATTTATGAAAAGCATCATGTGTAACCCTCTTGTCTGGTTTGTATCTACAGAGGAAAATCATGATGACTTCTATACCACTCTTCTGACCCAGTTAAAGGGTTAGAAAAGTCAGTGTTTTCTCACAGTACACCAGCACCTCTTCCCCAGAAACGGCAAACTCAATATCGCAGTGGTGATCTAAAATCAATGAATTCCTTCAAGCTCGCTCTTATGTCCTCAATACCTCCAGCCCATGGAGGTGAAGCCTGCCGACCGCAGCACTGCTGCAGACGCCCTCATCTTCCTACGGCTTTGATCCGGCACTTAATAATAGATTATGGTCAGCTAGTCAAGTCTTCCTCTTGCTTTGGGGGAGCCTCCAAGGCCTTCAGCTACTAGACCGCTGTACTGCACCTCCCTTTACACAGCACACGAAAAAGGCAAAAACCTGCTTCCTGCCCATGGCACCCCGCTCCGCTTTCCTGTTTGGAGTGCTTTTGTGCCGCAGCTCGGCAAGTGAGTCAAAGGTTCACACAGCCACACTTGGGGACTCGGGGAGGAATAAAAATTCTGCAGCTCATTTCCATGTGCGGAAAATAAACCGAGAAAAATAACCACAAGGAATTGCTTTATGTAATCTTTTATGTCTGAGTCTGCATCCTCAATTTATGAAGCTGTAAACAATATGCACATATTTCATCTCTGTGAGGCGACAGAGAGCGCGCGCGTGTGTGTGGCAGACGTTTGTGGCTGTGAGAGCGTTAGGTGGTGAGAGGAGGGGAGGGAGAATATGTAATATCATCACAATATTAGAATGTAAATAATGCATATCATCCACCTTTCAGAGTGGAATATTAAAAAAAAAAGCTCCAAATTGAAATTGATGATAAATATCAGCGCTGCAGAGCAATCTACCGTAGCAGAGCAATGGCAGTGAACAGTTAGAGGATGCTGCTTGACTGCAGTTTAACATGCAGTGAATGATTTACAGTTAAACAAAATCTGGGAGTGAAGGAAGAAACTATATCTCAGTATGTGGGAAATTTAGTCAGTGAACTCTACTCTTTAGACTCAAAGGCGAATAAAACTTTAAAAAAAAAGTTAGAAGTAAATCTGCTGATAGATTGTTGCCTGGAATAAACACCAGTGAAAACATTTGCTTTCTAAAAACTTACAGATAAGGATATGCAAAGATGATTTTTTTTTTGTTTGTTTTTGCAATGATTTAGTTAACAACAGCCTAGACATTATATCTTTATGGTGGTATGAAATTCAAAGTGGTTTTATGACTACAGTAGTAGCAGCAGATGAGACTAGAAAGAAACATTCAAATCCTAATTGGCTTTTATATCCATTTTTACAGAATCACAGATACACAGTACTTCACAGGTGAATGTTAATGATAGTGTTTTACTTAGCAAATGAAGTGAAGGGAGACTAGGTGGAATGAAGGAAAGAAAAAGAATCACTGAATGAAAGATAAGGAGTGAAGGAAGGGTAGGAGGATAGTTAGAATGGAAAGGCCAGAAGGAAGGAAGGAAGGACAAAAGAGGGAATAAGGAAGGACAAAAGTCAACTTAGTGCTATTAGTTTTAACGGTATTTTGTGTCATTTTCTTTAACTGTACTTGGGGAACTGTTGCATAAAAGCAATATTACACTCAGACTTGTGCTGCATCATGAATATATCACCAAGGTGATAGATATTTATAGCGCATTCCCTAAACCTACCATCTTCTCTGCATCTCCTGATTTAAAAATCAATTGAATCCATGTACAGAAGTTGAAAGAGTGTGGTGGATGGCAAACTGGAGTTCACTTCTAAGTTTTGACTTTTTTCAACTACTGGCTGTTTTTAATTTCCTCATTGGAGAGAATTACATAACTTTTTTTACTTGTTAAATGTTAAGGTTAGGGTAATGGCTTGGGCAGTGACTTTCAACCAGTATGTCATGACAGACCGCCAGGTGTGCTCTGGGAACCTTTCTAGTTTCAATAACTGATCAGAAAAGATTATTTAGTTGTTACAAATAATTTGCATCTGGGGATGCATTGTCGTGCCTCTTCCATAGTGGGTGGGTGTATGAACACAGTATTTATGATCTTCTTTGCATTTTTTTCTTTTTTTTTATAGAAAATCTAATTCAGTGTAAGGTTATGAACTTGTTACCTGCAAGAGGTTTCAGTGACAAGATGAAAAACAGTGATGGCTAAATATTTGAAGAAGAAAGCTTCAAGGTGTGTTCAGACCAAATGCAAAGTGAAAACTTGCATCACTCTACTCATGCGGCCGCCAAAGTGATGATCAACCTTACCTCACTTTCATAAATTTTGCAGCCATTTTGTACCCGCTGTGGAACTCCCAAAAAAACATTATCATGTTTGAGTTCACATTATCCGGAGGGGCACACAGTTGGGAAAATGTCACTACCTCCTCCAGAAACTGCATCTTGATGTTGGCTGTTTTCAGCACCAAACAAGCAGACCGGTGTCCAGTTTCACGGCAGTCAGATTGGTTGCAGCCTAGCAGGATGTCACGGGTGGACACAAACTACAGACACTGTCTCAGCTGCGGAGCTCCATCTGTCTCCACTGAGTAGCAGCCTCATTTTCTTACCCTCCATTGTTGATACTCGCTTCCGGAAAAGGCAGAATCTTTACACGGACTGACTGTCACAATCAAGCATCAAGCAAATTTTACATCTGAGATGAACAAAATCCAACTCACATGGACACGAATTTGTGTATATTTACTTTGCCTGGAGCAAATTTGTGACTAAACTGCTGTAATACGCTAGGCTATTTGGGTTTGGTGGTGTGTCATGGTTCGAAAAAGGTTGAAAAACACTGGGCTAGGCATAAAGGCACTAAAAATATTTGGATTAAGTTGAGGGAAATGGTTATGAACAAGAACAGGAAACTGAGGGTGACTATTTTACACAGAATGCTACTGTAAATTTCCTCCATATTTCACCATGTCATTGTTTCCACAGTCCCCAGAAACTGCTTATTGCCAACTGGAAAAGCAAACAAACAGAAAAAGCTCCTATACTTCATTTTTCTGTTAAAGGACAGTCTCCCTGCTTTTATCTGAATCAATACTGTTGTTGAGGAACATGCAGGTCACACTGGAGGGGAGCTACGAGGCCTCATATAGCAGTAGGGCAAAAGAAGTGAGGACGCCTGCGAGCACATGGCGTTATGTATTCATGAAAAGATATGGGTAGGCAGAGAGAGAGAACATTGTGCTCTTTGCCACTCTGAACACAGAGATGTGATATAAGATAACTTTGAAGACATAAAATAAGACTGTGCTTGCTGAGCTGGATGACAGACCACAGTGCTGGGAGAGGTAAATTACTGCGATATATTCAGGTATGTGAGAAAGCTTTATGCGAATAAAAGCCATCAAAGTTTTATGACTAAATTTCAGAGGCAACATCAGCTTCTCTAATTAAGTGCCAAAAAACATCAACACCCCCCCGCAGGTCTCAAACAATGGTTCAATAACTCCAAGTTGCAGTGACTTTTCACTGTGCTGTCATCCAAACAGAAAAAAACAAAAAACAAGAAGCTACCACTTTTATTTTCTGTCAGTAAATGAGCGGAAGAACACAGAGACTTTCTTTCACAGCTGTGTTTTCTGTGCTGTTTGGAAAAGAAAAAGAAAAACACACAACCAGGACAAATTTTATTGAAGCTGTTGGGGAGGTGCAGGATGAGCAAAAGAAGGTTTTTGGTCTATAAAAATACATTTATATGTCAAAACTTGAAGTTAATATCTGGAAGATGCACTGTATGGGAACAGTGAATGGAACTCTTTCTTCTATATTCATGTACACCTGAAAGGGGAAACAACTACAGGTTCCTGTTGACAGCAATGTGAAGCTGGAATATGTTGTGGCGGTTACCCTGTTGACTTTTTAAAAATTTGTTTGCATTCAGACTTCTTTCATAAAAGTTGACTGTGTGCGCAATTACGGCAAAATAAACATTACAAATCCTCCCCACCTCCGTCTGGTCTTCATTCACAGTTTCAGATTCCCCCAAATGGAGGCAATCAGACACATTCATCCTGAAAACTCACTCCCATCTTTTTTTCCCTCCTCTCTCCCCAGGTGAGCAAAAGGATGAAAATTACAGCCTCACAGTAAACCACAACCACTGACCAGCCAAATAAAAATATTGCAATTAACAGCATGCAGTTAACCATAAAAGATGCTGAAGTAAAAATAATCTGTTTGGACACACACAGACTAGTGGCATTAGCATGAAAAGTAATTTGTGAAATTGTTTCTTCCTTCCACAGCCTTAGAACATCCAAAGGTTGCTGGTTAGAGGAGTGATTCCACTTTATAATAATGGATTAGATTTATATGGTGCTTTACATGTCAAGTGACATCTCAAAGTGCTTACAGTGAGTCCATTATTCATTCACTCCACAGACAGACATTGATAGTGGTAAGCTACTACTGTAGCCACAGCTGCCCTGGGGCAGACTGACAGAAACGTGGCTGCCAATCCACACCGACGGCCTTGCTGACCACTACCGAACATTTATACACATTCATACCCTGTGTCATTGACACTGGAAGCAAGGTGGGTAAAGTGTCTTGCCCAGGGACGCAACTGCAGGGTGGCTGGGGAGAGCAGGATTTGAACCGCCAACCCTTTGGTTATTGGACAACCCTCTCTACCTCCTGAACTACCCCCATCCACAAAAGGAAAGAGGTGGAGGGTGACTGTCGGGCTCCAAATCCACAAGCTGACTTCACAGGGTAAAATTTGTTTCCAATTTTACCTTGGTTACCATATTTTTTGGACTATAAGGCGCACTTAAAATCCTTTAATTTTCTCAAAAATCGACAGTGCGCTTTATAATCCGGTGCGCCTTATGTATTAACTCTGGTTGTGCTTACTGACCTCGAACCGATTTTATGTGGTACACGGCGCTCAAAAATCTGTCAAAAATGTTTTAGTACGACTTTGGTAAGCTACGAAGCCGAACCGCTTGATGGATTGTCGGAGCATTACGGTAGTCAGGAGCCTTGCGGAGTAATATGTGCTTCAACATAATGGCCGGATGGCTTTTTCCACAAATCTCCATCCCTATTGATCTGCCACTCCATGCGCCCATCTCACCGATACTGTCAAAACCCAAGTGAAGCAAACTAATTCGGAGCTTGCCGTCATTCCGGGTGGATTAACCAAAGAACTCCAACCACTATATTGGTGTTAACAGGTCATTCAAAGTTAAATTGCTAGTGAGTTACGCCACTATCTGCCAATGGATCGTGGATCGAAACTGCTCCTGTTTAGCTGTAATTAATATTCAAAAATGATATTTTCGGGACGAAAGAATTCAAGCGTCCCGGCATTTGTTTGCATTGTTTACTTCTCAGGGCTGCCGCTGGAGAGCGAGCCGTATCGAGTACCGAGCGAGTATCCTGGCCAATATGGCAATGTAAACAGCCACGGACCAAAAAACGTACATTTGCTCGTGGAACAGGTCATTCACACTCGCAGACAATCGCGCTATATGTGTCTATAATGACTATAGATAGGATTTTCTTTCCATGCACGCAAAAAAAAAAAAAAAAATTCCCAGATCCGACTATCTCGCGAGGTAGTCGATACCCAAAAGCCGATGGTGTATAGAACACGTATATTAGGATTTGTATGTGAAATTTCGGCATCGAAACTGCTCCAATTTAGCTGTAATTAAATATTCAAAAATAATATTTTTGGGACGAAAGAATTCAAGCGTCCCGGCATATGTTTACTTATCAGGGCCGCCGCCGGAGAGCGAGCCGTATCGAGTATTGAGCGAGTACCGAGCGAGTATCCTGGCCAATATGGCGATGTAAACAGCCACGGACCAAAAAAACGTACATTTGCTTGTGGAACAGGTCATTCACACTCGCAGACAATCGCGCTATATGTGTCTATAATGACTATAGATAGGATTTTTTTTCCATGCACGCAAAAAAAATTTTTTTCCCGGCTCCGACTACCTCGCTTTAATGCGCCTTATAATCTGGTGCGCCTTATGTATGAAAACACACCATCAAATAGACCGTTCATTGATATTGTGCCTTATAATCCGGTGCGCCTTGTAGTCCCAAAAATACGGTAATAGTAAAAAAAAAAAGAAAAAAGAAAGAAAACAGGTCAGACACTAGTGGCATTCCAGAAATTCACACAGAGTTGTAGTTTGTTTGTTTGTTTGCATCAGTGGCACTACGGAAGGAGGCAAATGATTTAAAACAAAATTAAAAAAAAAAAAGCTTGACCAATAATTTGAAATTCACAGAACCTCATTGGAAACAATGCCACATTTAACTAAACTGAAGGGTCAAGATCTAATTAATTTCAGTTTTAAAGCAACATTATGTAGGATTTTAAACTTAAAATAATGGGCCCTATTTCGATGGTCATCCACACACTTTTTTACAGACTTTCCGCCATGCACCAGTGTTTTTGTAATTTTCTGTCAGCGCATTGTCTGTTTTTCACTCCTTCCAACACGCCATCAAATTAGTAGTAGACAGTGCATCCGCCATGCGCTTGGAGGAGGGGCCTCATTTCAAAGAGGTGTGGTGGCGCACAGTCCAATGCGCATTACACTATTATAGTTCATTTCATCAAAATCTGCTTTTGATCATGAAAAAGTTCTATCATCAGAAGCGCATTGTTCAATGATATTTCAGGGGCGTGTTTTGACATCACGCAGCTCCAGAGCTCAGGAAACGGCATGCGCTGGGGCGGTCATGGGGCCATATTACAACGACATGTCGGTTGACCATTTGTCTGACGCAGAATGTGTTTATGGGTGTATAGGATTGTAATATAGGTATAATATATTAGTATGGTGATGCCCTGCCTTTGGGGGGTGGCGTCACCTGGAGTATATATGCCTGGAGCAGGAGACATATTGTCTCTTTGCTGACACTCCTGTACTCGCGGTAGGGTCTCCCTGTGGGTACATAGTTCTTGTAATAAACCTTATAAAACGTCACCTCGCCTCCTCATTTATTCGGACACAACATTTGGCGATGAGGATAAACAGAGATGGAGAAGGCTGATGCCGCGCTGTGCTTTGTGTTGCAGGCTCCGGGTGAGCCGCTGGTCCTGTGGACCAGGTGACGGGTGACCTATGAATACTATTTGTTGGCGTTACACCTTGATGACCTTGATAAATTATGTGCAGGGGCTATCCTGGTCCATAACTTGGATGCGGAGAGCCGGAGGGTCCTGAGCGCATTTGGAGGAGGTGACCTATTCGGCCATGTGGCGAGGCTTGTGGCGGACTACTTTCGCGCCGCTGGAAACATCATAAGGCGGTGCATGCAAGTCAAGTAGCGGAACCAGTGACCCGGAGAGTCAGTTAGATGGATTGTGTCGGACCTTTGGTGGCTGGTGGGTGAGTGCAAGCTTGGGACTTTGGAGGAGAAGTTGGTCCGTGACCAGTTAGTGGAAGACATGGCCGGCTCCTTGGCAAGAGTTTGCCTGCTAACTCGTGCTGGTGAGCTAGCACCAATAGCAGCCATGGAGCTAGCACGACCAAACGAGACAGCGGAATGGCTGACGACGCATCTTAAGGACAGCAAAGCCCCACAGAGGAATGACACATACGGGACGACCCTGGCCTCGGATTCGGACAATGGAAGCAACGCTGACAGCACGGCCATCATGAAAACAAAGTCCACCCGTGGAACACAGAGATGTTACGGCTGCAGATCCAGCAGGCACCGCTTTGGAGCCAGGGAGTACACGGCCGAGGGCAAGCGTTGTGGACGGTGCGGTCTGCTCCATCACTTTGCCAGCATTTGCCGCAGTTTCGACAAGGAAGAACTGAGGTCTGCTAGGGACGGTGGAAAGAAGAAGGTGCCTACAGTGGTCCACACTGTCTCTCCCAACACGGACGGCACACCAGTGCCGATGTTGGTGGACACGGAGTCGGCAACGTCCATTCTGAACTTTGAAATTGTAAGACGGTGTTTTCCCCACTACAATGTGAGTAAAACGTACTTTGCCTGTTGTGGTTATGGTAATGATCCCCTTGACATCATGATGTCTTGAGAAGGTATTAATCCGATGGGTAGTGACTTGTTTTACGGGTTTGGTTTTGCCATCACATGCGTAGATATGGAGGAGTGGGCAGGTGGTGGTTTGTGTAACCAGCCATTTTATGTGGGAAGTGGCAAAGAAGGGTGGGACTTTGAGTGGCCCATTCCGGGTAAAGAGGGACACCACCAGCACCTTAGTACACTGACAAGACGGAGGTCCCGTGCCAGTGTTTGTGGTCCCATGGATGGTGGACTCGAACAGCATGGTTTGACCTCTGCAGTGGCGGAAAGGTCTGAAGAGCGTGAGCTACAGTGCTCCGGTGGCCGACGAGTTCTGGCTGCTGAGCCAACAGTGACTGATGCCCCTCCGACACAACATCATCTAGTATCCGGGGTACTACCAGACGGCACGAGCCCTGACCATGCCGATATCAAAAGCGAGGGACATGGCTCGAGTCAACTTGGCAAACCGCTGAGGAGTCATAAGGATGCCAGATCACGATGCAGACGGCGGAGGAAGCAAGTGAGTGCACCCCTGGGTGAGGGTGATGACGTGCGCCCTAGGGTCGAGCCTTGGCTTGGTCGGGTGCGCAGTTCCAGGAAACTGACAGCCTGACAGGATAATCTGCGGGTGGTCCAGTCCGGCGGTGACAGCTACCTGAGTTTGACTGATGGGTCGAGATGGCATTCCAACGAGCTGCGATGTCGGAGCAGAAAAGGGCATCTATGCAGTCCGTCTCCTGTCACAAAGAAATGGAGACACTCTGGAAGTGGGCCGCGTAACAGACACTCCGGGGAGGGGGGCCTCCGGGAGACCTGGGTTGAATGTGTGAGGGCTTATGGTGTGTCTGAAATGTGCATTTATTAATAGATATGTTATGGTTACTGTTATTATACTTACCATATTCACATGTTGAAGTTGCATGGGAATGGGGATGAAGAGAACCATGTGAGCGATGTGTAATGTGTATAAGTTGGTTCCTATGGACGTTTACCCTATTAGTAGTACAACTTATGTGAATATTTAATTCGTTCTGCAGTTTAAAAAAAAAATTGTGTTTATAGAATTGTTTTATTGCAAATTGACCTGTTTGTGTGTGTGCCATCTCTTTGTCAGAGTAACTACTTACAGTATTTTTGCAATGTTGTGTTTTATTCCTATTTCCAGCACTTGATGCTGTGTTTTATTTCCCTGTCTGTGGTGTGGTCTTTATGGCTGTTTACGTTCCTGTAAGTAATAGGAAACGTCTGCCACTGTAATGGGGTGATTAAGGGATTAGAGGCACAAGACCACTGTTGTTGTGTGACTGTTTAGTGAGTCTGAGGTGCAGTAACACCTGGGTGTGAATGATTATGTTAATTGCCCTATAGTGTGAAAATTGTGTTTTGTTTTGGGGAGTTCTCTCTGTGTAATTTTGTGTATCCTGTGAGTTTATGGGATCGGGTTCCGCCATTGTGTATGTCCATGTTTGTTGTGTGTATATGTTTTGCTTTAAAGGGATTAATTTAGTGTGGTGTGGGGCCCTTTTTTCTTTTCAGGGATTATTTGATTATGTAGTGGAGAGCTCTGCTGGGCCAGTGTGTTGTGTGAATGAGTAGGCCTGTTCTCTCTTGTATTAGTGTGTGAATCCGGTGAAAATTATTTGGTTGGGTAATTTGTGTGCTGTGGCAACCTGGGGAGTGCATAATGGTTTACCACCTTAGACAGGAGCAAAGGACGTGAAGTTAACCTTTTGTGTGTGAGAAGTTTCTAGATGCCCTAGTAAGATAACAGGGAGGTGTCAAGGATGAATGGACTGACTGCAGCTGGGGGAGATTATCTTTTGTGTGTGATGAATGGACTGACTGCAGTCGGGGGAGATTATCTTTTGTGTGTGAGGAGAGTCTAGAAGGATGTGATGTTATTTAAGGGAAGAGTTCCTACTTGTATGCCATTCTGTCTGTGCTTCTTGTGTGAGTCATGTAATAAACCGCTTGAACCAAATCAGCCTCATTTTTTACACGCTCCACACTGGTGACCCAAGACGAATCATGGAATACGACGGAAGATCCCCGGAGCCAACCTCGACTGGAACCCCCAGCTTCGCGTGCGCTGTAGCGATCAAACTACCTGATTTTTGGCAGCACAACCCACGCTCCTGGTTCCACCTAACCGAGGCGCAGTTCGCCCTCAGAGGGATATCAGCGGATGAGACAAAATTCTACTATGTGGTCGCAGCGCTCGATGCCAGCATGGCTCAGCACATCGAGAGCCTGCTCGATCAGCCACCAGCCGACGGCAAATATGACGCGCTGAAGGCTGCCCTCATCCAGCACTACACGCTCTCGGATGGTGAGAGAGCAGAGAGGCTTCTGACGCGGACCGAGTTGGGAGACGGTTGGGCCGTGGACATGATGGAGAAGATGCTGAGGTTAAAGGGCACGGATGACGACCACTTCATCTTCACCCACATTTTCCTCAGGAACCTTCCGACAGCGGCGAGAGCGGCCCTGGCCAATTCGTCGTTGCTGGCCAAACGGGACTATCGTGCGCTAGCCCGAGAGGCAGACTGGATCATCGTCGCCACCAGGGCTTTCGTGACCATTGCGGCAGCGACGGAGCCCGGCACGTTGACACGAGGAGGCGAGGAGCCGCCGACGGCAGCAGCAGAACCACCGACGGCAGCAGCAGCGGGGGCCAAGGAGCATGGAGGTGACACGCTTTGCTTCTACCATTGCCGCTTTGCAGAGAGGGCACACAAATGTATACCACCGTGCCAATTCAAGCGCTCGGGAAACGCCAAGACCGGGGGTCGGTAGCAGCCGCGACCCTCAGGGAGGAGAACAAGCTGCTCTATTTGACGGACGCACGCTCGGGGAGGCATTTCCTCGTGGACACCAGCGCACAGAGGAGTTTCATCCGGCCGACCTACGCTGACCGGCTGGCAGGAGCCAGCGGCCCCGAGATGGCAGCAGCAAATGGCTCAGACATTAAGACCTTTGGTGAGAGGACTCTGCTCTTGTCTCTACACGGTCGTACATTTGAATGGACTTTTGTTGTAGCAGCATTGGATTACCATATACTGGGGGCTGATTTTCTATGTGCACATGGGTTGTTGGTAGATATGGCTAACAGTCTTTTGACTCTCTCCCCTGTATAGCTCGAGTGACCCAGCCAACAGCACAAGCCAACGTCACAGCAGCATGCGGTAAGTTCCACACACTGCTCGCTCAGTTCCCAGCACTCACAGTTCCGACGTTTTCAGCAGCTATTGCTAAACATGGGGTGGAGCATTTTATCACCACCACCGGGGCACCCGTTTTTGCAAGACCTCGGCGCTCGGACGCAGCTAAACTGGCCATTGCGCACGAGGAGTTCGCTAACCTAGAGAGGTTAGGCATCATCAGGCGCTCAAACAGCCCATGGGCTTCCCCGCTACACATGGTCCCTAAAGCTGAAGGTTCGTGGCGACCTTGCGACGATTTCCGCAGGTTAAACAACGCTACAGCGCATGACCGCTACCCAATTCCCCACATTCAGGATTTTTCCGCTCACCTCGCAGGAGCGCGCATTTTTTCTAAGATAGATTTGGTACGTGGTTATCACCAAGTCCCAGTGCACGCTGAGGACATACCCAAAACAGCGGTAATAACTCCGTTTGGTTTATTTGAGTTCTTGCGCATGCCGTTTGGGCTTAAAGGGGTAGCACAGACGTTCCAACGCATGATGGATGCAGTGCTGCGCGATCCCCCTTTCGTGTTCGTCTACCTGGACGATATCTTGGTAGCCAGCACGTCCGAAGACGAACACGAAACCCACCTCACGACGGTTTTCTGTAGGTTGGAAGAGCACGGTTTAATAATCAACCCAGCGAAATGTCAGTTCGGGGTGACGGGGATTGATTTTTTAGGACACCGCGTCTCTCCCGAAGGAGCGGTTCCGCTGCCCAACAAAGTGCGCACAGTGACAGAATTTCCCCGACCACAAACGGTCAGGGCGCTACAAGAATTTTTGGGAATGTGAACTTTTATAACCGTTTCCTTCCCCGTGCAGCGCAGCTCATGCAGCCATTGTACGCTGCGCTCAAAAAACAGAAACCCGCGAATAAGGTCGAATGGACCCCAGAACGAGAGCAGGCGTTCTCGGAAGTTAAAGCAGCCCTGGCAAACGCCGCATTGTTGGCACATCCAGACCCAACGGCCCACATAGCCCTCACCACTGACGCTTCAGATGTGGCCATAGGGCTGTCATGGAGCAGCGCGTCACCGGGGCTTGGCAGCCGCTTGCCTTTTTCAGCAGAACCTTGCGCAACAATGAACGTAAATACAGCACGTTCGACAGAGAGTTGCTGGCTCTCCACCTGGCCATTCGCCATTTCCAGTTCTGGCTGGAAGGGTGCAATTTTACTGCGTTCGTTGACCATAAGCCACTAACATTCGCGATGGCCAAAGTTTCAGAACCTTGGTCGGGCCGGCAGCAGAGGCAGCTGGCTGCGATCTCAGAGTTTACTACCGATATTCAGCATGTGTTGGGCAAACTGAATGTAGTGGCAGACTGCCTCTTGCATGCCGTTGTGGCCCCGGTCTGTGTAGGGTTGGATTACGCAGCCATGGCAGCGGAGCAGACTAGTGATGCGGATGTGCGCGCGCTCCAGTCTGGACCAACAGGGTTAAGGCTGGAGAAGAGGACGCTGCTTAACGGCATTCCCCCCTTAATCTGCGATGTCTCCACGGGTCGCCCACGGCCTGTGGTTCCGGCTGCGTGGCGCCACCGTGTGTTTGAGTCGGTTCACTCTTTGGCACACCCAGGGGTGCGCGCGTCGGTCAAAATGGTAGGAGAGAAATATGTGTGGCTGGGCCTTCGCAAACAAGTGAAAGAGTGGGCGGCAGCCTGCATGGCGTGCCAACGAGCCAAGGTTCACAGACACACGAAGGCTCCTTTGGAGCCGTTTCACATCCCGGCTAAGAGGTTTGACCATGTCCACGTGGACCTCGTAGGCCCCCTTCCGCTATCACGGGGGTACACGCATCTCCTGACAATGGTGGACCGCACCACGCGCTGGCCAGAAGCGGTTCCGCTGGCGGCAGCCACGGCCGAGGAGGTGGCGCGCGCATTTTTAACAGCATGGGTGGCGCGTTTTGGAGTTCCGTCAGACATTACGTCCGACAGAGGCTCTCAATTTGTTTCTGAACTCTGGTCAACCATGGCCCGCAGCCTAGGTGTCTCAATTCACCGCACAACCGCGTACAACCCGCAGGCAAATGGGTTATGCGAATGTTTTCATAGGTCGTTAAAAGCGGCTCTGAGGGCTTCACTGACGGATGCAAATTGGGTAGACAGGCTACCATGGGTTTTATTGGGGTTACGTTCTGCGCCTAAAGAGGAACTGGAAGCTTCCCCAGCAGAACTCGTTTTTGCACAACCACTCCGGCTGCCTGGGGAGTTTCCGCCAGATAATCCTGCGCAGGGCAGCTCCCCGTCTCAGCTGCTGCAGCGTTGCATAGACTCAAGCATGCTGCCGGGCCCTGCCCACCACAGTTTTCCGCGCGTTTTTGTACCTAAAGCTTTGAAAAACGCAGAGTTCGTGTTTGTCAGACACGACGCCCACCGCCCCCCACTGCGCCCCCCTTATGATGGACCGTTTAGAGTGCTGGAAACAGGGGATAAGCATTTTTTGCTAGATTTGGGGGGTAGGAGGGAAAAAATTGCCATAGACAGACTCAAACCTGCTTTCGTTGTGGCTGACGAGCAAGTGCTGTTGGCGAGGGCCCCTCGGCATGGAAGACCCCCACGGGGCACTTCCCAGAGAAAAGATTCTCCAGAGCACCCACACGGACAGTCAAAAAGTTTTCACCCCCAGACATCAGCCCCCCAGCATGGCAGTGCCACGGAGGCAGCGAATCCTGGCTACAGCAGATACGCCAGAAGACTGAAGCCCAAGCAGCATGCGGACTGATGTTGATGGTTCTACAGCATGTGGACTGATGTTAATGGTTCTATCACAGCATGTGGACTGTTACCCTTTTGTCCTATCTAAGTTGCTGGGGGGGTGGTGGTGTGGCAACCTGGGGAGTGCATAATGGTTTACCACCTTAGACAGGAACAAAGGACGTGAAGTTAACCTTTTGTGTGTGAGAAGTTTCTAGATGCCCTAGTAAGACAACAGGGAGGTGTCAAGGATGAATGGACTGACTGCAGCCGGGGGAGATTATCTTCTGTGTGTGATGAATGGACTGACTGCAGTCGAGGGAGATTATCTTTTGTGTGTGAGGAGAGTCTAGAAGGATGTGATGTTATTTAAGGGAAGAGTTCCTACTTGTATGCCATTCTGTCTATGCTTCTTGTGTGAGTCGTGTAATAAACCTCTTGAACCAAATCAGCCTCATTTTTTACACGCTCCACAGTGCTTGCATTTTTTCAAGGGGGGGATATGGGATCGTAATATAGGTATAATATATTAGTATGGCGGTGCCCTAGGCTGGGAGAGGTGATGCCCTGCCTTTGGGGGGTGGTGTCACCTGGAGTATATAAGCCTGGAGCGGGAGCCATATCGTCTCTTTGCTGACACTCCTGTACTCGTGGTAGGGTCTCCCCATGAGTACATAGTTCTTGTAATAAACTTTATAAAACGTCACCTCGCCTCCTCATTTATTCGGACACAACAGGGCGTTTCCAAGTTAATTTTGGTAAGAGGCCGGTCTAATCCTTCAGGGATGTGTTTTGGATAATCCAATCAAAAGCGCTCCTTCCCATCCTTTTAATGCAAAGAGGTGGATTATCTAAAGTGAATTGTGGTAATGACTGTTCAAGACGGGTTTGGCGCTGACCAAAGCCCATGTGTGTGAGCCAAAATGCACGCGATAGTAATACTGCTTGGTAAAAAGGAAGACATGAGTTGCAGGCAGCGCGGTGGCGGAGTGGTTAGCACTGCGGCAGCACAGCAACTCACCCTTGGCCGGGGGATCCTGGGTTCGATCCCAGCCCCTGACCAACAGTGATCTGTGTGGAGTTTGCATGTTCTCCCTGTGTCTGCTTGGGTTTACTCCGGGATTTCTCCGGTTTCCTCCCACATGCCAAAAACATGCAAGTTAGGTTAATTGGCATCAAACTGGGGATTCTAAATTGTCCTTAGGTATGACTGTGAGAGTGAATGGTTGTCTGCCCCTCTGTGTTGGCCCTGTGATGGACTGGCGATCTGTCCAGGGTGTACCCTGCCTCTCGCCCAAAGATGCTGGGATAGGCTCCAGCCCCCCACGACCCGAAAAGGATTAAGCGGAAGAAGATGAATGAATGAGTCACAGTTGATGCCCAGTTAGTTATGTTAAAAAGAACAAATGGGTAAGAATGGGCTGAAAAAAAATCAGTCAAATTGTTTAGTGTGTACACGGATGCAACACAGACATGAAGAAAAGAGGATTATGCCTGTGCAAATTTTCATAGACTTTTATTAACGACGGTATGGTAGTCGCTCCCGGCTGTGAGGAGATGGAGTGCTCCCTCTCCTGTTGCTTTCACCAACCGAGAGTCTCCTCCTATCCGTCCTGGGTAGGAGGGAAGGAGGCAAACTGCCACCCCCAGCCCCCACCATGAAGCGAGCCCGCTCTCAGCAGCCTCTGACGGGGGCTGACGGGTGGCTGTCGGAGCGCTTGTTGGGCTGGAAACCTGGGGCGCACGGCCGATGCAGATGTGGATGCATCTCCTGTCTCTCTGGGGAGTTAATGAAAAGTAAAACGCTGCACACTCCTTATTCATTCATTTATTCCCCTAAAAATAAACACATTAATCTCTAATAAGTCCGTGATGAAAATGAAAATCCCACCCCCCACCCCACGCCGCGCATCACATTGGACCACACTGGCACACATGCTCCCTGTTCATTCATTCATTCCCCTAAAAAAAATCATACATTAATGCCAAATCTATAGACTATGCAATTTTTTTTTTTTAGATTTAGATTTAGATTTAGTATACTTTATTGATCCCCAGAGGGGAAATTGAGGGCATCCACCTGGATGGATGAGCAGCCACGCTACGGCGCTATCCCTTAACCATTCACACACACACTCACACCTAGGGCCACTTTAGAGTCTCCAATTAACCTAACCTGCATGTTTTTGGCATGTGGGAGGAAACCGGAGAAATCCCGGAGTAAACCCACGCAAACACGGGGAGAACATGCAAACTCCACACAGATCACTGTTGGTCAGGGGCTGGCAATTTAAATGAGAGTGTGGATGGAATTTAAAAAAAACCTGGCGTGTGATCATCATATAATTAAAATGACGAGTGATTATTACTGTTACAAGATCCCAACGCATGCCGTTTCATAAGCTCCAGAGCTGCGCAATGTCAAAACACACCACTGAAACATCATTAAACAATGCACTTCTGACGATAGACCTCTTTTTTCCTGATCAAAAGCAGATTCTCATGGAATGCACCATAACTGTAATGCGCATTACATTACGCACCGCCATACCTCTTTGAAATGAGGCACCTCCTCTGAGCGTATAACGGGCGCACTGTCTACTGGTAATTTGATGGCGTGATGCAAGACATAAGAAACAGACAATGCGCTGACAGAAAAACACTGGCGCACAGCGGAAAGACTCTCTGAAAAGTGCGCGGATGACCGTTTGTGTGCATTGTTCAATGTTCAGCCCATTCTTCACCGTTTGTTCTTTTTAGCATAACTAACTGTATCAACTGTGATTGATTTCTTCCTTATTACCAAGCAGTATTGCTATCGGGTGCATTTTGGCTCACACACGGGCTTTGGTCAGCACAAAACCCATCTTAAATCATCATGATGACAGTTCACTTTAGATAATGCACGTCTTTGCATTAAAGGAATGGGAAGGAGCACTTTAGATTGGATTATCCAAAACACACCTCTGAATGATTAGAGTGGCCTCTTTGCATCATGCGCAGGTGAAGGTTTCTTTTTTCGCCGCTGTGATAAGGAAATGAACTTGGAAACACCCATAAGCATGTTCTGCGTCAGTGACAACACATCATCCGACCCCGTCGTTGCAAAATGGCTCTATGTGTCTAAAATAATTTTTTATGGTACATCAGCCTTTTACTGGGTGATTGTCACTTCCTCTATAGCCTGAGTGGGCCCACATCACCTGCAACAGCTCTGTTCAATTCAATTCTATTCTATTATTTATATAGCACCATTTCACAACAACAGTCATTTCATTCAGTAGCACTTTCAAACTGTAGGGGAAAACTCCACATTTGCAGAAAGACTCCAGCAATCAGGCAGTCCCCTGTGAGCAAGAACTTGATGACGGTGGAGAGGAAAAACTCCCTTTAAGCAGGAAGAAACTTCCAGCAGAACCAGGCTCGGGGGGGGGGGGGGTCATCTGCTATGACTGGCTGGGGATGAGGGGATAGAGAAGAAGAAGAAAAAAAACAAACATGTAGAGAGCAAATGGCATTACTGGGACTCAATCTATGGGAGAGAACAAACAGATGTTAATGACCAGCAAAAACATTACACTGAGAGTGAAGAAAGGAGTGAAGCCCAGTGCATTATGGGAGGTCCCCCAGCTGTCTAAACCTATTAGCAGCATAACTTAGGGAGGGTTCAGGGTCACCTGATCCCACTCTAACTATAGGCTCAACTATAGAAAAGTTTTAACTCTAGTCTTAAAAACAGTATGGTGGATTTATGGGTTTTATAGGTGTCTTATTGCTGGTACAAGTATTAATGTAAATATGAATGTGAGTAGGGATGAAAATTTATTTTCATTTATCAGCACATTAGCTCATTGGGGCACCAGTCCAAAAGACAATTTTATTAACAATTATTTATTTGCACCAATTATGAATCAGTCTAAAGAAAAAAACCCTTGTGAGTTCTTGTCTGCTGATAATCAAGAAGATGGACATGAAATCAAACAGCAACTCCCATATGTCTTTCAGTAGTTTAATAAGAAATGTCAGAATAGGTTAACATATTTGGATAACTTTAAAACAAAGAATTCAGCATGTATCATGGGAACCATAGACTATTACTGAGTTACTTGTGAATCAAGCATTTGTGGAACCAAATAAACTGTAGTTTAACTTGGCGATATACTGGAAATTGGAAAACCATAAAAAAGCATTGGTCAAGAAAAGGGGATGCAATTTTATGAAGAAAACGATAAGTAAACTATTTATAAAAATGGAAAATTGGTAGGTTAATTGGCATCAAACAGGAGATTCTAAATTGTCCTTACATATGTGAGAGTGAATGGTTGTCTGTCTCTCTGTGTTGGCCCTGTGATGGGCTGGCGATCTGTCCAGGGTGTACCCTGCCTCTTGCCCAAAGATGCTGGAATAGGCTCCAGCCCCCCCCACCCCCCACCCCCGCGACCCGAAAAAGGATTAAGCGGAAGAAGATGGATGGATGGATGGATGGAAAATTGGTATTACTCTGAAAAGAACGTAAATTAACCGTTTGAGTGTGACTGTCGCCGAATTACGACATAACTCCTAGTGGTCAAGAGTGGTAAATATTTTTTGTCAATAAAACAGTTCAGATTTCCAAGGCTATAACTTGAAAGTAGTAAGAGAAAATGGCTTTCTGTCAATTAGAAAAATGTAAAATATGAGCCAATTTGCATACTGCCACGGCAGCTATATTGAATTACATAATTCAGTCAAAAGCGGACTTTGGACATATTTACACAAAGAATGGTTTAGTCTTTTGACACCGTTTTTTTTTACAGAGGTGGTAGGCCCACCACAAAAGAGTGCCTTGTTCAGTTGCAAAATCTTGCCACAAGTCCAAGCATGGCCATCGCAAACAGAAACATCCACAGAACACTGAGGTGAGGACATGAAAACATCCCATCATATCACCATACACAGGTCCTGTGCACTGGCTACAAGCAAACGGCTCCGTTTCTCCCACCAACCCAAATCACCATGCTCTGTTGTGGCTGAATAAGCAGTCAGGCTGTGTTTGGAGGTTATTTTCAGTCATAAAGCCAAGAGCATTTTCCTCCAATTTGAGAGCACAGGTTCAATAAAATGTAGTTTTATTTGCAGGGACAGCTTGGTGACCTGTATCCCTCTCGGCATGCCAAATGCACAAATGGTGTTTGGGGGGGACATGTCCCCACACCTGGAAAAAAGCGATAATTGCCCCCTCCAATCATAACAATCCTCTCCATATCATGCTACATAACTGAACAACATGCATTTGAAGCAGCACTAAGCAGAAACACATTTTTTTCCTTTAAAATTTGCGTCTTTTCTCATAAATTTATAACTTTTTCTTATTTACTACATTTATTTGTAAATTTACAACTTTCTTCTTGGAAATTAACTACTTTTTGCATTTTAAATTTGAAACTTTTTCTTGTAAATTTTTGACTTTTTTGACCAATGGAAAACTCTAAAAGTAGATCTAAAGCGTAAAAAAGTTGGGCACCCCTGCTATAAAGCATCATTTAGGTATACAGTAACACATAAGCATTGTTATGTGCTTTTATTAGGCAGAAATTAATAATAACTAGAAAAGCACTCATAGACTGCATACCTCCACCAAGGCTCCTTCCATTTCTCATGAATCACCTCCAAAATGTAATGGGTTTGTGTGTAGGCCTATAGCCCCTTGTGGTGAAAATGGCATCAAAGTCTGTCCATCAGTTTTGGAGTATTGTTGCTGACACACTGTGAGAAGATAAGAGCCTTGGCTGAGGTATGCATTCTCAGATCATCACCAAAATATAATGGGTTCCTCTCTAGCCCAAGAACCACCTCTGGTGAAAATTTCATTCAAATCCATCCAGTACTTTTTGTGTAATCCTGCTGCACAAATAGAAACAAAGCCCTTGGTGGAGGTATGCACTCTCAGATCATCACCAAAATCTAATCATCTGTTCCCCGTGCCATTACACACCTTTCCTGAAAATTTCATCAAAATCCGTTCATAACTTTTTGAGTTATGTTGGTAACAGTCAAACAGACAGAAAAACCCCGGTAGAAACATTACCTCCTTGGCGGCAGTAATAATAATAATAATAATAATACTTTACACTTATATGTCATGAACGGGGCTGTTGTTTCCTGCCGTGTTTCATGACCTGTGGCTTCAGCCTCTGATTGTTATCATTTCCAGCTGGCAGATTATTGGATCATCTGCCAATCTACAGCCACAGCCCTCCTCTCACCTGTCTCTGCCAGGCACTTATCAGCTGATTGTCATCACCTGGGTTTCCACACACATATACATGCACTCACAGGCACACACACACATTTTCACTCATCCTCTCTCATGCAGGCTGTCTGCCATTTCTCATTTGTCCTTGCTGTCACTCTTTCCACACATACACACACACACACACACACACACAGTACACACACATGCACACTCATTCATTCACTTTGTTGCCGCACACCTGTTTCCACTTGCCGCTTGTTGGTCTCCGGGGTATTTCTGGGCGGCAGTGGAAATGCTCAGTGCGTCGGCATCAGCCTCTTTTGGATGGTCACGCTCGCTCTCCCATGGACTTATAAGTGTTGTTTCTTCCAGAGCTGTGTCGCTCCGACATTTATGTAAGTCTCCTTTCTTATTATTTTCAGCCCTTTCCTTTCCACTGCCAGTTCTGCTCTGGAGCGCGTGGGGCTTGCCACTAGAGCTTGTAGCCGGTCATCTTCTCCATACTACTCATCTTTGGACAGTTTTATGGACACAGTTGTATGTTACTTTTCATTTGTTAATAAAACACGTCACTTCACCTGCACCTTGGGCTCGTATAAATTCATTTGTGTGTGCGCATTTACTCACACACATGACATTATATAGCACTTTTCAAGACACTCAAAGACGCTTTACATCGGAGAGGGGAAAAAAGTGTCAATGACTGAATGCAGTGTTGAATAGATGGGTTTTTAGTGATTTTTTTTTTTTGAATGCTGGGAATGAGGGGCGCTTCTGATGGTTATAGGGAGTGAGTTCCAGAGGGTAGGAGCGGCAATGAAGAAGGCCCTGTCTCCCCACGACTTGTACTTAGTCTGGAGGGGGGCCATAGAAGGCTGGCATCAGAAGAGTGGGGTGTGCGGGAGGAGGTGTATTGATGGAGGAGCTCAGTGAGGTAGGTGGGGCCAGGTTATTGAGGGCTTTGTAAGTCATGAGGAGGTTTTTGAAATGAATTCTCTGGGGGATGGGGAGCCAGTGGATGGGGGTGATGTCACCGATACGAGTGTGGGTGAGAAGGTGAGCAGCAGAGTTCTGGATGTATTGTAGCTTGATGAAGGTTTTTGATGGTAGTCCATATAGGAGGCTGTTGCAATAGTTGAGATGGGAGGTGATGAAGGCGTGGATGAGAGTTTCAGCAGCTGTTGGGGTGAGGGAAGGAATGAGGCGAGCAATGTTCCTTAAATGGAAAAAGGCTGTTTTGGTGATGTGTTTAACATGCTTTTCAAAACAAAGTGTCTGGTCAAAGATGGTGCCAAGATTAAGGATTTGGGGAGAGGAGGAAATTAGGGAGCCATCAATGTTGAGGGTAAAGTTGTCAGTGGATTTGAGTAGAGACTGAGGACCAGTGATAATGACTTCAGATTTGTCACAGCTCAGTTGTAGAACGTTGAGTTGGAGCCATGATTTGATATCGGCAATGCAGTTTGTCAGGGTTAGGTGGGTGATAGTGGAGATGGACTTGGTGGAGAAGAGGAGCTGGATGTCATTGGCATAACATCGACATCGGCATAACATCGGCATAACATCGGCTGGATGTCATCTAGCTACAATGCTCCACACTGTGTGTTTATATATTTACATACTTATTGCATCTAGCTACAATGCTCCACACTGTGTGTTTATATATTTACATACTTATTCCATCTAGCTACAATGCTCCACACTGTGTGTGTGTTTATATATTTACATATTTATTCCATCTAGCTACAATGCTCCGCACTGTGTTTATATATTTACATACTTATTCCATCTAGCTACAATGCTCAACACTGTGTGTGTGTTTATATATTTACATATTTATTCCATCTAGCTACAATGCTCCACACTGTGTGTTTATATATTTACATACTTATTCCATCTAGCTACAATGCTCCACACTGTGTTTATATATTTACATACTTATTCCATCTAGCTACAATGCTCCACACTGTGTGTGTGTTTATATATTTACATACTTATTCCATCTAGCTACAATGCTCCACACTGTGTTTATATATTTACATACTTATTCCATCTAGCTACAATGCTCCGCACTGTGTTTATATATTTACATATTTATTCCATCTAGCGACAATGCTCCGCACTGTGTGTTTATATATTCACATATTTATTCCATCTAGCTACAATGTTCTGCACTGTGTTTATATATTTATATATTTATTCCATCTAGCTACAATGCTCCGCACTGTGTGTCTATATATTTATGTTTATATGTACATATGTATACTCGCTGCTTTTGTTTTGTTTTTTTTCTTGCCTTCTGATTGTTGCTCTGAGTGTTGCTGTCCCTGTGTTGTTGCAATCCTGGAATTTCCCCATTGTGGGACTAATAAAGGCTTATCTTATCTTATCTTATAACAGTGGAACTGGAGACCATGGCGGCGGGTAATGTCTCCGATAGGGAATAGGTAGAGGGTAAATAGAAGGGGGCTTAGAACTGATCCTTGGGGGACACCTTGAAGTAGGGGAACAGTGGGGGAGTTGCAGTTGTTCATGGAAACAAATTGTTGTCTATCAGAGAGATATGATCTGAACCAGTTGGGGGCAGTGCCGGTGATATTGAAGATGGCTTCCAGTCGGGTGAGAAGGATGGGGTGATTGATGGTATCAAAGGCAGCAGAAAGATCAAGAAGAATGAGAATGTTAATGTTTCCAGCATCAGAGGAGAGGAGGAGGTCATTTTTGATTTTTAAGAGGGTAGTTTCAGTAATGTGATGAGAGCGGAGTCCAGATTGAAGTGTTTCTGTCATGTTCTGGTGAGCGCACTCTCCCCCTCCCTTCCTGTTCAACTTTCACCGACTCTGGAGGCAATCACCTCACCTGCGTGATGAGACGCACCTGCTGCCTCTGCCTTGCCAGCGCTTAAAAGGACCTTCATGTCAGTGCTTCAGCACTGGCTCGTTGGGTATACTACCTTCCACAGCAAGTAAGTTAGATTCTCCCTCTCTGAGGAAAATTATTAATCCTTTTTGTCTTCTCCTCTTCAGGTTGCTACCTCCTTCGTGGTGCGTCTCTGGGGTTGTTGTGCAATCACCTGCCCAGCTGTCCTCCTGCCTTCCAGCTTCTACTCCTGGTTCGCTGTTTGTGCTGGGTATCGCTGCCGGGTTCTCTGTTTCTCCCACATGAGTGCAGTCCTATTTTCCCTTTTCAGTCTCCCTCCTTATGTAACCTGCTCTTGTCTCTCCTTCCAGGCTGGGGCTTCCTCTGGGGAGTGACGTCTTTCATTAACAAAGCTTTCCCTTTTGGAATTAATAAAAATTCAAATCAATTTACTTCTCCGTGTTATCGTGTGTTTTCTCTGGTGTCACTCCCTGCACATGAGCTGTCAGTTATTACCAATCATGACAGTTTCATACAGGTTATTGTCAGGAACCGAGCCGGCTTGGTTTCCCCCGGCTCGGTCCTGGCCTCTCTGTGGGTACGTGCCACGTTGTATGTATGTTAGTATGTATTTCTATGTGCTCTGCCATACCCATAGCCACTGTTTTCTGGTCGGCAGCGGTGAGGCAGCCTCTTGGGCTCACGCTGGAGTGAGCGCTGTCTAACTGTCTGCCGGTCAGACCACACCCTCTTTCTATTACTGCCAACTGTTCCCACTCCCGTGTGCCAGCTCCCCACTCCTCGCCCAGGTGTGCTCAATTTGTGAATCCAGCAATGCATGTACTTAAGGAGCCTTTTTCCAGTCATGCATTGCTGGGTCATTGTGCTTTATGTGGTCATCTTTTGCCATTTGAAGCTAAGGTCAACTAAGGATTGTATTCCCTCAGAGCCTTATTTGGACTACTCGGACTACCCCGACTCCGTCAGTAAAAACCGTCAGCATTTCTGTGCGCAGTTGTGCTGCTACACTTTATTGTAGCATTTCCCCCCATGCAGCACAACTGCTACGCTTTGGCTGTCGCCCGGTTTTATTCCTCCCGTGTCTGTTGGGTGTCCTGGAGGACTCTTTATTACTCTGAGGGCTAATGTCTGTTGGAACTGTTGGTCTGTGCCTGTGTCTAATAAATGTGTGTGGTGTAACCTGCACCTAAATCCTCGTCCTTTTTCCCCTCCTCCGTGCACTGTGGAAAAGCGCATGAGGAGCTCATGACAGTTATTGGCCGAAAGGTGGTCTTTGAGTTGAGAGGCTACAACACATTCTAATAATTTAGACAGGAGGGGTAGGTTGGAGATTGGTCGGAAATTATTAGGGATGTCGGAGTTGAGGCCAGGTGTTTTTTTTAAAAATGGAGATGACAGTGGCAATTTTGAGAGATGGTGGGACAAGGCCAGTAGACAGGGAGGAGTTTATTGTTGCAGTGATTATAGGGGCGAGAGAAGGAAGGCATGCCTTGACAAGGTGGGAAGGGATGGGGTCCTGGGTGCAAGTCACAGTTTTCATTCAAGTGATAAATTTGGAGATGTCTGCAGAAAAGACTGGGGAGAACTCGGAGAAGGTTTCACTGGGTTGAAGGAGGGGTGTAGTTTGGAGAGGAGCTGAAACAGTGGTGGTTAAGAAGAAACCAACTTGATTGTCATTCAGTCCATACAGCCAATCATGTACAGTAGAATGAAATTACCCTTCTCCTATCTACAATGTTAATCACATCTAGAATCAGAGGGGCCGCTGCCATGCAAGGTGCCGCCACAAACAACTTTTCATTCCCCCATTCTATTATGCTGAGCACCAAGCTAGAAGGGGATAAGTACCATTTTTACATGGTCTTTGATATGACCAGGCTGGGGCTTGAACCCACAACCTCCCTGTTGTGGGGTGGATGCTCTATCAACTAGGCCACAACTCCACTGTAGATGCTGCTGTAGATGTCTATTTTAGTTTGGAAATGACATGATTTAGTGTTTAGACCCAGAAGCAGACGGCTGACTTGATTACAGATTACAATGATTTTATTGTGAGCAAGTGTGGACAGTGCAGGGAGAGTCTGACAACACTGCAAGGGAAGAGGGAGAGAGAGAATGATGAGCAGTCTGCAGCACACAGGGGGGAAATGATTTATTAATTATAGCCTTACGGAATGTAGAGCAGCTGGTTGAGAGCTATCAGCGGCCCCACGTCTTCTCCAGGCTGCAATGGTCCCATGAAGGTGAAAGAAGTTCTTGTACAGATTTATACAGTGCACTGTGCAGGAAGATAAGCCCTGGCCGGGTGAGAAGGGGAACAGTTCAGTCCAAATAATTATGTGCACGTACAGGGCGGTGAAGGAAGAGTGGGAACTCCAGCCCCGAGGAGTAGATCCTGGTCCGCTACGGGGAAGGGTTCCAGTCCGCCAGGGAGAAGGTCCACCTGTGCACAGTTAAGTCCAAACATACACAGAGGAGAATGTGGAGGTGAGGAACGGAGAGGTAGCTTACAAAGTCCCACGTAGGAGAGGGTTGTAGCTGGAGGGAGGTGAAGCTGCACACAGTGGCGAGGAGCTCTCTCGGCTGCATGCATGCATTGACATCTCTGTGCAGGAGTGGAGGGCCCCTCTCAACTTAAAGGCTGCTTGATTAGGAAGAGCAGGTGTGGGTGAAACCGCAGCTGTGGAAAATAAGCAATGAGAGGAGGGAAAAAACAATGCACAGCTTGGATCACCACAGTGCCCCTCCCCCCAAGGGATGCCTCCCAGCAGCCAACTCAGCCTGCCCAGATGGACCAGATGGAATGCCCAGATCATCTCCTGATCCATAATGAAGGACCCCGGATCCATGATCTCTCTTCAGGTCCATACCCAGCCCAGTCCACCAGATACTGTAGACCTAGCCCCCTGCGTCAAACGTCCAGAATGCGGTTGACCTTATACACAGGACCGCCGTCGACCATCACCAGAGGAGGTAGTGGCTTGGATGGTGGGCAGAGGGGGCTGGTGAAAAACAGCTTCTCCTGAGAGACATGAAAGGTGGGACAGATGTAGATAGCATGGGGAAGAAAAAGGCAAACAGCAGGTGTATTGACAATTTGGGAGATGGGATAAGGGCCAATGAAGAAGGGAGAAAGCTTTCTGGAATCTGTTTAAAGATTAATGTGCCTGGTGGACAACCATATCTTCTGCCTAACACAGTAGGGAGCCTGGGTCCTCTGACGGTTGGCAATCTTGGAGTTACGGTCCACACTGTGGCGAACAGCCACCCTGGTAGTCCTCCAGAGGCGGTGACAACATCTGATGTGGGACTGCACAGACAGTACGGCAATCTTCACCTCCGCATGAGGGAACAGAGGTGGGTTGCACCCCAAGGACGCCTCAAAGGGAGAGAAACCAGTAGCAGCAGAGGTGGCAGAGTTGTGAGCATACTCGAGCCATAGTAGGTATGTACTCCAAGACTCAGGATTAGTTGCCGTGATGCACCTCAGGGCTACCTCCAGCTTCTGATTGGCTTGCTTGCACTGGCCATTACTCTGGGGATGATACCCCAAAGACAAGCTGACAGTTGCTCCGACAGCCTTACAGAAGGATTGCCAAACCTGGGAGACGAACTGGGGACCCCGGTCCAAAACTACATCCACCGGAATACCATGGAGGCGGACAACGTGTAGAACAAAAAGGTCAGCCATTTCCTTGGCAGAAGGAAGCTTGTTCAGGGGGAGTGAGCTGCTTTTGAGAACCTGTCCACAATAGTGAGAATGACTATGTGCCCAGCAAAGGGAGGAAGCCCAGTCACATAGTCCAGCACCGCATGGGACTATGGCCTGCTGGGGATAGGTAGGGGATGCAAGAGCCCAGTAGGTGGGGAAGAAGATGACTACCGGTGGCGCACTGGGGACAGGCCTTGATGAACTCATTCACAGCCCTCCTCATAGACGGCCACCAGAAGGTCCTCTGCAGATGAGACACAGTGCGTGACATGCTTGGATGGCACATAACTCTGGATGTGTGCAGCCAATCGATGACCTTCCCACGGACCGAGGAAGGAACATAGATCCTGCCAGCAGGACCCCCACCCGGATCAGGCTTAGTGCTCTGCATGCTCTTGACCCTCTCCTTGATCTCCCAAGAGAGCATGCCTACACCACATGAGGGGGGAATGATGGGATGCAGCTCCAGCGAGACTGTGTCAGAGAAGAATTGCCTCGAGAGGGCATCAGGCTTGGTATTCTTATACCCTGGGCAGTAGGTGATGGTAAAATTAAACCTGCCAAAGAACAGGGACCAGCGGGCTTGTTTGGAGTTTAGCCGTTTAGCAGCCCTGAGATACTCCAGATTCTTGTGATCGGTCTAGACCACAAACGGCTGAAAAGCTCCCTCCAACCAGTGGTGCCACTCCTCCAAGGCAAATTTAACCGCCAGCAACTCCCGGTCACCAATATCATAGTTTCTCTCAGCTGGGGACAAGCATCAGGAGAAATAAGCACAGGGATGGACCTTATGATCGGCGATCGAGTGCTGAGACAGAACCGCCCCCACCCCAGAGTCCGATGCATTCACCTCCACCAGGAACTGCAGCTGTGGATCCACCTGAGCAAGGATAGAGGAAGAGGAGAAGCGAGATTTTAGCTCAGTAAATGCATCATCAGCCTCCTTGGATGAAAGAAAAGGAATCTTGGTGGAAGTGAGACGGATAAGAGGCTGGGCAACCACTCTGAAATCGCGGATGAAGTGCCAGTAGAAATTGACAAATCCTAAAAATTGCTGTAATTGCTTGCGGGAGGAGGGAACAGGCCAATCCAAGACTGCCTTCACCTTACCCGGGTCAGCCCGGCTCTTCTTATGAGCGACGATAAACCCCAGGAAGGTGGTTGAGGATGTATGAAACTCACACTTCTCTGCTTTGATGTACAACTGATTCTCCAACAGCCGCTGAAGGACAGTCCTAACATGCACCCAGTGCGCATCTAGGGAACAAGAGAAAATCAATATGTCATCCACGTACACAAAAACAAGAGTTCAGAAAGTCCCTCAGAATGTTATTGATGAGCCATTGGAAAACAGCTGGCACATTCATCAACCCAAATGGCATCACCAGATACTCAAAATGGTCACTAGGTGTATGAAACCCCGTTTTCCACTCATCCCCCTCCTTTATCCATATAAGATGGTAGGCATTGCGCAGGTCCAATTTGGTGAAGACAGTGGCACCCTACAACAGGTCGAAAGCGGAGTTGATGAGTGGCAAAGCATACTTGTCCTTCACTGTGATGTTGTTAAGTTCCCTAACGTCCGTGCAGGGCCAAAAGGATCAATCCTTCTTGCTCACGAAAAAAATCCCTGCCCCCACCGCAGACGACGAAGGTCTGATGATGCCAGAACTTAACAACTCTTTGATGTACTTATCCATAGCCTCCCGTTCCGGGGCTGACAGGCTATACAAGCTACTAGATGGCAACATAGCCCCCGGAAGAAGGTTAATGGTGCAGTCATAAGGACGGTGGTGGTGGTGGTGGTGGGGGGGGGGGCTTAGTTTTGCTGAAGACCAGGGCAGGGTCATGATACTCAGGAGGAACCACAGTGAGACTGGGCATATGGGTGGGCGATGGGCTGACAGGGACAGAAGTGGAACAAGCCACAGACTGCATACAGGCAGCTAAGGTGTTCCATGAAATAACCCTCCCTGCCTGCCAATCAATAACTGGATTGTGGAGTCTTAACCAGGGGTAGCCCAAAATAACAGGAGAGGCAGAGATGGGTAAAACAAAAAAACTCAAATGCTCTCTATGGTTGCCTGATACCAATATGGAGATGGGAGCTGTCTTTTTAGTGACCCTAGTGAGTGGGTCCCTAGAAATGGCTACTAAATTCAAATTAGCCGGGTTGCCAGACACTCCAAGATAAAGCTTTGCTCAGCGCCAGAATCAATGAGAGCAGTAGTGCAGAATTCAGTGTGATCATGATCAAAACAAATGGGTAACAAAAGGTGCGTAAGGGATTCAGATCTACCCATGTCCATTAGTCCCCCTACTGTGATGAGCAGACCCCCATTTTTGGCTGACTGAGACAGTGGGTAACCTCATTCTCAGAGCTGGCACAATACATGCACAACCCGAGATCATGGTGGTGCTGTCGTTCAGCAAGAGGCAACCTAGACCGGCCCAACAGCATGGGCTCCACGGTGTTAGTGGATTCGGGAGGGGAAGGCTGGGAGGCGGGGCTGAGTAGGGGAGTGTGACTGAGACCCTGAGCTACTGGTATAGCAGTGCTCGTTAGATCATTCCCTATGGTGATTTTCTAGCATGACAGCCAGGGAAATCAGCTCGTTTAAAGAGGATGGTTTATCTAACCGCGCCAACTCATCATGAAGGTCAGGGCTGAGACTGTATGGGAAAATGCTGCAGAGAGATGCATCCTCCCACTCCACCTCTGCTGCAACAACCCAGAAATCCACCGAGTAGTTGGCAACAGACCTGGCTCCCTGCCGGAGATTGAGAAGGAAGGTGGAGATAATGTCATCCTGGTCGGAGTGATCAAACACCTGAGTGAATTCAGACACAAATCAATCATAAGTGTAGTTCAGATAATTGGAGTGATCCATAATTGCATAAGCCCAAGGTAAGGCCTGTCCCTCCAGCAGATTCACCACGTAGCTAATTTGACTGTGATCTGTGGGAAAATCCTCTGGTACTCGCTGAAAAACAAGGCTGCACTGAAAGAGAAAACCCCGGGCTTCACACAACCTACCACCGAAGCGGGCCGGTGTGGCAGCTGGTGTTATGCATTGAGAGCGTGTCAATCGAGGAGAAGGAGGCAGTGGAACAGCCGATGCCCCTGAGCCGGCCTGTGCGTGCAAGGCAGCGGTAAGTCGGTCAAGCTATTCGTTTATTTGTTTAAGTTGATTCAATATCACCTGCTGCTGATATGTAACCTGATCTAAATGAGCCTCCATAATGTCTAATCGGCGTGCATTAGCACCGTCTGCTGGGTCTGACTGACGGAGACATACTGACATGATTTAGTGTTTAGATCCAGAAGCAGATGACTGGCTTGATTAGATTACAATGATTTTATTGTGTCATAGCCAGGAGCGGCACTGAGGTTAAGCTCCCAGTGCTCATAAAATGCTCCTTACGGCGTGCATCTCGAAAAGCCTCTGACAACTAAGTCCAACTCCTAGCCTGCCCGTGTGGTTTAGTCTCTAAGCCCGGCGGAACTGCTTTTACTAATAGGAGAAGGGGCGAGGGCGGATCTCTGGCGCCTTAAAACCAGATGCTTCGGGTAGATGGTGGCTCATCAACCTGGGAAGGTAGCCCATCTAGGGGAAGGTAAACCCTGATTTCAAACCTCCGCTGCCTTGCGGCACACCCGGTCACAGGAAAGGCTTCGGGAGTCAACCCTGAGGAAAAATCCGGAGTCGGAGCCCCGAAGGCAGTTCTCTGTTGTGCTCAACATCGTTCTGGCAGCTCCTGCGACGGCGCTGGTGCCAAACTATAGCAGCCCTGCTGTTCCTTTGGATTCATCAGTGACGTGGAGAGGGGGGACATGCTGCGTGGGTAACATCTTGTCCTCCATATCTTCTTGCCCAGGCTTGAATCCTACCAACGCCCAACGCTGGAAGGTAGAACACCGGTGCGCACCGGCCTGTTCAGCCACAGGCGGTGCTGTTCCAGCAGAGTAGACGTTTAGGATTCTCTTCCATGGTCATCATAGACCGACGGAGGCCGACGAAGTGTGAACAGTGCGGGGAGAGTCTGACAACCCTGCAAGGGAAGAGAGAGAGAGAGAATGATGAGCAGTCTGCAGCACACAGGGGGACAATGATTTATTAATTATAGCCTTACGGAATGTAGAGCAGCCGGTTGAGAGCTATCAGCGGCCCCACGTCTTCTCCAGGTTGCAACGGTCCCGTGAAGGTGAAAGAAGTTCTTGTGCAGATATATACACTGCACTGTGCAGGAAGATAAGCCCTGGCCGAGGTGAGAAGGGGAACAGTTCAGTCCAAATAATTATGTGCACTTACAGGGCAGTGAAGGGAGAGTGGGAACTCCAGCTCCAAGGAGTAGATCCTGGTCCGCCATGGGGAAGGGTTCCAGTCCGCCAGGGAGAAGGTCCACCTGTGCACAGTTAAGTCCAAACATACACAGAGGAGAATGTGGAGGTGAGGAACAGAGAGGTAGCTTACGAAGTCCCACGTAGGAGGAGAGGGTCGTAGCTGGAGGAAGGTGAAGCTGCACACAGTGGCGAGGAGCTCTCTCGGCTGCATGCATGCACTGACATCTCTGTGCAGGAGTGGAGGGCCCCTCTCAACTTAAAGGCTGCTTGATTAGGAAGAGCAGGTGTGGGTGAAACTGCAGCTGTGAAAAATAAGCAATGAGAGGAGGGAAAAAACAGTGCGCAGCTTGGATCACCACAGGAAGAAAGAAAAGAAGAAGGTCAATTTGCTATCTGTGAATGATTTGGAGCTGCTGTCTCAGGGGTTTAAGTCTGTTAATTGTTGGTTTTGTTTTCCAGAGCCAGACTGAATCAGATTAGAGTAGTACGTGGTTCGGGCATGGGAGAGAGCATCTTTGTATTGCAGCAAATGATCTTGGAAGGCTTCGAGGTGAACTGTGAGTCCAGTTTTTTGCTACGTCTTTCCAATTGTTGAGCACGGGTTTTCATCAGGTGGAGATTGGAAGTGTACCAGGGAGCAGAGTGAGTGAAGGAGACTGTTTTGGTTTTGATGGGTGCAAGTTGGTTAAGGCAGGAGGAGAGAACGTGGTTGTAGTCATCAGTGAGGTCAGGGGGTATGGAGATCAGTGAAGAGGGAGATGGACATTTTTTTCTGAGAGGGAGGAGGAGAACAAGGAAGGGGAAAGAGAATTTTTTTATGGAAAGTGACTATGTGTCATAAACCTCCGTGCACCATGGCTTGGCACACGAGAGAGGGAAAGAATAAACCCAAAAGCAAGAGCAGATGGTACACTTTATTAACAAACACGAAGAAAACAACAAGTCCAATAATGTCCTCAACACAGAGAGATGAATATGCAGAGATGAGGGTCACCAGACAAACAGGGGGCAACCCAGATGTTCTACAGCCGGGGAGGAGAATGCCCAGTGCTACCGAACTGCTAAACGCACAACAGGGAAAGGCGACAGCCTAGTGCCGACGCAGCGATAGCACAAAAGGAAAGGCAAATGAACACTTACGGCTGGAACAATTCAGAGCTGTCCGAGAAGTCTGGTGGATGAGAATAGGAAGCAGGGGCAGCCGCGAACACCCAGGGATTGATCATCTGAAGATATCGGGCCGAGAATGTGAAGGGAGTGATACGTCGATCGTGGAGAACTAGCTGCCATGAACGAGGGTGAATGCCCCAACAATCTCTTTCCTCTGGCGCAGCAAACATATACTCCAGAAGCTAACGAGGAAAGAGACTGCTGGTGTGAAAATGAGTGGGCAGGACTGATTAACACCAGGTGTGAGAGTGTGTGAAATGAGAGTGAATGGAGCATGTGCATGTTTGTGTGTATGTGTGTGAGCACCAGACAGTGCAGCTGACGGAGCTTGACAGGAGGAGGGGACGTGCCCGAGCTGTCAGGAGGAAACTAGGTCAAAGCACAACGATGAGTCAGAATCGGGTTTGACCTCCAAACCTTGATTCATGACAGTATGCTTTTGCTTTGGTAGTAGGATGGAAGTGGTAGTGGTCATAGTGATGGTTAGGTGGTCATAGATGGTGAGGTCAGATCCAGACAGATGGCTGACAGTGAGTCCTGTGGAGCAGACGAGGTCCAGGATGTGACCATGGTTATGAGTGGAAAAATTTACATGTTGGTTGAAGTTGAAACAGTGGAGTAGTTCAGAGAAGTCCATTGTTGCTGCAGAATTTGTGAAGTCCACGCGAATATTAAAGTCACCAAGAAGGAGGATTGCTAGAGAAAGAGAGCAGAGCTGAGTGAGAAAACTGGAAAAATCAGAGAGGAAGGATGGATGAGGTTTGGGAGGTGGAAGATGACGGCTATGGTTAGTTGTGTGTGGCCAGCGAACTTGCAACCCATATGTTCAAAGGAGGGAGCAGATGGAGATGCAGTTTTTCTTGATGTTCTGTCTCTGGATTACAGCAATACCACCACCTCTACTTTCAGTGCGTGGTTTGTCAATGTAGGTACAGTAGTGAAAAAATTTGGACACCCCTTTAAATATTCAGTTCTTTATTATGAAATGTTCACATATCTATGTCTAACCTTGTTTTTGTTTTTATTTGCATTTTTTAATGTTTATTTTAGCCATTATAAGAGGGAATGGATGTGGGGGAGTCCTAAAGAAGGTGGGGGGTGTCTTAATTTATTCCTTACTATTTGATTAGAATTATGTTTTACAGAAAATTTGGAAAAAGTCATTAATTCATTTTTAATTGTTTATTTGTATTACGTGAATCTCCAAGTATTTTAACATTGGTATTAAATATCCATATGTCCAAATATGTTAAAAAAAAAACCACAGGCTTAAACAGGGTGTCCTAATTTTTTCACATTACTGTATAGCCAGAAGGTGTTGACAGGTTGAGCGTTAAGTAGTCCAGAGGTTGTTGCCAGGTTTCAGTGAGACAGAGGAAGTCCAGTTTATTTTCTAGGATGAATTCATTTATAATCTCACTTTTCTTGTTGAGAGACCAAATCTTGAAGTGTCAGTTTCATTCTGTTTTGTATGGTTTGGTTGGACTGATGTGATTGCGCTAGGACTCGCAGACAGGGGGCGTGCTTGTACCTATTGTTGTGATAACGTAGTCGGACAGAAGCAGACCATTTAGCCGATATGAGAGTTGGAATGGAGTGACTTGACTGTGAGAAAACAAATTTGCAATCAGATCCTCTGTGGATGTGTTTGGGCCGCTGAAGAAGTCCATGATTTTTGATAGCAGAGATACAGTACATGTTGGAACAGAGTAGTTGATGAGCTGGAGGAGCTTTGAGGCGGAGTATTTAACAATTCTGTCATGATGGACAGTGAGTCAGGTTGAAAAAGGTTGAGGATTTGTCCAGGAGAGGAATCGATGAAGATGAGGTGGAAAGGGCAGCTGGGCAACTGCGGGAGCTAGCACCAGTGACTTTATCACCGCACCATAGCGCTTGCGGTGGCAGCTAGCAGAAAGCTAGCTAGCTACAGTATTCAGGCAGCTCACAGCATAGCCATATAGTATGATAGTTGCGACACGCTTTGATCTTGCCACTGCCCGGTCACATGGTTCATGGAGCTCCAAATAGTTCCAAACAACGGCCTTTCTATAATGACGTGTGAATGGCAGCTGTAACGATCTGCGGCATAAACATTTTTTAGCCATGTTAGGTAAACATTCAAAACACCTATCAGTAGGTATATTGTTAAACTTATAATGAACAGATTTAACTGTATTATAATACAAGCAAGCAACATTAACATTTTTCTGACAGAATTGTGTATTTTTTTCCTTTTAAATGTACTACCTTCTTTATTGTAAATTTTACTTTTTTGCACAAATTTGCTACTTTTTCCTCATAATATTGTATTTCTGTGTCTCATAACTCTGATTTTTATTGTACATTTGAGACTATTTTCAAATTGAAATATGGCTCTTTTTTAGTTTTTAAAAAATCATTACTTTTTTCTTACAGATTTATGTATTTTTATACTAAATTGGAAAGATTTTTTCATTCTAGCTTTTTATGCACACATTTGTGAACTATTCTGGAAACGTTACATTTTTCTCTTAAAAGTTTAAACATGAGGAAAAAATACAAACTATACACGTGTACTCTGTAAAACAATCAAATTCATATACAGTCATAAATAAAATGAATTTCCTGAACCACAATAGAATTACAAAGGATAGAAAATGCAACCCTTCCTTGTGGTAACGTATCGTCACTTCCTGTTTTGCTGTCTGCCTGTGTGGTTTGCTCTCCAGCTCTCTAGCCACTAGCTATGGCTACTACCTCTCTTTCCTCTCCTCTGGTGTGCTCTCTCTGTCAGATGTTTAGCTACACCTCTGCCTCTTTTAGTGATAACGGTAAATGTAATAAATGTTGTCTTTTTGAGGCGCTCGAGGCGAGGTTGTCTGATTTGGAATCCCGGCTCCGCTGCATTGAAACACCGTCTGCGCCAGTTAATCTCGACGGACGCCCATTAGCTGCAGCGGAGCTAGCTAGCTTAGGCCCCCCTATCAGTGGTTCCCCGGCTCTCCTCAGCAGCGAGGAGACTGGGTGGGTGACGGTGAGAAGGAAGCCTAGTCGCAAAGCCCCGGTACACCACCAACCTGTTCACGTTTCTAATCGTTTTTCCCCGCTCAGCGACACACCCGCTGAGGAAAAAACTCTGATCATTGGCGACTCTGTAGTCAGAAACGTGAACCTAGAGACTCCAGCGGTCATAGTCCAATGTATTCCTGGGGCCAGAGCAGGCGACATCGAGTCAAATTTGAAAATGCTGGCTAAAAGTAACTGCTTGCTCACCTCCGCCCCCTGGTGGAACCAGCGATGGATCCACTCCAGTTCGCCTACCAGCATGGCATTGGGGTGGAGGATGCGGTGATCTTCCTCCTTCACCGTTCTCTGTCCCACCTGGAGAAGCCCGGGAATATGGTGAGGATCATGTTCTTTGACTTCTCCAGTGCTTTCAACACCATCCAACCGATGATCCTGAAGGACAAGCTGCTGCGCGCAGGGGTGGACCAGCACCTGTCATCATGGATCCTGGACTACCTCACGAACCGGCCTCAGTTTGTGAGAACCCGGGACTGTGTGTCCGACACGATCATCAGTAGCACGGGGGCCCCCCAGGGAACGGTGCTGGCTCCCTTCCTGTTCACTCTTTATACTGCGGACTTCTCACACAACACAACACACTGCCATCTACAGAAGTTCTCTGATGACTCTGCGATCGTTGGCCTCATCTCCAATGGAGATGAAGCTGAGTACAGAGGGCTTATCCAGGACTTCGTGGACTGGTGCCATCGGAACTGCCTCCAGATCAACGCGAGGAAAACTAAGGAGCTGGTGGTGGACTGCCGCAGGCATGGGCAGCCCCTCACAGTACCAGTAAATATACAGGGAACAGACATCGAGATGGTGACATCCTATAAGTACCTGGGTATTCATCTGAACAATAAACTAGACTGGTCACACAATACTGATGCACTCTACAAGAAGGGACAGCGCAGGCTGTTCCTGCTGAGGAGACTCAGGTCTTTTGGTGTACAAGGGGCGCTGCTGAAGTCATTCTATGACACGGTGGTGGCATCAGCCATCACTTTTGGAGTGGTCTGCTGGGGCAGTGGCATTACTGCAGCCGATAGGAAGAGACTGAACAAACTGATTAAGAAAGCTAGTTCTGTCCTGGGGCAGCGCCTTGATCCGATGGAGGAGATAGGAGAGATAAGGACGGTGGCTAAACTGTCATCTCTGCTGGAGTCCGAGTTCCACCCTATGCAGGACATACTGAATGCACTGAGGAGCTCATTTAGCAGCAGACTACATCATCCCAGGTGCACAACCGAGAGGTTTCGTAGGTCCTTCCTACCAACGGCTGTCAGACTGTACAACCTAAGCAGGGCTGCTCGCAGAGATAGCAAAAAGACGTAACAAACTAATAGTTTTTTGAATGCAAAAGATGCAATAGACTTACACAATGGTCCCCTCCGGCATACAACTAGGAACATACCGGTCGCTATGGAGGGTGAGAATATGTATGGGCACATAATCATACCATGTAGGATAACTAAGTAGACGGTTATGCTGTTTCATTCCATCTAGCAACAATGCTCTGCACTGTGTGTGTTTATATATTTACATATTTATTCCATCTAGCTACAATGCTCAGCACTGGGTGTGTTTATATATTTATATATCTACATATTATTCCATCTAGCTACATTGCTCCGCACTGTGTGTGTTTATATACTTGCATATTTATTCCACCTAGCTGCAATGCTCCGTACTGTGGGTGTTTATATATTTACATATTTATTCCATCTAGCTACAATGCTCTGCACTGTGTGTTCATATATTCATATATTTATTCCATCCAGCTACAATGCTCTGCACTGTGTGTCTGTGTGTGTGTGTGTATATATATATATTTTATAGTAATACGTACATATGTATATTAGCTGCTCTTGCTTGCTTGTTTTTTTTTCTTGCCTTCTGATTGTTGCTCTGAGTGTTGCTATCCCTGTGCTGTTGCAATCCTGGAATTTCCCCGTTGTGGGACTAATAAAGGCTTATCTTATCTTATCTTATCTTAAATATTCCACAATTGTTATTCACGCCGGCATTAATGACATCCGTCTCCGGCAGTCGGAAGTCACGAAACTTAATATAGAATCGGTGTGTGAGTTTGCAAAAACGATGTCTGCCACTGTAGTATTCTCTGGACCCCTCCCCAATCTGACCAGTGATGACATGTTTAGTCGCTCGTCATCCTTGAACCGCTGGCTGTCTGTGTGGTGTCCTAAAAATGACGTGGGCTACATTGACAATTGGAGCTCTTTTTGGGGAAAACCTGGTCTTATGAGACGAGACAGCATTCATCCCACTTTGGATGGTGCTTCTCATTTATCTAACAATCTGGCATCTTTTTTATCCAAATTTCCAAAACCATGACTACTCAGAGTTGGGACCAGGAAGCAGAGTCTCAGTCTTACACGCCTCTCTGCAGCTCCTCTTCATCCGCCACCCCTCAACTTAGCCCCTGTCTTCCCCATCAGAGAATCGTTGTCTGCTCCCTCCAAAGTGAATAAAAATATAATGTATAAGCATCCCAAAGTGATAAAGCAAAATATTGGTAAAACTCAAATTAAACATAAAGCCTCTAAATTGAATGATTTGGCCTCTGTTCCTCCTCATAATTTAAAAATTAAATGTGGTTTGTTAAATATTAGGTCTCTAACTCCCAAGTCTCTGTTAGTCCATGATCTGTTAATTGATCATCAGATTGATTTAATTTCCCTTACAGAGACTTGGTTAGGACAAGAGGATTATGTTGGTTTAAATGAATCAACCCCCTCTGGTTATTTAAACTGTCAAAATCCCAGAAGTTCTGGTCGTGGAGGAGGAGTAGCAACAATTTACCATTCCAAATTACAAGTTAATGTAAAGCAAAAAACATGTTATAATTCCTTTGAGGGCCTGGTCCTCAGTATTGGGCACTTTAGCAATTTCAGGTTAAACCCAATTTTATTTGCCATTGTTTATCATCCCCCATCAACCTATTCAGAATTTTTATCCGAATTTGCTGATTTCTTAGCTGATTTAGTGTTGAAATCTGATAGAATAATTATAGTAGGGGACTTTAATATACATGTGGATGTAGATAGTGACTGCCTTAATGTGGCTTTTAATTCAATATTAGACTCGATTGGGTTTTCTCAGAAAGTAGGAAATTCTACTCATTACCTCCACCATACATTGGACCTTGTTCTGACATATGGCATAGAAATAGAAAATCTTGTAGTGTCTCCTCATAACCCTGTACTGTCAGACCATTGTCTGTTAACCTTTGATTTTACTATTTCTGACTATTTGGCTCCTAAAGAAAAATATTATCACAGTAGATGCCTCTCAGATGATGCTGTTTCCAAATTTATGCAGATTGTTTCCTCTATGCCATGTGTCAACACAACGGAAATAAGCTATAGACAGCTTGCTCCTTCTGTAATTGATAACATGGTGGATAGTGTTTCAGCTTCTCTGCATCAGGCTCTAGACTTGGTGGCCCCCTTAAAAAAGAAAAAGTCTAATCAGAGATTTTTAACTCCTTGGTTCAACACAGAAACTCGTAGCTTAAAACAGAAGACTCGTCAATTAGAAAGAAAATGGCGCTCTACTAATTTAGATGAAATCTATTTAGCTTGGAGAAATCATCTTTTAATTTATAAAAAATCTCTTAGAAAAGCTAGAACGAGTTATTACTCTGCATTAATAGAAGAGAACAAGAATAATCCCAGGTTTCTTTTCAGTACTGTAGCCAGGTTGACAAAGAGTCAGGACTCTGTCAATCCTAGCATCCCCTTAGAGCTTACTAGTCAGGACTTTATGAACTTTTTCAATAATAAAATTTCATCCATCAGAGATAAAATCAATCAGATTCTTCCCACAGTTAACTTAAATACTGTAACTACTACAACTCCTTCTATTGATGTCTGTCTTGATGAGTTTACTCCAATCGACCTTTGTGAGTTAGACAAAGTAGTTTCCTCATCCAAACCTTCAACTTGTCTTTTAGATCCTATTCCTACCAGGTTATTTAAAGAAGTCTTCCCACTTATTGGTAGCTTTATTCTTCATATAATCAATTCTTCATTAACTTTAGGCCATGTACCGCAGGCTTTTAAAACGGCTGTAATTAAACCCTTACTCAAAAAGCCAACGCTAGATCCAGGAGCTTTAGCTAACTATAGACCAATCTCTAATCTCCCTTTCATTTCAAAAATCTTAGAAAGAGTTGTTGCTACGCAATTATTTGACCACCTGCAGGGAAATTGTTTACTTGAAGAGTTTCAATCTGGGTTTAGAATCCATCATAGTACTGAAACAGCCTTAGCGAAGGTCACTAATGACCTCCTCATTGCATCTGATAATGGACTAGTTTCTGTACTTGTCCTTTTAGATCTTAGTGCAGCTTTTGATACTATTGATCATAATATTCTACTTGATAGATTAGAACACTATGTTGGACTTAATGGAACTTCGTTGCAGTGGTTTAGATCTTATTTATCTGATAGGTTCCAGTTTGTTCATGTAAATGATGAGTTTTCTTTCAGCTCAAAGCTTAGTCATGGAGTTCCACAGGGATCTGTGCTAGGCCCTACTCTTTTTAGTTTATATATGCTTCCGTTAGGCAACATTATTAGAAAGCACTGTATACATTTTCATTGTTATGCAGATGACACACAATTATACCTGTCAATGAAGCCAGATGATACTAATCAATTAGCCAAGTTAGAAGCCTGTCTTAAAGAAATCAAAGCTTGGATGACTTGTAATTTCCTGCTATTAAATTCAGATAAGACTGAAGTCATTCTTGTTGGTCCAAAAAACCTTAGAAATTCCTTTCCAAATCAAACTTTCAGTTTGGACGCAGTTACTCTTTCTCTTAATAGCTCTGTGAGGAACCTTGGAGTTATTTTTGATCAGGATTTGTCCTTCAATTCACATATTAAATTTGTTTCTAAGACTGCCTTCTATCATTTGCGTAATATTGCCAAGATTAGGAGCATCTTGTCTCAGAGTGATGCTGAGAAGCTGATCCACGCTTTTGTTAGCTCGAGATTAGATTATTGTAATTCTTTATTATCAGGCTGTCCTAAAACATCTTTAAAAAGTCTTCAGCTGATCCAAAATGCTGCAGCAAGAGTTTTAACAGGTACTAGAAAGAGAGATCATATCTCTCCGGTTCTGGCCTCCCTTCATTGGCTTCCCATAGAGTTTAGAATTAAGTTTAAAATCCTTCTTCTCACTTACAAAGCTCTAAACAATCAGGCTCCTTTTTATTTAAAAGATCTGATACTACCGTATTATCCTAACAGAGCACTACGCTCTCAAAATGCAGGATTACTTGTAATACCTAGAATCTCCAAAAGTACAATGGGAGGCAGAGCCTTCAGTTATCAAGCTCCTCTCCTGTGGAATCAGCTGCCAATCTGGATTCGGGAGTCAGACTCGATCTCTGTTTTTAAGAATAGGGCTAAAACCTACCTTTTTGATCTAGCCTACAATTAGGGAGGGATCATGTGTTTCTGAACCCTCCCTTAGTTATGCTGCTAATAGGTTTAGTCAGCCGGGGGACCTCCAGTAATGCACTGGGCCTCACTCCTTTCCTCACTCTCTATGAAATATTTTTTTTTTGCTGGTCATTAACATTTGTTTGTTCTCTCCCATAGATTGAGTCCCCATCGTGCTGTTTGCTCTCTACATGTCTGTTCTTTTCTTCTTCTCTATCCCCTCACCCCCCAGCCAGTCGCAGCAGATGACTGCCCCTCCCTGAGCCTGGTTCTGCTGGAGGTTTCTTCCTGTTAAAAGGGAGTTTTTCCTCTCCACCGTCGCCAAGTGCTTGCTCACAGGGGATCGCCTGATTGCTGGGGTCTTTCTGCAACTGTGGGGGTCCCCCCTACAGTTGATAGTGCTATGAGATGACTGTTGTTGTGAAATGGCGCTATATAAATAAAGTTGAATTGAATTGAATTGAAAATATATTCTGTTAATAGTTCAGTTAGGTTTTTTTTATTATTAATTTCAAGTGAGCCATTTTATAAAACTGGGTATTTCACATTTGTAAATATGACAGTTGTTTTTAGAATGTTTGTTTTTAACATTTGACTCTTTGTTCACCAACTTAAAATAATCACTTGTTTTTGTATTAAAAAAATAAACCAGTCTATATCCCGTGTGTTTCACCCCATGTTTCTCCCAACAATTTCTTCAAATAAGTACAGAATATTTTCAACACAACAGAATGATAAAATATTAAAATTGCTAATTTATGAATCTTAAGTAACACTGCCACGACCCGGTGCTAATTTATGCTCATTTATGAATGCTAATGTTAATGTATGCTAATTTATGAATGTTAAATAATGTTGCCACCGATAACCAGGTTATCATGTTGAGCTAGCTGCTGTTCATCTGAATCTAGTGTGGAGCAAGCTAATGAGTAAGTTTGTGTGCTTCTATCGGACATAAACATGAAAAAAGCTGACAAAATAAAACACAATCACAGACTACATAATCTACATGTTAACTTAAGTGGTGAAATGAACAAAGCAACAGTCATTCATTAACTTACCAGGGATTATTAAGCAGACACTCCAGGAAATGAATGGTGGTCTGTGGGGAAAACTACATTGTTTGGAACTAATAGTTGCTCCATGACCCACGTGACTTCCGCATTCCAAAGTTTCTACTGAAGTCTATCAGCGTGTCACAACTATCATATTATATGGCTATGGCTCACAGGAGAGCAAGTGAAACAGGTTGGCCGGGAAGGCAGAGCAGAAGGCAGGGCTGCTATTTCAACAACCAGCTGTCTCAGTCACTGGTGGATCCACAACACCGGCATCCAGGTATGTAAACAGTTGCCTAATGTGGTGATCCGCTCTGCATGCCTGTTGCTCTAATTTCCTCCACAGCTGCACGCACACCTGCTCACCTCATTAAGCCTGCCTATTTAAGCCGCGCTGCCCTCAGGTCTGCATGGAGATGTCAAGCTCCCTGGTCTGGCAAGACCTCTCCACCTCCTCATCATTTCTAAAGATCCGGAGTTCCATCTCCACTGATCCTTCCTGCCTCGTCATTCTCCTGGGAGTCCTAGCTCCCCAGCCTTCATCTTTCCCTCATCTCCACACTTCGCTCTACTCCCCTGTGCACAGGTGGAAGCCCGCTGGCGGCGGACCTCCTCCTCCTGGCAGCTGACTGAGCTCAACCTGCACTCCACCCGCTTATTGCACGTCTCATCACCCTCTCACCTCTTCAGCAGCCAGAGCCGAAGCCGCTGTTCCGCTGGCCAGAGCCTCCAGGAATTCTTCTATGCTGCACACCAACTAGCAAACAGTAAGACTAAACATGCTCTGAGTCATCCCTCCAAATCCCAGTCTCTAATCCACCTGTCTATGCTCTTTCCTAGGGTTGTCAGTCTGAACGGTGCTCTGCTCACCAGGCTGCTATATTCCTGCACTCATGCACACATTCATATTCACACTTCACAATAAAAGATAATTGAGTTTATTCTGGAGTCTGTGTCTGCCTTCTGGGTCATTAATCATGTCACCTAAACACAGCAAGCAGTGATCCTGAACGTGGTTAAGCAGTGCAGTTGGGATATGCCAAGCTGTTTTGTGTAAGAAAGATCCAGCATTTAAAAGTAGAAAAGTTCAGAAGTTAGAAGAAAGTTTTTATTCCAATGGAGAAGGGGTGAACAAACAACCAGCGTCCTCTCACAGCCAGAAACCGGGCGTACTGGAACAAAAAAAAATAAGCAGAATAACAAAAGGTTTTGTTCTTGATCCATACAAAATCGGTTCAACACTCTTTCCATTCAAGACTTTCTAGCCAAATTAACCAAAAAGACCAATTGATAAATCAAAACATAGCAATGAATTAACTTAAAAATTTGGGAGCAAATTGATCACATGCACAGTCGCATTTTGTTCTCTTAATTTAGTCAAACATACAGTAGCCTCAAAATGTTTTGTTTTTTTTTGCTTTCAAAAGCACCTCAGTTGAAACTGATTATTGTAAATAAACAATTTTTTCACACAGATTACAAACATGATGAATGATCCCTTTCAGCATAATCTGCTTAAAACAAATCTGATGTTCCTTGAACTGCAAAATACACTACAAAATAATTATAATTCTGATTTTGCCTAACACAGGAAGCAAATTCCCACTTGTCTAATGAACTGAAACAATTCCAAAATGCATCCCGTCATAGTAACTGTGCATCCTCTCTGGCTTATACGAAATTAGTCCTAAATTTGCATGATTCTGATCCCTCCACCAGCATGGATTAGTGCTCTAAGAATGAGCTGGGATGTTACCACAGCATCAATTAGTTATGTAAATGCCATCATTGTTATTTAGACTGGGTTTTGATACCCCTATCCTGAGTTACAGGGTTTAAATGAAAGCTTAAAGCCCAATGAGGAGAATGGGAAATCTCTGCTGATGATATCCACACAGCAGTGGATAAAATATTAAACAGAGACCTCCAGGGCATGACAGCTATCTGATTGGCAATAAAAAAAAACGTTTAAACAGTTTTAAACCATGCTAATTGGGATGAGAAAGACAATGCGCTATGGCAGGAGAGAAAACACAGGCAGAAAGTTCAGAGAGAGCATGTGATCACAGATCAGTTTGCATTATGTTCCCTTTATTGCTTCAGATTTAATTTTACACAAAAACAATATGCCATGTCCTCCCTCCTACTTCATGCGTCTCGCCATCTGTTGTTTTTTCTTAGTGAATTGTTCTCTTATGTTGCACTTCGCACTTACAGTGGCCAAGATTGTCTAACTGTGCTTCAATTTCAACAGAGATGAAGAAAACATGAAATGAACAAAAAGCCTGTTTCAACACAGATGTATTTTTGCTTGGTCCAGAATAAAATGGGCCTTTGTGCGGCCATCGTTGAAAAATCTAATCACACTTGAAGGAGAAAAAAATACCTCAGGATTAAAGTGGAGAGATAGAGGTGCATGCCTACTGAAAAATCTGAACACTGTCAGCAAATGGCATCAACAAAGTGCTTTTCTCAGTGCTTCCTCTCAGGCCTTTGATATGCTTTAATAAATGTTAATAGAATAGAGACTGCTGGAGGGAGACTTTAGAAATTACAAATGGCCAAGCTCATTCGACAGCATCCTCAAGGGACTTCCTGGACTCCCACACCTTGACACATTCCCTCGAGGGCACAAATGGAAAGGAATAAGAATCGTACAGGGATGTAAATTTTACTGGAGGGAGACGCTGCCAAGCAAACGTGCAGATGGCTGTGTCAAGCTGGCAGAGGACGGTGGGGAAGGAGGAGGTGGGAGCTTCACTGTCTTTGGCACGCTGCACACATCTGGCACCAGAGACACAAGGCAAAAAAAAAAAAAAAATAACATGAATCCCGACGTCACTTCCATCCTCATCACCATTGACAGCCCCGCTTCCACTCTTTTATAATTGGTTTATCTCACTATCCAGGATTCAGGAAGACAATGGGGATTTGATAATCCAGTATGCATCACATCATTACCAAGGCCTTCAGTCTTTGTCCTGTGAATGTGCGTGGCTCCAGGTTGAGAGACATCTTCTCCCAGGATAGCTGATGTCACTCAGGACTGGTAGGACATTCGAAAGTGAATTGGGGCCACAGCAAAATAAAGGTTTTGTTGACGAAATAAAAGCTTCACACAGCAGCTTACTCTTGCAACATAAGCTTCCTTTGAACAAACTGATGAAGTTGTACATAATGAGCTCCCTAGTGGAGTCTCTGCACATCTTGGTTTTTCAGGGCTACTGTATTCTATTTATACTAAAAGGCAATGGCATTCATCTATCAAAAGTGTGTAAAAACTGGCACACATCCAGGTGATCGTGAGACAATATCTATGTGGTATTTATGAAAAGTGCATATCTAGTGACTATCACTGTACAGACGATCATTTGTTGATACAATGTATCCCCATGTGGGTTTACCAGTGGAGTTAACCAGGTAATCCATGATGGATAACACTTATTAAATTGTACATACCACCATAGTGTTTTACAATATTTATTAACACAGTACTCTCAAAGGAGCTGTGCATATTTACCACAGCATACCATCTTCTTGGAAAACCATGAGCTCAGTCACAACTGTCTAAAAATATTTCCAGTTTCTAGTATAAGTTTAATTTGATTTATTCCCTCCTATCAAATAACAACAGTTATACATGTGCCAAATAACATTTTACACAAGTTTCATTACTGTTAATGCACAGCACGTGGGTGCAGCCATCTTGGATTTTTGATCTCGGGGCTGCTGAGATTGACAAAAAAAAACCCAATCAGTTCTCCTGGAGTGTTGCTATAACCTTCACCTTCAAGTGGAATGCACAGTAATTACAATTCTTTCAAGTCTTTGCTGTAGGATGTTAAAAATCTACTTTTTGGACTCCGGTTGGACACTTGGGTTTTTATTTCTGTAGCTCATTTACTAACTAAGAGGTGTCAGAGACAGTCTCCAGCAGAAGAAGAATAATCGACTCCTTCAGGCGGAACAGACTTCAGTGCAAGATGTTTAATAACAGGAGAAAAATAAATGCAAACAAACAATGAGGAAGGACCGGAGGGAAATACTGCAATGTCCCGACAATGAGCAACAGAAAATGACAACTTAAATAGGAAGCAAATAATTAGCGTAACACAAGACAGCTGAAACTGATTAAAGGACTAAAAGTAAAACAGAAGATCATACAATAGAACAGGAAATGAAACTGCAACAACAAAACTGTGCAGAACAAACCCGGAAGTACTTCATAATAAGAGCAAACCTAAGAACCAAGAAGAGATAATAAATCAAATCAGAACGCCACAAAACAAACCAAAAACTAGAAGAATATGTGGAAGAATAGTGATAAATGATAAAAATGCAACTTAAAGGGTGGGGCATGTTGACTGGAACATGTCCCCATGACACTGCCCCCCCCCCCCCTTTAAGGGCAGATTCCAGATGCCCCAAAAAGAAAAACAAGAAACACCAAGTTGGGTGGGTGGAGGGGGAAAAGGACTGGGGGAAAAGAGTCAATATGATAATAAAACAAAGAAAAGTTCATCAGGTGGTCAGCCGGAGTCCCAAGGCCACCAACAGGAGGGATATGGCACATATGGTAGCCTATCAAATTCCATGGACCACCAGACGGTGAAATATGGTGTGTCGGGTGGCCTACCTGAGTCCAAAGGCCACCTGATGGATGAACATGATGCAATGGGTGGCCTGCCAAAGTCCATGGACCACCAGGCAGGAGAAAACACACAAGACTTTTGCTCTGAAAATAACACAGAAGCATTTTGCTCTGAAAATAATTCAGGAGCCTTTTGCTCTGAAAATAACATGGGAGCCTTTTGTTCTGAAAGCAACGCAGGAGCCCCCTGCCCTGAAAATAACACAGGAGCCTTTTGCTCCGAAAATAACACAGGAGCCTTTTGCTCTGAAGATAAAAACACAGGAGTCTCTAGCTCTGAAGATAACAATACAGGAACACTTAACTCCAGGGACTCCAACATAGGAACCTTTAGCTTTGAAGGAACCAATATAGGTGATTCTAGTTCTAGAGGTATCAATATAGGAGCTTTCTGCTCAGGGGTCAATAGCACATAAGTTTTTAGTTCAGAAGATAGTACCTGAGGGGCCTTTGGCACAGGATCCAACAGCAGCCAAGAAGCGGTGACCCCAGGCGGCGAAGGTGGAGCAGACCGCACGACCTCTTGGAGGAAGAGTGGCGCAGACCACTCTGATGATGGTGGTGATGGAGTGGACCGCTCCGATGGCCCAGGTGGAGCAGACTGCTCTGAGAGTCCAGATGGAGTGGACTGCTCTGATGGTCCAGGTGGCGTAGACTGCTCCGACAATGAAGGCTGGCAAATGATGAGCCCAAACGATGATAATGAAGGCTGGTGGATAGCGAGCCCAGATGAAGACGATGAAGGCTGGTGAGCGGTGTGCTCAGGAGCCAGGAATTCCATCCCTGATGTAGCCATTTCAGACGGGGAGGAAGAAAACGCATGTTGGTGTCAAGTCCACACAACAATTGTCGACAGCAGAAACCAATGGAGAGGGCCCAGAGGCAGATGGGAACTGCACTTCGGTCACCCCACCAGAAGCAAGGCAAGTATTTTTAAAAATTGATGTTAAAAATAAGAGAAAAAACACTTGCCTTAACTCCTGGTCCACCTCTGTTGGGATGACAATCTCTGGCGAAGCTGCTGGTGATGTGATGATTTCAGGAGACACTGTAGGAGTAGTGGATGAGGTGGTCTGAAGCTCAACTGCGGGTGAGGTGATCCGAGGCTGAGTAGCAGGAGACATGATAGCAATAGAGGAGCTCAGGACCAGAGAAGCTGATGAGGCAGCTGATGGATCACCAGATGACAAACTCCGGAGAGAGGAGAGGGGAGAAGCAGATGATGGCAGGCGAATGGGGCCAGCAGCATAAACAAAAAGTGAGGGCTCAGGAGCAGAGGGTAGTGGCTGCTGAGGTTCCTCACTGGGAACAAAGAAAGACTTCTCACTATTAGATGTTAAAAATTTAGAAAATAGTACTTGCCTTGTACCCCACTCCACTGCTGCTGTAGAAACTGCTGCTGCGGAACCAAACAAATCACTCTGGGTGACTGCGGTGACTACCTGGCAAAGAGCTGCTGAGCGGCGGCAAGGAGCTGGAATTGGAACGTGGTGAGGGACAGAGGTTATAGGAGCCAGGGGACGCTTAATTGTTGGCACAGGCTCAATTGTGGAAGCCAGGGGAGGTTTGACCTTCAGCACAAGCTTCCATGGTGCCAGAACTGGCGAGCGGCAAGGGACGGAGGTTGTAGAAGCCAGGGGAAGCTCAATTGTCGGCACAAGTTTCCTTGAAGAAAATGAGGGAGCCTGGTGACGTTTCACCATTGGCACAGGCTCACAAATGGGTCAAAAGTCTCTCACCAGTCTGGAAAATGTCCTTTGCAGGACTAAAACTGAGAAGAACAGACCAAACAATCGGGAGTGACTGTGCAGGACAAAAAGTGCAACTAAAACAAGGCCTTCGTACCTTAATATATGAGAGGAAAAGAAAATTCATTTATGTTATTTTAGCTTTGAACCTTTATTAAATTAAACTGTCATTCCTCAGACAACCAGATGATTAACCCAAATGCACTAAATCATTAGATTAATAAGGAAAAAAGTATAAAATTAATGCTTCAAACCCATAATTATAGCTCTTGCATTGTTTTTAAGCACCGAATATGTGCTCGAGCATCAAAGAGCCTTTTCATGTACAGCGGGGAAAATAAGTATTGAACACATCAACATTTTTCTCATTAATCATATTTCTGATGGAGCCATTGACCTGAGATTTTCACCAGATATCAGTAACAACTCAAGTAATCCATAGGTACAAAGAAATCAAGGCAAGTGTTTTCATAAAACAAATTATATTTAATAAAGTGCTCATCACGCAAGACCATTGCTGAAAAAAAAAAGCACATTGAAGCTTGTTTAAGGTTTGCTGCATAACATTTGGGCAAGCCAGTAAAAATAAAATACTGGGAGAATGTAGTCCAGTTGAATGAGACCAAAATTGAACTTTTTGGATGCCACAACACACAGCATGTTTGGAGGAGAAATGGCACTGCACATTAGCCCCAAAACACCATACAGGAGTGAAATTTGGAGGTGGGACCATTTTGGTGTGGGAGTGTTTTTCAGCATATGGTACAGGCACACTTCATATAATTGAAGGAAAGCTGAAAGGACAAATGTATAGAGACATCCTTGATAAGAACCTATTGCCATCTGCCAAGATGCTGAAAATGAAACGAGGGTGGACATTTCAGCAAGACAATGATCCCAAACACACAGCCAAGGAAACTCTCAACTGGCTCCAGAGAAGGAAAATAAAGCTGCTAGAATGGCCCAGTCAGTCACCTGACCTGAATCCAATTGAAAATCTATGGAACGAACTGAAGATCAGAGTTCATAGAAGACACCCATGGAACTTTCAAGATTTGAAGACAGTTTATGTAGAAGAATGGGCTAAAATGACTCCTGAGCAATGCCTGCGCTTAGTTTCTCCATGCAGGAGGCGTCTAGAAGCTGTTATTACCAACAAAGGCTTTTCTACTAAATATTAAATGAATTTCACCAAGCATGTTCAATACTTATTCCCTGTGTCATTCCACTTTATTAAATATAACTTGTTTTTTGAACACAGTTGTCTTGATTTCTTTGTATGTATGGATTACTTGGGTTGTTACTGATATCTGGTGAAAACCTCAGGCCAATGGCTCTAACAGAAATATGTTTAATGACAAAAATATTGACCTGTTCAATACTTACTTTCCCTGCTATAAATCCGTTTTACTGACATTGGTCATTTCATTCATAATCTTTTAAAAAAAAATCAATGTGATATATGAAGAATAGTTGCATGTGTTTGCATTGTTTGCCTTGCTGTAGGAACAAATAAGGGCAGCTGAATGAGCAATCACTTCATTTAAAAAAATGTCTTCATAAAATCAGTGATCAGAGCCCATAATCAGTGTTATTTGGTCATATTTTTCAGACACTCAGCAAACCTTAGCAGACTGTGATGTCTACCTTTGTTGATGCCATCATACCCTCAAGTCTGAGTTGTGACTCATTGGGGCATTACTAATATGCACTGTATGCGTCACCCATTGGATATCCCTGTTGCTTTGTCAGTAAATCTTTACTAATGTAAAGTAATGAAAATCAGTTGTAGAAAAGTTCATGGCTATGGTGTGAAAAAGTTAGGAATTGTTGCTGTGAAATTATAAATAGTGGGTTAAACTTAAGAAAAATTCAACAGTCTCAGTGGCCTAAAACCATTTATTGAGGCAAAAAGTGAGCAGAAGTTGTTCAAAATTATCCTCACTGAATTTACAACTTAACAGATATGAACTCTAAACTCTGTTGTTTTGCTCAACTAGCAAAAATCATTGTGAGGACAAACAGCTAGTTTAGCACTGCCTGAAGGTACTTTCCAAGGCAAGGCAAGTTTATTTGTATAGCACATTTCGTGTACAAGACAATTCAAAGTGCTTTACATAAAAACATTAAAGCATTACAGCAACTTGCAAAAGGAATACATAAAAATTTAAAAGCAAACTAGAAAGTAAATTAAAGAGAAACACAAACAAGCTAAAACAGAATAAAATAGAAAACATGCAAGATAAAAGTTACAGTGCATTGTAGGCTACTGAAAGGCTGCAGCAAATAAAGTCTTTAACCTTGATTTAAAGCAGCTGAGAGTTTCAGCAGCCCTGATGCTTTCTGGGAGTTTGTTCCATATGTGAGGAGCATAAAAACTGAACGCTGCCTCACCATGTTTGGTTCTAACTCTGGGCACAGATAGTAGGCCTGACACTGACGACCTGAGGGCTCTGGGTGGTTTGTAATGGACCAGCAGATCTGAAATGAATTTTGGCCCTAAACCATTCAGAGCTTTATAAACCAACAGGAGTGTTTTGAAATCTATTCTTTGACAGACAGGAAGCCAGTGTAAAGATCTGAGGACTGGAGTTATATGATCTACTTTCTTAGTCTTAGTGAGGACCTGAACTGCAGCATTCTCAACTAACTGCAGCTGTCTGATGGACTTTTTAGGGAGACCTATGAGGACAGTGTTACAGTAGTCCAGTTTACTGAAGATAAATGCATGGACAAGCTTTTTTAGATCCTGCTGAGCCATCAGACCTTTAATCCTCGCTATGTTCTTTAAGTGATAATAGGGTGGTTTCACTACTGTCTTGATGTGGCTGTTAAAATTCAGGACTGAATCCAGAACCACCCCCAGATTTATGGCTTGGCTGTTGGTCTTTGGCATCACTGATTGAAGCTGAGTACTAATTTGAGTCTTTTTTTCTTTGGTTCTGAAAACTACTATTTCAGTTTCGTCTTCGTTTAACTGAAGAAAATTCTGGCACATTCACTCTTTAAGTTGACCAATGCATTTGATCAGGGTTTTAATTGGACCATAGTTTTCTGGTGAGAGGGATAGATTTTTGCATCATCTACATAATTATAGTAATACATTATAAATCCATCCATCCATTTTCTACTGCTTTTCTGGAGGTCCAGGTCACGGAGGCAGCAGCTCAAGCAGAGAATCCCAGATTTCCTTCTCCTTGGCCACCTGCTACAGCTCTTTGGAGAGGACACCAAGACGTTTCCAGGCCAGCTGGGAGACGTAGTCTCTCCAGTATGTCCTGGGTCTGTCCTGGGGTCTCCTCCCACTGGGAAGTGCCCGAAACACGTCAAGTGGGAGGCATCAAGAAGGCATCCTGATCAGATGTCCAAACCACCTCAACTGGCTCCTTTCAATATGGCGGAGCAGCGGTTCTACTCTGAGCTTCTCCCGGATGACTGAACTCCTCACCCTATCTCTAAGGGTGAGTCCAGCAATTCTGTGGAGAAAGCTCATTTCAGCCGCTTGTATCCGTGGTCTCATTCTTTCGGTCATTACCCAAAGCTCATGACCATAGGTGAGGGTAGGAACGTACATTGATCGGTAAATTGACAACTTTGCTTTAGAGGTCAGCTCCCTGTTCACCACAACAGACCGGTACAATGTCCGCATCACTGCAGAGGCTTGTCAGATCCGTCTGTTAATCTCTCCCTCCATTCTCCCTTCACTCATGAATGAGACCCCGAGATACTTTAACTCCTCCACTTGGAGCAGGAGCTTGGCCCCAACCAAGAGAGGACAATCCACCTTGTTCCGGCTGAGAGCCATGGACCCGGACTTGAAAGTGCTGATTCTCATCCCTGCCACTTCACACTCAGTAGCAAACTTTCCCAGCAAGGCCTGTAGGTCATTGCTTGATGAAGCCAACAGGACAACATCATCCGCACACAGCAGAGATGAGATCTTGTGGTCACCGAGCATGACACCCTCCAATCCTTGGCTGCATCTAGATGTATCCTGTCCATATAAATTATGAACAGGACTGGTGGCAAAGGGCAGCCCTGGCGGAGTCCAACTCTGACTGGAAACAAATTTCACTGGGTGTTGAGCTTGATACCCCATACTCCCGAAGCACCCCCTACAAGAGACCATGAGGGATGCAGTCAAATGCTTTCTCCAAGTCCACAAAACACATGTGGACTGGTTGGGCAAACTCCCAGGAACCTTCTAGAATTCAGAATTCATGAGAGGGTGAAGAGCTGGTCTGGTGTGCCATGGCCAGGACAAAAACTACATTGCTCCTCCTGAATCCTAGATTCGAACAGCGGTTGGACTCTCCTCTCCAGTACCCTGGCATAGACCATCCCAGGAACGCTGAGAAGTGTGACCCCCCCTAAAGTTGGAACACACCCTCCAGTCCCCCTTTTTAAAAAGAAGAACCACCACCCCGGTTTGCCATACCAAAAGCATTGTCCCCGTCCTCCACTTAACATTGCAGAGGCGTGTCAACCATGACAGCCCTACAACATCCAGGGCCTTGTGGTACTCAGGGCCAATCTTGTCCACCCCAGGGGCCTGGCCACCAAAGAGTTTTTTTAACCACTTTGGCCACCTCAATCCCTGTGATGGGTGAGTTGTCCCCCTCGTCCTCAAGCCCTGTTTCCACTGTGGAAGGCATGTCAGTGGGATTGAGGAGATCCTCGAAGTATTCCTTCCACTGCTCGACGATATCCCCAGTCGAAGTCAGCAGCGTCCCATTCACACCATACACAGTGTGGACAGGGAGCTGCTTCCCCCTCCTGAGTTGCCAGACAGTTTGCCAGAATCTCTTCGAGGCTGACTGGAAGTCTTGTTCCATGGCCTCACCAAACTCCTCCCACACCCTAGGTTTTGCATCAGCAACCGTCCAAGCTGCACTCCGCTTGGGCTGCCGATACAATTCAGGTGCTTCAGGAGTCCCACAAGCCAACCAAGCTCGATAGGACTCCTTCTTCAGCTTGATGGCCCCCCTCACCACCGGTGTCCACCACTTGGTTCAGGGGTTGCCACCACAAGATGCACCAACAACCCTGTGGCCATAATATATATTTTGTAATATATTTTGTTGTATTTTATGATTTGAGCGAGTGGGAGCATATAGATGTTGAAAAGTAAAGGTCCCAAAGTGGAACCTAGGGGAACTCCACAGGTTATTTTTGTTCACTCAGATTTGTACCTATAGACACAAAATAGTCCCTGTCTTTTAAATAGGACTCAAACTAGCTAAGTGCTCTAACAGAAAGTCCCACCCAGCATAACATCTAGTATGATGTTACGGTCAACCGTGTCGAATGCAGCACTGAGGCCCAATAGAACCAAGATTGAAATGTTGCCACTATCTGTATTGGCACAGATGTCATTAAGGACCTTAACTAGAGCTGTCTCAGTGCTGTAGTGTGGCCAAAAACCTGACTGGAAGACATCAAAAGAGTTATTTAATGTCAGGAAGTTGTACAATTGTTGAAAGACAGTTTTTTTCTATTATTTTACTTGGAAAGGGGAGGTTTGATATGGGCCTATAGCTGTTCATGAGTGAGGTGTCTAGGTTGCACTTTTTTAGAAGTGGCTTGCTAACAGCTGTTTTTAAGCACTGAGGGAAGACACCTGAATGCAAACATATTTATGATCTGTAGTAGATCTGAGGCCATACAATATGAAATGTTTTTTTAAAAATCCTGTTGTGAGGGTATCAAGGCAGCAGGTAGTGGATTTCAGGTGATGTATGATGTCATCCAAGTTTTTATGATTGATTGGAAAACATTTTGCCATGGTGTTTACATCTTCTCTATGTGGACACAGAGGAAGCACATGTCCAGCACCTGGTAGAGGAGTACTGACTGACTGTCTAATTTTCTGAATTTTGTTAGTAAAGAGTCATTGCAGGCACGGTTGGATAGAAGTTCAGCAGCTACTGGCACAGGGAGATTTGTTCACCTGTCAACAGTAGTGAACAAGGTGCATGCATTATTGTTGATTTTAGCAACGTCAAAAAAATATGCTTGCTTTGCATTTCTCAGCTCCAAATTATAAATGGTCAATCTCTCATTACAGATTTCATAATGAACCTGAAATTTAGTTTTTCAACACCTGTCTTCAGCTTTTCGACACTGTTTTTTCAACTCTTACTAGTTTGGCATTTCTCCATGGAGGTTTCTTTTTAATAATGACCACCTTCACCTTGATGGGAGCAAAAGCATTGATAATATTTGTAATTTTACCACTGAAATTTTCTGCAAGCTCATTTACTGAAGGTGAGGGGGGTGAGGAAGAGAAAGCTTGGATGAATGTTTCACTGATATTATCCCTGATGTACCATTTTTCAATGATCTCTGGATATTTCTGTTGACATTAATAGCACTCTCAAAGAAAACACAAGAATGGTCAGACAGAGCAACGTCCATCTCGATAACCTTAGAGATGTTCAGACCTTTGGAGATGATTAAGTCCAGACTGTGTCCTCTGTTGTGTGTTTTTTCCATTACATGCTGAGTCAGTCCAAAGTTATCAAGGACACAACACAATTTTTTGGTCCCTCTGCCCTGAGGGTTGTCAACATGGATGTTAAAATCACCAACAAGAACTACACAGTCAAAGTCAACATAGATAATAGACAGCAGCTTTGTAAAATAATCCATCCATCTTCTTCTGCTTAATCCTTTTTGGGTCGGGGGGGGGGGGGGGTGAGCCTATCCCAGCATCTTTGGGTGAGAGGCAGGGTACACCCTGGACAGATCGCCAGACCATCACAGGGCCAACACAGACAGACAACCATTCACTCTCACAGTCATACCTAAGGACAATTTAGAATCCCCAGTCTGATGCCAATTAACCTAACTTGCATGTTTTTGGCATGTGGGAGGAAACCGGAGAAATCCCGGAGTAAACCCACACAGACACTGGGAGAACATGCAAACTCCACAGAGATCACTGTTGGTCGGGGGTTGGGATTGAACCCAGGATCCCCCAGCCAAGGGTGGGTTGCTATGATGCCACAGTGCTAACCACTCTGATAATAATAATAATAATGGATTAGATTTATATGCCGCTTTACATGTCAAGTGATATCTCAAAGCGCTTACAGTGTGTCCATTATTCATTCACTCCAGACAGACGTTGATAGTGGTAAGCTACTACTGTAGCCACAGTTGCCCTGTGGCAGACTGATAGAAACGCAGCTGCCAATCTGCGCCAATGGCCACTCCGACCACTACCAAATATTTATACACGTTTATACCTGGTGTCATGAACACTGGAGGCAAGGTGGGTAAAGTGTCTTGTCCAGAGACAAAACGGCAGGATGGCTGGGGAGAACGTGAGTCAAACCACCAACCCTCTGGTTATTGGATGACCCACTCTACCTCCTAAGCCACTGCCACCCAGATTTCCCTCCTCCATTCCATTTTTGCTGAGCACCAAGCTGGATGGCAGGAAGTTCCATTTTTCAGTGGTTTTTGGTGTGACCCAGCCGGGACTTGAACCCTGACCTCCCGGTTGTGGTGTGGATGCTCTACCTCTAAGCCATGGTGGTTAAAATCATCAAAAAAAGTTGCATGGTATTTAGGTAGTCTTTAAATGAATGTAACACATGAATGTAAGAAACAAAACACAGGAGGAGGAATTCAGCTGAAGAGCCACATATTAAAATGAAGAAAACTTATTATAAGACATCTGTGTTATGTTTGGAATAATGAGCTGACAACTCTCGTGAACTGAACTCCTGTTTATTTAACATTCCACACAACTATATACAAGGGGTGGTGACGTCTTGCGCCACAGCCAATCCGCCACGTGGGGACGTCACATGCGTGCGCGTCCCCACATCCCAAACACCTCATTTACCCCCCCTTCCCTTGAAAAACCCCAAAGAACTTAAGACAGCTACATAGGCACCCGGGTAGACCGCTGGTATGCTTCTATGACTGTGTGCATTATTCTGTCACATGGTCCAGTCATGTGCAAACTATTAACATAAAGTTCAAATTTCAAAATTTAGCTACGAAGTCGTCCAGAGAGCAGGGTCTCTGTTGAACCCGGGCTGAGCAGTGCTTGTGCTGTGCTGCCACCGCAGGCTCCGGTGGACGTCCTTTGGGGGCTGCGGGTACTGCATTGCTGACGTCCCAGTTCAATCCCTTCAGATCGATTGTCATCTCGTGATCCAGGGCAGAGGTTGATGTCACCTTCCTGAGGCAGCTGGCGTGCCACCATGACCCATCAGCAAGCTGGAAGGTGGCTGGCCTCAACTGAGTTGTTGTAGCTTCCAGTCAACACAGAGAAGGCCAGAACTGATGGTTAAATGACTTTATTGCCATCCTTGTGTCATCAACCAACGTAAGAGCTATGGCAAAAAACAAATAGACAATAATCACCACATAACCCTGAATCACCACCTAGCTCATACGTTAGCAACCTTCATGTTAGCATAACTAATTTACAACTTTTAAAAATAAAAACTTTCTATAAAATCACCAACCTTGTTCCCTTATCGACCGAAGCTAAATCCTTGCCGGTTTTTTTTATCCTTTTCTGTCGTCTTTTTTATCGTCTTTCCTTTTAACCCTTTCTCGCCCGTTTGTGTCTTTCCTTTGTCAGTCAAATCAACTTCCGTTAACTAACTTCCGCTCATGCAGAAGTTATCAAAATAAAAGCATATCTTTGTAATATAATTACTATACATGTAAATAGAGCTAACCTTGCTTTATCCACCTTTACACTCCCACCAAATTATTTGCTGTCACACATATAAAGCACAAATAATTTCTTCAAATTACTTAACAAAAAACAATAACTTTGTAAACATGTTATAAGTACAACTTCCAACATTTCAAAACATTCTTTAGCATTCTATATTTACCTTTCCTAATCTCCTAATAGCAGAACTAACTTATGAACTGGGCGTTCTACTATAGACATTTTATTTACACGCTGACCCCTTTTCGTGGGATTTCTGTCTGCAAAAGCGATCTTGACCTTTCTGACAAGTCCATCTGTGTCTTTGCAGTGTCCAAGATTCGTCCAAGTTTCCATTGAGATCGTGGTTGTGTTTTATCTTTGTCCATTCCTATGTCTCCTATTTGCATGTTCCTTTTTGGGCATGTGCCATCTTTGTCTGACCATGATGTTTTGAATGAGTTGGGAAGAGATGAGTGCCGTAGCCTTCCTCCCACCTTGAGCACATTGTGGCTGTGGTAAGTTCTAACCTTGGGATTGAGGTGACCTTTGTGGGAGAGACACATGCTTTGCCCATGATGAAGGTGCAGTGAACGTCTTTGTTTTTGTTTATGAGTCTGAGACAAGAACATTGTCCATATCCTGTGGTGCTTGCATCGGAAAAGTGATGCATTTCTCCTTTCACTACATCTCCAAAATCTGCAGGAACATAGCATCTGTTTATTTGCAGTTTTTTCGGATTGTGTAGATCTCCTTTCCAACACTCCCACCGTGGCTTAAGAAGTTCAGGTAGCGGGTCATCCCAATCCGTTCCTTGACGACACATCTCTTGGAGAATTCCTTTGCCATTGAGCACATAGGGAGCAATGAAACCAAGGGGGTCGTATATTGCTGCGAATGTGGACAAGATGCCACGCCTGGTTGGTGGTTGGTCTTTCAGCATGATGTTGAATGAAAAAGAATCTTTCTCCACATTCCAATGAATGTCAAGTGCTCTTTCTGTTTGTGTTTCACCAAAGGTTAAGTCCTTTGTTTTAGTATTCGTTGCATGCTCTGAAGTTGGAATACTGTTTAGAACGTCAGTGTTGTTGGACACGAACTTGTGTAACCTTAATCCACCTATTGCACATAGTTCACGTGCTTCCTTTGCCAGTTCAATAGCGTCGTTTACCGTCTCTGCACTGGTGACTCCGTCGTCTACATAGAAGTCTCTGGTTATGAACTGTGAGCCTACAGGATATGCAAGGCTGTTCTCTTTGGCTAGACGTTTGAGTCTGTTTTCAGCGAGTTGTCTGTTATCTGGCATTTGTGGCTTTTCTTTGAATGGCAATGGCATTTTATAATGTCCATGTTCAGTTTGTGTTATGCCTTGCTCAAGTTTCTGGAGGAACATTAAATCATCTTGTGACACAGTTTTTTCATTACTGTCAGTCTCTTTAAAATCTCTCTCCAAAGCACGTATTGCATCTGCTGGCGTGGAGGGAGGGATTTCCTTAATGCTCACTCGATGACAGAGACTGCTTGCCATGTCTGTTTCATTGCAAGGTACCGAGTTGCCAACTATGCTCCATCCTAAGTCAGTTTGAATGGCATAGGGATCATTTTCTTTGCCTGAGATTACTCGTTTAGGCGCGAGAGCTCTAGGACAAGTATAACCAATGAGGAGACTTACTTCACAACTGAGGAGTGGGGGAATCTCATCTGCAATGGGCAGCAAGTGACTCCACAATTTTGCTGTTTCACATGTTGGTATGTGCTCTCTGTTGGCAGGTATGTAGTCCTTTGTGTATGCAGTGGGGAGCTTTATGACTGTGGCTGAGTTATAATCTCTCACCAAGAGATTGGATACTTTTCCACTGCTTACAACTGCATTTTTGCCATCATAGTAGTCAATTTCAGCTTTACTGGACAAACATTTGCTTGCAGTTCATGTGTCACATCTTGATCAATGAAGACAGTGTCGCTCTCTGTGTCTAATAACACATAGACCAATTTTTCTTTGTGTGGATTGGTAGCAGTTGACAGCCACACTGGAACTATCATTGAGGTGCTGACTGTCTGCTCAAATCTGGCAACATTAAGTGACATGGCTGTTGCTGTTTCAGGTGAGTTACTTTGAGTTGCGTTATGTGTACTCACGTGTGTTTCTCTTTGTTGACTGTTACTGTAGTTCTCATCGTGAAGACAGGTTGGGTGTCTCTTTGTGCAGATTTCACAAGCGAGGCGGCGTCTGCAGTCCTTAGCAGTGTGACCTTGTTTTAAACAACCATAACAAAGTTTATTGTCATTCACATGTTTCTTTCTGTTTTCTAGAGGAATTTTCAAGAAATCTGGGCACTTGTGGAGCTGATGAGTGTCCTGGCATAATGTGCAAGGAGAGCAGTCAGGTGTTTTTGTTATTGTCCGGCTGCCACTTTGTTCAGTGGTGTTTGTGTTAAATACAGTTGCCTTGTTCCTTTTATCACTGTTTGTTCCAGTGCCGTGAAGTGCGTAAATGGAGGTGACTGGGTTGCAAGCGACTTCAGCTTCTAATGAAAGGAAGGATGCAAAATCACTGAAGCTTGGAAACTCACCACCTTCCATTAAAGTCTTTGTAACCTGCCTGTTCCATCTTGCGTTTATCCAATCTGGTAGCTTGTGCAGCAGTTTTTGATTTTCTTTGCAGTCGTTGAGTATTTGTAACCCTTTTACATGCGGCATAGCGAGCATGCATGCGTTTACAAAATCTGCAAAGGTCCTTAATCCTTCAGCGTCTCTAGGCTGCACCTTTGGCCAGTTTGAAAGCTTTTCTCTAAATGCCTTCTGTATCACAAATGGCTGGCCGTATCTTTGGTTTAATTTGTTCCAAGCATCGTTGTATGCTTCTTCATCATTTCTAAAGAAAGTTCCTTCAATGCATTTGCGAGCTGGGCCAGTTACATATCGTTTCAAATAGTACAGTTTATCTGCTACTGAGGTGCCCCTTTGTTCAATCAGTGATATAAATGTAGATTTCCATTCGATAAACTCTATTGGTTCACCACTAAACACTGTTGGCTCTGGTGTAGGAAGTCTGTTCATTTTTATGCTGTCTTGAATCGCTTGTGCGGATTGAGTGACACTAGGGGGAGCTGTTTGCTCAGGAATGAAAGCGGGTGCTGGTATGGGACACTTGGGTGGGAATTCTGGGCTCACCTGTTCGCTCTTCATTGACTGTACATCACCCACCTGTGATAACTCTCTGTCATAAGCTTCAAGCCTGGCTTGAGCTGCTTTCATGTCCTTCTGTGCTTTCAAACATTCCAACTCTGCTGTTTGAATTGCAATCCTTTCTCTTTGCCTTTGTTCTTCTTTTGCGAACTCATACTCAGCCTCCTTTGCTGCTAGTTCTGCTGCTGCATCGGCTCGTTTTACAGCGAGGTGTGAAGCGGACTGCTGACTGTGATGAGACGTTGTGTCTGATCCAAATATGGAGAGTGCGTATTGGTGCTCTCGGAGTTCGCGTAAACGAGTTCTTTCATGGTCTGCATCAAAATCTCCATCGACACCACTTATCCTTTCCAGAATTATTCTCACTGTCACGAGTAACTGCATCACATGCATCAGTCTTTCTCCTTATATCAGCTGAAGGCGTCATTTGATTTCTTAATTCTGAGTACAGCTTTAGGATATCATCTCTTTTTTGTTCTAATATATCTGCATGTTCTGCCATCTCCCTTTAAGTGATATCGGACTTTAACCTTTCTCTCATTTCACGTACCTGTATTTTCCATTGTTCATAAAGAGATAATAAAAACAAATAGACAATAATCACCACATAACCCTGAATCACCACCTAGCTCATACGTTAGCAACATTCATGTTAGCATAACTAATTTACAACTTTTAAAAATAAAAACTTTCTATAACTTTCTATAAAATCACCAACCTTGTTCCCTTATCGACCGAAGCTAAATCCTTGCCGTTTTTTATCCTTTTCTGTTGTCTTTTCTTCGTCTTTCCTTTTAACCCTTTCTTGCCTGTTTGTGTCTTTCCTTTGTCGGTCAAATCAACTTCCGTTAACTAACTTCCGCTCATGCGGAAGTTATCAAAATAAAAGCATATCTTTGCAATATAATTACTATACATGTAAATAGAGCTAACCTTGCTTTATCCACCTTTACAGTTGTAATCTGCATCGGCATTATCCAGAATGAGTGCAGTTTGTGTGCATGGTTGGGGCACTGGATCTGGATCCAATCATATACTGTGAGTCGGGGCTGCTTCGCTCGGCTTCTCTTGTCAAACTTTTGCTTCATGCACCGCTGCTGTTCGACCACTCTTTCCCTAGGTGAGGGCACTTCCATCGGGGTGTTGCCTGGTGGGGGGTGCAGTAGGTCCAGGGAAAGGCGCATCTCATGTCCCAGCATCAGAAGGGCCGGGGAGCTACCTGTCGTGGTGTGTGGCATCATTCTGTAGTGTAACAGGGTCCTCTGAAGTGTGGCCAAAAACAGGAGTCCATCGGCCAGGTGTGCCCTGAGACCATTCCTGAGGTTCTGATTGAATGTCTCCACCCCCATTTGCCTGACGGTGGTAGAATACAGTCTTTATGTGTTTGATGCCTTTTCCCTTCACGAACGCTGCAAAGTCCGCTGACGTGAACTGCGTTCCGTTGTCTGTTGTGACCGCATCTGGCACACCCCAGAGAGCAAAAAGGGAAGAGAGGAAATCAGTGACTACGCCGGTGGTGACTGAACTGGTGGGCAACAGCTCAGGCCATTTTGAGTGGAGGTCATAAAACTAGCAGAAAATGCTGAAGCAAGGGGGTGCTATACAGCTCACCGCACATGTCCAATTGAATGTGTTTCAATTAAATTAAATTCAATTCATCTTTATTTATATAGTGCCATTTCACAACAACAGTCATGTCATAGCACTTTCAACTGTAGGGGAAACCCCCACAATTGCAGAAAGATCTCAGCAATCAGGTGATCCCCTGTGAGCAAGCATTGGCGATGGTAGAGAGGAAAAAACCCCTTTTAACAAGAAGAAACCTCCAGCAGAACCATGCTCAGGGAGGGGCAGTCATCTGCTGCGACTGACTGGGGGGGTGAGGGGATAGAGAAGATGAAAAGAACAGACATGTAGAGAGCAAACAGCACGATGGGGACTCAATCTATGGGAGAGAACAAACAGATGCTAATGACCAGCAAAAATATTTCATTGAGAGTGAAGAAAGGAGTGAGGCCCAGTGCATTATTGGAGGTCCCCCGGCTGTCTAAACCTACTAGCAGCATAACTAAGGGAGGGTTCAGAGACACATGATCTCTCCCTAATTGTAGGCTATATCAAAAAGGAAGGTTTTAACCCTATTCTTAAAAACAGAGATCAAATCTGACTCCCGAATCCAGAATGGCAGCTGGTTCCACAGGAGAGGAGCTTGATAACTGAAGGCTCTGCCTCCCATTGTACTTTTGGAGATTCTAGGTATTCCAAGTAATCCAGCATTTTGGGAGCTTAGAGCTATGTTAGAATAATAGGGTAGTATCAGATCTTTTAAGTTAAAAGGGGCCTGATTTTTTAGAGCTTTGAAAGTGAGAAGAATTCTAAACTCTATGGGAAGCCAATGAAGGGAGGCCAGAACCCGAAAGATATGATCTCTCTTTCTAGTACCTGTTAAAACTCTTGCTGCAGCATTTTGGATCAACTGAAGACTTTTTAAAGATGTTTTAGGACAACCTGATAATAAAGAGTTACAATAATCTAGTCTAGAGCTAAGAAAAGTGTGGATCAGTTTCTCAGCATCACTCTGAGACAAGATGCTCCTAATCTTGGCAATATTCTGCAAATGATAGAAGGCAGTCTTAGAAACGAATTTAATATGTGAATTGAAAAACAGATCTTGATCAAAAATAACTCCAAGGTTATACTAAAAGGCCAGACCACCGAATGTGTACAATCGTACAAATATCTTGGGACAATTATTGATTGTGGATTGAACTTTGAGGTGAACTGTGAAAGGGTGTGCAAAAAGGGTCAGCAAAATTTGCATTGTTTGAGGAAACTTGCACGCTTCCAAATTGACCGAACCATAATGACTATGTTCTATCGGGCTTTTATTGAATCTGTTTTATCCTTTTCTTTAATGTCATGGTTTGGTCAGATAAAACTGAAACAGAGGAAATCCTTGGATCAGGTAGTCAGATGGTCCAGTCGTTTGCTTGGTGAGTCACAGCTGAGCCTGACATCCCTGTACACCAGACAAGTACAGAGGATGGCCGACTCGATTTTAAATGATGACTCCCACCCTTTGCACTGCAACTTTCAGCTTCTTCCCTCCAGACGGAGGTTTGCTGTCCCAAAAAGTAGAACCCAGCGCTACAAAAACAGCTTTGTCCCTGCTGCTGTCAAAGAGTTGAACAAGCTATAAAAATTATATTGTACATATTTTATATTTACCTATTTTGTAAGATGTGTGCCTGTGTTTGTGTCTATGTTGAATGTAATTAGTGGCTTGTAATTATGGATGTCACCAACTGCAAAACAAATCTACCTACGGGTACAAATAAAGTAACCTGAACCTGAACCTGAACCTCACAGAATTATTCAGAGAAAGAGTAACCGCATCCAAACTAAGAGTTTAATAATAATAATAATGCATCGGTTTTATATAGCGCTTTATCATATATACTCAAAGACCCTTTACAATTAGGTACATTATTCATTCACTCCAGACAGACAATGGTAGTGGCAAGCTACTTCTGCAGCCACAGCTGCCCTGGGGCAGGCTGACGGAAACGTGGCAGCAAATCTGCGCCAACGGCCTTTTCGGCCACCACCGAACATTTTATACATTTATACACATTCATACCCAGTGTTATGGGCACTGGAGGCAATGCGGGTGAAGTGTCTTGCCCAGGGACACAACGGCAGGATATCTGGGGGCAGCGGGATTCGAACCGCCAACCATCAGGTTATTAGACGACCTGCTCTACCTCCTCAGCCACTGCCGCCCCAAAGTTTGATTTGGAAAGTTATTTCTAAGGTTTTTTGGATCAAATAGAATGACTTCAGTCTTATCTGAATTTAATAGCAGGAAATTACAAGTCATCCAAGCTTTTATTTCCTTAAGACAGGCTTCTAACTTGGCTAATTGATTACTATCATCTGGCTTCATTGACAGATATAATTGTGTGTCATCTGCATAACAATGAAAATGTATGCAGTGCTTTCTAATAATGTTGCCTAACGGAAACATATATGAACTAAAAAGAGTAGGGCCTAGCACAGATCCCTGTGGAACTCCATGACAGAGCTTTGAGTTGAAAGAAAACTCATTATTGACATGAACAAACTGGAACCTATCAGATAAATAAGATCTAAACCACTGCAACGAAGTTCCATTAAGTCCAACATAGTGTTCTAATCTATCAAGTAGAATATTATGATTGATAGTATCAAAAGCTGCACTAAGGTCTAAACGGACAAGTACAGAAACAAGTCCATTAACAGATGCGATCAGGAGGTCATTAGTGACCTTCACTAAGGCTGTTCCAGTACTATGATGGATTCTAAACCCAGATTGAAACTCTTCAAATAAACCATTTCCCTGCAAGTGGTCAAATAACTGCGTAGCAACAACTCTAAGATTTTTGAAATGAAAGGCAGATTAGAGATTGGTCTATAGCTAGCTAAAACTCCTGGATCCAGCATTGGCTTTTTGAGTAAGGGTTTAATTACAGCAGTTTTAAAAGTCTGTGGTACATGGCCTAATGTTAATGAAGAATTGATTATTTGAAGAATAGAGATACCAATAAATGGGAAGACTTCTTTAAATGACCTGGTAGGAATAGGGTCTAAAAGACAAGTTGAAGGCTTGGATGAGGAAACTATTTTATCTAACTCTAAAAGGTCAGTTGGAGTAAACTCATCCAAATAGATATCAGTTGAAGGAGTTGTAGTAGTTACTGTATTTAAGTTAACGGTGGGAAGAATCTGACTGATTTTATCTCTGATAGATTAAATTTTATTATTGAAAAAGTTCATAAAGTCCTGACTAAAAAGCTCTAAGGGAATGCTAGGATTGACAGAGTCCTGACTCTTTGTCAGCCTGGCTACAGTGCTGAAAAGAAACCTGGGATTATTTGTGTTCTCTTCTATTATTGCAGTATAATAACTTGTTCTAGCTTTTCTAAGAGATTTTTTATAAATTAAAAGATGATTTCTCGAAGCTAAACAGATTTCATCTAAATTAGTGGAGCACCATTTTCTTTCTAATTGACGACTCTTCTGTTTTAAGCTACGAGTTTCTGTGTTGAACCAAGGAGTTAAAAATCTCTTAGACTTTTTTTTTTTTAAAGGGGCCACCATGTCTAGAGTCTGATGCAGAGAAGCTGTAACACTATCTACCATGCTATCAATTACAGAAGGAGCAAGCTGTCTATAGCTTATTTCCGTTGTGTTGACGCATGGCATAGAGGAAACAATCTGCATAAATTTGGTAACAACATCATCTGAGAGGCATCTGCTGTAGTAATATTTTTCTTTAGGAGCCAAATAGTCAGAAATAGTAAAATCAAAAGTTAACAGACAATGGTCTGACAGTACAGGGTTATGAGGAGACACTACCAGATTTTCTATTTCTATGCCATATGTCAGAACAAGGTCCAATGTGTGGTGGAGATAATGGGTAGAATTTCCTACTTTCTGAGAAAACCCCACCGAGTCTAATATTGAATTAAATGCCATATTAAGACAATCACTATCTACATCTACATCATTTCCACAGGGCTGATGGCCATAGAAGAGGCTGCAGGGGCAGAGGTGGTGACACACCGCTCTTACCGCTAGCAAGGCAGGCTGTGCAGTCTTTCACCATGGCCTCCACATCCTTGTTGATGTCTGGCCACCAGACCAAGCCTCTACAACGCTGTTTGACCCTGACGATGCCCAGATGGCCCACATGTACTATGATTAGGATGCGACCCTTTAGTGCTTCTGGAATCACTGTGCAGAGCCCCCTTGCTACACAGACATTGTTCTAGCATGATAAGTCATCTCTGACTCTGTGGAAGGGTGCTAGCTCTTCTGGCATGTTGGACGGCCAGCCCTCGCATATGAAGGTGTGGAGCTGGGACAGTATTGGGTCCTGTTCGAATGCAGCTTGAAGCTCCTGCAGGGAGACAGCAATCTGAAGTGGGCCGTGCAACATGTGGACCAACTCTGGCTCTAAGGGCTCCCAGCTGACGTTCGGTGGGGTGTTGAATGTGGCCTGGGACAGTAGGTCTGCCACAATGTTTTCTCTGCCCGACGTGAACTGGGTGGTGAAGTTATATGCTTGAAACCATTCTGTCCACCTGTAGATGCACAGAGGTTTGTGCCTCAACCCCGATGTTTCCAGCTGCGCCGTGAAGGCCCTATGGTCTGTCCGGAGAGTGAAGCATCATCCATACAGGTACATGTGCCAGTGTTTGCACACCCAGATGCACGCTAACGCCTCCCTCTCCCCCACTGAGTACTTCTGCTTGGCCGAAGTGAGTGATCTTGAAGTGAACGCCACTGGGCGTTCGGTCCCCCCTTGAAGTTGGGACAGTACTGCTCCTACTGCCATGTTGGAGGCATCACAGGTCACAAATGTGGGGCTATGTAGGTCAAAATGGGCCAGCACTGGTGGAGAAGTGAGATGTGTCTTCAGTCGTCAGATGGTGGCGGAGCATGCCAGGGTCCACACCCAGGGTGCATCCTGATTCAGGAGGACACGTAGTGACTCTATTGTCTCTGAGTAGCAGGGAATGAAGTGCTTGTAAAAGTCTGCCATGCCCAGAAAAGTTGATAGCTGTGTGAGGCACGACGCTTCAGGTAGGTGCAGTGCTGCCTCTACGTTTGAATGTAGGGGGCTCAGGCCCTCGGCGGTCAAGCGAAATCTCACAAACTCAATGGCTGATGCTTCAAAGATGCCTTTTTCCCTGTTGAGCGTGAAGCTGTGTTTTGTTAGTACTTCCATTACTCTCAGGAGGCGGGTGTCATGGGAAGCTGATGTTGTGCCGTGCACCACAATGTCAACTAAATACACCACTACACCTGGGAGGCTGGCAAAGATGGTGGTCATGATTTTTTGAAAACAGCTCGGGGCTGAACTGAGGCCAAAAGGTATGCGGGTGTACCTGAACACTCCCATGTTGGTGACAAAGGCTGTGAGGTTGCGACTATTCAATAGCCACCATTTCCAGTTATTCCAGAATGCTGCAGCATGCTAATTAACAGGCACTAGAAAGTATCATCACATCACTCCAGTTCTGGCAAGTCCTCACTGGCTCCCAGTCCATTTCTGCATCAATTTTAAAATTCTCTTATTTACTTTTAAGGTCTTGAATGGTTTGGGACCTTTTTATCCAACAAAGCTTTTGGACTTTTATTCTCCTGCTTGAGTATTAACCCCTTGCACTCTGGTCAATTTCCCTAAAAACGCCTAAAAATAACATACCCAAAGTAAATCAAAAGCTGTTCTTCAACCCTTTGCAGCATCTTCATGGGGCTGGTCTCATTTAAAAGAAAACACTTTGAATTTTTTGGCAAAACAGTCATAATCTCTCTAAAGGCGCTTTTCCACTAGCCCCACTCAGCCCCGGTTTGCAAACCCGGCTCTACTCACTTCGGTTCGGTTCAGCCTCAGTTGCTTTTCAACTACTGCTGGCGCACCTGCTGGCACACCTGCTGTGGGTGGGATTTGTTGAACAGCAGGCGGCGCCACACCCTCGTGACGTGAAACACACGCGACTGAATCCTCCACAACAAACATGGCTGATGACGAGGAGAGAAGGAAGGAGGAATGACTGTGACATGAAACTGGTTAAATCTATGGTGCTGACTTGTTGTGCTCTACACAATCTGTGTGAGAGTCATGGAGAGACGTTTGACACTACATTGGATGATGCAGTAGATGAACCAGTGGTGGCAGCGGCACAGAGAGCAGAGGAGCAGGGTGGTGATATTGTAGCGAACTCAATATAAGCACCCTACTTGGCTTGACAAGTGGGTTGACCCTATTGGCGACACGGGTAGAGTGCGGGACTCCGGAGCGGGAGACGTGAGCTCAAACCTGCCGGTGGGACGTCGCCATATTGAGCTGCATGTTACAATATAACATGTGATGCAATACTTGTCTATTTTGTCCACATTTATGTGCATACATATTTCAAAAATATTTTTTGTAAATAAAATGTTGTGCATGGTCCATCTCCCTGTCCTCTTGTTCATAACGTTTATCTGTTAAGAAGGTGCGAAGCCATCAGCCTAATGATGAGTCCACACTTCTGTTGTGATAATTGCTCACGCTGAGCGCTCTGACAGCCCCGTACGCTGTGGGGGTCACACACAACGTGTTCCTCCCCACACTCTCAAATTTTTTTCCCGTATATTTTTCTCTTTGGCGTACAGAAATGGCAATACGCCCGTATTTGCTAAAATTGCATTTTCCCCGTATTAAAATACGGCGAAACCGTATCACTTGACAGGTATGTAATTACATGCAGAAATACCGCACAGGCCATCTTCACAAAAATCCAGCTCGACAAGCCACTTTTGCTTAGGTGGAGATGCAAATTGAACTATAAATCATGTGCTGATACATGTCATATTTTCCCATGTAAAGGTCTTCCACTTTTACTTACAAATTGATTTTTAATTTTTGGGAAAAGGGAATATAAATTTTGCACTTGTTGGTAACAACAGTTGTGTGCAACAAAAACACAGTTGTGTATCCTTGTCCGATTTGTCTACTGTTATTAGTGCCAAATTTTTGCTAGATTCCTTCTTAATTTATTAAATTTTGACTGGTGATGCAACATTCAACTTACACGTACTTACCTTTATCAGTGTCTACAAGTTCAAGCACACCTGTACAACTGCTTATAACCTAAAAAATGTACCCGTTCAAGAGAAATGGATTCAGCACTGCAAATTTGTTTAAAATAAAAAAAAAACCTTCCAAGACATTACGTTTCGTTGTGTTGTTAAAAATTAAATTACCATTAGAAGGCTATACACCTGACCTGATGAACAGCAGCATGTGGAGTGAACAGAGAATGGAATGTGTATGTAATTATTGGCTTTTCTCATACGGTGTCATAACAGATAAACCAGACTTTTGATGCAAACAATACAATTTTATTCCAGAAGCAAAATTTACAAACAAAAAAACAGACTGGGCGATGACATCTCTGCGAGCTCTTCCCTTCGTAACGCAGCGTCCTGTTCCAGGGCTTCATGTGCATCTGCCTGCACATCTGCGGTCACCTGTCGCAAATGCTGCATGTACTCCTGATTCTTGCCACTGGTCATGTTGCCGTTCCAAGAGCCGCATCTCTTCGTCATGCACGTTGACCATCGCTAATGTAAGGTCAGCGATGGGAGTTGTCTGTTTTCGTCTTGCCTAGATGGAAAGACAGAAAGGCATGGTCGTTAAAGCTGCATCACTACATATATTATGGAATTACACAGGTGAAAGTCTGTGGTGGAATGTCACTATTATATTATGCTTCATTGCTGTATATAAGCTGAACTGTCATGTTGCTGCCCCTCAGTAGAGCAGATTTTGCAACACGCAGTGTGCTGTCTTCGGCTGCAGCCCCCCTGCAAAACTAAAAAGGATTAAGATTAAGAATATGGATGGATGGATGGGTAATGTTTAAACTAGTTGCTTGTAGTGTGGCCGCAGAAATCTGAATGGGTTAATACAGTCAGCTGACGCAAAGCATTTCAATGAAGCATGTTGATTTCAACGGCAGTTCATCAGCTTTGTTTGTCTAAAACAGGAGTTACAACAGCACTTCAATCACCACACCTAAAAATAGTTGTGGAACACCGATAAGTGAAGACCAAAGAATAACCTTTTTGTACATTTAAAAAGACATTTTCAATTAATTAATATGCAGCTATAGGAAATTGCATTAATCAATTTGGTACATAACTTGTTAGGCTCCAGCACCCCCGAGACCTGTAAAGGATTAAGCGGTAGAAGATGGATGGATGGATGGATTTTCGACCCTGGTTTCCGCTGCTGGACCTGTTTCAACCCCCCCAAAAAAAATTGTAGTTATTGTGCCTTACCGGCACTTGAACGTGATCCAGATGGAGCTGGTGATGTGGAGCTGATCCAGCTGGCGCTCAGCCAGACGCACACGCAGACGCAGCGCCAGGAGAGTCCGCTGTGTCCGTCATGTCCACTGAGGTGGACCCCTGTGATATGAAATGCGATTCTAGAAAGAAAATGCACGCAATTTAAAACTTAACACCAAAGTGCAACATGTATACAACACTCTCAAGTTTTTAACCGGAATACAATAAGCGTAATTCAGCGTTTTGTTCGCGCTAATACTTAACACAAAGCAAGCGTGAATCTGCAGTTGGCTGCAAAACAATACGCAAGCCTCAGTAACAACCGTTACCCACAATCTAACAACCTTCCTGTTTCTTAAAAACAGTGAGCTTGGCACAGAACGGATCAGGTGGCGAACAGATGCGCAATATCAAATAAACACTCACCATCCACGGTTTCCAAGGGCCGTGACCGTGACCGTGATCGTGTGGAGCCCAATGTCTCTCAGCGAACCACTTCCACTCCTTCCATCCGCTGAACTTCGAGCAATGTGGTCCTTCACTGCTCGGTAATCGCTTTTCAGCTTTTTCAGCTTCTCCCGACACTGTTTGGCAGTACGGATGTGCCCTTGAGAAGCCATCTGCTCGGACACCTGCATTTCAAGTAGATCCGTCCAACTCACGCTGGATGCGATCGTGGCCTAATATAGAAAGAAAATTGTGCACCTCCTAATATATAATATTAGGAGTATATTATTATATAAGTATATTATACAGTATATTAATATAATATACCGTATTAAAGGGGCGCACTGTGTTCACTGCTGAACAATTACAAATGGCGGTTGTGGAGTAAATTCAGCAGAAAAAGTCGCTTTCATGACGTTACAACCTGACCAATCAGCGGCGACCAGTCTCTTAAAGTCATATCACAGCCATACTCAGCCCTACTCGGCCCGGTTAGACCCTGCCCTGGATCAGGTACGAAAAAAGTACCTGCTTAACCGGTGCTGGGGCTAGTAGAAAAGCGCCTAAAGCGGGCTGAGTGGTGCGGTGTAGGGCCAAGTGAGGCTAGTGGAAAAGGGCCTTAAGTGCTCCTGACACTGAGTAACAGTCATCTAAACATACTGAATCTGAAGAAAATAAAGTTCGCCTGGGTGTTTTTTTTAGATACAAATGCTTGCAAATAACACACAGCTGTCAGATACTGGCTGGAAAATGCAACAGAAATGTAGAACCAAGTGTTATCCAGCTGAGGTCAAAATTTTGTAACAATACCACAAAAAATGAATATATTACACAGCTTTTTTTCTCAGGTTGTTCCCAGGCGTTTTTGAACTGTGCCAAATTGTGCCAAATGGCACAGTTTGGAAAAACGTCTGTAACTTTTGAATGCTGAAACATAGAAGCTTGATCTTGGGCTCTAATGAAAGGTGACACTCAGGGCTGTCTGTGTGTGTGTGGGGGGGGGTTGTTTATTCATTCATGAATGAATGAATGAACAAACAAGCCCCCCACACACAAAGAAGCATGCCATGTAAAAAATGTGTGGCCTTTTTTTACAAGAAAAAATAACCTACAGTGCACTAAAAATTATACTAAAATATCTGCAATGTAGAGGATAACAACTCCCCCCCCCCCCCGCTACAGAGGAGCTCGGTGCACAAAAAACGGTCCGTCAAGTGGCCATGACGCACCGTTGTAATTACCGATCGGTCAAAAGTCATTTTTATTACTATTTTCAGTGATAAAGAATAATTTAGCTTATAACACTTACCTGTCCACAACAGCAGTGTCGTTGGCGAACATCTGTTCCTCATTGTCAGACGAACACGAAGCTGGTCCGCTTGTTACAGACTCGTGGTTCTGGTCACGCGACCCAATCAAACCATCTCCGCTTCCATGATGGCGGTTTTTGCGAACGATTTTTCAAAACAAATAAGAACAGTAGTAATAAAAAAAGACTGGCTAACGGCTGAGAGTGGCGAACGCTACCGTTACACACAGTGGCTTAGACCAAACAGATTTTACGCACGGGACGCACGCATTTCAAACGTCGAACTTCTCTGCTTCAGTTGGCTCATTGTATTCGCAGTCGTTGGTAGGCAGGTCCTTCTTGCTAGGTTTTCAGTCATTGGTTCTTCAAGGTTTCAGAAACCCAATTCAAGGCTCTTATTAGTCGAATGAGAGGTAAATCAAATCTAAACCAATCAAAGCACTCCTTTGGCTTTCTGTTCGCGGATGTGTCTGTACTGGAAGAACGGAAATGCAGCTTTTTTTTCAGTGTGCACTGAGACACACAGTGCGCACTGAGACGCACTAGGACGCAGAGACGTGACTGCCCGCGATATCCCGGAGTGCAAGAGGTTAAGGTTATCAGACCAGGTGCTGTTAGTGCAGCCTAAAAGTAAATTAAAACTGCAAAGGGCCTTTGCAGTGGCAGCCCCTAGATTATGGAACAACCTGCCACTCCATTTTCACACCGCAGAATCCTTATAGTCTTTTAAATCACAACTTAAAACCCATCTTTTTAACCTGGTTTTTAATTCAAGTTCAGTTTGAGTCCTACTGGTCATGTTATGTAGTGGTCCCTGTGCTTTTTTTAGCTTGGCTTAATTTATTTTATTTTTTTTTACATATGAATTTTATCATATGTTGTATCATTTTATCATGTGTAAAGCACTTTGGCCAACCTTGTTGTTTTTAAATGTGCTACATAAATAAAGTTGACATTGACATTGGCTGTCCGGCTGTAGGGAAGTTTGCAGGTAACCTTGATGGTGGTCCAGCTTGGAAAAAACCTTTGCACCGTGGAACGCTGCCATCAGCTCCTCCGTCGGGGCAGGGAAAATTTGTCATGAATCACCACCTTGTTTACCATCCTGAGGTCAATGCACAGCCGCAGGCTGCCTGACATCCAAGAGCTTATGCAATTCCGCTGTGGCATCATTCTGCAGTGCGAGGGTCAGCCAGAGAAGGGGTTGGATTTTCGAGGACACCGTTGGATCAATAAGTGGTTGGTGATTGAAGGAGGTGAGGCCCAGTCCCACGAAGAGCGACGACCAATGGTGCTGCCAGGTTGAGGTGTCAGTGTGGTGGAGCCCATCAGATCAGTAATGGAGAAGCCCAGCTTGCTAATTAAGTCTTTGTCCAGGATGTCGACCCTTTGGAACATCACTTGGTATGTGAAAGCTGGGATGAATTTAGAGCCGCAGCATACTGAAAAAGTGACCATCCCTTCAATGCCAATCTTCACATGCTCGTAGCCAAACAAGTCCTCGTGTTAGCTGTGATAGTTTTCCGAGAAAGCAGTTTTCTGACTGTGGCCTCGTTCAGAAAGGACCTCAAGACCACCGTATCCAGTAGCAGTGGCACGCCAACACTGTCCAGCTCCACAGTGTACCACTTGAACGGCCACTCTTAGCGCCTATGGAGTTAATGGCGGTGGGGCTGGATGGATGGGGCGTTGGTTTCCTGATGTTTGAGCTGCAAACTCTAGCAAAATGGTTGAGCTTCTTACAGTGGCAGCATTTCCACCCCCTGTCTGGGCAGGTGGGCATGCAAGCCCAGTGTGTGTACAAACCAGAGTCACCACAGGGCTGATGTTCTTTCATGCCAGTCTGCTTCTTACTTTTCTTCTTTTGGTTGTAGTGGTGAGTTGCGGGGATGGAGCATTGGATGGCAGTGGTGATGGCCTGCACTTGTGGAGCGATAGGCCTGCAGGCTAGGTGTTGCTAGCCGCAACATTAGCTTGATGGCTGCTTTGAATTGAGACACCATTTCTACATCCTCATCTAGTCGCAGGTCATCTGATGCCGGCAGCAGCTGCTCCAGCAGCCTCGGGCTCGTGGTATACTTCACTAGCTTGTCTCTCACCAACTCTTCCTCTAGGTGGCCAAAGGCGCACAAGCTGTTGAGCTATCTCATCCACAAGTTGACTAAAAGCAATTCTTCATGCCGTGACATTACGTGTGTCAGCGAAATGTTTCTCCATTAAAGCAACACGGTCCTTGTACGTGTCCGCAGAGCCAGCAGAGCATAAAACATGTTGCCCCTAGCTACCAAGATTGTGAATTAGCACATCTCTTAGCCTCTCATTGCTAGCATCAGCTAGGTTAACTGTTTGTGTCTGTCACCGAATTGCGACATAACCCCTCATGGTCAAGAGTTGTAAAAAAAATTTGTCAATAAAATAGTTCACATTTCCAAGGCTATAACTTGCAAGTGGTCAGAGATAATGGCTTACTGTCAATTAGAAAGATGTAAAATATGATCCAAAGTTTCAGATAGGAATAAATTTATGCATCTAATTTGCATAATGTCGCAGCAGCTCTTTAAATTCCATAACTCAGTAAAAACTGGACTTTGGACATATTTACACAAAGAATGGTTCAGTCTTTTGACATTGTTTTTTGTACAGAGGTACCTCATCATCTTATCTTCAAAGTATATAAACAAGAAATCAGTACAATATTAAAAAAAAACCCACAGAAATAAGTCACTTACTCACTCGCTGCCGTGGTCGCTGCGTTTTCACCCATCATGGTCGTTATTTTGCGTTCTGTCAGTCATTTACACTCTCTACTACATCTACAAAGTCTTATGATTATCCCACATAAATTTCATTTGTATCCCACGGCTATTTTCCGTGTACAAAGCTGTCCAAGTGACGGTGATGATGACCGATCATGGCCATATTAGCTTTCTGAGCTAAAAGAAGGGAATACGGGAAAAGGAAATGAGGAGTTCTTCTTCTTTGGTGTATTACATGTCATCCATTGAGTCCTCCAGCGCATGTCTGCCACCTTCTGAAACTGGCAGATCAGTACAAATCAGTACAAATCCCCAATACAGTCAGCGATGTCAGAGTGAAATGACAGGTGCAGCCCCGCCCTCTGTCACCAGGGGCATGCAAATTCTCACACTCAAAGGGTTAATAGCGTCAATAAAGTTCTCGAATGAATCATGACAGCGGGGCCAAAGGACCGGCGGCTCACCTGGCAGGACATGGAATGGTTTCAGAGGTGCCCGTGAAATGTCTGTTATCCTCGTCGGCATTGTTATGTTTGGAATAATGAGCTGACAACCGTCGCGAGCTGAGCTCCTGCTTATTTAACGTTCCACACAACTATATACAGAGGGGTGGCGCCATCTCACGCCATGGCCAATCTGCCACGTGGGGACGTTAGGTGCATGCGTGTCCCCACATCCCAAACACCACAATCTGCTTGCATTGGAGGGAAACATTAAACAAAACAACTACTCCTCCTGCTTTCTTATGCAGCCTGGGTTCACTTATGAAGCTGTAATTGGGAGGGGCTGCTTCAATAAGAACAGATCCATTGTTATCTTGGTCTAACCAGGTATCTGTTAAAAACATAAAATCCAGTTTGTGTTTTATAATGAGATCAGAAGTTCCAAAGCTCCTTAGTGGTCATATTAACACAGAACCTGGTATTTACTAAGTGTAAACTACTCATTGAAACAGTTTTTTAAGTATTGATGTTACTTTTAGGTATAAGTAGGCTACCATTTACATTATTTTCTTTCTCTGTGAAACATCCCAGTACTTCATTTATTGAGGGGAATTTGAACTTTTCTCCACATGCATGATTTTGTTGAATCAGAATCAGAATCAGAATCAGATTTATTGCCATTGTTCATGTAGTACACAAACTAGGAATTTGTCTCGGTGCCATGCTGCAACATTAAAAACACGATGAGATAAAGAGATAAACTAAAAAACTAAAAGACTAAAAACATGCAATAAGTGTAGAATAATAAGTAATAATAATAATAATAATAATAATAATGAGTAATACTAGTCAAGGCAGTTTTAAATAAATTAGCAAGTAGCAGATAATATGGGGTACCACAGTGCAGTCGATAATGCAACAGAAAAACAGTGATGAATGACATGAGTCTGGTTGAGCTGCTGTATATAGTGCACGAGGGTCAATAAGTCACTTAATGTTCAGCAGTCTGATGGCAGAGGGGAAAAAGCTGTTCATGTGCCGGGAGGTTTTAGTCTGAATGGACCGAAGTCTTCTACCTGAGGGGAGGGGGGCAAACAGTACGTGACCAGGGTGTGAAGGATCGGCTATGATCCGGCCTGCACGCCTCAGGGTCCTGGCGATGTACAGGTCCTGGAGAGATGGGAGCTTGCAGCCGATCACCTTCTCAGCAGTGCGCACGACGCGCTGCAGCCTTAGTCTGTCCCTGGCAGTGGCTCCTGCGTAACACACGGTTATGGAGGAGGTGAGGATGGACTCGATGATGGCCGTGTAGAACTGCACTAACATCTTGGTGGGTAGCTTGAGCTTCCTCAGCTGCCACAGAAAGAACATCCTCTGCTGGGCCTTTTTGATGAGGGAGCTGATGGTTGGCTCCCATTTGAGGTCCCGGGTGATGGTGGTGCCCAAGAAGCGGAAGGAATCTGCAATGGTGATGGGAGAGACTGTGATGGTGAGGGGGGGCAGGGGGGTTGTGACTTTCCTGAAGTCCACAATCATCTCCGCTGTCTTCAGAGCGTTCAGCTGCAGGTTGTTGTGGCTGCACCAGGACACCAGCTGGGCCACCTCTTTCCTGTAGACGGACTTGTCGCCGCTGGAGATGAGCCTGATGAGGGTGGTGTCGTTCGCAAACTTGATCAGCTTAACAGACTGGTGGGAGGAGGTGCAGGAGTTGGTATAAAGGGAGAAGAGTAGGGGGGAAAGTACACAGCCCTGGGGTGATCTGATGCTGATGCTAACAGAGTCCGAGACAGACTTCCCCAGCCGCACATGCTGCCTCCGGTCCGTCAGGAAGTCGGTGATCCACCTGCAGAGGGAGTCAGGCACGCCGAGCAGGGACAGCTTGTCCTGGAGCAGAGCGGGGCGGATGGTGTTGATTGCAGAGCTGAAGTCCACAAACAGGATCCTGGCGTAGGTTCCCAGGGAGTCCAGGTGCTGCAGGATGGAGTGGAGGGCCAGGTTGACTGCGTCGTCCACAGACCTGTTGGCACGGTAGGCAAACTGCAGCGGGTCCAGGAGGGGAGTGGTGATGGACTTGAGGTGAGACAGGACCAGGCGCTCAAAGGACTTCATGACTACAGAGGTGAACGCTACAGGTCTGTAGTCGTTAAGTCCAGTAATCCGTGGCTTCTTGGGGACAGGGATGATGGTGGAGGATTTGAGGCAGGACGGCACGTGGCATTGCTTAAGGGAGGTGTTAAAAATGTCTGTGAAGACAGGAGCCAGCTCTTTCGCACAGTGTCTCAGGGTGGAGGGAGACACACCGTCCGGCCCGGGGGCCTTGCGCGGGTTCAGTCTGGAGAACTGTCTGTGCACATCCTGCTCACTGATGACAAGGGCAGGGGGGGAGGAGGAGGAGGGGGGGCCGCTTTTGATGAATTAGGGGCCGAGGAGGCAGTGGAGCTGGGTGGAGTGGGGGAGTTGGACACAGCTGACGAGGTGTCAAAACGGGCGTAATGTTGGGACAGTTTTTGACAAAGGGCTTTGTCATCCTGACCTTTAGAAGCCTGAGGCCGATAGTTGGTGATTTGCCTCAGTCCTCTCCACACAGAAGCCGAGTCATTAGCAGTGAACTGCTGCTGGAGTCTCTCAGAATACACAGATTTAGCTCTCTTCAGCTCTCTGTTAAACCGATATTTGACCTCCCTGTAGCAGTCCCTGTCTCCACTTTTCAACGCTGCTTCCTTCTCCTTCCTGATCTGTCTGAGCTTGGCAGTGAACCAGGGCTTATCATTAGAGTACCTCACCTTGGTGTGCGATGGGAGAATGCTCTCCTCACAAAAGTTGATATATGAGTTCACAGTGTCTGTGTACTCATTAAGATCATGTGTGGCTCCTTTAAACATGTCCCAGTCAGTTATTTCCATGCATGTGTTTAGTTTCTCTCCAGCTTCACTGGTCAATTTCTTCGTGGTGGTCACAACAGGTTTAGTGAGTTTCAGTCTCTGTCTGTATGTGGGGATGAGGTGGACCATCACGTGATCAGATAGTCCGAGCGCAGCGCGGGGAACAGCGCGATATGCGTCCTTCACTGTAGTGTAACAGTGATCCAGCGTGTTTTTTCCTCTGGTTGGACATTTAATAAACTGTTTGTATCGGGGGAGCTCGTGACTCAGATTGCTCTGGTTAAAGTCGCCTACCACAATAATCAGAGAGTCTGGAAAAGTCCTCTCCGCATGTAGGATGTGATCTGCGAGCGCGCGCTGGGCCTCGCGCGCGTCCGCATCGGGAGGGGCGTACACAGCGATCAAAACAAATGATGCGAACTCCCGCGGGGAATAAAATGGCTTGCAGATTTTGTTGAGCATTTACAGCAAGGAAGGCCTCTGTATTTCCAAATAAATATATTTATTTAATATATATCTGGAGACATGGAGTCTGAATGTGCCATGTTCTCCACCTTCACTGTTGAAGCGGCTACCCAGATGGTGGATCTCATGGTGGCAACCCCCGAACTAAGTGGTGAACACCAGTGGTGAGGCGGGCCATCAAGCTGAAGAAGGAGTCCTATTGAGCTTGGTTGGCTTGTGGGACTCCCGAAGCAGCTGAAGCACAGGCCAAGTGGAGTGCAGCTCAGGTGGTTGCTGAAGCAAAAATTCGGGTGTGGGAGGAGTTTGGTGAGGCCATGGAACGAGACTTTCGGTCGGCCTTGAAGAGATTCTGGCAAACTGTCCGGTGACTCAGGAGGGGGAAGCAGCTCCCTGTCCACACTGTGTATTGTGCGGATGGGGCATTGCTGGCTTTGACTGGGAATATCATTAAGCGGTGGAAGGAATACTTCGAGGATGTCCTCAATCCCACTGACACGCCTTCCACAGAGGAAGCAGGGCTTGAGGTCGCAGTGACTGAGGTCGCCAAAATGGTTAAAAAACTCTTTGGTGGCCGGGTCCCAGGGTTGGACGAGATTTGCCCTGAGTACCTCAAGGCTCTGGATGTTGTAGGGCTGTCATGGTTGACACGCCTCTGCAACATTGCGTGAATGTTGGAGACAGTGGCTTTGGCATGGCAAATCGGGGTGGTGGTTCCTCTCTTCAAGAAGGGGGACCGGAGGGTATATTCCAACTTTAGAAGGATCACACTTCTTAACCTTCCTGGGAAGGTCTATGCCAAGGTTTTGGAGAGGAGAGTCCGGCCGTTGGTCAAACCTAGGATTCACGAGGAGCAATGTGGTTTTTGGCCTGGCCGTGGCACATCGGACGAACTCTTTACCCTCTCGAGAATCCTCGAGGATTCATGGGAGTTTGCCCAACCAGTCCACATGTGCATCCCTCATGGTCTCTTGTGGGGGGTGCTGCGGGAGTATGGGGTATTGGGCTCATTGTTACGAGCTATCCGGTCCCTATACGATCGTTGCAAGAGTTTGGTTCATATTGCAAACACCCAGTCCATCTCGTTTCCAGTGAGAGTTGGGCTACGCCAGGGCTGCCCTTTGCCACCAATCCTTTTCATAATTTTTATGGTAGGATATCTAGATGCAGTCAAGGATTGGAGGGTGTCATGCTCGGTGACCACAGGATCTCATCTCTGCTGTTTGCAAATGATGTTGTCCTGTTTGCTTCATTGACCAATGAATTACAGGCCTTGCTGGGACAGTTTGCTGCTGAGTGTGAAGCGGCTGGGATGAAAATCAGCACCTCCAAGTCTGAGTCCATGGTCCTCAGCTGGAAAAAGGTGGATTGTCCTCTCTGGGTTGGGGACAAGCTCTTGCCCCAAGTGGAGGAGTTTAAGTATCTCGGGGTCTCATTCACAAGTGAGGGGTGTCATGGTGTAGAGGGAGCTGAGCTTTAAGGCAAAGCTGTCGATTTATTGGTCAATCTATGTTCCTACCCTCAATTATGGTCATGAGCTTTGTGTAACGACCAAAAGAATGAGACCACGGATACAAGCGGCTGAAATGAGCTTTCTCCATAGAATTGCTCGACTCACCCTTAGAGATAGAGTGAGGAGCTCAGTCATCCGGGAGAGGCTCAGACTAGAACTACTGCTCCTCCACATTGAAAGAAGGCAGTTGAGGTGGTATGAGCATCTCAGAATCAGAATCAGAATCAGAATCAGAATCAGAATCAGAATCAGCTTTATTGGCCAAGTATGCACAACACATACAAGGAATTTGACTTTGGCTAAAAACTTGCTCTCGTTGTTCAGATGGAGGATTTAAATAAGATTTAAATAAGAATTCAATGACAACAGAGTATGTACAGTAAATTACAGTCTGTCCACGTTTCTATAAAAGGATGCAGATATATATATACAGGAATATATACAGTTATTTACTCAGACTAACCACACTTGAAGAAATATATGAAAAAATATACAGTCACACAGTATTTCAATGTGAACTCAGATTCAGTGATATAATGTGAATGAAGTAAAAAGCAGTGTGAGAGTTATGTGTAATGTAATAATGGATGAAAAGTCATGAGTACAGCAACAGGTAGGACTAGGTGAATGTTAGGAGTTCATCAGAGTGATGGCTTGAAATCTGATCATCTGATCAGGATGCCTTCTGGATACCTCCCACTTGAGGTGTTTCGGGCACTTCCCACTGGGAGGAGACCCCGGGGCAGACCCCAGACTCGCTGGAGCAACTATTTGTCTCCCAGCTGTTCTGGAAATTCCTTGGTATCCTTTCTGAAGAGCTGGAGCAGATGGCCGGGGAAAGGGATGTCTGGGCTTCTCTGCTTGGACTGCTGCCTCCTCAACCTGGACCTCTGGAAAAGTGGTAGAAGATGGATGGATGAATATTTTTGTAATAAAAGATCACAGTTCAATTAAACACCATACGTCCTTTACATTCATCTAACTTTACAATTTATACAGTGCCTGTACATACAGAAGCATCTTGGCATTTATGTATGCAGCTAAATGAGTTTAAACATGAGACCAACAATCTGGTATCTGTTTACTGCCTGTGAGGAGACTTCCTGCTAAGACCCCATCAGTTGGCAGAGACCTGGCCTCACAGCATCCAAAATCAACCACACAGCATTGAACACACTGACAAACACAGATCGTGTTTTATCTACACTGGCATGCAGTCAAAATCCACACATTACAAGGGCAAAACATCCTGCCAGATATGCTCATTTTACAGTTCACAATGTCTCACACAATTTAATGAGTTTTACAATGAAATGGTGAGCACTGTTTCCTACCTTAAAGGGCTCAAACATGGTGTGTTTGTTGGTTTTAACTTTCTAAAATGCTTACTTGGGTCATATGACTAAAGTAAAAACAATATTAAAATGTCTCTTTGCTTAGAAATAATTATTTTTTTAACATTTCAGCAGATGGGACAGAAGCCTATTTTGCATTTCTTGACTCTTTTTTTCCCTACATCACTGACAAATGCTGTGGTCTTTACATACAACCCATCACCACACTATTGGCTTTGATGATTCAGTCCCCGCCCAGAGTTTGAGCTCAAGGTGTTTGCTTTGGAGCTAACGGTGCTACTATGAAGTGAGTTTTACAAAGCACAGTTTATATTGTTATTTTCATCGAATTCCAGTCACCCCAACAGACTTCCCCTGTGCTCATCTGGTTCACTAATCTACAGTCAATAATATGTCACATCAGTCTGGGTTACTTTGTAATACAGACGTGGACAAAATTGTTGGTACCCCTCTGTTAATGAAAGAAAAACCCACAATGGTCACAGAAATAACTTGAATCTGACAAAAGTGGTAATAAATAAAAATTCTATGAAAATTAACCAATGGAAATCAGACAATGCTTTTGAATTGTGGTTCAACAGATCTATTTTAAAAACAAACTCATGAAACAGGCCTGGACAAAAATGATGGTACCCTTAACTTAATATTTTGTTGCACAACCTTTTGAGGCAATCACTGCAATCAAATGACCTCTGTAACTGTCAATGAGACTTCTGCACCTCTCAGCAGGTATTTTGGCCCACTCCTCATGAGCAAACTGCTCCAGTTGTCTCAGGTTTGAAGGGTGCCTTCTCCAGACGGCATGTTTCAGCTCCTTCCACAGATGTTCAATAGGATTTAGATCAGGGCTCATAGAAGGCCACTTTAGAATAGTGCAATGTTTCGCTCTTAGTCATTCTTGGGTGTTTTTAGCTGTGTTTTGGGTCATTATCCTGTTGCAAGACCCATGACCTGCGACTGAGACCAAGCTGTCTGACACTGGGCAGCACATTTCTCTCTAGAATACCTTGATAGTGTAAAGGGATTATATAATAAAATATTTGTCATAAGGTACAGGAATTATTTATTTTATTTAATAGTGGGTGTGAAAGGGGCAGAGTTAAACCGTCACTTCTACACCCGCTAAATTAAATAAAAGCACTCGTAAAAGGGGGCACCAGTCACAATGGACAATAATATTAACTTTAATTTTAATTAATTTTGTACCTTCAATTACTTAATGAATCAGTCTCAAAGTTTCAGTGAGTTCTTTTCCTGCCGTGATTAGGAAACAGATATATGCGAAAGGAAAACACTTCAACTTCTCTCATTCACCCTTTTATTAAACTCATTCAGGTTACATGGCATGGCATTCAAATGATGGATAAACAGATTCAAATGATAACAGCGTACGATATCATATCCACTGTTATTGGATTCCTGAACATAAAATCCAGCGTTACACCTTTGTAGAACCAAGGAGGAACCAGACTTATGTTTCGACGGTAAATGAAGGCTGAAATGTCCAACAAAACAACGCAATTTTATGGGGAAAATTCATAAGCTAATTATCTAAAAATGACTTCTGATTTAATCTACAAAAATTAAGGGCAGTTACTTAAAAATGACTAAGAATTTTCCTTCAGTTTACAGCTTTATCCTGTGGCTAAGAGACTAATTGAGCCCTGAAATACGGGCTATATTCAATTGTAATTTAATTGTTCGGACATCACGTTTTAACCCAGCAGATAGGAGAAGTAGGAGTTTCACTTACGAAAACAGATGTAGGTCCACGTATCAGCGGGTCAATACCGGCTGAGTTGGGAGTTAGGACGTCAGAGGAAGCGGCTGCTGCAATGCTTCCTCACAGCCGTGGAAGTGTAAACTCAGCTGGGGGCTCTCCAGACAATGGCAGCAGGGGATGGTCTGCACCGAGCGGTGTGACAAGTCCTTGGAAAAGAGTCCGAATTTGAGGTCTCTTGTAGCAGGATAGACCAAATAAACTGAAGGAGAAACTTCTCAGTCAGGCGGGTATGAGGCCGGAAAGAGAGTCAAAAAAAAAAAAAAAAAAACAGTCTCTGTTCACTTTAAACTAGGAAAATTAAAGGTCCATTTTAACGGTGTGAAAAGTAAAAAAAAAAATTAAAACGAGAATAACATTTACTAGGACGAGAATGGCTTCTGGGGTGAAGGGAAAAAGTTTGAGAATTTGATTCTCTGAGAAAGTGAGCTCTAAAGAAAAGGTGATTTCTCCTCAGTAACTGTCACGCCGCGCCATTCATCAGCGGCGCCACCTGCTCACACACCTGATCCTCATCAGCGGCGAGGGATAAAAGCCGCCTCGCCCGGAGGCTCGGCCTGAAGCCGTCAGACTTCGTTCCCTCACCGTCGTGAGCATTCCTTTCTTCAGCATCACTATTCTGGGTAAGAACCCTTACCTCCTTTTCCAGTCTGCTCCCCTGTGCACAGGTGGATTCCCCGGCGGCGGACGTCTCCGTTCCATCGCCCATCCTTCGCTGCTGCACGGAGCTCTCCAGGTGGCTGTCTCCCGGGCTACGTTCCCCTTGCTGTGCCAGCTATCCTGACAACTCAAGTAAGATCTTCTCTTGCCATAATTCATCCTGTGTTGGTGTATGCCCGTCACCCTCTCCCTGTGCTCTCTCCATAGGGTTGCTCGGCCGAACGGTCATCTGCCTCTGTGCCTGAAGCAGACGCCACCACCAACACATCTGCATCCCGCAGACACACACTCATACACTCCTGCTGTTAATAAACTCTTTGAACTACTCTAAGCCTGTATGTGCGCGTCTCCTGAGCCGTGCGTTATGTCAGTACGGCTTCAGCCGAGCGGCTCGGCGGACGGCGGGCTCGCACACCGGCTTACCACTCTCGAGGCTAGAGTGGATCAAATTGCTTATCAACAGCAGGTCATCCTGAACCAATTGGTAATTATCACTGGCCGATTGGACCGCCTGGACCCCCAGCAGCCGTTCCCCCCGGCTCCTCAGGGTGGCGCAGCTCCTGCTGTTCCGGTGGCCGTCCAGCCAGCTCCAGTGGCACCGGCCCGACTCACACCAATTCCGACCCCCGCCCGCTTTAGCGGAAAGCTCGGCGGAGCGCGGGGGTTTGTGATGCAGTGCGAGTCCGTGTTTGACCGTGTGCCCGGAGACTTTCCCTCAGATCACAGCCGGATCGGCTACATAGGGAACCTCCTGGAGGGGCGTGCCTTAACTTGGGCCTACGCTATTATGGCGAGACCCAGTTATGCCACCCTCACCTATGCCGAGTTCGTGAGGCGCTTCCTGGAGGTGTTTGATCACTCCCGTTCCGAGGCGGTCCAGGTCGATCGGCTTCTCGCTCTCCAGCAGGGAAACCAGTCGGCCGCGGATTATGCCATCGAATACCGGGTAGCGGCGGAGGAACTGGGCTGGGAGGAGCGCTCCCTCTGCGGTCTGTTTCTCCGCAGCCTCAATAGTGATCTGAGGGATGAACTGGCTGGACGGGATATCCCCGGAACGTTAGCGGAGCTAACCTCATTAGCAATCAGCTTGGACAACAGGCTGCGCGAGCGCTCCTCAGGACGGAAGCCGTCTGCTTCTCGCCCTCAAGGAGTCCCGCTACGCCTGCCCCAAGCTCGCCCCCTGGCGACGCCGCCACCATCGTGCCCCGAGGAGTCGGAGCCGATGGTGACGGGCTGGGCAAAGCTCTCCTTGGCAGAGAGACAGCGCCGCCGTGAGTTGGGTCTCTGCATGTATTGCGGAGACAATCAACACACGGTAGAGCTTTGCCCACAAAAGCCAAACGGTGGGGTCCGCGAGTCACTGTAGGGGGCCTCGCGGACGTCAATCGGCAAAGTCCCCTCACTCAATTAAAGCTGCCCATCCGTTTTTGCCACAATTCCACTGGGCACCTCACCCACGCACTGGTGGATTCGGGCGCAGAGGGCAGCTTCATTTCACAAGGCCTGGCAACCCGATTGGGCATCCGCTGTCAGGCGCTCAAACACCCCATCTCCCTGGTCCATCTCTCCCGTGCCTCCCTTGGGAGAGTTACCCATCAAACCATTCCTGTCCCAGTCATCATCTCAGGGAACCACCGGGAGGAAATGGTTTTCTACGTCCTGCCCAACTCTGTGTCGCCCGTCATCCTGGGGTATCCCTGGCTACGCCTCCACAATCCTGTCCTGGACTGGAGGTCAGCTGGGGTGTCGGCGTGGAGTACCTTCTGCATGGGCACCTGCCTTCAGTCCGCTGCCTGCTCCCCATCCGCGGCTCCTCCTGTGGCGGATACAGCACCCCCAGACCTGTCACTGGTGCCCTCAGATTTTCACGACCTGGGTATGGTATTCAGCAAGTCGAAAGCTATGTCTCTTCCCCCGCATCGACCATATGACTGTGCCATCAATCTCCGCCAGGGGGCCCCCCTGCCATCTGGTCGGCTCTACAGCCTGTCGGCGCCGGAGAAGGAGACTATGAATACGTACCTGAAGGAATCACTGAGCGCTGGGATTATCCGCCCATCGTCATCACCCGTGGGGGCGGGGTTTTTCTTTGTAGGGAAGAAGGACGGTTCCCTCCGTCCCTGTATTGACTACCGAGCACTTAATGACATCACTGAGAGGGACCGTTACACCCTGCCCCTCATGGACACTGCCTTCCACTCCCTCCAGGGGGCGACCTGGTTTACCAAGCTGGATCTCCGCAGCGCTTACCACCTCGTCCGGATCCGGGAGGGAGATGAATGGAAAACAGCCTTCCGTACCCCGAACGGCCACTTTGAGTACCTCGTCATGCCGTTCGGGCTGACCAACGCTCCTGCCGTCTTTCAGCGCCTCATCAATGACGTCCTCCGGGATTTCATCGGCCTCTTCGTGTTCGTCTACCTGGACGACATTCTGATCTTCTCTAAGTCCAGAGACGAGCACCAGGTCCATGTGAGGCGGGTCCTCCAAAGACTGCTGGAGAATTGTCTGTACGTGAAGGCTGAGAAGTGCGAGTTTTACGCTAGGACCACATCCTTCCTGGGATTCATCATCGCCCAAGACCAGGTGCTCCCGGACCCAGAGAAGGTGAAGGCGGTGGTGGAGTGGCCTACTCCCGCATCCCGGAAGCAGGTGCAACAGTTTGTTGGCTTCGCCAATTTTTACCGCCGTTTTGTCCCGAATTTCAGCTGGATCGTCGAACCACTGACCCGCCTCACGTCCCCGAAGGTCCCGTTCCGGTGGACCGAAGAGGTCGATGCTGCCTTCAAGGCGCTGAAGGCGGAGTTCTCCTCCTCCCGGGTCCTTCGCCAGGTCGACCCCGCGCTGCAGTGCATTGTGGAGGTGGACGCATCGGACACGGGGGTGGGAGCAGTGTTATCCCAGCAATCACCGGACGATGGCGCCAAGCGACCGTGCGCCTTCTTCTCCCGGCGCCTGTCCCCGGCGGAGAGGAACTATGATGTGGGGGACAGAGAGCTCCTGGCCATTAAACTCGCCCTACAGGAGTGGCGCCACTGGCTAGAGGGGGCGGACCTGCCGTTTGTGGTCCTGACGGACCATAAGAATTTAGAGTACCTACGATCTGCCAAGCACCTGAATGCCCGCCAGGCGCGTTGGTCTCTGTTCTTCGCCAGGTTCCGGTTCTCTATCACCTTCAGGCCAGGCTCCAAGAACGGCCTGCCTGACGCCCTCTCTAGACAGTTCACCCCCGTGGAGGCTGAGGAGACGCCCCACACTATCCTGCCCAGGTCGTGCGTCGTGGGAGCTATCTCTTGGGACATTATGGACAAGATCCGGAAGGCACAGGAGGTGGAACCTGATCCTGGCGGTGGACCGGAGGGAAGACTGTTCGTTCCGTCTGCGGTCCGAGGAGAGGTCATCCACTGGCTCCACACCTCCCGGCTCACCTGTCATCCCGGCACCTCTCGGATGATCAGCCTCCTCCAACGGTCCTTTTGGTGGCCGGGCCTGCGGAGGGATGCAGCCCGCTACGCCCGGGCTTGTCCAATTTGTGCAACCTGCAAATCGGGAAACGCCCCTCCAGCGGGTCTGCTCCAGCCCCTGCCCGTCCCTGGCAGGCCATGGTCGCACATCGCACTGGATTTCGTCACCGGGCTCCCAGTCTCCAACTCATTCGACACCATCCTGACCATCGTGGACCGTTTCTCCAAGGCGGCACACTTCGTCCCCCTGCGAGGTCTCCCTACCGCCCTGGAGACGGCGGGCTACCTCGTCCAACACGTGGTCAGGCTGCATGGGATCCCGGTGGACGTGGTCTCGGACCGGGGCCCCCAATTTTCATCCGAGGTTTGGAAATCCTTTTGCAACGCCATCGGAGCCAAGGTGAGCCTCTCCTCCGGCCATCACCCCCAGTCTAACGGGCAGTGTGAGAGGACCAATCAGGAGCTGGAGGCTGCGCTCCGCTGTGTTGCAAGATCCAAACCGACATCATGGAGCAACCATCTCGCCTGGGTGGAGTACGCCCACAACACCGCCCGCTCTTCTGCAACGGGGATGTCCCCCTTCAAGGCGTCCCTGGGTTACGACCCCCCGCTGCTCCCAGCGCAGGAGGGCGAGGTAACTGTTCCGTCAGTTAGGGCGCACGTGAGGCAGTTCCGCTCCACCTGGGCCGCCGCGCGTCATGCGCTTTTACGCACGGCGGAGCGCAACAAGACCGTGGCGGACCGGCGCAGAAGACCTGCCCCGGCGTACAGAGTTGGGCAACTTGTCTACGTTTCCACCCAGGACGTCACCCTAAAAGGCGAGAGGAGAAAGCTGGCACAGCGCTTCATGGGTCCCTTCCCCATCACCCGGATCATCAACCCGGTGGCTGTGCGCGTGGCTATTCCCCCCTCCCTCCGCATCCATCCCACCTTCCACGTATCAAAGGTGAAGCTGGCAGTCACCGACCCCCTTTGCCCTCCTCCTGCAGCGCAACCCGCGCCCCGGATGATTGGTGGCCACCCGGCCTGGTCCGTCTCCTCCATCCTGGACTCCCGGCGCCGGGGTCGTGGGTTGCAATACTTGGTGGACTGGGAGGGCTATGGGCCCGAGCATCGACAATGGGTGCCCCCGTCGTTTGTGTTGGACCCATCGCTCATCGCGGACTTCCACCGAGCGCACCCGGATAAGCCATCGCCAGGAGGCGCTGCTAGAGGGGGGAGTACTGTCACGCCGCGCCATTCATCAGCGGCACCACCTGCTCACACACCTGATCCTCATCAGCGGCGAGGGATAAAAGCCGCCTCGCCCGGAGGCTCGGCCTGAAGCCATCAGACTTCGTTCCCTCACCGTCGTGAGCATTCCTTTCTTCAGCATCACTATTCTGGGTAAGAACCCTTACCTCCTTTTCCAGTCTGCTCCCCTGTGCACAGGTGGATTCCCCGGCGGCGGACGTCTCCGTTCCATCGCCCATCCTTCGCTGCTGCACGGAGCTCTCCAGGTGGCTGTCTCCCGGGCTACGTTCCCCTTGCTGTGCCAGCTATCCTGACAACTCAAGTAAGATCTTCTCTTGCCATAATTCATCCTGTGTTGGTGTATGCCCGTCACCCTCTCCCTGTGCTCTCTCCATAGGGTTGCTCGGCCGAACGGTCATCTGCCTCTGTGCCTGAAGCAGACGCCACCACCAACACATCTGCATCCCGCAGACACACACTCATACACTCCTGCTGTTAATAAACTCTTTGAACTACTCTAAGCCTGTGTGTGCGCGTCTCCTGAGCCGTGCGTTATGTCAGTAACCAGAAAAACTAACACAGGATTTGACAAACTTCACACAGAACAATTTAGATAAAATAAAACTACACGGAACCTTGAAACGGTGGAATAAAATCTTCCTCTGAGCTCTAGATTACTATTCTGCTTCTTTAATTTTAACTTAGTTCCTAATCTTTCTCAAAATCTCTTTCTTTCTTCTTTTCTGTGTTTCTAATTCTAACTTAACCTTTTAACTGCATAGCTTGTCTCTGTGTAGGTGTTTCTCTTGCTCTCCTGACTTAACTTAACTTTTCTTTCATCTTTGATCTTCTCTTGTTCTCTCTTACATAACTGTCCGCAGGGCAGCTTCCACTACTTTAAAATGACCCCGCCTGGTCATAAACTGGTGATGTCGATCGCAAGACTGACCAATCAACTTTATCAAAAGCAGTTTGAAATGGCTGCTATCCAATGTGAGAACATTTCTTTGTTTGAGAGCAGCCAATCAAACGAAGACACCATCCCATTAAATTGCAGAGAAATTCAACAATCAGTCACTTCTTATGAAATTAGGTGCTCAATATAAGATCTAACTAAATTAAATGACTTGGCTAATATTTGGTGATCATGCATTTATACCATTACTCTAATATTACACTTGTTTGAATAACACTCATGAATATAACATTTCTTATACATAATTATAATACATGCATTCATATTTAGATCAAAGCTTAATGTAGTACAGCAAACCATGGTTGGTGATAAAAGGGATGATTTTCAGTGTCCTTAGGATCCAGGGGAGAAGAGGATAAGCTGAAAGAAACTTAATGTTTAGAACAAATTAAAAGTCATCCTACATACTGAAACACATTTCGTAGGTATCCGCTAGGAGGTACTGTTGAGCTGTAGATGATTTCTTTTAGGTCCATGGTATCTGGAAGAGATAATCTGGGAGTCATCAAGGTTATAAACCTGTCTGATTAAGCCGTTTATGACCCTTCTAAGAACATTGGTTTCCTGTAAAGGAGGATGTTATCCAAATGCAGTGTTCACGTTGGAGGTCTGGTCTCCCGAGTTTTATGTTCCTTTGAGCCTTTAAAAGCAAATTCTGATCCTTACAATCTCTGCAAGAGGCAACTGTTTACATTGGGGTCCTGGGAAAACATCTTTGGGTCAGGCCTGGATGAGTCCTGGATGAGTCGATATGAAAGCCAGTGATATTCCTGTAGAATGCAGAAAAGTGGTATTCCTGTAGAAGGAATAAAGTGAAATTCCTGTAAAATGGAGAGAAGTGAGCTTCTGTCTTGGTTTGAGGAGACGATGATGCTACAGATTCCCCCCTTTGTAGCAATGGTGAGCATCGATCAGCGTTGGTACACACCCATGGCAGCTTCGTCTCCTTGGCAACACTTGACCTAAATACTGGGTTAAAAGGTTTTTGTGATGTCCATACACACTAGCATGCAAACAGTATCTATTACTAAGTACAAATCTTTGACTTTGGTTTACTGGAAGGACTTCCATGAATTTCCAAAAATAATTTGAATATAGACAAATGTAGATTATAAAATTGACTTGGAGTAGTAAGCTAAGGCATGTCTTGAAATGACTCAAAAATTCTGGTTACAAAAATAAGGAGATACAAAGTGCGTAGTCTTACATACCTGAGGTAGGAATTTTGGTTTACGATGAAATAGCTACTATAATTGTTCAAAAATAGTTTGAATTGGGCACAAAAATCAAAATGGAGTGCAGGAACTATATATATAAATATATGTTTGTATATAAGCATGCATATGACTTCAAAAATTCTAAAAATAAAGAAAAATCAAAATCAAATCAAAGAATGCAAAACAAAAACTTATTGCTTATTTGAAGTAGATGTTTAGGTTAAGCAATATTGAGGTAATTCAAGGAGGTTCGAATTGAATTGGTTTAGCTGGACTAAACCATGGTTCCACAGAGGTCTGACTCAGAGGGTGTTTGAGACCTTTGTTCTGGAAGACTGAGTGAACATGGAAAGTCATCATTGTTCTTTGAGTGGCAATGAGGAATAACTTTGTGACATCTGAAACAGGGGCAAGAAGCGGTGAAGGCAGGCTCATTGTCAAAGTATTAGTTGAAAATCTAATATTTCTAGCTACCTTTCGAAGAAACACAGGCAATAGATGTGGGTGAGCATGGTCACCCTCTAACATGAAGAGTGACAAGTCCAAGACCTTGTTGAGTTTGAACGAGGCTTTGGAGCAAACATTCAAAACCAACACAGTATCTTGCAAAGTTTTGGTAACGGTTGGTGGTTCAACTATCTAGCATTTCAGTGTAGCAGTGTTGACTGATTTAACAGTAGATGTGCTAAGGCTAGCAAGGGGCCCTAATGATGAGGCCGTGGTTGAGAATCTACCTAAGGATTGTTGACTTCTTGTCTGGGCTCTGTCCAGTTCTAACTGGGTGAAAGTAGGTGAGAGTGCTAGGTAGAGGGCTAAACTGAAAAACAGGAGGGTCATCGTCCTGGCAAACGAATAGAAGTGAGTCATTTTAATCTTGGGCTTCTTGTCGGTTTTCCTTTTCTTGAGGTACCTGAGTGGTAGGTGAAAGTTATTCTCAGAGGTGGAACAACTTTGTTAGAGACTGAGCTCTAGGCTATTAGTGTTTATCACCTTTAGAGGGTTTTGTGGTTATTGACTTAAGCTAGTGATATTAGAGGTTTGTGTGTACTAATTTGAAACAGTAACTTGATGACACCGAATGAAATTTTGCAGGGTCTTTTAAAGTTAGGTTTTAAGGAAGTCAGTTAGTTTGGGTTAACTTTCCTGTTTGAAGGTTTAATGCAGTTACCTGATTGAGGGAAGAGAAATGCGACCGAGCGTGCCTGAGGCTGATAGTTAGCTAACAGTTATCTATCGGGTGCAAACAAGATTTTAGTTTTGTTTACTGACTTAATGGAACAGTGTTGTCCCCGACGAGTCCCATGGGGTTTTTGTAAGCTTTGATTTGATTACAATGGACCCATTTGGAGATGGGGTCCTGGCGACCTTTGCTTATTTTGATTTGGTAAATGACCGGAGAGAGTTTATCTGTGATCGTGTGTGGACCTGTCCACCTAGGGAGGAACTTCCGAGCGAGTTTTCCTGCTCGTGCGTTGGTCTGTCGTGTCTGAGGAATGAAAGCATAATAGAAAACCTTGTCTCCCACTTGGAGTTCGTCACGTGAGGCTTTCTGATCGTAGTAGGCTTTGCGTCCTTCAGCTGATCGGTCCAAATGTTTTTGAGCAAAGGCAAAAGTCTGTTGGAGATGTTTGGTCAGGTCGGTCATGTACTGGTGAGTAGTGTAAGCTGTGGCAACACTGGCTTCTCCAGGTTGGTAGAGTAAATGCAGGGGCAAAGTCATTTGCCGGCCTGTCATCATTTCAAAAGGTGACACCCCCGTAGCTTCATGGGGTGTGGCTCGGATGGCCATTAAGACCAGCGGGAGTTTTACATCCCAGTCTTTTTGGTGTGGTGAAACATACTTCTTCAGTATGTTGATCACAGTTCGGTGGGTTCTTTCAACCTGTCCAGAGGATTGTGGGTGGTGGCTAATATGGAAGTTAGCTTTAACTCCCAAGACTTCCCACAGTTGTCGCATGACTTCGGCGGTGAAATGAGTGCCGCGGTCAGAGTTGATTCGGCTTGGCAGACCAAATCTAGAGAATACATGGTTCATCAACAAGTAGGCCGTGGTTTCTACCGTGTCATTAGGAGCAGGCAGGCACTCGACCCATTTGGTGAAAGCACATGCGACTGTGAGGAAGTATTTGTTTCCTCTGGCTGACCGTGGAAGGGGGCCTACCCAGTCAATTTGGAGGTCAGACCATGGGAATGAAATGCCTCTTTTCTGTAGGGGTGCTCAATGAATTGGGTTGGTTGGTTGAAACTGGCAACATACGAGACATCCCTTGATGTAGTCCGCTACATCCTTTCGCATGTATGGCCAATATGCCACTTGTTTGAGCACGTTGTACGTCGCTTTGATGCCTTTGTGTCCTGCAGTTGGGAGATCATGGGCATGAACAATCATCACCCCCCTCTGGTTACGAGGGACCACAAGCGCAGGCGCAGGGAGTTCATCGGAAACATGAACTAGAATGCCATTTCGCAGCTGCAAGGACGATCGTGCGGCAAAAAGTGGTTTTAAGTCTGGAGTGTCAGCGAGATCCGAGTCAGATGGCGCATTGAGTGCAGGATCCGAGAGATATTGTATCATTTTATGGATCGCAGGGTCAAGGGTTTGAAGAGAGATAAGGTCGGCGTCAGTGAAAACAGGGTCAACCGCGAGGGGACCTGTGGTTTGTGTCGTGTCTTAGGCCCTGTTAGTCTGGGCCCTAGTGACTGCGCAGACTGTAGGGGTGGGTGGGTGGGACTGTGAAGTCGGCACCTGAGCAGAATCAAAGGACCAGGGCGTACCTTGTATGGCTCCTTGTTTTGCAAGTGAGTCCACAAGGTCATTCCATTCTTTGTCCTGACCTGGTGTGCGCGAGTGACCTCTGACCTTTTTCCAGTACACCTGGAGGTTGTTGGAGGTGACCAGGTGATCACATGCCTTGAAAAGGTCTTTATGTTTAACCGGTTTGCGGTTAGAAAACCTTTGGCCTTCCAGAGTGCTAAATGACAAGTGAAACTGAGGCATGCGTAGTTGGAGTCAGTGCAGATGACCAATGTGCGAATGCCATGGTCTACGGCAAGTTGCAGTGTAATGAGCACACCTGCGATTTCCGCATACTGGGATGATTGGGAACCCAGTTGATAGTTGTGGGGTTCACAAGGCTGATTTTTCAGCCATGCCACACCCACACCAGCACGAATGTGAGTTTCGTGGTGAAAAGAACAACCATCAACATAAGCGGTGACCATATCTTGACAGATGTTCTGGTCAAAGTAGTGATGGTTTGGGTCTTCAGTGACTGTAGGTGGCTCTGCACGAATGGATGGTCCTGGAGTGTCCTCAGATCACTGTTGGCAGGCAGCCAAGTCTGTGCCGAGAGGGCTTCTCAACTTTTGTGCATAGCGGACCTCCACGCCAAAGCTTTGTAGAGCCATCAACCAGGAGGCTATTCTGGCATTTGTTACAACACCTTCTCTGATGTGTTGACTGTTAAGGAAGACCACTGGTTGGTGGTGAGTCTCAACTGTGATTCTCTGGCCTCCCACATAGTTGGAGAAATGTTTGACTGCCCATACAGTGGCCAGAAGGGCTTTTTCGCAGTCCGAGTATTTCAGTTCCGGACCAGAGAGGGTTTTGCTGGCATAGGCCACGACTCGTTTGTCGTGGTCATAGATTTGGTATAATCCAGCACTTAAGCAGTTGGCAGAGAACCCCACTTGTAGGAAGAATGGCTGGTCGCAGTTGGGATAGGCCAAACATGGTGCTGTGCACAACTTTTGCTTCAACACTAGCATAGCCTGTTCTTGAGCCTCAGCCCAAATGAAAGGGGTGGCCTTTCGTAGGAGGTCTGTAAGGGGTTTTGCCAAGTCTGCATAATCCTCAATGAACTGACGTGAGTAGTTGCATACCCCTAGGAAGCTCCGGAGTTCAGAGATGTTGGTAGGGGCTTTGATGTTTAGCACACCTTGAATTTGTGCCGTTTGTGGTAGGACCCCTTTTGATCCTACCAAGAGACCAACATAGTTGACTTTGGTTTTGCACCATTGGCATTTGGAGAGAGAAATTTTGGCTCCTGCTCGCGTGAGCTGGCCAAGGACATGGTCGATTTCAGTGAGGTGGGTGTCCAGAGTTGGACTCCGAATGAGAATGTCGTCAACATAGATGAGGTTACCTCTGTCTTGGGCGTCTGGACATGCTTTGTTTAAGAAAATGTTGAACTCTGCAGGAGAGTTGGCATAACCGAAAGGGCATCGCGTGAATGTGTATTGGCGATTCACAAACGTGAAGGCCAGTTTGTGTTGGTCTTCAGCTTGGACAGGAATAGTCCAAAAACCAGAAGCAATGTCCAGTGTTGAGAAGTATTTGGCATCTTTGACTCTAGGGAGTTCTTGCTCCAGTTGAGTCATAGGCCACCTAGAGAGAGGAACTTGAGTGTTCAATTTCCTGTAATCAATGGTGAGTCTCCACTTACCATTGGGCTTTAGGACAGGCCATAAGGGGGCCGAGTAGGTACTGTTGCATGGCCTGATTATGCCACGGTCCAGTAGGTCATCGATTATTTCTTGTACTGGGCCGTACGAGGTCAAGGGAATCTTGTACTGCCTGATGTAGGTGGGAGGAGCGTCAGGTGGTGTAGGAATGCCCACTGAGTGGATTGTGGTCAGTCCACAGTCCAAAGAGTCTTTGGAGAAGGATTGTTCGTATTTAAGAAGAACTTGGTGAAGTTTTTCATGTTCTTCATCAGAGGTTAGGGCATCAGCATCAGCTACCACCTGTGCAATCTCTTCAGCGATAGTGAGGACTGATTTCGATGGAGCATTGCTGGGATTGTTATTGGTCTGCTGATTGGACTCCGATGGAAGAAGCTCAATGGCTTGGACAAGCATTTGGTCATTGTTGGTCAAGTCAATTCGTCCCACTGACTCTTTGTCAGGGGTTGGCATTGACACAAGAGTGATGGCCCTAGAAGGCTTAGTGTAAATGACTGTAGGTTCAAGAGAGTCGGCCCAAAGAGAATCAGGGAGGCTGCCTAGCACAGGAACAGTCAGTTCAAAATCGTGGAAATCTGTGGTGATGAGCCAGCCAAGAAGCGTGGCCTTGGGCAGGACGATGGTCTCTGCCGTGGGGTTGTTTACCGGTAACGTGGTGGTTCTGTAGTCTAGGCTTAGAAGGGGCATGGCCTCCAGAGTTAAGCCTAGGTTGTCAAGCAAAGGAGCCGGTTGGAAAAATGCTTGTGGATGCATAAGTTTCTGTCCGGTCTGGATGCATAGTTGGACCGGGTAGCACGTGACATTAGCAGGTATGAGACAATGTTGAGAATTCAGTACCTGGCAGGCCTCAGGGATGGTCTGGCCTGACTTTAGAGTGTCAAGATCTGGTTTAGAGTGAGTGTCTCGAACTGGGGTGAGAGACCATAAGACATTGTTTATGGTATCAATCTGGGTTCCAAGTCTCACAAGAAGATCACTGCCGATGTAGACGGCATGTGGCAGGTCGGGAACAACCAAGAAGGGATGAATCAGCAGTCTGTGGTTCCACTGAAGATGGAGGGTGCAGATACTTGTGGCGATTAATGTTTTGTTTGATTTGGTCCCAGCAGGGAAACGAAAAGACTTGTTAGTGACCATAAGGTCAGGGTATTTCTCATGCAGAGAGTCGAAAAGTGTCTGGCTGATCGCGGATTTATCAGCCCAGAGAGCCAGTACCACGTCTTCTACGTGGGAGCTTTGGATAACTAGTCCTTTGACTACTTGGGGGCAGTACTCTTCGTTGGCTTCCCCTGATTTTAGGGTGCAAAGGAATGAACTGTGTTCATTTAAGGTTGGGTTGTCAGATGTGGTGACATAGGAAGGGGTGCCTGTTTCAGCCTGTTCCCCAAGGTCACCTTCCGTCAAACTTTGTTGGGTCAGTAGTGCGAGTGGGTTGACTCCTGGAACATCCAAGGTGTCAAGAGTGTAGCACTGTGATCCGGTTGCTTCAGGTAGAGTGGTTGGAAGAGGTTGTCGAACTTGAGCCCATAGCTTGAGATTCTTGATGTCTATCAGAGGCTCAAAGCGATTAAGTAGATCCTTGCCTATCAGCAATGGAATTGAGTTGAGATTGGACACATAGACCGGATGGATCAAGGTCATGTGCCCAATGGAGATTTTTATCAATGACATGTGTGACACAGTCGTGTTTGAGGGTGCATAAGGTTGAATAGCTAAGGAGCAAGGTCTTAGTTTCAAGTCTTTGTGCGCATAATTAGCAGTGACACGTAGGTGTTCAAAAAGGTCACGCGACATGAGTGTGATGTCTGCTGCGGTATCCAGTAGGGCTTCGTGCGTCATCACATCTTCCAGGGTCAATGACAGGAAAAATTTTCGTGCAACCCCCCTCTCTGTCAGATCACACAGAAATTCTTGGACTGGTGGTTCAATGCAGATTAAAGAGTCGCCGGTTTCAGGCGAGTGAGGTTTCCCAGGTAGCTGGACTACCAAAATGGCACTGGGTGGCGTTGCATTTTGGAGCTCCTCCTGAGTTTCGGGTGGAGGATGCTCGGTTGCGTCTTCGGTCTCCTTCCCCTTTATAGTAGGAGATTCCTCAGGGTTGACTTGTGGCAAACCTAAAGGGTCGTTTGGGGTGGTCACAATATTTATGGCTCGGACATCTGGCTTCTTGTCCTCTTTTGCCTCCTTTTTCCTCTTCAGTTCGTCAAGTATGCGTTGGAGAGTTTCCAGGTCTTCTCGGCTGAAAATGGGCTTTTCTTTCTTCTCCCAGGGTTTGGAGCTAAACTTACCAGGGGGAGGTCTTGCTTCCCTGTCAAAGTTTTTCCAGCGGTACGAGGGAGGTGACCACCTCCCGCGGTTAAGCGAGTCTCGAAATCGATATCTGTCATCCTGGGTATCTGTACTGTATTCTCGTGACTTACCTGGTGGGCTTAGCCTCCGACGGTAGTCAGGTTTTGGTGATGTTGGCTTGGAACTTGGTGTCAAAAATTTTTCTGGGTCATGACTCGACTTATCTTGACTAGAGGACTGTCATCGTTTTATTTGTGACCGAGGTGCTGGAACAGGGGCTGGCCTTGGGGCACCCTCTAGGTCCAGGGTGTCTGATGCAGTGTTGACAGCTAACACCGCGATAGACTCGGTATGCTTCTGATTGCTTTGTCGCTGTTTCTGGAATGCATAATGTGCAAACTCTCTTAGCTGGTTTATCGAGTTTGTCTTTGGGTTAGCCATGACTCCAAGGTGGTGTCCAATCGTGGGATGGAGATTCTGAATGAAAAGAGCCTTGAAATTGTGGTCTTCTTACATCTCAGGCGTGTTTTGGGATCCGAAATATGCGCGCAGGAGTCGCTGGTAGTATGCCTGTGGGGGCTCTAAGCGACCCTGTTTCACAGCTAGGGCTGTCGCTAGCCCTGACTGTAAGCAGTCGTTGGAGAACTCCTTTTCAATGGCTTCATAGAGTTTCCGGTGGTTCATCTTGATGTCAAATGGTTGCAGATCTATAAATTTTGATACCGACCTGTTGGATGTCAACTTAATCAAATAAATGCGATTGTCAACCATAGCATCAGGGTATTTACGCAAGTAGTAGTCAATGTCTTGCAAATAAGCCCTGGTATCAGGTGACCCACTGGTTGAGGGGTCAAATTTTGTGAAGTGGCGAGCGATCTTATTGAGATCTCCATCAGATGGAATTTGCAAATGTCTTTCGCGTTGCCATTCGGGTTTGAACGGGTCAGATGAGTGTGAGCTGGGGGAGTCCCCATCCCATGAGGGGATGCCCCCCTTTGTCGAGGGAACCGGCCTGTTCATGGCTTCTGGTCTCAGATCCCTTTGTTTCCGGTGGTCTTCCAGCACTTCTTTGACGTCCTGAAGACCTTGTTGTGCTTCTCGTAAGAGCAGTTTACATTTCCCCTAATTGGAGTTTGTTTCATCCAATTGACCTTCAACTTCTTTGAGTTGATTCTCTTTGTAAAGCAGGGCGGTTCTCAATTCCTCATTTTCTTGCTGAAGTGAGGTTTTGTCGTTTTCTAGTCGTTGCTTTTTTTCTTCTGCTTGTTCCAGATTTAGCAACGTCTGATCAAGCGTAGCTTGGGTGTCTTCTTTCTCTATGCGAGCTTGTTCCTGCTTTTTCACAAGAGATTTGTTCTCTTCCTGAAGAGAAAGGATGGTTGGTTGTTGTTTCACCAGTTCCTTTTCAGCGTAGAGTACTTGGGTTTCAGCTCGCTTTAGCCTTGCAACTAATGCTAGTGCAAACTTTCCTAACACACCTGGGATTTCCTTTGCTTTTGGTGGGTTAGCTTCGCATTCATCCAAAAGTTTTTTTGTGATTTGCTTCAAATCTTTGGGTGGAGTATGCCGAACATGTTTGGAGAAACCGGGTATAAGGTCGGAAGCCAACTCTTCCAATGTTACTTGAAGGTCATTTAATTCGTCAAGTGGACTCGACATGTTTGACCGTTTGTGTAACGCTTAGCTTGAAATCAGTTTGCTGATTATAGCTAAGGTTGTGAGTCAAGAGTTAACCTTGAGTGTTGTTTTACAGTGAGGGTAATTACAAGCTTCTTTTGGAGTTTGTTTCAACTTCCAGGCTTGTAAGAAGGAAAGCAAATATTTTGGAATTCTTTAGAAATGTGGAATACGTGTTAATTTATTTGTTGACACTATATTTTGATTTGTATTTCATAAGACAAAAACAAACAAACAAAAAATTGTGTCGATTGACTTCTTTCAGTTCAGTTATCAAAGTATAGTTTTGGAATAGTCCTCAACTAGGTTGTGAATTTTTGGTTGAATCTCACTTGAAAGTAATGATTTTATTTACAAAAGAAAGCAACAAAAATAGAAAAGGTTAAATGCTTTAAGGCTTTAGAGTTACAGTATAAGTCTTCACTTTGTTTTAAAGTTAGAATTGTCTTTGCTTTATTTGTTAAAGCTTATCTTCATTTAAAGCCTTTAAATGTTTTAATATTTACAAGTTAGGAAACAAATGAATTGTCTTTGCGTATTGTCACTAAGGCTTCCTTAGGATTAAAGTTAACGATTATTTAAAAAGAGAAGAAAAAAAAAGTTTTACAGACTAGTCAAAGTTTTCACCTTTTGACTTATTTCAAATACTGGTGAGAAATAGTGAGTTGGTTAAATGTTTTCCTTCTCCTGGGGAGGAAGCATGAATCAAAACAACACACTGACTGTAAATAAGCTAAAGCTTTCAAGTGTTAATTGCTGGATGTGGTTTCCTAATTTTGGAAAAAAAAAATTTTGTTAAATGTTTAGTAAATCACTAAATCCTTTACCAACATGCACAGGATTAACATTAACTTGAATCTAAATTAACATTGTCATTTATTTGAATCCCTAAGTTGAATGGCTTCCTGTGAAAGAAATTGCACAAAGTGATCTTTAAAACAAAACACATATACACTACCGTTCAAAAGTTTGGGGTCACCCAGACAATTATTTTGTGTTTTCCATGAAAAGTCACACTTATTTACCACCATGAGTTGTAAAATGAATAGAAAATATAGTCAAGACATTGACAAGGTTAGAAATAATGATCTGTATTTGAAATAATATTTTTTTCCTTCAAACTTTGCTTTCGTCAAAGAATCCTCCATTTGCAGCAATTACAGCATTGCAGACCTAACATGATTGCACAAGGGTTTTCTAATCATCCATTAGCCTTCTGACGCAATGAGCAAACACATTGTACCATTAGAACACTGGAGTGATAGTTGCTGGAAATGGGCCTCTATACACCTATGTAGATATTGCACCAAAAACTAGACATTTGCAGCTAGAATAGTCATTTACCACATTAGCAATGTATAGAGTGTATTTCTGATTAGTTTAAAGTTATCTTCATTGAAAAAAAGTGCTTTTCTTTCAAAAATAAGGAAATTTCTAAGTGACCCCAAACTTTTGAATGGTAGTGTATATAGCTTCAAAAGTTTGCAGACTTTTAGCGTAAGATGTGTAAATATATGCTTTTAACTAAAAAGATTAAAATATGTGGTTAACATACGTGAGTAAATACGAAGTCTATGCTTCTATGTTCTTTCACTGTGTAAATATGCAGTCAAAAGCTCTTCCACCAATGAGAACAAACTTCAAACCCACAAGTTGCTTTTTCCTTTTTGTTCTTGGGATAAAACTTTGGTTTAGGTTTAAATTTAGGTTGTTCCGGATAATTCGGATTGATTTGAAGTTAATTTGGAAGCTCTGTTTGATTATAAATCAGCTTAATAGATTTGCTCTTCTTTAATCCGAGTGTGCATTCATGCAAGAAATGCAACTCCTATAGTTGACCACACGATGGAGGCAGTTATCTCTGCCCCCCCCCCAGGAGGAGGAGACACTGGTGACGTCGATCTGGGCGGGTCTACCGGTCTCACTCAAAATGGCGGCTAGGGTGACTCCCTCTTAGCGCCTTCAAAATGGCGTCTGCATGCTTACTTTGCTCATGCGCAGTTTTTTGTGCACGCCTTTCGGTCACACGCGCGACTGTGCGTGTTCATGTGACACGTGATGCGGGTGCCGAGTCTTATCGACAACGCTACGCCTTGCTTTTCAAAATGAGAGTTTAATCTCCAATTTGCACAAGTAATGTTACCCCTTTAATTCCGGGTATAGTTTTTAGTAGCGCTACTTCCCCAGCGGTTTACTCAGTGACCAGATCAAACTGCGTCCAGCTTAATCTGACGTCACCACGCTTGGGTAATTACAGAACTGGCCAGTTTAATTAATCCTTTCGGGATAATCGCTGGAAGGTTAAACTGGCGAGAGACAGGACGGTTTTCTTCGGGTTTCTGTCACTCTAGGCCTTTATTTTTCTTTATCCAGCATATAATACTGCTTAAAACTTGCATGCATCAACACAGCTGTTTCGTTCCTGAGACAGTGGGTGACTCAACTCACCCCCCTTTGCCGCTATCAGCAACCAGATGCCTCAGCGGGAGGCTAAGTAAACAAACACAACAGACACAGACAGAGGGAGACGCGGCCTCAGCCTCCCTCTCCCAAACACACAGGCTTACCGAATAAAGTGGATCAATATTTGCAGAAAAAAAAACAGCTTATGTCTCACTGATTTTTCCTTTTGCATATACGTTTCCCAATTACAAAGGCCTCACACGGGGCACCATTAATACTGTAAAGGGATTATATAATAAAATATTTGTCATAAGGTACAGGAATTATTTATTTTATTTAATAGTAGGTGTGAAAGGGTGCGGAGTTAAACCATCACTTCTACACCCGCTAAATTAAATAAAAGCACTCGTAAAAGGGGGCACCAGTCACAATGGACAATAATATTAACTTTAATTTTAATTAATTTTGTACCTTCAATTACTTAATGAATCAGTCTCAAAGTTTCAGTGAGTTCTTTTCCTGCCGTGATTAGGAAACAGATATATGCGAGCAGGGGATGGTCTGTCACCGAGTGGCATGACAAGTCCTTGGAAAAGAGTCTGAATTTGAGGTCTCTTATAGCGGGATAGACCAAAAAAACTGAAGGAGAAACTTCTCAGTCAGGTGGGTATGAGGCCAGAAAGCGAGTCAAAAAAAAAACAAACCAGTCTCTGTTCACTTTAAACTAGGAAAATTAAAGGTCCACTTTAACGGCGTGAATAGTTAAAAAAAATAAAACGAGAAAAACATTTACTAGGATGAGAATGGCTTCTGGGGTGAAGGGAAAAAGTTTGAGAATTTGATTCTCTGAGAAAGCGAGCTCTAAAGAAAAGGTGATTTCTCCTCAGTAACCAGAAAAACTAACGCAGGATTTGACAAACTTCACACAGAACAATTTAGATAAAATAAAACTACACGGAACCTTGAAACGGTGGAATAAAATCTTCCTCTGAGATCTAGATTACTATTCTGCTTCTTTAATTTTAACTTAGTTCCTAATCTTTCTCAAAATCTCTTTCTTTCTTCTTTTCTGTGTTTCTAATTCTAACTTAACCTTTTAACTGCATAGCTTGTCTCTGTGTAGGTGTTTCTCTTGCTCTCCTGACTTAACTTAACTTTTCTTTCATCTTTGATCTTCTCTTGTTCTCTCTTACATAACTGTCCGCAGGGCAGCTTCCACTACTTTAAAATGACCCCACCTGGTCATAAACTGGTGATGTCGATCACAAGACTGACCAATCGACTTTATCAAAAGCAGTTTGAAATGGCTGCTATGCAATGTGAGAACATTTCTTTGTTTGAGAGCAGCCAATCAAACGAAGATACCATCCCATGAAATTGCAGAGAAAAATCAACACTCAGTCAGTTCTTATGAAATTAGGTGCTCAATATAAGATCTAACTAAATTAAATGACTTGGCTAATATTTAGTGATCATGCATTTATACCATTACTCTAATATTACATTTGTTTGAATAACACTCATGAATATAACATTTCAATGCATCAGATTTATATAGCGCTTTATCATAGACACTCAAAGACGCTTTACAGAAAATCTTATACAGAATTTCTTATACATAATTATAATACATGCATTCATATTTAGATCAAAGCTTAATGTAGTACAGCAAAACATGGTTGGTGATAAAAGGGATGATTTTCAGTGTCCTTAGGATCCAGGGGAGAAGAGGATAAGCTGAAAGAAACTTAATGTTTAGAACAAATTAAAAGTCATCCTACATACTGAAACACATTTCGTAGGTATCTGCTAGGAGGTTCTGTTGAGCTGTAGATGATTTCTTTTAAGTCCATGGTATCTGGAAGAGATAATCTGGGAGTCATCAAGGTTATAAACCTGTCTGATTAAGCCGTTTATGACCCTTTTAAGAGCATTGGTTTCCTGTAAAGGAGGATGTTATCCAAATGCAGTGTTCACGTTGGAGGTCTGGTCTCCCAAGTTTTATGTTCCTTTGAGCCTTTAAAAGCAAATTCTGATCCTTACAATCTCTGCAAGAGGCAACTGTTTACATTGGGGTCCTGGGAAAACATCTTTGGGTCAGGCCTGGATGAGTCCTGGATGAGTCGATATGAAAGCCAGTGATATTCCTGTAGAATGCAGAAAAGTGGTATTCCTGTAGAAGGAATAAAGTGAAATTCCTGTAAAATGGAGAGAAGTGAGCTTCTGTCTTGGTTTGAGGACATGATGATGCTACAATAGTCTTGAGATTTCATTGTACCCTGCACAGATTCAAGACACCCTGTGCCAGATGCAGCAAAGCAGCCCCAGAACATAACAGAACCTCCTCCATGTTTCACAGTAGGGACAGTGTTCTTTTCTTGGTATGCTTCATTTTGTTACAACTCACTCTGGGCCGTCATCTGCCTCAGCCATGCACACACCTGGGAATAATCAGCCCCGGGCTATATAACCCGTCCTGTCTGGAGCTTTGGCACGGAGCCGTCTGCCATGCTACGCTCGTTGTCCTGCGCACGTCTGATTCCTCTCAGCCCCATGCATCTCCGCTGGACTCTCCGTTGGCACGTAAGTTCAACATCCTCCATTTACCTTTTTCCCAGGCTCTCCCCTGTGCACAGGTGGATCCCTAAGGCGGCGGTTCTCTCCCTCGCGGCGGCGGAATCGCTCTTCTCTCCACGCCGCGCTTCACCGGGTGCGCTCGCCAGATGCTGTCTCCCTGGCAGGAAGCCCAAGGCCAAGCCAACATCGCCTATAGAACATCAACAAGGTTGCCAGGCTGTACGGCGCTCTGTTTCATCCCCGGCTGCAGCTCGTTCACCCACAACACATTTACATATCGCACATACGCATCCACGCACCTGCTGGTATTCAATAAAGATTATTGTATTGAACTTGAGCCTGTGTGTGCGTGTTCCCTGGGTCCGACATTATGACACATTTTTGCGTCTGTGAACATCTAGCTGATGTGCCTTGCTAAAACATTCCAGTTTCGTCTCGTCTGTCCATAGGACATTCTCCCAGAAGCTTTGTGGCTTGTCAACATGCAGTTTGGCAAATTCCAGTCTGGCTTTTTTATGATTTGTTTTCAACAGTGGTGTCCTCCTTGGTCATCTCCCATGAAGTCCACTTTGGCTCAAACAACGACGGATGGTGCGATCTGACACTGATGTACCTTGACCTTGGAGCTCACCATGAATGTGTTTAGAGGTTGTTCTGGGCTCTTTTGTTACCATTCATATTATCCGTCTCCTCCTGCGGCCACATCCAGGGAGGTTGGCTACAGTCCCGTGGATCTTAAATTTCTGAATAATATGTGCAACTGTAGTCACAGGAACATCAAACTGCTTGGAGATGGTCTTATAGCCTTTACCTTTAACATGCTGGTCTATAATTTTCTTTCTAATCTCCTGAAACAACTCTCTCCTTTGCTTTCTCTGGTCCATGTTTAGTGTGATACACACCATGTCACCAAACAGCACAGTGACTACTTGTCACCCTTTAAATATGCCGACTGACTGATTACAAGTTTGTAGACACCTGTAATGTTAATTAGAGGACACATCTTGGTTGAACATGTCCCTATGGTCACATTATTTTCAATCTTTTCTAGGGGTACCATCATTTTTGTCCAGGCCTGTTTCATGAGTTTGTTTTTTTAAAATAATTCTGTTGAACCACAATTCAAAAGCATTGTCTGATTTTCATTGGTTAATTTTCATAGAATTTTTATTTATTACCACTTTTGTCAGATTCAAGTTATTTCTGTGACCATTTTGGGTTTTTCTTTCATTAACAGAGGGGTACCAACAATTTTGTCCACGTCTGTATTTTTGCTGTGACGGTAGATGAACCAGTACCATTAACTTGGGAAGGTGGTCAGATTTGGTAGTTAACTGATTGTGACCAGTTTTGATCATTATTTTCAGGACATTTTATCCACTCCCACTAGAATCTTTGTTCATCTATCAACACTTGTCCATATACATCTTTTTTAATGTAATTTTCACTTATTTTACTATTTTACTCTGACCGGGGCCAAAGGTAACTCGCAGCTGTCAGCAGTTTCTCATTCACCCATTCAGGCCTGTTTCTGTACTTATTGTACACTAGAGACCGGTCATATCCTATCAACCACTGACACCAAACTCCACTCTCCACCAGTAATGCTGTAATTCATTCTTTCTTTAAAATGAATTTATATTGTAGGCTGTGTTAGCTACCAGAGCTTGGAGATAGCCAGCTAAAATTTGCCAGTGACATTAGCATCATCCTGAGTGACATAAGAGGGAGGGTGTGGTTAATTGGAGGTCATGAGCACTTAAAGAAACATGCACTGAAGTAAATGTTCTGATGAAGGGCACAAACGATGATTCCCAATGAAGCTGTAATATTTGAATAATTACACACAATTTGACCAAAGTATGTCACAGACATTTCATTAAGACCTGTGGGAACTACAATTGCCAACCTTCCTGTTTTAGCCGGGACGTCCCGTTTATTGGGCTAAATATATTTATCCCAAGCGGGATGTGCATTGTCCCACGTATTCAAGGCTACCTTAATGGACGGGCTAGGCGGGGCTGAAGCCCAGGGGCCTAGGAAGATCAGGGCCTATCATGAGCCAATGAAAAAAATCACATTTTTTTTTTGTTGTTGTTGTTAATTCCCCAATTGATGACATTAGTTACTATGGGGGCAGGCCCAAATGAATGTTTATGATCCTGCAGAACTCAGATTTTGGATTGGGTAGCCTTTTTTGCCTGTTCAGATGTTACACGGAGGTTGCCATTTTCAGCCAAGGATTTCTTTAATATTTCTTTGATGGCAATGCAGATAAAGCCTTTTTCATAAGACTGGTGTTTTTACCACTATACACATAAGCAATCCACTTGAGATACTGCACTGTGACAAAATGTTTCACAGCCACAGTCTTTGTCAATTTAAAAATATCTTCACTGGAATAAAGTGAAATGCATCTTCCTCATCATCACACACCTTTTGGCACCAGCCTCCTTTCACTATACTTCTCAGGCAATGTGTCCAGCATATTTCAAGTTTGGCAATTTACCTCTCATTAGGGAACCACGCTTGAATGCCAAAGACGAGTCTAGACCGAACGCATGCTTCTACGATCTTTCGTCTCGTGTACATGGATACCCTTCAATTGGTTAGCACATTACGTAACTCATTGAACTTAATGATTGCACTGGCCACATGGTGTTTGGTAAAGCATCCGTCCTCCGCATTGGTAGCAATCTGACAAAGATAGCAAAACTGTGTTATGTTCTCAATGGCATGACCTATAGTGCAACTGTCTCTCTTAATTTACCCCCTATTTATGCCTTCATTTAGTTGTTTGTCCTCTCTCTTTGTGACTATGCCATCTAGTGGTCAACTTTAGTGTACATGGAACTAATTATTTGTCCTTAGGTTCCACCTGACCTTAACCTGTTGCACTTCGATGTACCGTGGGTGGGCACGTCTCTGCGTCCTAGTGCGCACGAGGGCGCCCTAGTACGCACACTGTGCGTCCTAGGGCACACTGAAGAAAAAAAAAGCTGCATTTCCATTCTTCCACTACAGACACAGCCGCGAACAGAAAGCCAAAGGAGTGCTTTGATTGGTTTAGATGTGACTGACCTCTCATTCGACTAATAAGAGCCTTGAATTGGGTTTCTGAAACTTTGAAGAACCAATGACTGAAAACCTAGCAAGAAGGACCCGCCTACCAACGGCTGCAAATGCAGCGAGCCAGTTGAAGCACAGAAGTTCGAAAGCTGTTTTGTGTAAGGCTGGGTGAAGAGAGACTGACTGCTGCAGCAGATGAAAAAAAGGACCCGCAGGAAGAACCACCACAGACCCAGCAGCACGGAGACCACCCACAAGTGCGACCTGTGTGACAGGGACTGCCATTCGCGCATCGGCCTGTTCAGCCACAGGCGGTGCTGTTCCAGCAGAGTAGACATTTAGGATTCCCTTCCATGGTCATCATAGACCGTCCACATGCTGTTGTGGACAGGTAAGTGTTATAAGCTAAATTATTCTTTATCCCTGAAAATTGTAATCAAAAATGACTTTTGACCGATCGGTAAATTACAACTGTGCGTAGTAGACCGCGGCGCACGAAGTCCGAAGTCCGTGTGCTGCGGTACACAGTTCGTGCGCTGCGTCCGGACCGTGAACGCCCCCCCCCCGCTACTCTTCTGTAGCCGGGGGGGCACGGGGACTGTGCACCGCGGTCGCCACATCGCCACATGACTGTTCCGTCATGTAGCGATGGCCGATGTCCGTCCTCTGTAGCGGGGGGGGGGGGGTTGTTATCTTCTACATTACAAATATTTTAGAATAATTTTTAGTGCACTGTAGGTTATTTTTTCTTCCAAAAAAAGCCACACAGTTTTTTACGTAGCATGCTTCTTTGTGTGTGGGGGCTTGTTTGTTCATTCATTCATTCATTCATGAATGAATGAATGAATGAATAAACAACCCCCCCACACACACACACACACAGCCCTGAGTGTCACCTTTCATTGGAGCCCAAGATGAAGCTTCTATATTGAAGCATTCAAAAGTTACAGACGTTTTTCCAAACTGTGCCATTTGGCACAATTTGGCACAGTTCAAAAACGTTTGGGAACAACCTGAGGAAAAAGCTGTGTAATATATTCATTTTTTGTGGTATTGTTACAAAATTTTGACCTCAGCTGGATAACACTTGGTTCTACATTTCTGTTGCATTTTCCAGCCCGGATCTGAAGCTGTGTGTCATTTGCAAGCATTTGTATCCAAAAAAAACACCCAGGCGAAATTTATTTTCTTCAAGTTCAGTATGTTTAGATGACTGTTACTCAGTGGCAGGAGCACTTAGAGAGATTGACTGTGTAATGTTCTCCTGGAACATGTAATGACGAGGCGCACACACCGGGTGTCAGTTAGGACTCTTTACTTGTCACTTCAAGTGCAACTAACAACTAACCACACAGTGGCACATGTACATCTCCTTTTATAGTCAGGTCATGGCCGGGGTCATACTGCCCTCTAGTGGTGACTCCATATGAACTTCACATATCAATACATCTCCCTTTTTTTTTTCAAGTAAGGTCATGTCCAACTATAAACTTTTTCTCAAATTTCTATATACAAAATAAACTCCATTTCTATTTACATTTCTTTCACCTTGTACACTGAATCACAAGTTCAATTTTTTTTTTCTTTTCTGTTTACAATTCAACATCAACATATTTTTTCCTCAGTTTACAATTCAACATCAACACATTTTTTTTTTTTTCAGTACTCCTTACATTTCCTCAATCAATCTTTTCGGTTTCACAATTTGCCTTTGTGATCTTCTGATTTGTGTCACCTCAGTCTGTTCGTTATTGTCTGTCTCTAAGTTTTGGTTCTCAGCCATTTCTGGTTGTTCGGTTTGGCTGGAAATTAGCATGTCGCTTATTTCACTGTCTGTGACTCTCATTTTTGTCTGAGGCACTTTCAGTAAGTGACGTCGGTTTCGCCTCATTGTTTTTCCATGCTCTGTGATGACTTCATATGATCTGGGAGTTGTTTCTTTGACCACTTTTGCCAGCGGTCCCCATTCTCCATCACATCTCACTCGCACAATGTCCTCATGTGCAAGTGGTCTCAGAGGTCGTGCTGTTCTGTTGTACAGTTCAGTTTGCCTCTCATCACGCCTCACATCTCTCTTTTCCATCACCTGAGATGCTGATGGAAGTCGCGTTCTGAGTTTTCTGTTCATGAGCATTTCTGCTGGGGACAGTCCATTCTCCAGTGGTGATGCTCGGTAATTCAGGATCGCCAGATGTGGGTCTTCTGCATTGTCTGCAGCCTTTTTCAGTATGCGCTTCACAATTTGCACCCCTTTCTCTGCTAACCCATTTGACTGTGGGTACAGAGGGCTTGAGGTCACGTGCTTGAACCCATATGTGTCTGCAAAGTCTTTGAAGCACTGACTCGTGAATTGTGGTCCGTTATCACTTACAACAGTCATTGGAATTCCATGGCGTGCGAACATTGTCTTTGTATGTGCAATCACCTTTTCTGCTGTTGTGTCACTCAACCCTGCAAACTCTGGGTAGGTGGAATGATAGTCCATGACTAACAGATAGTCCTTGCCCTTAAGCTGAAATAGATCCATGCCCACTTTTCTCCATGGCCCTTGAGGCTTCTCATGGGGCCTCATAGGCTCCTTTGGCTGTTGATACCTGTGGCGCTGGCAAATGTCACAGCGCTGCACATATGCCTCAATGTCCTTGTGCATGTTGGGCCAATATAAAACATCACGTGCACGTCTTTTGCACTTTTCAATACCCAAATGCCCCTCATGCACTAATTTAACCATTTCTGATCTCATGGAGGTAGGTATGACTATCCTTGTACCTTTTAACAGAACCCCATCTAACACAGACAGTTCACCTTTAAAGTGTTGGTAAGGCTTGTCAATCATAACCTGTCCTGGCTGATGTATCTGTTCCATTACTCTTTTTAGTTTCTCATCTTTTTGTGTTTCTTTCACTATCTTCGTCCATTTTGCATCTGACACTGGCATGTGTGCCTTAATAGAGTCTACATGTATTTGCACAGCTTCCTCTGTTGTGCTGCTGGTGTTGCTCAAGCTAGCCCTACTCAGCGCATCGGCTACAATTAGTTGCTTGCCTGGTGTAAACTCAAATTTCAAGTCATATTTCTGTAATCTTAACATTAGACGCTGGATGCGCGGTGGTGCGTCACCCAGTGGCTTCTGTGAGATCGCAATCAGTGGTTTGTGGTCTGTTTCTAGTATTACTGACCGTCCATACACATATTCATGAAACTTTTCACATCCAAACACTGCACCTAGAGTCTCTTTCTCTATTTGCGCGTAATTTTTTTCTGCGCTTGTCATGGTGCGCGATGCGTATGCGACTGGATACCACTCTGTGTCATGTTTTTGCAATAGCACAGCTCCTAGGCCGGCTTTGGACGCATCTGTGGACACTTTTAGCAGTTTGTCCTGATCATAGAATTTTAACACTGGCTCCTTTATTAGACTGCTTTTGAGCCACTCCCATTCTCTGGCATGCTCTGCCATCCACTTCCACATTGTATTGGTCTCTAACAAGCTTCTAAGAGCTATTGTGTTAGCTGATAAATTTGGGATAAATTTCCCCATGTAATTGACTAGCCCTAGGGCTCTTTGCAAGTCATTTTTGTTCTGCGGTACTGGCAGCTCTGCTATGGCCCGCACTTTTTCCGGATCTGGTTGCACGCCTGCCCCAGATAATTTCTCTCCCAGGTATGTAATCTCCCGTACCCCGAATTGGCACTTACTCTTATTCAGTTTCATACCTGACTTTTGCGCCTGTGTGAGAACTCTTGCCAACCTTTCGTCGTGCTCCTCTTTTGTTTTTCCCCAGACTACCACATCATCAAGAAAAACTCCCACCCCTTCTATTCCGTCAAACAATTGCTGCACCGTTCTATGGAAAATTTCAGGGGCTGAGCTAATCCCGAACGGCATTCGTAGAAAGCAATGCCTTCCGAATGGCGTATTAAATGTGCACAATTTAGCGCTTTCCTCATCGAGCACTATTTGGTAAAACCCAGATTTGGCATCTAATTTTGTGAAGTAATTTGCTCCACTCATTGTGCTGGTTATGTCAGATTTTGTTGGTAGCCTGTAATGCTCCCGCTGTATTACTTTATTTAGATCTTTCGGATCTATGCACAATCTCAAATCTCCATTTGGCTTCTCCACTATAACTAGTGAGTTAACCCATTCAGTTGGTTCTTCTATTTTTCTGACCACTCCGTCTGCTATCAGTGAGTCTAGTGTTTCTCTCAGCCTCTTTTTAAGAGCTATTGGCACTTTTCTTGCTGCATGTATGACTGGCTCTGCATTCTCTTTCAGCCTAATTTTTTGTTTGCCTGGTAGGCGGCCTATTCCTTTGAACACCTCTTTGTATTCTTTCACCCAGTCAGTGTGTTTGTGCTTACTTGTTGTAGCCTCTGTATTTTCTCGTGTTGTCACTTTGTCTGTATCAATGACATTCACCCTTTTGATCAGACCTAGCTGATCGCATGTTTTTAAACCCAAAATTGCTTGTCTATTTCCATCAACAAGTACAAACAATGCATTCACTGTTTTACCTTTGTTTGACAGTGTAACCCTGCACATTCCTTTAGTGGGTATTGGCTTATCGTCATATGTTGTCAGATTAATCTTTTTATCTCTTATTTTCGGTTTGTTTTTTAGTCTTTTAAAATCTTTCATTGGCAGGATGTTTACCTGCGCACCTGTGTCGAGCTTCAGTGACATGTCCGTGCCATTCATCTCCAGGCACACTATCCATTCGTCAGCGCTCGTCTCTCCCTCGATGGCGTCCACGTAAAACTGATCCTCCTCGCTGTCGCTCTTTTTCTCCATGAGTTGCACCCTCTTCTTCGAGAAGCAGGTCTTTGCGAAGTGATTTTTTCCGCCACACTTGCGACATTCCTTCCCGAATGCTGGACACTGTTTCAGCGCATGTTGCCTTCCACACTGCTCACAGTTCCCGCGCGCGCGCTTTGGGTTTGCCTCCCTTTTTCTTGCATGCCACGTTCCTTTCGGCTTCGCGCGCCGCACTGCATCGACCTCAGCAGTCTCTTTTTCCTTGCTGCTAAAAGTCTTTAATTGTGCCTTTGTACTCTCAGACGCTTGGCAAATCTGTATCGCTTTCTCCAGCGTTAAGTTAGTCTCTTTCAGTAATTGCATCCGCAATTTGTTGTCTTGGACCCCTATTACAATTTGGTCCCGTATCATTGACTCACTCAATGTTCCAAAGTTGCATGACTGACATTTCAACCTGTCTGTGACATACAGCTCGATGGACTCTGACTCTTTCTGAAGTCTTTTTCTGAACACATACCTCTCGTACGTTTCATTCTTTCTCGGTGTGCAATAATTGTCAAATTTCTTCATCACGGCGTCGAAGTTGCCTTTTTCTTCTTCCGTGAAGATGAATGTGTTGAACACATTTAGCGCCGCTCGCCCTGCTACTGTTAGCAGTAATGCTATTTTCCTCTCCTCGTCACGGAGACCGATAGCAAGCGAATAAAGTTCAAAACTCTGTTTGAATACTTTCCAGTTCTCGTTGACGTTACCGGTCAACTTTAACTCGTCCGGCTGTCGAAGAGCGTTCATCTTCGTCGTCGGTTCGTAGTTTTATATCCTGGTATCATGTAATTTACTCCTGGTACCATGTAATGTTCTCCTGGAACATGTAATGACGAGGCGCACACACCGGGTGTCAGTTAGGACTCTTTACTTGTCACTTCAAGTGCAACTAACAACTAACCACACAGTGGCACATGTACATCTCCTTTTATAGTCAGGTCATGGCCGGGGTCATACTGCCCTCTAGTGGTGACTCCATATGAACTTCACATATCAATACAGACTGTTTTGCCAAAAAAAATTCAAAGTGTTTTCTTTTAAATGAGACCAACCCCATGAAGATGCTGCAAAGGGTTGAAGAACAGCTTTTGATTTACTTTGGGTACGTTATTTTTTGGCGTTTTTAGGGAAATTGGCCAGAGTGCAAGGGGTTAATTACCTGTGCATTTCCACCCAAGCAACGCATCACACTTGCCACTTGCTGCCAAGCTCCATAGATTAATGGCAAACATGTGAAAGGGACAATTAAAACAAAGAAAATGATACAAAAGAAGAAGGAGGACAAACGGAGGTTAAAAAGGATCATTTAGACCCTCGTGGATGCCAGCTCGCGAGGTTTGTCTAACGTTTTTACTGTATAAGTTTTATTGCATGTTTTGTGTCTTTAATTTATTTTATTGATGCAAATTGCAAAATGTAGTTTTACATTTATTTTAACGTATTTTCTTTTTTGTGACCAGTTCTCACGGGTTGTCAAAACCAAGAATAAACCTTGTTTTACTCTAAACCTTGTGCGTACACCAATCCTTGAGGGTGCTACATATAGAAAACAAGGTTGTCTACTTTGCAAGGGCTTGGTCATTGAACACTTGAGTCTGAGTTTTCTTGAAAGATATTGTTTTTGTTTTGTTTTTTTCCTTGTCCTGTCAGGCAGCTAGGCAAACAGAACAGGGATCTATCACCCTTATTGTGCCAAAACAGATTTACTTTGCCAAGAGGAGCTTATACAGTACCTAACTGTGTATTGTAGTATATTGTTGTAAACTCCTCCTGTAATATTATTGGTCAATATGGTGATGACTTTCTGATCCGGCACACCTTTCACTCTATATATATCACGGACACACAGATCGCTCCAAAGGTCTCCCGAGTCGGCGGACGGAGCCTCTGTTTACAGCAGGAGACGATACAGCAGGGAAGAGCTAGCTAGCACTCAACCGCCACCCGGTGCTAACGGAGAAACTCGACATACCGTGGAACTGAAGCGAAAATGATGCGGGTGCCGGGCTGGAGTTTAGGCGGCATGCAAGAAATATAAGACAGAATAATAAAGAGCGATGGCAAGAACCAAGCAGACCGCCCGTAAATCTACTGGAGGAAAAGCCCCCAGGAAGCAGCTGGCCACCAAGGCTGCTCGGAAAAGCGCTCCGACCACCGGCGGAGTGAAGAAGCCTCACCGTTACAGGCCCGGTACCGTGGCTCTGAGAGAGATCCGTCGCTACCAGAAATCCACGGAGCTGCTCATCCGTAAGCTGCCCTTCCAGCACCTGGTGAGGGAGATCGCTCAGGACTTCAAGACCGACCTGCGCTTCCATAGCTCCACCGTCATGGCTCTGCAGGAGGCCAGCGAGGCCTACCTGGTGGGTCTCTTCGAGGACACCAACCTGTGCGCCATCCACACCAAGAGGGTCACCATCATGCCCAGAGACATCCAGCTGGCCCGCCGCATCCGCGTAGAGAGAGCTTACACTTTCTGCTGCACATCCACCAACCACAATGCTCCGCACTGTGTGTATACTGTATATATATATATATATATATACTTATATTAATATGTACATATGTATACTAGCTGCTCTTGTTTTTTCTTGCCTTCTGATTGTTGCTCTGAGTGTTGCTATCCCTGTGCTGTTGCAATCCTGGAATTTCCCCATTGTGGGACTAATAAAGGTTTATCTTATCTTATCTTAATAACTTTTAATACTTTATTTTAATTATTTTACCCATGGAAGATCGAACAGGATGGGGAAGAGGGAAAGGAAGTGTGTGGAGGGGGGAAAGAAAAGGGAGGGGAACAGATAAAAAAACAAACAAACCAACAACTAAAACAAACAAAAGACAAACTGCTTCTTCCACGGAAGATGTCTCAACACGAGTCTGGTTTCCGCACCTGTTAAAGGAGAGACACTTGGGCGTGTATGTGTGCGTGCATATATATGAGAACGTGCACAAATTAAGTGTGTGCATGTGAGTGGTTTGTCAGGAAACATACGAAGCGGAGGGCCGGTCGCAGCAGCTCTCCTCCCGGGAACCCCAAGCAGGCAAGGCAGCAGCACCAACCCCCACAGGGCACAAACGTCCGAGGTCAGCAAGACCCAGGAAAACCAGGCATCCGCCCCCGGAGGGACGATCAAGGGAGGGCAGGCTGCTCGGTGGCCAGCGCAGCAAGCCCACACCCCCGGACCCGCCCGACCCCCACCACCCCCCAGCGGGGCCAACGCCCACCCCCAGGCCCCAGGCACCAGGAGGCCAGTGACCCCACCCCCGTGGCGGAGACCAACCTGTGCCCCCCGGCCCGAGCCCGCCCAGGCACCCCCACAGTGGGCCCGCCCCAGCACCTCTGTCGCACACCCCGGGAACCCCCATGCCCAAAGAAGTCCCCCCGCCCAGGGGAGCCCACGTTGCCGAGAGTCACTACCCCCCTTAACCCAGCACCTCCCAACTTGCAGACAAACCCATCCCCACACCTTCACACCCACATGCTCCCATGCGCACCCATATGCACTAACTCCCTCTCATTCACCCAGACCGACCCATTCTTTCTCACTCCTGTACCCATTCAAACTCACCCCTCATTCACCCTTGTTTCATAACACAGCTGCGAAGCAGATGCAGCAAGCCTGAACATGCACCAGTGCCCGGCAGTGACCAGGGAGACCACCGGTGCAGGCCACAGAAGCAGACCCCCACCCCCAGAGTCCACCTGAGCGGCCAATCAGTAGACCACCGCAGGCGCCCCGAGATGCCACCCGACACGCAAAGTGCCGCACAAAACTGACCCACCATCACCACCTCCATTCATCACCCCCTCACTTTCACTTACACTCATATACAGCCCCCCTCTCACTCCCTCGGTTGTATCTATACATTCAGTAGCACCCAGGGATTTTGACAACATGATAGGTCCCAGGCTCTCCACCAGGCCCCCACGCCCCCAGCAGGAGCAGGGCAACAGGAGTGGGGGAAGCCCCCCCCCCCCCCGCACAAAGCATGGTGGGTGGGTGTTGGTTATATGATGCAATTGTGTGTAAATGTGTGATCTACCAAAGTGCAATTAAAATTGGGTGGATAGTGATTGGAGCACCGCTAGCCACTGCGATGGGCAGCAGGGACCCCATCCCCCCAAGCCCTCAATGTCTAAAATGCAATTAAAATTGAGGTGAGTGCAGCCCCACCGCGCAGCAAAGGTATCCCCTTCGCCGACATAGTGCGGCACACCCCCACCCCAAAGCCCTAAATGTAACAAAGAAGATGTATATTCCACCCAGAGTCAGGGGGAGGGGGAGGGCGGGATGTAAGAGTGGGAGGTAGGCGGTCTAAAAACGAGGCTGTCCTCCCCCCAGAAGCCAGCTTGCAAACTGGTTCATGAGGCCACCCACTGCCCCCAAATCCCAACCCAGGGCGAGGGCCGCCAGTGGAAGCAGCCCAGGACCCACCAGCATTATGCCCCGGCGTTCCCAGCACCACTAACATGATGGGGCAGCCATATCAATTTCCACTCATCTTACACACACAAACATGGACAACAATAGTCACAATAGTGAACAATGGGCCGGACCCACACGGCGCCCAGCATGCCAAGCGACACCCCCAAGCGCCCACGCAGGCCTACGACCACCCACCCCAGACGCACACCGACAGCCACAGGCCGCCCTGCAACCACAGCCACCCCGGAGCAACCCGACGGAAACACAGCCATCAACCCGTGCCAATGGCACCCTAACCACCCCCCTTGAAAGATATTGTTAGCCCAAAAGGCTTACAAGTCTCACTGAGGATACTCAAAACTTTTTTCACCTCATGGATGGACTTACAGAACAGAGCACCATCGTCAGCATACAAGATCCACTTCACAACTTCCATCCCTCGCAGCCGGCCATGACAGCACTGTTCTCTATTAATACAAAGATGTGATATCTTGTATTCAAGATTAATTCCCCATTCGTCAGGGAAGGCCTTATTAAGTTCACTGGCTGCGTATTTTAGCACAAAGTCAAAGTAATAGTTAATTGGTCAAATTCTATGTGCATCACTTGATATTCATGTGTGGCTGCTGATTGGTGTAATTTGCAAGTGCCTCACGTGGGTACCACATAACAATAGCCTATCAGGAATTGTTTTGACATGTGACTATGCAAGCACCAGTGAGAGGTAAGAAGTAATTAGCTTGGTCAAAATGTTCGGAAAAAAGTTTGAAAGTGGTGCTCATAAAATTATTAAGAGGAAAAGAGCTTAGGGAAAATGAATTGCTCAAAAAAGTCCCAAAGTGTAAAGGATTTTTTTAAGCTGAAGCATCAAGTGGAGGAGGCTGCTACTGCACGGAAGAGACAGGTGGCCCGTTAAAGCACTCACCTGAAGGAAAAGGATGAAGGGAGAAGAAAGGCCATGGTTGCTTACATCAGACAGCTGTGCGTAGGACAGTGGACTCTGAACTTAGTGAAAAAGTAAACTGGATCAAGCATGCATCCACAGAGTATGACAATATTTGTGAGTTGGACTTAACTCCTTAAGGATTACATTTGATTACATGATCTGCCTCTCCTGTGGCTGGTGTCGCAGAGCTGCGCCTGTCACGTGATTGGTCAAAAAGAATGGAAATAAAACCCAAAATAAACCCAGATATACCAAGCATTTCACATTACTAGATGGCAGACACATATAGCTTACTGGTCTGCACTGGAGGACTCATTTCAGCAAACCGAACCGCGTTGAATCTGATATCACTTCCAGAGCACAGAAAAAGAGATGTATAAACAATTGCGCAACATATATTTCCACAGGGAAGAAGCATTTGCTCCAAATTTTGCCAACTATGATTCTAAAAGGGATTATTTAGCTTCTGAACGGAAATATTTACCTTCTGGACGGCACAAGATGGACCGAAGCGGAACACTTTTTGTCTGCCATTGACAAAGCTGCACATGAAGAAGAGGACAATACCTCCGGTTCCGCAGGGTAAACTAACCGAAACTGAGGTGGAGTAAATCAGAAGATAAATGTGATTGTCATATTAAGGTGAGCGCGCGCCCCCTCCTTCCTGCTAAGTTTCCCCAGCTCCGCAGGCAATCATCTCACCTGCGTGAGTGGACGCACCTGCCGCCTCATCCTCGCCAGCGCTTAAAAGGATAATCAGGTGGAAGCCTCAGCGCTGGCTCGTTGGGTATACTGCCTTAACCAACAGCAAGTAAGTTGATCTCTTATTCGAAGAAAATCAACTCACATTTCTCTCTCTTCTCCTCCGTCTAGGTTGCTGCCATCTGTGCGGTGTGTCTCCGGGGATTGTTGTGCGCCCACCTGTTCCATCATCCTCATCACGCCTCAGCTTCCTATCTCCACCTGGTCAGACATCACCCAGTTCCCATTCCCCAACCAGCTTCATCGTGCTGGTTCGTCTAGTCCTACTGGGTTCTCTGTTGGGTTCTCTGCTCAGTACATGTGGCTAATTATCTTTCCACTTCCCTGCCTCCCTTCTCTTGTTAATTACTCTCGTTTCTCCCCACAGGCCGAGTATTCCCTGGCGAGTGACGTTTTTCTCTATCAGTGCTCCTCTGCTTTTTGAAATTAATAAACTGTTTAAACATTGCTTCTCTGTGTCGTGAGTGTTTTCTCTGGTGTTGCACCCTGCACGTGAGCTGTTCATTCTATCAGTATGACAGTGATTGTTTCTGGATGTGGGAGAGAAAGCAAAAATGACTGACAGAAGAGAAAATAAGGACCGGGGTGAGCACACGGATGAGCACACAGACGCATGGTGACACATGATGAGCGGTAGGTTCTGATATTTTTTTACAAGTTTGTTTACATTCTGCTGATTTTCTGGTTCATATATTTTTGAAGATAAGATAAAAAAAGACAAAAAAACAAAACCATCCTTTGTGTAAATATGTCCAAAGTCTACTTTGACCTAAAGTTATGTTATCTGATGTGGCTGCCATCACATTATGCAAATTAGATGTGTAAATTTACTCCTATCATAAACTTTGGATCATATTCTACATCTTTCTCATTTACAGTAAGCCATTACCTCTTACCACTTTCAAGTTACAGCCTTTGGAATTTATGATATCTAAACTGAATATTTTCTTGAAAAAACTCTTCACCACCAGAGGGTGCATGCAGATAGTGCGGATCTGCGACCTAAATCCTCAAGTAGTTAAAGGTCATAATGAAGGATTTTTCTTTAAAGAAGGCCACCCGAAAAGACTTCTAAAAAGGTAAGACATGCTATTTGCAGTGCTTTCCAACCACCTGTGCAGGTTTTTCATTGCTGCTGTTGTTTGAATCAGGAATACTTCACTAATGTAATTTTATGCCAAAGGCAGTATCTGTCACACTGTAAAAAGGGAAATGTCAGTAAGATAAAATATTCTAAATCAAGGCTTTATGCTTCTTTTTCTCTCACAAGATAATTTTGACAAGAATTTCTTTTGTTGTGCAGTTTTCTGTAAGATTTTACTTGCTTTACAAAAGTTTTTACTTGTTTAAAGCAATTTAATCTTACTTTGTTGGCAGATTTTTTTTTTTCTAATTTCAACTAAAATTATCAATTGTCAGAATATTTTTGTTAATTTTAAATAAAACTATCTGCCAACAGAGCAAGAAAATTTGACTTATCAAATTACGTAAAACAAGTTTAAACTAATGGAAAGCATGTAAAATTTTCTTACACAAACTGCACAGCAAGAACAAATATCTTGTCAGACAAAAAAACAAACATAAACAGCCTTAATGTATTTCATTTTACTTATATTTGACTTTTTGCAGTGTAGTTGTGTTTTCTTGCTCAAAGTTCTATCCTAGTGGGAACTGTCAGCATGTGGAAAAAGTGTAGCGACTAGCTTTATTTTTAGGTGGTCATTGGAGCGGCGTTGAACTCAGAACTTTATTACAGATGCAAATATAGGACACAGTAATGACACGTGCTACAATGGTTAGCCCAAGCTAGCTACGTACTGTCATGGACTTCCTCTAGTAGGAGGCGAGGTGCCAAAGACCCAGTCTCCCACGTTAGCTTCCTCTTTTGGTCGGAATGTGATGACGTCATGACGGGCGAGCGTCCCCACACCCGCAACATACCTAATATCTATGTTGCCATACATAACATCTAACACCGCCCACCCCCCCTTAGAAAAGCTCAAACAGCATGCAAAGTTTTCCTTTTTAAGACATTCCATTCACAGCAGTCTATCTCTTTTTTTTCACATTGCAACAGGCAGAGAAATAGAACCTGGGCCACTGGGTAGACTGCCAGTTAACCCTGCACAACTGGGTGGGTTATTTTACCATCACTGAAGCAGCCGTGCTCTTTCTAAACATATCAAAACACAGTCTCCGCTTACAGTTCAACTTCAGAGGCCTCAGTTGAGCCCTTGGTAGGCACGCCCCCAGAGGCACCGGCTGCAGCAGATCTGAATGCCGGCTCGCCGAAGTCATGGCTTGCTCATCAGTAACATCCCAGCCCGTGTCCCATACCAGCTGGGCCACCTCCAGCGCTGCATCTTGATGTGAGGTAGCTGCTGTTACCTTCCACAGATGGCTGGCATGCCATTTCGAACCATCAGCCATCTGGACGTCGGCTGGCCTCTTTCGTGTGGCGATTCTTCTCTGCAATGATGGGACTGTCTGTGGGTCCAGGTGGTCAGATCGTTGGACCCAAACCCAATCAAGAAGTGCTTGCAGCGATTGGTTTGGCTGCACTCAGCGCTGCTGCTCTCTCGTCTCTGATGTTGGTTACTGCTGTGGCGGCATGCCATCCATACTGGTGGCAGGACGTGCCTTCAGTTTGCGTTGCTTTGCTGGGTCCTGCCAGGCCACAAACTCTCCATCCTGCTGTGCTGTGGCAGCTCCCTGAGGCTGATACTCAGCAAGGATGCAGGATGAGTTCACTTCTTCTCTGTGTCACTTGGTGCTGGTTGTGGTCGCGGTAATGTGTCACTGTTGTTGGCAATGGGACATGCGCTGGGTTGTCCTCATTCACCGAGGTCCCTTTTCTCCATGAACTCCTTCTCCTGCGGCTCCACGGTGGCTGCTTGAAGCTTGTGCTGGGCGAGGATCAGAGGCGAGTCCGGTCTGTTCTCTCTCTCCGGACTGTGTTGACTCTCTGTGTTATGTTCTCTCTCCTCGCTGTCTTTCCTCTCTGTGCTGTGTTCTCTCTCCGTGCTCTTCACTCTCTGTGCTGTGCTCTTCGTCTGTCCTCATGTCCATGAAATCACACTCTCCCTCCTGTGATGAGACTGCAGCTTGTGAATACTCATGCTGCACAGGGACCTGGAGCCAGTCCCCGCATGGCTGTGGACTGGGGTTCTAATGACTGCTCCAGTTCTACTGGGTTCTGTTTGGCATGCGGTGCGAGGCAGGGAGTGGTTGCATCCAAGTCTACATGCAGCAAACTCGAGTTGTCATCGAGTCTGAGTTTGCCACTGGGTTGTTGAACTGTAGAGTCCTGCTGTCCCACGGTGTCTACCTTGGGACCCTCCCCAGAAGGTGTGGGTCGGTGGGCTCTTTAACTGGGGCATCCATCTGTACCAGCGGAGCTGACTGTGGGGAATGCAAGTGGAGGCCTGCCAGCCGCAATGCTACCAGGGCTGTCATCTTCAGTTGGGCCACCAAGTTCCATCACGGTCGTTTCCCTGTTTCCTATAGGCCCTTAGAATAGAGGGTTAGTATTAGTGAAAGCGCTTTGAGTGGTCTTTGTGATTAGAAAAGTGCTATATAAGTGTAGGTTAGTTAGTTAGCTAGTTTCCAGTAGGCAGTGCAGCGTCCTCAACAGTGCCAACTGTAGTCAGTCCACCGAGCCTGCTACTGTCTGGATGTTTGGCTCCACCCGCAACATGCCATGTATCAACCAATCCACGGCATACTCCACCAACTGAGCCTGTATCAGCCTGTCCTCCACGTTCCCAAACGCCCACATGCTAGCCAAACAGCGAAGGGCATTTACATGCTGTATGAGGGACTCGTCCTCTTGCTATTGGCGCTGGTAAAACACAAACCTCTGGGCCATCACATTCTGTGGGGCAGTGAAATGCTCAACCATCAAGGCGGCACATTCACTGAAGGTCTCCGCAGGGCCCAGTGCCTTCAACACCCGCTGTCCCTCAAGGCCAAGGCAGTACTATATTACAGCAGATAGATGATTCTCACTAGGATTAGCTAGGTCCTCAGCCAACACAAATGCCTGAAGCAACTCAAACCAATGAGGCCACGGGATGAGCGGCTCACCTGGTGTCGGGAGGAACAGTAGCAGTGGCGTCAGACATGCTTCCATCTTCAGGAAAAGTCATTTTTCCTTAAGAAGATACCGGTTTCTCCTCTTTGCCAATATTATCCCATCCTCGTTGCCAATGATATGTCTTTAATAATAGGACTGCACAGGCAGGAGCTGCGTTGAACTCAGAACTTTATTACAGATGCAAATATAAGACACAGTAACAACATGTGCTACAATGGTTAGCCGAAGCTAGCTATGTACTGTCGTGGACTTCCTCTCATAGGAGGAGAGGCGCAAAAGACCCAGTTTCCCGCCGTTAGCTCCCTCTTATGGTTGGGATGTGATGACGTCATGATGGGCGTGCGTCCCCACATTCACAACATGCCTAATATCTATGTTCCCATACATAACAATTATCTCTAAAAATTGACTGACACAAGCCCAAAAAGTAAATAGCAGCTTCACATAAAAAAGCAATTTCTGGACTATTGTTTTAAATCCCTAAGAAGTACAGATTGATAATTTTGTTCTGAGACTTTAAAAATTAGTTAATATAGGTCACAGTGAGTAAAACTATATATACTTAAATTTGCATTTGGGTGTGTTAGCTGAACAATGGTGCAGAAACAAATCAACCAAGATACAAATGTTTCCTTTTTTAATCACTGTGTCAGCCTTTAGTGGATTTGCCCCAGAATGTCCAACTTCTTTAATTAGAGTGACATTCCTGCAAAGATATCTTGCCAACTGTCAGTTTCTAGCAGATGCTGATACACGCTGTCATGAATGATAAAAAAAAAAAATACAAGACCCGCAGTGCAGTGGGGCAGCCAGAGTCAAGTTCACATTTTTGTATCATCTACTCTCCAGCAAAATCTATAGAGAGGCAGGGGATTATGGATCCAGTCCCAGCCAGCGCTGCTGGTCCTCTGCACTGGCTCAGAGAGTGCAGAGGGCTCACACAGACCATTTTGAGAGTTTTCAGGCAGAAAAGCCACACTTGTTTATCCAGCAGGGGGTGTTTAACCAGTTCATCAAGCTTCAGAGTGCTACTGGGACTTGTCTTCTGCCACATGACCGGCAAAGAAAATTAAAAGACAATTCAATTTCAGACTCTCTTTTCCCTGTGATATTCATTTTACGGTTATTTTGTGATCAAACACTAATTTAAGATAAGATAAGATAAGATAAGATAAGATAAGCCTTTATTAGTCCCACAACGGGGAAATTCCAGGATTGCAACAGCACAGGGATAGCAACACTCAGAGCAACAATCAGAAGGCAAGAAAAAAAACAAGCAAGCAAGAGCAGCTAATATACATATGTACGTATTACTATAAAATATATATATATACACACACACACAGACACACAGTGCAGAGCATTGTAGCTGGATGGAATAAATATATGAATATATGAACACACAGTGCAGAGCATTGTAGCTAGATGGAATAAATATGTAAATATATAAACACCCACAGTACGGAGCATTGCAGCTAGGTGGAATAAATATGCAAGTATATAAACACACACAGTGCGGAGCAATGTAGCTAGATGGAATAATATGTAGATATATAAATATATAAACACACCCAGTGCTGAGCATTGTAGCTAGATGGCATAAATATGTAAATATATAAACACACACAGTGCAGAGCATTGTTGCTAGATGGAATGAAACAGCATAACCGTCTACTTAGTTATCCTACATGGTATGATTATGTGCCCATACATATTCTCACCCTCCATAGCGACCGGTATGTTCCTAGTTGTATGCCGGAGGGGACCATTGTGTAAGTCTATTGCATCTTTTGCATTCAAAAAACTATTAGTTTGTTACGTCTTTTTGCTATCTCTGCGAGCAGCCCTGCTTAGGTTGTACAGTCTGACAGCCGTTGGTAGGAAGGACCTACGAAACCTCTCGGTTGTGCACCTGGGATGATGTAGTCTGCTGCTAAATGAGCTCCTCAGTGCATTCAGTATGTCCTGCATAGGGTGGAACTCGGACTCCAGCAGAGATGACAGTTTAGCCACCATCCTTCTCTCTCCTATCTCCTCCACCGGATCAAGGCGTTGCCCCAGGACAGAGCTAGCTTTCTTAATCAGTTTGTTCAGTCTCTTCCTATCGGCTGCAGTAATGCCACTGCCCCAGCAGACCACTCCAAAAGTGATGGCTGATGCCACCACCGTGTCATAGAATGACTTCAGCAGCGCCCCTTGTACACCAAAAGACCTGAGTCTCCTCAGCAGGAACAGCCTGCGCTGTCCCTTCTTGTAGAGTGCATCAGTATTGTGTGACCAGTCTAGTTTATTGTTCAGATGAATACCCAGGTACTTATAGGATGTCACCATCTCGATGTCTGTTCCCTGTATATTTACTGGTACTGTGAGGAGCTGCCCATGCCTGCGGCAGTCCACCACCAGCTCCTTAGTTTTCCTCGCGTTGATCTGGAGGCAGTTCCGATGGCACCAGTCCACGAAGTCCTGGATAAGCCCTCTGTACTCAGCTTCATCTCCATTGGAGATGAGGCCAACGATCGCAGAGTCATCAGAGAACTTCTGTAGATGGCAGTGTGTTGTGTTGTGTGAGAAGTCCGCAGTGTAAAGAGTGAACAGGAAGGGAGCCAGCACCGTTCCCTGGGGGGCCCCCGTGCTACTGATGATCGTGTCGGACACACAGTCCCGGGTTCTCACAAACTGAGGCCGGTTCGTGAGGTAGTCCAGGATCCATGATGACAGGTGCTGGTCCACCCCTGCGCGCAGCAGCTTGTCCTTCAGGATCATCGGTTGGATGGTGTTGAAAGCACTGGAGAAGTCAAAGAACATGATCCTCACCATATTCCCGGGCTTCTCCAGGTGGGACAGAGAACGGTGAAGGAGGAAGATCACCGCATCCTCCACCCCAATGCCATGCTGGTAGGCGAACTGGAGTGGATCCATCGCTGGTTCCACCAGGGGGCGGAGGTGAGCAAGGAGCAGTCTCTCCAGGGTCTTCATCAAGTGGGACGTCAAGGCCACCGGTCTGTAGCTGTTCAGGTCTTTGGGGTGGGAAGTTTTTGGTACAGGTACCACACAAGATGTTTTCCACAGCTGTGGTACCCTCCCCAGTTTCAGGCTCATGTTGAAGATATACGTCACAATCCCACACAGCTGGTCTGCACAGGACTTGAGGAGCTTTGCGCTGATGCCGTCCGGTCCCGGCGCCTTCCTCGCCTTGATCTTCCTCAGCTCCGTCCTCACCTGGGTCCTGGTCAGGGTCAGGATGGGGGGCTGTGTGTTGGGAGTGGGGGGGTGTTGGTGGAGTGGGGAGTGGGCAGCAGGACTTGATTTCTTTAGAGGCAGCAGTGGTTGTTGTGCAGTCAGGGGGGAGGGCGGTTGGTCAAATCTATTGAAAAACAGATTCAGGTTGTTCGCCCACTCCCTGCCCCCTGTGGCCTGGGGGGGGGTATTCTGGAGCCCCGAGATGGTTTTGAGGTTTCTCCAGACCCCGCTGATGTCGCTCTGTTGCAGCTTGTCCTCCATCTTCTTCCTGAAGCTGTCCTTGCCTTCTCTGATCTTTCTCCTCAGCACCCTCTGTACGGACTTCAGCATCTCCCTGTTCCCTGACCTGAAGATCCTCTTCTTCTCTCTCAGAAGTGTTTTTATCTCAGGGTTGATCCAGGGTTTGTTGTTTGAGTGACGCCGTATGGTCTTGGTGGGAACGGATTTGTCCACACAGAAGCTGAGGTAGCCCGTGAAGGTGTGAATGAGGCCATCGATGTCCTCACCATGTGGATCGCAGAGCTGCTTCCAGGCGGTGGCTTCAAAACAGCCCTTTAGGGTGTCCATTGTCTCCTCAGACCATAACTCCACAGTGTGCATGGCCGGAGGTTGTCTGTGCACTAGGGGTTTGTACACCGGCCGGAGATGAACCAAGTTGTGATCCGATCTCCCGAGTGGGGGGAGTTGTGATGAGGTGTACGCCTCCTTAGTGTTTGCGTAGAATAAATCCAGTGTTTTATTGTCTCTAGTGTGGCATGTGACATACTGGGTGAACGTGGGTAGAATGGGAGACAGTGAAACATGGTTAAAATCGCCTGAGATGAGGAGAAGAGCATCTGGGTGTTCTGTCTGCAGCCTGCTGGTTACTGAATGGATGACGTCACGTGCTGTCCCAGCGTTCGCCGTCGGATTTGCATAAACAACAATGCAGATCACGTGTGAGTGTTCTCTCGGGAGATATGTAGGCCTCATGCTAACAGCTAGCAACTCAATGTCTTTGCTGCAGTGTCGTTGTTTAACAGTGATATGTCCCGGTCTGCACCAGTTGTTGTTAACATACATTATCACTCCACCGCCCCTAGCCTTGCCACTGTCTGGTGTTCGGTCAGCTCGTATCATGTGAAAACCCTCCAGCTCAATGTTAGCATCTGCTGCTAGTTCAGTTAGCCACGTCTCAGTAAACAAAAGGAGAGAGCACTCCCGGTATGTGCTATCATAACGGGAGATAGCCGCTAGCTCATCTAACTTTCCCAGTATCGACCGTACATTTCCCATGACAACAGATGGAAGGGAGGGTCTGTACCTTATATTTTTTGTCCTCCGCCTTACTCCAGCCCGGCAGCCGCGGCGTTTTCGCCTAACATTTATTCATTGTAGACACTTCTACAGCTGCTTCTTTTTATCCCACAGAATAGTCTGTAAAAATTAAAAGAGAAAGTCTGGAGTTTTTCGCCATTAGTGAGAGTGAGATGATGAAATGATACAAAGAAGCACATTATTTAAGAATAACAGGAAGTTTTAAATTTCAAAGAGACTATGTTTATCTGATGTAATGACTACTTTGATTGTGGAAACAGATTTATATGCTTTTAGTAAACAAAAAGCACCGTTGTTTATTACAAATTACTGTAGAAATACAGCTATTTGCAGTATGGTACAAAGCACATTAATTTCCACTGATCTTATGCCCTGGCATTATATGAGCCAAGGCACTGATGCATTGTCCAGATAGAAAGGATGTAATGATGCACATTTATGTTTATGATCATGTGATGGTATCGGTTACCTGGCATCGTGTAATATTTTGATCAATTGCCTACATTGCAAAGGGCATTGATGATGTCATGGACACCAAGACCATCACTGTTCGGGCCAATCAGAAGCCATGGCTCACAGGGGAGGTCTACAAGCTCCTGAAAGCTTGGAACACTGCCTTCAGAGCTTGGGGCGAGGTGGGCCTGAGGACAGTTAGGGCCAACCTGTCCCGAGGCATCAGAGAGGCCAAGAGCCAGTACTCCAGGAGGATAGCCCACTGTTTCAGGTACAGCAGAGACACTCGGAGTCTGTGGTGGGGGATACAGACCATCACAAACTACAAGCCCACACCGCAGACCTGCGACAGCTCCACCTCTCTGCTGAACGAGCGGAATGACTTCTTTCCTCGCTTCGAGGCACTCAACAGTACCCCTGCACAGAGGTCACCACCTCCTCCTGGCGACCAGGTGATTACACTGTCATAGGACAGCGTAAGGAGATCCCTTGGCAGGATCAATACACACAAAGCTTCAGGGGCCTCATGTACAGTCATGTGAAAAAAATTAGGACACCCCGTTAAATATTCAGTTCTTTATTAAGAAATGTTCACATAGCTATGTCTAACCTTGTTTTTGTTTTTATTTGCATTTTTTAACATTTATTTTAGCCATTTTAAGTTGGAATGAATGTGGGGGTGTCCTAAAAAAGATGGGGGGTGTCCAAATTTATTCCTCACTATTTGTTTAACCTCTTGCACTCCGTTGTACTGCGGACGGGCAAGTCTCTGCGTCCTAGAGTGCACGAGGGCGCACGAGAGCGCCCTCATGCACTCTAGGACGCATGATGGAGATTGTGATGTAGGTGGTGTATGGCGTCCAAGCGCGCACTGAAAATAAAAGCTGCAGACACAGCCGCGAACAGATTAGTTCATCTGATTGACCTCTCATTCGACTAATAAGAGCCTTGAATTGGGTTTCTGAAACCTTGAAGAACCAATGACTGAAAACCTAGCAAGAAGGACCCACCTCCCAACACTGTGAATGCAGTGAGCCAATTGAAGCAGAGAAGTTCGCGAGCTGTTTTTTTTTAAGGCTGGGTGAAGACTGACTGCTGCAGTGGATCAAAAAAAAGGACCCGCAGGAAGAACCCCACAGACCCAGCAGCACGGAGACCATCCACAAATGCAACCTGTGTGACAGGGAGTGCCATTCGCGCATCGGCATGTTCGGCCACAGGCGGTGCTTATTTTGTTTTTGTTCCAGCAGAGTAGACGTCATGATTTCTTCCATGGTCATAGACCAACGGAGGCTGACGACGAAGGCTGAGTGACACACACGCCTTCGCCAGTCTTTTTTTAATTACTACTGTTATTTGTTTTGAAAAATTGTTCGCCAAAAACCGCAATCATGGAAGCACAAAACCGCAATAATGGAATTGTGTTTTGATCGGGTCGCGAAACCAGAACCACGAGCGGACCAGCGTCGCATTCGTCTGACAATGGGGAAGAGAAGTTTGCCAGGACACTGCTGTGAAGAGGTAAGGTGTTATAAGCTAAATTATCCTTTATTCCTGAAAATTGTAATCCAAAATGACTATTGACCGATCGGTAAATTACAACTGTGCGGCGCACGAAGTCTGAAGTTCGTGCGCCGCGGTACAAGGGGTTGTTCGCCACGTCCAGACCGTGACCGCCACCCCCCCACCCCCGCTATTCTTCTGTAGCGAGGGGGGGGGGGAGCCGCGGTGACTGCGCTGCTGTCCCACATCGCCACATGAGGCTAATCCGTTGTGTAGCGATGGCCGATGTCCATCCTCTGTAGCGAGGGGGGGGGCAAACCCCCCCCCCCCCCCCCACACACACACAGACACAGCCCTGAGTGTGACCTTTCATTAGAGCCCAAAATGAAGCTTCTACATTGAAGCATTCAAAAGTTACAGACGTTTTTTCCAAACTGTGCCATTTGGCACAATTTGGCACAGTTCCAAAATGCCTGGGAACTACCTGAAAACAAAGCTGTGTAATATATTCATTTTTTGTGGTATTGTTACAAAATTTGGACCTCAGCTGGATAACACTTGGTTCTACATTTCTGTTGCATTTTCCAGCCCGGATCTGAAGCTGTGTGTTATTTGTAAGCATTTGTATCCAAAAAAAACACCCAGGCCAAATTTATTTTCTTCAAGTTCACTATGTTTAGATGACTGTAACTCAGTGGCCGGAGCACTTAGAGAGATTATGACTGTTTTGCCAAAATATTCAAAGTATTTTCTTTTAAATGAGACCAACCCCATGAAGATGCTGCAAAGGGTTGAAGAACAGCTTTTGATTTAATTTGAGCACGTTAATTTTTGGCGTTTTTAGGGAAACTGAGGGGGGTTAAATTGCATTTTACAGAAAATTTGAAAAAAGTCTTTAATTCATTTTTAATTGTTTAGTTGTATTACATGAATCTCCCAGTATTTTTAACATTGATATTCAATAACCATATGTCAAAATACGTAAAAAAAACAAAACAAAAACACAGACTTAAACAGGGTGTCCTAATTTTTTCACATGACTGCACAAAGGGTACTTATGCACAAAAACATAGCATACCTCCTTTTCCACAGAAAATTTCAGATGTATCAAGAATGAAATGACCGTGGAAATATGCGCAGCTCCAAGCCAACTTCATGGCTGGCGTACGTACGTTTCTACTGTTATTGGTCCGTCAGCGACACTTAGAGGTGATGTTGGGAGACTGAGAATGATGTGAAAATTATTGTACACACCAGAGACACATGATGAAAAAACATCAAAGTGTGTGCAATTAGATGAGTGGATATAAAATCAAGCACAAAGAAGTGCAGAAAATGCCTCTAACAATGGCGTCAGCATTATTAGAGGATACTGCAAATCATGCAGTGAGGAGAGAAAGGGTATTTAGAGACAGAAGATTTTCTGGCTCGGGATGATGACTGGCTTGTCACCCGGTTTAGGTTTCCATGGGCAGTCCTTGTGAAACTGTGCTCAGAGCTATGGCCACTCTTGGAGCACGACACGGCAAGAAGCCGTGCACTGCCGGTCCCAGTGCAGGTGCTGACAACTCTGGGGTTCCTGGCATCAGGGGTATGCCAGAGGGAGCTGGCAGACCCATCGAGAATGTCCCAGTCGACCCTGAGCCAAGCTATGCCAGCTGTGTGGGATGGCATTATCCAGCTGTCACCCAGGTACATCATATTCCCATACAATGCAGTTGAACAGGCCAACATCAAAGCGCAATTTGCAGCGAGAGATGGTTTTTCTAATGATTCTAATGAACAGCATTGTTGGGAACAAACTATAATCTGGCACTGTGCGGATGGGTGGCTTCTTGGTGAGTAAATTCATGTAATTATCCTAATAATAACCCACCTCCTGCACAACACGCCTGTGTGCCCCCAAATATCACCCTGTTTTCAAGACTTCATTACAAGTCAGTGGCTCGAGTGACTTTCTTTATTTGCTGATCAAACAACAGTCTCACACCATTCTACCAAGCCCCAAATTGCCTCTGTGTGTACAGTAGTTATGTTTTTATTTATTTTATTTGTTTATTTGACAGGGACAGTGCAATAAACATAGACAAAAAGAAAAAAAAATCTGATGTGTTGCACAAAGAGTGTATAGCTATTAGCTAATTTGCAACTCTTGTCCCTGGATGTCAATAAACATATGCGTAAAGTCTGAAATGGAACAGTCTCACCCTTTCCCCGGCGCACTTCATTCATTTACAATAGTGTGTGTAATCCATGTATGTTGTATAAACAGTGGTGTGAAAAAAAGTGTTTACCCCCTTCCTGATTTCTCATTTTTTTGTATGTTTGTCACACTTAAATGTTTCAGATCATCAAACAAATTTAAATATTAGACAAAGACAACACAAGTAAACACAAAATGCAGTTTTTAAATGAAGGTGTTTATTATTAAGGGTTAAAAAAAATCCAAACCTACATGGCCCTGTGTGAAAAAGTGACCCCCCCCCCCCCGTTAAAACATAAATTAACTATGGTTTATCACAACTTTGGAAAGCTGAGTTAAATTTCTCTAGCCACACCCAGGCCTGATTACTGCCACACCTGTTCTCAATCAAGAAATCACTTAAATAGGACCTGCCTGACAAAGTGAAGTAAACCAAAAGATCCTCAAAAGCTAGACATCATGCTGCGATCCAAAGAAATTCAGGAACAAATGAGAAACAAAGTAACTGAAATCTTTCAGTCTGAAAAAGATTATAAAGCCATTTCTAAAGCTTTGGGACACCAGCAAACCACAGTGAGTGTCATTATCTTCAAATGGTGAAAACATGGAACAATGGTGAACCTTACCAGGAGTGGCCGGGTGACCAAAATTACCCCAAGAGCTCAGCAACAACTCATTCAAGAGGTCACAAAAGACCCCACAACAACATTCAAAGAACTGCAGGTCTTACTTGCCTCAGTTAAGGTCAGTGTTCATGACTCCACCATAAGAAAGAGACTGGGCAAAAATGGCCTGCATGGCAGAGTTTCAAGATGAAAACCACTGTTGAGCAGAAAGAATATAAAGGCTCGTCTCAGTTTTGCCAGAAAACATCTTGATGATCCCCAAGACTTTTGGAAAAATGCTCTTTGGACTAACGAGACAAAAGTTGAACTTTTTGGAACATGTGTGACCCATTACATCAGGCGTAAAAGTAACACAGCATTTCAGAAAAGGAACACCATACCAACAGTAAAATATGGTGGTGGTAGTTTGATGGTCTGGGGCTGTTTTGCTGCTTCAGGACCTGGAAGACTTGCTGTGGTAAATGGAACCATGAATTCTGCTGTCTACCCAAAAATCCTGAAGGATAATGTCCGGCCATCTGTTCGTGACTTCAAGCTGAAGCACACTTGGGTTCTGCAGCAGGACAATGATCAAAAACACGCCAGCAAGTCCACCTCTGAATGGCTTAAGACAATCAAAATGAAGACTTTGGAGTGGCCTAGTCAAAGTCCTGGCCTGAATCCGACTGAGATGCTGTGGCATGACCTTAAAAAGGTGGTTCATGCTCGAAAAGCCTCCAATGTGGCTGAATTACAACAATTCGGCAAAGATGAGTGGGCCAAAATTCCTCCACAGCACTGTAAAAGACTCATTGCCAATTATCACAAACACTTGATTGCAGTTATTGCTGCCTGCAACACATCACAGACTACAAAAGGACCAACAGCAGCACCACTAGCTCTACAGACAGCCCCTTTAAAAAAGAAAAAGTCTAATCAGAGATTTTAAATTCCTTGGTTCAACACAGAAACTCGTAACTTAAAACAGAAGAGTCAATTAGAAAGAAAATGGCACTCCACTGCATTAGATGAAATCTATTTAGCTTTGAGAAATCATCTTTTAATTTATAAAAAATCTCTTAGAAAAGCTAGAACAAGTTATTATTCTGCATTAATAGAAGAGAACAAGAATAATCCCAGGTTTCTTTTCAGCACTGTAGCCAGGCTAACAAAGAGTCAGGACTCTGTCAATCCTATTATTCCCTTAGAGCTTACTAGTCAGGACTTTATGAACTTTTTCAATAATAAAATTTCATCTGTCAGAGATAAAATCAGTAAGATTCTTCTCACCGTTAACTTAAATACAGTAACTGCTACAACTCCTTTAATTGATATCTGTTTGGATGAGTTTACTCCAACTGACCTTTCAGAGTTAGATAAAATAGTTTCCTCATCCAAGCCTTCAACTTGTCTTTTAAACCCTATTCCTACCAGGTTATTTAAAGAAGTCTTCCCATTTAATGGTAGCTCTATTCTTCAAATAATCAATTCTTCATTAACATTAGGCCATGAACTGCAGGCTTTTAAAACTGCTGTAATTAAACCCTTACTTAAAAAGCCAACTCTGGATACAGGAGTTTTAGCTAACTATAGACCAATCTCTAATCTGCCTTTCATTTCAAAAATCTTAGAAAGAGTTGTTGCTATGCAATTATTTGACCACTTGCAGGGAAATGGTTTATTTGAAGAGTTTCAATCTGGGTTTAGAATCCATCATAGTACTGAAACAGCCTTAGTGAAGGTCACCAATGACCTCCTTATCGCATCTGATAATGGACTTCTTTCTGTACTTGTCCTTTTAGACCTTAGTGCAGCTTTTGATACTATTGATCATAGTATTCTACTTGATAGACTAGAACACTATGTTGGACTTAATGGAACTTCGTTGCAGTGGTTTAGATCTTATTTATCTGATAGGTTCCACTTTGTTCATGTCAATAATGAGTTTTCTTTCAACTCAAAGCTCAGTCATGGAGTTCCGCAGGGATCTGTGCTAGGCCCTATTCTTTTTAGTTTATATATGCTTCCGTTAGGTAACATTATTCGAAAGCACTGTATACATTTTCATTGTTATGCAGATGACACACAATTATACCTGTCAATGAAGCCTGGTAATCAATTAGCCAAGTTAGAAGCCTGTCTTAAGGAAATCAAAGCTTGGATGACCTGTAATTTTCTGCTATTAAATTCAGATAAGACTGAAGTCATTCTTGTTGGTCCAAAAAACCTTAGAAATACCTTTCCAAATCAAACTATTAGTTTGGATGTGATTACTCTTTCTCTGAATAGTTCTGTGAGGAACCTTGGAGTTATTTTTGATCAAGATCTGTTTTTCAATTCACATACTAAATTTGTTTCTAAGACTGCCTTCTATCATTTGCATAATATTTCCAAGATTAGGAGCATCTTGTCTCAGAGTGATGCTGAGAAACTGATCCACACTTTTGTTAGCTCTAGATTAGATTATTGTAACTCTTTATTATCAGGTTGTCCTAAAACATCTTTTAAAAGTCTTCAGCTGATCAAAAATGCTGTAGCAAGAGTTTTAACAGGTACTAGAAAGAGAGATCATATCTCTCGGGGTCTGGCCTCCCTTCATTGGCTTCCCATAGAGTTTAGAATTAAGTTTAAAGTCCTTCTTCTCACTTACAAAGCTCTAAATAATCAGGCCCCTTTTTATTTAAAAGATCTGATACCTCCCTATTATCCTAACAGAGCACTACGCTCCCAAAATGCTGGATTACGTGTCATACCTAGAATCTCCAAAAGTACAATGGGAGGCAGAGCCTTCAGCTATTAAGCTCCTCTCCTGTGGAACCAGCTGCCAATCTGAATTCAGGAGTCAGACTCAATCTCTGTTTTTAAGAATAGGGTTAAAACCTTCCTTTTTGATATAGCCTATAATTAGGGAGGGATCATGTGCCTCTGAACCCTCCCTTAGTTATGCTGCTAATAGGTTTAGACAGCCGGGGGACCTCCAACAATGCACTGGGCTTCACTCCTTTCTTCACTCTCAGTGAAATATTTTTGCTGGTCATTAACATCTGTTTGTTCTCTCCCATAGACTGAGTCCCCATCGTGCTGTTTGCTCTTTACATGTCTGTTCTTTTCGTCTTCTTTATCCCCTCACCCCCCAGCCAGTTGCAGCAGATGACTGCCCCTCCCTGAGCCTGGTTCTGCTGGAGGTTTCTTCCTGTTAAAAGGGAATTTTTCCTCTCCACCGTCGCCAAGCGCTTGCTCACCCAGGGGATCGTCTGATTGCTGTGTTCTTTCTGCAATTGTGGGGGTTTCCCCTACAGTTGAAAGTGCTATGAGATGACTGTTTGTTGTGAAATGGTGCTATATAAAAAAAGTTGAATTGAATTGAAATGAATGTCCTCCAGGATCTTCAACAATTTCTACTGCTGCGCCATCAAGAGCATCCTGACCAACTGCATCACTGCATGGTACGGCATCACCAATGCCCTGGACCACAAACGCCTACAGAGAGTGGTGAAGACAGCAGAGAAGATCATCAGGACTCCACTTCCCACTCTGCAGAGCATCTACCACCGTAGAGTCCAAAGGAGAGCTGAAGCCATCCTCCGGGACCCCACCCACCCCCAGCACAGACTGTTCACACTTCTACCCTCAGGCCAGAGGTACAGAAGTGTGAAATGCAGGACAACCAGACTGAAAAATTCTTTCTTTCCCACTGCCATCAGACTCCTGAACAGATAACAACTCCCAAAACTCTGTAACACAGCTTTACATATAGGAACTCTCACACCGGCTGCTAAATTTGCACACTGCTCACCTGTACAGTAGATATAGTATCACCCGTCTGATGCCCATATCATCTCTGCTGCTACTTATCATGCATAGTCTACTGGTACTGTTGTTACAGAAATAATTTGTAATTATATACTGCTTCTTGCACAATGCTCATTTGCACACTGTACATAGGTTCATACCATCTCAGGTTCACATCATCTCTGATATCAATATATCACTATCACTTTAGTCATTCAGTGAATTTTCAGTTTCATTCCCCTACTGCCTAACTGTGTGTTGGTGTGTGTGTTATTAGCACTCATTGGTATTAGGATTGAGTTACTGTGTTAGTGTGTCATGACCTATTAGATTTGTTGTCTCTGTAGCTTTTACCTTGGCATTCGTTTGGAGAGCAAAATAAGAATTTTATTGCTCAGAAAATGTAGCATTTCTTAACTGTCCATATGAAAATAAAGCCTTTGAATCTTTGACTCTATTGCTGCTAAGAGTGGCTCAAAAAGTTATTAGGTTTAGGGGGCAATCACTTTTTCACACAGGGCCATGTAGGTTTGGATTTTTTTCCCCTTAATAATAAACACCTTCATTTAAAAACTGCATTTTGTGTTTACTTGTGTTATCTTTGTCTAATATATAAATTTGTTTGATGATCTGAAACATTTAAGTATGACAAACATATAAAAAAATGAGAAATCAGGAAGGGGGCAAACACTTTTTCACACCACTGTAACTATAAGAGATTGAGAGATTGAGATTCAACTTTATTGTCATTACACATGTATGAATACAAGGTAACGAAACGTGACTTGGCATTTGGGCACGCTCTGCAGAACGCATCTAAGGCCGGGGCAGCCGCTAGGCGCCAGTCATTGGCTAAATGAAAAAATCTCATCCTATAAAGGATGAGATTTGCATTTTGGACATAAAATATGTATTTATTGAGTCTAATATGATCTGCTTTCAACTGACAGGTGACCGTAGCTACACACTACATAGGTTCATATTGTCTTCGTTTTCGTGACTGTTTTCCTTTAATTCGACCAGCTGATCCACCTGGCTGGTCACAAATCATAATGATCAGCTGACCCTTCTGAGGACGACTGCAGATATCAGTCGAAACATGTCAAGGTTAAATAAACATCTTCTTCTCATCCCTGTCGGAATAAAGGAAAACAATAAACAAATCTTATAAGGCTGTGAGCAAGCTATTGAATTACCTGTATTTGGCACTAATGCTGGAGGACAGCGTGCAAAATAAAACATTTTTACATGCCTCTACCTCATTCAGGAGCGCCTCCAACTCACAGTCCATGAAATTTCATTAAATCCATTATTTTTGATCATGGATAGAGGATAATCAAACATGCAGCGCTTGTATATACTGTATCTATTTGCATATCTATTTGCATCTAATTGCATATTCAAATAGAGGCGTGTCAATGGAGGAGTCTGGTATTTCCTCACGTGCGTTCAATTTCAAATAGATTGGGATGCACAAAAGAAATGTCATTGGATTCCTGTGTATGCACTGTTTCATACATCTTGATTTTTTTTGCTTATGGTGTTTTCTTGACTTAAACATAAGTCATCTTTCAGTAGGAAATCCACGCAAATCTTTGAACATGAGGCCCCAGGTCCTGTCAACATACCTGGTCAAGTACTGAGAGCCTATGCAGAGGAACTCAGGTGCCTTCACAGACATCTTCAACATCTCACTGAGAAAGGCTGTTGTCCCCACATGCTTCAAAGCCACCACCATCATTCCAGTTCCCAAGAAGTCATCTTCCTCCTACTATAATGACTACCGTCTGGTTGCATTCACTCCTATCATCATGAAGTGCTTCGAGCAGGTGATCATGCAGCACATTAGGTCTGCCCTGCTCCCCTTCCTGGACCCGTTACAGGTTGCTACCGGTCCAATCGCTTGACCGATGATACCATTTCTACTGCCCTCCATTCAGCCCTCGCACACCTGGACACAAAGGACTCCTACGTCAGAATGCTGTTCATAGACTTTAGTTCAGGATTCAGCACAGTCAACCCTCAACAGTTCATTCACAAACTGGACCAGCTGGGTCTCAATACTTCACTGTGTAAGTGGCTGTTGGACTTTCTGACGGGGAGACCGCAGGCAGTACTGGTTGGCAGTAACACATCCAGCACCTTCACTCTGAACACAGGGACACCTCAAGGATGTGTGCTGAGCCCCCTTCTCTTCACTCTGCTGACCCATGACTGTACACCAACACACGGCTTCAACCTCTTCATCAAGTTTACGGACGACACAACTGTGGTGGGTCTCATCAACGACAGAGATGAGACAAACTACAGGAGTGAGGTGAGCCACTTGGCCCTGTGGTGTGGAGACAGCAATCTCTCTCTGAATGTGGAGTAGACAAAGGAGAAGGAGTGCACACCCAGCATGCTCCTCTGACCATCAATGGTGCTGCTGTGAAGGGGGTGAGCACCACCAAGTTCCTGGGTGTCCACATTACAGAGGACGTCTCCTGGACCACCAACACCGTATCACTGGCCAAGAAAGCTCAGCAGCGTCTCTACTTCCTCTGCAAACTGAGAAGAACCAAAGCCCCTACCCCCATCATGTGTATGTGGCCAGGTCAAGAAGGATAGAGCAAGGCACAATTCAATATTTTATGTGGCTGTTTTTATTTCCTGACTGAACTCAAGGGAGAACAGCATTAATACATTACTTTTGAGTTTCTTCACTTATTGGTCAATTAGAGAACCAAGGATTGCACTTTTCTGCATTAAGCTCAAAGCTTCCAGGAAAACCAGTTAACAAGTCTTATAAGCACAGAAAATCTCAAATAAGTACAATCCTGTACTCAGTACATAGGCAAAAGTGGTCCCCAAAATTTGACACTACAAAATAGGCAGTATATAGACAACATAAAATAGACAGTATATACAGTAATAGACACTATATAGACTAGTCGTCGGTCTATGATGACCATGGAAGAGAATCCGAAACGTCTACTCTGCTGGAACAGCACCGCCTGTGGCTGAACAGGCCGATGCGCGAATGGCAGTCCCTGTCACACAGGTCGCACTTGTGGGTGGTCTCCGTGCTGCTGGGTCTGTGGCGGTTCTTCCTGCGGGTCCTTTTTTCATCTGCTACAGCAGTCAGTCTCTCTTCACCCGCCTTGAGCTGTCTGGTCAGGGTGCCTCTCCATTTGGAGCGGTCCGTTGCAAGGTCTTCCCAGTGCTCTGTGTTGATCTCCAGGGCCTTCATGTCTCTCTTGCAGACGTCTCTAAAGCGCAGCTGTGGGCAGCCAACGTCTCTCCTGCCAGTCGCCAGTTCTCCGTAGAGGACGTCTTTGGGGATTCTGCCATCCTCCATACGGTGAACGTGGCCTAGCCAGCGGAGCCTGCGCTGCCTGAGTAGAGTGAACATGGAGGGAAGGCCGGCGTGGTTCAGAACTTCTGTGTTGGGCACTTTGTCCTGCCAGGATATGTCCAGGATGTGGCGAATGCAGCGCAAGTGGAAGGAGTTCAGTCTCTTTTCCTGCCGGACGTATGTTGTCCACGTCTCACTCCCATAGAGCAGTGTGCTGATGACACAGGCGTTGTACACTGCCATCTTCGTCTTGACAGAGAGTTTGGGATTCTCCCACACTCGTGTGGTGAGGCGAGCGAGTGTGAAGGCTGATTTTCCAATCCTCTTGTTGATTTCTGTATCAAGGGAGAGGTTATTGCTGATCGTGGACCCCAGGTACGTGAACTGATTCATGACCTCCAGCTCGTAGTCGTTGATGGTGATGGTTGGTGGTGCTTCCGTGCCTTGAACCAAGATGTTAGTCTTCTTCAGGCTGATGGTAAGCCCGAAGTCCTTGCATGCCTGGGAGAAGCGGTCCATCAGGGTCTGAAGCTCCTGCTGTGTGTGGGTTGCGACTGCAGCGTCGTCTGCGAACAGCATGTCTCTGATTAGAGCCTTGCGTACTTTGGTTCTGGCTTTCAGGCGGGCGAGGTTGAAAAGCCTGCCGTCAGATCTTGTGTGCAGGTAGATTCCCTCTGTTGCTGTGCTGAAGGCATGCCTCAGGAGCATAGCAAAGAAAATCCCAAAGAGTGTTGGCGCAAGTACACAGCCCTGTTTCACTCCACTGCGTATGTTGAATGGCTCTGAGACGTTGCCGTCGTGCTGCACTATCCCCTGCATGTTGGTGTGAAACGATTTGATGAGGCTTTGCAACTTTGGTGGGCATCCTATCTTTGGCAGGATCTTGAAAAGGCCCTCTCTGCTGACCAGATCGAACGCTTTGGTGAGGTCGATGAAGGCGACGTACAGGGGCATGTTCTGTTCTCTGCATTTCTCCTGAAGTTGGCGGATGGAGAATATCATGTCTACCGTCGATCGCTCGGCGCGGAAACCACACTGAGACTCGGGGTAGACACGTTCTGCAAGCTTCTGTAGATGAACGAGAACAACGCGTGCGTAGACTTTGCCAACAACGCTGAGGAGGGAGATGCCCCTGTAGTTGTTGCAGTCGCTTCTCTCCCCTTTGTTTTTGTAGAGGGTGATGATCTTAGCGTCCCTCATGTCCTGTGGTACGGCACCTTCCTTCCAACACTGGCAGAGGACGTCATGCAATGGCAGCAGTAGGGCGGTCTTGCAGTGCTTGATCAGGTCGGGGGGTATGCCGTCGTTGCCGGGTGCCTTGTCAGCGGCCAAGCTATCAATGGCCTTGCTGAGTTCGTCGATGGTTGGCTCGGTGTCAAGTTCGTCCATGGATGGCAGGCAGTCGATGGCATCAAGGGCTGACGGTGTCACGGTGTTCTGTCTGGAGTAGAGGTCGGAGTAGTGTTCCACCCATCTCTCCATCTGCTTGTTCTTTTCCGTGATCATCTCCCCAGTGGAGGATTTGAGGAGGGCCGTCTTGCTCTGAGCCGGACCAAGTGCTTTCTTGATGCCATTGTACATACCACGGATGTTCCCTGTTATGGCAGCGGTTTGAATGTCATATAGACATTATATAGACTAGACAACACAGACAAAATATCAAGTAACCAATAAATAGACAACAGTAGTGGCCTGCTTCTATGTAAATAAATACAGAGAATGAATACATTGCTTTTCTTAACAGTACACAATTATGCAAGTCTCTCAAAGTGCATGAAGTTACTCCAAAGCATGCATTCCTACACAATAACAGATTTTCGGTAAACATCACAGCATAAACTCATTAGGTGCATTTTAGTAGAAAAACATTAACTCACTTTTTACTCCTGTATACAGCCTGTGTGCTACACACCTCAGTTCAACACAGCTGTCTCATCTCCCCTCTTAAGTGGGTAAACATGCAAAACAGGGATTAATGCTCATTAAACCATTTAAACCTAAATTATTACTCCATGAGCAGAACATAAGTGCACAAAAGTAAAGCAGTTCACTGTTGTCATGAACTCACGCTGCCCCGCTGCTCAAGTTTCCCTCAGTGTGGCTGGAAATTCACACACACATTTCTTAATCTATAAACATCGTTGTGGAAACAACATCATCAACAATCAGCTTTAGTGTCTTAGTTTAGTTAGTGTTTTAGCTGCTAAAACTGATCACTAGTTTTGCATTTCACCAAAGTTTCTGACAGATATTTACCTCTCAGCTCAGGTAACGGTGCACACACATCACAAGGTCATATTACCTTTTGCCCACGCTTGTAAGAGTAACATCTTTCACAAGCAACCAGTCCTGCTGGATTTTTGGACAGCTCTTAAAGGGACAGTGCTACCTTTCTTTGCAGCATCTCAAATGCACTACAGCATTTTACTTGTACTTAATGGTTATAAAAGACTAAATACAACAAAACAGACTTCTATATGGCATCAGCCAGGGTTACTTAAAGCCTTTTATTCACCTGGCTACATGTACCTTCTACAGAGGTATCATCGAGAGCATCCCGACTATCTGCATCACCGTGTGGTACGGCGCCTGCCCTGCGTCATGCCGCAAGACTCTCCAGTGCATAGCGAGAACAGCTGAGCAGACCATCAGTGCCTCTCTCCCCTCCCTTAAGGTCATCTACAGCACCTGCCTCACCCGCAAAGCCATCTGCATTGCAGGTGATCCCACTCACTTCTTCAGTCTGCTGTCATCAGGGAGGAGACTGCAGAGTCTCTGGGCCAGGACCAGCAGACTCAAGGACAGCTTCATCCACCAGGCTGTCAGGAAGTTCTCACCCTGCTCTGCCCCCTCGCCCCCTTCTGCCCCCCTCACACAAATCCTGGACTCTGCCCCCCCCCCCCCCAATCTTCAACAACTGAACTCTGCTATCCTCAGGTACTGTTCACTCCCACACACGCACACGCTGATTTCAGGAGCTTCAAAAACTGAACTCTGTCATCCAGGAACTGTTCACTCCAACACACTCACACACACTGATCTTAGGGCTGCACCAGTCACTTTATGCAGCAATGGACTACTCTCTTTGCACTACATGCCACTTTAACCCTCTATGTGCTCTGATATGTGCCTTAAGTCACTACATGCTGTCTTAATTTTTATTGTATTTACTTATTTTGCACACCCTTAGTATTTTTAGTTAGCTTCTGGTTGGGGATTGGTTTTCTTTGCACTGATGTTTGATGTTTAATGTTTGGTGTTAGATTTTATACTTTATATTCATATTTCCACTTAGTGTTTACCTTGCTGCACCATGGTTCTCAGAGTAACATAATTTCAATTCTCTGTATGTACTGTATATATGGCAGAATTGACAATAAAGTTGACTTTGACTCAATTGTTACTTTTGGTTTGCCAAAAATTATTGAGGATTAAAGCATTTTACACAACATTCATGAAGAATCTGCAGCACTGTCACCTGAAAGAAGTATAGACAAGAAACACATCCTTAGAAGAAAAAAAAGAGGTGGGTTATATCCCCTTCAAGTCCAATGGCCGCTTTCTAAGTTTAAATAAAGGAAAAGCTATAACTCAGCTCCTTATTGTAGTTTATGTCCAACAGATTGTTTCTGTCAATCTCCTCTACATTCTGTTTAATGTAAAATGATACTTGACTTGCAACACTGTTGTAGGGTTGTTGTTAGCTATATAGAAACCAGCTACACTTGATTTTACGCCTGCTCCTGAACAGGCATAATACTTACTTTAACCAGTTTTAACATATGGAAGGCTTAAGGCCCTGTCACACCGAGTCGATTTAAGCAGCGTTTGCCAAACATATGAAAAATTTGGAGAATACGCTGGCATATGTCAAATCAATTATGGGTAAGTTTTGTATAAGTTAAGAGCCCGCCAAAGCACACTGGTATACGGAATTGTACCCCGAGCTCCTCTGAAAATTTTCAGCATGCTGAAAAATTTCCGACGTATCCAGCGTATGATTAAAATGTCCCACATACGCGAAGCATAAGTTGTAGGGAAGTTATGCGTTCGTTCACACACGTTACTTGTAAACAGTGTTGGGAGTAGCGTTACTTTGTAATGCAGTACTGTAACGCCACTACTTTTGCAGTAACGTGCTGTATAATGAAATTACTGTTTAAAAATTCTGTAATGTGTTACAGTTACTGAAATTTGATCAGATGCGTTACTCACATTACTCGTTTTATTAATATGGATAGATATTTTTAGCGCAAATAAACTGACCCTACAATAGCTGGTGCAGCTGTCAGTCTCCTCCGCGGGTCGGTTTCCTGTCCTGCCTCAGTTCACACCGCAACCTGGTGGCGACTTCTCATATCAAGCTCTGATCGCCTGTTGTCCGAGCGGTGAGTAGCCCCTTACAGCTCCTACCTCTGTGGTTAAACATGAGTAATTTTTGAGCAAGAAGCTCGCATTTAATGTCCGCATTAAATGCATTTAAAGTTTTCTTACGCACAGAGAAAAAGTGACTGTGATTTGTTGCAGTAAAGAACAGCTTCTTCTAAGCGGTGAACTTTCATTTATCTGTGCTTTCTGCTTTATTTTATCTTATTCATCTACATACTGTTGTGATATGCAAGAGATTTTTTATAAATTAAAAGATGATTTCTCCAAGCTAAATAGATTTCATCTAAATTAGTAGAGCGCCATTTTCTTTCTAATTGACGAGTCTTCTGTTTTAAGCTACGAGTTTCTGTGTTGAACCAAGGAGTTAAAAATCTCTGATTAGACTTTTTCTTTTTTAAGGGGGCCACCAAGTCTAGAGCCTGATGCAGAGAAGCTGAAACACTATCCACCATGTTATCAATTACAGAAGGAGCAAGCTGTCTATAGCTTATTTCCGTTGTGTTGACACATGGCATAGAGCAGGGGTGTCCAACCATGTGCCATGGAGAGCCAAGACCCTGCAGGTTTTACCTCCAACCAGTGTCTTCAACAGCAGATTTCTGTGAACTTCTTCCCACTGATTGCTGATAAGTGAAAACACCTGCTGAAGAGACTGGGTAGAAGAGAAAACCTGCAGGGTCTTGGCTCTCCATGGCACCTGGTTGGACACCCCTGGCATAGAGGAAACAACCTGCATAAATTTGGAAACAGCATCATCTGAGAGGCATCTACTGTGATAATATTTTTCTTTAGGAGCCAAATAGTCAGAAATAGTAAAATCAAAGGTTAACAGACAATAATACAAAAGAGACCAACTCTAAAACTGGGAACTTGGAACGTCCGCACTATGATGACAGGACTCGCTGCTAACCTCAAGGACATCAATGACACCAGGAAGACTGCCATCATCAATAATGAGCTGAAGAGACTGGGAGTGGATATAGCCACTCTCCAGGAAACACGGTTGGCTGACGCAGGCACACTGAGAGAGAAGGACTACACGTTCTACTGGCAGGGAAAGGGCAGTGACGAACACAGGGAACATGGAGTGGGCTTCGCCCCTGTACGTCGCCTTCATCGACCTCACCAAAGCGTTCGATCTGGTCAGCAGAGAGGGCCTTTTCAAGATCCTGCCAAAGATAGGGTGCCCACCAAAGTTGCAAAGCCTCATTGAATCGTTTCACACCAACATGCAGGGGATAGTGCAGCACGACGGCAACATCTCAGAGCCATTCAACATACGCAGCGGAGTGAAACAGGGCTGTGTACTTGCACCAACCCTCTTTGGGATTTTCTTTGCTATGCTCCTGAGGCATGCCTTCAGCACAGCAACAGAGGGAATCTACCTGCACACAAGATCTGACGGCAGGCTTTTCAACCTCGCCCGCCTGAAAGCCAGAACCAAAGTACGCAAGGCTCTAATCAGAGACATGCTGTTCGCAGACGACGCTGCAGTCGCAACCCACACACAGCAGGAGCTTCAGACCCTGATGGACCGCTTCTCCCAGGCATGCAAGGACTTCGGGCTTACCATCAGCCTGAAGAAGACTAACATCTTGGTTCAAGGCACGGAAGCACCACCAACCATCACCATCAACGACTACGAGCTGGAGGTCATGAATCAGTTCACGTACCTGGGGTCCACGATCAGCAATAACCTCTCCCTTGATACAGAAATCAACAAGAGGATTGGAAAATCAGCCTTCACACTCGCTCGCCTCACCACACGAGTTTGGGAGAATCCCAAACTCTCTGTCAAGACGAAGATGGCAGTGTACAACGCCTGTGTCATCAGCACACTGCTCTATGGGAGTGAGACGTGGACAACATACGCCCGGCAGGAAAAGAGACTGAACTCCTTCCACTTGCGCTGCATTCGCCACATCCTGGACATATCCTGGCAGGACAAAGTGCCCAACACAGAAGTTCTGTCTCGTGCTGGCCTTCCCTTCATGTTCACTCTATTCAGGCAGCGCAGGCTCCGCTGGCTAGGCCACGTTCACCATATGGAGGATGGCAGAATCCCCAAAGACGTCCTCTATGGAGAACTGGCAACTGGCAGGAGAGACGTTGGCCGCCCACAGCTGCGCTTTAGAGACATCTGCAAGAGAGACATGAAGGCCCTGGAGATCAACACAGAGCGCTGGGAGGACCTTGCAACGGACCGCTCCAAATGGAGAAGCACCCTGACCAGACAGCTCAAGGCGGGTGAAGAGAGACTGACTGCTGCAGCAGATGAAAAAAGGACCCGCAGGAAGAACCACCACAGACCCAGCAGCACGGAGACCACCCACAAGTGCGACCTGTGTGACAGGGACTGCCATTCGCGCATCAGCCTGTTCAGCCACAGGCGGTGCTGTTCCAGCAGACTAGACGTTTAGGATTCTCTTCCATGGTCATCATAGACCGACGGAGGCCGACGATGGGTACCATCAATTGTCCAGTGCTGTTCTGATAGATATGCCAAAATATCAGAACACCGGAGCAGGTGGATCCAATCAGCTGATCGCCCAAAGCAGAGAGCTCAGCTGTTTTTCATGATAAATCCCACTTTGCTGTCCCTTGGGTGCGGCTCGCTGATGTTTTAGGGTTCACACCGGCAAAAGCACACTCTATGCATTATCTTGTTTTTTTTTCCACTTTATTGAAAACAAACTTTTTATCATCATCAGTTTGTGTGGCTTTGAGCCAGGTTGTGAAAACTGTCATCTGATGTTCGTGACATGTTACAGCGGCTGTTTTAGACGTGACCGGCCTGACAGATCTGACAGCTCTGCAATGGTCTTTGGAGGGGAGAATCATCTTGGTTGAACAGAGATGATCTTTCGCACACCTAGAATTCATGGATCGGGAGGCAATGGCAGTTTGGCATGACCGCACTATGCATAAGTTAGGATAAGCTATAGTGCATCTGGAAAGTATTTACAGCGTTTCACTTTTTCCACATTTTGTTATGTTATAGCCTTAATCCAAAATGGATTAAATTCATTATTTTCCTCAAAATTCTACACACGATACTCCATAATGACAGCATGAAAAAAGTTTTTTTTTTTTTTAATTTTTGCAAATTTATTAAAAATAAAAAACTAAGAAATTACATGAACATACAGTAGTGTGAAAAAGTGTTTGCCTCCTCCTGATTTCTCATTTTTTGTATGTTTGTCACACTTAAATGTTTCAGATCATCAAACAAATTTAAATATTAGACAAAGGTAACAAGCAGACACAAAATGCAGTTTTTAAATGAAGGTGTTTATGATTAACCCTTTGTCTGTGCAGAATATATGGCAGGAAAACGCAGAGTCTGACCTCAAATTTCAAATAACAATACCTTCAGAATGGTCAAAGAAAATGTTGCAGGAGAACCAAAGTTTATGACTGGTGAACTTGCATCCATGCATTTTGCATAATGGGACCTAATTTGCATATTGCAAAAATGAAATGTTCATAAGACAATACCTTCAAAGAGCACACATGCACATTGTGCCAATCAAACTTTGCAACAGCTGTAACCTGAAAATACTACAACTCACATTCACTGTCAAAATTAAAAAAATAAAGCAAATAAAACACAGTTTATGCCACAATATGTACCTTGTGGAGAGTGCAAATAAAGGAACCAGACTTACACGACAGACGAACTTTATTTCTCACTCTCACTTCAATCATACACAGAAAAAGAATTTCTCAATACACCAGGGTCTCTCCTTTTATACCACTCCATTCCTTCCCCCTGTTGCCTGAAATCTTGCATTACAATATGTTCACACATTCACCCCTTACTGCTGCATTACCATCTTTTCCCATTACAATACGTACTGTCCTTCTCCGTTAAAGGTGACGGACAGTGCCTTTTTTTTATTGAACCAATCAACTGATAGTATGAAAATATTCCATTCTTCCCATTCCCCTGATTTAATATGTGTCACCATCCTCCATAAATGAAATTATTTGGTCATAGCCCATCTGTCACTCAGTGAGGCTGCAGTACCGCCATCTCCCGATAGGTGCGTGCAGCCTTCACGTCAATTCGGTATGAAAAAAAAATTGCAGAACGAGAGCAAAGTGATTCGGACAGCGATTATTTTCTAGAGTTTGACGACCTCAATATAAATGATGAAATTGACAATGAAGACGTTTTGGGTGGTGTGTGGCCTGTCAGCCTTATTTGTTCGAGGCAGAGGGAGAGGAGAAAGACACAACACAGACGGAGAACAGAACACTTTTACGATCGGCTGGAACATTTTTCTTGGTAAAAGATTCTTAGAAATATTTTTCTTTTGCTACATGCATGGTCACACACTTAATTTTCAAACTAAAACTACCCATTGGTCACTCGCTGCCTGATGACATGTTGTTAATCATCTTGTCAATACTTTTAACAGCCGCTGATTAGCACCTGCTGGTCTGTGCGCAGCTGGAGCTGATGAGACAGATGACGGCCCAGTGGCCGTCATCGTCCACACGAGTGAGTTTATAAACAATATTTATTCATTTGATTTAATTTCCCAGATGAATTATGAAGAAATCATTCAATACATTCAATAATCAATGCAAACGGAATAATCAATGCCAACCCCATATTTTTCAGGCGATACAGATTCATAGTGTTGGGGATTTTTTTGGAGAAGAAGTGAGGGTTATGTTGCCTGCCTGTGCGGTGAGCCTCATCAGAGAAACATTCCCATCTCATCACTACAAGGGATTTTGCCTACCAAGATTAGATTTGTGAACAATGTTATTTAAATAAAGTTTTGTAAAATCATATATTGAGTTTCTTAATGTTCATGTCAATGTTATAATTCTCATAGTTCAGCATTCATCAAAGTCATTCATCATAGCCGTTTTCTTTATCAGAAATCTTTTTGCAAATTTCATTTCAAATTGACATAATGTCTGGCCCAGGAAACACGCACGCAGGCTCAGGATAGATTTAACAGCTTTATTCAACAAGCAGGTGTGTGTGAATGGATTTATGGGGATGTGCTGATGAGGGACAGGTGTGCGCGCAGCTGAATCCGCTGAGGAGCGGCGAGTCGTGACACAAATTGCATCTTATTCTCGAAATCGCTGTCAACGAAATCTCTACTGCACATTTTTGGTGTTTTACCGACATAAGTCCATTTTTTTTTTTGCGTTTTCTGAACTAATTTCACCCATGCCGTTCTGATTTTCACAGGGACGGGACATTCAAAAACACTCACAGCATGCTCCTCTGGTATAACGTCGCACCCGTACACAACACAACGACAAACCATAATTAATTCGATTCCTGAAATCCTAATGTTAATAAATAATCTATTTCTAATCCACAAGTATTCCGAGAAATATCCGTAATCGCCGATTTTAAAACGTAAACTTCAAATAAAACAAAGCAATGTCCGCCGACTGTGTGCCAAACCGAGATGACGTCACACAGTCAGTGGCCATCTTAGCCGCTGTTCTTGGCTGGGTCAGACAGCTCTCCACAACAGCGTACTTCAAGGGCGCATTGTCACCTTATGCGACATACGTTGACACCAAAACATGTGGGGTTCCAATTAGCTCGTCTCAGACAACAATTTGAGATATGATTTAGCGATTTTGAATTTTCGTCTGTCCGTCGCCTTTAAATCCCCCATGCTCTGCCGGCAGAGGGAATATTCCCCTTCCCTCTGCTTCCAGTCTGAGATGAATATCCCAGCGTGGGTTCCCCACACCCTGTTTGTTTCATCGGTGAGAATGCTCCAGAAGTCCTCAGTCTCATTGTCCAGACCTCCTGTTGGATAGCAACTGCCCATTGTTGTTCTTCCACAGTGTGCAAATGGCACACGGGGTGCTGTGCGCTCCGGCCCACCCTAACGTTGCCCACAAACTGTTGTGGGCCTTTTCACCCCACAGCCACAGTTTGACAAAGCAGAAAAATCTGCAGACGTTGCTCCTGTGCTATTTTGGGCTCGGCTGCACACAGAAAAAGCACCTCCAATCTCGCACGCACGAGGGCCGTCTCCACTTTCACCAGAACTGCTTGCGCCATTGTCCGAAGGTACATAATCTGAGCTGGACTCTTCCTCAGATGACAAAATTGGGCTAATCTCTTCATCTGACCCGGGAGCGGCCCACACCAGAGCTAAAACATCTTCAGCAGAGAGTGTTTTTCTCGCCATCTTGTCTCGTCTGCGACAAACGAGACGGGTCATTCTGCAAACGGAAATTTGAACCACTGATTGCATTGGACATATCTAGTTTTCATGGTAAGTGAAAAGCTATACCTGTCTGCCATCTTGTGGTGTTAAAAGCTTTGTACATTTCTGACTCTTTAGCGGTACCGGCTTTGTTTTGACTGGTCAGCTGAGCAGGCACCGCTCACAGTCAAAAAAAATCCAAACCTAGATGGTCCTGTGTGAAAAAGTGATTACCCCCTAAATCTAATAACTGGTTGGTCCACCCTGAGCAGCAACAACTGCAATCAAGTGTTTGCGATAACTGGCAATGAGTCTTTTGCAGCGCTGTGGAGGAATTTTGGCCCACTCATCTTTGCAGAATTGTTGTAATTCAGCCACATTGGAGGGTTTTCGAGCATGAACCGCCTTTTTAAGGTCATGCCACAGCATTTCAATCGGATTCAGTTCAGGACTGTGACTAGGCCACTCCAAAGTCTTCATTTTGTTTTTCTGAAGCCATTCAGAGGTGGACTTGAAGGTGTGTTTTGCATCATTGTCCTGCTGCAGAACCCAAATGCTTGAGGTCACGAACAGATGGCTGGATATTCTCCTTCAGGATTTTTTGGTAGACAGTAGAATTCATGGTTCCATTTACCACAGCAAGTTTTCCAGGTCCTGAAGCAGCAAAACAGCCCCAGACCATCAAACTACCACCACCATATTTTACTGTTGGTATGATGTTCCTTTTCTGAAATGCTGTGTTACTTTTATGCTGGATGTAATGGGACACACACCTTCCAAAAAGTTCAGGTTTTCTCGTTTCAGTCCACAAAGCATTTCCCAAAAGTCTTGGGGATCACCAAGATGTTTTCTGGCAAAACTGAGACGAGTCTTTATATTCTTTTTGCTCAGCAATGGTTTTCGTCTTGGAACTCTGCCATGCAGGTCATTTTACCTAGTCTCTTTCTTATGGTGGAGTCATGAACACTGACCTTAACTGAGGCAAGTGAGGCCTGCAGTTCTTTGGATGTCTTTTGTGACCTCTTGGTTGAATTGTCACTGCGCTCTTGGGGTAGTTTTGGTCAGCCAACAACTCCTGGGAAGGTTCACCACTGTTTCATGTTTTTGCCATTTGTGTATAATGGCTCTCACTGTGGTTCGCTGGAGTCCCAAAGCTTTAGAAAGGGCTAGAAAATGGAACTCAGCTTTCCAAAGATGTCATAAACCACAGTTCATTTATGTTTTAACGGGGGGGGGGTCACTTTTTCACACAGAGCCATGTAGGTTTGGATGTTTTTTACCCTTAATAATAAACACCTTCAATTAACAACTGCATTTTGTGTTTATTTGTGTTACCTTTGTCAAATATTTAAATTTGTTTGATGATCTGAAACATTTAAGTGTGACAAACATACAAAAAACTGAGAAATCAGGAAGGTGGCAAACACTTATTCACACCACTGTAAGTACTCACAGCCTTTGCCATGAAGCTCAAAATTGAGCTCAGGTGCATCCTGTTTCCACTGATCATCCTTGAGATGTTTCTACAGCTTAATTGGAGTCCACCTGTTGCAAATTCAGTTGATTGGACATGATTTGGAAAGGCACACACCTGTCTATATAAGATTCCACAGTTGACAGTGCATGTCAGAGCACAAACCAAGCATGAAGTCAAAGGAACTGGCTGTAGACTTCAGAGACAGGATTGTCTCGAGGCACAAATCTGGGGAAGGGTACAGAAAAATTTCTGCTGCTTTGAAGGTTCCAATGAGCACAGCGGCCTCCATCATCCATAAATGGAAGAACTTTATAGCCGCCAGGACTCTTCCTAGAGCTGGCTGGACGTATAAACTGAGCGATCGGGGGAGAAGGGACTTAGTCAGGGAGGTGACCAAGAACCCGATGGTCACTCTGTCAGAGCTCCAGCATTCCTCTGTGGAGAGAGGGGAATCTTTCAGAAGGACAACCATCTTTGCAGCAATCCACCAATCAGTCCTGTATGGTAGAGTGGCCAGATGGAAGCAACTCCTGAGTAAAAGGCGCATGGCAGCCCACCTGGAGTTTGCTAAAAGGTACTTGAATGACTCTCAGACCATGAGAAACAAAATTCTCCGGTCTGATGAGACAAAGATTGAATTCTTCAGCATGAATGCCAAGCGTCATGTTTGGAGGAAACCAAGCCCAATATCATCCCTACAATGAAGCATGGTGGTGGCAGCATCATGCTGTGGGGATGTTTTTCAGCAGCAGAAACTGGGGAGACCTGGAGCTCCCTCATGGATTGTCACCTTATCGTGGTGGGGGGGTTTGCGTGCCCCAGTGTTCCCAGGAGCTATGTTGTCCGGGGCAATTTGCCTCTGATAGGGTCTCCCAAGACAAACTGGTCCTGGGTGAAGGGCCAGACTAAGAACGATCCAACAGACTCTCATGATAAATTGTATATCAAGGATTCAGTGTACCCCGCCCGGTATGGGGTTACCAGGGCCCCACCCTGGAGCCAGGCCTGGGGGAGGGGCTCGAAGGCTAGCGTCTGGTGGCCGGGTTTCCACCCATGGGACCCGGCTGGGCTCAGCCCAAAGGAGTTACATGGGTCCGCCCTCCAGTGGGCTCACCACCTGCAGGAGGGATCATGGGGGTCCGGTGCTATGTGGATTAGGTGGCGGTCAAAGGCGGAGACCTTGGTGGACTGATCCCAAGCTTTCTAAACTGGCTTTTGGTACGTGGAATGTCACCTCTCTGGTGGGGAAGGAGCCTGAGCTGGTGCACGAGGTTGAGCGATACCGGCTAGATATAGTCGGCCTCACCTCAACACACATCTCCGGTTCCGGAACCAGTCTCCTGGAGAGGGGCTGGAGCTTGGCCTTTTCTGGAGTTGCCCCGGGCGAGAGGCGACGAGCAGGGGTGGGTATTCTTGTATCGCCCCACTTTGCTGCCTCTATATTGGAGTTTTCCCCGGTGGACGAAAGGGTTGCTTCCCTGCGCCTTCGGGTTGGGAAACGGGTCCTGACCATCATTTGTGCCTATGCACCAAATGATGTTTCAGAGTACCCACCCTTTTTGGAGCCTGTGACTGGGGTGCTGGAGGGTGCTCCTCCTGGAGACTCCATTGTCCTACTGGGGGACTTCAATGCGCACGTGGGCAACGACAGTGAAACCTGGAGGGGGGTGATTGGGAGGAACGGCCTGCCCGATCTGAACCCGAGTGGTGTTCAGTTATTAGACTTCTGTGCTAACCACAGTCTGTCCATAACGAACACCATGTTCAAGCATAAGGGTGTCCATATGTGCACCTGGCACCAGGACACCCTAGGTCGCAGGTCGATGATCGATTTTGTTATCGTATCATCAGACCTGCGACCGTATGTCTTGGACACCCGAGTAAAGAGAGGTGCAGAGCTGTCAACTGATCACCACCTGGTGGTGAGTTGGATCCGATGGCAGGGGAGGAAGCCATTCAGACCTGGTAGACCCAAACGTATAGTGAGGGTGTGCTGGGAGCGTCTGGCTGAGGCCCCTGTCCGGGAGGTCTTCAACTCCTACCTCCGGAAGAACTTCAGCCACATCCCGAGGGAGTTTGGAGACATGGAGTCTGAATGGGCCATGTTCTCCACCTCTGTTGTTGAAGCGGCGGCCCAGAGCTGCGGCCGCAAGGTGGTCGGTGCATCTCGTGGTGGCAACCCCTGAACCAAGTGGTGGACACCAGTGGTGAGGGGGGCCATTAAGCTGAAGAAGGAGTCCTATCAAGCTTGGTTGGCTTGTGGGACTCCCGAAGCAGCTGAGGTGTACCGGCAGGCCAAGCGGAGTGCAGCTCGGGTGGTTGCTGAAGCAAAAACCCGGGTATGGGAGGAGTTCGGTGAGGCCATGGAACAAGACTTTCGGTCGGCTTCAAAGAGATTCTGGCAAACTGTTCGGCGGCTCAGGAGGGGAAAGCAGCTCCCCGTCCACACTGTGTATGGTGCGGATGGGACACTGTTGACTTCAACTGGGGATATCGTCGGGCGGTGGAAGGAATACTTTGAGGATCTCCTCAATCCCACTGATACGCCTTCCACAGAGGAAGCAGGGTTTGGGGACGAGGGGGATGACTCGCCTATCACAGGGGCTGAGGTCGCCAAGGTGGTTAAAAATCTCCTTGGTGGCCGGGCCCCGGGGGTGGACGAGATTCGCCCTGAGTACCTCAAGGCCCTGGATGTTGTTGGGTTGTCATGGTTGACACGCCTCTGCAACATTGCGTGGAGGTCGGGGGGCAGTGCCTTTGGCATGGCAAACCGGGGGTGGTGGTTCCTCTCTTCAAAAAAGGGGACCGGAGGGTGTGCTCCAACTTTAGAGGGATCACACTCCTCAGCCTCCCTGGGAAGGTCTATGCCAAGGTACTGGAGAGGAGAGTCCGGCCGTTGGTCGAACCTCGGATTCAGGAGGAGCAATGTGGTTTTCGTCCTGGCCGTGGCACATCGGACCAGCTCTTTACCCTCTCGAGAATTCTTGAGGGTTCGTGGGAGTTTGCCCAACCAGTTTACATGTGTTTTGTGGACTTGGAGAAGGCATTTGACCGCGTCCCTCGTGGATTTTTGTGGGGGGTGCTTCGGGAGTATGGTGTATCGGGCTTGTTGTTACGAGCTATTCGGTCTCTGTACGACCGTTGTGAGAGTTTGGTTCGTATTGCCAACACTCGGTCGGAGTCATTCCCAGTGAGAGTTGGACTCCGCCAGGGCTGCCTTTTGTCACCGATCCTGTTCATAATTTTTATGGACAGGATTTCTAGGCTCAGCCAGGGAATGGAGGGTGTCATGCTTGGTGACCACAGGATCTCATCTCTGTTGTTTGCAGATGATGTTGTCCTGTTGGCTTCATCCAGCAATGACCTACAGCTCTTGCTGGGACGGTTTGCCGCTGAGTGTGAAGCGGCTGGGATGAGAATCAGCACCTCCAAGTCCGAGTCCATGGTCCTCAGCCGGAAAAAGGTGGATTGTCCTCTCCGGGTTGGGGACAGGCTCCTGCCCCAAGTGGAGGAGTTTAAGTATCTTGGGGTTTTGTTCACGAGTGAGGGGAAAATGGAGCGAGAGATCGACAGACGGATTGGAGCAGCATCTGCAGTGATGTGGACGTTGTACCGGTCTGTTGTGGTGAAGAGGGAGCTTAGTTCTAAGGCAAAGCTGTCGATTTACCAGTCAATCTACGTTCCTACTCTCACCTATGGTCACGAGCTTTGGGTAATGACCGAAAGAACGAGATCGCGGATACAAGCGGCTGAAATGAGCTTTCTCCGTAGGATTGCTGGACTCACCCTCAGAGATAGGGTGAGGATCTCAGTCATCCGGGAGAGGCTCAGAGTAGAACCGCTGCTCCTCCACATTGAAAGGAGTCAGTTGAGGTGGTATGGGCATCTGATTAGGATGCCTCCTGGACGCCTCCCACTTGAGGTGTTTCAGGCACGTCCCACTGGAAGGAGACCCCGGGGCAGACCCAGGACTCGGTGGAGAGACTATGTCTCCCAGCTGGTCTGGGAACGCCTTGGTATCCCCTCTGAAGAGCTGGAGCAGGTGGCTGGGGAGAGGGAAGTCTGGGCTTCTCTGCTTGAACTGCTGCCTCCGCGACCCGGACCTCCGGAAAAGCGGTAGAAGATGGATGGATGGATGGATGAAGAAACTGGGAGACTAGTCAGGATAGAGGGAAAGATGAATGCTGCAACGTACAGAGACATCCTGGATGAAAACCTGCTCCAGAGCACTCTTGACCTCAGACTGGGGCAACGGTTCATCTTTCAGCGGGACAACGACCCTAAGCATACAGCCAAGATATCAAAGGAGTGGCTTCAGGACAACTCTGTGAATGTCCTTGAGTGGCCCAGCCAGAGCCCTGACTTGAATCCAATTGAACGTCTCTGGAGAGATCTGGAAATGGCTGTACACAGATGCTTCCCATCCAACCTGAAGGAGCTTGAGAGGTGCTGCAAAGAGGAATGGGCAAAACTGCCTAAAGATAGGTGTGCCAAGCTTGTGGCATTATATTCAACAAGACTTGAGGCTGTAATTCAAATCAAATCAAATCTAATCAAACTTTATTGTCATATTGCTGTACATACAACTGTAGTGCAGGCAAGATGAAATTGTGTTTCTCTCGGCATCCATATAAATAGAAGCAGCATGATTTAAGACACACTCACACATAGCTTCACCCACCCCCCACCCCCACCCCCCCATCCATTCACACATCCCGAGACATACTTGGGAAAAAACTAACTGATTATAATATACAAATAATATACAAAATGTCCGTAGGTGCAGTAGTGTGTATGAGAGATTCCGGGTCAACTGTTCAGCATCCTGACAGCTTGTGGAAGGAAGCTGTTGATCAGTCTGGTGGTTCTGCCTCTGATGCTGCAGAATCGTTTACCAGATGGAAGAAGTTCAAAGTGTTTATGCAGAGGGTGAGAGAGGTCCTTGACAATGTTCAGTGCCCTGCTCCTACAACAGTTCTGAAAAAGTTCTTGGACAGAGAGGAGGGAGATTCCAATTACCCTCTCAGCTCCCTTGACTATCCTCTGCAGGGCTTTTTTGTCTGACATACTGCAGCTGGAGTACCATGTAGCAATGCAGTACGTCAGAACACTCTCCACCACACCTCTGTAGAAGGTCCTGAGGATGCAGATGGGGAGAGAGGCCTGTTTGAGTTTCCTCAAGAAGTGCAATCTCTGCTGAGCCCGCTTCCTGATCCCCAAGGAATTCTTGCTCCAGGTCAGGTCCTGCGAGATCTGCACTCCGAGGAACTTGATGTTCTCCACTCTCTCCACTAAACGGCCGCCGATGCTGAGGGGGACATGCTCAGGCTGTGACCGCCGGAAGTCGATAATCATCTCCTTCATTTTGTCCACGCTGAGCACTAGATTGTTCTCCCTGCACCAGCCCTCCAGGTCTCTCACTTCTTCCCTGTACATTGACTCCTCATCCCTCTAAATAAGTCCCACCACCATGGTGTCATCTGCAAACTTAATAATCTGGTTCCCCTCGTGTCTGGATACACAGTCATGTGTTAGAAGTGTAAACAACAGTGGACTGAGTACACAGCCTTGAGGGGATCCGGTGCTCAGCGTGACAGAGTTGGAGATGTTGTTTCCAACCCGGACAGACTGAGGTCTCTCAGTCAGGAAATCCAGGATCCAGAGACATGTGGTGGTGTTCAGACCAAGAAGGAGTAATTTCTCCATCAGTCTCTGTGGAATAATGGTGTTGAACGCTGAACTGAAATCAATGTACAGGAGTCTGGTGTAGGTGTCTTTCTGGTCCAGGTGGGTGATGACAGAGTGTAGGGTGGTGACTATAGCATCCTTCGTGGAGCGGTTTGAACAATATGCAAACTGGAGTGGGTCGTGTGATGCAGGGAGGCAGGCTGTAATGTGTGGTTTGACAAGCCGTTCAAAACACTTCATCACAATTGGTGTCAGTGCAACAGGATGATAGTCATTCAAACAGGACACAACTGGTTTCTTTGCCACCGGTACAGTGATAGAGGTCTTGAAGCATCTGGGAACGAAGGTCTGACTCAGGGAGATGTTATAAATGTTAGTCAGGACATCCGCCAACTCGCTCGCGCAGTCTCGGAGCACACGTCCCAGGATGTTGTCCGGACCTGCAGCTTTACGTGGGTTGACTCTGGTTAGGGTCATCTGTGTGTCCGCTGTGTTGATGGTAAAAGCTGGTCCAACCGATGGTGGGGGTGGGCCAGCCCTCCCTCTGATTGTCGAGTTTGATGCTTCAAAACGTGCAAAGAAGTTGTTGAGCCTGTTTGGAAGCGAAGCGTTGTCATCATCGACCCCCTGCCTAGACTTATAGCCCGTCAGTGTCCGAACTCCCTGCCACATCTGCTTGGTGTTCCTAGTGTCACAGAGGTGTCCCTGGATTTTCTCCGCATAGGCGCCCTTCGCCGCCTTAATTCCCTTTGAGAGCGCAGACCTGGCTGAGCGGAGGGCGATCCTGTCCTTCGCTCTGAAGGCTGCATCCCTGGCTGTAAGCAGTGAGCACACCTCTACAGTCATCCAGGACTTATGGTTACCCCGCATAGCGATGGTCTTCACTGTAGTGACATCCTCTGTGCACTTCGCGATGTAGCTGGTGACCGTTTCAGCATACTCCTCCACATCTGTCTTGTCTTCCTGGGAGGCTGCTATTTTGAAAACCTCCCAGTCTGTGTGCAGAAAGCAGTCTTTCAGTGCAGAGGTTGCACTCTCTGGCCAAATTCTGATTTGTTTCACTGCTGGCCTGCTGCGCTTCAATAAAGGTTTGTAGGCAGGCAGCAGCATCACGGATATGTGGTCAGAAAGGCCGAGGTGGGGGTGGGGTATCGCCTTATATGCATCTGTGTTTGTGTACGCTAAGTCCAACATATTCTCTCCTCTGGTCTTAAAGTCTACACATTGTTTAAACTTGGGGAGCACAATCTTTAAGCTGGTGTGGTTAAAATCCCCCGCAACCACCACAAAACTCTCCGGGTGTGAAGTTTGGATTTCACTAATCGCATTGTGCAGTTCAGCGAGTGCCTTCTTAGCATTAGCATTAGCGTTAGCACTCGGCGCTATGTAAACAGCCGCTACAAACACGTTGCTGAATTCCCTCGGCAAATAATATGGCCGACAATTTACAATAAGGAACTCCGCCAACGGAGAGCAGTGTTTAGACACTAACGTGGCATTAACGCACCAGCTCTTGTTAACATAGATGCATAGCCCACCTCCACGGCTCTTACCGGAGCTCACCGTTTCCCTGTCGGCACGGAACATCGCCATATCTTCCAGTTGAATGGCCTCGTCAGGGATGCTGTCATGGAGCCATGTCTCCGTGAACACAAGCACACAGCAGTCTCTCCACTTTCTCCGGGTTTCTCTCAGCAGACGCAGCTCGTTCAGCTTGTTGTCGAGGGAGCAGACGTTAGAGAGAATGAGCGACGGTACCACTGGTCTGGAGGGGTTAGCCTTTAGCCTAGCATGGATCCCGGCCCTTTTTCCACGCTTTTGCTTGCGTTCTCTCCGCTTACGCCTCCTCCTCTCTCGGGTAGCTTCCAGCGGGGACTCCGCCAGAATTCCATGCTGGCGTAGAATGTCCAAATCACAACCGATCGCCGCGATTCTTGCAGCGTGCAGTACCTTGATGTTTAATAAGGTCTCACGGTTGTAAGTTTTACAGAATGTACGTCTGGGAAGATCAAAACACTCAAAACTCTCACACTCGCTGATGCCAAGAGGGGCCGCTGCGTCCATGCGCGCTGCCGCCATCTTAAATTTCTTTCTTAATTGCTGCCAAAGGTGCATCAACAAAGTACTGAGCAAAGGCTGTGAATACTTATGTACATGTGATGTCTTTTATTTTTAATAAATTTCTAAAAATCTCAAAAAACTTTTTTCATGTTGTCATTATGGGGTACTCTGTGTAGAATTTTGAGGAAAAAATGAAGTTATTCTATTTTGGAATAAAGCTGTAACATAAATGTGGAAAAAGTGAAGCGCTGTGAATACTTTCCGGATGCACTGTATGCATAAGTTATCCATAAGTTAGACTATGGTTGGGCATAAGTTGTGAATGCCGGCAACACGCTAAGCATTTGTTGGTTTACGTTATTTATAAGTTATTGAAACATTCTATATAAGTTACTAATTTGCTATGTATATGTCAAACTCGTTATGGATACGCATGTATACAGCCAAAAGGGAAAATTTCAGTATATGCCAGTGTTCTAGACCAATTTTTATACGTTTGGCAAACATTGCTTAAATTGTCAAGGTGTGACAGGGCCTTGATGCTGTAAGTGATGCAACAAGACCAGACTTGGAACACAAATTTAGGACAGACTTAGCACGAGATCTCTCGGTGAAACTGGCTCATTGAATATATTTCTAAGATGCTAGTAGCTGTGAAGGCTGTTCATTAAAGATTTGCCCTTACTCATTTTCCATGGACTGAGAGGAAAAAACTTGGCCTGGTAGGTACCACCAAGGGTCACACACTTCTCCTATCACTTTATACAAAAGAAGCAAGATGGTGCAAGGTCAGGAGGGTGAGGGGTTGAGGAAGGTTGTCATAGCTGCAGTATTGTCTTGTAGGAGGTGAACACCTTTGATCAGCATGCCACGCCTCTCTGTTTTGGTTGCCTTCCACAATTTCTGCAGTAGTGAAATGTAGTAAGTACCAGTAATTGTGGTGCGCTTTGCAGGAAATCCATCATCAATACTCCGTGCTGGTCCCAAAAGACCATAAGCATGATTTTCCTGCTAAGAGTTAGACACTTGCCTTCTTCAGAGGTGATGAGTCATAATGCTTGTTTTGCTTTGACTGGGTTTTACTCTCTGGATCATAGTGATAGACCCATGTTTCGTCCTCCATGACCAGTCTGTTGAAGAAGTCCTCCTGGGTTTCTTGGCACATGGCCAAAAGAGAGCATGTGACTCGTTCCTGTTTCTAGAAAGGCACTAGCATCTTGGAAATCCATCATGCAGACAACTTCTGCATGTACAAATGGTCATGGATGATTTTTTTTTTCCATAGACCCCACACTGATCTGGACACCTTGGGCTAGCTGGTGAATGGTTATGCGGCAATCCTCCAATATGGCGGCCTCCACTTGCCAGATGGTGCCTTCATCAGTGATGCACTGTGGTCGCCCGGGAATGGGTGCCATTTCCACCGATGAACTGTCAGTGTCAGTGCTTGACTACGTCATACGTCTCTTTCATCTCATCAAACGTCTCCCGTGGTATGCGGCCTCTCAAGTACAGGAACCTGATCACCGATCTGCATTCATCTGGATCCAATTTCACACCTTATTCCATCTTAGCACATGTAAAAAAGAAACCCTTTGGAGTTCAGAGCTGCAAATTACCACCCGACCTATAGAGATATGCTTTATTATGCATGTGCAATTTCAACCTCCTACTAACCGGAAGTGGATCAGGGGAAATCTATAATGAGCTGCCCTCATATTCTGTGTTTAAACACTTGAAGATGAAGTACTCAGTGTCCTGTAGCTCCAGTTGAGGACATTTTTTTAACCAGCTAAGCAAAAATAGTGAGTCCTCTCAATAAATGTTCTAAATTTAAATGTTCAAAAAGTATACAGATGATATTTCTAAAATAATAACACTGGGGGTGAGGAGTGAGTCAGGCCCATTATTACCCACAAAGGCTGTCATTACCATCATCATCGACCTAAAAATATTCTTAGGTTTCAGGCCAAGGCAGCAGTTAGTGACAAATGGGGTTACAACTGACATCAAAGTTCATCCATTATTTCACTGTAAACAAAACTTCAGCCGTGATCTCCGAGACTCTGTTGCATTGTTGTGTGAATGATTTACGAAGCGCGGTGTTGACTGAGCTGCCTCACCACTGGAGGCTCATGCATTTGTAACAATATACTGCACACAACTGCTAACACATACACACATGGGCCTGCCACAGCCTGGCAGCAACCCTGTTTAAAATTACATCTTTGTGATGCAATTACCCCCCTCGCTGTGAAGGGGATACGGGCTTTTTGTTTCACCACCATTTATTTTGTCTATGTATCCTCTGGGGTGCATCCTGACAAAGACGTCGTGACCTTGGCTTCCATTTAGACATCCCTACTTGACCGGGGAGGCGGGGGGGGTTAACAAAAGAAGAAAAAAATGAAGCTGCTACTCTTTGAGACGCTGAAGCGGGTGACAAGTGACAAACGTCAACCAATTCCCAGTGGGAACTTGGAGAATAAGAAGAGGAATGCATGGTTCTTGAGTCTATATATCGAAAAGCTTTGCACCTCCACTGGTGTGCATATGTGGGATAACAAAAAGTATGAAAAAAGTTGAAGACCAACTTTTAATGGGATTTTTTTCTTGCATTGTGCAGTCCTTTTAAAACTACCGGCAGACAGAGGAAGTGTTTTTAGCACTTGTTTAAGTCGCTAAAATGAAGTGCCACTATACTGAAGCAGCGTTAATTTCATTTCAACTAGATTGGTTGCCCCTGCTGGATCGTGCAAAATAAAGTCATGTATAAATCAAGGTTGTGAGGTGGTAATTGTCACGAGCTGAGCTCTGGAAATTCCGCCAGGCTCAGTCTCGTGGCTTTTCTCTGTATTTATATTTATTTGTTGTATTTTTCCACCAAGGTCTCTGCCTTTGACCACCACCTAATCCACATAGCACCGGACCCCCATGATCCCTCCTGCAGGTGGTGAGCCCACTGGAGGGCGGACCCATGTAACTTCTTCGGGCTGAGCCCGGCCGGGTCCCATGTGTGGAAACCCGGCCACCAGACACTAGCCATCGAGCCCCTCCCCCAGGCCTGGCTCCAGGGTGGGGCCCCGGTAACCCCATACCGGGCAGGGTACACTGAATCCTTGATCTAGAATTTATCATGAGAGTCTGTTGGATCGTTCTTAGTCTGGCCCTTCACCCAGGACCACTTTGTCTTGGGTGACCCTATCAGAGGCAAATTGCCCCAGACAACATAGCTCCTGGGATCACTGGGGCACGCAAACCCCCCACCACGATAAGGTGACGATCCATAAGGGGATCGTCACCTTATCGTGACATCACTTTATCGGACTTGGAGGTGCTGATTCTCATCCCAGGTGAAGCGGCTGGGATGAGAATCAGCACCTCCAAGTCCGATAAAGTGATGTCACGATAAGGTGACGATCCCCTTATGGATCGTCACCTTATCGTGACATCACTTTATCGGACTTGGAGGTGCTGATTCTCATCCCAGGTGAAGCGGCTGGGATGAGAATCAGCACCTCCAAGTCCGAGTCCATGGTCCTCAGCCGGAAAATGGTGGATTGTCCTCTCCGGGCTGGGGACAGGCTCCTGCCCCAAGTGGAGGAGTTCAAGTATCTCGGGGTCTTATTCACGAGTGAGGGAAGAATGGGGCGAGAGATTGACAGACGGATTGGAGCAGCATCTGCAGTGATGCGGACGTTGTACCGGTCCGTTGTGGTGAAGAGGGAGCTGAGTTCTAAGGCAAAGCTGTCGATTTACCAGTCAATCTACGTTCCTACTCTCACCTATAGTCACGAGCTTTGGGTAATGACCGAAAGAATGAGATCGCGGATACAAGCAGCTGAAATGAGCTTTCTCCGTAGGATTGCTGGACTCACCTTCAGAGATAGGGTGAGGATCTCAGTCATCCGGGAGAGGCTCAGAGTAGAACCGCTGCTCCTCCACATTGAAAGGAGTCAGTTGAGGTGGTATGGGCATCTGATTAGGATGCCTCCTAGACGCCTCCCACTTGAGGTGTTTCAGGCACGTCCCACTGGAAGGAGACCCCGGGGCAGACCCAGGACTCGGTGGAGAGACTATGTCTTCCAGCTGGTCTGGGAACGCCTTGGTATCCTCTATGAAGAGCTGGAGCAGGTGGCTGGAGAGAGGGAAGTCTGGGCTTCTCTACTTGAACTGCTGCCTCCGCGACCCGGACCTCCGGAAAAGAGGTAGAAGATGGATGGATGGATGGATGTTGTATTTTTTGTGCCTTCTGGTTTTGTTATTCCTGCATGTTTTCTATTTTCCAGTTTATGTCTTAATTCTACTATATTCTGATTCTGTATTGTTGGTACCTATTTCTCGGTTGTATTTGTTTATAATTTATTCTACTCCTTATTATTTGAGGTTGACAACTGCCAGGGCATTTCCTGATTAGTGTCCCATGTGGGCGTAGCTCTGTCAGCTGTCACCCAGTGTGCTCTCATCTCATTACTTCCAGCTGATCCCAATCACTATTCATTGTTACCTTTTGCCCGCTCATGTGAACCCACACCTGTCACTACTTATGTAATTGTTTTTCTGACCCTTTTTAAGGGGAGTCATTTTCATTTCCATTTGCCGCTGTCTTGACTCTACAAGCTCCTCATCTCCACCAGAGCCCTGCCTTGCTCTGGTGCATTATATCTGTAAGTTTTCTCCCTTGTTTGTATTTTGTGTTTAGAGCACTGTGTTGAACTTTTTGTTTGTTGCCTTTTTCAATAAATTACCCAAACTCACAGCTCAACGCGTGGGTCTCACCTTTCTGCCCCGAAGGGCATTCATGACAGTAATATAAATCATACACTGATCTAATGTGCCAAATGGGTGCCATTTATGAAATTACATGTGGAGTCACATTCTAATTTTAGCATAAATCAAAGCAGAATCATTGCCAGCTTTTCTAACAATGTGTTCAATTATGTGATTTTTAGTGTCAGTGGTGTTGTGTGGGTTGCTTGGCCCATACAAAAAATCAGTGTGGGCAGATGGTAGATCAGAATATTACATATTTTAAAAAATGTAGTTAATGCCGAAACCCACCGACAGAAACACAGATAAAAGTAGGAAATGAATAACATGGCCCCTGTCCTCCTCTCTCGGTGTCCTTACATCACCCACTGCATGTATGCAATGTCTCCTGACTGCTAATAACACAATCAAGGTGTGAAATCAACATATAGCTGCAGCATCTGTTAGCAGACTTGAGCGACTCCAGACTTGCTGGAAACAACATTTTTTGCTTTATTCTGAGCAGCTCTAATTATGCTTATTATATGCTTTTCACTGCATTAAATACAATATACATTTTTAAAAAGTCTCATGAGTACAGTAAAAGTAAGGACCAAATGATACCCATACTGAAAAATTCAAGTTTACACAAGCACAAAATATATACACAGGAGAAAAAAGCATATCTGCACCTGTCGTTATGGTGAAATAAGGTGTATGCTATCTACTAAATAAAGCAGATAAGACCTTACGTGTTCATTTTGCACTCATTGCTGACTCACCCATTTTAACATAAAGGCTTACATGAAAGTATTTAAAGCCTGAAAAAAGATTCATTAGATTACAGTTAGGCCTGGATCAGGTGACCCTGAACTATAACAAGGACACCACTCTTTTCCTCCCTCCAGCCATTAATATACAACTTTATAAGATCATTAATGTTTCCCTGCTCTTTCTCTTTGACTGTGTTCACTCTGTGTTGTTTGTCTTTGCATTTTTGTTCTTTTCTTCTTCTTTTTCACATCACCTTAGTCAGTCACGTCATATGACTGCTCTTCACTGAGAATGACTCAGCTAGAGGATCCTTCTTGTTAAAATGAGTTTCTCCTCTCCATGACTGACAAGTTCCTGATCACAAGGGAACACTAAATTGTAGGGGTTGTCTTTCTATTAGTCCTGAATATTCCAACATCAAGAGATAACTGTGAATGAGCGCTAAATAAATAAAGGCAACTGTACTGATTCATGTTCATTTTAGATGTTAGCTTAATTCTAAATGATTCAGAAGAGTTAACGCTAAAATGATAATAAAATCTGCATTATACACAACAGTTAGTTCTGACCAAGCAATTTGATTGGACAATAGAGATTAAAGGGGTTACTATATTTCCTGATAATCGCACTCCAACGTTTCACTTCCATGGTGTTCTAGTAACCGTTAATTGCTAGCCATCATTTGCCGTCAACTCTGTCAACTCTATCAGTAGTTTCTTATAGATATGTGAGAATTGTAATACTGTGTTACACACCTTAATTTCCACAGTGAGGCACTGTTTGAAAAGAAATCATACCTACATGCCACAGAATTCCTACCTTTGCAAAAATCTGCAAGATATTTCACGTCTGTTAAAAAATAGACAAGCTAGAGTTGGGCTTATTGTCTCAATTAGCTAACCACAGCACCTTTGTGGAGATGGACTCTATTTCATCTGAAAATGCTAAGGAAAAGCGTGCAAAGTGTGCCAAATTGCTAGCGTTCTAACTAGCCACCTGCACAATGTCACAGTGACCACAAACCCTACTCAGCAGGTCACCGGTATGTACAGTGAGGCAAAAAAGTATTTAGTCAGCCACCAATTGTGCAAGGTCTCCCACTTAAAAGATGAGAGAGGTCTCCAATTTTCATCATAGGTATACCTCAACTATTATATATACACTACCATTCAAAAGTTTGGGGTCACTTAGAAATTTCCTTATTTTTGAAAGAAAAGCACTTTTTTTCAATGAAGATAACTTTAAACTAATCAGAAATACACTCTATACATTGTTAATGTGGTAAATGACTATTATAGCTGCAAATGTCTGGCTTTTGCTGCAATACCTACATAGGTGTATAGAGGCCCATTTCCAGCAACTATCACTCCAATGTTCTAATGGTACAATGTGTTTGCTCATTGCGTCAGAAGGCTAATGGATGATTAGAAAACCCTTGTGCAATCATGTTAGGTCTGCAATGCTGTAATTGCTGCAAATGGAGGATTCTTTGACGAAAGCAAAGTTTGAAGGAAAAAATTATTATTTCAAATACAAATCATTATTTCTAACCTTGTCAATGTCTTGACTATATTTTCTATTCATTTTACAACTCATGGTGGTAAATAAGTGTGACTTTTCATGAAAAACACATAATAATTGTCTGGGTGACCCCAAACTTTTGAACGGTAGTGTATATATATGAGAGACAAAATGAGGGAAAAAAAATCCAGAAAATCACATTGAAGGATTTTTAATGAATTAATTGGTAAATTCCTCAGTAAAATAAGTATTTAGTCACCTACAAACAAGCAAGATTTCTGGCTCTCACAGACCTGTAACTTCTTTAAGAGGCTCCTCTGTCCTCTACTCGTTACCTGTGTTAATGGCACCTGTTTGAACTCGTTATCAGTATAAAAGACACCTGTCCACAACCTCAAACAGTCAGACTCCAAACTCCACTATGGCCAAGACCAAAGAGCTGTCAAAGGACACCAGAAACAAAAACTGTAGACCTGCACCAGGCTGGGAAGACTGAATCTGCAATAGGTAAGCAGCTTGGTGTGAAGAAATCAACTGTGGGAGCAATTATTAGAAAATGGAAGACATACAAGACCACTGATAATCTCCCTCGATCTGGGGCTCCACGCAAGATCTTACCCCGTGGGGTCAAAATTATCATGAGAACGGTGAGCAAAAATCCCAGAACCACATGGGGGGGGAACCTAGTGAATGACGTGCAGAGAGCTGGGACCAAAGTAACAAAGTCTACATCAGAAACACACTACGCCGCCAGGGACTCAAATCCTGCAGTGCCAGACTTACCCCCCTGCTTAAGCCAGTACATGTCCAGGCCCGTCTGAAGTTTGCTAGAGAGCATTTGGATGATCGAGAAGAGGATTGGGAGAATGTCATATGGTCAGATGGAACCAAAATAGAACTTTTTGGTAAAAACTCAACTTGTCGTGTTTGGAGGAGAAAGAACACCATACCTACTGTGAAGCATGGGGGTGGAAACATCATACTTTGGGGCTGTTTTTCTGCAAAAGGACCAGGACGACTGATCCGTGTAAAGGAAAGAATGAATGGGGTCATGTATCGTGAGATTTTGAGTGAAAACCTCCTTCCACCAGCAAGGGCATTGAAGATGAAACGTGGCTGGGTCTTTCAGTATGACAATGATCCCAAACACACCGCCCGGGCAACGAAGGAGTGGCTTCGTAAGAAGCATTTCAAGGTCCTGGAGTGGCCTAGCCAGTCTCCAGATCTCAACCCCATAGAAAATCTTTGGAGGGAGTTGAAAGTCTGTGTTGCCCAGCGACAGCCCCAAAACATCACTGCTCTAGAGGAGATCTGCATGGAGGAATGGGCCAAAATACCAGCAACAGTGTGTGAAAACCTTGCGAAAACTTACAGAAAACGTTTGACCTCTGTCATTGCCAAAAAAGGGTATATAACAAAGTACTGAGATGAACTTTTGTTATTGACCAAATACTTATTTTACCCAGGAATTTACCAATTAATTCATTAAAAATCCTTCAATGTGATTTTCTGGATATTTTTTTTTTCTTATTTTGTCTCTCATAGTTGAGGTATACCTATGATGAAAATTGGAGACCTCTCTCATCTTTTAAGTGGGAGAACTTGCACAATTGTTGGCTGACTAAATACTTTTTTACCCAACTGTATTATAAACACTGACTTCTGCACTGAATGATATTTAATTTGTTTACATGTGTGTGAAATGACAATAGGCCTGGTCTATATTATGCTCATTGAGGTGCTTAGCAACAGTTAACTGGGTACATTTAGAAGGGACTATTTTTGTTGGCGGAGGAAAATAACTGGTTAAACAAACAAATCATAATATTTTGTCCTATATTGCTGTCATTTAATAAACTGTGCTTGTGGAACTGTTGTATAAAAACAAGATTATACGAGTGGGAGTGCGGTATTGTGGGGGCATGGTGTGGAATTTCTCCACCCAGAGAGAAGACAGCTGGGGAAGGGGGGAACAATGGACCGAAAGAGGAGGTGTCACCATCAGAGGGGGTATCAGATGGGACAGTAAGGACTATGCGCCCCCCGAGGACAGGAGTAAATGCCACATGCCACATCCGCTGGAAGAAGAAGGGTGTGAGAGCGGCGCCGGTGTTATGTCATGTTAATGTGCCACACAGGCTTTGTTCTAAACACAATGTATGATGGTCGGAAGTTCTGGGTCTCAATGCATGGTATTAAAGATATAAAAGAGGAATGCACAGACCTGACATCTTTTTTGCTGTACTTTATGTTGGAGAAAGAATAAAGTTCTTGTGTTGTTCAGCTCATTGCCTTGCCTGTGTCCTTTCTCCACATTGGTGATCCCAAGACGTGTCATGGAGAGCGAGACGAGCACCGCCCCGGAGACTACCTGGAGGGAGAGCACCGGTGCCGCGTGCGCTGTTTCGGTCAAGCTCCCAGACTTCTGGCTTCATGACCCGACCACATGGTTTCTGCACATAGAAGCCCAGTTCGCACTCCGCGGGATAACAACAGATGACACAAAATATTACTACATGGTCGCTGCACTGGATGGGTGCGCCACGCAACAAGTGATGAGCCTGCTCCAGGAGCTGCCGGCCCAGGGGAAATACGAGGCGCTCAAGAGGATGCTTCTCCAGTGCTACACCCTTTCTGACAGTGAGAGGGCAGAGTGGCTCCTAACATGTTCAGAGTTGGGGGACAGATCAGCTGTGGAGCTCATGGAGAGCATGTTGGTGCTGATGGGTAGGAACGACGAGTCTTTCCTGTTCGCTATCCTGTCCCTCAGGAACCTACCAACTGCAGCGAGAGCGATCCTGGCCAACTCGCCGTTGCTGGTGACCAAAGACTACCGCGCACTGGCACAGGAAGTGGATTGCATCATTTTGGCAACCAGAACTCTCAGCGTGTATGCAGCAGCACTGGCAGCCAGGAGGGACTCCAGCAAGGTCGAGCAGCTGTTGGGGTAGCCGGAGCAGATGCCAGGAGATGCAGGAACGGGGCAATCTGTTTCTATCATCGCCGCTTCGGTTCAAACGCCCAGCAATGCCTGCCGCCATGCCAATTCAAGAAGTCGGGAAACGGCACGGCCAGCAGTCAGTAGCAGCTGCAACCGCTGGCGACAGAAAAAAGCTGCTTTATGTCACGGACACATGCTCGGGGAGACAGTTTCTGGTGGACTCTGGCTCCCAGAAGAGCCTTGTCCTGCCGGTCAACACAGACAGGGTGGCAGGAGGCAGCTCACAGCCACCAGTGGATCCACCATCAGGACATTTGGTGAGCAGACACTGACAATATGCTTACACGGTCGCAACTTTCAGTGGAACTTTGTGGTAGCTGCATGTTCCACCCCCATTTTAGGCACAGATTTTTTATGTGCTTATGGGTTGTTCGTTGCTGATAGGCGATTAGTGGATGCTGTTGCTTTTACCTCACTGCCCTGCACAGCTTGGGGAGCTGGGTTGACAACACTGGCTAACGTTACAGCTCCAGTGGGTAAGTACCAACAGTTACTCACACAGTTCCCAGCACTCATGGTCCCGACTTTTTCGGCTACGAGAACGAAACACAGGGTTGAACATTTCATAACTACAAAAGGGCTGCCGGTGTTTGCGCGACTTTGGCGCCTGGACCCAGCTAAACTGGCCAGCGCACGAGTAGTTCGCCAACTTAGAACAGTTGGGCATCGTCAGGCGCTCCAACAGCCCATGGGCATCCCAGCTACACATGGTGCCTAAAGCTGATTGGTCGTAGCGACCGTACGGCGATTTCCGGCACTTGAACAATGCCATAGAACACGATCGCTATCCTATTCCACACATCCAGGATTTTTCCATGCACCTGGCCGGGACACGGGTTTTTTCATGGCCGCCAATTTGTCACACCTGTGTGCGCACCTGCCTGCCATCTGGACACTGCTCTCCAATGCCTAGTGGAAGTAGATGCCTCGGACTCGGGGGTCGGGGCCATCTTGTCCCAGCGCCCCCTGGTGGACGGTAAGATACACCCCTGCGCGTACTTCTCCCGTCGCTTGTCCCCAGCGGAGCGCAACTACGATATCGGCGACAGGGAGCTGCTGGCGGTCAAGCTTGCGTTGGAGGAGTGGCGCCACTGGTTGGTGGGCGCTTCCCAGCCGTTCATCGTCTGGATGGACCACAAAAATCTGGAGTACCTCCGGACGGCTAAGCGTCTGAACATTCGACAGGCCCGCTGGTCTCTCTTCTTCGGACGTTTTAACTTCACCATTACCTACTGCCATGGGTCAAAGAATACCAAACCCGACGCCCAGTCCCATCAGTTTGCCCCGTAGACGGTGGAGATGGCCGAACATCTCATTCTCCCCTCCTCGTGTGTGATGGGCGCCCTCTCTTGGGGTATTAAGGACAAGGTCTTGAGGGCACAGGCTGACGAGGCCAACCTGGGGTGGGGGCAGCGGGGAGGTTGTTTGTCCCTTTGGCTGTCCTGGGGGAGGTCATTCAGTGGGGTCATGCGTCCAAATTTGCTTGCCACTCGGGAAGGGCGCGCACGGTGGCTCTCCTGCAGAGGACGTTATGGTGGCCGTCTCTCCAGAGGGATGTGGGGGACTACATCTGAGCCTGCCCTCAGTGTGCGACTGCCAAGACTTCCTCTTCTCCACCTGCCGGGTTGCTTCATCCCCTTCCCATCCCGGGCAGGCCATGGTCACACGTGGCGTTGGACTTTGTCACCGGTCTGCCCACATCCAATCACTGCACTACGATCTTCACACTGGTTGACAGGTTCTCCAAAGCTGCCCATTTCATCCTTCTGCGGGGGCTGCCCACGGCTAAGGAGATGGACGACCTTCTGGTCCAGCACGTAGTTAGACTGCATGGCATCCCTCGGGACATCGTCTCCGATCGAGGTCCCCAGTTCGTTTCTAGGGTCTGGAGGTCTTTCTGCACTGCATTGGGGGCCACGGCAAGTCTGTCGTCTGGATACCACCCACAAACCAACGGACAGTGCGAGCGAGCCAACCAGGAGGTGGAGGCGGCGCTGCAGTGCGTCGCGGCCTCTAACCCATCATCATGGAGCACACACCTCCCCTGGATTGAATACGCTCACAACACTGCTGTATCAACAGCCATCGGCATGTCCCCCTTCAAAGCCTCGTTGGGTTATAATCCCCCGCTGTTCCCTGAGGAGGAGGGAGACATCGCTGTTTCTTCTGTTCGCGCCCACCTAAGGCATTGCCGGTGGATCTGGAGAACGCCTAGGGCAGCACTTCAGCAGACGGCAGAACATAACACCTCGGTGGCCAACCGGCACAGGGTCCCAGCTCCCGCCTACCAGGTGGGTCAGCATGTATGGTTGTCCACCAAACACATTAATCTGAAGGCTGAGCATAAGAAGACATCACAACGGTTCATTGGTCCTTTTCCCATCAGCCGAATTATTAATCCTGTGTCTGTGCGCCTGACTCTTCCCCCCTCCCTCCGCATCTGCCCGACCTTTCATGTGTTGCAGGTGAAGCCTGTCTGCTCCAGCCCTTTGTGTCCTCCTCTCAGGTCTCCACCTTCACCGATGGTGATCGACGGCGACCTGGCATAGCCAGTCACTGCCATCTTGGACGTTTGTCGCTGGGGTCGTGGCCTGCAGTACCTGGTGGACTGGGAGGGTTACGGGCCAGAGTGGAGATCCTGGGTGTGTCCTTCCTTCGTGCTGGACAAGCAGCTCATCAGGGACTTCCATCGTACGCACCCGGGAAGGTTGGAACGCCCGCCGAGAGGCGTGCCGTGGGGGGGGAGTACTGTCATAGCCACCAATTTGTCACACCTGTGTGCGCACCTGCCTGCCATCTCCCTCTGCCTATTTATTCCATCTGGTCCAGTGCTCAGTGCGGAGTCGTCTGGTTCTCTACCTAGAAACCTGCTACACCAGCCTTCGAGCTTCCCAGCCTTGTTGTGTGTTTCCAAGTCGGCTTCCAAGCCATCGTTTCCCTCTGTCTGGGCCTGCGCCTTCCGGACCACCAACTATCAAGTAAGCACCACGGTTCCTTCTCACCCTGTCAGCTTCCCCTGTGTACAGGCGGGGATCCGTGGCGGCGGACCTCTCTCTCCCTGGCGGCAGATTATCTGCCTCCCTCACCAGCATCCAGCTCACCGGCCACCTGCGGGCACTATCCTCCTGGCTGCAGCTTCAGCGCTTACCTGGGCTACTCTCTACCACCTCAGACAGGTTGCCAGGTCATATGGTGCTCTGCCGGCCCCAGCTGGAACTCCTGATTACACTACACTACACTACACAACCCTGCATACACGCATCCACTCACGCACACTTTATCAATAAACGGTTAATTGTATCTGCCTTGAGTCGTGTCTGCTTTGTGGGTCACTGAAACCATGTCAGGATCTGGTCTGCGGTTACCACCAGGTCCCGGTGCACGTGGAAGATGTTCCAAAAACAGCAGTAATAACTCCTTTTGGCCTTTTCAAGGTCTTACACATGCCGTTTGGATTAAAAGGCGTGGCGTATACTTTCAAGAGAATGATGGACGCAGTGCTTTGTGACTTGTCCTTCGGTTTTGTCTACTTAGACGGCATTCTGGTAGCAAGCGTGTCCAAGGAGGAGCACATCGCCCATCTCAGGACAGTTTTCCAGAGTTTGGAAGTACACGGGTTGATAGTTAACCCAGCAAAGTGCCACTTCAGTGTGCCAGTGATTGATTTTTTGGGCCACCGCATTTCGCCGGAGGGCACGATTCCATGGCCAGATAAGGTGTGTGCTGTGTCAGACTTTCCGCGTCCGCAGATGGTGAGAGCACTACAGGAGTTTTTGGGAATGGTTAATTTTTATAACTGTTTCCTTCCACGGGCAGCTCAGCTGATGCGGCCATTGTATGCCATGCTTAAAAAAAAAAGAAGCCCATGGAAACCATCGACTGGACTCCCGATCGAGTCCAGGCTTTTACAAATGCCAAAACAGCACTGGCGGATGCCGCGTTGCTAGCCCACCCTGCTCCGTCTGCACGGATAGCGCAGTCAATGACCCCATTAAATATGCCATATGCAAAATAAACGTGAGCACAAAGAAGTCAAGTATTAGATGGCACAGTACATTGTGGTTTTAGAAACTTAACATTAACCTTGAGCTTTGGCTAGTTTAATTTAGAAATTAACAAGAAATTATCCATCATTCAGAAAATAAATCCATAGATTGTAAAGGTGTGACATATAGACACTGATGTCTAATTATTAGTTCTATTTTTACCCAAAGCTGAAGCAAACACAAATGTTTAAACCATTCTGTGTGTCCTCCTTTTAAGCTAATTCCATTAATGAAATCATTTCAGTTGTTCTAAAAGGATAAAAAAGGAAAATTGGTTTACAGTCTATGGGAGTGTATATTCATGTTCAAATCACAAAGGACTACAACCTTTTTTTTATTAGAATTATGAGCAGATGCACTTTTTCAGGAACTACACTGTTCAGTTGTGATAAAAAGAGAATAGCACAGCCAGTGAAAACTTCCATCATGACTCTTGCACACCTGGCTTCTAACAAACTGAATATTTGCATTTGCGCCAACACATCTAAAGTGGGCCCTTTCCTGCTGTGTGCAATTTGTCACAAAAAAACCTCTGCAGGACCCTCACATATAACACTCTCATGCACATGTTCATGTCTTAAAAAAGTCCCTGCATATCATAAAAATCATTCAAATCTATTCCAAACCTGTGTTTTTAATTTTGATCATAGACTAAAAGCTCAGTTTGTACTGGACGTTTAGAAAGAAACTTTTCTTGGACTGTAAATCCATTTCTGAACAGTATTTGCTGTGAGAGTGAACATTTTTTTTCCCACCTCCAGCCAGTACAATGCAATTTCTAAACCATCGACAAACGTCAGGCTTTTGCGTCAGTCACTCAGAATCAAAGGGCCAAGGGCCAATTTCTAATCTTACAATCCTGCACCGAGATTCAATAATCAAACAGGAGAAATCCATCATAGATAGAGCTGAGAGACTAATTTTTCAACCAACAGTAGTCCCAAGAGACCAATGCAATGCAGCCATGTTTTCAGCCTGGAGTAAAAGGAAAGACTCATGCAATGTTTAAACATATTTCATTGGCCAGTGACTGTGAAGAAAAGATTCTAGTAAAGAAGTTGAGCAGAAATTCATCTCTTTTTATTTTATAAAAAGAGCATTGCAATAATTTTTGGAGAAATTATGTCACAACCAAATTTTTGTGCTTAAGTTAACAATCCCAATTCCAGTGAGGTTGGGACATTGTGTAAAAAGTAAATAAAACCAAAATACAATTATTTAAAAATCATTTTCAACCTATATTCAGTTGAATACACTACAGACATGACATGTATTACTTGTTTTTTGCAAATATTCACTCATTCTTTATTTACCTTTTGTTCTTATTCAAGACAAAAATAGAAAGGAGATGTTTTTACCTTCTTTACATGTTTCGACTGTTCACTGCAGCCTTCGTCAGAAGAGTCAGCTGATTGCTGCCAGGTGACATTTTATCAGCTGACTTTGTTAGGCGGGGCCAGCCCGGCAGACCTGTCAGATCCACCGAGCCGGCCCCGCTTTCTGCCATCCGATGGTCTCTGGAGAATGTGGTCCCAGGTGTTGGAAAGCATAAAGGCCCCCTCATCCTGGTTCATGGTATCTTTTTCCCGCTTCCTGATTTCTATGGCCTCCTTGATCCAGCGTTTGTGTCTGTTGCTCTCTGATCCAATAATTTTTGCGTTGCCCCAGTCCATGATGTGATTATTTCTTTTGCAGTGATCTGATATTGCTGATTTTAATGTTTCTTGTTCTGACTTTTCTTTTTGTGATCTTGTGAGTCGTCCTTGTGCTTCTTTCTCACATTCCTTCTGGTGTTCTTTTTTCCTTGTGGTGAATGATCTTCCAGTTTCTCCAATAAGATAAAATAAGATAAGATAAGATAAGCCTTTATTAGTCCCACAACGGGGAAATTCCAGGATTGCAACAGCACAGGGATAGCAACACTCAGAGCAACAATCAGAAGGCAAGAAAAAAAACAAAAAAAACAAACAAAAAAAAAAAAAAAACAAGCAAGCAAGAGCAGCTAATATACATATGTACATATTACTATAAAATATATATATACACACACACACACACACAGACACACAGTGCAGAGCATTGTAGCTGGATGGAATAAATATATGAATATATGAACACACAGTGCGGAGCATTGTAGCTAGATGGAATAAATATGTAAATATATAAACACCCACAGTACGGAGCATTGCAGCTAGGTGGAATAAATATGCAAGTATATAAACACACACAGTGCGGAGCAATGTAGCTAGATGGAATAATATGTAGATATATAAAAACACAGTGCGGAGCATTGTAGCTAGATGGAATAAATATATAGATATATAAATATAAACACACCCAGTGCAGAGCATTGTAGCTAGATGGAATAAATATGTAAATATATAAACACACACAGTGCAGAGCATTGTTGCTAGGTGGGATGAAACAGCATAACCGTCTATTTAGTTATCCTACATGGTATGATTATGTGCCCATACATATTCTCACCCTCCATAGCGACCGGTATGTTCCTAGTTGTATGCCGGAGAGGACCATTGTGTAAGTCTATTGCATCTTTTGCATTCAAAAAAAACCTATTAGTTTGTTACGTCTTTTTGCTATCTCTGCGAGCAGCCCTGCTTAGGTTGTACAGTCTGACAGCCGTTGGTAGGAAGGACCTACGAAACCTCTCGGTTGTGCACCTGGGATGATGTAGTCTGCTGCTAAATGAGCTCCTCAGTGCATCCAGTATGTCCTGCATAGGGTGGAACTCGGACTCCAGCAGAGATGACAGTTTAGCCACCGTCCTTCTCTCTCCTATCTCCTCCATCGGATCAAGGCGTTGCCCCAGGACAGAGCTAGCTTTCTTAATCAGTTTGTTCAGTCTCTTCCTATCGGCTGCAGTAATGCCACTGCCCCAGCAGACCACTCCAAAAGTGATGGCTGATGCCACCACCGTGTCATAGAATGACTTCAGCAGCGCCCCTTGTACACCAAAAAACCTGAGTCTCCTCAGCAGGAACAGCCTGCGCTGTCCCTTCTTGTAGAGTGCGTCAGTATTGTGTGACCAGTCTAGTTTATTGTTCAGATGAACACCCAGGTACAATGTAGGTTTTGTTGCATGATCTGCATGATATTTCATATATTACACTGCATTTTTTTGTCTTGTTCTATTTTGTCCTTGGGGTGTACTAAAAACTGTCTTAATTTTTTGTGTGGTTTTACTGCTGTGCTTATTTTGTATTTTTTCATGATTTTTTGAATTGGTTCTGTTATCCCTCAGATGTATGGTATAGTTATGGTGTCCTTGTTTTTGATTTCGGCTTTTATTCTGTCTTGTTTCCTGTTTGTTTTCTTTGTTTTTAATGGACGGCGGAAAGCGGGGCCGGCTCAGTGGATCTGACAGGTCTGCCGGGCTGGCCCCGCCTACAAAAGTCAGCTGATAAAATGACACCTCGCAGCAATCAGCCGACGCTTCTGACGAAGGCTGCAGTGAACAGTCGAAACATGTAAAGAAGGTGAATCATCTCCTTTCTATTTTTGTCTTTAATAAGAACAAAAGGTAAATAATTAAAAGAAGACAAAATGAACCTATTGAGTCATTCTTTCATTCTGAAACTGATGCCTGCAACACATTCAAATGGGCATGATTACCATTGTGTTACATCACCTTTCCTTTCAACAACACTCAATAATAGTTTAGGAACTGAGGACACAAATTGTTGAACTTTTGTAGGTGGAATTCTTGCCCATTCTTGCTTAATGTATGACTTCACTTGCTCAGCAGTCTGAGGTCTCCATTGGCATACTTTTGCGCTTCATAATGTGCCACACATTTTCAATGGGATACAGGTCTGGACTCCAGGCAGGCCAGTCTAGTAGCTACACATTTTTACTACAAAGCCACGCTGTTGTAACACAAGCAGAATGTGACTTGGCATTGTCTTACTGAAATAAGCAGCAGTGTCCCTGAAAAAGCCATTGCTTGGATGGCAGCAAATATTGCTCCAAAACCTGTATGGACCCTTCTGCATTAATGGTGCCTTCACAGATGTGCAAGTTACCCATGCCATGGGCACCGGCACACCCCCACGCTATCACACATGTTGGCTTTTAAACTTTGTGCTGATAACAATCTGGATGGTTGTTTTCCTTTTTTACCCCGAAGGACATAACATCCATGATTTCCAAAAACAATCTGAAATGTGAAGTCATCAGACCACAGCACACTTTTACACTTTACATCAGTCCATCTCAGATGAGCTCAGGCCCAGAACCACCAGTGGCATTTCTGGGTGTTGTTGATATATGGCTTTTGTGTTGCATGGTAGAGTTTTATGTGCACTTGAAGCTGTAGAGACGAACTATGTTAACTGCCAATTTTCCAAAGTGTTCCTGAGCCGATATGGTAACATCCTTTACAGAATGATGTTGGTTTCGAAAGCAGTGCCACCTGAGGGATCAAAGGTCATGGGCATTCAGTGATGGTTTTCGGCCTTGCCGCTTATGTGCAGAAATTTCTCCAGATTCTATGAATCTTTTGATGATATCATGGACTGTAGATGATGAAATCCCTAAATTGCTTGCAATTGTTCATTGAGAAATGTTGTTCTTAAACTGTTGGACTATTTGGCCACACAGTTGTTCACTAAGTATTGAACCTCATCCCATCCCTGCTTGTGAACGACTGAGCCTTTTGAGGATGCTCCTTTTAAACCCAGTCATGATAATCGGCTGTTTCCAGTTAACCTGTTCACCTGTGGAATGTTCCAAAAAGGTGTTTATTGATCATTCCTCAACTTGCCCAGTTTTTTCTTGCCCCTGTCCCAGCTTTTTTGGAACATGTTGCATTCATCAAATTCTAAATGAGTGAATATTTGCAACAAAACAATAAAGATCATCAATTTGAGCATTAACTATCTTGTCTTTGTAGTGTATACAATTGAATATAGGTTGAAAAGGATTTTTAAATCATTGTATTTTATTTTTATTTATAACTTGCACAGTGTCCCAACTTCACCAGAATTGGGGTTGTATTTAGATTTCCACAAATTAAATGAATGCATCCTGGCAGCTCCCACAGATTTCAATGAAGTGTCTGTGATATACTTTGGTCAAATTACCTTTCATTGTTTAATTATTGCAGCAGCATCATAGTAAATAATCCTTTTCATTACATTTCACGAAGACATTTGTGAGGTGTTAAAACGTGGGGAAAACACTGCAACCAATGACCCTTTTTAAAAATAAAATAAACCATGCTTGGTAAGCTAACTTCATTGTTTGCTATGAAGTGAACACCTTGGGCTCACACTGTGGGCGGGGCTTGAATCATCACAGCCAACATCACAGTGATAGTTTGTCAGTGAAGACTGGATTACTTGATAGCATTGTAGAGAAAAAGAAACTGGAGGAGCAAAACCGGTTTCTGACCATTCTGCCGAAAGGTTAAAAATACAGTATCTCACAAAAGTGAGTACACCCCTCACATTTTTGTAAATATTTTATTATATCTTTTCATGGGACAACACTGAAGATATGACACTTTGACACAATGTAAAGTAGTCAGTGTACAGCTTGTATAACAGTGTAAATTTGCTGTCCCCTCAAAATAACTCAACACACAACCATTAATGTCTAAACCGCTGGCAACAAAAGTGAGTACGCCCCTAAGTGAAAATGTCCAAATGGTGCCCAATTAGCCATTTTCCCTCCCCGGTGTCATGTGACTCGTTCGTGTTACAAGGTCTCAGCTGTGACTGGGGAGCAGGTGTGTTAAATTTGGTGTTATCGCTCTCACGCTCTCTCATACTGGTCATTGGAAGTTCAACATGGCACTTCATGGCAAAGAACTCTCTGAGGTTCTGAAAAAGGAATTGCTGCTTGACATAAAGATGGCCTAGGCTATAAGAAGATTGCCAACACCCTGAAACTGAGCTGCAGCACGGTGGCCAAGACCATACAGCAGTTTAACAGGACAGGTTCCACTCAGAAAAGACCTCACCATGGTTGACCAAAGAAGTTGAGTGCATGTGCTCAGCATCATATCCAGAGGTTGTCTTTTGAAAATAGACGTATAAGTGCTGCCAGCATTGCTGCAGAGGTTGAAGGGGTGGGGGAGTCAGCCTGTCAGTGCTCAGACCATACGCCGCACACTGCATCAAATTGGTCTGCATGGCTGTCATCCCAGAAGGAAGCCCCTTTTAAAGATGATGCACAAGAAAGCCCGCAAACAGTTTGCTGAAGACAAGCAGACTAAGGATATGGATTACTGGAACCACATCCTGTGGTCTGATGAGACCAACATAAACTTATTTGGTTCAGATTGTGTCACGCATGTGTGGCGGCAACCAAGTGAGGAGTACAAAGACAAGTTTGTCTTGCCTACAGTCAAGCATGGTGGTGGGAGTATGATGGTTTGGGGCTGCATGAGTGCTGCTGGCACTGGGGAGCTACAGTTCATTGAAGGAACCATGAATGCCAACATGTACTGTGACATATTGAAGCAGACCATGATCCCCTCCCTTCAGAAACTGGGCCGCAAGGCAGTATTCCAACATGATAACAACCCCACACACACCTCCAAGATGACCACTGCCTTGCTAAAAATACTGAGGGTAAAGGTGATGGATTGGCCAATCTCCAGACCAAAACCCTATTGAGCATATGTGGGGCATCCTCAAACGGAAGGTGGAGGAGCACAAGGTCTCTAACATCCACCAGCTCCATGATGTTGTCATAGATGAGTGGAAGGGGATTCCAATGGCAACCTGCGAAGCTCTAGTGAACTCCATGCCCAAGACAGTTAAGGCAGTGCTGGAAAATAATGATGGCCACACAAAAATATTGACACTTTGGCCACAATTTGGACTTTTTTTACTTTAGGGGTGTACTCACTTTTGTTGCCAGTGGTTTAGACATTCATGGCTGTGTGTTGAGTTATTTTGAGGGGACAGCAAATTTACACTGTTATACAAGCTGTACACTGACTACTTTACATTTTATCAATGTGTCATGTCTTCAGTGCTGTCCCATGAAAAGATATAATAAAATATTTACAAAAATGTGAGGGGTGTACTCACTTTTGTGAGATACTGTATGTATATTTCTAAGGGTAGACAGATTTTAATATTGCTACTGTAGCTGCATGACCCAAGTAAGCATTTTATAAGGTTAAAACTCACAGCCACACCATGTTTGGTTTAATGGGACCTTTAATGTCGATCAGTCTGAAGGGTCATGCCTTAAAACCTGAACAAGCAACATGCACATGTATGCATGGAACACAGTTCATTTGGACATACGTATGCTTCCTTACTGTCTGCATACTGTATGTGACCTTTCAAAGTGTGAGTGCACCACTTTGCCGGTTTGTGTGGATGCATACAGGGGGTGGAATCGGTACACCAAACCATGTTAGAGCTGTCACAAGCAGAGCTGAAATTGGATTAGTGTCACCCATGATAAGGCAAAGGGGCGAAAGAGGGAAGAGGAGAAAATTGGAAGAAAGGAAGCGGCTATTTCACCACCACTACCTCCCTTCTCTACCTCCACCTCCATAATAATTTCATTTCAAATTCCAGGTGCTGAATGCAAAGCCGCACTGCCATACCGTTATGGAGCCGGCTGAAGTTAATAGAATATTTATATGCAGACTGTGGAACCCTGGATTTCGTTTCTTTCCCCAATAGCGAGCCTCGCCCCACCCCACACGTACCTTTTTTTCCTATCTCTAGTTTTAGGATTGCCTTTGTTAAAATTTGACACTATTTTTACACCTCCGAGAGCACTGAATTTCCATTGGTTGCAGTTGAAAGGGCCTGTAGAAAGACTTAGTGAATATGAGCAGCTCCTGGTCAGGTGCTATTAACTTCACCTCACTGTGTCATCCAGAAATGGGGACTAACATTCTCACATTGTATGCCCATACAGCAACAGAAGATTCAATTAAGCTAATACAAAGGCAGACAAAGAGGGAGGATACAGGCATGTGATGAACCATAACAATAATTCTGGCTGATACTGCCAAATCGCTGCATTAAAAAAGCTGAGGGAAGGCTGGAGAGACACGGCGCTAGAGAAGATTGAGAGCAGTTCTGGGTAGAGATAGTGAAGAGAAAAAAAGTAGTAGGTAAAGTAACAGATACAGCGGAAGATAGAGATGCTGACAGGTGAAACGGAAAAGGGAGGGGGGCGGAGAAGAACTCAAAGAGGGAGCTAGAAATACAAGGAAAGGAGACCCTTGGCTGCTGCATTCAGCCACAATAAGACGCCCCAACATTGTTAGCATTCAGCTAGCGTGGCGCTATGCTGCAGCTCCTGGTGTGCCTACAGTAAAACCAATATGATCGAGGTATCATGGGAATGTGCAAGATAAATATGGCACAATCTTTCGCAGCAGTGGGTTGGGCTGTGGGCGCTAAGAGGGTGGATTGAGCGACAGGATGCCTGGGATACAAATAGGCTACTATTAAGTATTCGACCACGGGGTCACAGCAGTTACTGCTGTTCTATAGAGGTGCAAATTTGCCACAATATATACCTTTAGCTTTAGTGCTGGTCATAGCCGGGTATTTTATTTCACTGTTGGGGGGAAAAACATGCAAGCTAGGTTAACTGGCATCAGACTGGGGATTCTAAATTGTCCTTAGGTATGACTGTGAGAGTGAATGGTTGTCTGTCTCTCTGTGTTGGCCCTGCGATGGACTGGCGATCTGTCCAGGGTGTACCCTGCCTCTCGCCCAAAGATGCTGGGATAGGCTCCAGCCCCCCCCCCCCCCCCCCCGCGACCCGAAAAGGATTAAGCGGAAGAAGATGGATGGATGGATGTTGGGGGGACAATGAACGGAACACTTTCTCCAGAGTAAATACTGAGGGGGAGACTATCAGTAGTATTGTAGCCAGGGCCACTCCTAGGTAGTTTTTTTTTTGGGGGGGGGGGGGGGGGGGGGGGCAATATCCAAGATTTTGTGATGGGGAAAAATTCAAACCCTACAAAATGTGGGGGGAAAAACATCTGTGTGTGTATTTATATATATATATATATATATATATATACTGTGTATACAGTATATATATATATATATATATATATATATATATAAATAACAAAATAAAATGGGGTCATTCTCTCTAGACAAACATAAAAAACCTAACCATTAAATAGCATAAAAATTCAACTAGCATCCCTATGAACGTTCCAAAATTTACCAAAAATTAACAAGAATAAAAGTTGCAAATTAATGAGAAAAAAGCTGCAAATACATGAAAAAAATTGCAAATTAATGGTAAAAACGTGTCAAATTAACAAGAAAAAAGTTGTAAATGTACATGAAAAAAGTTGCAGATTAATGAGAAAAAGTTGCAAATTTACATGAAAACAGATGCAAATTAACAAGAAAAAGTTGCAAACTTAATACAAAAGTTGCAGATTGCCAAAAAAAACATACAAATTTATGAGAAAAAAAATCATAAATCTATAAGAAAAGTTGCAAATCCACCCCACCCCCCCCGGTCAAAAAAAAAAAGAAATATATGTTTTGCATGTATTCTTAGCATTTATGGTCAAAATTCAATTCAACTTTATTTATATAGTGCCATCACACAACAACAGTCATCTCATCGCACTGTCAAACTGTAGGGGAAAACCCCACAACTGCAGAAAGACCCCAGCAATCAGGCGATCCCCTGTGAGCAAGCACATGGCGATGGTGGAGAGGAAAAACACCCTTTTAGCAGGAGGAAACCCCCAGCAGAACCAGGCTCAGGGAGGGGCAGTCATCTGCTGCGACTGGCTGGGGGGTGAGGGGACAGAGAAGAAGAAGAAAAGAACAGACATGTAGAGAGCAAACAGCACGGCGGGGACTCAATCTATGGGAAAGAACAAACAGATGTTAAAATGCATTTTATTCAGTTCTGTAACATGATATGGAAAGGTTTATGATGATACGGGGGGGGGGGGGGCAATTGCCTCTTTATTTCCAGGTTGGGGGGAGGGCGTCCTCTCTGACCCACCCCTTGATGTACATCTATGGTGTTGGACAGTTCCGCTCCAGCAAAGCAATATATTGCCTTTTGTTGCTGGTGGTCGTAAACAGTACGAAGCAGTTGTCAGCTGATGAAACTGCCGTCTGACCCAGTTGAAATGCTCCAATGACCCACCTGCTGCTCATGATAATGCTTCCATTAAGGTAGCATGTTTGAACGCTGGGGTCTTGATGATATAAAATTTCTAAACCGCTATCTTTCGCCAGAGCTGAACAAGCCCAACATGCATGGCTTCCTCCGCTGACCCTGATTCTCTCCAGAGATTGGATCATCCCTCGGTTAGAGGAGTTATCAGGCTCAGCCAGCCAAACAGATAACCGGCAAAGGCAGAAAAGAAACACCCATGAGTTTGAACGAAACAGATACCACAGGTACATGTGGCGGACAAGCAGAAAAACGGGGCGGTGAGCCTATTTGTGTAAGTGCATAGCAGTGTGTGCTTCTGTTTTTCCAATCAGACAATGAGAGGGTGGTGTTTCTTGGCTCCCTGATAGCATTTGAAAAACAAATGACATGAATGGACACCTTTGAAACAGCGACACATCTCTCTCTCTCTCTCCGTGAGGAAAAAGGAGGAAGGCAGGGTGTAATATTGGCAGAGGGAAAGAAGATGAGTCATGTCATCCTTAATGAAAGCGCTGGCAGCATCTGTGTGGAGTTGTGGTTGGCACCATCAGCACATTGTTATCTCCCTCTGTTCCCTGGCTAAGAGAGACAGCAGCAGAACTACCGGGCCACAGTGTGGCAAAGCAGCGCTAGAGGCCATTAATGACAGAAGGCAGCACCTGGCAAATGGGAGAATGCATGGAAGACAGGAAATGGATGGGGTGGGGGGGGCACACAAGAAATGGAACAGAGAGTGGCTCATTATCACTTAGAGCAGGTATTACATGTTCGCTGCCGCCACCCCACTGGGTGCCCGGTGGTGACTCGCTGTGAAGAAAAGCAGTGGCCAAATGGAGTGATTCTGGCTCAAATTAGACCTCCACATGATAAGAGTAAACCTCTTAACCTTTGAGATCAGAATTTAAATAGAAAAATAATTAAGATGGAGTCATTTTTCACTATTCAAGATCTTTTTTTTTTATATAAAGGAAAATTATGTTAGGAATCAGGTCTGTATATTTTGCAGCAGGGCAGACAGAAAAGGCCACAAATGTCAGCAAATGACAGAATGCCTGATCTTCCCCGTCTGGCCTCACCAAAAGGCCAGAGTCACACATTTCTTTGAACTTTTAAGCTCATTTCTGCTAGTGAAAGCTTTGGAAATAGATGGGAGTAAAACAAGGGTGTTGTAACAGTGCCCCCTGGTGGATACATTCAAAAATGCCAGCAAGTCGGCCATACCAGTTGACAGTTGTGCAATAAAAACTGATCCTTATAATACAGCCATTATTGTACTATAATAAAAAAAAATAGTTTCAAATTCAAAATTAGCTTCTGCTGATGAAAACTGAATTAAGCCAAAACACAAATGTTTGTCACATTTCAGCCCCCACCGATCAGCAGGTAGATAATAGCAGCATTAACGGGGTGCCAGAATGTTTTCAGTTGATTCATTCAGCCTTATTTCACAATGCAACAAAACCTTTCAAGCGCCAATCTCAACATAATGCCTGTCAGTTTAATGTGCACCTGACTGTAATTATGCAAATTTGAAGTAATTAGCTGAGGAACCTGGTAGCCCTAATGAGTTGTTACGAACGAGTACAAGCTAATTTCCAATAATGAGCCTCACACTGTGCTCAAAGACAGAAGCTAGGTGTCTTTTTTAAGGGCTTCCCACAGCCGCTCATCCACCTATTCTTTCTGCAGAAAAGGATTTTAAAAAATAAAACCCATTTTATTCACCACTCCATGCAAGTGAGACTCTTAAAGGTCCCATTGACTGAAAAGCTGTTTTCATAGGTTTTAACCTTCTGAAATACCTATGGTGGTCACATAGTTATTGAAAAAAAACATGAAAAGCACTCACTTCTCTCAAAAAACAAACCAAAACACACACACACACACACACACACACACACACACACACCGCCTTTATATCACTCTATCTATAAATGCAAGGAATCTCTGTCTGTGTGTGTGTCTGTCTGTTCCTCACATACAGCTGTGCACAAAATTGTTGGTACCCCTCTGTTAATGAAAGAAAAACCCACAATGGTCACAGAAATAACTTGAATCTGACAAAAGTGGTAATAAATAAAAATTTTATGAAAATTAACCAATGAAAATCAGACAATGCTTTTAAATTGTGGTTCAACAGAATTATTTTAAAAAACAAACTCATGAAACAGGCCTGGACAAAAATGATGGTACCCTTAACTTAATATTTTGTTGCACAACCTTTTGAGGCAATCACTGCAATCAAATGACTTCTGTAACTGCCAATGAGACTTCTGCACCTCTCAGCAGGTATTTTGGCCCACTCCTCATGAGCAAACTGCTCCAGTTGTCTCAGACTTGAAGGGTGCCTTCTCCAGATGGCATGTTTCAACTCCTTCCACAGATGTTCAATATGATTTAGATCAGGGCTCATAGAAGGCCACTTTAGAATAGTCCAATGTTTCCCTCTTAGCCATTCTTGGCTGTTTTTAGCTGTGTGTTTTGGGTCATTATCCTGTTGCAAGACCCATGACCTGCGACTGAGACCAAGCTGTCTGACACTGGGCAGCACATTTCTCTCTAGAATACCTTGATAGTCTTGAGATTTCATTGTACCCTGCACAGATTCAAGACACTCTGTGCCAGATGCAGCAAAGCAGCCCCAGAAGATAACACAACCTCCTCCATGTTTCACAGTAGGGACAGTGTTCTTTTCTTGGTATGCTTCATTTTTGCGTCTGTGAACATAGTGCTGATGTGCCTTGCCAAAAAGTTGCAGTTTTGTCTCGTCTGTCCATAGGACATTCTCCCAGAAGCTTTGTGGCTTGTCAACATGCAGTTTGGCAAATTCCAGTCTGGCTTTTTTATGATTTGTTTTCAACAGTGGTGTCCTCCTTGGTCGTCTCCCATGAAGTCCACTTTGGCTCAAACAATGACGGATGGTGCGATCTGACACTGATGTACCTTGACCTTGGAGTTCACCATGAATGTGTTTAGAGGTTGTTCTGGGCTCTTTTGTTACCATCGTATTTTCTGTCTCTTCCATTTTTCATCAAGTTTCCTCCTGCGGCCACGTCCAGGGAGGTTGGCTACAGTCCCGTGGATCTTAAATTTCTGAATAATATGTGCAACTGTAGTCACAGGAACATCACGCTGCTTGGAGATGGTCTTATAGCCTTTACCTTTAACATGCTTGTCTATAATCTCCTGAGACAACTCTCTCCTTTGCTTCCTCTGGTCCATGTTTAGTGTGGTATACACCACGTCACCAAACAGCACAGTGACTACTTGTCACCCTTTAAATAGGCCGACTGACTGATTACAAGTTTGTAGACACCTGTGATGTTAATTAGAGGACACATCTTGGTTGAACATGTCCCTATGGTCACATTATTTTCAATCTTTTCTAGGGGTACCATCATTTTTGTCCAGGCCTGTTTCATGAGTTTGTTTTTTAAAATAATTCTGTTGAACCACAATTCAAAAGCATTGTCTGATTTTCATTGGTTAAGTTTCACAGAATTTTTATTTATTACCACTTTTGTCAGATTCAAGTTATTTCTGTGACCATTGTGGGTTTTTCGTTCGTTAACAGAGGGGTACCAACAATTTTGTCCACGTGTGTAGCTCTTCAACCGTTCGTCAGACTGACCTCAGATTTAATAAGTGCTTTGCTGAGGTTACGAGGATGTGCGTTCCCGAGTATGGAGTTGCCCACTCAAAGTATGTCATTTTTATCAATAAAAGTTTAGCCACCGCTGTGTTTCCTCATGCTTTGGCTTCTGGAAGTGTGGGCGGGGTTTCGGATTGACTCCGTACTGATAGGATAATACGCAACATCACAACCAGTCACTCACCACAGCCCTCCACAAACAAAAAAATGGAAGTGAAAAGCAACAAATTTGACCAGAAAAAGAGAATACTGATGCTTTAAAAATTACACTATAATGTTGCTATGATTGAGCAGGTCTAAAGCAGGGGTGGTCCTGGCTTGTATGGCGCCCTGGGTGGACTGCCTCCCCGGTGGCCCCCCCCCCCCCACACACACACACATACTTTTTTAAAACTTTTTTTTTTTAACTTATTTCGCTCTTAAATGTCCAAATGTTCAATTTTCTCAACAATTAGTGAGGTTTTTCTTGCAACTTTTTCCTGGCAAGTTTATTACTTTTTTTTTTTAACTTTTGCCATGTTTCACCTTTTTTTTTCTCATATTTTCATGATTTTCTTGTACATTTGCATCTATCCTCTCACTAACAGGTGCATCTCAATAAATTAGAATGGCATCAAAAAGTTGATTTATTTCAATAATTCAATTAAAAAATAAAACTCCTATCCTATAGATCCATTACACACAGAGTGATAAATTTCAAGTGTTTATTTCTTTTAATTTTGATTGTTATGGATTACAGCTAATGAAAACCCCAAATTCAGCTTCTCAAAAAAATAGAATATTACATAAAATTAATTTTAAAAAAATAGATTTTTTTTTTTTAATTGAAAGTCAGCACAGCCATCTACTGGGAAATTTTTGAGCACTTCATGCTTCCCTCTACTGACAAGCTTTATGGAGATGCAGATTTCATTTTCCAGCAGGGCTTGGCACCTGCCCACACTGCCAAAAGTACCAAAACCAGGTTTAATGACCATGGTATCACTGTGCTTGATTGACCAGCAAACCCTCCTGACCTAAACCCCATAGAGAATCTATGGGGTTTAGTCAAGAGGAAGTTGAAAGACACCAGACCCAACAATGTAGATGAGCTGAAGGTCACTATCAAAGCAACTTGGGCCTCCATAAAACCTCAGTAGTACCACAGGCTGATCACCTACAAGACACGCCGCACTGATGCAGTAATTCATGCAAAAGGAGCCCCGATCAAGTATTGAGTGTGTGCATGGACATACTTTTCAGTCAGCCAATATTTCTATTAAAAATCCATTTTTAAAAATTAATTCTACTTAATCTTCAAATTTTTTGAGAAACTGAATTTAGGGTTTTCATGAACTATAAGCCATAATCATCAACATTAAAAGAAACTAGAAAAGCACACAGAGAGCAGATACCTCCACCAAGGCTCCTTCTGTCATGTGCCGAGCCAGCTTGGCTTTCCCCGGCTCGGCCTCGATCTCTTTGTGGGGTTGGCTTTGCTGGTTATGTGTATTTTGATGTAATCTTATACTTATTCCATGCCTCCAGCCACTGCCTGACCGGCAGCTGTTAATCAACATCTGTCATCTCCTTTCCCTCACGCTACTGACAGTCTGTCGGCCCAGCCACGCCCCCTCGCTCTCCTTCTGGCTCATCAGCTGTTTCCAGTCCCGGTAATCATTCTTCCGTGCCTCGCCCAGGTGTTCCCTATTTGCCACGCCAGCGGCGTCTGTATTAAAGGAGCTCTTTGTTGGACAGACGCCGCTGGATCATTGTATGTGTTAGATGGCTGCATTCCGCCGTCTAACCGTCACGTCACTAAGGACTGTTTTCATGTATGCTCGCTGTAATCGCTGTGACCACTCAGCCTGCCCCCGCACTGTGAGTAGGGGAGACCGGGTATGGTTGTAACATGGGGAGAGTTGTAACGTCACCAATTCCACCAATCAGGGATAAGATAGGAGTCATATGATCATTTCAGTATTTACCCACTTCCTCCCCGATCACACGTGCCGATTGTCAAGGTTGGAAACGGGTGCATGCAGATTCTATCAAGAAAAAAAGGATTTTGAGGTAAGAAAGTAAATTATTTTACCAAGACTATATTTTGTTTAGTACCTATACTATTGCAGATAAAACCATGTGACTCATATGAGAATAAACTGTAGTTTCTCAGGCAAAATGTGATGCATTTTTCCCCTGCTAATTTCAAACCACTAAGCTAATACAGCTAGCTAAACAATGGCAGACTGGGGTGGGGTAGGTTGTAACACATCTTTACCTCCGCCAAGGAGGTTATGTTTTCATCGGCGTTGGTTTGTCTGTCTGTCTGTCTGTCTGTTTGTTTGTTTGTTTGTTTGTTTGTTTGTTAGCAAGATAACAAGTTATGGACGGATTTTCATGAAATTTTCAGAGATTGTCAGAAATGGGGTATCCTACAGATGATTACATTTTGGTGGTGATCCGGATCACCATCTGGATCCAGGAATTTTTTAAAGGATACTTTTTTTTTTTAATTATTTAACATTGCGAGATAGGGCCATTTTCAATATTTTTTCTATATTTTTTTTTGTGCATGTAACTCTGCCAAAAAATCGTCACAACACTTGGAAAAAAAAAAATACAGGATGAAAAAAATAAACACTGTATGGGGGGAACTGTGGCGCTTGGCGGAGGTCTGCAACCTCTCCGAGTGCTTTTCTAGTTTAAAAGTGTTACAACCATCCCCTTCCATACAACTAACAACACTTTCTTGATTTTAATATTGTTACAGAATGCCTAGGCATTGGAAAAGAAAGACAGACAGAGGTGTGCCTGCAGATGTTTTTAAAAAAGCATCTGATGAGGTCACAAAGAAGGGCAAGTCAGTCAGATCAGTCGCAAAGGCACATGCAAAGGGTTAGGGTTAGGGTTAGGGTATTACTCTGTGACTATGCACCCTCCCAAGTCGCTGACTGTCCAGACCCAGGTACCTCCTCTCCACCAACTCACCTGGCAACTTCCTCCTCTACTTCAACTCACTTGTCTCCACGTCAGGCGCTCAGTCCTTTGGCTGTACGACCATTTCCAAAAGCAGGGCCAAGGAAAACAACTGGCAGGATCAGGAAGAAGAGGCAGTCTGAAATATTCACTGATACACCAGTGAAGCAAGCATTGATGGAAGAAGAACAGAGAAGAAGCGAAAATGTAGGAAAGAGTAGGCCTATCTTAGGCAAGAATAAAGGCAAGCAAAAGAAAAAGGGGAGACAGCCCACCAAGAAAATGCTGAAAGCCAACGTTGAGGATTCTGAGGCCTCAGATGAGGAACCCTTTTATGTTGTCTGTATGGAGGCATTTGAAAGGTCGAAGCCAAAGGAAGGATGGGTAAAATGTGCCCTATGCAGTCTCTGCGCCCACCACGCCTGCACTCCAGGGTTACAAACATTCATTTGTCAGCATTGTGACTCTGATTAAAATATATATATATACACTACCGTTCAAAAGTTTGGGGTCACTTAGAAATTTCCTTATTTTTGAAAGAAAAGCACTTTTTTCAATGAAGATAACTTTAAACTAATCAGAAAAACACTCTATACATTGCTAATGTGGTAAATGACTATTCTAGCTGCAAATGTCTGGTTTTTGGTGCAATATCTACATAGGTGTATAGAGGCCCATTTCCAGCAACTATCACTCCAGTGTTCTAATGGTACAGTGTGTTTGCTCATTGCGTCAGAAGGCTAATGGATGATTAGAAAACCCTTGTGCAATCATGTTAGGTCTGCTATGCTGTAATTGCTGCAAATGGAGGATTCTTTGACGAAAGCAAAGTTTGAAGGAAAAAATTATTATTTCAAATACAAATCATTATTTCTAACCTTGTCAATGTCTTGACTATATTTTCTATTCATTTTACAACTCATGGTGGTAAATAAGTGTGACTTTTCATGGAAAACGCAAAATAATTGTCTGGGTGACCCCAAACTTTTGAACGGTAGTATATATATATATATATATATATATATATATATATATATATATATATATATATATATATAGAGAGAGAGAGAGAGAGAGAGAGAGAGAGAGAGAGAGAGAGAGAGAGGACACACACACACACACACACACACACACACACCGGGGTTCCGGTTCCGCCGGAGCCACACGAGTTGGCTGCCGTTTGCAACTGCCCTTTTCTTATCTTCCTTCTTCTTTCTACACCTTTCACTCTATATATATATCACGGACACACAGATCGCCCCAAGGGTCTCCCGAGTCGGCGGACGGAGCCACTGTTTGCAGCGGGGGACGAATACAGCAGGGAAGAGCTAGCTGGCTAGCTAGCTCCAACCGCCACCCGGTGTAACGGAGAAGCTCGACATGCTGAGGAACTGTGGCGAAAACGATGCGGGTGCCGGGCTGGAGTTTAGGCGGCGTGCAAGAAATATAAGACAGAATAATAAAGAGCGATGGCAAGAACCAAGCAGACCGCCCGTAAATCTACTGGAGGAAAATGCCCCCCAGGAAGCAGCTAGCCACCAAGGCTGCTCGAAAAAAAAAAGCGCTCCAGCCACCGGCGGAGTGAAGAAGCCTCACCGTTACAGGCCCGGTACCATGGCTCTGAGAGAGATCCGTCACTACCTGAAATCCACGGAGCTGCTCATCCGTAGGCTGCCCTTCCAGCGCCTGGTGAGGGAGATCGCTCAGGACTTCAAGACCGACCTGCGCTTCCAGAGCTCCGCCGTCATGGCTCTGCAGGAGGCCAGCGAGGCCTACCTGGTGGGTCTCTTCGTGGACACCAACCTGTGCGCCATCCACGCCAAGAGGGTCACCACCATCATGCCCAAAGACACCCAGCTGGCCCGCCGCATCCGCGGAGGGAGAGAGAGCTTAGACTTTCTGCTGCACATCCACCAACCATAATGCTCTGCACTGTGTGTCTATATACAGTATATATATATATATATATACTGTATATATATATATATATATTTATAGTAATATGTACATATGTATACTAGCTGTTCTTGTTTTTTTTTCTTGCCTTCTGATTGTTGCTCTGAGTGTTGCTATCCCTGTGCTGTTGCAATCCTGGAATTTCCCCATTGTGGGACTAATAAAGGCTTATCTTACCCTCCTGCGACAAACAGAGTGGATTTGAAAGTGGAGAGAGAGACATTGTTCTGGCTTGTTCTTTTATTTCAGTAAACCTCTTTTTGAAACATATCACATGGTGTGGTCTCTGTTTTTGCTTTTTTTGTCTAATTGTTGTTACAACTTACCCCAGCTTGTATTACAACCTACCTCGGTAGTGGGGTAGGTTGTAACAAAGGCTCACCATGTATTTGACATCGCCTCATGAGGTCTGTGATATTCTTGCAGAGGTGTGAATTGGTGGCATTTGTAGTAAACAAATGTAGGTACCTTGTATTAAAGTTTGAGAACTCTAATTCAAAAATTCAGTGAGTTGAAGGTGCTTAAACAAAAAGTGTTACAACCATACCTGGTCTCCCCTATCTGTCTGTGCGCTGTGCGCCGCTGTTTCCCTCCAGTGTGTGTGTTGAGCGGCCTAGAGGACTCTACGTGTATCCGAGCTGTTCTGTGTTATATGTGTTGTGTTAATAAACGTGTGTGTGGTGTAACTCAGCGTTTAAATCATCGTCCTTTCTCCCCTCGCTCATGACACCTTCCGTCCCTTATGGATTACGTCAAAAATATAATGGGTTTATTTTGAAGAATTCTTGCTAATACAGTGTGAGAAGATAAGAGCCTTGGTGGAGGTATGCATTCTGGGATCATCACCAAAATGTTATGGGTTCCTCTCCCGGCCAAGGACCACCTCTGGTGAAAATTTCATCCAAATCCAGTTTTTGTGTAATCCCACTGCACAAATACAGCAAGGTCCTTGGTGGAGGTATGCCCTCTCAGATCATCACTAAAATTTAATGGGTTCATCCTTGGCCCAAGGGTCACCTCTGGTGAAAATTTCATCAAAATCCATCCAGTAGTTTTTGCGTAATCCTGCTAACAGACAGACAGACAAGCAGATGGACGGACAGACAGACCACCCCGATTACATAACCTCTTTGGCAGAGGTAATAAACACTTGAAATATATTGCTCTGTGTGTAATGAATCTATATGACTTTCATTTTTTTAAACTGAATTACTGAAATAAATCAACTTTTCAATGACATTCTAATTTACTGAGATGCACCTGTACTACGCTGTCCTGTATAAACTATCCTTGCAGTCTTTGTGGGAATGGAGGGGAGCAGTTTAACAGAGGGGATGGTTTTGGCTCATTTTGCTGACTAGACGAATGGCCTTTTTAATTTTTTGCAACGATTTAGTCATTTGAATGATGTTTTAATTATTTATTGAAAGAAAAGCTTTTTCTTCAGATTTTTGCAGACATTTTTATTTTGAAGAGGTAATCATTTTCAGTGGAAGCTGCCCATTTTTTTTTATTATTTTTTTTGTCACTGACTTTTACATAATTAATGATGAAGACCGTGGTCTCTGTGGCAGTTGATAATTTGTAAAAATCTGTGGGCTGTTAAATATGACCATGAGTGTATACTGTAGTTATTAAAGTAAAATACGTAGATACCAACTAAGTAACATATAAAGATGACATATATTTTTAACAAATCTCATTCCTTGTGCCCCTTTTTTAATTAATTTGCACCCCTGCCTTTATGGTCTCTGCACAACCATGAAATGAATTCATGTGGCCAATAAACTGAAGCCGACTACAACACATTGGAGAAAAAAATGTTATGTAACATAAGCTGTGATAACCAAATGTTGCTGTTTTAGGGCTCAGTGTTTTAAAATTCAAACCGCTGCATAATTTAAGAAAAAAAAAATACTTTCAATGTTTTTTTTTATTTATTTATTTTTTTTCCTCCTTTGCTCTGCTTTGAATATCAGCCATACTGGAGTCTGCCAGCCACAGCCAGAGGATGCCAGCATCCTATCTGTAGAGGGCACCCATTTGCCACAAATACACACTCAGCACACATAATTATGAATCTTTTATTATTATTATTATTATTATTATTATTATTATTATTATTATTTTGATTCTCATGACACCCTCAAAAGAATGGTGCCCTGGACATCTGCCCACATGACACATATCTGAGTCCACCACTGGTCTAAAGGATAATTTGGGGAACGCTAGTGGGGACCCGGGGTCTGACAAAGAACACTGGTGTTGGAGCGGCAGCAGGCGGAATGCGGTCCTTCACAGAGAAGCAAGCCCAGCCTGCCCGGTCAGCGGTAGATGGGAGTCCCTTTGGAGTCGCCATTGCCGATGGTGCTCCTCTAGGTGTGCTTGCACGGGTATCTAAAAGTTAAAAGCTAATAATAATACCACCATGATTGTGGAGCAGAATGCCTAGATCAATTGCATATCATATGTGGTCACATATGCACAGTTTGACTAAACAATGACCGTGACCAAACAGGACACATAAATGCCCAAATAACGAAATAAATGATTTTTTATTTAAACATTTACTGACAAACAACACTGGGCAACACTGGTGCAACAGTTGCAGCCAAACATCATTCTGCTGAGTATAAAAATATTTTGTACTTATAATATTGCTGAAATATAAAAGGACGCACTACAGTGGGTCTCAAATATTTGTAAATGTGTCCTTTGATAGTACTGCATGAGTTTATTGATGATACACTATAAACTATGCATATAAACTAAAACAATTATAACTGGTGACTGAATAACTCCCAATCCCCTACATGCAAGATACAACAATTATGAATACAAGTAGCCCCCCCGCGACCCGAAAAGGATTAAGCTGAAGAAGATGGATGGATGGCTGGATAGTCATAAAAGATCAGACAAATACGTGATCTGACAAACAAATAAACAAGGGTTCTCAAACAGTCGCTAATAGTGGATGTCCCATTCATTTTCAATAATTCTGTAATTAATATTCACACAGTCAAATAAATCTTAGTGGTCAGTCCCTTTCATATTTGTAAAAGTCTAACATGTGTGATCGCCTACATATATGCTACACCTCTGTATTCCACATTCAAACACAGCCTACATTTGGGTCTGTAAAGCCTAATTGGCCCACCTGTTTTCAGACAAGAACACTTGCTTTCTACGGGCATGGACTAGTTCATTCTGAGTAGTCGATGTAACTCTTCTGGGGTTTTTTCCTTGCAGCCTAATTCACAAAATGGTAAGCCCAGCCTTGATATCCGCCCGCTGCTCTACTATTGGCTAGCCTAGCTGTCTGTCTGCAAACTAGTGCTGTGTCATACTTTTCCTTTCAGATTTCCTTTCAGATCCAACATCAAGTGAAATTCAGGCTGGTATCGACAATACTGATCTGATGTGATACTTTGTACAAAAATTTAATGTATTTTGGAAAATCAAAATAAGTAGTGTATTCCAAGTTATAGCTTCATAAAAAAAAAGACATCGGACTACTTGATCTTATTGTTAAATTATGAATTGTCATACAAAAACTGAAAAGCTGCAAGGTAACCAACGCTATTTGAACATAAATGTTAACACTTTCCCTCATCCACAGGTTTTTGTTTAGCTACCCCAACATATTTACAGTTTTCCCTTTGTGTGCTCAGTTTTTTGCTCTTCATTGCAGAAGAAGAAGCAACAGTTCCCACGTATCTCACTGCAAGTCTGCTGGGAAGGTTTATTCATGCTCTTGCCACCAAACCAGTGGATCCTCACCTCAGGGAATCAATTTTTTCCTCTGAGTACCAGCGTACATCAATAAGCAAATTCAGCATGTGACTGACAGGTGGAAGAAGTAGTAGTAGTTCCTACCAACTGGGTATCGTTTAGACGAGGTCCCCATAGTTACTTTCCACTGTGTTCCTGTTAATGATAATTGATATTTTAATATGAGAATTGATGCTAGAGCATAACTATTTGGTATCAGAGGCATCCATTATTTCAGTATCGATCCACACACCACTACTGCAAGCATGTCATGTAGATGAGCACGGTGCCAAAGGTGTTAGCTTCAGAACTAACAGTGCTACTAGGGAGTTAGTTTTCCAAGCACGGTTTACTGTTATTTTCTTTAGATTTCAGACACGTCCCTGTTTCCACCAGGTTCACTGATAATATATCTCGCACAATTCTGGCTTATTTTGTTATATTTTCATCGTGATGCTACATCGAACCGTTAGCATGAGCTTGGCTCGGTGGTCAGACTCAGAGACAGAACAGACTAGAGTGCTCATTGTTAGCCACCAGGCTAGTTTTAGGTGGCCAAGCGCAGATGCCATATTTGTGCTGATAAAAAACACAAATACGCCATAAAGCCACATAGGCATGTACTGCCTTTTCTTCATTTTTGCATAAGTCATCAAATATTACACTAAATAAACAGCACTCGTCAGGTACAATGCCTGAGCATGTCATGGTTGCCAATTATCCTCAGCTGCGCGCACACCTGCTCTCCATCCAGCCTGGGTTATTTAAACCGTGCGGTCCTGAGATCGGTGCGGAGTCGTCTGTCTCCTTACCCAGAGACCTTCGTTTGCCAATCTCCAAGCTGAGCTTCCAAGCCTCACCTGTTCTTCTAGTCCTGCCTGTCAACGCCAGGACTCACCTTCACCTCCAACCGAGTAAGCTTTGGTCCAGTCCTCTAACCTCTCAGAGTCCCCTGTGCACAGGTGGAGTTCCGTGGCGGCAAACCTCTTTCCCTCCTGGCGGCGGACCGAGCTGCACTGCTTCACACACCAACGCTAACCACCATTGGGACTGCGGGCACTGGCCGTAGCCACTGAGCTTAACCTGAGTTCCACCTCCACATTGCAAACAGTAAGCACAGAGCAATCTCATACATTCCCTCCGGGGTCTGCCACTGATTCTCCCTCTGTCTGTTTGTCCATAGGGTTGCCAGGTTGCACGGTGCTCTCGACTGATCCACGTGCTATCACTGTAAACAAGCTGTTCAGCTTCTGTATCAGCAAAGAAATGCCAAATGCATGGCGGCTGGGTGTTCTAATTGCCCCAGTGAACATATAAGCCTGTTTGCATTCCCAAAAGATCCCAATCTTCTTAAAAAATGGGTGAAGCAAGTACAGAGAACAAGGGACAAATGGCAACCAACACCATCTTCTGTACTCTATAGCGACCATTTCACTGCAGACAGTTTTGAGGAGGCGCCTGCTATACAGGAATCTTTAGGCATGAAAGTTCGTTACAAACAAGTTCTAAAACCGACTGCCATACCTACAGTTTTCAAATGAAAACCCACAGCTCAAGATGATATGAACATATAAAAACAGCGCAGAGAAGCAATAGTGTCAAAAACTCACCCAGAAAAAGAGTTTGTGTAATTGATTTTGTTTCCACATAAGGCGATCGTGATTTTATTATATTTTTTCTGCCGAAAGTAAAATCCTCCCGTGAATTTTGAAGCCGAGTGTTGACTTTACTCCAAATGGAACGACTTTGTGTTAAAAAACGTTATATTACTTTTTTGTTTTCATTTTTATAAATCTCATTGCCTACCAAAACTGAATATCTGAACTTTTTTTTTTTTTTTTTTTTTTTTTATTTCTCCGACCACCCGATGGAAGAACTAAAAAAATAAATTGAAGCCAAAATTTCTTTAAACCAAACGATTAAATAATGATCGCCTTATGTGAAAAAAAAATTACCTAAATGCATGATTGTTACGTATAATTTTTGTTATTTTTAATTTTTAGATTGGGGTAAAAGAGAATAACCACTGAAATAAAACCAAATTGGGGTAAAAGAGAATAACCACTGAAATGAAGGAGACCAGCTCCTGGCCGTCTAGCCACTTCGATTTACAACATAGCAAAGGTACATGATCAAAGTTGCACATCCAGTTCTTTTAAATCTATCTGTATATTGCCATTCAGTGTTTTGGAGGCGACCGATGTCCATCTCTAACCCTTCACCGTCGGACCCTTCATCCTCTGAAATGTGCGAGTCATCATTGCTTCCTGAACGATATGGTTCAAATAAATAGGGTTGCAGTCCTTCGTTAGAACTAACTTGCTCTTCATCACTCGATCCTGCTTCTTCCTCAAAAACTATCGACAAATTGCTCAAATCTTTGCTGAAATCGCTCACAACTTCCTCCGCTTCAGTGTACTCAGCCATGCTTGTTTACATATTGGGTTCCTCTCATGACGTCACAATATGGCGGCGCCGTTTGACCCAATTTCGACAAACAAACATCGCAATCTGCTACATCACGATGTAATTTATGGTAGTATATGGAAAAAAAAATGTATTGAATTTTTTTGCCTACACAGAATAAAAATACAGTAGTTCTTCTTTCTAATGATGTCTTGGTTGAATTATGTCACAGACTCTTTAAGGTTCCATATGCGGAAGTAGCAGGGGCATGACTTAGGCTCTCTATTATATCGCTGTAGTCAGACTCAGTCAGTCTAACTGCATTAGAGCTCGCGTCATGCTGGCTCACGCCTGGTGTTAGCTTCACTGACAATTTGGATGGTTTTGATCACTATTTTCTGTAAAGTCTACTCACCACTAGAATACTTAGTGATCTAACAACACTTGACCATATACAGTATATCGTTCTTAGATGTTATTTTAGCTTAATACCAGGATGCAAGGTGGCTAGCTGAAGCTAGCAGTTTAGCCACTCATCCACAAATGTTTCTCTGCGTATTGTACTCAAGGAACTGGTTATATCCTATTGACCACTGAACCCACTCTGTCCACCAGTGATGCATTATTTCATTCATTCTTTAAGTCAAATCTATGATAGTTGGCTCAGGCATGATTGGTGGTAGGAGCTAGCCAGCTAAGATTAGCAATAGTGATGTAATGGTGGGTGGGGTTAAATGCCACTTCAGGGATTTAAGGTGACATGAACTGAAACCAGCAGTTCTGAGTAAGGCTGTAAAAGATAATTGACAATTATGCTGCAATAATTAATTAAAGAAAATCTGACCAACATTTCATGAAGACCTGTGGGGGATGTTAAAATGTGGAAAACGTGCAGTCATTGACCCCTTTAAAAAAAAAAAAAACCCATTTTATCCACCACTCCATGCAAGTGCGAGTCTTAAAACATTTTCTTTAGCCCTTTTCTTTGCTACCTGCCACAAACATGCTTCAGTGCTTCTATTTTGGCCAGGTCACCTGTTGAGTAATCAGTCAAGTACCAACACACGTCAGGTGCAGGTGGACACTTTCAGCAGGGAGCACTGCTGTGACACTGGCTGGAAAATCTGGAGTACAGCACAGCACAGCACTGAATGCAGGTAAGGGAGCTCGTCTTTTCAAGTCTGCATATTTTTTTAACATCCTGATTATAGTTTCCGTGTTAATGTAGTCATAGGTTAAGGGCAGCATGGGTTATGGGGACGGTGGTAGGGAGGGGGTATTCACAGATTTGACACAAGGCACAAATGCATGAATGCAAATTAAGTACAAATTTGCTGGAATAAAGGTGCAAAAATACATAAAAGATGCCAATTTACAATTTAAGTCACAAATGTACCTGAAGTAAGTCCCAAATTTACAATAAAAATTTACAAATTTGTGAGAGAAAAATAAAAACTCATGAGTGAGGGAAAAAAGATTCTTTTCCAAGAAAGTCATACATTTACAAGAATAATGTCTCAAATTTACAATAAAATATTTGCAAATCTGCAAGTGCTGAACATTTGTATAAAGGTTTGACTTTTTTCTACCATAAATTTCCAATTTTTTTGAGATTTTTTTGCAAACTTGAAACCTTTTTCTTGCAAATTTACTTTTTTTTCCTGATAAATTTGTGAACTTCCTTAAAAATGTAGCACTTGTATCCTAAAAATTTGTCACAATTTCCAATTTTTCTCTATTAAATTTATAACTTTTTCACATTTTCAGCATTTTACCTGTGCATATACAACTCTATTCTCACTGATAGATTCAGTTATACTGTATAAATTATGAGGATGGGGATGGCAGGTTAACAAGGAGGATGAGTTTTGGTCATTTTGCTAAAGAGGGGGATGGCATCCCCCCTGAAAACTACTGGTTACGGTTGCTACTGGTTATGGGGTATTATAGCCTTTATGGCGAAGCATTTTTTTTTAACTTTTTTTCTTAAGATGTTGCTCATTGTGCTGTGGTACTGTGTTAACAGATGAAAACTATTTTGCTTTTTGACTTAACTGCATGCATGCATGACACCCGGGAATTCATATGAGCCTCATGATGAAGCCCAGTGATCTTTTTTTCTCACAGAAGATAAACTTTTGACTCTAACAAGGGCAACTCTAGGCATCTTCTGTTTCTGGTCTCTTCTCAGTTAAATAGCCAACTTGGGCAGTACAGTCTGGAACAATCCCATTCTCTCTCAAGATGTACGGGCTGTATTTGGAAGCAGTGAACGACTACATTAATGAATCTTATGGGGAGGATGTGTGGAGGCTGATCGAGAACCGAGCGGAGATACCCCACCTCAAGTTTGTCAGACATCAGATGTACAAGTATGTTTTTGTTGCCCTGCATTGTTGTGAGAACTCCATTTTCCAGTCTTGGTTTGCAGTGTGTGAAAAGCAACAAAAGATGCACTCAGAGGCACATAATGAAAACTGTCACAGCAAGAAATATGCTCAAATCAAGATTGCAACATTTTAAACATTTTTCATCTGTAGTGGAGTGTTGATGGCCACTATAGCAATGTAATAAACTAATGTAATGTAGATATACTGTATACTTCATGCTGTTTTGCTCCACTTGCATATGACTTTGGTTGATTTAATATAACTGATAATAATCTAAAAAAATAACTTAATAAGCAATAACTCAAATGCAATAAATGGTATCCCTTCATCTGTACAGTGACAACTTGATCCTGCGGTTGGCGAAGGCAGCTGGCGAGGTTCTTGGAAAGACCCATGATGAGCTCATGTATGCTTTTGGGGTGTATATGGTGAAGAGAATCGGCAACTATGGATATGAGCGGATCCTGAAGGTGAGGTAACCCCCCCCCCCCACACACACACTCACACACACCATCCATCCATCCATCCATCTTCAACCACTTAATCCTTTTCGGGTCGCTGGGGGGCTAGAGCCTATCCCAGCATCTTTGGACAAGAGGCAGGGTACACCCTGGACAGCTGACCAGTCCATTGCAGGGCCAACACAGAGAGACAGACAACCTTTCATACCTAAGGACAGTTTAGAATCCCCACTTGATGCCAATTAACCTAACATGCATGTCTTTGGCCTGTGGGAGGAAACCAGAGTACCCGGAGAAAACCCACACACCCATGGGGAGAACATGCAAACTCCACACAAAAGGGTCACCGATGGTCAGGGGGTGGGATTGAACCTGTGACCTTCTTACTGTGCGGCCACAGTGCTAACCACTGCATCACCAAGCTGCCCACACACACACAGAAATGACAATTATGTACTGAATACAGTATTGCATGTATTGAAAGTGTTCAAATGAATTCTTTACGCAGATGATGTGGTTCTGTTTTCTAGATCGGCACGTGAGGCTGAAAAAGTTCTGAATATTGTCAGTAAGATCTGTAAAAGCTTTGAGTTGACTATATCCATTAAAAAAACAAACGTGTACTCAGTTACTCACAGTGGAACCAACAATATTCAGCCTAGATGGTCAGGCCATTGAGAATGTGAAGGAGTTCGGATATCTTGGTCAAGCAGTAACAAATTCAGAATATGTACACTACCGTTCAAAAGTTTGGGGTCACTTAGAAATTTCCTTATTTTTGAGAGAAAAGCACTTTTTTTCAATGAAGATAACTTTAAACTAATCAGAAATACACTCTATACATTTCTAATGTGGTAAATGACTATTGTAGCTGCAAATGTCTGGTTTTTGGTGCAATATCTACATAGGTGTATAGAGGCCCATTTCCAGCAACTATCACTCCAGTGTTCTAATTTTACAATGTGTTTGCTCATTGGGTCAGAAGGCTAATGGATGATTAGAAAACCCTTGTGCAATCATGTTAGGTCTGCAATGCTGTAATTGCTGCAAATGGAGGATTCTTTGATGAAAGCAGAATTTGAAGGAAAAAATTATTATTTCAAATATATTTCTAACCTTGTCAATGTCTTGACTATATTTTCTATTCATTTTACAACTCATGGTGGTAAATAAGTGTGACTTTTCATGGAAAACACAAAATAACTGTCTGGGTGACCCCAAACTTTTGAACGGTAGTGTATGTTTCACTGAACATCGAGTGGCAAGTGTTATCACCAAGATTAACCAGATACGAAACGTATTAACGGACAACAGAGTGTCATTGTCGACTGAAGCTTGTGTTCGTTCATGACTGGTACATGGCACCCAAGCCTGCTTTCTAATGAGCAACAAATGGCTAATAGTTCACAGTCTACTGGGTGCAGTGCCTGCATAGCGCATAGTATGGTAAAAGGCGGTTGGCGTCAAAAAGTTCCCCATTTAAGTAATGAAGGTATCTTAATTATAAAACAAAAAACTCTCCCGGTGCGATCCTTCATTACTATACAATATGTTAAATGGATCCCCATGTCTGTAGGCAAGAAAACACAAAGGAAACAAAGAAAGTACTTTTTGCAGTGACAAAAAACTTACTTCACAGACCTTTGGCACAAGATCACACCCATACTTGGGGGTTCTATCGAACAAGCAAAATGACTCACACAGTCGAAGGACGAGCTCAGCAGGCTAATCAATCTTAGATGTCGCCCGCCCCCTGGGTGAAACGGTCGCCATGAGGGGAACATACTTTGCTGTACTGAGCTTTGAAAAGTACACAAAAGATTATAGATGCCAAAAACTGATTTTCTATGTCTTGGCCTGATCATTTTGACTCTCACCATCTAAGCTTGTTGAAACTTTACAAACAGAAAAAATTGAGAATAATTTAAAACTTGTGTGGCAGTATCTGTCAAAAGTGATTAATTTTAAAAGTAGGCTTCTTCATTACTATTAATTACCATTGCTGAGGTACATGTTGTCTGAATAACGTAGAAAAATATCCAGAAGGTCTTATTCGTGTCTGCTTTCCAATGAGACAATACAACTTTTGTGGAAACTCAAATTTCATAATTAACTTATTCTCTTGGGTGAAACATAAAATGACACCAAAAACCATAAAAATTTAATATCAGGTTATTCATCACATTGCCTGATCATCCGCAAAGACACTAATGGCCATAATTTTCCAGGTGTTGGGACGAAATGTGCGTGACTTCATCAATGAGCTGGACAACCTGCACGAGTACTTCCGCTTCTCTTTTCCCAAGGTGCAGCCTCCAAGTTTCTGTGTGGAGGAGGAATGCGAGACGAGCCTCACGCTGCACTACCGCAGCACCCGCAAAGGCTTCACCCAGTTTGTCAAAGGTGAAAAAGGAAAAGAGGAGACATGGGGAAAACTGTTTTCTGCCATGTTTGCTTTATATCCATCTCTTACTCTGACTAATCCCTTATGCACTAAGTTGATTTCTTGGCCGATTATGTCCACTTTGTGATATTGTCTTCTGCAGGGCAGCTCTCCCAAGTGGGTCGGCAATTCTACAACACAGATATTGAAGTAGAAATCCTGTCCAAAGAGGAAACAGAGAAAATGACATATGTGGTACATATTCACACTTTGATCTTTGGTATAAGAATAACTGAGTGCCTGACCTTGACACCGTGCTAGTTCAATCAGCATGGAGAAGATTCCATCGCCTTCAAAAAAGGCACCAGGCAGCCCTTCCTGTTTACACTTAAGCAGCAAGTGTTTATTGGATGGAGATAAGTGTTTATTGGGATGGGACTCTGGGTAAACCTTTGGAGCAGTACAAATATGCATTGTGCAGCTGAGTGTTCCTGTATTCATACTGCCATCAACATTTATTACATTAACATGCACACATTTTTCCACTCTGACAAAAGTCATTTTGATATAAGATTTTGGGCTGTTTCCAGGGATTAAATAAGGGCTGGTTTTTGCCTGTGTTGACTTGTTTAACTCTAACAGTGGCACATCAGTAGATGTAATGAACCTGTATCACATGCTGTTGATAGTAGTTGATGCCATTACAGTGTGTTGCTGAGAATGGTGATTATTTTAATGGTTAAATCTTTTTCTTCTGATTTTGTTAGGGTACGATTTTCAAGACTATTGACATGACTGGAATTTGCTGATTCTGACTAAGGAAGATTCTGAAACGCTTGTATTCTGTTTTAGATTTCAGGACTATTTTGACTAGAATATTAGGTAGTGTTGTAGTCAAGACCAGACAGAGACCAGAGTCTCCCAAGACCAAGATGAGACCAAAACCACTGTGTATAGCTGGGAAAATAAGTATTGAACACGTCAACATTTTTCTCATTAAACATATTTCTGATGGAGCCATTGACCTGAGATTTTCACCAGATATCAGTAATAACCCAAGTAATCCATACATACAGAGAAATCAAGGCAACTGTGGTCAAAAAAACAAATTATGTTTAATAAAGTGGAATGACACAGGGAATAAGTATTGAACACATGAAGAAAAAGAGATGCAAAAAGGCATAGAAAGCCAAGAAGCCAGCTGAAATCCATCAGAATTTAGGAGGCCATCCCATCCCCCATCAGTGCAAATTAATTTCAGCTGTTTATCTTTTGTTCATATAAAAGACAAATATTAAAATAGAAAGGAGATGTCTTTACCTTCTTAACATGTTTCGACTGTACACTGCAGCCTTCGTCAGAAGAGTCAGCAAACCTATTTGTCACGCCGCGCCATTCATCAGCGGCGCCACCTGCTCACGCACCTGACAATCATCAGCGGCGAGGGATAAAGGCCGTCTCGCCCGGAGGCTCGGCCTGAAGCCGTCAGACTTCGTCCCTCACCGTTGTGAGCTAACTTCCTTCTTCAGCAACAATTATTTGGGTAAGAACCCTTACCTCTCTTTCCCAGTCTGCTCCCCTGTGCACAGGTGGATTCCCCGGCGGCGGACGTCTCCACTCCATCGCCCATTCCTCGCTGCTGTACGGAGCTCTCCAGGTGGCTGTCTTCCGGGCTTCGCCCCCTTGTTGTGCCAGCTATCCTGACAATCCAAGTAAGTCCTTCTCTCGCCATAAATCCCTCTTGTGTTGGTGTATGCCTGTCACCCTCTCCCTGTGCTCTCTCCATAGGGTTGCTCGGCTGAACGGTCACCTGCCTCTGTGCCTGAAGCAGACGCCATCACCAACACATTTACACCCCGCAGACACGCACTCATTCACTCCTGCTGTTAATAAACTCTTTGAACTACTCTAAGCCTGTGTGTGTGCGTCTCCTGAGCCATGCGTTATGTCAGTACGGCTTCAGCAGAGCGGCTCGGCGGACGGCGGGCTCGCACACCGGCTTACCACTCTCGAGGCTAGAGTGGATCAAATTGCTTATCAACAGCAGGTTATCCTAAATCAATTATTAAACTTAACTAACCAGTTGGGCCGCTTGGATCCTCAACAGCCGTTCCCCCCGGCTCGTCAGGGTGGCGCGGCTCCTGCTGTTCCAGCGGCCGTCCAGCCGGCTCCAGTGGCACCGGTTCGGCTCACACCGATTCCGACCCCCGCCCGCTTTAGCGGTAAGCTCGGCGGAGCGCGGGGGTTCATTATGCAGTGTGAGTCCGTGTTCCACCGTGTGCCCGGAGATTTTCCCTCGGATCACAGCCGGCTTGGTTACATAGGGAATCTTCTGGAGGGGCGTGCGTTAACTTGGACCTACGCCGTAATGGCGAGGCCCAGTTATGCCACCCTCACCTATGACCAGTTCGTGAGGCGCTTTCTGGAGGTCTTTGACCATTCTCAAACCGAGACGGTCCAGGTCGATCGGCTTCTCGCTCTCCAGCAGGGAGGCTGGTTGGCAGCGGACTACTCGGTCGACTTCCGGGTAGTGGCGGAGGAATTGGGCTGGGAGGAACGCTCCCTCTGTGGCCTGTTCCTCCGCAGCCTCAATGATGATCTGAGGGATGAACTGGCTGGACGGGATATCCCTGGGACGCTAGCGGAGCTGACATCCTTAGCGGTAAGTTTGGATAACAGGCTGCGCGAGCGCTCCTCGGGGCGGAAGTCTTCTTCTTCTCGCTCTCGTGGAGTCTCGCCGCACCTGTTCCAAGCTCGCCCCCTGGCGGCGCCGCCAGCATCGTGCCCCGAGGAGTCGGAGCCGATGGTGACGGGCTGGACCAAGCTTTCCCCTGCGGAGAGACAACGCCGCCGTGAGTTGGGCCTCTGCATGTATTGCGGAGGTGACCAACACACTGTGGAGCGTTGCCCGCGGAAAGCCAGTCGGCGGGGTCCGCGAATCGCTGTAGGGAGCCTCGCGGATCTCAACCGGTTAGACACCCTCACCCAATTAAAGCTGCCCATCCGTTTCTGCCACAATCCCACTGGGCACCTCACCCACGCACTGGTGGATTCGGGCGCAGAGGGCAGCTTCATTTCACAAGGCCTGGCAACCCGATTGGGCATCCGCTGTCAGGCATTAAAACACCCCATCTCCCTGGTCCATCTCTCCCGTGCCTCCCTTGGGAGAGTTTCTCACCAAACCATGCCTGTCCCAGTCATCATCTCAGGGAACCATCGGGAGGAGATGGTATTTTACGTCCTGCCCAACTCTGTGTCGCCCGTCATCCTGGGGTATCCCTGGCTACGCCTCCACAACCCTGTCCTGGACTGGAGGTCAGCTGGGGTATCGGCGTGAAGCACCTTCTGTATGGGCACCTGCCTTCAGTCCGCTGCCTGCTCCCCATCCGCGGCTCCCCCTGTGGCGGATACAGCACCCCCAGACCTGTCGCTGGTGCCTCCAGAATTTCACGACCTGGGTATGGTATTTAGTAAATCGAAAGCTATGTCTCTTCCCCCGCATCGACCCTATGACTGTGCTATCAACCTCCGCCAGGGGGATCCCCTGCCTTCTGGTCGGCTCTACAGCTTGTCGGCGCCGGAGAAGGAGACCATGAATACTTACCTGAAGGAATCACTGAGTGCTGGGATTATTCGCCCATCGTCGTCACCCGTGGGGGCAGGGTTTTTCTTTGTCGGGAAAAAGGACAGATCCCTCCGCCCCTGCATAGACTACCGAGCGCTAAATGACATCACTGAGAGGGACCGTTACACCCTGCCCCTCATGGACACTGCCTTTCACTCCCTCCAGGGGGCAACCTGGTTTACCAAGCTGGATCTACGCAGCGCTTACCACCTCGTCCGGATCTGGGAGGGAGATGAATGGAAAACAGCCTTCCGTACCCCGAACGGCCACTTTGAGTATCTAGTCATGCCGTTCGGGCTGACCAACGCTCCTGCCGTCTTTCAGCACCTCATTAATGACGTCCTCCGGGATTTCATCGGCCTCTTCGTGTTCGTCTACCTGGACGACATTCTTATCTTCTCCAGGTCCAGGGACGAGCACCAGGTCCATGTGAGGCGGGTCCTCCAAAGACTGCTGGAGAATCGTCTGTACGTGAAGGCTGAGAAATGCGAATTCTACGCTAGGACCACATCCTTCCTGGGATTCATCATCGCTCAAGACCAGGTGCTCCCAGACCCAGAGAAGGTGAAGGCGGTGGTGGAGTGGCCTACTCCCGCATCCCGGAAGCAGGTGCAACAATTTGTTGGCTTTGCCAATTTTTACCGCCGCTTTGTCCCAAATTTCAGCTCGATCGTCGGACCGCTGACCCGCCTCACGTCCCCGAAGGTCCCGTTCCGGTGGACTGAAGAGGTCGCTGCTGCCTTTAAGGCGCTGAAGGCGGAGTTCTCCTCCTCCCGGGTCCTTCGCCAGGTCGACCCCGCGCTGCAGTGCATTGTGGAGGTGGACGCATCGGACACGGGAGTGGGAGCAGTATTATCCCAGCGGTCACCTGACGATGGCGCCAAACGACCTTGCGCCTTCTTCTCCCGGCGCCTGTCCCCGGCGGAGAGGAACTACGATGTGGGGGACAGAGAGCTCCTGGCCATCAAACTCGCCTTACAGGAGTGGCGCCACTGGCTAGAGGGGGCGGACCTGCCGTTTGTGGTCCTGACGGACCATAAGAACTTAGAATACCTACGATCTGCCAAGCGCCTGAATGCCCGCCAGGCGCGCTGGTCTTTGTTCTTCGCCAGGTTCCGCTTTTCAATCACCTCCAGGCCGGGCTCCAAGAACGGCCTGCCTGACGCCCTCTCTAGGCAGTTCACCCCCGTGGAGGCTGAGGAGACGCCCCACACTATCCTGCCCAGGTCGTGCGTCGTGGGAGCCATCTCTTGGGACATTGAAGACAAGATCCGGAAGGCGCAGGAGGTGGAACCTGATCCTGGCGGCGGACCAGAGGGAAGACTGTTCGTCCCGTCTGCGGTCCGAGGAGAGGTCATCCACTGGCTCCACACCTCCCGGCTCACCTGTCATCCCGGCACCTCTCGGATGATCAGCCTCCTCCAACGGTCCTTTTGGTGGCCGGGCCTGCGGAGGGATGCAGCCCGCTACGCCCGGGCTTGCCCAATCTGTGCCACCAGCAAGTCGGGAAATGCCCCTCCAGCGGGTCTGCTCCAGCCTCTGCCCATCCCCGGCAGGCCCTGGTCACACATCACACTGGATTTCGTCACCGGACTCCCCGTTTCCAACTCCTTTGACACCGTCCTGACCATCATGGACCGTTTCTCCAAGGCGGCACACTTCGTCCCCCTGCGAGGTCTCCCTACCGCCCTGGAGACGGCGGGCCTCCTCGTCCAACACGTGGTCAGGCTGTACGGGATTCCGGTGGACGTGGTCTCGGACCGGGGCCCCCAATTTTCATCCGAGGTTTGGAAATCCTTTTGTAACGCCATCGGAGCCAAGGTGAGCCTCTCCTCCGGCCATCACCCCCAGTCTAACGGGCAGTGTGAAAGGACCAATCAGGAGCTGGAGGCTGCGCTCCGCTGTGTTACCAGATCCAAGCCGACGTCCTGGAGCAACCATCTCGCCTGGGTGGAGTATGCCCACAACACCGCCCGCTTTTCTGCAACGGGGATGTCCCCCTTCAAGGCGTCCCTGGGTTACGACCCCCCGCTGTTTCCAGCGCAGGAGAGCGAGGTAACTGTCCCCTCTGTTAGGGCGCACCTTAGGCAGTTCCGCTCCACCTGGGCTGCCGCGCATCATGCGCTTTTACGCACAGCGGAGCGCAACAGGACCGTGGCGGACCGGCACAGACGACCTGCCCCGGCGTACAGAGTTGGGAAACTCGTGTATGTGTCTACCCAGGACGTCATATTAAAAGGCGAGAGGAGGAAGCTGGCACAGCGGTTCATGGGTCCCTTTCCCATCACCCGGATCATCAACCCGGTGGCTGTGCGCGTGGCTATTCCCCCCTCCCTCCGCATCCATCCCACTTTCCACGTGTCGAAGGTGAAACTGGCAGTCACCGACCCCCTTTGCCCTCCTCCTGCAGCGCAACCCGCGCCCCGGATGATTGGTGGCCATCCGGCCTGGTCCGTCTCCTCCATCCTGGACTCCCGGCGCCGAGGTCGTGGGTTGCAATACTTGGTGGACTGGGAGGGCTATGGGCCCGAGCATCGACAATGGGTGCCCCCGTCGTTTGTGTTGGACCCATCGCTCATCGCGGACTTCCACCGAGCGCACCCGGATAAGCCATCGCCAGGAGGCGCTGCTAGAGGGGGGAGTACTGTCACGCCGCGCCATTCATCAGCGGCGCCACCTGCTCACGCACCTGACAATCATCAGCGGTGAGGGATAAAGGCCGTCTCGCCCGGAGGCTCGGCCTGAAGCCGTCAGACTTCGTCCCTCACCGTTGTAAGCTAACTTCCTTCTTCAGCAACAATTATTTGGGTAAGAACCCTTACCTCTCTTTCCCAGTCTGCTCCCCTGTGCACAGGTGGATTCCCCGGCGGCGGACGTCTCCACTCCATCGCCCATTCCTCACTGCTGTACGGAGCTCTCCAGGTGGCTGTCTTCCGGGCTTCGCCCCCTTGTTGTGCCAGCTATCCTGACAATCCAAGTAAGTCCTTCTCTCGCCATAAATCCCTCCTGTGTTGGTGTATGCCCGTCACCCTCTCCCTGTGCTCTCTCCATAGGGTTGCTCGGCTGAACGGTCACCTGCCTCTGTGCCTGAAGCAGACGCCATCACCAACACATTTACACCCCGCAGACACGCACTCATTCACTCCTGCTGTTAATAAACTCTTTGAACTACTCTAAGCCTGTGTGTGTGCGTCTCCTGAGCCGTGCGTTATGTCACTATTTGACCTATTAATTTCAGCTGGTTAAGTCTTGCCTGATAGGCTTTAAAAAGTTCTGTGAATGTCAGATTGTCACATCACAAAGAACTCATGATGGGTAGAAGCAAGGAGCTCTCTCTAGACCGGGGGTGTCCAATCATGTGCCATGGAGGGCAAAGACCCTGCAGGTTTTATCTTCTACCCAGTCTGTTCAGCAGGTGTTCTCATTTATCAGCAATCAGTGGGAAGAAATTCAGTGAAATCTGCTGCTGAAGTCACTGGCTGGAGGTAAAGCCTGCAAAGTCTTGACCCTCCATGGCACATGATTGGTCACCCCTACTCTAGACCTTTGCAACCTTATTGTGGCAAAGCATGATGATGGCAGTGGTTACAGGTGCATTTCTAAACTGCTGAATGTTCCAGTGAGCACTGTTGGAGCCATCATTCGGAAGTGGAAAGAACACTATTTTACTATAAACCAGCCATGACCAGGAGCTCCTCACAAGATTTCTGAAAAAGGAGTCAAAAGAATTATTAGAAGAGTTATCCAAGAGCCAAAGACCACTCATGGAGAGCTCCAGAAAGACCTGAAGTTTGCAGGTACTACTGTTTCAAAGAAAACAAGAAGTAATGCATTCAACCGACATGGGCTCTATGCCCGCTCACCTCGCAAGACTCCATTGCTGAAGAAAAGACATATTGAAGCTCATTTAAAGGTTGCTGCACATTTGGGCAAGCCAGTAAAATACTGGGAGAATATAGTCTGGTCATATGAGACCAAAATTGAACTTTTTGTATGTCACAATACACAGAATATTTGGAGGAGAAATGGCACTGCACACCAGCCCAAAAACACAATACCAGCAGTAAAGTTTGGAGGTGGGAGCATCATGGTGTGGGGGTGTTTCTGAGTACACGGTACAAGCAGACTTCATATAATTGCAGGAAAGATGAATGGACAAATGTACAGAGACATCCTTGATAAGAATCTGTTGCCATCTGCCAAGATGCTGAAGATGAAACTCTCAACTGGCTCCAGAGAAGGAAAATAAAGCTGCTAGAATGGCCCAGTCAATCACGTGACCTGAATCCAATTGAAAAAACATGGAATGAACTGAAGATCAGAACTCATAGATGACACCCATGGAACCATCAAGATTTGAAGACAGTTTGTGTGGAAGAATGGGCTAAAATCACTCCTGAGCAATGCTTGCACCTAGTTTCTCCATACAGGAGGCATTTGGAAGCTGTTACTACCAACAAAAGCGTTCCTACTAAATATTAAATGAATTTTACCAAGAGTGTTCAAAACTTCCCTGTGTCATTCCACTTTATTAAATATAGCTTGTTTTGTGAACACAGTTGCCTTGATTTCTTTGTATGTATGGATTAAATGGTAAATGGCGTTCACTTATATAGCACTTTTTCTCATCTCTAGATAGCCAAAGCACTTTACAGATCCTGCTATCCACCCATTCACACACACATTCACACACTGATGGTGGCAGTAATCCGATGGTGGCAGATTACTTGGGTTGTTACTGATATCTGGTGAAAATCTCAGGTCAGTGACTCCATCAGAAAAATGTTTAATGAGAAAAATATTGACGTGTTCAATGCTTATTTTCCCCACTGTATGTACACTACCGTTCAAAAGTTTGGGGTCACTTAGAAATTTCCTTATTTTTGAAAGAAAAACACTTTTTTTCAATGAAGATAACTTTAAACTAATCAGAAATACACTCTATACATTGCTAATGTGGTAAATGACTATTCTAGCTGCAAATGTCTGGTTTTTGGTGCAATATCTACAGTGGGGCAAAAAAGTATTTAGTCAGCCACCAATTGTGCAAGTTCTCCCACTTAAAAGATGAGAGAGGCCTCCAATTTTCATCATAGGTATACTTCAACTATGAGAGACAAAATGAGAAAAAAAAAATCCAGAAAATCACATTGAAGAATTTTTAATGAATTAATTGGTAAATTCCTCAGTAAAATAAGTATTTGGTCACCTACAAACAAGCAAGATTTCTAGCTCTCACAGACCTGTAACTTCTTCTTTAAGAGGCTCCTCTGTCCTCCACTCGTTACCTGTATTAATGGCACCTGTTTGAACTCGTTATCAGTATAAAAGACACCTGTCCACAACCTCAAAGAGTCAGACTCCAAACTCCACTATGGCCAAGACCAAAGAGCTGTCAAAGGACACCAGAAACAAAATTGTAGACTTGCACCAGGCTGGGAAGACTGAATCTGCAATAGGTAAGCAGCTTGGTGTGAAGAAATCAACTGTGGGAGCAATTATTAGAAAATGGAAGACATACAAGACCACTGATAATCTCTCTCAATCTGGGGCTGCACGCAAGATCTCACCCCGTGGGGTCAAAATGATCACGAGAACAGTGAGCAAAAATCCCAGAACCACATGGGGGAACCTAGTGAATGACGTGCAGAGAGCTGGGACCAAAGTAACAAAGGCTACCATCAGTAACACACTACGCCGCCATGGACTCAAATCCTGCAGTGCCAGACGTGCCCCCCTGCTTAAGCCAGTACATGTCCAGGCCTGTCTGAAGTTTGCTAGAGAGCATTTGGATGATCCAGAAGAGGATTGGGAGAATGTCATATGGTCAGATGAAACCAAAATAGAACTTTATTGTAAAAACTCAACTTGTCGTGTTTGGATGAGAAAGAACACCATACCTACTGTAAAGCATGGGGGTGGAAACATCATACTTTGGGGCTGTTTTTCTGCAAAGGGACCAGGTCGACTGATCCGTGTAAAGGAAAGAATGAATGGGGCCATGTATCGTGAGATTTTGAGTGAAAACCTCCTTCCATCAGCAAGGGCATTGAAGATGAAACGTGGCTGGGTCTTTCAGCATGACAATGATCCCAAACACACCACACGGGCAACGAAGGAGTGGCTTCGTAAGAAGCATTTCAAGGTCCTGGAGTGGCCTAGCCAGTCTCCAGATCACAACCCCATAGAAAATCTTTGGAGGGAGTTGAAAGTCCGTGTTGCCCAGCGACAGCCCCAAAACATCACTGCTCTAGAGGAGATCTGCATGGAGGAATGGGCCAAAATACCAGCAACAGTGTGTGAAAACCTTGTGAAGACTTACAGAAAACGTTTGACCTCTGTCATTGCCAACAAAGGGTATATAACAAAGTATTGAGATGAACTTTTGTTATTGACCAAATACTTATTTTACCGAGGAACTTACCAATTAATTCATTAAAAATCCTTCAATGTGATTTTCTGAATTTTTTTTTTCTCTTTTTGTCTCTCATAGCTGAAGTATACCTATGATGAAAATTGGAGACCTCGCTCATCTTTTAAGTGGGAGAACTTGCACAATTGGTGGCTGACTAAATACTTTTTCGCCCCACTGTACATAGGTGTATAGAGGCCCATTTCCAGCAACTATCACTCCAGTGTTCTAATGGTACAATGTGTTTGTTCATTGCGTCAGAAGGCTAATGGATGATTAGAAAACCCTTGTGCAATCATGTTAGGTCTGCAATGCTGTAATTGCTGCAAATGGAGGATTCTTTGACGAAAGCAAAGTTTGAAGGAAAAAATTATTATTTCAAATACAAATCATTATTTCTAACCTTGTCAATGTCTTGACTATATTTTCTGGTGGTAAATAAAAGTGTGACTTTTCATGGAAAACACAAAATTGTCTGAGGTGACCCCAAACTTCTGAACAGTAGTGTAGGTCTTGGTCTTGGGAGACTCTGGTCTTGATGAGGTCTCAACTACAACACTGATGTTAAGCTTCCTATAAATGTAGCCAAACACTATAAGATTTTTACTTCATAATTTCTTTACCTTCTTCTTTTGGCCCAGGTTTATAAGATGAACTTTGACAATGCTGCTTTCAAGCATTGGATGCCACAACAGAAGACAGCGCCAAGCTATGAAAAGCTGCCAATGAAGCGAGGTATCTTCTTCGACATGTTCCCTTTCAGCGTCATCTTCCGCCGTGACATGACCATGTATCGCATCGGTGATGGCCTCAAAGAGGTTTTCTCCGACCTGCAGGGCAAGAAGGTCGATGAAGAGTTCACACTGGTCAGACCCATGCTGGAGTTCACCTGGGATAATGTGAGTTTGTCAGAGGTTGAACAATTATTGGTCATAATTACTTTGTCTTCCCATGGGGATGGTGAAGTTTTGTGATTGCCCTGTCATCTTATCTGTCTGTAGGCATGTTTCTACACACTGTGAAAAATGTGTCTGTCTACGCTGTCAAAAATATTTAATTAAGCCATCTCCTTTTAAAACACAGATCTACACACATTTGAACAATGTGTTTGAACTTTTGTCCAAAGCCGTGGTGGAGAGCAAGCAAAAGGTCAACATCTCCAAACTAAGTAATGAGGAGGCAGAGGAGGAGGAGAGTACGGAAGCAAAACAAGAAGAAAGAGGTACTGATCCCTCACCATTATTAAGTTGTTCATATTTTTAATTCATAATAAGAGATAAGACAAACCTTTATTGTCCCACAATGGGAAAATCACAAGATTGCAGCAGCAAAGGGATAGCAGCACTCAGAGCAATAATAAATAATATAAAGAAATTGGGTAGAAAAACCACAAATATACATACAGTATATTCATACACAGTATATATACAGTAGACAGTGCAAGAGCATTGCAGTTAAATGGTATTTACAGCATCTATCTATAAATACAAGAAATCTCTGTCTCTGTGTTTGTGTGTCTGTCTCTCTGTCTGTTCCACGCATATCTCTTGAACTGTTCGTCAGAGTGGCCTCAGATTTCAAACGTGGGCATCCCCAAATATGGAGTCGCTCAGTCAAAATAAATAATAATTTTTATCAACAAAAGTTTTAGCCACCGCTCTGTGTCTCTTCATGAGCTGGCTTTAAGAAGTGTGGGCGGGGTTTCAGACTGACTGTGCTGATTGGACAGTATGCAGTATCACGACCATGCTGACTGGATAATACACAGCATCACGACCTGTCAGTCACCACAGTGTTCCCCGGACAAAACAAGGAAATGAAAGTTAGAAAGATAGAAAAAGATAATACTGAAGATTTAATGCTTAAAAAAATTATACTATTAAGTTGCCAGGATTGCGTAGGTCTAAAGGATAATTCACTATATGTGGAGAATGAGGTGCGCGAGCAGACTGGGCGGAGCGTCAGCGGGGACCAGGTCTGACAAATCAACACAGAACATGCTGGGAGAAGCAGTGGCCAGACCTGGCTGAAAGGCATGCTAACTGATGGAGATAAAAAAAAAAGTTATTTTCAATAAAATGGAAAAAAGATGATGCATAGAGTGTGCTTTTGCCCTGAGGCTGATTTATCATGGAAAACAGTTGAGCTCGGTGGTTCAAGCGATCAGCTGATTGGATTACACTCAATGCCATCACTGAACAGTGACATAAATTAAAATAATTATAATAATGACTCAACAACTCTCATTCCCCAAAGTACAAGATACACTGTTATCTTGAACTAGTGCATACCCGTGCATGCCCATAGAAACCCATGCATGCCCCTAGAGGGGATGCATTGGAACAGAATTCTTGCCAGTTACAGGACAGTTGGTATAGCAACACAGCACTAAGTGGCAATCACATGTGATGGCTTTTGTATTCAGCAAAACATAAAAATCACACAAAATATGCCCTGCCATCTGGGGCTGTTTGCCCCTGCTTGTTACTTTTTCTCCTGCCTGTCACTGTTCTGTGTTATGTTGCTTACCTGTGTCTATACGTATATGTCTTGTAGGGAGTCATGTGCTCTGTCTATGTGCCATTATATAGACATCATCTGGTGGGTCTTCTTCTTTGTTTAGACCACTGAAGGGTCTCCTCCTGTCTCAGATGGCTGTGTTGTTTACAGTCATGCCTGCGGCGTTACTGGTGGAACCTGAGGTGTTTCATGCTCACGGCATCCCTTCTGACGTGCAGCAGTTCTCCTCATTCTATTGCTCTCCATCTGGTGGGTCTTCTTCTTCTTCGTTCAGACCACTGGTTGAGGGATAGGTGCGTCGTAATTCCAGTTCATGGGCACGATCCCAAAAAAGTGGCTTTCGACCCTGTTTAGGAAGGCCTGTGCATGCCTGCAGAAACCAAGAAACCGGAGCACCCGGAGAAAATCAGCTCTTTGCTTGGCATTTTACACATTTGTAGTGTAGACTGGCATTCGTCAAGGTTACTAACTAACTAACTAACTAACTAACCTGCATTTATATAGTGCTGTTGCCACCTTCAATAATAATTGTAATTGTATTAGTAGTGTATTGGAAGGGAACGATCCCTACTGTGGAAAGCAGTGGTGTTATGTACAGTCTCTATGAGCACCGCAGATTAAATTATAAAGTCTGACAGCAGCAGGTAGGAAGGACCTGCCGAACCTCTCCCTCAAACACTTAGGATGGCACAGCTTGCCTCTAAATGAGCTCCTCAGTGCATTCAGCATGCCCCGCATTGGGTGGGACTTGGACTCCAGCAGAGATGACAGCTTAGCCACCATCCTCCTCTCTCCTATCTCCTCCACTGGGTTGAGGCGGCGTCCCAGCGGCTTTTTTGATCAGCCTGTTCAGTTTCTTCCTTTCGGCTGCCGTGATGCCGCTGCCCCAGCAGACCACTCCAAAAGTGATGGCTGATGCCACCATAGAGTCATAGAAGGTCTTTAGCAGTGTGCCTTGCACTCCAAAAGACCTGAGTCTCCTTAGGAGGAACAGCCTGCACTGCCCCCTGTAGAGCGCATTGGTGTTGTGTGACTCGTTAGTTGTTTTTTTTTAATTTAACCTTTATTTATACAGGGTAGTTCCATTGAGAGGCAACCTCTCTTTTTCAAGGACTCCCTGTTCACACTCACACAGTGACACATTCACACCTGGAAGCTGCCCACTACAACCACAGACTGACCTGTGGCCACTGAGCAGCTCCACTGGAGCAGCTGGGGTTAAGGGCCTTGCTCAAGGGCACCACAGTGGGATTAATGAGGGTGGGGCACACACTGCTATGTCATCTGTCCCACCCACATCTGATTCTGCCATTCCTGGGATTCACCCAGCAACCCTCTGCTCACCAGTCCACATCACTAACCATTAACTTCCGGTTCCGGCGCCACACGAGTTGGCTGCCTTTTGCAACAGCGGCTCAATTCTGAGTCTTTTTATCTTCCTTCTTCTTTCCGATCCGGTGATGGCTTTTTGATCCGGCACACCTTTCACTCTGTGTATCACGGACACACAGATCGCACCCGGGGGTCTCCCGAGTCGGCGGACGGAGCCTCTGTTTACAGCGTGAGACGATGCAGCGGGGAGGAGCTAGCTAGCACTCGGCCGCCACCCGGTGCTAACGGAGAGGCTCGACATACCGGGAGAGCTGAAGCGGCAGCGACGCGGGTGCCGGGCTGGAGTTTGGGCGGCGTGCAGGAAATATAAGACAGAATAATAAAGAGCGATGGCAAGAACCAAGCAGACCGCCCGTAAATCTACTGGAGGAAAAGCCCCCAGGAAGCAGCTGACCACCGAGGCTGCTCGAAAAGGCGCTCCGGCCGCCGGCGGAGTAAGGAGGCCTCACCGTTGCAGGCCCGGTGCCGTGGCTCTGAGAGAGATCCGTCGCTGCCGGAGGTCCACGGAGCTGCTCATCCGTGGGCTGCCCTTCCAGCGCCTGGTGAGGGAGATCGCTCAGGACTTCAAGACCGACCTGCGCTTCCAGAGCTCCGCTGTCATGGCTCTGCAGGAGGCCAGTGAGGCCTACCTGGTGGGTCTCTTCGAAGACACCAACCTGTGCGCCATCCACGCCAAGAGGGTCACCATCATGCCCAAAGACATCCAGCTGGCCCGCCGCATCCGCGGAGAGAGAGCTTAGACTTTCTGCTGCACATCCACCAACCACAATGCTCCGCACTGTGTGTCTATATATATATTTATATTAATATGTACATATGTATACTAGCTGCTCTTGTTTTTTCTTGCCTTCTGATTGTTGCTCTGAGTGTTGCTATCCCTGTGCCGTTGCAATCCTGGAATTTCCCCATTGTGGGACTAATAAAGGCTTATCTTATCTTATTAGGCCACCACTGTCACTGTAATGTTTAATACCTCATGTGTAATAGATGGGTTCACAAACTATCCATTAAGCCGAGAGTGAAGTTAAACCTTAGTTATTTTTGTGCACATTTTACATGGTTTTCCTTTTTCACTTTTGATAACTTTGGCTGTGTTCATGCATATGGCATGAATTTTGACAAGTTTGTGTATTTTTATTTAAGCTTGTTAGTTCCCACTCAGCTCCTGCAGTAAGTTTAAAATACACTGTGTACAAGCAATTGTTACACTCACACTATTAAGCACAAAATATGTGCCACTGAAACCCATTCAATCTGCAATTTTTGATCGCACTTCCATTAAAGCACAATATATGCATTTGTATTATATCTGGGTGTCAACCTGGGCTTTTGCCTTGGAACTGAACATTTTTACTACTCTCCACCAGATGGCACCATTTTGTCTGTGAGGTGGAAATTAATGTATGCTGTTCATTTTTAAAGATGAACTTAAATGGGCTGCATCCACAAATAAAATGAACTACCTTTAATTATGTATGTAGAAAAATGTCTACTATTGGCAGCTAAACAAGCATAGGTTTAAGAATAAAAGCTATAGGAATAAATAAAACAAAGGAATTAATTTGAAGCAAAAGCACTAAGGGTAATTATTTCAGGAGGCTATAATAATCTGTTTTTATTCTTTTATTGACCAACGTTATTCTGCTTTTGCCCAACTGTGTGACTGTAACACATGGTTAACTCATCCTGTCATTAACCGTCTCACTGTTTCTGTTGACAACCAACCGTCAGAGGAGAAAGCGATGGAGGAGATGAAGGGCACAGATCAAGAATACAGCAGCGCTCTCACCCAGTACAACAGCTCGGCCAGCGCTGGAATCGAGGACATTGAACTGCTGGCATTCCAGACCATCACTGGTCAGAGCACTTAACACATTCACATTTTCCAACAAAACTGGCTAGTTATGTCTAGTAAAGCTTAGATCTATACCTTCCAGCCTACCAAAGTTCAATGCTTTATCTTAATCTGTATCATCTAATTTTATTTACTGTGAATATACTGTGTGCGTGCCAGCATCATTAACCAGTTCTCCTCAGGAAAGTGTACTGAGACCATCTTTGAGGACATGCGAGAGCCTCCAAAGAAGCCACTGCACCTGAAGGGCCAGATGAAGTACGTCCCCCAGTGGGACTCCCTTATCTTCCTGGGGACACCCATGTAAGAACACGGGCTTCTGATTGACCATGTTTTAATTATGATCCACATATAAGTTAGACCACTCCAAGTAATCAAATGTGCTCGGTGCTGCTTTCTTTGTTGCTGTTGCAAATGAGTAAAAACAAAAGGAGTCAAATTTTGGAAGAGATGTAATCAGACAAAGGTCTCTGAAAATGAAATAAATATAATTTCAACTAAAAGTACTATTAAATATTAAATAATGAAAATAATTGCAGTGAAATTTAAAGGCGTCATTTACTGAAAAATTGTGTTTTTGTAAGTTTTAACCTTCTGAAAGGTGCCTGTTGGTCACGTGATTATTAAAAATATCAAAACACTCACTTCTCTTAAAAAAAACCACACAGCCTTTCCTTTATATTGTTTTTTTTTTTTTGGTATACATTATTAATCCCAAAGGGAAATTACAGAGCATCCACCTGGATGGATAAGGCAGCCCTTCACATTTCACACATAGGGCCACTTTAGAGTCTCCAGTTAACCTAACCTGCATGTTTCTGGCCTGTGGGAGGAAACCGGAGTACCCAGGGTAAACCCACGCAGACACGGAGAGAACATGCAAACTCCACACAGAAGGGTCACCGATGGTCAGGGGGTGGGATCAAACACACAATGGTCAGGGGTGGAATCGATCCTGTGACCTTCGTACTGTGCTGCCACAGTGCTAACTGCTGTGCCACCGAGCTGCCCATCACTCCAAAAAGCAAAATTGACTATTCTGGATTTGATCCAGGACATCACTTACATAGTAAACCCAGCCCATCTTTAATACCCACCCACTGTTCTATTGTTGGCCAGCCTAGCTACCAATCATGTGGGCAACAGCAAGCTAACAAGTTAGCTTACCAAGCATGGTTTATATTTTTATTTTCTTTCAGTCACCCTAATAGACATCACTGTGCCCACCTGGTTCACTAACCCACAGTTGATAATACAGTGGTGTGAAAAAGTGGTGATTTTTCATTCTCTTCGTATGCTTGTCACACTTCAGTGGTGTGAAAAAGTGTTTGTCCCCTTCCTGATTTCTCATTTTTGTGTATGCTTGTCACACTTAAATGTTTCAGGTCAAACAAATTTAAATATTAGACAAAGATAACATAAGAAAACACAAAATGCAGTTTTTAAATGAAGGTGTTTATTATTAAGGGGGAAAAAAAATCCAAACCTACATGGCCCCGTGTGAAAAAGTAATTGCCCCCTAAACCTAATAACTGGTTGGGCCACCCTTAGCAGCAACAACTGCAATCAAGTGTTTGTGATAACTGGCAATGAGTCTTTTACCGCGCTGTGGAGGAATTTTGGCACACACATCTTTGCAGAATTCTTGTAATTCAGCCACATTGGAGGGTTTTTGAGCATGAACCACCTTTTGAAGGTCATGCCACAGCATCTCAATTGCATTCAGGTCAGGAATTTGACTAGGCCACTTCATAGTCTTCATTTTGTTTTTCTTAAGCCATTCAGAGGTGGACTTGCTGGTGTGTTTTGGATCATTGTCCTGCTGCAGAACCTAAGTGCGCTTCAGCTTGAGGTCACAAACAGATGGCCGGACATTCTCCTTCAGGATTTTTTGGTAGACAGCAGAATTCATGGTTCCATTTACCACAGCAAGTCTTCCAGGTCCTGAAGCAGCAAAACAGCCCAAGACTATCACACGAACACCACCATATTTTACTGTTGGTATGATGTTCCATCCATCCATCCATCCATCTTCTACCACTTTTCCGGAGGTCCGGGTCGTGGAGGCAGCAGTTCAAGCAGAGAAGCCCAGACTTCCCTCTCCCCAGCCACCTGCTCCAGCTCTTCAGAGGGGATACCAAGGCGTTCCCAGACCAGCTGGGAGACATAGTCTCTCGACTGAGTCCTGGGTCTGCCCCGGGGTCTCCTCCCAGTGGGACGTGCCTGAAACACCTCAAGTGGGAGGCGTCCAGGAGGCATCCTAATCAGATGCCCATACCTCCAGTGGGCTCACCACCGGCAGGAGGGATCATGGGGGTCCGGTGCTATGTGGATCAGGTGGCGGTCAAAGGCGGAGACCTTGGCGGACTGATCCCAAGCTTTCTAAACTGGCTTTTGGTATGATGTTCCTTTTCTGAAATGCTGTTACTTGTACGCTGGATGTAATGGGACACACACCTTCCAAAAAGTTCAGCTTTTGTCTCATCAGTCCACAGAGTATTTTCCCAAAAGTCTTGGGGATCATCAAGATGTTTTCTGGCAAAACTGAGACGAGCCTTTATGTTCTTTTTGCTCAACAGTGGTTTTCGTCTTGGAACTCTGCCATGCAGGCCATTTTTGCCCAGTCTCTTTCTTATGGTGGAGTCATGAACACTGACCTTAACTGAGGCAAGTGAGGCCTGCAGTTCTTTGGATGTTGTTGTGGGGTATTTTGTGACCTCTTGGATGAGTCGTCGCTGAGGGTAATTTTGGTTGGCCGGCCACTCCTGGGAAGGTTCACCATTGTTCTATGTTTTCTCCATTTGTGTATAATGGCTCTCACTGTGGTTTGCTGGAGTCCCAAAGCTTTAGAAATGACTTTATAACCTTTTCCATACTGATAGAGCTCAATTACTTTGTTTCTCATTTGTTCCTGAATTTCTTTGGATCACAGCATGATGTCTAGCTTTTGAGGATCTTTGGTTCTACCTCACTTTGTCAGGCAGGTCCTATTTAAGTGATTTCTTGATTGAGAACAGGCGTGGCAGTAATCAGGCCTGGGTGTGGCTAGAGAAATTGAACTCAGCTTTCCAAAGATGTAATAAACCACAGTTAATTTATGTTTTAATGGTGGGGGGGGGGGGGTCACTTTTTCACACAGGGCCATGTAGGTTTAATTTTTTTTTTACCCTTAATAATACACACCTTAATTTAAAAACTGCATTTTGTGTTTACTTGTGTTACCTTTGTCTAATATTTAAATTTATTTGATGATCTGAAACATTTAAGTGTGACAAACATACAAAAAACAGAGAAATCAGGAAGGGGGCAAACACTTTTTCACACCACTCTACACCAAAACAGGTCGTTTTTAGAAGGGCTGCAATAATTAAATAATTAAAGAAAATCTGAATAAAATGTCACAATCATTTCATCAAGACATGTGAGCTGTTGAAATGTAGATAAAAGTATTAAACATTTTGCTTCTTAATTAGTGATGTGAGAACAATGAATACCATCTCATTTCCTCTCGTTTGGTTTACAGTATAGAGACTGTGGAGGACATGATAAAGATGGGTGTGTATGTGAATGATCTGAACCTGCACGACTCCAGCAGGGAGCTGATTCTGGCCGGGACACAGCAATCAGCTGAGCTGCAGCTGGCCCTCGATCAGGTGAAGGAGATAAAAAAAAGACTAATGAAAAATGATGGAGCTTTGTGCCACCAAAGCAAGACTGGTTTTCAACAGTACAGCTATCCAAGCTCATAATTTGTTATGAAATGTACCAATAGATGACCTGTATGTCTTAAAGAGTGAGTCATTTAGAGTATAATACACGCAGAAGTGCTCAAGAATGTTCTCTTCATGAAACAACCTAACCAGGTGAGTGCAAGTGAAAGTTCAAACTTCCCCGTTGATTTCAACCATTAAATCCACTTCAGCCATGCAGGAGGGATGTGGATTAAAAGGATTAGAAATGGCAAAGAGGGGTTTTTTTTAGCTTTAAAAGAGAAGAGACTGTAACTGTTGGGTTTCGTGTCCCCTGTCTGATCCTCCAGGAGCAACAAAAATATGCTCAGCTGCAAGAAATTATCAAGAAGCTGGATGAAGAGAAGAAGAGAGGAGATTCGCTGCTGTATGCCATGATCCCTAAAGCGGTGGCTGACCGACTCAGGAAGGGAATCACTGCTATGGAGACATGCCAGGTGCAAGAAACTCATTTTTTTTTTCACTGAAAAAATATAAAGCCACTGTGTTCAGAAAAATGGCTAAGTAATAAATTGGGGTCACAGCCTATTTTATCTGGTTCTTCTGTAGTAGTTAATAGGACAATGTAACCAGAGTCCAGGTAAGTACATCTTGCATTGCAAGTAACTTTATTTCATCAGCCCACTCCACAAAGGGGTCAGGGGTCCACAGCTCCGCCGTGAACATCATATGAAACAAAATTACTTTCTCCTGGCGAGTGTGTCATTTTGAGACCGACATCATTTTAAAAATATCTGTCTGTGTGCCCCAGGTCTTCCCAGATGTGACCATCCTGTTCAGTGATGTGGTCAAGTTTAATGAGATCTGCATCCACATCACGCCCATGCAGGTGGTGGACATGCTCAATGAGATCTACATCGTCTTTGACACGCTCAGCGAAAAGCACAACGTCTACAAAGTTAGTCTAAAAACGCAAAAACAAAAATACCTGGCTGCATCTTCCCATAAAACAGGAAAAATTTATCTTTTACCTGAAGATGAGTTTCACAGCTTTAGAAAATCAAAGGACCCCAATAAAACAAATTGTCCTTTGACAATGAATAGTTATTAATAGTTATTTTATCATATTTATCTTGACATTTATTTATAAATATACTCTACATACACACAGCAGGCATTTTTTGTGTTTAATAAATGGGATGTTAGTGGCAGGAGTATTCACAAATTTAGCATAAAGTACAAATGTATGAATATAAACCAAGTACAAATTTATAAGAATAAAAGTATAAAAATATGATCAAAAGATGCTAATTCATGATATAAAAAAGTCACAAATTTATAAGAAAAAAGCTGAAAACATGAGAAAAAGTTGGAAATTATCGAAAAGAAGGAAGTAAATTTAGGAGAAAAAGTTGCACATTTACAAGAAATAAGTTACAAATTTGTGAGAAAAAATGTCAAAATTATGAGGAAAAAAGCCACAAATTTACAAGAAAAACATAATTTATGAGAAAGCAGTTGCAAATTTATGAGAAAAATATTGCAGATTTGAAAACAAATCATAAATTGAAAAGACAAAAGTTGAAAATTTTCAAAAACCAAATTTTATGAAAAAAAAAAAAAAGCTGCCAGTTCAGAAGAAAAAAGTCACAAATTTAGGAGAAAAAGTTGCAAATTTACAAGAAAAGAAAGTCATTTTTACAAGGGAATATGCAAATTGAACTGGCGCTGCTGGCATCGCCGCTGGTGTCATGACCGAGTCTTGAAGGCAGCAGCAAATACCATCTGCAGTGGAAGTGAGCGCTGCAAGAGCCTCCTCCCAGTGAAAAAGACCATCGCTTTCGTCGGGGCCAAGGAAAAACCATTAACTGCTGCCAGGTCCACCTCCTCTGGCCTGCTTGCGTCGGCAAAAGACCGGGACCTAAGGGTAGACCTTGGGAAACAACTAAAGTTCCCAGAACAGGTAGCTGTAACGATGCTCAGGCCAGATCTGGTTCTGATCTCAACAACCTCTAAGCGGGTTGTTCTCCTGGAGCTCGCTGTCCCCTGGGAGGACCGGATTGAGAAGGCCAATGAGAGGAGGAGGACCAAATATGCTGAGCTGGTGGAGGAATGCCGACACGATGGGTGGCGCACAAGATGCGAGCCCATCACGGTGGGCTGCAGGGGGTTCGCAGGCCAGTCCCTCTGCAGGGTCTATGACATGCTGAGGCATCACAGGGGCCAGGAGGCAGAGGGCAATCAAGGAGGCCACAGAGGCAGCAGAAGTGGCCTCGCGGTGGCTGTGGATCAAAAAAGGAGATCCTTGGGTAGGATAGCGCTACCTGGACGCAAGCAGGGGCTTGATCACCCCCTGCTGGGTCACCTGGGTGAGAGTGTATGATGTCTGAAAGACCCGAAACGCTCGAGGACCCCAGGTTACCTCGCTGAAGATGTGTCCAGGTTGCATCACTACATGATGTACAGTATGTTATAAGTAAATGGGAAAGAAGTTGACACTCTGACAAAAGATGTATTAAATTTAGAAGAAAAAAAGTTGCAAATTTATGAGGAAAAAAGCTACAAATTTGCGAGAAAGAAGAGACAATATTAGGTGGAAAAAAGTTGGAAATTTACGATAAAAACATAGCAAATTTTGGTGAAATTTTTTGCAAATTTCCCAAAAAATAGCAAATGTATGAGGAAAAATTTGTAAGGGTTTTCTTGTAAACTGGTCATTTTTTTCTTGGAAATGATTTCCTGGCAAATTTGTGACTTTTTGTAATAACTTTCTAATGACTTTTTGCTTATAAATTCACCACTTTTTGTAATAAATTCATCATCCTTTCTTCTGCACACATTTATAAATTTAAAGGCTAAAAAGGAGGCATCTATAATATATCTTTAAAAAAATCAGTCATGATATGATACACCCAGCTATATAGTTATTCATTCATTCGTATTCTAACAGTGGAGTATTTTGTATTAAAAGGTAATGTGCAAATGACTTTTTCAGTGTTGTGAATAGGAAAGTGTTTCAGCATTAAAAGTTTAATCATTTATTGTCATTAACCCGACCCTCTCAATGCAAAATATGAGCCTAAAAGATGCTTGTGCTCAAAGTGAAAACATTTTAAAACCTATTCTGGGGTCTTTGAGCAAACAGTCATTGTTCACTTTTGATTCAGCAGTAGAAGTCATCACCCTGATTTCTGTCCAGGTGGAGACAATCCGTGACGCCTACATGGTGGTGGCGGGGGTACCCAACAAGACCACCTTTCACGCACACCATATCTGTGACATGGCCCTGGACATGCTGAGTTCCATCGACCACCTTAAAGACCCTTCCACCGGAGATAACATCCAAATCAGAGTTGGTGAGAAAGTAAAACTGTCTGGAGCTTTAGTGGCTCCACAGCGATAAGGCGGTGGGGATTATCTGGCTGTTTCCCTTACAGTTAGCTGCACTCCTGGTGGCGATTCACTGACTTGATCCTTGCACTTCAGACAGCTTAAATTTAGGCTTTTTATCAACTCAACCACTCTGCCACCTTTAAGCAACAGTTTCAAAAATATGATTTTGAGATTTCTGGGCATGACAGTGATTTTTTTTCTTCAATCGGTGGACAAATATGGTACGCAGAACTAGAAAGTATCACAAGGGGTCACTATTGTGACATTGTGTCAATTCTGACCACTGACGTCATTAAAGCTAAGAGGAGATGGGGAAAGAAATTAATCACTTGTACTGTATACCCCCTCAATGGATTATAGACACATAAATAACAGCAACTTTATTAAGAATAATGCAATTAAAACTTTTGATTCAAAAGAATGCTAAACAATGCATGACACAATGATGAAAGAACAACCCCGACATCTGTTTTATTAATAGGGCCACCCTACAAATCTTATAAAGTAACAGACCGTTCAAATGAATAAAGCTGCAAATGAAATGAGAGGGGTTAAATTATGATTGCACTGCTTTCCCTTTTACAACTTTGAAACATTATAAAATGGGTGTAAACTAAACTACATGTAAATATTTCATTACATTTATAGTGCTGTGAAAAAGTATTTGCGCACTTCCTGATTTCTTATATTTTCACATATTTGTCATCTTTAAATGTTTCAGATCATTAAACAAACTTTAATATGAGGCAAAGATAACCCGAGTAAATACAAAATGCAGTTTTCTAAATGATGAGTTCATTTATTAAGGGAAAAAAAGCTATCCAAATCTACCTGGCCCTATGTGAAAAAGTAACACCCTGGCCAAATTACGGTAATGGCCTGGGTGTAGCTGTATGCCAAACCTACTGAATCAAGAAATCACTTAAATAGAACCTGCCTGACAAATTGAAGTAGGCTAAAAGAGCTCAAAAAGCAATGCATCATGCTGCAATCTAAAGAAATTCAAGAACAGATGAAAAAAAAACAAATCCAGAACAACATCTAAAGAACTGCAGGCCTCACTTGCCTCAGTTTGGACACTGGTCCATGTTTCAACAGTGAGAAAGAAAGTGGGCAAAAATTACATCCATGGGAGAGTTCCAAGGCAAAAACCACTGCTGACCAAAGAGAACACAAAGACTTGTCTCACATTTGAAAAAAAAAATCTTGATAATCCCCAAGACTTTGGGGGAAATATTCTGTGAGCTGACAAGACAAAAAACTGAACTTTTTGAAAGGCATGTGCCCCATGACATCTGGAGTAAAACTAACATAGCATTTCATGAAAAGAACTTACCAACAGTTAAACATGGTGGTGGTAGTGTAATGGTCTGGAGCTGCTTTGCGGCTTCAGAACTTGGACGGAACCATGAATTCTGCTCTCTACCAGGAAATCCAGGAGGAGAATCTCTGGCCATCAGTTTGTGACCTCAAGCTCAAGCCCTCCAATATGGCTGAATTAAAACAATTCTGGAAAGAAAAATGGGCCAAAATTCCTCAGCAGCGATGTAAAAGACTCATTACTAGTTATCGCAAACGCTTCATGACAGTTGTTGTCGCCATGGGTGGCACAACCAGTTATTAGATTTAGAGGGCAATTACTTATTTCCACATAGGGCCAGGTAGGTTTGGATGGCTTAATCTTAGCATGTTCAACTCTGCCACCTCCAACTCCATCTCCTGTCTTTTTGTCAGTGCCACCATCTCCAAATCATACATCATAGCAGGTCTCACTACAGTCTTGTAAAACTTCTTTCACTCTTACTGCTACCCTTCTGTCACAAATCACCCCGACACTCGTCTCCACCCACTCCACCCTGCCTGCACTCTCTTCTTCACCTTGTGCATTTTCCATTGCTGTGGATGGTTGACCCCAAGTGTTTAAACTCATCTACTTTCACTACCTCTACTCCTTCCATCTTCACTGTTGCACCTGCCTCCCTCTCATTCACACTCATGTATTTTGTCTTGCTTCTACTGACTTTCATTCCTCTTCTCTCCAGAGCATACCTCCACCTCTCCAGGTTCTCTTCCACCTGCTTCCTACGCTCACTACAGTTCATAATGTCGTCTGCAAACATTATGGTCCACAAAGACTCCTGAATGACCTCATTTGTCAGCCTGTCCATCACCATGGCAAACAACAAGGGGCTCAGGGCTGATCCCTGATGTAACCCCACCCTCACCTTGAACCCATCTGTCACTCCCACAGCACACCTCATCACCATCTCACTATCCTCATACATGTCCTGCACTACCCTCACATACTTCTCTGCTATTCCTGACTTTCTCATACAGTACCACACTTCCTTTCTTGGCACCCTATCATATGCTCTCTCTAGATCCACAAAGACACAGTGCAACTCCTTCTGACCTTCTCTATACTTCTCCATCAGCATTCTTAGAGCAAACATTGCATCTGTAGTACTCTTTCTTGGCATGAAACTGTACTGCTGCTCACTGATTGTCACCTCTCTTTTTAACCTGGCTTCAACAACTCTTTCCCATATCTTCATTGTGTGGCTGATCAACTTTATGCCTCTGTAGTTACTACAGCTCACAAAACCTATGTTCTTGAAAACTGGTACCAAAACACTTCTTCTCCACTCCTCAGACATCCTCTCACTCTCCAAGATTCTATTAAACAATCTGGTTAAAAAGTCCACTGCTATTTCTCCTAAACATCTCCATACCTCCACAGGTATATCATGTGGACCAGTTGCTTTCCATTCTTCATCCTCTTCAAAGCTGCCTTCACTTCCGCCTTGCTAACCCTTGGGACTTCCTTGTTCACCATCTTTTCTTCATCCATTCTCCTCCCTCTCTCATTTTTGTAATGATCCAGGCTGCACTCTGTTGTTCTGTCTCCCTAATTACTCATGTCCCACAGCTGCTTCAGCTTCACCAGCTGCTCCTAATTAGGGCAGCCTTTAAATTGAGAGCAGAGCTTCACTTCAGCACATGGACGTTTGACTACAGCACGCATTGATGCACTTTTCTTTACAGTCTACAGCCTTCACCCGCTCTTCCAACATGGGAACTCATTGTAAGCAATTACTTTCATCTCCACTCTGCTCCATCTTTCTCTCTGTATTGTCCCAGGCTTACCTGTGCACAGGTGGACCACCCTCCTGGCGGACTAGGATTCATCCTCCCGGTGGAAAGACTCTCTTTCGACCACCCCTTCATCTGTAAGTGGACAATTATTTGACTGTTCAGTAGTGATGATGAAACTGAGGCCTTATGAAACAATGAACAACTTTGAGACAATTACTTCACGATCGACGGAGTGTTATGAAACATTTAATAAAGAGTGCCATCTTCTGAGTGTCAGAACTGCATCTGAGCGGAAGACCTGAAAAAAATCTCAATACTTTTTTTTTTTTTGAGTATTTGGCCATCCAAGGTCTATTCAAAATTGGATGGCAGGAACAAACAATACAAAGCAAACAAACAAAAAGAAACTAATTCCAATAAAACCCTCTAAAACTTCCCGCGAGCCCTCAAGTCACATGATGTGACTGACATAACGAGGCCTTGCTTGCTACGATCACGTGACTGTGCGCATGCTGAAACAGCGCTCGATGCACTGCTCATGACACTTCCCCTTTATATTGCTCAAATCAGTGTCAAGTGGGCAATGTCGAGCGTAACATCACTACTGTTCAGTTCTCCTTTCACAACTACCTCGACCGAGGAGAGTCACTGTATATATCTGCACTGGGAACTCACTCACCGTCACCAACTACGACAGCCAGGAGAGAAACTAGGAGCGTCTGCAGTTTCCCATAGTCTGCAGCCCTCCAGCCCGTAAGGCAACAATCCTATCTATTGCTATATTGTGCCGTATAGTTTGCTCATCTTTCTCCCTTTTCCCCACAGGGTTGTCAGACTCTCCACTCCTCTTCAGCACATGCACACATATAAAACTGTTAAATTTGCTGAGTTTGCTGTCTGCTCTGGGTCTAAACAACAATATCATGTCAATTTTCTTTATTCATCAGTTCTTCAAAGTACGCCTTTGGCCTGCATACAAACCCAGAGTGAAAACAATCAGACCAACAAAAAAGCAGGTACGTGTGTGGCCAGAGGGGGCCTCTGATGCTCTGAAAGACTGCTTCAGCACTACAAATTGGGACACTTTCAAGCATGCAGCCACTCAAAATGGACACACAAACCTAGAGGAGTACACTGAAGTTGTTGTAGCACACATAGCAAAATGCCTTGATGTCACTCACTGCAAAACCATCACTGTTCATGCTAATCAAAAGCCATGAATGACAGCAGAGGTCCACAGGCTCCTGAGGGCTTGGGACGCAGGGATGCAGCCTTCAGGGCCAGCAACACTGCAGGACCAACAACAGCTAAGGCCAACCTGTCCCGTGGCATCAAGGAGGCAAAACATCAGTACAGCAAGAAAATATCCAGCCACTTCAGCAACACCAGAGATGCACATTCTCTCTGACGTGGCATACAGACCCTTACCAACTACAAACCTCCACCTCAGACCTGTGCAAGTGACATCACATTGCTTAATAACCTAAACAATTTCTTCGGCCACTTTAAAACACAAAACATCACAAGACCACTCCTCCTCCAGACCCATAGCACTGACGCCCATCATAGAGGTCATAATGAAGTGCCTCGAGCGGCTGGTCATGCAGAACATCAAGTCCATCCTCCATCCCTCCCACGACCCATCTCAGTTTGCATACAGGTCAAACAGATCCACAGAAGATAACATCACTGCTGCTCTACACCCAGCCCTCACCCACATGGACACAATGAACTCCTATGTGCAAATGCTGTTCTTGGACTTCAGTTTAGCATTCAACACAATCATCTCCCAGCACTTAATACAAAAACTCAGACACTTGGGACTCAAAACCTCTCTCTGTAACTGGGTGCTGGACTCTATCAAAGGGAGTCCACAGAATGTGTGGATTGGCAGCAACACATCCAAGACCATCACACTGAGCACAGGGGCCCCACAAGGCTGCATGCTCAGCCCGCTGCCCTTCACCCTGCTGACCTGCAACTGTATACCAGCCCACAACACCAATCACATCAAGTTTGTGGATGACATGATGGTGGTGGGCCTCCTCATCAACAATGAGGAGGCCAACTACAGAAATGAGGTGAGCCAACTGGTCCAGTGGTGTAAAGACAATAATCTCTTCCTGAACGTGAGAAAAACCAAGGAGATTGTGGTCCACTTCAGGAGGGGACACACACAGCATCCCCCTCTGATCATCGATAGTGCAGCTGTGGAGAGGGTGAGCAGCACCAAGTTCCTGGGGGTGCACATCTCTGAGGACCTCTCCTGGTCCAACAACACCACATCACTGGCCAAGAAGGTTCAAACTCGGCTCTATTTCCTCTGCAAACTGAGGAGAGCATGAGTCCCACCCCCCATCATGTGCTCATTCTACCAGGGCACCATTGAGAGCATCCCCACCAGCTTCATCACTGTGTGGTATGGAAGCTGCACCGCCTCTTGCTGGAAGACACTACAACGCACAGTGAAAGCAGCCAGCAAGATCGATGCCCCCCCCCCCAGATGTCTACCTCACCCGCAGAGCCATCAACATTGCAGGTGACACCTCCCACCCCTCACATTCCCTCTTCAGCCCCTTGCCCTCGGGGAAAAGTTACCGGTGCCTCCAGGCCTGCTCCACAAGACTGCTAAACAGCTTTGTTCATCAGGCCATCAAGACCCTGAACTCTGTCCACCACCACCCCCCACCACCCTAACACACTCACCCGCACAATAACCACCTCAGCTGTTGGCATAGAAAACCTGGCACACCAACAGTAATGCATTTGCTGCTGTATGTCTCCGCACTTTACTGCAACCATTTGCACAAATGCCATATCTGCTGCTGTCATTGCTATACTGATCATGTGCAGTCCTACCTGTTACTATCTGCACCTACACTACTGCATTGAACTTGGTATCATGAGTATTACTGCTCTACTTTCTGTATATAAGATTGCTGGGTCTCATCGTTCATTGCTTATCTTTATTTGCACCTTGGGAGGTCTGGGTCTATCTTTTATCACCATTTGCACTATGGGTAGCATTACTGTACAGAGACTGCTGTTGTTTTTCCAGCCTTATTCCTTTTTCTTTTTTGTATTGTGCACACCACTGAAGAGAGAGAAACAGCATTTCAATTCTCCTGTATGTCCTGTACATATAGTAGTATTGACAAAAATCTTTAAATCTGAATCTTTCCACCTTCTCAACACACTCTCGTCATTTGTTAGTACATTACCCTTTCTGTCCTTAATGGACAGAAAGGGTAATGTACTAAGCTGCTAAGGGCTTAGGTGCTAAGGTGAAAGTACGAAACAACCTGCTCTGCAAGCTCGCTGGTGCAAAATGGGGGGCGGCAGTCTCCACCCTGTGCACCTCAGCACTGGCCCTTTCATACTCTGTAGCAGAATATTGCGCCCGTCTGGTCCAGGTCATCTTACACACACCATGTAGACACCCAGCTCAACTCAACCATGAGAACTATAACTGGAACAATCCGCTCAACGCCACTCCCCTGGCTCTCTGTACTGTCAAACATAGCCCCTCCACACATCCGGCGAGCAGCATTAACTCAAAGGATGCTCCAAAAAGTTAAAGATTTTCCTCACTTACCAATCCATGCAGATATCTACACCCCACCCACTGCCCGACTTTCATCCAGACGGCCGATTTGGAAAAACCCTCCCCCAGCTGACTTTACCATCCAGACAGCTTGGCAAGAGGAATGGGAGACCAAGGAGGTCCCAAACAAACAGCTGGTGATAAACCCCAACCAACAGGTCCCGGGCACCAACCTCCCAAGGAGACAGTGGTCTACACTCAATCGCTTCAGGACTGGACATGGCCCCTGCTTGGCCAGCCTTCACAGATGGGGCAGTAGCCCTAGCCCACTGTGCGCATGTGGAGAGGAGCAAACTATGGAACACATCATAGAGGCTTGCCCGCTCCAAAGACTGGAAGGAGGATTACACACCCTCCATACAGCAAACCAGGAGGCAACTGCTTGGCTTAAGGACTTTGCATTCGCTAAATAAAATAAATAAATAATCTGTCCTTAATCAGCCTAACCTGCTGCGTGTCCTTTCCAGCTTGATCCCTCTGCCTAGCCAATCGATACAAGTCCTTTTCTCTTTCCTTAGTGTTTAGCCTCTCATACAACTCACTATATGACTTTTCCTTTGCCACGTCTCTCTGCAATGCACCTAGATTCCAAATACTCTTGTCTACTTTCTCCATCTCCCCAACTATCCCACTTTTTCTTTGCTAACCTCTTCCTTTGCATACTTTCCTGTACCTCCTCATTCCACCACCAAGTCTGCTTGTCTTCCTTCCTATATCCACTGGATACACCACCTACATTTCTACCTGTTTTCCTAAATACTTTTGCTGTACTTTCCCAGTCATCTGGTAATTCTTATCACCCAGAGCCTGTATCAACTCCTTCTTGAACTCTGTGCAACCTTCTTCGTTCTGTAACTTCCCCCACTTAATCTTTGGCTCTGCCTTCACTCTCTTCCTCTTCTTGCTCTCCAAAGTCATCCTACAGACTACCATCTGATGCTGTCTAGCTACATTCTCCCCTGGAACCACCTTTTAGTCTCCTATCTCATTCAGATTTCTCCTTCTGCATAAGATGTAGCCCACTTGTGTGCACCTTCTCTACTCTTGTAAGTCACCCTGTGTTCCTCTCTCTCTTCTAAAAGTATGTGTTCACCACAGCCATTTCAAACCTTTTAACAAAATCCAGAACCATCTGTCCTTCCACATTTCTCTCCTTAAAACCATACCTACCCAGAACCTCCTCATCATCTCTGCTCCCATCACCTACATGCCCATTAAAGTCTGCTCCAATCACCACTCTTTCCCCCTGGGAACACTCTCTACCACTTCATCCAACTTACTCCAGAATTCCTCTCTTCTACCTGAAATCCAGCTTGTGGGGCATACTCCCTGTGAGAAAGTCCAGCACCCAGTTACAGAGAGAGGTTTTGAGTCCCAAGTGTCTGAGTTTTTCTATTACTGTATGTGCTGGGGGATGATTGCATTGAATGCTGGACTGAAGTCCAAGAATAGCATTCGCACATAGGGGTTCTTTGAGTCCAGATGGGTGAGGGCTGGATGGAGAGCAGCAGGGATGATGTCTTCTGTGGATCTGTTTGACCTGTATGGAAATTGAGATGGGTCGTGAGAGGAGGGGAGGGTGAACTTAATGCTCTGCATGACCAGCTGCTCGAAGCACTTCATTATGATGGAAGTCAATGCTACGGGCCGCTAATCGCTGTAGCTGGATGGGATGGGCTTCTTTGGGGCTGGTATTATGGTGGCAGTTTTGAAACATGTGGGGACAACAGTTTGACTCAGGGAGATGTTGAAGATATCGGCCAGGACATTCTTGAGCTCCCCTGCACAGTCCTTCATAACGCAACCTGGTGTCTGGTCCAGCTGCCTTGCGTGGGTTGATCCTGCAGAGGGTCCTCTTCATGCTAGCCGGATCCAGACTCATGGTCTGCTCGTCTGGAGGAGTGGTCTTCTGTGCTGATGTGCTGTTTTGTGTTTCGGAGCTGACTGGCCGTCAAAACTGAGCGATCGGGGGAGATGGGCTTTAGTCAGGAAGGTGGCCAAGAACCCGATGGTCACTCCGTCAGAGCTCCAGTGTTGCTGTGTGAAAAAAGGAGAACCTTCCATAAGGACACCCGTCTCTGCAGCAATCCACCAATCAGGCCTGTATGGTAGAGTGGCCAGACGGAAGCCATTCCTTTGTAAAATGCACATGGCAGCACACCTGGAGTTTGCCACAAGGTACCTGAAGGACTCTCAGACCATGAAAAACAAAATTCTTTGGTCTGAGACAAAAATTGAACTCTTTGGTGTGAATGTCAGACATCATGTTTGGAGGAAACCAGGCACTGCTCATAACCACGCCAATGTTGGTAGCTGCATCATGCTGTGGTGATGTTTTCCAGCGGCAGGAACTCGGAGACTAGTCAGGATAGAGGGGAAGATGAATGCAGCAATGTACAGAGACATCCTGGATGAAAACCTGCTTCAGAGTGCTCTTGACCTCAGACTGGGGCAACGGTTCATCTTTCATCAGGACAACAACCCTAAGCACACAGCCAAGATATCAAAGGAGTGGCTTCAGGACAACTCTGTGAATGTCCTTGAGTGGCCCAGCCAGAGCCCAGACTTGAATCCAATTGAACATTTCTGGAGAGATCTGAAAATGGCTGTGGACCGACGCTTCCCATCCAACCTGATGGAGCTTGAGAGGTGGTCCAAAGAGGAATGGGCCAAACTGCCCAAAGATAGGTGTGCCAAGCTTGTGGCATCATATTCAAAAAGACTTGAGGCTGTAATTGCTGTCAAAGGTGCAACAACGAAGTTTTGAGCAATGGCTGTGAATACTTATGTACATGTGATTTCTTAGGGTTTTTTTTTTTTATTTTTAATAAATTCGCAAAAATAAAAAAAAAAAAAACTTTTTTCACATTGTCATTATGGGGTATTGTGCATAGAATTTTGAGGAAAAAATGAATTTAATCCCTTTTGGAATAAGGCTATAACATAAAATGTAGAAGAAGTGAAGCGCTGTGAATACTTTCCAGATGCACTGTAAATGTAGCTCGGCAAGAAGACAAGTTTTTTTATACATTGATGCAATAAGTGAAGACTAATTTGTAAATGTATCGGAGTGTAGTTTATTAATTACTGCTCTATTTTGTATGTCCATTTCAGTTTCACACTTTCCTGTATTAAATCTTGTTCAACAACAACACCTGTCTGCTCCTTGGAGGATTTGATGCAGGGGAGAGTTTAGCTGGCTGTGAATCCCAATGTAGGACAGGAGTCACATTGTGGTGCAACAGTACAGTGAAATTATAGCACTCTGTGAGGGACAACAGCAAACTGTTGGACACTGACAAGGGAGCCAAGAGCAGATATTCACCTTTGCCAGCCCCACTCAGTCAGCATAATGCAGAAATCAAGTGGTCAAGGTCAAGACCGTGACGACACCAACTCACTGTTGGCTCACTCGTTGAAGTCCTCGAAACACAAAGGAAAGCTGACTGTTAGATCATCAGCAGGATCTTCGAGAAGGTCTTCTACATCAACTAGCGCCTCCAAGGCAGCTGCACGAGCACAGGCTGATGCACAGGCGGCTAAAGCCAGATTGGCTTATGCTGAGAAAGAAATGAACATTAAGATTGAAAAGGCTGACTTGGAGGCAACACTCGATGTACTTCAATTCCAGAAAGAAGCTGATGCTGCTATAGCTAAAGCACAAGTAATGGAGTCTGCTGCTGCTCAGTTTGGCATTGCACAACAAAGTGAAAAGCTGGAGTTCTTGCCTGTCCAAGCAACCCCAGAGCAGAAAGTGAGTGACTACATAAATAAACACAGTTACACTGAGCTCACTCAAGGACAGACATGTTTATCCAGCATGATGACATCGCCGATCAGCAGAAACAAGTCGAGCCTTCATCATCATTCACACCTTCTCCCTTTAAACAAGAATCAAATCAATACCCCTCGTTACCATCAGACGGTGGTAAACCAACAATGCAAAAGAGATGCAGTTCAACAAAGTCTGCCCCACAGTGCACCACAACCACAGCAGAGGTTTATCCCAAACTATTCAGCTACGGACAGTGCTGTTTGTGACCTCGCTAGGTTCCTAGCAAAAAGTCAGCTTGTGACTGGTGGACTAAGTTTGATGACAAGCCAGAAAGTTATCTGAGCTGGAAGGCTACATTTCAGAGTACCATAGCAGACCCTGGCCTCACTGCCAACGAAGAAATAAACCTGCTCATCAAGTGGTTGGGTCCTGAGTCGTCAGAACATGCCAGAAGGGTAAAATCAGTCAACATATGCCATCCATCTGCTGGTCCGTTAATGATGTGGACAAGACTTGAAGAATGTTATGGTGCACCAGAAGCAATGGAAAAATCGTTGTTTTCCAGAATAGAAAATTTCCCAAAGCTCTCCAGTAAAGAACCACACAAGCTCCGTGAGCTATCAGACTTGCTCTGTGAATTAGAACCTGCAAAGCTAGATGAGTATTTGCCTGGATTAAGTTATCTCAACACAGCCAGGGGAGTAAGTCAGACTGTAGAGAAGCTACCCTTTCATCTTCAAGAAAAATGAACAGCAGTTGGGTCAAAGTTTAAAGAAGACTATAATGTTGCCTTCCCACCCTTCTCCTTTACTGAGTTTGTGAGGAAAGAGCCCAGAGCAAGGAATGACCCTAGCTTCTCCATGACTCATCTCTCCTCTGTCAGTTCTAAGGAAGAAAAGCCTCTAGCTAACCACAACACAAGGCCATTGGTTACGGTGCATAAGAGAGACCTATCAGCAGCTGTAACCACAACAGCGAAAGGCATGACTGAAGATATAAACAGACAGTGTCCTATACATTGTAAGCCACACCCACTCAAAAGATGTAGACATTTCAGATCTATGCTATTTGAAGACAGAAGCTCATCAAAGACAATAACATCTGCTACCGCTGCCTGGCATCTACTAGCCACCAGGTGAGACTGTAATGTTGCCATTAAGTGTGTAGAGTGTGACAGTGAGAAGCACTTAGCAGCTCTCCATCCTGGTCCAGCACCACAGACACCCAAGCCTTTCCCTTCCCCTAAAGAGCATGGCGGGGAGGAAGTGAAGTCATCTGACCTAGATGTTACAGCCACCTGTACAAAGGTATGTGGAAATGGAGTCTCGGGAAAATCCTGCTCTAAGATTTGCTTAGTGCGTGTCTTTCCAGAAGGTCAGAGAAACAGTGGGATGAAGATACATGTAATTACAGACGATCAAAGTAATCCATCTCTTGCAAAGACTGAGGGTTTTTTTGACATGTTTGACATTAAAAGTGCACCAGAGCCATACACCCTGAAGACCTGTGCTGGTGTAACAGAAACATCAGGTAGAAGAGTTTGTGGCTATGTGGTTGAGTCAGCAGATGGGGGGGGGGGGGGGGAAGCTTTCCTGTCCCTACACTCATTGAATGTAATGGTAGCCCTAACAACAGGGAGGAAATACCTACTCCCAAAGCCACACAACACCACTGCCATCTGAGGTCAATAGCTGATAAGATGCCACCCCTCAACCCAGATGCCAATATTCTCTTGTTTATTGGACGGAACCTTCTAAGAACTCACAAGGTGAGAAAACAGTTAAGTGGTAGACACAATGACCCGTACGCGCAGAAGCTTGATTTGGGCTGGGCTGTTATTGGCAATGTGTGCCTCGGCAGCACTCACAAGCCAACTGAAGTGAGTGCTCTAAAAACGCTTGTTAGACAATGGACGGCCTTGTCTTCTCATTCCCTGTAACAGCCGCTTCAGTGTGAAAGAGAACTTCAGCCTTAAGAGTTACACTAATCCTCATCAGCGGCATACTTCGAGCCCATATTCAAAGCCCACTGCGGAGAATTTACGAGAGACTGTTTTTCATTGCTCTGATAATGACAACCACCTTGCACCATCTGCTGAAGACATGATCATTCTGAAAACAATGGAAGGAATCTTCAAAGATGTGAGTAACAGCTAGGTTGCTCCATTACCATATTGGAGCCCTAGGCGTGTACTCCCAGACAACAGATCCTACGCCTACAAGCGGCTTATGTCTCTCCGATGCACACTTGAAAAGAATGAAGACATGAGAGCGCACTTTGTTGAGTTCATGCAGAAAATGCTTGACAACAAACATGCAGAGCTCGCGCCGCCTTGTGATGAAGATAAAGAGAGATGGTATCTTCCCACTTTTGGTGTCTATCACCCACACAAGCCTGGAAAGATTCGTGTGGTGTTTGTTCGAGTGCACAGTTTGACGGAGTGTCTCTCAATGATGTGCTGCTTTCAGGGCCTGACCTGAACAACACCCTTTTAGGTGTGCTCCTCTATTTTCGAAAGGAACCAGTGACTATTATGGCAGATATTGAACAGATGTTCTACTGTTTTGTTGTTCGGGAAGATCATACTTTCTTTACTTTCTCTGGTATGAAGACAGCTAGCTAAGCAAAGGTATAGCAGATTTCCGGATTAGAGTCCATGTCTTTGGAAATAGCCCCTTCCCAGCAATGGCAATGTTTGGGCTGAGAATGGCGGCAAGGGATGCAGAAAGAGAATACGGCAGTGATGCACAACACTTCATAGAACGTGACTTTTATGTTGACCATGCACTGAAGTCTTTTCCAACCGAAGCAGAGGCTATCGACGTCATACAGAGAGCTCAAAGCATGCTTGCACTCTCTAATCGCTATCTCCATAAGATCACTTCCAACAGAGTGGAAGTGGTAAATGCCTTTCCCCAAGAAGACAGGGCCAAGGAAATCAAAGATTTATATCTCTCTGCAGATGAGCTTCCTGTTCAGCACAGCTTGGGATTGAGTTGGGACACCAAGTCTGATACATTCACTTTCCATGTTCCATTAAGCCAAAAGCCTTTCACTCACCGTGGGGTTCTTTCAGTTGTAAACAGCCTGGTTGATTCTCTAGGCTTCCTTGCTCCTGTGACTATCAAAGGAAGACTTCTCCTCAGACAGCTCTCCAATGGTGATGCTGAGTGGGATAGTCCCTTGCCCCAGGACATGTACGATGACTGGAGAAGATGGCAAGATTCATTGCAGGATCTTCAGGCCCTGCATATCCCTCGCACATATGTCTCCTTTTCTGTCTCACAAGCCAAGTCCACTGAGCTTTGTGTGTTCTCGGATGCCTCAGTCAAGGCTATAGCTGCGGTAGCTTACCTGAAAGTCACACATCAAGATGGTTGCAGTGAAGTTGGATTCATCATGGGTAAGGCCAAGCTGGCTCCAGTACCAGAGCTCACCACGCCCCGACTAGAGCTCTGTGCTGCTGTGCTCACTGTGGAGCTGTCAGAGCTCCTCACAGAAGAACTTGACATGAAAATAAACAGAACTATGTTCTACACAGACAGTAAAGTGGTGCTAGGATACATAAACAATAAACACAGGAGATTCCATGTATACATAAACAATCGTGTACAGAGAATTAAGCAATCATCTCTACCAGACCAGTGGAGATATGTCCCAAAAGAGCACAACTCTGCCGATCATGGCTCTTTATCTGTGGCAGCAGGGATGCTAGCCAGTGCCACATGGCTCTCTGGCCCAGCCTATCTCCTGCAGCCCGGGAGCATCACTCCTGAGCAAGGCCCATTTGAATTCCTCAATCCAGAGTGAGATGTTGAAATTTGCTACAGTGTGACAGTGCTTGCTACCACAGTGTCCACAAATACTTTGCGTTCAGCACACTTTGAGTGCTTCTCCAAGTGGATTTCCCTCATCAAAGCCATAGCTCGCCTTGGTCACATTTCTCACTGCTTCATCAAATCTAAGAACAACTCCAGCTGTGAGGGGTGGCATCTCTGCAAGAAAAGTCTTACAAATGAAGCTTTAACTCAAGCAGAGCACACAGTCATCAGGTCTGTCCAGTGTGAAGTGTATGCAGAAGAAATCAAATGCATCATGGCAAAAACAGACCTGCCATCTAACAGCACCCTTCGCAAGCTTTACCCTATGATTGATGAAAATGGGTTACTGCGGGTAGGTGGACGACTTGCAGAGTCAAAGTTGTTAAGCCATGAAGCCAATCCTTTTCTGATCCCAGGCAAACATCATATTGCTACACTGCTCATCCGTCATCATCATGTAGCTGTAAAGCATCAAGGAAGACATTTTACTGAAGGAGCTGTGACAGCAAGTGGCTTGTGGATAGTAGGAGCTAAGAGATGCATCAGCAGCATCATCCACAGATGCGTGACTTGCAGGAGGCTACGAGGCAGAACAGAGCAACAAATCATGGCTGACTTGCCTGCTGAACGCTTAAAGACCGATCCCCCGTTTTCTTATGTTGATCTTGATATATTTGGACCATGGGAGGTCGTTGCATGCCGTACTAAAGGAGGGCAAGCCAACAGTAAGAGATGGGCAGTTCTGTTTACATGCATGTCTACTAGAGCTGTTTACATAGAGGTTGTTGAATCTATGAGCTCTTCCAGCTTCATCAATGCACTTTGCAGAATTTTTGCCATCAGAGGGCCTGCTAGGCAGTTGCGGTCTGACTGTGGGACAAATTTTGTGAGTGCATCCAGAGAATTGAAGTTGGACCCACCAAATTCTGGTGAGATAAGCGTGGATGACTACTTACTCAGCCAGAAATGTTCCTGGGTATTCAATCCTCCCCACTCGTCTCACATGGGTGGCACATGGGAGCGTATGATAGGCATTGCACGCCGTATCCTAGACTCAATGCTCCTACAAGAAGGACTCTCTAAGCTAACTCAAGAGGTTTTGACAATGCTGACGGCTGAAGTGACGGCTATTATTAATGCAAGACCTCTAGTGCCTGTCTCCTCCGACCCAGAGGCTCCTCTGATCCCCCTCAACTCTCCTCACCCAGAAGTTGGGTACGGTCTTGCCTCCCCTTGGAGACTTCACCAAGGCCGACATGTTTAAACATCAGTGGAAGAGGGTTCAAGTTTTGGCTGACATCTTCTGGGCTCGATGGCAGAGAGAGTATCTCAACATGCTGCAGAATTGTCAAAAATGGCACCTTAAAAAACCAAACATGAAGGAAGGAGACATTGTTCTTTTGAAAGACAAGCAACTAAACAGAAATGAATGGCCAGTAGGAGTGGTAGTGAAGGCTCTCCCAAGCAAAGACGGAGTCACCAGGAAAGTGGAGGTCAAGGTTACCCGGCACGAGTCTACAAAGACTTTTTCCAGACCCATCTCAGAGTGTATCCTTCGCTTGTCCTCAGAAGAGTAGTTTATGTAAACATGTTATTGTGGCGTTTTTAAAAAAAATGCCAGGCGGGGAATGTAGTGGAACGGTTTATTGGTTTTAGAGCCTCAAGACCACTAGGGGGCACAGTTCTTTAATTTACGTTTTTTCCATGTAGTAGGTGTTGTACCTTCAGCCAACAGGGAGTTCCAGGAAGTGATGAGTCAGGAAGTAATGAGCCAAAAAAGCATGATGTGTTTTTGGTGCTGATTTTCCATCGCCAACCATTTGTTTGTTTCTAGCCCTCTGAGTGGCAATATAAGCAAGTAAATGTCAAATATATGTATTTGATGTATCTTAAGTATTATAGCATATTGGCAGTGTTTTGAATAACTTTGTTGGCATGCATGACCGCACAGTGTAATGTCAGAGTTCAGGCCTTTGGCCTAAGTTTGGGCAATATATTATGCAGTTAAACTGAATTTAGTGTTGAATGCAGTATCTACATACCCCAACTCTATTTACATGGCTGGTTACTATATTTGCTAACTTGATTGTTATACTCATCACTTACTTGATTAGTCCTGTCATTTATAGAATTTATGTAAGAATCATACCTGAGAATAAATAAATGTAGCTCAGCAAGAGGACAAGTTTTTTACATTTTGATGCAATAAGTGAAGACTAATTTGCAAATGTGTCAGAGTGTAGTTTGTTAATTACTGCTCTCTATTTTGTATGTCCATTTCAGTGTCACACTTCCTGTATTAAATCTCGTTCAACTACAACACCTGTCTCTTCCTTGGAGGATGTGATGTATGGAAGAGTTTAGCTGACTGTGAATCCCAATATAGGACAGAAGTCACATTGTGGTGTAACTACACTGGTGTTGCTAAAGTGTCTGGATATTTTCTTGCTGTACTGTCGTTTTGTCTCCTTGATGCCATGGGATAGGTTGGCCCTGGCTGTTGTTAGTCCTGCAGTGTCGCTGGCCCTGAAGGCTGCTTCCAGAGCTCTCAGGAGCCTGTGGACCTCTGCTGCCATCCATGGCTTTTGGTTAGCACGAACAGTGATGATTTTGCAGTGAGTGACATCATCAGTGCGTTTAGCTATGTATGCTACAACAACCTCGGTGTACTCCTCTGTGTTTGTGTGTTCACTGTGAGTGGCTGCATGCTTGAAAGTGTCCCAGTCAGTAGTGCTGAAGCAGTCTTTCAGAGCATCCAAGGCCCCCTCGGGCCACATACGTACCTGCTTTTTTGTTGGTCTGATGGCTTTCACTCTGGGTTTCTATGCAGGCCTTTGCAAGATGGTGATGTGATCAGAAAGACCCAGATGGGGGAGGAGGAGGCTCTGCATGCTTTCTTGTGAGTTATGTACACCAGGTCCAGCAAATTGTCTCCTCTTGTTGGAACATCCACATGTTGGTGTAGATTTGATAGGGAGACCTTTAAATCTGCATGGTTTAAGTCTCCTTAAAAACTGTGTTTTGTATTTACTCTGGTTATATTTGTCTAATATTAAAATTTGTTTGATCTGAAAAATTCAAGTGTGACAAATACAAGCAATCAGGAAGGAGCAAATACTTTTTCACAGCACTGTGACTGGAAAAAATATGATGATGCTCCACAAGTCAGTCAGCTCATGTTTGGTTCTACTAACCATTTTTTTCCCACTTTAAGGAGTCCACTCGGGTATGGTGGTGGCGGGTGTTGTGGGTCTTAAGATGCCTCGCTACTGTCTGTTTGGTGACACTGTGAATACAGCCTCAAGGATGGAGAGCAATGGAGTGGTGACTAAAACAGCATCTTTAATAAAAATTACATTTACAAGTTCCTGCATTACAAATTCAAGTATACTGAGTGACATTAAAAAGCAACATTGTATCAGTTTCAGAAAGTGGTGTAAGTTGTCATTGATAGACTTCAAAACATTTATTAGCTTATGGTTATTGGGACACAAATTCAAGTCACCTGGACATACAGATATGCAACAAAACTTAAAGGTGACAGAGGCAACATTCTGACCTCCTGTGACACCAGTAGGTGTCACACTTACTCTTGCCCCAACTGCTTGGTAGAGACATGTGATATCAACCCAGTTATGCTATTGGCTGTGACCTGCTGTGACATCCTTACCAACCATGGATATACAGTATATCATATATATAAAAGGCTAGATTGGCAGTAGGTCACTGGAGCGCGTGATTTCGGGCCGCCATATTGGTACAGGAATCACAACAAATCCACAGCTCAATCAATCAATACATCAGATTTATATAGCGCTTTATCATAGACACTTTACAGAAATTAAGGGTCATCCACCACCTGGATGGATGAAGCAGCCACAATACGGCGCCATCCCTTTTAACCATTCACACACAGGGCCAATTTAGAGTCTCCAATTAACCTAACCTGCATGTTTTTGGCATGTGGGAGGAAACTGGAGAAATCCCGGGTTAAACCCACGCATGCACGGGGAGAACATGCAAACTCCACACAGATCACTGTTGGCCGGGGGCAGGGATCGAACCCACGATCTCATGATCCCCGCGATCCCCCGGCCGAGGGTAAACTGTGCTGCCGCAGTGCTAACCACTGCGCCACCGTGCGGCTCAACGCACAACACTCTGATTAAGTCTTCATTTCCAAGGTTCTTGTTTGTTTACACAGTGTGTAACTGGTGTCTAAACGATCAGGTAAGTGTTGAGTATTTGTTTTTAAATAATTTAATGGCGTGTTGTCAAAAATAAAGGTAAAAACTCTGATTTTCATTTGGGAGGTCACTGATTTCTGTACATGCATGACTGCCATGAGTGTAATATATATTGTAATTCAGTATCGATACTTATGGCAATATTTCTCATGTAATATTAGTATACAGTGTTACCACATTAATATATAAGCCTATATACATGTTCTATATTACCCGAATTCTTGACCTGGCTCTGGGTTAAATTTATAAAGCCTACATCTACTGCTTTAAACTGGGTTTTGATTCAATTAACACTTCACCTCACTTTGCAGTTGATTAATATGAGCTTGCTGCTTTCATGTTGAGTGCATTATTCTATGCAATAAATTTAATAAATTTGTAATGAGCATTGGTGTATTGTATAAATTTGTTATGTGGGCCTAAAATCAATAAGAATTTCAAATTGATTTTAAACAACTGCTATACAGATCCAGGTAGATGGGGGGGGGGGGGAGTGTATAATGTCTGTCTAGTTAAATGAAGAAACTTGAATAATTGATTTGTAATTTTTTATTCTCTTTATTTATTTCAAAGTTTACATATCTAGGCCAATTTGTATAGCACAGGCTGAAATATTTCTTTGATAAACATTTTTGATAATTGGGGGGGGCGAGGCAATAAGCTGGTTGCCTGGGGTGGCAAATATAACAAATACAGCCCAGGACAAAGTATGAATTAATCAATTTCGGCCATATATTTATGCATAAATGGCCACAATGAAAGAGGTAGGCTTAATTATTAATCTGGGGGTATGGTAACTTCTTTTTCAGCTCATTTGACAGTTCTTGATTGAGACACTGCAAAATGCCATAATTTAATAATTATGAAGCTCTTAAACACCTAATATTTATGCAGATTATGCTGAAAGTAAACCACTATGCGCTGTGTTGTACTGTGTTGTAAACATGTTCACTGAAGCCTGTCAAACGTTTAACAAAGGAGAATGACCCAAGCAGGTGTCTGCACTGGACCACAGGGATGTGCTACACATATCCTGTACCAAGATGGCGGACTCGCGTCACGCTCCCGCGACCACAGACTGGCCAGCGCTGCCAATCTAGCCTTTTATATCTATGCAGTATATAAACACTCGGACATGGCCAGTCATATTCCATATACATAGTTTACTTGTGAAAACAGCAGACACAACAGTTAACATGTGTATCCTGTTATCTGAATGCTGCAGGTGCTGTCAACCATAATTACCTACAGAATGTGGCACCCGTTTTCTATGAAAATGTTTGCCATGTCTTATATTTCTAAGTTACCAGCCACCGGAGTCTTGTCATCCAGCTGCTCAGATGTAAATGTTATGATTATTTTTGGACTAATAAAAATTTTTGAAAGTTTTTTTACCATTATTTTTTTCAAGATATAAAGATTTTAATTCTGCATCTTTCTAAATATTCTTTTGATCTATTTTTAAAAATATATTTATTTTCTTGAAAATACTGTCAAATTTACCTTTAATCCTTAATCATTTCTCTTTTTTTTTTTTCATTCATTAATATCGTGTGTGCATGACCTCCATTTGCTGCCAGCAAAGCCTCAGCTCTGCATGGGACTGATCCCACTAAGTTGTTAGTTTCACTCCAAGGAATGTGGTTCTATTCAACGAGAAGCGCTGCCTCAAGCTCAGCATGATTTGTTGGTTCAGGATCCAAACTGTGTACACGCCAATCCAGAATATACCATGAATGTTCTGATAGGGAGTTTTATGCATTGAGACTACAGTAATTATTTTATTGTAAGAAACATTAACATTAAAGTACGTAATCATAGTCATTATAAAGACAGACAGGATTTTTTCTTTGTATGTTATATTTTAATGCCTTTCAGTATTGATAAAAAGACAAAACCAATTTCTGTTCAATAATCCTAGTGAGAAATTTGCTGTTGCTTTCCGTGGTACACCAATGAGGCATAGCATTATGACCACCTGCCTAATATTTTGCTGGTCCCCTTTTTGTTGCCACAACAGTACTGACCCGTCAAGCCATGGACTCCACTAGAGCCCTGAAGGTGTGCTGCGGTATTCAGTACCAAGATGGTAGCAGCAGATCCTTTAAGTCCTGTAAGTTGCAAGGTGGATCGGACATGTTTGTCCAGCATTTTCCACAGATGCTCGATTGGATTGAGATCTGGGGAATTTGGAGGATAAGTCAACATCTCAAACTCATTGTTGTACTTCTCCAAATTCCCCAGATCTCAATCCAATCAAGCATCTGTGGGACATGCTGGACAAACGAGTCCGAGCCACGGAGGCCCCACCTCACAACTTACAGGACTTAAAAGATCTTCTGCTAACATCTTGGTACCGGATACCACAGCATGCCTTCAGGGGTCTAGTAGAGTCCATGGCTCGACGGCTCAGGGCTTTTTTGGCAGCAAAAGGGGGACGAACACAATATTAAGCAAGTGTTCATAATGTTATACCTGACCAATGTACAGTCTGATTATTAACTTGGCTTCTCTAATTTACAATAAGATTGAAATCAGCTCAGTGTACTCATTGCATAAAAGCAGGCTTTATCTTAAACATTTCAAAAAGTATTTAATTTTGAACAGAACTCCTAAATACCACTCAGCTTTGGCTTAATTTTCTGTTTTTGCATCTGTCTGAATAGGGCATGCAAATCCACATTAGTCAGACTACCAAAGACCACCTAGAGCATGAGCCCTATATCATTGAAGAGAGAGGCAAAATCTTTGTTAAGGTAAGCAATGCACAAGTTCACAGTATTGCAATCACTCATATTCTCAGGAAGTAACTGTGGCTTATTCATCACTCACAGATTGAGATCAATGTCATGTTTATATCAGTGGTGTAGTTTTAAAATTTTAAAAGAATCATTAAGGTGGAGCACTCCCTGTTATACAGAATCTGTAATGTGCTATTAACATGTTAAACTATTAGTATCTTAATACTGCCCAGCCAGCATGCCCATGTGGGCCCCACAAGAGGATAAAACTGGGCTGCCTTATGGGTCCCATCTGGGTTTGCCCATGGGTTCCATGTGGGCCCCATCTGTGTTTGCTTGCATGGACTTTTCCTGTTTAAGTTTAATGTTTATTTGAACGAGACAATATATACTAATGAGCATTAATACAAATGTAAGTATGCCAGATTTAGCAATACTGCTAATTTGCATCTGTAGTCCCCTGGCAGGTCACAAAAACACACAATCATACACTAGAAGAATAACTGCAATACAACTGTACAAAGTGGATATGCTAAAGTGCAAGAGTTAAGGTGTTACAAAACAAGACACCTTACCTATTTCCAATTTATTTTCTCATAATTTGAAATTTTCTTGTAAATTTCTGACTTTTTTCCTCTAAATCTTATACATTTTTCTTGAAGATTTGAAAGTTCCTCATAAATTTTCAACTTTTTTACTGTAAATTTGCAACTTTTTTCCATAAATTTATTTCCATGTATAATTGTGACTTTTTTCTTGCAACTTTGCAAACATTTTCTTGTAATTTTGGAACTTTCTCATAAATTTGTCACTTTTTACTATAGTCTTGCAACTTTTTCTCTTAAATTTGCTACTTTTTCCTTGTAAATTTGTGACTTTTTCCTGTAAATTTGCAAAATTTTTCTTGTACATTTGGAATTTTCTCAAAAATGTTCAACTTGGTTTACTGTAAACTTGCAACTTTTTCTCATAAATTTGTGATTTTTTATTTCATAATCTCACTTTTTTCTCGTGAATTTTCAATTTATTTACTCATATTTGGCACTTTTTTGTTAATTTTCAACTGGTTTCTAAATTTTTCCTCATAAATTTGTGACTTTTTTTCTTGTAAATTTGCTTTTTTTTTCTTGTAAATTTGCAACTTTTTTCTCCCAAATTTTCACTTTTTTTCCTCATAAATCTGCGACTTTTTAGAATATAGAATAGAATAGACTTTATTTGTCATTATAACAAGTACAACGAAATTAAAATGCAAACCAGTCAGTGAATTAAAAGTAAAAAGAAGCTTAAAAAGATTATATGCATTACTAATTTTAAATATCACACACACTCAGTTTCACAGCTTCAAACCTCATGTTCTGCTAGAGTTCAGGGAGGTAATTGCGGTATTGGTCTTTCTCCTTGGTCTTTCTTGGCACCAGTGATACTGAAACCTGCTCACCTGCATTAAACCCATGTGGAGCCCAGTTGGGTTTAATGCAGGTAAGCAGATTACCTGCTTATCTGTGCCACACGTAAAGTTCATGTGGGCAAACATATATGGCGCCAACACGGAACCTGCCAACAAATCCATGTGGGACCCATAAGACAACCCAATTTAGCCTATAGTGGGGCACATATGGGCATGCTGGCTGGGTGATTATAGGAATTTTACAATAAAATGTTCTTTCCAAACTGAGAAAAACCAAAACTGTTGTCTACCCAACATATCCCAGGGTAAAGGCCAAATGAAGACGTACTGGCTAAAGGGAAAGAAAGACCTATCATTCAAGACCCCGGCGGAGGTTCGCTACAGCAGTGAGCAAAAAGAATCTGAGGACAAGAGCTCTAATGGGTAAGTGGAGACAAGAAGAGCAGGCGGCATCAAAGAATCACTTAGCTTCTGCAGACACAGTGGACTGACCACCCCCCCGTTGAGTTGGCCACTTCTTTGCTCATTGCCCCCTGCAGCACCAGAGAGCAAGCACACTACAAGGTTGTTATGGGTGCGCTTGCTCAAAGGAGCAATATTTCCTTCCAAAAGCTCAGTGTTGTCATTATGAGTGCCAGAGCACTTTCTTTGGCTGATAAACACACAAAAATGTTGGGACAAAACAGGAAAGACATGGTAGGGAATACTCTTATTTGTCATGTCTCAGATTCTATTTATATACAGTAAAACAAGAAATGAAGAAATGCTCTCGTTTGGTATAATATTTATACTTCCTACAATCATTTTCAATGTCAAAATTTTGTTAAAAGGAAAAATGCGGTAATTATAACAAGGATCGTGAGCAGATATTTCATTTCACTGTCGGGGAGACAGTAAACCAAACATTTTATCAAGAGTCAATACTGACGAGGACACTAAGTATTATTTGTGCGATAAAAATAACACAAATTTAGGAGATAAAAAGTGCAAAATTATAATTAAAAAGTTGCAAATTTATGAGAAAAAAGTCAGATTTATGAGAAAAACATTTCACTTTTACAAGAAAAAAGTTGCACATTTATAACAAAAAAGTCACAAACTTACAAAGAATAGTTGCAGTTTTCCAAGAAAAAGTTGCAAATTTATGAGAAAAAGAAAATTTAATTTAACAAGAACTTTTACAAAGAAAAAAAGGCATAAATTTACAAGAAAAACATTGCAAATATATGAGAAAAAAGTTGGAAATATTTTAGAAAAAAGTCACAAATTTACTAGAAAAAACATTTCAGCTTTACAAGAAGAAAGTGACAAAGTTAGAAGAATAAAAGTTGCAAATTCATGAGGAAAAAAGTCACAGATTTACATGAAAAAGATTAATTTTATGAGGAAAAAAGTTACAAATTTCCAAGAAAAAGCTGCAATTTTACAAGAAAAAAGTTGCAGATTTCTGAGAAAAAGTAGTTTAAATTAGAAGACAAAATTTAACATTTACAAGAAAGAAAGTCACAAATATATAGCAAAAAAGTTCATAAATTTATGAAAAAAAACATTTCAATTTTGCAAGAAAAAGTTGCTAATTTATGTGGCAATTTATGTTGCAGTTTTTATGAGAAAAAGCTGCAAATTTGTGAGGAAAATGTGTTTCAAATTTATAAAAGACAAATATTTTATATTTACAAGGAAAAAAACGCACATATTTCCAAGAAAGTTGCAAATTTATGTAGAACAAGTCACAACAAAATTTACGTTTACAAGGAAAAAAAAGTCCCAATTTTACAAAAAAAGTCAAAGGTACAAGAAAAAAAATCACAAATTTCCAAGAAAGTTCAAAATTTAAGGGGAAAAGAATGCATATTTATGAGGAAAAAGAAGTTTCAAATTCACAAGGCAAGATTAACATTAGCAAGAAAAAAGTCAAAAATTTAAAAGAAAAAGTTGCAAATGTACAAGAAAAAAGTAGGAAATTTACAGGAAAAACAAGCTACAAATTTACGAGAAAAGCATTTCAAATTTACAAGAATAAAAGCTGAAAATTGAGAAAAATCACAATTTAACAAGAAAAAAAAAGTCAAATCTATGAGAAAAAAGTTGCAAATTTATGAGAAAAAAGTAGGAAATTTAAAAGAAAAACAAGCTACAAATTTATGAGAAAAGCACTTAAAATTTTCAAGAAAAAGTTGCAAATCTATGAGGAAAAAAGCAGATTTCACAAAATAAATATTTTTTTTGCATTTATGCTTAGCACTGGTGCTTCATTTTATTCAGTTCTGTAACCAGATATAGAAATGTTTATCATCGCATCTCTTTTATCCAGGTTGGAGGGGACATGTCCCCCCACCCCCCATTGATTTACGCCTCTGCCAGAGAGTTGACTAATTTCCAAAAATATATGAATGGCATCATCAACATGTTAAGATTTACACTTATGCAAATTTCTGTGGTATCAACTAACGTGTAATTGGTAACTGCACTAGCTCCACAAGCACGAACACGAAACACATGGCCTCCAACTTACACATCACCGACAATGAGAAGGAGGAAGAAGAGAAAACAAGCCTCCCCCCGGACACCCTGCCCACACCAGAGGCTGCTAATGAGGCCCCCACCAACTCGGCAGAGTCTCGGGAGAAAGAGAAAGCCAAAAAGACTAAAAACAACAAGAGCTCCAAGCTGGAGGTGACCCGGGGAAGCGCGATGCCAGAGTCCGCATCGCCTGCCGATGGGACGGAGAATCCTGGTTTCTTACTGAGCAAGAAGAGAAATAGCTTCAGACTGCAGCACGTCAAGCTGCCCGCCAACCTGCCCCTACGCAGCACTGCCTGCTCCATTCTGTGAGCAGGCTGTTGTAGCTAAAGGTCACACAAAGTTAATGATGTCACAGTTGAGTTGTTAATGAAACAATAATTGATATTTAATGGCGGGACAGGACATAGTGTTGTCATATAAACTAACAGCAGAAATCAGATTTTTTTAAGGCGATAAGTTAGTAGGACCTGAGTTACTAGATCATTAGTACTATTAAAAAACTGTTTACTTCATGTTACATACGACTTCACTGTTGGGCCTCTGCTTCTGCTTCATTATAGCCACCCTGAATGCTGAAAATTTGCAAGTTTCATAACATGCTTTCCATATGTTAACTGTTTTGTTAAAGGGAAGTGCAATTTCCTCTACACACATAAACACCACAAACAAAAAAACAAAACTATACAATCTACCAGTGCTATACATTTTCCAAATATTTTTGACAAATTTCAGTGAGGTTTTCATCAGAAACACTCAGGACTGCTCTTCTCAGGGTGTTGAATGATATTTTAATGTCATTGGACTCTGGCAAATGCTCTGTTTTAGCATTATTAGAGCTTACTGCGGCATTTGATACTAGTGATCATTATATTTTGTTACAAAGGCTTGGAGATTGGGTAGGGATTTCTGGAAAAGCCTTGGATTGGTTTTCCTCCTACCTTTCTGGTAGGAGTTTTTCCGTGGCTGTTGGCTTTTTCTCATCTGACTCTGCTCCTTTAACCTATGGGGTGCTTCAGGATTCTATTCTGGGTCCACTTTTATTTACCCTGCACATGCTGCCACTTGGTTCTTTCATTCATTCATTCATCTTCTTCCGCTTAATCCTTTTCGGGTCGCGGGGGGGCTGGAGCCTATCCCAGCATCTTTGGGCGAGAGGCAGGGTACACCCTGGACAGATCGCCAGTCCATCGCAGGGCCAACACAGAGAGACAGACAACCATTCACTCTCACAGTCATACCTAAGGACAATTTAGAATCCCCAGTTTAATGCCAATAGGTTAATTAGCACTTGGTTCTATCATCAGCAAATTCAAAAGTGTGTCTTATCACTGCTACGCTGATGAGTTACAGCTGTTTGTTTTTTTTTCCTTTAAAACCTGACCATGTTGACAATTTAAAAATTATTCATGATTGTCTGTCTGCAATTAAGGACTGGGTGTCTAGTAACTTTTTGCAACTTAATGCTGACAAAACTGAAGTCCTTATTGTAGCACCTGATAATCTAATTCCTATGATGGTTAATAGCATTGGTTCATTAAGCGCTAATGTATGGTCTAATCTAAAAAATCTTGGTGTCATTTTTGACCAGTCAATGAGTTTTGATCAGCATGTTCAATCTCTGACCCGGAGTTGCTTTTTCCACCTCAGGAATATCTGTAAAATTAGGTCACTGGTTTTCTACAGTCAGTTAGAAACTATTATTCATGCCTTTGTTTCTTCATGTTTGGACTACTGTAATGCTATCTTCACATGCCTCAGTAAATCCTCATTACACCGCCTACAGTTAGTCTAGAACTCTACTGTAAGATTACTTACTAGGTCCAGTAGATTCTGTCATATCACTCCCGTTTTGGCCTCCTTGCATTGGCTTCCTGTAAATTATAGAGTTGAGTTTAGTTCTTGTCCTTACTTACAAAGCCATTCATGATGAGGCGCCTTCTTATATCAGTGACCTGCTCCATCTATACCATCCCAGCAGGTCTCTCAGGTCTTTTAATCAGAACCTACTGGTAGTTCCTAGCACTAGGCTCAGAACCAAAGGTGATAGAGCCTTTGCTGCTGTTGCTCCCAGACTTTGGAACTCTTTACCATTTGAACTTAGATCTGCACCTTCCATTGATGTTTTTAATAAGCAACTAAAGACTCACCTTTTTAGCCTGGCTTTTTATTAACTATGTGTTGATTGTATTTTTGTGTTTTTTGTTTTTTTTTTGCTGTTTACTTTGTTCTTTTACTGTTTTATGTGCCTGTATTTTTATTTGTTTTATTATATTTTACTATATTTTGTTTCTTATCATGTTAAGCACTTTGTGACTTTGTCTGTGAAAAGTGCTCTATAAATAAACTTAATATTATCATTATTATTATTATAAACCATTCACAAATTCCTTTTAGTCATTTTACGCAGGCCTTACAAGGTTTTTAACCGAGGTGGTAACAACAGATGTCTATAGATGTACTCATATATATAGACTCATATTGCATTTTGTCTTGGAGTAATAATAGCCAGGCATAACATGTCTTTCCACTGTTATGCAGACGATTTGCAGCTTTATTTACCTTTGAACCCAGAACAAACAAACTCACAAAGTGTTCTATTGGATTGCATCATTGATATTAAGTTGTGGTTAAGCCAAAATTTTCTCCACTTAAATGAAGAAAAAACAGAATGTATTGTGTTTGGGGATACTGTAACGGCTGGCTTTGGTACCCTCTCTTTAAGGCTCAGTTCAGCTGTCAGAAATTTGGGGGTGATTTTTGACAGCCATTTAAAATTTGATAAACAGATTGACAATGTAGTCAAAATGAGCTTTTATCAATTACGTTTGTTATCCAAAGCCAAACCTTTCCTGAGCCGTCATGATCTTGAGATAGCCATCCATGCTTTAGTCACGTCTCGACTTGATTACTGCAATGCACTTTATGTTGGCATCTCTCAGTCTTCTCTTGGCCGCCTTCAACTTGTGCAAAATGCAGCGGCCCGTCTTTTGACCAACACACCTAGGCGAGAGCTCATTACTCCGATCCTTTTTTCACTTCATTGGCTTCCAGTCCATTTTAGAATTAATTTTAAACTTTTGCTTTTTGTTTTTAAAGCTCTTAATGGCCTTGCTCCGGTTTATATGTCTGAGGTTTTGACTGTCCATGACCAAGGCAGAGCTTTGAGGTCATCCAATCAGCTTTTGCTGGATGTGCCTAGGTCAAGGTATAAACATTGGGGTGACCGAGCCTTTTCTGTCGCTGCCCCCAGGCTCTGGAATAATCTCCCCCCTGACCTACGTGCTATCTCTGACCTGGCCCTTTTTAAATCTGAACTTAAGACATATTTGTTTAGGATGGCTTTTAATACCCAGTAGTGGTGATATTTGTCTTGGCATTTGTTTTTATTTTATTTTTAGGTTGTTTTTGTTTATGTTATTTGTTTTTAATGCTCTGTGTGTTTTTAATGCTGTTTATTTTTTGTAAAGCACTTTGGTCACCTACGGGTTGTTTTAAAGGGCTATATAAATAAAGTACATTACATTACATTACATTGGAGTATTATAAACTCAGTAGCTTCTTTGTATAACTGTTGGTGCAGTGTGTAGACTTCTGTTTTCTGTATGGAACATCATTAGATTCCCTCAGTGGTGTTGCTTTATTAAAATGTTATGTACAAACCCTGAATATATTCATTGTTTAAAATAAACATGAAATGACATCTAAATGTCCAGATAATCAGATGACAAATAAAATACAAGTGCAACTAATCAATCCATTCCTTTTTATATGTGTCTTTATATAGATAAATACTGTACCGGTATATAAAATCTGACAATAGCAATTGCATGATGCTTTATACCCCCTTAACACGGGTGGAGATCGTTGCGAGATTGTCGAGTGATGTCAAAATGGCCAGATCTCCAAATGATCTCTCAATGATCTTCAATGATCTCCACAGTCCTCGAAGTTTGACTCCTTCCACAACGATCTCTCTCCTTCACGAAGCAAGTACAAATTAAAAATGTAGTATTATAAAATTGGTACTTGGACTGCTTTGCCACAACATTAGATTATTTTCAAGAATATAGAGCATAAATACATAAGAAGTTAAAAAAAAAATTAAATTAAAATTAAATCACCCTTATTGTCATTCAACTGTACAACCAATCATGTACAGCAGAACGAGATTGTGTTTTACCTATCTACTGTGTTAATCACACACCCCCCAAGTGCAGAATCAGAGGGCCATCAGAGGGCAATCAGAGGGTTACTATGATGTTGTATTTTATGTTTTATTGTGAAGTGCAGTGTAGTGGTGGCCACTTCCTCTTCCACCACTGCACCGCCCCACAAATACCAGGGAGGCATCCATGTTACGGCCTCTTGGCCGATGCCCCTGTCTGGTGGCTGTATTGTGTGTGATCACCCCTTTAATAAAGCTGAGTTCAACTGTGCACCTGGCCTCGTCATTACGGAGGTAATTCCATATATAACATTTTGGCGACAAGAATAAACATGAAGGTGTGTGTTTCACCACTTCGGCCCTTCCTGGAGCTCCCGGGCGAGCCACCTGTGCCCTGGCCAAAATGGTTTGCCGCCTTTCAAGGCTACATTGTGGCACTCGACCTGGGTAAGCTAGATAGACTGAGGGCACGTGCGTTTCTGGTGCATAATTTGGGGATTGAGGGCTAGCATATCCTGTGTACACTCAGGGCTACCGACTCGTATCAGGATGTGGTCAAGTTGCTAGCATGCAATTTCTACACCCTGGACAACGTCACCGTCCGGAGGATTTGGTTCTGACAACGACACCAGTGAGTGGGTGAGTCTGTCCACCAGTTTGTCACCGACCTGCGACAGCTGGCTTGCGAGCGTTGTTTCGGGCTATTGGAGGAGGGAATGGTACGTGACCAGCTGGCGGAGCACACAACCAGCAGTGCTTTACAAGCTAGGCTACTCTCGGCTTTGAGTGACCTGACGTTATCCGAGGCTGTCGAGCCAGCTCTCCAAGTGGAGACCGCAGACAAGCTAGCTTCGGAGCTAAAGTGGCGCCAATCACAATGGCAGCTGGGACCTGCCGCTGCAGCATTAGTAGCAGACCTAGACAGCAAGGATAGCGCGACCAACAACAACACAGAAACTAACACAATCAGCCGAAGGTCTGCCTCAAGAAAACCCTTGTGTATAGGTTGTGGGTCCACAAAGCAACAATACAAGGCTAGGGAATGCCCATCTAGAGGGAAGCGCTGTAGCAAGTGTGGACACTTGAACCATTATGCCAGGGTGTGTCGTATGTCCAAGCAGGAGAGTCCACAGAGAAAAACAACTTCACCCGCCCCGATAACTGTCCATGCGGTGTCCCCAAGTACCAACGAGTTCACGTTCTGCAAGGTGACGCTGGATGGTGAGGAGGTACCGCTGCTGGTCGACATGGGTGCGGAGGGATCGTTATTGAATTGGGCCACGGTGAGGGAATTTTTCTCCCACTACAGAAAAAGAAGTAACACAGCGCTGCTCTACAGTTATGGAGGTGGCAGACTGCACACGGTTGGAACGTTGGAATTAATGGCTCGGTACAAGTCAGCGATGATGGCTGACTTCACGTTCCACGTGACGGCCTGAGGTGACAACATCATGGGCTATGACCTGTTTTATGGACTGGGGTTCACTATTAAAGATGGCGCTGGGGAAGGGTGGGCTGGTTGTGGCCAGCGGAACTGTCTGGTTCCGGTAGTGGAGGACGACGCTGTGTGGGATGAAGATTTATCAGGTACCACGGCGGTCAAGCAGAACCAGCCTCACTCAGGTTCGACACAAGAAAGTCTCAGTACCGGCGCTTGGGGTGCCATGGAAGAGGGTACCGAGCGTGGCGGTGAGGCGCCTGCGTCGGTGGGTGACACCGATGAGCTAGCCTCAGTTTCCTCTGGAGCTCGGCCACAGTGGGCTGGAGGATCTGGAGCTGCAATGGTAACTGCTGCAGTAGCTTTACAAGGAGTCGCGGCCAGACCGACAGGCATGGAGGGACTGCATGCTGATCAGCAACACTGCAGACCGAACAGAACTCCTCTGAGAGTTACGGACCTAGTCCGGGCTCAAGGGGAAGGACGTCTACGGCAGATGTGGGCCAAACGACAGCCAGAGGAACACCAAGAGCGGCTGTGCATCGTGGCTGAGCGGGGTGCAGCCTACTTCCAGCTGTTGGATGGCTCGTGGAGGTATGCCAATGAGCTGCGGCGTGCCCGGGAGGAGACTCCAGATGGCGGGTCTGGATGAGAGAGGTGGTCGATGGCGAAGAAAACAGGCTTTCATCTATGAGGTCAGCTGCGATCCTGGTGGCATGCCGCTTCCAGGGGTGGGTCTACTTCGGGGCTACCCTGGGCCCCCCACAAGCCAGTTCTACCCCTTTCTGCCAGAAGGACAATAGTGTAGTTTTGAAAAAAATAATAAAAAATAGTTCTAATGTTCATATGTTTGTATGCTTAAAAAAAGTTATTGTTGTGGGTTTTTTATTAGTATACAAACACAACAGTAATTTTAAGTTATTAATGGACTCTGTTATTTATTTTACAGCTGGCAGAATAATCCACCTTGCCATGTGGAGTAGGACGGCAGTCCACCCGTCCTCCCTAGTTTCAGGTTTTGTTGTGTGAATGCGATAGGCCATTTAGTGATTTCAGTTTTCGTTTTCTCAGTGCATGTTTCGTGTCCTAAATTGGGGAGGGTCTTGCTTGTGTGTGTATTCTTGGACTTTCTACGGGGGGCGGGGGGGGGGGCATGTGATGTTGCATTTTATGTTTTATTGTGAAGTGTGGTGTAGTGGCGGCCACTTCCTCTTCCGCCACTGCACCGCCCCATAAATACCAGGGGGGCATCCATGTTATGGCCTCTTGGCTAATGCACCTGCCTGGTGGCTGTATTGTGTGTGATCACCCCTTTAATAAAGCTGAGTTCAACTGCGCACCTGGTCTTGTCATTACGGAGGTAATTCCATACGAAACAGTTACATGTGGTTGTAATGACTTAACCAGCTGATATTGTAACAAGTGACAAGCACAATGCCATACATTTATATACCACTAAGAGTTCACTTGCTAGCCCTCATTTAACACATTAGAGGCCCAGAGAGTTAATTATTGAATCACATCTCACCTTCTCGACTACAAACCCAAAGTGGGCAAGCTCTACAGAGTTAGTTTTCACTGGCTGCACATACTACATCTCCATCTTCCCCTGAGGGTGCAGCAGTAAAGAGAACAGTAAGCTCAGAAAATTCACCATCCATTGCATCTCTCCAGGTGCAATTCTCTGACCTCAGGGGTTATGAAGCTGGTTATCCCTGTCTTAGTCATCCAGAGATAACACACTGCCATTATGTGGGGGACTGTTTGTGTGTGTCTCAGGTTGGAGTTCCCTGTGAGCTCTTAATGAAAGATAAGTGACATAATTCAAGTCGCTCTTGTTATCTCATAACCAAAAGAGGTAAGTGCGTAAGCTGTGTACTGTATAAAGGTTAGACAGGTAAGAGATGATTTCGGGGCGTGAGCATTCCTTGACTCGCTCATGAGCACAACCAAACATGAACACAGATATTCAGCTCCCTGCTGTTTCCTTCTGAGATGTCATTACATGATAAAGAGGAAGCCATCAGGAAACCGCTTAAGCACTACTTCCTGTCTGTTACCATGGTGACAGACCTCATTCTGCAGTTGCAAAGTTTTATCACAACTTTACTCGATTTAATTTCTTGCAGAAGGCCCGAGCAGCAGAAAAAACAAAGGGGCAGGTGTGTTTTGGTCTCCATTGATTTCTTGTGGGCTGTATCCTGTGCAGGCACTCCTCTGCGTCCAGTTTCGTCTCAGTGTGACCCTCGACATCTGACAACAATTAAGTTCTGTGAGTCTTCAGTGTGTATGCATCTCTCTGAACGGCCCAAACCCCAGCCAACAACACTTCAGGCACAGCTGGTTGCCATTCAGACAAATATAGACAAACAAATCACACCGGTGGCAGGGGACACTTCCTGGTGCTAAATGAATTGTTGAATTCACAATTCCAGTCCAGGGGACGTGTTTGCTGTAGCTGAGCACACTGCTGGTAAAAATATCAGACTCAGTATTGGTTATTCTGGGTCATAGCCTATCTTATCCTTGTCGCTTATATGTCACCCATTTAGATAATGGCGTTTATGGCACCTGGCTCAAACAAAGCTTCAATCATAAGAGCGTTGTTTGAGTTCAGTTTTATCACTGGATGAAAACAATGGCTGGGGGGAGGATTACTTTATGAAGCCTACCTTTTATGATGGGAAATTATTTCAGGTAGATGGACCACTGTGTAATCATCCAGATTTTGCCAGTTCACATACAACTTTAAAGCATCAATACTGTGTATTTTTCAACACAGAAATCTAAGTTTTGACATCCTCATGGGTATGCATATGTAGTTTTAAGGACCAAAAATGATTTCTGTGCCATCTTAAAGCTCATCGAAATGCTGTATCGCTCTGTCTGAAAACAGTCAGTCTTCAGCCTTCTCATTAATATTAATGAGCCCCTATTCTGATTGGGGTAAAGCTTATTTTGAGTGGGCCAATCACAAGTACGGAGGCATTCAGGGTGTGTTTTGAAGGAACTGGAGGTGAGGCTTGTTGGTTTGCAACAGCATAAAAAAAGTCTGTCTTTTCAAATTTTATAAGGTTACAAACCAGGGTTGGAAAAACTGACAATCAAGAAACTTCAAAACCCAAAACAAGTATGTCGATCAGAGTTAAACATTGACAGCAGGGTAGTGCTATGACTAAGCAGACACACCACTAGTCGGGTCAGAACGTTAAACTGTAGTACGGCAGAAGTACCACGGAGTCACACTTCAGCTCACTGTTTTGATTGCACTTTCAATGAGGGGCTCGCATGGAGGGACAGCAGCAGCACTGACAGGAGCTACATTCCACCAAAGGTGTTCACAAAAAAGCGGGGGGGGGGAGGGTTAAGCCGCTCCCCTTTCAGCTGGCTGCATCAATAGATTATTGGTAAATTCTTTCTGGGGTTTTCACTTGTTAGAACAAGCAGAGGCACAAAGTCAGCAATACAGAGAAGAGCAGGGAAACCGAGCGACAAAGTCAGATGAGCAAACGGTGAGAGAGAATAGCAGAGGTTTTATAAAGTTTGAATTTGAATTTCAGAGGGAAACACAAGATAGGGTAGTGCAGAGAGAGAGAGAAAGAGAGAGAGAGAGAGAGTCATACACACACGCTGAGGGGTGTGTCACAGCAATTTAGTTCCTCAAGGAAGTACAGCTCAACATTATCTTAAGAAAGGGTGGCAAGCATTGACAGAAGCACAGCAGGAGAACTGGGGTTTTTTTTGGGGGGGGTTGAGCTCAACTCATGTTGAAGATGAAGGGATACTGTTAATTCAACTGGCCCGTCCTGACAAACAGAGCATTCAGAGGTTTCTGAATCTCACGAAAGGAGGGAGGGAGATTCAGCACGCACACAGGTAAGGCACATCTGTTGTGATCATGGGTTACAAACTCAGGGACAAGTTGTGTCTTTTTTTTTTTTTTTAGAGGTTTAAAGATTTAAGGTCATTTACTGGACTCCGGCAGACACGCCAAGTAGAAAGAAGATTGGAAACTGTGTGACTTTGCTTCACTTCCCCATCTTGAGCACGAGTTGGGAGATATGCATGTGCGCTCACAGTCATGCTGGGGCAAGTACAGTGACAGGCAACAGATGTAGGAGCTCACACTGTTGCTCGCTCAGGCTGGGAGGTGTTCAACTCCAAGCTCAAGCTAGCGGACTTTCATTCTTCAGTGGCCCACTTTGATCTGAACCATGTTAAGACCATGCCAAAGCTGGTCAAGTGTCACAATTAAGTGTCAGATTTGAGGCGTAAATACGTGCTGTGGGTCTCTGCTGGTGAGCCAAACTGTTCTGTTTCACTTCCCTTTTGAGGCACTGCAGATGGGCGGCAGTCTTGAACAATCCTGACAAATTGTGCAATGTTGAAAACCCAACTGCAATGTCTGCTTTAAAAGACATTTCAAAACGTCCCTTGTCCACCACTTCATGGAGGTTATGTGTGCAACTAAAGATGTAACAAAATGAATTCAAACTTGCCAAAAGAACTGAATAGGAAGCAACATGTTTAAGTGAAAAAAGATGACAAACTGACGCCCTTTTTACCCACAATTCAAAACACACAACGGAAGCAAGATTTTATCCAGGCAACATCCTCATGTTTTACAGAAAGTGCTGAGTAAGGACACAGAAGCTCCTTTATTTCATGGTCAGTGTTTCACCTTCTCTATTTCAGTTCAGTTAACAAACGACCACATCCTAGATCAGCAATAACTTTTCAAAAGCTCTGACTGGATGTGAACTTTCCCTGGAACATTCTCACTGTTCAATCAGATAATGACCAAAAAAACAAAAAACAAACGAGACACCAAAAGCTTCGCGTTTTGTAATCTGGTCTACTAAACCTGAGCCCATTGGTACAGATTCAGTACCTTCGAGTAACAAGGCCCTGGTGCACTCCAAGAACAGTGTAAAGCTCATTTCGATTGGTTCAGACGGGAAAAAACAGACCTGTTCTTACCTCACTGAGGATTTGCCTTCATAAAATGCTAAAGTCTGAGGGCAAAACTAACCAAAAATCACTTTTACTCAAATAGTCTCACTCAGGTTCATACATGTAAAACACTGAGGCTCAAAGCTGAAGTAATCTGAGGAATGCTAAATATTTACCTTTCCTGCCTGCCTGGATGGGTCTGCCAACGACTGCTCTCTTTCTGTCTCTTTGAATGGCCATTAACCTACTGTTTTAGGATTCATCGCTGCCTGGCTATTGTGGCGGCTCAGAAACTCATTAACACCATCAACGCTGTGATATTTTTATTTCTGCTTTGTTGTTTTCCTTGCAGTACTGGATCTCACACAGACATTTTAGGTATTTGCAGTAGGTGATTTGAAGGAGATGGGGGGGTGGCGTCCCCCTTGTTAGCAAAATGGCCCAATACCATCCTCACTGTTAACCTGTCATCCCCTCATCCCCATTTATAGGTGTAAATCAAGGGGGGGGGGGGGGGGTCCCCGCCAAATTGGAAAAGAAGAGAACTGTTGTCACCCCCCATATCATCAGATTCTATATTGTGCTACAGGACTGAACAAAATGACTGAAGCACCAGTTCTATGCAGAAATGTTTAAAAAAATCTCATGTTTTTCTATTAAATTTGCATTTTGCGTGCCCCAGTGATCCCAGGAGCTATGTTGTCCGGGGCAATTTGCCTCTGATAGGGTCTCCCAAGACAAACTGGTCCTGGGTGAAGGGCCAGACGAAGAACGATCCAACAGACTCTCATGATAAATTGTATATCAAGGATTCAGTGTACCCCGCCCGGTATGGGGTTACCGGGGCCCCACCCTGGAGCCAGGCCTGGGGGAGGGGCTCGAAGGCTAGCGTCTGGTGGCCGGGTTTCCACCCATAGGACCCGGCCGGGCTCAGCCCGAAGGAGTTACATGGGTCCGCCCTCCAGTAGGTTCACCACCTGCAGGAGGGATCATGGAAGTCCGGTGCTATGTGGATTAGGTGGCAGTCAAAGGCGGAGACCTTGGCGGACTGATCCCAAGCTTTCTAAACTGGCTTTTGGTACGTGGAATGTCACCTCTCTGGTGGGGAAGGAGCCTGAGCTGGTGTACGAGATTGAGCGATACCGGCTAGATATAGTCGGCCTCACCTCAACACACAGCTCCGGTTCCGGAACCAGTCTCCTGGAGAGGGGCTGGAGCTTGGCCTTTTCTGGAGTTGCCCCGGGCGAGAGGCGACGAGCAGGGGTAGGTATTCTTGTATCGCCCCACCTTGCTGCCTCTATATTGGAGTTTTCCCCGGTGGACGAAAGGGTTGCTTCCCTGCGCCTTCGGGTTGGGAAACGGGTCCTGACCATCATTTGTGCCTATGCACCAAATGATGTTTCAGAGTACCCACCCTTTTTGGAGTCTGTGACTGGGGTGCTGGAGGGTGCTCCTCCTGGAGACTCCATTGTCCTACTGGGGGACTTCAATGCGCACGTGGGCAACGACAGTGAAACCTGGAGGGGGGTGATTGGGAGGAACGGCCTGCCCGATCTGAACCCGAGTGGTGTTCAGTTATTGGACTTCTGTGCTAACCACAGTCTGTCTATAACGAACACCATGTTCAAGCATAAGGGTGTCCATATGTGCACCTGGCACCAGGACACCCTAGGCCGCAGGTCGATGATCGATTTTGTTATCGTATCATCAGACCTGCGACCGTATGTCTTGGACACCCGAGTAAAGAGAGGTGCAGAGCTGTCAACTGATCACCACCTGGTGGTGAGTTGGATCCGATGGCAGGGGAGGAAGCCATTCAGACCTGGTAGACCCAAACGTATAGTGAGGGTGTGCTGGGAGCGTCTGGCTGAGGCCCCTGTCCGGGAGGTCTTCAACTCCCACCTCCGGAAGAACTTCAACCACATTCCGAGGGAGTCTGGAGACATGGAGTCTGAATGGGCCATGTTCTCCACCTCTGTTGTTGAAGCGGCAGCCCAGAGCTGCGGCCGCAAGGTGGTCGGTGCATCTCGTGGTGGCAACCCCCGAACCAAGTGGTGGACACCAGTGGTGAGGGGGGCCATTAAGCTGAAGAAGGAGTCCTATCAAGCTTGGTTGGCTTGTGGGACTCCCGAAGCAGCTGAGGTGTACCGGCAGGCCAAGCGGAGTGCAGCTCGGGTGGTTGCTGAAGCAAAAACCCGGGTATGGGAGGAGTTCGGTGAGGCCATGGAACAAGACTTTCGGTCGGCTTCAAAGAGATTCTGGCAAACTGTTCGGCGGCTCAGGAGGGGAAAGCAGCTCCCCGTCCACACTGTGTATGGTGCGGATGGGACACTGTTGACTTCAACTGGGGATATCGTCGGGCGGTGGAAGGAATACTTCGAGGATCTCCTCAATCCCACTGATACGCCTTCCACAGAGGAAGCAGGGTTTGGGGACGAGGGGGATGACTCGCCTATCACAGGGGCTGAGGTCGCCAAGGTGGTTAAAAATCTCCTTGGTGGCCGGGCCCCGGGGGTGGACGAGATTCGCCCCGAGTACCTCAAGGCCCTGGATGTTGTTGGGTTGTCATGGTTGACACGCCTCTGCAACATTGCGTGGAGGTCGGGGGCAGTGCCTTTGGCATGGCAAACCGGGGTGGTGGTTCCTCTCTTCAAAAAAGGGGACCGGAGGGTGTGCTCCAACTTTAGAGGGATCACACTCCTCAGCCTCCCTGGGAAGGTCTATGCCAAGGTACTGGAGAGGAGAGTCCGGCCGTTGGTCGAACCTCGGATTCAGGAGGAGCAATGTGGTTTTCGTCCTGGCCGTGGCACATCGGATCAGCTCTTTACCCTCTCGAGAATTCTTGAGGGTTCGTGGGAGTTTGCCCAACCAGTTTACATGTGTTTTGTGGACTTGGAGAAGGCATTTGACCGCGTCCCTCGTGGATTTTTGTGGGGGGTGCTTCGGGAGTATGGGGTATCGGGCTTGTTGTTACGAGCTATTCGGTCTCTGTACGACCGTTGTGAGAGTTTAGTTCGCATTGCCAACACTCGGTCGGAGTCATTCCCAGTGAGAGTTGGACTCCGCCAGGGCTGCCCTTTGTCACCGGTCCTGTTCATAATTTTTATGGACAGGATTTCTAGGCGCAGCCAGGGAATGGAGGGTGTCATGCTTGGTGACCACAGGATCTCATCTCTGTTGTTTGCAGATGATGTTGTCCTGTTGGCTTCATCCAGCAATGACCTACAGCTCTTGCTGGGACGGTTTGCCGCTGAGTGTGAAGCGGCTGGGATGAGAATCAGCACCTCCAAGTCCGAGTCCATGGTCCTCAGCCGGAAAAAGGTGGATTGTCCTCTCCGGGTTGGGGACAGGCTCCTGCCCCAAGTGGAGGAGTTTAAGTATCTTGGGGTCTTGTTCACGAGTGAGGGGAAAATGGAGCGAGAGATCGACAGACGGATTGGAGCAGCATCTGCAGTGATGCGGACGTTGTACCGGTCTGTTGTGGTGAAGAGGGAGCTTAGTTCTAAGGCAAAGCTGTCGATTTACCAGTCAATCTACGTTCCTACTCTCACCTATGGTCACGAGCTTTGGGTAATGACCGAAAGAACGAGATCGCGGATACAAGCGGCTGAAATGAGCTTTCTCCGTAGGATTGCTGGACTCACCCTCAGAGATAGGGTGAGGAGCTCAGTCATCCGGGAGAGGCTCAGAGTAGAACCGCTGCTCCTCCACATTGAAAGGAGTCAGTTGAGGTGGTATGGGCATCTGATTAGGATGCCTCCTGGACGCCTCCCACTTGAGGTGTTTCAGGCACGTCCCACTGGGAGGAGACCCCGGGGCAGACCCAGGACTCGGTGGAGAGACTATGTCTCCCAGCTAGTCTGGGAACGCCTTGGTATCCCCTCTGAAGAGCTGGAGCAGGTGGCTGGGGAGAGGGAAGTCTGGGCTTCTCTGCTTGAACTGCTGCCTCCGCGACCCGGACCTCCGGAAAAGCGGTAGAAGATGGATGTAATTTTTTTCCTGTAAATTTGAAATTTTTCTTGTGAATTTGAACTGTTTTTCTCATAAAATGCACTCATAAATTTGAATTATTTTTTTTTTCTCAAAAAGATTCTGACTTTTAGGGCGGCGTGGTGGCGGAGTGGCTAGCACTGCGGCAACACAGCAACTCACCCTTGGCCAGGGGATCCTGGGTTCGATCCCAGCCCCCGACCAACAGTGACCTGTGTGGAGCTTGCATGTTCTCCCCGTGTCTACGTGGGTTTACTCCGGGATTTCTCCGGTTTCCTCCCACATGCCAAAAACATGCAAGTTAGGTTAACTGGCATCAACTGGGGATTCTAAATTGTCCTTAGGTTTGACTGTGAGAGTGAATGGTTGTCTGTCTCTCTGTGTTGGCCCTGCAATGGACTGGCGATCTGTCCAGGGTGTACCCTGCCTCCCTCCCAAAGATGCTGGGATAGGCTCCAGCACCCCACGACCCGAAAAGGATTAAGCAGAAGAAGATGAATGAATGAATGAATGATTCTGACTTTTGCAAAATTGCAACTTTTTCCTGCATATTTGAAACGTTTTTCTTGTAAGTTTGAAACTTCTCAAAAATTTGATAGATAGATAGATATATTTTTTGTGTTCGAAATAAACTAACAAAAAACAAGCAAATAGCAAATGCAATAAAGTTACAGTATACACTGTTCGAAAGGGAGAAGGAAGAAGTGAACACTTATTAATTCCAACTCCTCTTTTCCATCGATACACCCATGTGAATTTTATACAAATTACTACCTTTAAGACCCCAAGTAAACAATTTACTGTATTTTTTACAGATCAACATTAACACCTGTCCATTCTAACATACAATGAAGTCCATATATCAAAACCAGTCTCAAATGACACAGATACACACAGTGCTGTCCCACCCACCATTCCATAGTGTCCCATAATGTCCCAGAGTGAACTGAATCGTACATATAAATTCTACCCTTCTAACATATATCCTTTCAACAAATGGTGCTTATACCTCTTTTTAAATTGATTTCTGTTTATACATAGTTTCAGTTCCTGCTCCAGACTGTTCCACAAATCCACCCCACAGACAGATATGCACATACTTTTCTTGGTTGTACGTATCTTGGGTTTTGTGAAGTTTAAGTCTCCTCTCAAATTATGATCATTGTCTCTTTTTTTAAATATTTTTTGTATATTAGATGGGAGTTGATTGTTAATTGCCCTGTACATTACTTGTGCTGTCTTAAATTTAACTAAATCGATGAACTTTATGACATGTGACTTCAAGAACAACGAATTGGTATGGTCTTGACTTTTTGTTATTTGAAAATTGAACCTGTTTTCCTGTAAATTTGCAACTTTTTTTTTCAAAAATGTCTTTTTTTTGCATAATTGCAACTTTTTTCCTGTAAATTTGCAACTTTTTTCTGATAAATTTGCAACTTCTTCTCAAATATTTTTGACTTGTTCATTTTTCTCATAATTTTACAACTTTTTTTTCTTGTAAATTTGTTCATCTGGATGCTGGTTAATTTTTTTTCCTATGTGATTGTCATTTGCAACCTTTTTTTACTTTCAAATTGGCATCTTTAATCATGTTGTTGCACCTTTATTCTTACAAATTTGTACCTAATGTAAATTTATTTGTTTGCACTTTTTGCTAAATTTGTGAGTCCCCCCATCCCCCTTGCTAAAAAACAAAAAAAACAAAAACGACAACAACAAAAAACCAAATGGCTTACTGGGAATTTGGGAGGGAAACAAACACTTGAACGTGTAACGCAGTCCCTCCCCGATGGATCGCAACAACAAACTGATGAACGCTTAAAGGCCCTCTTCAACCCATTTGTACCAGAAAATTGCTGCTCCACACTGAACGTCTCCTCGAAATGATCGACTGAATGATGTCCATTATGAGAAAAAATAAAGTGCTTCTGTGGCACAGAGATGTTTCCAAACAGCCTCACTCCCTCACAAGAGCTGCAGAAAAATAAACAATGCAGAGCAGAGGGTTTGTCTCCTGCTGTGGCAGTTTCACCGCGTACAATACAGGCCGACAACTGCACACTGTGCACGTCCCTGAAAATCCCTGTAGACTTTTTAGCAAATGAACGAGATTGAAGCAGGAATCTGAAATAGCTATCACACTGCTTCAGCTTCCATTATCACTGTTAAAGGAAATTAATCTAATGAATGTTTTTTAATTCCCCACAGGGAACCCAAAGCTTTTGTAAAAGCAGCACGCTATTAGAAATGTGACACTTGCTCAAAATTAATAGTTGTGCATATAAGACGCAGCCTATTGGAGGCAGCCTATAAAGTGACAGTTTGGCTCTTTTGAATGATGCAGCTGGGGTCGGGACGCATGCCAGAAATGAGAGATTCACAGCAAGCCTATTTGCATGATATGATCATTATTGTGACTGCAATACTTTTTTTTTTCTCCCCCATTTATGAGCGAATAGTGGAATGTTTGCTCACACTGCTGAGTGTGCAGCACTGGAGTGTTGGAGCACAAAACCATCATCTTTCGAATAAATCTTCCAACGAGAACACACAGGAGAGAAAAACATCACCGGAGTCGACGGTTATTCAAATGGCAATATGGGCAATACGCTGATGCTAATGAAGGGGATGTTTCAGTAACAGAGTAACCGATGTTCTACCAAAGGCAGACCTGACGCCACCTAGTTCACCTTCCACTCTCTGTTTTTGCTCGTCATCTGATGTAATCTGGAAACAGCAGGCATGGACGTGTCTCAGTTATGCAGCCTACCTGCTCACAATACTTGTCCACACAGGCCAGAAGTGGGAAATACAGCACACTGAAACATGCTTGGAAACAGCTGTGTACTGTCAGCTTTGGTAGCACGGAAGAATATAAGACCAAGAAAGACGTACAGCTTTGGACAAAAATAAGAGACCACTGTAAAATCTTTCCTAAAGTAGCATCTCTACATGAGTGGCAGCCATTCAGTTTGAGTATCTGTGGAACTGCAACACAAGGACGCCTCGGTTTACTTAAAGAGTTGCCCATTAGGTCATCGTCTAAGCATGGTGAGACGCATGAAAGCTGTGAATAAACATCAGTTATTCCACAATACAGATTTCTGAGTTCTTCCTAATTCAAAGCTTAAGCATTGTAGTGTTTATGAATGAACTTGTTTTCTTTGCGTCGTCTGATGCGTTTTGGCCAGTTGTCATTTGCTGTAAATAAATGCTCTAAATGACGATATTCTGATTTGGAATCTGAGTGAGTTGTTTTCAGTAGGTTAGAGAATAAAACAAAATGGTTCATTTTACTCAAACATACATGTAAACAGTAAAACCAGAGAGTGGCAATTTTGCAGTGGTCTCTTTGGGCTCGTATTTTTTCCAGAGCTGTAAGTAGTACAGGAAGATGCAGAATTCTCTCAGTGGCTCTGATGTTTGCAAAAGATACAATTTCTTTATTGATTCTGTGTTACTTAAAAGACCAGCCACTCTGGATTAAAGTGGAAGGTAAGCTTTTTAGACTTAAGCCATTGTCTTCATGAAACTGGAAATATAAATAAGACTTTATCTATTTTTCTACAAATATTTATTTGATCTGCTTTAAGAGTCACATTGATCTGACACTTTCAATAACTGTTAGTTCTGTATTGTGAGAATTAAACCTTGTTTTGCTTGCCTACCCCTTTCCAAGCTTCTCTAACCACATCAGATGAATAAAATGTAGTTTCCCTCCTCAAGTGATTCACTTTCTATCTGACTGCCTCCATGCAAGAGATTAGAGGGGAATTAAATAAAATTATAAAGGACTTAATTCAAATTGTGTTGACGGTCAAAGCTAAAACTGGGGATTTGGAAGTTCTGCCACTGCTGTAAGTATGCCCATGATCTCCCAGAGGGCTCTCTGATGGATGCTAGGTGTGGTTAGAATCTCAGCGGAGAAATTAAGTGCCTCTGTGGAGACTCTTCCATAGTGGTTTTCCCTTTAGTACATGTCAGAAAGCAAAACACTGTCACCACTAGTGGTATACAGCAGGGTTTCAGAGTTTATGCAATGAGTTCTACAAAATGATAATTGCTTCTTCACTGTTGTCAGAAGGCAAATACTCAACACAGGTTTGAAGGGTGACATCCTGATGTACAAAAGGCCTGAAAAACTGAACGTTATAGTGTCCCGTGACCTCTGACTTTCAGATTATCTGTCAATTTTTTCATAGGAGGGGTGATGTGTTACCACCTACACCCTTCATGACATTTTTTTTTTTTTTTCCACTGAACACAGCACTGAACCTCCAAGCACTAGTGAAACCATGGTGACATGATGAGCCCAGGGTGTCAAAATGGGCTTGTTTACACAGCAACCTTTTTTGTTCGGTGGAAATAGTCAGTTCATTCACTCCACCACAGATGATGGTTGTGGTAAGCTACTACTGTAGCCACAGCTGCCCTGGGGCAGACTGACAGACATGTGGCTGCCAATCTGCACCAACAGCCTCTCCAACCACGACTGAACAGTTATACACATTCACACCCAGCGTCATGGACACTGGAGGCAAGGTGGGTAAAGTGTCTTGCTCAGACCACAATGGCTGGCTGGGGAGAATGGGATTTGAACTGCCAGCCCTCTGATTATTTGGATGACCCGCTCTACCTCCTGAGCCACTGCCGCCCCGCTTGTGACTTCCAGCTGCCAGAGTTGGATGTTGTTAATGCTGGTGTGGATAACAATTGTGGAGAATTTGCGATTACTTTTAGCCAGCATTTCCAAATTTGATTCAATGTAGGTTCATGTTTCTGACTTCACCAATAATCAGAGTTTTTTCCTGTGTTGCTGAGCGGGGAAAATCTGTTAGAAACGTGAACAGGTTGGTGGTGACAGGCGGGCTTGTGACGCTTCTTTTTCCGCCGTCACCCACCCGTTCTCTCCTGGCTGCTCAGGAGACGATGCCGAGGGACAGCTAGCGGGCGCTAGGCTATGAGGCTCTGCCGCGGCTAGGGGCAGGTCATCATTAACTGGCGCTGAAGGTGTTTCAATGCAGCGGAGTCGAGATTCCAAAACACACAACCTCACCTCAAGCGCCTCAAAAAGACAATACCTATAACCTCCACCGAGAGGAGGCGGTAATGTTTGTCTGTCTGTCTGTTAGCAACATTACTCAAAAAGTTATGAACGGATTTTGATGAAATTTTCAGGAAAGGTGTGCAATGGTGCGGGGAACAGATGATTACATTTTAGTGATAATCTGAGAATGCGTACCTCCGCCAAGGCTCTTAACTTCTCACAGTGTGTTAGCAACAATATTCCAAACTAATGCATAGACTTTGATGCAGTTTTCACCAGATGTGGCTCTAGGCCTACACACAAACCCATTGCATTTTGGAGGTGATCCATGAGGGACAGAAGGAGCCTTGGTGGAGGTATGTGCTCTCTGACTGCTTTTCTTGTTACACTTGCCATTATCGCTACAAGAGGCAGAGGTGAATCTAAACATCTGACACAAAGAGCTCACCATAGGAGAGGAAGGAGAACTAGAGCTGCTGCCACTACAGTCCGTTTCAAAATGCCTTTAAAGACATCTTCTCATCGGCTGTTCAGTGAGTTGAGAATGTTATCTTTGTAATCAGCCTTTATCTGTCCTTACATTTACTTACTTTTTATTTATATCTGATTTATATATCTGTGTTCTCATTTTAGCTTTTTATTTTTGTTTTATTTTAACTTGCTGCTGCATTATTCATCACCACTGTATTTGTTCAGTCTTGTTTGTGAAGCACTTTGGTCAACCACAGTTTTTAAATGTGCTATATAAATAAAGGTGACTTGACTAGTAGTCACGGCTCGTGGCCAACCTGAAGCTAACAAAAATACCAATGAAAAGTGAACAGAATGCTAAAGAGGGTGATTAGGTGACACTGCGTGACAAGTGCAAGAGTCTTATTAAACAGCAGTGAGAGATTCCAGTAGATGTAAAAACTAGAAAATAATTAAAAGCAATAACCCTCAGGACAGCAGAATGAGGACAGCTAATTGTAGCTACACCTCAAGACGGGTGGCAGAAAGAGGAAGTGATGAAATGTTACCACAGAAAGTGATTTAGTGGAGGATGTATATCATCCACTATACAGACAAATGTCTTTGCCTTTAAACATCTAAGATTTTTATTTGCACTTTAAAGCTGAAGTTGTAACTTTGATCAAAAAAATACCTTTTGTCCCATTTGCTGAATCTCTCAGTAGTGTTGTAGTCAAGACCTCGTCAAGACCAGACTCTCCCAGACCAAGAACATGACCCTTGGTCTTGGTCTCAAAACAACACTATCTCTCACTATATCCTGATAGCACAACATGGGACAGCTGATCTGTGAAAAAAAAACAGGCTCCTCTGGATACTCCTATAGTGCCTCTGTGATGATCTGCGGGAATCTGGTGGGTGCTAATGCGACTGTCCAAAGAAAGACAGTAGGAGTAAGCCAAACTGTCAATCAGTGCTCATGCACAGCAGAAGGGCTTGAAAAATAACCAACACTGACATTCAGACCCTAAAACTGATGTAATTTTGCAATGTCTGTCATTTAGATGTTTCCACGCCTCTCTTAATACTTTCCCATGTATGCATGGGTTCATGCTCTGTCCCCTTATACATGTGGATTTAAATAAACACCTTACTAAATTCAGTATGAAATAACACTGCTTTGTGACAGTGAATAAGAGTACAAGTTGATAATTATTGTATTTAATGAGTTCTTCTCATGCAAAGGGAAGCAACAGCTGTAGCAGTAGCAGCAGCTCCTGTTTAAAGCATGAATCTCACAGAGCGACGAATGCTGGTGAACATCGCAATTTTGGGGGTTTTGTCAAAGTTTGTTACATGTCGCTAAAGTTCTTTTTGGTTCGCCAAGTAGCAAACACTATCAAGTATCAACTAAAGAACCTTTACGAACCCTTGAAATCTGAATGCTGGGGAGGGATTGCTCACCCTTTTTATCCCCGCCGGTCGAAGCCCGAAGGGGGATTATGTTATGGGTCAGTCCGTCCGTCCGTCTGTCCCACTTTTGTGAAATCAACTCCTCCTACAGTTTTGGTCCAACTGTTGTGAAACTTTGTGCCATGGTTTGATATACACTGAGGATGTGCATATTGCAGTTTCACTCTCATTGGATGACTTTGAGCTCAAAGGTCTGAGGTCAAATTTTCCCCTAAATCTTCTAAACACAATAACTACTGAAAGAAATGATGTAGGCTTTTCAAATCAATACAGTAGTTGTATCTAACACACATTCTGGGCACTTTACACCCTCACCTAACTATGGATTTGGGGTCAAGGGCTAATAGGTCAAAGTTCAAAGTTAACATTGCAGTTGCACTATGGTAAATGCTACATTTACTATTACTATAAAATGAGTAAAGCTAGGGCCACCAAACCTGGTAAACAGGTTCACCTTGGGATCCTGACCACCGAGTATGGGTTTGGGGTCAAAAGGTCAAAGGTCAAGGTTAACATTCCTTATGCCTTATTACCAGTGTTGGGCACGTAACTAAAATAGTAACTAGTTACTTCTTTTCAAAAGTAAATGAGTTACTGCATGATTAAAGTAACCAGTTTCTTGGAAAAGTAACTTTCTCGTTACTTTTAAATGCATACTTAAATCATCTTGCACACACAGCAAGATCAAGGGCCCCTTGTTCTCATCAGAAAAAAAGAAGAAAAAGAAAACTGATGAGAAAAAAAGTCATCTTACAGAGAAAAAATGTCTCAGATTTACACAAACTACTGTAATCAGTAGAAAGTCAGAAATTTACTAGAAATAAAGCTGTGAATTCACAGAGAAAACTTTGCACCCCCTGGTGGGCCGTTTTTGGCCCACGAGCTACATGTTTGACACCCCTGGACTAGCCCATTAAAAATACATATTTAGAGGATTTACTTCCATGAAATAGTTGCATATCACAACAGCATGTAAATAAATAAGATACAATAAAACAGAAAGCACAGATAAATGAAAGTTCACTGCTTAGAAGAAGCTGTTCTTTACTGCAGCAAATCATAGTCACTTTTTCTCTGTGCGTAAGAAAACTTTAAATGCATTTAATGCGGACATTAAATGTGAGCTTCTTGCTCAAAAAAATACTCATGTTTAACCACAGAGGTAGGAGCTGGTAGGGGCTTCTCACCGCTTGGACAACAGGTAATCAGGGCTCAATATGAGAAGTTACCACCGCCACGGCATTTCTTCACCGGGTTGTGATGTGAACTGGGGCAGGACAGGAAATGGACCCGCGAAGGAGACTGTGTGACAGCTGCATCAGTTACAGTAGATGATAAATGGCGTTCACTTATATAGCACTTTTTTTTCATTTCTAGATGACCAAATTGCTTTACAGATCCTGCTGTCCACCCATTCACACACTGATGGCAGCGGAGCTGCCATGCACCGGTGCTGGCCTGACCCACCAGGAGCAACTGGGGGTTCGGTGTCTTGCTCAAGGACACATTGACATGCAGACTGCAGACAGAGCAGGAATCGAACCCCTGACCCTCCGATCAGTAGTCGGCCACACTACACCTGCGCCACAGCCGATCCTATATAGGGGGCGTAGGGTCAGTTTATATTTATTTGCTTATTGATTTGCTTGCCTTTGCCTTTGGCATGGCAACCTCCAGTGGCTTGAGGCTGCTGGTGGCACTGGGGATGGCAGTTGTCCTGCCAACAGCCACCGAAACTGTGTATTCATCCCCAGTTGGCAGCTGATGAGGAGGGTGTCTAGCAACTGCAAGTTGTATGATTGTCTATTTGCGCTAAAAATATCTATCCGACTTCCGGTTATGGCTGCCACGTAGGACGGACGTGTCTCGCTCTGCTCTGCTCCTGGAAAAAAAAAATCGGCAAATAACTCTCTCATTTGGGACAGAACGTATCCCAGCATTTGGGCGAGGATATGTCGGCGAAGCCTAAGGCTGGAAAACCAGGAAAAGGAAAAAGCGAGCCGCCGAAACAGTCCAAATTAACGGACTTTCAGGTCTGTGACGCAGCAAACAAAACTCCATATATGGCGGAGGAGGCTGGCAACGCTGCGATTTCTGCGGGGAATGGCGCAGATGCGCTGATGGCAGCCATGAGTTCAATGAGAGCGGACTTTTCCTCTAGATTTGATGGGATTATGACAGCGTTGGAAGGAATAAGAAAGGAATTGGGTGACTGTGTAGAACGAACGGCGCAGATGGAGCTCCGTCTCGCTAGTGCTGAAGATGACGTCACCCGTCTTCAATTAAAGGTGCGCACTTTGGAAAAAAAAAATAAATCTCTGGAAGATAATATTTTGGATTTGGAATCTCGGTCGAGACAGAATAATTTGAGGCTGGTGGGTCTTCCAGAGGAATCAGAAGGTCGGGACGTATGTTCCTTTCTGGAAAAGTGGATTCCGGAGGTGCTGGGCAGCGAGGAGTTGCAATCAGCAGTGGTTCTGGAAAAAGCACATCGTATTGGCCCACGGAGAGATAAGGGACCGCCGAGGACCTTAATTATGAAGTTTCTTAGCAACAGAGACAGGATGAAGATCTTCAACGCTGCACGTGCTAAAGGAGAGATTAAACACCAGGACCAGCAGGTGCGGTTCTACCCAGATTTGGCCACAGGAATCCAGCAATTGAGGAAGCAGTTTGATCCCGTACGTAAGGAGCTGCGCAACCTTGGGATTCGTCATGGTGTAATCTATCCTGCGAGACTGCTGACCACGTATGAGGGCAGAACCCACATCTTCAAGACCCCAGAGGAGGCGCAGGAGTTCATCAAGAAGATCAAAGAAGAAGAAGAGACTGGTGGGAGCTAAGCATGAACAAAATATAAGGTAGAATAATTAAGCATTTGCACAGGCATCTGACTGACTTGAAGTAAATAGTAAGTTTACAAAATATAGATTGTATTATATATTAAAAAAACAAAACAAAAACAAAACAAACAAACAAACAAAAAAAAACTATGATGTACAAAGTTGTTAAAAATTTTGGAGTTAAGTTGGAAAACTACAGAGGAGAGTTAATGTTACGTCATTAAAAGCAGTAGAGTTAGGGTGATTGGGAGGATGAAGAAGGAGTGGCTTTGGCTGTTCCCCGTGGGTGTGGAACGGTCGATGGCTATATCGGGAGACAGAATTTTTCTTTTGATTTTGGGGGGTTTGCCACAAGTGTGGGAAGGGGAAATTTGTTTGTGTGTAGTTTGTAGGATGAATGTTCAACCACTCATGTTTTTGCTTCTCTGTATGAGCATGTTTACACTGCAAGGTAATCCCAAACTCTCTATTGATCATGGACCAAAGTGTTAATCTTAATTTAACTTCATGGAATTGCAGAGGTCTACAAAATTTAAAAAAACTTAAACAAGTTATGAATAAAATAAAGGACATGGGTTCAAGAATTGTGTTTTTACAAGAAACTCATCTGATAGAGGAGGATGTTAAAAGAATTAGGAGTAGATGGCAGGGAAGTGTATTCACCTCTTCATTTTCATCCCGAGCCAGGGGAGTTATGACTCTCATACATAAATCAGTTCCTTTTCAAGTGAAAAATGTAATTGGAGACAAATTTGGAAGATATGTAATCATTCAAGGTTCTTTGCTATTAGAAAATATAAATCTTGTGAACTTATATGGTCCCAATATAGATGATCAGAAGTTCTTTGCTAATTTATTTCTCATCTTATCATCACTTACAGGGCAACATATAATAGCAGGGGATTTTAATTGTACATTGAATCCAGGTGTGGATAGATCAACAGGACTGGATTGTACGCACATTGGATGTAGGATGACTATTAATCATTTTATGAAAGAATTGAGATTGTTAGATATATGGAGAGAAATGAAACCACAAGTTAAAGCCTATTCTTGTTATTCCAGTACCTACAAGACATTCTCACGTATTGATTATTTTTTGATTTCCACAGAATTAAGGTCCAAGATTCAAAACTGCTTTTATGATAACATCGTGATCTCTGATCATGCACCCTGTTGTCTAATATATGTAGATAAAAAATTGACAAAGGAATCAGGTAGATGGCAATTTCAGCATAAATGGCTTCAGGATGAGGAATTTGTCAAGTATATAGAAAAACAGATAGACGAGTTCTTTGACATCAATACTACACAAACATCAGCAGGTGTAAAGTGGGAGGCTTTCAAAGCTTTTATTAGGGGACATATTATTAGTTATACAGGATCAAAATCTAAGAAGACTCGAGAGGAGAGAGCTAAATTGGAACATAAAATAAAAAATCTTCAGGAAAAAGTGTATGCAGGAAGTGACCCAAGGTTGGAGAATGAATTACTGATTTTGAGAGCTGAATACGACAAAAAATCAGCGAATAGAGCTGCCTCGAGTCTTCTAAGATTGAAACAATCTTTTTATGAACAAGGTGAAAAATCAGGAAAATTATTAGCATGGCAGATTAAACAATTGGAAATTAAAACACCAATTACCAGTATTATAAGTAACGGACAGGTAGTTATAGATCCTTTAGAAATTAATAGAGCCTTTAGAGATTACTATGAAAAATTATATGATACCAAAAATGAACCTGATTTAACAAAACTAAATGGGTTTTTGAACGAACTATCTATACCGTGTATTCCAAATGAAAACAGGGAGATATTGGAGTCTAAAATTAGTCAAGAAGAAGTTGGGCTAGCCATTGATAATATGAAATCAGGAAAAAGTGCAGGACCAGATGGTCTTCCAGTTGACCTTTATAAAAAATTTAAGAATAAATTAATAAAACCTTTTTTGGAAATGGTTTTAGAAGCATTTCAAAATAATAATTTACCATCATACATAAATAATGCCTTAATTATACTGCTGCCAAAACCAGGTAAGCCCTCTAATAAATGTGAAAATATGAGACCAATAAGCCTATTAAACGCCGACCTTAAGATAATCTGTAAAATTTTAGCAAGACGAATACAAGAAATTTTACCAAATATTATTAATCGAGATCAGAATGGCTTTATAAAGGGTAGACAAGGCTTCCATAATGTAAGAAGACTATTTAATATTATTTATTTTAATAAAGAAGCACCGGATACAGCTCTCCTATCATTGGACGCCGAAAAGGCCTTTGATAGAGTTGAATGGCCCTTTCTTTTTGAAGTCCTACAAAGGTTTGGACTTGGAAATAATTTCATAAAATGGGTTCAAATAATATACAATAATGCTACAGCAGAAATCCTAACAAATAACAATATTTCAAAACCAATAAAAATCAATAGAGGATGTCGACAAGGCTGTCCACTTTCACCTTTACTGTTTACTATGGCAATTGAACCTTTAGCGATAGCGATACGTTTACATTCACAAATATATGGAATTAAAGTTGGACCAACAGAACATAAAATCTCCCTGTACGCCGATGATATAATTTTGTTTATGTCGAATCTAAAAAAATCAATTCCAACCTTGTTGAATTTAATAATGAATTTTGGGGAAATATCAGGATATAAAATAAATAAAACTAAATCTTCAATATTAATGCTAAATGAGACCCAGAGAAATTACCCAGCCCCTGAGGTAAATCAATTCAATGTTGTAAATCAGTTTAAATATTTAGGAATCCAAATTATGCCTAAGCTAGAATCAGTCGCCAGTGTCAACTATGAAGCCTTAATGTCAGATATCAGTGAGTTAACTCAGAGATGGATGTCACTACCAATGTTGATGATCGGGAGAATCAATATACTTAAAAGTAATATTTTACCTAAAATACTTTATTTATTTCAATACATTCCCTTATCACCACCTTTAGATCTATTCTCAAGAATAAAAAAAAAGTTAGTGGAATTTATATGGAACAACAGGAGGGCTAGATTACGTTTGTCTTTATTATATTTACCATTTGATCGTGGAGGTCTGAAATGTCCAAATTTTATGTTGTATTATTGGTCGGCACAACTGAGGTCTATGACATATTATTTTTCATCAAATGATCTCCCTCACTGGACTGAAATGGAATCATACAATTTACCTTTACCTCTTCCCATATTCATATACTCAGATTCGGCAAAAAAAATTACAAAAACAAGTTAAAAATCCATTTGTAAAGCATATGATCAAAATATGGTGTGAAGCTAAAAACTATTTAAAAGAACCACAGTTATTGTCACAATTTAGTCCAATATGGGGTAATCAATATTTTAAACCAGGGAGAGCGGACGCTGTATTTAAAGTATGGAATTTAAAAGGGATACAAAAGATTCAGGATTTATATTTGCCATGTGCAGACAACATAATGTCTTTTGAAGAGCTGAGGATCAAATTTAATCTCAATAGAACACATTTTTTTAAATATCTTCAACTTAGAAACTTTATTCGATCAAATCAAAATAAAGCTCTCACTCGACCTATTTATTCATCCTTGGAAAAAATGATGATGAAAGATAGTAAAAGAAAGGGTATTATTTCAGAGTTTTATAACTCATTGACACTATCTTCAAGTGAAAATTCACTGAAAAGATTAAACTACTGGAAAGAAGATCTGCAAATTGAAATTTCAGAGGAACAATGGGAATTGGCTTGTACAGAAGCTCAAACCAAATCAATAAATGCACGCCTTAAATTGATACATTTCAAATGGTTAATGCGGATGTATGTTACACCGGAGGAGTTAAATAGATATAACAAAAATATACCAGATACATGCACAAAATGCATGGAAAGTAAAGGAACCCTATTTCATTGTTTATGGGAATGTAGATTAATAAGAATGTTTTGGGAAGAGGTGAGGGTAACAATTGAAAAAATAATCTCAAAACAAATCATATTGAATCCTAAACTGTTTTTGTTGGGTCTGTACCCAGAAAAGCATAATTTTAATAAAAGTGAAAGAACATTCATAGACCTCAGTTTGCTTAATGCCAAAAAATGTATTGCACTATTATGGAAAAAGACTCATAGACCAGATGTGACTCAGTGGTTAAGACAGATGTTAACAAACCTTCCATTAGAAAGAATAACATATATACTAAAATCAAAGGAAATTGTGTTTGAGAATATATGGAGACCTTTTATTGATTATGTAAAAAATTTAAACATAACTCTTGAAGAAGAAGGTGAATGATGTTTGTGGACCTTGTAAATTCCAAACTGGTGAACATAATATGTATACTTATGTATTGGATTGTCTAGACTAAACAGAGGAGCATTGTTGAAGATTTGATTTTGTTGGTGGTTGTTGGTGTTTTTAGTGCATTTTTTTTTTTTGTAGTACTTTAGTGTTAGTGTTTGATTGTTTGTATCATGTTTGTTAAAAAAAAAAAAAAGGTTCAATAAAGATATTGTGGAAAAAAAAAAAATATCTATCCATATTAATAAAACGAGTAACGCGAGTATTGCATCTGATCAAGTTTCAGTAACTGTAATGCATAACTAGATTTTTAAACAGTAATTTTGTTACACAGCATGTTACTGCAAAAGTAGTGGCGTTACAGTAACATGTTACTTCACTGCTTATTACTGTACAATGCATAAAGCTAGGGCCACCAAATCTGGTACACAGGTTCACCTTGGAATCCTGACCTCTGACTTTGGGTTTGGGGTCAAAAAGTCAAAGGTCAAGATTAGCATTCCATTTGCACTATTGCTATAAAACGAGTAAAGCCAGGGCCACCAAATCTGGTCCACAGGTTCACTTTGGGATCCTGAACTCAAACTATGGGCTTGGGGTCAGAAGGTCAAGGTTAACATTCCTTATGCCTTATTACTGCACAACGAGTAAAGTTAGGGTCACCAAACGTGGTACAAGGGTTCACCCTGTGACCCTGAAGTGTGGCTACGGTTTTGGGATCGCAAGGTCAAAGGTCAACATTAAAATGGCTTATAAACTATATCTCAACAACAAAAGAAAGCTAGTGTCACCAAACTTACTGCACAGCTTCACCTTGGGATCCTGACCTCTGATTATGAGTTGGGGTCAGAAGGTCAAGGTTAACATTCCTTATGCCTTATTACTGTACAACGAGTAAAGCTTGGGTCACCAAACCTGGTACACAGGTTCACTTTGAGACCATAACCTCTGACTACAGGTGTGGGGTCAAAAGGTCAAAGGTCAAGGTTGCCACTCCCTAAGATCTCTTACTATAGAACGTGTAAAGCTCTCTAGAATCACCATACTTGCTACACAGGTTCACCTTGGGATCTTGACCTACAACTATGGGTTGTATACTTTGTTGTATATTTGTGGATGATAGGCTTATCATAATTTGGCTCTTTCACAGTAATTATATTGAAAAGTTGAAAACTGCTCTCCATCAGCAAGTATTGGGATCTTCAAAGAAAATGGAGGCAGGGGATACTACACTCGCCTCAGACTGCTCTTGTTTATAATGTCACTACTGACAGAGGCAGAGCCAGATTTTCACAAACAATTCATCAGAATAATTGGTGAATCCCCCCAATTTTTATTTTTTTTATTTTGTGTTCTTTACTGATCCCCAGAGGGGAAATTCAGGGCATGCACCTGGATGGATGAGGCAGCCACAGTATGGCGCCAATCCCTTCACCATTCACACCTAGGACCACTTTAGAGTCTCCTGTTAACCTAACCTGCATGTTTTTGGCCTGTGGGAGGAAACCGGAGTACCCGGGGTAAACCCACGCAGACATGGGCAGAACATGCAAACTCCACACAGAAGGGTCACTGACGGTCAGGAGGTGGGAACGAACCCACGATGGTCAGGGGTGGAATCGATCCTGTGACCTTACTGTGCTGCCACCGTGCTAACCACCGTTCCACCGAGCTGCCATATCCATAATCAGCGTTTGTCAGCATTCACTGCTCTGTGAGATACTAGATTAACTCGCCTCATCTCACTTGTTCCTCGAATTTATCCTGCTATGAAAATGCAAGATTAGCAGGTCAGTTTGAAGGGTTGTAGAGCTGTTCCAGTGCTGGTGATAGCTGCTAAAAATGAAACCAAGTTGCTCTGCTGGGCTGGCTACAGCAGCAGCAGCTTTCAAAAATAAAAGTTAAGCCTTCACAATAAAATTGAAAAGATTTTCAATTGTATATTTAAGTCTTTTACTCTCTGGTAGATGAGAAACAAAGTAAACCTTAAGTAATAATATTTATGAATAATTTATAAATAATTTCTACTGATAAGTTATTTATTGGCGTACCTGTGCATACCTCCATGAATAAATAAACACGTTATTTTTTAATGAAAGAAATAAAACAAAAGCAAATAGTTCAATTAATCATAATGTTGATTTGAGGTCACAACGTCCCATCCTACACACCAGTCTTTGGCTGGGAGGGGTACTGGACGCTGAACTGAAGGACGTCAAGATGACTGGCTGTGTTATATACACGCAGAATTCACTCAGTTTTCAAAGTTACAACCTTCAGCTTGAATGAGAGTTGGGTAGTAGACTTTACAGGTATTGTAAATAGTGGAAGTTACAGTTGGACGGAGGCGGTCAGTCCTCTTTTTTAACTTTCCTCTGCCCATTCTATCATGCTGAGCACCAAGCTAAAAGGCAGAAAGCACCATTTTTATAAGGTCTTCTATCTGACCTGGTCCAGATGTGAACCCACAACCTCCTATCTGTGATGCAGATGCTTCACCACTAGACCACTACTCATCATATTCTGCTTCCGTCCCACCACTGGCAACAACTGAATTTCCAAATTTGTTTTAGTTTTTAGAAGCTTATATTTATGAGGCTACCAAGACTGCACAATAGCTTTTTGGTTAGCACAACTGTTGTTAACATTAATCATACTTATTACTTTACTGTTTCTAATTGTTCTTTATTTATTTTGAAAATTCAGGCAACCATGGATGCTTTCAACTCCAAAGACTTGGCCATGAAGGCACAGAAGAAGATTCTGAGCTCCATGGCCAGCAAAAGCTCGGTGCAAATGTTCATCGATGACACCACCAGTGAGATCCTGGACGAACTGTATCGGGTCTCCAAAGAGTACACGGGGAATAAATCCGAGGCTCAGAAAGTAATCAAAAACCTAATCAAGATCGCAGTCAAGATCGGCGTACTGTTCAGAAATAACCGCTTCAACGCAGAGGAGCTCGGATTAGCCCAAGACTTCAAAAAGAAGCTCCACCAAGGCGCCATGACTGCCGTCAGCTTCTATGAGGTACTGATTTAAGTAGGATGTTCTTAATGCCTGAGGAATTAGTGGAAATTACATCTGAAATACCTTCACTTTAAGCCATTTTACCACCATAAAGAAATGGAACATTTTAAAGAAAACCGTCAGGAAAAAAAAAAAAGGATTTACATTCTCACAACTATAGCATAAAGATGGTAAAGCTACCAACAGCTGGAGAGCAAAGTCAATGGCCCACTTAATCTTGTTTTTCACCCCATATTTTTCTAAAGTTGAACAACAGCAGTTGCAGTTGTGACCCAGATGCTGCCAGTGAAGCTCAAAAAGTCATTTGTCCATAACCATCACCTCCCTGCAGCTTTGAAAAAAGAAAGGGAACAAAATCTACAAATTTATAGAAAAACTGCACATTTGTGAAGGACAGAAATGTCAAATGTATGAGAAAAAAGTCTTAGATTAGCAGGAAATGTCAGTACTGTACATTTAACTGGCACAGTTGACAGTGCTCACAAACAAAAGGGAAACTACAACTTTACAAGAAATAAAAAGCAAATTTACAAGAAAAGACATTCTTAGTGGGAATGCACAAAAAACAGGAACAACTGCCAGACAGATCGTAGTATCAAAAGGTTCCTGTGGTGGGAACGTTGAACTTCAAAGCAGGAAGTTACGGGTCAGGGCCCCTGGGATGTTTCGTGGCACAAGGGGAAAATTTCTATAGAACTCTTTATATCTGTTGGTGTCCGAGAAAAGTCTTTTTAACAGTTTTGCAGAGGTTCTCTACTTGCGCCGCTGGGGAACCCGGGGTCGACTGTGTCAGGGCCAACTTGACACGTTACTACAATAAGCACAGAAACATTCATGAATGAGTGGTTAAACTTCTAGCTAATGCCAGCTAGCCGCTCAAAATAACATCTAAGAGCAACGTATATAATAATAATAATGGACTGCATTTGTATAGTGCCTTTCAAGATACACAAAGTGCTTTACAATGAGTCCATTATTCATTCACTCCACAGACAATGGTAGTGGTAAGCTACCTCTGTAGCCACAGCTGCCCTGGGGCAGACTGACGGAAATGTGGCTGCCAAGTCACGCCAACAGCCTCTCCGATATGGTCAAGTGCTTGTAGATGAACATGAATTGCAGTGGGGGTGAATAAAATCTGTAGAAAATAGTGATCCAAATTGAACAAATCAACAGTTAAGCTAACGCTAGGCGGCCTGTCGGTCATACGACCAATGCTGACTGACTACCTCACCAAGTGAGCCAGAATGGCACTAAATATGTTATCGACTGTGGATTAGTGAGCCAGGTGGAAACGGTAATGTGTAATAGGGTGACTGAAATCTAACGAAAACAATATTACAAACCACGCTTGGTAAACTTAACTTGTTAGCTTACTGTTGTCCATATGATTAACAGTGAAGCTGACCAATAAAAGAGCAGCGGGTGGCCATGGGTTTACTACAGAAGTGATGTCCTGTGGCAAATAATACTCATTTTTTAGAGTGAAAAACAATATAAAGGCTGTGTTTTGTTGTTTTTTTAAGAGAAATGAGCCTTTTGATATTTTTTCCAATATCTTTCAGAAGTTTAAAACCTACAAAAGCACAATTTTTCAGTTAATGGCCCCTTTAAGTTGATTAAAACTGATTTCCCCCCCATAGCTTTTCTGGTACTTGCAGATTTCCTGAAGAATTATTCTGTAAATTCATCAGACTGTATATCTGTAACAATGTGAAATTATCACAATCCTAAATGTCCTAATCTTTCTTACTTCATGATGCAGGTGGACTTTACCTTTGAGGACGCAGTGATGGTGGACATCCTAACCAACTGCAGGGATCTACTGCTCAAGCTAGTCCACAACCACCTCACTCCTAAGTCTCACGATCGCATCAGACACGTCTTCAACCATTACGCCGACCCGAAGCTCCTGACCCAACTATACGAACCCCAAGGCCCCTTCAGACCACACCTCACAAAGATCTACAAAGGACTGAACAAACTGGTTGAGGATGGGACAATATGACACCCATAACAACAATAACAATAATTTCCAACATACCGGACAGACACTGGGAGATCAACAGGAAGACTTACTTGGGACACTGAACTGTTCGTGTGAAAACGAGTTAGTCGTCCCTCAGTTCTGAGAAGACAGGGAATACATGTAATGCTGGTGGAGTCATCTGGGAAAACTTTAAATATTTTGAGGTGATACATGTATACATGCACTGCAAAAGTGTGACGTAAAAGTTACAAATGTAAAAGTTTACAGAAACCTAATTTTTAAAAAGAGATTTACTTCATGTAAACCATTTACAAGCATTTACAGTAAAATTAGGGCTGGACAATGTGGCCAAAAAATAAACTCCCTGATTTTTTTTCATGCCACATTCAATTTTAAACCCCGTTTAGTCCAGTTAAAGGTAAAGTCGGCTTTGGTGATTTTCATTTTTTGGTATTGTCTAAACAAATTAATTCGGTTTTCCATTGTCCAGTCCTAACTACATTGCCATTAAAGTGTTCTGTAAGTTTTTAGACCATGAAAAGTTTTATTCACAACTACTGATATTATTTGTTCTTGAGTTAAATCACACGTCCGGCTGATTTAACCAGTGCAAAGAAAGGACAGGGAAGAATACCACTGTAATGCAACACTGCCATCTGGCGGACAAGACGACGCTTAGCAGCAGTGTACTTTACTTGACGTGCCTGATGACAATGCAACCAAAAATAAAGCAAATAACCCAGCAGTGGACAATGCCTTTGACCATCAAACTTAGAAAAATCAACCAAAAGACTGTTTCCAAAGAACTGCAGAAGTTTAAACATTTGACCTTTAACTCGCACCAAGACGAGCTAAGATTTCAAGAGTTCATACTGGAAAACATGAGTGGGCAAATTTACGCGAGCGTGGGGAATTCACCAGGCTTTTAAAATCTTGTACAGTGGTCGAGACCAGAAATGAGCTCTATGCAAATAGTTTACGGTTATTCTAACCTTAGTTTTTTACTATATGGCACTAGATTTCATTCATCTGAATCTACAGGAGTGGTGATCCAGCTGGGCCATACCAAAGACCACATAAAATCATATTTCCTGCCTTCCAGCTTCAGCTTCAGCTTCAGGTTACTTTATTTGTACCCGTAGGTAGATTTGTTTTGCAGTCTGGTGACATCCATATTTACAAGCCACAAATTACATTCAACATAGACACAAACACAGGCACATATGAAGCTGACTATAAACATGATAAAAATACTCAAGGCTCCATCAATCAGGGTATAAAAAGACAAAGAGATGAGAGAAAACCAGAGGTAAGAGAGAAGAGTCATATTAAAAAGTTAAAAACTAGTCAAAGAGGTTAAAACTCAAAGGTCTAAAACCCAATAAAATATTTAGAACCCAAGTAACATCCTACAAAAATAAGTAAATATATTTTTGTAGGATGTTAACAGAATGGGGTCCCAAGCCTGGCTAAAAGGGAAGGGCGTGGCATAAACATCCTTTCCAAATCAACATGCGGCTCATCATGAGATCAGGTAACTGTGGCAACCCCGGAAGGGAGTAGCTGGATTTTAAATCTGGATCAATTTTAATAGTGAAAATTCTAGAAAATTCATTATCAGTTGGCATGGTTTTCATAATTTTATTCAAGTTATAATTCTAAATGTATTTTTATGGTATCTTAATCAGTTTAATTGAATAGCGAAGCCACTGTCTAACAAATATGAGAGTATTAGGTCACCAGTTATGCAAATCTTCAATTCTCTTGAATGTCCACTCACACACAGGTGGAATTCCTCATTTTTATACAGGCTCTTTGCACAGCTTTGTAAGACCTATTCATGTTTGTTGATTCTGGAATGGAGTGGCTCATTCACGCCAATGTGTCTTACTAACAAAGTACAAAGGACTGGCTCACACTAACGTGGTCTTCAATGACACCCAGCGAACTTGAGCATTCTGCAGTAGGTTTTACAGAAGTCTCCGTCAGGTATCGACACTTCACACTGGAGAAATGTCTCTGTAGGCAGTTTATTTGAATTCCTTATCTACAAAGAGTTGTAACTTTAATTCCACTGGTCAGCAGTCCATATAAACAGCATGTACAGTCTTCAACTCAATCGCTTAAAAAAAAAAAAAAAACACAAAAAAAGTTTGATAACTCTGATCTGAAACAAGCTGAAAAAGGTCCTTTCTTCCCACAAGTTAGACTTCTAAAAGGCATGTGCAAAGCTAAACATCAAAACAACCAAATTCACAGACAAATCCAGTGTGCGCACACGGCCAACAAAAACCAGCCGTTTCTTACTTCACCCACCAGACTCCAAAAAGGAAGTAGAAACTGCTATGACACAAATTGAGCTGCCTTTATCGCCTGCTAGGTGCACGCTTCAGCGCAACATGATTGGCACACACTTCACAGTTTGCTGATTGTTCTTAAAAGGAATCAATGAGGGAACCCCCATCTTGAATTCCTGACTTCTTCCACCGATTTCTATTCAGAACAGTCGATGCACCACGTATCCTTCTTGTGATTGAAATATTGTTAGCGATCGACAGGCAGTCTGTTTAGACTGTGTGTCCAAAGAGCGCGTAAAAGCACTTTATACCTGCTTTTCTTAGCAATTCACATGCACAGTTAAAAAAAATTTTCTCTGCCCTGTATCCTAGCAACCGCTTGATCTGTCACTCAAAGCTTGCTGTTGGTTTTCTACACATTTTGCACTGAAGCTCTCTATTAACCGCAATAAATCGCATCAAACTGGTAAGAAAGCACACATCCCTGCAGGTTTTTTTCTGTTAAATATTGATCATTGTATACTTGTAGTCAAATTCTGATTGGCTGATTGGAGAAATGTGTTGCTGATGAGCACTGCAGTACTGCAGAAGTTCAACTTTTTTCAACTTTCAGCATCCATCCATCCATCCATCTTCTACCGCTTTTCCGGAGGTCCGGGTCGCGGAGGCAGCAGTTCAAGCAGAGAAGCCCAGACTTCCCTCTCCCCAGCCACCTGCTCCAGCTCTTCAGAGGGGATACCAAGGCGTTCCCAGACTAGCTGGGAGACATAGTCTCTCCACCGAGTCCTGGGTCTGCCCCGGGGTCTCCTCCCAGTGGGACGTGCCTGAAACACCTCAAGTGGGAGACGTCCAGGAGGCATCCTAATCAGATGCCCATACCACCTCAACTGACTCCTTTCAATGTGGAGGAGCAGCGGTTCTACTCTGAGCCTCTCCCGGATGACTGAGCTCCTCACCCTATCTCTGAGGGTGAGTCCAGCAATCCTACGGAGAAAGCTCATTTCAGCCGCTTGTATCCGCGATCTCGTTCTTTCGGTCATTACCCAAAGCTCGTGACCATAGGTGAGAGTAGGAACGTAGATTGACTGGTAAATCGACAGCTTTGCCTTAGAACTAAGCTCCCTCTTCACCACAACAGACCGGTACAACGTCCGCATCACTGCAGATGCTGCTCCAATCCGTCTGTCGATCTCTCGCTCCATTTTCCCCTCACTCGTGAACAAGACCCCAAGATACTTAAACTCCTCCACTTGGGGCAGGAGCCTGTCCCCAACCCGGAGAGGACAATCCACCTTTTTCCGGCTGAGGACCATGGACTCGGACTTGGAGGTGCTGATTCTCATCCCAGCCGCTTCACACTCAGCGGCAAACCGTCCCAGCAAGAGCTGTAGGTCATTGCTGGATGAAGCCAACAGGAACTTTCAGCATCAAAAAAAAAAAAAAAAGCCACTACTGAGGGCGTTTTTGCACCGAGAGTGCTGAGCACATTAAATGCTGGACTACATAGAAAACAAACAGAACCTAGACACCCAGAGGAGAAAAAAAACACGCTGGGTGGACACAGAGCCTTAAGGTGTAGCCTCCCTCATGACCACATTCCTCCTCACTTCAGTGGAAGAATGGGACTGTTAAAAGTCTCTTTTGTGTAAAATAATATAAAGAAAATCTGCTGTATATAGGATTAAATTTAAAACTTTATAATAAAACAAATCATACAAGCAATAACAGAATGGTTGCGATCAAATAATAAATATCCTAAAACACACACCTTCTGCCCCTTTAAACTTGGCAAAATTAAACTTAACGTTTTCCGCAGCAAACACATTTATGAGAAAATTGTCATTATAATAACAGTCTAAAGATTACAGTCCGAAACATAGCATCACATACCATTTTCTGACTTGAATATATCACATTCACAGACAAAACAGAAGTCTGTCAGGTCTGAGGTGAGACTTGCCCAATTCCAACCTCACTGCCAGCTGGCCGTCTTCAAAACAGTTACGGGGTTTGGGGCATTTTACAACCTACAGTAAGTATGTAGATAAATAACCAGATGAAAACATGCAAGATTAAAGTCAAAAACAATATTAATATGACACTTTGGATAAGACATTCAAAACATACTGCAGCAACAGGGTGCAGGCTTTTTCCACTGCGTCCTCAATGCTGCGTTACCCTGAAGGCGGGACACGGCCTTCTGCCAGTTTCTTTAATGACCACTGTGAGATAAACACGCTAGAGTTCGAAGATCTCGTCCTCCCTGTCTTTCAGTTTCTCAGAGAGTTTGATGACAGTGAGGGGCACTGGCTCATCCGCACCCTGCTGGGCCATTCGGAAAGATGAAACGGCGCTCCGCGACCTTGTCAGCGGCCGCAAATCTGATGTCCTACTGGCACACGCCGCTTCCAGGGCTGCAACCCTGTCAAGAAAAAAACAGATACGGAAACACCAAATTAGAAAACTGATAATATTTAACTTGAATGTTTTTTTTTTTTAATCTTCTTCTGTGGCATCCACAGATGAAGCCAGTCAGTGAATAAATAGATTGACAGAGAGATACCAGCATTGAGGAGTTTCTGTTCAACGCAAGCATTGTAAAGAATGTGAGAAGCAGTCCATAGTAAAAAGGGGAAGTCGGGATGTGTAAATGTTACATTATATGTGACGTCGACCGTACCATTTGTCAACATAACCACACAAGTAAGACAGGGAAGAAAAGCACAATCAGATAAACTCTGCAGAGAAAATAACATGAACTTGGAAAATGGCAACTCATGTAGTACAGCAATTCCAATAAATTTGTTGAAATAAATGACAGGGTAGCATGCACCAGGGGTCACCAACTGGTGGACTAAGGTCCGGATCTGGACCCCAAGAGTCCTCTGTCTGGACCCCAAAGCCTTTTGATACAATTTGGGGAAAATGAGACCATTTTGTTATGGTGGAATGAAAAAAGCGGAACTGAAATGCTGTATCGGCAGCTGCCTGGACAGTTTATGGAGCAAACCTTTGGGTGCTCTCCGCAGACTCCACTCTCCTACAGACTCTGCTCTTTGCAGAGACTTCATGGGTCCGACCGCTCCAGCAGGTATGCAGCAGGTCGCAAAGTCACGGTTCACTGAGGGCGTCACGATATCCACTTGGACAGACACCCTGCTTTCCCGGTCTGTACCCACAAAACGAAGTGCTGTTGTGAAACTGGGTGCATCTACTGTGGCGCTTCTGCCTTTTGATTCTTCCGAGAGCAGACCATGCTGGAACGCAGGGATGAAGTCACTTCCCCCGGGACCGTGATCCTGTTGGGCCTGCGTGATGCTGCTTACGGAGGTCGTTTTCATAGCCTCCGATATCATGTGACGCCTCCATGAAAGCTCTGTGTGCTACTGAACATTAAAAGTTCCACCTCCCTTTTCCCTGTAACCATGGAGACGTAACTCCACCCATACTGTAACAGAGTTTACTGTTGGGGGGACAAACTGTTGGAAGATTTCTGTAGTATGGAATTATATTTTTTATCCTTTTTTTTTTTGGAGGGAGGGAGGGACTCGCAGCTTGGTGGGGGGGGGGGGGTGCTTGGTGTCTTCTTCTGGTCTTTTTCTTTAGTTTCGGTTGAAAGAAGGCAATGGGTAACCGAGTGCACCCCCACCTGGACACCAACGCCACTACATTTCACAGAATAAACTTCCAATGAAAAGGACTGCTGAGTTATCAATTAGTTGACAATTATTTTAATTTAGTTAGCGAAATTCTTATCAACAATTAATCAAAAGTCAATTGATAATCAACATCTCTAGTCAGCACAACAATATTTTCCATAAACTGTTCTCTCAAACACACACACTTGTGCATCCTTGGACATGGCATTCATTTGTTTTGGAGGACTGTCTTTGAAGGGATTCCTGAAGAGAGTGACCGCAAATCGTTTTGGTTGTATAGCTTAAAATCCATGCATCTGACGGACGGCACACATGCCAGCTTTTCAGTCAAATAACACAGAACACAAAAGTTATTAAAATCCATAAAACTGAAAGCGGTTACTCAGTAGCCCAAAGGAAGCAGAGAAATGCAGGACTTCCTCTGAGTTACTATCAAAGCAAATAGTGAATATGTTAAAAATTAATACCTTTTCTCTGCTTCCTGGCATCTCGTCACTGCAGCCTGCTTGGACTGGTTTATCAAGTCATCCAGCCGCTTGAGAAAGTCCACCGGACTGAGGTCTGTTGCCCCTTCATCAACACCATGGCTTTTCCTCTCAGAGGAGGCCCTCGCGTGCCGATTCTGAACGGAGGCATGGTCCTCTTCAGCCAAATCGACCCCATTACTGCAGTCCGACAACACAGGGATCGACAAGGACTTCTTCAGGAATATTGAATCATTGGTGTACAGTCGGTTTGCCCTTTTGATTTGTTCCATCTGGAAAAAAGAACATCCTTTGGTGGGTTTTTTTTTTTTTTTTGAGCGAAGGAATTCTAAAATGTTAAGCTAAGAAATCAACAGACTCACATTCTTTTGAAGTTTAACCATATATGATGAAAAGGTTAATATTATTACAAACTGCGACAATAGCTCAAAGTGTTTCTAACGCTGTAGCTCCATCACTGCATGGGAAACTAACTCAGAACTGGAGAAGTAAATCTATTCACTTGAATAAAAGAAGTGCCTGCTGCTGTCTGGTTTTTTTTTTTAATTAAAGATGCATCCTATCCACAGGCCACTACTGTTTAATTAGCTATTCAACAACAAACCATTAATTATAAATCACAACTTTAAATGTGCAAAATGCCTGACATACATGCGTGATGGATGGAGTGCAGATGGAGGCGCTTTGCGCAGGAAATCTCAGTCACTTATGTGCCATTTAAGACTGTCCAAGTGCCGGATGGCAGCATGCGAAAACTAAATACATTCAAGTGAAAAGAAGCTGGATCACACTCACAGAGACGCCATACTTCAGAGCGAGGCCTTGCAGGGTCTCCCCCGGCTGAAGGGTGTGCTCGACGCGCCTTTGGTGCACCGGGGACAGCGGAGATCGGGTCAGGCTGCCGTAAGATTTGGTTCGGCCGTCCCGGCGAAGGAGGCCGTCGCCGCCGTGCGGCAAAGCTGCTCGCTCCCCTGACATAGTTGGGAAAACTTGTCTACTGTTGGCGAGCGTCCATATGGTGGTAAAATGCGATTAACGGTGCCACCGAACGCCGTCCAGACCATGGGCTTCGTTAGCCTACAAGCTAATCAACCTCATTAGCGCTGACGGTGACAGTCGTTCCGGTAAAATGTGGCTGAAAACTGACGACAGCCGTTCAGAATCTGCCAAAGTTTACTAAGCTGCAACTTAAGCCAACCTCACCTGCTCGACAAACACACGAGAAGCTACCGGAGAACTTCTCAGTTGTTTTTGTAAACTCTGCGCACACACACACACAGCAGGTTCAGCGCCCAGCTGTCCGCGCCCCGTGCTGTTGCCACGGTGACGGCATTACGACTCGTGACCCGTGACTCGTCACAAGTGCTGCATTCGCGATAATCGGAATAACTGCGGTTTTCCCGGTACACCTGCATTAGTAGCACTAGTACTAGTGCATACCCGTCCATGCCCGTAGAAAGCAAGTATAAGCAAGTATTTCTGCATGCCCGTTGCTGAAGGGTCTCCTCCTGTCTCAGACGGCTGTGTTGTTCACAGTCATGCCTGCGGCGTACTGCTGGAACCTGAGGTGTTTCATGTTCACGGCATCTTTTCTGACGTGCAGCAGTTCTCCTCATTCTATTGCTCTCCATCTGGTGGGTCTTCTTCTTCTTCGTCGTTCAGACCACTGGTTGAGGGATAGGTGCGTCATAATTCCAGCTCATGGGCAGGATCATGAAAATAGATCTGAGCAAAAAGTGGCTTTTGACCCTGTTCAGGAAGGCCCGTGCATGCCTGTAGAAACCAAGAAGCCGGAGCACCTGGAGAAAATCAGCGCTTTGCTTGGCATTTTACACATTTGTAGTGTAGACTGGCATTCTTCAAGGTTACACATTTTTACTGTGTCAGCACCTCTTTAAAAACCACATTGCTGAGAAAGCGACACTTTTGCTTAGTTTCTTCATCTTGAGCAAGAATATGAAGACTGCTTGATCTGGAAACTCTGCTCGCCGCAACGTAGAATTGGCCATGGCTGCAGAAATCTGTTGTGCAGAAAACATGAACGCGCTGTAAAGACTGGCCCTGTGACTTATTCACCTTGCCAATTTTGAACCAAATGACATCATAAAGACACATTAGTCTAGGCATCGTGAGTGATGGTCTATATGACATCATGAAGACGCATTTGTCTATGTGCCGTCATATACAGTAGACATCATATCTTTATGACGGCATCGCCAGTCCTGTGATGCCTGAGTTCATAGGACGTCCTATGATGTCCTATAAACGTGACACACAGAGATTTCTTGCTTTAATAGTGATGATAATTAACGAAATATCTCAAGATTTATGAAGATAGATGAAATGACAAATGTTTATTCAATTTTTGGAAAAGAGGATCATTATATTTTACTAAAAAATATATTTAAAAAATTAACATGGCAGGAAAAATGCAATTACTTGTCTTGACTTTAAGAACACCATTGCATTACTATTTATTTTCCCTTTAAGCCAAGTATTTTCAAAAAAGTACTTCTAACTGATATCGACTATTATTTTGGGATTATAGTAAAATTACAAGACATGTCTATTAGCATTGATTTATAATATGAAATGTCTTAAGTAAATTTGCTGTTCATTCATTTTTGTACTTTTTTCCTTGTTTTTATGTTGTGTTTGTTAAAATTTCAGTAAAGATAAAAAAAAACAAATAGTCAAGCTAAACCCCATCTAAGTACGCTTGTATGTATCGCATTAAATTAAAAATAATTAATATACTGAAACTCAACCCACAAGCTGTTGAACCGAAAATGGGAAATAATATTTCCCATTTCCTCGTTTGTCATGGAACGCAGCGTTTTTGTTAGCTGGCCTTGTTGTAAAACCGCTAGCTGATACCAACATTAGTTTTTTTTTTTAACTTATTAACCATAACAACAATGTCTTTTAAGAGGGAAGGCGACGATAAGAGTCAGTTGAACGTTCTGAAGGTAACACGATATCTTTACATAGTTTACTTTTTCTACATGGAAGAGACTTCAGCGAAGATTACATTTGTTGTTAGCATTTTGCTAACTACTGCAGTGTTCTGTGAAACTAAGCAAATTCGAATATTTGTAACTCTCACCATGGAATGTTCATGGTGTGGCACGGATTAGTTTTGAGCTGTTGAGCCCAACAGTATTAACACGATTCAATTTTGTATTTTAAATGCAAGATCTCTTTAGAATGATTGAATACCGAGAGCTGATTTTAACAAATGAGTAATTTATCCTTAATTAAAGGGCCTGTTGGAGGTGGGGGGTGTTTTTTTTTTTGTTTTTTTTTAAGGTATCTCACAGCTTGTTTTTGGTGGAAAACATCAACTCTCAGTTAATATCGTGTGAAAAACAGCAGGTGTAAGTGTTACGTCCATAACCCGTATTTCACTAACGAGGCCTGAGGTGCAGTAGAACGTAGGTTTAGAGACCGTGGCTTCTTCTTCTTCTTCTTCTTTTAGATTTGTTTGGCGGTTGGCAACCAGCTTACGGGTGCATTGCCGCCACTGACTTGATTATCATCACTCTATATCTTTGTATAAGGAGTTACATCTGGTTAAACAACTTGAGAAGAACAGAGAAACAATAATTCATGGTGACTTTAATATCAACTGGTCTGATAAAAAAGACAAACAAAAACTGAAAAGCCTCATGACTAAATTTAATTACCAGCAAATGATCAAAGGACCCACCAGGATAACCAAACAATCCAGAACACTTATTGACATGGTATTTACTAATAAACCAGAACGAATAACCAGAACCTATAATCTTGTAACTGGTCTCTCAGATCATAACATGGTTCTTGCTGTCAGGAAACTTACTAAAAAGCGACTACAGTATTTTGGGGGAGTCGATATTGACAAATCAAATTTTATTATCCCCAAATCAAAAAATGAGGAGTTTGAACATTACTTAAAGAATCAAAATTGGGAGCAGCTCATGTCAACATGTGAAGTAGATGATTGTTGTAATTTTATAACTGCAACAATCACAAAGTCTATAGAAAAATTTTCAAAGCAAATTAAAAGTAGACAACAGAAGATTAGCCTACCATGGTTAAATAATGAAATAAGAAAACTTATGAAGAGGCGAGACTATGCACTGAAAACATCACTAACCTCCAAACTACAAAATGATCACCTTGTGTACAAAAGTTTAAGAAATAAAGTGGTACATGAGCTGCGAAAATCAAAAATATCTTATTACAATAAACTGATAGATCATGCAAAGGGTAACAACAGTTCCCTATGGAGGCATTTAAATAACTTAACTAATAAAAAAAACGATCAGAAGGGGGTAAAGGAACTTAGAATCAATGGCAAGACCGTCAGTGACAAGGCTACTTTGGCAAATGAATTTAATTCACACTTTGTGGGCTCTGTGGAAGACTTAACAAAAAATTTTGTGCTGCCAAATGTGCTCAACAACACAAATTCCATACTTCCAACAGATACTTTTCACATCGATGAGGTAAATGAGAAGTTAATTGCTGGTATTGTTAAAACACTGTCAAACTCAAAAACTAATGATATCTACAATATGAGCACCTCCTTTCTCAAAATGCACAGCAAAATATTAATCAAACCACTGACTCATCTCATTAATCTCTCCATTAGGTCTAGTACATTTCCATCTGGCTGGAAAAAAGCTGTCGTCATACCAGTTCATAAATCAGGCAGTAAAGACGATATATGCAATTACCGCCCAATCTCTATCTTACCAGTCCTATCTAAGGTTCTTGAAAAAGTTGTAGCTACACAGCTGATAGACTACTTACAAGACAGTCAACTTCTTCATCCACATCAATTTGGTTTTAGACCAGGATACTCAACAGAAACAGCAAATTGTTGCCTTATTGAAAACGTCAAACAGTCCTTGGACAGGGGTAATGTGGTAGGAGCTGTTTTTCTAGATCTCAAAAAGGCTTTCGATACTGTAAACCACAGTTTGCTTTTATCCAAAATGGTATCTTTTAACTTCTCTCCAGATACATTAGAATGGTTTGCATCTTATCTCCAGAATAGAGAACAGTGTGTAAAAGTTCACCAGGATAAATCCTCATTTTTAAACAACCGCATGGGTATCCCACAAGGGTCCATTCTTGGTCCTTTACTTTTCAGCATTTTTATTAATGACTTGCCGTTACACTGCTCAGCTGCAACATGCCAACTTTATGCAGATGATGCAGTTATTTACACAGCTGCCAAGACTCCAGCACAGGCTGCAGATGTACTGTCTACAAGTATGGTTGATGTCCAAGAGTGGCTCCTCAAGAACCATCTATTGCTGAACCTTCAGAAAACAGTCTCAATGTGCTTTTCAATCAAAAAATGTAACCTGCAACATTTTAAAGTTAATATACATGATCATGACATCAGTTTAGCTACAGAATTCAAATACCTTGGCATTGTACTAGATCCTCAACTCAAATTTAATCTTCATATAAAGAAAATTTCAAAAACAGTAAAAAAAAATCTGAACTGCTTTAAATTAATTAGATATTACATACCTTACGAAGCAGCTGCACTGTATATGCATTCTATGGTTTTTTCTCATATATCATACTGTTTGACAGTCTGGGCTCAAGCAACCCCTTCCACAATAAGACATATAGGTTCATTATATAATCAAACCCTAAAAATCTTGGACAAAAAGCCCATTAGGTGGCATCACTGTAATGTTTTAAAAAAATACAACCTATTGAGTTTTGAGAGCTTCATTGACCTCTGTCTTCTGAAATTAACGTTCAAATGTTTCCATAAATCAGCACCCGAGCCACTTGCTGGTTTCGTCCAAAGACAGGACAGCAGCAGAGCCACCAGGAGTTCTGTTAACAATAACTGTAAAATATTCCACCGCAGAACCGCATTTGGACAAACAGCTTTCTCTATAAAGGGCAGTCACATCTGGAACACAATGCCAAATGAAATTAAAATAATAACGGACTTTAAAACATTCACTAAAAATGTTAAAAACTGGCTGAAAAATAAACAAGAATGTACTCATGTATGAATTAATTGTCTGCAAAGTGAGAGTGAATGAAGGGAAGGAATAAATGTGTTTGTTTATAGTGAGTGACGGAGGGAGGAAGGCCTGAAATAGGCAAATGTGAGTTATGTTATATGTGTTAAATGTGAGTCAGGCTGTTATATTTGTGTATTTATAATATTTATAATATTTATGTTAAATGTGAGTCAGGCTGTTATATTTGTGTATTTATAATATTTATAATTGTGTATTTATAATTTTTCTGCATTGATGTATGTGGTTATTGTGTATATTTTTTATCTTGATTCTTTTTTCTAAAGCCCATCCAGGGACAAGAGTTGCAAATTAGCTAATAGCTATACACTCTATGTGCAACACATCAGATTGATTGTCTTTGATTAATTGTCTATGTTTATTGCACTGTCCCTGTCAAATAAACTAATCTACTACTACTACTACAACTCCATATGTGTGGAAAAAAAAAATTATCCGTCTTGGCCGTGGCCAGACATCTGGTTGTTCCTATATAAGGAGTTTTGAACAGCTCCTTATCCTATATCTGCCTCTTCCACGTCTGCCTTTTATACCCAGGACGGCGGCTCCACCTTCCCGGTTCCGCTGCCACCCATAGTACACACACAATATGAAATGTATCATATTTGATACATCACATTTGTCCCCCTGCAGAAAAGTCCAAAGCACACCAATTAGGCCCTCCCAAATTTGCGACCCGAATCACACACTAACAATGAACGCAATATTTAGGCCTGGCCATGCACACAAAACAACTAAAACTAGAGGGGGACAGGTGGGCTACTGTCCCACCTCCACACGGCTAGACAGATTATTCTGCCGTTTTTGTCAGTATACAGTATATATAGTCCATAGTCCATGCTGTGTTCCTAATATAACTGAAAATAATCCCATGAACTTTTATACGTACAGGCAAATTCCATTCAACAATTAACTAGTCAATATTTACGTTCACACATTGCAACAAGCACACCCAACAAAACCACCCTATAACCCGGGAAAATCACGCAGTAATATACACTCTAAGCATCACTTGTTTTTTCTTGTACATGGGCAACTCACATAGCACTCAATGCAAAGAACATATTGACTACATACCCTAGGCAATTCACGGCACCATATGCAGTTTAACCCATCGCCCCCTTGCTACCATACAGTCCCGATGGAGAAGCCACCCCCGGAGACCCGTCTGGTGGATCCCACCCAGAGCGCCTTCATCTCTTCGCCTCTGGAGATGAGCCACGTCGGAGTCTCGACACATCCTTCTCATCGTTGGTGCGCCGCAGCTCGTTGGGGTGTCTCCATGAGTCATCAGACAGCTGGAGATAGCTGTCCTCCCAAACAGCTACCACCTGCAGCCGCCCCTGGTCATCCCGTCATTTCCTCTTGTCATGGGCCCCCTTTAGCTGAGCCTCCCCCCGGGTTGAACCACGTCAGCAACCCACAGGGGCGCTCAACTTGGCTTCAAATGTCCACGACGTTTAGACCGGGCTTCCACTCTGGGCCGAACTGCTCCACTGATCCCATATGAAGCCCGACTCAGCCTCCAGTGTTGCTGTGTGGCACGTCTGTCCTCCGTGCCAGCCGGTCCTGCCCCACTGTCTTTCATTTCGAATGCCGGCAAAGCTGTTGCAGCCCCTTGCTTCTCGGTATCTGCCCTACCACGCCTCTTCAACGCCACTGGTGATCGTGAAGCCCAGGCCGTAGAACATGTCGCAGCCCATCACGTTCGACCCGCTGACGGTCACCACAAATTGGATGTTGGACATCACTGCTGACTTGTATCTTGCTGTCAACTCCAGCGAACCCAGGTGGCCAGCCTATTTCCTCCATAGCCCCAGTATGGCGTCGACAGTCCTCTCACTCGATAATATGGGAACAAGCTCCTCACAGTAGGCCAGTTCAACACGGAAACCGCTGCTCCCGTGTCCACTAACAACAGCACTTCCACGCCATCTAGCATCACATCACAGTAAATCCGCCCAGCTCGGGGAGACAGTGTGAACAACCGTAGGAGTCGTGGCGGGGGAATCCACTTCCCGTTGTCGTTCCTCACGCTCAAATTTTTTACAGGCCCTGGAGAAACGGTGTAGGAGTCCACACTTACCACAGCGTTTGCCCCTCACCGGATGCTCTCTTGCCTTGTATCGGTGCTTGGTGAACTCGCAGCCCATACATCTGGGCAACCCCGGGGCGGACCTTATTTTAATAGCGGTAGCATATTCCTCCGTATCTTCTGCACTATCCTTGCTATCCGGGTCCACAGCCTGCACCGCCAGTTGTGATTCAGCATGGCTCAACGTAGTTCTCTCACCGAGGTCCTTGGATAGTTTATCCGCTGCTTCAAACTGTTGAGCTATCTCGACTGCCGTGGCTAATGTCAATTCACTGAAGTGTGTGAGGAGCCATGACTGTGCCACAGAACGTAGCATGTGCTCCGCCAACTGATCGTGGACCATTTCTTCTTCCAAAGCCCCAAACTGGCATTCCCCAGCCAGCTGACGCAGGTCTGCGATGTATCGCTGCACCAACTCTCCAGTCCACTGGCAGCGCTGCGGAAACTGAATCCTTCGGACTATGACGTTTTCCGGAGCACGAAAGTAGCATGCCATTAGCCCGACCACGTCTTCAAAACTATCACTCTCACCCAATGTGCTGAGAATGCGTTGTCCCTCCATGTCAAGACCAAAATCGCTTATGCACGTAGTTTCTCCAGTTTGCCGAGGTTTAAGGCCACCATATAATTCTGGAATGCAGCATACCACCTCGCCCAGGGAACTGGTGGTTCGCCTAGGAGCTCCAGAAATGGCCGAATACTGGAAACACCCTTATCCATACTTTTATCCTCGTCACCAAATATGTCCATAACCCGTACTTCAATAACGAGGCCGGAGGTGCAGTAGAACGTAGGTTTATTAATGAACTCAGTCTGTCACAGGCGCTCTCGTATAGGCAGAGGTCTGGTCGTAAAGAGACTGTGCCTCATCTGCATCTGCCTTTTATACGCAGGGTGGCAGTGGAACCGGAAAGGTGGAGCCGCCACCCATAGTGCACACACAATATGAAACGTATCATATTTCATATTCATTTCATATTTCATTATCATATCATCTGAACAATAAACTAGACCGGTCACACAATACCGACGCACTCTACAAAAAGGGACAGCGCAGGCTGTTCCTACTGAGGATGCTCAGGTCTTTTGGTGTACAAGGGGCGCTGCTGAAGACATTCTACGACACAGTGGTGGCATCAACCATCACTTTTGGAGTGGTCTGCTGGGGCAGTGGCATTACAGCAGCCGATAGGAAGAGACTGAACAAACTGATCAAGAAAGCTAGCTCTGTCCTGGGGCAGCGCCTTGACCCAGTGGAGGAGATAGGAGAGAGAAGGATGGTGGCTAAACTGTCATCTCTGCTGGAGTCCGAGTCCCACCCTATGCAGGACATATTGAACGCACTGAGGAGCTCATTTAGCAGTAGACTACATCATCCTAGGTGCGCAACCGAGAGGTTTCGCAGGTCCTTCCTACCTACGGCTGTCAGACTGTATAACCTAAACAGGGCTGCTCGCAGAGATAGCAAAAAAAACGTGACAACCTAATAGTATTGAATGCAAAAGACGCAACAGACTTACATAAATGGTCCCCTCCAGTATACAACTAGGACAATATCGGTCGCTACGGAGGGTGACAATATGTATGGGTACATATTCATACTATGTAGGGTAACTAAATAGACGGTTATGCTGTTTATTCCATCTTGCTACAATGCTCCGCACTTTGTATATATATTTATATATTTATGTGTACGTATGTATATCCACTGCTCTTATTTACAGTATATTTTTTGTATCTTCTTAATTATTGCTCTGAGTGTTGCTATCCCTGTGCTGTTGCAATCCTGGAATTTCCCCATTGTGGGACTAATAAAGGCTCATCTTATCTTATCTTATCTTATATTTGATAATAATAATGGATCAGATTTATATAGCACTTTATCATAGACGCTCAAAGATGCTTTTTACAGATACATTATTCATTCACTCCAGACAGACAGTGGTAGTGGCAAGCTACTACTGTAGCCACAGCTGCCCTGGCGCAGGCTGACGGAAACGTGGCTGCCAGTCCACGCCAACAGCCTCTCCGGCCACCACCGAACATTTATACACATTCATACCCAGTGTTATGGACACTGGAGGCAAGTTGGGTAAAGTGTCTTGCTCAGGGGCACAACGGCAGGATATGTGGGGAGAGCAGGATTCAAACCGCCAACTATCCGGTTATTGAACGACCCGCTCTACCTCCTGAGCCACTGCCACCCCGTAACGATTCATCACAGTAAGAAGTTAAATACAACATATTTACTCAAAATGACGATGTGAAAAACATTTTGGAAACTAAGAGGTTAATTATATTACTATAACATTACAAACATACAGCACTGTCATCACTGCTCTATCCGTTAAGTTATACTCTCTATCGAAAAAGTTTGCGAACTAGCCTTTGCATTCAAAGCAGATGATTCTAGTGAAAGTGTCAAGGTGTCTGTTCAAGTCACTACTACAGTCCCATTTAAAACACACACATACAGAGATTTAGTATCTACAGTTGTACACCTTTAATATTACCTAATACGTTTTTTAACCAACACTAGTGATCTAAAATCAATTTCGATTGAGATGAGTCATATTTAACAGCTTCAATGTGCAAACATTTGTGGAAAATATGCAAAGGTAAATTTTCTTTTAAATATTAACATTGTGTTAGGTAATGTGAACACATTTTATGCTACAAGATTGTCATCAAGGGTGTTGTTTAATTTGATAGTAACTGTATATAAGGGCTAAATAAACAATGCACTTTTTATATTGAATGTTAATCTCTCGTGTTGCAGAAACGGCGTGTGGCAGACCTTTTGTCTAATTTCATTGCAGAAGATGAGGCTGCTCTTTTGAAAAATGGAAGGTAAAAATGACTTGGAGAAATCATTTACATTCAGACTGGTAAACTCACAAAGTACTTGATGATGTGTTACTCAAACTTTTCACTGTGGGTTTTAGGTACACTTGCCTTGTGTGTTCCTATCGTCCTGTTTTTGATACTGTTGATATGCTGACAGTCCACAGGCAAGGGAAAAGACACCTCGAAGGTAACATGCTTCTTCAGCAGCTCTTTTCCAAAGTCTTGTGATTTTTGTCAGCGTGCATTGGGGCATACAGTGGTGTGAAAAAGTGTTTGCCCCCTTCCTAATTTCTCATTTCTTTGTATGTTTGTCACACTAAATGTTTCAGATCATCACACAAATTTAAATATTAGCCAAAGATAACACAAGTAAACACAAAATGCAGTTTTTAAAAGAAGGTGTTTATTATTAAGGGTAAAAAAAATCCAAACCTACATGGCCCTGTGTGAAAACGTGACACCCCCCCCCCCCCCGCGTTAAAACATAAATTAACTGTGGTATATCACATCTTTGGAAAGCTGAGTTGAGTTCAATTTCTCTAGCCACACCCAGGCCTGATTACTGCCACACCTGTTCTCAATCAAGAAATCACTTAAATAGGACCTGCCTGGCAAAGTGAAGTAGACCAAAAGATCCTCAAAAGCTAGACATCATGCTGTGATCCAAAGAAATTAAGAAACAAATGAGAAAAAAATAATTAAGATCTATCAGTCTGGAAAAAGGTTGTAAAGCCATTTCTAAAGCTTTGGGACTATAGCGAACCACAGTGAGAGCCATTATCCACAAATGGCGAAAACATGAAACAGTGGTGAACCTTCCCAGGAGTGGCCGGCAAACCAAAATTACCCCAAGCGCGCAGTTCCAACTCATCCAGGAGGTCCCAAAAGACCCCACAACAACATTCAAAAAAACTGCAGGCCTCACTTGCCTCAGTTAAGGTCAGTGTTCATGACTCCACCTTAAGAAAGAGACTGGGCAAAAGTGGCCTGCGTGGCAGAGTTCCAAGACGAAAACCACTGCTGAGCAAAAAGAACATAAAGGCTCTTCTCAGTTTTGCTAGAAAACATCTTGATGATCCCCAAGACTTTTGGGAAAATACTCTGTGGACTGACGAGACAAAAGTTGAACTTTCTCGAAAGTGTGTGTTCCATTACATCCAGTGTAAAAGTAACACAGCATTTCAGAAAAGGAACATCATACCAACAGTAAGATATGGTGGTGGTACTGTGATGGTCTGGGGCTGTTTTGGTGCTTCAGGACCTGGAAGACTTGCTGTAGTAAAAGGAACCATGAATTCTACTGTCTACCAAAAAATTCTGAAGGAGAATGTCCAGCCATCTGTTCGTGACCTCAAGCTGAAGCGCACTTGGGTTCTGCAGCAGGTCAATGATCCAAAACACACCAGCAAATCCACCTCTGAATGGTTTAAGAAAAAACAAAATGAAGACTTTGGAGTGGCCTAGTCAAAGTCCTGACCTGAATGCAATTGAAATGCTGTGGTATGACCTTAAAAAGGCAGTTCATGCTTGAAAACCCTCCAATGTGGCTGAATTGCAACAATTCTGCAAAGATGAGTGGGCCAAAATTCCTCCACAGCGCTGTAAAAGACTCATTGCCAGTTATCACAAACGCTTGATTGCAGTTGTTGCTGCTAAGGGTGGTCCAACCAGTTATTAGGTTTAGGGGGCAATCACCTTTTCACACATGGCCATGTAGGTTTGGATTTTATTTTCACATAATAATACAGTGATCCCTCGCTACTTCGCGCTTCACCTTTCGCGCCCTCAGTGCATCGCGGATTTTTCAAAAATATTCATCAAAAATTCAAAATTGAGAAATAATGGCCGGGCGCTAGCAGAATTAGACCATCAGGTATCAACACGGAGAGCCGCACAACTCAAAAAATCCACCTCTCTGTTCGCTGTTCTCGTGTTGGCTCAGCTCGGAAATCTCGCAAGCTGATTGGCCGAGACGTTTCACCCCGCAAGCTGATTGGCCGAGACGTTTCACCCACCTCCTCTCCCTGCCGAGCGCCCATTAAGGGAAGGAAGACCGCATTCATTGCTCTTTATCGCTCGTGTTACTTTTAGTCTCGCCGCGTGGAACTTTTTGCTGTTCTCTTGTGCCATTTTGTGCGAAATAGTCTTCCCGTCGAGCCACTACGCCGCCTCCTGCAGCTTCTCCAGCTCTATCGGAAGCTGCCCTCGATGATCCTCCGCTTCTAGCACCTGACGATGAGGCGTCACCTGAGGAGCAGTAAAGCTCTCATTAACCTGTGCAGTAAATCATTTTCATCTTGAGTTACGTATCTTGTTATAAGAATAAAAGAGTTCTAAAAACATATTTATGTACACTTTATTTACATCTACGTATGTATGTACACGTACACACACACACACGTATCATATGAGAGAGAGAGAGTGAGAGAATGAACGTACGTATATTTATGGATGACATCATTAGGGGTGACCCTACTTCGCGGTTTTTCACTTTTCGCGGTCGGTTCTGGAACCCATTAACCGCGATAAGTGAGGGATCACTGTAAACACCTTCATTTAAAAACTGCATTTTGTATTTACTTATGTTATCTTTGTCTAATATTTAAATTTGTTTGATGATCTGAAACATTTTAAGTGTGACAAACATACAAAAAAATGAGAAATCAGGAAGGGGGCAAACACTTTTTCACACCACTGTAGATAAGATGTACTGTATCTGTTGTTCAGATGTGATTTTTTTTAAATAGTATTTTTACTGGAGTTGATACACTGTCATAATTTGGTGGAATAAGAAAGATTAATTCCATTTCTGTCTCGTTACTTTGTCATAGTCTTGTAAAAATCTTTTGAATATTCAACCAAAGGAGTAGCTGGCCCTCCATCAAGCATAATTTCCGTGGTAGAAGACATTTTTGGTGATACAGTATGTGCTAAAGTTTAATAATTTCTCATTGTTCATGCGCTACTTTTTCTTTTACAAAAATTGGTGTGGAGATGTGTGCGTCAGTTAAGAAAATGGAAATGAGAACACGTCTCCACTTAGAGCGCCGTTCTGTGATTTTTGACAGTCCTGATCCAGACTTTAATAAAAATATTTTTTCTTTATTCCTGTATTTGCAGAATAAACAGTTAGAAAAATGGCACTGAAAACATGTCTTAATCTCAGCAAAGATATCAAAGGTTATTTACTGTATTTGACTTGGGTCATATTTGAAGTATGTTGCGTTTTTATGGTATCTGGTACTGTCTCACAGTGTACATTATAACTGGTAGTAACAAACACTAAATAGTGTGTTGTGATTTCTACACAGGATTAAAAGCATTCTATGGGAAGAAAGCACGGCTGAAGAATGAAATAGCAAAAAAGCATCATGAAAACTACATTCAGGAGGAAGACGGTAGAGAGGTTGGTTATTGTTTACCACCTAAGGAGAATTTTGTAATTTCTTGATCACCAGAAAAGTTGCATGTCTAATAACAAACCAGTTTGATCAATCAAACAGATATATATTTATATAAACAGATATATATTTATATATATTTATGTGTATGTATATCCACTGCTCTTATTTATTTATATTTTCCGTATCTTCTTAATTATTGCTCAGAGTATTGCTATCCCTGTGCTGTTGCAATCCTGGAATTTCCCCATTGTGGGACTAATAAAGGCTTATCTTATTAAAGGAGAGATTTACTGCACTTTTTCCACATGTTGACACAGTTCCCATGTGTCTTAATGAAATATCTGTGACATGCTTTGGTCAAAATGCCTGTGTGCAATTATTGTAGTACCATTTTGACCCATCTCTTATAGCCTTCCCCAAGGTGCGTTCAGACCAGTCGCGTGGCTCAATTACGTGTAAAGTCAATGAAAAGATGCAAATACACAGGAATTCGCATCTGAGCAAGTTGCAGAGGGGCGGGGTTACCTTTATAATTTCTGCAGTTGTTTTCTACTTGCTGTGGAAATCTCAAAAACTTTGTCATATTTAGGTTTACATTATCTGGCAGGGCACACAGCTGGGAAAATGTCACTGCCTCCTCCAGAAAGTGCACCTGGATGATGGTTGTTTGTTTACACTGCTAGCCCTTGTTAGCACATTGGTAGCAGGAGTATGTGGGCTGGATAAGCTTTCTACAGTCTGTTTCAGCTGCAGAGCTGCCGATCCTTCTTCTCATTTTCAAACTAATTTTTGGATTGACTCCATACTGATTGAATAATATGCAGCATCACAACCACTCAGCATAGCACTCCGTAAACAAAACAAGTAAGTGAAAAGTGACAAATTTGACCAGAAAAAGATAATACTAAACATTTGATGCTTAAAAAATTATACTGTAACTAGTGCATGCCCGTAGAAAGCAAGTATTCTTGTTTGAAAACAGGCAGTCTAATTAGGCTTTACAGACCCAAATGTAGGATGTGTTTGACAGTGGAATACAAAGAGGTGTAGCATATATGTAGGCGATCACACATGCTAGACTTTGACAAATATGAAAGGGACTGAACACTAAGATTTATTTGATTGTGTGAATGTTAATTACAAAATTATTGAAAATGAATGGGACATCAGATATTAGCGACTGTTCAAGAACCCTTGTTTATTTGTTTGTCAGACTTATTTGTGTGATCTTTTATGACTTATATTCATAAGTGTTGTCTCTTGCACTTTGGGGAATGGGAGTTGTTCTGTCATCATTATAATTGTTTTAGTTTATATATGTAATTTATAGTGTATCATCAATAAACTCATGCAGTACTATAACAGGACACATTTACAAATATTTGAGACCCATTCTAGTGCATCCTTTTATTTTAGCAATATTATAAGTACAAAGCATCCAACATTATTACACACAGCAGAATGACCCGTTAGGCTGCAACTGTTGCATCAGTGTTGCCCATTTGTCAGTAAATAAGAAGTGATTTATTTCGTTATCTGGGCGTTTTTGTGTCCTGTTTGGTCACGGTCGCCATTTAGTCAAAGTGTGCAAATGTGTCCGCATATGATATGCAATTGATCTGGCCATTCCGCTCCACAATCATGGTGGTATTATTATTATTCACTCTTAATTTTCAGATAGCCGTGAAAGCACACCAGCACTGGGAGGAGCGCCATGTTGAACCCACAGTGCCGCAAAAGACAGCAGTGGCACACGGTTGAAGCACCAGCCGAGACTTCAGTTAACTGGGCAGGCTGGGCTTGGCTCCATGCGAAGGACTACGGTAAGCCGGTCCGGCTACTGCTGTCCTTCCCCCAGCGCACCCACGCACCTCATGTTCTCCACAGATGCCAAATTATCTTTTAGAGCTACGCAATCACAGCAACATTATAGTATTTTTTTTAAGCATTAAATCTTCAGTATTCTCTTTTTTTAGTCAAATTTGTAACTTTTCACTTTCTTGTTTTGTTTACGAAGCGCTCTGGTGACTGGTCATGATGCCGCGTATTATCCAATCAGTACGGAGTCAATCCGAAACCCCACCCACACTTCTAGAAGCCAGAGCATGAGAAAACTGAGCGGTGGTTAAACTTTTATTGATAAAAATTGTATATTTTGACTGAGCAACTCCATACTCAGGGATATACACCCGCGTAACTTCAGCAAAGCACTTATAAAATCTGAGGCCAGTCTGACAAATGGTTTGGGAGATATCTGAGGAGCACAGACACAGACACACAGACAAAGATCTGGTGCTTTATAGGTAGATGTTGCCGTGATTGCGTAGGTCAAAAGGATAATTTGGGGAGCTCCAGCGGGGACCCGGGGTCTGACAAAGAACACTGGTGTTGGAGAAGCAGCAGCCGGACCGGAATACTTGCTTTCTACGGGCATGCACCAGTTGACTTAGCCTGTAATCAGGCTCCATGAAATATTCGCTTCGCGCTTGATCTGAACGTACCTTTAGAATAACTCGTTTGTGTGTGTATCTTTAAATACTCATGAGCCCCAGTTCACCCCACCCTCCCTTTTTCGTCACTTATAGGGTCAGTTGTTGACACCGTATTGCTAATCTTAGCTGGCTAGCTTCTAGCTTTGGTAGCAAACATAGTCTGAGCTAACTACCATAAAATCGTCTGAAAGAATGAATGAAATAAAGCATCGCTGGTGGACAGGGGTGTGTGGTTTCAGTGGTCGATAAGATATGACCGGTCCCTTTAGTCTAGTGAGCGTAGACAGAGTCCATTGGAAAAAATTATAAGATCCAACTGCAGTCCAACAGCAAAGTTAGCTCTTGGTCGCTTAACCTGTCAGCTTCTCCCCACCGAGGTGAGCTCTAGTGTGGTTAAACAGAGTGATTCTGACCATGTAGCCAAGCTATTGCTAACAGTCCAGTCTACCAACTATCACAGTGAAAATGTAACAAAGTAAGCCATGATGATGCAAAATCTATTACTGACTGTGAACCAGGTGAGAACAGGGATGTCTAGTGGACTGAATTGACATCAGTCAACAGCACAGTGATGGGTTGTAACTGAAGACTGGATTGCATGTTAATGTTACATGGAAATTTGACCTGGAAAAGCTATACCGTCTTCTGCCCATTCTGCCAAAATGTAAAGATACACAGCAAGGAAAATAAGTATTGAAACAGCAACAGTTTTCTCATTAAACATACTTCTGATGGAGCCATTGACTTGAGATTTTCACCAGGTATCAGTAACAACCCAAGTAATCCATACATACAACAAAATTAACCTCTTGCGCTCCGTTGTACCGCGGACGGGCAAGTCTCTGCGTCCTAGAGCGCACGAGGGCGCACGAGAGCGCCCTTGTGCGCTCTCGGACGCATGATGGAGATCCTGATGGTGCTGGTGTAGGTGGTGATGACGTCCAAGCGCGCACTGAAAATAAAAGCTGCAGACACAGCCGCGCACAGATTAGTTCATCTGATTGACCTCTCATTCGACTAATAAGAGCCTTGAATTGGGTTTCTGAAACCTTGAAGAACCAATGAATGAAAACCTAGCCAGAAGGACCCGCCTCCCAACGCTGTGAATGCAGTGAGCCAATTGAAGCAGAGAAGTTCGCAAGCTGTTTTTTTTTAAGGCTGGGTGAAGACTGGCTGCTGCAGCGGATCAAAAAAGGACTCGCAGGAAGAACCCCACAGACCCAGCAGCACGGAGACCATCCACAAATGCAACCTGTGTGACAGGGAGTGCCATTCATGGATCGGCATGTTCGGCTACAGGCGGTGCTTATTTTGTTTTTGTTCCAGCAGAGTAGACGTTATGATTTCTTCCATGGTCATAGACCGACGGAGGCTGACGACGAAGGCTGAGTGACACACACGCCTTCGCCAGTCTTTTTTTAATTACTACTGTTATTTGTTTTGAAAAATCGTTCGCCAAAAACCGCAATCATGGAAGCACAAAACCGCAATAATGGAATTATGTTTTGATCGGGTCGCGAGACCAGAACCACGAGCGGACCAGCATCGCATTTGTCTGACAGTGAGGAAGAGAAGTTCGCCAGGACTCTGCTGCTGTGAAGAGGTAAGGTGTTATAAGCTAAATTATTATTTATCCCTGAAAATTGTAATCCAAAATGACTTTTGACCGATCGGTAAATTACAACTGTGCGGCACGGCGCATTTTGTGCGCTGCGGTACAAGGGGTTGTTTGCCGCGTACAGACCGTGAACGCCTGTAGCGAGGGGGGAAGCCGCGGTGACTGCGGTGCTGTTCCACATTGCCACATGAGGCTAATCCGTTGTGTAGCGATGGCCGATGTCCATCCTCTGTAGCGGGGGGGGGGGACAAATTCCCACACACACACACACACACACACACACACACACACACACAGACAGCCCTGAGTGTGACCTTTCATTAGAGCCCAAAATGAAGCTTCTACATTGAATCATTCAAAAGTTACAGACGTTTTTCCAAACTGTGCCATTTGGCACAATTTGGTACAGTTCCAAAATGCCTGGGAACTACCTGAGTATAAAGCTGTGTAATATATTCATTTTTTGTGGTATTGTTACAAAATTTGGACCTCAGCTGGATAAGATAAGATAAGGTAAGATAAGCCTTTATTAGTCCCACAATGGGGAAATTCCAGGATTGCAACAGCATAGGGATAGCAACACTCAGAGCAACAATCAGAAGGCAAGAAAAAAACAACATCTAGTAAACATATGTCCATATTACTATAAATGTATATATATAGACACACAGTGCAGAGCATTATGGCTGGTGGATGTGCAGCAGAAAGTCTAAGCTCTCTCCGCGGATGCAGCGGGCCAGCTGGAAGTCTTTGGGCATGATGGTGACCCCCTTAGCGAAGAAGAGACCACCAGGTGGGTCTCGCTGGTCTCCTGCAGAGCCATGACGGCGAAGCTCAGGAAACGCAGGACGGTCTTGAAGTCCTGAGCGATCTCCCTCACCAGGCGCTGGATGGGATGGATAACACTTGGTTCTACATTTCTGTTGCATTTTCCAGCCCAGATCTGAAGCTGTGCGTTATTTGCAAGCATTTGTATCCAAAAAAACACCGTGGCCAAATTTATTTTCTTCAAGTTCACTATGTTTAGATGACTGTAACTCAGTGGCCGGAGCACGTAGAGAGATTGTTTTTTTTGCCAAAAAATTCAAAGTGTTTTCTTTTAAATGAGACCAACCCCATGAAGATAAGATAAGCCTTTATTAGTCCCACAATGGGGAAATTCCAGGATTGCAACAGCATAGGGATAGCAACACGCAGAGCAACAATCAGAAGGCAAGAAAAAAACATCTAGTAAACATATGTCCATATTACTATAAATGTATATATATAGACACACAGTGCAGAGCATTATGGCTGGTGAATGTGCAGCAGAAAGTCTAAGTTCTCTCTCTGCGGATGCAGCGGGCCAGCTGGAAGTCTTTGGGCATGATGGTGGCCCCCTTAGTGAAGAAGAGACCACCAGGTGGGCCTCGCTGGTCTCCTGCAGAGCCATGACGGCGAAGCTCAGGAAACGCAGGACGGTCTTGAAGTCCTGAGCGATCTCCCTCACCAGGCGCTGGACGGGCAGCTTACGGATGAGCAGCTCCGTGGATTTCTGGCAGCGACGGATCTCTCTCAGAGCCACGGGCCTGTGACGGCGAGGCCTCTTCACTCTGCCGGTGGCCGGAGCGCCTCTCCGAGCAGCCCTGGTGGCTAGCTGTCTCCTGGGGGGGGCTTCTTCCTCCAGTAGATAGATGCTGCAAAGGGTTGAAGAACAGCTTTTGATTTAATTTGGGCACGTTAATTTTTGGCGTTTTTAGGGAAATTGACCGGAGTGCAAGGGGTTAAGGCAACTGTGTTCACAGAACAAGTTATATTTAATAAAGTGGAATGACACAGGGAATAAGTATTGAACATATGAAGAAAAACAGGTGCAAAAAAGCATAGAACGCCAAGAAACCAGCTGAAATCCATCAGAATTTAGGAAGCCATCCCATTCTCCATCAGTGCAAATTCATTTCAGCTTGTTAAGTCCTGACTGATAGCCTTTAAAAAGGTCTGTGAATATCAGATTGTCACACCACAAAGAACTCATGGGTAGAAGCAAAGAGTTCTCTCTAGACCTTTGCAACCTTATTGCCGCAAAACATAATGATGGCATTGGTTATAAGCACATTTCTAAACTGATGAACATTCCAGTGAGCACTGTTGGAGCCATCATTCTGAAGTGGAAAAAACATCATTTTACCATAAACCGGCCACAACCAGGAGCTCCTCTCAAGATTTCTGACAGAGGAGGCAAAAGAATTATTAGAAGAGTTATCCAAGAGCCAAATGCCACTCATGGAGAGCTCCAGAAAGACCTGGAGTTAGCAGATACTGCTGTTTTAAAGAAAACAATTAGTAATGCACTCAACTGACATGGGCTCTGTGCCTGCTCACCTCGCAAGACTCCGTTTCTGAAGAAAAAACATGTTACAGCTCATTTAAAGCTTGCTGCACAACATTTGGGCAAGTCAGTAAAAAACTAGGAGAATATAGTCTGGTCAGATGAGACCAAAATTGAACTTTTTGGATGACGCAACACACAGCATGTTTGGAGGAGAAATGGCACTGCACATCAGCTCCAAAACACCATACCAACAGTGAAGTTTGGAGGTGGGAGCATCATGGTGTGGGGGTGTTTTTCAGCACATGGTACAGGCAGACTTCACATAATTCAACAAAAGATGAATGGACAGATGTACAGAGACATCCTTGATAAGAACCTATTGCCATCTGCCAAGATGCTGAAGGTGAAACAAGGGTGGACATTTCAGCAAGACAATGATCCCAAACACACAGCCAATGAAACTCTCAACTGGCTCCAGAGAAGGAAAATAAAGCTGTTAGAATGGCCCAGTCAGTCACCTGACCTGAATCCAATTGAAAAAATATGGAGCGAACTGAAGATCAGAGTTCATAGAAGACACCCACAGAACCTTAAAGATTTGAACACAGTTTGTGTGGAAGAATGGGCTCAAATCACTCCTGAGCAATGCTTGCGCCTAGTTTCTCCGTACAGAGGCGTCTGGAAGCTGTTATTACCAACAAAGGCTTTTCTACTAAATATTAAATGAATTTCCCAAGCTTGTTCAATACTTATTCCCTGTGTCATTCCACTTTATTAAATATAACTTGTTTTGTGAACACAGTTGCCTTGATTTCTTTGTATGTATGGATTACTTGGGTTGTTACTGATATCTGGTGAAAATCTCAGGTCAGTGGCTCCATCAGAAATATGGTTAATGAGAAAAATGTTGATGTGTTCAATACTTATTTTCCCTGCTGCAAATATTTAGAAGAAATGTTAATATTTTTACTGTAATCACATCCCCCCCCCCCCAAAAAAAAAAAATAGAATTTTAAAACCCACAAACACATCATGTTTTAGTGAATGGAACCCAAACAGATGGTGAGTGAATCACCACTTTAGAACAACAGGAGCTGAGAAAACCCAGTTTTCCTTTGACTGACACTGTTGTTGTCTTGGGTTATTGACATTCCCGTGGTCACCATATGACCCTGACAGATCACATCAGGCCAATCGATTTAAAGTTTTTTTTCCGGTGGTGGAAAACATAAACAAGGCTTTCATTGACTGGTGGAGCCGACTTCTTAGTGATCTAATAGCACTGGAGACACGTCTTCAAGTCCACATGAAGTGTTTTGTTTTCATTTCAGGAGCCATCCAGTTCAGCCCCATTATTGGCACAAACACGGAAGCTAACCCATCATGCTTTATTGAAGACTGTGCCATATAGCAGCTGTCACAGGAAAACCAGGTTAGGATGGGTCTGTATCAGTAATATACATGTAAAATGAAAAGGAAAATGTTTGTTTTTTTTGTTTGTTTTAGTACAAAACCTGAAAGAGGAACAGCAAGACCCAGCTCAGATCCCAGTGGCCACAGTTTCAACAAAATGCCATCTGCATGTCAGAAAAGTGGAGTTTCTAACAGCATCTCACAAAGCAGTGCAAGCAGCTGCACAACAGGTACCGTCTGACAGAGGTGATCTGCTATTTTGACATTTTGTGTTAAGGAAGCTTCGACTGTGGCTATGCTTCATCTGTTTTCTGTAGAGAATAGAGAGATGCAGCCATCAGAACGTACAACAGCATCTCAGGCTACAGTGACACCGGAATCAGAGCCCATAACGGCTGAGAGGAGGAGAGAGCTGGAGCATTATCTCAAGCTGAAAAGGTGACTAAATGCCATTGATATTGGGCTTACTTAAAGGTCCCATGTTCTGCATTTTCCAGGGTTTAAGTTTTCACATCTTGGAAGTACATACAGACCGCGTCCCTCGTGGATTTTTGTGGGGGGTGCTTCGGGAGTATGGGGTATCGGGCTTGTTGTTACGAGCTATTCGGTCTCTGTACGACCATTGTGAGAGTTTAGTTCGTATTGCCAACACTCGGTCGGAGTCATTCCCAGTGAGAGTTGGACTCCGCCAGGGCTGCCCTTTGTCACCGGTCCTGTTCATAATTTTTATGGACAGGATTTCTAGGCGCAGCCAGGGAATGGAGGGTGTCATGCTTGGTGACCACAGGATCTCATCTCTGTTGTTTGCAGATGATGTTGTCCTGTTGGCTTCATCCAGCAATGACCTACAGCTCTTGCTGGGACGGTTTGCCGCTGAGTGTGAAGCGGCTGGGATGAGAATCAGCACCTCCAAGTCCGAGTCCATGGTCCTCAGCCGGAAAAAGGTGGATTGTCCTCTCCGGGTTGGGGACAGGCTCCTGCCCCAAGTGGAGGAGTTTAAGTATCTTGGGGTCTTGTTCACGAGTGAGGGGAAAATGGAGCGAGAGATCGACAGACGGATTGGAGCAGCATCTGCAGTGATGCGGACGTTGTACCGGTCTGTTGTGGTGAAGAGGGAGCTTAGTTCTAAGGCAAAGCTCTCGATTTACCAGTCAATCTACGTTCCTACTCTCACCTATGGTCACGAGCTTTGGGTAATGACCGAAAGAACGAGATCGCGGATACAAGCGGCTGAAATGAGCTTTCTCCGTAGGATTGCTGGACTCACCCTCAGAGATAGGGTGAGGAGCTCAGTCATCCGGGAGAGGCTCAGAGTAGAACCGCTGCTCCTCCACATTGAAAGGAGTCAGTTGAGGTGGTATGGGCATCTGATTAGGATGCCTCCTGGACGCCTCCCACTTGAGGTGTTTCAGGCACGTCCCACTGGGAGGAGACCCCGGGGCAGACCCAGGACTCGGTGGAGAGACTATGTCTCCCAGCTAGTCTGGGAACGCCTTGGTATCCCCTCTGAAGAGCTGGAGCAGGTGGCTGGGGAGAGGGAAGTCTGGGCTTCTCTGCTTGAACTGCTGCCTCCGCGACCCGGACCTCCGGAAAAGCGGTAGAAGATGGATGGATGGATGGATGGATGGAAGTACATACAGTATGTGCAGTATATTTTTTTATTTAGTTTAAACTAAGTGCATTTCTTCTTCCTTTGTTTCCTTCTTAGTGACGGGTGGGTGCAAGATCGGAATGGCCTTTGGGTCAAAGATGAGAATGTGGAGTTTGATTCTGATGAGGAAGAGCCGGCTTCACTTGATCCACTTCCTACCAGTCACTAAAAGGATGTTAAAACTGTGAAAACACAGATTAATTTGTACCACAGTGGTACTTTCTGAAGCATAGATGTTGCTAGGAACAGTCAAGGTTTGAAAACTGATTTAAATGACTCAGTCATGTTTCCGCTGTTAAATCATAAGTGTCAGTTTCACTGTGAATCCTCTAGTTTCTACAGTCACTGCTAAGGAATCGAAAATGTATTGACAAATGTCATCAGAAACTGTACAGGTAGTAAATGCTGAAACGTTTCACATCTGCCGTTCATATCAAATCATCATTATGCTAACTTACTGAGACTGATTTATTTTGGGGGGGACTTGTCTTTTCACACTGCACATTGTAATGGGGCATTAATTCAGCTACCTCAGGCTTATGATGTGGTCAAAATAAACAGCTTTTGTGTGCTGTGAAAGTCTGTGCACTGGTGGAAACACCCAAATGCAGAGAAGTACGTATGTGTGAGTTAAAAACTTAAGCTTAGGCAAAAATTTAGTCTGATGTGCTCTGAAAACCTTTCAGCAGATTCTCATTAGTAGCATAATGCAGTAAAACTCACTGAGTAGTGTTCACATCTGATAAGGAACAAAGTAGCTGTGATTATAATTTGATTCACATTTAAAGCAGAAAGTAATGTTAGAGGTGATCGCTCATTTTTTTCCCACTAAATATTTAAGTACAGTTTTCATCAAATGCTCAGCGATCCCTCACTGGTCTCTGAGCCATCTCTGCCTACGGGGTGGAAAAATTTACCACTCATTGAAAGATTGTTGAGAGATCTTTGGGAGATTATTGAGAGATCATTCAAAGATTGTTGAGAGGTCACTTCCCTTTGGAGATCGTTCAGAGATTGTTTTGGAGTGAGTCAAAACTTTGAGGACTGTGAAGATCACTGAAGATCATTGAGAGATTATTGAGAGATTTTGGTGATCTCAGAGATCATTGAAGGATCATTTGGAGATCTGGCCATTTTGTTATCACTCAGTGATCTCTCAACGATCTCCACCCCTGTGTGAAGGGGGTATTACTGCCCTCTGCAAACATTTCATTTGAGTTTGCCAGCTTCGTGTGCAGACCAATCCTCTATCAGTATTGGTAAATGCATATAAAATGGTCTGACTTGGTGCCAACCTGGGTAGTGAAGCTGCCAGCTGGTCTTTGTTATGGAGTGTGGATCATCAACAGGTACTGAAGGACTTAACGTGTTACTTTCTGATGACACTGCTAACTTCTACTGAAAGCACGCTGGCTTCATTTTGAAGGTCAAACTGTCATCACAATATTAGAAATGCATTTGATAACCTATACTCTTCTGTAAACACTTGATTGAGTTTTAGGATCAAATTTAGAGCTAATCGAGGACACATCAATCAGACTTTATTTATTTATTTGTATAGCACTTTTTAAACATTAGATGCTGCGCAAAGTGCTTTACATAGATAAAAACAGTAGACACATTTAGTTATATATTTTACACGATACATCCCCACCCCCACAAACACACACACACACAGGCACATACATCACCCCCTACTTCTCTTGCACACATAAAATAAAAGAGACATTGCTTGGCACCGAGGCACCACATGAAGGATTTGGAGCCCCACACGCCAGGAGACCACACAGCCCGTAGCCACAGAAGGCGCCACAAAGGCTGCCCAAACCAGGACAGGCTGGAGCCCGCACCACAGCTGTAGGCAGTGGCATAAAGCCCCCACCCACCCCAAGCTAGAGCAACCCACGAGACCAGCACCCCTGCAGATGGGCCAGGCAGTATCCGGCATGAGGGTCTCCACTGAGGAAAACACTGGAGCTAAAACACATGAAATTTAAAACTAGGAACACATAGAACAAAGGGAACTAAAGACCTATACTTAGAAACTGAGCTAAGAACACATCAAAATAAGAAAATCTAAAAGCAAATGGCACTAAGAAGAATATAAAACAATGGAACATAAATGACTGCTTCAATAATAGTTAAACACTTTGTTAAAAGCCAAAATTTAAAAAGGTACAAAAAGAAACTAAGAACACATAAAAACAGGAACTAAAAAACCCATACTTAAAAACTGAACTAAACACATCAATAAGAAGATGAGAAAATCTAAGAACAAATGGCACCAAAAACAGAGAACAATGAAACATAAATGACTTCTTCAGTAATAGTTAAACAGGTTTATTAAAAGCCAAATTAAAAAGGTGGGTCTTGAGCCTGTTCTTAAAAATATCTATTGACTCTGCGGCCCTGAGGCTCTCTGGCATTCTGTTCCACAGACGAGGACCATAACAGTGAAAGGAAGCTTCACCAAAGGTCTTGGTCTTGACTTTGGGAACCATTAAAAGGCCAATATCACAGGACCTCAGGGTCCGCGAGGGCTCATAAGGTAAAAGCAGCGCAGATAGATAAGAAGGCCCAAGACCATTGAGGCATTTAAAAACTACTAAGAGAGCCTTAAAATGGATCCTAAAATGCATGGGGAGCCAGTGCAGCGATTTTAAAACTGGTGTAATAAGATAAGATAAGTCTTTATTAGTCCCACAATGGGGAAATTCCAGGATTGCAACAGCACAGGGATAGCAACACTCAGAGCAACAATCAAGAAGACAAGAAAAACAAGAGCGGCGAATATACATATGTACATATAAATATATACTGTATACACACAGTGCGGAGCATTGTGTCTAGATGGAATAAATATATATACACAGTGCAGAGCATTGTAGCTAGATGGAATAAACAGCATAACCGTCTACTTAGTTATCCTACATAGTATGAATATGTACCCATACATATTGTCACCCTCCGTAGCGACCGATATTGTCCTAGTTGTATACTGGAGGGGACCATTGTGTAAGTCTATTGCGTCTTTTGCATTCAATACTATTAGGTCATCGCGTTTTTTTGCTATCTCCACGAGCAGCCCTGCTTAGGTTATACAGTCTGACAGCCGTAGGTAGGAAGGACCTGCGAAACCTCTTCGGTTGTGCACCTAGGATGATGTAGTCTGCTGCTAAATGAGCTCCTCAGTGCATTCAGTATGTCCTGCATAGGGTGGGACTCGGACTCCAGCAGAGATGACAGTTTAGCCACCATCCTTATCTCTCCTATCTCCTCCACTGGGTCAAGGCGTTGCCCCGGGACAGAGCTAGCTTTCTTGATCAGTTTGTACAGGAAAAGATGTCTGCGCCGGGCACGCAGCATTCTTAGGGACTCCAACCATCTTGCTCATGGACTGTTCCAGCTTCTCCCCTCCAGAAGGCGTTTCAGAAGCCTTCGGACTAGAACCAGCAGGTTTAGGAACAGTTTCTTTCCAACAGCTGTCACGTTATTGAACTTAGTTCCCCGCTGACTCTCTTACCATCATCTCTTACCATCCTCACCTGTACATAACTGCCCATCTAACTTATTGTACATTATTTGCACATAACAGTACTCTTAACTTTCTGCACTGCTGCATATATTTGCATATATTTGCTTAAATTGCACATACTGTTAATTACTGTATATACTGCATTGCTGTCCTTTGCACTTCTGATTGGATGCTAAACTGTGTTTCGTTACCTTGTATTCATACATGTGTAATGACAATAAAGTTGAATCTAATCTAATCTAATCTAATCTCTTCCTATCGGCTGCTGTAATGCCACTGCCCCAGCAGACCACTCCAAAAGTGATGGCTGATGCCACCACCGTGTCGTAGAATGTCTTCAGCAGCGCCCCTTGTACACCAAAAGACCTGAGTCTCCTGAGTAGGAATAGCCTGCGCTGTCCCTTCTTGTAGAGTGCGTCAGTATTGTGTGACCAGTCTAGTTTATTGTTCAGATGATATGATAATGAAATATGAAATGAATATGAAATATGATACATTTCATATTGTGTGTGCACTATGGGTGGCGGCTCCACCTTTCCGGTTCCACTGCCACCCTGCGTATAAAAGGCAGATGCAGATGAGGCACAGTCTCTTTACGACCAGACCTCTGCCTATATGAGAGCGCCTGTGACAGACTGTGAGTTCATTAATAAACCTACGTTCTACTGCACCTCCGGCCTCATTATTGAAGTACGGGTTATGGACGTATTTGGCGACGAGGATAAAAGTATGGATAAGGGTGTTTCCAGTATTCGGCCATTTCTGGAGCTCCTAGGCGAACCACCAGTTCCCTGGGCGAGGTGGTATGCGGCATTCCAGAATTATACAAGATGTTTTCCACAACTGTGGTACCCTCCCCAGCTTCAGGCGCAGGTTGGAGATGTGCTCCACAATCCCACACAGCTGGTCTGCACAGGACTTGAGGAGCTTTGTGCTGATGCCGTCCGGTCCCGACGCCTTCCTCGCCTTGATCTTCCTCAGCTCCGTCCTCACCTGGGTCTTAGTGAGGGTCTTGTTGGGGGGCTGTGTGTTGGGAGTGGGGGGGTGTTGGTGGAGTGGGGTGTGGACAGCAGGACTCGATGTCTTTAGAGGCAGCAGTGGTTGTTGTGCAGTCGGGGGGAGGGTGGTTGGTCAAACCTATTAAAAAACAGGTTCAGATTGTTTGCCCACTCCCTGCCCCCCGTGGCCTGGGGGAAGGTATTCTGGAGCCCAGAGATGGTTTTAAGGTTTCTCCAGACCCCGCCGATGTCGCTCTGTTGCAGCTTGTCCTCCATCTTCTTCCTGAAGCTGTCCTTGCCTTCTCTGATCTTCCTCCTCAACTCCCTCTGTACGGACTTCAGCATCTTCCAGTTCCCCGACCTGAAGATCCTCTTCTTCTCTCTCAGAAGTGTTTTTATCTCAAGGTTGATCCAGGGTTTGTTGTTCAAGCAACATCGTATGGTCTTGGTGGGTACGGTGTTGTCCACACAGAAGCTGATGTAGTCCGTAATGGTGTGAGTGAGGCCATTGATGTCCTTACCATGTGGATTGCAGAGCTGCTCCCAGGCAGTGGTTTCAAAACAGTCCTTTAGACTTTAATATGTGCCTGCCCTCTGGTCCTTGTCAGCACTCGTGCTGCTGAATTTTGGAGCAGTTGGAGATGTGATATCCTTTTTTGAGGAAGACCAGAGAGCAGGGCATTACAATAGTCTATACGACTAGTAATAAAACATGCATCAAGACCTCCATGCTGGCAAGAGAGAGAAAAGGGCAGACTCTGGCTATATTCCTAAGATGGGAAAATCCGATTTTTGTTACATTTTTAATGTGTGAAATAAAATTAAAATCAGAGTCTAAAAGAACGCCCAGGTTCTTCACACAATGTGTAGGTTTTAGACCTAGCAATTTTGGGTAGAAGTTTCTCTCTCTTGTTTTCAGGACCAGTGATTAAAACTTCTGTTTTGTCCTGGTTGAGCTGTAGGAAGTTCTCTGCCATCTGTGACTTTATATCTAAAATACAATTCAAAAGGATATTAATTGCTTTTGTGTCATCAGGAGATGCGGCAATGTACAGTTGTGTATCATTAGCATAGCTATGAGAATTGATACTGTGTCTCCTGATAACATCCCCAAGTGGTAACATGTAAAGATTAGAAAGTATCGGCCCTAAAATTGAACCTCGGGGTACCCCACTCTTGATTTCATGGATTGCTGAAGAACATGTATCCATACTTACAAAATAGCAGCGATCTGTGAGATAGGAATGAAACCATTCGAGGAACAGTACCTGAGAGGCCCACCAGGTGTTTGAGTCTGCTTAATAAAATGTAGTGATCTACTGTATCAAAGGCAGAACTGAGATCCAGCAGCACCCGGACTGACAGTTTGTGGGAGTCCATGTTACACGTGATATCATTAACGATTTTTAATACGGCTGTCTCAATACTGTGGTTTGTCCTAAAACCAGATTGAAATTTCTCAAAAAAGTTGTGGTCAATAAGAAAATTGTTCAACTGGAACAATACAATTTTTTCTAAAACTTTACTTAAACGGTAAGTTGGATACAGGTCAATAGTTACTGAGAATATCAGGATCCAAATTACTCTTCTTCAAGAGGGGCTTCACCACAGTTGTTCTAAAGGCAGCGGGGAAAACAGTCCGAAGAGAGCAATGTATAATGTTTAAAATCTCATGTTTGAAGAATCCATAAAATGTTTTAAAAAGTGATGTGGGAATCAGATCTAAAAGGCAGGAGGTCAAGTTTACCTGGGAGAAAATTCTACCAAACATTTTAGCATCAACCAGGGCAAGACAGTCCAGTGTTTCCTCAGCTAAAGGTGAGTCCAAGATTCCATTAAAAGCAGTCTTCTGGTCAGATAAAATGTTGGATCTAATAGAATCAACCTTGCACCTGAAGTGGTCTGCAAAACTCTCTCAGAGAGTTGGATGGCAGGTTTGTGTTTTTATTAAAATCTGGGTTGATTAAGTGATCAATGGTTGCAAAAATGACTTTAGGGTTATTGTTATGGGTTGAGATTATGTTGGCAAAATACTCTGTTCTCGATGTCTTGACTGCATTATTGTATATTTTTAATTTATTCTGTAGTATACATGACTAATATCTCCTAAATTCAGACAATGTGCAATAAAATTAAATGCATCTAAAAATTCTAAATATATTAAAACTCATTTACCTTAGTGTTACACCCCAAAAAAGTCACCTGTGTTTCAGTTGTGCTGTGAGCCTTTGATAAAAAAAAAGAAACTCGGAGGTGAGGCATCGCTGACTTTAAATAATTTTTACATGTCAAATGTCAGTGAAGCCTGCATAAAAACTGTGACCTTTTGTGAAAGTCCAAAAGCTGCGGCTCTTGTCAGAGTCGACATGAAGTGAAAGAGCTCACAGGATATGAAAGAAAGGGGTTAAAGAAAAGAGAAGTGGGACCTGAGCAATGCTGTGAAAATCCTCAGAGGTTAGCAGCTGTTTCTATTCGTAAATCTTGGCGGGTGCATGTGCGAGCCACTTAAAGTTAGTTTTTATATTTGGAACAAGGTAACTGAAGCTGGGTGAGTTGGGTTATGTTTCACATCAGGGTTGGGGGGGTTGGGTGGGTGTAAGGGTGCGGGTGCTCTGAGGAAGTCAAAAGATCAGGAGAGACTTTTAAAGGACTGAAGTGGTGCGATTCTTTACATCTTGAATAAAGATGTAAATGCAGCAAGGGTCAGCAACCACCAGTGTGGAAGAGCCAATATGAGCGTGCACTGAAACAAGACACATTAGAGAGTTAAACTGGAGAGAGAATGGATTAAGTTTCCTATTAACAATAAAAGGGCTTTTCCCTTAAAAGGGTCATTAGCTGAAAGATTGTGTTTTTGTAGGTTTTAAGCTGAAACATGTCTATTGGGCACATGATTATGGAAAAAATATCAAAACATTCACTTCTCTTAAAAAAAAAACCACAGCCTTTGTATCATTTTTGTCTCTCAGAAGCCATTTTAACTCTTCTGGGTTTGTTCCTGTATGTCAAGTACGGCTGGGCGATTTAGCTTGAAAAATGTATCGCCATATAATTTCTCTGTATCGTGGTATGTATTTTGTGTACTGAATGTCCTTTAAAATTTGGTTTTACTTACATTTTTCAGTCCCTCCAGGATTTCGTGATGTTGCGATTGCGTCAATTCACATGAAATCAGACAATCAGCGCAACTGTTGCACAATCTTGCAACTTTGTCCAATCACCACAACTTTCCTGCAATTTTGGCCAATCCTCGTCAACCTCCGCCAATTTCACCAACCAAATTTGTCACCGAGTGGCGCTCAAACACTCAGTCTAACCAATCAAATGCGTCGCTGCACCATGTTCACTTCCGTGTTTACAGTGAGTATTAACGGAATACATCAGCAAAAACAAAGTGTTGTGGAGAGTGCAAATAAAGGAAACTAGATCAGCACGACAGACGACTTTATTTCTCTCTCATTGCATTCATACACAGAAAAAGACTTTCCTCAATACACCAGGGTCTCTCCTTTTATATCACTCCATTCCTTCCTCCTGTTGCCTGAAATCTTGCATCACAATACATTTACACATTACAATACGTACTGTCCTCCATTTAATCCCCCACGCTCTACCAGCAGAGGGACTATTCCCCTCCCCTCTGCTTCCAGTCTGAGATGAATATCCCAGTGTGAGTTCCCTACACCCCCCCCCCCCCAAGTCTCAGACTGAGCTTCAACCCTCACGTCCTTTTGGCTTCAGTCTCCTCCCATATCTGCTGTAACGAGGGACCTTCGACTCTGCGGCATTACTGGTCCGGTTGGGGGCTCTTGGGGGTGTGTCTGTCTGCGGGTGGGCAATGGCGAGGGGAGGGGACATTCTACTTGCCCGTGTGGCTGCGCTGCTGAATTTTCTACCTGGGAAGTTCTCAGTGGGGGTCTTCCACGCCGAGGGACCCAAGCCAACATCACTTGCTCGTCCGCCACCACAAAGGCGGGCTTAAGTCTGTCTATACATATTTTCTCCCGATGACCTCCCAAGTCTAACAAAAAATGTTTGTCCTCTGGTTCCAGCACTCTGAACAGGCCATCGTAGGGTGGGCGCAATGGGGGGCGGTGGGCATCGTGCCTGACAAACACGAATGCCACGTTCTTCAAAGTTTTTGGCACAAAAGCGCGTGGAAAACAGTGGTGGGCTGGGCCCAGTAGCAGCCTGTATCTGCGCTATGCTGCGAACGCTGAGACAGACAGTTGTCTGGCGCGGGATTATCTGGTAAAAATTCCCCGGGGAGCCGCAGTGGCTGAGAAAAAACAAGCTCCGCCGGGGAAGCCTCCAAATCCTCTTTTGGTGCGGAACGCAACCCTAACAGAACCCACGGCAACCGGTCTACCCAATTTGCATCCGTAAGCGAAGCCCTGAGTGCTGCTTTCAGCAACCTATGGAAACACTCGCATAACCCATTGGCCTGTGGGTTGTACGCGGTTGTGCGATGAATTGCTACACCCAGGCTACGGGCCATCGAGGACCAGAGGTCGGAAACAAACTGCGGGCCCCTATCGGACGTGATGTCCGATGGGATGCCAAAACGTGCCACCCATGTTGTCAAAAAGGCGCGCGCCACGTCCGTGGACGTGGTTGCCGCTAGCGGGACTGCTTCTGGCCAGCGTGTGGTGCGGTTCACCACTGTTAGAAGGTGCGTGAACCCCTGCGATGGCGGGAGGGGGCCCACGAGGTCCACGTGAACATGGTCGAACCTCTTAGCCGGTATACGAAACGGCTCCAAAGGGGCCTTCGTGTGTCTGTGCACTTTGGCTCATTGGCACGCTACGCAGGCTGCAGCCCACTCTTTCACTTGTTTGCGCAGGCCTGGCCATACGAACTTCGCTCCCACCATTTTGACTGACGCGCGCACTCCCGGGTGCGCCAAAGTGTGAGCCGACTCAAACACTCGGTGGCGCCAAGCAACTGGGACCACCGGGCGTGGGCGTCCCATGGAGACGTCACAGATTGGGGGGGGGGGGGGCTGCCGTCTTGCAGTACTCTGCTCTCCAGCCTTAACCCTGTTGGTCCAGACTGGAGCGCGCACACGTCCGCATCGCCAAACTGCTCTGTGGCCATGGCTGTATAATCTATCCCCACGCAGACTGGGCCCACTACTGCGCGCGAGAGGCAGTCCGCCACCACATTCAGTTTACCTGCCGCATGCTGAATATCGGTCGTAAACTCCAAGATCGCGGCCAACTGTCTCTGCTGCCGGCCCGACCATGGTTCCGAAACCTTGGCCATCGCATACGTTAGCGGCTTGTGGTTCATGAACGCAGTGAAGCTGCGCCCTTCCAGCCAGAACTGGAAGTGGCATATGGCCAGGTGGAGAGCCAGCAACTCTCTGTCGAACATGCTGTATTTACGCTCACTGTCGCACAAAGCCCTGCTGAAAAAAGCGAGCGGCTGCCAAGGACCGGCGACGCGTTGCTCCACGACGGCCCCTATGGCCATGTCCGAGGCGTCGGTAGTGAACGCTATCCGGGCCACCGGGTCTGGGTGCGCCAACAGTGCGGCATTTGCAAGGGCTGTTTTAACCTCAGAGAACGCCTGCTCCCGCTCCGGAGTCCATTCGACTCTGTCCGCCAGCTTCCGTTTCTTGACCGTGGCGTACAATGACTGCATGAGCTGAGCTGCGTGGGGGAGGAACCAGTTATAAAAGTTAACCATCAATTCAATTCAACTTTATTTATATAGCGCCATTTCACAACAACAGTCATCTCATAGCACTATCAACTGTAGGGGGGGAACCCCCACAGTTGCAGAAAGACCCCAGCAATCAGGCGTTCCCCTGTGAGCAAGCACTTGGCGACGGTGGAGAGGAAAAACTCCCTTTTAACAGGAAGAAACCTCCAGCAGAACCAGGCTCAGGGAGGGGCAGTCATCTGCTGCGACTGGCTGGGGGGTAAGGGGATAGAGAAGAAGAAAAGAACAGACATGTAGAGAGCAAACAGCACGATGGGGACTCAATCTATGGGAGAGAACAAACAGATGTTAATGACCAGCAAAAAAAAAAAATATTTCATAGAGAGTGAGGAAAGGAGTGAGGCCCAGTGCATTACTGGAGGTCCCCCGGCTGACTAAACCTATTAGCAGCATAACTAAGGGAGGGTTCAGAAACACATGATCCCTCCCTAATTGTAGGCTATATCAAAAAGGTAGGTTTTAGCCCTATTCTTAAAAACAGAGATCGAGTCTGACTCCCGAATCCAGATTGGCAGCTGATTCCACAGGAGAGGAGCTTGATAACTGAAGGCTCTGCCTCCCATTGTACTTTTGGAGATTCTAGGTATTACAAGTAATCCTGCATTTTGGGAGCGTAGTGCTCTGTTAGGATAATACGGTAGTATCAGATCTTTTAAATAAAAAGGAGCCTGATTGTTTAGAGCTTTGTAAGTAAGAAGAAGGATTTTAAACTTAATTCTAAACTCTATGGGAAGCCAATGAAGGGAGGCCAGAACCGGAGAGATATGATCTCTCTTTCTAGTACCTGTTAAAACTCTTGCTGCAGCATTTTGGATCAGCTGAAGACTTTTTAAAGATGTTTTAGGACAGCCTGATAATAAAGAATTACAATAATCTAATCTCGAGCTAACAAAAGCGTGGATCAGTTTCTCAGCATCACTCTGAGACAAGATGCTCCTAATCTTGGCAATATTACGCAAATGATAGAAGGCAGTCTTAGAAACAAATTTAATATGTGAATTGAAGGACAAATCCTGATCAAAAATAACTCCAAGGTTCCTCACAGAGCTATTAAGAGAAAGAGTAACCGCATCCAAACTGAAAGTTTGATTTGGAAAGGAATTTCTAAGGTTTTTTGGACCAACAAGAATGACTTCAGTCTTATCTGAATTTAATAGCAGGAAATTACAAGTCATCCAAGCTTTGATTTCCTTAAGACAGGCTTCTAACTTGGCTAATTGATTACTATCATCTGGCTTCATTGACAGGTATAATTGTGTGTCATCTGCATAACAATGAAAATGTATACAGTGCTTTCTAATAATGTTGCCTAACGGAAGCATATATAAACTAAAAAGAGTAGGGCCTAGCACAGATCCCTGTGGAACTCCATGACTAAGCTTTGAGTTGAAAGAAAACTCATTATTTACATGAACAAACTGGAACCTATCAGATAAATAAGATCTAAACCATTGCAACGAAGTTCCATTAAGTCCAACATAGTGTTCTAATCTATCAAGTAGAATATTATGATCGATAGTATCAAAAGCTGCACTAAGGTCTAAAAGGACAAGTACAGAAACTAGTCCATTATCAGATGCAATGAGGAGGTCGTTAGTGACCTTCACTAAGGCTGTTTCAGTACTATGATGGATTCTAAACCCAGATTGAAACTCTTCAAGTAAACCATTTCCCTGCAGGTGGTCAAATAATTGCGTAGTAACAACTCTTTCTAGGATTTTTGAAATGAAAGGGAGATTAGAGATTGGTCTATAGTTAGCTAAAGCTCCTGGATCTAGCGTTGGCTTTTTGAGTAAGGGTTTAATTACAGCCGTTTTAAAAGCCTGCGGTACATGGCCTAAAGTTAATGAAGAATTGATTATATGAAGAATAAAGCTACCAATAAGTGGGAAGACTTCTTTAAATAACCTGGTAGGAATAGGGTCTAAAAGACAAGTTGAAGGTTTGGATGAGGAAACTATTTTGTCTAACTCACAAAGGTCGATTGGAGTAAACTCATCAAGACAGAGATCAATAGAAGGAGTTGTAGTAGTTACAGTATTTAAGTTAACTGTGGGAAGAATCTGATTGATTTTATCTCTGATGGATGAAATTTTATTATTGAAAAAGTTCATAAAGTCCTGACTAGTAAGCTCTAAGGGAATGCTAGGATTGACAGAGTCCTGACTCTTTGTCAACCTGGCTACAGTACTGAAAAGAAACCTGGGATTATTCTTGTTCTCTTCTATTAATGCAGAGTAATAACTCGTTCTAGCTTTTCTAAGAGATTTTTCATCCCCAAAAACTCTTGCAGCGCCCTGACCGGCTGAGGCCAGGGAAAATTCACCACGGCATGCACCTTGTCCGGCAAGGGTATTGCTCCCTCCGGTGAGATGCGGTGCCCCAAAAAGTCAATCCCCGTCACGCCGAACTGGCATTTCACCAGGTTGATTATTAACCCGTGCTCTTCCAACCTCCGGAAAACCGTCCTTAGGTGGGTTACGTGTTCGTCCTCAGACGCGTTGGCCACCAGGATATCATCCAGGTAGACAAACACAAATGGCAGATCGCGCAACACCGCATCCATCATGTGTTGGAATGTCTGTACCGCGCCTTTTAATCTGAAGGGGATGCGTAAAAACTCAAAACAAGCCAAACGGAGTTATTACCGCTGTTTTGGGTATGTCCTCCGCGCTCACTGGGACCTGGTGGTAACCGCGGACCAGGTCTATTGTAGAAAAAATGCATGCCCCGGCGAGGTGAACGGAAAAATCCTGAATATGGGGAATCGGGTAGCGGTCATGCGCTGTGGTGTTATTCAATCTGCGGAAATCTCCGCACGGTCACCACGATCCCTCGGCCTTAGGAATCATATGTAGTGGGGATACCCATGGGCTGTTTGAGTGCCTGATGATGCCCAACCTTTCCAAGTTGGCAAACTCCTCGCGCGCTATGGCCAGTTTAGCTGCGTCCAGGCGCCGAGGTCGTGCAAAAGCGGGCGGTCCAGTGGTGGTGATAGTGTTCTACCCCATGTTTAGTGCTGGCTGCTGAAAACGTCGGGACTGTGAGTGCTGGGAACTGAGTGAGCAGTGTGTGGAACTTACTGCCTGGAGCTGTGACGTTGGCTAGTGTTGTTGGCCCGGCCCCTCGAGCTGTACAAGGAAGAGAATCAAAAGACATTGCATTAACCAGGTGTCTGTTAGCAACATCGACTAGCAACGCGTGTGCTCACAGAAAATCAGCTCCCAAGATCGGGAAACTGCATGCCGCTATGACGAATGTCCACTCGTACATACGGCCGTGTAGGGATACAGTCAGTGTCCTCTCACCAAAAGTCCTAATGTCCGAGCTGTTTGCGGCTATCAGCTCGGGGCCGCTAGCTCCTGCTAGTCGGTCGGCGTAGGACGGCAGGATGAGGCTCTTTTGGGAGCCGGTGTCTACAAGGAACCGTCTCCCCGAGCGCGAGTCCGTCACGTAGAGCAGCTTGTTTTCTTCACCAGCGGTTGCAGCTGCTACTGACTGCTGGCCTTGGCGTTTCCCGAACGCTTGAATTGGCACGGTGGCACACATCTGCGTGCGTTCTCTCCAAAGCGGCGGTGGTAGAAGCAGAGCGTGTCTCTCTGGCGTCTTCTGGCCCCCGCTGCCGCTACCATTGCCGGCTCCTCGCCTCCGCTGGTCGTCTCGCTGGGTTCCGACACCGTCGCGTTCACTGTGAGGGCTCTGGTGGTGAGGATAATCCAATCTGCCTCCTGGGCTAGCGCACGGTAGTCACGTGCGGCCAGCAACGGCGAGTTGGCTAGGACTGCTCTTGCCTCTGTTGGGAGGTTCCGGAGGAAAAGGTGGGCAAACAGAAAATGCCCGTCGTCCGTGCCCATTAACGCCAACATCTTCTCCATCAGTTCGACCGCCGACCCATCTCCTAACTCGGAGCGCCTCAGGAGCCTCTCTGCTCTCTCACAGTCCAAGAGTGTGTAGCGCTGGGTCAGCGTGGCTTTGAGAGCCCCATATTTATTGTGGGCTGGGGGCTGTTGGAGCAGGCTCGCTACTTGCTGAGACGTGCAAGCGTCCAGCGCTGCGACCACATAGTAATATCTGGTGTCGTCTGCCGTTATTCCCCGGAGGGTGAACTGAGCCTCGGTGTGGTGGAACCAAGACCGCGTGTCATGCAGCCAAAAGTCCGGTAGTTTGACCGAAACAGCGCACGCGTTGCTGGGGGTTCACGTCTGGGCCGATTCCGGGGTTCTTGCCTCGTGTTCCATAATTCGTCAAGGGTCACCACTGTGGAGAATGCAAATATAGGAACCAGATCTGCACGACAGACGACTTTATTTCTCTCTCTCACTGCATTCATACACAGAAAGACTTTCCTCAATACACCAGGGTCTCTCCTTTTATATCACTCCATTCTTTCCCCCTGTTGCCTGAAATCTTGCATCACAATACATTTACACATTACAATACATACTGTCCTCCATTTAATCCCCCACGCTCTACCAGCAGAGGGACTATTCCCCTCCCCTCTGCTTCCAGTCTGAGATGAATATCCCAGCGTGAGTTCCCTACACCGTGTGATTTAAAAAAAAATCACTCACCAACGAGGTTTCCAACGCTGTCCCTTCCTCCGTCTCCCCCAGTTTGCTGGTGGACGTCTCCATCCTGACCGCATGTATGAAGTGCTGGGTTTGTGTTGAAAAACGTCTGCCTGCCCCAAAAGCACCTCATCGTAGGAGCGTGCATGAGGAGAAACACCGTAAAACCACAAACAAAACGAGCAAATCTAACACTACAGCCAGTGTTTGAACATTTTATACATCTTTAGAGGTAAAATCATTACTACATCTTGTCAATGAGTTTTAAAGCTGTGAATCTCCGTAGCAGATAGACAGGTAGGACTTAGGCACGGAAAGTTTTGTCAATAGACAATACAGAGCAACAGAATAAATTATTTTTTCCTCTCCGCTCCGTGCAGAGTGGTTGGGGGCCGTAGGGAGTTTTCAAATGAAGGTGCTGACAATAATTTCCATATCTTTACTCTTTAACATGCATTCAGTGCAATTTAGCTGTTGTAATGGTATTATGTTGGTCTGTATTTGCTGTTGTACAAAAGTTTTTATGTATAGTAGAAGTTTCTGCTTAATTTACAAATCACTGTTTAATAGGAAATTTTTGACAATTTTGTGCTTTTCTTGTATTGTTATATAGAATATCACTGCAGTAAACTGGAAAAAAATACCTACTTTAAAATTTGTAATTCTTCTCGCAACTTTTAGTGCAAAAAAACTTTCAAAACATCGCAACTTTTATCGCAACTTTTAAAAAAAACTCCCGCGAATTCAGGCCTTTTGGGCCACAACAATCATAAACATCCCACAAAATCCTGAAGGGACTGACTTATATATGTATTTCCTTCACTTATGAAAAAGCTGAATAATAAAATAAAATGAGAACTTTGTCAGAGAAAATTCTTCATAATATGTAACAGAGCAAAGTGTCTTTTTTCCCTTGTTTAACAGAACCCACATTATCAAGTGATCAAGTTTATCTAAATGGGCAGAAGTGTTTCAGTTTACCACACAGTTAATACTTGGCGGGCTAATTGACAAGTATAATTTTATCGCTTATGTTTGTATTTTTTTTTTTAAGTGTCTACATTTCATCAGTTCTTTATTTGGCAAGCCACTCGCTCTTATTTTGAAGGGTTGCAAGACTGGATAGGAGCTCTTATTTTGAAAGTTTGTTCGCTAAGTGAGCAGTTACCTGCAGAGTTGAAACTCAAAATGTTTATCTTCTCCTGCCCCCCCCCATTTCCTGTGCTTAAGGTGAGCCTATGTTTATTCTCTTATCTTCCTTTTCATCTCTGCTCGCTGCAGTGTACATTTCTCTCTTTCTCTGTGAGCATGCAGCAGCAGCCAAGCTGCAGACAGACCAGTCTCGTTGCAGCAGCAGCTCATATTTTATTTTTTATTTTATTTTTATTTATTTATTTCGGATAGTACATTACAGGTTAAAAGAAACTGTATAATATAACAACAAGGTCAAATTAGACAAAGACTCCTTCTACTATACAATTCCACGTGAGTTATCCGAAATGGGTGATGGCTGAAGCCGCAGCTTATATTGCCCACCCATATTCCATCCAAGAATTCAAAGGAGAAAAAAGAGAAAACAAGACAAGAGCGATTACAATTTAAAACAAGGCTAAGACAAAATATGACTGAGAGAAAAAGAAAACTGAGCTAGTCTAAGTTAAGCGGTTACTATTCAAAAACAAATCTAAGACATAGTGTCACAGAGAAAAAAGAAAAACTAAGCTATAACACAACACAGGCTGGAAATGTCAATCCTTATGTGAGTTTACATGTCGTCTTGTAAATATGTTTGGAGTATTTCTTCCTTTAGTTTTTGTTTAAATTGTCCAAGCTTTGTACATGATTTTAATTCAGGTCCAAAATCGTTCCATAATCTGACACCTTGCACTGAAACACAGTGTTGCTTGGTGGTTGTTCTCACTGTAGGCTTTTGAAATATACATGTTCCTCTGAAGTGATATCGTTTCTCCCTTGTTTGGAACAACTTTTGGATATTTGCGGGCAGTGATAGATTCTTCACTTTGAACATTATTATTGCGGTTTTAAAGTCGATCAGATCTTTCAACTTGAGAGTTTTTTGTTTAAGAAAAAGTGGGTTTCTTGGTTCCCTGTAAGCTGCTTTGTTGATTATTCTAATAGCTCTCTTTTGAAGCATAAAGAGTGGATATATGTTTGTTTTGTATGTATTTCCCCATACTTCATTACAATATGTCATGTATGGGAGTATTAATGAATGATACAAGGTGTATAGTGTGGGTTGATTCAGCAAATTTTTCACTCTGTGTAATATTGCAATTGATTTGGATACTTTACCTTTTATATAATTAATATGTGGCTTCCAATACAGTTTGTTATCAATTATTACTCCAAGGAATTTAGTTTCGGATACCCTTTCAATCTCTACACCATTTACACTGAGTTTGGGTACTGGGTAGTTGTGATGGTTGTTAAAGACTATAAATTTTGTCTTGCTTAAATTGAGCGTTAATTTGTTTGAATCAAACCACAGTTTCAGCTTTCCTAATTCCTTTCCGAGTGTATCCAGAAGTTGTTCCAAGTTGTTTCCACTGCATAGCAGGTTAGTGTCATCAGCAAACAATATTAAGTCCATTTTTTCTGAAACTTTACATATATCATTTATATACATATTGAATAATAATGGTCCCAAAACTGAACCCTGTGGGACTCCACAGGTGACCTTCAGTAGCTCTGAGTTTTTGTTGTTAACACATACAAACTGATATCTATTCTTTAAGTAACTTCTTAACCAGGACAGCGCTACCCCTCTGATACCACAATTTTGTAGTTTCTTTAATAATAGATTGTGATCTACTGTATCAAATGCTTTTTTAAGATCCAGGAATACTCCAACTGAATACTCTTTATTTTCAATGGCTGTTGATATTTTTTCTGTAAATTCCATTAAGGCATATGCTGTTGTCCTTTTGTGTCTGAACCCATATTGCTGCTCACACAATGAATCATTCTTCAGTATAAAGTTGTCCATTCTCTCATAGAATATTTTTTCAAGTATCTTGGAAAATTGCGGTAATAGTGAAATTGGTCTGTAGTTGGAGAGTTCCCCTCTGTCGCCTGTCTTGTAAATCGGAATTACTTTAGCTATTTTCATTGCATTGGGAAATATACCTGATTGGAGAGACAGGTTACAGATATACGTCAGTGGTTTCACTATGCATTCGATAACAGTTTTGACTAGTAGCATATCAATACCATCGCAGTCAGTAGATGTTTTACTTTTGAACGATTTAACAATTTCAATGACCTCTCTTTCGTCTGTGTTCTTTATGAAGATGGTGTCTTTTACAGCAGTGTTATTGCATATTGAATCACCTGTTGGCACCGTAGTGGGTATTTCTCGGGCCAGTTTAGGTCCAATGTTAACAAAAAAATTATTAAATTCATCTGCAGGTGAAGCTATATTCACATTCGGAGTCGATTTATTATTTTTTGGAGTGTTAGTTGGGTAGCTGGTATTTCTGCTTTTATTTCCAAGGATACTGTTGATTATTGTCCATGTATTTTTAATATTGTCTTTGTTTTTTTCCAGTTCTTTACTGTAATAGTCTCTTTTACTACATCTTATTATATATGTTAACTTATTTTTGTATGTTTTATACCGCTGCTCTGCTTCTTTTGTCCTTTTCTTTATGAAAGCTTTATATAATAAATTTTTCTTTTTACACGCCTTTTGTAGTCCTTTGGTTAGCCATGGTTTGTCAGTAAATTTGTGTTTAAGCTTTTTTTTAACTAATGGGCAGTTTTTTTCATAAAGAGTGGTTACAATGTTTGTAAATGTGTCATAGGCTTCATTTACATCTGATACATAGACTTCTGTCCAGTCTTGCTTCAGCAAGTCCTCTTTAAAAGAACTGATTGCGTTTGGTGATTTGTGTCTGAACGATTTTGAGATTTTTTCTGGGTTGGGCCCCGTGTGGCCATGGATAAGTGCAAAGATTGGCAAGTGGTCGCTTATATCATTTATCAATAATCCACTTTCTATTTTCTTGTCGAGAACATTGACAAACAGGTTGTCAATAAGTGTAGCAGAGTGAGCTGTGATTCTACTGGGATGTGTTATTGTGGGATATAGACTCATGCTGTACATAGAGTTCATGAACTCTGTAACTACATTTTGTTGATGTGGATTAAGTAGGTCAATATTGAAATCTCCACAAATTGCTACCATTTTCTTACTAGTAATATTATTGTACAGCTCGACTAATTTATCTCTGAATGTCTCAATGCAAGTTCCCGGCGTTCTGTATATGCAGCTTATGATTAGATTTTTTGTTTTGTCTAGGTCAATCTCAACAGTAACACATTCCAGAATCCCTGGTAGTGCTAAGGACATTTCATTTACAAGCTTACATCTATATAGGTCATCAATATACAGTGCAACACCACCACCCTTTTTTTGAGATCTGTTAATGTTAAACATCTGATATCCCTCTATTGCCATCAGGGGAGCCTGGTCTGCATTAAGCCAGGTTTCAGAGACTGCTATAGCTGTGAATTTTCTGTTTAGCTGTTTTAAATAGTCCTGAATCTGTGAGAAGTTTTTGTTAAGACTTCTGCTATTGAAGTGTATTATTGACAGTTTACCATCTAATTGCACTTGACTTTTGAATTGCTTTTCAGTGTAATATTCACAGTGGTTATGAATATTATTGAAAAAGTGGTTATCAGGATCAATATCATTCTCCATCTCTTGTGGTTTATGTACAGCATAGTGGCATATTTTTAGAGTTTGAGTTTCCTCACTCTGTGTTTCATAGTCAGTGTTCATTTGTATTTATCTAAGTCAGTAGCATCTCTGATCATTATACTTTTTGCTTGCTCAGGTGTTCCATTTAGTTTAATCCAAATTCTACAATTTCTTGTCCAGGTTGACTGTATCTTATTATGTTTCTTTAGCATCCGTGCCTGCCGTGCTAATTCAGCGTTTTTTTTGTCAGGTGTTCATTTAGGTAAACTTGAGTTTCCTTTAGTTTTTTGGCCTGCCTCAGTATGTCATTGTTCACCCTCCTGTTCACAAAGCGCATCACAATTGATTTCTTTGTTTTGTTATCTTTCTTCGGTAAAGCATAACAGGCTGAGATCGCATTGGCTTCTACCTTAATGTCTTTATCATTAAGGAACTGAAGCACTTGGTTTTCTAAGGACATTGATTCACTTATGGAAGCATGTTCACCACTCAGTCCTGTAGCGGCATGGGCGTATGACTGATATCTGATGTCTAGTCCACTTATAACTATGTCATCAATGCGAGAACCTTGTTCAAGATCCTCAACGCGTTGCTCCAAAAGACGCCCGTGTTGCTCCAGGTCCATAATTTTTTTGTCTTTTTCTTTTATTATTGAATGTAGGGCTTGTACCTCCTGTATTAGGTCTAATATTTTGTCCTGCTGGCTAGTCACTTTGGCCAGTTCATCTAACACAAAGTTCAGAGTTTTTTTAATTTCTTCCATTTCCTCTTTTTTGGGTGGCATTTTACTGACCTGTGGATAGAAATAAGCAGAGAATCCGGCTAGGCCTCAACTAGCTCGGTCACTACTGGACCCGCCGCTCCTGCGCAGCTTCTCCGCCGAGTGACGCTGCTCAGCTCCGCAGATCACCGCCGTCTATCGCCGGCGCCTGCCTCCGTCTACCTGGCCAGTTATGTCGTGCACCGCCGGCGCAGCCGGAATCCACCGATCACAGCCACTCGTCGCCGTCTGGCTAGGCGGCTCCTCCGCTGGGCCCCGTCTAGGCCCCGTCACCGACCGCCGTCAGTCTGGTCGTTCCTCGGCTGGGCCTCGCAATTGGGCACCGGTTCAGACCACTGTCCTGCTGGATCCAGGTGGCCCCCGTCTCTCACCAACGCCGCGCCCGAGCTCCCAATCGCCGCCTCGGTTGGTTCGTCCTCCTTTTAAATCCTTCTCTCCTCGGCTCCAGATGGCCAGATGTAAAGAATACCTTCTCACTGCTGCAGTTACTCTGGGTTAGCATCTGGGTTAGCATCAGAGGCGAGCCTTTAGAGGTCGGAAACGGGGCGAAACGGAGCCAGATCTACCAGAACCTTCACCAGGTCAGCACTGGGTCGTAAGGGTATTCCCCACGTTTGTTGGTAGCCAACAGAAGTCCTTATTTTGATGGTTTTGCTTAAAATTCTCGGCTCATATCAAGCATTACAAGTGCAGCACCGGAAGTACCGCCAGAATTCGCCGGAATTCCGCCGGAATATTAATGTGACAAATATTCAGATATGCACAATACAACTATTTTATGCATCCTGGGGGGCCAAATGTACCGATATAATGAATATATTTGGTATATCACCCAGCGCTAATGTCAAGAAAAGGTAAGCCCGTCTTTTATGGCTGTTAATCATTGGTCAGCCTAGCTCAGGGGTGTCAAACTCATTCCATGGAGGGCCAAGACCCTGCATGTTTTACTTTCACCCAGTGTTTTCAGCAGGTGTTTTCACTGATCAGCAATTAGTAGGAAGAAATTCAGTGAAATCACCTGCTGAAGACAGTGAGTTTGACACCCATGGCCTAGCTGTTACTTTCAGAGCTAACAGTGCTGCTAGGCTAGGAAGCTCGCTTACCAAACATGGTTTATATTGTTATTTTCTTTAGATTTCAGTCACCCTAATAGACATCCTTGTTTCCACCTGGTTCACTAGTCCACACTACATTATGTCACGTCTTTTGTTATATCTTCATCGTGATGCTACATCGATCTGTCAGTGTTTGCAAGGGGGTCGCTAGCAACTACCTAGCATCAGCTAGGTGCCTTGAGGGACCGTTAGAGAATGTTTCTGTGCATATTGTACTCCAAGGACCAGCCATATCCTATCGACCATTAAAACCACACGCTCCTGTCCACCAGTGAGGCATTATTTCATTCATTCTTTAAGAATAAATTTACATTAGTTGGCTCAGGCTCACTAGCCGAGCTAGGAACTAGCCATCTAAGATAAACAATCGTGACGTAAGAGTGAGGGGGCTGTTAACTGTCGTTCTCGGGCATTGAAAGAGACAGGCACTGAAACTAACCGTTTTGAGGAATGCTGCAAAAGATGATTCACAATGATGCTGCAATAACACTGGTCAACACCAAATTTATTGTCTTAAGTTTTTTTTAGCTGATTTAGGACAGTTTTGATGTGCAGAATGCAAAAATCACCTTGGTTTTGCTAAATCAGGTCAACTTTTTGAACTATGGCCACATGTTTTCTTACGTTTTTGTTTACATGTACAGGTATTTTCACTTTATCTATCCATCCATCCATCTTCTACCGCTTTTCCGGAGGTCCGAGTCGCGGAGGCAGCAGTTCAAGCAGAGAAGCCCAGACTTCCTTCTCCCCAGCCACCTGCTCCAGCTCTTCAGAGAGGATACCAAGGCGTTCCCAGACCAGCTGGGAGACATAGTCTCTCCACCGAGTCCTGGGTCTGCCCTGTTGTCTCCTCCCAGTGGGACGTGCCCGAAACACCTCAAGTGGGAGGCGTCCAGGAGGGATCCTGATCAGATGCCCATACCACCTCAACTGGCTCCTTTCAATGTGGAGGAGCAGCGGTTCTACTCTGAGCCTCTCCTGGATGACTGAGCTCCTCACCCTGTCTGTAAGGGTGAGTCCAGCAATCCTACGGAGAAAGCTTATTTCAGCTGCTTGTATCCGTGATCTCGTTCTTTCGGTCATTACCCAAAGCTCATGACCATAGGTGAGAGTAGGAACGTAGATTGACTGGTAAATCGACAGCTTTGCCTTAGAACTCAGCTCCCTCTTCGCCACAACAGACCGGTACAACGTCCGCATCACTGCAGATGCTGCTCCAATCCGTCTGTCAATCTCTCGCTCCATTCTCCCCTCACTCGTGAACAAGACCCCAAGATACTTAAACTCCTCCACTTGGGGCAGGAGCCTGTCCCCAACCCAGACAGGACGCAAAATTCTTTTTTATTTCTTGAAATTCTCGGAATTTTGAACAATGATGACGTAACATTCAATTTACATGTTCTTGCCTTTATCAGTGTCTGCTATTCAGTTTACAGTCCAACTGTACAACTGCTTATAACTTAACATAAAAACCTGACCTGATCGAGAGAAACGGATGTCGTTTTTGGATTCAGCGGTGCAAAACTGTCTTAAATCAGTTGAAAAAACACAGACAACTTACAAAAAATTTATTTTTGTTATATTGTGTAATTAAAGAAAATTTGACCAAAGTATGCCACAAACATTTCATTAAGACTGTCAACGTGTGGATAAAGCCCAGTCAGTGACCCCTTTAAACATGGAACTATTCTCAAGTAGATTTGCAGCTCTTCTCTATTTAGAAACTCAGATTTGCAGGTTTTTCCAAGTAAATTTTCAACTTTTTTTTTTCTAATAAATTTGAGCTTTTTCTTGTAAATTTGCAACTTTTCGTTCATAAATTTGCAACTTTGTTTCCTACAAAATTGTCAGGGTTTTTCTAAATTCGAGACTTCTAAATTTGCCTCCATTTTTTTCTAATAATCCTACAATTTTTCCTTTAAAATTTGCAGCATTTACTTGTCGACTTTTTTTTTTAAATTTCCTTTTGTGGCACATATGTTGGGTTCATATTTTCCACAAATGTATTGCTGTATGTTTATATTGGGTGCTTCACGTCTCGAGGGACAAAAGGTCTGGATCTGCAGAGGTCTACAGGAGATAACGAGGAGGTGTGAGATTTGACCTTTGTCTCAGAGAAGATGCCCCAGAGGGATTTCCGGATCATCGAAGAATAAGAGACAATGGTGAAGGATCAAAGAGTTGCATTGTGACTGGGATTAAGTACCATGTGACTGTATGTTTGCTAAAGCACCATGTGACTTAAGTTTCGATGCTCCAGAAGTATGAGTGTGATGTCATATTGATCTGTCTCTTTTCCTGCTTTGAGAATATTAGAGTATGTGTTCTGTTAATAAAGCTGAACCTGAGAAATAAAACTCAGCCTCATTCTTGAACACATCTTCTACACTTTAATTATTTTTTTTCTTCTAAATTGCAACCTTTTTTGTAAATGAATATCACAGAGTACCATTTGTTATGGGGAAAATCACCTCTGTGTTAAACTATATTGACATAAATGTTGGAATATTTTCTGATCTTCATTTACTAACTTAATCATTTTTAAAATGGCAGACACACCTGATACTTAATATATTGTTAAGAATCATATACGTATGTGCAATGAGGTGAGGAAACAAAATTAAACTTGCCAAACATTTACAAAAATAGTTGAATATATAATTTTATTTAAAGTATTTACAGTGTGTTTTTCCTTTCCCACATAGAATGTAGCACCACATGGAAAAAATGTTTCATGAATGAAAGAGTTAATCTTTTATTTGGGATGATGCTGGTGAAATTAAAAGCACAAAGAAAAGACACTTCAACTCTGGCTTGTGATGCCTTTATGATGAATTTAGCAGTCTACATAAAGCTTGCCGTGGGAAATGAAATGAAATGGATGAACATGGATGTTAGACACCATGCATGATGACCCAGATTCATTTGGAGGGAGTGTTCAGCGCTGCAGACAGAGAGCTGGCGCGAGGACATCTCTGGAAGTCTTTGCAGGCTCTGAGAGACTGGAAATTGCTGCTCCGGTTTCTGTTCGTTGTTTTCATCTCAATCTCTGCTGGCGAACTGCAAAAAAAAAAAAAAAAGTGCAGATGCAAATTTCAGCATCAAAGAGCTGTATGGAACTTTTGGAAACTTGATTTTTAAAGATGTCTTGTAGTGCCTAAGTGAACTGTAGCCCCATTCATTCCAGTTCTGAAAAGAACTCTGGTTTATTGTTAAAGTGACTCGGTCTATAAAATATAGGAATGGCAGTACTTCATCAATACCTGGTTCAGACTATACAAATTTCACCAGATAATGACCAGATTTCGGTGCAGCTGACTCGGGGTGGGGGAAAGATCGATATGACGTAGTATTTCAGTGGTTCATCAGTTCCTGTATCGATCTTTTATTAACCCTCAGGGACCTTTGAGCACATTTTACATGCTTTTTATTCTTCTTTTTTTGATAATTTTGTCTGTGTTCATGCATATGGCATCAATTTTGCAAAGACTGTGTGTACTTATTTGATCTTATTTCCAGCTCAGCTCCTACAGTAAATCTAAAATACACTATATACAAGCAAGTATTACAATCATATTGTTAAAAATGTGCCATTTGTAACCCATTCAAATTATAATTTTTGATTTCACTTCCATTGAAGCACAATACATGCATTTTGTTATATCTGGGTGTCAATTTGGGCTTTTGCCTTGGAACTGATCATTTTTATTACTCTCCACCAGGTGGTGCCATTTTCTGACCATATTTGGCATATGAAGAAATAAACATGCTATTTCTACTTGATGGCACTGTCACAACCCCCCTTGCTGCTACCCATTAACACATCAGGCTGAAATAATGTCATAGTATTGCCTTCCAGGCAGTACAGGAAGTGTGGAAGGAGGACCCAGGGTGCAGACTGAACTCCAGAGTAACATTTTATTAAATAAACAGAAAAACTCAAGGAACAAAATGTAACATAAATAAATGAGTACACGGGGGTGCATAAAGCAACACAGGAAAATAAAAATGAATGACGATGACACCAGAAAGAGCACATGCACAAACTAACAAATAGGATAACTGATAATTGCAAACATGAGACAGCTGGAGTAACAGTCAAGGGCTGAACAATGCACACATGAGGGAGAGTGGCTGTGGATATGGAAACATGAGGGACTGGAGACAATACATGGACAATTATACCACAGGACCATAATAAAGACACTAAAGACAAGGCAAGTTTATTCTTATAGAACATTCCGTGTACAAGACAATTCAAAGTGCTTTACATAAAGGATTACAGCAAGTTGTAAAAGGAATACATAAGAATTTAAAAGCAAACTAAAACATACAGTAAATGAAAGAGAAACAAAAACAAACTAAAATAGAATACAATGAGAAATAAAAGTTACAGTACATTGTAGACTACTGAAAGGCTGTGGCAAATAAGAGTTTTTAACCTTGATTTAAAACAGCTGAGAGTTTCAGCAGTCCTGATGCTTTCTGGGAGTTTGTTCCATATGTGAGGGGCATAAAAACTAAACGCTGCCTCCCCACTTTTGGTTCTAACTGTGGGCACAGATAGTAGGTCTGACCCTGATAACCTGAGGGCTCTGGGTGGTTCATAATGGACTAGCAGATCTGAAATGTATTTTGACCCTAAACCATTCAGAGCTTTATAAAATAAAGACAAACGGGGTGACACAGCAGACCAGGGGACGAACAGGAGACAATAACTATAATGCACAATAATAATAATAATCAAAAAGGACAATATAATAATCACAAAGGAACAAAAGGTGTGGACACGGTCCCAGACCGTGCCCAGAATCTGACCACAGTTCTGGGCACCCTCCTCCCACCCAAAACAGACGGGAGGAGGGGGACAAGGCACAGTGGGATAAACGAACATAGAACTCTCACAAAAAAAATCCCCAAACATCCATCCATCCATCCATCCATCCATCCATCTTCTACCGCTTTTCCGGAGGTCCGGGTCGCGGAGGCAGCAGTTCAAGCAGAGAAGCCCAGACTTCCCTCTCCCCAGCCACCTGCTCCAGCTCTTCAGAGAGGATACCTCACCACCTGCAGGAGGGATCATGGGGGTCCGGTGCTATGTGGATAAGGTGGCAGTCAAAGGCGGAGACCTTGGCGGACTGATCCCAAGCTTTCTAAAAAAAACAAACAAACAAAACCAAAAATGTCCAACATGTAGTCTCTTAGAGTCCCAGGATCTCTAGACTGGGGAGCACAGTGAATTGGGTGGCCAACCAGTGTCCAGGAGCCCCCAGACCAGAGAACATGACAAGTCCAGTGGTCTTCCAAAGTCCCTAGACCACCAGACCGGAATGCAGGATAGGTCGAATGGCCTACCACTGTCCTTGGGCCACCAGAACATGGGACGAGGTGGGCCAGGAGGCCTTCCAGAGTCCAAAGGACCCCAAACCATAGAAAGGGTGGGCTGGGTGGCCTCCCACTGTCCTTGGGCCACCAGATCATGGGACAAAGTGGGTCAGGGGGCCTTCCAAAGTTCATGGGCCCCCAGACCCCAGCACGGACTTGGTTAGCACAAACTGAGGAGCCTTTTGCTCCAAACCCATTGACTGCTGCGCACTGACATCGGAAACAACAGGTGGAGGGCCCCTGACCTCTGGAGAGACGGGTGGGGGTCCCTTGACCTCTGGAGCAATGGGTGGAGGTCCCTTGACCTCTGGAGTGACGGGTGGAGGTCTCCTGATTTCTGGAATGGATGGTGCAGGAGCATCTGGCCCCGATGCCTGGAGAACCACCCCCGCCGTAGTCACTTCGGATGGGGAAGAAAGGCAGGGTGAGGCATCACTGAAATCACCAGGAGCTAGGCAAGTCTTAACTAGCATTGACATTATAAAAGTAACAAAAAGAGCTTGCCTGAGCTCCTGGTCCTCTGCTGTTGGGGTGACCACCTCAGGATGAGCCACAGGAGCCAAAGCATGCACCTCAGGCAGAGCTGGAGCTCTGATGCAGGCCTCAGGGACTGGTGGAGCTGCTGCGTGCACCTCGGGGAGGACTAGAGCTGGAATGTGCATCTTGGGGGCAGCTGGAGCAGGCTCGTGCACCTTGGAGATTGCCGGAGCTGCAGCATGCACCTTGAGGAGGACTGGAGCTGGGATGTGCATCTCGGGGGCAGCTGGAGCTGCAGTGTGCACCTCTGGGAAGAACAAAGAGACTAGGGTGGGAGACAGCACACACACAGGGGTGACAGCAGAAGCAGGTGGTGGAGGCTCAGCAGCAGAAGGGGGCTGCTGCTGAGACCCCTCACCCGAAACAAGGCAAGACATCTCATTAGGTGGTCATGAGAACCGAGTATGTACTTGCCTGTTCCGCTGCTGTGATGTCATGTGACGGAGAAGTGCCAGTGGTAGGGACCATGGCTGCTGGTGGGGCAGTGGGCGTGAGCTCCCGCACAGTAGATGAGAGAGCAGGCACTGCAGGTGGATGACGTGGGGCCGGCACTACAGCTGCCATGGAAAGCAGCGTTGTAGAAATCGGTGTTGCAGCTTCCATGGAAGTTGGTGTAGCTGAGCTCTGCAGGGCTGAAGCGGAGCGGGGAGGAATGAATAGTCAAGGCGCCGGAGCCAGGGGACGCTTCCTCATTGGCACAGACTTCGGCGTTGACGGTATGCTCTCCTCCAGCCCATGAAGTGACTGCAAAGCTGGAGAGAGATGGGCTGGGACTAGAGTAGGCACTGGAGGGCAACGAGATGGAGTGTGAGCAGAGCATGGTGGGATGAGGGAGACGCTGAAGCCAGAGGACGCTTACTCATCGGCGCATCCTTCAACATTCCAGGTACGTACCCCACCATCTCACGGTACATGTGTTGGAGGTTCTGGACAGAAATCAGTAATCCGAGCAGGTCAGGGTAGCTCTGCAAGTTGAGGGTAGTCTTGATTACTGCAGCTGCCATGTCCAGATTCCTCAGAGCTTCCTCTGGTGTGCAGGAGGTGCGAGCATCCGAGACGCAGTCCTTGATAGTTTGTGCTGCCCACACCTCATCTGCGTCCAGTCCCCCAAGCCCGCTGGGTCCTCGGTTGCTGGCGTCATACTGTCATAATACTGTCTTTCCGGCAGTACAGGATAGGTGGAAGAGGACCCAAGGTGCAGACTGACCTCCAGAGCATGATGGTTTATTAATAAACAAAACAGAATCAAGGAAGAAATCGTAAAATAAATAAGTGAGTGCACGGGGGGCATAAAGCAACGCAGGAAAACTAAAAATGAATGATGATGACACCAGACAGAGCACATGTGCAAACTAATATAAATAGATAACTGATAATTGCAAATGCAAGACAGCTGGGGCATCAATCAAGGGGTGAACAATGCACACATGAGGGAGAGTGGCTATGGATACGGAAACATGAGGGACTGGAGACAATAGGTAGACAATTATACTACAGGACCATAATAAAGACACTAAAGACACAGCAGACCAGGGGAGGCACAGGAGACAATAACTATAATGAATAATAATAATAATCAATAAGGACAATATAATAATAATAATAATAATAATAATAACCACAAAGGAACAAACATGAACAAAAGGCATGGACACAGTCCCAGACCATGCCCAGAATCTGACAAACAATTCAACACAAAAAACATTACCTTGTATGTAGTATATTGAAAATAATTCATTTTTTCCATTTATTTTTAAATCTAAAAACATGGTAGCATCATGACAAAAACCTGGCATTTAAAGCATTAAAATCTTTAAAAATTAATTAATATTTGATGTCAATAATATTAATGTATAATTTTTTTTAGCGCTGCCTTAAGAAAAGCACATTTTTTTCTGTCATAAACTTCCTTGTATGCTTTTACGTAGCGCACGGAGGAGGAGAAGGAAGAATGGACTTACGTGCAGGTCACACCAAACACACATTTATTGACACAAAATAGACAGTCCCAAAATAACATAGACTGCTCAGGTAATACTTAAGAGTCCTCCAGGATGCTTGGCTGGCATGGGGGAAGAAGCTGGGCAACAGTGCCTAAGCGTAGCAGTTGTGCTGCAAGGGGAAATGCTGCCAACAAGCGTAGCAGCACAACTGCAAACAGAAGTACTAACAGCTCTACTCACCGTGCAGGAACAGTCCAAGTCTGCCAGCAAGCACACACACAAACAATCCTTCACCGACGTGACTGTCACACGGCGAATAATGACTGTGTGAACTAGTACAATGGTCCTGCGGTGTTTGACTGGCAAAGAGCTGCCTAAGTACAAACACCACTGGCGTGACAAATTGGAAACACCCCTGGCGAGGGACAGATAATTACCGGGGCGAACAGCTGACTGTCAGAGAAAGAGGGGGCGTAGACGGACTGGCAAATGTTAGACAGTGCCCACCAGGAAGTGGGTCAAACGGCTGCCCAACAACCGCCGGCCAGAGCAGCGGCTACAGGCATGGAAAAGAAACAGCACACAGACACAAAAACAACGAGAAATCCAAAGATAACAAAACATAATAAACCCAATGCCTGAGCCACCAAGAACGGTCAGAACTGAGCCTACACCTACCAGCACCACCACCACCACCAACAACCCCAACAGGAACAACAACACGATTCCGGGAGGGGGTAGGGGGAACAGGAAAGGAGAGAACACAATACCCCGCCCAGGGTCCCCAATTAACCCCCCCAAGTCCAAAGACGTGGAGGCTCGGGAGGCCGCCCAGAGTACCAGGCCCAGCAGGCAGTTCAGCGAACAGAGTCTGGTGGCCTGCCGGAAAACACGGGTTTTCTGGCCCAGAGACTCACTCCCTCAGGCAGTTGGTCAGCACTGTAAAGCCACCAGGGCTGGTGGGATGAAGCAGGAGGAAGCCTGCCCACCGGAAGGCTCACTGGTGGGTGACCGGACCGTAAGGAGGGAACCCCCACACGGCATAGGACAGGGAGGAGAAGGGGGCCACGGCGTCCTCAGGCTGATCCGCAGCACCCTTGGTGGTCCCGGCTTGGGACACAGCTGCACCCGCAGTGGACCCTGACCGGGCCGACGTTGCACCCACGGTGGACCCCGACCAGGCCAACCCTACCTCGGCGGTGACCTCCGGCTGAGGCTCAGCAGCACCTGCGGTGACCTCCAGCTGAGGCTCTGCAGCACCTGCGGTGGCCTCCGGCTAAGGCTTTGCAGCACTTGCAGTGACCTCTGCCTGAGGCTCTGCAGCACCCGCGGTGGGCCCCAATGGGCCAAAGCTGCACACACGGTGAGCGGGCCAACCAGTAGGAGCACCAAGCTGAAGAGGCGGTCGACAGGGGGGAGCACTGACGACCCTGGGAGGAGGAGTAGGAACCACGGCGTCCTCCGCTGGACAGACTGGGCCCACGATGACCTCCGGCGATGGCGCACCCTCTCCGGCGACCCTAGACGACGGCTCAGAGACAGCAGGAGAAAAAGGGTGGTTAGGGTCACCGGCAGCGGCGTAGCCGGGCAAAGGGAGCTCAGATGCAGCTGCGCGCTGCACCCAACTCTCCTCACCCAGAGCCAGACAAGATCTCTCCAACACTGACATGAGAAATACAAGAGAGAAAACTTTCCTGAGCTGAAGCTCCACCACTGTCCAGGACTCCGTCAAACTTGACGATGACAGCCTGGGTCCGGCCCCGAGGAGGTCCATCTCTGGCTCCCACTCCGCTGCAGCAGCCTCCACAGCAGGCAAGATGGTCATAGCAGTCCTATTGTCCACCTGCAGTGGCTCCAACACTGGGGATTCCTCCGGCGTGGCTGCAGGGGAACCTCTCCATGTTGGCTCTGGGGCAGAGTCCTCCAAAACCACTGGCTCCTCCACCGTCTGGCAGCCCTGACCTTGGGCCAACAGGCCCTCAGGGAGAATTGGAGGAGACACGGAGAGGGGAAAAAATGAATTGATATTTGCAGCTGGAGGAGAGGACCCAGTGGACTGCTGAAACTGGGCCTCCCCCTCGGGAGACAGGCAAGATTCGATGCTATTAGATTGCATAGGAAGAAAAAATACTTGCCTGTCATCCCGGTTGTTGGTGTTGGCAGCTGCGGGTGGCAGATAGTCATCCCTCTCCGTGTCAGCAGTGACGTGGGCCCCTCTGAAGACTGGTGGGGGAGCTGTCTCCACGACAGCGGAGATGGGCGTGGCTGGGGTGAGCTCAGCGGCCCTCACGGCAGCTGGAAAGATGGCGGCCGCTGAAGATGAGGAGGGCTTCTCCCGGTGTTTCAACGCAGGATGACTCTTCTTGGATGGAGCTGAGGATGCACGGGCTAAGGCTGGCACTTTGGGCTGAGCAGGAGAGGAAGCAGATGGCTGACGAGGGGAACATCTCCGCTTCGGCTCGGCGGGAAGTGTCCTCGCAGATAACCCAGGAAATAAGCGCTCGAGCGCGCAGACCGTGGAGAGCAGCTCTGCATGTCGTGGGCACCTCCAGAGGCCAGGATGCGCTTCTAGAATGCCCATGGCCCCAAGCAAACACTCCCATTTGTTCTTGGGACCCTGGGATGCAAGAGCCTCCTCCACAAAGTCCCGGATAAAATCCGTTGCCCACTCCCCCTCCAGCGTGGAGATGCCAGCTGCCGGTCCTCCCTTGCGACGACGAGCTCGGCGAGCCCAGGACATCGTGTGCTCCAACAAACACACATTTATTGACACAAAATAGACAGACCCAAAATAACATAGACTGCTCGGGTAAAACTCAGAGTCCTCCAGGACGCTCGGCTGGCACGGGAGAAGAAGCTGGGCAACAGTGCCTAAGCATAGCAGTTGTGCTGCAAGGGGAAACTCTACCAACAAGCGTAGCAGCACAACTGTAAGCAGAAATGCTAACAGCTCTACTCACCGTGCAGGAACAGTCCGAGTCATCCAAGTCTGCCAGCGAGCACACACACAAACAACCCTTCATCGACGTGACTGTCACATTGCGAATAACGACCGTGTGAACTAGTACAATGGTCCAAGCGGTGTTTGACTGGCAAAGAGCTGCCTAAGTGCAAACACCGCTGGCATGACATATTGGAAACACCTGGGTGAGTCGCGGGACAGATAATTACTGGGGCAAACAGCTGACTGTTAGAGAGAGAGGGGGCGTGGTCGGACCGGCGAATGTTAGACAGTGCCTACCAGGAAGTGGATCAAACGGCTGCCCAACAACTGCCGACCAGCGCGGTGGCTACAGGCATGGAAAAGAAACAGCACACAGACATGAAAACAACGAGAAATCAAAAGATAACAAAACATAATAAACCCAATGCCTGAGCCACCAAGAACGGTCAGAACCGAGCCTACAGGAAACAACGGCTCGGTTCGTGACATTTTTGTGCTTAGTGATCCAAATGTGACTCATATCACTAAGGGTCTCTGAGGGTTAAATTATACATATATGCCCATAAATGATGCACACTCTTGGGTATCAATTAACCAATTGAGTTTTGTCAGGTGAAGTTATAGCTTGTCTCTTGAGATTTGCTGCCAGGTGTACAAATTAAGATAGCAGGTAGAGAAACGTCACTGGAGCAAGAGCTGAGAACACTCAACTCACAAGGAGCGTCACATGAAAAAACTCTCAGGAAGCACTATAAACACGAGAGCAGCTGCCCACCCTTCTTGACACCATCCAGCAGCAGCAGCATTAGCGGACAACAGCCAAGCTAAGACAGTGCCACGTAAAAAAAAAAATCAACCAGCTTCAACCAAATTCCAAGCAGGTTGAGAAGACAACTGTCCACCTCACACCCCATGTGCAAAGACCTCCGTCCATATAGCGCTGTGGAAAATTAAGGTCCCGGCCCCATGATTAAGATATTGGAGCCCAGACACGTGACCTTGATCTGCCTTAACGGTGGTTCCGAAACTCCACCGAGAAGTTAAGCCCAAAGATTAGGACTCCCTGAGCAGAACGCAACAACCCATGACAGAGAGGAGTGACTCCACATGCGACCACAACAGCACACCATCCCATGGATGACTGAGGTACTGAATATGTTATTATATGAAACAGATGTTGTGTGGTGACCCACCACGCTCTACATGGACAATCCTCACACTCAGCAGGTCTGGAGGAAGCAGAGGACCATTCACATACGGACAGAGAGCCCCTGGGGGACAACCAGAACAATGGAGTGTTGTTTATACATCCCAGGATTAGGGAGAGGACGTCCGGGCGCCAGTTGGTCATGCTACTCATGTGTATTGACTGATACGCTAATGTGCCATGCATTCTCTCTTCCTGATCACTGTATAAAGGAGCTTGTGTGAAATGTCTCAAGAGCACAGAGCACAGTAGCGCACAGAGCTACAATGTGCGTCTCATTATGTTGGAGGAAAATAAAACTCTGCAACCTTCCAGCTCGTCTCATCTTGCCTGATCTTATTCCTCCACACTGGTGACCCTGACGTGATCATGGTGTGCCCCTCGCCTGATCTTTTCCCTCCACACTGGTGACCTGACAAGAGAGAATGACCGTCTGCTCCCTCTCACCGTGCTCTGGATCCCAGAGGACCAGAGAACGCCTGCAACCTCTTCATCCACACCGGAACGCGCCCTCCGGAGCGGGCAGCACTGGGACCGACACCCACCATGAACGGCGACACGAGCGAGCCGAAGGAAGCAGCCTGAACAGGGAAGAACATCGGCGCAGACTGCGTTGATTTCCACCAAGCTCCCCGAATCTGACTCAACTCACGACAGCGGACCTCCCGCGCACAGAAGCCCCGCATGCACACCACAGGATTACGAGCACAGTGCAACTGCCAGCTATGTGGTCACTGCACCAAGCGCGTGCCACGCACAGGGACAAACCGGCTCCGCAGACTGATACAGCATCCTCCACCACTGCACATGCCCGAGAAACACGGCCGATCGCCATCCTTGGAACTTTCAGGGCTGCTCACGCACCTGAAGCAGACGTGCAGCCCACACACAGGACATTGTATGGGTTTCTCAGCCACGACGCACAACGGGAGTCTAGCCGATTGCTGTCCCCGAGGGCTTTGGGGCTGTGTCCCCCCCTAGAGCCACACCGCCAAGTCCCTCACACAGCTGCAGTCGTTTCACAGCTGCTACGCATCCTCGGGGAATGTGGCCATTTGCCTTCCCCACATCCTCGCTGGACTGAGCCGTGAGAGGAGTCAGAGACTTTATTTTTTTTTCCACAGCCGCTGCGGATCACTGCCCCTGGTTTACCGGGAAAGTCCCTCACCATTGCGGATCCACACGCAATTTTTGTGTGGCCCAGACACGTTTGACGTCTCAGGCCAGCACTCACTTACTCCCACCCCCCTCCCCCTCCTCCTCCACAGCGCTCTTCCCGCACCTCACTCCCTAAAGCTGGCCGATCGCCATCTTGTTCCATTACACACGACGCGCACGTCCACGGCTGTTCAACATGCTGGAACTCGGAGCGGAGCACACTGTCCTTTCCACCCCTCCCCCACCCCCCCACGGACTGACATGCCCTCCAACACTCCTCTACAGCAGGACATTTCTACCGGAGCTGGAGCCCAAACAACGGGGGGGGGGGGTGTCACAGCCCCTTCTGAGTGTTCTGGGGGGAGCCCTGTGGTGACCCACCACACTCTACATGGACAATCCTCACACTCAGCAGGTCTGGAGGAAGCAGAGGACCATTCACATACGAACAGAGAGCCCCTGGGGGACAACCAGAACAATGGAGTGTTGTTTATACATCCCAGGATTAGGGAGAGGACGTTCGGGCGCCAGTTGGTCATGCTAATCATGTGTATTGACTGATATGCTAATGTGCCATGCATTCTCTCTTCCTGATCACTGTATAAAAGAGCTTGTGTGAAATGTCTCAAGAGCACAGAGCACAGTAGCGCACAGAGCTACGATGTGCGTCTCATTATGTTGGAAGAAAATAAAACTCTGCAACCTTCCAGCTCGTCTCATCTCAGCTGATCTTATTCCTCCACAGTTGACATTTTTAATTTGGGGGGGGGCACAATTTGATAATTTGATAACAATAGTCAATCCATAGTGATATTGTAGTACATAAAGAATAGTGTCATAATAGTATTGCACTGTGACTCAAGTATCATGAAGTCTCTGGCTATTCCAACCCCTACAGCTCATCATTGTACAGCACCGGATGTGATGATGAATGGTGGGTACAATGAACAGATGGGTAGTGTCACATAATCCACAAACAGTACCAGTAACAGATGTCAACAAGACTACAGTGTCACACTTTTGTTTTTGGAGTTTATTGCCTAATTTAGGAGTCTGTGACGACGGTCAACTACTTTCCCTGGCAGTGACCAATAGGGTGACAGCTGCATGCAACATATTCCCATTCATGGAGACCTTCTGTTCACATGCAGTGAACCTGGTAAAGTTGACTAGCTAGGTTACATACATATAGGGGAATTTTCTTGAAATCCTACCTTAAGTTCTTGTTTAAGAAATATCAGTCAATAATGTTATCTTCGAGACATTCACAACTTTGTCCATGGTCAGTTTTTCTTCTTTTTTATTTTGTAAGCAAAAGACCGATAGCATCAACCTCACACACCATACTTTTGTAGCTGTGACAAGACGCTAGATTTATGTTGGTTGATTGACACTTTTCTTGACCCTCCTCCTTACTAGCTGGGTCCTGAGCAATCTTAGTGATGGCAGCACAGGAGGATTAGTTGTGATCAAATATGTAGTGTTGCCATTCTCCTGGTCAAGACACGGCAAGAATTTACCTGTCTAGACTGACATGTTGATGTTGTGAAAGACAAATTATGTAGTCTGAACCACTCTTAAGTGGTCACAAGGTGTTATAAAAACCTGAGTATCCGGAAGTTTCATATGATGTGCACACTAATCTTTCCCTAAACACCTTAAAGTCCCTGGCAGGTGAATTCAGCATTTTTCTTCAAGATAGATAGATAGATAGATAGATAGATCGATCGATAGATCCCAAACTGGGAAATTACAGTGTAACAGCAGCATGACAGTTGACAGCCAAAACGACAGAAACACACACAACATAATAGACAAAGGAATTACCCTTGAAAGTAAAACTGCCTAGATAACTTTATATACATCACAGATGATGACCCGTATAGATGGATACATCATACTCACTGCACAATGCAGGACTATCAGGTGTAGGGTGAAATGTGAGGTACCAATTAGACTGCAGTATCCCAGCATTGTTATGACCAGAATTCAACATTAGAGTGAGTTATTGTACAGTGAAATGGCATGTGGCAGAAAAGATTTCCTGTACCTGACCGTTCGGCAGTGAAGCTGTAGCAATCTGCTGCTGGAGAGGGTGATCAGGGTTATCCATGATGGATAACAGTTTGGTCAGTGTCCTCCCCTCCACCACATTCTCAAAGGTCTCCAACCTGAGACCAATTACAGACTTCAGCCAGCCTTCTTGATAATCTTGTCAAGTCTGTTGGTGTCGCTGGCTCTGATACTGCTACCCCAACAGACAGCAGCAAAGAAGATGGCACTGGCAACAATGGCCAGGTAGAAAAGCTCCACCATCTTGTTGCACATGTTGAAGGATCTCAGCTTCCTCAGAAAGTAGAGTCTGCTCATCCTCTTCTTGTATGCAGCATCGGTGTTAGATTTTCAGTCCAGTCCGTTGCTGATCATGACACCCAGGTATTTGTAGTCCTCCACTACTTCCACATCCTCCCCCCTAATCTGCAGTGGCTCTTCTTCCTGAAGTCAATCACCATCTTTCTGGTCTTGCAGACGTTCAGCCTCAGGTGATTCTGCTCGGTCCACTCCACAAATCTGGCTACCAGTGCCCTGTACTCTCCCTCCTCTCCCCCTTTTACACACCCAACAACAGCTGAGTCATGAGAGAGTTTCTGCAGGTAGCATGACTATATATATATATATATATATATATATATATATATACTGTATATACTGTATTTTATATATATGTGTGTGTGTGTGTGTGTGTGTGTGTGTGTGTGTGTGTAGTGGTGTGAAAAAGTGTTTGCCCCTTTTCTGAATTCTCATTTTTTTGTATGTCACACACACATGTAAATGTATGTAAATGTTTCTGAGCATCAAATTTAAATATTAGACAAAGATAACACAAGTAAACACAAAATGCAGTTTTAAAATGAAGGTGTTTATTATTAAGGGTAAAAAAAAATCCAAACCTATATGGCCCTGTGTGAAAAATTGACCCCCCCCCCCCGTTAAACTACAGTTATTTTATGTTTTATCACATCTTTGGAAAGCTGAGTTCAATTTCTCTGGCCACACCCAGGTCTGATTACTGCCACACCTGTTCTCAATCAAGAAATCACTTAAATAGGACGTGCTTGACAAAGTGAAATCGACCAAAAGCGCCTCAAATGCTGGACATTATGCTGCGGTACAAAGAAATTAAGAATCAAATGAGAAATAAAGCAATTGAGATCTATCAGTCTGGAAAAGGTTATAAAGCCATTTCTAAAGCTTTGGGACTCCAGCGAACCACAGTGAGAGCCATTATCTACAAATGGCGAAAACATGGAACAGTGGTGAACCTTCCCAGGATTGGCAGCCAACCAAAATTACCCCAAGAGTGCAGCGACGACGCATCCAAGAGGTCACAAAAGAAACCACAACAACATCCAAAGAACTGCAGGCCTCGGTTAAGGTCAGTGTTCATGATTCCACCATAAGAAAGAGACTGGGCAAAAATGGCCTGCATGGCAGAGTTCCAAGATGAAAACCACTGCTGAGCAAAAAGAACATAAAGGCTCATCTCATTTTTGCCAGAAAACATCTTGATGAGCCCCAAGACTTTTGGGGAAATTCTCTGTGACCTGATGAGATAAAAGTTGAACTTTTTGGAAGGTGTGTGTCCCATTACATCCGGCGTAAAAGTAACACAGCATTTCAGAAAAGGAACATCATACCAACAGTAAAATATGGTGGTGGTAGTGTGGTGGTCTGGGACTGTTTTGCTGCTTCATGACCTGGAAGACTTGCTGTGGTAAATGGAACCATGAATTCTGCTGTCTACCAAAAAATCCTGAAGGAGAATGTCCAGCCATCTGTTCATGACCTCAAGGTGAAGCACACTTGGGTTCTGCAGCTGAATTACAACAATTCTGCAAAGATGAGTGGGCCAAAATTCCTCCACAGCGCTGTCAAAGACTCATTGCCAGTTATCGCAAACGCTTGAACACTTTTTCATGCCACTGTGTGTGTGTGTGTGTGTGTGTGCGCGCGCGCACATGTGTGGGTGAGTATGCCAGTGTGTGTGTGTACATTGATGTGTAAAAGTGTTTGCCCCCTTCCTTATTTCAGGTGCATGAAACTGGGATGGGCAGTAGCTTATTTTTGGCAATACAACAATAACGCACAATGTGGAATAGGCTATCATTTGCATATTTAGCAAGAGTTGCATCCAGTAACTACTGTTTCAGTGAGTCGAGTAGAAATGCATGGTTGGAATGTCAGAAATGTCTGACAAGTAAAAATCAAGACGTAAAGTGTTTGCCCCTTCCTGATTTCTCATTTTTTTGTATGTTTGTCACACTTAAATGTTTCAGATCATCAAACAAATTTAAATATTAGCCAAAGATAACACAAGTAAACACAAAATGCAGTTTTTAAATGAAGGTGTTTATTATTAAGGAGAAAAAAAATCCAAACGTACGTGGCCCTGTGTGAAAACATAATTGCCCCCTAAACCTATTAACTGGTTGGGCCACCCTTAGCAGCAACAACTGCAATCAAGCGTTTACGATAACTGGCAATGAGTCTTTTACAGCGCTGTGGAGGAATTTTGGCCCACTCATCTTTGCAGAATTGTTGTAATTCAGCCACATTGGAGGGTTTAATCTTAATCTGATTCCGGTCAGGACTATGACTAGGCCACTCCAAAGTCTTCATTTTATTTTTCTTAAGCCATTCAGAGGTGGATTTGCTGGTGTGTTTTGGATCATTGTCCTGCTGCAGAACCCAAGTACACTTCAGCTTGAGGTCACAAACAGATGGCCAACATTCTCCTTCAGGATTTTTTGGTAGACAGAATTGGTAGCTTTTGTAGCTCTTTTGGTCTACTTCACTTTGTCAGGCAGGTCCTATTTAAGATAAGATAAGATAAGATAAGCCTTTATTAGTCCCACAACGGGGAAATTCCAGGATTGCAACAGCACAGGGATAGCAACACTCAGAGCAACAATCAGAAGGCAAGAAAAAAAACAAGCAAGCAAGAGCAGCTAATAAACATATGTACGTATTACTATAAAATATATATATATACACACACACACAGACACACAGTGCAGAGCATTGTAGCTGGATGGAATAAATATATGAATATATGAACACACAGTGCAGAGCATTGTAGCTAGATGGAATAAATATGTAAATATATAAACACCCACAGTACGGAGCATTGCAGCTAGGTGGAATAAATATGCAAGTATATAAACACACACAGTGCGGAGCAATGTAGCTAGATGGAATAATATGTAGATATATAAATATATAAACACCCACAGTACGGAGCATTGTAGCTAGATGGAATAAATATGCAAATATATAAACACACACAGTGCAGAGCATTGTTGCTAGATGGAATGAAACAGCATAACCGTCTACTTAGTTATCCTACATGGTATGATTATGTGCCCATACATATTCTCACCCTCCATAGCGACCGGTATGTTCCTAGTTGTATGCCGGAGAGGACCATTGTGTAAGTCTATTGCATCTTTTGCATTCAAAAAACTATTAGTTTGTTACGTCTTTTTGCTATCTCTGCGAGCAGCCCTGCTTAGGTTGTACAGTCTGACAGCCGTTGGTAGGAAGGACCTACGAAACCTCTCGGTTGTGCACCTGGGATGATGTAGTCTGCTGCTAAATGAGCTCCTCAGTGCATTCAGTATGTCCTGCATAGGGTGGAACTCGGACTCCAGCAGAGATGACAGTTTAGCCACCGTCCTTCTCTCTCCTATCTCCTCCATCGGATCAAGGCGCTGCCCCAGGACAGAGCTAGCTTTCTTAATCAGTTTGTTCAGTCTCTTCCTATCGGCTGCAGTAATGCCACTGCCCCAGCAGACCACTCCAAAAGTGATGGCTGATGCCACCACCGTGTCATAGAATGACTTCAGCAGCGCCCCTTGTACACCAAAAGACCTGAGTCTCCTCAGCAGGAACAGCCTGCGCTGTCCCTTCTTGTAGAGTGCATCAGTATTGTGTGACCAGTCTAGTTTATTGTTCAGATGAATACCCAGGTACTTATAGGATGTCACCATCTCGATGTCTGTTCCCTGTATATTTACTGGTACTGTGAGGGGCTGCCCATGCCTGCGGCAGTCCACCACCAGCTCCTTAGTTTTCCTCGCGTTGATCTGGAGGCAGTTCCGATGGCACCAGTCCACGAAGTCCTGGATAAGCCCTCTGTACTCAGCTTCATCTCCATTGGAGATGAGGCCAACGATCGCAGAGTCATCAGAGAACTTCTGTAGATGGCAGTGTGTTGTGTTGTGTGAGAAGTCCGCAGTATAAAGAGTGAACAGGAAGGGAGCCAGCACCGTTCCCTGGGGGGCCCCCGTGCTACTGATGATCGTGTCGGACACACAGTCCCGGGTTCTCACAAACTGAGGCCGGTTCGTGAGGTAGTCCAGGATCCATGATGACAGGTGCTGGTCCACCCCTGCGCGCAGCAGCTTGTCCTTCAGGATCATCGGTTGGATGGTGTTGAAAGCACTGGAGAAGTCAAAGAACATGATCCTCACCATATTCCCGGGCTTCTCCAGGTGGGACAGAGAACGGTGAAGGAGGAAGATCACCGCATCCTCCACCCCAATGCCATGCTGGTAGGCGAACTGGAGTGGATCCATCGCTGGTTCCACCAGGGGGCGGAGGTGAGCAAGGAGCAGTCTCTCCAGGGTCTTCATCAAGTGGGACGTCAAGGCCACCGGTCTGTAGCTGTTCAGGTCTTTGGGGTGGGAAGTTTTTGGTACAGGTACCACACAAGATGTTTTCCACAGCTGTGGTACCCTCCCCAGTTTCAGGCTCATGTTGAAGATATACGTCACAATCCCACACAGCTGGTCTGCACAGGACTTGAGGAGCTTTGCGCTGATGCCGTCCGGTCCCGGCGCCTTCCTCGCCTTGATCTTCCTCAGCTCCGTCCTCCCCTGGGTCCTGGTCAGGGTCAGGATGGGGGGCTGTGTGTTGGGAGTGGGGGGGTGTTGGTAGAGTGGGGAGTGGGCAGCAGGACTTGATTTCTTTAGAGGCAGCAGTGGTTGTTGTGCAGTCAGGGGGGAGGGCGGTTGGTCAAATCTATTGAAAAACAGATTCAGGTTGTTCGCCCACTCCCTGCCCCCTGTGGCCTGGGGGGAGGTATTCTGGAGCCCCGAGATGGTTTTGAGGTTTCTCCAGACCCCGCTGATGTCGCTCTGTTGCAGCTTGTCCTCCATCTTCTTCCTGAAGCTGTCCTTGCCTTCTCTGATCTTTCTCCTCAGCTCCCTCTGTACGGACTTCAGCATCTCCCTGTTCCCTGACCTGAAGATCCTCTTCTTCTCTCTCAGAAGTGTTTTTATCTCAGGGTTGATCCAGGGTTTGTTGTTTGAGTGACGCCGTATGGTCTTGGTGGGAACGGATTTGTCCACACAGAAGCTGAGGTAGCCCGTGAAGGTGTGAATGAGGCCATCGATGTCCTCACCATGTGGATCGCAGAGCTGCTTCCAGGCGGTGGCTTCAAAACAGCCCTTTAGGGTGTCCATTGTCTCCTCAGACCATAACTCCACAGTGTGCATGGCCGGAGGTTGTCTGTGCACTAGGGGTTTGTACACCGGCCGGAGATGAACCAAGTTGTGATCCGATCTCCCGAGTGGGGGTAGTTGTGATGAGGTGTACGCCTCCTTAGTGTTTGCGTAGAATAAATCCAGTGTTTTATTGTCTCTAGTGTGGCATGTGACATACTGGGTGAACGTGGGTAGAATGGGAGACAGTGAAACATGGTTGAAATCACCTGAGATGAGGAGAAGAGCATCTGGGTGTTCTGTCTGCAGCCTGCTGGTTACTGAATGGATGACGTCACGTGCTGTCCCAGCGTTCGCCGTCGGATTTGCATAAACAACAATGCAGATCACGTGTGAGTGTTCTCTCGGGAGATATGTAGGCCTCATGCTAACAGCTAGCAACTCAATGTCTTTGCTGCAGTGTCGTTGTTTAACAGTGATATGTCCCGGTCTGCACCAGTTGTTGTTAACATACATGATCACTCCACCGCCCCTAGCCTTGCCACTGTCTGGTGTTCGGTCAGCTCGTATCATGTGAAAACCCTCCAGCTCAATGTTAGCATCTGCTGCTAGTTCAGTTAGCCACGTCTCAGTAAACAAAAGGAGAGAGCACTCCCGGTATGTGCTATCATAACGGGAGATAGCCGCTAGCTCATCTAACTTTCCCAGTATCGACCGTACATTTCCCATGACAACAGATGGAAGGGAGGGTCTGTACCTTATATTTTTTGTCCTCCGCCTTACTCCAGCCCGGCAGCCGCGGCGTTTTCGCCTCAGTTCTCTCGGTATGTCGAGTTTTTCCAATGGGACCGGGTGGCGGTTGAATGCTAGCAGCTGTTCTCTGCTGTATCGTATCCTGCTATAGACAGTGGCTCCGTCCACCGGCTCAGGAGACATTTAGGACGATCTGTGTGTCCGTGATATAAGTGGGGTGAAAAAAAAAGACGGATCAAAAGAGAGAGGAAGGGAAAAAGACTCGGAATCGAGCCGCTGTTGCAAAAGGCAGCCGACTCGTGTGGCGCCGAGAAAAAAAAAAAAAGTGATATTTAAGTGATTTCTGGATTGAGAACAGGTGTAGCAGTAATCAGGCCTGGGTGTGGCTAGAGAAATTGAACTCAGCTTTCCAAAGATGTGATAAACCATAGTTAATTTATGTTTTAACGGGGGGGGGGGGGTAACAATCACTTTTTCACACAGGGCCATATAGGTTTGGATTTTTTTTTACCCTTAATAATAAGCATCTTCATTTAAAAACTGCATTTTGTGTTTACTTGTGTTATCTTTGTCTAATATTTAAATTTGTTCGATGAACTGAAACATTTAAGTGTGACAAACATACAAAAAAATGAGAAATCAGGAAGGGGGCAAACACTTTTTCACACCACTGTATATATATTTTATATATACACAGTATATTACAAATGTGGTGCTTAAATTATGGTAAAGGGCTTATAAGTATGCAGAGCCAAACAGCAGAGTTAACTATTGAAAAGTTTTCTGGCAGTTCTCTTGCCAGGATTTTTTGGGCAGGTCTAAAATGGGTCTACTCTACGTAATACAGACCTAACCCCACCCCATCATTGCCCCAATACCTTCCACGCATTTGCTCCAGGATTTTGTGGGATTTTTTTGATAGTGCAGCTCTGTTGCCGGGCTGTTCTGGGGATTTGCCTGAATCGCACTTTGGCCCATGTCTAGACCGGAGATTCACAGCTTTAAAACTCATTGGCAAGATGTAGTGACTTTTACCTCTGAAGATGCATAAAATGTTACAACACTGGCTGTAGCGTTAGATTTGCTTGTTTGTTTGTGGTTTTACAGCGTCTCTCCTCACACGTGCTCCTGCAACAGGGGTGCTTTCAGGCATGTGGGCTTTTTTCAACACAAACCCAGCACTTCGTGCATGTGGTCAACATGGAGACTCCAGGAGACGTTCACCGGCAGGCCGGGGTAGACAGGGGAAGGGACGGTGAGGGAAAACTCGTGGGTAAGTGTTTTTTTTTTTTTAAATCACACACCTTGTTTTTTACTGATGTGTTCTATTTATACTTGCTGTAAATACGGAAGTGAGGGTGGTCTAGTGACGCATTTGATTGGTTAGAATGATGATGTACACGGTTGAGCGCTACTCGGGGACAAATTTGACTGGTGAAATTGGCGGCAGTTGACGACGATTGGCCAAAATTGTGGGAAAGTTGCGGTGATTGGACGAAGTTCAGGTTTTGCAGGAATTGCTGCGATTGCAACATCGCAAAATTCTGAAGGGACTGTTTAGAAATAATATTAGCTTATGTGGCTCTTCTGGCTCAAAAAGATATGCTGTGCATTTCTGATTGTTTCCCCAGGTTTCAGCTGTTTGACTGACAGCTGACACTTGACATTGTTCCGGGAGTGGGTACAGTTTCAGTGCCTGCTGCAGACATGCCCCCACCATCTCAGAGCAGAGAGGGCTGGTTGATTTTTCAAGATTTTTACCTCCGCCAAGGAGGTTATGTTTTTGCCGGGGTTTGTTTGTTTGTCTGTCTGTTTGTGACCAACATAACTCAAAACGTTGTGGACAGATTTTGATGAAATTTTCAGGAAATGTCCGAACTGGGACAAGGAAGAAATGATTAGATTTTGGGAGTGATCCGGATCACCCTCTGGATCCAGGAATTTTATAAAGGATTCTTTATTATTGGGAGATAGGGCTATTTGAGCATATGCACATGTAGCTCCACAATAACTAGTCAGGGTGATTGGAAAAAATATACAGAATAAGTTCCCAACAGGTTTTTACAGTCCAGCAATTACATTTTTGAGTAGATCACAGCATGGGGGACTGAGCTGCCTTGGCGGAGGTCTGCGCTCTCCGAGTGCTTTTCTAGTTAAAGCTGTTTTTACATAATTGGTGATATTTTTAAACATTCAAATTTAGCTGGACAGTTAATAACACACTTCAGTTGGCAGGGACTTTAATTATTCCCCTCTGATTGTTAATAGGTAATAATTTGTCTTTCTTACGCATGTCATTGTTTCGTGTGATGGCCATGGCAGCTCTGGCACGAGGACCCTGCTGGGTGAAGTGGTAGCCGAACTTGAGGATGCTGGAGTTGTTCTCCAGCATGGAGGCAATCTCCATCTCAACTGAGTCTCCGAGCTTCTGCCTCTATACATTTAGAAGAGCAAAATTCACCTCAAACATTAAGATCTTTACAGTAACGTGTGTTCAGTTTAAAAGGTGCAGTAAGAAAAGCAAGAGCAACTTAGTTGACTTCGCACCTGGTTGTCAATCTTGAGCTCCACCAGTGTGGCGTTGTTAGCCATAGCTTTGATGATTGCCATCATGCCGTCTGAAGTGATGAAGTTTGACTCGATATTAAGACTTTGCAAGCTGGTGTTCTCCTGCAGCATCTCAGCACAGGCCTTCAAAAATGGCAAATCATAATAACATGGTTTTACTTTTTTTCTGTGCCCTCGTCTCCTAGCTGTACTTCTGAACATTATTTGTCACAGAAAGACAAAGTTAGAGAGACAGCTACTTGTTTTATTTAACAATTTTGTTGGCTATGTGTTTTTATTTAGAACCTGCAGATTAACAGGATAAGATGTAGAGATGCAATGTAAGATAACATTTCCCTTATAACTGGTAACACTAGAAATAAAGTAATTTCTTCCAAGCTATTGTTCAGTTTGATTTTTTGGTCGGATTGGACTAGCATGTCATGACAATTCACACTCATAAGTACAAGTGACTTTTACCCAGCTCAAATATGAACACGTTTGTCCTCCAAAACAGCATGCATGTGCACACTGACACATCACTGCTTCATCAATAACAACAAACAATATTGTATATATCAACACAGCCACTCATTCATTTAAAAACAGATGAAATATACAGGATATATTTAACAGTTGTCTGCTGTATGCCACCAAGTCCAGAAGAAGGCTGGAAGCCAGACTGCGGTGGATTGAGCTGTTTAGCAGCAGCTGCTATCATGAATGCTAAGAGCAGTGCTAAGTGATGATTTAACTGCAATATTCACATGAATTCTGATCGATATTTGATCTAGGACCACATGTTAATATGACTCAGATCAGATTTAAATCAGATGTAAAGTTTCAGAAAAAATGGACTTAATATTGTTTGCTGATGACACTAACCTGCTATGCAGTGGAAACAACTTGGAACAACTTCTGGATACACTCGGAAAGGAATTAGGAAAGCTGAAACTGTGGTTTGATTCAAACAAATTAACGCTCAATTTAAGCAAGACAAAATTTATAGTCTTTAACAACCATCACAACTACCCAGTACCCAAACTCAGTGTAAATGGTGTAGAGATTGAAAGGGTATCCGAAACTAAATTCCTTGGAGTAATAATTGATAACAAACTGTGTTGGAAGCCACATATTAATTATATAAAAGGTAAAGTATCCAAATCAATTGCAATATTACACAGAGTGAAAAATTTGCTGAATCAACCCACACTATACACCTTGTATCATTCATTAATACTCCCATACATGACATATTGTAATGAAGTATGGGGAAATACATATAAAACAAACATATATCCACTCTTTATGCTTCAAAAGAGAGCTATTAGAATAATCAACAAAGCAGCTTACAGGGAACCAACAAACCCACTTTTTCTTAAACAAAAAACTTTCAAGTTGAAAGATCTGATCGACTTTAAAACCGCAATAATAATGTTCAAAGTGAAGAATCTATCACTGCCCGCAAATATCCAAAAGTTGTTCCAAACAAGGGAGAAACGATATCACTTCAGAGGAACATGTATATTTCAAAAGCCTACAGTGAGAACAACTACCAAGCAACACTGTATTTCAGTGCAAGGTGTCAGATTATGGAACGATTTTGGACCTGAATTAAAATCATGTACAAAGCTTGGACAATTTAAACAAAAACTAAAGGAAGAAATACTCCAAACATATTTACAAGACGACATGTAAACTCACATAAGGATTGACATTTCCAGCCTGTGTTGTGTTATAGCTTAGTTTTTCTTTTTTCTCTGTGACACTATGTCTTAGATTTGTTTTTGAATAGTAACCGCTTAACTTAGACTAGCTCAGTTTTCTTTTTCTCTCAGTCATATTTTGTCTTAGCCTTGTTTTAAATTGTAATCGCTCTTGTCTTGTTTTCTCTTTTTTCTCCTTTGAATTCTTGGATGGAATATGGGTGGGCAATATAAGCTGCGGCTTCAGCCATCACCCATTTCGGATAACTCACGTGGAATTGTATAGTAGAAGGAATCTTTGTCTAATTTGACCTTGTTGTTATATTATACAGTTTCTTTTAACCTGTAATGTACTATCCGAAATAAAAAAATAAATTCATTCAATTCATTCATTCATTCATTCATTCATTCATTCTGTTACCATAATATGTAACATTAAAGCTACAATGTGTAAAATTTGGGGGAATCCAAATTCTGAAATTTAATGTACTGTACAATCTTAACTTTGTTTCAATTTTTTAATAATTACTCATGTAAAAATTGATAAATTTTCTGTACCTTCAGATAAGTTGTTTTTTTTTTAATATACATATATATACAGGAAGAAGGCCTTTCTCAGTGTAGACCACCATCTTTGAACTCCAAAAATGTCTTTCCAAAATGCTAATGTCAAACTTTACTGATAAAATTGGGTTCTGCCAGTTCTCCTACATGCTTTGGAAGATAGGGTGATGACTGATAAAGTGTGAACTGGTTGCATGTCAAAGTCTGACTGCTAGATTGTGATGAATATTGCACACCAAACCTTGAACACACCCTAAATGATCCAGGAACAGTGATCCGGTTGTTCTATTAAACACACAGACTGCCGAGCTGCAGAGAGCATGTGTGATGAGAGATCAAAATGGCTAACCGATATTTAAAATGACAAATGTACCCACATAGGCCACAGGGTCGTTGCTACGGGTTGCAGCGATGCTCAGAAACTCCACGTGAGAGTTTCCCTTCATCGCCTCGAAGATCTCTTTTAGTGTTGGGATGGGAATGTCCTACATGATAGAAAAAGGGAAGATTATTTTTCTTTGTCAGGCAAGAAACATTTTAGAATGCACCCACACATTTGCTTCACTAAAACAAAACAGCTGAATATGAGAAATCTAATCCTGGTTATCCTTCATTGTTTCTCTTTGATTTGAGCAGTTTCTTATTTTCTCAGTTCTCTGTTGTTCTGTCCCTTTGGGGTTACCTTGATGTTGTTGAGGTTGACATCAATCAGGCTGCTGTCGTTGTTGAGGATTCTCTCCAGGGTTTCCTCTACATTGGTGGGGTTTGGAGGCTCCTCGGGGAAGATCTTGAATGGGTCTGGCTTTACAACACCTGGACAAGAAACAACATCAAAAGAGTAGCACTGTTTTTCATATCGGAAACACAGGATGGAAACAAACAAAAAAAACCGATTACAGTTAACTTTTCTAAACCATGCAAAAAAAAATGTTGACTATAAAATATTTAAAAAAAAGAAGTTGTCAAACGTACTGTTGATGCCCTCTGTGTTGGCGATGGTGCCCGTGGTGCCCAGAGCATCGTAGTATTGCTTGTTACTCATCAGTGTGTACATTCCCAGGATAGCTGCAAGAACAGGAAAACGGTCCCCATGAATACATGTCACGGACGGAATTCAGATCAAAATATCTCAGTGATATTTGAGGATCTCCTATCTGCGGCCGTGCTCTTGTCATGACTGTTTCTGTAGTGGTTAATGCTGTTGCTGTGTCCCGGTACTGATATCCCCAAGATACATTTGTGTAGATTCATATTATTTTGTTTTTGTTGTGGCTTTAGTTCAAAGTTGTGTTGGTGTTCCATCAATTCAGGTGTGTTTGAAGAGATAAGGATGCTGGTGTCTGGACTCAGCGGCCGCCTCCATCTGTGGTCGTAATCATACTTGAAAGGGGTCCATAAGTAAAAATAACAATATCTAGCATAATAGATGTTTTAGGGCCTCTGACTTTCTCTGTTATTCTTGCTGATATTAAGTTGGTGTTCGAAGACCACACAAACACAGAAAATATTTATGCAGAGTAAATTTCTCTTACTTACTGCTGAAAATAATACAATACATGTCTCTTTCATCACCTTTTTCTTCTTTCAGCTGTTTCCTTTAGGGGTCGCCGCAGCAGATCATCTGCCTCCATCTCACCCTATCCCTTGCATCTTCCTCTGTGACACCAACCCTCTCCATGTTCTTCTTCATAACATCCATGAATCTTCTCTGTGGTCTTCCTCTTTTCCTCCTTCCTGGAAGCTCCATCTTCAACATTCTTCGTCCAGTATATCCACTATCCCTCCTCTGCACATGTCTAAACCATCTCAGTTTTGCCTCTCTTACTTTGTCTCCAAACGGCTCAACCTGAGCTGTCCCTCTGATATACTCATTTCTAATCCTGTCCCTCCTAGTCACTCCCAATGAAAATCTTAGCATGTTCAACTCTGCCACCTCCAACTCCATCTCCTGTCTTTTTGTCAGCGCCACCATCTCCAAACCATACATCACAGCAGGTCTCACTACAATCTTGTAAATCTTCCTTTTCACTCTTGCTGCTATCCTTCTGTCACAAATCACCCCTGACACTTGTCTCCACCCACACCACCCTGTCTGCACTCTCTTCTTCACCTCTCTTGTGCATTTTCCATTGCTTTGGATGGTTGACCCCAGGTATTTAAACTCATCCACTTTCACTACCACTTCTCTTTACATTTTCACCATTGCACCTGCCTCCTTCTCAATCACACTCATGTATTCTGTCTTGCTTCTACTGATTTTCATTCCTCTTCTCTCCAGAGCATACTGCCACCTCTCCGGGTTCTCTTCCACCTGCTCCCTACTTTCACTACAGATCCCATTGTCGTCTGCAAACATCATGGTCCACGGAGACTCCTGCCTGACCTCGTTTGTCAGCCTGTCCACCACCATGGCAAACAAGAGGGGCTCAGAGCCAACCCCTGATGTAACCCCACCCCACCTTGAACCCATCTGTCACTCCTACAGCACACCTCACCACCAGCTCGCTGTCCTCATACATGTCTTGCACCACCCTCACATACTTCTCTTCCACTCCTGACTTTCTCATACAGTACCTCACTTCCGCTCTTGGCACCCTATCATATGCTTTCTCTAGATCCACAAAGACACAGTGCAGCTCCTTCTGACTTTCTCTATACTTCTCCATCAGCAGTCTTAGAGCAAAAATTGCATCTGTAGTACTCTTTCTTGGCATGAAACTGTACTGCTGCTCACTGATTGTCATCTCTCCTCTTAACCTGGCTTCAACAACTCTTTCCTATATCTTCATAGTGTGGGTGATCAACTTTATGCCTCTGTAGTCACTACAGCTCTGAGCATCACTTTTGTTCTTGAAAATAGGTACCAAAAGACTTCTCCACTCCTCAGGCATCCTCTCACTCTCCAAGATTGTGTTAAACAATCTGGTTAAAAAGTCCACTGCCATCTCTCCTAAACATCTCCATACCTCCACAGGTATATCATCTGGACCAACCTCTTTTCCATTCCTCATCCTCTTCAAAGCTGCCCTCACTTCTGCCTTGCTAATCCTCGGGACTTCCTTGTTTACCATCTTTCCTTCATCCATCCTCCTCCTCTCTCATTTTCTTTATTCACCAGCTCTTCAAAGTACTCCTTCCACCTTCTCAACACGCTCTCGTCATTTGTTCATACATTACCATTTCTGTCCTTAATCAGCCTAACTTACTGAGCATCTTTTCCAGCTCGATCTCTCTGTCTAGCCAATCGATACAAGTCCTTTTCTCCTTCCTTAGTGTTTAGCCTCTCATACAACTCACTATATGCCTTTTCCTTTGCCTTTGCCACATCTCTCTTTGCCATCCACCTAGGTTCCAAATACTCCTACTTTCTTCATCTCCCTGACTATCCTACTTTTTTTGTTAACCTCTTCCTTTGAATACTTTCCTGTGTCTCCTCATTCCACCACCAAGTCTCTTTCATCACCACTGCAAATAAATGTCCTGAATTATAAATTAGCTGAATTATAAATTATGTCTATGCAATGTTCTTAAACTTTGGATAACTTCACCAGCTGTAAGAAGATAGCTCATCCTGCTTGCTCATCCATCACTGATTTATTATTTCTTGTCAGGGTCTAATGCCATAAATCTCTCTAACAACTAATTTCTTAACAAAACATATTTTTTCTGACCATGAAATTAAAACATTAAGATTAAACGTATTAAAATGCTCATCTGGGCTTTGAGGGACGATAGAGTTTTACAAAAACCCTTTCATGTTTTACATAGTTCCTCCACTGTTAATATAAGTTCTATCCATCCATCTTCTCCCGCTTATCCAGTGATCTTGGTCATGGGAGCATCAGTCCAGGCAGAATAGCCCAGACCTCTGCCCGGGTCACATAGCGCCATCCTCCCCATGATCTGTCCTGCAGGTGGTGAGCACACTGGAGGGTGGACCCATGTGTCTCCTTTGGGTACACTGGGTCCTTGATGTAACATTTTTCATGGAGATCCACTGGACCACTCTTAGGCTGGCCCTTCACCCAGGACCAGTTTGCCTTGGGAGACCCTACCAGGGACAAGTTGCCCCAACAACATAGCTCCTGGGATCCTTCAGGCACTCAGACCCCTCCACACCGATAAGGTGGCGATCTATGGAGGGGGTTAATACAAGTTATACATCCATCCATCCATCCATCCATCTTCTACCGCTTTTCCGGAGGTCCGGGTCGCGGAGGCAGCAGTTCAAGCAGAGAAGCCCAGACTTCCCTCTCCCCAGCCACCTGCTCCAGCTCTTCAGAGGGGATACCAAGGCGTTCCCAGACTAGCTGGGAGACATAGTCTCTCCACCGAGTCCTGGGTCTGCCCCGGGGTCTCCTCCCAGTGGGACGTGCCTGAAACACCTCAAGTGGGAGGCGTCCAGGAGGCATCCTAATCAGATGCCCATACCACCTCAACTGACTCCTTTCAATGTGGAGGAGCAGCGGTTCTACTCTGAGCCTCTCCCGGATGACTGAGCTCCTCACCCTATCTCTGAGGGTGAGTCCAGCAATCCTACGGAGAAAGCTCATTTCAGCCGCTTGTATCCACGATCTCGTTCTTTCGGTCATTACCCAAAGCTCGTGACCATAGGTGAGAGTAGGAACGTAGATTGACTGGTAAATCGACAGCTTTGCCTTAGAACTAAGCTCCCTCTTCACCACAACAGACCGGTACAACGTCCGCATCACTGCAGATGCTGCTCCAATCCGTCTGTCGATCTCTCGCTCCATTTTCCCCTCACTCGTGAACAAGACCCCAAGATACTTAAACTCCTCCACTTGGGGCAGGAGCCTGTCCCCAACCCGGAGAGGACAATCCACCTTTTTCCGGCTGAGGACCATGGACTCGGACTTGGAGGTGCTGATTCTCATCCCAGCCGCTTCACACTCAGCGGCAAACCGTCCCAGCAAGAGCTGTAGGTCATTGCTGGATGAAGCCAACAGGACAACATCATCTGCAAACAACAGAGATGAGATCCTGTGGTCACCAAGCATGACACCCTCCATTCCCTGGCTGCGCCTAGAAATCCTGTCCATAAAAATTATGAACAGGACCGGTGACAAAGGGCAGCCCTGGCGGAGTCCAACTCTCACTGGGAATGACTCCGACCGAGTGTTGGCAATGCGAACTAAACTCTCACAACGGTCGTACAGAGACCGAATAGCTCGTAACAACAAGCCCGATACCCCATACTCCCGAAGCACCCCCCACAAAAATCCACGAGGGACGCGGTCAAATGCCTTCTCCAAGTCCACAAAACACATGTAAACTGGTTGGGCAAACTCCCACGAACCCTCAAGAATTCTCGAGAGGGTAAAGAGCTGGTCCGATGTGCCACGGCCAGGACGAAAACCACATTGCTCCTCCTGAATCCGAGGTTCGACCAACGGCCGGACTCTCCTCTCCAATACCTTGGCATAGACCTTCCCAGGGAGGCTGAGGAGTGTGATCCCTCTAAAGTTGGAGCACACCCTCCGGTCCCCTTTTTTGAAGAGAGGAACCACCACCCCGGTTTGCCATGCCAAAGGCACTGCCCCCGACCTCCACGCAATGTTGCAGAGGCGTGTCAACCATGACAACCCAACAACATCCAGGGCCTTGAGGTACTCAGGGCGAATCTCGTCCACCCCCGGGGCCCGGCCACCAAGGAGATTTTTAACCACCTTGGCGACCTCAGCCCCTGTGATAGGCGAGTCATCCCCCTCGTCCCCAAACCCTGCTTCCTCTGTGGAAGGCGTATCAGTTTTCCCCGGTGGACGAAAGGGTTGCTTCCCTGCGCCTTCGGGTTGGGAAACGGGTCCTGACCATCATTTGTGCCTATGCACCAAATGATGTTTCAGAGTACCCACCCTTTTTGGAGTCTGTGACTGGGGTGCTGGAGGGTGCTCCTCCTGGAGACTCCATTGTCCTACTGGGGGACTTCAATGCGCACGTGGGCAACGACAGTGAAACCTGGAGGGGGGTGATTGGGAGGAACGGCCTGCCCGATCTGAACCCGAGTGGTGTTCAGTTATTGGACTTCTGTGCTAACCACAGTCTGTCTATAACGAACACCATGTTCAAGCATAAGGGTGTCCATATGTGCACCTGGCACCAGGACACCCTAGGCCGCAGGTCGATGATCGATTTTGTTATCGTATCATCAGACCTGCGACCGTATGTCTTGGACACCCGAGTAAAGAGAGGTGCAGAGCTGTCAACTGATCACCACCTGGTGGTGAGTTGGATCCGATGGCAGGGGAGGAAGCCATTCAGACCTGGTAGACCCAAACGTATAGTGAGGGTGTGCTGGGAGCGTCTGGCTGAGGCCCCTGTCCGGGAGGTCTTCAACTCCCACCTCCGGAAGAACTTCAACCACATTCCGAGGGAGTCTGGAGACATGGAGTCTGAATGGGCCATGTTCTCCACCTCTGTTGTTGAAGCGGCAGCCCAGAGCTGCGGCCGCAAGGTGGTCGGTGCATCTCGTGGTGGCAACCCCCGAACCAAGTGGTGGACACCAGTGGTGAGGGGGGCCATTAAGCTGAAGAAGGAGTCCTATCAAGCTTGGTTGGCTTGTGGGACTCCCGAAGCAGCTGAGGTGTACCGGCAGGCCAAGCGGAGTGCAGCTCGGGTGGTTGCTGAAGCAAAAACCCGGGTATGGGAGGAGTTCGGTGAGGCCATGGAACAAGACTTTCGGTCGGCTTCAAAGAGTTATACATCAAAATTAAAAAATTCACATTATCCAGGAATTTCGCCTTCCAAAATGTCAAATTATTATAGTGAAGACATAGATTGATGGAATATCTAGTCAATGGTGGGGAAGCTTTTTATTATAAATGATGGAATATCTTCTCATTAGTGGGAAAGGAGTTGAATAGGACACTTTCTCTATTTATTTGGGTATATAGAGTGGCTACTAAATGAGAAAAACTGAAAAAGCACAGTCCTGATATTATATTACGGTCATTCTTTGTCTCAGTACCTCTCATTAAGTGAGCAGTTTTGATTTTGCTGTGGTTGTGACATGAGAACCGCAGCATACTGGAATGACCCCCACCACCGCCCACCCCAGCACACACACACCTCAGTCTCAACCCATTTTAATGATGGTTGTAGTATCCCCATGAGTATCTGAATGCATACATCGATAGTGCTACTATAGAGTTAATGAATGCTTTTTTTTTTGTTTGCTTGTTTTTCTTTGTAACCCCAGTAGACATCCATGCCCCCACCTGGGTCATTAATCAACCGTCGGTAATATATCTCCAGTCATTCTGGTTTATTTTGTTCTAACCTCTGCCAAGGAATGGCACAAGGTTCTTCTGGCGTTTTTCTGTCTGTCTACTTGTTAAGATAAGATAAGATAAGATAAGATAAGCCTTTATTAGTCCCACAACGGGGAAATTCCAGGAATTTGTTAGCAGGATTATGCAAAACTGCTGGATGGAGTTTGACGGAATTTTCATCAGACTTGGCCTAAGGTTGAATCCATTACATTTGGGAGGTGATTTGAGAGTGCATACCTCCGCCAAGGCCTTTGTTTGTTTTTGTGCAGCAGAATTACACAAAAACTCCTGGACGGATTTTGATGACATTTTCACCAGAGGTGGTCATTGGGCTCCTATTAGATTTAGGAGATGATCCGAGAGTGCATACATCTGCCCAGGCCCTATCTTCTCACAATGTGTCAGCAAGATTACTCAAAAACTACAGGATGGACTTTGCTTAAATTTTCACCAGAGGTGGCACTTGGCCTACGGATGAACCCATAGGTTCCACCCATGTGATCCATAGTGTTTACCTCCACCAAGGCCCTATTTCACAATATTCGGATGGATGGAAGTGCGGGGAGACAAAGGTGCAGACAGATGGACAGACAAAGTGAGGGAAGGCCTGGGCAGGGTGTTGGCGGGGGTATGCACTCTCTGAGTGCCCTCTAGTCTTTTTTAGCTGTGATAGCATGGTAGATTGGACTGTTAGCATCAGCCTGGCTAGGCGAGCAGTCACACCAACACCCAATATGTTGCACCTTAGTTATTTGAATGCTTTTTCACAATCCATTACGAGTGATTGTTCTTGTTGTACGGTTTTTCATGCAGTATTCATAAAAAACAATAAAAGAGTAATATGACTGATAGTATGTTTTCACATTTTCTACAGATGCCATAAAATCACTACCATGATATCTCAAGCCAATATAATTATGCGGTGAAAATCTGATATCTTGATAGATTAAGTTGTCAACAAAACCTTCACTGAAATTGTTTTATATCCAGAGGCACCAGCTTTTGTATTCTGTAGTTACTGTCCATGACCGTTAGGGGGCAGGCATGTTTATTATTTGCTGGCTCTTGTTGAACCCTGCCAGCAGCACCAAATTGTCTCACAAGCCAACTGCTGTGACAGCAACTGCCTGACTCCCTCGAACCTTCCCACCCACCAGCCTCCTGATCCTGAGTGGGGAACCATCGGAGGGGCCTTGTGAGGAAAGGGAGGCCAGGGAGACAGCTGCCTGGTTGGGGGCTGGACTGAAGGTGGATAGTTAGAGGCCACAGACCCTCACATGTCTCCTGATTTGGCTTTTAGAATATAACTTGGCAACTTTTACAGAACAAAACAGAAAATCAGATGATAAAAAGTTCAGTTTACTATCAATATATAATAATCAAAATTCCACTGTGACTTGTTGGGCATTTCGGCGAGGCTATTCATCCTCTGCCAGTGTGTTCACCAAGAAGCCCAAACAAAAGAGTGACAGAGGCTAACTGAGGTTTAATCCTCATCTGGACTCAGTCCAGGGTTAAAACGGCGGTCTCTCTGACAGGCTCATGGAGCTGGACAAACATGTGTCCCTCTGCTCCGCTCTTCCGGATGCCTGGCTGCCTGTTTAGCCCACGCAGGGAGTGTGGCTGTATTGTCAGGGAATCACACTCAATAAAGCAAACATGTTTCATGTTTCAGTTTGACCTTGTTTAAAATGCCATCATGGATTTTGTCTGTGAAATGTACAAATAATTATATCAGATGAAAGGTTTATAGGCAAATCAATTAAATATGTACTGAGACAAAAAGCAATGTTTCCCTAAGGACCTCTCGGCTATTTAGGTGGGTAGAGTGGCCAAAAATAGTATTCAAGTAAAAGCAGTGTTGCCTCAGGGTGGGAATCACCAGAGGCCGCACAATATTACGATATTTTGCCCACAATGCAATATTATCGTGATTTTGTGATATGCTGAGTGTTGTGATTTCCCATCCCAATCTTTGTCTTATTCAACTCCCAGCAGACTTCAGGAGATTCTTCTTTGCTGCACTGACCTAACCAGACAGCAAGCATTTAGCAGCATCTAGTGGACTGAAACATCAACTGGTTTTTATTACTCTTGTACCTAAATAAGTAAGTTTGTGCAACATTTACAAATACTTTTGAGTAAAGTATCACAATATTAGTGTCTCTGAAATTATATCGCCACCGCAGTTTTGTAATATTACACTGTATCAATCTTCCACCACCACCCCTAGTGTTACTTTATTATATTAAAGGACATTAATGTAATTTTCAAGAAAATGAATACTTTTCTGAAAAATAATGCATCCACATAACTTTATAAAAGGGAAGAAAAAAAGCTGTGTTTTCTAAAAAAAATAAATAAATACAATATATATTGTTTTGAATTTTTTTTTTAAATTTTTTATGAGTAATTTCCAAGAATGATATTTACATTTGAGCAGATGGCTGATGGGAACCACTGTGGCCAGTAAGGATCTCAAAACAGGGGTTGCCTTATACTACAATACCTGTGAATAGTGATGGGACAATATTAAAATGTCATCTCATGATTATTCTAGCAAAAATAATTGTGATTAACAATATTATCATAATCATCAAAATATTATTACAGCTTTGAAAATGTCACTAAAACATCATGAAATCACTTTACACTACATTTTGTTGGAAAACTATTTTCATTGCACTTTAAGTGAACATTCTTTTATGTGAAAAGTAACATGGAATATCAGAAATACTTGAATTATAACAAAAAGTCCAACTGGCACTGTGGTATTAAAAATGACCTACTTATTTTTGACCACTTCAAGTTAAAATAAGAAATATAATTAAAAGTCTGAGCTGAACTCACTTATATAAGGATACTGGCAATTATCCCGATAAACAATTATCTTCATAAACGATATTATCTTATATTGCCCCAACCCTACTGTCACTTGTGGACACCTACTGACCAGAAGGTAATGGTGTTTTCTCTATCACCTTTACTCAAGTATAATTAAAAGCAGTTACCACAAGGGTTGCTCCCCTGGGACCCTGACCTCTGACTATGGGTTTGGGGTCAAAAGGTCAAAGGTTAAGGTTAACATTTGATTTGCACTATTATTATACAGTATAACAAGTAAAGCTAGGGTCACCAAACTTTGTACACAGGTTCACCCTGTCACCCTGAAGTGCACTATGGTTTTGGCATTGCAAGGTCAAAAGGACAATGTCAACATACCAAATAAACTATATCTCAACAACAAAGAAAGCTTGGGTCACCAAACTTGCTACACAGGTTCACCTTGGGATCCTCACCTACAACTATGGGTTGCATAAAATAATTTTTATTGTATATTCAGGAATGATAGCCTTATCATAATTTGGTTCTGCCTCATAATATGGAAGAAGTTGAAAACTGGTCTCCTTCAGTAACATATTGGGATCTTTAAAGAAAACAGAAGCGGAAGATATTGCACTGATCTCTGGATGCTCTTGTATCTCAAATACAGTAAGTTTGCCCATTTCCTGTCTGGCAATGCAGGGGGTCGAAACGTGACTGGCTCTGGTTACAGGAAGAGGTGTTGCCAACACACACATTTGTTGTGTGTGTTGGCTAGACCACTGTGTTGGTGTGTCCCCACCCTCCTTAACCCCACTGTGGTGCCCCTGAGCAAGGCCCTTAACCCCAACTGCTCTAGTGGAGCTGCTCAGTGGCCACAGGTCAGGCTGTGGTTGTACTGCACGGTGGCGCAGTGGTTAGCACTGCGGCAGCACAGTTTACCCTTGGCCGGGGGATTGTGGGGATCGTGGGATCGTGGGTTCGATCCCAGCCCCCGACCAACAGTGATCTGTGTGGAGTTTGCATGTTCTCCCCGTGTTGCGTGGGTTTACTCCGGGATTTCTCCGGTTTCCTCCCACATGCCAAAAACATGCATGTTAGGTTAATTGGCTGTTCTAAATTGTCCCTAGATATCTGTTTCCTATAGGCCCTTAGAATAGAGGGTTAGTATTAATGAAAGCGCTTTGAGTGGTCTTTGTGACTAGAAAAGCGCTATATAAGTGCAGGTTAGTTAGTTAGTTAGTTAGTACTGGGCAGCTTCCTGGTGTGAATGTGTAACTGTGTGAGTGTAAACAGGGTGTCCTTGAAAAAGAGAGGTTGCCTCTCAAAGGAACTACCCTGTATAAATAAAGGTTAAATTAAAAAACAGTCAGTTCACTAAAATAACTAATGATGCAGTCATTTCTGGTAACGGCAAGTTACTAACTATAAAGTTAAAACAACATCTTTCTAACAGTTTTCAAATTCATAAAATAAGAGTTACTTAAAGCGAGTGACCAAATGTACTTAAGAAAACTGTTTTTCCTTTATAAGTACAAATTCAAGTAAGAGTAAAAAGTATCCTGCAATAAAAATACTCAGTAAAGTACAATTCTGTTACCTAATTACATGTTGAGTAAATGGAAAAAGTTACTATCCACCTCTGCACATCACATATAGTTACTATAATAAGGTGAGACAGGTATTTTGGTTATTTCTATATCAAAGTAATTTCTGTTGGTAGACTTTACATTAAGGTTACATTATTTACCTTTTCTATTAAACTGTCACTAGATAAAGAGATTAATTTAGTATTCTATATTGCTCACTGGAATTTGGAAAGTTACAGCACGGAGATGCATTCACAGATTACAAAAAATAGCTTAACTTTGCCCAAAATTCTAATTTATTTAGTCTTTTTTAAATTTTTTTATAATAATCCAAATGCAGTCATTTCTATTTAGATTCCATTTGGTTTCCATTTGCTTCTGATGGAGGCGTAATAGAGCCTTATGTCCTAATATTCAGACATAAATAAATTAATTTAAGCCCTGTCTACACCCCAGTGAAGTCATGTTTAATAAGAGACCATTTCCAATAGACTGCTGACATTACACTGGTGATTGTAGGCTTTACTGAAATGCTTTAGAGCCCCAGGAAACATGGAAAACTGAGGCCTTATCTATGATCACAGCAGCTTCCCACAGATCTGTTTTAAACAGATACAATATCTTTACCCCCACCATCCACACATCCACCCCACCCTGCCTTCAGTGGCTTGGGGCCAGACTTATTTATTTTTGTGTTGCTGAGCGTGGGGAATTGGACCTCCATCACATGTTTGTCCGTGTCTGTTAGCCTGGGACTGCTAAACTGCCTCGGTGATGAAGGGAACAATATGAAGCTAACAGCAGAGATACAATGGGTCTGTGTACTGTCATATGTGGGTCAGATCCACAGTGGTGAAAACACTGAGGTCACACAATGCTGTCTGTGTCATAATGGGTTAATAAGCACATGGTGGTGGGAAACTGAAGACAAACAGATGAAATCATAGGAAAAATAAATGTTTTAATAGACGTGTTGGCATTTCATAGGAGGAGAAGAACATGCTTAAATTAGACCCTGAGAATAAATTTACTATGCCTACAACAGTTCCAGGGTGGGAATCACCTGAGGCTGCATGATACAATAATATCACAATACATGGGCTGCAATGGATATCATCATGATCTTGCGATATGCTGAGTGTTGTGATATCATATATAATTGTGATTTCCCATCCCAATCTTTGTCTTGTTCAACTCCTGGCTAGATCTCAGGAGTCTCTATTTTGCTGTGCTGACCTAACCAGACAGCGAGCATTAGGCACCATCTGGTGGATTGAAATGTCACTTGATTTTTATTACTCTGATACTTTAATAGTAGAGGTGAGGGGAAAAATTGATTCATCATAATATTGCAATACTTTGTTGTGGTGACAGAGACCCTAATATCATGATACTTCATTAAGAATTCTTAATAAATGTTGCAAACACAAACTTAGCTATTTAGATACCAGAGTAATAACCAGTTGACTTTTCAGTCCACTAGATGGTGCTAAATGCTCACTGTCTGGTTAGGTCAACACAGCAAAGGAGAGACTCCTGAGATCTAGTCGGGAGATGAACAAGACAAAGATCAGGGTGGGAAATCAAGACTGTGATAGCATCACATTGCGGACCAAGTATCACGATAGGATCGTATCATGTGGCCTCTGGCGATTCTCACCCTACTAAATACCTTGATAATTTTTTTCACAAATTATCACAATACTGGTGCTCCTGAACCAATACAGTATTGCCACCACAAAGTACTGCAATATTATTGTGTACTGATTTTTCCAAATCCCTAGAACACTTAGGAGGTTATTTTAAATTCTGGCTCAATGGCATGGTATGGAATCCCATTTAGCATTAATGTAATATTTAATTCGATCACACTTCTTAGAAATCTTAATTCTATATTTTTTAGTATTTATATCATCTGTCTGTGAATTTGTGCCCAAGTAATTATGTACATTTAAGAATTATTTTAAGAATGCATAAAATAATTTAACAAAACCTAGTGTGCACAGAGATAACAAGCAGATACACTGTATCTTCATTTATATGATTAAATAAATGCACTCATACAAGTCTCTAAGTAATATACTGCAGTGTTCCCCCTAGGTTTACAGCCTTTGGGGTATGAAGGTTGACAATGACAAACTCTTAAAGGAATCATGGTGTTCTGGTGCTATATAGAAAAATAAACATAGAAAAATTACAGAATACCTAATTATTGAAAACGAATGGGACATCCAATATTAGCGACTGTTTTGGAACCCTTGTTTACTTGCTCGTTAGATCACTTATTTGTGTGATCTTTTATGACTTATATTCATAAAAAATTGAGGCACTCGAGGAGAGGTTGTCTGATTTGGAATCCCGGCTCCGCTGTATTGAAACACCGTCTGTGCCAGTTAATCTTGATGGACGTCCCTTAGCTGCAGTGGAGCTCCCTAGCATAGGGCGGCCTGCTAGTGGTCCTCCGGTCCTCCTCAGCAGCGAGGAGACTGGGTGGGTGACGGTGAGAAGGAAGCCTAGCCGCAAAGCCCCGGTTAACCACCAACCTGTTCATGTTTCTAATCGCTTTTCCCCGCTCAGCAACACACCTGCTAAGGAAAAAACTCTGATCATTGGCGACTCTGTAGTCAGAAACGTGAACCTAGAGACTCCAGCGGCCATAGTCAAATGCATTCCTGGGGCCAGAGCAGGCGACATTGAGTCAAATTTGAGAATGCTGGCTAAAAGTAACTGTAAATACTCCACAATTGTTATCCATGCCGGCATTAACAACGTCCGACTCCGGCAGTTGGAAGTCTCAAAACTTAACGTGGAATTGGTGTGTGACTTTGCCAAAACAATGTCTGCCTCTGTAGTATTCTCTGGGCCCCTCCCCAATCTGACCAGTGATGACATGTTTAGCCGCTTGTCATCCTTCAACTGCTGGCTGTCTGTGTAGTTTCCTGCAAACAATATGGGCTACATAGACAATTGGAACTCATTTTGGGGAAAACCTGGTCTTATTAGACGAGACGGCATCCATCCCACTTTGGATGGTGCGTCTCATTTATCTAACAATCTGGCATCATTTTTATCCAAATTTCCAAAACCTTGACAACTCAGAGTTGGGACCAGGAAGCAGAGTCGCAGTCTTACACGCCTCTCTGCAGCTCCTCTTCATCCGCCACCCCTCAACTTAGCCCCTGTCTTCCCCATCAGAGAATCATTGTCTGCTCCCTCCAAAGTAAATAAAAATATAATGTATAAGCATCCCAAAGTGATTAAACAAAAAGTTGGTAAAACTCAAATTAAACATGAAGCCTCTAAATTTACCCCTAAATTTACCCCTCATGGATCGTCACCTTATAGTGGTGGGGGGGTTTGCGCGCCCCAGTGATCCCAGGAGCTATGTTGTCCGGGGCAATTTGTCTCTGATAGGGTCACCCAAGACAAACTGGTCCTGGGTGAAGGACCAGACTAAGAATGATCCAACTGACTCACATGATAAATTCTAGATCAAGGATTCAGTGTACCCCGCCCGGTATGGGCTTACCGGGGCCCCACCCTGGAGCCAGGCCTGGGGGAAGGGCTTGATGACTAGCATCTGGTGGCCGGGTTTCCACCCATGGGACCCAGCCAGGCTCAGCCGGAAGGAGTTACATGGGTCCGCCCTCCAGTGGGCTCACCACCTGCAGGAGGGACCATGGGGGTCCGGTGCTATGTGGATTAGGTAGCGGTCAAAGGCGGAGCCCTTGGCGGACTAATCCCAAGCTTTCTAAACTGGCTTTTGGTATGTGGAATGTCACTTCTCTGGTGGGGAAGGAGCCTGAGCTGGTGTAGGAGGTTGAGAGATACCGGCTAGATATAGTTGGCTTCACCTCAACACACAGCTCCGGTTCCAGAACCAGTCTCCTGGAGAGGGGCTGGAGCTTGGCCTTTTCTGGAGTTGCCCTGGGTGAGAGGCGACGAGCAGGGGTGGGTATTCTTGTGTCCCCCCACCTTGCTGCCTCTATATTGGAGTTTTCCCCGGTAGACGAAAGGGTTACTTCCCTGCGCCTCCGGGTTGGGAAACGGGTCCTGACCATCATTTGTGCCTATGCACCAAATGATGTTTCAGCGTACCCACCCTTTTTGGAGTCTGTGACTGGGGTGCTGGAGGGTGCTCCTCTTGGAGACTCCATTGTCCTACGTGGGGACTTCAATGCACATGTGGGCAACGACAGTGAAACCTGGAGGGGGGGTGATTGGAAGGAACGGCATGCCCAATCTGAACCCGAGTGGTGTTCAGTTATTGGACTTCTGTGCTAACCACAGTTTGTCCATAACGAACATCATGTTCAAGCATAAGGGTGTCCATATGTGCACCTAGCACCAGGACACCCAAGGTTGCAGGTCGATGATCGATTTTGTTATCGTGTCATCAGACCTGCGACCGTATGTCTTTCACGCTCGGGTAAAGAGAGGTGCAGAGCTGTCAACTGATCACCACCTGGTGGTGAGTTGGATCCGATGACAGGGGAGGATGCAGTTCAGTCCTGGTAGACCCAAACATATAGTGAGTCTGAATGGAATCAACCTCTATTGTTGAAGCGGCGGCTCAGAGCTGCGGCCGCAAGGTGGTCGGTGCATCTCGTGGTGGCAACCCCCGAACCAACTGGTGGACAGCAGTGGTGAGGGAGGCCATTATGCTGAAGAAGGAGTCCTATCAGGCTTAGTTGGCTTGTGGGACTCAGCTTCCCACTCAGCTTCGCTCAGCTTGTGGGAAGCAGCTGAGGTGTACCGGCAGGCCAAGCGGAGTGCAGCTCGGGTGGTTGCTGAAGCAAAAACCTGGGTATGGGAGGAGTTCGGTGAGGCCATGGAATAAGACTTTCGGTCGGCCTCGAAAAGATTCTGGCAAACTGTCCGGCGGCTCAGGAGGGGGAAGCAGCTCCCTGTCCACACTGTGTATGGTGCGGATGGGGCACTGTTGACTTCAACTGGGGATATCATCGGGCGGTGGAGGGAATACTTTGAGGATCTGCTCAATCCCACTGAGACGCCTTCCACAGAGGAAGCAGGGCTTGTGGACAAGGGGGATGACTCGCCTATCACAGGGGCTGAGGTCACCAAGGTGGTTAAAAATCTCCTTGGTGGCTGGACCCCGGGGGTGGATGAGATTTGCCCTGAGTACCTCAAGGCCCTGGATGTTGTAGGGCTGTCATGGTTGACACGCCTCTGCAACATTGTGTGGAGGTCGGGGGCAGTGCCTCTGGCATGGAAAACCGGGGTGGCGGTTCCTCTCTTCAAAAAAAGGGACTGGAGGGTGTGCTCCAACTTTAGAGGGATCATACTCCTCAGCCTCCCTGGGAAGGTCTATGCCAAGGTACTGGAGAGGAGAGTCCAGCCGTTGGTTGAACCTCGGATTCAGGAGGAGCTTTTCGTCCTGGCCGTGGCACATCGGACCAGCTCTTTACCCTCTTGAGAATTCTTGAGGGTTCGTGGGAGTTTGCCCAACCAGTTTACATGTGTTTTGTGGACTTGGAGAAGGCATTTGACCGTGTCCCTTGTGTTTTTTTGTGGGCGGTGCTTCGGGAGTATGGGGTATCGGGCTTGTAGTTACGAGCTATTGGGTCTCTGTACGACCGTTGTGAGAGTTTGGTTCGTATTGCCAACACTCGGTCGGACTCATTCCCAGTGAGAGTTGGACTCCGCCAGGGCTGCCCTTTGTCACCGATCCTGTTCATAATTTTTATGGACAGGATTTCTAGGCACAGCCAGGGAATGGAGGGTGTCATGCTTGGTGACCACAGGATATCATCTCTGTTGTTTGCAGATGATGTTGTCCTGTTGGCTTCATCCAGCAATGACCTACAGTTCTTGCTGGGATGGTTTGCCACTGAGTGTGAAGCGGCTGGGATGAGAATCAGCACTTCCAAGTCCGAGTCCATGGTCCTCAGCCGGAAAAAGGTGGATTGTCCTCTCCGGGTTGGGGACAGGCTCCTGCCCCAAGCGGAGGAGTTTAAGTATCTTGGGGTCTTATTCACGAGTGAGGAGAGAATGGAGCGAGAGATTGACAGACGGATCGGAGCAGCATCTGCAGTGATGCGGACGTTGTACCGGTCTGTTGTGGTGAAGAGGGAGCTGAGTTCTAAGGCAAAGCTGCCGATTTACCAGTCAGTCTACGTTCCTAGACTTCTAGGAACGTAGCTGAGGAAGCTGAGGGCAGCTGAGGAAGCTCAAGCTACCCACCAAGATGTTAGTGCAGTTCTACACGGCCATCATCGAGTCCATCCTCACCTCCTCCATAACTGTGTGGTACGCAGGAGCCACTGCCAGGGACAGACTAAGGCTGCAGCGCGTCGTGCGCACTGCTGAGAAGGTGATAGGCTGCAAACTCCCATCTCTCCAGGACCTGTACATCTCCAGGACTCGGAGGCGTGCTGGCCGGATCATAGCCGATCCTTCACATCCTGGTCACGTGCTGTTTGCCCCCCTCCCCTCAGGTAGAAAGCTTCGGTCCATTCGGACTAAAACCTCCCGGCACATGAACAGCTTCTTCCCCTCTGCCATCAGACTGCTGAACACTAAGTGACTTTTGACTCTCGTGCACTATGTACAGCAGCTCAACCAGACTCATGTCAATCACCACTGTTTTTCTGTTGCATTATTGACTGCACGATGTGGTACTTCACATTATCTGCTACATGCTAATTTTTTAAACTGCCTTGACTAGTACTACTCATTATTACTAGTATTATTATTATTATTACTTATTATTACTTATTTTTCTACACTTATTGCACGTTTCTAGTCCTTTAGTTTTTTATTTTATCCCTTTTTCTCATTATGTTTTTAATGTTGCAGCATGGCACCGAGACAAATTCCTAGTTTGTGTATCACATGAACAATGGCAATAAATCTGATTCTGATTCTGATTCTGATTCTGATTCTGATTCCTACTCTCACCTATGGTCACGAGCATTGGGTAATGACCGAAAGAACGAGATTGCAGATACAAGCAGCTGAAATGAGCTTTCTCCGTAGGATTGCTGGACTCACCCTCAGAGATAGCGTGAGGAGCTCAGTCATCCGGGAGAGGCTCAGAGTAGAACCACTGCTCCTGCACATTGAAAGGAGTCAGTTGAGGTGGTATGGGCATCTGATTAGGATGCCTCCTGGACGTCTGCCACTTGAGGTGTTTCGGGCATGTCCCACTGGGAGAAGACCCCGGGGCAGACCCAGGACTCGCTGGACAGACTATGTCTCCCAGCTGGTCTGGGAATGTCTTGGTATCCTCTCTGAAGAGCTGGAGCAGGTGGCTGGGGAGAGGGAAGTCTGGGCTTCTCTGCTTGAACTGCTGCCTCCGCGACCCGGACCTCCGGAAAAGCAGTAGAAGATGGATGGATGGGTGGGCCTCTAAATTTAATGATTTAGCCTCTCTTCCTCCTCATAATTTAAAAATTAAATGTGGTTTGTTAAATATTAGGTCTCTAGCTCCCAAGTCTCTGCTAGTCCATGATCTGTTAATTGATCATCATATTGATTTAATATCCCTTCCAGAGACTTGGTTAGGGCAAGAGGATTATGTTGGTTTAAATGAATCAACTCCCTCTGGTTATTTAAACTGTCAAAATCCCAGAAGTTCTGGTCATGGAGGAGGAGTAGCAACAATTTACCATTCCAAATTACAAGTTAATGTCAAGCAAAAAACACATTTTAATTCCTTTGAGGGCCTCGTCCTCAGTATTGGGCATTTTAGCAATTTTAGGCTAAACCCAATTTTATTTGCCATAGTTTATCGTCCTCCATCAACCTACTTAGAGTTTTTATCCGAATTTGCCAAATTCTTAGCTGATTTAGTGCTTAAATCAGACAGAATAATTATAATAGGGGACTTTAATATACATGTAGATGTAGATAGTGATTGCCTTAATTTGGCATTTAATTCAATATTAAACTCAATGGGGTTTTCTCAGAAAGTAGGAAATCCTACTCATTATCTCCACCACACATTGGACCTTGTTCTGACATATGGCATAGAAATAGAAAATCTGGTAGTGTCTCCTCATAACCCTGTACTGTCAGACCATTGTCTGTTAACCTTTGAGTTTACTATTTCTATTTGGCTCCTAAGGAAAAATATTGCTACTGTAGATGCCTCTCAGATGATGTTGTTACCAAATTTATGCACATTGTTTCCTCTATGCCATGTGTCAACACAACGGAAATAAGCTATAGACAGCTTGCTCCTTCTGTAATTGATAGCATGGTAGATAGTGTTACAGCTTCTCAGCTTCTCGGACTCTAGACATGGTGGCCCCTTTAAAAAAGAAAAAGTCTAATCAGCGATTTCTAACTCCTTGGTTCAACACAGAAACTCGTAGCTTAAAACAGAAGACTCATCAATTCGAAAGAAAATGGCGCTCCTATGGAAGTCAGGTTATTTCGCACCTCAGACAGAGACAATGAATACACATGGGAGAACAATGCCCAAGAGGGCGAGAGGGGGTTGAATGAAGTGTAGTGTAAATATCATGCTGTGTATGAGGAAGTGCCTTGAAGCTTGTGAAGGTGACTTGGGATATAGAGAAGAGTGCTTGCTGTAACCAGTCAGTCTGTTCTGTGCTTGTGAGATGTGAGTGTGTAATAAATCGTCTGACATGAAGCTGCCTCTTAATTTACACACTCCATACTCCACTAATTTAGATGAAATCTATTTAGCTTGGAGAAATCATCTTTTAATTTATAAAAAATCTCTGAGAAAAGCTAGAACGAGTTATTATTCTACATTAATAGAAGAGGACAAGAATAATCCCAGGTTTCTTTTCAGCATTGTAGCCAGGCTGACAAAGAGGCAGGACTCTGTCAATCCTAGCATTCCCTTAGAGCTTACTAGTCAGGACTTTATGAACTTTTTCAATAATAAAATTTCATCTATCAGAGATAAAATCAGTCAGATTTCAGAATCAGAATCAGAATCAGAAAAAATTTATTGCCAAGTACATTAACAGATCACTGATAACATACGAGAGAATTTGACTTGACACAGAAAATGAACCTGCATTTCCAGTGACACGGCTGCATCGGGGACGCGCCTGCCCACAGGATAGAGGGTACAGGTAGCATAAGAATAAGAATAATACGAGGAACAATAGGAAGGAGCAAAAAAATCATTGATTCATAATACTCGTTGCATAATCAATCAATATTATGATTACAAGGATGTCACCATGGGTTGAGATGCCGTCTCGGCACTCAGCCCATGTTTTCCCTCATCCCTGCTTCCCATTGAGCAGCGTCTCAGCTGGCCCCCAGCTGGCAGCATTATGGACGGCTGGGGCCAATTAGTCTTCATCAGCTGGGGCGCTGCCAATGAGGATAAATAGGAGCAGCCTCGATGACTCGGGGCTGCGACATAAACACATTGCTAAGCTGAAGCCCCTTTGTCTGGTGTCAGCTTATACTCCTCTTGCAGCATTCCTGTGTTTGTATCCCGCTGTGAGTATGTACGTCTTGTTACCCCCACGTCCGGTATGAGCTGCTTACCTCTGCGCTGTGCAACCTGTGAGTGTACGTCTGCATGAGTATCTGTGCTCTCCTCATCCCTTCCCCTTTACCCTGAATAAAATATCACGACTCACTGGCTTGTCCCTGGCTCTGATTGCCCGGCTCCCTAGAGCCGGATATGACAGTATGTCGCAGCCAGAAGAGTTGCCGGCGGCCGTGAGTCGCTGTGGAAATGTACCTTTCTGTCCGAGTGTCAGCGCTGCTAGCATGCCGTTTCCCAGGAGTCACTTCCGGCGCCAGGGCGACGAGCTAAGGTCCATCTCGGAGGCTGTCGACGGGACATTCTTCACCCTGCACGACGCCTCCAACGCGAGACGCTGGCATCCGGGCCGTGCTGAGGAACTCCTGGACTGTCACCCTCACTCTCTGTACCATCTGGAGGACAGTGCCAGGATAGACGCTGCAGGTACACAGCGAGAGAAGCTCCACGGGGTGGATGGAAATCCCGGCAGGGAGTCGAAGTGGGCGACGTCTTTCCCCGCTTCGGAGTCCCGTTCCTGCCGCCATTCCAGTCCGGGAGTTCGCGCCAACCAGAGGACTTCCCCCGACCTGCGCCACGTCACTCGGGATTCCCTTCTAGGAGCCGCAGCTGACAGCAGTTATGTCCGGGGTCGAGTGGCTGTCGCGAGCTCTACTGTGTTTCCTGTCACCACCTTAAGGCATGTGGCGGCGGCAGTGAGATTGATGGTGAGGACTTCAGGGCTACGAAGCTTTCCCGTGCTCGACGCCTTCCTCGTCTCGATCTCCGATCTGGAGCGGCGAATCCTGGGTTTCCCCCTCGCTTCGTCCCCTGGGAGTAGTCGTCATCACATCGCCGAGTCACCTCTGCACGAACCTCGTCCGGATCCAGTTCTGGGTCATCGTCAGGACCGTTCCTCCCACGCAGCTGTCATCCCTTCGCCTCGTCAGTGTGGAGATTCTACAGCCTCGTCCCCTGAGCCTCGTTCCCCCGCTGTCATTCCTGGACATTCGGGCTGGCTCACCCCGGCTGTTTCCCCCTCCTCCTCGACGCGCTTCCTGACCGCTGTGTGTGCCTGGAATCCCGGCCTGGTGAGCTCTCTGCTGGAGACAACGCGAGCGACCCTCAGACGAATTCCCGGGGGGTCCTCCGTTATCGCCGGGCGGGGAGAGGAAGAAGCAGAATCCACTACAGCAGGCGATACTCAACCTCCAGGGGGCAGGCAAGTCATTGTTTTTTCACACCTGCTTAATGATTTGCTCTGTCACATCCCTGGAGGAGAAGTTCAGGGTTCGCAGCTCCCTGAACTCTCCCCACCTGCTGTAACCTGTATGCCTAATCCCGCATCCTCTGTGTCTCTCTCCGCCGAGCGGTCCCCGGCTCCGGGTCAACGTAGTGGGATATGGAGAGGGCCTGTGGTTCCGCAGCTACATTGCGGACGGAGGAGGGGGACTGACTGCTGCGTGGAGTCTACGCCGACGACTGAGCGTCCCCGGGTCTCCACGGAGGAGCGGTTCGGTCCGGCGGGACGAGATTCTTCTGGCTTCACGCCGAGTGGATCGTCGGCGGGGTCACCTGAGCTGGAGGAATCTCAAGCTGCGCTGACCATCGTGCTGGCTGCGGGGCCCGACGCGGCTAGATGGGAGCCTGACAACGACCTCCTGACGACGGATCCTGGATCTTCGCAGTCCTGGACGGCGTCAGAACCCGAGATCAGGCGAGTGCTCTCCTTTCTTTTCTCTCTTTTTATCCCCGAGCACTTCAGCCTATCTCCAGGGGAGACGAGCCGGGTGCAGCCGTCCGCTGCGTCTGAGCTCGTCTCGCCGGGTTCTGCCGCTGCCGGTGATCCTGATCCCGGTTCTGTTTTCTCTTCTGAGCCTTCTTCCAGGGTCACCGGCAAGGAGTTGCTGTTCCTCGTGGTGCTGGAGGGTCCGGGTTCAACGTTGGAGGTCGGTTCTGGTGCAGTATTCAACGTGGGTTCGCCCGAGACCCAGTCGGGGTCCAACGTGGGTTCGCCTGAGGCCCGATCGGGGTCCGACGTGGGTGCTGCCCCAGTATTGTCCAGGTCCGGTGAGGAGGTGGCCGTTTTCCTGCGGCCTGACGCCCGCCGCCCTCGTCATCGGCTCTCCCCTGAGCCTCTTCCACCGGGATCCGCTCTGATCCTTCGCCCGTCTCAACGGTCCTGGTGGTTGAGTGATGCGGGTCGACGACCCGACCCACAGAACTTTCGGTTCGGTGATCTGGTTCCCCCCACTGGTCTGTGTTTCCCTCTGGGCAGCCTGGTTCGGCTGCCGGTGGACTGGATTCCTGGGATCTGGGTCCAGAGTTCGCCGTCCGAACACTTCTCTTTCCCTGATTCGCCAGCTGGACGATGGGCGGGGAGATCTCCGGAGCCATCTCGGCCATTTTTGGACTCTGCCTGCCATTCACCTCGGGTGTCACTTTTTCTTTTGTTATTAAGGTCACTCGGGTGTAATGTTCTGTCCTGTTGGTGGATTTGTTTTTATAGTGCTGTGTTTTCCATCGCTCATGCTCAGCATTTTACTTTTTGTGCCATGTTTTTAGCCTCGTTTTTTGTATTGTAGAGTTATGTTTTGTTTTCCGTAACACCATGCTCTGCAGTTATCCATTTATTCCAGTCACTTTCATTTCTTTAGGTGACTGGGTATTTATATATTCGTGTGTGTGGGTTTTTCTTTGCCTGCACTCAGTACTTCTTTTTCGTCCTGTTGGTTCATTATAGAGTCATGTGCCTTGTTTTCCGTAACACCATGCTCTATAATTGTCATTTGTTCCAGTCACCCTCACTTTTCTTGGTGACTGTGTATGTACTTAAATTAGCGCTGTGTATAGGTTCCCCTTTATTTAACCGTACTCAGCATTTTTTGCCCTGTACCTTTTTGGTGGTTCTTTTTTCCTTGCTCTGGGTCACGCATGGTTGGTACTCTCTGGGTAGTATGTAACCGGCGTGCTGACCCAGTTCTTCTCCCCATCTGTACCTGGGTTAATTATTCTGTTTTGTCAGTATTGTATTTGGGTTTTTCTTTCCCGCTACCCTACATTGCCCCATTGGTGTTGTCCTTCCCTTGGCTTCTTCCCCTCGGGTCCGCCTCCCTTCCTCCCACCCTAGGTGGGGGGGGGGGAGGGGCTGGGATGTTCCTGGTCGTTCAGGAGCCCGACCTTGAGGGAGGGGCTCTGTCACCATGGGTTGAGATGCCGTCTCGGCACTCAGCCCATGTTTTCCCTCATCCCTGCTTCCCATTGAGCAGCGTCTCAGCTGGCCCCCAGCTGGCAGCATTATGGACGGCTGGGGCCAATTAGTCTTCATCAGCTGGGGCGCTGCCAATGAGGATAAATAGGAGCAGCCTCGATGACTCGGGGCTGCGACATAAACACATTGCTAAGCTGAAGCCCCTTCGTCTGGTGTCAGCTTATACTCCTCTTGCAGCATTCCTGTGTTTGTATCCCGCTGTGAGTATGTACGTCTTGTTACCCCCACGTCCGGTACGAGCTGCTTACCTCTGCGCTGTGCAACCTGTGAGTGTACGTCTGCATGAGTATCTGTGCTCTCCTCATCCCTTCCCCTTTACCCTGAATAAAATATCACGACTCACTGGCTTGTCCCTGGCTCTGATTGCCCGGCTCCCTAGAGCCGGATATGACAAAGGAAAAAAAAAGCTCTCGATGCACATACGCAAAACAGGGATTCACAAGACAAAGACACAAGAGAGCAGTGTGTGTATCTTTATTCAGTTCATGGATCGATGTGTGTGCGCTGTTGAGGCAATGTTGATGATAATAAGAGAACACAAGGGCACTTGGCAGGAGATGTTTTGTCTGGCTGCCGCCGAGTCCTTATCTTGGCAGGCTGTCCAGATGGCTGTCCAAGGCCTTATGCTCGATGATTTTGAAAACACAGACTGCAGACAGCCAGGAGGAATTTTCATGGGGAAATTGAGCCAAATCGGACTGATCACAGAGAAGGCTTTTTATTTCTTCTGTAGATTCAGTACTTAATCCTTCATTGCGGGGCTTTAAATCCATCGTGGAAAGACCTAAGCGAGACCATGATGTAATCCACCTTCCGAGACAGTTCTCCATTTGTCGCTATCAGGGGCTTCTCCAATTTTTCAATTTGACAGATGCACCTCGCCTGGCCAGCATTTTGATAGGTTGTATCCATCTTCAGCAATTTGCGGTACACCAGAACAATCCCAGTTCCAATCAGAAAGATCCCGATCACCATTATCACAAAGACATACAAATCTTCAATATCTTCGATAGAGAGATTAGTGAGACACAAGATTTTCCAATTACTTGTGTCACGTAAATAGCCCGCTGGAGCCGTTCCTGCGGGGCAGACAGCTTCCCCCGGAGCACTTTTCCTTGTTGAAAAAATAGTGTCAATTGTGTTCAAAGCCCAGCTTATTAACTCCATAATTTCTTTTTCGACGGTCGCAGTTAGACGCAGACAGACAATAGCAAGCTGGGATCCAGTAGTTGGGGGGGAAGGAAAAAAAGTCAGAGCAGGAGAGGAGGAAAAAGCGTCTACTCTCTTGGGAGGGCGGTAGTGATTCTTCCCACCATTAACTTTAATACAATAACTACTACAACTCCTTCAACTGACATCTGTTTGGATCAGTTTACTCCAATTGACCTTTTAGAGTTAGACAAAATAGTTTGCTCATCCAAGCCTTCAACTTGTCTTTTAGACCCTATTCCTTCCAGGTTATTTAAAGAAGTCTTTCCATTTATTGGTAGCTTTATTCTTCAAATAATCAATTCTTCATTAACTTTAGGCCATGTACCACAGGCTTTTAAAACTGCTGTAATTAAACCCTTACTCAAAAAGCCAATGCTGGATCCAGGAGTTTTAGCTAACTATAGACCAATCTCTAATCTTCCTTTCATTTCAAAAATCTTAGAAAGAGTTGTTGCTACGCAATTATTTGACCACTTGCAGGGAAATGGTTTATTTGAAGAGTTTCAATCTGGGTTTAGAATCTGTCATAGTACTAAAACAGCCTTAGTGAAGGTCACTCATGACCTCCTGATCGTATCTGATAATGGACTTGTTTCTGTACTTGTCCTTATAGACCTTAGTGCAGCTTTTAATACTATCGATCATAATATTCTACTTGATAGATCAGAACACTATGTTGGACTTAACGGAACTTCATTGCAGTGGTTTAGATTTTATTTATCTGATAGGTTCCAGTTTGTTCATGTCAATAATGAGTTTTCTTTCAACTCAAAGCTCAGTCATGGAGTTCCACAGGGATCTGTGCTAGGCCCTACTCTTTTTAGTTTATATATTCTTCCGTTAGGCAACATTATTAGAAAGCACTTTATACATTTGCATTGTTATGCAGATGACACACAATTATACCTGTCAATGAAGTCAGATGATAGTAATCAATTTGCCAAGTTAGAAGCCTGTCTTTAGGAAATCAAAGCTTGGATGACTTGTAATTTCCTGCAATTAAATTCAGATAAGACTGAAGTCATTCTTGTTGGTCCAGAAAACCTTAGAAATACCTTTCCAAATCAAACTTTTAGTTTGGATGCAGTTACTCTTTCTCTAGCTCTGTGAGGAGCCTTGGAGTTATTTTTGATCAAGATCTGTTTTTCAATTCACATTTTAAATTCGTTTCTAAGACTGCCTTCAATCATTTGCGTAATATTGCCAAGATTAGGAGCATCTTGTCTCAGAGTGATACTGAGAAACTGATCCACACTTTTGTTAGCTCTAGATTAGATTATTGCAACTCTTTATTATCAGGTTGTCTTAAAACATCTCTAAAAAGTCTTCAGTTGATCCAAAATGCTGCAGCAAGAGTTTTAACAAGTACTAGAAAGAGAGATCATATCTCTCCGGTTCTTGCCTCCCTTCATTGTCTTCCCATAGAGTTTAGAATTAAGTTTAACATCCTTCTTCTCACTTTCAAAGCTCTGAACAATCAGGCCCCTTTTTATTTAAAAGATCTGATATTACCCTATTATCCTAACAGAGCACTACGCTCCCAAAATGCTGGATTACTTGTCGTGCTTAGAATCTCCAGGGGTACAGTGGGGGGCAGAGCCTTCAGTTGTCAAGCTCCTCTTTTGTGGAACCAGCTGCCAATCTGGATTCCAGAGTCAGACTTGATCTCTGTTTTTAAGAATATGGTTAAAACCTTCCTTTTTGATATAGCCTACAATTACGGAGGGATCATATGTTTCTTAACCCTCCCTTGTTTATGCTGCTGTTAGGTTTGGACAGCCGGGGGACCTCCAATAATTGCAATGGTCTTCACTCCTTTCCTCACTCTCAGCGAAATTTTTTTTTTTTTTTGCTGGTCATTGTGGCACATACTGTATGTTTGGTTCATATTTCCCCACAAGAGTGTGGCACATATGTCTGGTTCATATCTCCCACAAATGTATGGCTTATGTGGATTGTATGGCTTATGTGGATTGGGGCTTCACGTCTGGAGGAACAAGACAGGAGATGGCGAGGAGGTGTGAAGTCGGGCCCTCGTCTCGGAGAAGAGGACCTGGGGGGTTTCCCGGGACACCGGAGAATAAGAGACAATGGTGAATCTTCAGAGACTTGCATTGTGATTGAATGTTTGCAGAAGCACCATGTGACTTGAGTTCTTAATCCCCCAGAGGTATAAGAGTGAGCTGTAACATTATTCTGCCTCTTCTTGCTTTTGAGAATGTTGGATGAATGTGTTCTGGAATAAAGCCGAACCTGAGAAATACAGTCATGTCTCGTCATTGAACACATCTTCCACACTGGTGACCCACGACAAAGAATAAGCAGGGAGAATTCTCCCGAGCGGAGCTCATCAGAGGCCAGCCTGATGGCTGCCTCCACGCTCCAGCTACCCGATTTCTGGCAGCACAGCCCGCGCTCCTGGTTTAGCACGGTCGAGGCGCAGTTCAACCTCCGGAGAATCTCAAAAGATGAAACGAGGTTCTACCATGTGGTGGCGAAGCTGGACAGTCACACGGTCCAGAGGGTGGAAGATCTGGTTAACCACCCACCGGACACCGACAAGTACGGCGCATTGAAGGAGGCGCTGATCAGCCATTTCACCCCCTCGGTGCAACAGCGAGCAGAGGGGCTCCTAGCGCTGACGGAGTCGGAGAACGACAGACCGGCAGACCTGATGGTGAAGATGCTGAGACTGAAAGACTCCGAGGATGGCGAATTTATCTTCGCCCACCTTTTCCTCCGGACGCTGCCGCCAGCAGTGAGAGTGACCCTGGCAGACTCACCCCACTTGGCCAAGCGGGACTACCATGGCCTCGGCAAGGAGGCGCAGCGACTCGTTGACGCCCACAAGCGGAGCGCGGTTTCGGCCGCGGCAGCTGAGCAGAGGACGGCACCCGGAGATGGTTTGGAGCCAGAGGTGGCGGCGCCAGACGAACCGACGACGGCGGCGACAGGCGTCAGGCGACGCGGAGCTGAGGTCGGCCTGTGTTTCTACCACTGCCGTTTTGCGGAGAGGGTGCACAGATGTCTCCCACCGTGCCGCTTCAAGCGTCAGGGAAACGCCAAGACCGGGGGGCCGGTAGCAGCTGCATCCCTCGGAGAAGAAAATAAGCTGCTTTACCTGACAGATGCACACTCGGGGAAACAATTCCTCGTGGACACGGGCTCCCAGCTGAGTTTCGTCACGCCTACCTACACGTAACGGCTGATGCCGTCCAAAGCTCCCTGGGTGTCAGTATCAGCAGCGAATGGCTCAGCGATTAAGACCTTCGGTGAGAGGACCATGCGTCTGTCCTTACAGGGCCGTTCATTCGAGTGGACCTTTATTGTAGCAGCAGTCAGTTTTAACATGTTAGGGGCTGATTTTTTGTGCTCACATGGTTTATTGGTTGATCTTGCTAATAGACGCCTGGTTAATGCACTGTCTTTTCATTCTATTCCCTGCACAGCTCGGGTGGCTCCGCCGACTGCACACGCCAACGTCACAGCTGCAGGTGGTAAGTTTCATGCTTTGCTCACTCACTTTCCAGCACTCACAGTTCCAAAGTTTTCGGCTACAGTGGCCAAACACGGGGTGGAACATTTTATTACCACCACTGGGCCACCCGTTTTTCCAAAAGCCCGGCGCTTGGACTCAGCTAAACTGGCAATAGCGCGCGAGGAATTTGCCAATCTGGAAAAACTGGGCATAATTAGACGCTCGAACAGCCCCTGGGCTTGCCCGTTACACATGGTCCCAAAGGCTGATGGCTCGTGGCAACCTTGTGGCAATTTCCGCAGGTTGAACAACGTCTCAGCACACGACCGCTACCCGATTCCGCACATCCAGGATTTCTCAGTTCATTTGGTGGGGGCGCGCATTTTTTCTAAAATAGACTTGGTGCGCGGCTACCACCAAGTCCCCGTGCGCGCGCAGGATATTCCCCAAACCGCGGTAATAACTCCGTTTGGGCTTTTTGAGTTTTTGCGCATGCCGTTTGGGTTAAAGGGCGCCGCGCAAACTTTCCAACGCATGATGGATGCAGTTTTACGCGACCTGCCTTTCGTGTTCGTCTATTTAGATGACATATTGGTAGCCAGCACGTCCGAGGACGAACATGAAACCCACCTCACAGCGGTTTTTTGGAGACTGGCAGAGCACAGGTTGATAATTAACCCAGCGAAGTGCCAGTTCGGGGTGGCGCAAATCGATTTTTTGGGGCACCGCGTTTCACCACAGGGAGCGGTTCCCCTTCCTGAGAAAGTGCGCGCGATAACAGATTTCCCCCGACCTCAAACGATAAAAGCGCTGCAGGAGTTTCTAGGAATGGTTAATTTTTACAACCGGTTTCTTCTGAGCGCAGCGCGGCTTATGCAGCCACTGTACACAGCACTAAAAAAACAAAAACCCACTAATAAGGTCGAATGGTCTCCGGAGCGGGAGCGCACTTTCTCCCAGGTCAAATCAGCCCTTGCAAGCGCCGTTTTGTTAGCGCACCCGGTTCCAACAGCCCGTTTGGCGCTCACCACCAACGCTTCGGACCTAGCGGTGGGGGCAGTCATTGAACAGTGTGTGGCAGGGACCTGGCAGCCTCTTGCTTTCTTTAGCAAATCCTTGCGCGATAACGAGCGTAAATACAGCGCGTTTGACAGGGAGCTTTTAGCCCTACACTTGGTCATCCGCCATTTCCAGTTCTGGCTGGAAGGGCGCCGTTTCACCGCTTTTGTAGACCACAAACTGTTAACTTTTGCGATGGCCAAAATCTCAGAACCTTGGTCAGGCCGACAACAAAGACAGCTAGCCGCAATATCGGAGTTCACCACCGATATCCAGCATGTCGCAGGCAAACACAATGTAGTGGCGGACTGTCTCTCACGTGCTGTGGCAACGCCAGGCCACGTGGGGGCAGACTCGGTGGCTGTGGGCCAGGGCAGCGACGCGGGAGCGTGCGCAGCCCCGGTCCATGTAGGTTTGGATTATGCAGACATGGCTGCGGAGCAGGTTGGTGACGCGGATGTGTGCGCGCTCCAGTCTGGACCAACAGGGTTAAGGCTGGAGCACAGGGTGCAGCAAATAGGTATGCCCCCCTTAATATGCGATGTCTCCACGGGTCGGCCTCGTCTAGTGGTGCCAGCCGCGTGGTGCCGCCGCGTTTTTGACTCGGTCCATTCGCTGGCGTACCCGGGGGGTGCGCGCATCGGTCAAGATGGTGGGGGAGAAATTTGTTTGTCCGGGGTTGCGCAAACAGGTCAAGGAATGGGCAGCGGCTTGTGTAGCGTGCCAGAGGGCTAAGATACACAAGCACACGAGGGCCCCTTTGGAGCCTTTTCACATCCCGGCTAAGCGGTTTGATCATGTGCATGTTGATCTGGTGGGCCCGCTTCCCTCGTCTCAAGGGCACACACACCTTTTGACGATGGTGGGCCGCACCACACGTTGGCCAGAAGCGGTACCTCTGGCGTCAACAACGGCGGAAGAGGTTGCACGCGCGTTTTTAACAGCTTGGGTCGCGCGTTTTGGAGTTCCGTCGGACATAACGTCAGACAGAGGCCCTCAATTTGTTTCCGAACTGTGGTCGTCTATGGCCCGCAGCTTAGGGGTGAAGGTACACCACACTACCGCGTATAACCCGCAGGCCAACGGTTTATGTGAACGTTTTCATAGGTCATTGAAAGCAGCCCTCAGAGCATAGCTCACGGATACAAATTGGGTGGACAAACTGCCATGGGTTTTATTGGGGTTGCGTTCTGCACTGAAGGAGGATTTACAAGCCTCCCCAGCGGAGTTGGTGTTCGCACAACCTCTCCGTTTGCCGGGGGAATTTCTCCCAGAAAATCCTGCGCCCAATTGCCCCCCCGCTCAGCTGTTGCAGAGCGGCACAGGATCAAACACGCTGCCTGGCCCAGTGCATCACAGTTTTCCACGCGTTTTTGTGCCAGAGGCTTTGAAAAACGCAGAGTTTGTTTTTGTTAGACATGATGCACAACGCCCAGGGCTGAGACCGCCTTATGATGGACCGTTCAGGGTGCTGGAAAAAAATGAGAAGCATTTTTTGCTAGATTTGGGGGGCAGAAGGGAGCTAATTTGCATAAACAGACTCAAGCCTGCTTTTGTCCTGGCTGATGAACGCGTGCAGTTGGCGAAAGCCCCCCGCCGGGGCAGGCCGCCGAGAAGGCATGCTCCAGAGCTCCCACAGAGATGTGCTAACAAATCTAATCCCCAGGTGCGAGGAGACACTGCAGACACAGCGAAGCCGGCCTACAGCAGATTCAGCAGGAAGCTCAGACCTAAGAGATTGGGGGATTGATTGTTGGTTATGTGGTAATGTTTTTTATGTATGCATTTATGAGTGTTTGTCCCATGCAGACGTTTGGGGGGGGGTCATGTGCAACATATGTTTGGTTCATATTTCCCCACAAGAGTGTGGCACATATGTCTGGTTCATATCTCCCACAAATGTATGGCTTATGTGGATTGTATGGCTTATGTAGATTGGGGCTTCACGTCTGGAGGAACAAGACAGGAGATGGCGAGGAGGTGTGAAGTCGGGCCCTCGTCTCGGAGAAGAGGACCTGGGGGGGTTTCCCGGGACACCGGAGAATAAGAGACAATGGTGAATCTTCAGAGACTTGCATTGTGATTGAATGTTTGCAGAAGCACCATGTGACTTGAGTTCTTAATCCCCCAGAGGTATAAGAGTGAGCTGTAACATTATTCTGCCTCTTCTTGCTTTTGAGAATGTTGGATGAATGTGTTCTGGAATAAAGCCGAACCTGAGAAATACACTCATGTCTCGTCATTCAACACATCTTCCACATCATTAACATCTGTCTAATCTCTCCCATAGATTGAGTCCCCATCATGCTGTTTGTTGTCTACATGTCTGTTCTTTTATTCTTCTTCTCTATCCCCTCACCCCCCAGCCAGTCACAGCAGATGACTGCCCCTCCCTGAGCGTTGTTCTGCTGGAGGTTTCTTCCAGTTAAAAGGGAGATTTTCCTCTCCACCGTCACCAAGCGCTTGCTCACAGGGGATCGCCTGATTGCTGGGGTCTTTCTGCAACTGTGGGGGTTTCCCCTACAGTTGAAAGTGCTATGAGATGACTGTTGTTAGGAAATGGCGCTATATAAATAAAGTTGAATTAATTGAATTGAATAATAGTGTATCTTGCACTTTGGGGAATGGATCCTAGCATTTTTTGCATTTTTCCTTATGAGGACCATGTCCTCACAAGGAAAAATGTCCTAACATGAAAGCTGGTTTGTCAAGGGGTGAGCCACACAAGAATAGAAAGATAGGAGGACACACACACACACACACACACACACACACACACACACACTAGTTTTCATCTTTGATGGGGACCAATTTTCTGATCATGGGTGAGGGGGGTAGCCCCCCCCCCCAATATAATAGTTGGGGAAACACTGTACTGTATGTGTTCAAACCACAATTTTGTGAAGAGGTTTAACATTTGCAACAGGTCCATGAAACCGGGATGGACAATAGCTTATTTTTGGCAATACAACAGTAATGCACAATGTGGAAAAGGCTATCATGTGCATATTTAGCAAGAGTTGCATCCAGTAACTACTGTCTCAGTGAGCCGAGTAGAAATGCATGGTCGGAATGTCAGAAGGGTCTGACAAGCAAAAATCAGGATGTATACGGATACAGTGGTGAGAAAAAGTGTTTGCCCCGTCCTGATTTCTCATTTTTTTTGTATGTCACACTTAAATGTTTCAGATCATCAAACAAATTTAAATATTAGAGAAAAAATAACAAAAGTAAACACAAAATGCAGTTTTTAAATGAAGGTGTTTATTATTAAGGCTAAAAAAAATCCAAACCTACATGGCCCTGTGTGAAAAAGTGACACCTCCCCCCCCCCCCGTTAAAACATAAATTAACTGCAAAAAAACTGCATTTTGTTTACTTGTGTTATCTTTGTCTAATATTTAAATTTGTTTGATGATTTGAAACATTTAAGTGTGACAAACACTTTTTTACACCACTGTATGTACTCGGCCTGGAAAAAAGCAGCCAAGCAGCCATAGTAATAGCTCTGTGTCTAACCTGCTATATCGCACATCTCTGCATCAGTGGCGTTTTTTAAAGCCTCCTCTAGCTCCGGCTCCAGGATCACCTGCTCATGTATTGGGATCTCTGCCGGCTTCTTTGGCACAAAGGCCTTCCCTACAGGAATAACAAAAGAAATGATGGATTAGGACACAAAAGCAGAGAAAATATCAAATGTGAAAAGAAAGCATGAAGTAATACAGCAGATGCGTGTGTGTATTCGATCAGAGAACAAACATAAACCTGAAATTTGAAACCTGAAACCTGAAGTTTCTTTTTCATTTTTCTTTTTTAAATAATGATGTCTGAATGCTTCAAATCATAAATTTGTTTCTGTTCTGGTAAAACTCTCTCCTTGGATCATACCCCCACCCCCATCAAATTTTCACAACTGAAACCAATCATATGTTACCTGTTGTGTTACTGGTTTCTCTTTAATGGATTTGTGGCTCAGTGGAGATATTCTGAGCCAAGTCATTTCCCGCTAAAGGTCCAAACATGTCAGCCTCCGGGAATATAATGGAAACGACCCCAAAAGTCAGTGAGCTGTAGAAAACCCCACACAGTTTTGAAACTAGGAGCTCGGGCAGCTGTGCAGCGGTGCAATATAAAGTACAACTATAGAACAGATAGAGCAGCGAAAAGACCTCAGCAGGGATTCAAAAGAAAAATGCCCTCATTACCTTTACATAAAGTAAATTTACAGCATCTTCATATCATTTTTGTGGTGTTCGCTTAAAGTTCTATATTGTGCAAAAAATGCTGTTTTTGTGGGTTGTAATATAAAGACAGCTTTTAATCACAGTTATACTGTTAAAGTATTAAAACACTCATTTCACAAAGAAATACACACTGAGTTTAGTTAGTTAATTATAGATAGCACTTCTTGGTCTTTATGATGTTGCAACCATCAAGCATTTCAGTTCTTTAAGCTGGCAAAATAAATCAGAATCAGAATCAGCTTTATTGGCCAAGTATGCACAACACATACAAGGAATTTGACTTTGGCTAAAAACTTGCTCTCGTTGTTCAGGTGGAGGATTTAAATAAGGATTCAATGACAACAGAGTATGTACAGTAAAATACACCCTGACTGCCTCTTTAAGACTGATTTATACTTCCGCATTTATACTTGTGCACTGGTTTGAAGGCATTGCTACACCACCAAAATGTTGTTTTTCTGCCATTGTTTAGAGTGATTTCCTTTGTGTGCTTCATGCATTTCTGTTGGAGCTAATACGTACATGTTGTTCAGAAACTTTTACTACAATCACTGCAATGGAGAAAACAGAGAAGACAACACATCAAATGGTGTGCATGACCACCGCCATATTTGACAAACTTTGGGTGAGGACAAGTCATAGAAATTTTCATATCTGCCAGCCCGAGCTCAGTCAATTAATCAATCAATCAATCAACGTTATTTATAAAGCACTTTTAAAAGCAACACTCGCTACACAAAGTGCTGTACAGCAAGAAACATGAAAGCAGGAAGCAGGGCACTAACACAAAAACAATATAGAACCACAGTCAAAATCAAATAAAATAAAAGGTGAAATAAATAAATAAAAATCCATTTCATTCAATAAAATCAATGTCTCACACTGGGTCAAAGGCCAGGGAGTAAAAGTGTGTTTTAAGATGGGTTTTAAAAATGGACAGTGAAGATGCCTGTCTGATGTCCAGGGGTAAATCATTCCATAACCTGGGTGCCATGATTGAAAATGCTCTGTCCCCCTCTGAGCTTCTGCCTCACCTTTGGCACCCCCAAAAGCAGCTGTTCAGCTGACCTGAGGGACCGGGTGGGAGTGTAGGCATGCAGAAGCTCAGAGAGGTATGGCAGAGTAAGACCATTCAAGGATTTAAAGACAAATAAAAGAATTTTAAAATGAACTCTAAAATACACGGGCAGCCAGTGGAGTGAAGCTAAGATGGGTGTGATGTGATCTCTTCCATGTGTATCTGTTAAAAGATGAGCAGTGGCATTTTGAACCAGCTGCAGACGCGAAAGAGATGACTGGCTGACACCGGCATGAAGTGCGTTACAGTAATCCAGCTGAGATGAAATAAAAGCATGGATTACTGTTTCCAGGTGAGGTCTAGAGAGAACAAGTTTTACTTTTGCTAAACGCTCTTAGATGAAAGAAGCCTGAATTTTACCACAGAACAATCTGAGTGTCTAATTTAAAATCACTGTCCATGATAAAACCAAGGTTCCCTAACTGTGGATTTCACGTAAGGAGTGAGGGGGCCCAAGTTTACAGGAGGGGACCCTGTAAACTGGGAGCCTCACCAAAGTAGCCCCTTAGTCCCACCGTTGTCGCTCTGCGCATGCGTGAAAAGAACGCACAGTTGTCACTACGCACAAGCAAAACAACATCTGTTTTTTTTTTTAAATAACGCTCAATGCTCATTCGATTGGTGGGAGGGGAATTGCAGACTGTTAATATACCAATGCTTTCAAACAGCAGGCACCAACAGTCCAGAGATGACTTCCTACAGAGAGCCATTTATCATTTTGACTTTCTATTTTTTAATTTTGCACTTTGACTTTTTATTTTACCTTTAGGCACTTACTGCACTAATGGTTAAGGTAAAGAAAAAGATTAGATTTAGGCATCACCTTCTCTAATGGTTAGCACGGTGGTGCAGTGGTTAGCACTGTTGCCTTATAGCTAGAAGGTTCCAGCTTTGAATCCCCAGGCTGGCATGGGTAGGAACCTTTCTATGTGGAGTTTGCATGTTCTCCTTGTGCTGCGTGGGTTTACTCGGGGGCTCCAGTTTCCTCCCACAATCCAAAGACATGCATGTTAGGTTAACCTCTTGCACTCCGGGATACCGCGGGCGGTCACGTCTCTGCGTCCTAGGGCACACGAGGGTGCCCTACTGAAAAAAAAAAGCTGCATTTCCGTTCTTCCACTACAGACACAGCCGCGAACAGAAAGCCAAAGGAGTGCTTTGATTGGTTTAGATGTGATTGACCTCTCATTTGACTAATAAGAGCCTTGAATTGGGTTTCTGAAACCTTGAAGAACCAATGACTGAAAACCTAGCAAGAAGGACCCGCCTACCAACAGCTGCGAATACAGTGAGACAATTGAAGCACAGAAGTTCGAAAGCGTGCGTCCCGTGCGTAAAATCTGTTTTGTGTAAGCCGCTGGGTGACACATATGCGTTCGCCAGTCTTTTTTTCTTACTACTGTTCTTATTTGTTTTGAAAAATCGTTTGCCAAAACCGCAGTCATGGAAGCGCAAAACCGCAATATTGGAATCATGGTTTGACCGGGTCGCGTGACCAGAACCACGAGTCGTAACAAGCGGACCAGCATCATGTTCGTCTGACAATGAGGAAGAGAAGTTCGTCAGCGACACTGCTGTTGTGGACAAGTAAGTGTTATAAGCTAAATTATTCTTTATCCCTGAAAACTGTAATCAAAATGACTTTTGACCGATCGGTAAATTACAACTGTGCGTCATCGCCACATGACGGACCATTGACAGACCGGTCCGTGCGCCGCGTCCGGACCGTGAATGCCTCCCCCCCCCCCGCTACTCTTCTGTAGCGGATGTCCGTCCTCTGTAGCGGGGTGGGGGGGAGTTGTTATCCTCTGCATTAGATATTTTAGTATAATTTTTAGTGCACTGTAGGTTATTTTTTCTTGTAAAAAAAAGGCCACACATTTTTTATGTGGCATGCTTCTTTGTGTGTGCGGGCTTGTTTGTTCATTCATTCATTCATGAATGAATAAGCAACCCCCCCCCCACACACACACACACACAGCCCTGAGTGTCACCTGTTCATTAGAGCCCAAGATCAAGCTTCTATATTGAATCATTCAAAAGTTACAGATGTTTTTCCAAACTGTGCCATTTGGCCCACAATTTGGACAGTTCAAAAACGCCTGGGAACAACCTGAGGAAAAAGCTGTGTAATATATTCATTTTTTGTGGTATTGTTACAAAATTTTTGACCTCAGCTCCCTGACTAACACTTGGTTCTACATTTCTGTTGCATTTTCCAGCCCGGATCTGACAGCTGTGTGTTATTTGCAAGCATTTGTATCCAAAAAAACACCCAGGCAGACTTTATTTTCTTCAAGTTCAGTATGTTTAGATGACTGTTACTCAGTGGCAGGAGCACTTAGAGAGATTATGACTATTTTGCCAAAAAATTCAGTGTTTTCTTTTAAATGAGACCAACCCCATGAAGATGTTGCAAAGGGTTGAAGAACAGCTTTTGATTTACTTTGGGTACGTTATTTTTAGGCGTTTTTAGGGAAATTGACCAGAGTGCAAGGGGTTAATTGGTTGTTCTAAATTTTCCCTAGATATTTGTCTTCTATAGGCCCTTAGAGTAGAGGGTTAGTGCTAGTGAAGCGCTTTGAGTGGTCTTTGAGACTAGAAAAGCACTATATAAGTACAGGTCCCTTATCCCTAAAGTTCTCACAGTGCAAACGCAGTATACACGCTGCCTGTGAAAAAAAATTTTCTTACCTGTCATGCACATTTTCACAGTGACAAATCATCCTATTTTTGTGAGTTTAAGGTGAGACTGGGCTGGATCTGCAAATGTCCTTGGTTAATCTCTCTTTGATTCAGTGGAATTGTTTATCCGACTCACTTCTGAAGTTGTGTTGCAGAGAAAGAAGCGGAAATGTGTAGGTAGGTGAATAGGGGGAGACGAAGTGGGCCAGTCACAGCTGCTGTGGTCTGTGTTGTTTGACAGGTAGTTACATTTCTGGAGAGGAGCACGTTAGGGTGGTGTGTAGGTATGGCACGTGACCCTGTCACGGAAGCCCGTGGAGAGACAATGAGTCACCCCTCCCCTTTCCGTAGACTTGGGGGCAGTGCTTGGGCAAACACTGGATACCCTCTGAGCCCCCCTCGCCTGGGTCACAGCGAAGAAGCCATTGGGCAGCAGCAATGGTGGATAAGTCTTTTGGCAGAGGCTAGGCATGATACTACTTTAATTTAGGTACCTATTTATTAACTCCATTTTATATTTACTTGTTTTTGTAGGATGTCACTTGGGTTCTAAATATGTTATTGGGTTTTAGACCTTTGAGTTTTTAACCTCTTTGACTAGTTTCTAACTTTTAATATGACCCTTCTCTCTTACCTCTGGTTTTTCTCCCATCTCTTTGTCTTTTTATACCCTGATTGATGGAGCCTTGAGTATTCTTATCATGTTTATAGTCAGCTTCATATGTGCCTGTGTTTGTGTCTATGTTGAATGTAATTTGTGGCTTGTAAATATGGATGTCACCAGACTGCAAACAAATCTACCTACGGGTACAAATAAAGTAACCTGAACCTGAACCTGAACCTACTCTAGTAATGGCTGCAATCTTATTCTTATTCTTATTCTTCAATTTGGAAGCAGATGAACTGCAACAGCTGCTGCAATCAGCTAAGAGGGCAGTCCAGTTTATAGATCCTGGCCACTTGCTGCGCCTGTGTCCATTTTCTGCACGTTGTGGTAACGTACCTGTAGTACGGTAACCAAATGTCCACAGGAGGAGAGAAGAGTGTCGGATCGGCACAACCCATTACTCCTTTTTTTGTGGAGGTTTTTCTCTCTGAAAGTCCTATGGTGAGAGACAAATGATGACGAAGGCAGGTGGAGGATACCAGTGGGAGCTCTCAGCCATGAATCCACACGTAGGCTGCTCGGGTGTGATGGTCGCTTTGCAGTCGAATAGGAACGACGACTCAACTTGTATCCTACCCGAGTGACAAAGCAGTCCACTGGGATAGCACTGCTTTCCCCGGAAGGGGAGGGGAAGATAAAAGGATTTTTAAACAAATCTCATTCCATCTTCTACATCTGCTCATTAACTGTGGTGATCTGATTATCCATCCCCAGCGGTTGACCAAGTGAAAGAAATGATATTTCAAAATATTGCAAAGGCAAGACAGATGTCAGTATTGCAGCATGAAATGTGCCATCGGAACTGCCTCCAGATCAACGCGAGGAAAACTAAGGAGCTGGTGGTGGACTGCCGCAGGCAAGGACAACCCCTCACAGCACCAGTAAATATACAGGGAACAGACATCGAGATGGTGACATCCTACAAGTACCTGGGTGTCCATCTGAACAATAAACTAGACTGGTCACACAATACTGACGCACTCTACAAGAAGGGACAGCGCAGGCTGTTCCTACTGAGGAGACTCAGGTCCTTTGGTGTACAAGGGCCGCTGCTGAAGACATTCTACGACACGGTGGTGGCTTCAGCCATCACTTTTGGAGTGGTCTGCTGGGGCAGTGGCATTACAGCAGCCGATAGGAAGAGACTGAACAAACTGATCAAGAAAGCTAGCTCTGTCCTGGGGCAGCGCCTTGACCCAGTGGAGGAGATGGGAGAGAGAAGGATGGTGGCTAAACTGTCATCTCTGCTGGAGTCCGAGTTCCACCCTATGCAGGACACACTGAATGCACTAAGGAGCTCATTTAGCAGCAGACTACATCATCCTAGGTGCACAACCGAGAGATTCCGCAGGTCCTTCCTACCTACGGCTGTCAGACTGTACAACCTAAGCAGGGCTGCTCGCAGAGATAGCAAAAAGACGTGACAACCTAATAGTATTGAATTCAAAAGACGCAATAGACTTACACAATGGTCCCCTCCGGTATACAACTAGGAAAATACCAGTAGCTATGGAGGGTGACAATATGTATGGGTACATATTCACACCATGTAGGATAACTAAGTAGACGGTTATGCTGTTTCATTCCATCTAGCTACAATGCTCCGCACTGTGTGTGTTTATATATTTATATATTTATTCCATCTAGCGACAATGCTCCACACTGTGTGTTTATATATTTACATATTTATTCCATCTAGCTACAATGCTCCGCACTGTGTATGTTTATATATTTACATATTTATTCCATCTAGCCACAATGCTCCGCACTGTGTGTGTTTACTGTATATATTTACATATTTATTCCATCTAGCTACAACGCTCCACACTGTGTGTGTGACTATATATTCACATTTTTATTCCATCTAGCTACAGTGCTCCGCACTGTGTGTGTTTATTTATTCATATATCTATTTCATCTAGCTACAATGCTCTGCACTGTGTTTATATATTTATATAGTTATTCCATCTAGCTACAATGCTCCGCACTGTGTGTCTATATATTTATGTTTATATGTACATATGTATACTCTCTGCTCTTGTTTTTTCTTGCCTTCTGATTGTTGCTGTGAGTGTTGCTGTCCCTGTGCTGTTGCAATCCTGGAATTTCCCCATTGTGGGACTAATAAAGGCTTATCTTATCTTATCTTATCTTATCTTAAATGTCTGAACACTACAGGACAACCCAAACAACTTAAAATGGCGCAGAGCTATAGTGGCCAAATAACTTAGCCGATACAACATAGGTGTAGCAGCACTTAGTGAGATATGCCTTCCAGATTCCTCACAGCTTGAAGAACATGGAGGTGGGTACACATTCTTCTGGAATGGTCGTTCAGCAAATGAACCCAGACAGTCGGGAGTTGGCTTTGCAATCCACAATCAACATGTGAAGCGTCTTGACAGGTTTCCCATGTTTGTGTGTTTGAAAGTGAGCGAGGGCTTTATTACCATAATCAGTGCATATGCTCAGACCATGATCTACTCTGATAACGTAAAAGAAGAATTTTATGAACAACTAGACCTTCTCATCCAGTCTGTACCATATACAGATAAGCTGTTCCTACTAGGTGACTTCAATGCTCAGTGGGATCAGACCATGTAGCCTGGAATGGAGTCATCGTCTTCATGGGATGGGGAAAGAAAACTCAAATGGCACCCTGCTACTAACCCTCTGCGCTGAAAGACAATTTGTCATTACCAACACACTGTATCAACAGAAACCTAGCTACAAAACAACTTGGAGACATCCACGCTCAGGGCATTGACACCAAATTGATTTTATTATCATCAGACAGTGTGACTGGCATGATGTCAAACTCACATGTGCAGCTAGAGCAACAACCTGTCACTCTGACCACGCCCTCCTGAGAAGTAAGGTTTTCATATCATTCAAACCACATCACCAGCACTGACGAGTTCAGCAAGCAAAACAACTAGATGTTGCCAAGCTTGCAACTACTGAGGCACGGGACACTCTCAGTAACAACATTGCAGATGCCCTTATAGCTCTTGAAAATGACAGCTATGAAGATGCATACAGTTACTGGGATGCCCTCCGCACAAGCATCTTCAAAGCCTCGGCTGACTCAATTGGATATGTTAAAAAAAAAAAGCACAGGGATTGATTTGATGAAAATGATGCATCAGTGAACTCTCTGCTTGATGAGCTTCATTCACTCGACATCCAGTATGTGACTGACAAGGACTCACAGACAAAGAAAGACCAGTATTGTAGAATAAAGCAGGTGGCTCAAGCAAAGCTTCGTGAGATGAAGAACAAGTAGTGGACTGAAAGAACAAAAAACCTGCAGGCAGTGTCTGACAGCAAGGACTCAAAGAAGTTCTTCAGTGAACTCAAATCTGTGTATGGACCATCTTCCAAAGGGGTCAGCCCACTCATCGATCTAGATAGTGAGACCTTGATCAAAGAACCAGCACTAATCACAAAGATATGGGCACAGCATTTCGACCAACTACTCAACCGGCAGTCAACAATTTCTGATGATGCCATTGCTGAAATTCCCCAAAGCCCAGTGATTGAAGAACTCAGTAACATCCCAACAGCTGAAGAAACGGTCAAGGCTATCACCCAGCTGTCAAGTGACAAAGCACCAGGCGAGGATGGCATCCCTCCAAAAGTGTACAAATATGCTGGTGATACACTTGTGTTGGCACTAACCCAGCTTTTTAAACAACTGTGGGAGGAGGAAGAAGTATGGTAAATGGTGTTCACTTATATAGCGCTTTTTAGTCATGTCTGGATGACCAAAGCGCTTTCCAAATCCTGCTATCCACTCATTCACACACACACTGATGGCGGCGTAGCTGCCATGCACCGACGTTGGCCTGACCCACCAGGAGCAACTGGGGTTTCAGTGTCTTGCTCAAGGACACTTCGACATGCAGACTGCAGACAGAGCGGGAATCGAACCATTGACCCACCGATTAGTAGTCAGCTACACTACACCTGCGCCACAGCTGCAGCCATACCACAAGACTTCAAAGATGCCTTGATCTTTTACCTTTATAAGAACAAAGGTGATAGACAATCATGTGACAACCACCGGGCCATACCCCTTCTTAGCATCACTGGCAAGATCTTTGCTAGAGTGATCATCAACCGTCTCACCGCACACCTTGACAGCACCTTTCCAGAGAGTCAGTGTGGATTTAGGTCTGGAAGAGACACCTCTGACATGCTGTTTGCAGCCAGGCAAGGACAAGAAAAATGCAGAGAAAAGAATCTTGATCTGTATATGGTGTTTGTCGCTCTCACCAAGGCATTTGACTCAGTTAGTCGTGAAGGGCTCTGAAAGCTACTCTTAAAGATAGGATACCCACCACAAGTAGTTAATATCACACACTTCTTTCATGATGGTATGATGGCCCGTGTACGTGACCAAGAGAATACTTCTAATGCATTTCCAGTCACAAATGGAACTGAGCAGGGATGTGTCATGGCTCCGCTACTGTTGTGTTGTCTTCTCCATCTGCTCAAAGATGCCTTCAAGGACTGTAGCAAAGACGTCATGATAAGATTCAGAAGAAATGGTATATTCAACCTCCAGTGTCTGAAGGCCCAGATGAAAGTCTCATCACTACTGCTGCGTGAACTACTCTTTGCAGATGACTGTGCACTAATTGCCTATACAGAGCATGAACTACAGAGCATCCTGAATGACTTCACCAGGGCAACTACTCATTTTGGCCTTACCATCAGCATCAAAAAAACAGAAGTGATGTTACAGCCAAGACCAGGTAGCCCACCCCACAAGCCGGTCATAATGATAGGTGACGAACAACTGAAGGTTGTGCAGAAGTTTTGCTATCTAGGTGGCTTCCTCTCACAGAATGCCCGAATAGATGATGAGATTACAGCACAAATAGGAAAAGCAAGTACTGCTTTTGGAAGGTTGCACCATAGGCTCTGGTCAGACCATGGCATCCGTCTCAGTACTAAGAAAGGTATCTCTTGGACAGCTGTGCCAACTACACTTTTGTACGGCAGTGAAACCTGGACCTGGTATCGTGAGCATGTGAAAAAGCCAGAGCAGTTCCATCTTAGATGTCTTCGCAAAATCTGTGGCAAGTCCTGGAAGAATAAGATACCCAACACTGTTGTACTTGAGCAATGTGAAATTAAAGGCATTGAAGCACTTCTGATGAAGAGCCAACTCAGATGGGCAGGTCATCTTGTCCCCGTGAAGGATAGCCGCATACAGTACCATGTGCACTCCTTTATGGAGAGTTGACCAGTGGACAGCACTCTCAGGGAGGGCAGTACAAGAGATACAAGGATGTTCTAAAATCAAGCTTGAAGGCATGTACCATTCCCATCGACATGTGGGAGCGGCTGGCACTTAGCCATTTGGAGTGGTGAGGGATTTGTTCTGATGGTGTGAAAAAGTTTGAGCAGCACCAGTTGCCAGGGACCAACCAGTGTCAAGTACTGACTATGTCTCCCCATTTTGCCAATGCAGTTGCCGTTCACGTATTGGACTGTTTAGCCACCACAGAACACATATCAGCCAGTAACAAGTCAGAGAGAAAGGAGATCTGTCGAACCAATGATTCAGCCCATCATCAATTTGAGTCAGATCTTGCACCTCTCACATCTGGACTGGTGCCTTTTTAGCATCTGTTGTTTTGCTACGGAGATTAAAATATGATCCTTATTTTAGCCTCCTTGGTTTTATGTAAATATGTAAATAAGATTTGGTCTATTATTTAATATTATCTTTGTTATTAGTCTTTGTTTCTCTGTTGCACAAAAAAAATTCCCCATTTACCTATTTGATCTGCATTTCAAATCGGATTTTAGCAAGTGGGGGAGGGGTGGCGCCGAGCACTTCAGGCACTGCGTGCAGTTTGAATTAGCTCTCAGCAAAGACAGGCAACTTCTTCTAATTTCTTTAAACCAGCAAAACCGTCGGACTCTAAGGGTGGACAATCCTTTCAATGGATGTGGACAGCCCGGTGGAGACAGGACGGGTAGCGGTGCCGAGGCAAGAGCTATGTTAGCCTAGCTGGACCTATTATTAGCAGAGAACAGCGGTGGACCAAGGAGCTTTTAAAACTGTGACTGTGATAAAAGGCCCTTGGGTGGACAGAATCTGCCGTTTCAGCCTCCGGACTCCATTCCACAGAGGAAGTCACGGATTATAAAAGGACACAAAAATACCAAAGAGTGTGCGCCGGAGACACAAGATTGGTAAAGAAAGAAACAGGATAAATTAAGTTGAGGACTCAATAAATGGACAGGTAACCATGGAGGTAAGAGGAAATTTTACTGTTTTTATCTGCCGTGTCTCTGTGATGATTATTCATTTTGAGGCTGGCCACGTGTTCTGGTACTTTTACCTCCCGCCACTGAGCTGTAGGAATGTCAGCCTCTCTGTGTTCCAGAACCTCTGACTTTACAAATTAAGCACTGGTGTAGGGGCTGTGACCATGCCAGAGCCACAGCATTGTTTCAACATGGAAATATAAATTAGGCTTTACTTATGATTGGCCTGCTCAGAAAACCTTTACCTAATCAGGTTAGGGGCTTATTAACATTAAAGACCAAGCTGAAAACCAACAATTCAGATCAAACATTACAGACAGCTTTTTTGAGTTGCTGTAAAACAGCACAGAAATGGCTTTTGCTCTATAATATATACAGTATGAATCTATAAAATATGTCACTGGGTATAACCTAAAGTCAGTACATGGAAACTGCATAATACAGGATGTTTAAAGCAACAGTATTCACTTCCCCACCTTTCTTTTCTCCAGTGAAGGGCACCAGGTCCTCCCTGTCTTCGTGCTCCAGAGCCTGCTTCTCCAGGTGCTGCATCAGAGCGTCACGGTCAAACGGTCCCGTAGGGCTCTTTTTCGTCTGGTCTCGCTGCCGAAAACCAGCTGGCAGCAGGGCATTCTGAGAGAACAGCAGGCCACGGGACATATTAATTAGCATTTAAGGCAACACAAAAGGATGGATGCAATAATGTTTGTGTTGTTAGTGAATGAAGTGTTTTCAAGTAATTCAAGTTGTAGCAAATGAAGAGGATGGGAAGCAGTTCGTTTATCATTTAATGGAATCATGAGGATTACAAACGGTGTGTGTTCTTTTTCATTATGCACACTGGGTGATTTCAAGGGAGAACTTTTTTTTTCTTATAAATTTGCAATGGCTATCTGGATGCTGGTTAAATTTTTTAATCTGTGTAATTAAGATAAGATAAGATAAGATAAACCTTTATTAGTCCCCCAATGGGGACATTGCAGGGTTGCAGCAGTAAAGGGATAGTGTCACGCAAATAATAATAACTAAGATAATATGATAAAGAAATTGGGTAGACAAACAGTAAATATACATACATATATATATATATACAGTATATATACACAGTGCAAGAGCATTGCAGTTAAAGGGTATTTACCTCATTACAGTTAGTTAAATTACCCAGCAAAATATAAATATAAATCCAGACAGTATATTTCACAATTGAATGAACAGTGTTGTTGCCACCTTCAGTAATAATTGTAATTGTATTAGCAGTGCATTGGAAGGGAACAATCCCTATTGTGCAAAGTAGTGGTGTTATGTAAGATGTCTATGAGCAACACAGATTCAATTATAAAGTCTGACAGCAGCAAATAGGAAGGACCTGCTAAACCTGTCTCTCGAGCACTTAGGGTGGTGCAGCCTGCCGTTAATGAGCTCCTCAGTGCATTCAGCATGTCCTGCACTGGGTGGGAGTTGGACTCCAGCAGAGATGACAGCTCAGCCACCATCCTCCTCTCTCCTATCTCCTCCACTGGGTCGAGGTGGCGCCCCAGAACAGAGCTGGCTTTTTTTGCTCAGCCTGTTCAATCTCTTCCTGTCGGCTGCCGTGATGCCGCTGCCAAAGCAGACCGCTCCACACGTGATGGGTGATGCCACCAGAGTTGTAGAAAGTCTTCAGGAGTGCCCCCTGCACTCCAAAAGACCCGAGTCTCTTCAGAAGGAACAGTCTGCGCTGCCCGCATTTTAAATTGAAGTCTGTAAGTTTAAATGTTCAAACTGGCATATTTCATCATATCTTTGCACCTTTATTCTTGCTATCTATCTATTTCATACCTAATTTACATTTATGTTTGAACCTTACTAAATTGGTGAATATCCCCCATCCCCCTTGTTAAAAAAATTATAAATTGCCTAATGATTACAGTAGTGTGAAAAAGTGTTTGCCCCCTTCCTGATTTCTCATTTTTTTGTGTTTGTCACACTTAAATGTTTCAGATCATCAAACAAATTTAAACATTAGACAAAGATAACACAAGTAAACACAAAATGCAGTTTTTAAATGAAGGTGCTTATTACTAAGGGAAAAAAAACAATCCAAACCTACATGGCCCTGTGTGACAAAGTGATTGCCCCCTAAACCTAATAACTGGCTGGGCCACCCTTAGCAGATTGCTGCTAAGGGTGGCCCAGCCACTGCAATCAGTCGTTTGCAATAACTGGCAATGAATCTTTTACAGCACTGTGGAGGAATTTTGGCCCACTCATCTTTGCAGAATTGTTGTAATTCAGCCACATTGGAGGGTTTTCACACATGAACCGCCTTTTTAAGGTCATGCTACAGCATCTCAGTCGGATTCAGGTCAGGACTTTGACTAGGCCACTCCAGAGTCTTCATTTTGTTTTTCTTAAGCCATTCAGAGGTGGACTTGCTGATGTGTTTTAGATCATTGTCCTGCTGCAGAACCCAAGTGCACTTCAGCTTGAGGTCATGAACAGATGGCCGGACATTCTCCTTCAGGATTTTTTAGTAGACAGCAGAATTCATGGTTCTATTTACCACAGCAAGTCTTCCAGGTCCTGAAACAGCAAAACAGCCCCAGACTATCACACTACCACCACCATATTTTACTGCTGGTATAATGTTCCTTTTCCAAAATGCTGTGTTACTTTTAGGCCGGATGTAATGGAACACACACCTTCCAAAAAGTTCAAATTTTGCCTTGTCCGTTCGTGGAGTATTTTCCCAAAAAGTCTTGGGGATCATCAAGATGTTTTCTGGCAAAACTGAGACAAGGCTTTATGTTCTTTTTGCTCAGCAGTGGTTTTCTTCTTGGAATTCTACCATGCAGGCCATTTTTGCCCAGTCTCTTTCTTATGGTGGAGTCATGAACACTGACCTTAACTGAGGCAAGTGAGGCCTGCAGTTCTTTGGATGTTGTTGCGCGGTCTTTTTTGACCTCTTGGATGAGTCTTTGCTGCGCTCTTGGGGTAATTTTGGTCACCCGGCCACTCCTGGGAAGGTTCACCACTGTTCCCTTTTTTTGCCATTTGTGGATAATGGCTCTCACTGTGGTTCGCTGGAATCCCAAAGCTTTAGAAATGGCTTTATAACCTTTTCTAGACTGAAAGATCTCAATTACTTTGATTCTCATTTGTTCCTGAATTTCTTTGAATGGCAGCATGATGTCTAGCTTTTGAGGATCTTTTGGTCTACTTCACTTTGTCAGGTAGGTCCTATTTAAGTGATTTCTTGATTGAGAACAGGTGTGGCAGTAATCAGGCCTTGGTGTGGCTAGAGAAATTGAACTCAGCTTTCCAAAGATGTGATAAACTACAGTTAATTTATGTTTTAACGGGGGGGGGGGGTCACTTTTTCACACAGGGCCAATAGGTTTGGATATTTTTTTAACCCTTAATAATAAACACTTTCATTTAAAAACTGCATTTTTTGCTTACTTGTGTTATCTTTGTCTAATATTTAAATTTGTTTGATGATCTGAAACACTGAAGTGTGACAAACATACAAAAAAAATGAGAAATCAGGAAGGGGGCAAACACTTTTTCACACCACTCTATGTCATATACTTTAAAGTTGAACTGCCAGAAAACAGATCATTGCTGACTTGAAAGTGTGGAAACTGTCATGCAAAAAGAAGGATGAATAGTTTTTTTTTTTAACAGCTGCCCAGTAATAAACCATTGGTGCCTGTTCACAGCTTTTAGTTGACAGAACTGAGTCAACATAAAATGTTTGCTGCTGTGGAACATTGTTGTTTCTTCAATCTAAAATAATATAGTCATACAGAAAATTGATTAAGAGGAGAAATAAAAATGTTTTAATAGATTTCAAAAAGTTACCTCAAAATCTTTCATTGAAAAGAAAAATGCTGTGGTTGCACTCGATAAATCTTTGAAACAATTACAGTGTACATATTTTAGGTTTTAAATTAAAAATAAACTAAAACAATCTATGAAAATCCAGCCTTTAAGTTTCCACAAAAGTACATTATCTACGATTTTCTTGCTTAATTGTGGTTTAATCAAATGTAAGCAAAGTCTGAGGTATTTCTCTTGTTTTTACCTCCGCCAAGGAGGTTATGTTTTCATCGGCGTTGGTTTGTCTGTCTGTTTGTGTGTTAGCAAGATAACTCAAAAAGTTATGGACGGATTTTCATGAAATTTTCACAGATTGTCAGAAATGGGGTATCCTACAGATGATTAGATTTTGGTGGTGATCCGGATCACCATCCAGAAGAAAACTGCCATTACGGAAAATGCGATTTTCGTGAATAACTACTGAACCACTAATCCTATCATTGTCAATCCAATTGCTAGTCATATGTTTTCATGGTCAAGGAATCTGAAAACGTACACACAAACACTGTATGGGGGGAACTGTGGCGCTTGGCAGAGGTCTGCGCTCTCCGAGTGCTTTTCTAGTATTTAAATGTTTTAGGATGACAATGCTCACTTACTCCATTTTAGTGGATGAAACAAGTGAAGGTTTTCTGAATTATTTGATCTTTTATCCTCATTTTTACCTCCGCCAAGGAGGTTATGTGATCATCAGCGTTGGTTTGTCTGTCTGTCTGTCTGTCTGTTTGTTTGTCTGTTTGTTAGCAAGATAACTCAAAAAGTTATGGACGGATTTTCATGAAATTTTCACAGATTGTCAGAAATGGGGTATCCTACTGATGATTACATTTTGGTGGTGATCCGGAAAACCGCCATTACGGAAAATGCCATTTTCGTGAATAACTACTGAACCACTAATCCTATCATTGTCAATCCAATTGCTAGTCATATGTTTTCGTGGTCAACGAATCTGAAAACGTACACACAAACACTGTATGGGGGAACTGTGGCCGCCATTACGGAAAATGTCATTTTCGTGAATAACTACTGAACCACTAATCCTATCATTGTCAATCCAATTGCTAGTCATATGTTTTCGTGGTCAAGGAATCTGAAAACGTACACACAAACACTGTATGGGGGGAACTGTGGCCGCCATTACGGAAAATGTCATTTTCGTGAATAACTACTGAACCACTAATCCTATCATTGTCAATCCAATTGCTAGTCATATGTTTTCGTGGTCAAGGAATCTGAAAACATACACACAAACACTGTATGGGGGGAACTGTGGCGCTTGGCGGAGGTCTGCGCTCTCCGAGTGCTTTTCTAGTTATATTTGTACAGTATCTCATCAAAGTGAGTACACCCCTCACATTTTTGTAAATATTTTATCTTTTCATGGGACAACACTGAAGATATGACACTTTGATACAATGTAAAGTAGTCAGTGTACAGCTTGTATCATAGCGTAAATTTGCTGTCCCCTCAAAATAACTCAACACGCAGCCATTAATGTCTAAACCGCTGGCGACAAAAGTGAGTACACCCCTAAGTGAAAATGTCCAAATTGTGCTCAGTTAGCCATTTTCCCTCCCCGGTGTCATGTGACTCGTTAGTGTTACAAGCTCTCAGGTGTTAATGGGGAGCAGGTGTGTTAAATTTGGTGTTATCGCTCTCACATTCTCTCATACTGACCACTGGAAGTTCAACATGGCACCTCATGGCAAAGAACTCTGACGATCTGAAAACATGAATTGTTGCTTTACATAAAGATGGCCTAGGCTATAAGAAGATTGCCAACACCCTGAAACTGAGCTGCAGCACGGTGGCCAAGACCATACAGCGGTTTAACCGGACAGGTTCCACTCAGAACAGGCCTCACCATGGTCGACCAAAGAGGTTGAAAGCATGTGCTCAGTGTCATATCCAGAGGTTGTCTTTTGAAAATAGACGTATGAGTGCTGCCAGCATTGCTGCAGAGGTTAAAGGGGTGGGGGTGGGGGGGTCAGCCTGTCAGTGCTCAGACCATACGCCACATACTGCATCAAATTGGTCTGCATGGCTGTCGTCCCAGAAGGAAGCCCCTTTTAAAGATGATGCACAAGAAGGCCCGCAAACAGTTTGCTGAAGACAAGCAGACTAAGGACATGGATTACTAGAACCACGTCCTGTGGTCTGATGAGACCAACATAAACTTATTTGGTTCAGATGGTGTCAAGCATGTGTGGCGGCAACCAGGTGAGGAGTACAAAGACAAGTGTGTCTTGCCTACAGTCAAGCATGGTGGTGGGAGTGTCATGGTTTTGGGGCTGCATGAGTGCTGCCGGCACTGGGGTGCTACAATTCATTGAGGGAACCACGAATGCTAACATGTACTGTGACATACTGAAGCAGAGCATGATCCATTCCCTTAGGAAACTGGGCCGCAGGGCAGTATTCCAACATGATAACAACCCCAAACACACCTCCAAGACGACCACAGCCTTGCTAAAGAAATTGAGGGTAAAGGTGAATGACTAGCCAAGCATGTCTCCAGACCTAAACCCTATTGAGCATCTGTGGAGCATCTTCAAACGGAAGGTGGAGGAGCGCATGGTCTCTAACACCCACCAGCTCCGTGATGTCATCATGGAGGAGTGGAAGAGGATTCCAGTGGCAACCTGTGAAGCTCTAGTGAACTCCATGCTCAAGAGAGTTAAGGCAGTGCTGGAAAATAATGGTGGCCACGCAAAACATTGACACTTTGGGCACAATTTGGACATATTCACTTAGGGGTGTACTCGCTTATGTTGCCAGCGGTTTAGACATTAATGGCTGTGTGTTGAGTTATTTTGAGGGGACAGCAAATTTACACTGTTATACAAGCTGTACACTGACTACATTGTATCAAAGTGTCATATCTTCAGTGTTGTCCCATGAAAAGATATAATAAAATATTTACAAAAATGTGAGGGGTGTACTCACTTTTGTGAGATACTGTATCTCTCTGGAAGCATCTCTTGTGGTCAGCATTAAGTAACCTAAAGGTTTTTGTTCCTTCAGCTATTAACTGTTGTGACCCATTGGCTGCTCAAAAAAAAAAAAAAAAAAAAAAATCCTGCAAGATTTATGAGCTTCAACCTCCAGATCAGTCAGTGCCTTGTTCCACTAAAGAAATTGATCACAGGCCAACTGTTTGGCCGACTTTAAGACAAATCCTGTGCTCGTCTGTACCTCGGGGTCCATCTCCTGTAGCTCATAGTCCAGCTGGTCCAGCTCCTCAGCACTGAGGCCCCTGAGGATGGCATCCTCGTCAATGTCCCTGGGGTCCGACATGGCTCCTGAAGCTCTGGCTCACATACACACACTCACTCACTCATACACGCCACTGCACTCCTTCAGGTCAGAGGGCACTGCCAAGAAAGAAATGAGAAGGGAAAAAAAGGTGAAACTACAGAAAAATTAATTCTCACATACATTTTATACTTTGTTGATTTCAGGTGTCAGTCACACCTGAAATCATACCATAATTACAAAATAAAGAAAGTTATGTTTTCAGTGCTTTGACTGTCTGCAGGAGAAGGCAGACAGACACCACAGTCACCCACGCCGGGGGCAGCTGTGGTGCAGGTGTAGTGTGGCCAACTACTGATCGGCGGGTTAGTGGTTCGATTCCCACTCTGTCTGCAGTCTGCATGTCAAAGTGTTCTTGAGCAAGACACTGAACTCCCAGTCGCTCCTGGTGGGTCAGGCCAGTGCCTGTGTATGGCAGCTCCGCCGCCATCAGTGTGTGAATGGGTGGATGGCAGGATTTGTAAAGTGCTTTGGCCATCCAGAGATGAATAAAAAGTGCTATATAAGTGAATACCATTTATGATATTTCTTGAACAATTTTCCACTAATTTTTTCATCAATAAAATTCACAAATTTCTTTTTTTGTACATTTCTATTTTAGCACATTCTAGGTTCTTTGTTTTACCCAAAATGAGACTTTAATTTAATATGTGAACATGAAAGAACTGAATGAAAACAAGACATGAAAGCAGAAATTAACATTGTCACCTTAAAATAATGTTTCCAAAATTATTTTGTTGGTATATCAACCTTCGACTGTGTGAATGTCACTGACAAACAATAGCCTGAGTGAGCCTGCATTGCCTGCAACAACTCTGTGATTTTTCTGTTCCTGGTAGGAACACTGAAAAGATACCTGGCACATTTTATGGTCTGAGTCCCATTAGCTAATCACAGAGCACGACTTTAGCCATGAACTAACAAAGCACCTAGTGACTGTCTATTGTGACTCCGGTCTTAAAGCATGCAAGTTGTAGTCTTTTCTGTGTGCCTAGCAAGAACTTGAAAGCTGTGTAGTCCTGCTTTAATATTTCAGACATCTGTGAAGTCCGGGCAGAATCCCATGCAGCTAACAGGTTTAAACCTTTTTGCTGTGAGATTGAGTGCTAATCACTGCATTATCACCTCATTTAAGGTTGTTAGTGATGAAGTTGTTGTTCTGTAAAGTTGCTGTATGATGAAACTAGGGCTGTACATTGACTTAAAAAAAATACTAAATTAATTAGGGATGCACGATATATAACAGCATGCCATGGGTATCGGACAATAAAGCATTCACAATTATTTAGTGGCCAAAAGTAAAAATTAATATTTACAGCCAACAGAATATTGCAGTAGACAGTCTCAAGTGATGCTCTGCTATTGACATTACTGTATGCTTTTCCCTCAGCTTTTCTCTCAGCAGGTGAAAGTACAAACAAATAGAGCAATTTTCCACTGAGTTCCAGAGAACATGAGAACCCTGACCTTAATGGTGATTAGATGCTTTTATTCATTTTATAGGATATACCAGTAGTGCTGGATTGTGTGTTTTTCTCTGCTAACTTCGACAGAAACTCTCCCTCTTCTCATACTATTGACTGAGCAGCGCCAACCAATGAGCACTACATTAAGTCTGTGGGCTTGATGCAGGGTGTGTATGCAGAATGAGATAGCACATTTAAGGTGTCCTGAGTGAGTGAGTGAGAGAGTTTGTTTAGTGTTGTGTAAACTTTGCAAATTTAAACCCTGAAAAAACAAGACCTACTCTTCTTTAAAGCTGAGCCAGGTGCTGAGACAAACCAATCACTGCTGCGGGGAAATGACGTGACAGGATCAGTTTTTTGAATGTGTTAATCGGCCCACTTATTTGGAAAAGTTAATGTGTTAAATATCCCAGCCCTAGACGTAATGTTAATATATTAAATGTTTTATCACATATAAAACATGGAATATGCTTTTATGCCACTGACTTATAACAGGTATAGGCAACCTGTGGCTCAGAACAGGCACGTGATGCTGTTTCCCCTTCATTTTAAGGCTCAAGTGATTTTTTAGGACTCCTTCAAGACCTTTTTGGAAAAAAATCAAAATGGATCTTTTCTTAATAAAGGTTGCCAACCCCTGGTCTATAAATCCAGTTAAAGCAGATTCTAACTAAGTATATAAGTTACTGATAAAATCATTCAGCCCTACTGTACCTGGGAACCTCCTCAATCCCCATTAAAGATCACAGGAGTCCCCTACTATTAACAATTGTCCTTGGCTAGTGGTTTCATGAGCTTTATTGAGCTTATCAACAGTCCAATTGAGTGTAATGCAATGCAGCGATGATAATAATAGATGCATTTCCAATAATAAAATCTGCAATACTCAGGAGAGTAGGGCCTCTAAAAATATAATCCTAATCATCAGTTTCATATTCATAATAAATCTTATTTTTTCCTCAGACATCACTAGAGGTGAGCCCAGTGATGCCGTATACTTTCAAAGGCAGAGAGGCTGAGTGACGCAAAGAGGTGTGAGAAATGAAAAGCCAGGGGAAAGAGAGGGAGAGCAGGGTCTTTGTAACCTTAAACCCTTAGCTCATCACAGGGAGACTAAGTATAGCAGAATGGAGAGGAGTGGAAAGTGCATCCCCTTATTTATCGTTGATGGACATACAGTAGTGGACCCACCCATGTCATATCTGCACACAAACATAAGAAGCCACAGATACACAAGTTTACAACTGCAACGACTCAACCGCCTCAGATAACAAAGAGAAAGAAAGTAGATTCTACAAAGCAAGGGCCTCCAAACTAGGAAATACCAAAGTGATAGCATACATATACCTCTGGGTTTAAAAGTATGAGTAATGCAGCTATCATGTTAGAAGCCCAGTGGTTTTATTCTTTCGTCCAAATTGTTTCCTAAGTTGGACAGAAAAGAAAACCCATTAGGAATAATTCAATTTCAATTCAATTCAGTTCTTATTTCTGTCTGCAGAAAGAAAGAAAGAAAGAAAGAAAGAAAGAAAGAAAGAACAATTAAAACATAATCAACACTGCTGCTTATTTTCTGCCAACACATGAATAAAGTCTCAATGTGTAATCAATTTCTGATGTAATTTACCAACCTTTTAATATATGTCAAAGGAAGTGATAGGATATGAAAATACATTCCAACTGCAAAAAACAGGAAAGCTGTTTGACAACTGCTAATTAAAAAAAAAAAAAAAGAAAGAAGCTGTTAACCCAGCACATCCAACAACTACTTTAGCTTTTGTGGTAGCCAAATAAAGATAGACTTTTTTTTTTTTTTAAAGAGAAACTGAAAGAACTGGAATAAAAAGTGTGTCAACATCAGGAAGTCATCCCATCAAAAGAAGAGAATTTTGTGATTGCATCAGTCTAAAATTTGATCCAGATCTTGCCATTATCTTTGAGAGGTAGTCTGCAAACTTTTACTTCATGGTGTTTTGATAACATAGGTACATATATTATTGTGTTGGACAATGAATGTACTTTAGTATATTGCTTAACGTTAGTGTTGGGGGAAAAGATAAATACAGCATAATATTGCGATACTTGGCACTCGCAATGATACATCGGTTCCTAAAGACATGTATCAATCTTTTATTAATTATATATATCTGTGAATGTTGCAATCTCTTGGGTATCACAACCAGCTGAGTTTTACGTCCACTAGATGGCACAGTAAGTGTGCGTTGTCAGGTGAAGTCACAGCTTGTCTCACAAGATTTGCTGCCAAGTGTACTAATTAAAATGGTAGACGCTGGACAGAAAAAAGTCAGTGGAGGGAAAACTGAGAAATGCATTGAAAAAGTCCAACTCAGATGTCTGGACTTCTTGTGGGGGGAGTGGGGGGTTATAACAAAAACAATCGGAAACACCTTGAAATGACACACTCAACCTGAAAGGAGTGCAGCATGAAAAAAAAAAAACTTGGAACGCCATAAACTGCCCACGCATCTCTACTCCACCCAGCAGCAGCTGACGAGGGTCGAGCTAAAATAGCGCCGGTTAGAAGTCAGCCAATTCTGTCAACGACAAAGTCACCTCCAATCTGAGCAAGCCAGGATGACAACAGTCCATGGTGCACCACACATGCAAAGACTGCCATCCACAGCACCATAGAAAATGACTGGCCACAACAGCACACCACCCCAGGGAGGACTGAGATCCTCCAGCCACTGAAACAAACGTAACCGTGGAGAGATGATTTGACTGAATAGGCTACTTTATTATATGAAACAGATATTGACAGTTTTCGTTTGTGGACACAATTTGATGTTGAATAAGGGGAAAAAATAAAATATATGGTACATGGTATTGCAAGTCACACAATAAACGGGTAGCACAGGATAGCAGGGAAAATCACCAGGATGCTCTACAGCTCACGAGTGAGTACACAAAGGGATAATGTTCCAACATGCAGGCAGACGGAACTGTGGCGGGGAACGGACAAAAGAGAGCCTGGGAAAGGAACCTCCAGACAGGCTGGAAGACAGGGGCGAAGCAAATAGTACTCATAGTGCTGGAGCAAGCTGAGACAGTCCAAAAGCGATCACAGTGCAGGGAAAACAGACAGTTGGTTTAAACACACGGTTTAAACAACAATCACCCAACAATGCACAACAGCGAACCCAGATCTTAAATACAAAACTAATCAGCTTAGTGCATGCCGGTGTGGAGAAAGAGTAAGAGAGAGAGCGAGAGAGAGAGGGTGTGTAAATGAATAGGAATGGATGAGTGTGTGTGTGGAGTGAGTGAGTGCAAGCGTGCTGAGTGAAGGCAGGTGTGGACAATTGCATGTGAGTGTGTGTGCATGTGTGGAGAGGAGAACAGCAGGTAATGACAGTCAGCTGGTAGGAGCTGGCAGGAGTTGGCATGGCTGTCGGCTGTCAGACGGCAAATGAAGAACCCAAAATAAACCGGAGACTAGACAGCCACCATGCCGTAGAACTGGGCTGGAAACCTCCCCAGTTCATGACAGAGTCCCCACCCCCCACCCCAAGGGTTGGAAACCAGACATCCCTGCGTACCAACAAAAGAAATACAAAAACAGGAAGAACCCCTCCCCCCGGAAACTACCACAACCAACCAGGGCGGGAGGTGGGGGAAACAGGTCAGGAGGGAATAAATCAAACAACAAAACACAAGAATATATACGTGACAACACAGTGAATTACCCCCAAAACCTAGAACAGCCCCCCCCCCCCCCCCCCGCAAGTCCCAGGAGTTCAAGAGTTCTGGGGGACGACCAAAGTCCCAGGCCCAAGGGGGAATGAAGGAAGGCTGATCAGAGGGTCGGTCCAAGTCCAGGATCGTTTGGACCAACCGGCCAAGCAGGTCAGGCGGCCGGACAGGATAACTTAGCCACCTAACCTCACGATGCAGTTCACTGGGTGGACAGCCCAGGTCTTTGAGCCACTAGCTCAAAAGAGGCGGCCCGGGAGGCGGCCTCCCCACGGGAAGACCCAATGTAGGAAGGGGAGACCAGGGATAGGGAAGCCCCAGCATCATCGGACGGTGACGAGAGAGGAGCCCCTCTGCCCCCCGTGGCCCCGAGCTGGCGGATAGTACCAGCAATGGTCCCGGTCCAGGACAGAGCTGCATCTGTGGTGGCTCCAAACTTCATTGCACCCGCGCTGGACCCCGGCTGGGCCATGGCAGCACCCGCAGTGAGGCTCGGCTGGGCCGCACCCGTGCTGGACTCTGGCTGGAGCATCTTAGCACCCGCGGTGGACTCCGGCTGGAGCATCATAACACCCGCAGTGGACCCCTGCAGGGCCATGGCTGCACCCGTGGTGAGACTTGGCTGGGCCTGTGTAGCACCTGCGGTTTACCCCGACTGGGCCAAAGCTGCACCTGCAGTGGCTCCTGACTGGAGCTCCATAGCACCCACCACGGACTCCGGCTGGAGCATTGTTGCACCTGCGGTGGTCCCCGTCGGGGACCTTATTGCTCCCGCGGTGACCTCCCCAACGAACAAAGCAGGACTCTCCGTGACCTTGGCCAACAAACCTGGGTCTTCGGCAGCTTCAGATGGTATAGACCACTCTCCGGCGACCCTAGGAGGAAGCTCAGACACAGTAGATTGAGATATGGGGTCAGGGTCGCCAGCAGTGGCAGAGCCCTGCGAGGTGAGCCTGGGTACAGCAGCTAGCTGCCCCTGGCTCTCCTCACCAAGAGTCAGACAAGATTGCTCGGAAACTGGCAGAAGAGAAATTAAAGAGTGCACTTGCCTGAACTGGGGCTCCACTGCCATCCAGGACTCCGACGATCCAGGTTGTGGCGGCTCTTCAGGCTGGGGAGGCGCTGCACCCACGGAGGTCTCGAGTTGGAATGGACCCCCAGTGTCGACCTCCACCGGGAAGGCTGGACCTCTGTAATCACTCGCAGGTCGGACCGACTCTACGGAGACCCCCGGAGGTGGTGGATCCTCTCCGGTGACCCTAAGAAGAGTCTCAGGGGCGATAGGAGAGGGAAAGTGGTTAGGGTCGCTGGCAGCGTCGGAGCCCAGCAAGGTGAGCTCAGATGCCACTGAGGGCAGCACCCGACTCTCCTCACCAAGAGCCAGGCAAGATTGCTTCACATCAAAAGGGAGAGAAACAAACGAGAGCACTTGCCTGGACTCAAGCTCCACTGCTGTCCAGGACTCCGTCGATCCTGGCAACGATGTCTTGGGCCCAGCCTCCAGGAGATCCAACTTGATAGGTGGGTCTGCTGCGGCAGCCCCCGCAGCAGGTGTGATGGTGGGTGCAGTCACAGTGCCCCCAGGCGAGTCCCCCCACGCTGGTGGTTTCTCCGACGTGACGGCTGGGGGTCCACTCTGTGCTGGCTCCGGTCTATGATCATCCAGGGCCACGAGCTCCTCCACGGTCCGGCGGCTTGGTTTTGGCAGGCACTCGGGAAGATTGGGAGGAGACACGGAGGGAATTGGTGAGTTTTTAACAGTAGCAGCAGGGCAAGAGCACTCAGGTGACTGCCTACCCCGAGGCTCTCTCTGGGGAGACAAACACGGTTCATCGTTTTTATCAGAAGTGGAAAGATAAGTCACTTGCCTGACCTTCCAGGCCTGGATGTTGTCTGCTATCGGCGGCAAGCTGCCATCCTCCTTTGTGTCGATAGCAGTATCGGGCCCCTCAGACAACGTAGGAGGAACCTGTTCAGGCGACGCAGCAGTGGGCATGTCTGGGGAACCCCTGGCTGATCTCATGACAGCAAGAGGAGACGTCTCGGCGACCTGGGCTGCAGTCAGGGCTGACAGGGCACAGGCTGTTGGAACAGCTGGCACGGGAAGAGGCTCTGCCACAGGGATAGTCAAGGGTGACGTCAGGTCCATGGCTGTTGAAGAAGAGGAGGGTTTTTTCTGACATTTGACGAAGGACGGTTCTTACACCGCGAAGCTGGCTCCTCCTTTGGCTCTTCCAGCGTCTGACTATTCTCTCTAGGACCAGCGAGGAATCAGGGGAGACAGAGGAGTGAGGAGCAATGACAGCAGCTGATGGGAGAACTCCAGTAGATTGCAAAATCTGGATCTCCTCCATAGGAGTTTGGCATACTACCTCAGGTGACAGGGCAAGAGATTGTAATAACACTTGCCTGTATTCCTGGTTGGTGATGACATCAGCCACTGTCTCGGCGTCTTGCTCCGTCTCCCCGTGAGTAGAACGATGAGCCTATCGGGGAGAAGAGGACGCTGGCCAGAGAAGCAAGTGCTGGGCATTCATCCTCCGGGAGCGCTTCTTCGGCTGCTCTGGAGGTGCTGCGGAGAGCCCTCTCACCGCTTCCTTGAAGTGTTGTCAAGTATCATAAATTTGGTTGAGCAGCAGCACCAGCTCCAAAGGCTTGGACTCGTCTGCGTCACCCCGACAGCAATGTCCAGTAAATAAAAATTGATTTCCAGAGAGTGGGTGGCATGAAGCCAGGAAGCGAAGCTCACAGCTCGCTTGGCCGCTGCGCACTCCTCCGGGTTGAGTCCAAGAACTGAAAAGCCCATGCTGGTGGGCTATTGAATTGGAGAAAAAAAAAATACAAAAGGGTGAAAAAACACACACGCAACATCTCCACTGGGTTCTACGCTGGTCGGGTGATTCTGTCATGAATTCTCTGCCGTTTCAAAGCAGAAATGACAAACCCACTCGCAGGAGTACATTGTGTGAATTTTATTATGCAAAGTGATATAAACAGTCCAGTCAAACAATAAACAGGTAGCACAGGATAGCAGGGAGAATCACCAGGATGCTCACAAGTGAGTACATAAAGGGATAATGTTCCAACATGCAGGCATACGGAACTGCGGCAGGGAACGGACTAAAGAGAGCCCAGGAAAGGAACCTCCAGACAGGCTGGAAGGCAGGGGCGAAGCAAATAGTACTCACAGCGCTGGATCAATCCAAGACAGTCCAAAAGCGATCACAGTGCAGGGAAAACAGACAGTCAGTTAAACACACGGTTTAAACAACAATCACATGACAATGCACAACAGCGAACCCAGATCTTAAATACAAAACTAATCAGCTGAGTGCATGTCAGTGTGGAGAAAGAGAGGGAGAGAGAGAGCGAGAGAGAGAGAGGGGGGGGGGGGGTGTAAGTGCGTAGGAATGGATGAGTGTGTGTGTGGAGTGAGTGAGTGCAAACGTGCTGAGTGAATGCAGGTGTGGACAATTGCATGTGAGTGTGTATGCATGTGTGAAGAGGAGAGCAGCAGGTAATGACAGTCAGCTGGTAGGAGCTGGCAGGAGGGGGCGTGGCTGTCGGCTGTCAGACGGCAAATGAAGAGCCCAAAATAAATGGGAGACTAGACAGCCACCGTGCCATAGAACTGGGCTGGAAACCACCCCAGTTTATGACAATTGGCACCATGTTTTAACGTCTCTTGGAGAGCAAGGTTTATTAGCTAACAAGATTTCTTTCTTTTTTAAACACATATTTGTTAGTTTGTAAAGCAAGTCAAATTAAAACATTAGCCAGTAAGCTTGCTTTAGCTTCCTCTCCAGTCCTCAGTGTGTCAACAGTGATGTTATACTGATAACATCACTGGAGTGGTGGTCTAGTGGTAAACCATATACCCCTGAGATGGGAGGTCATGGTTCTTCGTGGGTCATACCAAAGACCATACAACAATGGTACTTCCTGGTTCCAGCCTTTTAGCTTGGTGCTCAACATAATAGAATGGTTGGTCATGGGAGCGGCAGCTCTGATTCTAGATATGATTGATAGTGTAGATAGGATATAATGTAATATTGTGCTACTGTACATGCTTGGCTGTATAGACTGAATGACAATAAAAGTTGGCTTTCTTAATGTATACTATATGTACTTTATAATGAAACAATCACAAAGAAATTTACTGGTAAACTTTATTTCATTTAGTGTTTATTTGAAAGGGACATTACATACTCTTCTTCTCTCTCACATATTTCTGAGAGAGAAGAAGAGGATCTTCAGGTCAGGGAACAGGGAGATGCTGAAGTCCGTACAGAGGGAGCGGAGGAGAAAGATCAGAGAAGGCAAGGACAGCTTCAGGAAGAAGATGGAGGACAAGCTGCAACAGAGCGACATCAGCGGGGTCTGGAGAAACCTCAAAACCATCTCGGGGCTCCAGAATACCTCCCCCCAGGCCACGGGGGGCAGGGAGTGGGCGAACAACCTGAATCTGTTTTTCAATAGATTTGACCAACCGCCCTCCCCCCTGTCTGCACAACAACCACTGCTGCCTCTAAGAAATCAAGTCCTGCTGCCCACTCCCCACTCCACCGACACCCCCCCCCCACTCCCAACACACAGCCCCCCATCCTGACCCTGACCAGGACCCAGGTGAGGACGGAGCTGAGGAAGATCAAGGCGAGGAAGGCGTCGGGACCGGACGGCATCAGCGCAAAGCTCCTCAAGTCCTGTGCAGACCAGCTGTGTGGGATTGTGACGTATATCTTCAACATGAGCCTGAAACTGGGGAGGGTACCACAGCTGTGGAAAACATCTTGTGTGGTACCTGTACCAAAAACTTCCCACCCCAAAGACCTGAACAGCTACAGACCGGTGGCCTTGACGTCCCACTTGATGAAGACCCTGGAGAGACTGCTCCTTGCTCATCTCCGCCCCCTGGTGGAACCAGCGATGGATCCACTCCAGTTCGCCTACCAGCATGGCATTGGGGTGGAGGATGCGGTGATCTTCCTCCTTCACCGTTCTCTGTCCCACCTGGAGAAGCCCGGGAATATGGTGAGGATCATGTTCTTTGACTTCTCCAGTGCTTTCAACACCATCCAACCGATGATCCTGAAGGACAAGCTGCTGCGCGCAGGGGTGGACCAGCACCTGTCATCATGGATCCTGGACTACCTCACGAACCGGCCTCAGTTTGTGAGAACCCGGGACTGTGTTTCCGACACGATCATCAGTAGCACGGGGGCCCCCCAGGGAACGGTGCTGGCTCCCTTCCTGTTCACTCTTTATACTGCGGACTTCTCACACAACACAACACATTGCCATCTACAGAAGTTCTCTGATGACTCTGCGATCGTTGGTCTCATCTCCAACGGAGATGAAGCTGAGTACAGAGGGCTTATCCAGGACTTTGTGGACTGGTGCCATCGGAACTGCCTCCAGATCAACGCGAGGAAAACTAAGGAGCTGGTGGTGGACTGCCGCAGGCATGGGCAGCCCCTCACAGCACCAGTAAATATACAGGGAACAGACATCGAGATGGTGACATCCTATAAGTACCTGGGTATTCATCTGAACAATAAACTAGACTGGTCACACAATACTGACGCACTCTACAAGAAGGGACAGCGCAGGCTGTTCCTGCTGAGGAGACTCAGGTCTTTTGGTGTACAAGGGGCGCTGCTGAAGTCATTCTATGACACGGTGGTGGCATCAGCCATCACTTTTGGAGTGGTCTGCTGGGGCAGTGGCATTACTGCAGCCGATAGGAAGAGACTGAACAAACTGATTAAGAAAGCTAGCTCTGTCCTGGGGCAGCGCCTTGATCCGATGGAGGAGATAGGAGAGAGAAGGACGGTGGCTAAACTGTCATCTCTGCTGGAGTCCGAGTTCCACCCTATGCAGGACATACTGAATGCACTGAGGAGCTCATTTAGCAGCAGACTACATCATCCCAGGTGCACAACCGAGAGGTTTCGTAGGTCCTTCCTACCAACGGCTGTCAGACTGTACAACCTAAGCAGGGCTGCTCGCAGAGATAGCAAAAAGACGTAACAAACTAATAGTTTTTTTGAATGCAAAAGATGCAATAGACTTACACAATGGTCCTCTCCGGCATACAACTAGGAACATACCGGTCGCTATGGAGGGTGAGAATATGTATGGGCACATAATCATACCATGTAGGATAACTAAATAGACGGTTATGCTGTTTCATCCCACCTAGCAACAATGCTCTGCACTGTGTGTGTTTATATATTTACATATTTATTCCATCTAGCTACAATGCTCAGCACTGGGTGTGTTTATATTTATATATCTATATATTTATTCCATCTAGCTACAATGCTCCGCACTGTGTTTTTATATATCTACATATTATTCCATCTAGCTACATTGCTCCGCACTGTGTGTGTTTATATACTTGCATATTTATTCCACCTAGCTGCAATGCTCCGTACTGTGGGTGTTTATATATTTACATATTTATTCCATCTAGCTACAATGCTCTGCACTGTGTGTTCATATATTCATATATTTATTCCATCCAGCTACAATGCTCTGCACTGTGTGTCTGTGTGTGTGTGTGTATATATATATTTTATAGTAATATGTACATATGTATATTAGCTGCTCTTGCTTGCTTGTTTTTTTTCTTGCCTTCTGATTGTTGCTCTGAGTGTTGCTATCCCTGTGCTGTTGCAATCCTGGAATTTCCCCGTTGTGGGACTAATAAAGGCTTATCTTATCTTATCTTATCTTATCTTAATGAACATTAATAAAAATGTAAGTATGCCAGATTCAGCAATACTGCTAAATCAACAACAGTCTAATGGAAAAACACATATTTGAGTTTGACTTCTGATACTTTATTAGAACTCAGAATACAGTTCATGCTCAGCCCCTGTTTATTATCGTAGCTCGTGCTTGTTAAAACCTTTTAATTGCTACATTAGTGCTCCCAGTGAACCACTGAAGGTGAACCACGTGTGTACCATGTTGGCAGACATCTAAAAAGAATGTGTAGGCTCTGCCAGGTCTCTTTTCCAGACATGGTAAAACACCTGTTAAAATATGTTCCTGTGTGCCTGGACAACACTGGCAATTTCTCATCAACGCTATGTGGCTCTAATGTGTAAATCCAGTGACACAAACACTCGATCACACAGAGGAGTGTCAAGGAAGATGGAGATTTCTGAGACAAACTGAAGAAGGGTGCAGCAGTGCAGCTCAAAGGACAAAGACGTGGGAAAACTATTTATTTCAGCCTCATTACAGTAAAAACACTTCTTATTTTGAGTAGTGGCTGTGACTTTTATGGTAATGGTGTAAGAAGAGAAAGCTTTTTTTCCCTACCCACTTAAGTACTGAAATTAGTTCATTTGTGCAAACTTCAAAGATTCAGTTGAATATATAAATTTGTTAATATAGCATAATGTTAGATTTTAAGGGGTCATTATATAAGTATTGTAGAGTTTTCTGTTGTAATGCAAAAAAATCATAATAATCAAAGAAACTTCCTATAAATCTGATTTATTGATTGTGCCATACAAATGATTACTGAGGATTATTATCAATTAATATAATCAACCTTGTGGTGTGAAAATGTTAAAAAAAAGACCATTCATTTTCTACTGTATACACACTGAAAGCGGTCTTTATCTTGACACAGAGCTCTGTCCAAACCAGGCTCATGTGATTTGTCTGCAGTCAATCCTTTGAGCCTTGCTTATTGATGAGCTAAATACGCCGCTGTTTTCTGACATTTGAGCTAAGAGTGAGGGCTCAGACGACTGAATACAGCAGCATGCCAGCACACGGAACTGAAGAACTACTACATGCTGCACCTTATTTAAAAAAAACTAAATGATGCAACAATGCATTTCCTCTGCTAGTATTGCTAAGAAAATAAATCAATACTTTACAATATTTTAGCAGTTTTAACATATAATTAAAATACTGCACTCATAAAATGACAAATATCCCAAATTAATTATGTGTTTTGGCAAAAAAGAAATGTTTTCTGCAATATTTACCATTGCAATTGTATGGCTACATTTAATCAAAATTTAAAAATAACAGCTTCTTTATATCAACTTTGATCAATATGGCAGTTTTTAAAATATATTTTACATCTTCTGTTTACACCAAAACAAGCCCATGGGGTCACAGTCTTTTTCTGGTCTGACTAGATAATAAATAGTCAAAAAAATAATATAATATCACCTCAATAGAAAAAGTCTCCGTATATACTGTATATACTGTAAAGGTACTTACTCACTAGACACATGAGACCCAAAATATGACAGCAAACCAAAGATATGCATTGATTAAGCTCCAAACAGAGTTAAACCAGAGGAAACTGGAACTAATTCATCATTATCATCAAATTTAATGTGGAGTGAGAAGTTCCCAAAATCTTTCACAGAAAAGGCTGAAAAAGAATCCAAATGGTTGCAGGGCAATTATAACTGTTGATGTTGTGTGAGCTTCTGACATTAAAATTAATTATGTTTGTAAGAAAATTATTATTCTAAATTGAAATAAAAACTGAAAATATTATTGCAATACTGGCTAGAGGACTCCACTGCATGACATCTACTGAATGCAGTTAGGGCACATCCAGGAAACCAGAAGCATGGTCTCTACCAATCACAGCATACCCCCCAACCCCACAGTAACCACTAATAAACAAATCAAAATGGTAAGAAAAAAAACTGTAAATCGTCCCTAGCGATATCCTGGACAAAACCCCAATTTATGCCCCAACACTGCTGAAGAGCTGCAACGTGAAACTGGGAAAGACACCAGTATGTTATACAGTATTTCAATTACTGCCATTTACTGTTATGTATTAAGTTAAATCTAGGAGTATCAGGCAAGACACAGCAAGAGAAACCTCCCAACCCAATTCCAGTGCAGACAGTTGTAAATAACAGGCATTTCAGTCCGTCCAGCACCCATAGAGTCTAGCATCACCATTGCGATGCCAATTTGAACCTAATGACCTAACGAGAAACTCTCACTTCAAAGTTGTAGCCTGTTGATTGCTGGTCATAACTTTAAACCTCATATTGTAATTTTTGGTATGTAGGGTAATGTGCACAGTTTGGCTGTGTCCCCTAACATCTGAGCTGCTCTACTAACTAGAATTTCACTCAACAGAGATGTAGATTCATGCCTTACAGCATTGTCCGTGCTGGAATTTCATATAGTAGGGAAAATCCCCGGTAGACTTTCTGCTTCAATTCTGATGGGACGCCATGACCTATTTTCAGACCTTACCAATCGTCAAGGTCAAATGTAGGGTATTCAAGATGTGTCTCAGATCCCATTCTAGGTTGTGTTAAAATGTGATGGTTCTATCTCTCGTAAGAAAGTGACTATAAGCCAAAACTGATTTTGACCTTTTATGACCCTATGGCCTTGACCTTTTGATCCCAAATGCACAGCCAAACACGGTATTCCCATATGCCAAGTTTGGTGACCCTAGCATTATTTCCTCTTTCGTTAGAGCACGGATACTCAGACTGACGGACAGACTGACAGACACACTGACTCAGGCGACCACTCTACCCATGCAACTCTGTCGGCGTGGGTAATGATAAAACATGCTGATGTTGTTGCACAGCCAACAGGTTTGTTGTCCTGTAGATGGAAGAATTTTACATAAGAGCAGTTGAAATGCTAAAGGAACTCAACCCATTTATTATACTCTGCTTTGATGTTGTAGATTATTCCATCTAAACACTGCTTCTTTACTTGCTTATTTTTTCTTCTTGTATTTGCAGATCATTAAAATATGAAGAAAGGTGGTTTCTGACCAAGCATCAGCACGTGACAAGTTGGCAGCAAGAGAGTTAAATTTGACAACCTAAAATAGGATAGATCTCTCCACCTTCAACAATGGTCTAGTCAGTCTAAATACCTGAAAGCACATATGTAAGTGGGTTCCTTGAAGTCTGTCCAGTGATTTCTCCATTCGGACACATGGCAGGTGTTCGCCCCATTGAACACCCCTAGTGCAAACTTTCCATCTGTAGCCATCTGTTGAGCCTCTGGAAGCAGGTGCATGAGCACTTTGGTCACAGTTGATCAAGTATTCAGAGATTTTCACAGCTGGTACTTCAGGCTGATTCAGTGAGCTCTTTTGGAGTCATGTAACTTTGGCAACAATAGTTTAAAGAAGAATGCGCTTATTTTGAATGCAGTAAAATCAACTTATGCGGTTTTCCACTTTGTACATTTTTTATGTACTTAAATCATCAGAAGCTCCAGTAAATTCTTGAAAAACCTATTACATTGGGCCAAGAAACAGTGAGGACTAAATTTACCATGTGTTTCACAAGTAAAAGACCATTACACAGGTTTATATTTCATAGCAGCAAAGGTTATACACTTATAAATGCTGATGATTTATACCCTTCTTGTGTCAGGGCACTTGCCTTTGCTGGAACATAAATAAACTTTGAAGTCTCTTCTTTTAGTTTTATAGCTTTTTTGTGTACGACTAATTGTCTGCAACAGTAGCATAAAAACAGGGGATTTTTTTTTAAGTGCATAGGGCCAAGTCCTCATTCTGCCACCGACTGGCTCAGAAGATTTGCCACCATACTGGGGTCATTTTCTCCACGTCTTACCGCCCAAGTGTAACATTCCAAATCATGCCCTGAGCTTAATTTTAGCTTCACAAGTCAGCTACTTCCAGCCGTGTGAATCCTTCCCGGCTTGGGTTGCTCCTTGGAGGCAGAGTCCCATTTTGGGGCCCCAATGAGCACTTCGACAAAGATTTTCATAAAAAAAAATTCACGTCAGAAATAACATGTGTGTGCAGGACATGTACAATTGAGCAGCTTTCAAATCAGCAATAGGTTCACATCTAGATCAAGTCAAAAGTGCTACAATACAATTAAACCCTCTGGTCCCAAAAGATAATCTGATCTAGTGACAGTGTTGCAAATGTCAGGCACTAATGGAGCTTATCTTGATGGGATGAGCAGGCAGAGGGGAAATTTAAGGTCTTTCCAAACTCCACGGAACCCTAGAGACATCTCCAAATCTCCTGAGGAATTAACTACACAGCCACAGGCAGCTACTGGATGGCTTAATCCCTACATATACCATACTGATAGATTCATTTGACTGTCATTATTCCAGTCTTTGGCTGACCCTGTTTTAAGATGCTCTTGCTTGTAGCTCAAAACTCATTTCAGCTTCAAAATCAGAAGATGGTTCTGTATAAAAGAATGGAAAATGTCTCTTCAGAAACACAGGAATTTGTGCCCAGTATACTGAAGAAAACAATGGTCCTGTTCCATAGCTTCAGAATCACACAGAAAGGACAACTGATGAGAAAGGACCCCCACCCACCCAACACCCCCCCCCCACACACACACACACAGGTAAAGCGTGGATGACCACCAAAATGCAAACAAGACACCCCTTCAAACAGACACCTCACACCTACCTTCACAGAAGCGCAGTGCTGAAGCCCCTAAGCAAGACAGAGCCTGCAGCTATACAAAGTTGTTTCTCTTTTTTCCAGTCCCCCCACCCTCCTTCTCTCACTCTCTTTTAGCCCCCTACTCTACTTTCTGCCTCTTGATCATGTGTCAGAGCTGCTATCTGAGAAAGGCACTGACGGAACAATGAAAAGTCAGCATTTTACTATTTGGCTGAGAGACATGGGGAGTGGGGGAGAGAAGCATGTAGAAAAGGAGAGTGGGGCATGAACTAAATTCTCACCCGATTAGGAGCGAGTCAAGTCAGACAAGGAAAAAGGCTGACATCTAGTGGTGTGGGTTGGAAAAGGGCAATTGGTTAGCGTCACAAAAAAGTTTGTGCCATCTACATTTTTGAGAGTAACAATTTTTGCTCAAAACTAAAACTGTGCCAGTGCTTCATTTTTGCTGATTTGTACCATTAAGAGATGCATTTAGAAGCATTTTAAAGGTCCCATTCAATGAAAAATTGTGGGTATGTAGGTTTTAACCTTTTGAAATACATCTATCAGATCTGCCAACTCTCATGCCCCTGGCGGGTGACACCCGCTTTTGGCATCTATCACTCACCAACCCACTACCAAATCAAATTTCACTCCAAATACTCCCAAGTACACCTGCCTCTTCTTGTGCTCTTGTTAGCGTAAGCAAGTGCCTGTGCTCATGAACAAGCTCAAGCACATGCCTGTACTGAGCTTTTACCATGGCTGTCTTTGTGTAGATACCAGACGTGGACAAAATTGTTGGTACCCCTCTGTTAATGAAAGAAAAACCCACAATAGTCACAGAAATAACTTCAATCTGACAAAAGTGGTAATAAATAAAAATTCTATGAAAATTAACCATTGAAAATCAGACAATGCTTTTGAATTGTGGTTCAACAGAATTATTTTAAAAAAACAAACTCATGAAACAGGCCTGGACAAAAATGATGGTACCCTTAACTTAATATTTTGTTGCACAACTTTTTGAGGCAATCACTGCAATCAAATGATTTCTGTAACTGTCAATGAGACTTCTGCACCTCTCAGCAGGTATTTTGGCCCACTCCTCATGAGCAAACCGCTCCAGTTGTCTCAGGTTTGAAGGGTGCCTTCTCCAGACAGCATGTTTCAGCTCCTTCCACAGATGTTCAATAGGATTTAGATCAGGGCTCATAGAAGGCCACTTTAGAATAGTCCAATGTTTCGCTCTTAGCCATTCTTGGGTGTTTTTAGCTGTGTTTTGGGTCATTACCCTGTTGCAAGACCCATGACCTGCGACTGAGACCAAGCTGTCTGACACTGGGCAGCACATTTCTCTCGAGAATACCTTGATAGTCTTGAGATTTCATTGTACCCTGCACAGATTCAAGACACCCTGTGCCAGATGCAGCAAAGCAGCCCCAGAACATAACAGAACCTCCTCCATGTTTCACAGTAGGGACAGTGTTCTTTTCTTGGTATGCTTCATTTTTGTGTCTGTGAACATAGAGCTAATGTGCCTTGCCAAAAAGTTCCAGTTTTGTCTCGTCTGTCCATAGGACATTCTCCCAGAAGCTTTGTGGCTTGTCAACATGCAACTTGGCAAATTCCAGTCTGGCTTTTAATGATTTGTTTTTAACAGTGGTGTCCTCCTTGGTTGTCTCCCATGAAGTCCACTTTGGCTCAAAGAACAATGGCTGGGGCGATCTCACACTGATGTACTACCTTGACCTTGGAGTTCACCATGAATGTGTTTAAAGGTTGTTCTGGGCTCTTTTGTTGCCATTCACATTATCCGTCTCCTCCTGCGGCCACGTCCAGGGAGGTTGGCTACAGTCCTGTGGATCTTAAATTTCTGAATAATATGTGCAACTGTAGTCACAGGAACATCAAGCTGCTTGGAGATGGTCTTATAGCCTTTACCTTTAACATGCTTGTCTATAATTTTCTTTCTAATCTCCTAAGACAACTCTCTCCTTTTCTTCCTTTGGTCCATGTTTAGTGTGGTACACACCATGTCAACAAACAGCACAGTGACTACTTGTCACCCTTTAAATAGGCCGACTGACTGATTACAAGTTTGTAGACACCTGTGATGTTAATTAGAGGACCATTCTTGGTTGAACATGTCCTTATGGTCACATTATTTTCAATCTTTTCTAGGGTGCCATCATTTTTGTCCCGGCCTGTTTCATGAGTTTGTTTTTTAAAATAATTCTGTTGAACCACAATTCAAAAGCATTGTCTGATTTTCTTTGGTTAATTTTCATAGAATTTTTATTTATTACCACTTTTGTCAGATTCAAATTATTCTGTGACCATTGTGGGTTTTTCTTTCATTAACAGAGGGGTACTGACAATTTTGTCCACATCTGTATGTGGGAATATGTGTGTAGCACAAACTCATGCACATACATCAGCTCAAGTGTGTGCCTGCACCTACAACACATATTCTCCGCATGACTGCACAAAGACAGCCATGCTGAAAGCTCAGCTTTAACAAAGCTTTCAGAAAGATTGCATAACACTAGCAGGTGAGCAGTTACGGATCTTATATAAGTTCCATGACATACTGGGTGTTCACCAACAATAAACTGGACTGGTCACATATCACCAACACACTCTACAAGAAGGGGCACTGCAGGCTGTTCCTCCTGAGGAGACTCAGGTCTTTTGAGTGCAGGGGACACTCCTGAAGACCTTCTATGATTCTGTGGTGGCATCAGCCATAACATATGGAGTGGTCTGCTGGAGCAGTGGCATTATGGCAGTCGACAGGAAGAGAACAGACTGATCAAAAAAGCCAGCTCTGTTCTGGGGCGCCGCCTCGACCCAGTGGAGGAGATGGGAGAAAGGAGGATGGTGGCTAGGCTGTCATCTTTGCTAGAGTCCAGTTCCTACCCAATGGAGGGCACACTAAATCCACTGAGGAGGTCATTTAGCAGCAGCCTGCTCCATCATAAGTGCTTGAGATTTTATCCCACTGCTGCTCACATTTTAAATAGCATTTCCTGTTGAGTAATTTTTAATCTGCCATACAGTGTACTTGTTTGAGCCATCACACTAGGATGTCCTTTTGAGTGATCTTGTTGTTCTGTTGTTACCGCCGCCAACAGGGCCGTGCAGAGACCATTTGAGGGGCAGGGGCTCAACTTTCAAAAAAGGGACACATGGAACAAGATTTGTTAATAATATACAAGTGCATCTCAATAATGTCATGTTTGCCCCTTTCGGGGCATAAATGAGGCGCCAGATGCCAACAGAGAGTTTGCTTGTTTATTCGCAAAAGAACAAAGTAAAGAGCCACGTGGGGCAAAACACATACACTAAACTTGAACACAAAATAAAGAACACTAACATCAGTGCTAGAGCGTAGCGAGGGCAGAACCGGACACTATAGAATAAACACTTACGCCTGATGAAGCAAGGATGAATCAAACATAGAAGGAAGGCTGGAGCCGGGGATAGGGACTCCAGTCCAGGTAGACACAGGTCGCAGCGAGGAGTGAGCCTCAGCTGCTTCCTTAAATACTGATAACAAAAGCAAAGAACCAAACAGGAAAGGGGGAAACATAACATTTTTTTTTTTTCTCTCGGCGCCACACGAGTCGGCTGCCTTTTGCAACAGCGGCTCGATTCCGAGTCTTTTTCCCTTCCTCTCTCTTTTGATCCGTCTTTTTTTTTCACCCCACTTATATCACGGACACACAGATCGTCCTAAATGTCTCCTGAGCCGGTGGACGGAGCCACTGTCTATAGCAGGATACGATACAGCAGAGAACAGCTGCTAGCATTCAACCGCCACCCGGTCCCATTGGAAAAACTCGACATACCGAGTGAACTGAGGCGAAAACGCCGCGGCTGCCGGGCTGGAGTAAGGCGGAGGACAAAAAATATAAGGTACAGACCCTCCCTTCCATCTGTTGTCATGGGAAATGTACGGTCGATACTGGGAAAGTTAGATGAGCTAGCGGCTATCTCCCGTTATGATAGCACATACCGGGAGTGCTCTCTCCTTTTGTTTACTGAGACGTGGCTAACTGAACTAGCAGCAGATGCTAACATTGAGCTGGAGGGTTTTCACATGATACGAGCTGACCGAACACCAGAGAGTGGCAAGGCTAGGGGCGGTGGAGTGATCATGTATGTTAACAACAACTGGTGCAGACCGGGACATATCACTGTTAAACAACGACACTGCAGCAAAGACATTGAGTTGCTAGCTGTTAGCATGAGGCCTACATATCTCCCGAGAGAACACTCACACGTGATCTGCATTGTTGTTTATGCAAATCCGACGGCGAACGCTGGGACAGCACGTGACGTCATCCATTCAGTAACCAGCAGGCTGCAGACAGAACACCCAGATGCTCTTCTCCTCATCTCAGGCGATTTCAACCATGTTTCACTGTCTCCCATTCTACCCACGTTCACCCAGTATGTCACATGCCACACTAGAGACAATAAAACACTGGATTTATTCTACGCAAACACTAAGGAGGCGTACACCTCATCACAACTACCCCCACTCGGGAGATCGGATCACAACTTGGTTCATCTCCGGCCGGTGTACAAACCCCTAGTGCACAGACAACCTCCGGCCATGCACACTGTGGAGTTATGGTCTGAGGAGACAATGGACACCCTAAAGGGCTGTTTTGAAGCCACCGCCTGGAAGCAGCTCTGCGATCCACATGGTGAGGACATCGATGGCCTCATTCACACCTTCACGGGCTACCTCAGCTTCTGTGTGGACAAATCCGTTCCCACCAAGACCATACGGCGTCACTCAAACAACAAACCCTGGATCAACCCTGAGATAAAAACACTTCTGAGAGAGAAGAAGAGGATCTTCAGGTCGGGGAACAGGGAGATGCTGAAGTCCGTACAGAGGGAGCTGAGGAGAAAGATCAGAGAAGGCAAGGACAGCTTCAGGAAGAAGATGGAGGACAAGCTGCAACAGAGCGACATCAGCGGGGTCTGGAGAAACCTCAAAACCATCTCGGGGCTCCAGAATACCTCCCCCCAGGCCACAGGGGGCAGGGAGTGGGCGAACAACCTGAATCTGTTTTTCAATAGATTTGACCAACCGCCCTCCCCCCTGACTGCACAACAACCACTGCTGCCTCTAAAGAAATCAAGTCCTGCTGCCCACTCCCCACTCTACCAACACCCCCCCACTCCCAACACACAGCCCCCCATCCTGACCCTGACCAGGACCCAGGTGAGGACGGAGCTGAGGAAGATCAAGGCGAGGAAGGCGCCGGGACCGGACGGCATCAGCGCAAAGCTCCTCAAGTCCTGTGCAGACCAGCTGTGTGGGATTGTGACGTATATCTTCAACATGAGCCTGAAACTGGGGAGGGTACCACAGCTGTGGAAAACATCTTGTGTGGTACCTGTACCAAAAACTTCCCACCCCAAAGACCTGAACAGCTACAGACCGGTGGCCTTGACGTCCCACTTGATGAAGACCCTGGAGAGACTGCTCCTTGCTCACCTCCGCCCCCTGGTGGAACCAGCGATGGATCCACTCCAGTTCGCCTACCAGCATGGCATTGGGGTGGAGGATGCGGTGATCTTCCTCCTTCACCGTTCTCTGTCCCACCTGGAGAAGCCCGGGAATATGGTGAGGATCATGTTCTTTGACTTCTCCAGTGCTTTCAACACCATCCAACCGATGATCCTGAAGGACAAGCTGCTGCGCGCAGGGGTGGACCAGCACCTGTCATCATGGATCCTGGACTACCTCACGAACCGGCCTCAGTTTGTGAGAACCCGGGACTGTGTGTCCGACACGATCATCAGTAGCACGGGGGCCCCCCAGGGAACGGTGCTGGCTCCCTTCCTGTTCACTCTTTATACTGCGGACTTCTCACACAACACAACACACTGCCATCTACAGAAGTTCTCTGATGACTCTGCGATCGTTGGCCTCATCTCCAATGGAGATGAAGCTGAGTACAGAGGGCTTATCCAGGACTTCGTGGACTGGTGCCATCGGAACTGCCTCCAGATCAACGCGAGGAAAACTAAGGAGCTGGTGGTGGACTGCCGCAGGCATGGGCAGCCCCTCACAGTACCAGTAAATATACAGGGAACAGACATCGAGATGGTGACATCCTATAAGTACCTGGGTATTCATCTGAACAATAAACTAGACTGGTCACACAATACTGATGCACTCTACAAGAAGGGACAGCGCAGGCTGTTCCTGCTGAGGAGACTCAGGTCTTTTGGTGTACAAGGGGCGCTGCTGAAGTCATTCTATGACACGGTGGTGGCATCAGCCATCACTTTTGGAGTGGTCTGCTGGGGCAGTGGCATTACTGCAGCCGATAGGAAGAGACTGAACAAACTGATTAAGAAAGCTAGCTCTGTCCTGGGGCAGCGCCTTGATCCGATGGAGGAGATAGGAGAGAGAAGGACGGTGGCTAAACTGTCATCTCTGCTGGAGTCCGAGTTCCACCCTATGCAGGACATACTGAATGCACTGAGGAGCTCATTTAGCAGCAGACTACATCATCCCAGGTGCACAACCGAGAGGTTTCGTAGGTCCTTCCTACCAACGGCTGTCAGACTGTACAACCTAAGCAGGGCTGCTCGCAGAGATAGCAAAAAGACGTAACAAACTAATAGTTTTTTGAATGCAAAAGATGCAATAGACTTACACAATGGTCCTCTCCGGCATACAACTAGGAACATACCGGTCGCTATGGAGGGTGAGAATATGTATGGGCACATGATCATACCATGTAGGATAACTAGGTAGACGGTTATGCTGTTTCATTCCATCTAGCAACAATGCTCTGCACTGTGTGTGTTTATATATTTGCATATTTATTCCATCTAGCTACAATGCTCCGTACTGTGGGTGTTTATATATTTATATATCTACATATTATTCCATCTAGCTACATTGCTCCGCACTGTGTGTGTTTATATACTTGCATATTTATTCCACCTAGCTGCAATGCTCCGTACTGTGGGTGTTTATATATTTACATATTTATTCCATCTAGCTACAATGCTCTGCACTGTGTGTTCATATATTCATATATTTATTCCATCCAGCTACAATGCTCTGCACTGTGTGTCTGTGTGTGTGTGTATATATATATATTTTATAGTAATACGTACATATGTTTATTAGCTGCTCTTGCTTGCTTTTTTTTTTTTTTTTTTTTTTTTTTTTTTTTTTTTTCTTGCCTTCTGATTGTTGCTCTGAGTGTTGCTGTCCCTGTGCTGTTGCAATCCTGGAATTTCCCCGTTGTGGGACTAATAAAGGCTTATCTTATCTTATCTTATCTTATAATTACCAGATCATGCTCAGCTGTGACAGTGCCGGCAAGGCTTTGACAGCCGGAAGTTCGACCACGGCGCTGTCACAATAAAAGCCCTGGGAGAACCAATAATAACCAGCAGAAATAAACGGGAGAAAAAGAGGGAGAATACTGAGCGGCCCGGGCGCGGACAACCTCATCGCTCGGATCACTACAAATAAATTAGAATGTCATTGAAAAGTAAAATTATTTCAGTAATTCAGTAATTCAATTCAAAAAGTGAAACTTATATATTATATAGATTCTTTACACACAGTGGTATATTTTAAACATTTATTTCTTTTTATTTTGATGATTATAGCTTACAATCAAATAATGAAAATCCAAAATTAATTTTCTCAAAAAATTTCAATATTACATAAGGGGATTTTTTTTAAATGCATTTTTAATAGAAATGTTGGCTGATGGGAAAGTATGTCCATGTACACACTCAGTACTTGGTCAGGGCTCCTTTTGTGTGAATTACTGCATCAGTGTAGCATGGGCATGGAGACAGTCAACCTGTGGTACTGCTGAGGTGTTATGAAAGCCTAGGTTGCTTCCCAAATCAGGTGCCAAGTCCTGTTATGTAGAAAACAAGGTCCCAGAGTCTGGAGGAAGAGTGGAGAGGCACACAATTCAAGTGGCTTGAGGCCAAGTATGAAGTTTTCACAGTCAGTGATAATTTGGGGAGCCATGTCATCTGCTGGTGTTGGTCCACTGTGTTTTATCAAGTCCAAAGTCAGTGCAGCCGTCTACAATTAAATTTTAGAGCACTTCATGCTTCCCTCTACTGACAAGCTTTATGGAGATGTTGATTTCATTTTCTGGCAGGACTTTGCACCTGCCCACACTGTCAAAAGTACCAAAACCTGGTTTAATGACCATGGTATTGCTGTGCTTGATTGGCCAGCAAACTCTCCTAACGTAAACCCCATAGAGAATCTATGGAGTATTGTTATGGGCGGCAGTGGCTCAGGAGGTAGAGTGGGTCGTCTAATAACCAGAGGGTTGGCGGTTCTAATCCCACTCTCCCCAGATATCCTGCCGTTGTGTCCCTGGGCAAGACACTTTACCCACCTTGCCTCCACTGTCCATGACACTGGGCATGAATGTGTATAAATGTTCGGTAGTGGTCGGAGAGGCTGTTGGCACAGATTGGCAGCCACGTTTCTGTCAGTCTACCCCAGGGCAGCTGTGGCTACAGTAGTAGCTTACCCCTACCATTGTCTGTCTGTGGAGTGGATGAATAATGCATCCGTTATAAAGCGTCTTTGAGTGTCCATGAAAAGCGCTATATAAATTTGATACATCATTATTGTCATTAAGAGGAAGATGAGAGACACCAGACCCAACAATGCAGACGGGCCGAAGGCATAGTTGCCAAGTCTGCTTATTATAAGCGACTTTGGGCTTGTTTATCTCTAAAGTTAATTGGAAATCTCATCAGTTGCTGGATGTGGGTTTTTGGGCTTGTTTTTTAACATGTAGTTGCTTATTTGGGCTTGCTTTGCTGTCTGTGTGACAGCTCTGACAGTTCACCACAAAACACAAGCGCGATAGTTAATCTGTTTACAGGACCCATCCATACCCCTGTTTCCTGGTTACTGCACCCGCCCCACTGATCTCTGCAATTTTTAAATATATTAGCGAGCAGCAGATATTGTGGAGTACCCCATAATGCAGTCGGTAATGCAAAAAGAAAACAGTGATGATTGACATGAGTCTGGTTGAGCTGCTGTACGTAGTGCATGAGAGTCTAATAAGTCACATAGTGTTCAGCAGTCTGATGGCAGAGGGGAAGAAGCTGTTCATGTGACGGGAGGTTTTAGTCTGAATGGACCAAAGTCTTCTACTTGAGGGGAGGGGGGCAAACAGTACGTGACCAGGGTGTGAAGGATCGGCTATGATCCGGCCTGCACGCCACCGGGTCCTGGAGATGTACAGATCCTGGAGGGATGGGAGCTTGCAGCCGATCACCTTCTCAGCAGCGCGCACGATGCGCTGCAGCCTTAGTCTGTCCCTGGCAGTGGCTCCTGCGTACCACACGGTTATGGAGGTGGTGAGGATGGACTCGATGATGGCCGTGTAGAACTGGACCAACATCTTGGTGGGTAGCTTGAGCTTCCTCAGCTGCTGCAGGAAGAGCATCCTCTGCTGGGCCTTTTTGATGAGGGAGCTGATGGTCGGCTCCCACTTGAGGTCCCGGGTGATGGTGGTGCCCAGGAAGCGGAAGGAATCTGCAGAGGTGATGGGAGAGCCTGTGAGGGTGAGGGGGGGCAGAGGGGTTGTGACTTTCCTGAAGTCCACAATCATCTGTCTTCAGAGCGTTCAGCTGCAGGTTGTTGTGGCTGCACCAGGACGCCAGCTGGGCCACCTCTCTCCTGTAGACGGACTTGTCGCCGTTGGAGATGAGCCCGATGAGGGTGGTGTCGTCCGCAAACTTGATCAGCTTGACAGACTGGTGGCTGGAGGTGCAGGAGTTGGTATAAAGGGAGAAGAGTAGGGGGGAAAGTACACAGCCCTGGGGTGATCCGGTGCTGATGCTAACAGAGTCTGAGACAGTCTTTCCCAGCCGCACATGCTGCCTCCGGTCCGTCAGGAAGTCGGTGATCCACCTGCAGAGGGAGTCAGGCACGTTGAGCAGGGGCAGCTTGTCTCAGAGCAGAGCGGGGCGGATGGTGTTGAATGCAGAGCTGAAGTCCACAAACAGGATCCTGGCGTAGGTTCCTGGGGAGTCCAGGTGCTGCAGGATGGAGTGGAGGGCCAGGTTGACTGCGTCGTCCACAGACCTGTTGGCTCGGTAGGCAAACTGCAGCGAGTCCAGGAGGGGAGTGGTGATGGACTTGAGGTGGCGCTCAAAGGACTTCATGACTACAGAGGTGAGCGCTACAGGTCTGTAGTCATTAAGTCCAGTGATCCGTGGCTTCTTGGGGACAGGGATGATGGTGGAGGTTTTGAGGCAGGTCGGCACGTGGCATAACTTCAGGGAGGTGTTAAAAATGTCTGTGAAGACAGGAGTCAGCTCTTCCGCACAGTGTCTCAGGGTGGAGGGAGACACGCCGTCCGGACTGGGGGCCTTGCGCGGGTTCAGTCTGGATAACTGTCTGTGCACGTCCTGCTCACTGATGACAAGGGCAGGGGGGGAGGAGGGGGGGTCGCCTTTGATGAAGTGGGGACCGTGGAGGCAGTGGCGCTGGGAGGAGGGGGGGAGATGGACACAGCTGACGAGGTGTCAAAACGGGCATAATGTTGGGACAGTCTTTGACAAAGGGCTTTGTCATCCTGTCCTTTAGAAGCCTGAGGCCGAGAGTTGGTGATTTGCCTCAGTCCTCTCCACACAGAAGCAGAGTCGTTAGCAATGAACTGCTGCTGGAGTCTCTCAGAATACACAGATTTAGCTCTCCTCAGCTCTCTGCTAAACCGATATTTGACCTCTCTGTAGCAGTCCCGGTCTCCACTTTTCAACGCTGCTTCCTTCTCCTTCCTGATCTGTCTGAGCTTAGCAGTGAACCAGGGCTTGTCATTTGAGTTACCTCACCCTGGTGCACGATGGAAGAATGCTCTCCTCACAAAAGTGGATATATGAGTTCACAGTGTCCGTGTACTCATCCAGATCATGCGTGGCTCCTTTAAACATGCCCCAGTCGGTTATTTCCATGCACGTGCTCAGCTTCTCCCTAGCTTCACTGGTCCATTTCCTCGTAGTGCTCACAACAGGTTTAGTGAGCTTTAGTCTCTGTCTGTATGTGGGAATGAGGTGGACCGTCACGTGATCAGATAGTCCGAGCGCAGCGTGGGGAACAGCGCGATACGCATCCTTCACTGTAGTGTAACAGTGATCCAGAGAGTTCTTTCCTCTGGTGGGGCATTTAATAAACTGTTTGCATCGGGGGAGATCGTGGCTCAGGTTACGCTGGTTAAAGTCGCCAACCACAATAACCAGAGAGTCCGGGAAAGTCCGCTCCGTTTGTTGAATGTGATCAGCGAGCGCGTGCTGAGCCTCGCGCGCGTCCGCGTCGGGCGGGGCGTAAACAGCGGCCAGGATGAATGAAGCGAACTCCCGCGGGGAATAAAAAGGCTTGCAGTTAATGAATAAATATTCCAGAGCGGGGGAACAGTGTTGGGAAATCACCGTTACATCAGAGCACCAGCTGCTGTTGATGTAAAAGCAGACTCCTCCTCCTGAGGACTTGCCGGAGAGCTCTGTGTCTCGATCAGCACGAAACAGCTGAAATCCCTCGAGGAGGAGCGCGCTGTCCGGAGTCACTTCCTTAAGCCAGGTCTCAGTAAAGCAGAGGGCAGACGAGGTAGATAGGTCCTTAAATCGCATCAGCAGTCTCAGTTCATCTACCTTGTTAAAGAGAGAATTGACATTGGACAGAAATATGCCAGGCAAAGCCGTGCGAGTGCCTCTCCTGCGAAGCTGCACGAGAGCGCCCGCTCGCCTTCCTCTCTTCCGCCGTCTCACTTTTTGGGCTAAAAAGTGAACCAGATCAGCGGCAGGAGCCAAAAAAACTGGGAGTAGGTCCGTGGGAGTGAAAGTCCTGATATTTAGTAGCTCTTCACGGGTGTAAGAGCAGGCAGACACACAATCGACGAACAAAAACATACAAAGAAAGGCGCAGCGAAGCACCATGGCGGCCACTGTGGGCGCCATCTTGGGTCTCATCTTGGTTTCTATAGTTCACCGGTTGTGCAAGATTATCAGCTGTGTCTCCATACCAAGAAGTTCAAAATCTGTTAATTTTTGGGGAAGTTATTGAGGTAAAAGTGGCTGGCCAGGGGCTTCACTTCTGGCGGCCAATGATCCATCCAGTTTTTCTTATGGAGATCAGTGGCTCACCCGACTCCACTCAGTTCTGTACTCGCTAATGGGGCGTGAGCTATCCAGGGCTTTTTATACAGATCAGTGCATATGGGACCTTAAATCGAAAAAAATTCTCCATTGAAATGAATGGCAAGAGCAAAATTATCTATTGATCCTAATCAAATTTTGCCACGAGTTACACATATGATGTTTGCCAGTTTAAAAGATAATTTTCCACGTATGTTGTCACCTGTCAAATAATAGCAGTGAAGAGCATGATAAAATAAAGGCAGCGTTGGATTTTTAAATAGCTTTATTATCATCCGCCTTCATCAGAACTCGGCTCCAGCCCCATAGTGTGAGCAGGCTGAAGCCTCATTCCTCCAGCTCTCAAAGAGGAGAGAGGGCACACGGTGTGTGTGTCCCGCAGTTGCAGAAGTGAGAATGAGAGGCAGATTTACAGCACAGTGCAGCATATATACTCAACTCAAACAATACATCAAAGACATTCACAGCAGTCGATCTGGGCATTTGCATATCAGAGGTACAGACAGGATGCATGAACACAATGCATGGATGACACTTTAACCTCACAGCCGTAAACGCAGCATGCAGCGGAAAAAACCCAGGAGTGCGAGCTGACTGTCTCTGTGTTCTTTCTCTGTGTTGTGGGGGTTAAATCAAACCGCTACACTGCTCCCCCCCAGAGGGCACGGTAGGGGACCGTGACCTCGATGTTGCAGTTTGGGCAGCGAGCAGGGAGAAGCTCTGTGCAGGAGGAGGGGGAGGGGGGTAGCAAATGCTGACCGGGCGCGGGAAAATCGTTCAAGTCGCGCCAAAAGTGTTTGCTGCTCCGCGATGTCCCGCCTGAACATGCGGAGATCAGAAGAAGAAAAAAAATTAGTCTCTGACTCCTCTCGTGGCCATGAAGAAAAGCAGGAGCGGCGGCAAGAAAAAAAGTAAAAGCAGAGGGACTGGCGTGTTGACTTTAGGGCAGACGTAACCCTACAGCCTCGGGAACCGCAGACAGCTGAATTCCCCTTGTGTGCCGTGGCTAAGACCATAAAATCCCGTGAGCAAGCTGTGGGCCTCAGGTGTACCAGCAAGCCTGAAGGGCCAGTGTGCAGCAGAAGGAAAGCGGTCGGAAAAGCCTTATTTGTCCCGTGCGTGGTGCGCCGTCCTCGTCACCCCCGGTGCGCGTGCCGGGGCTCCGTGCGTGGGTGGGCCCGCAGGAGAGGAAATCAGGTTCGGAAACTTGGTGTAGATCGGCGCAGTCTGCACCGAAAAACATCTCTGACGAGCCGTGGCTGCAGATTAGTCATGGTGCGTTCAGGTCCACGTGTGCTCCATCGGCCATGGGAGTCGCCCGCATGTGCTCTGATGTGGAGGAGCTGCGCGGTCGGTCCCGCGTGGATGTGCTGATCTCGGCGAGGGCGCGCCATGACGTTCTCTGCCGCTTACCCGGTCTTGGTTGATGTCCTGAGAGCAGTTCGCCCGCCATGGGCTCTGCGTCGAGGCGGGCAGACCAGTCAGGCCGCTGTGACGGAGCATTCATGCCCGGGTGCTGCGTTCGCTGGCTGCTCGTTTTCTTCAGTCTCGGGTCGCCAGCGTGGCTGTTCAGATCAGAAGGTTGCGTTTGCACAAAATGTGTGCATTCCGGGGTCACCAGTGAAGAGGATGATAAAATAAAGGCAGCGTTGGATTTTTAAATAGCTTTATTATCATCCGCCTTCATCAGAACTCGGCTCCAGCCCCATAGTGTGAGCAGGCTGAAGCCTCATTCCTCCAGCTCTCAAAGAGGAGAGAGGGCACACGGTGTGTGTGTCCCGCAGTTGCAGAAGTGAGAATGAGAGGCAGATTTACAGCACAGTGCGGCATATATACTCAACTCAAACAATACATCAAAGACATTCACAACAGTCGATCTGGGCATTTGCATATCAGAGGTACAGACAGGATGCATGAACACAATGCATGGATGACACTTTAACCTCACAGCCGTAAACGCAGCATGCAGCGGAAAAAACCCAGGAGTGCGAGCTGACTGTCTCTGTGTTCTGTCTCTGTGTTGTGGGGGTTAAATCAAACCGCTACAGCAGAGTAATATTTAGTTTTTGTTTAAACGACTAGTGGACAACAACTCCCATCATCCTACACCACTAAACTGTAATTGTGTTTAGTGCTGTTACTTATGCAGGATGCACATGTCTTTTCTTTTGATCAGAGTTTAAAAATTTAATTTATTCAGAGTTTTTATGTTGGCTGTGTTTAGTATAAATTTGCTGTTGCTTATGCAGAATGCATAAGTATTTTCATATAATTAGAGTTTCTAAAATTCCATTATTCAATGCTCACTGTGTTTACAGTTAATCCCCCCCCAGCCAGTTGCAGCAGATGACTGCCCCTCCCTGAGCCTGGTTCTGCTGGAGGTTTCTTCCTGTTAAAAGGGAGTTTTTCCTCTCCACCATTGCCAAGCGCTTGCTCATAGGGGATCGCCTGATTGCTGGGGCCTTTCTGCAATTGTGGGGGTTCCCCCTACAGTTGAAAGTGTTATGAGATGACTGTTGTTGTGAAATGGTGCTATATAAATAAAGTTGAATTGAAATAAAAGTTGAATTCAAACAAAAATAAATCTATATATCAATATAAAAGAAAAGAGGAGTTGGAATTAATAAGTGTTCACTTCTTCCTTCTCCCTTTTGAACAGTGTATACTGTAACTTTATTGCATTTGCTATTTGCCTGTTTTTTTGTTATATTTTTTGTGTTCGAAATAAACTATCTATCTATCTATCTATCTATCTATCTATATATGTTATCAAGCAGCCTCTCTTTTACACAGTGTGGTAGGTTGCCTGTTGGGCTTTTTTGGGCTTCTTTCCATAGAGCTGGTTGCTTGTTTCTCTTGTGAAACCTGGCAACACTGGCTGAAGGCCACTATCAAAGCAACCTGGGCCTCCATAACACCTCAGCAGTACCACAGGCTGATCGCCTCCATGCCACACCGCGTTGATACAGTAATTCATGGAAAAGGAGCCCCAACCAAGTATTGACTGTGTACATGGACATACTTTCCAGTTGGCCAATATTTCTATCAAAAACCACTTTTAAAAAATTGATATTATGTAATATTGTGGCAGCACAACGGGTGGTCATACGCCGCCCAGGGTCTTTGAGGAATGGGGGGAAAGAGGTGAGAGATGGAAATGAGGAGAAGAAAAGGAGAGGGGGGGACAGTAACCACCAGAGCACCAGGGTTTAGGAAACCAAATTAAGATGTGCCTTCATACCTGGCATTGCCAGGCGTGAACGTATTATGTGAAGTGAAGATGCGCCTCAACACCTCAGATGCAAGGTGTGGGAGTATTGTGTGGTGTGATGCTCTTTTGTGTGTATGTTAATGTGTGTACTCCAGGCGCCAAAGAAGGGAGTGAAATTGTATAAAAGAAATCCACTTTGGCACCCGAGTCATTCTATTCTGCTTGATAGAGGAAGTAAAGTTGTGTGCTGCAGCTGCTTGTGTCTCGCTTGCTTCACCCTCTACAATATTCTTCTTCTTTTTTTTTTGAGAAACTGTATTTTGGGTTTTCATTAGCTGTAAACCATAACCATGAAAATTAAAAGAAACACTTGAAATATATCACTCTGTGTGTAATGAAGCTATGCAATGTAGGAGTTTCACATTTGGAATTGAATTACTGAAATAAATAAACTTTTTGATGATATTCTTATTTATTGAGATGCACCTGTATACTTTATTTATATCTTAATACCGAATTACTGCAACCCTTATACAAACAAAATGGAACGTATTGTAATCTTGCATAAGGTATCCACACTACAAGACCACGGAGTCTTACATCAGACTATATTTCACAACACAAATTATCTAAAAATGCAACATGGAATCTAGCATCATCGTATTACATTATATCCACAAAGTGAAAACTAGTACAGTTAGGCCCAAAAATATTTGGACAGTGACACAAGCTTTGTTATTTTAGCTGTTTACGAAAACATATTCAGGATACAATTATATAATCAATATGGGCTTAAAGTGCAGACTCTCAGCTGTAATTTGAGAGTATTCACATCCAAATTGGAGCAAGGGTTTAGGAATTACAGCTCTTTAATACGTAGCCGCCTCTTTTTCAAGGGACCAAAAGTAATTGGACAATTGACTCAGAAGGCCGCAAGAAAAAAATAACAAGGCTGCATGGGCTCTTCCCTCGTTAACCTGTCATCAATTAAGCAGTTAAAAGGTCTGGAGTTGATTCCAGGTGTGGCGTTTGCATTTGGAAGCTGTTGCTGTGAGCACACAACATGCGGTCAAAGGAGCTCTCAATGGAGGTGAAACAGACCATCCTGAGGCTGAAAAAAAAAGAAGAAATCCATCAGAGAGATAGCAGAAATGTTAGGAGTGGCCAAATCAACAGTTTGGTACATTCTGAGAAAAAAAGAGTGCACTGGTGAGCTTGGGAACTCAAAAAGGCCTGGACGTCCACGGAAGACAACAGTGGTGGATGATCTCAGAATCCTTTCACAACCCCTTCACAACATCCACTCAAGTGAAGAACACTCTCCAGGAAGTAGGTGTATCAGTATCTAAGTCTACCATAAAGAGAAGACTTCATGAGAGTAAATACAAAGGATTCACCACAAGGTGCAAACCATGAATCAGCCTCAAAAATAGAAAGGCCAGAATTGACTTTGCCAAAAATCACCTAAAGAAGCCAGTCCAGTTCTGGAACAGCATTCTTTGGACAGATGAGACGAAGATCAACCTGTACCAGAATGATGGGAAGAAGAAAGTTTAGAGAAGAATTGGAACAGCTCATGATCCAAAGCACTACATCTTTTGTAAAACATGGTGGAGGCAGTGTGATGGCATGGGCATGCATGGCTTCCAATGGCACTGGGTCACTTGTGTTTATTGATGATGTGACAAAAGACAGAAGCAGCCGGATGAATTCTGAAGTGTATAGGGATATACTTTCTGCTCAGATTCAGCCAAATGCAGCAAAGTTTATTGGACGGCGCTTCACCAATGATCCAAAACATACTGCAAAAGCAACCCAGGAGTTTTTTAAAGCAAAGAAGCAGAATATTCTGCAATGGCTGAGTCAATCACCAGATCTCAACCCAATCGAGCATGCATTTCACTTGCTCAAGACAAAACTTAAGGCAGAAAGACCCACAAACAAGCAACAACTGAAGACAGCTGCAGTAAAGGCCTGGCAAAGCATCACAAAGGAGGAAACCCAGCGTTTGGTGATGTCCATGGGTTCCAGACTTCAGGCAGTCATTGCCTGCAAAGGATTCTCAACAAAATATTGAAAAGTAACATTTTACTTAGGGTTATGTTTATTTGTCCAATTACTTTTGAGCCCCTGAAATGAGGAGCGTTTGTATAAAAATAGCTACAATTCCTACATGTTTAATTATATATTTTTGTTCAACCCCTTGAATTAAACCTTAAAGTCTGCACTTCAATTCCATTGTAATTGTTTCATTTCAAATCCAATGTGGTGACATGCAGAGCCCAAATCATGAAGATTGTGTCACTGTCCAAATATTTCTGGGCCTAACTGTATATATGTCTATTGTGTGTGTGCATGTGACGTGTGTGTGCACACGCACACGTCACATGCAACCGAGAGTTATCCTTGAGCTGTTGTAAAGCTCTTCATAATAATAACTTTCTGTTGGCCATGTCCCGAAAAATGTCTATGACAATACCAAAATGTTGGTTGTTATGCATCTTCTCTCTTACAAAATAAATTCCGACAGACCCGAAGATATTCAACATTTTGCACAGTAATCATAAGAACCAAGGCTGGCATCATAAATCCAAACATGGATGGCTTGGCTGCTGCAGGCCCCCCCTCAGTGTCTGCTGTGGGAAGGGAGCGGTTACCACCTGCTGCCGTGTTGCTTTCAGGTACGCGCAGAAACCTTATGTTTCATAAACACACATTATTGAGTAATAAAACAAAGTTTCATGCCAAAGGCTGAATCTGGGGCTTTTTTGGGGGGGTGGGGAGATGGGGTGGAGGATGCTGAATGTTGAAAATTTAAATGGCCAGTCAAAAGGGCACTTTGGACAGTAAAGTGAAAGGGGCAGGTGCTCAAGCCCCCATAGCCCCCCCCCCCCCCGCACGTGTATGTCCACCATCATGATCATCATAGCAGTCTGTCGCAGGCGACAATGACTGTTTCATTTAGGTCTGATCAGATTCTTCCATGCAGCTCTGTCCTTCGCCTTCCGCTGCAAGGAACTCCTGGCCTTGTTAACCCGGGCGACGTCCAAGCCGGTATGAGTTGCTTTCTGACTGACCATTTCATGAAACTGCTTGCAAAGTATTTGAGTACCGCTAGCTTTTGCTGGACTAGCGGCACATTCTTGGCAGATAGAGGTATAATTTTGAGCTTAAATTATTCAAAGCCAGAAATCAGGCAGAAAGTTGGATTTATGTGCATTTATTACAAAAATATATAAGGAGTCACCCCAATGGCCACTTGGGGGAGAGGTTACAAAGCATGGCATTCAGACACACCTAGAATCTCTAAAGGATCCATTTCTTTAGGTCTGATATATATAGGTAGGAGAAAGGAGATGGAGGATGAGGATAAGGGAAGGGACAGAATGGGACAGTCCTGATAATCAAAGCTTATCCAGGCAGACGTTACAGACACTCTGGAGACAAGAATGTAAATCTAACAGAACGTCCATAAAACACTAATCTATATAAGCTGAGGAGTTCCTGTGCATTCCTGTGACCCGAAACAGGACATGTCAGAGGGATTATAAAAAGTGGCTTAGATCATTCCTTACGCATGTACTGACCCTGTACTGATCTTCAGTCTGATCTCTCTGAAATTGCTCACAGAAACATGCCAAGAATATATGAACTTATCCTATATGGAATGCTCATTAAACATGGTATATGAAAGGTATGATACTTCTCAAATATAATAATACATTATTAATATCAATAATAATGTAGATAATATGGATTTTTTCTATCACAAGGACAGGCCAAGACAAATTGACTCCAGTATCTGTTGCAGTGACTGACCAGATGATAGGTTTGTTTATCTCTGCTCTTTGTGTAGTGCGTGTCACGATGCACCGGCTGGCAAGGAGGTACTGTAACTGGGGTGGTTTGTCTGTCTGTCTGTCTGTCTGTCTGTTAGCAGGATTACGCAAAAACTACTGGACGGATTTTGGTGAAATTTTCACCAGAGGTAGCCCTTGGGCCTAGGATGAACCCATTAAATTTTGGTAATGATCTGAGAGTACATACCTCCACCAAGGGCCACTTGTATTTGTGCAGCAAGATTACACAAGAACTACTGGATGGATTTAGATGAAATTTCACCAGAAGTAGTTTTTTTTTTTTTTTTTTTTTTTTTTTTTTTTTTTTTTTTAATGCAAAAGATGCAATAGACTTACACAATGGTCCTCTCCGGCATACAACTAGGAACATACCGGTCGCTATGGAGGGTGAGAATATGTATGGGCACATAATCATACCATGTAGGATAACTAAATAGACGGTTATGCTGTTTCATCCCACCTAGCAACAATGCTCTGCACTGTGTGTGTTTATATATTTACATATTTATTCCATCTAGCTACAATGCTCTGCACTGGGTGTGTTTATATTTATATATCTATATATTTATTCCATCTAGCTACAATGCTCCGCACTGTGTTTTTATATATCTACATATTATTCCATCTAGCTACATTGCTCCGCACTGTGTGTGTTTATATACTTGCATATTTATTCCACCTAGCTGCAATGCTCCATACTGTGGGTGTTTATATATTTACATATTTATTCCATCTAGCTACAATGCTCTGCACTGTGTGTTCATATATTCATATATTTATTCCATCCAGCTACAATGCTCTGCACTGTGTGTCTGTGTGTGTGTGTGTATATATATATTTTATAGTAATATGTACATATGTATATTAGCTGCTCTTGCTTGCTTGTTTTTTTTCTTGCCTTCTGATTGTTGCTCTGAGTGTTGCTATCCCTGTGCTGTTGCAATCCTGGAATTTCCCCGTTGTGGGACTAATAAAGGCTTATCTTATCTTATCTTATCTTATCTTAAGTGTTCCTTGGCCTAGAGAGGAAGCCATCATTCTTGGTGATGATCCGAGAATGCATACCTCCACCAAGGCTCATATCTTCTCACAGTGTGTTAGCAAAAAATACTCCAAAACTACTGGATGGATTTGGATTTTTTTTTTTTCTTTTACCCGAGGTGGTCCTTGGCCTAGAGAGGAAGCCATTACATTTTGGTGATGATCTGAGAATCCATACCTCCGCCAAGGCTCTTATCTTCTCACAGTGTGTTAGCAAAAATCCTTCAAAACTACTGTACTTGATAGACTTTGATGCAATTTTCACCAGAACTGGCTCGTGGACTACACACGAACCCATTACATTTTGGAGGTGATCCATGAGGGATGGAAGGAGCTTTGGCAGAGGTATGCACTCTCTGACTGCTTTCCTAGTTTTATAATAATAATAATAATAATGATAACACAACATAACAAAAATAATTTTTTTGTAAGTTGTCTGTGTTTTTTCAATTTATTTAAGACAATTTTGCACCGCTGAATCCAAAAATGACATCCGTTTCTCTCGATCAGGTCAGGTTTTTATGTTACGTTATAAGCAGTTGTACAGCAGTTGTAGAGGTGTACTGGAAATTGAATAGTAGACACTGATAAAGGTAAGTACATGTAAATTGAATGTTACGTCATCATTGTTCAAAATTCAGAGAATTTTAAGAAATAAAAAAGAATTTTGCATCATATAAAGCAAAAATACCCGTGTATGTAAACAAAAACGTAAGAAAACATATGGCCATAGTTCAAAAAGTTGACCTGATTGAACAAAATCAATGTGATTTTTGGATTCAGCACATCAAAATTGTCCTAAATCAGCGAAAAAAAAACAAAACTTCGACAATAAATTTGGTGTTGACCAGTGTAATGGATTAGATTTATATGGTGCTTTACATGTCAAGTGACATCTTAAAGCGCTTATAGTAAGTCCATTATTCATTCACTCCAGACAGACATTGATAGTGGTAAGCTACTACTGTAGCCACAACTGCCCTGGGGCAGACTAACAGAAACAGGGCTGCCAATCTGCGCCAATGGCCTCTCTGACCACTACCGAACATTTATACACATTCATACCAAGTGTCATGGACACTGGAGGCAAAGTTGGCCAAATGTCTTGTCCAGGAACACAACGGCAGGATGGCTGGGGAGAGTGGGATTCAAACCACCAACCCTCAGGTTATTGGACAACCCGCTCTACCCCCTGAGCCACTGCCGCCCACATTTCCCTTCTCTGTTCCATTTTTACTGAACATCAAGCTGGATGGCAGGAAGTTCCATTTTTATATGGTCTTTGGCATGACCCGGCCGGGACTTGAACCCCGACCTCCAGGTTGTGGGGCCGATGCTCTACCTCTAAGCTACCACTCCAGTCATGTGTTGCTTATTCTTTTATTTTTATTCTTTACAGATTGAAACAAATTTCACTGTACATGTTTTTATGTATACGTCACAATAAATATACTTACATACTTACTTTCTTGAGGGAGAGGTTCCGCAGGTCCTTCCTAGCAGTTGCTGTCAGACTTTATAGTCTATAATGTGCACTGCTCATAGAGACTGTACATAGCAACGCTACTTTGCACAATAGGGATCGTTCCCTTCCAATACACTACTAATACAATTACAACTATTATGATAGGTGGCAACAACACTGTTCATTCAATTGTGAAATATACTGTCTGGATTTATATTTACATATTGTTGGTAGAGATGTTAATGATTAATTTACTTTAACCCCTTGACGCCTGTTGTCGCAAATTCACATCAAACCGCTTCCACTCCAAATGCAACCAAAATACCGTCTGTATTCCTCCACTTCCGGTTGGAGCACTACCAACACATACCTAGGAACCTTTGCAAGCATTAGTTTCTCATAGGAACGGTCAGAGATGGAGCACCATCCATTTCCTGATTGCTAGGGTTAGGGTTAGGGTTAGGTTTAGGGTTAGGGTTAGGGTTATAGTTTGGCAGTCATGAGAGTTGAAAATAATGAAAATAACTTTGTTGCATAAATAAAAGACTCTTCATACTTGAGATGGGAACAGGTGCTTTTTTTAACCATTTTTTACCATAGATGCCTGTTGTCGCTAATTTGCATCATACCTAAAATTATATCTATTTTATGTGCTATAGTCAAATTAATGTTCTCAACTTAATTTAGCATCTACTTGAAAGCAAAAACAAGTGAATTTTTTTTTTTCATAACTGGAAATAAATTCAGGTGTTAAGGGGTTAATTGTCGATAAGAATTTAGTCGACTAAATTAAATTAGTTGTCATTTAATTGATAACTCAGCAGTCCTTTTCAATGGGAGCTTATTCTATGAAATGTAGTGGCATTGCCATCCAGACGGGGACACATGCAGTCACCCACTGCCGACTTTCAACCAAAACTTTAGAAAAAGCAGAAGAAGACATCAAACCCCCACTGTACATGTGCTGTGCAGAGCAAAAAAACTCACCCTTCTGGGTTACATTGAAGAGCCACGTGCTTCAAATCAGCAGGGCGAAGAAACAGACTCAGGCAAGAAAAAACTAGAAAAGCACTCGGAGAGCGCAGACCTCCGCCAAGCGCCACAGTTCCCCCCATACAGTGTTTGTGTGTATGTTTTCAGATTCCTTGACCATGAAAACATATGACTAGCAATTGGATTGACAATGATAGGATTAGTGGTTCAGTAGTTATTCACGAAAATGACATTTCCGTAATGGTGGCCACAGTTCCCCCCATATAGTGTTTGTGTGTACGTTTTCAGATTCCTTGACCACGAAAACATATGACTAGCAATTGGATTGACAATGATAGGATTAGTGGTTCAGTAGTTATTCACGAAAATGGCATTTTCCGTAATGGCAGTTTTCTTCTGGATGGTGATCCAGATCACCACCAAAATGTAATCATCTGTAGGATACCCCATTTCTGACAATCTGTGAAAATTTCATGAAAATCCGTCCATAAGTTTTTGAGTTATCTTGCTAACAAACAAACAAACAAATAGACAAACAGACAGACAAACCAACGCCGATGATCACATAACCTCCTTGGCGGAGGTAACTACAAGAGCGCAAAAACCCTTCCCCGCTGCCTTCATTCCCTGTTAGACGAGAAAGTAGACTGGACCCAAGTTACTGACGTACCATTTCAACACACAGCAGCAGAGGAGTAGGGTTTGCACGAACAGGACAGGTTGGTGTTGGCTTCACAGCAGCTAGAGACAGTCAGACAGCAGTTCACTTTCACTCTGAGCTGCTGTGATATTTGTGTCATTGTTGCAGACAGTTTTCCCCTGCAACTTCAAAATTAATACAATCTGTCAGAATAATGACAACCCTCTGAATTATTTCCACTCTCTGTGCTGTGAAGTGGTGAAGTGACACCTACTTCATTGCATGTTTATCTGCATTTCTTATTCAAATGTCTGCTGAGATGAGGTGACCAAGGACCCACATTGTTTGCAGGATCAACTGGCGCGCATAACCTATCAGACATCAGAGGGAGCCTAGATCGTACTGGGCTTGCCTGGATTGTCAGAGGTACTGTGATAATGTTCAACATGGAACAGATGAAGCAGCTCACAACTGATTTTCCTGTTAAAACAGTTTAGTAGTGCATCTCAGTAAATTAGGACGTGAAAGAGTTTTTTTTGTAATATAACTAAAAAAGATAAATTTTGTGATATTGGTAATAGGTCCAGGATGCTTCCTGGACGCCTCCTACTTGAGGTGTTTCGGGCACATCCCACTGGGAGGAGACCCCGGGGCAGACCCAAGACACACTGGAGAGACTACATCTTGATATCCTCTCTGAAGAGCTGGAGCAGGTGGCTGGGGAGAGGGAATTCTGGGCTTCTCTGCTTGAGCTCCTTCCTCCACGACCTGGACCTCCGGAAAAGCGGTAGAAGATGGATGGATGGATGGCAGTAGTTTTCAAAATAAATAAAAAATCATTACATTTGTAATTTACTAAGACTAGTGCATGCCCGTACAAAGCAAGTATTCTTGTCTGAAAACAGGTAGTCCAAATAGGCTTTACAGGCCCAAATGTAGCCTATTTATAGGCAATCACACACGTTAGACTTTGACAAATATAAAAGGGACTGAACACTAATTTATTTGATTGTGTGAATATTAATTACAGAATTATTGAAAATGAATGGGACATCCAATATTAGCGACTGTTTAAGAACCCTTGTTTATTTGTCAGACTTATTTGTGTGATCTTTTATGACATTGTGGTGGACACACATACGTGACCTGTTTTTGGACTCACATTTTAGACCAGAACAATGGCAGAGTTCCCTTGGTGATTACAGGAAGCTGCAAGAGTGTTAGCTTTGGTATGCAAAGCTTGAGACTGTGGGGTATAATTAAAGGATTAAAGAGGGGATGCATTGTAGACAGTGGGGGTGATATCATGGAGAGAGGATGCATTGTTATTATAATGCAATGTGGTTGGTGAGACATGTGACTTGTGAACTGTAAGAGTCCTGTTATTTAAGGACGAGAGTTCCCTGCATGGCTCTCTTTTTTCTGTTTCGTGATGTTGGAGATGTGAATAAAGCTGACTCGAGAAAGAACTCTGTCTCGTCATTCTCACATTCCCACACTGGTGACCCTAAGACGTATCATGCAAGGGGAGAATTCCCCCGGGCCAGCCTCATCAGGAGCCCCCAGCCAAGCGAATGCCGCTACAGTCCAGCTACCGGACTTCTGGCAGAACAATCCACGCTCCTGGTTCAACGCGGTTGAGGCGCAGTTCAACCTTCGGGGGATATCGATAGACGCCACAAAATTCTACCACGTAGTCGCAAAGCTGGACAACAACACGGCCCAGCATGTGGAGAGCCTGATCGACCAGCCGCCGGACAGCGACAAATACAACACGTTGAAGGCTGCACTCATCCAGCAATTCACCACCGCGGCGGAGGAGCGAGCAGAGAGGCTCCTGGCGCTGACGGAGTCGGAAAATGACATGCACGTGAACCTGATGGAGAAGTTGTTGAGGTTGAAAGACTCTGACGACGATCACTTCATTTTCACCCACCTCTTCCTCAGGACTCTACCATCAGCAGCGAGAGCGATCCTGGCCAGTTCGCCACTGTTGGCCCAACGGGACTACCGCGTGCTGGGCCGAGAAGCGCAGCGGATTGTCAACGCCACCAAGCGGCGCGCAGCCGCGGCTGCTGCAGCAGAACTCAGCGCGGCGACCGGAGACAACAGGAGGCCAGAGGCAGCGGTACCAGACTCATCGACGACGGCGGCAGCAGGGGCCAGGGAACGCGGATCGGACGTCCTTTGTTTCTACCATCGCCACTTCGCAGAGAGGGCACGCAAATGTGTACCACCGTGCCAGTTCGGGCGTTCGGGAAACGCCAAGACCGGGGGTCGGTAGCAGCCGCGGCCCTCGGGGAGGAGAACAAGCTGCTCTACTTGTCGGACGCACACTCGGGGAGGCAGTTCCTCGTCGACACAGGCTCCCAGTTGAGTTTCATCACACCTTCCTACGTGGACAGACTAGCTGGTTCCGGAGGTCCCCGGGTGACAGCAGCAAACGGCTCGGAGATTAAGACCTTTGGTGAGAAGACTCTGCTCCTGTCTCTACACGGCCGTACATTTGAGTGGACTTTTGTTGTAGCAGCAGTAAATTTCAATATGTTGGGGGCTGATTTTCTGTGCTCACATGGTTTGTTGGTTGATCTCGCTAACAGGCGCCTGGTTAATGCACTTTCTTTTGATTCTATCCCCTGCACAGCGCGAGTGGCCCCGCCAACAGCACAAGCCAACGTCACAGCTGCAAGCGGTAAGTTCCACACACTGCTCACTCAGTTCCCAGCACTCACGGTCCCCATATTTTCGGCAACAGTCGCTAAGCACGGGGTGGAGCATTTTATTACCACTACCGGACCGCCCGTTTTTGCAAAAGCTTGGCGCTTGGACACAGTTAAGCTGGCCATAGCGCGCGAGGAGTTTGCCAACCTGGAGAGGTTGGGCATTATCAGACATTCAAATAGTCCGTGGGCTTCCCCGCTGCACATGGTCCCGAAAGCCGACGGATCATGGCGACCTTGCGGGGATTTCCGCAGGTTAAACAACGCTACAGCGCACGACCGCTACCCAATCCCGCATATCCAAGATTTTTCCGTTCATCTAGCAGGGGTGCGCGTTTTTTCTAAAATAGACTTAGTCCGCGGTTACCACCAAGTCCCAGTGCGCGCTGAGGACATACCCAAAACAGCGGTAATAACTCCGTTTGGCCTATTCGAGTTTTTACGCATGCCATTCGGACTTAAAGGGGCTGCTCAGACGTTCCAACGCATGATGGACGTGGTGCTTCGCGATCTCCCTTTCGTGTTCGTCTACTTGGACGATATTTTAGTAGCCAGCGCGTCCGAAGACGAACACGAAAAACACCTGGCCACAGTTTTCCAAAGGTTGGGAGATCATGGGTTAATAATCAACCCAGCGAAGTGTCAGTTCGGGGTGGCGCAGATCGATTTTTTAGGACACCACGTCTCCCCCAAAGGAGCAGTTCCGCTTCCTGACAAAGTGCGCGCGATGGCAGATTTTCCCCGGCCGCAGACGGTCAGGGCGTTGCAGGAGTTTTTGGGAATGGTGAATTTTTATAACCGTTTTCTTCCCCGCGTGGCGCAACTCATGCAGCCGCTGTATACTGCGCTCAAAAAACAGAAACCCGCGGATAAGGTCGAGTGGTCCCCGGAGTGGGACCAAGCGTTCTCGGAGGTGAAAGCAGCCTTGGCAAAGGCTGCATTGTTGGCACACCCAGACCCAATGGCCCGCATAACGCTCACCACTGACGCATCAGAGGTGGCCATAGGGGCGGTCATGGAGCAACATGTAGCTGGGGTTTGGCAGCCCCTCGCCTTTTTCAGCAGGACCTTACGCGATAGTGAACGTAAATACAGCGCGTTCGACAGGGAGCTGCTGGCTCTCCATTTGGCCATTCGCCACTTTCAGTTCTGGCTAGAAGGACGCTCTTTCACCACGTTCGTTGACCACAAACCGCTAACATTCGCGATGGCCAAGGTTTCCGAACCGTGGTCAGGCCGGCAGCAGAGACAGCTGGCCGCGATATCAGAGTTTACCACTGATATTCAGCATGTGGCGGGCAAACTCAATGTAGTGGCATATTGCCTCTCGCGCGCCGTAGCGGCCCCAGTCAGCGTAGGAATAGATTATGCAGCCATGCCCGCGGAGCAGGTTAGTGACGCGGATGTGCACGTGCTCCAGTCTGGACCAACAGGGTTAAGGCTGGAGAACAGGGTGCTGCAAGACGGTATGCCCCCCCTAATCTGCGATGTCTCCATGGGACGGCCGCATCCAGTAGTACCAGCTGCGTGGCGCTGCCGCGTTTTTGACTCAATTCATTCTTTGGCGCACCCGGGAGTGCGCGCGTCGGTCAAAATGGTGGGAGAAAAATTTGTGTGGCCGAGCCTCCGCAAACAAGTTAAAGAATGGGCAGCAGCCTGCACGGCTTGTCAACGAGCCAAAGTACACAGGCACACGAGGGCTCCTTTGGAGCCGTTTCACATTCCGGCCAAGAGGTTCGATCACGTTCATGTGGACCTCGTGGGCCCCCTCCCACTGTCACAAGGATGCACACACCTTCTCACAATGGTGGACCGCACCACACACTGGCCTGAAGTGGTCCCACTGGCATCAACCACGGCCGAGGAGGTTGCGCGCGCGTTTTTAACAGCTTGGGTGGCGCGCTTTGGCGTTCCATCGGACGTTTCGTCCGACAGAGGCCCTCAATTTGTTTCCGAGCTTTGGTCGACAATGGCCCGCAGCCTGGGTGTCACAATTCACCGCACAACCGCGTACAATCCGCAGGCTAACGGGTTATGCAAACATTTTCATAGGTCATTGAAAGCAGCTCTCAGGGCGTCACTGACGGGTGCAAATTGGGTAGACAAGTTACCGTGGGTGTTATTGGGGTTGCGTTCTGCACCTAAAGAGGACTTAGAAGCCTCCCCAGCGGAGCTCGTGTTTGCGCAGCCACTCCGGCTCCCTGGGGAGTTTCTCCCAGATAACCCTGCGCCAGACGCCTCCCTGTCTCAGCTGTTGCAGAGTAACATAGAATCAAGCACGCTGCCCGGCCCCGCGCACCACAGTTTTCCGCGCATTTTCGTGCCTAAAACTTTGAAGAACGCAGAGTTTGTTTTTGTCAGACACGATGCGCATCGAACCCCGCTGCGACCGCCTTATGACGGACCCTTCAGAGTGTTAGAAACAGGGGACAAGCAGTTTTTGCTATGTTTGGGGGGTAGGAAAGAGAAAGTTGGCATAAACAGACTCAAACCCACTTTTGTTGTGGCAGATGAGCAAGTGCTGTTGGCGAGGGCCCCGTGGCAAGGCAGACCCCCGCGGGGGACTTCGCAGAGTAATGTTTCCCCAGAACTCCCACAGGTGCTGACAAAAGGTTTCCACCCCCAGACGGCAAACCCCCAGCGTGACAGCGCTGCGGAGACATCGAACCCCAGCTACAGCAGATACGGCAGGAGACGGAAGCCCAGACAGCATGTGGACTGATGTGTATTGATACTATCACGGCATGCATGTTGTTATTCCCTTGTTTGTTCTAAAATGCTGGGGGGGCTTTGTGTGGTGGACACACATACGTGACCTGTTTGTGGACTCACATTTTAGACCAGAACAATGGCAGAGCTCCCTTGGTGATTACAGGAAGCTGCAAGAGTGTTAGCTTTGGTATGCAAAGCTTGAGACTGTGGGGTATAATTAAAGGATTAAAGAGGGGATGCATTGTAGACAGTGGGGGTGATATCATGGAGAGAGGATGCATTGTTACTGTCATTATAATGCAATGTGGTTGGTGAGACATGTGACTTGTGAACTGTAAGAGTCCTGTTATTTAAGGACGAGAGTTCCCTGCGTGGCCCTCTTTTTTCTGCTTTGTGATGTTGGAGATGTGAATAAAGCTGACTCGAGAAAGAACTCTGTCTCGTCATTCTCACATTCCCACAACATATTCATAAGTGTTGTACCTTGCACTTTGGGGAATGAGAGTTGTTCAGTCATCACATTTTGTATCGTCACTTCCTGTGTTGCTGGCTATCTAATCACCCTCTTTAGCCTTCTGTTCACCTTTCATCAGTGTTTGTGTTAGCTTTGGGCTAACCTCTAGCTATGGCTACTAGTTCTCCTTCTCCTTCTCCTCTGGTGTGCTCTCTGTGTCAGATGTTTAGCTACACCTCTGCCTCTTTTAGTGAATGGTAAATGTAATAAATGTTGTCTTTTTGAGGCGCCCGAGGCGAGGATGTGTGATTTGGAATCCCGGCTCCGCTGCATTGAAACACCGTCAGCGCCAGTTAATAATGACGGACTCCCCTTAGCTGCAGCAGAGCACCCTAGCATAGCGCCTGCTAGCCGTCCCCCGGCTTTCACCTCTCCTGAGCAGCCAGGAGAGAACGGGTGGGTGATGGTAAGAAGGAAGCCTAGTCGCAAGCCCCTGGTTCGCCACCAACCTGTTCATGTTTCTAATCGCTTTTACCCGCTCAGCAACACACCCACTGAGAAAAAAACTCTGATCACTCTATAGTCAGAAACGTGAACCTAGAGACTTCAGTGGCCATAGTCAAATGTATTCCTGGGGCCAGAGCAGGTCAAATTTGAAAATGCTGGCTAAAAGTAACTGTAAATACTCCACAATTGTTATACACGCCGGCATTAACAACATCCGACTTTAGCAGTCGGAAGTCACAAAACTTAGTGTGGAATTAGTGTGTAGTTTTGCCAAAGCGATGTCTGCCTCTGTAGTATAGCCGCATGTCATCCTTCAACCGCTGGCTGTCTGTGTGGTGTCCTCCAAACAATGTGGACTACATAGACAATTGGAACTCATTTTGGGGGAAACCTAGTCTTATTAGACGAGACCGTGTCCATCCCACTTTGGATGGTGCGTCTCTTTTATCTAATAATTTGGCATCATTTCTATCCAAATTTCTAAAACCTTGACAACTCAGCGTTGGGACCAGGAAGCAGACTCGCAGTCTTACACGCCTCTCTGCAGCTCCTCTTCATCCGCCACCCCTCAACTTAGCCCCTGTCTTCCCCATCAGAGAATCATTGTCTGCTCCCTCCAAAGTAAATAAAAATATCATGTATAAGCATCCCAAAGTGATTAAACAAAAAGTTGTTAATACTCAAATTAAACATAAACCTCTAAATTTAATGACTTAGCCTCTGTTCCTCCTCATAGTCTAAATATTAAATGTGGTTTGTTAAATATTAGGTCTCTAACTCTCAAGTCTCTGCTAGTCCATGATCTGTTAATTGATCATCAGATTGATTTTATATCCCTAACAGAGACTTGGTTAGGGCAAGAGGATTATGTTGGTTTAAATGAATTAGCTCCCTCTGGTTATTCAAACTGTCAAAATCCCAGAACTTCTGGTCATGGAGGAGGAGTAGCGACAATTTACCATTCCAAATTACTAGTTAATGTAAAGCAAAAAACGTGTTATAATTCCTTTGAGGGCATGGTCCTCTCAGTATTGGGCATGTTAGTAATTTTAGGTTAAATCCAATTTTATTTGTCATAGTTTATCGTCCTCCTTCAGCCTACTCAGAGTTTTCATCCGAATTTGCTGAATTTTTAGCAGATTTAGTGCTGAAATCAGATAGAATAATTGTAGTAGGGGACTTTAATATACATGTAGATGTAGATAGTGATTACCTTAATATGGCATTTAATTCAATATTAGACTCGATGGGTTTTCTCAGAAAATAGGAAATTCTACCCATTATCTCCACTACACGTTGGACCTTGTAACCTTTGATTTTACTATTTCTGACTATTTGGCTCCTAAAGAAAAATATTACTACAGTAGATGCCTCTTAGATGATGCTGTCACCAAATTTAAGCAGATTGTTTCCTCTATGCCATGTGTGAACACAACGGAGATAAGCTCTGGAGAACTTGCCCCCTCTGTAATTGATAGCATGGTAGATAGTGTTACAGCTTCTCAGCTTCTCAGACTCTAGACATGGTGGCCCCTTTAAAAAAGAAAAAGTCTAATCAGAGATTTGTAACTCCTTGGTTCAACACAGAAACTTGCAGCTTAAAACAGATGACTCGTCAATTAGAAAGAAAATGGCACTCCACTAAATTAGATGAAATCTATTTAGCTAGAGAAATCATCTTCTAATTTATAAAAAATCTCTTAGGAAAGCTAGAACAAGCTATTATTCCGCATTAATAGAAGAGAACATGAATAATCCCAGGTTTCTTTTCAGCACTGTAGCCAGGCTGACAAAGAGCCAGGACTCTGTCAATCCTAACATTCCCTTAGAGCCTACTAGTCAGGACTTTATGAACTTTTTCAATAATAAAATTTCATCTGAGATAAAATCAGTCAGATTCTTCCCACCGTTAACTTAAATACAATAACTATTACAACTCCTTCAATTGATATCTGTTTGGATGAGCTTACTCCAATTGACCTTTTAGAGTTAGATAAAATAATTTCCTCATCCAAGCCTTCAACTTGTCTTTTAGATCCTATTCCTACCAGGTTATTTAAAGAAGTCTTCCCATTTATTGGTATCTCTATTCTTCAAATAATCATTTCTTCATTAACATTAGGCCATGTACTGCAGGCTTTTAAAACTGCTGTAATTAAACCCTTACTCAAAAAGCCTTGGTTCCAACCTTGGTTCCAAGGTTGTCATAGCCAGGAGCGGCACTGGGGTTAAGCTCCCAGTGCTCATAAAATGCTCCTTATGGCGTGCGTCTCGAAAAGCCTCTGACAACTAAGTCCAACTCCTAGCCTGCCCGTGTGGTTTAGTCTCTAAGCCCGGCGGAACTGTTTTTACTAATAGGAGAAAGGGCGAGGGCGGATCTCTGGCGCCTTAAAACCAGATGCTTCGGGTAGATGGTGGCTTGTCAACCTGGGAAGGTAGCCCATCTAGGGGAAGGTAAACCCTGATTTCAAACCTCCGCTGCCTTGTGGCATACCCGGTCACGGGAAAGGCTTCGGGAGTCAACCCTGAGGAAAAATCCGGAGTCGGAGCCCCTAAGGCAGTTCTATGTTGTGCTCAACATCGTTCTGGCAGCTTCTGCAATGGTGCTGGTGCCAAACTGTAGCAGCCCTGCTGTTCCTTTGGATTCATCAGTGACGTGGAGAGGGGGGACATGCTGCATGGGCAACATCTTGTCCTCCATATCTTCCTGCCCAGGCTTGAATCCTACCAACGCCAACGCTGGAAGGTAGAACACCGGATCACTGGAGAGGACACTCCAGCTTCGCCTTTGGCGTAGAAAAAACACAGGGAATGACAGTTACCGGTTATAAGCCACCGCTCAATTGGCATAGAGCGCGGCGCCAGGGGTTGTTCCCGACGGTGGGAGAGATCATCGGATCTCACTGGACAGCTACCGCCCGCCTCAAGCTGGGCAGCCCCCAGCCAATAAAGTGTTGTCCCGCCACAGCTTGCTTTCCTCATTGGGTGCATGGGGATGAGGAGAAGTCCGAACAGCAGGCTGAGAACCTTCGCACCAGGCAAGACAATAAAACAAAAGAGACCAACTCTAAAACTGGGAACTTGGAACGTCCGCACTATGATGACAGGACTCGCTGCTAACCTCAAGGACATCAACGACACCAGGAAGACTGCCATCATCAATAATGAGCTGAAGAGACTGGGAGTGGATATCGCCACTCTCCAGGAAACACGGTTGGCTGACGCAGGCACACTAAGAGAGAAGGACTGCACGTTCTACTGGCAGGGAAAGGGCAGTGACGAACACAGGGAACACGGAGTGGGCTTCGCAGTGAAGAACACCTTGCTGAAGATGGTGGAACCAGGCAGCACTGGCTCTGCACGACTCCTTACCCTCCGCCTCAACACCACTCAAGGCCCAGTCACCCTCGTCAGTGTGTATGCCCCAACACTGACAGCCACACCAGAGGCAAAAGACGAGTTCTACGAGAATCTTGCAACAACTGTCAGGATCATCCCCAACTCTGAACAACTCATTATCCTTGGAGACTTCAATGCCAGAGTGGGTACTGACCATGACTCCTGGCCCTCCTGTCTTGGACCTTTTGGTGTGGGAAGAATGAACGGCAACGGACAGCGGCTGCTCGAGTTCTGCACATATCACGATCTGTGCATCACAAACTCGTTCTTCAAGACCAAGCCCCAACACAAGGTTTCCTGGCAACATCCACGCTCAAAGCACTGGCACCAGCTGGACTTGATCCTGACCAGGCACACCTCACTGAAGAACGTGCTAATCACCCGTTCGTTCCAGAGTGCAGATTGCGACACAGACCATTCATTGGTGTGTTGCAAGGTCAAGCTGCAGCTGAAGAAATTCCATCGTGCTAGACAGCCTGGAAAGGCACGTATTGACACCAGCAAGATGGCTCAACCAGAACTTGTTGAGCAGTTTGCCTCCACCTTTGAGAAGGAACTTGGTGTACCACAAGAAGGAGAATCTGCAAAGCAGAAGTGGGAAGAGCTGCGAAACACCATCCACCACACAGCCTTGGCTACCTTTGGGAGGAAGACCTCGAAGTCACAGGACTGGTTTGATGCCAAGTTGACCGAGATGACCCCCGTCATTGAAGCCAAGCGCTCAGCACTTGCTGAGTACAAGAAGTACCCAAACGAGAAGAATCTCCAGATTCTCAGGGCTGCGAGAAGCAAAGTTCAGCAGACTGCTCAGCGCTGTGCCAACGAGTACTGGACTCAGCTCAGCCAAGGCATTCAAACCGCTGCCATAACAGGGAACATTCATGGCATGTACAATGACATCAAGAAAGCACTTGGTCCGGCTCAGAGCAAGACGGCCCCCCTCAAATCCTCCACTGGGGTGATGATCACAGAAAAGAACAAGCATGTAGCGGGTTAATTCAACCCCCCACAACACACAGACAGAACACAGAGACAGTCAGCTCGCACTCCTGGGTTTTTCCGCTGCATGCTGCGTTTACAGCCGTGAAGTTAAAGTGTTCATGCATCTTGTCCTTACTGTGCTTCTTCTGAGCATCTTACATATGTAGATGTGCTTTGAGGTAAATCTCCACAAAAAGACTGGTCAAACACAGCGCTCGGCTAGAGCAAATAACAGAACAGTGTAATGTGTATTAATGTCTACAGGCAGACGCGTTTCGTCTGGCTCACTTCTGTGATGTTAATGTTGCCTTTCATGCATTGTGCTCATGCGTCCTGTCCTCACTGTGACCTAGGGACTGAGATCAATATGTCTCTCAAATGCAAATGTCTTATGCCTGTTCTGTTATCTCTTTGATCATACCAACTGCTGGGGTATGTCCTTTTGATGTATTGTTGTGGTCGAGTATATATGCTGCAACTCTGTAACGCAAACTCTCTCTCTCACTCTGATCCTGCAACTGGTAGACACACACACGTGTCCGCCTCTCCTCTCCTTCTCTGAGAGCCGTGGGCTCGCTCACCGGCACTCATGCACGGCGCCGGGAGCGGAGCTTGTGACGGCGGTATGATAATAAAACTCTACTTAAAACCTCCAACAATGCCGCTTTATTTCATGCCGCCGCAAAGCAGATGGAGAGATGGGTGGAACACTACTCTGACCTCTACTCCAGAGAGAACACCGTGACACCGTCAGCCCTTGATGCCATCGACTGCCTGCCATCCATGGATGAACTTGACGCCGAGCCAACCATCGATGAACTCAGCAAGGCCATTGATAGCTTGGCCGCTGGCAAGGCACCCGGCAATGACGGCATACCCCCTGACCTGATCAAGCACTGCAAGACCGCCCTACTGCTGCCATTGCATGACGTCCTCTGCCAGTGTTGGAAGGAAGGTGCCGTACCACAGGACATGAGGGACGTCAAGATCATCACCCTCTACAAAAACAAAGGGGAGAGAAGCGACTGCAACAACTACAGGGGCATCTCCCTCCTCAGCGTTGTTGGTAAAGTCTACGCACGAGTTGTTCTCGTTCGTCTACAGAAGCTTGCCGAACGTGTCTACCCTGAGTCTCAGTGTGGCTTCCGCGCTGCGCGATCGACGGTAGACATGATATTCTCCATCCGCCAACTCCAGGAGAAATGCAGAGAACAGAACATGCCCCTGTACGTCGCCTTCATCGACCTCACCAAAGCGTTCAATTTGGTCAGCAGAGAGGGCCTTTTCAAGATCCTGCCAAAGATAGGATGCCCACCAAAGTTGCAAAGCCTCATCGAATCGTTTCACACCAACATGCAGGGGATAGTGCAGCACGATGGCAACGTCTCAGAGCCATTCAACATATGTAGCGGAGTGAAACAGGGCTGTGTACTTGCACCAACTCTCTTTGGGATTTTCTTTGCTATGCTCCTGAGGCATGCCTTCAGCACAGCAACAGAGGGAATCTACCTAAGCACAAGATCTGACGGCAGGCTTTTCAACCTCGCCCGCCTGAAAGCCAGAACCAAAGTACGCGAGGCTCTAATCAGAGACATGCTTTTCACAGACGACGCTGCAGTCACAACCCACACACAGCAGGAGCTTCAGACCCTGATGGACCGCTTCTCCCAGGCATGCAAAGACTTCGGGCTTACCATCAGCCTGAAGAAGACTAACGTCTTGGCGCAAGGCACGGAAGCACCACCAACCATCACCATCGACGACTACGAGCTGGAGGTTGTGAATCAGTTCACGTACCTGGGGTCCACGATCGGCAACAACCTCTCCCTTGATACAGAGATCAACAAGAGGATTGGAAAATCAGCCTTCACACTCGCTCGCCTCACCACACGAGTGTGGGAGAATCCCAAACTCTCTGTCAAGACGAAGATGGCAGTGTACAACGCCTGCGTCATCAGCACACTGCTCTATGGGAGTGAGACGTGGACAACATATGCCCGGCAGGAAAAGAGACTGAACTCCTTCCACTTGCGCTGCATTCGCCACATCCTGGACATATCCTGGCAGGACAAAGTGCCCAACACAGAAGTTCTGTCCCACGCCGGCCTTCCCTCCATGTTCACTCTACTCAGGCAGCGCAGGCTCCGCTGGCTAGGCCACGTTCACCGTATGGAGGATGGCAGAATCCCCAAAGACGTCCTCTACGGAGAACTGGCAACTGGCAGGAGAGACGTTGGCCGCCCACAGCTGCGCTTTAGAGATGTCTGCAAGAGAGACATGAAGAAACTGGAGATCAACACAGAGCGCTGGGAGGACCTTGCAACGGACCGCTCCAAATGGAGAGGCACCCTGACCAGACAGCTCAAGGCGGGTGAAGAGAGACTGACTGCTGCAGCAGATGAAAAAAGGACCCACAGGAAGAACCGCCACAGACCCAGCAGCACGGAGACCACCCACAAGTGCGACCTGTGTGACAGGGACTGCCATTCGCACATCGGCCTGTTCAGCCACAGGTGGTGCTGTTCCAGCAGAGTAGACGTTTAGGATTCTCTTCCATGGTCATCATAGACCGACGGAGGCCGACGACTCAAAAAGCCAATGCTGGATCCAGGTGTTTTAGTTAACTATAGACCAATCTCTAATCTGCCTTTCATTTCAAAAATCTTAGAAAGAATTGTTGCTACGCAATTATTTGACCACTTGCAGGGGAATGGTTTATTTGAAGAGTTTCAATCTGGGTTTAGTGTCATGAACCGAGCTGGGTTGTCCTTCGCGCTCAGTTCTGACCTTCTGTGGCTCAGTTTTATCTTTGTATTTGTGTATTGTGTTTCTTGTAGTCTCTATATTCACTAGGTTACTTTTCCGTACCTGTAGCCACTGTTTCTGTCCGGCAGCTGTGAGGCAGCCTCCTTTGACCTACATTTCTGTGGGCGCTCTCTGACAGCTTGCCGGTCCGACCACACCCCCTCTCTCATGTTGGTCAGCTGGTTCTACTCCCGTTGATTACCTTTCCCGCTCCTCGCTCAGGTGCACCCAATCTCCCCTTTCCAGCAATGGTTGCACTTAAGCAGCTCATTACCAGTCCACCATTGCTGGATCATTGTATTGTCATATGTGCCTGTCTCGGTTATGGTTCGCCGTGGCAGCTCTCACCACTGTACACTGTGGTGTGCCCGCAACACGTCCTTCCTTGTTTGCCAGTAAGTGTACCCTGCTTGTTGTTTCTGTAAGTCTACACAATTTTGGAACTGTTCGTCTTTTCTTTAATAACTTTGACTGTGGTGTAACCCTTGCATGTAAATCCGTCCGTTCTCCTCACTCCTTCGTGCGCTGCATAATAGCGCATGGGAAGATCCATGACAGTTTACTATCTATCATAGTGTGGAAGATGTGTTCAATGACGAGACTTGAGTGTATTTCTCAGGTTCGGCTTTATTGCAGAACACAATCATCCAACATTCTCAAAAAGCAAGAAGAGGCAGAATAATGTTACAGCTCACTCTTATACCTCAGGGGGATTAAGAACTCAAGTCACATGGTGCTTCTGCAAACATTCAATCACAATGCAAGTCTCTGTAGATTCACCATTGTCTCTTATTCTCTGGTGTTCCGGGAAAACCCCCCAGGGCCTCCTCTCTGAGACGAGGGCCCGACTTCACACCTCCTCGCCATCTCCTGTCGGCCCCCATCGATCCAGACTCTTGTTCCTCCAGACGTGAAGCCCCAATCCACATAAGCCATACATTTGTGGGAGATATGAACCAGACATATGTGCCACACTCCTGTGGGAAATATGAATCAAACATATGTGCCACATGACCCCCCCGCCCCCAAACGTCTGCATGGGACAAACATACTCATAAATGCATAACATAAAAGACATTACCCCATAACCAAAAATCAATCCCCCAATCTCTTAGGTCTGAGCTTCCTGCCGAATCTGCTGTAGGCCGGCTTCGCTGCGTCTGCAGCGTCTCCTCGCACCTGGGGATTAGATTTGTTAGCACATCTCTGTGGGAGCTCTGGAGCATGCCTTCTCGGTGGCCTGCCCCGGCGGGGGGCTTTCGCCAACTGCACGCGTTCATCAGCCAGGACAAAAGCGGGCTTGAGTCTGTTTATGCAAATTAGCTCTCTTCTGCCCCCCAAATCTAGCAAAAAATGCTTCTCATTTCTTTCCAGCACCCTGAACGGCCCATCATAAGGCGGACATAGCCCTGGGCGTTGTGCATCATGTCTAACAAAAACAAACTCTGCGTTTTTCAAAGCCTCTGGCACAAAAACGTGTGGAAAACTGTGATGCACTGGGCCAGGCAGCGTGTTTGATCCTGTGCCGCTCTGCAACAGCTGAGCGGGGGGGCAATTGGGCGCAGGATTTTCTGGGAGAAATTCCCCCGGCAAACGGAGAGGTTGTGCGAACACTAACTCAGCTGGGGAGGCTTGCAAATCATCCTTAGGTGCAGAACGCAACCCCAATAAAACCCATGGCAGTTTGTCCACCCAATTTGTATCCGTGAGCGATGCTCTGAGGGCTGCCTTCAATGACCTATGAAAGCGTTCACATAAACCGTTGGCCTGCGAGTTATACGCGGTAGTGCGGTGTACCTTCACCCCTAAACTGCGGGCCATAGACGACCACAGTTCGGAAATAAATTGAGGGCCTCTGTCTGACGTTATATCTGACGGAACTCCAAAACGCGCGACCCAAGTTGTTAAAAACGCGCGCGCAACCTCTTCCGCCGTTGTCGACGCCAAAGGTACCACTTCTGGCCAACGTGTAGTGCGGTCCACCATCATCAAAAGGTGTGTGTGCCCTTGTGACGAGGGAAGCGGGCCCACCAGATCGACATGCACATGATCGAACCGCTTAGCCGGGATGTGAAAAGGCTCCAAAGGGGCCCTCGTGTGCTTGTGTATCTTAGCCCTCTGGCACGCTACACAAGCCGCTGCCCATTCCTTGACCTGTTTGCGCAACCCCGGACAAACAAATTTCTCCCCCACTATCTTGACCGATGCGCGCACCCCCGGGTGCGCCAGAGAATGGACCAAGTCAAAAACGCGGCGGCGCCACGCGGCTGGAACCACGGTACGAGGCCGACCCGTGGAGACATCGCATATTAAGGGGGGCATACCTATCTGCTGCACCCTGTGCTCCAGCCTTAACCCTGTTGGTCCAGACTGGAGCGCGCGCACATCCGCGTCACCAACCTGCTCCGCAGCCATGTCTGCATAATCCAAACCTACGTGGACCGGGGCTGCGCGCGCTCCCGCGTCACTGCCCTGGCCCACAGCCACCGAGTCTGCCCCCCCCCCCGTGGCCTGGCGTTGCCACAGCACGTGAGAGACAGTCCGCCACTACATTGTGTTTGCCTGCGACATGCTGGATATCAGTGGTGAACTCCGATATTGCGGCTAGCTGTCTTTGTTGTCGGCCTGACCAAGGTTCTGAGATCTTGGCCATCGCAAAAGTTAACGGTTTGTGGTCCACGAAAGCAGTGAAACGACACCCTTCCAGCCAGAACTGGAAATGGCGGATGGCCAAGTGTAGGGCTAAAAGCTCCCTGTCAAACGTGCTGTATTTACGCTCGTTATCGCGCAAGGACTTGCTAAAGAATGCGAGAGGCTGCCAGGTCCCTGCCACACACTGTTCAATGACTGCCCCCACCGCTAGGTCCGAAGCGTCGGTGGTGAGCGCCAAACGGGCTGTTGGAACCGGGTGCGCTAACAAAACTGCATTTGCAAGGGCTGATTTGACCTGGGAGAAAGCGCGCTCCCGCTCCGGGGACCATTCGACCTTATTCGTGGGTTTTTGTTTTTTTAGTGCCGCGTACAGTGGCTGCATAAGCCGCGCTGCGCTCGGAAGGAACCGGTTGTAAAAATTAACCATTCCTAGAAACTCCTGCAGCGCTTTTACCGTTTGAGGTCGGGGGAAATCTGTTATTGCGCGCACTTTCTCAGGAAGGGGAACCGCACCTTCAGGCGAAACGCGATGCCCCAAAAAATTGATTTGCGCCACCCCGAACTGGCACTTCGCTGGGTTAATTATCAACCCATGCTCTGCCAGTCTCCGAAAAACCGCCGTGAGGTGGGTTTCGTGTTCATCCTCGGACGTGCTGGCTACCAATATGTCGTCTAAATAGACGAACACGAAAGGCAGGTCGCGTAAGACAGCATCCATCATGCGTTGGAAAGTTTGCGCGGCGCCCTTTAACCTAAACGGCATGCACAAAAACTTGAAAAGCCCAAACGGAGTTATTACCGTGGTTTTGGGAATATCCTGCGCGCGCACGGGGACCTGATGGTAGCCGCGCACCAAGTCTATTTTAGAAAAAATGCGCGCCCCGCCAAATGAACTGAGAAATCCTGGATGTGCGGAATCGGCTAGCGGTCGTGTGCTGAGACGTTGTTCAACCTGCTGAAATCGCCACAAGGTCGCCACGAGCCATCAGCCTTTGGGACCATGTGTAACGGGGAAGCCCAGGGGCTGTTCGAGCGTCTAATTATGCCCAGTTTTTCCAGGTTGGCAAATTCCTCGCGCGCTATTGCCAGTTTAGCTGAGTCCAAGCGCCGGGCTTTTGCAAAAACGGCCGGCCCAGTGGTGGTGATAAAATGCTCCACCCCGTGTTTGGCCACTGTCGCCGAAAACTTTGGAACTGTGAGTGCTGGAAAGTGAGTGAGCAGAGCATGAAACTTATCACCCGCAGCTGTGATGTTGGCGTGTGCAGTCGGCGGAGCCACCCGAGCTGTGCAGGGGATAGAATGAAAAGAAAGTGCATTAACCAGACGTCTATTAGCAAGATCAACCAATAAACCATGTGAGCACAAAAAATCAGCCCCTAACATGTTAAAACTGACTGCCGCTACTATAAAGGTCCACTCAAATGAACGGCCCTGTAAGGACAGAAGCATGGTCCTCTCACCGAAGGTCTTAATCGCTGAGCCATTCGCTGCTGATACTGACGCCCAGGGAGCTTTAGACGGCATCAGCCATTCCGCGTAGGTAGGCGTGACGAAACTCAGCTGGGAGCCCGTGTCCACGAGGAATTGTTTCCCCGAGTGTGCATCTGTCAGGTAAAGCAGCTTATTTTCTTCTCCGAGGGACGCAGCTGCTACCGACCCCCGGTTTTGGCGTTTCCCTGATGCTTGAAGCGGCACGGTGGGAGACATCTGTGTGCCCTCTCCGCAAAACGGCGGTGGTAGAAGCACAGGCCGTCTTCAGCTCCGCGTCGCCTGACGCCTGTCGCCGCCGCCGTCGTGTCGTCTGGCGCCGCCACCCCGGCTCCAAACCATCTCCAGGCGCCGTCCTCTGCTCAGCTGCCACGGCCGAAACCGCACTCCGCTTGTGGGCGTCGACGAGTCGCTGCGCCTCCTTGCCGAGCCCATGGTAGTCCCGCTTGGCCAATCAGGGTGAGTCTGCCAGGGTCACTCTCACTGCTGGCGGCAGAGTCCGGAGGAAAAGGTGGGCGAAAATAAATTCGCCATCCTCGGAGTCTTTCAGTCTCAGCATCTTTACCATCAGGTCTGCCGGTCTGTCGTTCTCCGACTTCGTCAACTCTAGGAGCCCCTCTGCTCGCTGTTGCACCGAGGGGGTGAAATGGCTGATCAGCGCCTCCTTCAATGTGCCATACTTGTCGGTGTCCGGTGGGTGGTTAACCAGGTCTTCCACCCTCTGGACCATGTGGCTGTCCAGCTTCGCCACCACATGGTAGAACCTCGTTTCATCCTTTGAGATTCTCCGGAGGTTGAACTGCGCCTCGACCGCGCTAAACCAGGAGCGCGGGCTGTGCTGCCAGAAATCGGGCAGCCGGAGTGTGGAGGCAGCTATCAGGCTGGCCTCTGATGAGCTCCGCTTGGGAGAATTCTCTGTGCTCATTCTTTGTCGTGGGTCACCAGTGTGGAAGATGTGTTCAATGACGAGACTTGAGTGTATTTCTCAGGTTCGGCTTTATTGCAGAACACAATCATCCAACATTCTCAAAAAGCAAGAAGAGGCAGAATAATGTTACAGCTCACTCTTATACCTCCGGGGGATTAAGAACTCAAGTCACATGGTGCTTCTGCAAACATTCAATCACAATGCAAGTCTCTGTAGATTCACCATTGTCTCTTATTCTCTGGTGTTCCGGGAAAACCCCCCAGGGCCTCCTCTCTGAGACGAGGGCCCGACTTCACACCTCCTCGCCATCTCCTGTCGGCCCCCATTGATCCAGACTCTTGTTCCTCCAGACATGAAGCCCCAATCCACATAAGCCATACATTTGTAGGAGATATGAACCAGACATATGTGCCACACTCTTGTGGGAAATATGAACCAAACATATGTGCCACAATAGTACTGAAACAGTTTTAGTGAAGGTCACTAATGACCTCTTTATTGCATCTAATAATGGACTTGTTTCTGTACTTTTCCTTTCAGACCTCAGTGCAGCTTTTGATACTATTGATCATAATATTCTACTTGATAGATTAGAACATCATGTTTGACTTAATGGGATTTCGTTGCGGAATTTATTTATCTGATAGGTTCCAGTTTGTTCATATCAGTAATGAGTTTTCTTCCAACTCAAAACTCAGTCATGGAGTTCCACAGGGATCTGTGCTAGGCCCTATTCTTTTTAGTTTATATATGCTTCCGCTAGGCAACATTATTAGAAAGCACTGTATGCATTTTCATTGTTATGCAGATGACACACAATTATACCTGTCAATGAAGCCAGATGATAGTAATCAATTAGCCAAGTTAGAAGCCTGTCTTAAGGAAATCAAAGCTTGGATGACTTGTAATTTCCGATTAAATTCAGATAAGACTGAAGTCATTCTTGTTGGTCCAAAAAACCTTAGAAATACCTTTCCAAATCAAACTTTCAGTTTGGATGCGGTTACTCTTTGGCTTAATTGCTCTATGAGGAACCTTGGAATTATTTTTGATCAAGATCTGTCTTTCAATTCACATATTAAATTTGTTTCTAAGACTGCCTTCTATCATTTGCGTAATATTGCCAAGATTGGGAGCATCTTGTCTCAGAGTGATGCTGAGAAACTGATCCACGCTTTTGTTAGCTCTAGATTAGATTATTGTAATTCTTTATTATCAGGTTGTCCTAAAACATCTTTAAAAAGGCTTCAGCTGATCCAAAATGCTGCAGCAAGAGTTTTAACAGGTACTAGAAAGAGAGATCATATCTCTCCGGTTCTGGCCTCCCTTCATTGGCTTCCCATAGAGTTTAGAATTAAGTTTAAAATCCTTCTTCTTTCTTACAAAGCTCTAAATAATCAGGCCCCTTTTTATTTAAAAGATCTGATACTACCGTATTATCCTAACAGAGCACTATGCTCCCAAAATGCAGGATTACTTGTAATACCTAGAATCTCCAAAAGTACAATGGGAGGCAGAGCCTTCAGTTATCAAGCTCCTCTCCTTTTGGAACCAGCTGCCAATCTGGATTCGGGAGTCAGACTCTCTGTTTTTAAGAATAGGGTTAAAACCTTCCTTTTTGATATAGCCTACAATTAGGGAGGGATCATGTGTCTCTGAACCCTCCCTTAGTTATGCTGCTAATAGGTTTAGTCAGCCGGGGGACCTCCAATAATGCACTGGGCCTCACTCCTTTCTTCACTCTCAATGAAATATTTTTTTTTTTTTTGCTGGTCATTAACATCTGTTTGTTCTCTCCCATAGATTGAGTCCCCATCGTGCTGTTTGCTCTCAACATGTCTGCTCTTTTCATCTTCTCTATCCCCTCACCCCCCAGCCAGTCGCAACAGATGACTGCCCCTCCCTGAGCCTGGTTCTGCTGGAGGTTTCTTCCTGTTAAAAGGGAGTTTTTCCTCTCCACCGTCGCCAAGTGCTTGCTCACAGGGAATCGTCTGATTGCTGGGGTCTTTCTGCAACTGTGGGGGTTCCCCTACAGTTGAAAGTGCTATGAGATGACTGTTGTCGTGAAATGGCGCTATATAAATAAAGTTGAATTGAATTGAATTGAATTGAATAGTTATGAGAGTTAAAAATGTTGTGCTAGTTTAATACAACCTTGTTATATTACAATAAATTAATATTTTTATGTTCTCAGCAAACAAAAATGTTGTGTGGAACCTGCTGACAAGAAAAACATTTCACTTTTTTAGTGCAAGTTCACTTTTGTGAGTGCACCGTAAAAGGAATAAAACACTTAAAATATCAAATAATTAAATGGTTGGGCAAAAAGTCATTATACCAATTAATACATATATACCATAAACACGTATGTATAGAGAGACAAAGGCTCTTCATGACTTCAGGATGTTTAATCAGGCCAGAATAAACAACTCAGTCACTAACAGTCTTGTTTTTTTAATACTAGTGCATACCTGTGCATGTCCATGCATACCTGTGCATGCTCGTAGAAACCAAGTATAAGCAAGTATTAAGCAAGTACTTCTGCATGCCCATAGAAAGCAGGTGTTAGCAAGGGTGTAAGCAAGCACGTCAGCACTGGTTCAGTGATGCCTGCCTTTGATCTTTGATGGTGTCATATCGAGTCCTATGATCTCTGATGCTGTCATAGTGAGTCCTATGATCGTAAGTGATGACTGCCTTTGATCTTTGATGATGTCATAGTGGGTCCTATGATCTTTGAAGATGGCTGTGGTAGACTGCAAGTCTAAAATAGAACATTACTGGCACATGCCTCTAGGGGGAACTACCTGTATTGTTCAGCACTACTATGAAGGGGACACATTAGAGCAAGAGTGTGAAAACCCCGCGCAGAATCCATGTTCAGTCATATTATGTGTGTTGCAGAATAAACGGCAGAGTTAGCCAAAGAAATAACTCAAGTGTGATCATTGCTACACGGTAGGATATCACACAATTGGCGACGAGGATTAAAAGAAAAAAATCAGCGGCGAGAAACAGAGAACATTGCGAGTGTGGCGAACTCAAGTGACTCCAGTAGTTCGAGTGCAAGTTCAGAGGAGGAAAAACGAGGTTTCCCCACCACGACGAGCAATGGCGGCTGTAATCGGAACGGTAACCCCTTTTGATAACTCGACTCAGTCATGGGAAGAATATAGTGAAATGTTGGACTTTTTCTTCCAAGCTAATGACATTGAGGAGCCAGACAAAAGGAAGGCTGTACTGTTGAGTGGAGTTGGTGCAACTACTTACAGCTTGTTGAGAAATTTAATAAGCCCTGCATTACCGAAAGATAAAACGTACGACCAGCTTACTGCTGAGCTTCAGAAGCACTTCAGCCCCAAACCGAGTGAAATCGTGCAACGATTCAAATTTAATTCACGCATAAGGAGGAACACTGAGTCCATAGCAGAGTATGTGGCAGAATTGAGGAAATTAACACTGCACTGTGATTACAAAGACTCATTGGAAGAAATGTTAAGAGACAGACTTGTGTGTGGAGTGAATGATGACCGAATGCAACGGCGACTTTTATCTGAAACAAAACTCACTTTTGCAAAGGCTTTGGAATTATGCCAAGCGATGGAAACAGCATCTAAAGATGTGAGAGAGATGCAAGGGAAGCTAACAGAGGACACAGCAACGCATGTTCGTGTGCCTAAGACCCAAGTAGGTGTCCACAAAGTGTCGACTGACAAAACTCAGCACAAATTCCCCAGTTGTTATCGCTGCAAAGGCCAGCACAATGCTGCCGAGTGCAAATTTGCCACTGAGCTGTGTCATAATTGTGGCAAGCGAGGGCACATTAAGAAAGCATGTAGAATAAAGGTGGACAGCGCACAGGTGCTGAAAGCGACAGTTAATGGGCAAAAGTATGAAAACAAGGGCCCAGGAAAGGAACAGCGAGCGAATCAACTGAGAGGGGAGGGAGAAAGTGATACAGAAGACATGGGTTTTCACACAATTTACAACACGTCAGAGGAGCTGACCAAGGTAGCGCCCATCACGCGTACCATGAATGTTAATGGAATGAAAGTAACATTTGAAGTTGATACAGGCTGTGGAGTAACCATATTAAGTAAACAGCAATATACACAACTGTGGAAGAAAACAGACACAGCAGAATTAAATCCCTGTTCATTAAAATTAAAAACATACACAGGAGAGAAGCTAGACGTGCTAGGCATGGCACAAGTGAAGGTGCAGCACGAAAACAAAGAAAAGGACTTACCTGTAGTAGTAGTTGGGAGCGAAGGACCAAATCTACTAGGGCGAAGTTGGCTACAAGAACTGGCCATGATGGATCAGTTGGTGAATAAAGTGGAATCTCAGCCCAAATTGCAGCTGGAGGAGATCCTCGAAAGACACGCTGAGGTGTTCAAAGAAGGCGTAGGACAGCTAAAAGGTGTCACTGCAAAGATTAATGTGGACAAGGAGGCCCAACCACGATTCTGCAAACCCCGACCGGTACCCTATGCAGTCAAGCCACTGGTCGAAAGCGAGCTACAGAGGCTGCTGGATGACAAGATCATTGAGCCAGTGCAGGTTGCAGAATGGGCGGCGCCCATAGTCCCAGTGAGAAAGCCGGATGGCTCCATTAGAATATGTGGAGATTACAAACTCACTGTCAATCGAGCATCACGGGTGGATCAGTATCCAATTCCTAAAGTGGAGGACCTCTTCGCACAGCTGAATGGCGGCCGACACTTCACGAAATTAGACATGAGTCACGCCTACCAACAAGTAGTCCTGGAAGAAGAATCAAGAAAGTATGTAACCATCAATACACACAAAGGCTTATATACCTACACACGCTTACCATTTGGAGTAGCTTCCAGTCCTGCTATATTCCAGAGAACTATGGAGGGCATCCTAGGTGGAATTCCGAATGTTGCCGTTTATTTGGATGACATCCTTTGTACAGGACCAAATGAACAAGAACATCTGAAAACGCTGAAGGAAGTGCTTCAACGGTTGGAGAAAAGCGGTCTGAGGTTGAAAAGAAGCAAGTGTGAGTTCATGGGAAAAGAGGTGGTGTTCCTAGGCCACAAGATCAACGCCAGTGGTCTACACCCTCTAACAGACAAAGTGGAAGCCATTGCGGAGGCGCCTGAGCCACAAAATGTTACTGAGTTAAAAGCCTACCTGGGCTTGTTGAACTATTACCATAGGTTCCTCCCAAAGCTCTCCACGCTGCTGGCACCACTACATACCTTACTTAAGAAGGAAGAAAAATGGTCATGGGGGGTCAAGCAGCAGAAGGCGTTTGAAGAGTCCAAAGCGCTACTTCAGTCCTGTAGTGTGTTAGTGCACTATGATTCAAACAAACCACTCATCCTGGCGTGTGACGCATCACCCTACGGTGTGGGTGCTGTACTCTCTCATCGTATGGAGGATGGCTCAGAGAGACCCATAGGGTTCGTCTCAAGAACTCTTAGTGCAGCTGAGAAAAACTACTCCCAGCTAGACAAGGAGGGCCTTGCAGTAGTATTTGGTGTAAAAAAATTCCACAAATACCTGTACGGGAGACAGTTCGCTATAGTGACTGACCACAAGCCACTAATTTCACTGTTCAGTGAAATGAGAGCCATACCCCAGATGACATCTCAGAGAATTCAGAGATGGGCCGTTACATTAGCAGCGTATGAGTACACCATCGTTTACAAAGCCGGACGGGACCATACGAATGCTGACGCGATGAGTAGGCTACCCTTGGATGGAGGAAGAGACAGCACGCCTGAGGAGGAGGAGAGAGTGCTATTGTTTGAAGATATCGGCGTGCCCCTGGTGAACGCACAACAAATAAAGAAGTGGACAGACAAAGACCCTGTTCTAGCAAGAGTGCGAGAATACATCTTGCGAGGATGGCCGAAGATGAACAGTCCTGAGTTCATTCCCTATGCCAGACGACAGGATGAGCTCAGCACCCAGGAAGGTTGTATCCTGTGGGGAGGACGCGTGGTTGTTCCACCACCTGGTAGGAATGCCTTACTGCAACAACTACACCAAGCACACCCTGGCATCACTCGCATGAAAGCGTTGGCGAGGAGCTACATGTGGTGGCCCAACATGGATGCAGAGGTGGAGGCGCTTGTGAAGTCATGTGCGGCATGCCAGGAGAACAGGAACAGTCCTCCAGCAGCCCCACTACATCCCTGGGAAGTTCCAGATAAACCATGGAGAAGAATTCACATTGACTACGCAGGTCCATGGATGGGAAGAAAGTTGAGGTCAACATTTGACTTAACACATCCAGACTTCAGAAACAAAGTGCATGATAAACAAGAGAAACAAAAAGGTTATCATGACATGCATGCTAGAGAGAGAATACTGAGAGAAGGAGACGTGGTCTACACCCGCAACTTTGGCTCAGGACCAGCCTGGGTACCAGGAGAAATAACAGAGAAGACAGGCCCTGTGTCATTCAAGGTGACATTAGGTCATGGACAAGTGGTGAGGCGACACATCGACCAAGTTCGTGGTAGGAGCTCCATTCCCCTGCCGATGGCACCAGAGGTGTTGTCTGACACCCACCCTGAGGAGAGCATCAACGAACCACCACTTCAGGTGAAACCTGAGGTAACCGTCTCTGCAGATTCTACGGGCAGCACTGCAGCAGCCGAAACAGTGGAGCAGTCTGAGTCTTCACCTGCAGTTGGCTCACCAGCCGTGAGAAGATCTCAGCGAGCTAGGAAAGCTCCAGACTACTTGAAGGACTATAATTAGTCAGTAGTGAGTTCCCCAGCCACAGGACAAGAATGCGTCCTGGAACCTCACTGGGATGCGGTAGTCAAACCAAATCCCCAGTTAGACTGTTATGTGTGTTATACAGGTGAAAAAAAAAAAAAAAAAAAAAAGAAAAGAAAAGAGAAAGAAATTATATGTATGGCACATGTGTTTAAGAAGTTAAAGTAACTGTGATTGTTTAGGATTAAATGGGAGTTCCAGGATGTCTAGCATAATTGGCTAAGGTAATTAAAAGTAGTTTAATCTAGAGGGGAGGGATGTGGTAGACTGCAAGTCTAAAATAGAACATTACTGGCACATGCCTCTAGGGGGAACTACCTGTATTGTTCAGCACTACTATGAAGGGGACACATTAGAGCAAGAGTGTGAAAACCCCGCGCAGAATCCATGTTCAGTCATATTATGTGTGTTGCAGAATAAACGGCAGAGTTAGCCAAAGAAATAACTCAAGTGTGATCATTGCTACACGGTAGGATATCACAATGGCATTGTCATGAATGCCCTTTGAGTAGGAAAATGAGACCCACACGCTGAACTGTGAGTTTGGGTAATTTGTTGAAAAAAGCAATAAACAAAAGTTTAACACGATGCTCAAAACACATAGGAAAAAGCGAAGGGAAAAACTTACAGATTTGCGCACCAGAGCAAGGCAGGGCTCTAGTGGAGACAAGGAGAATGAAACCCAAGACAGCAGCAAATGACAATGAAAATAACTCTCCTTAAATAGGGTCAAAAAACCATTACATAAGTAGTGGCAGGTGTGGGTTCACATGAGCTGGCAAAAAGTAACAATAAATGGTGATTGAGATCAGCTGGAAGTAATGAGGTAAGAGCACACCGGCTGACGGCTGACAGGGCTACGCCCACACAGAGCACCAATCAGAAAATGTCCTGACAGCTGTCAGCCTTGAATAATAAGAAGTGAAATAAATTATAAACAAGTGCGACTGAGAAATACAGTAGGTACCAATAATACAGAATCAGAAAATAGTAGAACTAAGACATAAACTGGAAAATAGAAAACATGCAGGGATAGCAAAAACCAAAAGGCACAAAAAATGCAACAAATAAATAAAAATACAGAGAAAAGCCATGAGACTGAGCTTGGGGAATTACCAGAGCTCAGCTCGTGACAGGTATAGTGAGTCCTATGATGCCTGCATTTGATCTTTGATGATGTCATAGTGAGTCCTATGATCTTTGACGATGTCATAGCGAGTCCTATGATCGTGAGTGATGACTGCCTTTGATCTTTGATGATGTCATAGCGAGGTTCAGAACTCCTTGTATGGGGATGTGGAGTGATGATGGTCGGGTCAGTGGCAGTATTGCACCTGTGGGCTGGTTGCCAACTGCCAATCAAATCTAAAAGAAGAACAGGAAGAAGAGTCCTGTGATCGTGAGTGATGCCTGTCTTTGATCTTTGATGTCCTATGAACATGAGTGAGCGTGAGTGATGCCTGCCTTTGATCTTTGATGACTTGGTTCTTAACATTGTTGCGGAACGAGTTGTGGTGCTGAGATATAGAGTGATGATTTAGAGTGACGTACGTGGTGGTAATGCACCTGTAAGCTGGTTGCCAACCGCCAATCAAATCTAAAAGAAGAAGAATAATTATCATTGTTGCCATATCTAATACAGAGATTTCTTGAATTATATATAGTGATGCTATAGAGTGAAGTACGTGGCGGTAATGCACCTGTAAGCTGGTTGCCAACCGCTAATCAAATCTAAAAGAAGAAGAAGAAGAAGACAGCTACTGAGAACTGGGTTCATCTTTCCCACAATGAATATTCGTTTGTCTTTGTTTCATGGAGAACTTTCTCAGCGTTTTCTTGAGCGTATGAGAAGAGTTCATCACCATCAGGTGGCGCATTAATTATGAGGACATCCTCCTCAAATTCTTCCTCATCCTGAGGTATTTTTCCCCTCGTCGTCTCAACATTGACAGTACAACTGAAATTGGCTACGAAACTGTCGTTTTGAGAGATTTGCTCATCGGAATCACATTGGATCTTGTGACGTGAAGCCCTGATGTCTTCGTTCTCATTTTCCCTCTGTTTACACTTGGTGGAGAGCGTAGTGTAACATGGTAACACCTCTTTGTAGCACTTTAGGTGTGTAATACTACTTTAGGTGCAGTCTTGTACCCTTTTGGTAGTACTGGGTATGGCAGTGTAGTTACCTTTAACCTTACTACACGGATAGAAGGGACAATTGGGCCAGGTCAGATAGACCCTAGGTTCGTAGGAGCCTGGAGGGCGTAACAACAGATGACACAACACAGATGTATGAGAACTTGCAACTATATGTATTTTTACAGATATGTACACTTAAACAAAAAAACAGCACTTATGAATACAATAATAGAAGAGAAAAAATAAAAATAAAGTACTCCAAAATATATTTACAATATGCACAGTTCTCCAGTGTCCGTTCCAGGTGACCAGTTGAGTCACCTTTACCAGGCGGTAGGTTCGGGCAATCGGCTCGCGATCCAGATCTGGAGAATCCATGCTTTCTTGTAATCCAGGTTAAAAAAGAAAAACCTGACCTACAAAATAGGTCAGAACACAAAATTTAAGCTAGGCTCTATAGCTTATTACAAAATATTTCCGGGTTATACCACAAATAATATTTTTAAACACCTTTAAACCATAGATGTAATATCCACTCTTAAGTGACAATCATTGGCAAGTGAAATGAAACCGTTGCTAACCATTACAGCTTTGAAAAACAACCTCCTCCTATGGAAAACCTAGCCGGAATTAGCATCGGAAGTTTAGCATGTTAAGCTAGCGATTAGCATTCCACATACACACTGAATGGCACTCACCATGCTAAGCAACACGTGCTCCAAAGGATTCCCGTGCCCACGTGAGTTCACAGCCTTTGGGTTCAAATCTTAAAGTTTACAAAAGAGATATTAGAATTTGGCAATACAGCAATGTCTCATTTCTCATGTTGGTTTAGGCTTACCAATCTCAAAGTTTTATCCAGGCAAAGGCTGCTACTAGCACGTTAGCTCATCGTCTCAGTGAGGGATCGCGTTCTCTCGGTCGTATCTCAGCAGTGTCTGAAAGCGTTCTGCAGATTACACCAAGACCGAGCGAGAAAGCACGTGACCCCATTGGCTGGCGTGACCCCAATGGCTGATACTGCCAAACAAATGACTCAGCCATTGGTTGCTCAGCATACCAAATAAAAACACTGGGAACTCTAGCAGAGCTTTCCAGAAAATGTTCCTAACTATTTATGAACATATTTTATGAACTTATATTGTAATTATATACCCATCTTCAAAATATCTATTCCCACTGTGAAATGAGTGTTTGTTAAAGCGGTATCGATATTTATAATTTTATTCACGTTTTTAACACTGGGTTACAGTAGTGTTATGTGCCATCTGATCATTAGGTCCAGTTTTCAGATCTTGCTTTTCTCTGCGAAAACGTATTCCCTTCTGGTTGAAATGTCCTTTGAAGCCTCCACCTCTGTGGGCTGTCTTTTGAATGAGGCCGTCCTGTTCTTCAGTCTGACTTGCTCAGTCCCGGAGCTTGGCTTTGTTTTTGTTGAGGTCATGCTCAAGCTCGTCAGCTCTTCTCCTCACTTCAGAGATTTCATATTTGAGGCACAGTTCTTTGTGGAAAGCCCTCATCATATCCAGTTCCTGCTGCTGTTTCTTCACTTTCTCTCTCTCAATTGCAAGGTCAGTTGCAAATGTTTTTGTCCTGTCTTTTTGCTTCTCCAGCTGCAATTTGGTTTCTTCAAGCTGTTGAGATATGCCGCGATCCGCTCCTCCATCCACAGCTGTTCAGCAAGGCTTATCCTGTTAGTCCCGTACATGTTTTAGCAATTGTGTTATGTGGTCATCACTCTATATCTTTGTATAAGGAGTTCTGAACAACTCCTTATGTGTGAAAAAATTATCCATCCTTGGACTTTGTCCGAGGTGCGGCCTTCTGGTGCGTCTTCATGTCATCACTCTATACTAGTGCCTACCTGTGCATGCCCATTCATATCAGGTGAGTTTAACAAGTTCAGTCATATTTCGCTATCTCTATACACTAGTGCATACCTGTGCATGCCTGTAGAAACCAAGTATAAGCAAATATTTCTGCATGCCCGTAGAAAGCAGGTGTAAGCAAGAATGTCAGCACTTGTTCAGTGATGCCTGCCTTTGATCTTTGATTATGTTATAGCGAGCCCTATGATCTTTGATGATGTCATAGCGAGTCCTATGATTGTGAGTGATGCCTGCCTTTGATCTTTGATGATGTCATAGTGAGGTTCAGAACTCCTTGTATGGGGATGTGGAGTGATGATGGTCGGGTCAGTGGCGGTAATGCACCTGTGGGCTGGTTGCCAACTGCTAATCAAATCTAAAAGAAGAAGAAGAAGAGTCCCATGATCGTGAGTGATGCCTGTCTTTGATCTTTGATGTCCTATGAACATGAGTGAGCATGAGTGATGCCTGCCTTTGATCTTTGATGACTTGGTTCTTATCATTGTTGCGGAACGAGTTGTGGTGCTGAGATATAGAGTGATGATTTAGAGTGAAGTACGTGGCGGTAATACACCTGTAAGCTGGTTGCCAACCTCCAATCAAATCTAAAAGAAGAAGAATTATCATTGTTGCCATATCTAATACAGAGATTTCTTGAATTATATATAGTGATGATATAGAGTGAAGTACGTGGCGGTAATGCACCTGTAAGCTGGTTGCCAACTGCTAATCAAATCTAAAAGAAGAAGAAGAAGAAGACAGCTACTGAGAACTGGGTTCATCTTTCCCACAATGAATATTTGTTTGTCTTTGTTTCAGGGAGAACTTTCTCAGCGTTTTCTTGAGCGTATGAGAAGAGTTCATCACCATCAGGTGGCTCATTAATTATGAGGACATCCTCCTCAAATTCTTCCTCATCCTGAGGTATTTTTCCCCTCGTCGTCTCAACATTGATAGTACAACTGAAATTGGCTACGAGACTGTCGTTTTGAGAGATTTGCTCATCGGAATCACATTGGATCTTGTGACGTGAAGCCCTGATGTCTTCGTTCTCATTTTCCCTCTGTTTACACTTGGTGGAGAGTGTAGTGTTATGTGCCATCTGATCATTAGGTCCAGTTTTCAGATCTTGCTTTTCTCTGTAAAAACGTATTCCCTTCTGGTTGAAACGTCCTTTGGAGCCTCCACCTCTGTGGGACGTCTTTTGAATGAGGCCGTCCTGTTCTTCATTCTGACTTGCTGAGTCCCGGAGCTTGGCTTTGTTTTTGTTGAGGTCACGCTCAAGCTTGTCAGCTCTCCTCATTACTTCAGAGATTTCATATTTGAGGCACAGTTCTTTGTGGAAAGCCCTCATCATATTCAGTTCCTGCTGCTGTTTCTTCACTTTCTCTCTCTCAACTGCAAGTTCAGCCGCAAATGTTTTTGCCCTGTCTTTTTGTTTCTCCAGCTGCAATTTGGTTTCCTCAAGCTGTTCAGACAGATATGCCGAGACCCGCTCCTCCATCCACAGCTGTTCAGCAAGGCTTATCCTGCTAGTCCTGTACATGTTTTAGCAATTGTGTTATGTAGCCTTCTTCTTCTTCTTCTTCTTTTAGATTTGATTGGTGGTTGGCAACCAGCTTACAGGTGCATTACCGCCACTGACTTGATTATCATCACTCTATATCTTTGTATAAGGAGTTCTGAACAACTTCTTATGTGTGAAAAAATTATCCATCCTTGGACTTTGTCCGAGGTGCTGCTGTCCGGTGCATCTTCAGGTCGTCACTCTATACTAGTGCCTACCTGTGCATGCCCATTCATACCCATGCATGCCCGTAGAAACCAAGTATAAGCAAATATTTCTACATGCCCATAGAAAGCAGGTGTGAGCAAGAACGTCAGTACTCGTTCAGTGATCCCTGCCTTTGATCTTTGATGATGTCATAGCGAGTCCTGTGATCTTTGATGATGTCATAGCGAGTCCTATGATCGTGGGTGATGACTGCCTTTGATCTTTGATAATGTCATAGCGAGTCCTATGATCTTTGATGATGTCATAGCAAGTCCTATGATTGTGAGTGATGTTTGCCTTTGATCTTTGATGATGTCATAGTGAGTCCTATGATCTTGGATGATGTCATAGGAAGTCCTATGATCTTTGATGATGGCATAGTGAGTCCTATGATGCCTGAGATCATAGGAACATCATAGGACATCATGGAGACATCATAGGAACATCATAGGGTAAGGGTAAGGGTAAGGGTAAGGGTAAGGGTAAGGGTAAGGGTAAGGGCCTGCACTTAAAAGTGCTTCACTAATACAACCCATAGGCAGTCCTATGATCTTTTAGCGAGTCCTATGATCCTGACACACTGACACACTGATGCACAGAGATTTCTTGAATTTGTAGAGGGATCAGCCCCCCTGCGACCCGAAAGGATTAAGCGGTAGAAGATGGATGGATGGATGGATGGATGGATTTGTAGAGGGATATAATTCAAGAAATCTCTGTCTGTCTGTCTGTCTGTGTGTCTGTCACGACCATAGAACTCACTAAAAGATTACAGTGATCCCTCGCTACTTCGCGCTTCACCTTTCGCGCCCTCAGTGCATCGCGGATTTTTCAAAAATATTCATCAAAAATTCAAAATTGAGAAATAATGGGCGAGCGCTAGCAGAAGGCAGGGAGACTACATTAGACCATCAGGTATCAACACGGAGAGCCGCACAACTCAAAAAATCCACCTCTCTGTTTGCTGTTCTCGTGTTGGCTCGGCTCGGAAATCTCGCAAGCTGATTGGCCGAGACGTTTCACCCCGCAAGCTGATTGGCCGAGACGTTTCACCCACCTTCTCTCCCTGCCGAGCGCCCATGAAGGGAAGGAAGTAGTAGAGTCATTTTTGGGGGTTTCGTGACCAACCTCCCAGGACCTTTTTTTCTCACTGGATTTAGCATTCTAGACCCATTTTAATGAAAATAAGCTCCCATGTACCTCCCAAAAATTATGGGAAACCTTTTTTTTTGCCCAAAATTCAAAATGGCCGCCAAAATGCATACCACCACCTATATCTCAGTAACTAATTCAGCTAGGAGGTTGATTTTGGTGTCTAGACATAGGTTTTTGGGGTCAAGCATTCCATTAATGCTATTAGTTTACTTGTGAAACAAACCCATCACGATGAAATCCAATATGGCCGCCAATATGGCCACCGATTAACATTTTTTTTGTTTCTTGACTACTAAGGCACCTAGAAAGCTGATGTTGGTGTCAAAACAGAGGTTTAAGGGGTCATACTATCTGCTTATTCCAATAAAAGTGTGTTTAAATGATTACATAATCGAGAAATCCAAGATGGCGGCCGACTGTCATTTTCACATGCAATGGACTTTTTCATATCCGTCACCAAATGAGCTAAAAAAAAGTCAAGTGAGGCTCCTGTGAACCATCCATTGTGTTCATTAGTGCCCTCATTGTCTATCAAGCTCAAAATGGCCCCCAGCCGCCATCTTGGAATACACTTTACGCAGGCACATTTTCTGTAGACCTTATGTTAATGCCACGCAAACGTCCAACTCAATTACATGTAGTCCACTATCAATCACCACATCACATCATACTAAGATGTCCAACTACACATCACTATCACTACTTGATTCACTATCAATGAATGAGTCGCTGTATGAACTTGCGCTATCTGAAGCACTGTCTTCACCACTGCTGCTCTCCTCACTGTTGACTTCTGTGTTCGGTTTCGGCATTGACAGGGGAAGTGGCGGTTGAGTAGATCGTACAGGTAGACATAGACCATTCACCAAATGCCACCCATGACCGATTGGTGATGGGTGACTTTGAAGGTGGAAGTTCGTCAGCAAGTACGCAAGGTAGTTTGTCCTGAGGAGGTGATGATGTAGACTGTCTGCATCTGGTATATACCACAATACCAATGCTGGACCGGAGCCTCTTCGGTGAAAAGAGAGAAGCAGATGGAGATGGATCCCCCTGAACTGATTGATTGTCTCTTTCAAGATCTACCTCTAATTTATGCTTACGTTTCTCGGCTTGAGATAGACAACGCTTGTTAGATAACGTGGTGTAACATGTCTGGTGCATATAATGCCCTTTTGGCCCTTTGGCCCAATCAATATTCCCACATTGAAACCGATCAAGTCCTTTCCATCGTAGAGTTTTTTCACGAATTGAATTCCATTTTTGGTCCTTGGTATTATCCAAAGAGTCACTTTTGGTACATGGTTGACCACAACGTAGAATGCATTCGTATTCACCGGAAGACGTTGATGGTAATTCATCGTTGTCACTTGCAGTATCCATTTTATCCCTCACTTTATATGGATAAGTGTCTGAAAACAAAAACAAATTTGTCATTATCAGAACAGAGGAGAGAAAAAGGAGGGATGACAAGACCTAGAGTCAAAGGCCCTTGTACTGTCTACTGTCATTACGGTAGCATTAAGCAAGCAGCATGGTCAATATCCTAACATTACCTGACTATACAGTATGGAACAAGATTCAGAATTCTAACCTCTCCAGATAAGTTTAAAGCTAAATTTATACATACCTGGCAACCTTGGTTAAATTGGAAAGATTAGGACTACATATTATGGCAGCACAGACGTTACAAAATCACTGCATCCTCTCTCTTGCTATGCAAAAAGGAATCAATGAATCAAGCACAGGATTCCGGGAATCCTAAGGGGATTACTAACTAACTAACTAACTAACCTGCACTTATATAGCGCTTTTCTAGTCACAAAGACCACTCAAAGCGCTTTCATTAATACTAACCCTCTATTCTAAGGGCCTATAGGAAACAGATATCTAGGGACAATTTAGAACAGCCAATTAACCTAACATGCATGTCTTTGGCATGTGGGAGGAAACCGGAGAAATCCCGGAGTAAACCCACGCAACACGGGGAGAACATGCAAACTCCACACAGATCACTGTTGGTCGGGGGCTGGGATCGAACCCACGATCCCCACAATCCCCCGGCCAAGGGTAAACTGTGCTGCCGCAGTGCTAACCACTGCACCACCGTGCAGCACCGTGCATTACCCAAGTGTTCCTCAGTGAAATCACTGAATCAATGCAGGAGCTTTCTAATAATTATTAAAAATGAATGTAAGGATACCTCATTTGACATTTTTAGCTCATTTGGTGACGGATATGAAAAAGTCCATTGCATGTGAAAATGACAGCCGGCCGCCATCTTGGATTTCTCGATTATGTAATCATTTAAACACACTTTTATTGGAATAAACAGATAGTATGACCCCTTAAACCTCTGTTTTGACACCAACATCAGCTTTCTAGGTGCCTTAGTAGTCAAGAAACAAAAAAAATGTTAATCGGTGGCCATATTGGCGGCCATATTGGATTTCATCGTGATGGGTTTGTTTCACAAGTAAACTAATAGCATTAATGGAATGCTTGACCCCAAAAACCTATGTCTAGACACCAAAATCAACCTCCTAGCTGAATTAGTTACTGAGATATAGGTGGTGGTATGCATTTTGGCGGCCATTTTGAATTTTGGGCAAAAAAAAGGTTTCCCATAATTTTTGGGAGGTACATGGGAGCTTATTTTCATTAAAATGGGTCTAGAATGCTAAATCCAGTGAGAAAAAAAGGTCCTGGGAGGTTGGTCACGAAACCCCCAAAAATGACTCTACTAAAGACCGCATTCATTGCTCTTTATCGCTCGTGTTACGTAGTCTCGCAGCGTGGAACTTTTTGCTGTTCTCTTGTGCCATTTTGTGCGAAATAGTCTTCCCATCGAGCCACTACGCCGCCTCCTGCAGCTTCTCCAGCTCTATCGGAAGCTGCCCTCAATGATCCTGCGCTTCTAGCGCCTGACGATGAGGCGTCACCTGAGGAGCAGTAAAGCTCTCATTAACCTGTGCAGTAAATCATCTTCATCTTGAGTTACGTATCTTGTTATAAGAATAAAAGAGTTCTAAAAACATATTTATGTACACTTTATTTACATCTACGAATGTATGTACACGTACACACACACACACACGTATCATATGAGAGAGAGAGAGTGAGAGAATGAACGTACCTATTATTTATGGATGACGTCATTAGGGGTGACGCTACTTCGCGGTTTTTCACTTTTCGCAGTCGGTTCTGGAACCCATTAACCGCGATAAGTGAGAGATCACTGTATAGGATTGCCTATGATGTCTACATGATGTCTATATGATATCATATAGACACCATAGTATATAGAGTGATTCAAGAAAATCTGTGTGCATGTCTGTGTGTGATCAAAGGCAGGCATCACTCACGATCATAGGACATCAAAGATCAAAGGCAGGCATCACTCACGCTCACTCACGATCATAGGACATCAAAGATCAAAGGCAGGCATCACTCATGATCATAGGACTCGCTATGACATCATCAAAGATCAAATGCAGGCATCATCGGGCTTGCTATGGCATCATCAAAGATCATAGGACTCACTATGACATCATCAAAGATCAAAGGCAGGCATCACTGAACGAGTGCTGACGTGCTTGCTTACACCCTTGTTTACACCTGCTTTCTACAGGCATGCAGAAATATTTGCTTATACTTGGCTTCTACAGGCATGCACGGGTATGCACTAGTGTATAGAGATAGCGAAATATGACTGAACTTGTTAAACTCACCTGATATGCCCGCGTTTCTGTGCCAGTTGTCTGTTATTACATCTCCATCACATCACCTGTTCTGACTACTTTCAAAGTCACCAGACTTTGAAATAATACAAAATGCATTTAGCAATATAGGTTATGCACAGGAGCAGAACCCTTGGCAGGTACAGAGTAGTTACCATAGTTACACTACACTGAGTGGCAAGTGTTGGCTTTCTTCTTTTAGATTTGATTGGCAGTTGGCAACCAGCTTACAGGTGCATTACCGCCACTGACTTGATTATCATCACTCTATATCTTTGTATAAGGAGTTCTGTGTCTCTGTGTGTCTGTGTGTGTGTGTGTGTGTGTGTGTGTGTGTGTGTGTGTGTGTGTGTGTGTGTGTGTCTGTCTGTCTGTCTGTCATGACCATAGGACTTGCTAAAAGATCATAGGATCACCTATGATGTGCCTACGATGTCTACATAATGTCTATATGACGTCATACTTCAAAGATCAAAGGCAGGAATCACAGATCAAAGGCAGGCATCACTGAACGAGTGGTATGACGTCAAAGATCATAGGACTCACTATGACATCTTCAAAGATCAAAGGACTCATTATGACATCATCAAAGATCATAGGACTCACTATGACATCATCAAAGATCATAGGACTCGCTATAACATCATCAAAGATCAAAGGCAGGCATCACTGAATGAGTTGTGACACACTTGCTTACACCTGCTTTCTACAGATGACATCAAAGATCATAGGACTCGCTATGACATCATCAAAGATCATATGACTCACTATGACATCATCAAAGATCATAGGACTCACTATGACATCATCAAAGATCACAGGACTCGCTGTAACGTCATCAAAGATCAAAGGCAGGCATCACTGAATGAGTTGTGAAATGCTTGCTTACACCTGCTTTCTACAGGCATGACATCAAAGATTATAGGACTCGCTATGACATCATCAAAGATCATATGACTCACTATGACATCATCAAAGATCATAGGACTCACTATGACATCATCAAAGGTCAAAGGCAGGCATCACTGACCGAGTCGTGACGCGCTTGCTTACACCTGCTTTCTATGGACATGCAAAAACGCTTATACTGGGTTTCTACGGGCATGCACGGGTATGCAATAGTGCAACAAAACATAAAAACACAAATTATTTAGTCACAGCAATACATGGAGTATCTTTTTTTTAACTTAACATGTCAATACCAGGTCTATGCCAAGGTACTGGAGAGGAGAGTCTGGCCGTTGGTCGAACCTCAGATTCAGGAGGAGCAATGTGGTTTTCGTCCTGGCCGTGGCACATCGGACCAGCTCTTTACCCTCTCGAGAATTCTTGAGGGTTCGTGGGAGTTTGCCCAACCAGTTGTGTTTTGTGGACTTGGAGAAGGCATTTGACCGCGTCCCTCGTGGATTTTTGGGGGGTGCTTTGGGAGTATGGGTTATCGGGCTTGTTGTTACGAGCTATTCGGTCTCTGTACGACCGTTGTGAGAGTTTGGTTCGTATTGCCAACACTCGGTCGGAATCATTCCCAGTGAGAGTTGGACTCCGCCAGGGCTGCCCTTTGTCACCGATCCTGTTCATAATTTTTATGGACAGGATTTCTAGGCGCAGCCAGGGAACGGAGGGTGTCATGCTTGGTGACCACAGGATCTCATCTCTGTTGTTTGCAGATGATGTTGTCCTGCTGGCTTCATCCAGCAATGACCTACAGCTCTTGCTGGGACGGTTTTCCGCTGCGTGTGAAGCGGCTGGGATGAGAATCAGCACCTCCAAGTCCGAGTCCATGGTCCTCAGCCGGAAAAAGGTGGATTGTCCTCTCCGGGTTGGGGACAGGCTCCTGCCCCAAGTGGAGGAGTTTAAGTATCTTGGGGTCTTGTTCACGAGTGAGGGGAAAATGGAGCGAGAGATCGACAGACGGATTGGAGCAGCATCTGCAGTGATGCAGATGTTGTACCGGTCTGTTGTGGTGAAGAGGGAACTTAGTTCTAAGGCAAAGCTGTCGATTTACCAGTCAATCTACGTTCCTACTCTCACCTATGGTCACGAGCTTTGGGTAATGACCGAAAGAACGAGATCGCGGATACAAGCGGCTGAAATGAGCTTTCTCCATAGGATTGCTGGACTCACCCTCAGAGACAGGGTGAGGAGCTCAGTCATCTGGGAGAGGCTCAGAGTAGAACCGCTGCTCCTCCACATTGAAAGGAGTCAGTTGAGGTGGTATGGGCATCTGATTAGGATGCCTCCTGGACGCCTCCCACTTGAGGTGTTTGAGGCACGTCCCACTGGGAGGAGACCCCGGGGCAGACCCAGGACTCGGTGGAGAGACTATGTCTCCCAGCTGGTCTGGGAACGCCTCGGTATCCCTTCTGAAGAGCTGGAGCAGGTGGCTGGGGAGAGGGAAGTCTGGGCTTCTCTGCTTGAACTGCTGCCTCCGCGACCCAGACCTCCGGAAAAGTGGTAGAAGATGGATGGATGGATGGATGGATGTCAATACCGTCCTGTTTACTTGACGGTAGTGATGTCTGGGTAAAGAACAAGGGGCGCACATAAGTGAAGGACTAGCTTGAGTCTTTATTGATTTATTTATTTAATTAATTAATACATGATGGAATAAGAGGACCTCTCTGCAATGCAGCTAGAATTGCTGTGACTGAATATTGTGTGTTTTTGTGTTTTGCTGCATACAAACTAAAGCTGAAGGTGCATTCACATTAAAATCAATGTAAATACGCAAATAGATGCAAATTGGTGACTGAGTGAGCGGCACAGTGGTGGAGTTGCCTTCATAACTTCTGCAGCTGCTTTCTACCTGCTGTGGAAATCCCAAAAATGCTGTCATGTTAGGATTACAATGTTATCTGGCAGGGCACACAGCTGGGAAAATATCACTGCCTCCTCCTGAAACTGCACCTGGATGATGGTTGTTGTTTACACTGCTAGCCTGCTAGCCTTCATTAGCACATTGGGAGCAGGTGTGTGGGTAGATAAACTACAGACATGCCATCTCAGTTACAGAGCTCTGGTCCATCTGTCTGCAGGTGAGCGGAACCCATTGTTCACAAGAATCTTTGTGACCGTAGCTTTAGGTCTAGTACTACATAGCAAAGCCATTTAAAACCTAAAGTGTGCTCCACATTAGGTTTTAAATCAGCACTGTGTAACCTTCTTCTGCCTGGTAGGATCACTGAAAAGACTACAACTATGGTGATCCCAGTCCCAGCCAATCACAAGGTGCTTTGTTGTTGGTGGCTAAAGTTGTGCCACCAGCTGCGCTGTTTGGAACCCCAAATTTGGATAAACGGAGAAAAATAAACCATTGCATAGAACAAGAATGTAATCAGTATCTATAACAATGTTGCAAATTTACAAGAACAAGAGTCACAAATTTACAAACAAAGAGTTGCACATTGATGAGGAAAAAGTTCCAGAGTTATAAGAAAAAAGTTCAACATTTATGAGAAAAATGTATCAAATGTATAAGAAAAATTCTGCTAACTTTTCAAGAAAAACTATTGCAAGTAATTTTTAATTTTTAAAGGTTTTTGTTTTCCAGTTTTGTACAGTTGGGGTACCTGTAAGGAACATATTATCTTTATTATTATTATTATTATTATTATTATTATTTTTATTATTACTTATTTGAATGATAAAGTCATTTTTGTGTGACTCCAACAAAAAGGTTGTGATGTAGAGGTCTTGAATGCGTAACATTGCTAGAACTTAATTTTCTTCCAGCTTCTAGCTGATGAATCTGTTCAAATTATGTATTTCTGAGGGGCAGCCAATCAGGAAACAAAAGGCTTATATTTTTAACTATAAACTGTGTCTATACAAGTGAGCTAACCATAAATTCCCCTCTGTTATATTTAATTGTTTTTATTTCATATTGTCCATCTTGATTCATTGCCTATTTGGATTTTTGAAGTTTTTGGCATGTTTTTTTTAATACACTATTTCTTCTTTCAGCTACAGTGGGGCAAAAAAGTATTTAGTCAGCCACCAATTGTGCACGCAAGATCTCACCCCGTGGGGTCAAAATGATCACGAGAACGGTGAGCAAAAATCCCAGAACCACATGGGGGGACCTAGTGAATGACCTGCAGAGAGCTGGGACCAAAGTAACAAAGGCTACATCAGAAACACACTACACCGCCAGGACTCAAATCCTGCAGTGCCAGACGTGTCCCCCTGCTTAAGCCAGTACATGTCCAGGCCCGTCTGAAGTTTGCTGGAGAGCATTTGGATGATCCAGAAGAGGACTGGGAGAATGTCATATGGTCAGATGAAACCAAAATAGAACTTTTTGGTAAAAACTCAACTAGTCGTGTTTGGAGGAGAAAGAACACCATACCTACTGTGAAGCATGGGGCTGGAAACATCATACTTTGGGGCTGTTTTTCTGCAAAGGGACCAGGACAACTGATCCGTGTAAAGGAAAGAATGAATGGGGCCATGTATCGTGAGATTTTGAGTGAAAACCTCCTTCCACCAGCAAGGGCATTGAAGATGAAACGTGGCTGGGTCTTTCAGCATGACAATGATCCCAAACACACCGCCTGGGCAACGAAGGAGTGGCTTCGTAAGAAGCATTTCAAGGTTGTGGAGTGGCCTAGCCAGTCTCCAGATCTCAACCCCATAGAAAATCTTTGGAGGGAGTTGAAAGTCTGTGTTGCCCAGCAACAGCCCCAAAACATCATTGCTCTAGAGGAGATCTGCATGGAGGAATGGACCAAAATACCAGCAACAGTGTGTGAAAACCTTGTGAAAACTTACAGAAAACATTTGACCTCTGTCATTGCCAACAAAGGGTATATAACAAAGTATTGAGATGAACTTTTGTTATTGACCAAATACTTATTTTGCCGAGGAAGTTACCAATTAATTCATTAAAAATCCTTCAATGTGATTTTCTGGATTTTTTTTTTTTCTTATTTTGTCTCTCATAGTTGAGGTATACCTATGATGAAAATTGGAGACCTCTCTCATCTTTTAAGTGGGAGAACTTGCACAATTGGTGGCTGACTAAATACTTTTTTACCCCACTGTACATTTCCTCTTATTGCTTATATGTTGTTCATCATGCCATAGTTTCCTCCATCAAAGGAAAAACCTCAAAGCAACACACCCATATTCCACTATAGCCTGTATGTCCTGGAAAACCCAGAAAGACAAACAATCACACTCCCACATCTATGGGCAATTTACAGCAGATTGTTAACCTAATGAGCTTGTCTTTTGAAGGTATGATGAAACCTACAGATAATAATCCTCCACCACCAGAACCAGCTGGTGCAATGCTAACCCCCTCTAATCACCCAACAAAGAAAATAGAACAATTTGAAAATACAGGACAATACAGTATTTCAGTTGTCAACCAGAGGATCTCTGAGAATGCAAACCTCAGTCAAGGTGGCAATTTCAGTTTCTTCTAATAACCTGTAAACTGTCAGCAGATGGCCCAGAATTCAATCTCCAATCTGAAATACTTAAAAAAAAAAAACTATTGTGTTTCAGACCATCATTGGCATCTAATGAATTGTTCCACATGCTACATCCCTTCTAAAAAAAAATGTCAAAAAAAAATCTGTTCAATAGCTTTAGAGTAATCCTGCTGACAGACAGATGGACAAATGCAATGGCATCATTTCCTTGGCAGAAGTATCACTGGATATTGTGCAGCATGCTGGTAAAAGTATTTTCTATTCCTGTGTGTGTTTGTTAAAGGTTACAGCCTAGTTTAATTAGCTGTTTAGAGCTGTGATTATTTTAGGCACAGTCACCATCATCATTGTTTCCCACGGCGATGGATGGGCAGAGCAAAAGAGTCCCAGTAGTTTCATTCAGACCGGACTGTTCTCATTCCATTGGGCATCAAGCTGTTGCAGCTTTTGTGTTACCATTATGTAGAAAGATAATATACTGGGTTCAAGTGAAAATGCAACATCAGTCTTGTTAAGAGCAGTTCTGTAAAACAGCAATGTTTATTTATTTATTTATTTATTTATTTTGTCTCTATACCTGGGTTAGGTTTCGTGGGCCTACCCTAACTAGCAATTAAAAGCAAAAGCAAAGATAAAAATATGAAAGTAAATTGAAAGGAGTTTGCATCTGTCTTGGCTAGTAATTTTGAAATCAGGGGGTACATCCCCGATACTCACACACTGATTATCAGCGGTTAGCAGGGCTCATGTTCCAAAATGTCTAAATTTAAAACCCAGTAATAATCTAATCTGCTCTTGAATGAATATGGAACTTTTTTCTCTGTGGTTTTATCGTTCTCCTGCTAACAAATACTTAGAACCAGCTTGACCCTATGATTGGTGAAGATTAATGAAACAAAATTTGATGTTATTACACACATCTCTCTGTTATAATATTTTTTTCTAATCAGAAATGACAGCCCACTCTCCCAAAATCACATCTAAGTTTCATGTGTAACCGCCCATAGAAAACGTGTAATATACACAGAAAATCAGCGTTTCCTGTGTATATTACACATTTTATAAGGGTAGCTAACGTGGCTACTCTCCCATGGCAGAGAGCAGGAAAGTAGTGCAAACAGCACTTTTTAGAAATCTGATCAGTCCTTACAAGACTTAATTTTGCCCCAAAATAGTCATTCAGAATTGGTCTGTGTTTAGTCTGTCTAATACAGATCATGTTAAACTAAAAAATAGTAGTTTTGTCAACAACCTGAAAAAGATGACTTTTCCTCTGTCACTTTTACACCACGTCTAGGGTTGTTTGGTCAGGGAAGTCATCTTTTCAATATATTTTAAACAAAGTTGCTGCTGGCTGGGGAGAGAAGGGAAAAGTGAGATGAGGTCCTTTAAAAAATGAGTCTCTCACTCTACCATTACCCTATATCCCTAACATTCCAGTAATCTATTTATTTATTTTGTATACTTTATTAATCCCAGAGGGAAAATTCAGAGCATCCACGTGGATGGATGAGGCAGCCACGGTGCGGCGCCAACCCCTTCACCATTCACACCTAGGGAGACTTTAGTGTCTCCAGTTAACCTAACCTGCATGTTTTTGGCCTGTGGGAGGAAACCAGAGTAAACCCACGCAGATACAGAGAGAACATGCAGACTCCACACAGAAGGGTCACTGATGATCAGGGGGTGGGATCGAACCCACGACCTTCTTACTGTGCTGCCACAGTGCTAACCACTGCTCCACCGAGCTGCCCAATGACAGCATCTCACTTGACAGTACGTAATGCCAGCATCTCACCCTGGACACTTCCCCCATGGACCAATCACCTCTCCTACTTGGAGTTTAGTGCATTTAAATCCATGTGGTAGCTGTCTCACTGTCCATGGCAAAAGTGAAGATAGGACACTGCGTGTAATGGCAACGCACTGGAGGGAGAAACCGTGACAGTTTCACGGTGTCCTGTAGTGGACCAACATGGCAAATACGTGCATGATCATGATACCAGGTTGCAAATGATTGCATCTAGGGTCATTTTAGTAAATTATAATCTCATTTCATTGAGATCAGTGTTGAGCACTAGCCATAATTTTGACATGTTTTGGGCTAAATCAGATCAGTCGGTCCAAGCCTTAATTTTGACCAAAATTTGTTGTTGAAAATTGGTCTGTGTAGGCATCTAATACAGACCATATTTGACCAGGGTGGTGTCTATCCATAATAGCCAAAAACAAAAGTCCAACAATTGGGCACTTTAGTCCCAGGATTTGGCCCAAATTTATCCAGATTTTATTTATTTAGCGAATGCAAAGTCCTTAAGCCAAGCAGTTGCCTCCTGGTTTGCTGTATGGAGGGTGTGTAATCCTCCTTCCAGTCTTTGGAGCGGGCAAGCCTCTATGATGTGTTCCATTGTTTGCTCCTCTCCACATGCGCACAGAGGGCTAGGGCTACTGGGGGGCAATGGATCAGCGTTCTCGTCGCGCCCTCCGCCAGTACCCGGGCTCGCCTGGGGAAGCTAATGATCCTACCAGCAGACTAAATTCGAAGAGACGACGCCTCTGTGCCAAGTCAAAGAAGAATCCTAGTCACAGTCCTAAAGCCGAAAGCATTTATCCAGATGATGGCTGTCTACAGTTGCAAGAAAAACATATGCGAGTCCTTTGGAATTACTTGGTTTTCTGCATTAATTGGTCATAAAATGTGATCTAATCTACAACTTAACACACACATGCACGCACGCACACACACACACACACACACACACACACACACACACACACACACACACACACGCACAAATGACTGTACTGAGATAATTATTTGGCCCAAAAGTTTTTATTATTTCATTTGATGTACACATTTTATCTCTAGCTGCCAAATTAAAGGGGAAGTTGTGTACTGTACATTTAATAAGCACTGTTGAAATACAAGTGTTGCCACTGCCCACCTCCAGCAGACAGGGGAAATCGACTCCTTTAGGCAGGCAGGACGTAAGTGCATGAACATTTACTAGAAAAGCACTCGGAGAGCACAGACCTCTGCCAAGTGCCACAGTTCCCCCCCATACAGTGTTTGTGTGTACGTTTTCAGATTCCTTGACCATGAAAACATATGACAAGCAATTGGATTGACAATGATAGGATTAGTGGTTTAGTAGTTATTCACGAAAATGGGATTTTGCGTAATGGCGGTTTTCTTGTGGACGGTGATCCGGATCACCACCAAAATTTAATCAGTTCTTCCTTGTACCATTTCCAACAATGCCTGAAAGTTTAGATAGATAGATAGATAGATAGATAGATCGATAGATAGATAGTTTATTTCGAACACAAAAATATAACAAAAAACAAGCAAATGGCAAATGCAATAAAGTTACAGTATACACTGTTCGAAAGCGAGAAGGAAGAAGTGAACACTTATTAATTCCAACTCCTCTTTTCCATAGATACACCCATGTGAATTTTATACAAATTACCACCTTTAAGACCCCAAGTAAACAATTTACTGTATTTTTTACAAATCAGCATTAACACCCATCCATTCTAACATACAATGAAGTCCATACATCCAAAAACCAGTCTCAAATGACACTGATATACACAGTTCTGTCCCACCCACCATTCCATAGTGTCCCATAATGACCCAGAGTAAACATAATGAATCGTACATATAAATACAGTGATCCCTCGCTACTTCGCGCTTCACCTTTCGCGCCCTCAGTGCATCGCGGATTTTTCAAAAATATTCATCAAAAATTCAAAATTGAGAAATAATGGGCGGGCGCTAGCAGAAGGCAGGGAGACTACATTAGACCATCAGGTATCAACACGGAGAGCCCGCACAACTCAAAAATCCACCTCTCTCTTCGCTGTTCTCGTGTTGGCTCGGCTCGGAAATCTCGCAAGCTGATTGGCCGAGATGTTTCACCCACCTTCTCTCCCTGCCGAACGCCCATGCAGTGAAGGAAGACCGCATTCATTGCTGTTTATCGCTCGTGTTGCTTAGTCTCGCCGCGTGGAACTTTTTGCTGTTGTCTTGTGCCATTTTGTGCGAAATAGTCTTCCCGTCGAGCCACTACGCCGCCTCCTGCAGCTTCTCCAGCTCTATCGAAAGCTGCCCTCGACAATGCTGCGCCTCTAAGCACCTCACGATGAGGCGTCACCTGAGGAGCAGTAAAGCTCTCATTAACCTGTGCAGTAAATCATCTTCATCTTGAGTTACGTATCATGTTATAAGAATAAAAGAGTTCTAAAAACATATTTATGTACACTTTATTTACATCTACGTATGTATGTACGCTTACACACACACACATACACACGTATATGAGAGAGAGAGTGAGAGAATGAGCGTACGTATTATTTATGGGTGACGTCATTAGGGGTGACGCTACTTCGCGGTTTTTCACTTTTCGCGGTCGGTTCTGGAACCCATTAACCGCGATAAGTGAGGGAAAAGTGAAAAACCGTGAAGTAGCGTCACCCCTAATGACGTCACCCATAAATAATACGTACGTTCATTCTCTCACTCTCTCTCTCATATACGTGTGTGTGTGTGTGTGTGTGTAAGCGTACATACATACGCAGATGTAAGTAAAGTGTACATAAATATGTTTTTAGAACTCTTTTATTCTTATAACATGATACGTAACTCAAGATGAAGATGGTTTACTGCACAGGTTAATGAGAGCTTTACTGCTCCTCAGGTGACGCCTCATCTTCAGGTGCAAGAGGCGCAGGATCATCGAGGGCAGCTTCCGATAGAGCTGGAGAAGCTGCAGGAGGCGGCGTAGTGGCTCGACAGGAAGACTATTTCGCACAAAATGGCACAAGACAACAGCAAAAAGTTCCACGCGGCGAGACTAAGCAACACGAGCGATAAACAGCAATGAATGCGGTCTTCCTTCACTGCATGGGCGTTCGGCAGGGAGAGAAGGTGGGTGAAACGTCTCGGCCAATCAGCTTGCGGGGTGAAACGTCTCGGCCAATCAGCTTGCGAGATTTCCGAGCCGAGCCAACACGAGAACAGCGAAGAGAGAGGTGGATTTTTGAGTTGTGCGGGCTCTCCGTGTTGATACCTGATGGTCTAATGTAGTCTCCTTGCCTTCTGCTAGCGCCCGCCCATTATTTCTCAATTTTGAATTTTTGATGAATATTTTTGAAAAATCCGCGATGCACTGAGGGCGCGAAAGGTGAAGCGCGAAGTAGCGAGGGATCACTGTACTACCCTTCTAACATATATCCTTTCAGCAAATGGGGCTTATACCTCTTTTTGAATTGATTTCTGTTTGTACATAGTTTCAGTTCCGGCTCCAGACTGTTCCACAAATCCACCCCACAGACAGATATGCACATACTTTTCTTGGTTGTACGTATCTTGGGTTTTGTAAAGTTTAAGTCTCCTCTCAAATTATGATCATTGTCTCTTTTTTTTAAATATTATTTGTATATTAGTTGGGAGTTGATTGTTAATTGCCCTGTACATTACTTGTGCTATCTTAAATTTAACTAAATCGATGAACTTTATGACATGTGACTTTAAGAACAACGAATTGGTATGGTCTCTATATCCTGCATTGTTTATTATCCTTATAGCTCTTTTTTGTGATGTGCATATTGCCTGTAGGTTGGTCTTGTTTCATCGAAATCCGTCCAAAACTTTTTGAGTTATCTTGCTAACCAACAGACAAACAGACAGACAAACCCCGGCAAAAACATAACCTCCTGGTGGAGGTAATTAAGAAAATAACCAAAAAGGCAGCCCTGGGGCTGATAACCATATAGTAACAAGAATGGGAATCGGAGGGAGAAAGCTGTAATGTCCCAACACCTGGTAACAAAGTGATAACATATACAGTGGTACCTCTACTTACGAATTTAATTCGTTCCGGAAGAATTCTCGTAACGTGAAAAATTCGTAAGTAGAGGCGCATTTTACATGTAAATGCCATAATCCGTTCCAAGCCCCCAAAATTCGGGCATAAATTTTTTATAAATCGTAAAAATGCATCAAAACATGTAACAAATACATGTTACAATTAGATTACTGCACAATAAACATAAAATGAGAGTTTAAAATGAGAGAAAGAATAATAAAAGAGAAAGAATAATAAAAATTATGTTCATTTACCTTTTAACTGCGATCGTCCGCGTCGGCGTCAGCGTCACCTTTTGCCTTCTTTGGTTCATGTTCTGTCTCATCAGTGGTTTTTGCCTGACGTTTTGTGATGAAACGATCCAAGGACGTTTGCTTTTATCGGCTTGTAAGGGCTTCCTTTTGTTTTAATACCGTGCTGATCGTTGATGTTGGTTTTTTTTTCCCAAAACTTTATTAAGAACAAGGTGAAAGTACAGAGTTATAACGTAGATGGTGATAAACATGGCAGTTAACAATTTTTTTTTCTCTAAATTGTGTAGTTCAGTCAACAGTCTTACAAGAGGTAAGAAGGATAAAATAAAGTAGTAAGAATAGTAAATAATAATAAGATAAAGCGAGATCAACCAAACCACCCATTCGTGGCCAATGGGATACCAGGAAGATGCTAGGCGATAGCCAATGGCAGAGCAGCTACAGGTATGTTTACGTTCGGTAAAATACGGGAGCTGCGAGGAGCGCGTACTTTTTTTGCCTTTCGTATCCTGAAATTTTGTTCGTAACTAGAGGCAATATTTTCCCGTTGAGGCGTCTCGTAACCTGAAAATTTCGTATGTAGAGACGTTCGTAAGTAGAGGTACCACTGTATAGGGAACTCAATAATTACTAACACACGACACCTGGGAACTAATCAGGGACAAAATGATAACATAAGGGAGAGATACTGAAGTCAGGAAATGAAACTAACCAGACCTAAAAAAGGGACCTTTCAAAATAAGAGATGGAGCTAGAAACTAAGGAAAAACAAAGGATACTAGTGATAATAAAATGACAATAAAGGTCCAACTCATCAAAAAAACAACAGAAAGTGTAGACATGGTCAACAACCATGCCCAGATCATGACAAGTGTGTTTCTCTTTGTGTTTTGCCTCTTTATTGATGTTCACACTTCAGGCTCCAGGCATACCTAGGTTTCTGATTCTAGTCCACCATTACTGTATCTGATTCCAGTCCATCCTAAACACCCCTGATTTTGGAAACTAAGCATGGTCTGACTTGATTAGTGCTTAGATGGGCAACTGCCTGCAAATGCCAGGTGCTGCAAGCTTCTCCCTGCAGTGGACTGGAGATTTGTCCAGGGTGCACTCTGCCTCCCGCCCAAAGATGCTGAGATCCTGCAACCCAAAAAGGATTTAGCAGTTAAGAAGATGAATGAATGACATTGTTCTAACAAAAGTTGGTTACAGAGGTCTATATGAAGATGGCTTTTCAACCAAAATCTAGACCATACAGAGACATCCACATGAAGGCATCTTTTCAACAACCTGAAAAAGTTGACTTTTCATCTTTCACTTTTCACCCAAATCCAGATGGGAGTGTTCTTCTATTAATGCTCAGCTGCAAGGCAACAAGACAAAAGTTACATATTTATGAGAGAAACACTGAAAAATTATCAGTATAAAGTTGCAAATTATGTGAAAAAAATCAGACATATTTATGAGAAAAAAAGCAATACATTTAAAAGAAAATGTTTGAAATGTAGGAGAAATACTTCACATACTTATGAGAATAAAGTCTTAAATTTACACAGAAAGTCACAAATTCATTTAAAAACCTGTATTTATGAGGGAAAAGTTGTAAATTTACATGGTAAAAATGACAAATGTAAGTGGGAGCAAACGAGGAAAAGTACATTCAAGAGAAAAAGGTCTAAATATAGAGAAAAAAAACCTTGTAAAGTTATAAAAAAAATAGTCACAAATTTAATCTGGCCATTGTCGTGACTCAATACTCAACTTTTCTAGTTTATACTTTCTCACTTTTACACAAGTACTTTTCCTTGGGTTGCTTTATAGATATTTAAGCAGTTAATATACAGTATAATGTACTGTATAAGGTAATGCTACTTTTACTTGAGTACAGTTTCTGGCTACTCTACCTACAGCCGAGTCCAAACTGTTTGACTAGTGTATTTTTCAGTTGTTTGTGTTGACTGAACTTTATCATTTAAAAAAAAACAAAAATCCCTCTGACGGGAAATCATTGGTCTGTAATTCCCCTCCTTTCCTGGAAATATCAACTAGAAAGTGACAAGCCTTTATACTGACATTGATCCTTTAATATTTTTGTTTTCACTTCTCATAGATCCATTTTCCATCCATCATTGTGCAATTTGAAAATGCAAATTATTACCCATTTTCGCCTGTATTTTCTGTAGCATTTCACATTTAAACCAAACACTTCTCCAAGTCACCACTAGGTGGCAGCAGGCGCCAATGACGTGAGCAGCTGGTGCTGCTTGGAAGATCTTATGAAATAATTGCCTGTTAGAGGGCAACTGTTCTCCTGTTTGTTAAGCGGCTTTTGTGTTTAAGCTGCGGTGTTGTGTATTGGCCCCACGGGAAATAAATTAGGCAAAGGGACTCAGCAGCTCATGGGCTTTTGGGGGGTAATTTTCCTCTGCGCTACAAGTGCAGTTTGGTTGCACCAAAATCAGAGAGAAACCGAGAAAAGAAGAGAGAAAATTCCATTCATTGCTTGGGCTCTTACACTAGAAACTTTCAGCACATCTCAACCTTGTCATTCCTGACTGCATTCTAAAGATGTGACCAGGAACAGCAAACAGACACTCAACATTCATCCATCCAACATCTGCATAATCTAGACAAACGCCTGCGTTCTCACGCTGTTTTTGCCCTGTAGGCACGTTTGATTAAACTGTTTCTGACATACAGCACCTGCAGACAGCAAATAATAATAATAATAATAATAATAATAATAATAATGGATGCTTTGGGACGGTTTGGAGGCATGAATACAGATTAAATTTTGAGTATCATATTATTGTATTGCAAATTTAAATCTTCAAGTAAATTTGCAACTTTTTCCACTTCTAAATTTGCCATTTTTTCTCTTAAGACAATTTATGAGGAAAATAGTTGCAAATTTGAAAAAAAAAAAAAAAATACGAGAAAGAAGTTACAAATTTATAAGAAAAAAAGTTGCCAAGTCTGAAGAAAAAAGTTGAAAATCTATGAGAAAAAAGCTGAACATTTACAAGAAAAAAGTTGCAAACTTACACGAAAAAGTCACAAATTTTACAATAAAGTTGCGTGTTTTTGAGAAAAAACATCATAAATTTATGAAGAAAAAAGTTGAAAATTTGCACAAAAAGCTGCAAATTTGCAAGAAAAAATGTGCATATTTACAATTAAAATAAGTAGCAATTTTGGAAGGAAAAATAGTCACAAATTTATATGAAAAATACAGCTAATTCGTGAGGAAAATCATTGCAAATATGAAAAAAGTTACAAAAATAAGAAGTAGTTGCAAATATATGAGAAAGAAGTCACAAAGTTGCAAATTAAAACAAAAAAGTCACAAATTTATAAGAAAATGTGCGTGTTTATGATAAAAAGTAACAATTTTGAAAGGACAAAAGTTGCAAATTTACATGAAAAATACAGCAAATTTATGATGAAAATAGTTTCAAATTTGCAAGGACAAGTTACAAATATAAGAAAAGTTGCAACTATATGAGAAAAAAGTCATAACAAAGTTGCAAATTTAAACAAAAAACTCACAAATTTATAAGAAAAAGGGTGAAAATTTATGAGAAGAAAGTTGAAAATTTGCAAGAAAGAAGTCACAAATTTAAGAAAAAGTTCCAAATTTACTAGGAAAAAAAATTACAAATTTACAAAAAATGTCACAAATTTATGAGAAAAATGTGAAAAATTTAGAGGGGAAACACTTGATAAGAACAAACACAAAGTATCATTATCCTACAACTAAAGGAGTCAATTTATGGAACAACTTCAACAATGAAATTAAATCATGTGGAACATTAATGAAATTTAAAAGACTATTTAAAAATGAGATACTAAGCAAATATACGATGGAAAGATGATGAATGATGTTGCTGACTCCATCTATAATGTATTTGTATCTATTGTCTGTATTATATTACCTTCTTTTTATTATTGTTATCTGTATGTATTATTTATCATCTTCTGCTTTGTTGTTAGAGTAACAAGATTTTCTGCCAAGTGTCTGTTCCTGTAGGAGAGAATGTATTATTTTCTTTGATTTGATATGGACACAGGCTGTGTGATATATTGAATAAACTTATAAAACAAAATAGTTTGCATGTTCTCCCCGTGTCTGCGTGGGTTTACTCCGGGATTTCTCCGGTTTCCTCCCACATGCCAAAAACATGCAAGTTAGGTTAATTGGCATCAAACTGGAGATTCTAAATTGTCTTTAGGTATGACTGTGAGAGTGAATGGTTGTGTGTCTCTCTGCGTTGGCCCTGCGATCTGGCAGATCTGGCGATCTGTCCAGGGTGTACCCTGTCCCTTGCCCAAAGATGCTGGGATAGGATGGATGCATAGTTTATTATAAAAAAAAAAGGTAAAAGAGGGTAGGCCTAGATAAGTTTTTACTTCTGCCTACTCCTTTCTGACCACAGGGATTTAAAGGAAAATAACAAAAAAGTTGAAAATTTATGAGAAAAAAAATTATAAGGATTTTACAAATTTATTGGGAAAAAGTTGTAAGTTTGAGAGAGAAAAGGTTTAAAATTTAGGGGGGAAAAGTTGACAATTTATTAACAATAATAAAAAAAAAACAGCTGAAGGTAATCTTAATAATCCGCACCAAAACTGTTGGGGGTAACCTTGTAGCCTTGGGGGCCCCCTAGTGGCTGGGAGGAGCGCTACAGTACAGTAGACTGCTTGATAGCCAGAAACGGCTCTGATAATAGTCTGTCTTATTGTATCACTGACTATATATTCCTGGAATTACCCCCCGTCAGCCAAACAGTCCCTGTAAATTCAAAATGTCATCTGTGGGGATTATCCACAGTAAAAACAACGACGATCAAAAAGATGAGTCCTTAAACATTTGTAAATGTGTGGGATAAAGGGTGAACTCACTTTAATTCTAAACGTGTCCTCTGAAGTTTTGAAAAAAAAAAAAATAACTGCACAACACCATCAACACACTTTGCACAGATGAATGGTGAATGTGCCAAACAGAGCAGAGAGCTCACGCTTTCTGAAGCGACATTTCACTCAGTGGAGCTGGCAGCTGTTTTGAATTTTACTGTCAGAGATAAAACCGTCATCGTTTTATAGCATTATTGTGATCAAATCTATAAAGCGATAAAAGATGTTGTTCCTCCTCTCTGTGAACTTCCTCCTGATTTTATTTTCACTTGGACAGACAGCAAAAAAAAGGGACAGAATTTCCTCACTCATGCAGAGTACCTTTTTTGTTTTGAAGAACTGAAAAAGTCCAGGATTGTGTGTTTGTGTGCAAGCCTTGCTTGTGTGTGTTGCGTAGGTGTTTCCAGGTAACATCAGTCAGAAAAAAGTTGGGGGAGGTGTATAGCAACTTTGAGGTTTGGAAAAAGAAAAGAGAGTAAGCTCACGAAAGCGACCAAACTGAAAACATAAACAGTCTCTGCCTTCAGCCTACAGGGGTGAAAGAGGAAGACATCAGCAGCCATGCCTCTGGCTGGCATCCAAGCAAACAGGGAGTCATGATCACGTGGATAATAACTGATCACAGTCTGAACATTGTGAGCCACAGTGTTCACACCAAACCAGAAAGATCAAGTAAGAGCTGCTTGTGGAGAGTGAGGCATGACTGAGGGTCATGATCTTTTAGAGGTCACCACTGGTTGGAAAGCTAGCATGACATCAGAACTAAATAAGGCTCAAACACAAGAGAATGTGACTACAATCAAAAATTAAATTGTGTCGGTGTTTACTCAGAAACCACATTCAAGCCCACCATGACGGTAAAAAAAAAACCTCAAATTAAAGATGAGAAAATGACTCATAGGTGGGTGGAATGTCCAGAATCTGTTCCCAATAAAAGCATCATTATTACCTCATGACATTAATCACTCAAGTATGAGCAAATTAGTACCAAAAAGGTACTGGAGTAAGAATAATAAAGCATCTGCTAAAACAGTAACTTGAGTAGTGAGCGACACATTTATGATTTTTTTCTTATATGAGCTGCTTTCTTAAAATGTTGGCACTTTTTAACTTTCTCTAATTACCACCGCCAAGGGAGGAGGTAATATTTTTGCCGGTGTTGGTTGGTTTGTCTGTCTGTTAGCAACATTACTCTAAAAGTTATGAACAGATTCTGATTAAATTTTCAGGAAAGGTGTGTAGTGGCACAGGGAGCAGATGATTAGACTTTGGTGGTGATCTGAATCATGATCTGGATACAGGAATTTTTTGAAAATTATTTTATATATTACTATTGCGCTTTTCATGTACTGCCCCTTTAAGACGTGTCCACTGAGTTACGTGCGTGGCCACGCCATAGGGCCACGACCCAGAAGCCAAACACTGCAGAAAAAGTATGAAATGGCTTGAAACCAAAACAAATGTGGTCTTCATTCACATAGTATGTGATGATTGATATTATTTCATCTGAAGACACCAAGAAAAAGCAAGAAAAGTGTGTGGTTTAAGATGGATATAACTCCGGACGGCAGACAAAGATGTTGTTGTGTCACAGGACCCACACAGTATCTAAACACAGTAAACTTCAGCACTGGACAATGTCAAATTTTTTTGCTTGTGAAATTACAGTAGGCCTGTTCCATTATGCTCGTTTACTACACACCACAGTGATATGATGCTGCACTGTTGTGTAATATTGCTTAATAATTATGAACCTTGTCAGTAAACTGCAAGAGAGAAGAGAGGAGGAAAAAAAGAAAAGCAACCTGAAAGATTCAATAAACCATAATGCTGATTTAAGGTGAAATGGCCCAGCCCCAATGTAGGGTAAATACAATTATGACAGTCTTTTTATTATTATTATTATAATGTATTCATATAATGTAGTCATATGGTTTTTGCTGCCGTTTCTCTGTCTGTTAGCAGGATCACGCAAAAACTCATAGATGGATTTAGATGACATTCTCACCAGAGGTGACCCTTGGCCCAAAGATGAACTCATTAGTGTAAGGGTTCCTCATGCTCTGCCCCAGGTTCTCCCTCTCTCCTCCTGATTAGGCGCTCTCCCTGCAGCTGTGATTACCACCTGGCCCCAATCTAAGAGGAGTCCTTAAATAGCACACTTTCCCATCGCTCTGGTCTGGTCATGTTGACTCGCTACCTGTCAGCAGATTACCTTGCTAACCATTTAATATCTGTTTTGCTCTGCCGTGTTTTTTGACCTCTGCTTGCTCTAGACCAGGCCTATTCAATTAGCGGCCCGTGGGCCACATGCGTCCCAGAATCAACCTCCGAGTGGCCCGTGGGCTCAGGCCATGCCAAGGAAATATAAATTTAAGAAAAAAATATGAAGGAATGACGGTTCGCAAGCGCGCACACGAACAATTCACGTGACCGTCATCTGCGCAGAATTCAGGAGCGCCCCGCCCACATGAGCGTTCAGCTGGATTCTAGTCGACAGGCCATGCAGAGTGTCTCGATAGCATCACTGTCCGAGAGAAGAATGAGCTTATTAAAGTACTTTAAACATGAAAAAAAGCATAAGAGGTATGTAAGCAGTGGAGGAATTTATTGTGGTTTTAATCTGCTGGGAACAGGAACAAACTAAAAGTATAGTGTGTAAAACTTTTGGTAGTCAGAAACCTTACAGTGGTGTGAAAAAGTGTTTGCCTCTTTCCTGATTTCTGATTTTTTTTTTTTGTATGTTTGTCATACTTAAATGTTTCAGATCATCAAACAAATTTAAATATTAGACAAAGATAACACAAGTAAACACAAAATGCAATTTCAGTTTTTAAATGAAGGTGTTTATTACTAAGGGAAACAAAAATCCAAACCTATATGGCCCTGTGTGAAATTGTGATTGCCCCCTAAACCTAATAACTGGTTGGGCCACACTTAGCAGCAACAACTGCAATCAAGCGTTTGCAATAACTGGCAATGAGTCTTTTACAGTACTGTGGAGGAATTTTGGCCCACTCATCTTTGCAGAATTGTTGTAATTCAGCCACATTGGAGGCTTTTCGAGCATGAACCGCCTTTTTAAGGTCATGCCACAGCATCTCAATTGGATTCAGGTCAGAACTTTGACTAGGCCACTCCAAAGTCTTCATTTTGTTTTTCTTAAGCCATTCAGAGGTGGACTTGATGGTGTGTTTTAAATCATTGTCCTGCTGCAGAACCCAATGGCGCTTCAGTTTAAGGTCACAAACAGATGGCTGGACATTCTCCTTCAGGATTTTTTGGTAGACAGCAGAATTCATGGTTCTATTTACCACAGCAAGTCTTCCAGATCCTGAAGCAGCAAAACAGCCCCAGACCATCACACTGCCACCACCATATTTTACTGTTGGTATGATGTTCCTTTTCTGAAATGCTGTGTTACTTTTATACTGGATGTAATGGGACACACACCTTCCAAAAAGTTCAACTTTTGTCTCGTCAGTCCACAGAGGATTTTCACAAAAGTCTTGGGGATCATCAAGGTGTTTTCTGGCAAAACTGAGACGAGCCTTTATATCGTTTTTGCTCAGCAGTGGTTTTCATCTTGGAACTCTACCATGCAGGCCATTTTTGCCCAGTCTCTTTCTTATGGTGGAGACATGAACATTAACCTTTACTGAGGCAAGTGAGGCCTACAGTTCTTCTGGTGTTGTGGGGTCTTTTGTGACCTCTTGGATGAGTTGTCGCTGCACTCTTGGGGTAATTTTGGCGCTTTTACCACTAATTTATTACCTCTAATTTATTTAATTTTACCACTGCTGGGAAGGTTCCCCACTGTTCCATGTTTTCGCAATTTGTGGATAATGGCACTGTGGTTCGCTGGAGTCCCAAAGTTGTAGAAATGGCTTTATAACCTTTTCCAGACTGATAGATCTCAATTACTTTGTTTCTCATTTGTTCCTGAATTTCTTTGGCTCGCAGAATGCTGTCTGGCTTTTGAGGATCTTTTGGTCTATTTCACTTTGTCAGGCAGGTCCTAGTTAAGTGATTTCTTGATTGAGAACAGGTGTTGCAGTAATCAGGCCTGGGTGTGGTTGGAGAAATTGAACTCAGCTTTCCAAAGACGTGATAAACCACAGCTAATTTATGTTTTAACGGCGGGGGTGGGGGGGGGGTCACTTTTTCACACAGGGCCATGTAGGTTTGAATTTTTTTTTTACCCTTAATAATAAACATCTTCATTTAAAAACTGCATTTTGTGTTTACTTGTGTTATCTTTGTCTCATATTTAAATTTGTTTGATAATCTGAAACATTTAAGTGTGACAAACATAAAAAAAAGAGAAGCCAGGAAGGGGGCAAACACTTTTTCACACCACTGTAAATTCTATGCAGCACAGAGTCTTTACTTTGTTTTCATTGTTATATATTCACTTTTCAGTCAAAGCTGTTGTGGTTTCTGGATCCAAAGACAAGACTTTTAACACACAGGAAGAGTGTCCTTCTCTATGGGGGTGGCCATCTTGGGCCACTTTAAAAAAAAAGAAGATGAAGTTAAAACATTTTTTTTCTGGTAAATTTGGAGCTTTTTTAATGTTGATCCATAACATATGTTGAACCATATGTTGCAATCAGGTCAGCCATTGCGGTCAGGTTAGGCATTGGTTTGCTTGCTACCGGATAACCATGAAAACCAGTACTATTTACCTCATGGGTCGGGATGTCAGCAACTCAACCGGCAAGGATGCCAGGATGCCCAGTTTAAAGGGTGAAACTGGGCATCCTGGCAGAACTAAAAACAATATCTGTCACAGGTCTGTGGTGGACCACTCCCTGCTACACAGGGTGAGACTGACATCCTGGCTGATAAACAACACATCTGTCGCAAGGTCTGTGGTGGACTTTTGCCAGTCGGTGCACCGTGACATGCACTACACAAAGAGAAGAGATAAATAAACCTATCATCTGGTTAGTCACTGGTACAGATACTGGAGTCAGTCTGTCTTGGCCTGTCCTTGCCACTGATAACACCTCTATCTGCCAAGAATGTGTTGCTAGTACAGCAAAAGCTGGTGGTACTCAAATACTTTGCAAGTAGATTCATGAAATGGTCAGTCAAAAAGCAACTCATACTGGCTCGGCCCGGGTTAACAAGGCCCATGCTGATCTGTTCACACTTCGACAGGCAGCGAAAAGTATGCTAGGAGCAGGAAGAGAGAAGAAGAGGAAAACAGCAGCCTTGTGTGTAGCAGAATGGAATGTACGTACTCTGGTGGACAGATCAACATCACAGCGCCCAGAAAGACAGACTGTGCTTGTAGCCTTGGAAATGAACAGGTACAATGTAGACATAGCTGGACTTAGTGAAACAAGATTGCCTGGATATGACAGTTTGGAAGATCATGGGTACATCTTTTGGAGTGGGAAATCAACTCAAGAAAGGACAGAAGCAGGAGTAGGCTTTGCAGTTAGAAAGGAGACAGCAGCAATGCTTGATGAGGAACCGGTGCCAATCAACGACAGGATAATGACTATGAGACTCCGACTACAGCGCAAAATGTATGCCACACTCATCAGCGTGTATGCTCCAACAATTACCAACACAGAGGAGGCGAAGGAAGAGTTCTACAGTGATTTACATGAGACTATCAGGCACGTACCGTCTGATGACAGGCTGATACTTGTTGGAGATTTTAATGCCAGAGTTGGTTCAGACACTGAGAAATGGAAAGGAGTGCTAGGCAGTCATGGAGTAGGCATGTGCAATGCTAATGAAGAACTTCTACTTGCACTATGCTCAGAGTACAACCTTGTGATAACCAACACCCTATTTAAGCACAAGGACACTCACAAGAAGACATGGATGCACCCAAGATCCAAGCACTGGCACTTGTTAGACTACATCACAGTAAGGCAGAGACATAAGGGATGTATTGGACACCAGAGCAATGAGAGGTGCGGACTGTGGTACTGATCATGCTATGCTAAGATCTAGATTAAGGATTTGTAGACAAAAACAGCACTGCAGGACGGGTGCGAAGCCACCACGGAAGGTAGACACTAGTGCACTGAAAGGCCAAAAGAAGCAGGAAGAACTTGCACAGGAAATGGATGAAAACTGGGACAGCAACAACTCAGAGAAAGACATTGAAGAGAAATGGATAACACTGAAGGATACGGTGTATCAGACTACGAATGTTGTTTTAGGCCACCCTGAAAGGAAACATCAAGATTAGTTTGATGAGCATGATGACCATCTGAAGAAATTACTAGAAGCGAGGAATGCAGCTAGACAGGAAAAACTACAGTGCAACACAAGGTCGAAGAAGAAGAAATACTCAGAGGCTCAGCATGAGCTACAGAGGTACGCCAGAGAGATGAAGTCCAACTGGTGGGATGAAAAAGGGGAGGAACTTCAAACTGCAGCAGACATGAAGGACATGAAAACATTCTTCACTGGTCTGAGAGAAATCTACGGCCCTAAACCAAGAGGATTGATCCAACTAAAGGCTAGGGTGAAACGGTTTTGCAGGAGAAAGACAAGATCCTGAACAGATTTGCAGACCACTTTGACCAACTACTAAACAACCCTGGAGTTCTCACTGAAGAGGCTAAAGAAGCTCTAGTGCAGCGACCAGTTGTATCAAGTCTGGATGAACCACCAAATCTTGATGAACTAATGGCAGCTATCAGGACAACACAGGATGATAAAGCTCCAGGAAGGGATGAAAATCCAGCAGAAGTGTGGAAATTTGGTGGTGTTCACCTAATCAACTGCCTGCACAAGCTCATCCAAGAGATATGGGATGCCCAGAAAGTACCTCAAGACTGGAAGGATGCAAGTATTGTACCTTTGTTCAAGAAAGGTGACAGGAAAGATTATGAAAATTACCAAGGTATATCGGTGCTAGCCACTGTTGGTAAGATTCTCTCACATATACTATTGAACAGGCTCAATGAACACATCTTGCAGAATGTACTACCGAAAACCCAGTGTGGCTTTAGAAGTGGAAGAAGCACAATGTACATGATTTTCTGCTTGAAAGAGGTTCAAGAAAAGTGTATCAAACAGAACATGCCGCTTTATGTAGTCTTCAGTGACTTCAGTAAAGCCTTCGATACTGTATCGCGACAAGGATTTTGATCAGGTACTCAAGAAATATGGCTACACAGAGAAATTTGTCAACCTGATCAAGGCACTCCATACATTTATGCAAGCAAATGTGGCAATGAGTGGTTCAGTGTCTAAAGAACGGTGTGTGCTGGTACCTACACTCTTCTCACTATATCTGTCAGCCATGCTTGAGGTGGCTTCAAAAGGAGTATACATTCAAATAAGAAAAGAAGCAGACTTGTTCAACGTGGCACAGTTCAAAGCCAAGAGTAAGACATCGATAAAGGTAGTAAGAGAAATGCTCTTTGCTGATGACAGTGCTCTAGTTGCACACAGTGTGGAAGATATGCAATCGTTAGTGGAGAAATTTGCAAGAGCAGCTAGCCAATTCAGCCTCAAAATGAACATCAAGAAGACAGAGTGCCTTTATCAACCGCCAAAGTTTCAGTTATCAACATCACTACCAGAAGAGATCAGCATTGGTACAGAGCCACTTGTCAAGTGTAAGACTTTCAAGTATCTTGAGAGTACTGTTTCAGAGAATGCTAGGCTGGAGGATGAACTATCTCTCAGAATGGCAAGAGAGAGTGCTGTGTTTGGAAACTTGAGGGAGAGACTGTGGGAAAATCTACAAGTGTCTGTCTGTGTGAAATGCAATGTGTACAGAGCAACAGTACTGGCTACTTTATTGTATGGTGCTGAAACTTGGACTGTCTACAGAGTGCAGGTAAAGAAAGTCCACGCGTACATGATGAGACACCTTTGAGCCATAATGAACATCTCATGGAAAGACAAGATAACCAACATAGAAGTGCTGAAACGAGCTGGTCTACCATCAATGGAGGACATGCTAATACAGACGAACCTGAGATGGCTCGGTCATGTTGAGAGGATGGATCACCAGCGTCTCCCTCGGCAGCTACTCTACTCATAGTTATGCAAGGGCAAACGCAATCATGGTAGACCAAGGCTCAGATTTAAAGACGCTGTAAATAGGAATCTGAAGAGTTTGGACATAGACAGGAGTTCCTGGCAGCGGAAGGCGAAGGACAGATCTGCGTGGAGGAATTTGATCAGACCTAAATGAAATAGTCATTGTTGCCCCGGACAGACTGCTATGATGATGATGATGAACCTGCTGGTAACGGGAACAATAAGAGTTGCTGAGCAAACAGGTGTGGTTAGGATTCATATGCAGGGAAAGAGGCAAGAGTGACTGAATCGCTGAGGATTTGCTTTACCAGCCATTACAATAATTTATTTTCATTATTAAGGATTAAGCGGAAGAAGATGGATGGATGAATAGATGGATATTATGTACCTGGCAAGTTAAGATGACCAAAATTCACAAAGTCAGTGATTTTAATCCATCCACAGCCTTCAGACAAACTAAATGTGCCAACATTTGGATTTCAAAATAAGGGAGGTTTTCCTGCTGCCTGGTTGGTGAGAAGAGTTCTAAAAAACTATAAATATATGGAAATATTTTAACAGAAATAATGGAATCTTTGGTAATTTAAGTTAATTTATTTCATTAAACGTAAGTTTATAAATATTTTTCTTTGAAATCAGAGTTAAATTATTGTTCTGTTCTGGCACTGCAAAATTATGGTCAAAAGCGTAAACTGTATCAGGAAAAAAGTCAAATTTTTACCACAATCTGTTTCAAATTTATATAAAAAAACCCAGTAATTTTATTAAAGAATAGGTAAGAATTAGCCCTAAAATAATCCACAATTTTATACTAAAGTCTCAAATGTACAAGAAAAGTCAATTTTACAAGAGGAAATTACAAATTTGAGGAAAATGCTTTCAAATTTAGATGAATTTACAGAGAAAAGTAGAAAACTATAAGAAATTTGTTATAAATTTCAGAGAAAAACCTCAAACCTTCAAGACTGAAGTCATTACTCAAGTTTTTAAGTGGGTGCTTTCTGCATCCTTAACTCCGCTAGAAATTTTTGTTGACTGAGGTTCCTACTCACACATGCGGTGATTTAAAACAAAACAAACCACAGTAGCAGATGTGCAGTGTTTGTTAATGTTATCAATCTTTTCTTGGGGGGGGGGGGGGGGTTGTGCACTGAAGTGTTTGACAGTTCTTTTTTTATTCAGCTAAATGCACTTTGTGATGCGCCAAGGTCAGTTATGACCAGGATGTAGAATATTTTATTTCAAAAGGGAAACAAATGTTAATGCTACTAACAGTGCACATAGAGTTTTATGCACTTTGAGATATGCCTGAGTGAGATGTGATCAAAATGGTTATTTACAATTTTAATAATAAAAAATAATTTTATTTTTTCATTCTATTTATTTAATTGTTCAAGAGGAAAAATATTTCTACTACTTAAAGTTCTGCTCAACCCCAGCACTGTTATTGTGTTTTTACACACTTTTGATGTGCCTTTGTCGTGTGCCAAGCGCACATTTAAAACCAAGACAATGAAGAAAAACTGCATGTTTTTCGTCATACTGGTCTGTGTTGGTTTGAAATTTGTCATTCAACAGAACATGTGCGGCCCAGTTACATGTCTTGATTTCAAATTGTGGCCCAACTGATTGTGTAATTGAATAGCCCTGCTGTAGACCCTGTGCCTGCCTCATGTCGCAGATTTTGTCTGCCTTGGACCCTCCTATTGTGCCCTGACCCCTGCCTGTTTCTGGATTCCCGTACTAGCCTGTTGGATTGGATTTATTAATCCCCTGATTGTGCACATCCCTCTCCCCGCATCACAAGTAAGTGATTTATCTGCACTGCCTCCTTCACCTTCTCCCCTCATCCAGGCCTGGCAAGCCTCACCCCAGTCTCTCCCCATGTGGTCCCCTTTTTACACCTCCCGCCCTGAAGCGCACCTCCTTCCCTTCACCAGCTCCCCCGGCGAAGGACGAGCGGTTACCTGGTATCTGCCACTCCTCCCCTGCAGTCCTGTAAGCATAAGAGCATAAAAATATGTTCAGTATCATTGCCTTGCTCTGTGTGCTCACCCTTGTTCTGCTTGCTCCCTGTAGGGTTGCCAGATCCTCGCTACAATTCACTTCTGCACATTATTATTGCACTATTATTGTAAATAAATCACTGTTTGGCACTCTGCATTGTCTCCATCTGTGTTGCTTTTGGGTCTTGGCCATCAAACCCTGACAATTAGATGTTGGAGGTGATCCATGAATGCATACCTCCACCAAGGCCCTATCTTGCAATGTACAAACGGATGATGATATAGACGGACAGAGGGGAGGACAAAGGGATGGAGGGACAGAGTCTTGGCAGAGGTATGCACTCTGTGACATTTTTCCCTTAAATTTATTACTTTTTCTTATAAAGTTGCAAATTTAAGTTGCAAATCTGTGACCCTTTTGATAACAATTTTACAACTTTCTACTCCTAAATGTGTGATTTTTTTTTCTTGCACATCGTGATTTATTATCTCCACCAAGGTTGTTTTTGACGGCGTTGGTTTGTTTTGCTGTCTGTTAGCAACATTATTCAAAAAAGTTATGAACGGATTTTGATGAAATTTTCAGGAAAAGTGTGTAATACACAATGCACAGGGAACAGATGATAGTGATGATCTGAGAGTGCATACCTCCACCAAGGGCTTTGTTTGTATTTTTGCGGCAGGATTACACAAAAACTACTGGATGGATTTGGATGAAATTTTCACCAGAGGTGGTTCTTGGACTAGAGACAAACCCATTACATTTTGGTGATGATCTGAGAATGCATACCTACGCCAAGGCTCTTTTCTTCTCACAGTGTGTTAGCAACAATACTCCAAAACTAATGGACAGACTTTGATACAATTTTCACCAGAATTGGCACTAGGCCTACACACAAACCCATTACATTTTGGAGGTGATCCATGAGGAACAGAAAGAGCCTTGGCAGAGGTATGCACTTTCTGAGTGCTTTTCTAGTTTCTAATAAATTTGTTACGTTTTGTTCCTTGAAAGGGCCCATTCATACTGACTAAGGTTTGACCCCAAAGTCTGAAATGTTGGTAAGTGTGATCGGTCCCTACTGTGCTGCAGAAGAGAACATTTCCCCAGTTGGTAGAGGTAGTCTCAGGCTCAGAAGCACCAATCCATAAGAGGAAAAAAAAAAAATGTCTTGTAGATGTGCAACTTTTTTGCTCATGAGTGTAACCTTTTTCTCATATTGTTGCAATGCTTTTCTCATAATTTTTTTTTAATTTTTTCTTGTAAATTTACAACTTTTCTCATAAATTTCAGACTTTTTATAAATTTGCATATTTTTCTCATTAATTTGTATCCTTTTTTATGTAATGTTGTAGTTTTTTCTGATATTTGCAGCTTTTTCTTATAAACCTGTGCCTTTTTTGTACATTTGTGAATTTAATTTTAACTTTTTTCTTGTAAATTTGCATTGCTACAGGGTTACATTTCTGTTCTATGGAATGCTTTTTTTCTGTCCATCTAGACAATGACTCATTTTTAATTTTCAGTGTTTTTGTTGGTCTGAGGAGACACAGTACATACAGTGGCTATAAAAAGTCTACATACCTCTGTTCAAATGCCAGGTTTTTGTGATGTAAAAAATGAGACCAAGATAAATCATTTCAAAATGTTTTCCACCATTAATGTGACCTATAACCTGTACAACCCAATTGAAAAACAAACTGAAATCTTTTAAGGGAAAAAATAAAAAACTTACAATAACCTGGTTGCATAAATATGCACACCCTTAAACTAATACTTTGTTGCAGCACCTTTGGCTTTTATTACAGCACTCAGTCCTTTTGCGTAGGAGTCTATCAGCGTGGCACATCTTGACTTGGCAATATTTGCCTACTCTTCTTTACAAAAACGCTCCAAATCTGTCAGATTGCGAGGGCATCTCCTGTGCACAGCCCTCTTCAGATCACCCCACAGATGTTCAATTGGATTCAAGTCTGGACTCTGGCTGGGCCATTCCAAAACCTTAATCTTCTTCTGGTGAAGCCATTCTTTTGTTGATTCAGATGTGTGCTTTGGGTCATTGTCGTGCTGAAAGAGGAAGTTCTTCTTCATCTTCATCTTTCTAGCAGAAGCCTGAAGGTTTTGTGCCAACACTGACTGGTATTTGGAACTGTTCATAATTCCCTCCACCTTGACCATGGCTCCAGTTCCAGCTGAAGAAAAACAGCCCCAAAGCATGATGTTGCCACCACCATGCTTCACTGTAAGTATGGTGTTCTTTTGGTGATGAGCAGTGTTGTGTTTGTGCCAAATACACCTTTTGGAATTATGGCCAAAAAGTTCAACCTTGGTTTCATTGGACCACAACACATTTTCCCACATGCGTTTGGGAGATTTCAAATGTGTTTTTGCAAAATGTAGCCAGGTTTGGATGTTTTTCTTCATAAGATGAGGCTTCCGTCTTGCCACCCTACCCCATAGCCCAGACATATGAAGAAGACAGGAGATTGTTGTCACATGTACTAAACAGCCGTTGTTGCTGTCGGCCTCTTGGCAGCCTCTTGACCAATTTTCTTCTCGTCATTTCATCAGTTTTGGAGGGATGTCCAGTTCTTGGTAATGTCACTGTTGTGCCATATTTTCTCCGCTTGATGATGACTGTCGTCACTGTGTTCCATGGTATATTTAATGCCTTGGAAATTCTTTTGTACGCTTCACTTGACTGATACCTTTGAACAATGAGATCCCTCTGATGCTTTGGAAGCTCTCTCCGGACCATGGCTTGTGCTGTAAGATGTGACTACAGAAATGTCAGGAAAAGCCTACTAGAACAGCTGAACTTTATTTGGGGTTAATCAGAGGCACTTTAAATGGTGGCAAGTGTGTGCTGACTCCCATTTAATATAAGTCTGAATGTGATTGGTTAATTCTGAACACAGCCACATCTCCAGTTATGACAGGGTATGTACATTATGCAAACAGGCTATTGTAAGTTTTTTATTTTTCCCCTTTAAAGATTTCAATTTGTTTTTCAATTGGATTGTACAGGTTATTGGTCACATTAATGGTGAAAAAAGTTTTGAAATGATTTATCTTGATCTCATTTTTTACATCACAAAAACCTGGCATTTGAACAAGGGTGTGAAGACTTTTTATATTCACTGTATTTTTCCCATTTTAAAGGGGTTTGAACTCTTTCCTCTTCAAAAAACAGGGCCTCCAAAAAGCTATAAACAGCTCTGGCTCAGTGGTGCGCACAGACATTTCGGGGGGGGGGGGGGGGGGGGGGCGGCAGGTGCTCTACCATAAAAACAAACAAAAGGCACTCCTAAATACTGCAAAAGTAAAGCTACATATACAGTTGCACAAACTTTACTGTACTTACTTGGTATATCAATTTTATTTTAATACCCACGGAGATATTTGATACCTTATCGATTTCTACAAAATTATCAACTCACACAGAGACCATGATTCATCAGTAATTATTTATTTACAGTACATGATAAAAGCTCAATGATAACAAATGGGCATCTTCTACTGAAAAATAAATATCTGCTCAAAATAAATAAATCTGTAAAAATCTGAAAGGCTTTACTTTCAATATCGTAATAATCTTTTCTCATATATTTGTTTGTTTTTTCTCGTAAATTTACTACTTTTCCCCTCATAAATTACAAACATTACTGAAATAATTTTGAACTGTTTTACATTATAAAAATGTAACTGATTAATCATAAATTAGTAACTTCTTTTCCATATATGACAATTTTTTTTTTAATTTTGTCACATTTTCCTTGTCCATTTGATTCTTTGTCACGAGCTGAAACCAATGTTCTGCCGGACTCAGTCTCGTGGGTCCTCCCCTGTATTTTTATTTACTTATCTGTGGTGTTATTGGTATCCTTTTCAGTTTTCACTACTTTCTATTTGTCTGTTTTGATGTTCTGATGTCTGTTTTATTTTACTCTGGCTCTGTTTAGGCCCAGTTTGTTTCAGATCCATTGTGGGGGACCAGGACAATACGTTCTCTACTCAGACTGAATAGCACAGGAGGAGACGCTTAAAAGCTGTGAAACGGATATGCAGGACAGACTGTGGTTTTCTCCATAAGACTGCATGATAATATGCATTCTCCTCCAGGCTGCATAATAATGCGCCGACAGCCTGGGCGACAAAGGGAATTGTTATTGTGAATGTATGTATTGTGATGTGAACCCCCCAGGTCGCAAGGCGACTTTGTATGGTATAAAAGAGAGATGCCAGTGACCTGGGTGATTATTCTTGTTGACTGACGATAGAGACAGTAATAAAGTCTGCTCTGCTCCAGCTCACTGCCTCGCCTGCTCATTCCTCTCTCTACACTGGTGACCCTTAACACATAATGGAACTCGACGCAACTACCCCGGAGATGACCCGGACTGGAGGTGCCAGCACCGTGTGCGCCGTTTCAGTCTAACTCCCAGACTTTTGGCGACATGACCCGAAGTCTTAGTTCCTCCACGCCGAGGCCCAGTTCGCGCTCCGTGGAGTGACAGCGGATGACACCAAATACTACTACTTGGTTGCAACGCTGGACACATGCACAACAAACACAGCAGGTGGCGAACCTGCTGCAACAGCCCCAAGCCCACGACAAATATGACGCTGTCAAGACTGCGCTGACCTGGTGCTACACACTCTCGGACTGCGAGAGAGCGGAAAGGCTCCTGACGCGCTCCAAGTTGGGAGACAGGTCGGTGATCGAATTAATGGAGAAGATGTTGGCGCTGATGGGCACAGATGACAGGCATTTCCTCTTTGCTCACCTTTTCCTCCAGAACCTCCCGACAGCGGCCAGAGCGGTCCTTGCCAATTCGCCACTGCTGGTCACGTGCAACTACCGGGCGCTAGCACAAGAGGCAGATCGGATTATCCTGGTGACCAGAACCTTCGCTGTGAACGCAGCGGCATCGGAACCCAGCAGGGGCGAGGAGCCAGCGACAGTGGCCGTAGCAGAGGCCAAGAAGCACCGGAGGGACACGCTCTGCTTCTACCACCGCCATTATGGAGAAGACGCACACCGATGCGTGCCACCGTGCCAGTTCAAGCGCTCGGGAAACGCCAGGGCCAGCAGTTGGTAGCAGCTGCAACCGCCGGTGACACAAACAAGCTGCTCTATGTGACAGACTCACGTTCGGGGAGATGGTTCCTCGTGGACTCCAGCTCCCAAAAGAGCCTCGTCCTGCCATCCTACGCAGACCGGCTGGCGGGAAGTAGCGGTCCCGTGCTGGTGGCCGCAAACGGCTCAGACATAAAGACTTTTGGTGAGAGGACACTGACTATATCCTTGCACGGCCATCCATACCAATGGACATTCGTCATAGCGGCATGTAACGTCCCCATTTTGGGCACAGATTTTTTGTGTGCAGTTCCCAACACTCACGGTTCCGACGTTTTTGGTGGCCGTCACTAAACATGGGGTGGAGCACTTCATTACCACCACGGGGTCGCCCGTTTTCACACGACCTCGGCGCCTGGACGCAGCTAAACTGGCCAGTGCGTGCGAGGAGTTTGCCAACTTGGAAAGGTTGGGCATCATCAGGCGTTCAAACACCCCATGGGCATCCCCGCTACATATGGTGCCTAAAGCCGAGGGATCGTGGCAACCATGTGGAGATTTCCGCAGATTAAACAACGCCACAGCGCACGATTGCTACCCAATTCCCCATATTCAGGATTTTTCTGTCCACCTCACCGAGGCACACATTTTTTCCAAGGTGGACCTGGTCTGCGGTTACCACCAGGTCCCAGTGCGTGCGGAAGACATACCCAAAATGGCAGTAATAACCCACATTTGGTCTTTTTGAGTTCTTACGCATGCCTTTCGGGTTAAAAGGCGTGGCACAGACATTCCAATGCATGATAGATGCGATGTTGCATGATCTGCCATTTGTGTTTGTCTACCTGGACGACATCCTGGTGGCCAGCGCGTCTGAGGATGAACACGTAGCCCACCTCGGGACAGTTTTCCAGAGGTTGGAAGAGCACGGGTTAATAATCAACCCTGTGAAGTGCCAGTTTGGTGAGATGCGGTGGCCCAAAAAATTGATTACCGTAACCCCGGAGGACGTGATACCCTTACCAGACAAAATGCCCGCAGTGGCAGATTCTCCACGCTCCTCAGACGGTCAGGGCGCTGCAGGAGGTTTTGGGGATGATTAACTTTTACAACCGCTTCCTTCCCCGAGCAGCCCAGCTCATGCAGCCATTGTACGCCGCGCTTAAGAAACGGAAACCAGCAGACAGAGGTGACTGGACTCCTGAGTGAGAGCAAGCATTTTCCGAGGCCAAAACAGCTCTAGTGAACGCCGCACTACTGGCGCACCCGGACCCTGCGGCTCGGATAGCACTCACTGACGTATCGGACATGGCCATAGGGGCCGTTCTGGAGCAGCGCGTCATTGGTTCTTGGAAGCCGCTCGTCTTTTTTAGCAGGTCTTTGCGCAACAATGAGCATAAATACAACGCGTTCGACAGGGAGCTACTGGCTGGAAGGGCACAGCTTCACTGCGTTTGTGGACCACAAGCCACTAACGTGTGCTATGGCCAAGGTTTCGGAACCATGGTCGGCCTGGCAGCAGAGACGGCTGATTTCAGAGTTTACGACCGATATTCAGCTTGTAGCCGGTAAACTCAACGTGGTGGCAGACTGCCTCTCGCACGCATTAGTGGCCCCAATCTACGTAGGGATAGATGACATGGCCATGGCCACCAAGCAGATCGGCGATGCGGACATTTGCACGCTCCAGTCTGGACCAACAGGGTTTAAGCCTGGAGATCACAGTACTGCAAGACGGGGGGGGGGGGGGGGGGGGGGGAATCTGTGACGTCTCCACAGGCCGCCCGTGCCCGGTGGTCCCACATGCTTGGAGCCGCCGCATTTTTAAGTCGGTTCACTCCCTGGTGCACCCAGGAGTGCACACATCAGTCAAAATGGTGGGAGCAAAGTTCATCTGGCCGAGCCTGCGCAAACAGGTGAAAAAGTGGGCTGCAGCTTGCGTAGCGTGCCAACGAGCCAAGGTGCACAGGCACACAAAGGCCCCCCTTGAACCGTTCCATGTCCTGGCTAAGACGTTTGACCACATTCATGTGGACCTTGTGGGTCCCCTCCCGCCATCACAGGGGTTCACACACCTCCTGACATTGGTGGACTGCACCACGCACTGGCCCAAGGCGGTGCCGCTAATTTCCACCATGTCTGCAGAAGTTGCACACGCTTTTTTGACGACATGGGTGGCATGCTTCGGCGCCCCTTCGGATGTCACGTCCGACCGGGGCCCTCAGTTTATTTCCGACCTCTGGTCCACGATGGCCCGGAACCTCCATCCATCCATCCATCCATCTTCTACCGCTTTTCCGGAGGTCCGGGTCGCGGAGGCAGCAGTTCAAGCAGAGAAGCCCAGACTTCCCTCTCCCCAGCCACCTGCTCCAGCTCTTCAGAGGGGATACCAAGGCATTCCCAGACTAGCTGGGAGACATAGTCTCTCCACCGAGTCCTGGGTCTGCCCCGGGGTCTCCTCCCAGTGGGACGTGCCTGAAACACCTCAAGTGGGAGGCGTCCAGGAGGCATCCTAATCAGATGCCCATACCACCTCAACTGACTCCTTTCAATGTGGAGGAGCAGCGGTTCTACTCTGAGCCTCTCCCGGATGACTGAGCTCCTCACCCTATCTCTGAGGGTGAGTCCAGCAATCCTACGGAGAAAGCTCATTTCAGCCGCTTGTATCCGCGATCTCGTTCTCGTTGGTACGTGGCCCGGAACCTGGGCATCACAATTCATCGTACGACCGCGTACAACCCTCAGGCCAATGGGTTATGCGAGTGTTTCCATAGGTCACTTAAAGCAGCGCCCAGGGCTTCGCTTACGGATGCAAATTGGGTGGACCAGTTGCCATGGGTTCTATTAGGGTTGCGTTCAGCACCGAAGGAGGATTTGGCTGCCTCCCCAGCAGAGCTTGTTTTTTCCCAGCTGCTGCGGCTCCCCGGAGAATTTTTGCCTGACAACCTCGCGCCGAACACCGATCCATCCCCGCCTTCACTACATAGCACAGAGGCAGGGACGGTACCCGGCCTGGACCACCACTGTTTTCCCCGCGCTTTCGTGCCAAGGACCTTGAAGGATGCATCGTTCGTTTTTGTCAGGCACAATGCCCACCGGACCCCATTGCGCCCGCCCTACGACGGCCCATTCAGAGTGTTGGAACCTGGGGATAAACATTTTGTGTTAGACTTGGGGGGATGCAAAGAAGCAATCTGTATAGACAGGCTTAAGCCCACCTTCGTATTAGCAGACGAGCAGGTGGTGTTGGGCCGAGCTCCTCGGCGCGGACGACCCCCACTGAGAACTCCCCAGGTAAATGACTCGTCAGCTCAATCACAATGGCATGGTGAAGATGTGCCCCCCCCCCATGTCCCCCCACAGACAGACGCGGCTCCAGGAACGCCCCACTGGCACAGCAGCGCCTCGGAGCCGGCGACCCCCCGTTACAGCCGCTACGGACATCGGCTGAAACCCACAGGACATGAGGGTTAAAGCCCAGTCTGAGTTTTCGGGGGGGGGGGAGCGGACCCAGGCAATGCATTCTCTACTCAGACTGAATGGCACAGGAGGAGACGCTTAAAAGCTGTGAAACAGATATGCAGGACAGACTGTGGTTTTCTCCATAAGACTGCATGATAATATGCATTCTCCTCCGGGCTGCATAATAATGCACCAACAGGCTGGATGACAAAGGGAATTGTTATTATGAATGTATGTATTGTGATGTGAACCCCCCAGGTTGCGAGGCGAGTTTGTATGGTATAAAAGAGAGATGCCAGCGACCTGGGTGATTATTCTTGTTGACTGATGATAGAGAGAGTAATAAAGTCTGCTCTACTCCAGCTCACTGCTCCTCAGGACATTTATCCTGTTTCCCTGCTTCCTCGTCTCCTGGGCTAAACGGCTCAGGAGCACATCTGTTGTAAGCTAATCTAGTTTGTGCACTTTGTGTTTTTGCATTATTTTTGGACTTAAGTCATTTATTTCACTAAATTGATGCATATGTCATCCAGTGTGTGAGTTTGTCTCTCCCACCCCAAAGGGGCGGACATGACATTCTTTAGTCTAATGAATTTACGAGCTGCATTACAGAATTAATTAGATGTCAAAATATAGTTTCTGAACATTAAAACTCATTTGATCAGCAACTGGTGTCTCCATGGGGGAAAATTATAATCTAGAATAACTTTAAAATGAAACCACCAAAGTGCTGTGCCTTGGTGCCTGTGGCACAGTAGCATGGGTGGCTGTAAAACAGTGGCACTCCCACCTCTAGTGGCCCGGAATTGTTATTACAATACCTTTTTTTTCTGCTGCTGCATTGACAGAAATGGTGAGTTAAATTTGTTATAACTTCAAAAACAACATGTTATTTCAAAATTCTGGCAAACTAAAACTCAAGAAAATATGGTCATACAATGATACACGCCTTTAGTTGCACTTAATTTTGACTGGGCGAGCTGAAAAGCTGGTAGCAGACAGACAGACAGATGGACAGATACAACCACACACACACAGATGCATTAACTGATTACCACATGCCTCTCTGTTTCACTGAGGCATAAAGAAAGCCTAGGCGCAGGTGCTAGAGCACCACCTCCAGTCTACCTGTGCACGTGCCTGCTCTGACAACATTAATACTTTTAGTGGCCCCTTCAATATTTACTCTTAAGAAAGTGTTCTGCTTATCGTCCTCCCGACAGTGAAATGAATTATCTGCCCATTCTTTCCACTTCTGGCAAATTTAGATTTATTTGACCAATTCCAGAGTCCACTGACTGTTTTAACCCCAGTGAGACATTTCTAACCTTCTTCCAGTATTTGACATCAGTCAACAACATTGCTTTATTTATGTCTTTGTATCTCTCTTTTACCCCTCATCTGTTGTTACATAGAATGAACAACAATTTGATGAAACAGAATGAAACCAAATTTGTAAGCGGTGAAGCTCACCTTGGTTTACAGGAAGTCCTTGGGACTCCCCCTCTATTTCACTTTTCGAAAAACCTCACTCTTGCCATTACAAACATTCATAGCTCTGGTTTTTCCTTGTTCCTCTGCCCGGCTCTCATGTAAATATGCAGCTGTGTTTCCTTTAACAAATACCTCACCAATGGAAACTGCACGGTTGAACTGAAATATCCACACTTCCTTATACCGTAAAAGGGGAATATTCTTCCGGTAAAACACAAAATTGGCATTTTCCACCAGTAGATGGGGCGAATGCATGCTTTAGTGGCCAGTGGAGACAATAAAAAGCCTTTGAACCCCCCCGTGCGTGCGTGTGTGTGTGTGTGTGTGAGCTACGTGCAGAGCATGTTGCTTGCAGAAATCTGCAGTCTGTACAGCCATGCGCGTCACGTAAAATGCGGGGTGCAAGACAACACGCGTTTCACGTCCACATTTCAGTGTACCACTAACAGAACTACACGAGGAACACTACAACACTGTCAGAATTTAAAGTCATGAAAGCCCCAGGGCCATTTGTTGTATTTTCTGTGTTCTATTCACACAAATCAGAGGGTGTAGTCTACTTACCTGCAAACAAATACAATAAAAATGTCTACATTTATATGTTATCTGTTCTAGTTTAAATATGCCTTTCATCCATCTAGAACATGATTATTATAAGGATGTTAGGAGAAAAAAATGAATATGGTTGAAGATAAAATCAACCAAAGATTATACTTTATCTATGATAGGGTGTGTCTGCAGCAAATAAAGTCAAAAGTTTACTATATGACTTGATTAGAAGCGCTTAACTTTATTACCTCCGCCAGGCCGCAGGCCAGGACGTTATGTTTTTGCCGGGGTTTGTCTGTCTGTCTGTCTGTCTGTTGGTTAGCAAGATAACTCAAAAAGTTTTGGACGGATTTCGATGAAACTTTCAGGCGTTGTTGGAAATGGTACAAGGAAGAAGTGATTAAATTTTGGGGATGATCCGGATCACCGTCTGGATCCAGGAATTTTTTAAAGGATTCTTTAACATTGTGAGATAGGGCCATTTTCAACATGTGTGCAGGCGCAATGGAGGGCGCTGGTTGTCGTGTCTGACGAACACAAACTCTGCGTTCTTCAAAGTTTTAGGCACAAAAGCACGCGGAAAACAGTGGTGGGCCGGGCCCGGCAGCGTGCCTGTGTTTGCGCTACGCTGCAAAAGCTGAGACGGGCAGCTGTCCGCTGCGGGATTATTTGGCAGAAATTCCCCGGGCAGCCATAGGGGCTGCGCAAAAACAAGCTCTCTGCCGGGGAAGCTTACAAATCCTCTTTTGGCGCGGAGCGCAACCCCAATAAAACCCACAGCAACCTGTCTACCCAATTTGCATCTGTCAGTGAACCCCTGAGTGCTGCTTTCAGTGATCTATGAAAACGCTCGCATAACCCATTGGCCTGTGGGTTGTACACGGTTGTGCGATGAATTGCAACGCCCGCAGCCTGGGAGTTTGGAGATGGAGGAGATGGACACAACAGCAACACTTGAGTTTATTACCTCCGCCAAGGAGGTAATGCTTTTACTGGCATTGGTCTGTTTGTCTGTCTGTCTGTCTGTTACCAACATAACTCAAAAAGTTATGAACGGATTTTGACAAAATTTTCAGGAAAGGTGTGTAATGGCACAGGGAACAGATGATTAGATTTTGGTGATGATCTGAGAGTGCATACCTCCACCAAGGGCTTTGTTTGTATTTGTGCAGCAGGATTACACAAAAACTACTGGATGGATTTGGATGAAATTTTCACCAGAGGTGGTTCTTGGCCTAGACAGGAACCCATTACATTTTGGGGATGATCTGGGAATGCATACCTCAGCCAAGGCTCTTCTCACAGTGTGTCAGCCACAAAACTCCAAAACTAATGGACAGACTTGGATGCAATTTTCACCACAAGTGGCGATAGGCCTACACACAAGCCCATTACATTTTGGAGGTGATCCATGAGAAACGGAAGGAGCCTTGGCGGAGGTATGCGCTCTATGAGTTCTTTTCTAGTATTTATGTGCAATATGAAAGGTTTATTTTCAATTTTATGTTGTGATCAACAGCTGCATATTTGATGTCATTTTTTGTGAACACAGATTTTGCGTTATGAATGTGGAGATTCTGGCATGGGACACTTTGTGCTACAAGCTTTATGATTTTCATTTGTTGTCTGTAAATAGTCAGAGCACTATTTAACAATCATGTATGAGTAGGCTTTGGTAAAGATGCATGCAAAATATGCACAGAAAAACTTATTTTCTGACAGTTGTAGGGTTTTCATCCACCTTTTTGCATTTTTAAAGTATTTTTCTATGTCCTAAATGTGATGTTGATATTTGACACCTTTATTGTGAAGTGCGGTGTAGTGGCGGGCACTTCTTCTTCCGCCACTGCACTGCTGTATAAATAGCAAAGGGCATCCATTATGCGGGATCTTTGACTGGTACCCTCTGCCTGGTGTCTACTGTGTGTCCGCTGTGTTACCAATGTTCAGTAAAGCTGAGTTCGTCCAGCCATCTGGCCTCATCCTTTATAGAGGTATTTTACATACATAACATTTGGTGATTGAGGATTAACTAATGGAGGTGTGAATTACACCACTTCACCCCTTCCTTAAGCTCCCAGGCGAGCCACCCGTGCTGTGGCTGAGATGGTTTGAAGCTTTCCAAACCTACATCACTGTGCTCAACCTGGGTAAGCTCGACAAGTTAAGAGCACGTGCGCTACTTGTTCACAACCTCAGGATTGATGGCCAGCGTGTTCTGCACACACTCGGAGCTTCGGACTCTTTTGAAGACGTCGTTGAGCTGCTAGCAAGCCACTTTCATACCCCGGATAGTGTGACTGTCCGGAGGATTCACTTTCGGCAGCAACATCAACGTGTGGGTGAGCCTATACATCAGTTTGTTGTAAACTTAAGACAGTTAGCTAGCAAGTCTCGTTTTGGGCTGCTGGAGGATGAATTGGTACATGACCAGCTTGCGGAGCACACAAGTAGCACCGCTATACGGGCTAGGCTACTCACGGCGACAAGTGACCTAATGCTAGGCAGGGCTGTCGAGCTAGCTCTCCAGTTGGAGATTGCAGACAAGCTAGCTTTGGAGCTAAACTGAGCTAAACCAGTCACAATGACTGCTGGAGCCTCCCACCACAGCAAATGTAGCGGACTTGGATAGCGAGGATAGCTTGGACGACGACACTACGGAAGCCAATGCTGCCAGCTGAAGGCCTGCCCCAGAAAAACCCCTTTGCAAGGGTTGCGGGTCCACGATGCACCAAAATAAGGCTAAGGACTGCCTGGCTAGAGGGAAGCGTTGTAGCAGATGTGGACACTTGAACCATTATGCTAGAGTGTGTCGTGTATCTGAGCCAGAGAACCCACGGAAGAAATCACTCCGCCCGCCCCCGACAACCATCCATACAGTGTCTCCCAGTACCAGTGGGTACACTTTCTGCACAGTGGAACTGGATGGCGTGGAGACACCGCTGCTGCTTGACAGGGGGGCGGAGGGGTCGTTGCTGAATTGGGCCATGGTGAAGAAGTTTTTCCCCCACGACAGAGTGAGAGGTGACCCAGTGCCGCATTATGGTTATGGAGGTGGCAGGCTGTGCACAGTCGGGACGTTGGAGTTAACGGTTCGGTATAAGGCTGCAATGATGGCTGACTTCACGTTCCATGTGACGGCCCAAGGTGTCAACATTATGGGCTGTGACTTATTTTACGGACTGGGTTTTGCTATTAAAGACGACGCTGGGGAAGAATGGTCAGGTTGTGGCCAGTGGAACCCTCCGGTTCCGGTGGTTGATAATGATATTGTGTGGGATGAAGGACTAATGGACACCACGGCAGTCAAGCAGGACCAGGCTCACTCAGGTTTGGTGCAGAAGGGTCTCAGTGCCGGTGCTCTGGAAACAGTGGTGGTAGTGGGGGGTACCGAGCGTGGTGGCGAGGCACCTACGTTGGCGAATGACACCAATGTGCTAGCCCCAGATTCCTCCAGAGCTTGGCCACAGGGGGATGGAGGATCTACCGCTATGACGGCTTCAGAAGAGGACGGGGCCAGATCGACGAGCACAGGAAAACCGTGTGCTCAGCAGCACCATGTCAGGCTAAGCCAAGCCCCTCTTAGGGTTATGGACTTGGTTTGGGTTTGAGGAGAGGAACTTCTATGGCGAAAATGGGCCAGATAACAGCCAGCAAAACATCAGGAGTGTCTGTGCATAGTGGCTAAACTGGGCGCAGCATGCTTCCAGCTGTCTGATGGCTCGGCGAAGCACGCCAATCAGCTTTGGCGTGTCCAGGAAGAGGCTTCTAACTAACTAACTAACTAACCTGCACTTATAAGATAAGATAAGATAAGATAAGTAGTGCTTTTCTAGTCACAAAGACCACTCAAAGCGCTTTCACTAGTACTAACCCTCTATTCTAAGGGCCTATAGGAAACAGATATCTAGGGACAATTTAGAACAGCCAATTAACCTAACATGCATGTCTTTGGATTGTGGGAGGAAACCAGAGCCCCCAAAGTAAACCCACGCAGCACAGGGAGAACATACAAACTCCACACAGAAAGGTTCCAACCCCTGCCAGCCTGGGGATTTGAACCAGGAACCTTCTAGCTGTAAGGCCACAGTGCTAACCACTGCACCACTGTGCTGTGACTGTGCTGGACGAGAGCGGGAGTTGGTGGTGATGAGGTGAGGCGCTTTCATCCAGGAGATCAGCCACTGTCCCGGGGGCCTGCTGCTTCCAGGGGCGCGCTTGCTGAGGGGCTGCCCTGCCCCCCCATGCCGTTTCTGCTCCTCCTTCCTCCATCCTTCCTGCCCTTCAGAGAGAGCAGTCGCTTTCTTCCCTTCTCCCTCCTAATCCTCTCCCCTCTGATTCCAGCTTGCAATGTTGCGTTTGTGTCTGTGTTTAGTCGCTCTTCTTCTGCTGAATCTTAATCTAAATGGAAATTATGGATTTGGAAGCGGCTTAAATGTGCTATTGTCACCATTTTTCAACAAGAACCGGGCCAGGGGGGAGCCCAAGAATTGGAACCTGCGTGATTCGACTGAACTCTGTTTTGACCTTACGATAACAGGATTTTCTGCTGATTGGCTCTGGAGTTTTCCTGGTGTATCGAAAAGTTAACTGGAAGAGCTAATCAAAATGCGGACCCGGCGTAGCTGCTTCTTCAACAATTCGACCAGATGAGGAGCGCGCTGATAGCGGCTAATGACCAACATGGAATTTACCATCTGCGTGCACTGTAGAGAGATGGACTCTACCGGACATGCTCATCTGTGTTTAGAGGGGAAACATCTGGATTCTGAAGTCGCTTCGTGCTCTCCAGAGAATGATTAAAGTTTAAGCCTGTACATGGAAATTATGAAGCACAGAATCACACGGGGAGGAAAATTCTATTCTATTCTCTGAGTGTACTGTGCAGATTTGACCTTGTCTTTTGGTGCCCTGTTTACATTCCTCCTCGATAAGATAAGCGGAAGGAGCGGCTCTGCTTAACCCAAACATCGAAAATCAATTGTTGTTGTTTCAGCAGACTGGATTCTTCAAGGACAGTGTTCCATGTGTCTTCTGCAAGCAAGAGAGAGAGACTCTAGACTGCTACAGATCACATGATCAACATCCACCCACTGCCAGGAGGCGCCCTCTGCTGTTCACTAGCAATTGTCACACCCACACCACACACTGCATACAACATTACATGAACAACATACATTGACATACACACACTCACACTCTCTCTGTACTGCTTTGTCATTGTGTGATCTATTGTCTGCTAATTGTGCATTTGAGAGTTTTTTTCTTGTAATCAAAATTTTGGTCATAAAATGAACTTTATTTTGATCAACAATGCTTTTTTCTCTCTGCCTATTGTGCTTTTTCCCTACCCTACCCCTCCTCTCCCCCTCTTTACCCCCCCCCCCCCGTATGACAGGCGCCTCGTCATGGCTGCCGCGTCATTGGGATGCGCCTTTCATGCGCGCCCAATGTCAAGTCAAATTCCTCGTATGTTTACTTGTAAATGTGCTTGGCAATAAATCTGATTCTGATTCTGATTCTGATTCTCCTGCCCAAGGAATAGTGCTGTAAATTTTATGTTAATAGTTCTTATGTTCTGATGTTTATGTATGATGTAAAATGGGATTGTTTTGTGATTCTTTATTTTTTTAGGAACACGGCAATGATTTTAGTTTATTAATGGACTTTTCTTTTAGAGTATCAGGTGGCAGAATAATCCACCGTGCCGTGTGGGCAGGACGGTAGTCCACCCGTCCACCCTATTTAAGTTTTGTTGTGTGAATTGGTTAGGCCATTTAGATACATCAGTTTTCATTTTGTTAGTGCATGATTCGGGTCCCAAATTGGAGAGGGTTTTAATGGAGTGAGTGGTGGTTTTGGACTTTTCTAAGGGGGGGAGGAAATGTGGTGTTGGTGTTTGACACCTTTATTGTGAAGTGCAGTGTAGTGGCGGGCACTTCCTGTTCCATCACTGCACCGCCCTATAAACAGTAGAGGGCATCCATTATGCGGGCTCTTCAACTAGTGCCCTCTGCCTGGTGTCTACTGTGTGTGCGCTGTGTTATTAACATTCAATAAAGCTGAGTTCGTCCAGCCATCTGGTCTCATCCTTTATAGAGGTATTTTACATACATAACACTCATCATCATAGCAGTCTGTCGTGGGTGACAATGACTGTTTCATTTAGGTCTGATCAGATTCCTCCACACAGCTCTGTCCTTAGCCTTCCGCTGCTAGGAACTCCTGTCTATGTGCAACTTCTTCAAGATTCTTTTTACAGTGTCTTTAAATCTGAGCCTTGGTCTACCCTGATTGCGTTTGCCCTCGCATAACTGTGAGTAGAGTAACTGCCGAGGGAGACGCTGGTGGTCCATCCTCTCAACATGTCCGAGCCATCTCAGGTTTATCTGTACTAGCATGTCCTCCATTGATGGTAGACCAGCTCGTTTCAACACTTCTATGTTGGTTATCTTGTCTTTCCATGAGATGTTCATTATGGCTCGAAGGTGTCTCATCATGTACGCGTGGAGTTTCTTCACCTGCACTCTGTAGACAGTCCAAGTTTCAGCACCGTACACTAGAGTAGCCAGTACTGTCGTTCTGTATGCTTTGCATTTCACACGGATAGACATATGTCGATTGTTCCACAGTCTCTCCCTCGTTTCCAAACACAGCACTCTCTCTTCCCATTCTAAGAGATAGTTCATCCTCCAGCCTAGCATTCTCTGAAACAGTACACCCTAGGTACTTGAAAGTCTTGCACTTGACTAGTGGCTCTGTACCAATGCTGATCTCTTCTGGTAGTGATGTTGATAACTGGAACTTTGGTGGTTGATAAAGGCACGCTGTCTTCTTGCTGTTGATTTGGAGGCTGAATTGGCTAGCTGCTCTTGCAAATTTCTCCACTAAAGATTGCATATCTTCCACACTGTGTGCAACTAGGGCACTGTCGTCAACAAAGAGCATTTCTCTTACTACCTTTATCGATGTCTTACTCTTGGCTTTAAACTGTGCCACATTGAACAAGTCTCCTTCTTTCCTTGTTTGAATGTATACTCCTTCTGAAGTGTCTTTGAAGGCCACCGCAAGCATGGCTGCCAGATATAACGAGAAGAGTGTAGGTGCCAGCACACACCATTGTTTCACCCCGTTGCTTAATGAAAAATCTTTAGATACTGAACCACTCATTGCCACGTTTGCTTGCATACCTGTATGGAGTGCCTCGATCAGGCTGACAAACTTCTCTGTACAACCTTATTTCATGAGTACCTGCCAAGGTCCTTGTCACAAAACAGTATTGAAGGCTTTACTGAAGTCTATGAAGACATAAAGCGGCATGTTCTGTTTGATACACTTTTCTTGAACCTCTTTCAAGCAGAAAATCATGTCCATTGTGCTTCTTCCACTTCTAAAGCCGCACTGGGTTTCCGGTAGTACATTCTGCGAGATGTGTTCACTGAGTCTGTTAAGTAGTACACATGAGAGAATCTTACCAACAGTGGCTAGCAGTGATATACCTCGGTAATTTCCACAATCTTTCCTGTCACCTTTCTTGAACAAAGGCACTACTACTTGCATCCTTCCAGTCTTGAGGTACTTTCTGGGCATCCCATATCTCTTGGATGAGGTTGTGCAGGCAGTTGGTCAGCTGAACACCACCAAATTTCCACACTTCTGCTGGAATTCCATCCCTTCCTGGTGCTTTACCATCCTGTGTTGTCCTGATAGCTGCCATTAGTTCATCAAAATTTGGTGGTTCATCCAGACATGATACAGCTGGTCGCTGCACTGGAGCTTCTTTAGCCTCTTCAGCGAGATCTCCAGGATTGTTTAGTAGTTGGTCAAAGTGGTCTGCAAATTTGTCCAGGATCTTGTCTTTCTCCTGCAAAACCGTTTCACCATCCATAGCCTTTAGTTGGATCAATCCTCTTGGTTTAGGGCCGTAGATTTCTCTCAGACCAGTGAAGAATGTTTTCATGTCCTTCCTGTCTGCTGCAGTTTGAAGTTTCTACGCTTTTTCATCCCACCAGTTGGACTTCATCTCTCTGGTGTACTTCTGTAGCTCACTCTGAGCCTTTGAGTACTTCTTCTTCTTCGACCTTGTGTGACACTGTAGGTTTTCCTGCCTAGCTGTATTCCTCGCTTCTAGTAGTTTCTTCAGGTGTTCATCATGCACATCAAACCAATCTTGATGTTTCTTCTCAGGGTAGCCTAATACATCACTTGCAGTCTGATACACCGTATCCTTCAGTGTTGCCCATTTCTCTTCTATGTCATTCTCTGGGTCGTTGTTGTCCCAGTCTTTCAAGTTTTGATCCATTTCCTGTGTAAGTTCTTCCTGCTTCTTTTGGCCTTTCAGTGCACTAGTGTTTGGCTTCTGTGGTGGCTTCATACCCGTCCTGCAGTGCTGTTTTCGTCTGCAAATCCTTAATCTAGATCCCAGCATAACATGATCAGTACCACAGTCCGCACCTCTCAATGCTCTGGTGTCCAATACATCACTTATGTCTCTCTGCCTGACTATGATGTAGTCTAATAAGTGCCAGTGCTTGGATCTTGGGTGCATCCATGTCTTCTTGTGTGTGTCCTTGTGCTTAAATAGAGTGTTAGTTATCACAAGGTTGTACTCTGAACATAGTGCAAGTAAAAGTTCTCCATTAGCATTGCACTTTCCTACTCCATGACTGCCTAGCACTCCTTTCCATTTCTCGGTATCCAAACCAACTCTGGCATTAAAATCTCAGTAGTTTAAAATTAAAATCTCAGAGTATCAGCCTGTCATCAGTCGGTACACACCTGATAGTCTCACGTAAATCACTGTAGAACTCTTCCTTCACCTCCTCTGTGTTGGTCATTGTTGGGGCATATACACTGATGAGTGTGGCATACATCTTCCGCTGTAGTGGGAGTCTCATAGTCATTATCCTGTCGTTGATTGGCACCGGTTCCTCATCAAGCATTGCTGCTATCTCCTTTCTAACTGCAAATCCCACTCCTGCTTCTCTCCTTTCTTGAGTTGATCTCCCACTCCAAAAGAAGATGTACCCATGGTCTTCCAGGCTATCATATCCAGGCAATCTTGTTTCACTAAGTGCAGCTATGTCTACATTGTACCTGTTCATTTCCAGGGCCACAAGCGCGGTCTGCCTTTCTGGGCGCTGTGATGTTGTTCTGTCTGACAGAGTGCGTACATTCCATTCTGCTACACACAAGGCTGCTGTTTTCCTCTTCTTTTGTCTTCCTGCTCCTAGTTTACTTTTCGCTGCCTGTCGGAGTGTGAACAGATCAGTGCGGATCTTGTAAGCCTGGGCGACGTCCAAGCCGGTATGAATTGCTTTCTGATTGACCATTTCATGAATCTACTTGCAAAGTATTTGAGTACTGCTAGCTTTTGCTGGACTAGCAGCACATTCTTGGCAGATAAAGGTATTATCAGTGGCAAGGACAAGCCAGGACAAACTGACACAAGGTCTGTAGTGGACTGTGCCAGTCGGTGCATTGTGACATGCACTGACTGGCACAGTCCACTACAGACCTTGTGACAGATGTGTTTATCTGCCAGGATGTCCAGTCTCACCCCATGTAACTGGGAGCGGTCCACCACAGACCTGTGGCAGATATTGTTTTTAGTTCTGCCAGGATGCCCTGTTTCACCCTCCATGCCCTCGGAAGGGCGGGGATGCCGGTTGAGTCGCCGACTGCCCGACCCATGAGACAGGTAGTACCGGTTTTCATGGTTATCCGGTAGCAAACAAGCCAATGCCTGACCTGACACAATAACACTAAAGACAATTTAAAGTATGTTTTTCAATTACTGGGTTGCATCTCTGAGTGACTGTGCATTTATCTAGGGGTTTTTCACATCGTAAGCCTTATTGATGCTGCATTTCCTCTCTGGTCCGCTTTGGTCCGCATGCGCATTGGACAAGCCCGGCACCCACACGGCATTGTACATGCTCACTTTTTGCCGTCTACCAGGCCAAGTGGTTGACGCATGCACACAACTGTTATTTGTAGTTTTGCCCCAGCCCTATGGGTAGCACAAATGCACTAACACACCAGTTTGTTCACCGGCTATAAACACGAGAGCGACACACATTTTTTTGTAGCAGCAACAACGGCATCGTTTCAAGGAGAAGGAGGAATTACCATTTTCCAGTGCTCTTCTCCGCTCAAGCTGCTGCTGCTGCAAAAGAATTCATGTATGTTTATTTTCATCTTCCGCGTCCTTGTTGTCTTCCTCAGGTACTTTGTCTTTGTATGCTGTGTTGGTAGCGCCACCTCGTGAATGGGACATTCAGTCTTGCACATGCTCTGTCAACGCGTTCAGGTCATGGACAGGCCGCACGGTCATAAAATTTGGGCTGCACGCGGTCGTCCGCAGAAGAGCCCTGCAGATACTAGTGGACTGGAGACAATAACGTAATTTTCATCACACAAAGTTTCCAGTTGCACGTACGTGGACAGCAGAGGTGCAGCATGAGCTTAAGGGTGCCTTCACACCTACAGGCTTTAGTTTGTTTCAATCGAGCTCCAGTTTTTCTCCGTTAGTGTGGTTCATTTTGTCTATTGAGAACACAGTAATCACATTCAGGTGTGCACCAAACCAACAGGGCCGAGACCGCCTAAAAGAGGTGGTCTTGATTTGAATCAACTGGCGAACTCTGGTGCGGCCGTGCAGGTGAGAAAGGGACCATACTAAAACGGAACCAGCAGCAAACGGTAAAACATTTTATACCACTGTACATACCTGATGGAGCTTTGAAAATATCTGTGGCTGAGCATGTCACGGTTCTGGAGGATTAATGACCGTAAACATGTTACTTTCCATCCATAGCCGCACTTTATTTTCAAACTGTATGATTTGCTGAAAGTGGTATATGCACGTAATGTAATAAACGATAACAAGGGCGATGAAAACACCCATAGATTACGCTACAGCTAGTTTTATTTTCTCCCCAAAAATGCATAAATGCACAGTAGTCATCCTACTTCCTGTATTTACCTTTCCTGTTCTCACGGAAAAAACATCTGACCAATAAGAACAGAAAACATTCTGATGCAAGTCTCACAGGATTTAACGTGATGCAGTTTGGTCCTCTTGATTTTTGCCTGTGTGAAAGGGACCCAAACCAAGGAGAAAATGATAAAAAGTATACTTATCAACTGATTCAGACCAAAGTAAACAAATTTAGGTGTGAAAGCACCCTAAAAGTCTGCACCCAGGTCCAGACAAAGGTTCTTGTTTTCCCACTCTCTTTTGGTCCAGTTAAGATAAGATAAGATAAGATAAGATAAGCCTTTATTAGTCCCACAATGGGGAAATCCCAGGATTGCAACAGCACAGGGACAGCAACACTCAGAGTAACAATCAGAAGACAAAAAAAACAAGAGCAGCGAGTATACATACGTACATATAAATATATAAATATGTAAATACACAGTGCGGAGCATTGTAGCTAGATGGAATGAACAGCATAACCGTCTACCTAGTTATCCTACATGGTATGATTATGTACCCATACATATTGTCACCCTCCGTAGCGACCGGTATTTTCCTAGTTGTATACCGGAGGGGACCATTGTGTAAGTCTATTGCGTCTTTTGCATTCACTACTATTAGGTTGTCACGGTTTTTTTTTTGCTATCTCTGCGAGCAGTCCTGCTTAGGTTGTACAGTCTGACAGCCGTAGGTAGGAAGGACCTGCGAAACCTCTAGGTTGTGCACCTAGGATGATGTAGTCTGCTGCTAAATGAGCTCCTCAGTGCGTTCAGTTTGTCCTGCATAGGGTGGGACTCGGACTCCAGCAGAGATGACAGTTTAGCCACCATCCTTCTCTCTCCCATCTCCTCCACTGGGTCAAGGCGTTGCCCCAGGACAGAGCTAGCTTTCTTGATCAGTTTGTTCAGTCTCTTCCTATCTGCTGCTGTAACGCCACTGCCCCAGCAGACCACTCCTAAAGTGATGGCTGATGCCACCACCGTGTCGTAGAATGTCTTCAGCAGCGCCCCTTGTACACCAAAAGACCTGAGTCTCCTCAGTAGGAACAGCCTGCGCTGTCCCTTCTTGTAGAGTGCATCAGTATTGTGTGACCAGTCTAGTTTATTGTTCAGATGAACACCCAGGTACTTGTAAGATGTCACCATCTCAATGTCTGTTCCCTGTATATTTACTGGTGCTGTGAGGGGTTGTCCTTGCCTGCGGCAGTCCACCACCAGCTCCTTAGTTTTCCTCGCGTTGATCTGGAGGCAGTTCCGATGGCACCAGTCCACGAAGTCCTGGATAAGTCCTCTGTACTCAGCTTCATCTCCATTGGAGTTGAGGCCAACGATCGCAGAGTCGTCTGAGAACTTCTGTAGATGGCAGTGTGTTGTGTTGTGTGAGAAGTCCGCAGTATAAAGGGTGAACAGGAAGGGAGCCAAAACCGTTCCCTGGGGGGCCCCCATGCTACCGATGATCATGTCGGACACACAGTCCCGGGTTCTCACAAACTGTGGCCGGTTAGTGAGGTAGTCCAGGATCCATGATGACAGGTGCTAGTCCACCCCTGTGCACAGCGGCTTGTCCTTCAGGATCATCGGTTGGATGGTGCTGAAAGCACTGGAGAAGTCAAAGAACATGATCCTCACCGCATTCCCGGGCTTCTCCAGGTGGGACAGAGAACGGTGAAGGAGGAAGATCACTGCATCCTCCACCCCAATGCCATGCTGGTAGGCGAACTGGAGTGGATCCATCGCTGGTCCCACCAGGGGGCGGAGGTGAGCAAGGAGCAGTCTCTCCAGGGTCTTCATCATGTGGGATGTCAGGGCCACTGGTCTGTAGCTGTTCAGATCTTTGGGGTGGGAAGTCTTTGGTACAGGTACCACACAAGATGTTTTCCACAACTGTGGTACCCTCCCCAGCTTCAGGCTCAGGTTGAAGATGTGCTCCACAATCCCACACAGCTGGTCTGCGCAGGACTTGAGGAGCTTTGCGCTGATGCCGTCCGGTCCTGACGCCTTCCTCGCCTCGATCTTCCTTAGCTCCGTCCTCACCTGGGTCTTAGTGAGGGTCATGTTGGTGGGCTGTGTGTTGGGAGTGGGGGGGTGATTGTGGAGTGGGGTGTTGGCAGCAGGACTCGATGTCTTCAGAGGCAGAAGTGGTTGTTGTGCAGTCGGGGGGGAGGGCGGTTAGTCAAACCTATTAAAAAACAGGTTCAGATTGTTCACCCTCTCCCTGCCCCCCGTGGCCTGGGGTTTGGTATTCTGGAGCCCAGAGATGGTTTTGAGGTTTCTCCAGACCCCACCGATGTTGCTCTGTTGCAGCTTGTCCTCCATCTTCTTCCTGAAGCTGTCCTTGCCTTCTCTGATCTTCCTCCTCAGCTCCCTCTGTACGGACTTCAGCATCTCCCTGTTCCCCGACCTGAAGATCCTCTTCTTCTCTCTCAGAAGTGTTTTTATCTCAGGGTTGATCCAGAGTTTGTTGTTCGAGCAACACCGTATGGTCTTGGTGGGTACGGTGTTGTCCACACAGAAGCTGATGTAGTCCGTGATGGTGTGAGTGAGGCCATCGATGTCCTCATCATGTGGCTCGCAGAGCTGCTCCCAGGCAATGGTTTCAAAACAGTCTTTTAGAGCGTCCATTGCCTCCTCAGACCATAACTTCACTGTACGCATGACTGGAGGTTGTCTGTGCACTAGGGGTTTGTACACCGGCCGGAGATGAGCCAAGTTGTGATCCGATCTCCCGAGTGGGGGGAGTGGTGATGAGGTGTATGCCTCCTTAGTGTTTGCGTAGAATAAGTCCAGTGTTTTATTGTCTCTAGTGTGGCATGTGACATACTGGGTGAACGTGGGTAGAATGGGAGACAGTGAAACATGGCTGAAGTCGCCTGAGATGAGGAGAAGAGCATCTGGGTGTTCTGTCAGCAGCCTGCCAGTTACTGAGTGGATGACGTCACACGCTGTCCCAGCGTTCGCTGTCGGATTTGCATAAATAACAATGCAGATCATGTGTGAGTATTCCCTCGGGAGATAGGTAGGCCGCATGCTAACAGCTAGCAACTCCATGTCCTTGTTGCAGTGTTGTTGTTTAACCGTGATATGTCCCGGTCTGCACCAGTTGTTATTAAAGGCCTCGGCCGGACGAAATTACAATTTCGCTAAATCATATCTTAAATTTGTGTGTGAGACGAGCTAATTTGAACCGCACATGTTTTGGTGTCAACAAATGTCGCATAAGGTGACAATGCGCTATTGAAGTATGATTTCCTTGAGAGCTGTCTGTCTGCCAAGCGATCAGCGGCTAAAATGGCCACTGACTGTGTGACGTCAGGTCAGGAGCGACCTGAGTAGGAGGAGGAGCACGCTGAGGAGCACGCGGTGAGTGTTTAGGAACTTCCCCTGCCTGGGAAAATCAGAACCCCATGGGTGAATTTCGTTCAGAAAACGCAAAAAAATTGGAATTATGTCGCAAAATCACCCAACATGTGCATTAGACATTTTGTTGACAGCGATTTTGAGAATAAGATGCAATTTGAAATGAAATTAGCAAAAAGATTGCTGATAAAAAAATCGGCTGTTCCAACTATATATCCGTTCACTTCAAAGTCCCACTCTCAGACAGTGTCAGTGAAGTGGCGTGAAAAGCAAGGGTGATCTACCGATGCGATCTTTCTGACACTTTCTGACACCTCCTGCTTAAAACCCCCAAAATCAGAAGGATCGTGAGGCCCCGCTTTCACGGTCTGTATTCATACTGAAAATCAAGATCAAGCGAGCTTTTGTCCTTCTGCTCCACGGGAGGTTTCTGTCCTCCCTGAGCTCGCCTTAGGACACCTGCGTTACAGTTTGACAGGTGTACCGCCCCAGTCAAACTCCCCACCTGCCACTGTCCCCGGAGCGGGTCACGCCCGGCATCAGGTCGTTTACGAGTTATTTAGCACCGGGTTCTCCACGAACACGCGTCCGTGAGCGGGGAGGGGCGGCCGCCTTCCGGCCGTCCCCCGGGCCGGTCGCGAGAGCCCTTCCAGCAGCGGCCGGGGCCGGCTATCCTAGGCCAACCTGGGATATCCTGATCTTTCTGATCAACCTTATCTTTCTGACAGCAATCTGCTGTCAGAAAGATAAGTAAACGGTAATTTTTCTTTTTTAAATATTCACTGCCAATATTTACTAAAATTATTTACAAGCAATGAATTTCATTGCCTTAACAACTTATCAAATATTAGAATTTTAGGGTATTCATACTAATCAAATATGAAATATTCAGTGCTGTATAGGGAGGTGGTTGTGCCTGTTTGCTCAAGTTATATTTCTATATATGTAATCCAATTTGACACCTCTGGAATGAAATTATGTTGATCTACTGTTTTTGCAGATGTTATCCACTGTCACTCAACCTTCAAATACTGTGGATTTTTTTTTTGAATTTGATTATTCAGCAATTGTCCTCATTGCAGTCATCCATGTGAGGTAACAAGTCACACTAAAGGCTCTCTGTTGGTGATCAAACAACATTGTCCACATTGTGTTGAGGATCGATCCTGGCACAGCCAGCCGATGATCAGGGACATGCCAGCTGGTAACATACAGCTTTCATCCGCCATTCTCTTCACTGGTGCGTCATATGTCAAGGTCCTCAGAGTTCTAAATGCAGCCGGTATCGTTGGAATTTCCACGACCACTTACAAGGAGCTTTCGATTTCTAATTTTTATTAAATTAATTTTATTTCAGAATATGTGGATGATCTGATGAATACTCTTTTCGACAAAACCTTGGTTGATCCAACCCACTTATTGGAGCAGTGGCACTCTGTACAAGCCAGAGTTTCAGCAACATTGAGTGCCAAATTTCAGCGTCCCATCAAAGCTGATGCTGTTGACCAACATGTATCTAGATTTTCAAAATCAAACATGTAAAAGTATAATAAATTTCCAATTAGCAATGAAAGTTCAGCTTTCAATTGTTAGGGAAGCAACATATTTTGCTAAGACAAAAAAATATAAGCCTAAGATTTTTAGAGAAATGTGCTTTTAAAAATTGCACACGAATTTTACACCATAAAATGGTAGAAAAATTACTCTAATGTATATGAGATCCGACTTTGATGAATGCTGAAATATTAGAATTATAAAATTGACATGCACATTAATAAACTCAATATATGATTTTAAAAAACTTTATTTAAATAACATTGATCACAAATCTAATCTTGGTAGGCAAAATCCCTTGTTGTGATCAGATGGGAATGTTTCTCTGATGAGGCTCACAGCACAGGCAGGCAACATAACCCTCACTTCTTCACCTTCAATACCTCCTGGCAGCACCGAGATTCAGTTGATGTTGGCATAATGTTGCATTTCTCACAAGTGCACCTGTTAAAAAAAATGGTATAATCAGATGCTTATAATAAACTAATGGCTCATGGGAGTGCTATATAAATTGGTCTATGAAGTTTGATTAGAAAATATTTAAAACATGTAAAAAATTTTGAGCAGAAAGAGAATGTTTATAAGTCGCCAAGTAAGGCAGCGAGGGAAAAATTGGCAGTTTTATTTTGATAATTAAGTGTGTGACCATGCATATCGCCTAAAAAAAAAAATTTCAAAGCATATTTTACCAATATAAATCGGCGAGCCTCTCGTTCTTGCCTCTCGTTCTGCTCCGCTGTTTCGTCCGCGTCTTCCTCCGCACCCTCGGGCTCGAACAAATACGGCTGAATAACCCCATCAGCACCACCCAAAACTACTTCATCATCAGATTCGTCAGTTTCAGTATCATCACTTATATTGCGGTCGTCATACTCGATAAAATAATCGCTGTCCGAATCACGCTGCTGTCGTTCAGCCATTTCTGCAGGCCAGTGATCATCCATTTCCTGCAGCCATTTCCTGTTTCTCCCTGACCTGACGTCACTGCTGCACGCCCCTATCGAGAGATGGCGGTACTGCAGCATCACTAAGTGAAATATGGGCTATTAACAAATAAAGTCATTTATGGAGGCTGGTGACACATTTTAAATCACGGGAATGGCCAGAATGGAATATTTTCATACAATCAGTTTATTGGTTCAATAAAAAAATGTCACCATCCGAGGCCTTTAACATATATTATCACTCCACCGCCCCTTGCCTTCCCACTGTCTGGTGTTCAGTCTGCCCGTATTGCGTGGAAACCCTCCAGTTCAATGTTAGCATCTGCTGCTAGTTCTGATAGCCACGTCTCAGTGAATAGCATAAGGCAGCACTCCCGGTATATGCTATTGTAGCGGGAGATAGCCGCTAGCTCATCTGTCTTTCCTAGTATCGATCGTACATTCCCCATAACAACGGATGGGAGGGTGGGTCTGTACCTTATATTCCTTGCCCGCCGTCTTACACCAGCACGACACCCACGTCGTTTTCGTCTTATCTCTCCCGGTATGTCGAGTTTTTTCGTTAGCACCGAGTGGCGGTTAAGTGCTAACAGCTGGTCCCTGTTGTACCGTCTCCTGCTATAAACAGTGGCTCTGTCCACCGGCTCGGGAGACATTTGGGGCGATCTATGTGTCCGTGATGTATAAGGTGTTGCCGGATCAGAAAGTTGTCACCGGATCAGAAAGTTAGAGGAAGAAAAACTCAGAATTGAGTCGCTGTTGCAAAAAGGCAGCTGACTCGTGTGGCACCGGAAGTGTTTTTTTGTTTTTTTGTTTTTTTTACGTTTGGTTTCACACTTGTTCCTTATCATTGTTGTCATATGCGCCTCTACAAGGCACAGAGAGAAACAAGCCCACGCGCTGGATGGAGTTTGCGTGTTTAATTAACAAAAGAATAGAAACAGTCCAAAGGTGCCAATAATACAAAAATGCCAAACAAGGATAAACTTACAGTGATTGCCTCAGAGCAAGGTGTGCTCTGAAGAAGCAGAAAAAAGTTCAGAAGCAGGGAGGATAACAGGAAAAATATTCATGCAGATATTCAACAAAGCGGTGAGGACTGAATGAACAAACTGAGTATAAGTAGAAAGAAAAATGACAACATGAGTGAAAACAGGTGCGGGACCCAGAGCAGGTGAAGGAACAAAACTGGTGATTAGAATCAGCTGGGTTGGTAATGACAGGTGAGGGAGGGGCGGTTGACAGCCTGGCGGGTGATGCCCCCAGCGAGCATAACCCCAGAAACACAGCCAACAGCTGTCAACCCAGAGAAACACATCATAGAACTCAAAATATAAAATAGAAACATAAAAAGGCAATAATGAAATGCAAAAGCAACAAATACAATAAATATACTTAAATGCAAGGAAAAAGTGCCACGAAGCTGAGTCTGGCAGGGGACCCAGACTCAGGACATGACAATTATAAATGAACCAAACAACTTTACATGACAGGCATGTTCTGTTGTCATGGCAATGTTTGTGTAGTTAGCAGACCGCAGTAGTTAGAAAACATGCTACTCACCCTCTGAGGAGTTTTCTGCTGCTTTGGGTACATCGGAAAGTGCACTTCAAGTTGAAACAGGGACAGACTTCATCACTTTAACAGGTGAATGAATGTTGTCCTTCATTAAAAAGGTTGTTTGTTCTTCTCCTCTCCCGAGATGATCCTTAGGTGGCATTGATCGTCCATTTTTTTTATACTCCACATTGCATCATCTCCAAAAGTATTTGGCCAATTCTTGCATTTTTATGATTTGTTTTAAACTATTCATACTGTGGCTCATTTTGCCTCTTATTGGCTGCTGTAACTTCCTGTTTGATTTGAAAGTCTGAACATTTCTGAAAATTGCTTTCACACTAGAAATGAACCGGACCAAAGTTCGGTTTGATCCAGACCGAGACCACCAACTTTTGGCTCTTTGGTTTGGTCCATGGCTTGAGTGAGGTTTCACACCTAAAGTTTTGGTTCGGATCAAACTGAAAAGTCTGAAAGTCCAGACTAAACAATTAGGCGTGAAAACACCCTTTGACAAATAACCAGTTTATTCATCCAGTGTATCATTGTAGTTTTTTATTTGGTTTTGTGATACTGCAGGATTGCTTTTGGGCAAAATAAAAATTTGCATACTGTTGCATAGAAATACAGTAAATACAATAATTGAAGAATAAAATGCACTTTAATTTTGGAACAGCGCTTGGTGGATGGACATAAAATTTTAGTCTTGATGTTTGACTCAGTCTGGTTGAATTCTTGTGTGTCAGCGTGTGATTCCATTAGAGCCACTGTTGCTATCTCATCGTTGCAGAATGTATCTTTTGACACCCAGGTTCAAAGCGGTAATTATTCAGAGCCCGTCACATAGCAGTAACCAGAGTTTCTGCCTCTGATTCATTCGATTAGCATTTATTTCATTTTTTAATTGCTTCTGGATGAAGTCATCCCCACCTCTTGACAACTTACTAATGAGGAATTATTCACCTGTATTTAATCAAAGCCAAAGAACACTTTGTTCCAATTTGAAGTGTTGTTGGCTGGCCACAACAGAACACTTTAAAACAGCCAATGAAACAACTGAGTATCTACAGACATGCTCAAATTGATTCATTTAAAAGCAATCGTCTAATGTACACCTGCATGCCTTTAGTATGTGATAGAGTAACTCGTTAAATCTGTGAAAAGAAATGATTTGCTGTTTATTTTACAAAGATTTGCTAAAATACTATGGACAAATTTGTTGGTACCCTTAAAGAGACTATCAGTTCTTGCAAGTTTCAAACTATTGCTGTGTTCGAAATGCTCACTCCTTCCCCAGAATACTACGTATAGTGTACTACATAGTGAGTCAGCCATTTTGTAGTACTGTTTGAAATCTTAACTGAAAATTTCATTCACTATGTAGTACACTCAAAATATCCCACAATGCATTTTGAAAAGTAGTGTATAACGGATGGTCACTACATTAGCCAATACAGTATATCCCATAATGCAATGCACAGGCAACGGAGCAGTAAGAGGAGAGCTTCACATCACAACATAAACTACCTTAAGGTATATTTATAAGTTCAGCAACAATGATTTGATTTAATACATATTTACAACAAATTTCATGCAGGTATTCATTTTTGTTTTACCACCGTTAGTCTGCTAGGTTTTACTGTCTTACGTGATGACGTCATTAACCGTGCCGCAAAAACAAGCCAGTAGTGTCTAAAAGCTGTTAATTTTATTGTTATATTGAGTTTACTATATAGTTCACTATATCTAAATTCACTATATAGTGAGTAGGGAGTGAGTGAGTGAGTGAGTGAACATTCCGAACACAGCCTAAGTGTTTAAGCTTAATTAGTATCACAGGTGCCGCCAAGCTTTACATCAGCCATTCAGCCTATTTAAAGGAAAAACAACATGCTGCTGCATAGTTTGGTATTATTCCAGTGGCAGACCGAGTATTTTACAATTAGGCCTTCAGTGGTGATCTACCCAATATAAGTGCCATTCATACCAAACACCATAAAAATAGCCTATAGGGCTGTCCATACAAAGCATGCATGTTAAAGATAACTTTAACTATAAAATTATAGTTTTAAACATTTTTTACCTTTTTGTTGTGAAAGTCCATTTCCCTGTGTACCTGTTCATTGAGCTACAGATCCACTCTTGTTTCCCCAAAGGTTTAAAAGTACTGTTGCTTTAAGTGTCCGGCTGGCAGCTGTGCTTTAGTGTCTTGCTGCTGCCTTGGTTAAGGCCCTGTCACACCTAGACGATTTAGACAGCCAAAACGTATGAAAAATTTAGAGAATATGCCAGCATACGTCAAATTAGTTATGGCTAAGTTTTGTCTAAGTTAAAAGCACACTGAAGAATGCTGAAGCATGCTAAGGTGTAGTTCGCCGAGATCCTCTGAAAGTTAATTTTCAGCGTGCTGAAAATTTTCCGATGTATCCAGCGTATGGCTGATACGTCCCGCATTTGTGGAGCAAATGGCATATTTGCAGCTTTGGTTCAAAAGAAAAACCCGTACAGAGCTCTCTTCCTGCAGCATACACACATACACACACACACACACACACACACACCTATTTGTTTGCATAACGGGACACGTTGGGGTTTTTTTCCATTTGACTTAAGTGTGTACCATCAGCTGTCCAGTGTTGTTCTGATAGATATGCCAAAATGTCAGAACATGGGAGGAGATGGATCCCATCAGCTGATCTCCTGAAGCGTAGAGTGCAGCTGTTTTCCATGATAAATCACATTTTCCTGTTGGCTGCGTCTCCCAGCAAAAGCACACTCCATGCATTATCTTGTTTTTTTTTTCACTTTATTGAAAATAAACTTTATTTTATCGCCATCAGTTCACATGCCTTTGAGCCAGGTTGTGACAACTATCATCTGGTGTTCCTGATGTGTCACATCAGCTGTTTTAGACGTGACTGACCTGACAGATTTGACAGCTCTGCCATGTCAGTCACCCCCCCCCCCCCCCCGCCGTGGTCTTTGGAGGGGAGAATCATCTCGGTTGAACAGAGATGATCTCTGCACACCTAGGATTCATGGATCGGGAGGCAACGGCATTTTGGCACGACTGTGCTGTGCATAAGTTATACTATTGCTGTGCAGAAGTTGTGAATGTCAGCAACACGCTAAGCATTAGTTGGTTTAAGTTACTTATAAGTTATGGAAATATTCTATATAAGTTACTAATACGTTATGTATATGTCCAACTCGTTATGGATACGCGATGCATACAGCCAAAAGTGAAAATTTCGGTGTATCCCAGCGTTTTAGACCAATTTTTATACGTTTGGCGAACACTGCCTAAATCGTCATGGTGTGACAGACAGCTCAAGTTTGCAAACCCTGTCTGGCTCCAAGTATCTACTCCATCAGCTGCAAACAACAGGCATTCCCAGCAAGATAATTTGCAGCACTCCTCAGAGGCTGTAATCCAAGGATACCGCTCTTTGCTAATATGGAAGTGACAAACAAATCCTTTCCCCGGCTGATACGGGCCTGCTAGCTTCAGGGTTGGCCAATTTCTCTTCACAATGAGCAGCTTTTCTTGAAAAGTCCATTTGGAAAATTGATTTTTTTAAATATCAGCCACCAAATCATTTTCCTCTCCCCTGTCAGATATTGTGGTGGAAAAAACAGCTATTATATTTAAACAGATACAGTATATTGTAGCTGCTTAAGCGAGTCCTTGCATTAGAATTTTGCTAGCTAGAATCCTCTGCATTGTGGGTGGAGGAGTCTAACTATCCAATCAAAAGATGTGAAAATGCTGATGTTCTTGGATGCCTTCTATGCATACCCCTGGACGTACAGAAGACATCTGATTGGTTAAAGCAACAGGACAAGTTTAACAGTTAATTTAACATACAAAGCGCACTGTTAATTCCTGAAGGTCCAAGGCAGATTTGCTTGACCCTGGCAACACAGATGGCTGAAATATGATTGGACAAAAAACTCTAACATGCATTACACTACTGGAAGGAGTGCAACCAAAAGAAAAGCTACAAAATAACGAGAATAGACTACTGGTAATAAATTAATACATCTTCATCGAACAAATATAAGAATGTAGGTTGTAAATGTAATTCTGATACTGTTTAGGCCAGCAGAGAAGGCTTTGCTGGCCCTGAGGGTCCAACACTGTTGTGTTCACCACACTGAACATGGACCAGAGAAAGAAAAGGAGAGAGCTCCTGAGGAGCTAAGAAAAAATTATTATTGAGAACTATGTTAACGATAAAGCCTATAAGATCATCTCCAAGTACACTGATGTTCCTGTGACACAGTTGCCATTATAATTAAGAACTGTATGGTTCATAGGACCTGCCAACTTCCCAGGATGTGGATGCAAGAGGAAGTCACATTTGCTTTGTCATCAGGTCTTCAACTTTATTATTTTGTTATGTTGGCTGCAAATGACATATTGAAAAAAAAAACTTGTACTCAGATGTAAGTAAACCTACACTGCAAAAATGCTTGAGTATTATCAGTCAGGTGCTTACTTCAAATCAAAAGTAAAAGGTCCCATAATGCAGGAGTGTGATGCAATAGGAATTATGGTATTACAGTGATTTCAGAGTAGCATAGTACTGTAGTTGTTTGAGGTGTGGTCTTTACAGTATCACTGTTTATGTTTTTTTTTTTGTTTTTTTTGTCACTGTTATTGTGCTATTGCACTGGCTCAATCACATCCAGTCTACAAAGCTTTGAAGTTTTTTTAAACTGGCTCATATGACTGGAAATTCCAGATAACGCCTTTCTGAGTGATAAAGAAAGTAACCTGACTGGAGCACTTCTGCATAAAGAGATAAGAATACTCAGGAAGTTAAACATTATCTTTTTTTATTTTGAGCAATCCATCAATGTTGGCCCAGTCCTTGTTGGATTGTATCATTATTTTTATCTTCACCCATTTATGTTGTCTATGTCTGAACACATTCTAAAAATGTCTTCCCTGGTTTTGCATATTTCTTTTTTTTTTGTGGAATCAGTGTCACAATCTGAGCACGAGGGGATTCCATCGTGCTCTGTCTTTTTGCCTTTTTTCCTTATCTGTATAATGTTGTATTTTTGAGTTCTAATTCCTGTTATGTTACCTTTAGTTTGTTTTCACATATTTTGTATTGTTTCTTAGTATGATTTATTTTCCTGTTTACATTCATTGTAGTTTTGTTATTTACATATTTTGGTTATTTGTCTTTATTTGTTACCAGAGTGTATTTGTCGGTTGTCTTCTCTTTCTTTCTCTCTCCCGCACTTCCAAGTTTTTCCCTGGCTGTGGGCGGTGCCCCTGTCAAGCTATCAGCCTCATCTCCACTCCTCATGACTCACAGCTGATTGTCATCTTCTGCCCAGCCCGCTCTTGTGATTCACACTGGTTATCATTTGTGCTTAATTATTTTTGGCCCTATTTAAGGGCGGTTATTTCTTTTCTCTTTGCTGGTGTTTGTGTTTGTTGCCAAAACTGTGATATAATCCCTAGTGGTCAACAGTGGTAAAGATTTTTTTCAAGAAAATATTCAGATCAGATGTCAGAACTTTCCAAGGCTATAACTTGAAAGTGGTAAGAGATAATGTCTTACTTTCTATTAGAAAGATGTAGAATATGATCCAATGTTTCAGATAGGAGTAAATTTACGCATCTAGTTTGCATACAAACAAACAAAGATATTCGTCACTTACCGCTGGCAAGGCGGTGTCCTTTTGCGGCATTCTAGTCATTATTTTGCCCTCTCCCGGTCATTTTAGCTTTCTCTCCTACATCCAGAAACTGTTATTGATTATTCCACCTTTATTTCGCTTTTATTCCGTGGCAATTTATCTTATATGATGACATGCAACCGGTGATTGTTCTACAGTCACATGGTGCTCCGGGCGCTGGCAGGTGAAATCAGCGAGCTTAGTGCTCCCTGTGTTATAAGAACATGTAAACATCTACCTTTATAAACTAAATAATCTCTTTTTAGAATCATAGTTGGCAAATTCGGGACCAAATCCTCCGAATTTACTTCTCCGTCTGCGATCGCGTATGTCCACAACGATGGGTACCATCCATTTTGTTTTGTAATCTCAAAGATGAAGAAGAAGGATTTCTTCCTCTTTGGTATATTACGTGTCATCCATGAGTCCTCCAACGTGTGCCTGCCACCTTGTGAACTGGCATGATCAGTACAAATCCTCTGTCCAGCTGAGGAGTGTTTGGCACGTTATAACAGTTGACAGGCGCAGCACCACGCTCAGCCACCAGGGACACACAGAATCACACAGCTTAAGAGTTAAGAATCATTTTTGTCAGTACCCTATTCCCATCCTGACGTTAGTATCCTGTTTTCTCCTGGTTGCTTGCAAGTTTTGGTTTCTGCACTTTTTGGACTTTTTGTATTAGTATTCTGTGAGGACTTTTGTTTTTGTTAATAAATATCACAACTGCAGTCCAGCATGTGGGTCTCTCCTCTCTGCCCTGAGGGGCAATTCATGACAGAAGACACCAGCCACTTGAAGACCCAGCTGCTGTAGGTTGTGGTATTTCTGTTTTTTTTTTTTTTTTTTTTTTCATTCACCTGGTTTTGGAGTCATCATGTCATCAGTACGCTGACCTCCACCAAGCAAAGGGAAATCGGCAGCGGGGATCCCGAGTGTCCAGGAGCAGTGGGCCGCCGAGTTTGTCCAGGGATTTGTCGGTGAAGCTCTCGCCTCCTGCTACCCAAAGAAGATCTGGAAGAGTGTGAATTCGGCAACTGTTATTGTCAAGGCGTACCCAAGGTTGTTGTTGGCTACGCTCTCCATCCTCTAAGAATCTTTCTCCTGGCTGACATGGGGGCCGCCTCCAATGAGCCCAAAGTCGACGTGGAAGCGCGTTCTGTGGCAGACGTCCTTCTCCACCTCCAGTTTGCCCGTTCCTGCTCCCACTCTGCCGGCTCCAAAACGCCGTCATTCAGCTCTGGACCACCGGAAGAACGCCTTCACCTCCCTGTCAGCAGCCCTTCCTTCGCAGAGGGAGAAGACTCCTGTAGCAGTGCCTTCTTTGCATTCTTTCCCTCTGGCTGTCCCGTCAGCTTCATCCTTTTCCACAGCTGCTGCCTCCCTCTCCTCCTCGGTGCTCCTTCCCGCTGCTGAGGTTCCTGCCGTTTCTTCTCCGGCTCCGCCTGTCTCCGTGTCTGCAGGGGCGGCTCCTCCACGATCCTCTGAGGGGCCCATGACCACTATATCCACGGAGAGAGATGACTTTAGACCAGCTGCAGCAGAAAACATCATGCCCCGAGAAAACAGGCAAGTGTTTTTTCATTCCCCATCATTGACGCATGAATTGACACCGGTGACACTGACCCTGTTTCTCTACCTCTCCTTTCTGAGCCTTTCCCCAGGGTCACCGAGGTTGATCCCACTTCACCTGATGTCTCCATGGGTTTGGTCTCACTGCCTAAGGTCTTTGTGGGTCCAGCTCCTCCTGCCGAGTTTGTCGCGGGTGCTCCGTTCCAGCCCAGGACCTCCGTGGGTGCTGCTTTCCCTCTAGCTGAGGTCATCGTGGGTGCTCCGTCTCAGCCCAGGACCTCCGTGGGTGCTGCTTCCCCTCTAGCTGAGGCCGTCGCGGGTGCTCCATCCCAGCCCAGATCCACCATGGGTGCAGCTTTGACCCAGTCCGGGTCCACCATGGGTGCAGTTTTGATTCAGTCCAGGTCCACCGTGGGTGCAGCTCTGCTCCAGCCCGGAGCCAGCGTGGGTGCAGGTCTGCTCCAGCCCGGAACCACCGCGGGTGCAGCTCTGCTCCAGCCCAGAGCCACCGCGGGTGCAGTTCTGTTCCAGCCCAGAGCCACCGCGGGTCCAGCTCTGCTCCAGCCAGGAGCCATCGCAGGTGCGGCTTTGCTCCAGCCTGGAGCCACCACGGGTGTGGCTTTGCTGTGTTTAAAAACACAATTGCACTGTACAGCCTAAAGCGAAATTTTCAAGATTGTTTAGTTGAAACAGAAAACCACAGGGCCAAAAATATTAAAGCATTTTTAGATTGAGACGGTTATATTTAAAACCCTTCTACCACATTTTTATGTGAATTTGCCGTCTCTTAATATTTTTTTTCCAAGTGTGTATTATCAAGTAATTTTTGTTTCTTTTCTTTTTTTTTAATCACGGAGATGGAGAATTTCTCACAGGTGTACATTCTGTTAAGCCAAGTAGAGTTGTTGAAAGCCTCTTCTGATGACTTCCTATAAGAGGTGGTCAGATCATACATATAGTGGTGTGAAAAAGTGTCTGCCTCCTTCCTGATTTCTCATTTTTTTGTGTGTTTGTCACACTTAAGTGTTTCGGATCATCAAACAAATTTAAATATTAGACAAAGATAACACAAGTAAACTCAAAAGGCAGTTTTTAAATGAAGGTGTTTATTATTACTTACTTACTTAATTACTTAATCCTTGCCTAGCCACTTAAGTGACCGTTGCAGCCAGTCGTCTGAAGGCAGGGAGATCTTGGGCTAGGGTGATGAGGTCAGCCAGAGGTCTTATCATTGCAACCTGGGCCGTCCAGCACAGTCTGGGCCGACCTCAGGGGCGATGCCAGCCCTGGGGTAATGGACAAGCACTGGCGGAAAGGGCCTGCTTGGCCCATGTCCCGTCTTCCAGCCTGGCCATGTGGCTGAGGAGCCGCAGCCTCCCTCTCCTGATGATGGTGGAGATGGGGATAGGACAGCTAGACCTCATCGTTTGTGGTGTGGTGGAACCATCGAATGCCAAGGATGTTACGGAGGCAGGTCCGATGGAATGTATTCAGATGGTGGGTGGTTGTGGTGGAGAGGGTCCAGGTCTCCGACCCGTAAAGGAGGACGGGGATCACACAGGTGTTAAAGAGTCGCAACTTTGTTGTCGTACGGATCTTCCCATTCCGTCAGACTCTCTGGAGGCAGCCGAAAGCACTGCGAGACAGCTGCAGGTTAATAATCTCTGGGTCTGATGAGCAGGAGCTGGTGATCTTAAATCCAAGGTAGACAAAGTCATTGACAATCTCAACCTGCTCATTTTTGATGGTGATGACGTGGTGGTGGTGGTAAGAAGTCTGACATTGAATGGAGCTTTGTCTTTGCCCAGCTGATGATAAGGCCCAGGGGTGATGCTTCCTTTGCAAGCAGCTCCAGTGCCTCAGCGATTATGTCTATATGCATGGCAAAAAGCACCACGTCACCCACATAGCACAGGTCTGTGAAGTGGGAGTGGAAGTCAACTCCGAGATTGGGGCAGCGTTCCATCATGTTCTTGATCCAGTAGTCAACCGCAACACTGACGAGGTTTGGCACGCAACGCATCCCTGCTGGACTCCAAAGGTGGTGACAAAAAGGTCTGACATGTCATCCTCGGCACATACCCTGTACATGGTATTGGTGTAGAGATCCTGGAGAATGTTGATGTACTTGGATGGGACTCCAATGCCACGGAGTTGCCAGAAGGTGTTCCTGTCTTGGGAGTCGAAGGCAGCTTTGAGGTCAACGTAGGCCATATGTAGAGGTTGGCAATACTCCCTCCATTGCTGCGCCAGGACACTCAAGGCAAGGGTGCAGTCCACTGTGGATCGGCGAAGGGTGAAGCCGGCTTACTGGTGGCGGCACTTGGATGTGGTTCAGGATGACAGTAGTGATTACCTTGCTGGGGATGGACAGCAGCATGATGGGACGATAGCTGGCTGTGCTCCGACGGTGACCCTTGTTCTTATAGAAGGACAGAATGACCCCATCCCTGCACTCCCCAGGGACACATTCTTCTGTCCAGATGAAGTGGCACAGATGTTCCAGCCAAGGGATGACAGAGGTGAGGGCAGCTTTCATCATCTCTGCTGTAACTCCATCAGTGCCAGGGGCTCGCCCAGAGGAGAGCTTCTTGACAGTGCCTGACAGCTCACTGATTGAGGGCAGGGTTAGGCTGATTGAGTTGTCTTCTACACTGGCATCGGCATACTGCTGCAGCTTATCCGAGGTGGGAGGAGGGGGCTTGCAAAGGACGCTCATGTAGTGTTCTCACCATCGTTGGTGTTTGGTCATTGGATTCATGATGAGGCTTATGCCATCGGTGGCTAGCAGGGGGGATGATGACTGCCATTTCTTGCTGGCTTGGCACAGCTCCTTGATAGACTGCTAGGCAGACCAGAGGTTCCCTGCTTGGAAGCTGTTGTTGGCAATACTGTGGAGCCAAGTGGCTTCATCATGCCAGAGGCTGCGGCATCTCTCTATATTCATATTGTGTTAATTGTCCTTCCCCTGGATTCTGGCTTTACGGCATCGATCGACCAGCTCCAGGGAGGTGTCAGAGATCCATAGCTGAATCCTCTGGTGGCAATCACCAAGGACATTTGTGGCAGCCAGAGTGAGAGTAGTGGTAATCTGCTCCCAGGCATCCTCAAGACTCTCTGGGTGGTCAAGGGCAGCAAAGCGGTTCGTGACCTCAATGGAGTAGCAGTGGACAAACTGAGGGGTGTAAAGCTTCTCGTTGTCTGGGGGGCGGCATCGGGCAGGGCCAGGAGGGGCATTGTGGTGGAAGTGCAGGCAGACAGTGGCAGTAAGGAGTCACTGGTTGGTCCACCCCAGCTCAGCGCTGCGGTAGACACGGCAGTCAGTGGCAATTCTCCAGCACTCACTGACCAGGATGTGGTCAATGGTCTTGGATGTAGCACCGGTATTACAGTACCAGATGGTGTGGTGGATTTGACGATGCTAAAACCAGGTGCCCAGGATCTTCAAATTGTGAGTGGCACACACTTCCAGCATGCGGTCACCATCATCAGTGATGACATCAGATGGGAATGGTCCAATGATGTGTTCCAAGCCGCTCCTGTTGGGGCCCACTGTGGCATTCATGTCCCCTAGGATAACGGGGATGTCGTGGCGGGAAATGCAGCGTAGCTTGCCATGCAGCTGTGTGTAGAATGCATCCTTGGCTTGGTCATTGGCGACATTCATGGGGGAATAGGTCACGAAGATGGAAAGGTAGCCAAAAGCGTGTCGCAGGCAAGCATACAGCAAATGGGGAACCAGTGGCTTTCAGGTGGTGAGGGAAGACACATACCATTGGTGGATGACAATGGCCATGCCTTGGGTGCGGTGGGTGTCGTTGCCACTCCATATGATCTTGTATTCGCCCACTGTTGTCTCATCATCCTGTGGCCACCTGACTTCCTGGAGACCAGCAATGGAGACATTGAGATGGGTGAGCTTGGAGGCAAGAAGCTGAGGGTGGCTGGGTTTGTTTAAGGTCAGGATGTTCCAGATGACAATGCGAATGGGGTTTCTGATGATGTCAATGGATGGCGGCTGCACTGGTGGGGGATTGGGGGACCCCTCCCTTGCAAGTTTGGGGGAGCCCCGTCATTACAACTGCTAGCATGCCACAAGGGATGAGGTTGATGCGGTGCCCAAGAGGGCCCAGCCTTAGAATGATTGGCATTGGTAGCGATGTGTTTTTACAGGACAGAGCTGCTAACCCTTCTCCAACCCTCCTCACTTTCTCATCCAGGCTTGGGACCGGCAATGGTGAAGTTAATATTAAGGGTAAAAAAATCCAAACCTACATGGTCCTGTGTGAAAAAGTGATTGCTCCCCTGTTAAAACATAAATTAACTGTGGTTTATCACATTTTTGGAAAGCTGAGTTCAGTTTCTCTAGCCACACCCAGGCCTGATTACTGCCACACCTGTTCTCAATCAAGAAATCACTTAAATAGTAGTAGTAGTAGTAGATTAGTTTATTTGACAGGGACAGTGCAATAAACATAGACAATTAATCAAAGACAATCAATCTGATGTGTTGCACATAGAGTGTATAGCTATTAGCTAATTTGCAACTCTTGTCCCTGGATGGGCTTTAGAAAAAAGAATCAAGATAAAAATATACACAATAACCACATACATCAATGCAGAAAAATTATAAATACACAATTATAAATATTATAAATATTATAAATACACAAATATAACAGCCTGACTCACCTTTAACATAAATATTATAAATACACAAATATAACAGCCTGACTCACATTTAACACATATAACATAACTCACATTTGCCTATTTCAGGCCTTCCTCCCTCCGTCACTCACTATAAACAAACACATTTATTCCTTCCCTTCATTCACTCTCACTTTGCAGACGAATAATTCATACATGAGTACATTCTTGTTTATTTTTCAGCCAGTTTTTAACATTTTTAGTGAATGTTTTAAAGTCCGTTATTATTTTAATTTCATTTGGCATTGTGTTCCAGATGTGACTGCCCTTTATAGAGAAAGCTGTTTGTCCAAATGTGGTTCTGCGGTGGAATATTTTACAGTTATTGTTAACAGAACTCCTGGTGGCTCTGCTGCTGTCCTGTCTTTGGACGAAACCAGCAAGTGGCTCGGGTGCTGATTTATGGAAACATTTGAACGTTAATTTCAGAAGACAGAGGTCAATGAAGCTCTCAAAACTCAATAGGTTGTATTTTTTTAAAACATTACAGTGATGCCACCTAATGGGCTTTTTGTCCAAGATTTTTAGGGTTTGATTATATAATGAACCTATATGTCTTATTGTGGAAGGGGCTGCTTGAGCCCAGACTGGACCCAAATAGGACCTGCCTGACAAAGTGAAGTCGACCAAAAGATCCTTCAAAGCTAGACATCATGCTGGGAGCCAAAGAAATTCAGAAATAAATGAGAAACAAAGTAATTAAGATCTATCAGTCTGGAAAAGGTAATAAAGCCATTTCTAAAGCTTTGGGACTCCAGCGAACCACAGTGAGAGCAATTACCCACAAATGGCGTAAGCATGAAACAGTGGTGAACCTTCCCAGGAGTGGCCGACTAACCAAAATTACCCCAAGAATGCAATGATGACTCATCCAAGAGGTCACAAAACACCCCACAACGACATCCAAAGAACTGCAGGCCTCACTTGCCTCAGTTAAGGTCAGTGTTCATGACTCCACCATAAGAAAGAGACTGGACAAAAATGGCCTGCATGGCAGAGTTCCAAGATGAAAAACACTGTTGAGCAAAAAGAGCATAAAGGCTCATCTCAGTTTTGCCAGAAAACATCTTGATGATCCCCAAGACTTTTGGGAAAGTATTGTGTGGACTGACGAGAGAAAAGCTGAACTTTTTGGAAGGTGTGTGTCCCATTACAACTGGCATGAAAGTAACACAGCATTTCAGAAAAGGAACATCATACCAACAGTAAAATATGGTGGTGGTAGTGTGATGGTCTGGGGCCGTTTTGTTGCTTCGGGACATGGAAGACTTGCTGTGGTAAATGGAACCATGAATTCTGCTGTCTACCAAAAAATCCTGAAGGAGAATATCCGGCCATCTGTTCATGACCTTCTTCTTGGCGTTCTCGGCATTCTGGATCTGCAGCGCTTTCACCTCCTTGAGCAGGCCCAGGATGTTTTTTTGCTGCAGCTTAACAGCAGAAATTTCTGCAGCCAAGAAGTCGAGCGATCTTTTAATATCATCCACCTCCGCAGTCTGCTGAGCTTTCTTGGGACCCATGATCCCGGACGATGTATGTTGACTAAACAGCTAATGAACAGCTGTTTAGCTAGCTGAATGGCGGGCCGCTCCGCTCCGCTCTCATTTCCCAGTCAGTCAAGACCTCAAGCTGAAGTGCACTTGGGTTTTGCAGCAGGACAATGATCCAAAATATACCAGCAAGTCCACCTCTGAATGGCTTCAGAAAAATGAAATGAAGACTTTGGAATGGCCTAGTCAAAGTCTTGACCTGAATCCAATTGAGATGCTGTGGCATGACCTTAAAAAGGTGGTTCATGCTCGAAAACCCTCCAATGTGGCTGAATTACAACAATTATGCAAAGTTGAGTGGGTCAAAATTCCTCCACAGCACTGTAAAAGACTGATTGCCAGTTATCGCAAACGCTTGACTGCAGTTGTTACTGCTTAGGGTGGCCCAAGCAGTTATTAGGTTTAGGGGGCAATCACTTTTTCACACAGGGCCATGTAGGTTTGGATTTTTTTTTCCCCTTAATAATAAACACCTTCATTTAAAAACTGCATTTTGTCTTTACTTGTGTTATCTTTGTCTAATATTTAAATTTGTTTGATGATCTGAAACATTTAAGTGTGACAAACATACAAAAAAATGAGAAATCAGGAAGGGGTGTAAAAATTAATTTTGGACAGTTAGCAGACTCTTTTCAGTTAACCAAACAATAATCACAGAAGAAATACTATTTTTCAGCTTAACTTTTATCGAATCACGCAGGGAGTCAGTGAACATGACCACGGGTCCCCTCCAGCTCCCCTTCCTGGAAAGGACCCAGCACAAAGGAATTCACAGCTATATATAGGCAAGTTACTGGGCATTTCCTAGTAACTTTCCAACAATACATGTCCATTGTCCAAACTGTCCTCTTGGTGTACAGATGGCTCCCAGGGTCTCCCCACTTTTATGGCTTCTATTCTGTTGGTTCCTGTCTCAGATGCCTTCTCTTTCCCCATGTCCATATATGGAAACAGGAACAGAGACTTTCCTGTGGAGCGTATATATGTGTGTGCATGCGTGTAGTGTGTAAGCAACTGATGTGCATGTGTGAATGGTGTAAGTGTGAGTTTGACTTGTGTGTCTGTGTATGTGTGTGGGTGTATGTGTGGATATAAAAGATATGTGTATGCAAGCACTTTGTGTAATATCTAATTAACTAATCTTCACTATTTATTTATTATAACAGGGGGCAAACACTTTTTCACACCACTGTATGTCATTTGAGGTGTGGTGGTCAACTAGGTTTAACTGCCCAGTTTCCAAGACAAAGTAGTTTGTTTCATTTAAGAGCTTTATAAACAAAATCAGACAAAAATAAAGAAAATAGTAGGACCAGATGTCTAATTACCATCATACCAGCATATATTAGTTGCTCAGCATTTTCAATTATAAGATAAGATAAGATAAGATAAGCCTTTATTAGTCCCACAATGGGGAAATTCCAGGATTGCAACAGCATAGGGATAGCAACACTCAGAGCAACAGTCAGAAGGCAAGAAAAAACAACATCTAGTAAACATATGTCCATATTACTATAAATGTATATATATAGACACACAGTGCAGAGCATTATGGCTGGTGAATGTGCAGCAGAAAGTCTAAGCTCTCTCTCCGCGGATGCAGCGGGCCAGCTGGAAGTCTTTGGGCATGATGGTGACCCCCTTAGCGAAGAAGAGACCCACCAGGTGGGCCTCGCTGGTCTCCTGCAGAGCCATGACGGCGAAGCTCAGGAAACGCAGGTCGGTCTTGAAGTCTTGAGCGATCTCCCTCACCAGGCGCTGGATGGGCAGCTTACGGATGAGCAGCTCCGTGGATTTCTGGTAGCGACGGATCTCTCTCAGAGCCACGGGCCTGTGACGGCGAGGCTTCTTCACTCTGCCGGTGGCCAGAGCGCCTCTCCGAGCAGCCCTGTGGCTAGCTGTCTCCTGGGGGGCTTCTTCCTCCAGTAGATTTTACGGGCGGTCTGCTTGGTTCTTGCCATCGCTCTTTATTATTCTGTCTTATATTTCTTTCACGCCGCCTAAACTCCAGCCCGGCACCCGCGTCGTTCTCGCTACAGCTCCCGGTATGTCGAGTTTCCCATTAGCACCGGGCGGCGGCCAAGTGCTAGCTAGCACTAGCTCCTCCCCGCTGTAACGTCTCCCGCTGCAAACCGTGGCTCCGTCCGCCGACCCGGGAGACCCCCGGGGCGATCCGTGCGTCCGTGATATATATACAGAGTGAAAGGTGTAGAAAGAAGAAGGAAGATTAAAAAAAAGGCTGTTGCAACAGGCAGCCGACTCGTGTGGCGCCGCCGGTCCGGCGGAACCGGAACCGGAAATATATTATAATTATACTATAAGAAATTATGTAAAAATGCTAGTATTATATGCCTAAATTGACTAATAACACTCAAAACAAAAGAAATGTAGACCCGATTACAGATACATTGACATTACCACCCTGAAGTGACTCAAATCAGATTTTTTTATTCCCCACTAGTCAAAGACCAAAAGGGGATTATGTTATGGAGCAGTCTGTCCATCAGTCCGTTCATCTGTCCATCCATCTGTCTCACTATTGTGAAATCAACTGCTCCTACAGTTTTGTTCCAATTGTTTTGAAACTTGGTACTAGGGTCTGATATACACTTGATGATGTGCATGTTGCAATTCGATTCTGATCGGATGATTTTTGCAGGCGTTATAGCCATTGATTTACGATGTCCCATTTCACCTCAGTTAAAAGACAGTAGCTGTTTTTCAAATCAACTCCTCCTACAATTTTATCCCGATTGTTTTGAAACTTGGTACTAGGGTCTGATATACACTTATGATGTGCATGATGCAATTTGACTCTGATTGGATGATTTTTGCAGGAGTTATAGCCGCTGACTTACGATGTCCCATTTCACCTCAGTTAATAGACAGTAACTGTCTTGTGAAATCAACTCCTCCTACAATTTTGTTCCAAATGTTTTGAAAGTTGGTACCAGGGTTCAATATACAATGATGATGTTCATGTTGCATTTTGACTCTGATTGGATGATTTTTGCAGGAGTTATAGCTGCTGACTTATGATGTCCCATTTCACCTCAGTTAATAGACAGTAACTGTCTTGTGAAATCAACTCCTCCTACAGTTTTGTTCCAAATGTTTTGGAACTTGGTACCAGAGTTTAATATACACTGATGATATTCATGTTGCAATTTGACTCTGATTGGATGATTTTTGCAGGAGTTATAGCCGCTGACTTACGATGTCCCATTTCACCTCAGTTAATAGACAGTAGTTGTATTTTAATATCAACTCCTCCTACAATTTTATCCTGATTGTTTTGAAACTTGTTACCAGGGTCTGATATACACTGATGATGTTCACGTTTGTCACCATGGGGTGAGACGCCTGCTCGGCGCTCAGCCCATGCTCCTTTTATCCCTGCCTCTCATTGGGCAGCGCCTCAGCTGGCTCCCAGCTGTCAGTGTCACGGGACGGCTGGGGCCAATTAATCCTCATCAGCTGGGGCGCTGCTAATGAGTATAAAGAGGAGCAGCCACGATCATTCAGCGCTGCGACATAAGCACTACTAGGCTGGAGCCCCTTCGTCCGGTGCCAGCCCTTGTCTCATCATCCAGCATCTCTCGTAAGTGTTTTCCCGTAAGAAGTATTTGTGCCTCTGTGCCCCCATGTCCGGCGCAAGCCCTCTACTAGTCTTAGCGAATCACTTGGGAGCGCCACCTTATTAACTGTTAACTCTGTTGCTGTACTGCCCATGAGTGTAACTATGTATGAGCATCTGTGCTTTCCTCATCCCTTACCCCTGTCACTATTAAACATCACAACAGACTGGCTCGCCCTTGGCTCTCTTATTGCGTGGCTCCCTAGAGCCACATGTGACAGTATGTCGCAGCCAGAACGAGTTGCCGGCGGCCGTAAATGGTTTGGACTTGTACCTTCCTGTCCGGGTGTTGGCGCCGTTAGCACACCGTTTCCCAGGAGTCACCTCCGACGCCAGGGCGACGAGCTGAGGTCCATCCTGGGGGCTGTCGACAGGACGTTCTTCACCCTGCACGACGCCTCCAACGCGAGACGCTGGCATCCGGGCCGTGCTGAGGATCTCCTGGACAGTTACACTTGCTCCTTATTCCATCTTGAGGTCAGTGCCAGGATTGACGCCATGGACACACAGCGAGAGAAGCTCCGCGGGTTGGATGGAAACCCCGGCAGAACGCCGAAGTGGATGACGTTGCCCCCCGCTTCGGGACCCCGTTCCTGCTGCCATTCCAGCCCGGGAGTTCGCGCCACCCAGAGGGCTTCCCCCGTTCTGCATCACGTCACTCGGGATTCCCCCCATGGAGCCGCAGCTGACAGCAGTTACGCTTGGGACCGAGCAGCTGACGCGATTCCCGCTGTACATCCATTCACCATCTGCAGGCACGTGGCGGCGGCAGTGAGATTGGTGGAGAGGACTCCAGGGCAGCGAAGCTTTACCGAGCTCAACGCCTTCCTCGCCTCGGTCTCTGATCAGGAGCGGCAATTCCTGGGTTCCCCCCTCGCTTCGTCCCCTGGGAATAGCCGTCATCACTTCGCCAAGTCACCTCAGCATGAACCCCGTCCGGATCCAGTTCTGGGCTCCCACCAGGACCTCTCCTCCCACGCAGCTGTCACCTTTTCGCCTCGTCAGTGTGGAGATTTTACAGCCTCGTTCCCTGAGCCTCATTCCCCCGCTGTCACTCCAGGGCATTCGGGCTGGCTCACCCCGGCTGTTACCCCCTCCTCCTCGACGCGCTCCCCGACTGCTGTGTGTGCCTGGAATCCCGGCCTGGTGAGCCCTCTCCTGGAGACGACGCGAGCGGTCCCCAGACGATTTCCCAGGGGGTCCTCCGTTATCGCCTGGCGGGGAGAGGAGGAAGCAATGTTCACTGCAGCAGGCGCCACCCAACCTCCAGGAGGCAGGCAAGTCTCAGTTTATTTACATCAGTTTAATGATTTGCTCTGTCACACTCCTGGAGGTGGAGTTCAGGGTTTGCAGCTCCCTGAACTCCCACCACCTGCTGTAACCTGTTCCTTTAATCCTGCATCCTCTGTGTCTCTCTCCGCCGAGCGCTCCCCGGCTCCGGGTCAACGTGGTGGGACGAGGAGAGGGCCTGCGGTTCCGCAGCTACGTTGTGGGCGGAGGAGGAAGACCGACTGCTGTGTGGAGTCTGCGCCGACGACCAAGCGTCCCCAGGTCTCCACGGAGGTGCGGTTCGGTCCAGCAGGACGAGGTTCTCCTACCATCACGCCGCGTGGACTGTCGGCGTGGCTACTTGCGCTGGAGGAACCTCAAGCTGCGCTGACCATCGTTCTGGCGACGGGGTCCGACGCAGCCGAATGGGAGCCTGACAACGACCTCCGGACAACGGATCCTGGACCTTCGCAGTCCTGGACGGCGTCGGAACCCGAGATCAGGCGAGTGCTCCTCTCTCTTTTCTCCCTCTATTTCTCTGAGCACTTTAGCCTGTCTCTAGGGGGGATGAGCCGGGTGCAGCCGCCCGCTGCATCCGAGCTCGTTCCGCCAGGTTCTGGCGCTGCCGGTGATCCTGACCCCGGTTCTGTTTTCTCCTCTGAGCCTTCTTCCAGGGTCGCCGGCGAGGAGTTGCCGTTCCTCGTGGTGCTGTGGGGTCCAGGCTCAGTGTTGAAGGTCGGTTCTGGTGCGGTGCCGACCCAGTCGGGGTCCGTCGTGGGTGCTGCTCCAGCGGTGCTCGACGTGGATTCGCCCGAGACCCAATCGGGGTCCGACGCGGGTGCTGCTCCAGCGACGTTCAGCGTGGGTTCGCCTAAGACCCAATCGGGGTCCGACGCGGGTGCCACCCCAGTGTTGTCCAGGTCCGGTGGGGAGGTGGCTGTTCCCCTGCAGCCTGACGCTCGTCTACCTCATCATCGGCTCTCCCCTAAGCCTCTTCCTCCGGGGTCCGCTCTGACCCTTCGCCCGTCTCAACGGTCCTGGTGGTTGAGTGACGCGGGTCGACGGCTCGACCTGCAAGTCTTCTGGTTCGGAGAGCTGGTCCAACCTCCCGACGAACTGTATTGTTGCTGGGTGGCCTGGCACGGCTACCGGTGGCCTAGTTTCTTGGAACTTAGGTTTGGACTTGGCCGCCCGAACATTGTCTCTTCCCCGGGTTGCCAACTGGACAATGAGCGGGGAGATTACCAGAACAATTCCGGCCGTTTTGGACTCTGCCTGCCGTCTCCGCGGGTGTCCTTTACTTCTTTTATTATTATTGAGGTCACTCGGGTGTAGTTTCTTTGTCCGTTAGGGGAATATATGTTTTTGTGCTGTGTGTTGTGTTTTTTTTATTAACCATACTTAGCATTTTTATCTTATCATTATCCTGTGCTCCTGTCACCATTATCCCTCTAGGTGACCCTTGTATTTAGTGCTGTGTATCGTGTTTTTTCCCCTTATAACCGTACTCAGCAATTTACCTTATTGTTACCCTGTTTCACCTGTCACCATTATCCCTCTAGGTGACCCTCCTTGTATTTAGTGCTATGTATGGTTTTCTCCCTTATTAACCGTACTCAGCATTTTACCTTATTGTTATCCTATGATCCTGTCACCTTTATTCCTCTAGGTAATTCCCCGTTTTTTTGGTGCTGTGTATTGTATTCCCCCCCTTGTAAACCGTACTCAGCATTTTTCCCTCATGTTCATCCTGTTCCTACCCTGTCACCGTTATTTCCCTGGGTGTCCCTCTTTGTATATGGCGCTGTGTATTGTTTTCCCTGTCACCCGTACTCAGCGTCTTTCATCACCCTTACTTTATCTTTAGCTTTGTAGGAGTGCGTTATGGAGTAGTGTGTTTCGTTCCCCCTTAACCATACTCTGTAATTGCTTTATTTGTCCTGTTACCTCTTTGGGTTTTTTTTTCCTCCCTTTCTTGCCCTGGGCTACACGTTGTGTTATTTGAGCAGAGCGTAACCTGTGTCCTACTCAGTTTTCTCCCCATCTGTGCCCTGGGTTAATTTTTCCCTGTTTTGTAACGTATTGTGTTTGGGGTTTTTCCTCTCTCTGCCCTGCGACCCTACATTGTCCATTGGGGTTTTTTTTGTTTTGTCCTTCCCTTTGTATCTTCCCCTCCAGTCCTGCCTCCCTTCCACCCACCCTAGGTGGGGAGGAGGCGGCTGGGATGTTCCTGGTCGTTCGGGAGCCCGACCGTGAGGGGGAGGCTCTGTCACCATGGGGTGAGACGCCGGCTCGGCGCTCAGCCCATGCTCCTTTTATCCCTGCCTCTCATTGGGCAGCGGCTCAGCTGGCTCCCAGCTGTCAGTGTCACGGGACGGCTGGGGCCAATTAATCCTCATCAGCTGGGGCGCTGCTAATGAGTATAAAGAGGAGCAGCCACGATCATTCGGCACTGCGACATAAGCACTACTAGGCTGGAGCCCCTTCGTCCGGTGCCAGCCCTTGTCTCATCATCCAGCATCTCTCGTAAGTGTTTTCCCATAAGAAGTATTTGTGCCTCTGTGCCCCCATGTCCGGCGCAAGCCCTCTACTAGTCTTAGCGAATCACTTGGGAGCGCCACCTTATTAACTGTTAACTCTGTTGCTGTACTGCCCATGAGTGTAACTACGTATGAGCATCTGTGCTTTCCTCATCCCTTACCCCTGTCACTATTAAACATCACAACAGACTGGCTCGCCCTTGGCTCTCTTATTGCGTGGCTCCCTAGAGCCACGTGTGACAATGTTGCAATTTGACTGATCGGATGAATTTTGCAGGAGTTATAGCTGCTGACTTACGATGTCCCATTTCACCTCAGTTAATAGACAGTAACTGTCTTGTGAAATCAACTTCTACAGTTTTGTTCCAAAAGTTTTGAAACTTGGTACCAGAATTTGATATACACTTATGATGTGCTTGTTGCAATTTGACTCTGATCGGATGATGTTTGCAGGAATTACATATAATGAGGTCAAGGTCAGATTTTCCTTAAATTTTATAAATGCGACAACATCTGAAAGAGGTCACGTAGGCTTTTCAAACTAATGCCATAGTTGCATCTAAGACAAATCTTAGATGGACCTGACTATGGGTTTGGGGTCAAAAGGTCAAAGGTCAAGGTTGATATTCCCAATGCCCTATTACTACACAATAAGTAAAAGTAGTGTCACCACAACAACAAAAGTTAGGGTTACCAAGCTTGCTCCACAGTTTCACCTTGGGATTCTGAACTACTATGGGTTTGGGGTCAAAAGATCAAAGGTCAATGTTAACATTCCCTTTGCACTATTACTATAGAATGAGCAAAGCTAGAGTCACTTTGCAGTAGTGTATCATGTTAAACATCCTTTAATGGGCACATTCTAAAAACCCTGAGTTTTATTGGACAATAAACTTGTAAATAAGGTTGGGGTGTTTTCCTGAACTGTGAAACAGAAATGGCATGAATTCCTTATGTAAGAAGAATCACATCTATTTTTATGACTGTTACTTTTCATATAAAACTTTCAATAAAACTTAAAACTATGCATATAATAGACATACAATGCTCTGCACTGTGTGTCTGTGTGTGTGTGTGTGTGTATATATATTTTATAGTAATATGTACATATGTATATTAGCTGCTCTTGCTTGCTTGTTTTTTTTTCTTGCCTTCTGATTGTTGCTCTGAGTGTTGCTATCCCTGTGCTGTTGCAATCCTGGAATTTCCCCGTTGTGGGACTAATAAAGGCTTATCTTATCTTATCTTATCTTATCTTATCTTATATGGGATTGTTCATTCAATATTACAGTATGCCTCTCAGCTGTTTTGGAAGGACCATGAAAACATAGGCTCCAGATCTAACCTCCAGACATTTGGTGTGGAGGGAAAAATGCCTGAATTACTCAAACACCCATGAACACATTAGTAGTCCCTCTGGTGAGGGTGTGATCCTCAGATGTGAAGGTGATAACTGTAGTGGAGGAACTCAGCTGGATGAGAAGGTATTTTAGACAAGTTGAGGCAAATATGTTCTTGATGTCTCCCTTTGACATCCGCCCCCTTACCTGTGTTTTTCTGCATTACTGAGCAGCTTCTGATGAGGTGTTAAGTATGATGTAACTATGGTGAAACAAGATTTAAAAAGGGAAAAAAGTGATTTAGGTTTTTCATCAAACTATGGCAGATGAATGTGATTCAAATTTAAAGAGTACTGAAGTAGTATACAACCCAGATATACAAAGATCGTCTGGATCTCCAGTTTAACATGGAGACCACAACTTTATCTGTCTTTAACTTACTATAAATTGTACAAGAAATAAGAGTTAGGAATCCTTGTGGTTATCAGTTCAACTACAAGCTTTTGGCCTCTCTGACTGCCATAACCTCTCCAGAGCTTCATTCTGATGTGTGTAGGTCCCCTCTAACAAAGAACATTTCAGTTGATTATGTCTCAGTGAAATTGAGAGGCATACGTAATCGCTCAATGCATCTGTGTATATGTGTGTGTGGTTGGTTGTATCTGTCCACCTGTCTGTTTCAGCTCACCCGGTCAAAATTAAGTGGAACTAAAGGCTTGTATCATTGTATCCCCATATTTTTTTGACTTTTAATTTGCCAGAATTTCGCGATAAGGCTTTGTTTTTGAAATAAACATAAATTTACCTCACTTTTACCATCAATGAAGCTGAGAAAATGGTATTGTAATAATTATGCCAGGCCACTAGAGGTGGCAGTGCGACTTTTTTTTTACAGCACATGAATGACTTCCTGTCACAGTCGATCTCTAGCTGAGAGATAAATGGACCATTTGCACAAAGACTTGTGTGCTTTATGGATTGCGGCTCTGTCACATCCAGTCTCTATGTTCTGCACTGGCTGTGCATGAAAGCGGAACAAAATTTAATATCAGTAATTTCTGCAGATTAGTAAAATGATAAATATTCACTGCCACAAAGGTGGGGAACATAGTGGATAACTGCCAGGTCAATTTAAGCTAATACTAGCTTTTATTTTGTTATAATAATATACAGTGCTATGAGATGATTGTTGTTGTGAAATGGTGCTATATAAATAAAGTTGAATTGAATTGAATAATCAACAGAAACTTAACTTTTGTTGGGATCTTGCCAGGGTAACTGAGAGTCCCAACGGACCCGACAAGCCTGCAGCAGATTTGGATGGACGGATGGAAATAATAAAGGCTAGATTAGGTGTAAATGACTCTGTTTCACTCTTTGGATTTGTTCTCTTGACATGATATATTTAAATAAAGCCTATTCAGTGAATAACTTCAGTCTTTTATCTCCTGGTGTATTATTCACTCAATATAAAAGTGTTTTTGTTGCTGAAATTTCTCTGTAGTATTATTTTCTCTGACGATAGCTTTGCAGGAGTTGGAATTAGCGCTGTTTACAATAATTAGTCTAGCTAGATAGTGAACTTAAAAAATGTACCGTGTTCAGTTGCACAGAATTTAGTTTGACAGTTATTATTATTTATTATTATATGTATGGCAAGTTACAGGGTAAGGGGTAGTTTTTGACTGTCTAATGTGCCTTGACAATCCGAGATTTAATGACAGTAATGCAGCCGAGCAAATCAGCAGCAAGGGGTGAAGACGGGGACAGAACCAGAAGATCATGGACAAATCATGGTGGCTTAGAGATGTTCTGAGGGAGGCCAGGCGTGATCAAGAAATATTCACAGAGCCAAAGAATTGCTTGCTAGCAGGGCTAGGCTAGCGCTGTTCAGTGGGAAAGTCTGCTGATCACCAGGATACAGGTAACAGCTGACCAACCAGGAAGGTGAATATACACACAGCAATATGTAAACAGTTCACAAACTGATAGGCAGCAACAGACTATTGAGGTCTAAAAAATAAAATGCTAAAAATAAATCTTATTACTAACTGAGAAGTGCTGACACTCGGCATCCTCTCAGCATCAGGGGAGTCAAAATATAATTAAAATGTCATCCTCAGGACAAGATGCATTTTTACATTATTAGCTTCTTTTTTAATGTTGATCATGGTCGCTACAATTTAAAACAGCATTACAGATTTTCTTGGAGGTAAACAGTAGCCCTATATAATAGCTACAGTTTAAACAAGGAGCTTGGTCCAAAACATTGTAAAACCGTGAAAATGTACATTTCTTTCATAAAGCTGTGACGCCGACCAAAGCAGGGTACAGCCATTCTCAGAGTATATTTGACTCCTGTCCTTAGAAAAGCTCCAAATTAAATATGTTTTATGTACACTTGTGATAGATCTTTCTACATCTACTGCAATCATACTGTATATTGAAAATACAAACCAGATGAGAAGGAGCCACATTATTTACAACCGGAAATACGTCACATCATTCAGTGTAAGTAGTCCATAGCAGTTATAAAATAGCGGTTACTGGAAAAAAAAAACATATTCAGCAACTACACCATTTATTCATCACAATAATTGTTTTCACACTGGTTTTGCTGTTTAGTTTTGCAAAGGAAGGACGAGGTAAAACTTGCTAAAACTACAAGTCCCAACATTCCTCTTCTGCAAATGGTCACAGTGAACTGCGCATGCACCAACAAACTCTGTGGTGGGAGTTTGTGGGTGCACAAACTCCCACCAGAGTGGGAGATTGTGCACTCCCACTCTGCCACGTCTGCCACCGTGCCACCGTGCTCTTCTTTTGTGTTTGGATTGCAGCTGTTCAGATCACTTTGGTGGCTCTTGGCTGCCGCCAACAGTAGAGGCATGTTGTGATATAATCATTTATATAGTTCATATTATGTGTATGTATTTGGAGCACTTATTTGTGTGGCACGGGGTGGTGGCTCCACCTTCCGGTTCCATCAACCCCGTGGCTATAAGAAGGGCTGCAGGTAGGAGGGCGGACTCTTAGCCGTTTCCTCTGCTAGTGGTTTGGTGTGGCTAGGTTGCACTGCCCTGTTTTAATAAATGTGTGTTCAGCTCCACAACTGGCCTCTTCCTTTGGCTCCAGCCTCCAACATAACACATGTAAACTGCAGATTATTTTCACTGCGCATCCATGTACTCAGACAGACATGTTCTCCCCGTGTCTGTGTGGGTTTACTCTGGGATTTCTACGGTTTCCTCCCACATGCCAAAAACATGCAAGTTAGGTTAACTGGCATCAAACCGGGGATTCTAAGTTGTCCTTTGGTATGACTGTGAGAGTGAATGGTTGCCTGCCTCTCAGTGTTGGCCCTCCGATGGACTGGCGATCTGTCCAGGGTGTACTCTGCCTCTCGCCCAAAGATGCTGGGATAGGCTCCAGCGCCTCCGCGACCCAAAAAGGATTAAGCGGAAGAAGATGGATGCATGCATGCATGTACTCCAAAACTACTGGATGGATTTGGATGAAATTTTTACCAGAGGTGGTCCTTGGGCTAGAGAGGAACTCATAACATTTTGGTGATGATTCCAGAATGCATACCTCCACCAAGGTTCCTATCCTCTCAAAATATCTTAGCAAGAGTACTCCAAAACTATTGGATGGATTTGGATGAAATTTTTACCAGAGGCAGTCCTTGGGCTAGAGAGGAACTCATAACATTTTGGTGACGATTTGAGAACGCATACCTCCGCCATGGCTTTGGCACTGAGGCATCGGCACCTTGGTGTTTTCATTAAGGCTGGTATTTCTGGAAATGATGATGTTTTAAAGAAAAAAGCTAGTTAAAACATGGATTAACTGGCTGTTATCAATAACAGTGTTTTCCATACACATTTGACAAAGACTATGCATGTGTTGTAAATATGTAGATTTTATTTTTCACACCATGCATGATTTTTGGTTGGTGTTTTCCATTTAAAGCACTTATAGCAGTTCAAACAGGTATTATCCTGTGGGTGTAATGATTCCCTGGGGATGTTTTGTGCTTTTTCAAGGCAACGTGAGCTGTAGAGTTCCTCTAAGGAGGGGACAGGGCAGCCAATGATCTTCTGGGTGGTGGTGATGTCCCTCAGGTGTGCTCTTCTCTCTGCTGCTGTGCAGCTTGCATACCACACAGATATACAGTATGTCAGCACACTCTCTATAGAGCAACGATAAAAAGACACAAGCAATTTTGGGGGCAGATGATTCATCCTGAGGAGTCTCAGGAAATAAAGACTGTGCTCTGCCTTCTTAAATGTTGTCATGGTGTTAGCACTCCAAGTCAGGTCCTCCCTGACCTGTACACCCAGGAACTGGAAGTTGGCGACCCTCTCCACACAGTCCCCACTGACAAGTAGCGGCTGGATGTCTGATTTCTTTCCTCCTGAAGTTCATGATCAGCTCCTCCATGCTGGTGGTATGAAGGATGAGGTTATTGTCCTTGCACCATCTGGTTAACCGTTCTACCTTGTCCCTGTATGTGGATTCATACTCAATGAATCCCACTACTGCAAATCTACATCTGAAATTTTAATGATGGTGTTGCTGTGAGTGGTCAGGGGTGTAACCATGAATGTAGAATGTGTAGAGTAGGGGCTTAACACACAGCCCTGTGGGGAGCCAGTACTGAGACTCATGGTTGAGGAGGTGTAGGGCCCTACTCTCACCCTCTAGGAGTGAGCTGTCATGAAATCCAGGATCCAGCAGCAGATGGAGGGAGACAGTGCCAGTCCTGCCAATTTGGATACCAGTCTGTGGAGCAGGATGGTGTTAAATCAGAGCTAAAATCCACTAAAACAGCCTTGTAGGTGGGTTAGAGTAGTGTGGACATGCTTTGGTCAAAACACCTCAGGCTTTAATTATTGTAGTGTAGGAGCATGCTCAAATAACGAGGCTGAGTTTCAGTCATAAACCAGCTTTATTTGACAGAACACAAGCTCCTAGCATTCTCAAAGCAGGAAAGCGAAAGAATCATACTTCAACCCCCTTTTATACATTTCCAGCATCAGAATTCAAGCCACATGGTGTCTTCAGTCAACATACAGTTACAAAGCATCCCTTTGAAGCTTCACCATTGTCTCTCATTTCTTGATGAACCGGAATACCCTCCGGGGCGTCTTCTGTGGGACAAAGAGACAAATCTCACACTTCCTTGTTACCTCCTGTAGATTTGAGTCCTCAGTCCTTGCAGACGTGACACTCCACAATACACATCAGTTCTGTCTCTGTGGCAGCGTGAGCCCACAATGTGTGTCGGCCACACTACCCCCCCCAAACGTCGAGTAAGGCAAAAACTGCATGGCATAACAAAAAGAGAACACAAAGCACTCCATACATCGCTAATCAATCCACCAACTGCCTAGGTTTTAATCTTCTGCCGAATCTGCTGCAACTTGGCTTGGCTGCCTCTGCAACATCTCTGTGCACCTGTGGATTAAAGCTGTTAGCACCTCTCTGTGAAGACTTTGGAGAATGTCTTCTCGGCGGCCTGCCCCGGCGGGGGGGCCTCGCGAGCTGCACCTCCTCCTCAGCCAGAACAAAAGCGGGTTTGAGCCTGTTAATGCAAATCAGCTCCCTTCTGCCCCCTAAATCTAGCAGAAAATGCTTCTGCCCGGTCTCCAGCACTCGAAACGGTCCGTCGTAAAACGGCCGCAAACTTGGACGCTGGGCGTCATGTTTAACAAAAACAAACTCTGCATTTTTTAAAGCCTTGGGCACAAAAACGTGTGGGAAACTGTGATGGACCGGGCCAGGAAGCGTGTTTGTTCCTGAGCCGCTCTGCCACGGCTGAGCGGGGGGGCCATTAGGTGCGGGATTATCAGGAAGAAATTCCCCGGGCAAACGGAGCGGCTGAGCGAAAACTAATTCAGCCGGGGAAGCGTGCAAATCTTCCTTAGGTGCAGAACGCAACCCTAATAAAACCCATGGAAGTTTGTCTACCCAATTTGTATCCGTTAGCGACGCTCTGAGGGCTGCTTTCAATGACCTGTGAAAGCGTTCGCATAAACCATTAGCCTGGGGGTTATACGCGGTGGTGCGATGAATCTTCACCCCCAAGCTGCGGGCCATCGATGACCATAGCTCGGAAATAAATTGGGGACCCCTGTCGGACGTTATGTCCGACGGTACACCAAAACGCGCAACCCATGCTGCTAAAAATGCTCGCGCAACTTCTTCCGCTGTGGTTGATGTCAGAGGAATCGCCTCTGGCCAGCGCGTGGTGCGGTCTACCATTGTCAAAAGATGTGTGTGCCCGTGTGATAACGGAAGCGGGCCGACCAGGTCAACATGCACGTGATCAAAACGCTTAGCGGGGATGTGGAAAGGTTCTAACGGGGCCTTAGTGTGTCTGTGTATTTTAGCTCGCTGACACGCTACGCAGGCTGCTGCCCATTCCTTGACCTGTTTGCGCAACCCGGGCCAAACAAATTTCTCCCCCACCAATTTGATCGATGCGCGCACCCCCGGGTGCGCGAGAGAATGGACCAAGTCAAAAACACGGCGACGCCACGCGGTTGGCACCACAGGGCGGGGCCGTCCCGTGGAGACATCGCAGATTAGCGGGGGCATACCGTTTTGTTGCACCCTGTGCTCCAGCCTTAACCCTGTTGGTCCAGACTGGAGCGCGCGCACGTCCGCGTCGTTAACCTGCTCCGCAGCCATGGCTGCATAATCTAACCCAATACAGACCGGGGCTGCGCGCGCTCCCGCGTCGCTGCCCGGGCCCGCGGCCATGGCTACAGAGTCTGCCCCTATAGGGCTTGGTGGTGCTATTGCCCGCGAGAGGCAGTCTGCTACAACATTGTGTTTACCCGCGACATGCTGAATATCAGTAGTAAACTCCGATATTGCGGCTAGTTGCCTTTGTTGCCGGCCTGACCAGGGTTCTGAAATTTTGGCCATCGCAAACGTTAGCGGTTTATGATCCACAAAAGCGGTGAAACGTCGCCCCTCTAACCAGAACTGAAAATGACGGATGGCCAAGTGTAGGGCCAAAAGCTCCCTGTCAAATGCGCTGTATTTCCGTTCACTATCGCGCAAGGTCCTGCTGAAAAACGCGAGGGGTTGCCAGGTACCTGCCACAAACTGTTCAACTACCGCCCCCACCGCTACATCGGAAGCGTCAGTGGTGAGCGCCATGCGGGCCGTTGGAACTGGGTGCGCTAACAAAACTGCATTTGCCAGGGCTGATTTGACCTGGGCAAAAGCGCGCTCCCGCTCCGGAGACCATTCGACTTTATTTGCGGGCTTTTGTTTTTTTAACGCGGTGTACAATGGCTGCATGAGTCGTGCTGCGCTTGGGAGGAAACGGTTGTAAAAATTAACCATCCCTAGAAACTCCTGAAGCGCCTTAACCGTTTGAGGTTGCGGAAAATCTGTTATGGCACGCACTTTATTTGGAAGGGGAACTGCTCCCTCTGCCGAAACGCGATGTCCCAAAAAATCAATCTGCGCCACCCCAAACTGACACTTCGCTGGATTAACTATTAACCCGTGCTCTGCCAACCTCTGGAAAATTGCTGTGAGGTGTTTTTCATGTTCGCCTTCGGACGTGCTGGCTACCAAAATATCGTCCAAATAAACGAACACGAAAGGCAGGTCGCGTAAAACTGCATCCATCATGCGTTGGAAAGTCTGCGCGGCCCCCTTGAGGCCAAAAGGCATGCGCAAGAACTCAAAAAGGCCGAAAGGAGTTATGACCGCTGTTTTGGGTACATCGTGCGCGCGCACTGGAACCTGGTGATAGCCGCGCACCAAGTCTATTTTAGAAAAAATGCGCGCCCCCGCCAAATGAACAGAAAAATCCTGAATGTGCGGAATCGGGTAGCGGTCATGAGCTGAAACGTTGTTCAACCTGCGGAAATCGCCGCAAGGCCGCCACGAGCCGTCAGCCTTTGGGACCATGTGTAACGGCGAAGCCCAAGCGCTCTTGGAGCGTCTAACGATGCCTAGTTTTTCCAGATTAGTGAACTCCTCGCGCGCGATGGCCAGTTTAGCTGGGTCCAAACGCCGAGCCTTTGCAAAAACGGGAGGGCCTGTGGTTGTTATGAAATGTTCTACCCCATGTTTGGCCACCGTTGCTGAAAAAGTGGGGACTGTGAGTGCTGGAAACTGAGCAAGCAGAGTGTGAAACTTACCACCCGCGGCTGAGACGCTGGCATGTGCAGTTGGCGGGGCCACCCGAGCTGTGCAGGGAATAGAATGAAAAGACAGTGCATTAATCAGACGTCTATTAGCAAGATCAACCAATAAACCATGTGAGCACAAAAAATCAGCCCCTAACATGTTGAAACTGACTGCTGCTACAATAAATGTCCACTCAAATGAACGACCCTGTAAGGACAGAAGCATGGTCCTCTCACCAAACGTTTTAATTGTGGAGCCGTTCGCTGCTGACACTGACACCCAGGGGGCTTTAGAAGGCGACAGCCGTTCCGCGTAGGTGGGCGTGACGAAGCTCAGCTGCGAGCCCGTGTCCACGAGGAACTGTTTCCCCGAGCGTGCATCCGTCAGGTAAAGCAGCCTGTTCTCATTGCCGAGAGTCGCAGCTGCTACCGGCCCTCGGTCCTGGCGTTTAAAATTGCACGGTGGGACGCACCTGTGCGCTCTCTCTGCAAAACGGCGGTGGTAGAAGCACGAGCCGTTCTCCGCTCCGCGTCGTCTGGCTCCGGTCGCCGCCGTTGTTGGTGCGTCTGGTGCCGCTGGACCCAAGCTGTCTCCGGACGCCGTTCCCGAACTAGCCGCCGCGGCCGAAACCGCGTTCTGCTTGTGGGCGTCGACCAACTTCTGCGCCTCCTTGCTCAACCCATGGTAGTCTCGCTTGGCCAATCGGGGTGACTCTGCCAGGGCCACTCTCACTGCTGGTGGCAGGGTTCGAAGGAATAGGTGGGCGAAAATGAATTCACCATCCTCGGAGGCTTTGAGCTGCAGCATCTTCACCATCAGGTCCACAGGTCTATCGTTTTCTGCCTCCGTCAGCGCCAGGAGCCCCTCTGCTCTTTGTTGGACTGAGGGGGTGAAATGGCTGATCAGCGCGTCTTTCAATGCGCTGTACTTGTCGCTGTCTGGTGGATGATTAACCAAATCCTCCACTCTCTGGACCGTGTCGCTGTCCAGTTTCGCTACCACGTGGTAGAATCTTGTGTCGTCGTTGGAGATTCTCCGGAGGTTGAACTGCGCCTCGATTGCGCTAAACCATGAGCGCGGGCTGTGCTGCCAGAAATCGGGCAGCCGGAGCGTGGAGGCGGCCATCAGGCTGGCTTCCACCGAGCCCGGTTCGGAAGAATTCTCATTGCTCATTCTCCGTCGTAGGTCACCAGTGTAGGAGCATGCTCAAATAACGAGGCTGAGTTTCAGTCATAAACCAGCTTTATTTGACAGAACACAAGCTCCTAGCATTCTCAAAGCAGGAAAGCGAAAGAATCATACTTCAACCCCCTTTTATACATTTCCAGCATCAGAATTCAAGCCACATGGTGTCTTCAGTCAACATACAGTTACAAAGCATCCCTTTGAAGCTTCACCATTGTCTCTCATTTCTTGATGAACCGGAATACCCTCCGGGGCGTCTTCTGTGGGACAAAGAGACAAATCTCACACTTCCTTGTTACCTCCTGTAGATTTGAGTCCTCAGTCCTTGCAGACGTGACACTCCACAATACACATCAGTTCTGTCTCTGTGGCAGCGTGAGCCCACAATGTGTGTCGGCCACAGTAGTACAATTTTACACACAGGGAAGGAGCAGTCCTCAAAACTGTCTATTTTTTTTAGCATATTCCTTTAAATACTAATGAGCCCCAGTTCAAGTCACCCTCCCTATTTCATCATTTGTCTGAGATTTGTGTTTCGATTGCAACAACATCAATCAATCAATCAATCAATCAATCAAATTTTATTTCTAAAGCACTTTAAAAACAACTACAGCTGATACAAAGTGCTGTACACAATAAAATGCAACTAAAAAGGTATAAAACAAAAGAAGTAAAAATGACAATCATATAATAAAAGCAATAAAACTGGTACAATCAATGTATCATGCTGGGTTGAAGGCCAAGGAGTAAAAATGAGTTTTAAGATAAGTTTTAAAAGTGGACAGTGAAGGAGCCTGTCTAATAGGCAAAGGAAGACTGTTCCATAGTTTAGGAGCAGCAACAGAAAAAGCTCTGTCCCCTCTGAGCTTCCTCTTTGATTTTGGTATCTCCAGAAGCAGCTAATCAGCTGACCTGAGAGACCGAGCAGGATTGTAAAAGTGAAGAAACTCAGAGAGGTAAGGCAAGGCAAGGCCATTCAATGATTTAAAAACAAATAAAAGAATTTTAAAATGAACCCTAAAGTGCACAGGCAGCCAGTAGAGGGAAGCTAAATAGGTGTAATATGGTCCCTCTTACATGTTCCAGTTAAAAGACGTGCAGCAGCATTCTGAACCAACCGGAGATGTGCGAGGGAAGACTGGCTGACTCCAAAATAAAGGGCATTACAGTAATCCAGCCGAGATGTGATGAAGGCATGGATTACTGTCTCAAAGTGCTGTTTAGAGAGAATGGGTTTAAACTTTGCCAAATGCCTTAAATGAAAAAAGCTGCACTTCACTACTGCAGCAATTTGACGATCCAGTTTAAAATCACTGACCATCTTAAAACCCAGATTAGTGACAGTAGGTTGGACAAACCCTGTCAAGAAGCCCAAGTAAAAAGGGGGGGGGGGCACTCACAGGAGCCACTGGGTCCAAACACAATCACTTCTGTCTTCTTTTCATTAAAACTTAAGAAGTTCACTGCCATCCAGTCTTTAATGTCATTAAGGCATTCAACTAACTAACTAACCTGCACTTATATAGCGCTTTTCTAGTCACAAAGACCACTCAAAGCGCTTTCATTAATACTAACCCTCTATTCTAAGGGCCTATAGGAAACAAATATCTAGGGACAATTTAGAACAGCCAATTAACCTAACATGCATGTTTTTGGCATGTGGGAGGAAACCGGAGAAATCCCGGAGTAAACCCACGCAACACGGGGAGAACATGCAAACTCCACACAGATCACTGTTGGTCGGGGGCTGGGATCGAACCCACGATCCCACGATCCTCACAATCCCCCGGCCAAGGGTAAACTGTGCTGCCGCAGTGCTAACCACTGCGCCACCGTGCAGCCCCAAAGAAGTGATTTGATTGACAAAGCCTCCTTCTGCCTTACTGGAACATAAACCTGATAGTCATCAGCATAACAGTGGAAGGAGATGCCATGCTTTCTAAGAACTGAACCCAGTGGAAGCAGATAAAGTGAAAAGAGCAGAGGCCCTAAAATTGAGCCCTGTGGGACCCCACATGACAGGGAAGCAGAGGAGGATTGAGAACCAGCAAGGCTTACACATATGGTTCTATCAGTTAAATAGGACCTGAACCATTCCAATGCAGTACCAGAAATACCCACAAGATACTGCAGCCAAGAAATTAAAATTTCATTGTCTTCTGTATCAAAAGTGGCGATTAGGTATAGCAAAACAAGAACCACATAATCACCAGAATCAGACATCAAAAGGATGTCATTAAAAACCCTTAAAAGTGCTGACTCTGTACTATGGAGGTTTTAAAACCAGATTGGAACACCTCCAGAATATCGTGTTCATCCAAAAAAGGCTTCAACTGGAAATAAACTATTTTCTCCAATATTTTTGAAATAAAAGGCAGCTTGGAGATTGGCCGAAAATTAGTCAACACAGTGTGGTCAAGACCAGATTCCTTAATTAGGGGTTTAACTACTGTATGCTTAAAATTTGCAGGAGCCACACCAGAAGTTAAACTGTTGTTTAAAATGGTTAAAACTGATTGACCTATGCTAGGAAAGACTTCTTTAAAAAATCGAGGAGGGAGAGCATCACAAAGAGAACCTGAGGTCTTAATATGATCAACCACATCCTGTAATTGTTGCAAGCTCACAGGCTCACACTGATTAAAAACAGCAGAGCAAGGGACAGACACAGAGGGGTCAGAGGCGGGAGCTGGGATCAGAGCCCTAATGGTGATGACCTTATCAATAAAAAAATGTAAATAGTCATTGCATATTACAGATGATGCTTCCATACTGACAGACGGTGAGGCATTAAGAACAAAATCAATTTGGGGATCATCGAGATGTTTTCTGGCAAAACTGAGACAAGCCTTTACAGTATGTTCTTTTTGCTCAGCAGTGGTTTTCATCTTGGAACGCTGCCATGCAGGCCGTTTTTGCCCGTCGTTTTTGCCACCAGTGAGGCGGCATGGAAAAATATGCAGCAGTGCTGTGGTTTTAAGCAGATTTTATTAATCATGTCGCCTTCACGGGAACTCGGCTCCAGCCCTAGCGTGAGCAGGCTGAAGCCGAATTCCTCAGGCTCTCAGTGAAGAGGGGACACAAAATCTGTGTCCTGCAGCAGGGTTGAAGTCAGATTGAGAGAGTAAGAGAGATAGATTGCGTTACAGAGTTGCACCTTAAATACTTGATCATAACAATACATCAAAGAGACGTACCCCACAGTTTAGAATGATCAAAGGGACAACAGAACAGGCAGGAGGTATTTGCATTTGTAAGACATACATCACAATGGGCAGATTAGCTAGACCTCGCTCCAAGTGTCAGACAAAGAGGCTAACCAGCACAAACTCAACCAAAGGTGAAGTTAAAAAGTTTTATCTGTATGGATTTGGGCTTGGTCATCTCACCCTACACTCTATGTGGTCTTTAAAAGCCCTGAACAAAAACTTCCAAATTAAGGCAAACATGGCTGTTAAGCAAAAATCACAATATGGCAGAGGATATACAATTAAAGTTCTGTTAGTTCTGCTACTTCTGGCAGGAGATATTCACCTTAACCCTGGACCTGCCACTATTAAACAGCAGACCACTGGGTTAGCACAAAACCGAGCTGTACAAAAGCAAAAACAACATTTATTTTTCCAAACTGTTAATCATGCACGAGTTCTTTGGGACACAGAGGCTAAACCAAAGGGGATCCTCGGCGGTCATTTAAACATACGGAGCATAATCCCCAAAAGAGATGAGATTTCGGTGTTGCTGTTGGACTCAAATCTGGACTACCTTTGTCTCTCAGAAAGCTGGCTACACAGTAACATAGACACTAATATGATCGATATTGTGGGCTACCAGTGTTTTAGAAAAGACAGGCAGGTAGGGAGGGGAGGAGGTGTTTTAATTTACATCAAAGAGAAATATAAATGTCAACTGGTTGATTTGAATACTTCACTTGAATGTTTAGCTGTTAATGTATGTCTCTCTCCGGTAATGAATTTCAACATTGCAGTATTGTACAACCCACCGTCACACAACTCTTCCTTTTATAATGAATTAAGTGATCTGGTTAAACAACTTGAGAAGAACAGAGAAACAATAATTCATGGTGACTTTAATATCAACTGGTCTGATAAAAAAGACAAACAAAAACTGAAAAGCCTCATGACTAAATTTAATTACCAGCAAATGATCAAAGGACCCACCAGGATAACCAAACAATCCAGAACACTTATTGACATGGTATTTACTAATAAACCAGAACGAATAACCAAAACCTATAATCTTGTAACTGGTCTCTCAGATCATAACATGGTTCTTGCTGTCAGGAAACTTACTAAAAAGCGACTACAGTATTTTGGGGGAGTCGATATTGACAAATCAAATTTTATTATCCCCAAATCAAAAAATGAGGAGTTTGAACATTACTTAGAGAATCAAAATTGGGAGCAGCTCATGTCAACATGTGAAGTAGATGATTGTTGTAATTTTATAACTGCAACAATCACAAAGTCTATAGAAAAATTTTCAAAGCAAATTAAAAGTAGACAACAGAAGATTAGCCTACCATGGTTAAATAATGAAATAAGAAAACTTATGAAGAGGCGAGACTATGCACTGAAAACATCACTAACCTCCAAACTACAAAATGATCACCTTGTGTACAAAAGTTTAAGAAATAAAGTGGTACATGAGCTGCGAAAATCAAAAATATCTTATTACAATAAACTGATAGATCATGCAAAGGGTAACAACAGTTCCCTATGGAGGCATTTAAATAACTTAACTAATAAAAAAAACGATCAGAAGGGGGTAAAGGAACTTAGAATCAATGGCAAGACCGTCAGTGACAAGGCTACTTTGGCAAATGAATTTAATTCACACTTTGTGGGCTCTGTGGAAGACTTAACAAAAATTTTTGTGCTGCCAAATGTGCTCAACAACACAAATTCCATACTTCCAACAGACACTTTTCACATCGATGAGGTAAATGAGAAGTTAATTGCTGGTATTGTTAAAACACTGTCAAACTCAAAAACTAATGATATCTACAATATGAGCACCTCCTTTCTCAAAATGCACAGCAAAATATTAATCAAACCACTGACTCATCTCATTAATCTCTCCATTAGGTCTAGTACATTTCCATCTGGCTGGAAAAAAGCTGTCGTCATACCAGTTCATAAATCAGGCAGTAAAGACGATATATGCAATTACCGCCCAATCTCTATCTTACCAGTCCTATCTAAGGTTCTTGAAAAAGTTGTAGCTACACAGCTGATAGACTACTTACAAGACAGTCAACTTCTTCATCCACATCAATTTGGTTTTAGACCAGGATACTCAACAGAAACAGCAAATTGTTGCCTTATTGAAAACGTCAAACAGTCCTTGGACAGGGGTAATGTGGTAGGAGCTGTTTTTCTAGATCTCAAAAAGGCTTTCGATACTGTAAACCACAGTTTGCTTTTATCCAAAATGGTATCTTTTAACTTCTCCCCAAATACATTAGAATGGTTTGCATCTTATCTCCAGAATAGAGAACAGTGTGTAAAAGTTCACCAGGATAAATCCTCATTTTTAAACAACCGCATGGGTATCCCACAAGGGTCCATTCTTGGTCCTTTACTTTTCAGCATTTTTATTAATGACCTGCCGTTACACTGCTCAGCTGCAACATGCCAACTTTATGCAGATGATGCAGTTATTTACACAGCTGCCAAGACTCCAGCACAGGCTGCAGATGTACTGTCTACAAGTATGGTTGATGTCCAAGAGTGGCTCCTCAAGAACCATCTATTGCTGAACCTTCAGAAAACAGTCTCAATGTGCTTTTCAATCAAAAAATGTAACCTGCAACATTTTAAAGTTAATATACATGATCATGACATCAGTTTAGCTACAGAATTCAAATACCTTGGCATTGTACTAGATCCTCAACTCAAATTTAATCTTCATATAAAGAAAATTTCAAAAACAGTAAAAAAAAATCTGAACTGCTTTAAATTAATTAGATATTACATACCTTACGAAGCAGCTGCACTGTATATGCATTCTATGGTTTTTTCTCATATATCATACTGTTTGACAGTCTGGGCTCAAGCAGCCCCTTCCACAATAAGACATATAGGTTCATTATATAATCAAACCCTAAAAATCTTGGACAAAAAGCCCATTAGGTGGCATCACTGTAATGTTTTAAAAAAATACAACCTATTGAGTTTTGAGAGCTTCATTGACCTCTGTCTTCTGAAATTAACGTTCAAATGTTTCCATAAATCAGCACCCGAGCCACTTGCTGGTTTCGTCCAAAGACAGGACAGCAGCAGAGCCACCAGGAGTTCTGTTAACAATAACTGTAAAATATTCCACCGCAGAACCACATTTGGACAAACAGCTTTCTCTATAAAGGGCAGTCACATCTGGAACACAATGCCAAATGAAATTAAAATAATAACGGACTTTAAAACATTCACTAAAAATGTTAAAAACTGGCTGAAAAATAAACAACAATGTACTCATGTATGAATTAATTGTCTGCAAAGTGAGAGTGAATGAAGGGAAGGAATAAATGTGTTTGTTTATAGTGAGTGACGGAGGGAGGAAGGCCTGAAATAGGCAAATGTGAGTTATGTTATATGTGTTAAATGTGAGTCAGGCTGTTATATTTGTGTATTTATAATATTTATAATATTTATGTTAAATGTGAGTCAGGCTGTTATATTTGTGTATTTATAATATTTATAATATTTATAATTGTGTATTTATAATTTTTCTGCATTGATGTATGTGGTTATTGTGTATATTTTTTATCTTGATTCTTTTTTCTAAAGCCCATCCAGGGACAAGAGTTGCAAATTAGCTAATAGCTATACACTCTATGTGCAACACATCAGATTGATTGTCTTTGATTAATTGTCTATGTTTATTGCACTGTCCCTGTCAAATAAACTAATCTACTACTACTACTAATTGTTTTAAATAACACACATGGATCATGACAGTTTGCTGCAATAATATTAGATAGATATTCCCTTTTAGCCTCTTTAACACAATTTTGGTAGAGATGCCAACAGTCCTTTAAGATTTGAAATGATACCTGCAACTTGCCCTTCTTCCACCTGCGCTCAGCTTTGCAGCATTCCTGTCTGGCTGTCCGAGTTCTGTCATTAAACCACGGTTTACGTTTGGCTCTGGGCTGCTTAATTTTTAATGGAGCAACAGAGTCCAGGACAGTTTGGCAAGAGGAGTAAAACCAGGAACTGAGGTCCTCTGTATCAGAAGAAGTAAAATCTGGGGGAGCAAAGAGCTAACTAACTAACCTGCACTTATATAGCGCTTTTCTAGTCAAAAAGACCACTCAAAGCGCTTTCATTAATACTAACCCTCTATTCTAAGGGCCTATAGGAAACAGATATCTAGGGACAATTTAGAACAGCCAATTAACCTAACATGCATGTTTTTGGCATGTGGGAGGAAACCGGAGAAATCCCGGAGTAAACCCACGCAACACGGGGAGAACATGCAAACTCCACACAGATCACTGTTGGTCGGGGGCTGGGATCGAACCCACGATCCCACGATCCTCACAATCCCCCGGCCAAGGGTAAACTGTGCTGCCGCAGTGCTAACCACTGCGCCACCGTGCTGGGTAAAAGCAGCAGAAAACTGGCCAGCAGTGGAGGGGTTAAAAATTTGACATCCGCAAGCAAGAGCGCAGGTTTGAACTCTGGTGCAGTATAGACCAACATCAAATAAAATGGGTATGTGGTCAGAAAATACAGCATCACCAGTCTTCAGGTTAGACACAGACAAACCTTGAGAGAGAACAAGGTCTAATGTGTGTCCGTGTTCATGTGTAGGTCCACCAGGTAAACACTGTTCCAGGTTAAAAGAATAAATGAGATTTAAAAAGTCATTCACCAGTGGCTTATCTGGACAGCACACATGGATATTAAAATCTCCAATAAGGACTTGGTCGTACTTTGGCATAATTTCTGCCAGAAAATCGGCAAAGTCATTCATAAAATCCTTATTGTGTTTGGGGGGTCGGTAAATGACAGCAGCCAGCACCGGGTCAGAGTGACCCACCTCAAATAAAGTCATTTCAAAACTGGGGCATGACGATGATGAAAAAACACTGCTTACATTTAAAATCATTTTTATAAATAGTCGCCGTTCCTCCCCCTCGTCCGCAGGGAGTTAAAATAAGAGCAATCAGCCGGTAAAAATTCAGAAAAAATGTTACAGTTACCAACACAACCAAGTCTCACATATGCAGAGGAAATCCAGGCCATGGGAGGTGAAGAAATCCCTGAGGATAAGTTTTATTTACCAGTGATCTGGCGTTTACCAGACCAATCCTGGCAGGAGCTGGGGCGGGTGGTAGGGCGGACCGGGGAGCCCAATGCAGTGGCTGCAGGTTCCTGAGATTCACGCTGTGCTGGCGAAGCCGGGGAGAGCAGGGGCGGCGGGGCTGGGGCACCTCATCTAAGCTGGTCACAGGCACTAGGCAGGCATCAATTGGATCCAAGGAGCACCAAGGCACAAACAAGGGAGAAGATAATCCATATTCTGCTCGGGAAACAGAAAAGGAGCACGCCAAGCAGAGCTTAAGCTTTACCAACCGGCAGCCATGTTTACTGCAGCGACGGAGACGCTTCCTGCGGGAGGATGGAACCAAAGCCCAGTACAGGTGAGTGGGAACTCCCGGTAAAACTCCTAAACATCTTCATACCTCCACAGGTATATGTCATCTGGACCAACCGCCTTTCCATTCTTCATCCTCTTCAAAGCTGCCCTCACTTCCGCTTTGCTAATCCTCGGGACTTCCTTGTTCACCAACTTTCCTTCATCCATCCTCCTCTCTCTCTTATTTTCTTTTTTCATCAGGTCTTCAAAGTACTCCTTCCACCTTCTCAACACACTCTCATCATTTGTTAGTTCATTACCATTTCTGCCCTTAATCAACCTAACCTGCTGTACATCCTTTCCAGCTCGATCTCTCTGTCTAGCCAATTGATACAAGTCCTTTTCTCCTTTCTTAGTGTCCAGCCTCTCATACAACTCACTATATGCCTTTTCCTTTGCCTTTGCCACCTCTCTCTTTGCCATGCACCTAGATTCCAAATACTCTTGTCTACTTTCTTCATCTCCCTGACTATCCCACTTTTTCTTTGCCAACCTCTTCTTTTGAATACTCTCCTGTACCTCCTCACTCCACCACCAAGTCTCCTTGTCTTCCTTCATCTGTCCACTGGATGCACCACATACCTTTCTACCCATTTCCCTCAATACTTTTGCTGTAATTTCTCAGCCTTCTGGTAATTCTTCCCTACCACCGAGAACCTGTATCAACTCTTTCCTGAACTCTGTGTGACCTTCTTCCTTCTGTAACTTCCCCCACTTAATCTTTGGCTCTGCTTTCACTCTCTTCCCCTTCTTGCTTTGCAAAGACATCCTTTAGACTATGGTACCATCCAATGTTGTCTAGCTACATTCTCCCCTGCCACCACCTTGCAGTCTCCTATCTCTTTCAGATTTCTCCTTCTGCATAAGATATGGTCCACCTGTGTGCACCTTCCTCCACTCTTGTAAGTCACTCTATGTTCCTCTGTCTTCTTGAAGTATGTATTCACCACAGCCATTTCCATCCTTTTAGCAAAATCCACAACCATCTGTCCTTCCACATTTCTCTCCTCAAGACCATACCCACCCAACACCTCCTCATCTCCTCTGTTCCCTTCACCTACATGCCCAATAAAGTCCGCTCCAATTACCACTCTCTCCCCCCTGGGAACACTCTCTACCACTTCATCCAACTTACTCCAGAATTCCTTTTTCTCGTCTACCTGACATCCAACTTGTGGGGCATACGCACTGACAACATTAAACCTCACACCTTTGACTTCTAGCTTCAACCTCATGGTCCTGTTTGACTCCCTCTTTACTTCCTGAACACTCTTCACATACTCTTCATTCAAGATTACTCCAACTCCATTTTTCTTCCTATCTACACCATGGTACAACAGTTTCAATCCACCTCCAATGCTCCTAGCCTTGCTTCCCTTCCATCTGGTTTCTTGAATACATTGTATAGCTACCTTTCTTCTTTCCATCATATCAGCCAACTCTCTGCCTTTACCAGTCATAGTCCCTACATTTAACATCCCTACTCTCACCTGCACACTTCTACCTTTCCTTTTCTCTTGCTCCCTCCTAACACACCTTCCCCCTCTCCTCCTCCTTGATCGTCAACCAACAGTAGGCCAATTTCCACCGGCACCCTGTCAGTTAACAACAACAGTGGTGGTCATTGTTAACCCGGGCCTCGACTGATCCGGTATGAAAGTCTCATTCATCGGGATCCTGTCCCGATCTGAGCACGGAGTGATTCTGCTGGGCTCAGTCTTTTTACCTTTTTTTCATATTTGTATGGTGTTGTATTTTTGAGTTCTTATTCCTGTTATTTTATCTTTGGTTAATTTTCACTTATCCTGTATTGTTTGTATTGTTTCTTAGTATGAATTATTTTCCTGTTACGTTCATTGTAGTGTTGTTGTTTATATGTTTAGGTTTATTTATCTTTGTTATCTCATTGTATTTATATTCTGTATCTTCTCTCTTCCTGGGGCTGCAGCTGTCAGTAGCACTTCTGGGTTTTTTGCTCCATGTGGGCAGTGCTCCTGTCAGCTGTCAGTCCCAGTTCTCCCTCTCATTGCTCCCAGCTGATCCCAGGTGCAATCATTGTTACCTTCTGCCTGCTCATGTGACCCACACCTGTCATCACTTGTGTGATTTGTTTCTGACCCTATTTAAGGGCTGTTATTTTCATTTCTCCTTGCCGGAGTCTTAAGTTACCCATCCTCTTCTCCACCAGAACCCATTCCCTGTTCTGGTGAGTTTTGTTTCCATTCATTTGTGCATATCCATCCATCCATCCATCTTCTACCGCTTTTCCGGAGGTCCGGGTCGCGGAGGCAGCAGTTCAAGCAGAGAAGCCCAGACTTCCCTCTTCCCAGCCACCTGCTCCAGCTCTTCAGAGAGGATACCAAGGCATTTCCAGACCAGCAGGGAGACACAGTCTCACCACCGAGTCCTGGGTCTGCCCTGGGGTCTCCTCCCAGTGGGGCGTGCCTGAAACACCTCAAGTGGGAGGCGTCTAGGAGGCATCCTAATCAGATGCCCATACCACCTCAGCTGACTCCTTTCAATGTGGAGGAGCAGTGGTTCTACTCTGAGCCTCTCCCGGATGACTGAGCTCCTCACCCTATCTCTGAGGGTGAGTCCAGCAATCCTACGGAGAATGCTCATTTCAGCCACTTGTATCCGCAATCTTGTTCTTCCACTCATTACCCAAAGCTCGTGACCATAGGTGAGAGTAGGAACGTAGATTGACTGGTAAATCGACAGCTTTGCCTTAGAACTCAGCTCCCTCTTCACCACAACAGACCGGTACAACGTCCGCATCACTGCAGATGCTGCTCCGATCCGTCTGTCGATTTCTCGCTCCATTTTCCCCTCACTCGTGAACAAGACCCCAAGATACTTAAACTCCTCCACTTGGGGCAGAAGCCTGTCCCCAACCCAAAGAGGACAATCCACCTTTTTCCGGCTGACGACCATGGACTCAGACTTGGAGGTGCTGATTCTCATCCCAGCCGCTTCACACTCAGCAGCAAACCGTCCCAGCAAGAACTGTAGGTCATTGCTGGATGAAGCCAACAGGACAACATCATCTGCAAACAACAGAGATGAGATCCTGTGGTCACCAAGCATGACACCCTCTGTTCCCTGGCTGCACCTAGAAATCCTGTCCATAAAAATTATGAACAGGATCGGTGACAAAGGGCAGCCCTGGCGGAATCCAACTCTCACTGGGAATGACTCCGACCGAGTGTTGGCAATACGAACCAAACTCTCACAAGGGTTGTACAGAGACCGAATAGCTCGTAAGAAAAAGCCCGATACCCCATACTCCTGAAGCATCCCCCACAAAAAACCACGAGGGACGCGGTCAAATGCCTTCTCCAAGTCCACAAAACACATGTAAACTGGTTGGGCAAACTCCCACGAACCCTCAAGAATTCTCGAGAGGGTAAAGAGCTGGTCCGATGTGCCACGGCCAGGACGAAAACCACATTGCTCCTCCTGAATCCGAGGCTCGACCAACGGCTGGACTCTCCTCTCCAGTACCTTGGCATAGACCTTCCCAGGGAGGCTGAGGAATGTGATCCCTCTAAAGTTGGAGTACACCCTCCGGTCCCCTTTTTTGAAGAGAGGAACCACCACCCCAGTTTGCCATGTCAAAGGCACTGCCCCCGACCTCCACGCACTGTTGCAGAGGCATGTCAACCATGACAGCTTTACAACATCCAGGGCCTTGAGGTACTCAGGGCAAATGTCGTCCACCCCCGGGGCCTGGCCACCAAGGAGATTTTTAACCACCTTGGCGACCTCAGCCCCTGTGATAGGCGAGTCATCCCCCTCGTCCCCAAACCCTGCTTCCTCTGTGGAAGGCGTATCAGTGGGATTGAGGAGATCCTCAAAGTATTCCTTCCACCACCCGACGATATCCCCAGTCAAAGTCAACAGTGTCCCATCCACACCATACACAGTGTGGATAGGGAGCTGCTTTCCCCTCCTGAGCCGCCGGACAGTTTGCCAGAATCTCTTCGAGGCCGACCGAAAGTCTTGTTCCATGGCCTCACCGAACTCCTCCCATACCCGGGTTTTTGCTTCAGCAACCATCCGAGCTGCATTCCGCTTGGCCTGCTGGTACACCTCAGCTGCTTCGGGAGTCCCACAAGCCAACCAAGCTTGATAGGACTCCTTCTTCAGCTTAATGGCCCCCCTCACCACTGGTGTCCACCACTTGGTTCGGGGGTTGCCACCACGAGATGCACCAACCACCTTGCGGCCGCAGCTCTGGGCCGCCGCTTCAACAACAGAGGTGGAGAACATGGCCCAATCAGACTCCATGTCTCTAGACTCCCTCGGAATGTGGTTGAAGTTCTTCCAGAGGTGGGAGTTGAAGACCTCCGGGACAGGGGCCTCAGCCAGACGTTCCCAGCACACCTTCACTATGCGTTTGTGTCTACCAGGTCTGAATAGCTTCCTCCCCTGCCATCGGATCCAACTCACCACCAGGTGGTGATCAGTTTACAGCTCTGCACCTCTCTTTACCCGAGTGTCCAAGACATACGGTCGCAGGTCTGATGACACGATAACAAAATCGATCATCGACCTGCGACCTAGGGTGTCCTGGTGCCAGGTGCACATATGGACACCCTTATGCTTGAACATGGTGTTCATTATGGACAAACTGTGGTTAGCACAGAAGTCCAATAACTGAACACCACTCGGGTTCAGATTGGGAAGGCCGTTCCTCCCAATCACCTCCCTCCAGGTTTCACTGTCATTGCCCACGTGCGCATTGAAGTCCCCCAGTAGGACAATGGAGTCTCCAAGAGGAGCACCCTCCAGCACCCCAGTCACAGACTCCAAAAAAGGTGGGCACTCTGAAACATCATTTGGTGCATAGGCACAAATAATGGTCAGGACCTGTTTCCTAACCCAAAGGCGCAGGGAAGCAACCCTTTCGTCCACCGGGGAAAACTCCAATATAGAGGCAGCAAGGCGGGGGGATACAAGAATACCCACCCCTGCTCGTCGCCTCTCGCCCGGGACAACTCCAGAGTAGGCCAAGCTCCAGCCCCTCTCCAGGAGACTGGTTCCGGAACTGGAGCTGTGTGTTGAGGTGAGGCCGACTCTATCTAGCTGGTATCTCTCAACCTCGTACACCAGCTCAGGCTCCTTCCCCACCAGAGAGTTGACATTCCACGTACCAAAAGCCAGTTTAGAAAGCTTGGGATCAGTCCGCCAAGGTCTCCGCCTTTGACCGCCACCTAATCCACATAGCACCGGATCCCCATGATCCCTCCTGCAGGTGGTGAGCCCACTGGAGGGCGGACCCATGTAACTCCTTCGGGCTGAGCCCGGCCGGGTCCCATGGGTGGAAACCCGGCAAACAGACGGTAGCCTTCGAGCCCCTCCCCCAGGCCTGGATCCAAGGTGGGGCCCCAGTAACCCGGCAACCCGGTAACATTTGTGCATAAGTTGCTTTATTATCTGTTTGGACTTTTGTTGGTGCGCTGTTTGGGACTTGGTACTTCTGTTAATAAACACTACAAACTACAGTTCAGCATCTGGGTCTTCCTCTCTGCCCCGAGGGGCATTTCTTGACAGATCCACATTTGATTTGGCAAAGGCTTTACGTCGGACGCCTTTCTTGACAGAACTCTCCCTATTTGCCCAGGCTTAGGACCAGCACTAGGGGTACGCAGGCTTGTGCACCCCTGTGGCTGGGTTATTTACAATGATTAAGGATATTGTTACATTTAAAATATGAATGACAGTCATTCAGAAGATTAATGGTTTGACTCTCATAATGAACCATTTCCAGGTTTAATTTTTTTAAAACTTATTTTGTTTTATTTCACCTTCATTTTCTTTTGCTATTTTGGTTAAGTCTACTGTAACGCTGTCTCACAGGTATCCCTAAAAAGTCCATCAGACAGCTGCAACTAGGTCCTCTCTAAGACCAATAAAGAAGATCATACAGCCATGGACAAAATTGTTGGTACCCCTCTGTTAATGAAAGAAAAACCCACAATGGTCACAGAAATAACTTGAATCTGACAAAAGTGGTAATAAATAAAAATTCTATGAAAATTAACCAATGAAAATCACACAATGCTTTTGAATTGTGGTTCAACAGAATTATTTTAAAAAACAAACTCATGAAACAGGCCTGGACAAAAATGATGGTACCCTTAACTTAATGTTTTGTTGTACAACCTTTTGAAGCAATCACTGCAATCAAACGATTTCTGTAACTGTCAATGAGACTTCTGCACCTCTCAGCAGGTATTTTGCCCACTCCTCACGAGCAAACTGCTCCAGTTGTCTCAGGTTTGAAGGGTGCCTTCTCCAGACAGCATGTTTCAGCTACTTCCACAGATGTTCAATAGGATTTAGATCAGGGCTCATAGAAGGCCACTTTAGAATAGTCCAATGTTTCGCTCTTAGCCATTCTTGGGTGTTTTTAGATGTGTGTTTTGGGTCATTATCCTGTTGCAAGACCCATGACCTACGACTGAGACCAAGCTGTCTGACACTGGGCAGCACATTTCTCTCTAGAATACCTTGATAGTCTTGAGATTTCATTGTACTCTGCACAGATTCAAGACACTCTGTGCCAGATGCAGCAAAGCAGCCCCAGAACATAACAGAACCTCCTCCATGTTTCACAGTAGGGACAGTGTTCTTTTCTTGGTATGCTTCATTTTTGCGTCTGTGAGCATAGCGCTGATGTGCCTTGCCAAAAAGTTCCAGTTTTGTCTCATCTGTCCATAGGACATTCTCCCAGAAGCTTTGTGGCTTGTCAACATGCAGTTTGGCAAATTCCAGTCTGGCTTTTTTATGATTTGTTTTCAACAGTGGTGTCCTCCTTGGTCGTCTCCCATGAAGTCCACTTTGGCTCAAACAACGACGGATGGTGCGATCTGACACTGATGTACCTTGACCTTGGAGTTCACCATGAATGTGTTTAGAAGTTGTTCTGGGCTCTTTTGTTACCATTCGTATTATCCGTCTCTTCCATTTTTCCTCCTGTGGCCACGTCCAGGGAGGTTTGCTACAGTGCTGTGGATCTTAAATTTCTGAATAATATGTGCAACTGTAGTCACAGGAACATCAAGCTGCTTGGAGATGGTTTCATAGCCTTTGCCTTTAACATGCTTGTCTATAATTTTCTCTCTAATCTCCTGAGACAACTCTTTCCTTTGCTTCCTCTGGTCCATGTTTAGTGTGGTACACACCATGTCAACAAACAGCACAGTGACTACTTGTCACCCTTTAAATAGGCCGACTGACTGATTACAAGTTTGTAGACACCTGTGATGTTAATTAGAGGACACATCTTGGTTGAACATCTCCCTATGGTCACATTATTTTCAATCTTTTCTAGGGGTACCATAATTTTTGTCCAGGCCTGTTTCATGAGTTTGTTTTTTAAAATAATTCTGTTGAACCACAATTCAAAAGCATTGTCTAATTTTCATTGGTTAGTTTTCATAGAATTTTTATTTATTACCACTTTTGTCAGATTCAAGTTATTTCTGTGACCATTGTGGGTTTTTCTTTCATTAACAGAGGGGTACCAACAATTTTGTCCACGTATGTATACCAGATCAAATCAGATCTTTACACTGGGTTACTGACTGTCAAAGAATAGATTTCAAAATACTGCTGTTGGTTTATAAAGCTCTGAATGGTTTAGGGCCAAACATTTCAGATCTTTTGGTCCATTATGAACCACCCAGAGCTATCAGGTCATCAGGGTCAGGTCTCCTATCTGTGTCCAGAGTTAGAACCAAACATAGTGAGCCAGCTTTCAGTTTTTATGCTCCTCGCCTGTGGAACAAACTCCCAAAAAGCATCAGGCTGCTGAAACTCTCTGCTGCTTTAAATCTGTCATGAGCTGGACATGGTCTGGGGGCCATGCCCAACTTTAAGTTCATTTGTATGTCACTATATATATGTTCCCTGGATGTTATAGTTACTATAATTATTATCATTTTTGCATTTCTATATTCCCCTAGTTTCTGAGTTATCGTTTGTGGTTGTCCTTTGCGTTTCCAGTCTCTAGTTATGTTGTATCATCCCATGTTTGGTCCTGGGTCTTGTGTGTGTCCTTGTTTACCTTTTAGTCTCAGCCCCTCATGTCTCCTGTATCTGTAGCCACTTCCCTGTTGTCTCTGTCAGCCCTTGATTGTTCCCACCTCTTCCATGTTGTCTTGATTAACCCTTGTCTATATATGTCTGTGTGAGTCTCTGTCTTGTCATTGATCGGCATTGATGTCTCTGGTCCATGTTCTCTGATGTTCCTAGCCTGTGTTCCCGAGTTCTAGTTATCCTGTCCGTGAGTTTTATGTATATTATCATTACCATGTCTAGCCCTATGTCTTGCCTAGCTGAGTTTTGTTTGCAGATCATGCACTGTGGTTTATTTGTGTTTTAGTTTTAATAAATTACCATCTTCCACCTGATTCCTGCCTACGCCCGAGTCCTGTGTCCAGCCCAACCTTGACAAAAACTTTCCTATTTTCCACTGCCTTTCAGTAGAACAATTGTCTCCCACAATGCACTTTAACTTTTATTTCTTGCATTTTATTGGTCTTATTCTATTTTAGCTTGTTTCTGTTTATTTTTTAGTTTGCTTTTAAATTCTTATTTATTTCTTTTGCAACTTGCTGTAATGTTAATGTTTTATGTAAAGTACTTTGAATTGTCTTGTACATGAAATGTGCTATACAAATAAACTTGCTTTGCCTTAAAGCATCACAACTTCTTCATCCCTAACAGAAGAGAAAACTTAGGGAAAAAAAAACAACTTTTTACAGCACTAAATCTGTATCATCAGAGTACTGAGCTCTCATCCGACGATGACGACACCAGCTGAAGGACAGTCCTAGTCTGGGCTAGATGATAAACTACTGTGACAGACCAGCTCAGTGACAATAGTAAGTGAGCTTTAGTCTCAACATATGTCCCAGCCAGCCTGTTTTAGAATTAATTTAATGAGATTTAGCTTTTGTCCCTGAAAAAAGAGTGAGTATCCACAATGTGAAGTGTAAACAAATTCATGTACCCTGAACTGCAGTTAGAGTGAAAGGAACAAAATCCAACAAAGTATAAAAGGCACAGACTTCACAAACACATAAACCACAAATCACTCTGAAGGCCAAGTATAGCTCGTTCCAAGTGCTTGATGTGGCAGTGGGGTCTGATAAAGTTGAATGGGAGAAAAGCTGAATGGAGCCAGATGGGGGAGGCCCACATGCCATCCACAGTCACACGGCGGATCGCGTTTCCCTTTGTCTCTGAACCCCGCAGCCCGCTTTGTCGAAAGAGGGGATCCGATTTCCCCTGCCTTTGATGTCCCCTCCTCCCATGCTTCCACGCCTCCCCTCAATTCGGGCGCCCGTTTGCCCTCCCACCCACGCACACATGTACACATTTGGTCGTGCCTTCTGTTTATTTGAAACCCGACACAAGGCTGCATCTGGTGGTGGAAGTCAGCCAAGAGCAGGAATACCTCATCGAATGACTGCATGTGGAAAACATTCAGGATGGAGTATGGGGTTCAGCAGAAAAGAAACTTAAAAAACGGAAGACGCCATCCCCATCTCAACTACGCAAAATACTGTGTTATTTGTACTTAAAACATTGGAATTTAAACAGAATGAGACAGAAGGTTGATGAATGGGATTTATTTTCAATTATGACCTTTATAGAGAACAACCTTGAATTTCCTACCAAATATCCTCCAGTTCTGGTGATGCTTAGCTTCTTTGTCTGTGAAAGTGCACACATATTGTTCATTGTGTCTAAAAACAAAGAATTTTTTTCTTTCATCAGATGGGATGATTCCAGGCTTCTCTTTTCTATTCAAACCATTGTCCAACCTAAATACATCTGGGCCATTGATTGAGCTCCTGGAAAGTACCGAGACGAAGTTGATACTCTAACCACCACTTGTATTTCATGCAGGATACTGCCACAAAGACAAATTTAGAGTATCACTATATTGAGAACTTTTATACTGTATATGTTTAAAAAAAATGTTAAAGTTAATTCTTGTGTAATTCATTGTTATCATCATTTTTCCCACGTGGCCCATTACTGGCCTTGGGGCACTCATGATAGAAGGAACCTCACATCTATCAGTTGCATGAAGGCTGTCTTTGTCATCATGGTCATCATGATCATTGTTCTTTTTGTGTGTTTATGGTTTGAAATTTCAACTCATTGTCATTCTAGGTGCACAATATGTTGCCTTTTGGTCAGAGCCATTTGTGTCTCTGACATATGACTTGCTTATCGACACAGAAGGTGTGACACACTTGATTTGTAATGCAAACTGTGTCAATATTTGATACTGAGTTATGACGAATGCAATGATGTAACCCAGTGAGGAGTAAGGAGTGGTTTTAAAATATAGTAGCACAAGATCCTCGTAAGGTGATGGTCAAATAGGAAACAGGAGTTTGTGTTTTGTCCCAAACACTAAAGTACCTAATTGATAAGTTTGCTGGTTACAGTTAAGAAACAATTGTAGGCTTGTTCACAACATGCACCAACTCTGGATTATAGTACTTGTAGCGCTGTATACTGCTGCCAAAGATTGACTGAAGGGTAACATATTGTAGCCAAGGGACTGGGCAATTAAGCCCCAACTGGCAACGTCAAACCAGGGTTTTGAACCCACAACCTCTGGCTCCAGAGTCCAGCACTCTACCTGTGTTGCCAAGAGGGTCGACCCACTTGGCAAGCCAAGAAGGAATGCTTTTATTGACTCTGCTACAATATTATGCATCAAGAGTGAGAGATTTTTAAGTCGTGTTAGTCTTCTGTCAGCTGCTCCGTTTAGGGGTTGCCACAGCGGATCATCTACCTCTGTCTCACCCTATCCCTTGCATCCTCTTCTCTCACATCAACTTTCTCCATGCCCTCCTCCACTACATCCATGAATCTTCTCTGCAGTCTTCCTCTTCTCCTCCTGCTTGGCAGCTCCATTTTCAACATCCTTTGTCCAATATATCCACTATCCCTCCTCTACACATGTCCAAACCATTATGTCTTAATAACGAGAGACCTGAACCATGCTGAACCGAGCAACGAACTGAACTTTATTAAGACAGGCACAGATTATACATACCGGCTGTAGCCCGCCTGACGTTACCATGTCCACACCCCAGCGTCGGCTATGGCAAGCCCCAAGGGCCAAATCCCCACATCACATTTCCACTCCCCTTTACAAAACATGAAAAGCACCATAGAACCCCCCCCCCCCAATTAACGTTAGCATGGAAGAACCCCACAGAACATATGCAGTATATATGCATTTAATGTAATCTTTCTCTTTTTTTTGAACACATAGAACAACAAGGCTAGCCAGCTAAATGGGTAGCTGGGTAGACTGCCAGGGTACCCTCCCATGTTGGGGCAGATTATTCTGCCACCCGTGCCCAACACGCTCTTCAGCTAAATATACTTTAACTACAAAGTCATCGAGGTATTTAGGCCTCTGACGCATCCTAGCCAAGCGCCTCACCAGAGGAGGACCTGCTCCAGGCTCCATCGGCCGCACCTGAGAGTCCTCAACACCCCCATCAAATAAGTCCCAACCCTCATCAGTCCCATCCACCGCAGCTCCCAGACCCTGTGCAGGCAAAAACTTCCTAAGTCGGCTGGAATACCACTGTGACCTGTCCAAGAGCTCGAACGTGTCCCGGCCCAGCCGCCTCACAATCTGTAGGGGCCCTGTCTAGAAAGGCTGCAGTTTATGCTTGCGGTTGGGATGCTAAATCCAGACCTAGTCCGACACATCGAGTCTGTGGACCTTCACCCTTTGCTTCCTGTCGAAACGTCGTTTAATTTTCTGCTGTTGGGCGACGGCCCGGTCTCGTGGAGGATCTGTGTCCCCTGAAGGGGAGGTTGTAGGGGGCCTTAGCCGGTCCAGAGGCAGGTGGAATTCGTGCCCCAACATGAGTTGCGCCGGGAAACACCCTGCATGGCATGGGCCGTTGCCCTGTGGTGGAGGAGTGTGCTTTGGAGGGCGTCAGAGAACTTGAAGCTGTTCGCCAAATGGGCTCTCAGACCATTTTTCAGAGTCTTGTTGAAACGTTCCGCACTCCCATTGGCTTGGGGGTGGTAGAATGCAGTTCTGATGTGCTCCACGTCCCTATTGCTCAAAAACTCTTGAAACCCCCCAGAGGTGAACTGAGGGCCATTGTCTGTTGTGATGGCATCTGGGACCCCCCCATCTGGCGAACAGCTACGAGAGGAAATTTGTGAACCGTCCCAACAAGAACTGTAGGTCATTGCTGGATGAAGCCAGCAGGACAACATCATCTGCAAACAACAGAGATGAGATCCTGTGGTCACCAAGCATGACACCCTCCGTTCCCTGGCTGCGCCTAGAAATCCTGTCCATAAAAATTATGAACAGGATCGGTGACAAAGGGCAGCCCTGGCGGAGTACAACTCTCACTGGGAATGAGTCTGATCAAGTGTTGGCAATATGAACCAAACTCTCACAACGGTTGTACAGAGACTGAATAGCTCGTAACAACAAGCCCGATACCCCATACTCCTGAAGCACCGCCCACAAAAAACCACGAGGGACACGGTCAAATGCCTTCTCCAAGTCCACAAAACACATGTAAACTGGTTGGGCAAACTCCCACGAACCCTCGAGGATTCTCGAGAGGGTAAAGAGCTGGTCTGATGTGCCACGGCCAAGACGAAAACCACATTGTACCTCCTGAATCCAAGGTTTGACCAACGGCCGGACTTTCCTCTCCAGTACCTTGGCATAGACCTTCCCAGGGAGGCTGAGGAGTGTGATCCCTCTAAAGTTGGAGCACACCCCCCGGTCCCCTTTTTTGAAGAGAGGAACCACCACCCCGGTTTGCCATGCCAAAGGCACTGCCCCCAACCTCCACGCAATGTTGCAGAGGCATGTCAACCATGACAGCCCTACAACATCCAGGGCCTTGAGGTACTCAGGGCAAATCTTGTCCACCCCCGGAGCCTGGCCACCAAAGAGATTTTTAACCACCCTGGCGATCTCAGCCCCTGTGATAGGCGAGTCGTCACCCTCGTCCACAAGCCCTGCTTCCTCTGTGGAAGGCGTATCAGTGGGATTGAGGAGATCCTCAAAGTATTCCTTCCACCTCCTGACGATATTCCCATTTGAAGTCAACAGTGCCCCATCCGCACCATACACAGTGTGGACAGGGAGCTGCTTCCCCCTCCTGAGCCACTGGACAGTTTGCCAGAATCTCTTTGAGGCCGACCAAAAATCTTGTTCCATGGCCTCACAAACTCCCCCCATACCTGAGTTTTTGCTTCAGCAACCACCCGAGCTGCATTCCGCTTGGCCTGCTGGTACACCTCAGCTGCTTCGGGAGTCCCCCAAGCCAACCAAGCTTGATAGTACTCCTTCTTCAGCTTAATGGCCCCCCTCACCACTGGTTTCCACCACATGGTTTGGGGGTTTGCCACCACGAGATGCTCCGACGACCTTGCGGCCACAGATCTGGGCCGCTGCTTCAATAATAGAGGTGGAGAACATGGCCCATTCAGACTCCATGTCTCCAGACTCCCTCGGAATGTGGTTGAAGTTCTTCCGGAGGTGGGAGTTGAAGACCTCCCGGACAGGGGCCTCAGCCAGACTTTCCCAGCACACCCTCACTATACGTTTGTGTCTACCAGGTCTGAATGGCATTCTCCCCTGCCATTGGATCCAACTCACCACCAGGTGGTGATCAGTTTACAGCTCTGCACCTCTCTTTACTCGAGTGTCCAAGACATACGGTCGCAGGTCTGATGACACGATAACAAAATCGATCATCAACCTGCAACCTAGGGTGTCCTGGTGCCAGGTGCACATATGGACACCCTTATGCTTGAACATGGTGTTCGTTTTGGACAAACTGTGGTTAGCACAGAAGTCCAATAACTGAACACCACTCAGGTTCAGATCAGGCAGGCCATTCCTCCCAATCACCCCCTTCCAGGTTTCACTGTCGTTGCCCACGTGCGCATTGAAGTCCCCCAGTAGGACAATGGAGTCTCCAAGAGGAGCACCCTCCAGCACTCCAGTCACAGACTCCAAAAAGGGTGGGTACTCTGAAACATCATTTGGTGCATAGGCACAAACGACGGTCAGGACCCGTTTCCCAACCCGAAGGCACAGGGAAGCAACCCTTTCGTCCACCGGGGGAAACTCCAATATAGAGGCAGCAAGGCGGGGGATACAAGAATACCCACCCCTGCTCGTCGCCTCTCGCCTGGGGCAACTCCAGAGTAGGCCAAGCTCCAGCCCCTCTCCAGGAGACTGGTTCCGGAACCGGAGCTGTGTGTTGAGGTGAGACCGACTATATATAGTCAGTATCTCTCAACCTCTCATGCACCAGCTCAGGCTCCTTCCCCACCAAAGAGGTGACAGGTTCACCGCAGAGGTTCACCGCAAATGTCCAATTGAATGTGTTTCCAAGGGCCCTCCAGGTATGGTAGTGGTTGCAGGCGTGAGAGGGGGTGCCGGTTTTTCCATTCTCCAAACATGGAACACAGTTCTTTACCATAGTTTCAATGTCCTTATCAATACCAGGCCACCAAACTGAATCCCTGCAACGTTGCTTCACCCTGACCACACCCAGGGGTCCCTTGTGGAACATTGCCAGAACTCGCGATCTCAGAGACACCGGAATTAATGTGCAGTGTCCTCTAGCCACACACACCATTCCAGCAACTCAGTTCATCTTTGAACCAGAGAAAAGGTGCCAGATTGCCCTGTACTTTTGTGGGCCAGCCCTCCCTGATGACCGAGCATAGTTGTGACAATGTGGAGTCCCATTCTGACTCCGCCCGGAGCTCCTGGAGGGACACCATGTCCTGGAGGGGTCCATGCAGCACGTTGACCAGATCCGCCTCCATGAGGTCGTCATCGTCGTCCGGTTCTGCAGTATATGCTGTGGCATGGGACAGCAGAGCTGCCACCACGTTCTCTTTTCCAGGGGTGAACTGGGTAGTGAAATTGTAGGTCCTCAGCCGCTCAGTCCACCTGTGGATCCGTAGGGGCCTGTGTCCCAAGTCTGTCATCTCCAGCAGCAGGGTCGTCAGCGCCCAGGGGTCCGTTCCCAGGGTGAAATAGTGTCCATAGAGGTAGACGTGCCCCCGTTCACACACCCAGACACAAGCGAGCGTCTCCCTCTCACCCATGGCATATTTCTATTCAGCCACTGAAAGGGACCTTGAGACAAAGACCACTGGGCCCTCGGTACCATTTTGCACTTGAGACATAACCGCCCCCACCATCAAACCAGACATGTCACAAGTCACAAAAGTTGACCATTTTGGATCATAGTGGGGCAAAACTGGAGGGGAGGTGAGTTGGGACTTCAGCCTAGCCACTGCTGCTGAGCAGGCTGGAGTCCACTGCCATGGCGCGTCCTGCTTCAGAAGAGCTCGGAGGGGTTTGATAGTCTCTGAATAATGGGGAGTGAATTGTCCTTCGAAGATCTCCATGCCTAGGAATGAGGAGATTTGTGTGGGTGTCATGAGGCCAGGGAGACGCAGGACCGCCTCCACGTTTGAGTGCAGGGAGTTCAGGCCCTCGGCCGCCAGCCGGAATCCCACAAATTCAATGGAATCTGCCGCGAAGATGCACTTTTCCCCATTCAACATGACTCCGTGTTCCAGCAGCACCTCCATCATTCATCTCAAATGACTGTCATGTTCTTCCCGTGACACGCCGTGGACCACGATGTTGTCCAGGTACACCACTACACCCCTGAGATCGCTAAGAATTATGGACATAATTTTCTGGAAACAACTTGGTGCTGAGCTCAGACCAAAAGGCATGCGGGTGTAGCACTTGTAGACCTAGCTGGGTAGCAGGCTCACTCTGGCTGGTCAACTCAAGCACTTGCTTCAGCGTGAAGACATCCGTAGTTAGCATTAGCTTTTCTTTGAGCCACTCATTTCTCGTACCGTGTGCTAGCTCACGGACTAGCTCCTCCTCAATCGGCCCGAAGGCGCACTTGCTTGCTAGGCTACGGAGTTCCATTAAGAAATGTTGGGTGGACTCACCAACTTGTTGTCGGCGGTTGAAGAACTTATGTTTTCGCACTGTAATGTTGTACTGGTCTATAAAGAAATTGTCCATTATGTCCAAACACTCCTTCAACGAGCCTCTGCCACCCAGCGTGCAAAACACTCATTGGCCTTCCTCACCGAGGCAGTGAACAAGCAGGCTCCTCCGTCTCCTTTCATTGGCGCCGCCCAGGCCAGCCACGGCGATGTACTCCTCAAACGCCTCCTGCGAGCGGCGCCATGGTGTAGTTGGCACACCCGGAGACTGTAAGAATGGAGGTGGCAGTTTTATGCACACTTCCGTGGTTTAACGCAAAGTCACCAAATGTTATGGCTTAATAACGAGAGGCCCGAGCCATGTTAAACCGAGCAATGAACTGAACTTTATTAAGACAGGCACAGATTATACATACCAGCCGTAGCCCGCCTGACGTCACAACGTCCACACCCCAGCATCAGCTATGGCAAGCCCCAAGGGCCAAATCCCCACATCACACAAACCACCTCGGCCTTGCCTCTCTTACTTTGTCTCCAAACCTGAGCTGTCCCTCTGATATACTCATTTCTAATCCTGTCCCTAATAGCAGAAGGGGCGAGGGCGGATCTCTGGCGCCTTAAAACCAGATACTCCGGGTAGATGGTGGCTCGTCAACCTGGGAAGGTAGTCCATCTAGGGGAAGGTAAACCCTGATTTCAAGCCTCCGCTGCCTTGCGGCACACCCGGTCATGGGAAAGGCTTCGGAAGTCAACCCTGAGGAAAAATCTGGAGTCGGAGCCCCTAAGGCAGTTCTCTGTTGTGCTCAACATCATTCTGGCAGCTCCTGCGACGGCGCTGGTGCCAAACTATAGCAGCCCTGCTGTTCCTTTGGATTCATCAGTGACGTGGAGAGGGGGGACATGCTGCATGGGTAACATCTTGTCCTCCATTTCTTCCTGCCCAGGCTTGAATCCTACCAATGCCCAATGCTGGAAGGTAGAACACCGGTGCACATCGGCCTGTTCAGCCACAGGTGGTGCTGTTCCAGAAGAGTAGACGTTTAGGATTCTCTTCCATGGTCATCATAGACCGACGGAGGCCGACAAATCCTGTCCCTCCTAGTCACTCTCAATGAAAATCTTAGCATCTTCATCTCTGCCACCTCCAGCTCTATCACTGGCACTGTCTCCAAGCCATACATCACTCCACCCTACCTGAACTCTCTTCATCACCTCTTTTGTACACTGTTCATTGTTTTGGATGGTTGACCCCAGGTATTTAAACTCATCAGCCTTCACTTCCTTCTACTCCTTGAATCTTCACCATTACACCTGACACCCTCTCATTCATTCACATGCTGTATATTCTGTCTGGGTTCTACAGACTTTCATTTCTGTTCTTCCCAGGTTTTCTTCCACATGCTCCCTTCTCTCATTACACATCACAGTGTCATCTGCAAACATCATGGTCCATGAAGACTCCTGCCTGACCTCATCTGGCATCCCGTCCATCACCATAGCAAACAAGAATCCCAACTTGAATCCCTTTACTTCTGCAGCACACCTCACTACTGTCTCGCTGTCCTCATACATGTCCTGCACCACCCTCACATACTTCTCTGCCACTCCTGATTTTCTCATACAGTACACTTCCTGTCTTTCTAGATCCATAAAGATAGTGGAACTCCTTCTGACCTTTTCTAAACTTCTCCATCAACATTCATAATGCAAACCTAGCATCTTTGTTTTAAATTATTTTAGCTAATACAATGACATACTTTAAAAAAGGTGTATATGTGAATTTGAGCAACTTTATTGTTATGATATAGCTTTGCAACGTTCCCTGCTCATATTGCAATAACACGACTTTAGTGATTACCTCTGCCAAGGAGGTAATGTAATCAGGGTGGGTTGTCTGTCTGTTTGTTAGCAGGATTACGCAAAAACTACTCTATGGATTTTGATGAAATTTTCACCAGAGGTAGCCATTGGGCCAAGGATGAGCCCATTAAATTTTGGTGATGATCTGAGAGTGCATACCTCCACCAAGGATCTTGTTTGTATTTGTGCAGCAGTGTTACACAAAAACTATTGGATGGATTTGGATGAAATTTTCACCAGAGGTGGTCCTTGGGCTAGAGAGGAACCCATGACATTTTGGTGATGATCTGAGAATGCATACCTCCACCAAGGCTCTTGTCTTCTCATTTCACAGTGTGTTAGCAAGAGTACTCCAAAACTACTGGACAGACTTTGATGCAATTTTCACCAGAACTGGCTCGTGGCCTACACATGAATCCATTACATTTTGGAGGTGATCCATGAGGGACGGAAGGAGCTTTGGCAGAGGTATGCACTCTCTAAGTGCTTTTCTAGTTTTTCATTCTCTGTGTTTATTTTAAATTTACTTCCTTTTACTCTCGTTTAGAGATAAAATTTGATTTGTTTTAATTGCTGACTTTATTTCATTTTGTTTAATGGACTACAAACTATTATTTTTGTTGTTCCTTTTACATGGTTGAAATAAACACATAAGTAGTTTGCAAAACTATAAATTTTAAAAGAAAGTGACAAACCGCTGATTCTAAATGTCATTTGTTGGGGTACATTGTATCAGAGCAGTCAACACTGTGCTCAGCAATGATGAAGTCATGCCACATTATACAGACTCAAACCTGAATTTTCAGACAAACAGATGGACTACTTTAAGGTTTATAAAACAAAACCTGGCCAAAGTTAATCTGCACAAAAACATCAATGGCTTCTTTTGACAGAACACACCCTTCACCAGCTGATTGACTGTATATCCCAGGCTTACCTAAAGGCTTTTCCAATATTTAGAGGACTTACAGTAAGCACTGTGACTGCAAAATTTGTCCTTGGAAAAGTAGCTGAAGGCAAAAAATTTAATCTCCAAACAAGCCATCAGTGTTCATTAGATTTGGGACCACAGTTTTCCAAAGCATAATATTTATATTCAATACGTGACCTAAATTTCCATATGCCGTCTATGCAGGGATAATCCATCTTAGCGATCTGTGGGTATCCATCTAATTTATACCGCAAAACAACATGTGCTATGTAAAGCATCCATTTGATTGCATTGTTGTGGGGGCTCACGCTTTTAGAGTTTGTGGGGGGGCCCCCACCCTGCCAGGGTACGCCAGCCAGACTGCTGGGGTCATGGGGCCTCTTCCCGCGCACAGCTATTTTGCTATTGAGGCAGTGTTCTTCCTGCAGCGGGACTGATGTCAGGGCCGAGGAATGTGGAAAACATAGCACACTGGGGGGCCTTGTTCTCCCACTCTGAATAGTCCTTGGGCAGGATTCCAAAACCACAAGCCACACACGCAGCTCGAGACAGAGTGAGGGGGCAGGGAGAGGGCCCAGGGACGGGGGAAAACAGTGAAAACTTACTGGAAATGTCATTGGAGGCTAAGGTAATACAGATAGAGATCAACAGATGGTTTGGAGTGATACCCAAAATATGCATATCATCTGTCTGGTTTAGGCATGCAGCAATAGTGAAATTGCAAGTTTAAGGGATATTTACATAATAATAATAATATTTCAGATTTATATAGTGCTTTTCATAGACACTCAAACACGCTTTACAATGGATACATTATTTATTCAGTCCACAGACAATGGTAGTGGTAAGCTACTACTGTAGCCACAGCTGCCCTGGGGTAGACTGGTGGAAACGTGGCTGCCAATCTGCACCAACGGCCTCTCAGACCACTACCAAACATTTATGCACATTCATGCCCAGTGTCATGGATACTGGAGGCAAGGTGGGTAAGGTGTCTTGCCCAGGGACACAACAGCAGGATGTCTGGGAAGAGCGGAATTCGAACCGCCAACCCTCCATTATTAGACAACCCGCTCTATTTCCTGAGCCACTGCTGCCCACATTTTCCTCTTCCATTCCATTTTTGCTGAGCACCAAGCTGGATGGCAGGAAGTTCCATTTTTATATGGTCTTTGGCATGACCTGGCTAGGACTTGAATCCCATCCTCCCGGTTGTGGGGCGAATGTTCTACCTCTATTCCCGAGAACCCGAGATTGTGTGTCTGACACGATCATCAGTAGCACGGGGGCCCCCCAGGGAACGGTTTTGGCTCCTTTCCTGTTCACCCTTTATACTGCGGACTTCTCACACAACACAACACACTGCCATCTACAGAAGTTCTCTGACGACTCTGTGATCGTCGGCGTCATCTCCAATGGAAGTTATCTGTAGCATTCCAGATCATTTGGACTGGGACAAATATCACAAACTTTTCTAAGAACTGTTGCACTGCACATATTTTGGGCGTAATATTTTATATTTATTCATGCTGACATATAACAAAGTTTTCTAAAACGATTTCAGTGGATGTACAAAAATTTTCCATGAGCAAAAATTTCAGACTCACTGGGCTGTGACAGTTGGCAGCTAGTTGGAGAATTTAAAAAAAAAAAAAAAAAAAAAAACTTGCGACAAATTGGATTGTAAAGTTTTTGTTTTGAACATAAGTAGAACAGAAATAAACAAAAAAAAAGAAAAGAAAAAACAACAGAAAGCAAAATGTTCAAAAAGAAGTTGAAACTTATTTAATCCCACCCCTTCTCCATGCAGCTATGAATTTATATATTCATATCCATCCTGCTTCATTAATAATAATTATGCTAATAATAACACAACTAATTAAAAAAAACAACAATAATAATAATAATAATAAAGGACAAGAACACGAGACATAACAGTAATGTGACAATAAGAAACAAACAAACAACTGACTAAAAAAAATAAGTAACAATATCCTGTGTACACTCAAGTGACTCTCACACCCCCACTTCATCCCGGTACCTTGTGAAAACATGTTGTTTGTGTTTTGTGTTGAACTGATTTATGTTTGGACATTGCTGAAACTCCTCCCCCGTACTGTTCCATAGTCCTACCCCACAGAATGAAATGCAAAATCTTCTTTTTATTTGTACGGATTTTGTTAGTTTTAAAATTATATTTCCCTCTTAGTTGATATTATCCCTCTCAATCCCTGAACAGTTTTTGAATGTTTTCTGGTAGAAGTTTATTTTTGGCTTTGTACATGATTTGTGCTGTTTGGAATTTGACCACGTATATCTCTGTGTTTCAACAATTTTGACTACAAGAATAGAGAGTGAGTATTTTCCAGATAACCGACATTATGAATAATCCTTTTTGGTTTTTTATGAAAAATAGTTAGTGGTTTTGTTGAACTAGTATAGTTACTGAAAATATGTGAACTGACAACAATGGAATCACGCTAAATTGGCACATTTGTCACACAAATATTGCACAAATGTCACATGAACTCCTGGTGAATTTTGGGCCAAAATTTTGGGGAGTGTGCATACATGCCATGTGCATGTTGCACGACATTCAAGCATCGTGTGACAAAATTGTGCATTTTTTTTGCACTTGCTACAGCCATGCAAATCCCAGGCAACACTCACATGACAGTTATCCATGGCAGCTGCCAAATCTGGACCATATCCCTCCATTCCAGCAGTCACTTAATCATCAGATGTCAAGCGAGGTCGACCACAGAGAGGCAGTGCAGAAACTGCTGGATGGACAGGCTGCCTTCGAGTCCTCCACATCAAGACACAGCAGTCCCCGGGGCCAGCTCTGCTTCCTCGGTAGAGGCCCCTAGCCTCGTCTTTCTTTCCCTTGGGTGGCATGGTGAGACTCTTGGTCACAGCTGTGTCAGCATGTGCTAGAAAATAACCGGGCCATTCGTGCCTTTCTCATGCATGTAATGTCTTGTCCTTTTTGTCTCCAGTCAGTCATAATTTAGTTTCCCAACCCAACCCAAAGTTGTCTAAGGGTAGTATTCCACTGAGATGAGAGCTTGAGACTAGTTGGAGAATGGCATTCTTGAATGAGTTTCCAAAATGTCTCCAAACATTCTCGGTAGTTCTCATTTTCTTTTCCTGAGTTGCAGGGTCTTGCACTCATCTCGCAAGAATTTTGAACATGATCAAAAAATTTGTGCAACAGTTTTCTCTCAAAATAGTCTCAGGCTACAGTCACACTGCAGGTCTTGATGCTCAATTCCGATTTTTTGCCGAGATCCGATTTTTTTGTGTGGGCATTCACATTATAATTTAAATGCGACCCCCATCAGACTCCAGTGTGAACGGTCAGCTATGAAGTGACCCGCATGCGCAGAAGAAAATGTAACATCAGACACAGCGTTGTGTTTAAGGAAGTAGCCCCAAACGATTGAGGGGGACAGAACTTCTTCACGTTGAAGCAGCGCAGCAAAATAAAATGTTAAAAATCATTCAGAAATGATTATGCACAAAATAAATATGAGACCAACTTAATTCCTCTACACCCAGATGATTGCTGTGATCAGCTCTGCTTTAACAGAACTGATTGAGTAAAAAGCTCTCTTGAAAATGAGACCTCGTGTCTCAGTGGGATTACCTGTATAAATAAGGTTAAATAAACAACACGGGTAGTACCAGCGATATAGCACCGGTCCCGCACAGGAAGGAGAAGCCGCCAGAGACTTCCCTCTCCTGGACTGTGTGCCCTCGTATCCCCATATCTGGCCATTCCGCTCCACGGTCATGTCGGTATTTGATTTGATTTGATTTGATTTGATACTGCAAGTATCAAATCAAGTTGAGGTAGTTTGGGCATCTGATCAGGATGCCTCCTGGAAGCCTCCCCCTTGAGGTGCTTCGGGCACGTCCCACTAGGACGAGACCCCGGGGCAGACGCAGGATGCTGAAGAGACTATGTCTCCCAGCTGTCCTGGGAACGCCTTGGTATCCTCTCTGAAGAGCTGGAGCAGGTGGCTGGGGAGAGGGAAGTCTGGGCTTCTCTGCTTGAACTGCTGCCTCCACAACCCAGACCTCCAGAAAAGCGGTAGAAAATGGATGGATGGATGATTTGATACTGTTTATTTCGAACAAAACAAAAATAAAAACAAGAATAAAAATAAAAATTTCAAATGCAGTCAGAAAAGGAACAGGATTGAAGCAAAAGCTTATCTTGTCCTATGCCATCATTAACTAATTAACATACCTACAGTGTTGGGCAAGTTACTAAAAAAAATAGTAGCTAGCTACAGTTACCAGTTACTTCTTTTCAAAAGTAACTGAGTTACTTTTGAGTTACTGCATGATTAAAGTAACTATTTACTTGGAAAACTAACTTTCTCATTACTTTTAAATGCATACTTAAATCATCTTGCACACACAGCAAGATCAAGGGCCCCTTGTTCTCATCAGAAAAAAGAAGAAAAGAAAACTAATGAGAAAAAAGTCATCTTACAGAGAAAAAATGTCTTAGATTTCCACAAACTATTGTAATCAGTGGAAAATCAGAAATTTACTAGAAATAAAGCTGTGAATTTACAGGGAAAATTTTGGACCGCCTGGTGGGCCATTTTTGGCCCACAAGCTATACGTTTGACACCCCTGGACCACCCATTAAAAACACATATTTAGAGGATTTACTTCCATGAAGTAGTTGCATATCACAACAGCATGTAAATGAATGAGATAAAATAAAATAGAAAGCACAGATAAGATAAATGAAAGGCCACCACTTAGAAGAAGCTGTTCTTTACTGCACCAAATCACAGTCACTTTTTCTCTGTGTATAAGAAAACTTTCAGTGCATTTAATGCGGACATTAAATGCGAGCTTCTTACTCAAAAAATACTCATTTAACCACAGAGGTTGGAGCTGTTAGGGGCTACTTACCACTCAGACAACAAGTGATCAGGGCTTGATATGAGAAGTCGCCACCACCATGGCATTTCTCCCCACCGGGTTGTGATATGAACTGGGGCAGGAGAGGAAACGGACCTGTGAAGGAGACTGTGTGACGGCTGCGTCAGTTACGGTAGGGTCAGTTTATATTTATTTGCTTATTTATTTGCTTGCCTTTGCCTTTGGCATGCATGACAACCTCCAGTGGCTTGAGGCGCTGAGGATGGCAGTTGTCCCGCCAATAGCCACGGAAATTGTGTATTCATCCCCAGTTGGCAGCTGATGAGGAGGGTGTCTAGCAACTGCAAGTTGTATGATCGTCTGTTTGCACTAAAATATTTATCCATATTAATAAAATGAGTAACGCAAGTAACGCATCTGATCAAATTTCAGTAACTGTAACGCATTACTGAATTTTTAAACAATAATTTCGTTACACAGCACGTTACTGCAAAAGTAGTGGTGTTACTTTGTAACGCATTACTCCCAACACTGCATACCTGTATATCTACATGCCTATATACCTGCATGCACATATATATTAACTTTACATTTTAGATATTACAGCAGCCAGGACTCACAGTGTGATGTTTACAGGGAAAAAGGAGTTTGCAGCATCGGTAAATGTGCCGTTACTATGCGCCTGTAATGTCTGACGGTTTCATCCCCAACCCCACCCCCGGAAATTTTGAAGTTGTGCAGTTGGAGCTGACAAAATTATGATCCAATGATAAAGGGAAGAAGAAGATTGATTAAAAAGAGAGCATAAGTCAGCTGTGTCTGCCATGCTTGCTGCATCCTCCACCGCAGAACTGTCATGTCTGTCTCACTTCAATGAAAAAGTCAGATGAAATGTGACGTGACTGTTCAGACTGAGGTCGCTTTGGAAAATATCAGATACATATGGGAATTAGGACCACATATGAAAGTGGTCTGAGTCTGGTGTGAAAAAATATTTTCCCTCTGGGATTAATAAAGTATACAAAATACAACAACAACAACAACAACAAAATCAGATGTGTGCTGTTCAGACTGTCATTAAAAAATCAGACACGGGTCACATGTGTGCAAAAAAATCGGAATTGAGCATTAAGACCTGCAGTGTGACTGTAGCCTCAGAGTCATCGCAGGTGTCTCAAGCCTGTCTCGACCTCCTCTCGAGTGTTGGGCAGCCATTGCGGGACTGTTGTGAGTGCAAAAACACCCTAAATTTTTTCTTGCACAAGTTGCATGAATGTCCTGCAACACTTGCATGACATGTATGCAAACATCAGAAGAACTCTGGCCCAAAACACACTGGGAGTTTGTGTAACATAATTGCAACATTTGGGAGACCATGTGATTCCAAGTGAAAATTATTGCAAATTCTTATATTTGTCTCACATTTTTTTGAAATCTCCAACTAGTTGTGAGCTGTCTCAGCCCAATGAGATACATGTACTAGCCTAACTTTTCTTGCACTTTCTGACTCAATTCAATTCAGTTCAATTCAATTCAATTCAACTTTATTTATATAGCGCCATTTCACAACAACAGTCATCTCATAGCACTATCAACTGTAGGGGGAACCCCCACAGTTGCAGAAAGACCCCAGCAATCAGACGATCCCCTGTGAGCAAGCACTTGGCGACGGTGGAGAGGAAAAACTCACTTTTTCCAGCAGAACCAGGCTCAGGGAGGGGCAGTCATCTGCTGCGACTGGCTGGGGGGTGAGGGGATAGAGAAGAAGAAAAGAACAGACATGTAGAGAGCAAACAGCACGATGGGGACTCAATCTATGGGAGAGAACAAACAAATGTTAATGACCAGCAAAAAAAATATTTCATTGAGAGTGAGGAAAGGAGTGAGGCCCAGTGCATTACTGGAGGTCCCCCGGCTGACTAAACCTATTAGCAGCATAACTAAGGGAGGGTTCAGAAACACATGATCCCTCCCTAATTGTAGGCTATATCAAAAAGGTAGGTTTTAGCCCTATTCTTAAAAACAGAGATCGAGTCTGACTCCCGAATCCAGATTGGCAGCTGATTCCACAGGAGAGGAGCTTGATAACTGAAGGCTCTGCCTCCCATTGTACTTTTGGAGATTCTAGGTATTACAAGTAATCCTGCATTTTGGGAGCGTAGTGCTCTGTTAGGATAATACGGTAGTATCAGATCTTTTAAATAAAAAGGAGCCTGATTGTTTAGAGCTTTGTAAGTAAGAAGAAGGATTTTAAACTTAATTCTAAACTCTATGGGAAGCCAATGAAGGGAGGCCAGAACCGGAGAGATATGATCTCTCTTTCTAGTACCTGTAAAAACTCTTGCTGCAGCATTTTGGATCAGCTGAAGACTTTTTAAAGATGTTTTAGGACAGCCTGATAATAAAGAATTACAATAATCTAATCTCGAGCTAACAAAAGCGTGGATCAGTTTCTCAGCATCACTCTGAGACAAGATGCTCCTAATCTTGGCAATATTACGCAAATGATAGAAGGCAGTCTTAGAAACAAATTTAATATGTGAATTGAAGGACAAATCCTGATCAAAAATAACTCCAAGGTTCCTCACAGAGCTATTAAGAGAAAGCGTAACCACATCCAAACTGAAAGTTTGATTTGGAAAGGAATTTCTAAGGTTTTTTGGACCAACAAGAATGACTTCAGTCTTATCTGAATTTAATAGCAGGAAATTACAAGTCATCCAAGCTTTGATTCCCTTAAGACAGGCTTCTAACTTGGCTAATTGATTACTATCATCTGGCTTCATTGACAGGTATAATTGTGTGTCATCTGCATAACAATGAAAATGTATACAGTGCTTTCTAATAATGTTGCCTAACGGAAGCATATATAAACTAAAAAGAGTGGGGCCTAGCACAGATCCCTGTGGAACTCCATGACTACGCTTTGAGTTGAAAGAAAACTCATTATTTACATGAACAAACTGGAACCTATCAGATAAATAAGATCTAAACCACTGCAACGAAGTTCCATTAAGTCCAACATAGTGTTCTAATCTATCAAGTAGAATATTATGATCGATAGTATCAAAAGCTGCACAAAGGTCTAAAAGGACAAGTACAGAAACTAGTCCATTATCAGATGCAATGAGGAGGTCGTTAGTGACCTTCGCTAGGGCTGTTTCAGTACTATGATGGATTCTAAACCCAGATTGAAACTCTTCAAGTAAACCATTTCCCTGCAGGTGGTCAAATAATTGCATAGCAACAACTCTTTCTAAGATTTTTGAAATGAAAGGGAGATTAGAGATTGGTCTATAGTTAGCTAAAGCTCCTGGATCTAGCGTTGGCTTTTTGAGTAAGGGTTTAATTACAGCCGTTTTAAAAGCCTGCGGTACATGGCCTAAAGTTAATGAAGAATTGATTATATGAAGAATAAAGCTACCAATAAGTGGGAAGACTTCTTTAAATAACCTGGTAGGAATAGGGTCTAAAAGACAAGTTGAAGGTTTGGATGAGGAAACTATTTTGTCTAACTGACAAAGGTCGATTGGAGTAAACTCATCAAGACAGACATCAATAGAAGGAGTTGTAGTAGTTACAGTATTTAAGTTAACTGTGGGAAGAATCTGATTGATTTTTATCTCTGATGGATGAAATTTTATTATTGAAAAAGTTCATAAAGTCCTGACTAGTAAGCTCTAAGGGAATGCTAGGATTGACAGAGTCCTGACTCTTTGTCAACCTGGCTACAGTACTGAAAAGAAACCTGGGATTATTCTTGTTCTCTTCTATTAATGCAGAGTAATAACTCGTTCTAGCTTTTCTAAGAGATTTTTTATAAATTAAAAGATGATTTCTCCAAGCTAAATAGATTTCATCTAAATTAGTGGAGCACCATTTTCTTTCTAATTGACGAGTCTTCTGTTTTAAGCTACGAGTTTCTGTGTTGAACCAAGGAGTTAGAAATCTCTGATTAGACTTTTTCTTTTTTAAGGGGGCCACCAAGTCTAGAGTCTGATGCAGAGAAGCTGAAACACTATCCGCCATGTTATCAATTACAGAAGGAGTAAGCTGTCTATAGCTTATTTCCGTTGTGTTGACACATGGCATAGAGGAAACAATCTGCATAAATTTGGTAACAGCATCATCTGAGAGGCATCTACTGTAATAATATTTTTCTTTAGGAGCCAAATAGTCAGAAATAGTAAAATCAAAGGTTAACAGACAATGGTCTGACAGTACAGGGTTATGAGGAGACACTACAAGATTTTGTATTTCTATGCCATATGTCAGAACAAGGTCCAATGTATGGTGGAGGTAATGAGTAGAATTTCCTACTTTCTGAGAAAACCCAATTGAGTCTAATATTGAATTAAATGCCACATTAAGGCAGTCACTATCTACATCCACATGTATATTAAAGTTCCCTACTATAATTATTCTATCAGATTTCAGTACTAAATCAGCTAAGAAATCAGCAAATTCGGATAAAAATTCTGAGTAGGTTGATGGGGGACGATAAACTATGGCAAATAAAATTGGGTTTAACCTAAAATTGCTAAAGTGCCCAATACTGAGGACCAGGCCCTCAAAGGAATTATAACATGTTTTTTTGCTTTACATTAACTAGTAATTTGGAATGGTAAATTGTTGCTACTCCTCCTCCACGACCAGAACTTCTAGGATTTTGACAGTTTAAATAACCAGAGGGAGTTGATTCATTTAAACCAACATAATTGTCTTGCCCTAACCAAGTCTCTGTAAGGGATATTAAATCAATCTGATGATCAATTAACAGATCATGGACTAACAGAGACTTGGGAGTTAGAGACCTAATATTTAATAAACCACATTTAATTTTTAAATTATGAGGAGGAACAGAGGCCAAATCATTCAATTTAGAGGCTTTATGTTTAATTTGAGTTTTACCAATATTTTGCTTTATCACTTTGGGATGCTTATACATTATATTTTTATTTACTTTGGAGGGAGCAGACAACGATTCTCTGATGGGGAAGACAGGGGCTAAGCTGAGGGGTGGCGGATGAAGAGGAGCTGCAGAGAGGCGTGTAAGACTGCAACTCTGCTTCCTGATCCCAACTCTGAGTAGTCAGGGTTTTGGAAATTTGGATAAAAAAGATGCCAGATTGTTAGATAAATGAGAAGCACCATCCAAAGTGGGATGAATGCTGTCTCGTCTCATAAGACCAGGTTTTCCCCAAAAAGAGCTCCACTTGTCAATGTAGCCCACGTCATTTTTAGGACACCACACAGACAGCCAGCGGTTCAAGGATGACGAGCGGCTAAACATGTCATCACTGGTCAGATTGGGGAGGGGCCCAGAGAATACTACAATGGCAGACATCGTTTTTGCAAAGTCACACACCGATTCTACATTAAGTTTCGTGACTTCCGACTGCCGGAGACGGATGTCATTAATGCCGGCGTGAATAACAATTGTGGAATATTTACAGTTACTTTTAGCCAGCATTTTCAAATTTGACTCGATGTCGCCTGCTCTGGCCCCAGGAATGCATTTGACTATGTCCGCTGGAGTCTCTAGGTTCACGTTTCTGACTACAGAGTTGCCAATGATCAGAGTTTTTTCCTCAGCGGGTGTGTCGCTGAGCGGGGAAAAATGATTAGAAACGTGAACAGGTTGGTGGTGTACCGGGGCTTTGCGACTAGGCTTCCTTCTCACCGTCACCCACCCAGTCTCCTCGCTGCTGAGGAGAGCCGGGGGACTGCTGACAGGGGGGCCTAAGCTAGCTAGCTCCGCTGCAGCTAAGGGGCGTCCGTCAAGAGTAACTGGCGCAGACGGTGTTTCAATGCAGCGGAGCCGGGATTCCAAATCAGACAACCTCGCCTCGAGCGCCTCAAAAAGACAACATTTATTACATTTACCGTTATCACTAAAAGAGGCAGAGGTGTAGCTAAACATGTGACAGAGAGACCACACCAGAGGAGGAGAGGAAGGAGAGCTAGTAGCCATAGCTAGTGGCTGGAGAGCAAACCACACAGGGAGACAGCAAAACAGGAAGTGACGATACGTTACCACAAGGAAGTGACTCACAGGAACTACTGGACTACTTAATTGAGAAGGGTTCGAAACAGGTTCTAGACAGGTTTGAGACACCTGCGATGACAGATTATCTTGACAGAAAATTTGTCACACACATTTTCTGAACATGTTCAAAATTCCTGCGACTTGAGAGTGAGGCCCTGCATGGGAGGAAATTGTGAAACCCCTGCAAACATTTGGAGAAATTTTACAAACTCCCTTGGAACATTGTCACAGCCCAGTGAGATAGTGCCCTTAGTTTCTAGAATTTTTTGAAGTTACGACTTTGCCACTTCAAGGAGGGTGGCCTTAAATTGGTCACCCAATTGCTCAAACCATGGGATTATGAGGGGCAACCAAAACAAATGAAAGTTGAAAGTAGTGAGGGATTGCACCAAGGACCAGTAAAACATGCATCACACTGTCACAGAAATGGGAAACTTACAGCACATTTACAGAAAACATACGTGGGCTTCTCTCTTCTGCCTGTAAATAAATACTTCCCCTGAGTTCAAATAGTGTACCTTCATCATTGGTTCCTCATTTCAGTGGTTAAAAAACACTCAGAGAAAATGAACGAAATACACGTAGTTGCTCTTAGGGGTGTAAGATACAGAAAATTCTATACAGTGGTGTGAAAAAGTGTTTGCCCCGTCCTGATTTCTCATTTTTTTTGTATGTTCATCACACTTAAATGTTTCAGATCATCAAACAAATTTAAATATTAGACAAAGATGAATGAATGAATGAATGAATGAATGAATCTTTATTTTGGTTAGATTAGATTAAAAGTAAAGATTAAAAAAAAGAAACAGAACAATATAACAAAGGGGGAAAAAAAGTCCAACAAGGTCAAATCAAACAATAACTCCTCTGATTATACAGTTCAACATAAGTTATCCGAAATGGGTGATGGCTGAAGCCGCAGCTTATATTGCCCACCCATATTCCATCCAAGAATCAAAAAAACAAAACAAAACAAGAGCGATTACAATTCAGAACAAAGCTAAGACAAAACGTGACAAAAAAAACTAAGCAACATCACAACACAGACTGGATATGACAATCCTTATGTGATTTTACCTGTCATCTTGTATATATGTTTGGAGTATTTCTTCCTTTAGTTTTTGTTTAAATTGTCCAAGCGTTGTACATGATTTTAATTCAGGTCCAAAAGTGTTCCACAATCTGACTCCTTGCACAGAAATACAGTGTTGCTTGGTGGTAGTTCTCACTGAGAGTTTTTGAAATATACATGTTCCTCTGAAATGATATTGTTTCTCCCTTATTTGGAACAACTTTTGGATATTTGCGGGCAGTGATAGATTCTTTACTTTAAACATAATTACTGCAGTTTTAAAGTCAACCAGATCTTTCAACTTGAGAGCTTTTAATTTAAGAAAAAGTGGGTTTGTTGGTTCCCTGTAAGCAGCTTTGTTTATTATTCTAATAGCTCTCTTCTGAAGCATAAAGACTGGATATATGTTTGTTTTATATGTATTTCCCCATACTTCAGTACAATATGTCATGTATGGGAGTATTAATGAATGATACAAAGTATATAATTTGGGTTGATTCAGCAAATATTTCACTCTGTGTAGTATTGCAATTAATTTAGATATTTTACCTTTAATGTAATTAATATGTGGCTTCCAACACAGTTTATTGTCAATTATTACTCCAAGATATTTAGTTTCAGATACCCTTTCAATCTCTACACCATTTACACTAAGTTTAGATACTAAGTTGTTGTGATGGTTGTTAAAAACTATAAATTTTGTCTTACTTAAATTGATCGTTAATTTGTTTGAATCAAACCACAGTTTAAGCTTTCCTAATTCCTTTCCTAGTGTATCCAAAAGTTGTTCCAAATTGCTTCCACTGCATAATAAATTAGTGTCATCGGCAAACAATATTAAATCCATTTTTTCTGAGACTTTACATATATCATTTATATACATATAATAACAGTGGCCCCAAAACTGAACCCTGTTGGGCTCCACAAGTAACCTTCAGTAACTGTGAGTTTTTGTTACCAACACATACATACTGATATCTATTCTTTAACCTGTTGCACTTCAGTGTACCGCGGGCGGACATGTCTCTGCATCCTAGGGCGCCCGAGGGCTTCCTAGGACGCACACTGAAAACACAAAAAAGTTATTAAATTCATCTGCAGGTGAGACTGCATTCACACTCTGAGTCGTTTTATTATTTTTTTTTTTTAATTGGTTGGGTAGCTTATATTTCTATTTTTATTTCCAAGAATATTATTAAGTATTGTCCATGTATTTTTAATATTGTCTCTGTTTTTCTCCAGTTCTTTACTGTAATAGTCTCTTTTACTACATCTCATTATATATGTTAACTTATTTTTGTATGTTTTATACCACTGCTCTGCTTCTTTTGTCCTTTTCTTTAGAAAAGCTTTATATAATAAATTTTTCTTTTTACACGCCTTTTGCAATCCTTTGGTTAGCCATGGCTTGTCGACAAATTTATGTTTTAGCTTTTTCTTTACTAATGGACAATTTTTTTTTCATAAAGAGTGGTTACAATGTTCATAAATGTGTCATAGGCTTCATTTACATCTGATACATAGACTTTTATGCAGTCTTGCTTCAGCAAGTCTTCTTTAAAAGAACTTATTGCATTTTGTGATTTGTATCTGAAAGATTTTAAAGTGTTTTCTATATTGGCCTCCGTGTGGCCATGGATAAGTGCAAAGACTGGCAAATGGTCACTTATATCATTTATCAATAATCCACTTTCTATTTTCTTATCAATAATATTAACAAACAAGTTATCAATAAGTGTAGCAGTGTAAACTGTGATTCTACTGGGATGTGTTATTGTAGGATATAGACTCATACTGTACATAGAATTCATGAACTCTGTAATTACATTTTGTTGAAATGGATTTAGTAAATCAATATTGAAATCTCCACAAATTACAACCATTTTCTTACTAGTAATATTATTGTACAGCTCAACTAATTTATCTCTGAATGTCTCAATGCAAGTTCCCGGCATTCTATATATACAACTTATAATTAGATTTTTTGTTTTATCTTGGTCAATCTCAACAGTAATACACTCCAGAATCCCTGGTAGTGCAAAGGACATTCCATTTACAAGCTTACACCTATACAGGTCATCAATATACAGTGCAACACCACCACACTTTTTTTGAGATCTGTTAATACGAAATATTTGATATCCCTCTATTGCCATCAGAGGAGCCTGCTCTTCATTAAGCCAAGTTTCAGAGACTGCGATAGCTGTAAATTTTCTGTCTAGCTGTTTTAAATAGTCCTGAATCTGTGGAAAGTTTTTGTTAAGACTTCTGCTGTTGAAGTGTATTATTGATAGTTTACCATCTAGTTGCACTTGACTTTTGAATTGCTTTTCAGTGTAATATTCACAATGATTATGGATATTATTAAAAAAGTGGTTATCAGGATCAATATCATTCTCCATCTCTTGTAGTTTATGTTCAGCATAATGGCATATTTTCAGAGTTTGAATTTCCTCTCTCTGTGTCAAATGACTTCCTCCAACTGGGGATAATTGATGTCTACTCAAGTCAGTCATAAGGTTTTTTGTTTGTTTTGTTTAGTTTTTTTTAAAGTATATTGACATGGTATGTCACAAAAGAACTATTCTTGTCCTGTGTATGGATATGGATTATCATAGTCTCTTAATTTTCTTAATCAGTGTTCATCTATATTTATTTAAGTCAGTAAGATCTCTGATTATTATGGTCTTCACTTCCTCAGGTGTTCCATTAACACAAGTAAACAAAAAATACAGTTTTTAAATGAAGGTGTTTATTATTAATGGAAAAAAATGATCCAAACCTACATGGCCCTGTGTGAAAAAGTGATTGCCCCCTAAACCTAATAACTGGTTGGGCCACCCTTAGCAGCAACAACTGCAATCAAGCTCAAGTAGGTTCATTTTGTCTTCTTTAAATTATTTACCTTTTGTTCTTATTAAAGACAAAATTAGAAAGGAGATGTTTTTACCTTCTTTACATGTTTCGACTGTTCACTGCAGCCTTTGTCAGAAGTGTCAGCTGATTGCTGCCAGGTGTCATTTTGTCAGCTGACTTTCGTAGGCGGGCCTACGCAATCAGCTGACACTTCTGACGAAGGCTGCAGTGAACAGTCTTAACATGTAAAAAAGGTAAAAAATATCTCCTATCTATTTTTGTCTTTACTAAGACCAAAAGGTAAATAATTAAAAGAAGACAAACTAAACCTACTTGAGCTATTACGTGGAATTTTTTTTTTTTTGATTTTGTATACTTTATTGATCCCCAGAGGGGAAATTGAGGGCATCCAACTGGATGGATGAAGCAGCCACGGTACGGCGCTATCCCTTAACCATTCACACACACATTCACACCTAGGGCCACTTTAGAGTTTCCATTTAACCAAACCTGCATGTTTTTGGCCTGTGGGAGGAAACCGGAGAAATCCCAGAGTAAACCCACGCAGATACGGGGAGAACATGCAAATTCCACACAGATCACTGTTGGTCAGGGGCTGGGATCGAACCAGGGATCCCATGGCCAAGGGTGAGTTGCTGTTGCAGTGCTAACCACTGCGCCACTGCACCGCCCCAGTTATGGACAAAATTGCATGCTACAAAAACCACCTGAAATTTAACCTCCGTTGCAGAGATGAGGGTGTCACACCAGCAAGCCTCAACATAAAAAATCCAATCCCAACCAAAAACGCAGAGAAAATTATCAATAAAGCACGGAAAGACCTGATCAAAGAACAGATAAGAATGACGGCAAACAAAGTGGACAGAATCAACAACCAGATCAAGGAGGAAATCATCCTCTGGGACCCCACCCACTCCCAACACAGACTGTTCACACTTCTACCCTCAGGTCGGAGGCACAGAAGTGTGAAATGCCGGTCAACCAGACTGACAAACTTCTTCTTTCCCACTGCCATCAGACTCATGAACAGACAACAACTCCCAAAACTGTAGCACAGCTTTGCATATAGGAACTCACACACTGGCTGCTAAATTTGCACACTGCTCACCTGTACAGTAGATATAGTATCACCCATCTGATGTCCATATCATCTCTGCTGCTGCTTATCAATAATTTGTAATTATACACTGCTTGTTGCACAATGCTCATTTGCACACTGTACATAAGTCTATGCCATCTCAGGTTACATCAGGTTGCACAATGCTCATTTGCATACTGTACATAGGTTCATGCTATCTCAGGTTCACATCATCTCTGATATCAATATACCACTATCACTTTAGTCATCCGTTCTTACCTTTAATTTGGCATTCGTTCGGAGAGCAAAGTAAGAATTTCATTGCTCAGGAAATGTAGCATTTCTTAACTGTCCATATGATAATAAAGCCTTTGAATCTTGAATCTTGAATCAACAACCAGATCGAGGAGGAAATGAACATTTTCAAGAAACACTACCCGACCGACCAGGAAACGCAGAAGCAGATAAAAGCACAATTAACAAACAGGAATTTACTATAACGAAAAACTGCCATTTAAAGAAACTAAAAAAAATCACAGAAAGGAAGAACGAACGAAGACAATCACACACGGAAATGAACGCTAAGTGGGTCAAAAACTTATCACAACGCACACTCACGGCCATGGAGAAAAAAGTGCTGAGCAGAGGACTGAATTTTTCATGGAGGATCTGGAAAACAAAGCCATCAACACAGCACCTACACAATGTAAACCCACCCTCTGGAAGAGATACTGTACATGGACAACATTTTGGAGAAAATAAGGAAAGGACACACACAAGAACTCACTGACCATTTAAACAGCACGGACAGCACTGGGAATATAAAATTCACACACGAAGAGGAAGAAAATGGCACCATAGCCTTTCTGGACATGAAAATCCACCATAACGATGACGGCAGTATAAAAATCACATTGTACAGAAAACCAACCCACATGGATCAATACCTACTATGGACATCAGAACACCCCACAGCACACAAACTATCAGTTGTCAGGACGTTATACGAATGGGCCACCATCATCACAGACCAAGAAGACAGACAGGAGGAGGAAAACCACATAAAACATACACTCATACACTGCCAATATCCAGTATGGACCATAAACAAAGGGAAACAGCAAGTCAAAAACAAAGAAAACAAACAGGAAAAAAGACAGAACAAAAGCCGAAATCAAAAACAAGGACACCATAACTATACCATACATCCGAGGGATAACAGAACCAATTCAAAGGATCATGAAAAAATACAAAATAAACACAGCAGTAAAACCACACAAAAAAATAAGACCGTTATTAGTACACCCCAAGAGCAAAATAGAACAAGGCAAAAAATGCAGTGTAATATATGAAATATCATGCAGATCATGCAACAAAACCTACATTGGAGAAACTGGAAGATCATTCACCACAAGGGAAAAAGAACACCAGAAGAAATGTGAGAAGGAAACACAAGGACGACTCACAAGATCACAAAAAGAAAAGGCAGAACAAGAAACATTAAAATCAGCAATATCAGATCGCTGCAAAAGAAATAATCACATCATGGACTGGGACAAAAAAAATTATTGGATCGGAGAGCAACAGACACAAACGCTGGATCAAGGAGGCCATAGAAATCAGGAAGCTGTGATGATTCGCTCTGCCTGCCTGTTACCTGATTCTCCACAGCTGCGCGCACACCTGTCCTCTCTCATCAACGGAGCTATTCAAGCCATGCTTCCCGCAGGTCTGCACGGAGACATCTTTCTCCCTGGTCTGATGAAACCGGCGCACCACTTCGTCTGTCTTCAGAGTATCCTTCTCTTCATCATCATCCTCCAGAGGTTCCTCCTCTTCATCATTGATCTCCAGAGAAACTTGCTCTCCTCATCATTCACCTGTGAACGCTCACTCCCCCATGACAAGTAAGCCATCTTCTCCTTCATCATCATTCTACGCTCTGCTCCCCTGTGCACAGGCGAAAATCCGTGCCGGCGGACTTCTCCCTCCTGGCGGCGGACCAAGCCGACACTACACCTCTACAATTTCTCCACTGATTCCATCCATAACCGGGCCTGTAGACGCTGTCTCCCTGGCTGGAGCCTTCGGGGCCAAGCCTGAGCTGTTCACCATCTCATCAACAGTAAGACTTAACATAACTTAATGTTCTATCCAGAGTATTGACACTAATCCTCCCTGTCTCTGCTCTTCCATAGGATTGCCAGGCAGTACGGTGCTCTGCTCGTCCCGGCTCCTACACTTACACATATACGCACACACTCACACACTCACTACACAATAAAGATAATTGAGTTTACTTTTCAGTCTGTGTCTGCTTACTGGGTCCCGAATCATGTCAGTACGACTCCGTCAGAATGATCCAGCAGACAGTGCACTAGCACTCAAGGTTAACATCTTAGAGGCTCGAGTAGATCAGTTATCACATCAACAACAAGTTATACTCACTCAGCTGGTTCAGATTAATTCCCGTTTGGCTCGCCTGTTTGGTCCTCAGCTCTTTCCTCCGGCTTTGGGTAGCTCTACCGCCCCCACTAGCTCCCTACCTGCTCCATCTCCACCATCTCGGCTGACTCCAATTCCCACGCCCACATGCTTTAAAGGTAAGCTAGGGGAGGTTAGGGGATTTCTATTGCAATGTGGGATAATCTTCCAGCGGGTGCCAGGGGATTTTCCCACCAGTCACAGACGCGTAGGCTATGTAGTAAATCTTCTGGAGGGCCGGGCATTAGCCTGGGCCTATGCGGTGATGACTAGGGCTGACTACACAACTTTAACTTATGACCAGTTTGTTACCGAGTTTAACGAAGTCTTTGACCACTCCGACTGTGGTAGCGTGCTTACCTCCCAGCTACTTAACTTGAGGCAAGGGAGCAAATCTGTAGCTGACTACGCTGTAGACTTCCGGGTGGTAGCCACGGAGGTGGGGTGGGAGGACACCTCCCTTTGCAGCATCTTTGTCCGGAGTCTTAGCCCTAGCCTGAGGGATGAGCTGGCCCGTTTAGAAAAGCCCAGTAGGTTAACCGAGCTTATCTCCCTAGCCATTAGCCTGGACAATCGGTTAAGGGAACGGGCCACCGAGTGGAAGGCTTCCGGTCACTTGGGCACCCAGTTTCGCCACTCTCCACAGCTCCCCCTGCTGGCCCTACCTCCCTCTGATTCTGTAAACCCCCCTGAGCCAATGGTAGTTGGACAATCCAAGTTACCGCTAGCAGAGAAACAGCGCCGCCGAGAGTTAGGGCTGTGCCTCTATTGTGGCAGTGAGGAGCATGAGGTTGCTACCTGTCCCATACGGTCAAAAGAGGGAGTCCGTGCATCGCAGTAGGGGGACTCACGGACTCACCCCAAAACAATCCCCTCACTAGATTTCTGCTACCCATCCACTTTGTTCATAATCAGGTTGAGATAGCCACACATGCTCTTATTGATTCAGGGGCCGAGCAGAACTTCAACTGGCAACCCGATTGGGGCTCCCTTGTCACCAGTTAAAGACACCCCTTAAACTTATCGCTCTGTCCAAAGCCCCATTGACCGTGGTGTCCAAACAAACTGCTCCAGTATCAGTTATAGTGTCTGGAAATCATCGTGAGCAGCTCAGGTTATTTGTGCTTCCAGTTTCCACCTCCCTGGTTATCCTAGGTTACCCCTGGCTCTGGTTGCACAACCCCACGATTGACTGGCACTCCGGAAACATAATTTCTTGGCACTCGTTTTGTCTCAGCGTTTGCCTTCAATCCGCTGCTTGCTCGCCATCCGTGCCTCTCGGTGTCCCTTACACACCACCTCCTGATCTGTCCAAGGTTCTCCTGGAATACCGTGGCCTGTGGGCCACCTTTAGTAAGACCCAAGCCCTATCTCTTCCCCCCCAGCACCCATACGACTGTGCCATCAATCTCCGGTCCGGAGCCCCGCTACCATCTAGTTGGCTTTACAGCAGGGGTGTCCAATCATGTGCCATGGAGGGCCAAGACCCTGCAGGTTTTCTCTTCTACCCAGTCTCTTCAGCAGGTGTTTTCACTTATCAGCAATCAGTGGGAAGAAATTCAGTGGAATCTGCTGCTGAAGACACTGGTTGGAGGTAAAGCCTGCATGATCTTGGCCCTCCATGGCACATGATTGGACACCCTTGCTTTACAGCCAGTCAGCTCTGGAGCGGGAGGCTATGGAAACATATATCAAGGAGTCATTGAACTCGGGCATAATTCGGCCTTCGTCCTTGGCGGTGGGGGCGGAATTCTTCTTCGTGGGCAAAAAAGACAGCTTGCTGAGGCCATGCATTAATTTCTGTGAGCTCAACAACATCACCATCAAGGACAAATACACTCTCCCTCTAATCAACACGATGTTTGATTCCCTCCGGGGGGCCTCCTGGTTTACCAAACTTGACTCCCGCACTGCCTACTATCTGGTGCGGATCCGGGAGGGTGATGAGTGGAAGACAGGGTTCTGGACCCCTAGTGGTCATTTTGAATACCTCGTCATGCTATTTGGGCTGACCAACGCCCCCGCCGTATTCCAATGGCTTATCAGTGACATGTTAAGGGACTTTTTGGGCTCATTTGTCTTCGTATACCTTGATGATATCCTAATTTTTTTCCCAGTCCCTTGATGAACACCAGGTGCATGTGAGGCGAGTCTTGCAGCGGCTACTAGAGAACAAGCTGTTTGTGAAGGCGGAGAAATGTGAATTCCACATTCCAACCACATCATTCCTGGGCGTCATCATTTCACATAACGAGATCATCGCGGACCTGGGCAAGGTAAAAGCAGTTGTAGAGTGGCCGACTACCTCCTCCCGGAAACAGCTACAACAGTTTCTGGGATTCGCCAACTTCTACCGCCACTTCATTAAAAACTACAGCATTACTGCCCTTCCGCTTACTCGTCTCACCTCCTCCAAGGTGCCCTTCTGGTGGACGGAGGAGGCTGAGGTGGCCTTTGTGAATTTAAAGTCTCAATTCTCCTCTCCTCCAATCTTGGCGCAGGTGGATCCCGCTCTGCAGTGCCTGGTTGAAGTGGACGCTTCGGACTCTGGTGTGGGGGCCATATTATCTCAACGGTCCCCGGTGGATGACAAGATTCACCCCTGTGCGCTCTTCTCACATCGCCTCTCCTCAGCGAAGAGGAATTATGACATCGGGGACAGGGAGCTCCTGGTGGTCAAGCTGGCTCTGGAGGAGTGGCGCCATTGGCTGGAGGAGTCCTCCCAGCCATTCATCGTCTGGACGGACCATAAAAACTTGGAATACCTCAGGACGGCTAAACGTCTGAATGCGCGCCAGGCCCGCTGGTCCTTGTTTTTTGGCTGTTTTGACTTCACCATCACCTACCGCCTCAGGCCCAAGAACACCAAGCCTGACACCTTATCTAGGCAATTCGCCTCAGATGCTGTGGAAGTATCAGGACATCCCATCATTTCCCCATCGTACATCGTTGGCGCCATCTCGTAGGATATCAAGGAGAACATCCTGAGGGCGCAGGAGACCGAGGCGGACCCGGGCGGGGGACCAGCGGGGAGGCTGTTTGTTCCATCTGCCATCCGGGGTGAGGTGATTAACTGGGTCCACTCCTCCAAGCTCTTGTGCCACCCGGGGATGGCACACACCGTGGCCCTTCTGCAAAAGACCTTTTGGTGGCCTTGGCTCTGGAAGGATGTCGGAGAGTATATCCACGCCTGTCCCCAGTGCGCCACCGGCAAGACGTCCTCTTCTCCTCCGGCCGGCCTGCTTCATCCTCTCCCTATCCCTGGCAGGCCCTGGTCCCACATGGCCTTGGACTTCATCACCGGCCTCCCATCCTCTAACGACCACACCGTCATCCTCACCATCGTGGACAGGTTCTCTAAGGCAGCCCATTTCGTCCCCCTGCAGGATCTTCCCACGGCGAAGGAGACAGCAGATCTGCTCATCCTCCATGTGGTGAGGCTGCACGGCATCCCTCTGGACATCGTGTTCAACTGGGGGCCCCAGTTTGTTTCACAGGTATGGAAGGCTTTCTGCAACGCCATTGGGGCTACGGTGAGCCTGTCATCGAGGTATCACCCGCAAAGCAATGGGAAGTGTGAGTGGGCCAATCAGGAATTGGAGGCAGTGCTACGGTGCATCACCACCGCCAACCCAGCTTCCTGGAGCACCCACCTGCCATGGATTGAGTATACTAACTAACTAACTAACTAACCTGCACTTATATAGCGCTTTTCTAGTCACAAAGACCACTCAAAGCGCTTTTTCATTAATACTAACCCTCTATTCTAAGGGCCTATAGGAAACAAATATCTAGGGACAATTTAGAACAGCCAATTAACCTAACATGCATGTTTTTGGCATGTGGGAGGAAACCGGAGAAATCTCGGAGTAAACCCACGCAACACGGGGAGAACATGCAAACTCCACACAGATCACTGTTGGTCGGGGGCTGGGATCGAACCCACGATCCCATGATCCCCCGGCCAAGGGTAAACTGTGCTGCCGCAGTGCTAACCATACTCACAACACCACCGTGTCATCTGCCATAGGCATGTCTCCTTTCGAGGCCTGTCTTGGCTACAACCCCCTGCTGTTTCCCGAGGAGGAGGGAGACATTGCCGTACCTTCCATACAAGCCCACCTGAGACGCTGCCACCGGTTGTGGAAAGCTACCCAGACTGCACTGCGGTGCACAGCGGAGCGCAACACCACCATCGCCAATCATCGCAGGACACCACTCCACCCTACCGGGTTGGTCAACAGGTATGGCTCTCCACTAAAAACATCAACCTCAAGGCTGAGTCGAGGAAGTTTTCTCAGTGGTTTATTGGGCCGTTCGCTATTACTCATATTGTGAATCCTGTGGCTGTGCACCTAGCTCTCCCCCCCTCCCTCCGCATCTGTCCCACCTTTTATGTCTCTCAAGTGAAGCCGTTCTGTGTCCTCCTCCCAAGACGCCACCTCCACCAGTTGTGATCGATGGCGACCCGGCGTGGAAGGTCAACGCCATCCTGGACATCCGTCACCGGGGTCGCGGCCTACAGTACCTGGTGGACTGGGAGGGCTACGGCCCTGAGTGGAGGTCCTGGGTGCGTCCCTGCTTCGTGTTGGATCCTCAACACATCAGGGACTTCCACTGGACGCACCTGGGTAGGTTAGATCAGTCGCCAAGAGGTGCCACGTAGGGGGGGAGTACTGTGATGATTCGCTCTGCCTGCCTGTTACCTGATTCTCCACAGCTGCGTGCACACCTGTCCTCTCTCATCAACGGAGCTATTTAAGCCGTGCTGCCCGCAGGTCTGCACGGAGTCGTCTTTCTCCCTGGTCTGATGAGATCGGCACACCACTTCGTCTGTCATCAGAGTATCCTTCTCTTCATCGTCGTCCTCCAGAGGTTCCTCGTCTTCATCATCGATCTCCAGAGAAACCTGCTCTCCCTCCTCATTCACCTGGGAGTGCTCACTCCCCCACGACAAGTAAGCCATCTTCTCCTTCATCATCATTCTACACTCTGCTCCCCTGTGCACAGGCTGAAATCCATGGCGGCAGACGTTTCCCTCCTGGCAGCGGACCGAGCCTACACTACACCTCTACAATTCCTCTACTGATTCCATCCACAACCGGGCCTGTAGATGCTGTCTCCCTGGCTGGAGCCTTTGGGGCCAAGCCTGAGCTGTTCACCATCTCGTTGACAGTAAGACTTAACATAACTGAATGTTCTCTCCAGAGTATTGACACTAATCCTCCCTGTCTCTGCTCTTCCATAGGGTTGCCAGGCAGTATGGTGCTCTGCTCGCCCCGGCTCCTACACTTACACATGCACGCGCACACTCACACACTCACTATACTATAAAGATAATTGAGTTTACTTTTGAGTCTGTGTCTGCTTACTGGGTCCCGAATCATGTCAGAAGTGGGGAAAAGATACCATGAACCGGGATGAGGGGGCCTTTATGCTTTCCCACACCTGGAACCACATTGTCCAGAGACCATCGGACGGCGGAAAGCGGGGCCGGCTCGGTGGACCTGACAGGCCTGCTGGGCAGGCCCCACCTATGAAAGTCAGCTGATAAAATGACACCTTGCAGCAATCAGCTGAGACTTCTGATGAAGGCTGCAGTGAATAGTTGAAACATGTAAAGAAAGTAAAAACATCTCCTTTCTATTTTTGTCTTTAATAAGAACAAAAGGTAAATAACTGCAATCAAAACATTTGTGATAACTGGCAGTGAGTCTTTTACAGCGCTGTGGAGGAATTTTGGCCCACTCCTCTTTGCAGAATTGTTGTGATTCAGCCACATTGGAGGGGTTTCAAGCATGAACCACCTTTTTAAGGTCATGCCACAGCATCTCAATCAGATTCAGGTCAGGACTTTGATTAAGCCACTCCAAAGTCTTCATTTTGTTTTTCTTAAGCCATTCAGAGGTGGACTTGCTGGTGTGTTTTGGATCATTGTCCTGCTGCAGAACCCAAGTGTGCTTCAGTTTGGGGTCACGAAGAGATGGCCGGACATTCTCCTTCAGGATTTTTTGGTAGACAGCAGAATTCATGGTTCCATTTACCACAGCAAGTCTTCCAGGTCCTGAAGTAGCAAAACAGCCCCAGACCATCACGCTATCACCACCACATTTAACTGTTGGTATGATGTTCCTTTTCTGAAATGCTGTGTTACTTTTACGCCAGATGTAATGGGACACACACCTTCCATAAAGTTCAACTTTTGTCTCATCAGTCCACAGAGTATGTTCCCAAAAGTCTTGGGGATCATCAAGATGTTTTCTGGCAAAACTGAGATGAGCCTTTATCTTCTTTTTGCTCAGCAGTGGTTTTCGTCTTGTAACTCTGCCATACAGGTCAATTTTGCCCGGTCTCTTTCTTATGGTGGAGTCATGAACACTGACCTTAACTAAGGCAAGTGAGGCCTGCAGTTCTTTGGATATTGTTGTGGGGTCTTTTGTGACCTCTTGGATGAGTCGTCACTGCACTCTTGGGGTAATTTTTTTTTGCTGGCCACTCCTGGGAAGGTTCACCACTGTTCCATGTTTTCACCATTTGTGGATAATGGCTCTCACTGTGGTTCGCTGGAGTCCCAAAGCTTTAGAAAAGGCTTTATTTGACATGTTCGGGGTTGTTTTCAACCCCGTCCATGACCTGTGGCTGTAGGTTTTTGATTATTGCTTATTAATTCCAGATGGCAGATTGAGCCTTGCTCTCTGCCAGTCCTACAGCCATGCCTCCTCCTCACCAGACATTCACCGGCTGTATGGTATCACCACATGCACTCATACACACACTCACATATGCATACACACACATTTCCAATTAATTGTCATTCACCTGCTTGCTGCACAGCTGTGACCACTGTGTCCTCTAGTGTGACTGTTATTTGGACATTGTGTATATTTTTCCCATTGTTAAAGGGGACCTGTGGTGGTCGTCTAAACGCATTCAACTTGAAAACATTAGGCAAAGTATTCGTTATTTGGTTAAATAATTATTGCCAGCCATCTACCACCAGAGAAATATGCAAATACGACCGCCGGCATGGCCAGCCAATGAAAACTATGTGCGCAGCCATGACACATGCGGATGTGACGTCACGTCGTGGCTACTGAAAAGTCAATACTCAGCCTGTACCAGCAACTAGGGTGCTTTTGTCAGTGTTTTTGTTCTATTATGGCTGAATTGTCGGACTCTGAGGAAAAATTCTGCCAACATGGCTACAGGTTTGAGCCAGAAAGGTCTTCTGGGGGTGAAAGTGACGAAGTGGTCCTCACACACAACGGAATTTCGTCCGAAAGGAAACGTCTGTGCCCTGTTCTGAGATTGCGCAACCACTTTTCCGTGACGATCTTCCGACAAGGTGAGCTGGGTTTGGGTACACAAGAGAAGTGTTTATCTTTGTTTTTTCGCTTATTATTGAGACATCCAAAGGCTTTACATTCCGCCATGTTGTGATATCCATATTGCATTGTATGTTTTTGTTGTTACAAGAGCGCCGAGTGTCTGCTGATCTGTATATACTTTTATTTATTTATTTATTTTCTACTCGTTTTAGTTCTGCATTTAATATGAACTCTTAGTTTGAAATAAACTTTTGAATTTGAATTTGAATATCCCGAAAGCCACTGCTCATCCGGGCACTCCAGGCTCAGCCAATATTGATCCAGATCGCGGTATCCACGCTACTACGTCACAGGAAGCGTCCTGGCAGGCCATGTAGCCGCCAGTATGGCTGCGCGCATGTTTTGCTGACATAGCTGAACCAGCACATCAGCAATGGATTTATATCGCATTGCTTTGAACTTGAACTTGAACTTAAACTTGAACTAGAACGTGAGACAGGGGCTCAATATAATATCTTTTTTTTCACGACCACCACAGGTCCCCTTTAATCAACACGCTACATTACTGCACGTTGGGCTTGTATCCACTCATATGTTTGCTGCACAATTACACAGCGGACCTGACAGTAAACTGCCACCACAAAGAGCCCAAGCAGTAAGTAGCGTGTTACTTTCATTTTTGTGTGTTTTTTCTGCCTGCTGCTGGAGTCATGATGGATTACTGGAGCGATGCGGAGCTGCACGGATTGGCCCGTCTGGAGGATGCCTTCTCCCAGATACAAGGGCAGTACTTTCCCGAGGCTGCTCGCGCTGCTCAGAATACTGCAGCGGAGGTCCTGGAGCTTTGTCTCGATGTCCTGTTTTTCCCTGTCGGCTGACATACTCCATGCAAGCCTCGTGCTGCGTGAAGAGTAGCCAGGGAGGGAATTCCCAGCGCAGGAACCGTCTCCTACATGGAAGAGGCACTTGCGGGAAAAGAAGCTTTCCTCCTCCTTCAGATCTCCCGCTCCAGCTCCGCTCCTTCCACGGGTGAATGGAAGAAACATAGACTGGCTTTGTTGGCGAAGATACAGTAGATTGCCGCCAGGAGGAAGAGAGATTGGTGGCCACAATTTCCTCTCCAGTGCCGTTCTGGGAGGCTTCTCCACATTCTATGGAGGAATCCAGCCCCACCACAGCTGATGCGAGAAGCTACACCTCGCCAGCTGCAGCAGGAGACATCATCAGCCAGGAGAACAGGCAAGTTTTCCTTCCTTTTGTTCCAAACGTTGAAAATTCTTGCCTGATCCCAGGTAGTAGGTCTCTGGGTATGCAGAGATCTCGGCACATGCTGCAACCATGAATGGCTCACCAGCCTTCTCCCTGCTCTCTACTGCTTCCTTTGCTTGTATGCCGGAGCCAAACAGTCAGGACCAGGAGGAGCCAGAGGTCCGGGAGGATCCTTCCCCCGCAGCAACGGTGAGCCAGACCCCAGCCGCCACGCTGGAGGAGTCACCAGCGTGGATCATGGCAGCTGGGGAGATCAAGACTGCAGAGATCATCATGCTTGCTGTGGGGCCACCGCAGCAGAGTCTCCGCTGAAGCTGAACCTCCAGGAGGCCGAGCCTGGGACTACATCGCCTGGATCGTTGGAGTCCTGGACAGCGATGGAGCTTGAGCTAAGGCAAGTGCTCTCTTTTGTCTTTCTCCTTTCTATTATTGAGCATTTTTGCCTAGCTTTTGGAGAGGAGAGCCGGGCGCAGCCCACCGCTGCGTCTGAGCTCGCCTTACTGGGCTCTGCCGCTGCTGGCGACCCTGACCCTTCTTTCTCCCTGACTGAGTCCTCTTCTAGGGTCGCCGGAGAAAGTTTAACATCGCCAGACAGGTCCAAGGATCCAGGTTTGCCACTGGAGGTTGCTGTGGATCCAGCCTCCCCTGCCGAGGAGGTCATCGTGGGTGCTCTGCTCCAGCCGAGGGTGCCCGTGATTGATTGTCTTTTGGCTCGGGTGCTCGTACGGGTTGGCTGGCCCATGATTAAAGCAGTGTTGGGGTCAGCAGTGGCTCAGCCAGGTCCCACCACGGGTGCAGCAGGGGTCCAGCCGTATTCCACCATGTGTGCAACCATGGCTCGGTCAGGGTCCACTGTGGGTGCAGCCACGGCCCAGCCTGGGTCCTCCGCGGGTGCAGCTGAGCTCCAGTCCCAAGCCGAGACCACCGAGGGTGCGGCCGGCCAGCTTGAGAACACTGAGGTCTCGTCCTCCCTCCCAGAGGTCCTCGGGGTGACCCTTTCTCCTCCACCAGGCTCTACCATGGTCCGCCTGGTCCTGCCACCAGGAACCGCGGGGATTCCCCTTCTTCAGTCCAGTCACCCACCTCTCAGCCTTCCGGTGGGTAGGCTGCCACCTCGTCTATCCCTCCGAGTCTGGTGGCTCAACTATGCAGGCCAGCCACCCGAAAGACTAGGTTCCTGGATCGGGAGGCCCTTTTTCCTCGGTAGGCCACCTGATGCTGTACGGCTGGTCATCCGCTGGGTCTTGGACTCTGGCCGGCCCCCTTAACTGTGGGACTCTTGGAGGTGGGGTGGGTTAGTTTAGTTTTGGGGTTGGGGAGTGTGTTGTCTTTGTGTTGTTTTGTGGTGTTCTCTCCTGCTGGTTATTACCTTCTAACTTGTTTCCCCCAAAATCCCGCCCTGGTTTGTTGTGTTGGCCTTCCGAGTGGGGGGGGGGGCAGGTTTTGTCTTCTGTTTTTGATGGTACGGTGGGTGTCTGGTTCCCACCCCTTGGGTGGTTGGGGGCTCTGTCATATTCGGGGTTGTTTTCAACCCCGTCCATGACCTGTGGCTGTAGGTTTTTGATTATTGCTTATTAATTCCAGCTGGCAGATTGAGCCTTGCTCTCTGCCAGTCCTACAGCCACGCCTCCTCCTCACCAGACATTCACCGGCTGTATGGTTTCACCACATGCACACAAACACACACTCACACTTGAACGCACTCACACGTGCATACACACACATTTCCAATTAATTGTCATTCACTTGCTTGCTGCACGGCTGTGACCACTTGCCTTCATTAGTGATTTGCATACTTATTGGAAGCAGTGGGATCAGTCAGTGAGGCAGCTTAAGTCAACATTGGACATCCTGGCTCACGGAGTATTGGCTCCTTTCCTTTTGGACTTCACCATGTTGTACTTCAGAGCCTTTCTACTCCAACATAATTGTAAGTCTTCTTTTTGTTCCTTTTCTCTCCGCTCCTGCCTGCCTGGAGCGTGTTGGGCGTCTCATCCGAGCCAACGAAGTTTGAGGCCAGTTGTCTCATCTCTCCTTCACTGTGACTGTTATTTGGACATTGTGTATATTTTTCCCATTGTTAATCAACACGCTACATTACTGCATGTTGGGCTAGTATCCATTCATGTGTTCGCTGCACGATTACGCAGCGGACCTGACCTTATTACCTTTTCCAGACTGATAGATTTCAATTGCTTTGTTTCTAATTTCTTCCTAAATTTCTTTGGATCGTAGCATGATGTCTAGCTTTTAAGGATCTTTTGGTCTACTTCATTTTGTCAGGCAGGTCCTATTTAAGTGATTTCTTGATTGAGAACAGGTGTGGCAGTAATCAGGCATGAGTGTGGCTAGAGAAATTGAACTCGGCTTTCCAAAGATGTGATAAACCACAGTTAATTTTTAATTTATGTTTTAACAGGGGAGGCAATCATTTTTTTCACACAGGCCCATGTAGGTTTGGATTTTTTATTTTTTTGTTATCCTTAATAATAAACACCTTCATTTAAAAACTGCATTTTGTGTATACTTGTGTTATCTTTGTCAAATATTTAAATTTGTTTGATGATCTGAAACATTTAAGTGTGACAAACATACAAAAAAATGAGAAATCAGGAAGGTTGGCAAACACTTTTTCACGCCACTGTGTCATCACTCTGTCTTTGTACAAAACAGCCTGTGCAAAGCACCATAATCGTTTCAGTAATTAGTTGGTGTCTAACCTTATGAGCCTAGAGTTCCCAGGAGCTCCCCAAGGTTCATGTCTTGGTCCCATTGGTTTTTTTTTCCCTTTACACATTTGTTTTACACAAGAAATGTTACACTTTTTACATTTGCTGATAACATTGACTCTTTTTAGCCTTCTTGTTTTAGTTAAAATTTCAGGTCATCAAACTTCCTCTTTAGACCAACTAGATACCAAAAACCATGTTCTCTTTATTAATCTCTGCTGGCTAAACCACACCATTGTGGCGTTAAAACAGTATGTGGTTGGCATTTGCAGCAAGGTGCACAGGTGACATAACTATTTTTTTTCCTGAATCTTTATTTTCGGATAGATGTAAAGATTAAAATAACATTTTAGTATTAACATTTCAGTCAGATTGGGCAGTAAATGACAACTCTTATTTTTATTAGGATAAAAGAATCAAAAAGTTTGACCTCTGGTGATCAGAAAATAATAGCACAGTCGATTAATAGCACTACATATTATATAATATATAATATTATATAATATTACATATTACATATTATATAATGTATAATATGTAATATGTAACAAAATTACATTTTTAACCCAGGGGAAGGATTAAAACAATTCATTGTCTTATCGAAAAGAAAATATTTTTACAATTATTTTGGAAGACAGTACAAAACCTTTTAGATTATTACAAGGGTTAAAATAGTTTTCTTATGTTGAAATCTAAATCTAAAATAAACACAGGTTTTGTTTATGAAACAGAACTGTATTAACATTACCAAATAATACTCAAAAATAATCCTTAATGCTTTTATTTGTACTTTATAGACTTTTTTTTTTGATCCAAGATGTCGCCCACAGTGGCCGCCATGGGGCTTCGCTGCGCTTTAATTTGTATGTTTTTGTTCGTCATTTGTGTGTCTGCCTGCTCTTACACCCGTGAAGAGCTACTAAATATCAGGACTTTCACTCCCACGGACCTACTCCCAGTTTTTTTGGCTCCTGCCGCCGATCTGGTTCACTTTTTAGCCCAAAAAGTGAGACGGCGAAAGAGAGGAAAGCGAGCGGGCGCTCTCGTGTGGCTTCGTAGGAGAGGCATGCGCACGGCCTTGCCTGGCATATTTCTGTCCAATACCAATTCTCTCTTTAACAAGGTAGATGAACTGAGACTGCTGATGCGATTTAAGGACCTCTCTACCTCGTCTGCCCTCTGTTTTACTGAGACCTGGCTTAAGGAATCGACTCCGGACAGCACGCTCCTCCTCGAGGGATTTCAGCTGTTTCGTGCTGATCGAGATACAGAGCTCTCCGGTAAGTCCTCAGGAGGAGGAGTCTGCTTTTACATTAACAACAGCTGGTGCTCTGATGTAACGGTGCTCTCCCAACACTGTTCTCCCACTCTGGAATATTTATTCATTAACTGCAAGCCTTTTTATTCCCCGCGGGAGTTCGCTTCATTCATCCTGGCCGCTGTTTACGTCCCGCCCGACGCAGACGCGCGCGAGGCTCAGCGCGCGCTCGCAGATCACATTCAACATACGGAGCGGTCTTTCCCGGACTCTCTGGTTATTGTGGTTGGCGACTTTAACCAGAGTAACCTGAGCCACGATCTCCCCCGATACAAACAGTTTATTAAATGCCCCACCAGAGGAAAGAACACGCTGGATCACTGTTACACTACAGTGAAGGACGCGTATCGCGCTGTTCCCCGCGCTGCGCTCGGACTATCTGATCACGTGATGGTCCACCTCATTGCCACATACAGACAGAGACTGAAGCTCACTAAACCTGTTGTGAGCACTACGAAGAAATTGACCAGTGAAGCTGGGGAGAAGCTGAGCACGTGCATGGAAATAACTCACTGGGGCATGTTTAAAGGAGCCACGCATGATCTGGATGAGTACACGGACACTGTGAACTCATATATCCACTTTTGTGAGGAGAGCATTCTTCCATCGCGCACCAGGGTGAGGTACTCAAATGACAAGCCCTGGTTCACTGCTAAGCTCAGACAGATCAGGAAGGAGAAGGAAGCAGCGTTGAAAAGTGGAGACAGGGACTGCTACAGGGAGGTCAAATATATGTTTAGCAGAGAGCTGAGGAGAGCTAAATCTGTGTATTCTGAGAGACTCCAGCAGCAGTTCACTGCTAACGACTCTGCTTCTGTGTGAAGAGGACTGAGGCAAATCACCAACTATCGGCCTCAGGCTTCTAAAGGTCAGGATGACAAGGCCCTTTGTCAAAGACTGTCCCAACATTATGCCCGTTTTGACACCTCGTCAGCTGTGTCTATCTCCCCCCTCCCCCCAGCGCCACTGCCTCCACGGTCCCTACTTCATCAAAGGCGCCTCCTGCCCTTGTCATCAGTGAGCAGGACGTGCACAGACAGTTCTCCAGACTGAACCCGCGCAAGGCCCCCGGTCCGGACGGCGTGTCTCCCTCCACCCTGAGACACTGTGTGAAAGAGCTGACTCCTGTCTTCACAGACATTTTTAACACCTCCCTGAAGTTATGCCACGTGCCGACCTGCCTCAAAACCTCCACCATCATCCCTGTCCCCAAGAAGCCACGGATCACTGGACTTAACGACTACAGACCTGTAGCGCTCACCTCTGTAGTCATGAAGTCCTTTGAGCGCCTGGTCCTGCCCCACCTCAAGTCCATCACCACTCCCCTCCTGGACCCGCTGCAGTTTGCCTACCGAGCCAACAGGTCTGTGGACGACGCAGTCAACCTGGCCCTCCACTCCATCCTGCAGCACCTGGACTCCCCGGGAACCTACACCAGGATCCTGTTTGTGGACTTCAGCTCTGCATTCAACACCATCCGCCCCGCTCTGCTCCAGGACAAGCTGTCCCTGCTCAACGTGCCTGACTCCCTCTGCAGGTGGATCACGACTTCCTGACAGACCGGAGGCAGCATGTGCGGCTGGGAAAGACTGTCTCAGACTCTGTTAGCATCAGCACCGGATCACCCCAGGGCTGTGTACTTTCCCCCCTACTCTTCTCCCTTTATACCAACTCCTGCACCTCCAGCCACCAGTCTGTCAAGCTGATCAAGTTTGCGGACGACACCACCCTCATCAGGCTCATCTCCAACGGCGACGAGTCCGTCTACAGGAGAGAGGTGGCCCAGCTGGCGTCCTGGTGCAGCCACAACAACCTGCAGCTGAACGCTCTGAAGACAGTGGAGATGATTGTGGACTTCAGGAAAGTCACAACCCCTCTGCCCCACCTCACCCTCACAGGCTCTCCCATCACACTGCAGATTCCTTCCGCTTCCTGGGCACCACCATCACCCGGGACCTCAAGTGGGAGCCGACCATCAGCTCCCTCATCAAAAAGGCCCAGCAGAGGATGTTCTTCCTGCGGCAGCTGAGGAAGCTCAAGCTACCCACCAAGATGTTGGTACAGTTCTACACAGCCATCATCGAGTCCATCCTCACCACCTCCATAACCGTGTGGTACGCAGGAGCCACTGCCAGGGACAGACTAAGGCTGCAGCGCATCGTGCGCGCTGCTGAGAAGGTGATCGGCTGCAAGCTCCCATCCCTCCAGGACCTGTACATCTCCAGGACCCGGAGGCGTGCAGGCTGGATCATAGCCGATCCTTCACACCCTGGTCACATACTGTTTGCCCCCCTCCCCTCAGGTAGAAGACGTCGGTCCATTCAGACTAAAACCTCCCGTCACATGAACAGCTTCTTCCCCTCTGCCATCAGACTGCTGAACACTAAGTGACTTATTGACTCTTGTGCACTATGTACAGCAGCTCAACCAGACTCATGTCAATCATCACTGTTTTCTTTTTGCATTACCGACTGCACTATGTGGTACTCCACAATATCTGCTGCTCGCTAATATATTTAAAAATTGCTTTGACTGTATTACTCATTCTTATTCTTATTCTACATTTTATTGCATGTATAGTTTTTTATTTCTATCTTTTATTTTTATCATGTTTAATGTTGCAGCATTGCACCGAGACAGGCAGTTCGGATGGCCCAGAGGAAGAAACTGGGACCTGACTAAGCTAAGCTAACACTAGTTAGCTTAATGCTGGCGCCAGTCTCTAAATAACTACCTACAGCGATCGGATATACCTCCGGTGGATTACCCCTTTGATCGCTTTTATCCGGCCACTGTGAGTAAACTGACCAGCGATTCCAGCGCTTCCTTGTGATTCACTGATGTGCCCTACCTGAAGCGATTGCTAAGCTAACGCTAGTTAGCTTAATGCTGGCGCCAGCCATTCCACCTAACACCAGCCTGAATCAAAGCCCAGCTACGAGGCCCAGCGGAGATACTACCAGGCAGGCGGCTATTTGTTTGACGGGGCTCAGCAGAGATTTCACCCAGGCAGACGGCGGTAGGCGGCGGTGCCCAGCGGAGGACTTACCGTGACTGCAGCGGCGGTGTGCGACGAGACTACCCGAAGCGATTGCTAAGCTAACGCTAGTTAGCTTAATGCTGGCGCCAGTCATTCCACCTTACACCAGCCTGAATCAAAGCCCAGCTGCGAGGCCCAGCGGAGATACTACCAGGCAAGCGGCTATTTGTTGACGGGGTTCAGCAGAGATTTCACCCAGGCAGACGACAGTAGGTGGCGGTGCCTAGCGGAGGATTTACCGTGACCTCAGCGGTGCTCGGTGGCAGCGGCGGTGTGTGACGAGACTCGGTTGGAGGAGCGGGACGGGAGACCAGTTACGGCGACTATGAGCAACGAGACCAGCAACGGAAGGGGCTAGTTGGCTAGCTGAGGCCCAGCTGGATTCGAGGACGATCGGATCAGATTCTGGCGATATAAGCAGAATTTATTTTACTATCCACAGATTTTCCTTTTCCTTCTTTCCAAGAAAGACTGAAGATGGCTGCCACGGGATTAAAAAGTGGGCTGATGGGCACCACTAATAAGCATTCTCTACTTCTCTACTTCCTCTTCGTTTTGTCTTTGTGTGTCTGGACCTGCAACAAGAAGGATTTTCCGACAAACTCAACCAAAGGTGAAGTTAAAAAGTTTTATCTGTATGGATTTGGGCTTGGACATCTCACCCTACACTCTATGTGGTCTTTAAAAGCCCTGAGCAAAAACTTCCAAATTAAGGCAAACATGGCTGTTAAGCAAAAATCACAATATGGCAGAGGATATACAGTTAAAGTTCTGTTAGTTCTGTTACTTCTGGCAGGAGATATTCACCTTAACCCTGGACCTGCCACTATTAAACAGCAGACCACTGGGTTAGCACAAAACCGAGCTGTACAAAAGCAAAAACAACATTTATTTTTCCAAACTGTTAATCATGCACGAGTTCTTTGGGACACCAAGGCTAAACCAAAGGGGATCCTCGGCGGTCATTTAAACATACGGAGCATAATCCCCAAAAGAGATGAGATTTCGGTGTTGCTGTTGGACTCAAATCTGGACTACCTTTGTCTCTCAGAAAGCTGGCTACACAGTAACATAGACACTAATATGATCGATATTGTGGGCTACCAGTGTTTAGAAAAGACAGGCAGGTAGGGAGGGGAGGAGGTGTTTTAATTTACATCAAAGAGAAATATAAATGTCAACTGGTTGATTTGAATACTTCACTTGAATGTTTAGCTGTTAATGTATGTCTCTCTCCGGTAATGAATTTCAACATTGCAGTAGTGTACAACCCACCGTCACACAACTCTTCCTTTTATAATGAATTAAGTGATCTGGTTAAACAACTTGAGAAGAACAGAGAAACAATAATTCATGGTGACTTTAATATCAACTGGTCTGATAAAAAAGACAAACAAAAACTGAAAAGCCTCATGACTAAATTTAATTACCAGCAAATCATCAAAGGACCCACCAGGATAACCAAACAATCCAGAACACTTATTGACATGGTATTTACTAATAAACCAGAACGAATAACCAGAACCTATAATCTTGTAACTGGTCTCTCAGATCATAACATGGTTCTTGCTGTCAGGAAACTTACTAAAAAGCGACTACAGTATTTTGGGGGGAGTCGATATTGACAAATCAAATTTTATTATCCCCAAATCAAAAAATGAGGAGTTTGAACATTACTTAGAGAATCAAAATTGGGAGCAGCTCATGGCAACATGTGAAGTAGATGATTGTTGTAATTTTATAACTGCAACAATCACAAAGTCTATAGAAAAATTTTCAAAGCAAATTAAAAGTAGACAACAGAAGATTAGCCTACCATGGTTAAATAATGAAATAAGAAAACTTATGAAGAGGCGAGACTATGCACTGAAAACATCACTAACCTCCAAACTACAAAATGATCACCTTGTGTACAAAAGTTTAAGAAATAAAGTGGTACATGAGCTGCGAAAATCAAAAATATCTTATTACAATAAACTGATAGATCATGCAAAGGGTAACAACAGTTCCCTATGGAGGCATTTAAATAACTTAACTAATAAAAAAAACGATCAGAAGGGGGTAAAGGAACTTAGAATCAATGGCAAGACCGTCAGTGACAAGGCTACTTTGGCAAATGAATTTAATTCACACTTTGTGGGCTCTGTGGAAGACTTAACAAAAATTTTTGTGCTGCCAAATGTGCTCAACAACACAAATTCCATACTTCCAACAGATACTTTTCACATCGATGAGGTAAATGAGAAGTTAATTGCTGGTATTGTTAAAACACTGTCAAACTCAAAAACTAATGATATCTACAATATGAGCACCTCCTTTCTCAAAATGCACAGCAAAATATTAATCAAACCACTGACTCATCTCATTAATCTCTCCATTAGGTCTAGTACATTTCCATCTGGCTGGAAAAAAGCTGTCGTCATACCAGTTCATAAATCAGGCAGTAAAGACGATATATGCAATTACCGCCCAATCTCTATCTTACCAGTCCTATCTAAGGTTCTTGAAAAAGTTGTAGCTACACAGCTGATAGACTACTTACAAGACAGTCAACTTCTTCATCCACATCAATTTGGTTTTAGACCAGGATACTCAACAGAAACAGCAAATTGTTGCCTTATTGAAAACGTCAAACAGTCCTTGGACAGGGGTAATGTGGTAGGAGCTGTTTTTCTAGATCTCAAAAAGGCTTTCGATACTGTAAACCACAGTTTGCTTTTATCCAAAATGGTATCTTTTAACTTCTCCCCAAATACATTAGAATGGTTTGCATCTTATCTCCAGAATAGAGAACAGTGTGTAAAAGTTCACCAGGATAAATCCTCATTTTTAAACAACCGCATGGGTATCCCACAAGGGTCCATTCTTGGTCCTTTACTTTTCAGCATTTTTATTAATGACTTGCCGTTACACTGCTCAGCTGCAACATGCCAACTTTATGCAGATGATGCAGTTATTTACACAGCTGCCAAGACTCCAGCACAGGCTGCAGATGTACTGTCTACAAGTATGGTTGATGTCCAAGAGTGGCTCCTCAAGAACCATCTATTGCTGAACCTTCAGAAAACAGTCTCAATGTGCTTTTCAATCAAAAAATGTAACCTGCAACATTTTAAAGTTAATATACATGATCATGACATCAGTTTAGCTACAGAATTCAAATACCTTGGCATTGTACTAGATCCTCAACTCAAATTTAATCTTCATATAAAGAAAATTTCAAAAACAGTAAAAAAAAATCTGAACTGCTTTAAATTAATTAGATATTACATACCTTACGAAGCAGCTGCACTGTATATGCATTCTATGGTTTTTTCTCATATATCATACTGTTTGACAGTCTGGGCTCAAGCAGCCCCTTCCACAATAAGACATATAGGTTCATTATATAATCAAACCCTAAAAATCTTGGACAAAAAGCCCATTAGGTGGCATCACTGTAATGTTTTAAAAAAATACAACCTATTGAGTTTTGAGAGCTTCATTGACCTCTGTCTTCTGAAATTAACGTTCAAATGTTTCCATAAATCAGCACCCGAGCCACTTGCTGGTTTCGTCCAAAGACAGGACAGCAGCAGAGCCACCAGGAGTTCTGTTAACAATAACTGTAAAATATTCCACCGCAGAACCACATTTGGACAAACAGCTTTCTCTATAAAGGGCAGTCACATCTGGAGCACAATGCCAAATGAAATTAAAATAATAACGGACTTTAAAACATTCACTAAAAATGTTAAAAACTGGCTGAAAAATAAACAAGAATGTACTCATGTATGAATTATTTGTCTGCAAAGTGAGAGTGAATGAAGGGAAGGAATAAATGTGTTTGTTTATAGTGAGTGACGGAGGGAGGAAGGCCTGAAATAGGCAAATGTGAGTTATGTTATATGTGTTAAATGTGAGTCAGGCTGTTATATTTGTGTATTTATAATATTTTATAATATATGTGTATTTATAATATTTATAATATTTATGTTAAATGTGAGTCAGGCTGTTATATTTGTGTATTTATAATATTTATAATATTTATAATTGTGTATTTATAATTTTTCTGCATTGATGTATGTGGTTATTGTGTATATTTTTTATCTTGATTCTTTTTTCTAAAGCCCATCCAGGGACAAGAGTTGCAAATTAGCTAATAGCTATACACTCTATGTGCAACACATCAGATTGATTGTCTTTGATTAATTGTCTATGTTTATTGCACTGTCCCTGTCAAATAAACTAATCTACTACTACAAATTCCTAGTTTGTGTACTACATGAACAATGGCAATAAATCTGATTCTGATTCTGATTCTGATTTTTAAAGACAATTTTAAATTGATTATGGAATTTATATGTGTTTATATACTGTATTTTAGACCAGTTTTACCAGCAAAAGAAGAAAATTCCAGCAACATTTCTAACAGGTGGCAAAAACCTCCAAACAAGTAATTAAATTACAATATACATAAATTCATGATACAGTAAATGCAGGACAATAGACTTTTTATAGTAATACAGTGTATGCCAAACCAAATAAACTGATTTTAAGGGAAAGGAAGAGACAGGATGAAATGATCTGCAGATTGAGTTAAAGTTCATCGGGGGGGAACCCCAATGATAATCTGTCAAGGAAAATGTTCTTGATCCAACTTCAAATCATGAGTTTCACTACATAGCCAGGAAGGGCCTGCAGGCTAGAGCAAAGTAGACGTCAGACATATCTTACAATCAGGTGAATCTTTTCTCAAGATGCAGAGAGAGATGATTCAACACAAAACTCAAAGACCTTGTGCAGATAAGGCTTGTTTGTAGGATAGTTTTAAAAAAAACACCCACCAAAACAGACACCACCTCAACTTTGTGAGCCCACTTCAAAGACTTCAGTAGGCAGAAGCATGATGAAAAAAAGAATCCCTGATTAAAGAAAAACACCAGTCAAGAAGACTTCAACATCATACAGCAAAATCAAGGAAGAGCCTTTTGGTGACACCTAACAACCACAAGTCTGTTGTGTTTTCCAAAATATAAGCATTATGTGATTGTGTGCAGTCTCAACCTGCATACCTTTAACTGCTTTCTTTCTTCATCATCAGTTGAGACAGACCAAGATAACTTTGTCTGTCTGGAATGCAATGTTCATATACTGAATGACACACTGATGAGACAAAACATCCTCACCCAGTTTGACGCATTACCACAACTGTCCAATGTATTGCAAAAAAAAAAAAAAGGGTCATTAAATATCTGCAGTAGAGATCAACTTCAAAACATTTACAGCTTGCATATAATCTCTCATTAACAATTTAGAAGATTGGTTTTGGATTTGAAAGATAATGAGTGTAAAAAGGAGCTGACAAAAGATGAAATTAAACAAATAATATAATTTTCACATGTTTAAGCCCACACTCTTATTTTAAAAATATAAAATTTGTTCAAGCTCTTTTCCGTTTACAAGACTTCTCAATCATGGGCAAAACAGTCATTACATGGATAATATATGATTACTTATACAGTATGAATTAATGGATGTATTTTGTGAGAAAACCTTTCCTATCATTAACCATTCACATGTCCTCAAAAATAATATTCATGAAGCTTACAAGCTAAGGTGAAATGCATTAATGCCATGGCACCGTATCCATTGTCTGTCAGTCTGTCCATTGATTCAAATTTCCAAATGATCATTATTACTGATCGGTATTTGCCCAAATGGCCGCTAAACTCACACACAATGATCCTCAGGTGTGTATGTGTCTACCAGCAGTAGGATGATGTACAATATTATCATCTTTTTTACCCCCCTTGTCCTGTCAGGCAGCTAGGTGAGCAGAACAGAAATCTTCTACCCTTACTGTGCCAAAACGGATTCACTGTCATAAACCCTCATGTGCCATTAGGTGGTGCACGAGGGAGGAAATAAGAAACCTAAAAGCGAGAGTCGATGGTGCACTTTACTAACAAACCAGGAGAAAATAACAAGTCCAATACTCTCAACTATGCAGAGAATGAATATGCAGAGTAAGGGCTACCAGATAAATGGGGCTACCTGGATGTTCTACAGCCGGGAAGGGGAATGCCTAGTGCTACCAAACTGCGATACGCACAACAGGGAAAGGCGACCAGCCTAGTGCTGATGCAGTGATAGCACAAAAGGAAAGGCAAATAAGCACTTATGGCTCGAACCACTCGAAGCTGTCTGAGAAGTCTGGTGGGTGATGATAGGAGGCTGAGTCAGCTGCGAACACCCAGGAACTGATTGTCTGCAGATATCGGGCTGAATGCGTGAAGGGAGTGAAACAACATTCATGGAGAGCTAGCTGCCATGAATGAGGGCAAATGCCCCGACAATCTCTTTCCTCTGAAGCAGCGAACAAATACTCCTGAAGCTAACGAGGAAAGAGATTGCCGGTGTGGGAATGCGTGGGCAGGACTGATTGGCACCAGGTGTGTGAATGAGAGTGAATGGAGCATGTGCATGTGTGTGTGTCTGCATGTGGGTGTGTGTATGTATGTGTGAACACCCGTGACAGTGCAGCTGATGGCATCTGACAGGAGGAGGGGGCGTGCCAGAGCTGTCAGGGGGAAACTAGGGTAAGCATAACAATAAGTCAGAACTGGGTTTGGCTTCCAAACCGAGATTCATGACAGCCCCCCCCCCCCAGGGGTGGACACCAGACACCCCAGTACCATCAGCCAAAAAGAAAAGGAACAACACCCCTCAAGGGAACCCCTCCCCCCCCCGGCAACAAACACTAACCCAGGGTGGGAGGTGGGGGAAAGCTAGTTAGGAGGGAAGCAACCAGTGAAAACACGATCAGAACAAAAACAGAATAAAGCGCACACCCCTCCTAATGACCCCCAACCTGGAACACTAATCCCCCTCTCCAGAAGTCCAAAGTTCAGGGGGTCGACCAGAGTCCCAGGCCCCCAGCATGGTGAGGAGTGGCAGATCAGGTGGTCTGTCCAAGTCCCAAGTCCAGCAGGCGGCCTGGGGGAAGGTGTCCGGCAGCCTACCCGGGCTGATGGACCACCCGACCCATAGGCCAGGTCCTTTGGGTGGCTGACTAACGTGGTGGAGCCATCAGGGCCTGAGAGGAAGGCAGAGAGGCAGCCTCCATACTCGGGGACATCGGCGGCCAAACCAAGGGACAGGGGCCCCCTTGCCGTTCGAGGCTTAGTGCAGGCGAACCGCTGTACCCGCGATGGTCCCGGTCTGGGACGTGGCTGCACCGGTGGTGGACTCCAGCTGGGGCTCTGCTGCACCAGCGGTGTACTCCAGCTGAGGCTCTGCTGCACCGGTGGTGGACCCCGACTGAGGCTCTGCTGCACCTGCGGTGGGCTCCAGTTGAAGCACCATGGCACCTGCGGTGACCCCCATCGGGGGTCTCATTGCTCCCACAATGGCCTCCCCAGCGAGGGAGGTGATGCTCCTCACGTCTTCTGGCACTGGACCCCGATCCTCGGTAGCTTTCAACGAGAACAGCTGCTCTTCGGCGACCCTGGCAGGGAATTCTGAACCCAGGGGGAGAGAGAAAGAGACCATGTCAGAGTCGCCGACAGCGGCAGAGCCCGGTGAGGCGGACCCAAGGGCTCCTATGAGCTGCCCAGGGTCCTCCTCGCCATGAGTCGGGCAGTGTGACGTGGACATAACTAGCATAATGGAGCACACTTTCCTGAACTTGGGCTCCACCGCCATTCAGGACTCTGGAGATTTAGGGCGCGCAGGTTCTTCCGGTTCGTTGGGTGCTGCACCCCCGGCGACCTCCTCCAGGGCAACAGGACCTTCCTCGTCATCAATGAGCAACCCAGGTTGCAGCAGCTCCTCTCCGGCAGTGGCAGAGCTCGGCGAGGAAAGTTCAGATGCAGCTGGGGGCTGCACCCAACTTTCCTCCCCAAGAGCCAGGCAAGAACTCTCAACACTCGACAGGTGAACTACAGGAGAGATTACTTGCCTGTGATCGAGTTCTACCGCCGTCCCGGACTCTGACAGTGCCAATGATGTTGTTCAGGGTCCAACCGGGTGGAGGTCTGGTCTGGGGGATGACTCTGCCTTGGCGGCCCCCATAGCAGGCATGATGGTCTTGGCAGTCATGGTTTCCTCCAGTGAACCCCCTGATGCCGGTAACTCACCCGGCATGAAGTCTGGAGGTGGAGACCTGGGTGGCACTGTGTCTGAACAGACTGAAGCTAGGGAATGCCCCTTCATTGGCACCCGCTCTCAGTCGGCCACAGCGCTCCTCCTCTGGTTGTAGCGAGTCTGTGGGGTGCAGTCCTCCAGCACTGCGCATTCCCTCCTCCCCCGATAATCGAGCTCCAAGGCTGGTGGACACTCCAAGGCAGGGGATGGAGACACAGAGGAAATAGATGAGTTCATCATAGTAGCAGAGGGGGGAGGGCACTCAGGTGACTGCCTAGCTTGAGGCTCTCTCCCGGGGACAGACAAGGCTTATCCTTAATGACCAAGGTAGAATGAAAACCCACTTGCTTGGCGGAATGCTGGCAGCTGCCGACGGTGTATGGTCATCCTCCTCCATGCCCATAGTTCTTCTAGGCTCCTCGGTGGTTGACGGAGGAGCTGGCCAAAACAGCACGGAGGTGAGCAGGTCCAGAGTGGCATACACAGTCCCTCAGGTGGCTGGGGTGGACAACCTAACAACAGGAACTGTGGCTGAAGCTGAAGGAGCGTCTGCTGGCACGACAGCTGGCACCAAGGAGGGCTTCACCGCAGCAGCGGTGGGGCTTGACGTCCGGTTAGGAATCGCCGATGAGATGACGGGCCTCTTCTGTTGCTTAGGCCTGGGATTAACCTCATGCCGTGGGATTGACTAAGGATCAGTGACAGCAGCTGTTTGGGGAGCTTCAGCGGGTAACAATTTCTGAAGCTCCTCCACCGGAATCTGATTAATCACCTCAGGAGACATTGCAAGAGAACGGAGATGAACTTGCCTGAACTGCTGACTGGTGATGGTGTCCACTGTTGCCTTGGTGTTCATCCTCCCAGGAGTAGGACGGGAAATCCGGCAGGGGGAGGAGAACTCCGGCTCGGGCTGTGAGCAGTGGGCTCCGGTCTTCCGGGAGTGCATCGTGGGAAGCCGCGGTTGAGCTCCGATGGCACCTCCTGTCATCTCCTCCAGCTGTCAGCGTGACTCGTGGACCAGGGTGAGAAACAACGCTAACCCCGGATATTTCCAGAGACCGGGGCACATTGAGAGCACCCTGACAGCGATGTCAAACAGCAAAAAATTCACCTCTGGCAAGTTGGTGGCTTGAGCCCGGGAAAAGAATACCACAGCTCGATCAGCCGTTCCACACTCCTCAGGGCTCAGTCCAAAAACAGAAAAATCCATGGAGATGACTAGGGGAAAAAAGCACTAAGGAGAGAAGGCAAAAAATTCACTCGTGCACCACCTCTCCACTGGGCTTTACACTGGTCGGGGCATTCTGGACATTTACTTTGCCAAAAGGAGCTTTATACAGTACCTATCTATGTACTGTATATTGTTGTAGACTCCTCTTAATACTTTATTTAAATTATTTTACCCATGAAGGACCCAAAAGGATGGGGAATGGGGAAAGGAGGTGTGGGGAGGGGGAAAGAAAAGGGAGAGGAACAGACAAAGAAGACAAACAAACCAACAACTAAAACAAACAGAAGACAGACTGCTTCTTCCACTGAAGAGGTCTCAACAGGAGTCTGGTATCCGCACCTATTAAAGGAGAGACATTTGTGTGTGTGCATCCGTGTGCATGTGTATGAGAGCACGCGCAAAATGAGTGTGTGCATGTGAGTGGTTTGTCAGGAAACATAGGAAGAGGGCGGCCGGTCGCAGCAACTCCCCATCAGAATCAGAATCAGAATCAGAATCAGATTTATTGCCATTGTTCATGTAGTACACAAACTAGGAATTTGTCTCGGTGCGATGCTGCAACATTAAAAACATGATGAGATAAAGAGATAAACTAAAAAACTAAAAGACTAAAAACATGCAATAAGTGTAGAATAATAAGTAATAATAATAATAATAATAATGAGTAATACTAGTCAAGGCAGATTTAAATAAATTAGCAAGTAGCAGATAATATGGGGTACCACAGTGCAGTCGATAATGCAACAGAAAAACAGTGATGAACGACATGAGCTGCTGTATATAGTGCACAAGAGTCAATAAGTCACTTAATGTTCAGCAGTCTGATGGCAGAGGGAAAAAAGCTGTTCATGTGCCGGGAGGTTTTAGTCTGAATGGACCGAAGTCTTCTACCTGAGGGGAGGGGGGCAAACAGTACGTGACCAGGGTGTGAAGGATCGGCTATGATCCGGCCTGCACGCCTCCGGGTCCTGGAGATGTACAGGTCCTGGAGAGATGGGAGCTTGCAGCCGATCACCTTCTCAGCAGTGCGCACGACGCGCTGCAGCCTTAGTCTGTCCCTGGCAGTGGCTCCTGTGTACCACACAGTTATGGAGGAGGTGAGGACGGACTCGATGATGGCCGTGTAGAACTGCACTAACATCTTGGTGGGTAGCTTGAGCTTCCTCAGCTGCCGCAGAAAGAACATCCTCTGCTGGGCCTTTTTGATGAGGGAGCTGATGGTTGGCTCCCATTTGAGGTCCCGGGTGATGGTGGTGCCCAAGAAGCGGAAGGAATCTGCAATGGTGATGGGAGAGCCTGTGATGGTGAGGGGGGGCAGGGGGGTTGTGACTTTCCTGAAGTCCACAATCATCTCCGCTGTCTTCAGAGCATTCAGCTGCAGGTTGTTGTGGCTGCACCAGGACACCAGCTGGGCCACCTCTTTCCTGTAGATGGACTCGTCGCCGTTGGAGATGAGCCCAATGAGGGTGGTGTCATCCGCAAACTTGATCAGCTTAACAGACTGGTGGGAGGAGGTGCAGGAGTTGGTATAAAGGGAGAAGAGTAGGGGGGAAAGTACACAGCCCTGGGGTGATCCGATGCTGATGCTAACAGAGTCCGAGACAGACTTCCCCAGCCGCACATGCTGCCTCCGGTCCGTCAGGAAGTCGTGATCCACCTGCAGAGGGAGTCAGGCACGCCGAGCAGGGACAGCTTGTCCTGGAGCAGAGTGGGGCGGATGGTGTTGAATGCAGAGCTGAAGTCCACAAACAGGATCTTGGCGTAGGTTCCCGGGGAGTCCAGGTGCTGCAGGATGGAGTGGAGGTCCAGGTTGACTGCGTCGTCCACAGACCTGTTGGCACGGTAGGCAAACTGCAGCGGGTCCAGGAGGGGAGTGGTGATGGACTTGAGGTGAGACAGGACCAGGCGCTCAAAGGACTTCATGACTACAGAGGTGAGCGCTACAGGTCTGTAGTCATTAAGTCCAGTAATCCGTGGCTTCTTGGGGACAGGGATGATGGTGGAGGATTTGAGGCAGGTCGGCACGTGGCACAGCTTAAGGGAGGTGTTAAAAATGTCTGTGAAGACAGGAGCCAGCTCTTTCGCACAGTGTCTCAGGGTGGAGGGAGACATGCCGTCCGGACCGGGGGGCCTTGCGCGGGTTCAGTCTGGAGAATTGTCTGTGCACGTCCTGCTCACTGATGACAAGGGCAGGGGGGGAGGAGGAGGAGGGGGGGACCGCTTTTGATGAATTAGGGGCCGAGGAGGCAGTGGAGCTGGGTGGAGTGGGGGAGTTGGACACAGCTGACGAGGTGTCAAAACGGGCGTAATGTTGGGACAGTTTTTGACAAAGGGCTTTGTCATCCTGACCTTTAGAAGCCTGAGGCTGATAGTTGGTGATTTGCCTCAGTCCTCTCCACACAGAAGCCGAGTCATTAGCAGTGAACTGCTGCTGGAGTCTCTCAGAATACACAGATTTAGCTCTCCTCAGCTCTCTGTTAAACCGATATTTAACGTCCCTGTAGCAGTCTCTGTCTCCACTTTTCAGCGCAGCTTCCTTCTCCTTTCTGATCTGTCTGAGCTTTGCAGTGAACCAGGGCTTATCATTAGAGTACCTCACCCTGGTGCGCGATGGGAGAATGCTCTCCTCACAGAAGTTGATATATGAGTTCACAGTGTCTGTGTACTCATTAAGATCATGTGTGGCTCCTTTAAACATGCCCCAGTCAGTTATTTCCATGCATGTGTTCAGTTTCTCTCCAGCTTCACTGGTCAATTTCTTCGTGGTGGTCACAACAGGTTTAGTGAGTTTCAATCTCTGTCTGTATGTGGGAATGAGGTGGACCATCACGTGATCAGATAGTCCAAGCGCAGCGCGGGGAACAGCGCGATATGCGTCCTTCACTGTAGTGTAACAGTGATTCAGCGTGTTTTTTCCTCTGGTTGGACATTTAATAAACTGTCTGTATCGGGGGAGCTCGTGACTCAGATTGCTCTGGTTAAAGTCGCCAACCACAATAACCAGGGAGTCTGGAAAATTCCGCTCCGCATGTAGGACGTGATCTGCGAGCGCGCGCTGGGCTTCGCGCGCGTCCGCGTCGGGAGGGGCGTACACAGCGATCAAAACAAATGATGCGAACTCCCGCGGGGAATAAAATGGCTTGCAGTTAACAGAGAGAAATTCTAGATCGGTAGAACAGTGTTGTGAAACCACCGTTACATCAGAGCACCAACTGCTGTTAATGTAGAAGCACACTCCTCCTCCAATAGACTTACTGGAGAGCTCTGTGACGCGATCAGCACGAAACAGCTGAAATCCCTCGAGGCTGATCGCGCTGCCCGGTATGTTCTCTTTAAGCCAGGTCTCAGAGAAACAGATGACAGACGAGGAAGCGAGGTCTTTAAATCGCATCAGCAGTCTTAATTCTTCTACCTTGTTCAAGAGAGAATTGGCATTGGATAGAAATATGCCAGGCAAGGCTGTTCGCGTGCCTCTCCTTCGCAGCCGAGCGAGAATCCCCCCTCGCTTTCCTCTTTTTCGCCATCTTACTCTTTGAGCCAAACAATGAATCAGATCGGCGGCAGGAGCTAAAAAAACTGGGAGAAGGTCCGTGGGAGTAAGAGTCCTGATATTTAATAGCTCTTCACGAGTATAAGAGCTAGCAGTCACACAATCGATGAACAAAAACAAACAAATTAGACAAATTAAAGGGCAGTGAAGCACCATGTTGACCACTGTGGGCGCCATCTTGGAAAGATGGCGCCCACAGTGGGGTTTCCACTCGGGGTTTCCATCCCCACAGAAACCCCGAGTAAGCAGGACAATGCCACCAACCCCTACAGAGCACAAATGTCCGAGGCCAACAAGCCCCAGGAAAGCCAGGCATCCACCCCAGGAGGGACGGCTGAGGGAGACCAGGCCATCAGGCGGCCGGAGTGGTCGACCCACGCTCCCGGACCCGCCAAACCCCCACCCCCCAGCAGGACCATTGCCAGTCCCTGGGCCCCAGGCGCCGGGAGGCCAGTGTCTCCACCCCCCGGGCCGGACCCCCACCCCAGCACCACTGCCACACATCCTGGGGACCCCCACAACCAAAGAAGGCCCCCCTGTCCAGGGGAGCCCACATAGCCAAGAGGCACTACCCCCTCAATCCAGCACCTCCCGACTAGCAGACACATCCATTTCCCACACATTCACACCCTCATGCTCTCATACGCACCCACACACACTCACTCACTCTTGCTCACCCTCTCCCCCACACAGTCCCACACTCGCACTCCTGGACCCACCCACTCTCTCTCACTCCTGTACCCACTCAATCTCACTCCCATTCCCACTAACCCTCAGAGTCACCCACACTCACTCACATTCACCCATACACGCACTCTCACTTACGCTCCGACCTACTCACATCCATTCATGCTCTCCCCCACACACTTACCCACCCTCATTCACCCTTATTACTTAGGGCGACCACGATGCAGATGCAGCGAGCATGACCGTGCCCCAGTGGCCGGGGAGACCACCGGAACAGGCCAGCAGCACCCCCCCCCACCAACCCACCCCAGGACGGCCGCGGCCACAGAAGCAGACCACCACCCCCAACACCCACCCAAGGGACTGATCAGCGGACCACCGCAGGCGCTCTGAGATGCCACCCGACATGCAAAGCACCACACAAAACCACCCCACCATCACCATCTCCACTCATCACTCCCTTACTCTTGCTTACTCTCTTGTCCAATCACTCTCTCCCTCCCTTGCTCACATCTATTCATTCGGCAGCACCCAGGGATTTTGACAACACGACAGGTCTCAGGACCCCCGATGGGCCCCCGGCAGAAGGAGGGCAACAGGGGTGGGGGAATACCCCCCCTTGCACAAATCATGATGGGTGTGTGTCAGTTGTGTAATGTGATTGTGTGCAGGTGTGTGAACTACCATAGTGCAGTTAAAATTGGGGGGGGGGGGATTGTAGTTGAAGCATCACTAGCCACTGGCAGTGGGGCTCCCATCCCCCCAAGCCCTCAGTGTCTAAAATGCAATTAAAGTTGAGATGATGGCAGCCCCACTGCGCAGCAGACAGAGATATTCCCTTCACCAACACAGTGCGGCACACTCCCACCCCAAAACCCTAAGTGTATCCAAGAAGATGTATGTTCCACCCAAAATTGAGGGGAAGGGGGAGTAAGACTGGGAGGGATGCCGTCCAAAAGGAAGCCTGCCCCCTCCCCCAGAAGCCAGCTCGCAAACTGGTTCAGGAGGCCACCCACTGCCCCCAAATCCTAACCCAGGGCGAGGGCCGGCAGGCCAAGCAGCCCAGGACCCACCAGTGTGTTTCCCCAGTGCCCCCAGCACCACAAGCATGATGGGACAGCCACACCCACACCCACTCCCACACATCCCGCACACACGAACATGCACAACAACAATAATCACAATAATGAACAATGGGCCGGACCCATATGGCAGCACACACACCAAGCAACACCCCCAAGTGCTCACCACAAGCCCACCAACCACCCACCCCAGACACACACCAATAGCAGCAGGCTGCCCCGCAGCCACCCCGGAGTAAACCAATGGCAATATGGCTGCCAACCTGCACCAACGGCCTCCCAGACCACCCTTGAGCACCCACACACACCTGACACCAAGGACACCGGAGGCAATACAACAAAGCACCCTGCCCGTGACACAATGGCAGGGCGGTTGGGAAAAGCAGGCCCCAAATCGCAAACACCCAGGCCGCCAGATGGCCCGCCCCACCCCCACCACCCAACGAGGTCCCCCCACCCACACACACATCCTCCTCCCCCGCACATCCACCCAGGTACCGCACCTGCACACACACACACCCGCCCACCCTCATGTGCACACATACACACACTCACCATCACACATGCCCACCTACACTCACACACAGCCCAGAATTCCCACACACAACACACACATGCGCACACACCCACATTCACACTTGCACACACACACAAACCTACTCACACCCACACTCACGTGCACCAGCACACATGCATGCACTTACACACTTACACATGTACACACACATACACACTCAGGATAGTTTTCTTTGCGATGCATAAGGCAGTGAGAACCATGTGTGACATCTTTGCCTCTATATTTATTTCACTTGAATCACCTAATATGCAAAGTGTGGGTGAGGATCAGAACTTTTGGAACTTATCATCTAATGCCATAAAAACATGCAATTAGTTTATCATGATGATGTTTTATCACAGTATTTGGATAACCATTTATCGAAATCATTATGATATCCTCATATGAGTGACTTCAAAAAGCTGTTCTCCTGGCCTGCTGAAGTACAGTCCTGGTTTCCACATGTATTCTGAACTGCCACCACCGGGGGAGTCTGTTTGTAATCAGGCTTTTAATCCATCATGCAATCACCGCCATGACTGAACAGGATATTTTCCCGTCTTTTAAATTCAGCTGTACATAGGTATAATTTATGGGGGATGGGGGGGATGTAACCCCCCCAAAAAAATCAAATCAAGCCAATATAACCCCCCAACAATCATATAACTATAAATAATAATAAAAAAAAATATTTACGAGTATGAAGAAGTTTTTGTTTTCTTCCTTTGTAAGTAATGAAATGTAACATTTCTAATAATCAGACAATGTACCTCTTCCCTCCCGCAGACTTGGTATTGTCCAACAGGTCCACCTTCTCTAGTCAATACTCAGAATCAGTTGTAAGGTGAGGACGCTCATCTACGTCTATAATGCATCAGCTCACAAGTGAGAAAGAATGAAAAGAGGTCAACAAGGGCAACAAACCATTTTTTTTTTTGTAACTTAGATTTTTATTCATTTTTCATCATATATAATGCATTCAGATCACATTCTACATTTAAAAAACAAAGGGGTTAGGGTAGGGAAAAATAAAAAAAAATAAACAAAATAAAAATAAAAAATAAAAAAAAATAAAAAATAAAAGGGGGGGGGACAAATGTTGGAGCATCAAGTTTTTAGTTTCCATCTCTTAATTCTTCTGGTTTTTTCGGTGTCTTTGGTTATTCTTTCAATTTCTGCCTCGTTGTTGCACTTTGTAGTGTGTCCATTTCCGCCATTTTTTCTCCCATATTCCTTCTTGCATTCTTCGTCGATATGTTAGTTTTTCCATCATACGTATGTCCTCAACAATGTCAGTCCATTGTTCTTGGTCAGGAAGAACTTCTGATCGCCATTTTTTTGTGATAGTTTTTTTACATGCAATCAACAAGATTTTAACTAGATATCTGTCCTCAGCCTGTATAACATTGTCTTTTTTAAGATCACATAAGTACATCAGGTTACAGTTCATTGGTATATTATATCCTAATATCCTCTGTATTGTCACATGCATAGATTTCCAAAATGATGATATTTTGTAGCATTTCCAAAACATATGTGAGTGGTCTGCATTTTGAGCCCCACATCCCCTCCAGCATAGAGATTGGGTATTTGTATATTTTCCTTGAATCTGTGGTGTAATGAAAAAGCGAATCAGGTTTTTCCATCCAAATTCCCTCCATGCCCTTGAATTTGTTGATGTGTGTTGTGTTTTCCATATTTCCTGCCAGCTTTCTTCTGTTATGTTTAAATTGAGCTCTTTCTCCCATTTCTCCTTTATATAGTTACTTGTATGATTGTTTGTCATAAGTTTCTGATATAGTTTTGAAATAATTCTTATTTTATTTCCTGCATATGAGCTTAAAATAAGTTGTATAATCTCGTTCACATCTGTTTGGAGGTTATGCCTAATCTTCTTCATATAGTAATCTCTCATCTGCAGATATCTGAAAAATTCCGATCTTTCTAATTTAAATTTTCTCCTGATATTTACAAAGCTCCCGAGATCTTTTTTTCCGATATTGCCCCATGCTGTGATTCCCTTGTTCACCAGATTTTTGTATCCCCTATCTTGTTTTGCCGGTTCAAACTGACTGTCAAATGCTACCCATTTCAATAGTTTTATGTCTTCCCTTATATTATATTTTTGTACTATTTTATACCACAGTTCTAAAGTAAATTTAGTGATTGGGTCTATTTGTTTGATTTGCTTATATGCATCTTTATCCCCTATTATGCTTTGTACTGGGAGTCCCTCAATTTCCTTTTCCATTTCTTTCCATTTTGCCTCATATCCCTCGTCGCACCAACATATGATATATCTTATTTGTGCTGAGTAGTAATATTCCTTTAGACTCGGTAGGCCCATGCCTCCTTTCTCTTTTGGTAATTGGAGGGTTTTATATTTCACTCTTGGTTTTTTACCTCCCCAAACAAATCTCGATATCATCCTGTCCCACTTTGAGAATTGGGCATCTGGAATCTCTGTTGGTATAGCCTGGAAGAGGTAAAGTAATCTAGGTTGTATGCTGATTTTGACTGTCTCAATTTTTGAATTCAGATCCATATTTAAGATTGACCATCTATCAATATCTTTTTTTATTTCTTGTTCCAACCTATCATAGTTTGCTTTATATATTTTGCTTAGGTCTTTAGGTATGTTCACTCCAAGGTATTTTATTTCTTTTTGCTTCCAGTTTAGTTTGATCTTATCAGTTATCTGGTTTAGAGGGTTATAGTGGAATGTCAGTATTTGTGTTTTTGTTATGTTTATCTTGTATCCTGATAATTTTCCAAAATTTTCTATCAAGTTCATCATTTCCATTATTGATTTATCTGGTTGTTCAAGGTAAACTATAATATCGTCTGCAAATAGCCCAATCTTGTGTTCCGCCCCCTTTATTGTTACACCTTTTAATTTCTTATTTTGTCGTATCGCTTGAGCCAATGGTTCTATGAACAGAGCAAACAAGGTGGGCGATAAGCAGCATCCCTGCCTAGTTGATCTTTGTATATTTACTTTGTCTGTTAAGCTACCGTTTATCTTGATTCTTGCCACAGGTTCTTGATATAGCGTCCTTATGCATTGTACTGATTTTTCGTTAAATCCAAAGCGCTCCAGTACACTATATAGGAATTTCCAGTTAACCCTGTCAAATGCTTTTTCTGCGTCTAAACTCATTATTACTGCGCTTTTCTTTTCTTTATGTATTTGGTTAATTATATGTATTGTTCTCCTGATATTGTCATGTGTTTGGCGTCCCTCTATGAATCCAGTTTGATCATCTTCTATCAATTCCGTCAAGAATGTCTTTATTCGTTTACATATAATTGTTGTGTATATTTTATAATCTACATTTAATAAAGAGATTGGTCTATAGTTTCCGCATTGTTCTTTATCTTTCCCTGGTTTTAAAATAACTGAAATGATTGCTTCGTTCCATGTTGGAGGTATTTTGTTGTTGTTCAGCGTCCAATTAAATGACTTTAGGAGTTGTGGCGTGAGTTCTTCTATAAACAGTTTATAAAACTCAGATGGGTATCCATCACTACCTGGTGATTTACCATTTTTAAGTGACTTAATCACATCTCTGATCTCTTGTGTTGTTATTTCTGCTGTTAGTTTTTCATTTTGTTGATTTCCTATTGATGGCAAGTCCAATGTGTCTAGAAATTTTTTGATATCTTTAGTATTTGTTTCTTCAGGTTGCGAGTATAGTTCTTGGTAGAAATTATGGAAAATTTCTTCGATGTTTTCTGGGTTAACTGTGGTTTTATTTGTGGTGGGGTCTTTAATCTTGTATACATTATTCATTGTTTGTTGTTTTCTTAACCGTTTTGCCAGCAGTTTTGTGGCTTTTGGCCCCGTTTCATAATATTTTTGCTTTAGATATCTATTTTTCCTTTCAATTTCATCCATTTGTGTTTCTTTTATCTTTGTTTTTTCTTCTTTAATTTCTTGATATATTTTTGGATCATTTGTGCTTTGATGTTTACGTTCTAATTCCCTTAGTCTCTCACATCTTTGTTCATACGCTTCCAGTTTAGTCTTATTTGCTTTTCCTGTTTCAACAATTAATTTACCCCCTTAACACGGCTTTTAGTGCGTCCCATAGTATTGTTGGGTCCACTTCTTCATTGTCATTCTCTTGGATATATTCGTTTATGTTTATTTTTATTCTTTCTTTCATTTTCTCATCATTTAACAGTCCTACGTTAAGTTTCCATGTTGTTTGTCGTTTTCTATTGTTTAAATATATTTCCATGTATATAGGATTATGATCTGATATTTCTGCCCCTCCAATCCAACAATTTCTCACCCTGTGTCTGTCACCTTCATTCATAAGGAAGTAATCTATTCTAGAGTGTACTTTATGGGCTGCTGAATAATGTGTATAGTCTTTTTCGAGTGGGTGTAGGTCCCTCCATATGTCTACCATACCCATTTCTGCCAGTGAGGTTCTTATGAACTTTGTTACATGTTTTTTTGTCTTCTTAACACTTGTTGTGTCAACTTCATGATCCATGACAGCATTTAAGTCTCCTCCACAAATTAGGACTCCTTCACTGTGTGTTGCTATGAGATCAAACAGATGTTGAAAAAAACCCTTGTCACTTTCTGGTGGGGCATAGATGTTCACTAATGTGATCTGCATACCATCTATTCTTCCCTTTATTATTACATACCTGCCTTCTTTATCCTGGATTTCCTGTTCACTTTCAAATTGTATTTTGTTTGAGATTAGTATCATAACCCCCCTTTTTGCTCCTCCCTTAAATGAACTGTAGTAGGAGTTCTTATAGCCAAATCTCTTTAGTTTCACATGTTCTGCCTTGCTCAAATGTGTCTCTTGCATAAATATAATTTCAGCTTTTTCCTTCTTGAATTTTCTTATTATTCTTTCCCTTTTAACAGGTGAGTTCAGACCATTCACGTTTAGTGTCATTATCTTAAGATTTTTACCCATATTCATGTTTTTCCATTTTTTTAACTTGTGCTCCTAGCCCCTTTAACAACAAAAATAACACATATTTATATAAAAACACATTAAAAAAACTCGACCTCCGTACTTTGGGCCTTTCTTCTGCCCACTGGTCCCTGTTGGTGGGTGGGGGGTTGCAACAAACCATTTTAAATTGATGGTTGTCAAATAAAAGGACAAACCTCTATGTCCAAAAGGAGGTAAATATCATATTATCGATTTAGCTGGTGAATTGTTTTCTGAAGTTAGCTGGTTGTTAGTTTGCTAATATGAGTTGAAGCTATGGGAGTACACCACAGAATAAATGTGCTGCCTGGTAGGATTTAGCTGATCTGAGAAATGATTAGCTTTTCTCATGCAAATTTGGTCTTTACATTGTATTAATCATTCATGAATTGTGATCAGAATGGATTTGTTAGTCTACTGTAAGAGTGAAATTTATATATGGTTCAGCATTCATCAAAATGTTATTAGTTCCAAAAAAATTATCAAGTACAAACAAAATCTACTCCAACCAGTGGTCCTTAAATATAAATGTGTTTAAATATTGCTTGTCATCCCCACAAAATTCAAGTTAACCTTAAACTGTTCCGTATTTTTAAAAAGTCATGATTTTGATAATTATAAAATTCAATTAAAAGGCCAACACAGAGAGACAGACAACCTTTCACTCTCACAGTCATACCTAAGGACAATTTAGAATCCCCAGTTTTGATGCCAATTAACCTAACTTGCATGTTTTGGGCATGTGGGAGGAAACCGGAGAAATCCCGGAGTAAACCCACGCAGACCCTGCGATGGAATGGCGATCTGTCCAGGGTGTACCCTGCCTCTTGCCCAAAGATGCTGGGATAGGCTGCAGCCCCCCCGTGACCCGAAAAGGATTAAGCGGAAGATGAATGAATTAAAAGGCAAGTTTTGCCACTTTCAATTACAGACTAAGTCACTCTGAAGGCTCTTCTTAAATATCCACGTTAAAAGAAATTGATTATTTTCCCTGTAGATCATTTTCACATCTTCTATCTTCTGTTAAAATAGCACAACTGCACAAGAGTATCTAAACGAATATATAAGAAATAAGCATCAAATAGATGAATGAAAGAACAGATGCATTTCATATTCCTAAACTTTTTATAAACTTTTTTACGTAATGTGTTAACAAAGGCATCACATTACAGCATCACTGATTTATTTATTTAATTTAATTACTGAGCTTAAAATCACATTTCTAGTTTTCCATTCCCATTTTATTTAATCACGAGACAGCATTACACAAATTAGGCAGTGACCAAACATTGAGATATTGATGGCTTATTGTCACTGTATAGTGATTTAGCTCCTAGTATAACAATATTCATCACCTTAACACTGTACCTTTTGAGTTTGTTGGTGTTTAAGGGTCCATTTGCAATAAAGGGAGCGCTAAAAAAAATAAATTAATAAATAAAAAGTTGCAATGCTTCTTCCAGCACTTCAGTACTGAATATACGTGTGCGTATGTATAAATATTATATCAATTAAAAGCATATTATAAACCCATTTAAAGTTAGAGCTGTCCTCACTACCAACTTTTGGGGCTTCAAATATTCTGTCCAATCTTTTTTCTCCCATAGTAAACTTCATCAGTGTTTTATGTAGCACTGTGACATTTCTTATGTCACTTTTTCGTGTGTGCAACTTTTTTGTCATAGTTTTACAGCTTTTCTTGTAAATCAGAAATTATTTTCTTGTATATTTGCCTACTTTTTGTATAAATATGCAGTATTTACCCCAAACTGAATGGCATTTTAAAAAAATTAAATGTCTAGATAATGAATCCAGTGTAAGTTTTTAATACCAGTTGCCTCCTCACCTTGTCCTGAGGCGAGAGCAGTGAACCCTCACAGAGCTGCTGGTCCAGACGGCATCCCAGGAGCGGTGGTCAAAGCATGTGCAGACCAGCTGGCAGGGATCCTCACCAAGTTGTTCAACCTCTCCCTGACCCATGCCACCGTCCTCTCCTGCACCATCATCCCCATCCCCAAAAAGGCCGCAATTGACAACTTGAATGACTACAGACCCATAGCACTCACATCTGTAGTCATTAAAGATTCAAAGGCTTTATTATCATGTGCACAGTTAAGAAATGCAACATTTCCTGAGCACTGAAATTCTTACTCTGCTCTCTGAACAAATGCCAAGGTAATAGGTACACAACAATACTAATGAGGTAATAACACAGACCCAAACCACAGAATAAATAGAGGAAACAAGAAGAATGAAATTTGAAATTCATGGAATTCATGAAATGTTTTGAACGATTGGTGTCCCAGCACATCAGGGACTGTCTTCCTCCCTCCTTCGACCCCCATCAGTTTGCCTACAGGGAGAACCGGTCTACGGAAGACACCATTGCCACCACTCTCCACAGAGTGCTGAGCCACCAGGAGAACCCAAGGAGCTACATGACGTTGCTCTGCATGGGCTACAGCTCAGCTTTTAACACCATCATCCTGGACATCCTGATCAACAAACTGCACCTCTTCCAGACCTCCCCCCCCACACACACACACACACCTGCTCCTGGATAAAGAACTTTCTCGTCAATCGCCCCAAAACAGTCATATTTGGCTGCCACCACTTCTCCACACTGTCCCTCAGCACTGGCTCCCTTCAAGGTTGCATGCTAGGCCCTCTACTGTACTCCCTGTACACCTTTGACTGTATTTCAACCCACCCAACCGCCTTCATCGTGAAATACACGGATGACACCACCTTGGTTGGGCTCATCACCAACGACGATGAGAAGGCATACAGGGCGGAGGTAGAGAACCTGCTACTGTGGTGCCAAGCAAACAACCTGGAACTGAATGTCCAAAAATCCAAAGAACTCATCCTAGACTTCAGGAAGAACAGACTGGACCGCCCCATCCCCATCCCCGCCCATCCCATAAATGCCCACTGGGTGGAAAAGATCCCTGCCTTCAGGTTCCCGGGCACCCACATCTCCTCTGACCTCTCCTGGACTGTCAACACCAAGGCCCTGGTGAAGAAAGCCAAGCAGCCCTGCACTCCCTCCTTGTCCTGAGGAAGCACAACCCAGACCAGAAGCTGCTACTGGCCTTTTATCACTTCTCAGTGGAGAGCATGCTCATCTACTGTCTGGGTGTGTGGTACGCCGGCTCCACGGCCAAGAACAGGAAGGCTGTGCAGAGGGTCATCAACACCACCCAAAAAATTATTGGCAGCCCTCTGCCCTCCCCGGAAGACATCTCCAGAGTCACCTGTCTCAGAAGCATCAAGGCCATCGTAGGAGACCCCTCACATCCCGCCCACCCCCTGTTTGACCTGCTTCCCTCTGGACGACTGTTCAGATTGATCAGGTCCCTCACCTCCAGACTAACAAACAGTTTCTTCCCCTGGGCCATCCAAACTGCAAACAGTCAGAGGCCCCAACCCACCTCCCTCTGAACACTCACATGCACAGAACTGAGGACCTTTAATTTATCACTATAACACACCTGTCTTTGCACTCCTCACTTTCATGTATATTGACCCATCCGTGAAATCACTACTTTACATATTTTCCATAATCCTTGGGCAATTTTACTCTATTATGTGTTTCGCACTCTGCACTCTTATGTACATAGTTACACCCATGTAGCCACTACCGTACCTGTGTATATGTCATGATTTACTATAGTCCCAGAGACTCAAATGCAGAGTGAAATTCACCAGAGGAAACAGACACAGGGAAATGTTTTACACAATTTATTGTAAAAACAACAAAAAATAAACAAGCATGCTGAGGGGAGCACACAGCCTGTGGAGAGAAAAAGGAGAAATTGTAAATAAGGAATTATTTGAGGATGAAGAATGAGTTAGAGAGAAGAGGAGAGGCTTACTACAACAAGCAGAGAGCCCGGCTGTGGAACCCAGCGTGCAGTGGGGAATGAGCTGACGGGAGTAGGTCCAGCGGGACAAACAGGTGGCAAAGGATGATGACTGAAGAAAGAAGATCCAGCAGGATGAGTAGGTGGAGGAGGAAGAGTTCGGATGGGTAGGTTGGAGGTTCAGGTAAACGTGTGCAGCCCCAGAGTGATTCACACCGCTGAGATGACAGCAACCTGGAGAGGATGAAGAGAAGTGGATAAACGAACAGGTAAGAGCAAAAATACAATTCAAATTGGCTCTTAAAGATGGCAGCAATACCCAACGGTCCAGCAAGGAAACATTCACAGACTGGTGTTTTTAAAGCTGGCAGATGAGGCAGCAGCAGGTGTGTGCAATCACCCAGGTGAGCGCAATCAACTCCGGGAGCCGAGAGGAAAGCAGGAGGAGAAACACAGAGGGGAGGGGAAACACGCTCACCTGATCATCACAGTATATACCTATTGGCTTTTTTTTTTTTTTTTTTACTTTTACCTTTACTTTAGTTGTATGGTTAATTGTGTGTTCTGTAAATGTTTTATTTCAAATTCTTCTCACTTACTTTATTGCACAGTAGCCTGGTGGAACATCCACAATTTCATTGTACTGTACAACTGTACAATGACAATAAAGCCTATTCTATTCTATTCTATTCTATTAGTCGCAAATCTACTCACAGATTTACTATCATTTCATGAATGAAACACAGCACACCTAAGATGTGGTGTACTGTGTTCAAAATGTTTCTGCAGGCAGGATAACTGTTACTTTTGTCATAGTATAACTGACTAAATCACAGCAGTGTCCTTAGTTCATCTGCTTGGTAAGAAATAGCTACATGGTGGCAAGAGGTGACATCATAAATTAATGAAAAAACAGTCCTGTCGGAATAAATGTGTTAATTACCACAACTGATTAATAACAAAATAAAATGAGTTAAGAATAATGGTGATTAAGCCTCATTCAGTGGCTACATTAACCTCAGTTAATAGTGATTGCACTGTTAAGATGCTATTAAGGGAGAAGGAGGGGTAAAGAATATTTTACATCTTTCCTAGTTTTTGGCATTGGAAACTCTAGCATGAATTACATCCTCCAAAACTGCCCATGAAGTACCTCTTTTAAACCATTTGAACATTAACTGAGCTTTTTTATATCAGGAGCAAGAATGTGGCAGCAGCAGGGTGAACCAAGAAGGAGGAGAGAGGAGGTAATGATAACCTGAGAGTCAGCACAGGTGTCCAAATGGAGCGAGAGACAGTACTGATGACTAGAGATAGAGAGAGGAGGCACAGGAGGCACACATGACCAGGCAACAATAGTCAAAACTTGATTTCTGCCAGTGCAGAAATATTTAACACATAATTAATTAAGCTCATAGTGGCATAGACTATTACAAGGCGGAATATATATTTTGTAAATCAGAGAAATAATTTTTACAACTGTTACTAATATGGGGATGCCAAAAATAAAGAGGTAAATTAGCCTTGTCATTTTAGCAAAGTTAATGATTTTGTGCTCTTTTGTGCACACTAGAATACATATACTGTCATTTTTTGCTTAAAAAAAATCATTTTCCTCTAAAAATGAAAAAGAGGACATTGAAGACAAATACTTGTACTGACGTGCTGACAGTCCTATAAAAAAAGATCTTTAAAAATCCTTATACAGGCAGAGATTCCCCCACCACCACCACCACCCTTGCAGCTGTATCACAATAATCTTGAATAGAATAATCATTTACTTGTACATGGGTTATGATCAAGGTTTAAAATCAGGAGATCTGGGCACCTTTGCAATTTCAGGAAAATCACTCCATCACCATAAAAGTATGGTTAAGGATGGTCACCAAACTCACACACATTCTCAGGTCCTCAGATCCTCAGGTGGGTTCACAGGCCACAAGCTTGGTGTACATGTCATTTCACCTCTGAGGAGGCCTAAGCTGTATATATATAGAGACAAGGATTTTTGTGAACTCGGGGTGGGTTCATCAAGCCAGAATGAGATACCCTGAAACTGAATTCCTGTTTTGCCTTTTTTTTTTTTTTTTTTTTAACAAATTGCAGTCATCATCATTCATTACTAAATGATAGATTCCCAGCTAGAGCAGATGATATTGTGAGGTATATTCTTGTGACCCAACAACAACAACATAGAGGCATTATACTGTACTACATTTAACTAAAAGGGAATGTAGGTGTGCTCAAGGACTTGGCAAATACATTCATGTAAAATAAACATGTAATATATCTACTGAAAATGTGATCTGATATACATTGCTTTAAATACACGTAGTTACATTCTTTTATACAGAAAGTGGACATTTGGAGCGTCAACAATGTGGAAACAGCTTGACTATGTTGTACTAAATACTAGCTTAAAATGCTGAAAAATCTGAGTTTGTAATGCAAAAACAGAAAGAAATGGTGGACCAGTAACAAGTAAAACATGTAAAATTCTGTTTTTTAGCACATGACGTAAATAGTTCATTATGTGCAGGGTCGTGATTTGCATAACATCAATGCAGTGACATGTGAAGAAGGTTGTCTTGCCAATAAAAAGAATGAAACTGAACTGCACTGAACATGCAAGTCCCACAGTCAGCCTGAGCATCTGCAGCAGTGCTTTTCTTCTGAGGCAGTATATTAGATGAAGATGCCCTGCAGCTCTTCTTCAGATCTTTTCGCCCCATTCTTGCTGCAGTGTGTCATCAGGCAAGCTCAGAGTCAAGCGAATGTCTGACCTCCTTCCATCTCATGTACCGCCCATGTTATTCTAAGGCCAAGTCACGTCTCGTTCGATTACATCCATGTCTTACGTAAGCCTCTCACAAGTCCAGGCATGTACTTCTCCCCTCAACCAGTTATTTCAGATCATTGCGGGAATCTGCCACAGCGCTGCATCCCAGAACAAGATGTTCCCAAAGCACTGATGCAGCATTTATGAGGAATGTCAGACAGCATCAAAACAACCTCCTGTTCTGCATGTCTTCTCACAGGAGATGCAGACAGGATGTTAAAATGCTGAGAAGAGCAGCATGTGCTCAGCTAGACCCCCAAAAAGAAGAATTGCATATCACTTTATTGATTGCCTGTTTAACTGTAGTACATCCATCAGGTTTGTTAATGTCTTTACATACTTATAATTTTGAAATTCCTTTAAAGATGAAAATAAAGTCCCTTATAGTAAATTTGATTGTAATCATAATAGAGGAAAAGAAGTCATTTCCAAATAGGCTGAAATTTCATAACGACAGCCTAGAAAAGCAAAAGCCTTTACAAGTATTTTCTCGCAAATTTTACCACAATACACCATCATTTGATTAATGCAACTTATCAACTTTTAAATGATAATTTGCATTTATTGTACAAGGTGGGGGAAGTGGTTTGCTTTAGCCAGTTAGCCAGCCTTTAAATAACAATAGTTAAACAAGGCATGTTCAAATAGCATCAATTAAGATGGAACTTTTCAGTTTTTCAATGATAATTCTTCATGATTAAATAATAAGAACAAGTAGTCTGATATCTTGCATTAATTATTGACATGATTTCTGGCTCAGGAAACACGCACACAGGCTCGGGTAAGATTTAAGAGTTTATTAACAGCAGGTGTATGGATGAATGAGTGGGAATGTGAATGTAGTCTTGGGGACAGGAGAGCACTGAGGGCAGAACAGACACCGTACAGCCAGGCAACCCTGAGGACAGAACAGAGAGCAGGGGATAAGCAATTTTCACAGCAAGGCGGTGAAAGTTACAATGTGGCTTACTTGCAGGTGAACTGGTGGCTGGCGTTGACAAGAGGAGCTCCCGCCTGGGAGACAGTGCCCAGCTGCGCTCGATGCAGGAGAGGTGAGAGGAAAGGCAATGAAGGGAAATTCCGCCGCCAGGAGGGTCCACCTGTGCACAGGGGAATAACTGAAGACAACAGGTAAGAATACCTTACGTGAGGGCAATGAGTAGCGGCGTTGGCCGAGAGGAGTAGGCGAACGCAGAGCTTGAGCGTGGAGGAAAGCTGACGGCTCCAGACCGAGGCTGCGGGCAGAGCAGGTTAAATAGTAGCAGCCCGATGAAGCCCAGGTGTGCGCACGGCTGGAGCAGATGACAGGCGGGAGCGAGTTGTGACAGTACTCCTCCCCCAAGCAGCGCCTCCTGGTGCTGGCTTGTCGGGATGCGCTCGATGAAACACCTCAATAAGCTGCTTGTCCAGCACGAAGGATGGGCGCACCCAGCGTCAGTGCTCAGGACCATAACCCTCCCAGTCCACCAAATACTGCAACCCCTGGCCCCGGTGTCGGGAGTCCAAGATGGCAGTGACACTCCAAGCCGGGTGTCCATCGATCATCCTGGGGGGGCGGCACTCTGGGGAGGGGGGGGGGGACAGAGAGGGTTAGAAACCACAGGTTTAACCTGAGACACATGAAATGTGGGATGAACACGGAGGGGAGGGGGGAGCTCCAAACGCACAGCCACCGGGTTAACCACCTTCGTGACAGGGTAAGGTCCCACAAAGCGCTGAGCCAATTTCTTCTTCTCCCCCTTCAAATTAATATTCTGAGCAGACAACCAAACTTGTTGACCCACCTGGTAGCATGGCGCAGGCCTCCTGTGGCGATTCGCAGACTTGGCGTTGCGTGATGCGGCACGAACCAGGGCCTGACGTGCCTTGGCCCACAGCCGACGACACCGTCTCACGTGGGCCTGAACGGATGGAACTGCCACCTCACCTTCTTCCTCAGGGAACAGCGGGGGGTCGTACCCTAAAGACGCCCGAAAGGGGGACATCCCAATGGCTGAAGACAAAGTGGAGTTATGGGCATACTCCACCCAGGGAAGATGAATGCTCCAGGAAGAGGGGTTAGAGGAGGTGATGCAGCGCAAGGCAGCCTCCAGCTCCTGGTTGGTGCGTTCGCACTGTCCATTAGATTGGGGATGGTTTCCCCTATCAGAGACAATGTCAGTGGGGATGCCATGCAGCCTGACCACATGCTGCACCAACAGATCGGCCGTCTTGCGCACCGAAGGAAGCCCAGGAGAGGCACAAAGTGGGCCGCCTTGGAGAACCAGTCTACAATAGTCAAGATGGTGTTGAAAGAGTTGGATACCGGCAGACCAGTGACGAAGTCCAAAGCGATGTGTGACCAGGGCCTCCCGGGAACCGGCAAGGGATGGAGAAGACCCGCAGGAGGATTGTTGGATGACTTATTCATGGCACACTGTGGGCATGCACACACATAGTTGGAGACATCCTCCCGGAGTCCGGGCCACCAAATGGACCGCTGGAGAAGATCAACCGACCGGGAGACACCAGGGTGGCAGGCGAGCCTAGAAGTGTGAGCCCAGTGAATGACGTCGCCACGGACTGACGAGGGCACAAACAATCTTCCCGCTGGGCCTCCGCCAGGATCAGGCTCGGACTCCAAAGCCTTATGGACCTTATCTCTGATGGCCCAGGAAACAGCCCCCATGACGCACGACGCAGGAACGACAGTATGGACCTCATCCTCTGGGGCTTCAGGGGCGTACAGCCTGGACAGCACATCAGACCTTATTTTTGGAAGCTGGGCGGTAAGTGATGGTGAATTTGAACCTGGCGAAGAACAGCGACCAACGCGCCTGGCGGGCATTCAGGTGCTTGGCTGTCCTGATGTATTCCAAGTTCTTATGGTCGGACCAAACCACAAAAGGTTGAGCCGCCCCTTCCAACCAGTGACGCCACTCCTGCAGTGCGAGCTTCACGGCCAGGAGCTCTCTGTTGCCAATGTCATAATTGCGCTTGGCCGAGGAGAGACGCTTGGAGAAGAAAGCGCAGGGGTGCAGCGCACCGTCAGTCGGGGAGCGCTGAGACAAGACCGCCCCGACCCCACTGTCAGACGCGTCCACCTCGACAAAACACTGGCGCTCAGGATCAACAAGAGACAGGACCCGGGAGGATGCAAATTCCTTCTTGAGGGTCTCAAAGGCTGTCTCCGCTTCCGTCGTCCACTGAAAACGCACCTTCGGTGAGGTGAGGCGGGTCAAAGGGGGGGTGATGGCACTGTAACCAGGAACAAAGCGGCAGTAAAAATTAGCAAACCCCAAAAATTGTTCCACCTGCTTCTTAGAGGAGGGAGTAGGCCACTCGACCACAGCTTTAACCTTGGCGGGGTCGGGGAGGAGCTGATTGTGCGAGACAATAAACCTCAGGAAAGAGGTGGTTTTAATAAAAAACTCGCACTTCTCGGCTTTGACATAAAGCTTGTTCTCCAACAGGCGCTGCAGGACCCGCCTCACATGGACCAGATGCTCCTCCCGAGATCGGGAGAAGATCAATATGTCGTCCAGGTAAACGAAAACGAAGACCCCCAGGAAGTCACGAAGCACGTCATTTATCAGGCGTTGGAAGACAGCAGGAGCGTTGGTGAGCCCAAACGGCATAACAAGGTATTCAAAGTGGCCGCTGGGCGTTTGGAAGGCCGTCTTCCACTCGTCACCCTCCCGGATCCGGACAAGATGATACGCACTGCGGAGGTCTAATTTGGAGAACCAGGATGCCCCCTGGAGGGAATTGAAGGCTGAGTCCATAAGCGGCAGAGTATAGCGATCCTTAACCGTGATGTCATTTAGGGCCCTGAAATTGATACAAGGCCTCAAGGAACCATCCTTCTTCACCACAAAAAAGAACCCAGCCCCCAGGGGGGATGAAGAGGGGCGTATAATTCCGGCACTGAGGGATTCCCGGATATAGGTGTCCATGGCCTCATGTTCTGGGGCAGAAAGGCTATACAGGCGACCAGAAGGGAGGGGCGCCCCCTGCAGGAGGTTGATGGCACAGTCGTATGGGTGATGGGGTGGGAGGGATAACACCTTCGACTTGCTGAAAACCCAGCCCAGGTCGTGAAACTCCGATGGCACAGCGGAAAGGTCCGGCGGGGTGGAGTCCAAGGTGGGTGCGGGCACCAATGGGGCACAGGCCGCAGACTGGAGACAGGTTCCCAAACAGAAGGTGCTCCACGATAGGATGCAACCGGTCTGCCAATCAAACACCGGGTTGTGGAGGCGTAGCCAAGAATAGCCAAGGATGATGGATGCTGCCGAGGTGGGAAGGATATAGAAACTGAGGTCCTCACGATGGTTGCCAGAGATAATGACGAAGATGGGTTTGGTGATGTGAGTGACCTTTTCCAGGGGAGAACTGGTCAGGGCGACGAGATGGAGAGGAGTGGGCAAGGCTTGGCAATGGATGCCCAGGCGGGTTGCCAGGCTCTTAGAAATAAAACACTGTTCTGCCCCCGAGTCCACCAGTGCATGAGATGTATGACCTATGGAGTTGTGGCAGAGTCTGATTTGAACCTGACATTTGGATAGGGGATTAGACTGAGAAGCGTCCGCGAGGTCCCCTACCTTGACTCGCGGACCTCCCCTTTTGGCTTCACTGGGCAGACCTCCACGGGATGTTGGTCATCTCCGCAATACATGCAGAGACCCAACTCCCGGTGGCGCTGTTTCTCCGCTGAGGAAAGTCTAGCCCGCCCGATGATCATAGCATCAGGGTCGGCGGTGGCCTCCGAAGGAGGTAACGCCAGGGGGCGATACTGAGGAGCGCGGGAAAGGGCTCCGCGTGAGCGGCTGAATGGCTTCCACTCGGCGGCCCGCTCCCTCAGCCTGTTATCCAAACTGATGGCAAAAGAAAGTAACTCTGGCAGCCGATCCGGCTGGTCCCGGCTGGCCAGCTCATCCTGCAAATCAGAATTTAGACTACGGACAAATAGGCTGCAAAGCGCAGCATCACACCAACCAACCTCTTCCGCAGTCACCCGGAAGTCGACAGCGTAGTCGGCCGCTAAGCAGCTACCCTAGCGAAGGCTAAGAAGCCGCTCGGCCAACACGCTATCACGATCTGAATGATCAAAGACCTCCAGGAAGTCTTGCACGAACTGGGCATAGGTCAGGGTCACATAGCTGGCCTTCGCCATAACGGCGTAAGCCCAGGCTAACGCTCGCCCTTCCAGAAGATTGGAAACATACCCAATTCGGCTTTGGTCTGACGGGAAATCCCCGGGCATGCGCTGAAACACCATCTCACACTGTAGGATAAACCCACGCACTCTGCCGAGTTTTCCGCTAAAGCGTGCGGGAGTGGGAATTGGGGTGAGACGGGTCGGCGGACCAGGGGCAGAGGGGCTGGGCTGAGGAGCGGGAGGAGCTGACCCACCGAGCTGAGACGGAGGAAGCGCCTGCGGAGGATCAAGACGATCCAACTGGCTAATAATGGAGGTAAGCTGGTTGAGAATTACCTGCTGTTGATGAACAATTAAGTCCACCCGAGCCTCAAGATTGGAGAGTCAGCGTGCGAACCCGCTGTTCGCTGGGCCGCTGTGCTGGAGCCTTACTGACATGATTTCTGGCCCAGGAAACACGCACACAGGCTCGGGTAAGATTTAAGAGTTTATTAACAGCAGGTGTATGGATGAGTGAGTAGGAATGTGAATGTAGTCTTGGGGACAGGAGAGCACCGAGGGCAGAACAGACACCGTACAGCCAGGCAAGCCTGAGGACAGAACAGAGAGCAGGGGATAAGCAATTGTCACAGCAAGGCGGTGAAAGTTACAATGTGGCTTACTTGCAGGTGAACTGGTGGCTGGCGTTGACAAGAGGAGCTCCCGCCTGGGAGACAGTGCCCAGCTGCGCTCGATGCAGGAGAGGTGAGAGGAAAGGCAATGAAGGGAAATTCCGCCGCCGGGAGGGTCCACCTGTGCACAGGGGAATAACTGAAGACAACAGGTAAGAATACCTTACGTGAGGGCGATGAGTAGCGGCGTTGGCCGAGAGGAGTAGGCAAACGCAGAGCTTGAGCGTGGAGGAAAGCTGACGGCTCCAGACCGAGGCTGCGGGCAGAGCAGGTTAAATAGTAGCAGCCCGATGAAGCCCAGGTGTGCGCACGGCTGGAGCGGATGACAGGCGGGAGCAAGTTGTGACAATTATGAAGCTATATTTTGAAATACACTACTTTTGATTTTGATTTTACACACACATTAAGATTTTGTACAAAGTATCAGATCAGATCAGTATCATCACTACCAGCCTGAAATATACCTGGTATCAGATTGGGAAGGAAATCAGTGGCATTGCACATCACTAAATGATGTGATTTCCTGTACAACATGTGGCTTGTGGAATGTTCTAAGTTTTTCTGAAGGGGGAGCGTGTTAGGGTGAAAGAACTGAGTGAAAATCTGGAGACACAACTAAAATGTGTATTTTAAATACTAATTTATGGATTTACTATAAAAAAAGATGTAAAGCTGGGAAATGGGGTCACAGAACAATCCAAAACTAATACAGTTTCTTAAGGATTTTATTCATTATATTTCAGAGTAAAGTGTAGTGTTAAAGAGCAGGGACAAGAAACAAATGCTGTTTTTTTTCCAAAATTCTGGGCAGTTTTAATCAAGTTTTAATTAATGTATGTTAAATGTGCAATTCGTCAATGTACAGAACATTTTGCTCAGTCATAAAATGCATTGTACAGTTGTTTTTCATACATACTATGCATGTAATGTCCTGGGGACGTAAAAGCACCCATTTGGTGGAATGGCCCTTAAAGAATCCAAAATGAACAAATAGAAGCCCAAATAAAATGTGCTATTTATTTGCACTTTCAACCAAGGAAGCACAATAGCAGCCCGAGGCATATATCTTAGTTTTCTATCTTTGTCAGAATGTTGTGTTGGAACACCTTTGGGACAGAAATCTGACTTAAGGAAGCAAGACATTCAACAGCTTTTGGCAACTGACTGGGAAAATCCCGCCTGGGAAAACTTCTGGATATGCTTTCACTTCACAAGCTGAAAAGCAAACTTTCTGGCTGGAAGTTCCACAGGAAAACACCCCCAAGCCCAGTTTGCAGTGAAATAAATTATGCATAAGCTTAAAATTGACACATCAGCTAATTCCCACTCTTCATTTCTGCCCAATAAATTTAAATATTTCCAACATTTAAAATGTCCTTCTCATAAGCATGCTCACGTTTGGGACTGTGATCGTGCCAAAATAGATGAACATGTCACAGGGCAACGCCTGCAAAATATGTTTTCATTGTTGCCCAGCAAAGATGATTGACACAGCCAGAGCACATACCTACAGGATAAAGACTACAGAGTCAAGATTAAGGAACAAATAATGTTTCATTGTCTTCCTTTCACTTATAGAATGGATAGAGCTGTTGTTGTGTCCTCTGTCAAAGCTTCAAGACAGAAAACTCAAAGCATAAGAGCTAACTCAAAAATAGAAAATACACAGCAAAAGAAATAAAAAAAAAACATATGGGCAAAAACTGGCAATAGTGTCTTTGAATAAACTGTAGGCATGCTGGAAATGGGTTTAATTTGACAAAAGCCCAAGGTAAACCATTATGAAAACCTACACAGAAGAAAACAAGGTTATAGTGGGCTAAAGAGAAGCAGTCATGAATTGTGGATGATTGGATGAAAGTGATATTCAGGGATGAATCACAAGTCTACTCTGGGCAAGGAGATGATGACTGAACTTTTGTTAAGTATTGTTCCAGTGAAACATAATAGGATTATATGTCAGGAAAAGGACTGGGGATGACGGCAGTCATTAAATCACAGTAAATACACGGACGTACGGTGAAATTTTGGACACCTTTCTCATTCCTTCAACTGAAAGAGGTTTAGTGATGATGAAGTCATTTTTCAGAATAATACATCTTGCCATAGAGCAGGCCTATTCAATTAGCGGCCCGTGGACCACATGCGACCCAGAACCAACCTCTGAGTGGCCCAGGTCACACCAAGGAAATATAAATTTAAGAAAAAAAATATGAAAGAATGACGGTCCACAAGCACGCACACAATGTGCCTGACCGTCATCCATATGAAGTTCAGAAGCACCCCACCCACGTGAGTGTTCCAGTCGGTTGGCAGAGTGTCCGAGAGAAGCGTGAGCCGATTAAGGCTGCGTGTCCACCAAATGTGTTTTTTGTCGCCCGACTGCCCTGAGCTTTTTTTTTTTTCAGCGTTTGTACGCTGCACTCTGGGGGAAAAAGTCTGTGCCCTGTATCCCTGCAACAGCTTGTCACTCTCAGCTCATCACTCCCGCTTTTCCTATTGTCAGACTTTCTACAGATTTTTTCATAGCAGTCTCTAAATAACAATGGACAGGAAACGTTTTCTAGCAGCTCTGGATGTAAAATATGATGACACGGAAAGAAGGAGTCTGAGTACAGTCTAGTACTGGTGTCCTATGTCCCATCCACGCAGCAGTTCTGATTGGCAGTTTAAGGTCTGACATTGACGAGCTCAACTGCAGTCTCTGAAAAGTTGAACTTTTTTCAACTCTGAGCGCTCTGAGCACCGCCACAAAAAACGGCCACCGCCGAGAGCGTTTCAGCACCGTGAGCACTCAGCACTGTAAACGCTGGACTACACAGAGAATGAATGGAAAATAGCCACCCAGAGCTGAAAAAACACATTTGGTGGACACACAGCCTAAAGTACTTTAAACGTGGAAAAAAATCAGAAGAGGTATGTAAGCAGTGGAGTCATTTATCATGGTTTTAACCCACTGGTAACGGGAGCAATAATGGTGTGTCGCTTAGCAAGCGGGTGTGGTTAGGTTTCATACTGTATGCAAGGAAAGGCAAGAGTGACTGAACTGCTGAGGACTGACTTCACCAGCTACTACAATATCCATCCATCCATGGATGGATATTGTAGTAGCTACTACAATATCCACCAGGTATATATTATATACCTGGTGAGTTAAGATGACCGAAATTCACAAAGTCAACAACTTTAATCCGTCAGCAGCCTTCAGACAACCTAAATATGCCAACATTTGGATTTCAAAATAAGGGAGGTTTTTCCTGTTGTCTGGGTGGTGAGGAGAGTTCTAAAACACTATAAATATATAGAAATATTATAACAAAAATAACTGCCTCTTTGGCCATTTAAGTTAATTTATTTCATTGAATACAGTTATATTAATATTCTTTCTTTGAAATCAGAGTTAAATTATTTTGTTCCGGCTTTGCAAAATTATGGTCAAAATGTAAATTGTATAAGTAAAAAAAGTCAAAATTTTGCCACAATCTGTTTCAAATATATGTATATACTGTATATATATATATATATATATATATATATATATATATATAGGCTGACTGGGGCCTAAGGCATTCACCTACCTTTGCCTAATGGTAAGTCCGCCTCTGCTAAACCCCAAAAGAACTGCACATATTTTGCCTTTATTTTCACATGCGTGTGGGTGGACATCTTGTTCTGGAATAAAACTCTTCACCCCTTTGTTTTTGGGTGAGAATCCATAGAAATGCAAATGAGGCTGTACATTATGACTAACATGGTAAATCGTGTTGTACACTTTCTTGCAAGCATTCACCATTCTTTTGAATCCCTCCACAAACATCCTTAAGCTATGTATGATTCTGGAATCAGACATGTTGGCCAAAAGCTTTTTCTGCAACCTCAAATGTTTTCAATGCAGCGAAAAGCCTGTGGGCGGGTGCCTTCCCCCCCATCCCCTTCCTCTCCCCAGGTCTCTACTGTGCAGTTGTTGGATGTCTCTGGGGAGTCTACTGGATTATAGAAGGGATTTCATTGAAATAAAGACTGTGTTTCAAAAAAAACAAAAAAACAAAACACCGAAGAGCTCTCCTTTTACATGAACCAATCAGAGAGCCTGCAGACATGATTTACCCTGAAGTGCTGTTTACATGCATTTTTAACAGTAGACATTTCACACTGTAAGCTCTTGCATCATTTAAGTGTAACCAAAAATGTCTGCAAAGGGTGTAAGCCTTTATTAAAGTGTTGCCCTACTTTTTTCTAAACCTAAATGAAATGCATTGCACAACCATGGGATCTTTATTGACAATGATAACACCTGAGGAAGCTGACAAACACATGACGAAATGAACTTTGAAACAGAAACTTGGGGCAAAAATCACCTCTGTAAAAAACAAGATTACAATTAAAAGCAGCAGGAGAGGTTAAAAGAAAGTGGTGCTGTCACTCTGTTAAGCTGGGTTCACCTTATAGTGTTTGGACCGACTTTTACAAATGTTTTGAAAAATCAGAGAAATCAGCCCAAACGTTGATGAAATTACATTTGTGAGCAGGTTTTTTTTTGTTTTTTTTTTACTCCGGCGCACACCAACATTTACAAACTTTTATGAACTTTTGCTAGCATTTGCCAGTGTTGCATTCAGCGTTGGCAAACTTGTGCCAGCTTAGGCTAGCATATGTGTAGCTGTTGCCAACTTTGGTTAACTTAAGCAAATGAATACTCAGTGCAGGTCAGCTGACATCAGCGTCAGGCGATGCTCATATAAAGATCAGCGTCTGTGGAGGCTTCCTGTCATTCTGGACCTGCTTTTGGAGTGAACACATCTCCCTTGGGCATAGGTTTCAGTATTTATTTTTGTTTTATATTCCTATGTATTTACTCCTGCATATCCTTTTTCCCTGCTCATTCATTCATCTTCTTCCGCTTAATCCTTTTCGGGTCGCGGGGGGGCTGGAGCCTATCCCAGCATCTTTGGGCGAGAGACAGGGTACACCCTAAACAGATCGCCAGTCCATCGCAGGGCCAACACAGAGAGACAGACAACCATTCACTCTCACAGTCAAACCTAAGGACAATTTAGAATCCCCAGTTTTGATGCCAATTAACCTAACTTGCATGTTTTTGGTATGTGGGAGGAAACCGGAGAAATCCCAGAGTAAACCCACGCAGACACGGGGAGAACATGCAAACTCCACACAGATCACTGTTGGTCAGGGGATGGGATCGAACCCAGGATCCCCATGCCAAGGGTGAGTTGCTGTGCTGCCGCAGTGCTAACCACTCCGCCACCGCGCTGCCCCATTCATTCATTCATTCCTCCCCCCAAAAAATACAATAATGCCTATCTATAAACTCCAACAGTAAGTCCGCAATTAAAATGCAATTGTGGATGGAACAAAAAAAAACTATTTAAGATAAGATAAGATAAGCCTTTATTAGTCCCACAGTGGGGAAGTTCCAGGATTGCAACAGCACAGGGACAGCAACACTCAGAGCAATAATTTAGAAGATAAGAAAATAAGAGCAGTGAATATACATATGTACACATAAATATATAAATATATATATACACAGTGCGGAGCATTGTAGCTAGATGCAATAAACAGCATAACCATCTACTTAGTTATCCTACATAGTATGAAAATGTGCCCATACATATTGTCACACTCCGTAGCGACTGATATTGTCCTAGTTGTATACTGGAGGGGACCATTTCTGTAAGTCTGTTGCGTCTTTTGCATTCAATACTATTAGGTCGTCACGTTTTGTTTTTTTTTGTTTGTTTTTGCTTTCTCTGCGAGCAGCCCTGCTTAGGTTATATAGTCTGACAGCCGTAGGTAGGAAGGACCTGCGAAACCTCTTGGTCGCGCACCTAGGATGATGTAGTCTGCTGCTAAATGAGCTCCTCAGTGCGTTCAGTATGTCCTGCATAGGGTGGGACTCGGACTCCAGCAGAGATGACAGTTTAACCACCATCCTTCTCTCTCCTATCTCCTCCACTGGGTCAAGGCGTTGCCCCAGGACAGAGCTTGCTTTCTTGATCAGTTTGTTCAGTCTCTTCCTATCAGCTGCTGTAATGCCACTGCCCCAGCAGACCACTCCAAAAGTGATGGATGATGCCACCACCGTGTTGTAGAATGTCTTCAGGAGCACCCCTTGTACACCAAAAGACCTGAGCCTCCTCAGTAGGAACAGCCTGCACTGTCCCTTCTTGTAGAGTGCGTCGGTATTGTGTGACCAGTCTAGTTTATTGTTCAGATGAACACCCAGGATGTCACCATCTCAATGTCTGTTCCCTGGATGTTTACTGGTGCTGTGAGAGGTTGTCCTTGCCTGCGGCAGTCCACCACCAGCTCCTTAGTTTTCCTCGCGTTGATCTGGAGGCAGTTCCAATGGCACCAGTCCACGAAGTCCTGGATAAGTCCTCTGTACTCAGCTTCATCTCCGTTGGAGATGAGGCCAACAATCGCAGAGTCATCAGAGAACTTCTGTAGATGGCAGTGTGTTGTGTTGTGTTGTGTTGTGTGAGAAGTCCACAGTATAAAGGGTGAACAGGAAGGGAGCCAAAACCGTTCCCTGGGGGCCTCTGTGCTGCCAATGATCTTGTTGGACACACAATCCCGGGTTCTCACAAACTGTGGCCGGTTAGTGAGGCAGTCCAGGATCCATGATGACAGGTGCTGGTCCACCCATGCGCACAGCAGCTTGTCCCTCAGGGTCATCGGTTGGACGGTGTTGAAAGCGCTGGAGAAGTCAAAGAACATGATCCTCACCGTGTTCCCAGGCTTCTCCAGGTGGTACAGGGAACGATGAAGGAGGAAGATCACTGCATCCTCCACCCCGATGCCATGCTGGTAGGCAAACTGGAGTGGATTCATCGCTGGTCCCACCAGGTGGTGGAGGTGAGCAAGGAGCAGTCTCTCCAGGGTCTTCATCATGTGAGACGTCAGGGCCACTGGTCTATAGCTGTTCAGGTCTCTGGGGTGGGAAGTCTTTGGTACAGGTACCACACAAGATGTTTTCCACAACTGTGGTACCCTCCCCAGCTTCAGGCTCAGCTTGAAGATGTGCTCCACAATCCCACACAGCTGGTCTGAGCAGGACTTGAGGAGCTTTGCTCTGATGCCGTCCAGTCCCGAGGCCTTCCTTGCCTTGATCTTCCTCAGCTCCATCTTCACCTGGGTCTTATTGAGGGTCAGGTTGGGGGGCTGTGGGCTGGGAGTGGGGGGTGTTGGTGAAGTGGGGTGTGGGCAGCAGGTCTCGATGACTTTAGAGGTGGCAGTGGTTGGTGTGCAGGCGGGGGGGAGGGCGGTTGGTCAAACCTATTAAAAAACAAGTTCAGACTGTTTGCCCACTCCCTGCCCCCCCCCCCCCGTGGCCTGGGAGGAGGTATTCTGGAGCCCAGAGATGGTTTTGAGGTTTCTCCAGACCCCGCCGATATTGCTCCGTTGCAGCTTGTCCTCCATCTTCTTCCTGAAGCTGTCCTTGCCTTCTCTGATCTTCCGCCTCAGCTCCCTCTGTACAGACTTCAGCATCTCCCTGTTCCCCGACCTGAAGATCCTTTTCTTCTCTCTCAGAAGTGTTTTTATCTCAGGGTTGATCCAGGGTTTGTTGTTCAAGCAACACCGTATGGTCTTGGTGGGTACGGTGTTGTCCACACAGAAGTTGATGTAGTCCGTGATGGTGTGAGTGAGGCCATCGATGTCCTCACCATGTGGATCGCAGAGCTGCTCCCAGGCAGTGGTTTCAAAACAGTCCTTTAGAGCATCCATTGTCTCCTCAGACCATATCTTCACCGTGTGCATGACCAGAGGTTGTCTGTGTACTAGGGGTTTGTACACCGGCCGGAGATGAACCAAGTTGTGATCTGATCTCCCAAGTGGGGGGAGTGGTGATGAGGTGTACGCCTCCTTAGTGTTTACGTAGAATAAGTCCAGTGTTTTATTGTCTCTAGTGTGGCATGTGACATACTGGGTGAACGTGGGCAGAATGGGGGGCAGAGAAATATGGTTGAAATCCCCGGAGATGAGGAGACGAGCATCTGGGTGTTCTGTCAGCAGCCTGCCAGTTACTGAGTGAATGGCGTCACGCGCTGTCCCAGCGTTCGCCGTCGGATTTGCATAAATAACAATGCAGATCACGTGTGAGTATTCCCTCGGGAGAAAGGTAGGCTGCATGCTAACAGCTAGCAACTCAATGTCTTTGCTGCAGTGCTGTTCCTTAACCATGATATGTCCCGGTCTGCACCAGCTGTTATTGACATACATTATCACTCCTCCGCCCCTTGCCTTTCCACTGTCTGGTGTCCGGTCTGCCCGTATTGCGTGGAATTTAGTGTATCATCATATAAATAAAATGACGGGTGATTATATTTTGACTGTTACAACTCTTTCAATTAAATTAACATAAAATCCCTTTAAATGTCATTTGCTTTTTGACATCACATCAGCACTGTTTGATTTCCAACAATGGAAGCCAAACCAATAAATCTTGGAGAATGATTACGCATGGAGCAAAAAATTAAGAACAGTAAATTTCACAATGAGGAGATTTTTTTTTTTTCTTTTGGGCTGTCACATTTTTGGGAGATTATGTATATTTTTGTTTTTTTAAAATTTTCCCTTCTCTCCATTTCTCTTGCGCCTGTGCATGTCTGAAGTGAGTTTTGGTCTAAAAACATGTACTTCCACTACCATTTCAGTCAATGTTTGTCAATGGAGCTTAACTCAGGCTGACTATAGGGCTATAGGGCAGAGTCCCTCCAAGGGGAAAATGTTTGCATTCTGCAGAATGCGTTTGCATACACAACAATATTCAAAGTTCTTTAAGAGCCACTGCAGCTACCATTCAGCAGCCGCGTTTCACGCATGCACAGTCAAAATAATCTGCAGTTCACATGCCCATACTGTCGGTGGCCACCAAGAGCCACCAAATGTTTGAACAGTTGCAATCAAAACACAAAGGAAGAGCTTGGTGGCAGAGGTTTTTTAGAAAATTTTGGAGGTGATGGAGCTACGTCAGTATTATGATGATGAGGATGAGGATGAACAGGAGCTTTTGTTGTTGTTATTGTTAGCAGCATCCATGTTGCTTGGTTTGTGAAAGTGTCAAAGTTCTTCTTCATCTTCTCTATGTTTTTGTCGGGTTGCTCAATAACTCCCCCTCCAGGATGGTGATAGTTTCCTGGCACATGTACAGTTCACTGCGACCACTGCGTTCTTATACTTGCGGTCACTTTTTTGGGCCAGCATTCGCTCAGTCAGCACTCACCCTCTACGTAGAGTTGTGCACGAATGCGTCCACTGCGCTCGCTCATGTACCAGCATGTTTTTGCCACTATGAATTGGACTTTAGGCAAACTCTGCATAAATTAGCCCAGCACACTCAGGAATTTTTACAAACTGAGCACAACTTTCATCAGCGTGTATTTCCAAATGTCAGCAAATTTTCAGCATGCTAAAAAATTTCAAAGAACACAACTTTTGCCAGCGTTTGCCAACAAACACCAACTATCATCAACTTTTACCAACTTTTGCCAGCAGAGCCAGACATTTGCCAACATGTCAGTAAAAGTTGATCCAAACATTGTAGTGTGAATCCACCCTTAATCATGATTTATCACATGAAGTCTGTAGTTAACGCTTTATTAATCACACTTTAATTGCAAGCTTTCTATGTAAGTGTAAAGCTGAACTTGTGAGTGAAAGTGGTCTTTTTCTGTTTGTTTTGACCCATGGAACTCCACCAAAGCCGGTCCCAAGCCCAGCTGAAAAAGGAGGATGGTTGGGCATGGGGTTAGCACCCCCACCCTGCAAAAAAGCTAAGCTGCAGAAACCAAAGCTGCATTAGCGGTTTGCAATGAAGGCCCTATGTTCCGGACGGAACGAAAAGGACTAAGCAAGTAAGTTTGACCCATGAAGGCTTTTTTTCTCCAGGTGCTGCATTGCTTCTTGATTTCCCAAACTGTGCATTAGCCAAGGGTCTTATTGGACTAATTATAATCAAGTTATTACTTTACCATTAATGTTAAAGACAGATTGTGTGTCTAGGGATTTTACAATATCCCTGCCACTTTTAGGGAATTTGTGAAATCACTGTTCCAAAGACTCGTTGCTTTAAAACACTGCCGTCTGCTTAAAGGTGACCCGTTATATAGCCATGGCTGCATTCCAATTTCAGTCATGGATCAGGTCTTAACTATGTTTCGTTTCAACATCAGATATTCAAGGAAAGTGTGAAAGCAAGGAATGGTTCCTTCGTTATTGTACAACTGCTGGAAAAAAGTTATGTAATCGCCGCTCTTGGAGGATGTTCATTCAGCTGTTTTCTTTCAAAGGTAATGAGAAAAAACTTGCAAATTTACATGAAAAAGTTACAAAGTAACCCACTAACATTCCAGCCAATTTCCAGTCAATGTAAACTGTCCCACAGGTGGGACACCGGAATGTTAAGAGATTTAATGAGAAAAAAATTGCAATATGAGAAAGAAAGTTGCAGATTAATGAGAAAAAAGTTGCAAATTAAGGAGAAAATTTTCAAATTTAGATGAAAAAGTTGCAAATTACTTAGAAAAAGTTTAAATTTAAATGAAAAAAGTTGCAAATTAATGAGAAAACGTTGCAAATTAATCAGAAAATTTGTAAATTTAGATGAAATGTAAATTAATGAAAACAAATTTAAATTTAGATTAAAAAAAGTTGCAAATTAATGAAAAAAGTTTAAATTTAGATGAGAAAAGTGACAAATTAATGAGAAAAAGTTGCAAATTAATGAGAAAATTTACAAATTTAGATAAAAAGTTGCAAATTAATGAAAAATGTTTAAATTTAGATGAAAAAAGTTGCAAATTAATGGGAAAAAGTTGCAAATGTATGAGAAAGAAAGTGGCAAATTAAATGAAAGAAAATCCAAATTAATTAGAAAAAAGTTGTAAATTAATGAAAAAAATTTGCAAATTTACATGAAAACAGTTGCTGATTAAAAATATCATTCATAGATATGACACAAATCTATTTTTATCTAATAACTACACATTGAGTCTTCCTACAATGCATCTTTAAAAAAACTTATATATATATACAGTATATACATATATATATATATATACTGTATATATACATATATACATACATATATATATATATATTTATTTATTTATTTATTTTTAAATGTTTAGCATATTTAACATGATGTCCGAGAAAATAAAGAAATACCAGTATTTACATAAATGGTAAATCAAATCATGAACACAATGTCCTCACCCCTTCTCCTCAGACTGTTGGACTCTTCCATGTTGTCTCTGAGACATGCGCGTATGTTTGGTTACATTGTAAACAAATCGTACAGCATATCAGTAAAATGAAACAAAGTTATCCGAGCGGTGCAGAGAAATAGAGAAAAAGGGAAAAGCACTCAAAATTTTTATCAGCACAGCCTTTTTCACTTCAACCAGCGAGGAGCCTTACATGCCTGAGGAACAGATAGCAACACTGCTTGTGTGAGCACACGTGATGCTAAGGACTAGCACCTGTTGTTAATGAAGAGCAGTGGTGACACCGGTTGCAGTGACAGTACAGGTAAACAACAATTTTTTAAACTATTTTTTTCTAATTGCAAGATTTGCAGAGGCCAAGGCTCACAAGGTTAAATTTAAACATGATCAACTGTGCTCTCCAGGCATGCACAGGATATCTGCAGCCTCAGCAGATTGCTTTTTTTTTTTTAAGGACAGTACAAGTTGGCGAACATTGATATCAGTCAATGTAAACTTGGCAGACTGTAGCCAATGGCTAATTTCCATCTGTTGTCTTTGGGTTACCAAGGCCACTTTAATGCACGGGCTAGGCTGGGCTGAAGCCCAGGGCCCTACAAAAATCATGGGCCTATCATGAGCCAGTAAAAAAGATCACATTGTTGTTAATTGGTCGAATTCTATGTCCATCAATTGATATTCATGTGTGGCTGCTGATTGGTCCAATTTACATGTGCCCCGTGGGTACCACGTAACAATAGCCTATCAGAGGAAATGTTTTGGCATGTGACTATGTAAGCACCAGTGAGAGGTAAGAAGCAATTAGCTAGGTCAAAATGTCCAGAAAAAAGTTTGAGAATGGCACTCACAAAATTATTGAGAGAAAAAGGGCTTAGGGGAAAAGAAATTGTTCAAAAAATCCCGAAGTTTAAAGGATTTTTATAAACTGGAGCACCAAGTGAGGTGGGGATGCTAATTACACCACTGAGGAGACAGGTCGGCCATTACCTGGAGCTGGAGAGCAGGTTTCACTGAGCAGAGACTGGAAATGGACAGACAGGAGAACCGTTAAAGCACTCACCTGGAGGAGAAAAGCAGGCGCCGCCAGATCCTGCCAAAGGAGGGCAGGCCAGTGGAGAAGACAAGCTGAGAGATGAAGACCAGCTCTAGAAAAGCCCAGTCGCTGGAAAAGGCCATGATTGCTTACATTAGACAGCTGTGCGTGGGACAGTGGACTCCAAACTTGGTAAAAAAGTAGACTGAATCAAGCATGCTACTAAAAACAGAGTATGAGTTCACACTGATGTCCATATGACATTCTTTGTGAGCTGGACTTAAAGGACATAATGAAGGGTTTTTTTTAAAAGAAGACCAGAAAACACTTCTAAAAAGGTAAGACATGCTCTTTGTAGTGGTTTCCAATCACCTGCTGTGCAGGTTTTTGATTGCTGCTGTTGTCCATTGTTCGAATCAGAAATACTTCACTGATATAAGTTTGTATTCTGCTGTCATCATTAGACTTTAATTGTTGATTAGTGTCATCCTCTGATATCTGGCATTTAAGCTGGTACCGTTCATGATGCTGGTGTGTGTGTGTGTGTGTGTGTGTGTGTGCGGAAGAGAAATTAGACTGACTTTTGTGTTTACGTTGAAGTAGCCAGTAGTATGTCGCACTGCAAAACAAATGAAATCTTAGTAAGATCAAATATCTTAAATCAAGGCTATATGCTTGTTTTTCTCTGACAAGATAATTTTGACAAGAATTTCTCTTTGTTGTGCAGTCTTCTGTAAGATTTTACTTGCTTTAAGTAATTTAATCTTACTTTTTTGGCATAATTTTCCCCCAATTTTAAATAAAATTATCTATTGCCAGAAATTTTTTGGTTATTTTAAATAAAATTATCTGCCAACAGAACACAAAAATTTGGTTTATCATATTGCTTAAAACAAGTTAAAAACTCTCTGAGACCATGTAAAATTTTCTTACACAAAAACTGTACAGCAAGAATAAATATCTTCTCAGACAAAAAACAAGCATATACAGCCTTAATTTAAGATATTTCATCTTACAAGTTGAGTTTTGGCATTGGCTATGGATACGGAACCATACCCATAGATTTCTTGTTACAGACACAGCTCAAATCTGATTGGCCAGCACGTTCTATTAATGTGTGTCTTGAAAGCAGACGGCTTTCAAGGCTTTCAGGATACCAGACTCGTGTTGCGACCTCTTCGGTGGAAGAAACAGTCTGTCTTCTGTTTGTTTCAGTTGTTAGTTTGTCTTCTTTGTCTGCCCCCCCCCCCCCCCCGTCCGGGTCCTTCATGGGTGGAACAATTTTAAAAAGTTTTAAAAGTTAATACAGGAGGAGTTTATAATTATATACAGTATATACATATGTACTGTATAATAAAAAAAAGGCAAAGCAGCAGGCTACAGGTATGGAAATCTGAGGCATGTATTTGTTTCAAAATTTTAATTGATATCTATTTACTACCTTTTAACCTTACCCACTCTGAAATCCTAAGGCTAACTTTTTAACTGGGCAGCAGTGGCTCAGGAGGTAGAGCCAGTTGCCAAATAACCAGGTGGTAGGCAGTTCAAATCCCACTCTCCCCAGATATTCTGCCGTTGTGTCCCTGGGCAAGACACTTTACCCAGCTTGCCTCCAGTGTCCATGACACTGGGTATAAATGTTCAGTAGTGGTTGGGGAGGGGATTGGCAGCTACCTTTCCGTCAGCCTGCCCCAGGGCAGCTGTGGCTACAATAGTAACTTGCCACTACTATTCTCTGTCTGGAGTGAATGAATAATTTGTAAAAAGCGTCTATGATAAAGCGCTATATAAATCTGATGCATTATTATTAATTTTAAGTGTAAATTTCATCTCATATCAAGTAAAATGGTTTGGACAAGGTGCCAAGAGCAGGACAGAAACCAGCAACCTTCTGATCACAGGCCCAATGTACTATCTATCTAAGCCACAGCAGCAGCTGGCTTGTAGTTGATCTGAAAGGGTTTTGTCAGATTGTCAACTCTTCCGTACCAATAAAAATTTTTGTATAGGGATACAGTTTCGCTTTTGCACTATAGTTGTGTTCTCTTGCATTGTATCATTTTTAAACTGAGATTCTGTTGGGAGGAGCGGAAGGGGGGCCTACAAAACCTCTCAGCCCCAGGGCCTTACGGCAAGTTAAGGTGGCCCTGTGGATTGTAGGTGACATTACTTGAGGTTAAATATAGTTTGTTCATTTGTACTATTAAGATCCCCATTAGCACTTGCATAAAACATTGGCTATTCTTCCTGGGGTCTAACATATATATTCTCCCTTGTGTCTACACAGTACAGAGGAGGAAACACAATAGATGCCTCTGCAAAATGGACTAGTTAGCAGACCATGAACAGGACTCTGCTAGTAAATGTGGTCAGTCAGTCCCTCCAGGATTTCACAGGATGTTTTAATGATTGCTGCAGCCTAAAAAGCCTGAATTTGTTGGATTTATTTTTTTTAAAGTTGCAATAAAAGTTGTGATATTTTGAGAGGATTTTTTTTTGCTCTAAAAGTTGTGGGAAGAATTGTAAATATTAAAGCAGATATTTTTTTCATAGTTTACTGCAATGACATTCTATAACACTACCAGAAAAGCACAGGATTGTCAAAAAAACCCCAAAACTATTAAACAGTGATTTGTAAATTAAGCAGAAACTTCTGCTATACAGAAAAACTCTTTTGTGCAACAGCAAATACAGACTTTAACACAGTTAAGTGAGAATGAAGTAGCTACTCATAAATTTGTCATAAAAATGACCAACACTGTCGGCTACTCTTACTGAGAACTTGAGTAAAAAGGATGAAAAAATAATTATCCATTACAACAGCTAAATTGCATTGAATGCATGTTAAAGAGAATAGATTTGGAAATTATGGCAGTACCTTCATTGGAAAACACCCTAACCTCAGCGGTCCCCAATCAAACGTACTGAGTACAGAGAAAAAAGAAATAATTTATTCTGTTGCTCTGTATTGTCTATCCAAGTCTGTGTTTTTCTGAAAAAAAATACTGCATATTCTCTCTCTTTCCATGCCTGACTCCTACCTGTCTATCTATCTGCTGCACATCTTAACACACACCTGTCTCATCAGATACTCATCTTTCCTTTACTGAGAGGTTTACCGGGAGGGGAGAGGGCTCTCCTTCGAGGTTTGCCGGCACAGAGGCGTGCGTTGGTCTGTGTCCAGACCGGAGAGTCACAGCTTTAAAGCTCATTGACAAGATGTAATAATGATTTTACCTCTAAAGATGTATAAAATGTTCAAACACAGGCTGTAGTGTTAGATTTGCTTGTTTGCTTGTGGTTTTACAGCATCTCTCCTCACGCGCGCTTCCACAGTGGGGTGCTTTTCAGGCAGGCGGACTTTTTTCAACACAAACCCTGCACTTCGTACACGCAGTCAAGACAGGGACATGGGGAGACTTCCACCGGTGGACTGGGGAAGACGGAGGACGGGACGGTGTGGGAAAACTCATGGGTGAGTGCTTTTTTTTTTAAAAAAAATTGTACACTCTGTTTTTTGTTTCTAAGATAAGATAAGCCTTTATTAGTCCCACAATGGGGAAATTCCAGGATTGCAGCACTCAGAACAACTAACTAACTAACTAACCTGCACTTATATAGCGCTTTTCTAGTCACAAAGACCACTCAAAGTGCTTTCACTAATACTAACCCTCTATTCTAAGGGCCTATAGGAAACAGATATCTAGGGACAATTTAGAACAGACAATTAACCTAACATGCATGTCTTTGGATTGTGGGAGGAAACCGGAGCCCCCGGAGTAAACCCACGCAGTACAGGGAGAACATGCAAACTCCACACAGAAAGGTTCCAACCCCTGCCAACCTGGGGATTTGAACCAGGAACCTTCTAGCTGTAAGGCAACAGTGCTAACCACTGCACCACCATGCTGCCCAATTGTAAATAAGATAATAAGATAAGAACTGGTTAGCCAAAACAATAAATAAATATACATATATATACAGTTATATACACAGTGCAGGGGCATTGCAGCTAGATGGTATCAACAGCATTACAGTTTGTTAAATTACCCGGCAGAATATAAATATGCACCCAGACAGTATATTTCACATTTGATGTGTTCCATTAATACTCACTGTGAACACGAAAGTGAGCGCGGTGCAGCAACACATTTAATTGGTCACACTGAGTGTTTGAGTGCTACTCCTGGACAAATTTGATTGGTGAAATTGGTGGAAGTAGACAAGGATTGGCCAAAATTGTGGGAAAGTTGCGGTGATTGGACAAAGTTGCAAGGACACTCAAAAGATGTGGCGGTGGCCTGATTTCGCGTGAATTAATGCGATCACAATATAGCAAAAACCTGGAAGAACTGGTAAATGTGAACAAACAACAGATCTTCCATGTGAATTGTTGCTGTTTTTTTTTTTAATAATAGACAAGAGTCTACATTCAATTTGTGAAACTTATTTGTTTTTTTACAGATGTAATTCCTGATGCCAGAATGATATCAATTGAAGAATTTTGAGGACATTAAGTTTCAAATAGGATTTCAATAAGGTCTGAAAAGAAAGTGTAGAACAAAGCTAAAGTAGGGCCCCATTTCTGTCTTTGCCTTGGGCCCCAAATGGACTAAATCCACCCCTGGGGTTTAGTAAATGTGAAACTTAACATTTCAACAAAAGCCTTCAGCTTTACACACTGAATAAACTACATTTTAAGATGATCATTTTTTTCCCCACTATAACATACACAGCTTGATCAGGTTTATTAACACAAATATTGGCTCAGTTTGTCTTTTTAAGAGGAGCAGCAGATTTTTTAAGTGACATTTAACCCCCAAATTTGATTAATAATACATATACAGCTATTTAATGGGGGAACTAACCCCAGAAAACATACCTTTGGAAAACTCAGCAATACATTTTTCCAGAAAATATGACACGCTGTGTTTTTTTTTTAATTAACTAAACCAAACATTTTAGCTGAAGACCTTTCTAAACAGATATTTGTCCTTTTTTAATGTGTCTTTATCAGGGCTGAAAACTGATTAACATTTTTTAAACAAATTAACTACACATTTTCTAAAATTAATTGTGGTTAACCACTAAAATTACAATGAAGAAACAATTTAAAATATGTATTTTTAGCAACTTTTAATTGCCCTTTTTCATAAAATATACCTGTGACCCTCATATTCAACAAAAATACTGCTACAGCAACATAAAATACTTGATAATCATGAATGTATATTCAATTTGTAAAATAAATAAATAAAATTATGATAGCAATTTGTAATCTTTTTCAGTTCATTATAAAGAGGGAGTCTATTTCTCTGCAAAACTGCCATTTTTTTCATATTCATGTCACATTTCCTGCTTTATTTTGAAACGGTCAAAGAGGAAGTCAGTGTTTCTAATTAAGGTCACTTTTTTTTAAATAAAACAACTTAGATATATACATATATACACATTTTGTGGTGCAAAATTATGGCACATGTAAACAGGCATAAATTGTGCAAGTAGAGGAGTGCAAAGATAGTACTATGTGGTGGCTTGAATATGTTTAGTATAAAAGTATAGTTATTATTATGATGGTTATTACTGCATAGATGAGGGAGGGGTCTGAGACAGTTACTGTCTTATTGAGCTAGTTCTTTGGAGTGATGGGAGGTGTGATAGAGGAAACAGCTCTAGGGAAGAATCTGTTTCACAGTCTGCTGGTTTGCACTTTTAAAGTCCTGAACCTTTTCCCTGATGGAAGGGAGACAAACAGTCTGTGTCCTGGATGGGTGGGGTCTCTGACAAAGTTGCTGTTCTTTTTCCTTAGCTGACAGGCATAGACTGAGTCCAGGCTGGGAAACTGTGCTCCCACAATCCACTGAGCAGTTTCAGCAACGTTAGCTAAGTCCCTTCTGTTGTTGACTGTGCAGTTGGAGAACCAGACTGTGCTGCAGGAGCACAGAATGCTCTCGATCATGCTCTTATAGAAGTTCAGGAGGAGCTGCATAGGGAGCTTGGCCTTTCTCAACCTCTGCAGAAAGAAAAGTCTTTGCTGTGCCTTTTTAACCAGGTAGGAGTATTGGACCATGTGAGATTAATGGTGATATGGAGACCCAGGAACTTGATGTTGCTGACCCTCTCCACCTCCTCTCCATTTATGTGGAGAGGTGGAGGGGTCATTTTCCTGGCTCTCCTAAAGTCCACAATGATCTCCTTGGTCTTAGTGGTATTCAGCATCAGGTCGCTTGCAGAGCACCAGCTGACCAGGCGCTGGACCTCCTCCCTATAGTGGGTCTCGTTGCTGTCAGATATTAGGCCCACTACAGTGGTGTCATCAGCAAATTTCAAAACTGATGGGGGGGCGGATGGGGGCGCAGTCATATGTGAAGAGGATGAAGAGGGCCAAGCTGAAGACACAGCCCTGTGGTGCACCTGTACTCAGTGTAAGTGTGGATGATGTCAGTTCTCCCAGTCTGACATTCTGCGGTCTGCAGGTGAGAAAACTGTGGATCCAGGAGCAGAGTGTGGTGTCTAGTTCCAGATGGGCAAGCTTTGTAATCAATTTGTGAGGGGAGATGGTGTTGAAGGCTGAAGTAAAATCGACAAACCACATCCTAACATAGGTGTTAGGATGCTCCAGATGGGATGGAGCTGTGTGTAGTGCCATTGAGATGGCATCTTCTGTTGACCTGTTTGCTCTGTAAGCAAACTGATGGTTGTCCAGATCAGCAGTAATGGTGTCCTTGATATAATGCAGGACCACCCTCCCAAAATACTTCATTATTATTGGTGTCAGGGCAACTGAGCGATAGTTGTTCAGACACTTTACTGCTCGTCTCTTGGGCACAGGTACTGTGGTGGTAGACCTGAGGCATGTGGGGACAACAGCCTGCTGGAAGGACAAGTTGAAGATGTTTGTAAACACCCCTGCCAGCTAGTCTGCACACGACTTCAGGGTCCATCTCGACACCCTGTCTGATCCCGCTGCCTTAGTGATATCAATCTTCTTCAGCGATGATCTCACTTGATGTTGTTGCAGGAGTAAGATGGGCTCTTGCTTGGTTATTGCTGTAGTTGGAGCTCTAGCACCATTGGTGGGAGTATTGACCTGCGTGAAGCATGCGTTCAGAGCATCTGGAAGCGTGGCATCACAGCTGGTCAGTGATGTGCTGCTCTCATTGTGTTATGGCCTTAATACTTCTACACATGCTTCATGAGTTATTGGTTTCGAAGTGGCCCTCAATGCACTGCTGATACTTGTGCTTGGCTTTTCAGTTCCCCCCTTTTCAGTTCTCTACAGGCATTACTGTAAAATAGCCAGTCTCCTGACCTAAATGCAACATCCCATGCCCTGAGCAGAAACCGCACATCACAGTTCAGCCATGGCTTCTGGTTGGGATACACTCTGATGGTCTTAGTGGTTAACACAGTTTTAGTGCAGAAGGCTATGTAGTCTTGAACAGAGGAGCTGTAGACCTTAACATGGACCTAGTTTTTAATAAATATTCTACACTTCAAGCAGCACATGGTAAGTGTCATTTAATTCCATGATATTTAAAAATATAATTCAAGACATTTCCACTGCCCAGATTTACAAAATTGTATAATTCATATTGCTAAATAAATAAATAGAGATCAATTAAAAGCACTCCAGACTCGATTCATGTGGGGGGAAAAATTACAATAATGGTGCTGAAGTTAACCACTCTTTTTTTATATTGTTAAAAAAAAAGCTTACAATAAGAGCTGTCAGGTTCTGGAGTAAACAGACAACACTGTTCCTGGAAAGAAAAGTTGCTCTTGATTTAAATATTTAAATTTTAAATTCAAATCTTCAGCGGCAGGAGTACTAAAGGGCTAAAAACTCAAAACAGAAGCAAATGTTTCAAAAGCATGGAATATAGTCAGAGAAAATCTGCTCTCTAAAAGTGCATTTTAACAAGTGCAAAGTCACAAAAAAGTCGTATTGAAAACTTTGGTATCTTGCAAGAAAAATATGTGCAATATAGAGGACAGATGTTGTGACACGGCATGGTTAGTTTTCTATTAGTTCAGTGCAAAACAGCTGCATAGGTGCAAGCTGCAGGAGATGGCAGTTCTGCAGAATTGGACTATTTCTACTGAGTATTTGTTGAGTTTATTAAGCTGATTAACTTCCTGCGTGGTGACATTTTCACTCCAGAGTGAAACCACATCATCTGCAAAATACAGAAAACAGAGAAAATTAAAGCATGCAGTCTCAACAATCCTCCATTAGCCAGTTTACTTGGAATGTATATATGTTGTGTTTGATTGTTATGCAAGTCATTGTGTTGCAAAACTACACACTTCAGCCCTTTTTCCCTAAGAGAAAACATAACAACGTGACCTACGCATTATAAGTGTTTTCATTTGAAATACTGGCCTCTGTGCAGCCAAGCCAATCAGTTATTGCACTGTTCAAAGCCTGCTAAGATCCGGGTATGGAGCAGCAGCCTTAACTGTAAACACCATGTGAAATGCCATTCTGTTTTATCAGCCTCTCGGTCTGTTGTGGGTGTACACCATCACCTGACTGTAAATCAATACAGTAATCGCTGGTTTTCTATAATCTGTTCTTGTTTTTACAGCTTTTCAGATAGATTGTATAATGCTTAAAGTGCACTTGGTGTGGTCATATTTAAAATCCTCCTTCAGTCATTATACTGTGGGGTGTGTGCAAAAAGGTGTGAATGTGTGTGCAGCACTGGAGTTGGTTCAGATCCAGGTGATATGCTGAAAAAAATTGGAGTGCATGGAACTGAAACAAACCAAAACATTGGCTGGGTTACCCGATAAACACCTTTGACAGTTGATGTTGGTGCACAAATTATTTCAGCCAAATTAGTGCAGATAATAATAGTTTGCATCCTTGCAAGAGTTTTTCAGGTCTATTGACCAAGAAAGACTATGAGGGCCAACTTGATATGAATTTCAAGGCCATCAGCACTGTGTGTGTTTAGCAGAAAACTGTGTACATACAAAACTGGATCATGGGTCAGAGTCAACTAACCAATAATGGGTCGGTAATGTAGGAATTCAGGAGTCTACATACAGTAGGGTCAACAGTGTTGTGTCAGCATTGATTAGGAGAGTCATTTTCAATATTGTAAGACATTACCTGAGTTCAGACAACTGTTTTATAAAATAATAGTGTTGGGCAATGCGCGGTTAATCACAACTAAATTGCTGTTCAATGTAATGTACTATGAACTTGTTAATTTTTAAGTTTTTCATACTCTTATTGACATGAGAGTGGACAAATGTGCTTGCTTTCTGCAACCGTGGGTCTAGTTAAAGCTTTCAACATGTCAAAAATGGCAACTATCCAGAATATTCTCCCCCAAAAAACAAAAGTACTGCAGAAATACTGCAAACAACTAGCACCCACGGACTCTTCAACCAGAAACTGTAGCCGGGTTTCGAAAGTTCTGCTTTATTCTGTTCCACCCCACTGTTTTCTTCCCCTGTGATTAACCCAGACGTCACAGTTAAAGGGGATGTTTCGTTATTGCATGATAATGCATTAATTTGCCCACCATTAAAAAAACAGCAAAATACATTCTCTTCATTTTTACCTATTTATGGTTTCCAGCGAACACTGAACTGACAAATCAATGAGACATGAAGCACTTTAAGTATTTATGTTCTATCACGTCCTTCGATCTTAGTGCTATCTTTATGAGGTTTCTGGACTGCAACACCCCCCTCACTCCACCTTTTTAAAAATCTGTCCAGTTATGCATTTGTGATCTGAGCCAAACATACTATGCACATATGCTGCTTGATCATGCAGATTTTTTTTCTGTGCTTATAAGTGCATTCCTATAATTTACGCTGACCCATCATACAAACTAATAAACATTTTCTTTCAAAGAGCCAAAACTCACCCAAGAAAACCTTGGTGCATCATAAAAACAAAACTAATGCTGGCATGTTAGAATTCTAGACCGCCTGACTGAAAATGGAAGACTTCCATGTTTTCCATCTGTGACTTCTGGGATCATCTAATCATATAAACTGGTTATCATCTAAGTTAATGAATTACCTAAATGGATTAGACAAGACATTGCAGCATGACTCTAGGGTTAGCAGGAGTTGCTGTCTGCTTCTGTTCATTATGATCAATTGCAGTATGTTAAGAACAAATTTCATTCAGTAGGTAATCAGTCTTCCCAGCCAGCAAAAACTGGTTGGAAAAATGTTGAAAAGATGACTTTCCAAACCTTCTAAATAATATCTGTATTTGGTTTAAAATTGAAAGCTGAAAAGTCATGTTTTCATGGTCGTTGAAAAGATGACTATTTTGTGGTTAAAAATGGTCTATATTCAGAACAGCCCAGTTCATAATGATTATTTTTGGGCTAAATATGGTCTGTATTAGATGGACTAAACACAGCACAATTTTCAGTGACTATTTCTGGGCTAAATTAAGGCTTGGAACGAGATTTAGCCCAAAACATAACGTTGTAGAGAATGTGGAAGGACGAGGCTGAGTTTATTTCACAAGTCAGATTTATTCACATTCTCCAACATCATCCAAAAACAGAAAGAGGACGAATCCCCCAACATCTGTCCCTTTTCTACCCAGGACATCAAAACACACAGTCACATGGTACTTAATCCCCAGTAACAATGTAACTTCCTCCCGACCTTAACACCCCCCACCTCCAGTCTCTGGCCGCTGGCCGCTGGGCGAAATCCCCCACGGCTGTCTCTTTGCATGCCAAAGACTAAACTTTCACATCCTCGCGTTATCTCCAGAGCGACTCAGTCCTTTGTTCCGTCTCAGATGTGAAGCCCAAGGTGGTATACGTATGAATCATGCAATGATATACATATGTGCATATATGTGTCCCACATGACCCCCCCCCAAATGTCTAAGATGGAACAACGTAATAACAGTCTGCAAGTCATGGTAAAATTATTACACATCAGTCCACGTGTCACTTGGGCCTCAGTCGCCTCCCATATCTGCTGTAAGCGGGCTTAACCACTTTCGCGGTGCCCTCCTGCTGGGGAGCTGCTGTCTGAGGATGAGAACTGTTAGTCAATCCCTGTGGGTGTTCTGATGAATGCTCCTTAGGGGGTCTGCCGCGCCGAGGAGCCGTAGCCAACAGCACATCCTCGTCGGCCAACACAAAGGCGGGTTTGAGTCTGTTTATGCCAATCTTTTCTTTCCTGCCCCCCAAATCTAGCAAAAAATGCTTATCCCCTGTTTCCAGCACTCTAAATGGTCCATCATAAGGTGGTCGCAACGGAGGGCGATGCGCATCGTGTCTGACAAAAGCAAACTCTGCATTTTTTAGAGCCTTAGGCACAAAAACGCGCGGAAAACTGTGGTGAACGGGGCCGGGAAGCATGCCCGCTTCCGCGTCACTCTGCAACCGCTGAGCCAGGAAACATTCTGGCGCAGGATTATCCGGGAGAAATTCCCCGGGCAGCCGGAGTGTCTGCGCAAAAACTAACTCAGCCGGGGAGGCTTCTAAATCCTCTTTAGGTGCAGAACGCAACCCCAATAAAACCCATGGTAGTCTGTCCACCCAATTTGCATCCGTAAGCGATGCTCTGAGGGCCGCCTTCAATGACCTATGGAAACGTTCGCATAACCCATTAGCCTGCGGGTTGTACGCGGTAGTGTGGTGGATCGTTAACCCCAGGCTGCGGGCCATCGCTGACCAAAGCTCGGAAACAAATTGAGGACCTCTGTCGGATGTAATGTCCGACGGGACTCCAAAGCGTGCTACCCATGCCGTTAAAAACGTGCACGCCACCTCCTCAGCTGTGGTTGATGACAGTGGGACTACTTCTGGCCAGCGCGTGGTGCGGTCTACCATTGTCAGAAGGTGTGTGCACCCCTGCGACGGCGGAAGGGGGCCTACGAAGTCCACGTGAACGTGGTCAAACCTCTTAGCCGGGATATGAAACGGCTCCAAGGGAGCTCTCGTGTGCTTGTGAACCTTGGCTCGTTGGCAAGCCATGCAGGCTGCTGCCCACTCTCTAACTTACTTGCGCAGGCTCGGCCACACAGATTTCTCTCCTACCATTTTGACCGACGCGTGCACCCTCGGGTGCGCCAGAGAATGAATCGAGTCAAAAACGCGGCGACGCCACGCGGTTGGTACCACCGGGCGCAGTTGTCCCGTGGAGACGTCGCAGATTGGGGGGGCATACCATCTTGCAGCACCCTGTTCTCCAGCCTTAACCCTGTTGGTCCAGACTGAAGTGCGCGCACGTCCGCGTCGCTCGCCTGATCCACGGCCATGGCTGCATAATCTATCCCTACGCGGACTGTGGCCACTACGGCGTGCGAGAGACAGTCTGCCACTACATTAAGTTTACCCGCTACGTGCTGAATATCGGTAGTAAACTCTGAGATTGCAGCCAGCTGCCTCTGCTGCCGGCCCGACCACGGTTCTGAAACCTTGGCCATCGTGAAAGTCAGCGGCTTGTGGTCAACGAACGCGGTGAAACGGCATCCTTCCAGCCAGAACTGGAAGTGGCGAATGGCCAAGTGGAGAGCTAACAACTCCCTGTCAAATGCGTTGTATTTTTGCTCACTATCGCGCAACGTCCTGCTGAAAAATGCGAGCGGCTGCCAAGCCCCGGCTACATGTTGCTCCACGACTGCCCCATGGCCACATCTGACGCGTCAGTAGTGAGCGCTATGCGGACCGTTGGGTCTGGATGCGCTAACAACGCAGCGTTTGCCAGGGCTGTTTTGACCTCCGCGAATGCACGCTCTCGCTCAGGAGACCATTCGATTTTGCTTGTGGGTTTTTGTTTTTTTAGCGCGGCATACAGTGGTTGCATGAGCTGCGCTGCGCGGGGGAGAAAACGGTTATAAAAATTTACCATTCCCAAAAACTCCTGTAACGTTTTGACCATTTGTGGCTGGGGAAAATTTGTTACTGCGCGCACTTTGTCAGGCAGAGGAACCACTCCTTCTGGAGAGACGCGATGCCCCAAAAAATCAATCTGCGTCACCCCGAACTGACACTTCGCTGGGTTGATTATTAATCCATGCTCTCCCAACCTCCGGAAAACTGCCGTGAGGTGGTTTTCGTGTTCGTCTTCGGACGCGCTGGCTACCAAGATGTCGTCCAGGTAGACGAACACGAAGGGGAGATCGCGCAACACCGCGTCCATCATGCGTTGGAACGTCTGCGCAGCGCCTTTAAGCCCAAACGGCATGTGCAAAAACTCGAAAAGGCCAAACGGCGTTATTACCGCTGTTTTGGGTATGTCCTCAGCGCGTACTGGGACTTGATGGTACCCGCGGACCAAGTCTATCTTAGAAAAAATGCGCGGCCCCACCACATGAACGGAAAAATCTTGGATATGCGGGATTGGGTAGCGGTCGTGTGCTGTAGCGTTGTTCAACCTGCGGAAATCTCTGCAAGGACGCCACGAGCCGTCAGCTTTAGGGACCATGTGAAGCGGGGAAGCCCATGGGCTGTTTGAACGCCTGATGATGCCCAACTTTTCCAGGTTGGCGAACTCCTCGCGTACTATGGACAGTTTAGCTGCATCCAAGCGCCGAGCTTTTGCAAAAACGGGCAGTCCGGTGGTAGTAATAAAATGTTCCACTCCGTGTTTAGCGACAGCTGCTGAAAATGTGGGAACCGTGAGCGCTGGGAACTGAGTGAGTAGTGTGTGGAACTTACCACCTGCCGTTGCGACGTTGGCTTGTGCTGTGGGCGGGGTCACTCAGGCTGCACAGGGAATAGAATAAAAAGAAAGTGCATTAACCAGGCGCCTATTAGCAAGATCAACCAACAAACCATGTGAGCACAGAAAATCAGCGCCTAACATATTGAAGCTCACTGCAGCTATAACAAAAGTCCACTCAAATGTACGGCCGTGCAGGGACAGAAGCAGAGTCTTCTCACCAAAGGTCTTAATCCTCGAGCCGTTCGCTGCTGACGCTCCGTGACCTCCGGGACCCGCCAGCCGGTCAGCATATGTAGGCATGACGAAACTCACTTGGGAGCCTGTGTCCACGAGGAATTGCCTCCCCGAACGTGTGTCCGTCAAGTAGAGCAGCTTGTTCTCTTCCCCGAGGGCCGCGGCTGCTATCGACCCCCGGGCTTGGCGTTTCCCGAGCTCTTGAACTGGCACGGTGGTATACATTTGCGTGCCCTCTCTGAAAAGCGGTGATGGTAGAAACAGAGGTCGTCTCCTCCGCGGTCCCTGGCCCTCGCCGCTGCCGTTGTCGGTGGGTCTGTTACCGCCGCCTCTGGCCCCCTGCCGTCTCGGGCCGTCGCGCCGAGCTCCGTCGCTGCTGCGGTGGCCACGCGCTGTCTGCTGGCGTTGAGAATCTGTTGTGCCTCCTGGGCCAGCGCGCGGAAGTCCCGCTGGGCCAACAACGGTGAACCGGCCAGGGTCGCTCTCGTGGCCGACGGGAGGGTTCTCAGGAAAATGTGGGTGAAGAGGAAATCGTTGCCGTCTGAGCCCCTCAGCCTCAGCATGTCCTCCATCAGGTCAACGGTCGTGCTGTCTCCCAAGTCGTTCAGAGCCAGGAGCCTCTCCGCTCTCTCCTGGACTGAGGGAGTGAAACGCTGGATGAGCGCAGCCTTCAACCCACCGTATTTGTCATCGGCCGGTGGGTGCTCCAAAAGGCTCCGCACATGTCGAGCCGTGCGGTTGTCTAACTTGGCAATAACGTGGTAGAATCTTGTGTCATCTGCCGTTATTCCCCGGAGGGCGAACTGTGCTTCAACCAAGTGGAACCAGGAGCACGGGTTGTCTTGCCAGAAGTCTGGTAGCTTGACTGTGGCTGCGTTCGCCTGGCTGGTTCCTGACGAGTTCGGCACGGGGGAATTACTTCTGCTCGTGATACGTCTTAGGGTCACCAGCGTAGAGAATGTGGAAGGACGAGGCTGAGTTTATTTCACAAGTCAGATTTATTCACATTCTCCAACATCATCCAAAAACAGAAAGAGGACGAATCCCCCAACATCTGTCCCTTTTCTACCCAGGACATCAAAACACACAGTCACATGGTACTTAATCCCCAGTAACAATGTAACTTCCTCCCGATCTTAACACCCCCCACCTCCAGTCTCTGGCCGCTGGGCGAAATCCCCCACGGCTGTCTCTTTGCATGCCAAAGACTAAACTTTCACATCCTCGTGTTATCTCCAGAGCAGCTCAGTCCTTTGTTCCGTCTCAGATGTGAAGCCTAAGGTGGTATACGTATGAATCATGCAATGATATACATATGTGCATATATGTGTCCCACAACGTCTAAATTACAGCTAGTGCTGAAGGGGTGGTAACTCAGACAGCCTGTTATAACAAGGTGATCTTATATAGCAAAATAGACAACAGTCAACAGTCAGCCTTAGCTTTGCTTAGTTTGATATCATGTATGAAAACTTTCTTTAAGCAGCCAAACAGTTGTGGTGTTTGTTATATATGAATGAGCGAGCCGTGCGCCATCTTATGCCAAACAACGAACTGACCTTTATTACAGGAAAAGCAGATATGCATACAACGGCCGTAGCCCGCCTGACGTCATCCCGTCTGACGCCCGACGTTGGCTACGGCAAGCCTCAGGGGCCAACCTCACATATGACAACCCCCCTTTAGAAAAATGCAGAACAACAAATAACATCAGCCAATTACCCCCCCCCAAAAAAAAATAATAATAATAACAAATCAAATACCCACAATTAAGAACATAACTTTAAAACATGAATGTCCCAAATTAGGGACCACCACTAAGTAACTGGGCACTTGGGTGGACTACCAAGGTGCCCACGTGCTAAGGTGGATTATTCTGCCACCTATTAACCAACACGTTCTGACTGTTCAAGTCCCACAACATAGTCTCTGAGATAACCTGGCCTCCAACTGGTTCTCATCGAGCGCCTCACTGGTTGAGGTCCTGCTGCTGGCCCCTTCGGCCGTTCTTGAGCGCTCTCCAGCAACTCGTCAACCAAATCCCAGCCGGCGCCCGTCTTGACCGTCAGTGCTCTCAGGTCCTGGGTCAGCAACGATTCCTTGAGGCGGCTATTGTGCCACTGTGACTCATCTGAGAGGCAAAACATGCCTGGACCCAGCTGTCCCGTGATCTGCGGTGGTCCCGTCCAAAACGGCTGCAGCTTGTGTGTGCAGTTGGGGTGTCTGATCCTAACCCAGTCTGTTACTCTGAGTCCATGTGTTCTCGCCCTGTGCTTCTTGTCAAAGCGTTGTTTCATTTGCCGCTGTTGTTCAAGAACCCACCCCCTTGGTGATATTGCGTCTGCCAAAGGGGTGGCAGCGGGAGGCCACAACCGGTCCAGGGGAAGGTGTAATTCATGTCCCAGCACAAACTTCACTGGGGAACACCCCGTTGTGGTGTGAGCTGTCGCCCTGTAATGGAAGCGTGTGCTCTGAAGAGCATCAATGAACTTAAAGCCTTCCACCATGTGTGTTCTTAGTCCATTCTTTAATGTCTTGTTGAAACGTTCCACCCCCCACCCCCCATTAGCCTGAGGATGCAGCAAAGACATTGAGTTGCTAGCTGTTAGCATGAGGCCTACATATCTCCCGAGAGAACACTCACACGTGATCTGCATTGTTGTTTATGCAAATCCGACGGCGAACGCTGGGACAGCGCGTGACGTCATCCATTCAGTAACCAGCAGGCTGCAGACAGAACACCCAGATGCTCTTCTCCTCATCTCAGGCGATTTCAACCATGTTTCACTATCTCCCATTCTACCCACGTTCACCCAGTATGTCACATGCCACACTAGAGACAATAAAACACTGGACTTATTCTACTCAAACACTAAGGAGGCGTACACCTCATCACAACTCCCCCCACTCGGGAGATCGGATCACAACTTGGTTCATCTCCGGCCGGTGTACAAACCCCTAGTGCACAGACAATCTCCGGCCATGCACACTGTGGAGTTATGGTCTGAGGAGACAATGGACACTCTAAAGGGCTGTTTTGAAGCCACCACCTGGAAGCAGCTCTGCGATCCACATGGTGAGGACATCGATGGCCTCATTCACACCTTCACGGGCTACCTCAACTTCTGTGTGGACAAATCCGTTCCCACCAAGACCATACGGCGTCACTCAAACAACAAACCCTGGATCAACCCTGAGATAAAAACACTTCTGAGAGAGAAGAAGAGGATCTTCAGGTCGGGGAATAGGGAGATGCTGAAGTCCGTACAGAGGGAGCTGAGGAGAAAGATCAGAGTAGGCAAGGACAGCTTCAGGAAGAAGATGGAGGACAAGCTGCAACAGAGCGACATCAGCGGGGTCTGGAGAAACCTCAAAACCATCTCTGGGCTCCAGAATACCTCCCCCCAGGCCACGGGGGGCAGGGAGTGGGCGAACAACCTGAATCTGTTTTTCAATAGGTTTGACCAACCGCCCTCCCCCCTGTCTGCACAACAACCACTGCTGCCTCTAAAGAAATCAAGTCCTGCTGCCCACTCCCCACTCCACCAACACCCCCCCCACTCCCAACACACAGCCCCCCATCCTGACCCTGACCAGGACCCAGGTGAGGACGGAGCTGAGGAAGATCAAGGCGAGGAAGGCGTCGGGACCGGACGGCATCAGCGCAAAGCTCCTCAAGTCCTGTGCAGACCAGCTGTGTGGGATTGTGACGTATATCTTCAACATGAGCCTGAAACTGGGGAGGGTACCACAGCTGTGGAAAACATCTTGTGTGGTACCTGTACCAAAAACTTCCCACCCCAAAGACCTGAACAGCTACAGACCGGTGGCCTTGACGTCCCACTTGATGAAGACCCTGGAGAGACTGCTCCTTGCTCACCTCCGCCCCCAGGTGGAACCAGCGATGGATCCACTCCAGTTCGCCTACCAGCATGGCATTGGGGTGGAGGATGCGGTGATCTTCCTCCTTCACTGTTCTCTGTCCCACCTGGAGAAGCCCGGGAATATGGTGAGGATCATGTTCTTTGACTTCTCCAGTGCTTTCAACACCATCCAACCGATGATCCTGAAGGACAAGCTGCTGCGCGCAGGGGTGGACCAGCACCTGTCATCATGGATCCTGGACTACCTCACGAACCGGCCTCAGTTTGTGAGAACCCGGGACTGTGTGTCCGACACGATCATCAGTAGCACGGGGGCCCCCCAGGGAACGGTGCTGGCTCCCTTCCTGTTCACTCTTTATACTGCGGACTTCTCACACAACACAACACACTGCCATCTACAGAAGTTCTCTGATGACTCTGCGATCGTTGGCCTCATCTCCAATGGAGATGAAGCTGAGTACAGAGGGCTTATCCAGGACTTCGTGGACTGGTGCCATCGGAACTGCCTCCAGATCAACGCGAGAAAAACTAAGGAGCTGGTGGTGGACTGCCGCAGGCAAGGACAACCCCTCACAGCACCAGTAAATATACAGGGAACAGACATCGAGATGGTGACAGCCTATAAGTACCTGGGTGTTCATCTGAACAATAAACTAGACTGGTCACACAATACTGACGCACTCTACAAGAAGGGACAGCACAGGCTGTTCCTGCTGAGGAGACTCAGGTCTTTTGGTGTACAAGGCGCGCTGCTGAAGACATTCTATGACACGGTGGTGGCATCAGCCATCACTTTTGGAGTGGTCTGCTGGGGCAGTGGCATTACTGCAGCCGATAGGAAGAGACTGAACAAACTGATCAAGAAAGCTAGCTCTGTCCTGGGGCAGCGCCTTGATCCGGTGGAGGAGATAGGAGAGAGAAGGACGGTGGCTAAACTGTCATCTCTGCTGGAGTCCGAGTTCCACCCTATGCAGGACATACTGAACGCACTGAGGAGCTCATTTAGCAGCAGACTACATCATCCCAGGTGCACAACCGAGAGGTTTCGCAGGTCCTTCCTACCAATGGCTGTCAGACTGTACAACCTAAGCAGGGCTGCTCGCAGAGATAGCAAAAAGACGTAACAAACTAATAGTTTTTTGAATGCAAAAGATGCAATAGACTTACACAATGGTCCCCTCCGGCATACAACTAGGAAAATACCGGTCGCTATGGAGAGTGAGAATATGTATGGGCACATAATCATACCATGTAGGATAACTAAGTAGACGGTTGTGCTGTTTCATCCCATCTAGCAACAATGCTCTGCACTGTGTGTGTTTATATATTTACATATTTATTCCATCTAGCTACAATGCTCCGCACTGGGTGTGTTTATGTTTATATATCTATATATTTATTCCATCTAGCTACAATGCTCCGCACTGTGTGTTTATATATCTACATATTATTCCATCTAGCTACATTGCTCCGCACTGTGTGTTTACATATTCATATATTTATTCCATCCAGCTACAATGCTCTGCACTGTGTGTCTGTGTGTGTGTATATATATATTTTATAGTAATATGTACATATGTATATTAGCTGCTCTTGCTTGCTTGTTGTTTTTTTTTTTCTCGCCTTCTAATTGTTGCTCTGAGTGTTGCTATCCCTGTGCTGTTGCAATCCTGGAATTTCCCCGTTGTGGGACTAATAAAGGCTTATCTTATGATAGAAAGCGGTTCTATCGTGCTCTATGCCCCTCTCCCCCCAAAACTCCTCAAACCCCCCAGAGATGAATTGCGGCCCATTGTCCATCATAATGGCGTTTGGAACACTCCACCAAGTGAAGAGCAAAGTGAGGAAACTAATGACCACATCGGCTGTGACCGAACCAGTGGGTAACACCTCCGGCCATTTTGAATACAGATCATAGGCCACCAACAGGAAATGGCTGTTCGCAGGAGCCATAACTCACTGCAAATGTCAGAATCAGAATCAGAATCAGAATAAACTTTATTGCCAAGCATGTAAAAAACACACGAGGAACTTGACTTGACATTGGTGCGCATGCGCGCGACACAACGACACGGCAGCCATAATAGGCGCCTCATCAAACAGAGATAGATAAGAAGGGAGGGGAAGGGAGGGAACGACACAAGGGGGGAGGAGAAAAAAAACTTCGTTATCAGAATACAGCTTATTTTTTAAGCAGATTATGATTACAATGAAAAAAAATCTCTCAATAGCACAGAGCAACAACTCAGAATTCCACAAGACACAAGAGAGCAGTGTACAGTATATCTTTAATCAGTTCATGAATCAATGTGTGTGCGGTGTTGAGCAGTGTTGATGATAATAAGAGAGACCCAAGGACCCTTGGCAGAAGATGTTTTGTCTGTCTGGCGCCCAGTCTTATCTGGCGCTGCAGCTGGCTGTCCAAGGCCTTGTGCTCATGATTTTGAAAAAACACAGTCTGCAGACAGCCAGGAGGAATTATCATGGGGAAATAATAATGCCAAATAGGACTGATCACAGAGAAGACTTGTATTTCTTCTGTAGATTCAGTACATTAATCCTTCATTGCGCAGCTTTGAATTCGTCGTGGAAAGACCTGAGCGAACCCATGATGTAATCCACCTTACGAGACAGTTCTCCAGTAGTCGCTATCAGGGTCTTCTCCAGTTTCTCAATTTGTTGGATGCACCTCGCCTGGCCAGCATTTTGATAGGTTGAATCCATCTTCAGCAATTTGCGGTAAACCAAGACAATTCCCGTCCCAATCAGAATTATCCCAATCACCAAGATTACGAAGATAAACAAATCTTCAATATCTTCGATAGAGAGATTAGAGAGACACAGCATTTTCCAATTACCTGTGTCACATAGATAGCCCACTGGAGCCGTTCCAGCGGGGCAGACAGCTTCCCCCGGAGCACTTTTCCCTGTTGAAAAAATAGTGTCAATTGTGTTCAAAGCCCAGCTTATTAACTCCATAATTTCTTTTCGGCGGTCGCAGTTAGACGCAGACAGACAACAGCAAGCTGGGATCCAGTAGTAGGAGGGGAGGAAAAGTCAGCAGGAGAGAAGAAAAAAGCGTCTGCTCTCTTGGGAGGGCGGAAGTGAAATGTCCAGCTGAACGTGCTTCCAGGGGCCCTCCGGATACTATAATGGTTGCAGAGGGGGATGTGGTGGCGTCCCAGTTTTCCCGCTCTCTAAGCACGGCACACAGTCCTGTACCATAACCTCAATGTCCTCGTCGATAGCTGGCCACCAAACTGAGTCTCTGCAGCACTGTTTCATCCTAACTACCCCCAGGTGGCCATCATGAAGCATGGCCAAAATGCGAGCTCTTAGCAACACTGGAACCACTGTGCAATGTCCTCTCGCTACACACACATCGTTCCAGCAGCTCAGTTCATCCCTGACCCTGTGGAAAGGTGCCAGCTCACCCTGCATCTTCGTGGGCCACCCCCCTCTGAACGAGCGTAATTGGGACAAAGTTGAATCCTGCAACGACTCCGCCTGGAGTTCCTGGAGAGACACGGCATTCCGGAGGGGGTCGTGCAACACATTGATCAGGTCTGCCTCCAGGGGATCACAATCGCCAGTCTGTATGGTGTTAAGTGTGGCATGGGACAGGAGGTCCGTTACTACATTCTGTCTGCCTGGGGTCAACTGAGTCGTGAAGTTGTAGGCCCACAGCCTTTCCGTCCACTTGTTGATCTGCAGGGGCCTGTCTCCCGATCTGGCCCTTTCCAGCAAGGTCGTCAGCGCCCTGTGATCTGTTTGCAGGGTGAAGTGGCGTCCATAGAGGTAGATGTGCCACCGTTCGCACGCCCAAACACACGCGAGCGCCTCACTTTCACCCACTGCGTACCTCTGTTCAGCCGATGTGAGTGACCTCAATGTGAACGCCACTGGGCGCTCCACCCCATTCTGGAGTTGAGACATGACTGCCCCCACTGCCGAGCCAGATGCATCACAGGTTACACAAGTGGGGCAACGTGGGGCAAAATGGGCCAACACCGGCAGGGAGGTGAGCTGAGATTTCAGTTTAGCAATGGCAGATGAGCAGGGCGGAATCCATTTCCATGGAGCATTCTGCTTCAGGAGAGCATGGAGTGGTTCTGTGGTCTCTGAATCTCGAGGAATGAAATGTCCGTAGAAATTTGACATACCCAGGAATGATGAAATTTTGCGCGGGCATCATGGGGTCTGAAAGTTGCAGTACCGCCTCCACGTTTGAGTGTAGGGGGCTCAGGCCCTCAGCAGACAGGCGAAACCCCACAAACTCGATGGTCTCAGCTGCAAAGATGCACTTTTCCTCCTTCAGCGTGACTCCATGATCCAGTAGCACCTCCATTACCCGTTCCAGACATTCGTTGTGTGCGCCCCGTGACGTGTCGTGCACCATGATGTCGTCCAGATATACCACCACACCACTGAGGCCGGCCAGAATCATGGACATAATTTTTTGGAAACAACTTGGAGCTGAGCTGAGGCCAAAAGGCACGCGGGTATATCTGAAAATGCCCATGTTGGTCACGAATGCCATCAGGTTGCAGCTGGCTGGGTGGAGAGGCACTTGCAGGTAACCCTGGTGGAGGTCCAGTTTCAAAAACACTCTGGAGCAGCTGAACATCGCAGTGAGCTCTTCCATCATGGGTAGGGGGTACTTATCTGGAAAGATTGCCTTGACCATTCTGAGGTTGATGCATGGTTGGATGCCGCCTGACTTCTTTTTAGCCACCACGATGTTTGAGATCCACAGCAAGGCGTCCACTCTTTAACTGATGCCAGCACCCAGATGTTTGTTCAGTTCCCCTGTGACGTCATCCCGCAGTGCGAGGGGTAACTGGCGGAGGGGTTGAATCTTGGGCATCACCCCTGGGTCAGTGAGCGGCTGGTGGTTGAAACCGGTCATGCAACCCGGGCCTGCAAACAGCACCAGCCAGTGAACATGCCAGGCTGGTGAAACCGTTAGCACCGTGGAGCCCATCTGGTCCTTAATGGACAACCCCAACTCACCCAACAAGTCATACCAAGAAGTCCACCCCATAGCGCGAAACCTGAAAGGTGAACATAGGAATCTTTTTTGGTCCGCACAACACTGAAAAACTGACCATGCCCGCCATGCCAATTTTCACTTGTCCATAGCCAAACATATTATCAGCCCCCGCTACAATTGTCTTTTTTGGGAAAAGCTTTCTTACCGTGGACATGCTCACTATGGACCTTACAGTGCTTGAATCCACCATGAGTGGCAAGTCGATTCCATCAAGCTGTACAATGTACCATTTTAGCAGCCAGTTCTTGGCACCTGCTACACATACTGAGACTATGCCCACGGGTCCCGCATCGGCTTTCTCATGGGCGGTGGGACAAACTCTGGCCAGGTGATTAGCTTGGCTGCAGTCGTAGCATCTTTTCCCTCTAGTGGGGCAGATGGATGAGCTCGTTCAGTGTTGGGAGGAACCACAGCCCCCACACGGTCTCTGGGCTCACGCTCCTGCCGGTGCCATGGTCTGCCTCTGCATGGAAGTCCGCCCCGAGTAGCTAGCTGTGTTGCTGCTGGCCTGGCATGGAGAGGATGCTTGGCTGGCTAGTTATTTATTAGCTAGTATCTGCTTCCCTAGCTGGGTGGCGGATTCTATTTGGCTAGCCATCTGCATCACCTGACTTAGCATGAAATTGTCCCTTGTTAGCAGTAGCTTCTCCTTTAACCACTTTTTGTTTATGCTATGTGCTAACTTGTCACGAATTAGCTCCTCTTCTAAAGGCCCAAAGGCACACGTGCTTGCTAAGTTACGGAGCTCCATAACGAAATGTTGCGTGAACTCACCCACTTCTTGCCAGCGGTCAAAGAAGCTGTATCTTCATGCTGTGACATTACACTTTTCGATGAAAAACTTGTCCATTAGGCTCAAACCCTTGTCCAAGGAGTCTGTACAGCCCAGAGTGCGAAGCACTCACTGTCCTTCTTTACCTAGACAATGAATCAGGATGCTCTTCTGTCTTTGTTCGTCAGCGCCGTCCAGGCCGGCCGCAGTGATATAGTCATTTAACGAGTCCAGCCAGCAGTGCCACAGTGTAGCTAGCACACCCGGTGACTCCATGGACAGAGGTGGCGTTCTCACGCACGCTCCCATGATTTAATCCTCAGTCGCCAAATGATATGTATGAATGAGTGAGCCATGAGCCATCTTATCCCGAACAACGAACTGACCTTTATTACAGGAAAAGCAGGTATACATACAACAGCCGTAGCCCGCCTGACGTCATCCCGTCTGACGCCCGACGTTGGCTACTGCAAGCCCCAGGGGTCATATGACAGTGTTGTTGATAATGACAGAATTTTTACAACCCCAGCTTTCAGAATGACAGATAAAGAGAAAGTCTAGCGCTATTTCTGACCCTGAGGATGTGATAGATGGAAAGACATTTGTCATTCAAGATACTGTTACTATATTTGTATTTGTTACTTAAGCATTCAAGATAGATATTTGTTACTTAAGATACTGTTTTTTGTAATGGATTTAGCTGTTTATTTGGTTATTCTTGTATTTGATTTAACGAGAGTTATTATTGGTTATTCAGCAATGCTTATCGGTGTTCGATTTAGAGACTGCAATCATGAAATCGTCACTCTATTAGTTATGCCTTGGAGCTCCAGCAAGGGGAGTGCGTGCTCAATTTCCTCACTTTTAATACAAGCGATTGAAGAGACGCACACACTGTGTTCACCCTTTTCATTTTTCCCTTTTTAAGGGGCTTTACATTTGGTGACACCGCTGGGATGAAAAATGTGAGGCCCACACCTCAACACGACGGGAGCCATCTTGCGTTCTTCATCCCGAAAAACAACCCAGGCAGGGGAGTGTTTCAGCAAAACAGATCGGTGGTAGTTACGAGGCCAGCGAGGAGCAACGCAAATCCTGAGGTGTAGAACAGCCACCAGGGAACTGCAAAGCTTTCAGCATCAGGTTTCAGGGCCACATGTTGATACTGTCTGTTACTCACTTGCCAAAATGGAGTCAGAAATGTTGTTTGAAATGAAAGGAGCTCTGTTCCAGCTTACTACGGATCAGCTAGTGAAAATATGTGATTTGCTTGAGATCTCAGGAGATAATCAAGAGAAAATAACAGGAAAAACTCGTTGTGCCGTGGTGTCTTATATCAGTCAGCACATCGAACGTGACAAATTAAAACAACGGGAAGATGAAGGTATGTCGGAACTGTTGAGCATACAAGATACAATAAAAAGTGTGAACCAGAGCAATATAAATGATGTGTCACAAACAATGCATGCAAAGGAGAATGTAATGAAAGACTTGGAGCAGCTGAAATTGGCAGTGCAGCGAAAAGAAGCTGAAATGCAAGTTTTAGCAAATAATGAGACTGCCCCACGCCACACAGCCCCTGTTGTTGTAACCAATCCACCCTGGTGTAAAGACTATAAGATTTCTGGTCAGATTGGTGAACCTGGACAGAAAGACAGACTCACTTTCTCCAGTTTAGCTTGCCAAATTGAGAACGGCCTTAGCAAAGGATATCCTGAGTCAGAAATAGTGAATGCTGTCATCAGGGCCATTGTGCCAGGTTTACAATTAAGGAGTTACCTCGAAGGTAAAAGCGACCTGTCTCTCCCTACCCTTAGGAGAATCGTTGGGTCACATTACCAAGAGAGAAGCGCCACAGAGCTTTACAAGCAGTTGACTACAGAGGTCCAGAGCAATAGGGAGACCCCACAGAACTTCTTAATTCGAACAATGGATTTAAGGCAGAAAATATTGTTTGCGTCGCAGGAAGCCGAGTCTGGTCTCAAATATGACCCAGCCCTCGTGCAAAGCATGTTCATCCACACAGTATTGACAGGGCTGCAAAATGATAGTATCAGGAGCGACCTTCAGCCCTTCCTTTGCAGACAACAACCTCAGATGAACTGTTGTTAGAAAGATTGAACATAGCATGTGCACATGAAAAAGAGGCAGGATAAAAGGAGACAGTCCGTGCAACAGCGACCAATTAGTGTATACACTATCCAGTCTAGTGATAACAGCAAAGATAAGTGTGTAGCCCAGCAAAGTGTAGCTACACTTCCCCCAAATGTGTTGTCTGACCTGAAAGAAATGAAAGCAGACATGGCACTGTTAAAAGATCTTAAAGCACAGGTGTCACAAATAGAGTCCATGAGTAAGACAGAAAACATACCAAAGATGTATTCTGACGTAACCAGAGAATCAAGCTATGGAGTCACTTACCCACCACTATACGTCCAGCCACAGTACCCCTCCCTGAATGACCAAAGTGCCCCTCCCCAACTTTCAGGTGGACCAGTTCAGGAATCTTGGTTTCCCAGGGGTCCAGTGTTCCACAAAGGAACAGCGCAGTTTCAACAGAGATTTGCACCCCAGAGATATCCAATGCCACGTGTGCGGCCGAGGTGCTCTGCATGCCAGCCGAGGGGTGGGGAATACTGCCAACATTGCTATAGGTGTGGGAGTAGTGAGCATTTTCAGGCAGGCTGTAGAGCATATAGGGAGCATAATGCTGCAAGAGAGAGGAAAGCAGAGAGCCCGAAAGGCAGTAGCCCCCACCACCGCTGGCCCAGGTTACCGTCTAGCACTGGGAAACAGCTGAAAGTCACCGCCGGCAGAAGGCAGTACCAACTAGTAGTAACCATGAGCAGCGAGGCCGAAACACAGCAGCCACCACCGCAGCCTGCTGCCGACACGGAAAGCCCATCCAGCCCGGCAGCCGCAGCTCCAGCGGGGGATAAGAAGGTCATCGCAACAAAAGTCTTGGGTACAGTCAAATGGTTCAACGTCAGGGATGGATATGGTTTCATCAATAGGAATGACACAAAAGAAGACGTTTTTGTACACGAGACAGCCATCAAAAAGAACAACCCGAGGAAATACCTTCACAGTGTTGGAGATGGCAAAACTGTGGAGTTTGATGTAGTTGAGGGAGAAAAGGGAGCAGAGGCGGCAAATGTTACCGGCCCAGGAGGCACTGCAGTCCAGGGAAGCAGGTATGCCACTGGCAGGAGCCGCTATAGGCGCTATCCCAGGAGGAGAGGCCCTCCCCTTGGAGACTATCCAGAGAACTACCAGAGTGATGGAGAGGGCGAACCAGGATGTGACAAAGGCAGCAGGGAGGGGGGAGAGAACGCCCCCAAAGGAGACCGGCAGCAACAACGGCGCAGACCCACTTACCCTGGCAGACAGCGCTTCCCACCATACTTTGTATGTAGACGCTACGGCCGCCAGCCCCCATACACCAACTCACCACATGGAGAAACTGGTAAGCTGCAAAATCACTGGGAAGACACAATCCATACTGTGGTAAGGCAAGTTGGGCAGGATAGTCCTATCTATGAACTGAGACCGGAGCAAGGTAAAGGAAAGTCCAGGACCCTGCATTGGAACCTTCTTCTGCCATGTGATCACCTCCTCCTCAGCTAGGAAGCAACAATGATAATTTCTTAGTAAGCCAGGAGCCACACAGTGACATTCCATCAGACACAGGAGAAAACTTGACAGAAGATCAGCCTGTCGAAGACAACTCTTTTCTGTCAGTTGAAAGGAATGAGGATCAGAATCAGGAACAGCAGCGGCCTCAGAGGAACCGTAGGCCACCAAAGATCTTCAGATATGATCAAATAGGAACTCCATCCTGTTACAGTGTCGCTGCATTGCACCTTTATCCAAGGGTTCATTACTCAGCGCAGCCACATTACTACCAGCCCATATGTGTATACGGGATGTAGACTGGTAATTTGCATTCTGACCTGACTTTAACACTTTGCCACTAATGGACTACAGTCTGGTCCAGTATTAACTGACTGACCTTTCGCACATATATGTGTTCTCTGAACTCAGAATTGAATGTATCAAAAGAGTTCCAGCCTGTCATATATGTGTTATTTGGACTCAGAATTGAATGTATCAAAAGAGTTCAAGCCTGTCATATATGTGTTATTTGGACTCAAAACTGAATGTATCAAAAGAGTTCCAGTCTGTAACGAAATGCATGCACAAGAAACACTGGACAATGAGTATTTGATACTTGCATGACAAAATGTATCAAAAGAGTTCCAGTCTGTAACAATACATTCCTAAATGTCAGATGTTGCAATAGAAGCATTGAACTAATATGTGATTCGAGTATTTTGGTTGTGAGAAGTTTGAATACCTGATTTACGCTAGGGGTCGAGGGTTTTGATGTTGGGGACAACATCTAACTTTGAGGGGGAGTATGTGACAGATGGAAAGACATTTGTCATTCAGGATACTGTTACTATATTTGTATTTGTTACTTAAGCATTCAAGATAGATATTTGTTACTTACGATACTGTTATTTGTAATGAATTTAGCTGTTTATTTGGTTATTCTTGTATTTGATTTAATGAGAGTTATTATTGTTTATTCAGCAATGCTTATCGGAGTTCGATTTAGAGACTGCAATCATGAAATCGTCACTCTATTAGTTATGCCTTGGAGCTCCAGCAAGGGGAGTGCGTGCTCAATTTCCTCACTTTTAATACAAGCGATTGAAGAGACACACACACTGTGTTCACCCTTGTCATTTTTCCCTTTTTAAGGTAATTGTTTAAGTTGTGATTGTTAAAATGTTTGACTTTTAATACAAGCGAGTGAAGAGATGCACACACTGTGTTCACCCTTTTCATTTTTCCCTTTTTAAGGGGCTTTACAAGGACTTCTTCAAAAATATATTGTAAACATGGGCTATAGTGAGCATGGACTGAGCTCCAGTGCAGCCTCCCAGATCTTCTGCTGTGACATAACAGCCTTTTGTTGAATCCTCTGTGTGTGTGTGTGTGTGTGTGTGTGTGTGTGTGTGTGTGTGTGTGTGTGTGTGTGTGTGTGTGTGTGTGTGTGTGTGTGTGTGTGTGTGTGTGTGTGCTTCTTCTGCTCAGGTGTCCTTGGCCAACACACCACACGCCAATCCCCATCTCTCCACAGCAGCTGCTTTTTGACCAGACTGTATTTGCTGTGTGCTAAATAAAAGGAAGAAGCAGATGCACTCAGCAAAATCCTGCCTCCTCTAAATATAGGTTAAAGGGATATGTGGTGACAGGTACTTATTCTCCCATGTGGTTTTTAACTTGTTGTGCAATTCCAATTACAAATGATGTGAGCCTTTTATTTAGAGTGCATGTTGTCATCCAGACTTTTGGAGCCTTGATCCTCTCTCAGCTGTTTGGCTCCACTGCAATGACAGCTGCAGTAACACACCAGGGGGTGAAAAAATAGTCTCTGATATTAGAGTAATCATAGTGAGTAAGAAGTGGTGTAATTGTAACTATGAGCTTTGCTTTGGTTTGTTTCTATAGGCCTTTTAAGGAATTACATGATTATTAATTACAGAAATTAAGATTTACAGTGGCAAGAAAAATTATGTGAACTCTTGAGTTAATGACCTCAGAAAAATTAATTGGAATCAGGTGTTGGCATACCTGGACACTTGTTAAGAAAATGAGTTTGGAGGTGTGGACTAGAACAAGTTTGACTAATAAAAACCACTCAGAATTTTTAAGTTAGCGCCATACAAAAAGAATACGCTTACAAGAGGGGCTGAAAAGTTCATAGTGGTCAAATTTGACCAAATGTGATTTATTTTTCAACATAGTCTCCCCTTTGGTCCACATACTTCTTCAATCGGTGTTGCAGCGCTTGGATCCCTGCAGTTGAAAAACAAACCACATTCGGTCAAATTTGACCACGATGAACTTTTCTGCCTCCCTTCATATGTGAGCCATGCCTTGCCAAAAACAGCTTTCAGAGGATCTAAGCTCAAGAACTGTTGATTTACATAAAGCTGTAAAGGGTTACAAAGTGATTTCAAAGACTTTAGAAATGTACCAATCTCTCTCTCTCTCTCTCTTTTGGAAGTCCATCGGGGTCGATGACATCCATCTCTCCTAGGGTAAAGATAAAAACTATGAAGTGGTGTTGCGCTGCCTATGACTTTGCAGATGGGAGCGAAGGCCGAATTCGGAGGCACACCTCCGTCCACAAGTGGGGCAAGGGATGCCGTCACTGAGTGGGGTAGGTTGACACTTCTGACGCTCGTGCCTGTGCTGGCAGTGCTCCTCACAGGCGCGGGTATGGTCACTTTCAAAAATGTTGACAGCCTGGTGGCAGGTTGTGCGTCAAAGTGTCCTGGAGGCAGCAACGGTCTCCAGATCGGAAGGTCAGACATTGCACTTCTTCAGGACGGCATGGAGGCGATCCTTGAACTGCTTCTTCTACCCTCCTTGAGAGCGCCATCCGACGGCGAGCTCGCCGTAGAGGATCTGGCGGGGGAGGCGGTTTTCCGGCATCCGAATGACATGGCCAACCACAAGTGCCTCGATACTACGGAGGTTAACTCTCTGCAGGTTCTGGACATGTGGTACACAGACATTCCACTTGACTCCAAGGATCCGCTGGAGACATCTGATGTGGAATACCTCAAGGCTCCGGACATCTGCCTGTACAGGGTCCAGGCCTCACTGCCATAAAGCAGGACGAAGATGCAGACAGCCGAGTAAACCGCGATCTTAGTTCTCAGGGAGAGATTCCTATTGAGGAATACCCTAGCACTGAGCCTGCCAAACGCCGAGGCGGCCTGCCAAGTCCAGCTCTGAATCTCATCACTGAGCGAGCATGAGGAGGACAAGATGCTGCCCAGGTAAGTGAAGTGATCCACCTTCAGGATGGGCTCTTCTCCAACCAGGAAGTTATACTCGGTCTGACGTGCGCCTGATGAAGATTGGCAAAGGACCTCAATCTTTCATGCATTGATGACTAGGCCGACATTGCTATACAAAGCGTCCATGATGTTAAGGGTACGTTGTAGGCCCTGCGCAGTTAGTGAAGGAAAGGCAGCATCATCTGCATACTGGAGATCGAATATTGTGGTAGTACTGGTCTTGGTCTTAGCGAGTACCGGTAGCCTACGGAGGTTGAACACGCTGCCATTCAACCGGTATCTAACAGAGATACCATCGGCTAAGTCGAGCCTATGTCAAGGGAGGAGGGTAACGGCCGCCAGATAGATGTTAAAGATGACGGGTGCCAGGACGCATCCTTGCTTGACTCCTACATTGACGGCAAAGGGCTCAGAGACCAGACCTCCAGCTACAGCACGTGCAAACATATTCGTATGGAAGTCTCTCAGGATGGCAGTGAACTTGGGGGGACAGCCACACTTGGTTAGGATGACCCAGAGAAGATCTCGGTTCACGGTGTCGAAGGCCTTGGTGAGGTCGACAAAGGCCATGAAGAGGTCCTGGTGTTGTTCCCTGCACTTCTCCTGGAGAAGACAAGCGATGAAGATCATGTCGGTGGTGCTACGATCCTTCCGGAAGCCACACTGCGACTCAGGGAGAATGACTTCCATGACAGAATTAAAGAGTCTGGCAAGGAGGACACGAGCAAGGACCTTTCCAGCAACAGCAAGAAGTGAGATGCCACGGTAGTTGCGGCATGCTGCATTGTCTCCTTTCCTTTTGTAGACGGTAACGATGTTGGCGTCTTTCCACTGCTGGGGCAGGGTCTCGGCAAGCCAGACTTTGCTGACAAAGCAGTGGAGACGACGTGTCACACAGTACCCTCCGTACTTGAATATCTCCCCCGGGAGACCATCCGGGCCGGAAGCCTTGTTGTTCTTGAGGCTTCTGCAGGCTTTATGGACTTTGACAAACGATGGAGAATTGTCGAGCTCGAGCATTGGGGAAAGAGTAGGGAGACCGTCTATGAAGGTAGCATCAAATGGGTTGATCCGATTGAGCAGCTCGGTGAGATGTTCAACCCATCGCGCAAGGATGCCCTGAGTGTCCTTGATGAGTGAGAAGCCATCAGAGGAACGAAGGGGCACGTTAGAGCTGCGGGGTGGACCATAGATGGTCTTGATAACATCATAAAACTGGAGTGAATTATGCGCGTCGGCGAAGCCCTGGATCTCGGCAGCCTTCATCAGCCACCAGTCGTTCTCCATTCAATGAAGAGCTGCCTGGATGGTGGAACGGAGGCATGAGAACCTCTCACGCAGGATGGGGCAGGATGGATTGCCGATTGCTGCTTTGTGCCCGTTGTTCTTCTGCTTAATTAGCTCGCAGATCACATGAGCGTTGTTATCAAACCAGTCTTGGTGTTTTCGACTGGAGACACCGAACACACTAGTGGTAGTCTCGAGGAGGGCGGTGGCGATGGAGTTCCACTCCTCAATGATTGCTTCACGAGAAGTGTCATCGAGGTTGTCCAGAGTGCCGTCAAGTGCAGCAGCAAGAGCACCGCAAAGCTCAGACAGCTTCTGCGGGTCCGCAAAGGGGGTGCGATTTATGTGCTTCACACCTGGGCACTTGCAGACTGGGGGACGTACTCTTATGTGCAGGAGGGACCGAATTAGGCGGTGGTCAGTCCAGCATTCGGCACCCGTGAGGGCTCTGGTGATGATGACGTCTTGACGATCTTGTTTCCTGGTGATGACGTAATCGATTAAGTGCCAGTGCTTTGACCGCAGATGCATCCACGAGGTCTTGAGTTTGTCAGGCAACTGGAACATGGTGTTAGTGATGATGGCATCATGTTCCATGCAGAAATTGAGGAGGCGGAGGCCGTTCTTGTTGGCATTCCCAACGCCGTGCTTCCCGATGATACCGCCCCAGACGCCGTGATTGTTGCCAACCCTTGCATTGAAGTCACCCAGCAGAAGGATCTTATCAGCACGGGGGATAGAACTGATGCAGCGGGTGAGTGCATCATAGAAAGCATCCTTCATGTCGTCTGCTGAGGGGAGCGTGGGGGCGTAGGCACTGATGATGGTTACGTACCTTTTGGAGGCCATGTGTAGCGTCATAAGTCGCTCACTGATACCGGTTGGGGACTCAGGACACTGATGGAGAAGTGAGGATTTGATGGCAAAGCCCACGCCATGAATCCTATCGGAGTCCTCTGGCAAGCCTCTCCAGAAGAACGTGTAGCCCGCGCCAACCTTTTGGAGCGAGTCCTCACCATGGAGACGTGTTTCGCTGAGCGCGGCGATGTCAAAGGCGATGTCGATGTCATAACTCCGGTTCCGGTTCCGCTGGACCGGTGGCGCCACACGAGTAGGCTGCCCGTTGCAACAGCCTTTTTTTATCTTCCTTCTTCTTTCTACACCTTTCACTTTGTATATATATCACGGACGCACGGATCGCCCCGGGGGTCTCCCGGGTCGGCGGACGGAGCCACGGTTTGCAGCGGGAGACGTTACAGCGGGGAGGAGCTAGTGCTAGCTAGCACTTGGCCGCCGCCCGGTGCTAATGGGAAACTCGACATACCGGGAGCTGTAGCGAAAACGACGTGGGTGCCGGGCTGGAGTTTAGGCGGCGTGCAAGAAATATAAGACAGAATAATAAAGAGCGATGGCAAGAACCAAGCAGACCGCCCGTAAAATCTACTGGAGGAAGAAGCCCCCCAGGAGACAGCCAGCCACCAGGGCTGCTCGGAGAGGCGCTCCGGCCACCGGCAGAGTGAAGAGGCCTCGCCGTCACAGGCCCGTGGCTCTGAGAGAGATCCGTCGCTACCAGAAATCCACGGAGCTGCTCATCCGTAAGCTGCCCGTCCAGCGCCTGGTGAGGGAGATCGCTCAGGACTTCAAGACCGTCCTGCGTTTCCTGAGCTTCGCCGTCATGGCTCTGCAGGAGACCAGCGAGGCCCACCTGGTGGTCTCTTCTTCACTAAGGGGGTCACCATCATGGCCAAAGACTTCCAGCTGGCCCGCCGCATCCGCGGAGAGAGAGCTTAGACTTTCTGCTGCACATTCACCAACCAACCATAATGCTCTGCACTGTGTGTCTATATATATACATTTATAGTAATATGGACATATGTTTACTAGATGTTGTTTTTTCTTGCCTTCTGATTGTTGCTCTGAGTGTTGCTATCCCTGTGCTGTTGCAATCCTGGAATTTCCCCATTGTGGGACTAATAAAGGCTTATCTTATCTTATCTTATAACTGCCGAGTTTGACGTGTACCAACGACGACGTATACCAATCTACAATTAGGAAAACGATCTACAAATGGAGACACTTTGGGAATGTGGCTACTCTACCAAGAAGTGGGCGCCCAGTCAAACTGACCCCAAGAGCACAACAAAGACTCATCAGTGAGGTAAACGAACAACTCCAAGTGACAACTAAAGATTTGAAGGCATCACTGGAACTGGCTAACATCTGAGTCTACAGTATGTAAAACATTGAACAAGCAGGGTGTCTATGGCAGAACACCACAAAGGAAGCCGCTGCTTACTAAGAAGAACATTGCTGCATGCCTGAAGTTTGCAAAAGAGCACAGTGACATTCCACAGCAGTATTGGCAAAATGTTTTGTGGACTGCTGAAACTGAGATTAAACTATTTGGAAAGAACACACAGCTCTACATCTGGCGTAAAAAGGGCACTGCACATCCTCATGAAAACATCATCCCAAACCTAACGTATGGTGGCTGAAACATCATGATTTGTGCTTGTGTTGCTACATCAGGGCCTGGCCAGCTTGCAGTCATTGAGGGGAAAATGAATTCCCAAGTGTATCAAAAAGTGCTTTAGGATAATGTGAGAATGTCTGTCCATCAGCTGAAACTCTGTAGAAGTTGTTTTATGTCCTGCCAGGAAGAATGGGCTAAAAATCCTCCTGAACACTGTGCAGGTCTGATCCACCGCTACAGGAAGCACCTGGCTGAGGTTATTCCTGCCGGGGGGGAGGGGGGGCAATTATTAATTCAAGGGTTCACATACTTTTTCCACTAGCACTATGAGGTTTTTATGGTTGTTTTTCTTAAAGGCATGAAGGATCAAAATTGTTTGTGTTATTACAGTATTTTAGGCATATTATATTTGTCAATATCCTTGACTTTGATGAGGATCAGATCATATTTTATAACAATGCAGAAAACCATGAAATTCCAAAAGGTTCACATATTTTTTCTTACCACTGTACATTTATATACTGTAACTTGAATTACATTTTTAATTCATCCAGTCATTTTTCTGTTTCATAAATTTGTGATTTTCTTTTCACCCTTATACTGTAAATTTGTACTGTACATTTTTCCAATCTTTTAAAATTCCAACTTCCCACCCCCAACTTTCATAAATTTGAAACTTTTCCCCATCTTTTAAATTCACGACTCTATACCCCTCCTAAATTTGTCTTTCCACCACCCTTCTGAAATTATAAGTTTTTCCCCTTTAAATTTGTGACTTTCTCCCCTTGTATTTTTGCAGATCCCTTTGCCATAAATTTGACTTTTTCCCATGCCGTAAATGTGTGACTTTTCCTGTTTCATAAAGCAGTGACTTTTTATATTTAAGGCTGTGCTATTTCTTCAATTAGAAAAAAAAAATTAATCAGTAAAGCCGCTTTCAAACTACAGTTGGCGAGCCACAGGTGTGGGCTCCATTAGCATAAATTAGCGCCTCAACAACCCTCCATGCCATTTTTCAAACGTCAAGGAGACGCATGTCTGATCACCCCAGATAACAGTGCATTTCTCTGGTGTATCAAATTTCATGTTCTCACGTCAATGATGTCACATGTGTAGTGATCTGGACAGGGCTGCAGCCCCTATCCATGCTTTTGGCCCTTTTCCACTAGTGTCAGTTTGGCCCAGTTCGGTATGGTACAGTATGGTACAGTTTGGCCCACTTGTGTTTCCACTACACCAGAGCACCGCTTCATGTGGGTGGGATTTGTTACAGGAACCTGCGCAACCCTCCCGTGACGTAAAACACGCCACACACAATCAACACAGTATCAAAACACAAGATGGCAGGATACAAGGCAACTGCGGTCTCTAGCTTTTTTTGCCAAAGGCAGAAAAAGAGCAGAAGGCTATAGGCGGCGAGACAACACACTCTGGAAAAGTACTGGAGCGTTTAGGAAACCATATAGAGCAGTATAAAGCGGGAGACATGAGGATACGAACTACATCACGTAAGCTAATGATTGCTAATGCTACTTTGCTTTAAGTCCGCCGTGCTACGTTGTAATGTCAGCAAGTTATTGCTATTGGGTACTAAAATATGTATTCGCTGTGTGTGTGTTTCAGATGGCTCTCTTGTGGCATAATTAATGCTTCAAACCGCCGTCAAACGCTCAGTGGTTGTAGTTATGGGGTTATATTAGCCGTAAAATATATATTTCAACAGGTAAACAGTACTGAGTTAGGTATAATAAGATATATTTAACAATTATGATGCATTGTAAGCCAAAACAAACTGGATTTAGGATTAAAAGCAATTAAAATAGTGCAGTCACAAGTCACATTGCACTTTTCTTTTATGTGTGAAGGTTACCTCCAAGTGACACAAATTAAATACTAAAAGATTGGAAAAGCTGTCTAAGAACAATCCAGCAGTTTGAGAAATCACTTTTGGTTTGGTGTAAGTCTGCCAACAAAATTATGAACCATAAAACAGTTTGTGCTAAAATGTTAAATCCCATTAAATCCTACCTCAGGGGTGTCCAATCATGTGCCATGGAGGACCAAGACCCTGCAGGTTTTCTCTTCTACTCATCTTCAGCAGGTGTTTTCACTGATCAGCAGTCAGTGGGAAGAAATTCAGTGGAATCCGATGTTGAAGACACTGGTTGGAGGTAAAGCCTGCAGGGTCTTGGCTGTCCATGGCGCATGATTGGACACCCCTGCCCTAACCCATTATTAGAAAATACAGATGCTAATATGGCCCAGACTAAACACTGAGTGCCTTCCCATTCATGCACCTACACATGTCCAACTGTTGTATTACTAAAATCAAATTTTTTGTACCCTTTTCAGATACGTCTTCTCTGTTGTTTATAAGGGTTAATTACGAAGGTAAGAGTGATTAAATGCTAAAAGACAGGGGACGCCGTCTACGAGTGATCCAGCAGTTATATATATCACTTTTGGTGTGATGTAAGTGTGTTAACAGAATTATGCATTGTGTTGTAACAAGTTAAATCCCATGTAACCATATCCCATTATACTGAAAAACAAATGTTTTGTTAACCTTTTCTTACCCCTTAGCATTCCTGGCAATTTTCCAATGTGCAAAAATAGACTTTTGGTTGAGACAGAATTGTCATTATTCACCATTACACACAGATAACATGAAAACATTGTACGGCTGGATTTCCAAAATGTATCTAAATATTTTGTAACCGCAATGTCAGGATACACAGCATCACAAGATTTTGTTGGTCCAAAACTGCTCCCACACCCTACAGTCATGTGAAAAAATTAAGACACACTGTATTAGCCTGTGTGGGTTTTTTTGGTGGGGAATTTGGACATGGATATTTAATATCAATGCTAAAAATACAGGGAGATTAATGTTATACAACTAAACAATTAAAAATGAAGACTTTTTCCAAATTTTCTGTAAAATGTAATTCTAAACAGTGAGGAATAAAGTAGGACCCCCCCCCCCCCAGCTTCTTTAGGACACCCCCACATTCATTCCCACCTAAAATGGCTAAATATTTTATACAAATAAAAAGATAACCAGGGTTAGCCATAGATATGAACATTTCTTAATACAGAACTGACTATTTAATGATGTCCTAATTATTTCAAGACTGTAAACCTTGAGCTTGACCTATTGACTTTTAAGGTACTGTATGTCTAAGTAATTATTAGACTCCATAACACACTCCAATGGCATAGTCTTCCAACGCTTGTTTGGGGAAAGGTCTGGAAAAAATTGGTAATAACAGACAAAACACAATCATGATGCCAACAGTCACTGCTTTATTACAAGTTAAAACAAACTTGTGGGGAGACTGGGTCACACACGCCGGCCACCCGTCGCGACGTTGCGACGCAAGGTCCAGTTTGGGGTGGATCGTTTTCCACTTGCCTAGACGAAAGACAGAAATGGGTGGTGGATAATTAAAGCAAGTTTAAAACATATTTGAGGAATAAACTTGTTGCTAAAAGCCAGTGGTGGAATGTGACAATGAAGTACTTTGTTGTTGTATTTAACCACAATTTTCATGTAGCTGCGCTTCAGTAAAGTAGATTTTAAAAGGGTTGGGCTATGTTTAAAATCATTGATTTTTACTGTGGCCTCAGTAATCAGAATGTGTTGATACCTTCAGTTGAATGGAATCTAGTACTTTAACTGAGGGTGTGCATCCCCGAGTATGGAGTCGCTCAGTCAAAATATGTAATTTTTATCAATAAAAGTTTAGCCACAGCTGTGTCGCTCTGGCTTCAAGTGTGGGCAGTGTTTTATACTTGTATTGTTAAAATATAAAAGGATGCACTACAATGGGTCTCAAATATTTGTAATGTGTCCTGTAACTGCATGAGTTTATTGACAACAGACTATAAACTACACATATAAACTAAATTATTATGGTGACTGAACAACTGCCATTCCCCAAAGTGCAAGATACACTCTTATGAATATAACTCAAAGGATCACACAAGTGATCTGACAAAAAATAAATAAATAAATAAACAAGCAGTTTATTTTACAGTGGCTAATATTGGATGTGCCATTCATTTTCAATTATTCTGTAATTAATATTCAAACAATCAAATAAATCTCAGTTCAGTCCCTTTCATATTGAGTGGAAATTGTGCTACTTTAATTTTGGCACTTTACCTATACTTTACCTTAAAAAGCAAAGGTTTTGAGTATAAATAACAGGATGTGCAACGCACCACTCATAACACATTATTGCTGTGTCGTGCCGAATGTTGTCACAGCAGATGCTGGTCGGACTCTACAACAAAAATACACACAACTTAAGTACATGCACAGCACGAAAGTGCAACATGTAAAAAAACACCTTTTTAACCAGGATTACAACTAGCTTATTTCATCAGATATTGTTAACAGCATGGAGCACGGAATTAGCATTGACGGCTATCTAACTAGCTCTTTATTTGCGCCCAAGAAACAACGTTGTTGTTGTCTGTTCAAAATGAACTTTCCACTGCTGGGATAAATAACGTAAAAGATGCATAATATCACATCATATCACATCACTCACCATCCTCTATATCCGAATATCATGGCTTTCAACTGCTGAAGTTGGGTGGTCCCGCAGCCGTAGATTCATTTCGGGTGGCTCCATCTAGTTCCCTCTGGATTCTCTCATCAGCCGAAAAGCACAGAAAACTGCTGGACCACGGTGTTGATTTCAGTGAAGCCATTCTATTGTTGTTGTTTATATCGCTTGCTCGCTGGCTGGCTCATGGATGAATCTTTGCAAATGGCGGTTCGCGATTCTGTAAACTCAGCCTCAAACGCCACTCTCATGACGTTACGCCCAGACCATCAGTGGGCCTGCATTGTTTTTACATCACATTTTCGTGTCGGTACAGGTACGCGTTGGACCCCTCTCCAGCAGATTCCAAAAAGCAGGACTGTAACGGTTACAGTCCCTAATGGAAAAGGCTGACAAAGCGTACCGTACCATGACCAAACTGGGCCAAACTGACACTAGTGGAAAAGTGACATTTGTGTTCCTTTTCAGGATTCATTATGTTATTATTTTCCCTATATTATTATCGTTGGTTCCTGGTCTCTCTCATCATTTTGGTGGTTTACTTCTGGGTGACTGCGCTTTACTTACTTCTGCTCCTCATTAGTTGGGCCCATGGTGGTATTGATTGACAGCTGTATCTGATTGTGTGTTAATCACCGCCTTCTCGTTTATATTCCTCGCTCTCCCGCACTTTCGGTTCTGGGTGATCTACTGTTTAGTTGTCAACTAGAATTACTGTCTGCTGCATTTCCACCTTGTTTGGCACAGCGTTTGTTATTTTTTCCAAGTTGCTCACCATTAAGTTCTTTCTCGTTTATCCTGCCATGCAGCTTGTGTTATTTTTTGCAGTAAATCCTGTTTACTTTTCGCCACGTGATTGGGTCATCTCCTTCGCACCGAAGGGACAGATATGACAACATGAACACACCAGTGAGCCTGGAAGCTGGTGATGCAGGCCACTACTGGTTAGTCACCGGCATTTTTACAGGTATTTTATCTCCCTGTGTCAAACTCAGCACAGATTGAAATCGACCGATCTATATAGTTCAATGGTTGCTGCTCCCTGTCCTCCATTTTAACAGGCAGGATTGCAAAATGCAACCAACATTTTACATTTTTTTCCATATCAGCAGAATAGCTTTCATACGTTAATGCTGGGTAAACCAGGATGCATGAATGAGCACACAGCAGAACTGAAAAGGAAGACTGTCCCGCACCGAACCAGAACAGGCTGGTGTGGGCTCCACAGCAGCAGGAGACAGTCAGAGGCACTGGAGGCTCCATGGGAACTCCTCCCTGAAGAATTGAAGCTGGTGTAGCTGCAAAGGGTGTCTTTCCACAATGTTTAGAAGTGTGCTTATGGGAATATTTTACCATTCTTCCAGAAGCACATTTGCGAGGTCAGGCACTGATGTTGAACGAGAAGGCCTGGCTCCCAGTCTCTGCTCTAATTCATCCAAAGGTGTTCTATTGAGTTGCTTGGGCTTGCTGCATGTGTTACAGTGGTGTGAAAAAGTGTTTGCCCCTTACTGATTTCTACATTTTTTTGTATGTTTGTTACACTTAAATGTTTCAGATCATCAAACAAATGTAAATATTAGACAAAGATAACACAAGTAAACATAAAATGCAGTTTTTAAATGAAGGTGTTTATTATTAAGGGTAAAAAAAATCCAAACCTACGTGGCCCTGTGTGAAAAAGTGATTGCCCCCCCATCCCCCGTTAAAACATAAACTGTGGTTTTATCACAGTCTTTGAAATAGCTGAGTTGAATTTCTCTAGCCACAAACCCAGGCCTGAGTTATTGCCACACCTATTCCAATCAAAAAATCAGTTAGAATATGACCTGGCCTGACAAAGTGAAGTAAACCGAAGAAGATCCTCAAAAGCTGGACATCATGCGTGCTGATCCAAAGAAAATCAGGAACAAATGAGAAACAAAGTAATTGAGATCAATCAGTCTGGAAAAGGTATATAAAGCCAATTCAAAGCTTTGGGACTCCAGCAAAACCACAGTGAGAACCATGATCCACAAGATGGCGAAAACATGGACATTGGTGAACCTTCCAGGAAGTGGCCGGCCGACCAAAATTACCCCAAGAGCGCAGCGACGACTCATTCCAAGAGGTCACAAAAGACCTCTTGATGGCCAGCATAGCTTGGCACAGTTCCACGACAAAAACCACTGCTGATCATAAACAACAGTAAAGGTTCATCTCCTTTTGCCAGAAAACACCTTGTTGATCCCAAGGGAAAACTTTTGTGAAAATACTCTGTGGACTGACGAGACAAAAGGTTGAACTTTTCGAAGGTGTGTGTCCCATTACATCTTGGCGTAGAAGTAGACACAGCATTCAGAAAAGGAACATCATACCAACAGTAAAATTTGGTGGTGGTAGTGTGATGGTTTGTCATGGGCAGCAAGAGCACACCCCCTCCGTCCCGTTCATCTCTCCTCAGCTCATCATCACACCTGAGTGAGAGGACACACCTGGCCCTCTCATTACCAGTGTACTTAAGGAAGTCTCCTCAGTGATTCAACGCTGGCTCGTCTGGGTATACTACCAGTTTAGACAGCACGTCAACTTCACACTGGTAAAGTTATTATTAACCTGTGTGCTTTTTCCCCTTTTGTTCAGGTTGCTGCCATTCTGCGGGTGTGTCACTGAGACTGCGCGCACTCTCCTGCCACACCACCTCTCACCACAGTAACCTCCACCCAGTCAGGCACCACCAGCTCATTCCCCACCCTGCTGGTTCCTCTATTCCCCGCTAGAGTCCTGCCAGTGCTCCCTTGGAGCCCACGTAAGTGGTAATTTGGCTCGCCCATTTCCCCTTACACCATTCCTCTTCTTACAGCTCTCATCTTCTCTCCACAGGCTCCTTCCTCTGGTAAGTGACTGTTCTGTAGCTGTGCGGAGTTTTTGCTATTTAACAAAGATACTCAAACATGTATACTGTTTGATGTCTCTTGTTTTTCTGCAGTCTTGCACATGGGCTGATTATCTTATCAGTCATGACAGAGGTCTGGGGCTGTTTTTGCTGTTTAGGACCTGGAAGACTTGCTGTGGTAAATTGTCAGAAAAGATGTACACAGCATGTTATCATTTTTTCATGTCTAAGCCTTATACAAGTGTAGAAGTATGAAAAGTACCCAGACAGCATGCAGAAGCGTGTTCCTCTGGAAAAACACTAAGTCTGAATGCAGGGAGCCAGTTCTGCCTGAAAGGTACAGGAAGCCCCCTGTAGAGCAAGAGGACACAAAGAGCCCCCTGCGGAGCGAGAAGGGGAGCAGGGCCCCCTTTGTTCTTTTAAGAAAGTCAATACACCTGGTTCCGGATTAACGAACTCTGTTGAACTCTGTTAATAATGTGCCAGACTTGTTTCACTCCTTTTTGTCTGTGATGTATTCAGCTGAAACCGTTTGTGTATTGCAACTGCCTCTCACATATAAGCCTGCTCGCTGAAGCCAGTCTTCAGTACTGACCTCCTGCAACCTGAGGTTCGTGCTCCTTGTATACCATATATACAAGTAAAAACTCTTAAAAGAATATTCTTGTGTCTTGAATCTTTATTGAGGTAACGAACTAAGAGTGTTTTCAGAGATTCCTGACATAAATAGAACCATGAATTCTGCTGTCTACCAAAAAATCCTGAAGGAAAATGTTCGGCCATCTGTTTGTGACCTCAAGCTGAAGCACACTTGGGTTCTGCAGCAGGGCAATGATCCAAAACACACCAGCAAGTCCACCTCTGAATGGTTTAAGAAAAACAAAATGAAGACTTTGGAGTGGCCTAGTCAAAGTCCTGACCTGAATCGGATTGAAATGCTGTAGCGTGACTTTAAAAAGGCGGGTCATGCTCAAAAACCCTCCAATGTGGCTGAATTACAACAATTCTGTAAAGATGAGTGGGCCAAAATTCTTCCACAGTGCTGTAAAAGACTCATTGCCAGTTACCGCAAACGCTTGATTGCAATTGTTGCTGCTAAGGATGGCCCAGCCAGTTATTGGTTCACTTTTTCACACAGGGCCATGTAGGTTTGGATTTTTGTTTCCCTTAATAATCAACACCTTCATTTAAAAACTGCATTTTGTGTTTACTTGTATTATCTTTGTCTAATATTTAAAGTTGTTTGATGATGTGAAATATTTAAGTGTGATAAACATACAAAAAAATGAGAAATCAGAAAGGGGCAAACACTTTTTCATACCACTGTATTTAGTCCATTTGACTGGCTATTTTACTATGGTTGTTTAGAGCAGAAAAAGCATATCTCTGTGTCTGTGTGCCACTTCACCAGGTACTGAGCAAAACCTTAATAACACAAAGTAATATTGCAGTAAAACTTGGCCAAACAAAAGCCACTTTTCCACTAGCACCTGTCATGGTCTGAGCGCCGATGTCGTCCGCGCTCGGGCCATGCTTCATCTTTGCCAGGTTTGACAGCAGGGTTACCTTCCGGCTCCCCAAGCTCTTATTGTGACAGCGCTCAGAGGAGCTTCCTGCTGTCAAAACCTAACAGCTGTGCTGCATTTACGGCTCATCAGCAGCCCGGCATTTAAGCAGGCACTGAAGAGCAGTACAATGCAGCAGTCTCGTCGATTATTCTCTTGTCAGACGTTGAGCAAGCGTCCCTCGCCTCAGACGTCAGCTATTCCTGATCATCGTTCATGTCCTGATTGTAAGTGTGCCTCGTTATAGCCTTATGATCATCTGTGTCAAGTGTTGTGTGTTTTAGCCCACCGTGGCTCATTACTTTCTGTTACTTTGTGTATTATCTTGTGTTCGTGTTCATTAATGAAACATCATGCAAACCTCACTGGCGACTTTTGGCATCTTATGGTGGCCCTCGCGGGCCACCGCTTGACAGCACCTACTCAGCTTGACTTGCCCTGACTCTACTCAGCCTGACACAGTTTAGGTCATTTCCATTACAACTGAAGGTGGGTGGGTTCATAACAGGAAGGCGGGCCGTTATCCCGTTATGTCATTGACATGCTGACGTTTTGCTGTCAGAAGCAAATACTTATTACAGCAAGCGCAAAATAAAAGCAAAGCACAGAGTTAGCATTAATGGCTAGCTAGCTCATTGTCTGCATACATGAGACAACGGCGATGTCCTTGCTTGTTCAAAGTGGGCTTGCCATCAATGGGATAAATAACATAAAAGTTGCTTAAACTCACAAAACCCTCACCATCTTCCCCGTGAGCAGCCATCAGCTCAGAGACCTACATACTTCATCTTTATTTATATAGCACCATTTCACAACAACAGTCATCTCATAGCACTGTCAACTGTAGGGGAAACCCCCACAATTGCAGAAAGACCCCAGCAATCAGGCGATCCCCTATGAGCAAGCGCTTGGTGACCTTTTAACAGGAAGAAACGTCCAGGAGAACCAGGCTCAGGAAGGGGCAGTCATCTGCTGTGACTGGCTGGGGGGTGAGGGGATAGAGAAGATGAAAAGAACAGACATGTAGAGAGCAAACAGCATGATGGGGACTCAATCTATGGGAGAGAACAAACAGATGTTAGTGACCAGCAAAAAAAATATTTCATTGAGAGTGAAGAAAGGAGTGAAACCAAATGCATTATTGGAGGTCCCCCTGCTGTCTAAACCTATTAGCAGCATAGCTAAGAGAGGGTTCAGAGACATATGATCCCTCCCCAATTGTAGGCTATATCAAAAAGGAAGGTTTTAACCCTATTCTTAAAAATAGAGATTGAGTCTGACTCCTGAATCCAGATTGGCAGCTGGTTCCACAGGAGAGGAGCTTGATAACTGAAGGCTCTGCCTCCCATTGTACTTTTGGAGATTCTAGGTATTACAAGTAATCCAGCATTTTGGGAGCGTAGTGCTCTGTTAGGATAATAGGGTAATATCAGATCTTTTAAATAAAAAGGGGCCTGATTGTTTAGAGCCTTGAAAGTGAGAAGAAGGATTTTAAACTTAATTCTAAACTCTATGGGAAGCCAGTGAAGGGAGGCCAGAAGAAATATGATCTCTCTTTCTCGTCGGCCTCCGTCGGTCTATGATGACCATGGAAGAGAATCCTAAACGTCTACTCTGCTGGAACAGCACCGCCTGTGGCTGAACAGGCCGATGCGCACCGGTGTTCTACCTTCCAATGTTGGGCGTTGGTAGGATTCAAGCCTGGGCAGGAAGATATGGAGAACAAGATGTTACCCATGCAGCATGTCCCCCCTCTCCACGTCACTGATGAATCCAAAGGAACAGCAGGGCTGCTATAGTTTGGCACCAGCGCCGCCGCAGGAGCTGCCAGAACGATGTTGAGCACAACAGAGAACTGCCTTAGGGACTCCGACTCCAGATTTTTCCTCAGGGTTGACTCCCGAAGCCTTTCCCGTGACCGGGTGTGCCGCAAGGCAGCGGAGGTTTGAAATCAGGGTTTACCTTCCCCTAGATGGGCTACCTTCCCAGGCTGACGAGCCACCATCTACCTGAAGCATCTGGTTTTAAGGCACCAGAGATCCGCCCTCGCCCCTTCTCCTATTAGTAAAAGCAGTTCCGCCGGGCTTAGAGACTAAACCACACGGGCAGGCTAGGAGTTGGACTTGGTTGTCAGAGGCTTTTCGAGACACATGCCGTAAGGAGCATTTTGTGAGCACTGGGAGCTTAACCCCAGTGCCGTTCCTGGCTATGACAACCTTGGAACCAAGGTCTCCCTTTCTAGTACAGTGATCCCTCACTTATCGCGGTTAATGGGTTCCAGAACCGACCGCGAAAAGTGAAAAACCGCGAAGTAGCGTCACCCCTAATGACGTCATCCATAAATAATATGTACGTTCATTCTCTCACTCTCTCTCTCTCATATGATACGTGTGTGTGTGTGTGTGTGTGTGTACGTGTACATACATACGTAGATGTAAATAAAGTGTACATAAATATGTTTTTAGAACTCTTTTATTCTTATAACAAGATACGTAACTCAAGATGAAGATGATTTACTTCACAGGTTAATGAGAGCTTTACTGCTCCTCAGGTGACGCCTCATCGTCAGGTGCTAGAAGCGCAGGATCATCGAGGGCAGCTTCCGATAGAGCTGGAGAAGCTGCAGGAGGCGGCGTAGTGGCTCGACGGGAAGACTATTTCGCACAAAATGGCACAAGAGAACAGCAAAAAGTTCTACGCTGCGAGACTACGTAACACGAGCGATAAAGAGCAATGAATGCGGTCTTCCTTCCCTTCATGGGCGCTCGGCAGGGAGAGGAGGTGGGTGAAACGTCTCGGCCAATCAGCTTGCCGGGTGAAACGTCTCGGCCAATCAGCTTGCGAGATTTCCGAGCCGAGCCAACACGAGAACAGCGAACAGAGAGGTGGATTTTTTGAGTTGTGCGGGCTCTCCGTGTTGATACCTGATGGTCTAATGTAGTCTCCTTGCCTTCTGCTAGCGCCCGTCCATTATTTCTCAATTTTGAATTTTTGATGAATATTTTTGAAAAATCCGCGATGCACTGAGGGCGCGAAAGGTGAAGCGCGAAGTAGCGAGGGATCACTGTACCTGTTAAAACTCTTGCTGCAGCATTTTGGATCAACTGAAGACTTTTTAAAGATGTTTTAGGACAACCTGATATTTAATAAAGAGTTACAATAATCTAATCTAGAGCTAACAAAAGCGTGGATCAGTTTCTCAGCATCACTCTGAGACAAGATGCTCCTAATCTTGGCAATATTATGCAAATGATAGAAGGCAGTCATAGAAACAAATTTAATATGTGAATTGAAAAACAGATCTTGATCAAAAATAACTCCAAGGTTCCTAACAGAGCTATTAAGAGAAAGAGTTGGACCTCCTGGTATACTTTTTCATTTCGGGTCACTCTGCCAGCAATGGGGCTGAAAAGTTCATAGTGGTCAAATTTGACCAAATGTAGTTTATTTTTCAATGCCAGGGATCCGAGCGCTGCAGCACCGAAGGAAGAAGTGTGTGGACCGAAGGGGAGACTATGCTGAAAAATACACCACATTTGGTCAACTTTGACCACATGAACTTTTGAGCCCCGTAGTTTCCTCTGGATTCTCTCGTCAGCCACCAAGCACAGAAGAGTCTGCGCTTCATCACTGGACCATGGTGTTGATTTGTGTGTAGCCATTTATCTTGTTGATTGTCACAGAAATAATAAAAACTCACGGCTAAATTTACAAATGGCGGTTTTGAATCTTGTGAAGACATCGCTTTCATCCACTGATGTTATGCCTTGGCCAATCAGTGACCTGCAATCAGTTGACGTCACATTTTCAGCTCAACTCAGCACTCTTGGAACTTCAGTTGAGTAGGTGCCAAAATAGTACCAAGTACCAGGTACTAGGTACTAATAGAAAGCCTTACAAACCAAGAAGAGTCGAGGGGAGTCGGGCTGAGTAGGTGCTAGTGGAAAAGGGCCAAAAGACTGACCCGTCATACCAATCAAGCTTTATTCCAGACTCGTAGTCCAACATAATAAAAAGGCAAACCACAAAACAATTTAAAAAATGCAAATATAAATGCAGTACAAACTTTAAAAAGACAACTGTAACAACACCTTCTAATCTGAGACTGACAGCAGAAAGAACTGAGCCTGATGTTAGACATAACCTGGATGATTTCATTTCCAGATGCATCAAGACGGCAAATGAATTTATACATAAGGTTCCTGATTACAGTTTGAAGTGTGTTAACACGTGATGACACAAATAACTCAGAAGCAGTACACCAGGCCTATTCAATTAGCGGCCCGTGGGCCATATGCAGCCCAGAACCAACCTCCGAGTGGCCTGGGCCATGCCAAGGAAACATAAATTTAAGAAAAACCTATAAAGGAATGACCATCCGCAAGCGCGCACACAAACAACGTGCGTGACCGTCATCCGTGCAGAGTTCAGAAGCGCCCCACCCAAGTGAGCATTCCAGTCAGGTAGAGTGGTTTTCTAGCATTGCTGTCTGAGAGAAACGTGAGTTTATTAAACTACTTTAAATGCAGAAAAAAGCAGAAGAGATATATAAGCAGTGGAGGCATTTATGGTGGTTTTAACCCGCTGGAAACAGGAGCAATAATAATGAAGTTGCTTAGCAAACATGTGTGGTGAGGCTTCATACTGTATGCAGGGAAAGGCAAGAGTGACTGAATCGCTGAAGATTGACTTCACCAGCTACTACAATATCCATTCATCCACCCATGAATGGATGGATTTTATGCACCTGGCGAGTTAAGATGGCTGAAATTCACGAAGTCATTCATTCATCTTCTTCCGCTTTAATCCTTTTTGGGTCGCGGGGGGGCTGGAGCCTATCCCAGCGTCTTTGGGCGAGAGGCAGGGTACACCCTGGACAGATCGCCTTTAATCTGTCAGCAGCCTTCAGACAAACTAAACGTGCCAACATTTGGATTTCAAAATAAAGGAGGTTTTTCCTGCTGTCTGGGTGGTGAGGAGAATTCTAAAAAAACTATACGTAAATATATAGAAATATTTTAACAGAAATTACAGTACTGCATCTTTGGTCATTTAGGTTAATTCATTTCATTAAATACAATTTTTTTTTTCTTTGAAATCAGAGTTAAATTATTGTTCTGTTCTGGCTCTGCAAAATTATGGTCAAAAGTATAAATTGTATGAGGAAAAAAAGTCTAAATTTTACCACAATCTCTTTCAAATTTATTTAAAAAAAACAGTAATTTTATTTAAAAAATAAAATAATATTAGCCATAAAAAAAATCTTCAAATTTATAATAAAGTCTCAAATGTACAAGAAAAGTCCATTTTACAAGAGGAAATTACAAATTTGAGGAAAATGGTTTCAAATTTAGATAAATTTACAGAGAAAAGTAGAAAACTATTAGAAAATTGTTTTTCAAGTTTTTAAGTGGGTGCTTTTTGCATCTTTAACTCTATTAGAAATTTTTGGTTGACTGATATGTGTGTGTAATTGAATGTGTAGTTATAAAAAGAGGTTCCTACTCACACATGTGGTGATTTAAAACAAAACAAATCACAATAGTGGATGTGCAATGTTTGTTAATGTTACCAATCTTTTCTTGGGGGTTTTGTGCACTGAAGTGTTTGACAGTTCATTTTTTATTCAGCTAAATACACTTTGTGATGTGCCAAGGTCAGTTATGACCAAGAAGTAGTATATTTTATTTCAAAAGGGAAACAAATGTTAATGCTACTAACAGTGCACATTGAGTTTTTATGCACTTTGAGCTATGCCTGAGTAAGATGTGACCAAAATGGTTATTTACAGATTTGTTTTTCATTCTACTTAATTGTTGTTCAAGAGTAAAAATATTTCTACTACTTCAAGTTCTGCTCAACCCCAGCACTGTTATTGTGTTTTTATGCATTTCTGATGTGCCTTTGTCATGTGCCAAGCGCACATTTAAAACCAAGACAATGAATATAAAGTGCATATTTTTTGTCATATCTGTTGGTTTGAAATTTGTCATTCAACAGATCGCTGAATATGTGCGGCCCAGTTACATGTCTTGATTTCAAATTGTGGCCCACTACACCACTGAGGTTTTTTAAGTAAAATTCTTAAGGCATCATTGTATGTAACCTGTAATCCCTGTATTCTTTGTTTCCTGTAATTTGTTCATAAATGAGCAATGTATAGAGGTGTACAGTAAGCTTTAAAAAGAACCAACTTCACCTCATCTGAACAAAAGCCAAACCTACGCACAAGGACATTTTCTTGAATATACTGTATACACAAATCTGTTCCATGATGGAATTTAAATCCAAATTGATGATGTTGGCTATAGCTATGGACCTATAATTGTCTAGGCTACACAGCCTGCCAGCTTTATCTTTAATGACTGGTACCAACACAATAGACAACAGTGATTCTGGTAACATCCAATGAATCATGAAGCTGGTGAAACAGCAAGAAGTGGAGTGATTCTTGAGCTAGCATATTTAAAATGTTCAGCAGAAATACAATCTAAACCACTCGCTTTGTTGTCTGACAGCTCTTTAATGGTTTTGGTCACCACATAAGTGTCAATCAGGAATGAATCGTTCTTCTCTACCTTTCTTACTTTATAAATTTCATTATTAATAGAATCAAACAATGAATAAAAATGCTGCCGCCATAAGTCGACAATATTATCTATACCTGAAATGCCATCCACAGTACAGGGTAAAGATGTTTTCCAGTTACTAATACGTCTAAGCTCCTTCCAGAAATTTGTGACATTCTTATCTAACCGATTCTTGGCCAAAGAATTACTTCTCATTAGCTGCTCATTTTTAGAAATGTAGCAGATGGCATACTTGTATTCTGCATTTGTACGTTTTGTCAACTCAAACTCTGGCCCTTATCTGGGTCTCCCAGCCGCCACCCATGCTTTATATGCTTTACAGGCTTCAGAATAAGGCACAGCTACAGCCTCAGTCCAGCCAGGTCTTACATGGTATGTCTTCTGTACAGTATATTCTTATAATAAGGCTTACTGTCCTTATACAGGGAGTTGACTATAGCATTGTACATACTACAGGGATCTTTTTTATGCTCAACATTACAGCAGTTCACGTTGCTGCACATCACAGCGTCTCTAGGAAGACATACTTTACTCAGAGATTTATCTGTATGGTGTGGCAACCTGGGGAGTGCATAATGGTTTACCACCTTAGACAGGAACAAAGGACGCGAAGTTAACCTTTTGTGTGTGAGAAGTTTCCACATGCCCTAGTAAGATAACAGGGAGGTGTCAAGGATGAATGGACTGACTGCAGTCGGACGGGGGGATTATCTTTTGTGTGTGAGAAGAGTCTAGACGGGGATTATCTTTTGTGTGTGAGAAGAGTCTAGAAGGATGTCATGTTATTTAAGGGAAGAGTTCCTACTTGTATGCCATTCTGTCTATGCTCCTTGTGTGAGTCGTGTAATAAATCGCTTGAACCAAATCAGCCTCATTATTTACACGTTCCACGCTGGTGACCCAAGACGAATCATGGAATATGACGGAAGTTCTCCGGAGCCAACCTCGACTGGAACCCCCAGCTTCGCATGCACTGTAGCAATCAAACTACCTGATTTTTGGCAGCACAACCTGCGCTCCTGGTTCCACCCAACCGAGGCGCAGTTCACCCTCCGAGGGATATCGGCGGATGATACGAAATTCTACTATGTGGTCGCAGCGCTCGATGCCAGCACGGCTCAGCACATTGAGAGCCTGCTCGATCAGCCACCAGCCGACGGCAAATATGACGTGCTGAAGGCTGCCCTCATCCAGTGCTACACGCTCTCGGATGGTGAGAGAGCAGAGAGGCTTCAGACGCGGACCAAGTTGGGAGACGGTTAGATGCTGAGGTTAAAGGGCACGGACGACGACCACTTCATCTTCACCCACATTTTCCTCAGGAACCTTCCGACAGCGGAGAGAGCGGCCCTGGCCAATTCGTCGTTGCTGGCCCGACGAACTGGCCTGGAGCCCGGCACGTCGACACGAGGAGGCGAGGAGCCGCCGACGGCAGCAGCAGAACCACCGATGGCAGCAGCAGCAGGGGCCAAGGAACGTGGAGGTGACACACTTTGCTTCTACCATCGCCGCTTTGCAGAGAGGGCACGCAAATGTATACCACCGTGCCAGTTTCAAGCGCTCGGGAAACGCCAAGACTGGGGGTCGGTAGCAGCCACGACCCTCGGGGAGGAGAACAAGCTGCTCTATTTGATGGACACACGCTCCGGGAGGCATTTCCTCGTGGACACCGGCGCACAGAGGAGTTTCATCCGGCCGACCTACGCTGACCGGCTGGCAGGAACCAGCGGCCCCGAGATGGCAGCAGCAAACGGCTCAGACATTAAGACCTTTGGTGAGAGGACTCTGCTCTTGTCTCTACACGGTCGTACATTTGAATGGACTTTTGTTGTAGCAGCATTGGATTACCATATACTAGGGGCTGATTTTCTATGTGCACATGGGTTGTTGGTAGATATGGCTAACAGGCGCCTGGTTAATGCGCTGTCTTTTGACTCTCTCCCCTGTATAGCTCGAGTGGCCCGGCCAACAGCACAAGCCAACGTCACAGCAGCATGCGGTAAGTTCCACACACTGCTCGCTCAGTTCCCAGCACTCACAGTCCCGACGTTTTCAGCAGCTATCGCTAAACATGGGGTGGAGCATTTTATCACCACCACTGGGGCACCCGTTTTTGCAAGACCTCGGCGCTTGGACGCAGCTAAACTGACCATAGTGCGCGAGGAGTTCGCTAACCTACAGAGGTTAGGCATCATCAGGCGCTCAAACAGCCCATGGGCTTCCCCGCTACACATGGTCCCTAAAGCTGAAGGTTCGTGGCGACCTTGCGGCGATTTCCGCAGGTTAAACAACGCTACAGCGCATGACCGCTACCCAATTCCCCACATTCAGGATTTTTCCACTCACCTCACAGGAGCGCACATTTTTTCTAAGATAGATTTGGTCCGTGGTTACCACCAAGTCCCAGTGCGTGCTGAGGACATACCCAAAACAGCGGTAATAACTCCGTTTGGTTTATTTGAGTTCTTGCGCATGCCGTTTGGGCTTAAAGGGGCAGCACAGACGTTCCAACGCATGATGGATGCAGTGCTACGCAATCTCCCTTTCGTGTTCGTCTACCTGGACGATATCTTGGTAGCCAGCGCGTCCGAAGACGAATCAGAATCAGAATCAGGTTTATTGCCATTGTTCATGTAGTACACAAACTAGGAATTTGTCTCGGTGCAATGCTGCAACATTAAACATGATAAAATAAAAGAAATAAACTATACATGCAATAAAGTGTAGAATAAGAGTAAGAGTAAGACGAACACGAAACCCACCTCACAACGGTTTTCCGTAGGTTGGAAGAGCACGGTTTAATAATCAACCCAGCAAAATGTCAGTTCGGGGTGACGGGGATTGATTTTTTAGGGCACTGCGTCTCTCCCAAAGGAGCGGTTCCGCTGCCTGACAAAGTGCGCGCAGTGACAGATTTTCCCCGACCACAAACGGTCAGGGCGCTACAAGAATTTTTGGGAATGGTGAACTTATAACCGTTTCCTTCCCCACGCAGCGCAGCTCATGCAGCCATTGTACGCTGCGCTCAAAAAACAGAAACCCGCGAATAAGGTCGAATGGACCCCGGAACGAGAGCAGGCGTTCTCGGAAGTTAAAGCAGCCCTGGCAAACGCCGCATTGTTGGCACATCCAGACCCAACGGCCCGCATAGCCCTCACCACTGACACCTCAGATGTGGCCATAGGGGCTGTCATGGAGCAGCGCGTCGCCGGGGCTTGGCAGCCGCTTGCCTTTTTCAACAGAACCTTTCGCGACAATGAACGTAAATACAGCGCGTTCAACAGAGAGTTGCTGGCTCTCCACCTGGCCATTCGCCATTTCCAGTTCTGGCTGGAAGGGCGCAATTTTACTGCGTTCGTTGACCATAAGCCACTAACATTCGCGATGGCCAAAGTTTCAGAACCTTGGCCGGGCCGGCAGCAGAGGCAGCTGGCCGTGATCTCAGAGTTTACTACTGATATTCAGCATGTGTCGGGCAAACTGAATGTAGTGGCAGACTGCCTCTCGCGCGCCGTTGTGGCCCCGGTCTGTGTAGGGTTGGATTATGCAGCCATGGCCGCGGAGCAGGCTAGTGACGCGGACGTGCGCGCGCTCCAGTCTGGACCAACAGGGTTAAGGCTGGAGAAGAGGATGCTGCTTAACGGCATTCCCCCCTTAATCTGCGACGTCACCACGGGTCGCCCTCGGCCTGTGGTTCCGGCCGCGTGGCGCCGCCGCGTGTTTGAGTCGGTTCACTCTTTGGCACACCCAGGGGTGCGTGCGTCGGTCAAAATGGTAGGAGAGAAATATGTGTGGCCGGGCCTTCGCAAACAAGTGAAAGAGTGGGCGGAAGCCTGCGTGGCGTGCCAATGAGCCAAGGTTCACAGACACACGAAGGCTCCTTTGGAGCCGTTTCGCATCCCGGCTAAGAGGTTTGACCATGTCCACGTGGACCTCGTAGGCCCCCTTCCGCTATCACAGGGGTACACGCATCTCCTGACAATGGCGGACCGCACCACGCGCTGGCCAGAAGCGGTTCCGCTGGTGGCAATCACGGCCGAGGAGGTGGCGCGCGCGTTTTTAACAGCATGGGTGGCGCGTTTTGAAGTTCCGTCGGACATTACGTCCGACAGAGGCTCTCAATTTGTTTCTGAACTCTGGTCAACCATGGCCCGCAGCCTAGGTGTCTCAATTCACCGCACAACCGCGTACAAGCCGCAGGCAAATGGGTTATGCGAACGTTTTCATAGGTCGTTAAAAGCGGCTCTGAGGGCTTCACTGACGGATGCAAATTGGGTAGACAGGCTACCATGGGTTTTATTGGGGTTACATTCTGCGCCTAAAGAGGATCTGGAAGCTTCCCCAGCAGAACTCGTTTTTGCACAACCACTCCGGCTGCCTGGGGAGTTTCTGCCAGATAATCCTGCGCCGGGCAGCTCCCCGTCTCAGCTGCTGCAGCGTTGCATAGACTCAAGCATGCTACCAGGCCCTGCCCACCACAGTTTTCCGCGCGTTTTTGTGCATAAAGCTTTGAAAAACACAGAGTTCGTGTTTGTCAGACACGACGCCCACCGCCCCCCACTGCACCCACCTTATGATGGACCGTTTAGAGTGCTGGAAACAGGGGATAAGCATTTTTTGCTAGATTTGGGGGGTAGGAGGGAAAAAATTGGCATAGACAGACTCAAACCTGCTTTCGTTGTGGCTGACAAGCAAGTGCTGTTGGCGAGGGCCCCTCGGCGTGGAAGACCCCCACGGGGCACTTCCCAGAGAAAAGATTCTCCAGAGCACCCACACGGACAGTCAAAAAGTTTTCACCCCCAGACATCAGCCCCCCACCATGGCAGCGCCACGGAGGCAGCGAATCCTGGCTACAGCAGATACGGCAGAAGACTGAAGCCCAAGCAGCATGTGGACTGATGTTAATGGTTTTATCACAGCATGTGGACTGTTACCCTTTTGTCCTATCTAAGTTGCTGGGGGGGGGGGGTGGCAACCTGGGGAGTGCATAATGGTTTACCACCTTAGACAGGAACAAAGGACGCGAAGTTAACCTTTTGTGTGTGAGAAGTTTCTACATGCCCTAGTAAGATAACAGGGAGGTGTCAAGGATGAATGGACTGACTGCAGTCGGACGGGGGGATTGTCTTTTGTGTGTGAGAAGAGTCTAGACGGGGATTATCTTTTGTGTGTGAGAAGAGTCTAGAAGGATGTCATGTTATTTAAGGGAAGAGTTCCTACTTGTATGCCATTCTGTCTATGCCCCTTGTGTGAGTCGTGTAATAAACCGCTTGAACCAAATCAGCCTCATTTTATTTACACGCTCCACAATGGACACAATACTCAAAAATTTCTTCCTTAGAGAGGGTGGCCCAGTTTAATTTTTCCACCACATCCTGACTGACATTCTGACATAGTGCAGGTAGACATTTAACATTAATTATCATCTCAAAAAGTATATGATCAGACATTGATATCCCATAATAAATACTCATGCCACCCAAAGATGCATGTGCATCTCCAGTGCTGATGCAATGATCCAGCCAGGACTCGTGTGCCAGGCCTCACTTATATAGGTATAACTACCAGGGGGCATTAACATTTTACTTGGCAAAGTTAAATTATTTTCTTGACAAAAATGATACATATGTTTTGCAAATATGGAGTTAATGTCAGATATGGCCACATTCATGTCCCCCACAATAAAAATACAAGTATTATTATAATCTTGCATAAAAGAATCAATAAAGCAATCGTTATTTAAATATTCATCTCATTCTGTTGACATTCAAAAGGTTGTATATACATTAGTAAAAGAAAATTATCATTATCATTAAGACTGCACACCAATACACCAATCTTCAACAAGTTGGACCACTTTATCACAGAGTCCAGCTTCTTTCTCCAGAGGATAGCCATGCCTCCAGGTATCCTACCCTGATAATTCCTTGCTTGAGGTCAGTTGTAGACTCCCCAGCACCATGGAAATCTGGGTAGAGACAGTTCAAACATTCCAAAATCTTGTTTAGAGATGAAACGTCTCCTGTCGCACAAAATATCACAAGTGTACTGCAATCTGTCAATAATATTTGGTGAGTTTTCCTCCAGCACTTTGCCCCAGGTTAAGGCCATGACAGCTGAAGACATGACCTAATACCCATCAGTATAGATTAAGGAAGATCAACCATCATCGGTGGATGCAGCATATTCACCACAGCTATCTGCTCTGCTATGATATTGTGTCAGACGTCCTAAAAGTCCCCTATAGGAACAAACATTACAGTACAACATACATTATTTCTAAGTGTCCATATAAGATAAGATAAGATAAGCCTTTATTAGTCCCACAATGGGGAAATCCAGGATTGCAACAGCATAGGGATAGCAACACTCAGAGCAACAATCAGAAGGCAAGAAAAAAAACATCTAGTAAACATATGTCCATATTACTATAAATGTATATATATAGACACACAGTGCAGAGCATTATGGCTGGTGAATGTGCAGCAGAAAGTCTAAGCTCTCTCTCCGCGGATGCAGCGGGCCAGCTGGAAGTCTTTGGGCATGATGGTGACCCCCTTAGCGAAGAAGAGACCACCAGGTGGGCCTCGCTGGTCTCCTGCAGAGCCATGACGGCGAAGCTCAGGAAACGCAGGACGGTCTTGAAGTCCTGAGCGATCTCCCTCACCAGGCGCTGGTGAGGGAGATATGTCTCCCTGGAGTCATATCTCATATGACTGAGATACTGTAGAATCATTTGTGATATCCCCCTATCCATCCCGGCAGTGATGAGTACATATTAACAAAGATGAAAACAAAACACAGAAGGACAAGATTCTTTTATAGCCTTTCATAATTACAAGCTCTTGCCTTCCCTTTCTGTTTTATTCAGTTTACATTCCCTTACAGGAAGCGACACACCTCTGATAATAACAAGCCCCAACACAGCAAGGCCTTTTGATGCCACAGCTGCAGCCTTCTCAGTCAGGTTTAGTCAAATTTGTCAGTAAAAAGAGGGCACAATAGGTCAACAAATTTATCTTGGTTGCAGTTTTCTGTTCACTGGCTTTTTTGGTTGACTCCAACATCTAGGTACTTTCCTAGAGGTTACGGGCTGCTACCCAGGCACTCCAGCTCGGTGCTTTCTGTGGTGCTGACGCTGAAACATCTTTAATATTCTGAAAGCCTTAAAGCATAGTAGGACTGACCTGCTTAATCCATTAGCTAGGTTTACAATGATAATAATGCATAGTTTAGAATCTGTAAAATACAGTGTGTTGAGACATTATATCCATATTCAACAAAAAAATATATGGCATATCATCAGTCAGTCTGGGGCTCAGGTGCTATAGGAGGCAATGAGGTTTTTGTTGCCATCTATTGTTAGTTAAATATGTGTCAAGATCCTCCATCTTAGTGGCTTGGGAAAAGAAAAATATCAATACATCCAAGTCTGAATTCATAGCTGTTTTGCCATATTAACTCAGGTTGGCACATTATCAATATTTACACCAACTCCTGCACCTCCAGCCACCAGTCTGTCAAGTTGATCAAGTTTGCGGACGACACCACCCTCATCGGGCTCATCTCCAACGGCGACGAGTCCGCCTACAGGAGAGAGGTGGCCCAGCTGGCGTCCTGGTGCGACAATAACAACCTGCAGCTGAACGCTCTGAAGACAGTGGAGATGATTGTAGACTTCAGGAAAGTCACAACCCCTCTGCCCCCCCTCACCCTCTCAGGCTCTCCCATCACCACTGCTGATTCCTTCCGCTTCCTAGGCACTACCATCACCAGGGACCTCAAATGGGAGCTGACCATCAGCTCACTCATCAAAAAAGCCCAGCAGAGGATGTTCTTCCTGCGGCAGTTGAGGAAGCTCAAGCTACCCACCAAGATGTTAGTGCAGTTCTACACAGCCATCATCGAGTCCATCCTCACCACCTCCATAACCGTGTGGTACGCAGGAGCCACTGCCAGGGACAGACTAAGGCTGCAGCGCGTTGTGCGCACTGCTGAGAAGGTGATCGGCTGCAAGCTCCCATCTCTCCAGGATCTGTACATCTCCAGGACCCGGAGGCGTGCTGGCCGGATCATAGCCGATCCCTCACACCCTGGTCACGTACTGTTTGCCCCCCTCCCCTCTGGTAGAAGACTTCGGTCCATCCAGACTAAAACCTCCCGTCACATGAACAGCTTCTTCCCCTCTGCCATTAGACTGCTGAACACTAAGTGACTCTCGTGCACCATGTACAGCAGCTCAACCAGACTCATGTTAATCATCACTGTTTTCTTCCTGCATTATCGACTGCACTATATAGTTCTCCACAGTATCTGCTGCTGGCTAATATATATTTTAACTGTTGACCAGTATCACTTAATCTTATCCTACACTTTATTACATGTATAGTTTATTTCTCTTATCTTATCATGTTTAATGTTGCAGCATTGTACCGAGACAAATTCCTAGTTTGTGTACTACATGAACAATGGCAATAAACCTGATTCTGATTCTGATTCTGATTTACCCTTTTTCACATGTAGCACAGAATGAGAAATCATTCATCTGAGAGGTGTTCACATCATTTGGTGTAAGCGAGTTGTAGGAAAAAATTAAGAAAAGAGAGGAAAACAGCAAAAAGTGGCTCCACTTTCTTGTGGCAATGCTCTAGACCATTTAGCTGTTTTTTTTGCTGTAATTCAACATCAGAGAGAGTCGCCTCTCCAATCCAAGTCCATAAGCCAGGAGTGTCCAATCTATGGTCCAGGGACAAACTACAGTCTTCAACACATTTTTAAGTGAACTGCTGGAAATTTTGAAAAATTAAAAGAAATATAACCCATGCAATAGATTTGACTTTCTGTGTGGTACACTTGATAGTTTCAACATCAGTGAAGTCACCTTCCTCACCACCACCACCGTCCATCCTCACCACCTCCATAACCGTGTGGTACGCAGGAGCCACTGCCAGGGACAGACTAAGGCTGCAGCGCGTCGTGCGCACTGCTGAGAAGGTGATCGGCTGCAAGCTCCCATCTCTCCAGGATCTGTACATCTCCAGGACCCGGAGGCGTGCTGGCCGGATCATAGCCGATCCCTCACACCCTGGTCACGTACTGTTTGCCCCCCTCCCCTCTGGTAGAAGACTTCGGTCCATCCAGACTAAAACCTCCCGTCACATGAACAGCTTCTTCCCCTCTGCCATTAGACTGCTGAACACTAAGTGACTCTCGTGCACCATGTACAGCAGCTCAACCAGACTCATGTCAATCATCACTGTTTTCTTCCTGCATTACCGACTGCACTATATAGTTCTCCACAGTATCTGCTGCTGGCTAATATATATTTTAACTGTTGACCAGTATCACTTAATCTTATCCTACACTTTATTACATGTATAGTTTATTTCTCTTATCTTATCATGTTTAATGTTGCAGCATTGTACCGAGACAAATTCCTAGTTTGTGTACTACATGAACAATGGCAATAAACCTGATTCTGATTCTGATTCCTACAAGGCAGGAAAATATTATGTCTGTGTGGGTTTTCACCAGGTACTGCAGTTTCCTCCCACACTCCAAAGATATTCATGTTCATTTAATTGGCATTAACTGGGGATCCCAAATTGTCCGTAGGTATGAATGTGAGAATGAATGGTTGTCTGTCTCTCTGTGTTGGCCCTGTGACGTATTCGTGTCACCTTTTCTCATGCACCTCTGTATGATCAGTCCTGTTCATCTAGTACTTTGTGAAAGTTTAAGTCAACTGAAGAATCAACTATTTTGACATGTGATCTATTTGTTCATTGCCTACTTAATAAGCTGTATCATTAAAGTTTCCAACCTGTATATGTAGTAGTTATTGAGGGTTTTTTTTTCCAGATATAACCTTCATAAAACCTGATTTTTGTTTAGATCATTACACTGAAAAAAGTGTCTTTCTCTAATAAATGGAAGGACAGGGAGATCACATGATGGGTTTATTGGTTAGATTAAGTTTCACTCAAAAGTACAGCCTTAAGTCACTATATTAACTAAGAACAACACCTTTTCTCAATAATAGCCGAAAGGAGAAGTGATGAACCACATCAGCAGTGATGCAAATGGTGTATGCAATCATTACAGTCAAGGGAAACCACATCCGTCCATCCATCCATCTTCTTCCGCTTAATCCTTTTCGGGTCATGGGGGGGCTGGAGCCAGCAACCACATCTGAAGGTAAAACTAGAAAACTTACACCAATTACTGTATATACGCTACAGAATGGAATATATGTGACTGTAATGAGAATGGCGAGGTCTGAGATATTTACCTCCGCCAGGCCGCAGGAGGTTATGTTTTTGCCAGCGTTTGTCTGTCTGTTTGTCTGTTTGTCTGTCTGTTTGTCTGTCTGTTGGTTAGCAAGATAACTCAAAAAGTTTTAGACGGATTTCCATGAAACTTTCAGGCATTGTTGGAAATGGTACAAGGGAGAACTGATTAAATTTTGGGGATGATCCGGATCACCGTCTGGATACAGGAATTTTTTAAAGGATTCTTTAACATTGTGAGATACGGCCATTTTCAACATGTGTGCAGGCGCAATGGAGGGCGCTGGTCGTCGTGTCTGATGAACACGAACTCCGCGTTCTTCAAAGTTTTAGGCACGCGAAAAACAGTGGCGGGCCCGGCCCGGCAGCGTGCCTGTGTTTGTGCTACGCTGCAAAAGCTGAGACTGGCAGCTGTCCGGCACGGGATTATTTGGCAGAAATTCCCTGGGCAGCCATAGTGGCTGCACAAAAACAAGCTCTCTGCCGGGGAAGCTTCCAAATCCTCTTTTGCCGCGGAGCGCAACCCCAATATAAAACCCACGGCAACCTGTCTACCCAATTTGCATCCGTCAGTGAAGCCCTGAGTGCTGCTTTCAGTGATCTATGAAAACGCTCGCATAACCCATTGGCCTGTGGGTTGTACGCGGTTGTGCGATGAATTGCAACGCCCGCAGCCTGGGAGTTTGGAGATGGAGGACATGGACACAACAGCAACACTTCAGTTTATTACCTCCGCCAAGGAGGTAATGCTTTTACTACTGAACCACTAATCCTATTATTGTGAATCCAATTGCTAGTCATATGTTTTCATGGTCAAGGAATCTGAAAACGTACACGCAAACACTGTATGGGGGGGAACTGTGGCGCTTGGCAGAGGTCTGCGCTCTCCGAGTGCTTTTCTAGTTTAGTTTTTAAATCTGTCTTCTTCCGCTTAATCCTTTTTGGGTCACGGGGGGCTGGAGCCTATCCCAGCATCTTTGGGTGAGAGGCAGAGTACACCCTGGACAGATCGCCAGTCTATCACAGGGCCAATACAGAGAGATACACAACCATTCACTCTCATAGTCATATCTAAGGACAATTTAGAATCCCCAGTTGATGCCAGTTAACCTAACTTGCATGTTTTTAGCATGTGGGAGGAAACTGGAGAAATCCCGGAGTAAACCCATGCAAATTCCACACAGATCACTGTTGGTCAGGGGCTGGGATCGACCCCAGGATCCCTCAGCCAAGGGTGAGTTGCTGTGCTGCCACAGTGCTAACCACTCCGCCACTATACTGCCCTAGTTTTTAAATCATTAACAGAATTTAATAGTGAGTTGGGGTATATGTTGACAGTGTATAACTCATTCACATCTAAACTGATATTGTTTAAATTATTTTTAAAGTACACATTAATAAAGGTTTAAATTTCACTGTTGCCATCTGAACCCCATATAAAGTAAAACAGACAAGAAAACAAGTCATTGACTGAAGAGGGATACTTCAAAAATTAACATAACAGACTGTCACCATACATCAGTAACCTTCTACAGAAAGTGATGAATAAAGCTTTCCTGTGTACAGACGACACAGCTATGATGGATATGACAAGAAATAGATAACTATTAGCATTATTTTTCATCAAGGAGCATGAAGAAATCAAGAATGGGAAATAAGATGGACTGTCCTCTTCAAAGTTTTAGAAGAAGGAGAAAAGGATGCTGAACTAAGTCTCATACTCGCAGAGGTAGATGGAGTAGAATAGCCAGGCACTGTAATGAGGAAGGAAGCAATATGAAATCATATTCTGGAAAATATGTGGGTGTTTTTACTATGTCTGTTTATGAGAACACAGTAATGTTTTACAGCAACCCAAAATAAAGGTCAGCCATTCGGGTCACACATGGAATATCCCCCGACAGTCAGAATGACGCCATCTACCCACCTGAAGTGGTTGCATGCATCCAATGGAGGGCCTGAAAGATCATCAGCCTACCAGAAGAAAATCTGTATGAGAAATAAGCAAGCATTTATCACACAATAAAACACTGGGTAGAAACTGCATGCTGCAGGAATCATGGTGGATCACTGGTTTGAACTGTTCCCTCATAGCAAGAGGGTCTGGGTTTAAAAACGAGTCTGTGCCATTTGCATACTGTCCCCATGATTGTATCCTTGTTTCATTCTACAGTACAGCCTACCCTCATCCTGCACAGCAGTGGTCACGCCATCTCCCGATGCAATTGTGAGCCTGTCCCCAATGAGAAAATGACCATATAAAGGGTTTTTACCAAGTTGAATTAAGGCCTGTAAAATGAAACAAGGGTACAGTCATGGGGACAGTATGCAAATAAAACACAGAAGGCCTTTAAAAAGGGGGCCCTCTAGTGGCTGTGAAAAACATGACATGCAATGAGATGACAGTGGGAGAGCACTGCAGTGTGTGTGAAAGGTTTATCCTCTCATCCTCGCCTAACCCTTAACTTTTTACCACTTCAACTGTTTTAGTGGTGGACCTTAATGATAACTGTCATGTTCAGAACATCTAAAAATACATTCATGAGTAAAGGAAGTGAATTAGGAACTCGAACGTAAAGCAAAAATGAAACTCAAGTTTTGTAGGTAGACTTGAACTCTGGTCGCCTGCTTGAAAGTTGATTTTAATACTACAACCTGACCCCAACAAACCAACATATTGTTACGGAGATCTGACAGCTTTTGAAAGAAACTGTGATAAATTTTTGTGCTGTATCCAGAGACAGGGATGTGCGAACACATTGAAGTTAGCTAGCAACTGACAGGCCACGTTCTAAACTGAAGAGAGTGACAAACCAAAACAAGAGCACAGCACACAGTACATTATATGCCCGTTCATAGCCATTATCGATACTATACATCAGTACTGGAGTGGTAGCCTAGAGCAGGGTTTCCCAAACTTTTCAGCCCACGACCCCCAAAATGACGGTGACAGAGACTGGCGACCCCCACTGTCCCCGGAGGTGACTGAAACATTAAAAAAAAGTACACACAAGACTCACGTGCTAATATGCATAAACAAACACAGGCATAACAACACAAAAGAACAGAACAGCCTGACAACCATGATATGATTGTACATATAACAATTTACTAAATGATTAAAGCAGAATACATTAAAGTAATTTCCATGTAATTTAGGAGTGAACATTGTTGCTGTCGTGCAAACCTAATTTTGAAACAATGCTTTCATTTCCATGTTAGCAGAACAATCAGTCAAAGTAATAGCTATAAACTGTAGCATTGAGCAAACATGTGAACATTGTTATGGTGCAAATGTAGTATATTTTGGCAAACTATGTTTCAGCGTTTATCTCACCTAATGAAATGGGTGGGCAATATGCGTGGAGCACAACAAATCAATTCTGGATTTAATTTTGGAGATGGCCACTCGGAGATCACTCGTTTAGACACGATCTGTGCTTATTTTTAATATATGTCAAGTGCCGAGAAAGTCTTTTCGCACAAGTATGTAGAGCCAAATGGCATCAGTACGTCCATTGCAGCCCTGGATGGCTGTGGATATTCTCTCTCAACTGAACTCCAGAACTCAGCAAGCATTTTTGAATGAAAAGCTGTCTTTAAGGTGCGGTCACTTGAAAAGTTCAATCAGTGCGTTCTCCATGTCGGATGGCAGATGACTTGCGGCCATTACAGTGAATGCTGATCTTATCCAGTCATATTTTTCCGGAGTTGTTTCCTAGGGGAGAAACTTGTTAGTGTTCCAGGAGGACTTGAAGGTGGGTAGTGATGGACTTATTCACAGTGTTAACACTCATATTCTTCTTCTTCTTCTTCTTCTAGATTTGATTGGCGGTTGGCAACCAGCTTACAGGTGCATTACCGCCATGTACTTCACTCTATATCATCACTCTGGCCGAGTCATATTCTTCTTCTTCTTCTTCTTTTAGATTTGATTGGCAGTTGGCAACCAGCCCACAGGTGCATTACCGCCACTAACTTGATTATCATCACTCTATATCTTTGTATAAGGAGTTCTTATAAGGAGTTCTGAACAACTCCTTATGAATGAAAAAATTATCCGTCTTTGCTGTAGCCAGATTCCCAGCCAGCAACTGGTCCTCTCAGCGTTTCTCGGGTGGGTCATATTTTCCTCCATGAATTCCTCCAGCTCAGGAAACATACAGTATCAATCCTGCCCATCTCAACTCGCACAGTCCAGAGATCCACTTTCCTTTTGAATGCGCAAATTTTATCATTCAGCGACATGATGCTTGTGTTTTCACCTTGCAATAACATGTTAAGTCCGTTCAGTTTGTCAAATATTCAGGACAAATACGCTAGCCTTGTTAACCAGTCAAGGTCAGTCAGGTGGTCAGCAAGCTGGGACCCGTTCTCCATCGGAAATAAGTGCACCTCATCCTGCAGTTCATACAGGCGGCTGAGGACATTTCCTCGCGAAAGCCACCTGACCTCTGTGTAGAACAGCAGGCCCTGATGCTCCAATCCCATTTCATTGCAGAGAGTAGCGAACAGCCTGGTGTTGAGTGGACATGATTTTATGTAGTTGAAGATTTTTATGGCAGTCTCAAGAACACTCTTAAGATCTGGGTCGAGCGTTTTACTCGCAAGATCTTCTCTGTGAATAATACAGTGCATAAAGTTTACGTGGGATGCCACTTGTAAGACTCTTGCTTTTAATCCTTTAACTGTCTACATTGTATGGACAACTGCACCGGTCATCTTATTGACGTCCCCCGGCTATACTGAGAATTTGTACTGATCTGTATTGATCTGACGGTTCAGAAGGTGGCAGACACGGGCCGGAGGAATCATGGCTGACATGGAATACAGCAAAGAAGAAGAAATTCTCATTATTCTTCTCCCTTTTTCCGCTTTGAGCTGACAACACCAATGTGGACGCCGTCGTGTTCAGTCATGGCTGCCACGATTCTGACTGAAACTGCACGATACAGGAAAAATAGCCGCGTAATACAAACGAAATTCAACATGGGATAATCATAAGAGTTTGTAGATGTAGAAGAGGGTGTAAATGACTGACCAAACGTGAAACATCGACCATGATGGATGAAAAACTGAGCTCCCAGCACCAAGATGGCGGCGGCAACGATCGGCATGGATTCTCACAGGAAAAATGCACCAAACAGGAAAAATAGCCGCCTAATATAAATGAAATTCACATGGGATAATTATAAGAGTTTGTACATGTGGTAGGTAAATGACGGAGCAAACGCAAAACATCGACCACGATGGACAAAAATGGACCAGTCACATGGCCGAGCGAGCCCCCCCCCCTCCCGCAACAGGTAAAAGAGGAATACAGTGATTCCTCGCTACTTCGCGTTTCACCTTTCGCGCCCTCAGTGCATCACGGATTTTTCAAAAATATTCATCAAAAATTCAAAATTGAGAAAAAATGGCACGAAAGTTGCCTGGGCGCTAGCAGAAGGCAGGGAGACTACATTAGAACATCAGGTATCAACACGGAGAGCCCGCACAACTCAAAATCCACCTCTCTGACCACCGCTCCACTCCTCTCCGCCCACCTCTTCACCGCTCGGGAATCTCGCAAGCTGATTGGCCGAGACGTTTTACCTCGCAAGCTGATTGGCCGAGACGTTTTACCCAGCTTCTCTCCCTGCCGAGCGCCCATACCCAGCGAAGGAAGACCGCATTCATAGTTCTTTATCGCTCGTGTTGCTTAGTGGCACTTTTCGCTGTTCTCTTGTGCCTTTTTGTGCAAAATAGTGCTTGTGACGCCCTTGGGGAGGGGGGTGACGCTACTTCGCGGTTTTTCACTTTTCGCGGTCGGTTCTGGTCCCCATTAAACGTGATAAGTGAGGGATCACTGTATATGTTTTGGGTTTTTTTTTTTTACATTTTATTGATTTTCTGGTTCATATACTTTGAAGATTAGATAAAAACTTATCCCTGTAGACAAAACGGTGTCAAACAAAATGGACCATTCTTTGTGTAAATGTGTCCAAAGTCCACTTTTGACTGAGTTATGTAATTTATATAGCTGCCGTGACATTACGCAAATTAGATGCGTAAATTTATTCCTGTCTGAAACTTTGGATCATATTCTACATCTTTCTAATTGACAGTAAGCCATTATCTCTTGTAACTTTCAAGTTATAGCCTTGGAAATCTGAACTATTTTACTGACAAAAATTCTTTACCACTCTTGACCACTAGGGCCCTTGACCACCCTTTAACTGTTCCTGTCACCATACGTCGACTGGGGCAGTTAAATAATCCTTTCATTTTCCCCAGTATTGCTGCAGCACCATCTGAGCACACACCAATGCACTCATCCAAAGACAGTCCCTCTTCTTTTAGTTTGTTGTCAAGTTTTATTAAAATGTCCTCACCTGTGCACTTTACATCCAGCAGAGTGCAAAACAGCATGTCCTCATTAAGCTTTCCATCAAAACTGTATCTGACGAAAACAAGTAGCTGGGCTGAATTTGATATATCTGTGGATTCACCTAACTGCAAAGCATATTTCCCTTTCTTCACTCTGTCAATCAGCTGACACCTTATGTCTTGGGCCATGTCCGTGATGTGCCGGGATATGGTCCCGTCAGACAGCGGCACTCCTTCCAGCTCCCGTGCCTGTTTATCCCCACCCATGTATTGTCCAACTCGTAGCGACAGCAGCAGGTTTTATTAGGGTTTCTCCCATTGTGTGTGAGTTTTTTACCTGTGCAATTAAATATGCCACCTCATATGATGCCTTTTGAGCTTTGGTTGTGGATGTTGTTTGATTAGCTATGACTTTCTTTTGGCCTTGCAATTCTCTCTCCTTTCGGCAAAAAAAATCTGCTGGTTTAGCGGCAAGAGATGGATGCTTAGTTTTCAAGTGTCTGAGCATTTTTACGGGCTTTAAACTCTCTTGTGCAAGCACCTCAGTGCACACTACACATTGGGGATGTTGTACTTCATTGATAACGATGCACGGGAGTCCATACTGAATATATTCCTCTCGATGCTTGCGACACTTGGAGGAAGGCTGGTCTGACTGTTTATGGAGCCCTTTGCAGTGTTCTCCTCCTCCTCCCCCCGCGCCAGACGTCGGCCTTTCTGACGGCATTTCTCCGCTCTTCTCTTCTGCCGTCTCTGCATTGTGTTTGGTCAGTATTAACCAATGTTTTATTTTTTAAAATAATATCCTGGGCTTAAAGCGTAATGTGTTGATTTGAGCTGTTCAGATGAAAATCTACTGGTGCACACTGACCTGTGTGTGACCTGTGACGTTTACTGTGGTGACGTTAAAGTGACATGTCACCTGAGTAATCACCTAAGGAGGATTCTGAAAATCATCTCGCAACCCCCCTTCAGCGTTTCGGGACCCCTGGGGGGTCACAACCCCCACTTTGAGAATCTCTGGCCTAGAGGTAGAGGATTCGCCCCACAACCGAGTCAGATCCCGACCGGGTCATGCCAAAGACCATGTAAAAATGGAACTTCCTGTCGTCCAGCTTGGTGCACAGCAAAAATGGAACAGAGGAGGTAAATGTGGGCGGCAGTGTCTCAGGGTGTAGAGCGGTTCAAATCCCACTCTCCGGAGACATCCTGCCGTTGTGTCCCTGGGCAAGACACTTTACCCACCTTGCCTCCAGTGTCCATGGCACTGGGTATGAATGTGTATAAATGTTCGGTAGTGGTCGGAGAGGCCGTTGGTGTGGATTGGCAGCCATGTTACCGTCAGTCTGCCCCAGGGCAGCTGTGGCTACAGTAATAGCTTACCACTACCATTGTCTGCGGTGGAGTGAATGAATAATGTATCCATTGTAAAGCGTCTATGAAAAGCGCTATACAAATCTGACGCATTATTATTATTATTATTATATAACTAGCACACCTTCAAGCAAAAAATTGATTACAAATTCAAGATTCAATATACTCTAGATCTGTAATAAAACTAATAAACATGTAATTCCAAGAAGTTTAAACAAAGCAAGTGATCTACAATTTAAAGTGGAACAAATTTTGAGAACATATCAGAAAATCAGTAAACACCCTGCAATATGCACATTATGCACAATATGAACACTGTGTGAAATGCAGGGGGAATTAGCTGAGCAAACTCAACCAGACACCGCCATATCATAATACATCCCGTCTAAAGAGGGGCCTATATCAGTGATTACATAAATAAATGAAAATACGATGATTTTGAGGGTACAGCTAGCTTGTGAGCAATTTCAAGCCTTTTGGTTACTATGACATGACATTCTGAATTTTTTGAGATGCACTGTGCTCAAGCTCTCAGTCAGCTCAGGCTGCTTTGGATACTGCTTAAGTGGAGGTTTTGTGTAAATTGCTATGTTGGACACAAACTTAACAACTAGCTGAAACATTCTAAGCCGAGACACAAACTGTTTTTGCTGACTAAAGGAGGGTGCACTCTTCAGACAGAAAGAATCACAAACCAACAACTCAGCTGATTCATATAAAGCACACATTTAACAACTGGTCAGTAATGACTGGATATTCTACCAGACAACACGAGAAAGAAATAACAGACTGGGTGCAAATGTCGTACCATCAGTTTTCTCACAATACTTTCCAGAAGTAGCTCCAAAATAAAATACTTGGGAGAAAGGCTGTCTATACACTGAAATGTAAAGGAGATTTTAATTGTAGATATAGGAAAAGTGGGGTTTTGCTGTATAAACGAATATAATGGGAATGCAAGAATGCATCAGATTGAAGCCTCATACTGTTTTATACTGAAAATAATTTGGAATCAAAGAACTTACTTGAATAAAAACCTGCATACAAAATTCTTGCAACCCTTTAGTCTAAGGCAATGTTTTTCAACCAAGGTGCCCTGGTATGTTCAGGTTTCTGTTGGAAATTTTCTTATTTCACTTCTTAATGGGTCAAAAAATGCAAATAACTTGCATTGTTGTACATGGGAGCATGGCTGCCTACAGAGCCCATGCCCAGCAATGAAAAATTATTTGCAATTTTTTGGACCAATTAACCTGAACTTACCAGGGCACCCTGGTTGAAAAACGCTGGTCTAAAGTAAGTAAAGCCTGATTATTCTTGTGGGAAAAGCAAACACTTAGCACCAGTGTTCAGGTGCATCACAAATGAAGCGTATTCAAGCAGAGTCATGGGGTAATATGAAACTAAAGTTTGCATGGATAAATCTACCCTACCCCTGAATCTCTCCTCTAGTGCAAGCAGCAACCTTGACTTTTCTTGTGCACATTTGAACGTGAACTTATTCCTGGGTAAACACCACAGCTAACCTTGCTGGCTGACACGTGGTGTTTGCACTGGGAATATGGTGTCCTCTCTTCAAGTTGCCTGTTTGTTTTCGGAGTCAGCTGAGACTGTTTACTTCCACCCTGATGACTTATCCCAAAAGCTCATGTTGCCGGGAAATATGTGGGAACGTTAGTCACTGGAGGGTTGCAGAGAACAGCCTGTTACATGTGCAAACACATGCATGCATGCATGCACACACATAGACACGCGCACACACACTGACTTTCCTGTTTAGCCAAAACAACAGGGAAATGCTGGAAAAACCAAACTAACTTCTGTGGGGAGAACAGGTTGGATCTTGACTCAGAAGACACTAATGGCAGTTGCTTTACCAGCTGTGGGTCGGTTGGCTTTCAGTTACTTTGTCAGGGCAGCCCTTTTAAGTCTGACTTGCTATTCAAAGCAGAGACAAAGGGCCAGGGCTGAAAAGAATGAGTTACAGCCATTACGAAAGGTCTCGATATTCCTGTTTAGCCATCCACAGCTCAAATAGCATACAAACAAGCACAGCCTCTGCCAGTGCAACCTAAAAATCCACCCACACACCCTCATCCATACTACTCTGGATCACAATGTTCCCAAGACTATTTTTTCTTCACTCCCTGGGCTGGCTGGCTTGTTATGTGTCCTAATCTTCATTCCTCACATTCCTGCCAAACACAGCAACAGCCTGCTTTCTTCAGCTTATGCCCTGTTAAAGTTTTACAGCTGCCCATGAAAAGAAAAATGTTGAAACAAGAATCAGGCAATAAAAATACATTCTGTTTGGGTGAAAAAAAGAATGAAACAGAAGGAGTAAAAGGGCAACCTGCTGGCTGACGTGCAATTATATATATATGTATATATATGGCTTTGTCAAAGACAAGGCAGCTCTTGTGTGTTGCCTTTCAAACGAACCAGAGGGTAAATTTACTTTAGCAGGAAGCAAACAGACACAGGGAGGGAACACAGCTGCTTGGGAAGGCAACCTTTTGGAGGATTCACAAACTGTGCTTCACGTGCAGGTTTTCGCAATTTAGAATTGGCATAAAAAAGGAATGCACAAATGATGTCACAATTCATATGTAGTCCAAAGTTTACGCTGCTGTGGACTTAAAAAAATCAGCTGATGGTGACAGTGCAGAGCAGACAGCTGGAAACAGGAAGCAGAAGCAAAGATGGACAATAATTCCATTCATTATTTTGTCCTGTGAGAGAGCTGAACAGGAACAAGGAAGACAAGTCACCAGATGAGTCACATTTTAGCTAAGCATATGATTACGCTTAAAACACTTAAAACTGCAGAGGAAAAAATGACCACACTTCTGAAAAGTGTCAAATATGAAGTGACCAAATATGGTCTGACCATCATCACGTCATTTCCTGTGTGGACTTTGAGACCTTCAAGGTGTGATTTGGTTGATTGCTCAGTGCTGGCTCATCGTCTGTATGGATGGGTGAGGGAGAAAAACTCTTGACAAAGTTTAATGACAGCAGAGTTAGACTAAACCAACCAAATAACCTGACCACACCATAATTCCAAGGAATTTTTGATCACTGTAAGGGGTTTGTAGTTCACATGGCCACTGCCTGACTCATTTAAAACCACTGAGAAAGAAGATGCTGAATCACCATGTTCCTCATAAAGTGATATCTGTTTACTTTTAAAAAGTCTGTAAAGTTATTGTAGCATATAAAATCCAAAGAATCTTTCAAACCACTATTGTCCAACTAAAAACCCAACTCCAATGAACTTGGGATGTTGTGTAAAACAAAATACACTGATGTGCAAATCCTTTACAACCTATTCAACTGAATACACTACAAAGACAAGATATTTAATGTTCAGACTGATAAACTTTATTGCTTTTTTTAAAATATTCAGTATTCAAATATTCAAATATTTTGAATTTGATGCCTGCAACATATTCCAAAAAAGCTGGGACAAGGGCAACATAAGACTGGAAAAGTTGAGGAATGCTTAAACAACACCTTTTTGGAACATTCCACAGGTTAACTGAAACAGGTGAGTATCATTATTGGACATAAAAGAAGCATCCCAGAAAAGGTCAGTAGTTCATACGCAAGGATGGTGTAAGGTTCACCACATTGTGAACAACTGTGTAGGCAAACAGTCCAGCAGTTTAAGAACAATGTTTCTCAACGTACAATTGCAAGGAATTTAGGGATTCCATCATCTACAGTCCACAATATCACCAAAAGATTCAGAGAATCTGGAGAAATTTCTGCATGTAAGCAGCAAGACCAACCCATTTTCTGTCTATGGCGCAGCAGCATTCCCGTCAGCTCACCACCCTCTGGCGGTCAAGTTTTTTTCAAGAAAATATTCAGTTTAGATATGACAAATTCCAAAGGCTGTAACTTGAAAGTGGTAAGAGATAATGGCTTACTGTCAATTAGAAAGACTAGTACATACAAGTAAGTAAGTAAGTAAGATAAGCCTTTATTAGTCCCACAACGGGGAAATTCCAGGATTGCAACAGCACAGGGATAGCAACACTCAGAGCAACAATCAGAAGGCAAGAAAAAAAACAAGCAAGCAAGAGCAGCTAATATACATATGTACATATTACTATAAAATATACTGTATATATATATACACACACACACACAGACACACAGTGCAGCGCATTGTAGCTAGATGGAATAAATATGTAAATATATAAACACCCACAGTACGGAGCATTGCAGCTAGGTGGAATAAATATGCAAGTATATAAACACACACAGTGCGGAGCAATGTAGCTAGATGGAATAATATGTAGATATATAAAAACACAGTGCGGAGCATTGTAGCTAGATGGAATAAATATATAGATATATAAATATAAACACACCCAGTGCTGAGCATTGTAGCTAGATGGAATAAATATATAGATATATAAATATAAACACACCCAGTGCAGAGCATTGTAGCTAGATGGAATAAATATGTAAATATATAAACACACACAGTGCAGAGCATTGTTGCTAGGTGGGATGAAACAGCATAACCGTCTATTTAGTTATCCTACATGGTATGATTATGTGCCCATACATATTCTCACCCTCCATAGCGACCGGTATGTTCCTAGTTGTATGCCGGAGAGGACCATTGTGTAAGTCTATTGCATCTTTTGCATTCAAAAAACTATTAGTTTGTTACGTCTTTTTGCTATCTCTGCGAGCAGCCCTGCTTAGGTTGTACAGTCTGACAGCCGTTGGTAGGAAGGACCTACGAAACCTCTCGGTTGTGCACCTGGGATGATGTAGTCTGCTGCTAAATGAGCTCCTCAGTGCATCCAGTATGTCCTGCATAGGGTGGAACTCGGACTCCAGCAGAGATGACAGTTTAGCCACCGTCCATACCCGTGCATACCCGCCCATGCCCGTAGAAACCAAGTATAAGCAAGTATTTCTGCATGCCCGTTGCTGAAGGGTCTCCTCCTGTCTCAGATGGCTGTGTTGTTCACAGTCATGCCTGCGACGTACTGGTGGAACCTGAGGTGTTTCATGTTCACGGCATCCTTTCTGACGTGCAGCAGTTCTCATTCTATTGCTCTCCATCTGGTGGGTCTTCTTCTTCATTCAGACCACTGGTTGAGGGATAGCTGCGTCGTAATTCCAGTTCATGGACAGGATCATGAAAATAGATCTGAGCAAAAAGTGGCTTTCGACCCTGTTCAGGAAGGCCCATGCATGCCCGTAGAAACCAAGAAGCCGGAGCACCCGGAGAAAATCAGCACTTTGCTTGGCATTTTACACATTTGTAGTGTAGACTGGCATTCGTCAAGGTTACACATTTGCCATCATATAGGCATGGCGAGTCGTCCTATGATGCCTGAGTTCATAGGACACGCTATGATGATGAGGCAGAGATCATAGGCCATCCTATGATATCCTAGAAACGTGCTTTAAGGGTCTCGTACCCTATGCTGGTGAAGGGTGTCCTCCTGTCTCAGACGGGTGCGATGTACTGCTGGAACCTCAGGTATTTCATCTTCATGGCATCTTTTCTGACGTGCAGCAGTTGTCGTCATTTTATTGCTCTCCATCTGGTGGGTCTTCTTCTTCTTCTTCTTCTTCTTCTTCTTCTTCTTCTTCTTCTTCTTCGTTGAGACCACTGGTTGAGGGATAGGTGCGTCGTAATTCCAGTTCATGGACAGGATCAAGAAAATAGATCTGAGCAAAAAGAGGCTTTCTGGCATGGACTCACTGTATATGACATCATAAAGACATTTGGCCTGATGTCTGTCACTCTATATGACATCATAAAGACATGAAGGCAGGCTTGATGTATATGTCATCATAAAGACACATTTGTCTATGTGCCGTCATATAGGCATCGCTAGTCGTCCTATGATGCCTGAATTCATGGGACATCCTATGATGTTCAGGCAGAGATCATAGGCAATCCTATAAATGTGACAGACACACACACACAGACAGACAGACACAGAGATTTCTTGCTTTGATGTCCTATAAATGTGAGACACCCACACAGACAGACAGACACAGAGATTTCTTCCTTTTATAGAGTGAAGTGATGTAGAATATGATCCAAAGTTTGAAATAGGAGTAAATTTATGTATCTAATTTGCATAACGCGATGGCAGCCGTATCAAATTGCATAACTTTTGGTCAAAAGTGGATTTTGGACATAGTATTTACACAAAGGATGGTTTTGTTTTTTTGTCTTCGTTTTTGGTTTTGTTTTTTTGTTATCTTATCTTCTAAGTATATGAACCAGAAAATCAGTAGAATGTACACAAACAAATAAATACATCAGACCTACTGCGCACCATGTGTCTTCATTCATCCATTTTTGTCATCCCTGGTCCTTACTTCGTCTTCTGCCAGTCATTTTCACTTTCTCTCCCACATCCAGAAACTGTCAAATGTATCTTACAATTTATTCCACCTCAATTCCGGTTACATAATGCCGCCAAACCAACGCTATTGTTCTCTGTCATCATGTGCAGCTCCGTTAATGGCAGACGAAAGTGTGCATGCTCCAGACCATCTTCTGCTGTCACAAAAGGTAAATATTTCCCTTCAGAAGCTAAATAATCTCTTTTCAGAATCATAGTTGGCAAAATTTGGAGCAAATGCTTCCTCCGTGTGGAAATACAGTATACGTTGGAATGGAGCCTTTGTTTACATTCTCTTCTTTGTGTTCCCGGAAATGATGTTTGAGGCGGTTTGTTTGGGTTGAAGTCCTCCAGTCCTCCAGTGAAGAGCAGTAAGCTATATGTGTCTGACATCTTGTGCTGTGAAATGCTTGGTACAACTGGGTTTTCTGTGCTTTTTGGACACATCACGTGACAGGCGGACCTGCGACTTAGGCAGCAGGTGACACACATGTTTTATGACAGCTGGACAATTAAAGGGTTAAGTTAAACCTCTACCATGCAAAGTGAAAGCCATACATCAACAACACTCAGAAATGCTGCCAGTTGCTCTGGGCCTGAGTTCATCTGAGATGGGCTGACATAAAGTGGAAAAGTGTGATGTGGTCTGACGAGTCCATATTTACCTCCGCCAGGCCGAAGGCCAGGAGGAGGTTATGTTTTTGCCAGCGTTTGTCTGTCTGTTTGTTTGTCTGTCTGTTTGTTTGTCTGTCTGTTGGTTAGCAAGATAACTCAAAAAGTTTTGGACGGATTTCGATGAAACTTTCAGGCGTTGTTGGAAATGGTACAAGGAAGAACTGATTAAATTTTGGGGATGATCCAGATCACCGTCTGGATACAGGAATTTTTTAAAGGATTCTTTAACATTGTGAGATACGGCCATTTTCAACATGTGTGCAGGGGCAATAGAGGGCGCTGGTCGTCGTGTCTGATGAACACAAACTCCGCCTTCTTCAAAGTTTTAGGCACAAAAGCACGCAGAAAACAGTGGTGGGCAGGGCTCGCCAGAGTGCCTGTGTTTGCGCTACGCTGCAAAAGCTGAGACGGGCAGCTGTCCGGCACGGGATTATTTGGCAGAAATTCCCCGGCCAGCCATAGGGGCTGCGCAAAAACCAGCTCTCTACCGGGAAGGCTTCCCAAATCCTCCTTTTTCCGCGGAGCGCAAACCCAATAAAACCCACAGCAACCATTATCGCACCTTCTTTTGTCCTGCGGCTCCGGAACAGAGAGGAATCCCGGCGCCAGTAATGCTGCGCCTGATATGTGTGACTCTAATGCTAAAAGTGACTGCATCAGGGATTTTCGACCTGAAGTCGCACTTTGCTACACAGGGCCACAAAAACTGTGTAGCCAAATTCGATCAATGGATGAACATTTTCAGCCAGTCAGAGAACCGACGCCTTCCAAATCCAATGCATCACTAGCAGAAGTGATGTTTTGTCATTTTGTGGCAGAGCACAATCTACCCCCATGGGTGGCAGATCACTTCAGTGATTTGGTGCCAACATTGTTTCCTGACAGCAAGAGCACTCAATTTTTTTGTGCTACTTGGCTTATTATTTTCACATTACCAAAAAGTTATGGCTCAAGATTGTGTCCATATAAGTGTACATTTGAATAAATATGTTTGAAATACTTCATGTTGCAGTTGCTGTTTGCTTAGTTTTTGTTTTTGTTTGTTTGTTTTTGCTTCAGTTTTCTTTCATCTGCCGATAAATACAGTTTTTAAGTACTCAGTACAGGTGTGAAAGCCCCCCCCCCCCCAATAAGGGAGGCATGAGGTCAGTACAGGTGTGAAAGCCCCCCCAATAAGGGAGGCATGAGGTATGCCTTGACAGGTCGCAGCCTGGCACTTTGCAGATGGAGGAGATGGACACAACAGCAACACTTCAGTTTATTACCTCCGCCAAGGAGGTAATGCTTTTACTACTGAACCACTAATCCTATCATTGTGAATCCAATTGCTAGTCATATGTTTTCATGGTCAAGGAATCTGAAAACGTACACACAAACACTGTATGGGGGGGAACTGTGGCGCTTGGCGGAGGTCTGCGCTCTCCGAGTGCTTTTCTAGTTTAAATTGTTTTTGGAAGTCATGGACGTTGTGTCCGCTGGGCTAAAGAGGAAAAGGACGATACAGATTGTTATCAGCGTTAAGTTCAAAAGCCAGCATCTGTGATGGTATGGCGGTGTGCTAGTGCCCATGGCATGGGTAACTTGCACATCTGTGAAGACACCATTAATGCTGAACAGTACATACAGGTTTTGGAGCAATATATGCTGCCATCCAAGCAGTGCCTTTTTCAGGGCCATCCCTACTTATTTCAGCAAGGCAATGCCAAGCCCCATTCTGCATGTGTTAGAAGAGTAACAGTAATAGTAAAGAGTGTGGGTCTAGACTGGCCTGCCTGCATTCCAGACCATTGAAAATGTGTGGCACTGACATGGTTTTGTGACCCAGTGACCAGACACAGACTCAAGAATAGATTCAATTAGGTTTATTAGCATGAAGAGCATGTGGATGCGCGTAAGTATAAGCAGGAACAGCAGGGAGCAGAGCAGCACACCGTATGACCTGGCAACCCTAGGAACACACAGAAGCGGGACAGTTAATGGCAGAAACTGTAGGTGATGGACAGTTCAGTCTGTGGCTTACTGTATGCAGAGATGGTGAAAGGCTCAGGTTCAGTGCAGTCGCTACGGCCCGGAGGACAGTGTCTGCAGATGTCGTTGCAGCTCCTGCTGGTGTGTTGGCTTGGAGGTGGAGGTGTAGAGTCGGAGGGAAGGAGAGGAATCCGCCACCACGGAGCTCTGCCTGTGCACAGGGGACTAATAAAGATGATGAGTAGAATAGATGGGTCTTACGTGAGCTGCTGGAGAGGTCCTTCAGACTTCGGTGGCAGCAGGCTTGGAACAGGATCGATGATAGGCTTTGGCAAGAAGGCTGAGGATGGCAGATGAAGCTCGTCTGGAGCATAGTGAGACAACTCCGCACTGAAGCCTGGGCAGCGTGGTATAAGTAGGCCAGGTGCTGATGGAGAGCAGGTGTGTGCGCAGCTGATGGTGATAGGCACAGAGCAGACCATGATAGGCACATTATGAAGTGAAAATACGTCAGCGAACACCCCTGACTGCTGAGCAACTGAAGTCGTACATCAAGCAAGAATGGAAAAGAATTCCACCTACAAAGCTTTAACAATTAGTGTCCTCAGTTCCTAAACACTTATTGAGTATTGTTAAAAGGAAAGGTGATGTAACACAGTGGTAAACACACCCCTGTCATAATTCCCTCCGATAGGCACGGTTGGATTCGACTCAGACATGCAGGCAGAACTCCAGCGTAATATAATTTATTAAGAAACTCAAAGAAACAAGAGACAGCACAGGGGCTGAAAACAATGGAGAGCACAATAAATAAACTAGAAAAGCACTCGGAGAGCGCAGACCTCCGCCAAGCGCCACAGTTCCCCCCCATACAGTGTTTGTGTGTACGTTTTCAGATTCCTTGACCATGAAAACATATGACTAGCAATTGGATTTACAATGATAGGATTAGTGGTTCAGTAGTAAAAGCATTACCTCCTTGGCGGAGGTAATAAACTGAAGTGTTGGTGCTGTGTCCATCTCCTCCACTGAAAGCAGCACTCAGGGCTTCACTGACGGATGCAAATTGGGTAGACAGGTTGCCGTGGGTTTTATATTGGGGTTGCGCTCCGCGGCAAAAGAGGATTTGGAAGCTTCCCCGGCAGAGAGCTCGTTTTTGCGCAGCCCCTATGGCTGGCCGGGGAATTTCTGCCAAATAATCAAGCGCCGGACAGCTGCCCGTCTCAGCTTTTGCAGCGTAGCGCAAACAAAGGCACGCTGGCGGGCCCTGCCCACCACTGTTTTCGGTGTGCTTTTGTGCCTAAAACTTTGAAGAACGCGCGGTTTGTGTTCGTCAGACACGACGACCAGCGCCCTCCATTGCGCCTGCGCACATGTTGGAAATGGCCATATCTGATTTCTGCCAAATAATCCCGCACCGGACAGCTGCCCGTCTCAGTTTTTGCAGCGTAGCGCAAACACAGGCACGCTGGCGGGCCCGGCCCACCACTGTTTTGACGGATGCAAATTGGGTAGACAGGTTGCCGTGGGTTTTATTGGGTTTGCGCTCCGCAGAAAAAAAAGAGGATTTTGGAAGCTTCCCCGGCAGAGAGCTCGTTTTTGCGCAGCCCCTATGGCTGGCTGGGGAATTTCTGCCAAATAATCCGGCGGCGGACAGCTGCCCGTCTCAGCTTTTGCAGCGTCGCGCAAACACAGGCACGCTGACGGGCCCTGCCCACCACAGTTTTCCGCGTGCTTTTGTGCCTAAAACTTTGAAGAAGGCGGAGTTTGTGTTCGTCAGACACGACGACCAGCGTCCTCTATTGCCCCTGCACACATGATGAAAATGGCCGTATCTCACAATGTTAAAGAATCCTTTAAAAAGTTCCTGTATCCAGACGGTGATCCGGATCATCCCCAAAATTTAATCAGTTCTTCCTTGTACCATTTCCTTCGGCCTGGCGGAGGTAATGAACTTACAAGAAACTCGGGATACAGGGTTACCGGCAGGGAGATGGGATACAAAGTTAACATTGATGATGCCACATCAGACAGACACTGAATACCAACATATATACGATAACAGATAATCACAAACGAGAGACAGCTGGGGAACAATCAAGGGTAGTAGGGAAGTGGCTGCAGATGAGGAGAACAGGATGGGCGGGGCTGCACAGACAATCACAAATAGGGGATGCACATGAAACATGACAAAGGACCATAGAAGATGTAACCATGAACACAGAAGACAATGACAGGGAAGACACAGAATGCAAATAATGAAAATAACCATAAGTAATCACAGAAAAAACAATAACAGAACATAAAGCATGGACTTGATCCTATGGTTCAAGCCCAGATTATGACTGCCCCTGTCCCAGCTTGTTTGGAACATGTTGCAGGTATCAAGTTCAAAATGAGAAGAGAAACCAACTTTACTGTCATTGAGTCCATACAGCCAATCATGTACAGTAGAACAAAATTAAGCTTCTCCTATCTGCCACCAACTTTCTGGATCTTCTTCAGTGCTTCACCTTCACTCAAGACATTGACTTCCCAACTCACTCACATGGACACATTCTGGATCTTGTCTGCTCAACTGGACTAACAACTCAGCAGCGTCAACCTCCATTTCTCCGACCACCTGGCAGTCACCATGGACATCAACATCCCCATCCTCTTCCCTAAAGAAAAGCGCTCAATATCCTTCAGAAATATCAAAACCATCACTCCTCCAGTCTTCTCAGCCTCACTCATCAGCATGATGTCTGCCTCCCCTCCCCCGCTCTCTGATGATCCCACGGATCTTGTCCACTATTACAACACTACTCTCTCCTCCTGCCTGACCCAGTTAGCCCCTATCAAAACTAAAACAGTCTCCTTCACTCACTCTGCTCCCTGGTACACTGCTGAACTCCATGCCATGAAATCCCGTAAGCAACAGCTGGAAAGACTCTACAAGAAAACAAGCCTAACAGTTCATCTTCAAGCCAACAGTGACCACCTCCAACAATACAAGACTGCCCTCAACACAGCCCAGTCCAACTACTACTCCCACCTCATTTACACTGGCTCCAACAACCCCAAAACACTCTTTTCTACAATCAACAGACTTCTCAAACCCATCAACACCTCCCCAGCGTTCACTGCTGAAAAGTGCAACTCATTCCTGTCTTTTTTCCAAACAAAAATCACCACCATCCACAGCAACCTGACTACCTCCCCTGCCATCCTAACCCCTCCATTAACTCCTCCCCCACCTCTATCCAGCCACTGTCTCATTTCCCCACATTGACCCCTCTAGAACTCACTAAAATTACCACAGGCATGAGAAGCCCCATATCTAAACTGAACCCCATTCCCTCCAGACTTATCAAATCCTGCCTCCCATTCCTCTCCCCACTCATCTGCATCATCATCAACACCGCCCTCAGCTCCGGCTCAGTTCCTGACCCCTGAAACTCGCCACTGTCACCCCAATCCTCAAAAAACCTGGACTAAACCCCAACACCATGAATAACTTCCATCCCATCTCTAACTTGCCCTTCCTATCAAAAATCCGAGAACATGTTGTTGCCACCCATCTCAAAACCCACCTCACCTCCAATTACCTCTTTGAGACATTCCAATTCGGATTCCACTCACAACGCAGCACCGAAACAGCCCTTCTCAAAGTGACAAACGACCTCCTCCTCTCAGCCGTCTCTGGACTCCTGTACATCCTCATCATGCTCGACCTCACAGCTGCCTTCAGTATAGTCAACCACTCCATTCTCCTCTCCCATCTGGAAACCTTCCTCAGCATCACTGGTACAGCTCTCTCCTGGTTCCACTCATATCTCACCAACAGACAACAATTCATCCACGTCAACAACTGCACCTCCCTCACAGCCCCCCTCTCTTATGGTGGTCCCCAGGGCTCTGTGCTTGGCCCTCTCCTCTTCATCATCTACAGTGGTGTAAAAAAGTGTTTGCCCCCTTCCCGATTTCTCTTTTTTTGTGTGTTTTTCGCGCTTAAATATTTCAGATTATCAAACAAATTTAAATATTAGACAAAGAAAACGGACGTAAACACAAAATGCACTTTTTAAATGAAGGTGTTTATTATTAAGGGTAAAAAAAAAATCAAACCTTCATGACCCTGTGTGAAAAAGTGATTCCCCATGTTAAAACATAAATTAACTGTGGTTTATCACATCTTTGGAAAGCTGAGTTCAATTTTTCTAGCCACACCCAGGCCTGATTACTGCCACACTTGTTCTCAATCAAGAAATCACGTAAATATGACCTGCTTGACAGAGTGAAGTAGACCAAAAGATCCTCAAAAACTAGACATCATGCTGCAATCCAAAGAAATTCAAGAACAAATGAGAAACAAAATAATTGAGATCTTTCAGTCTGGAAAAGGTTATAAAGCCATTTCTAAAGCTTTGGGACTCCAGCGAACCACAGTGAAAGCCATTATCCACAAATGGTGAAAACATGGAACAGTGGTGAACCTTCCCAGGAGTGGCTGGCAAACCAAAATTACCCCAAGAATGCAGCAACGACTCATCCATCATCATCATCATCATAGCAGTCTGTCAGGGGTGACAATGACTGTTTCATTTAGGTCTGATCAGATTCTGCCACACAGCTCTGTCCTTTGTCCTCTGCTGCCAGGAACTTCTGACCTTGTTAATATAAGTCGCTTTCTGACTGACCATTTCATGAAACTGCTTACAAAGTATTTGAGTACCGCTAGCTTTTGCTGGACTAGCGGCACATTCTTTGCAAATAGCGGTATTATCAGTGGCAAGGACAGGCCAAAACAAACTGACTCCAGTATCTGTTGCAGTGACTGACCAAATGATAGGTTTGTTTATCTCTGTTCTTTCTGTAGTGCATGTCATGATGCACTGACTGGCAAAAGTCCACCACAGACCTTGCGACAGATATGCTTATCTGTCAGGATGTCCAGTCTCACCCCGTGTAACTGGGAGTCGTCCACCACAGACCTGGATAACCAGAGGTCACAAAAGACCCCACAACAACATTGAAAGAACTGCAGGCCTCACTTGCCTCAGTTAAGGTCAGTGTTCATGACTCCACCATAAGAAAGAGACTTGGCAAAAATGGCCTGCATGGCAGAGTTCCAAGACCAAAACCACTGCTGAGCAAAAAGAGCATAATGTTATTTATGTCTGCTGCACAATTACGCAGTGAACAAATAAATTGGTTTGAGCCCAAAGTGCAGTAAAGTAAACGTGTTTATTGACAGAAAGGGAAAAAACACAAAATGTCCATGTAACAGTCCAACTGAGTGATAATGAGACAACCAGCTACAAACTTTGTTGGCTAGGGTGAGATGCCATACACGCTCCAGGAAGAACAGGAGCGGAGAGGAAGGGCATTAATAAAGGAAGACTTACATAAGCGTTGGAGTGAGAAAGCTCTGGAATAACAACACCGTACAGTCAAAAAGGAAGGGAGCCAACAATCAGCGAGCCAGGAAGTCCAATGTTGACTAAGCCGCCACACTGACTGATCACACTGCTTCACATAAGTACACAGATCACTAATGAGGGCAAGTGGACACAGCAGTGTGGCTAAGCAAATGCATGAATGACTCTGTGTGTGTGTGTGTGTGTGTGTGTGTGTGTGTGTGTGTGTGTGTGTGTGCTGAATGCGTGCATGTGAGTGGTGATGACACACAGCCGGTGACTGTCTGGCACGGAGGAAGAGCGAGAGGAGGAGGCGTAGCCGCAGGACTGGCAGAGAGCCAGGCTCAAATAATCTGCCAGCTGGAATTAATAAGCAACAATCAAAGACCTACAGCAACAGATCACAAGCGGGGTTGAGAACAACCCCGCACATGACACATAAAGGCTTGTCTCAGTTTTGCCAGAAAACATCTTGACGATCCTCAAGACTTTTGGGAAAATACTCTGTGGACTGATGAGATAAAAGTTGAACTTTTTTGAAGGTGTGTCCCATTACATCCAGCGTAAAAGTAACACAGCATTTCAGAAAAAGAACATCATACAACAGTAAAATATGGTGGTGGTAGTGTGATGGTCTGGGGCTGTTTTTCTGCTTCAGGACCTGGAAGACTTGCTGTGGTAAATGGAACCATGAATTCTGCTGTCTACCAAAAAATCCTAAAGGAAAATGTCTGGCCATCTGTTCATGACCTCAAGCTGAAGCACAGTTGGGTTCTGCAACAGGACAATGATCCAAAACATACCAGCAAATCCACCTCTGAATGGCTTAACAAAAACAAAATGAAGACTTTGGAGTGGCCTAGTCAAAGTCCTGACCTGAATCCCACTGAGATGCTGTGGAATGGCCTTAAGAAGGCCGTTGATGCTCGAAAACATTCCAATGTGGCTGAATTACAACAATTCTGCAAAGATGAGTGGGCCAAAATTCCTCCACAGCACTGTAAAAGACTCATTGCCAGTTATCACAAATGCTTGATTGCAGTTGTTGGTGCTAAGGGTGGTTCAACCCGTTATTAGGTTTAGGGGCAATCACTTTTTCACACAGGGCCATGTAGGTTTAGATTTTTTTCCCCTTAATAATAAACACCTTCATTTAAAAACTGCATTTTGTGTTTACTTGTGTTATCTGTCATGACCTGTCCGTGCACTTCTCCAACAGCGCACGGCAAGGGGAGAAAGGACGAGGATTTAAACGCTGGGTTACACCACACACACGTTTATTAACACAAAACTAAACCTACAGACATAAGACAGCTCGGATACACTTAGAGTTCTCTAGGTCGCCCTACACACACTGGAGGGAAACAGCAGCAAACAGAGCACAGGCAGCTACTCACAGTGGGAAGGGGCAGACCGAGTCATCACAGTGAAAGTCCAAGACATACAGACAGTCCTTAGTGACGTGACGGTGGACAGGGAAACGACCATCCAACGCGTACAATGATCCAGCGGCGTCTGTCTAGCGAAGAGCTCCTTTAATACAGACGCCACTGGCGTGACAAATTGGGAACACCTGGGCGAGGCACGGACGGATGATTACCGGGGCGAACAGCTGACTGTCAGAAAGAGGGGGACATGGCCGGACAGGCCAGAGCAGCAGCTACAGGCAGGAACAGAAACAGTGCACGGACATGAAAACAACAAGAAATCAAAACACAACTCCACATAATAACCCACTGCCTGAGCCACCAGGATCGATTAGAACCGAGCCCACAGGAAACACGGCTTGGTTAATGACAGAGCCCCTCCTTTAGGGGTGGAAACCAGACACCCACAGTAACATCGTATGAACCCCACCACCACCACCACCAATCCCCACAGGCAAAACAATAACACACGAACCCGGGTGGGAGGTAGGGGGAACAGGAAAGGAGGAACACAATACCCCACCCAGGGTCCACAATTAACCCCACCAAGTCCACGGGCGTTGGGGCTCAGAAGGCCACCCAGAGTCCCAGGCCCAGCAGAAGGTCCGGTGGACAGAATCCGGCGGCCTGCCGGAAAACATGGGCCACCAGACTCGGGGAGTCAATTCTTCTGGCGGCCAGCCCATGTTGCTCAGCCACCAGGATGGAGGGGGTGAAGCAGGAGGCAGCCCGCCCACCGGAAGGCTGACTGGAGGGCAACCGGACCAGGGAGAGGGAGCCTCCACGGCCTCCTCAGTGGCACCTGCGGTGGGCCTCAACCGGGCCAGCTCCGCTACACACACGATGGACTCCAGCGAGAGCCTAACTGTGCCCATGGTGGCCCCTGGCTGGGCCGGCAATGCTGCGCCCACGACGGACTCCAGCGGGAGCCTAACTGCACCTGCATTGGCCCCTGACTGGGCCGGCTCTGCTGCACCCACAGTGGACTCCAGCGGGAGCCTAACTGTGCCCACGATGATCCCCTAGCTGGGGCTCTCCGGCACCCGCGGTGGACCCCAATTGGGCCGAAGCTGCACCCGTGGTGGGCGGACCAACCCGCGGGATCACCAGGCTGAGAAGACGATCGATGGGAGGAGCCCTGACAACCCTGGCAGGAGAAGCTGGAGCAGCGATGTTCTCCTTCGGCAGGACCGGACCCCCGGCGACCTCCGGCGACGACACACCCTCTCCGGCAACCCTAGTTGAAGGCTCAGGGGAAGCAGGAGAAGAAAGATGGTTAGGGTCGCTGGCAGCGGCGGAGCCCAGCGAGGAAAGTTCAGATGCAGCTGTGCACTGCGCCCGATTCTCCTCACCTAGAGCCAGACAAGATCCCTCTAAAACTGCCATAAGAAACACAAGAGAGAGTACTTGCCTGAGCTCGAGCTCCACCGCTGTCCAGGACTCCGTTGACCCTGGCGATGAACACTCGGGCCCGACCTCCAGGAGGGCCAGCTCAGGCTCCCAGGCCACTGCAGACACCTCCGCAACTGGCAAGATGGTGACAACAGTCCTATTAACCTCCTGCTGCAGTTCCAACGCAGGGGATTCCACCGGCGTGGCTACGGGGGGCCTCTCCATGCTGGCTCCGGGAATGGATCGTCCGAGGCCACTGGCTCCTCCGCCATCTGATAGCCCTGACCTTGGGCCAGCAGGCCCTCAGGGGGAATGGGAGGAGACACGGAGAGGAGAAAAAGTGGCTAGTGTCTGCAGCTGGAGGAGAGGACCCAGCGGACTGTTTAAACCGGGTCTCTCCCTCGGGAGACAGGCAAGATTTAATACTATTAGAAGGAATAGGCGGATAAAGTACTTGCCTGTCACCCCAGTCGCTGGTTTTGACAGCTGCAGATAGCAGACAGGCATCCCTCTCCGTGTCAACGGTGATATAGCCCTCTTCAAAGGCAGACGGAGGAGCCATCTCCGTGGCAACAGAGGTGGGCGTTCCCAAGGCGGCCCCGTCTAGCCTTGCAGCAGCTGGGAGGGTAACGGCAGCTGACGACGAGGGGGGCCTCTCCCAGCGTCTCCACATGGGGTGACGCTGTCCTCTGCTTCCTGGTGTCAACCGTGCTGGAGCGGGAGGAGGGGCGGGCGAAGCGTCACGGAGGATAACGGTCTGCGAGTTACCGGTCCTCTGCCTCGGCACCGTGGGCCACACAATCCAGGGAAAGAGCGCTGGAGCGAGCAGACCATGGAGAGCAGGTCGGCGAACTAGGGGTAATTCCATAACCTAGGATTCGCTTCCAGGATCTCGACAACTCCGCCCAGGCATTCCAGCATCCTCTTCGGTCCACGGGCGGCGAGAACTTCATTCACCTGGCTGCGAATGAACTCGGTGGCCCATCCCTCTTCGACCGTGGGAAACCCCGCTGCTGTTCCTCTTCCTCAGCGAAACCGGGGCATGACGCTCTCCAGATACAGGTAGGTCCAGAAAAAAACAGTTCAAAAAAGAAAAGAGAGTAATGTGTGGGTGTAACCCGCTAAACGCTATAGTTTGGCTGGATCATTCTGTCACGACCTCTCCATGCGCTTCTCCAACAGCGCACGGCGAGAGGAGAAAGGACGAGGATTTAAACGCTGGGTTACACCACACACACATTTATTAACACAAAACTAAACCTACAGACATAAGACAGCTCGGATACACTTAAGAGTTCTCTAGGTCACCCTACACACACACTGGAGAGAAACAGCGGCGAACAGAGCACAGGCAGTTACTCACAGTGGGGGGGGGGGGGGGGGAGTGCAGACCGACTCGTCACAGCGAAAATCCAAGACACACAGACAGTCCTTAGTGACTTGATGGTGGACAGGAAAATGGCCATCCAACACGTACAATGATCCAGCGGCATCTGTCTAGCGAAGAGCTCCTTTAATACAGACGCCGCTGGCGTGACAAATTGGGAACACCTGGGCGAGGCACGGACGGATGATTACCGGGACGAACAGCTGACTGTCAGAAAGAGGGGGGCGTAGCCGGACAGGCCAGAGCGGCAGTTACAGGCAGGAACAGAAACAGTGCACGGACATGAAAACAACAAGAAATCAAAACACAACTCCACATAACAACCCACTGCTTGAGCCACCAGGATTGATCAGAACCGAGCCCACAGGAAACACGGCTAGATTCATGACATTATCTTTATTTATCTAATTTATCATTATCTAATATTTAAATTTGCTTGATGATCTGAAACATTTAAGTGTGACAAAGATACAAAAAATGAGAAATCAGGAAGGGGCAAACACTTTTTTCACACCACTGTATATACTGCCGCTAGGTAACATCATCCGCCAACATGGCCTTAACTTCCACTGTTATGCCGACAATGTTCAGATCTACATTTCTACTAACTGCATAACCACAGTAACCTGCTCCATACTGGAAAACTGTCTCTCTGAATTAAAATCCTGGATGCAAAAGAACTTTCTACAACTTAACTATGGTAAGTCTGACATGATGATCATCAATCTGGAATCCCTCATCAATACCACCCACAACTTCAACCTCACTGTTACCAACCCCACACTTTCCCCATCCCCACAGATATGAAACCTTGGAATCATCTTTGACAGCCACCTCACTTTTGAACCACACATCAATCATGTCACCAAAACTGCCTTCTTTCACCTAAAAAAACATAGCCTGACTCCATCCCATCACTCACCTTCTCCACCGCAGAAACCCTCATACACGCATTTATCACATCCAGACTCGACTACTGCAATAGCATTCTTTACGGCTCATCATCCAAAGTCCTCCAGAAACTTCAATATATTCAGAACTCAACCACCCATCTCCTCACCCAGTCCCATTCCTGCGACCACATCACCCCTGTCCTCCAGAACCTCCACTGGGTCGCAATCTCACAGCGCATATAGTTCAAAGTCTTTCTCCTCATCTTTAAAGCCCTCCATCACCAGGCCCCTTCCTATCTCACTGACCTGCTCTGCTGTCCCAACCCCACCCACCCCCCACCCCCGCTGCCTTCGTTTGTCTGAGGCAAACCTCCTCTCTCCAGAACTTGGGGACAGAGCCTTTTCCATCGTGGCCCCTTCCCTCTGGAACTCTCTCCCCCAACAGATCCGTGACTGCACAGCTTAAACTACTTCAAATCATTACTCAAAACCCACCTGTTCAGACTTGCTTTTAATCTGTAATTTTAACTTTTTTTTAATTATTAATATAAAGTGTCTTTGAGTGCCTTGGAAAGCGCTATACAAATAAAATGTGTTATTACAATGTTAATCACATCTAGAATCAGAGGGGGCACTGCCACAAATAACTTCTTCTTCCCCCATTCTATTACACTGAGCACCAAGCTAGAAGGCAAGAAGTACCATTTTTATATGGTCTTTGGTGTGACCCAGCCGGGACTTGAACTCAATGCTCTATCAACTAGGCCACCACTCCGATGAGTGAATGTTCTCAAAAAAAAAACCAATAAAGTTTATCAGTTTGAACACTAAAGATCTTGTGTTTGTACTGCATTCAAATGAATATGGGTTGAAAAGGATCTGAAACTCATATTCTGTTTTCATTTACAATTTATACAATGTCTCAACTTCATTGGAATTGGGTTTTGTAAATCCTGAAAATTTTGGACCAAAGCATGTCAGACATTTCATTAAGACGTGTAAAGATTATCGCTTCTGGCGCCACACAAGTAGGCTGCCTTTTTGCAACAGCGGATCAATTTCTTCCTATTTCTATTTACTATCTCGCTCTCTTGCTAATCTTTCTGATCCGGCAACACCTTTATCCATCACAGACATGTAGATCGCCCAAATGTCTCCTGAGCCAGTGGACGGAGCCACTGTTTCTTGCAAGAGGCAGTACAATAGAGACCAGCTGTTAGCACTTAACCGGCCCATGATGCTAACTCAAAAACTCGACATACCGGGAGAAATAAGACAGAAACGGCGTGGATGTCAAGCTGGAGTAAGACGACAGGCGAGGAATATAAGGTACAGACCTGTCCTCCCATCCGTTATTATAGGGAATGTACGATCGCTACTCAATAAGACTGACGAGCTAGCGGCTATCTCCCGCTACGAGAGCGTCTTCAGAGAGAGTAGCTTGATGTTGTTTACTGAGACGTGGCTAACAGAACTAGCAACAGATGCTAACATCGAACTGGAGGGTTTCCACACAATACGGGCAGACCGGACACCAGACAGTGGGATGGCAAGGGGCGGAGGAGTGATAATGTATGTCAATAACAGCTGGTGCAGACCGGGACATATCACGGTTAAACAACAACACTGCAACAAAGACATTGAGTTGCTAGCTGTTAGCATGCGGCCTACCTATCTCCCGAGGGAATACTCACACGTGATCTGCATTGTTATTTATGCAAATCCGACAGCGAACGTGGGGACAGCGCGTGACGTCATTCACTCAGTAACTGGCAGGCTGCTGACAGAACACCCAGATGCTCTCCTCCTCATCTCAGGTGATTTCAACCATATTTCACTGTCCCCCATTCTACCCACATTCACCCAGTATGTCACATGCCACACTAGAGACAATAAAACACTGGACTTATTCTATGCAAATACTAAGGAGGCGTACACCTCATCACCACTCCCCCCACTCGGGAGATCGGATCACAACTTGGTTCATTTCCTGCCGGTGTACAAACCCCTAGTGCACAGACAACCTCCGGTCATGCGCACGGTGAAGTTATGGTCTGAGGAGGCAATGGACGCTCTAAAGGACTGTTTTGAAACCACTGCCTGGGAGCAGCTCTGCGATCCACATGGTGAGGACATCGATGGCCTCACTCACACCATCACGGACTACATCAGCTTCTGTGTGGACAACACCATACCCACCAAGACCATACGGTGTTGCTCGAACAACAAACCCTGGATCAACCCTGAGATAAAAACACATCTGACAGAGAAGAAGAGGATCTTCAGGTCGGGGAAAAGGGAGATGCTGAAGTCCGTACAGAGGGAGCTGAGGAGGAAGATCAGAGAAGGTAAGGACAGTTTCAGGAAGAAGATGGAGGACAAGCTGCAACAGAGCGACATCGGCGGGGTCTGGAGAAACCTTAAAACCATCTCTGGGCTCCAGAATACCTCCTCCCAGGCCACGGGGGGCAGGGAGTGGGCGAACAATCTGAACCTGTTTTTTAATAGGTTTGACCAACCGCCCTCCCCCCCGACTGCACAACAACCACTGCTGCCTCTAAAGTCATCGAGACCTGATGTCCACACCCCACTCCTAGCACACAGTCCCCCAACCTGACCCTCACTAAGACCCAGGTGAGGATGGAGCTGAGGAAGATCAAGGCGAGGAAGGCCTCGGGACCGGACAGCATCAGCGCGAAGCTCCTTAAGTCCTGCGCAGACCAGCTGTGTGGGATTGTGGAGCACATCTTCAACCTGAGCCTGAAGCTGGGGAGAGTACCACAGTTGTGGAAAACATCTTGTGTGGTACCTGTACCAAAGATTTCCCACCCCAAAGACCTGAACAGCTACAGTCCAGTGGCCCTGACGTCTCACAAGATGAAGACCCTGGAGAGACTGCTCCTTGCTCACCTCCGCCCCCTGGTGGGACCAGCGATGGATCCACTCCGGTTCGCCTACCAGCATGGCATTGGGGTGGAGGATGCAGTGATCTTCCTCCTTCACCGTTCCCTGTCCCACCTGGAGAAGCTCGGGAATGCGATGAGGATCATGTTCTTTGACTTCTCCAGTGCTTTCAACACCATCCAACCGATGATCCTGAAGGACAAGCTGCTGTGCGCAGGGGTGGGCCAGCACCTGTCATCATGGATCCTGGACTACCTCACTAACCGGCCACAGTTTGTGAGAACCCGGGATTGTGTGTCCGACACGCTCATTGGTAGCACGGGGCCCTCGCAGGGAACGGTTTTGGCTCCCTTCCTGTTCACCCTTTATACTGCAGACTTCTCACACAATACAGTACACTGCCATCTACAGAAGTTCTCTGATGACTCTGTGATCGTCGGCCTCATCTCCAACGGAGATGAAGCTGAGTACAGAGGACTTATCCAGGACTTCGTGGACTGGTGCCATCGGAACTACCTCGAGATCAACGCGAGGAAAACTAAGGAGCTGGTGGTGGACTGCCGCAGGCAAGGACAACCCCTCACAGCACCAGTAAACATACAGGGAACAGACATTGAGATGGTGACATCCTACAAGTACCTGGGTGTTCATCTGAACAATAAACTAGACTGGTCACACAATACCGACGCACTCTACAAGAAGGGACAGCGCAGGCTGTTCCTACTGAGGAGGCTCAGGTCTTTTGGTGTACAAGGGGTGCTGCTGAAGACATTCTACGACACGGTGGTGGCATCAGCCATCACTTCTGGAGTGGTCTGCTGGGGCAGTGGCATTACAGCAGCCGATAGGAAGAGACTGAACAAACTAATCTAGAAAGCTAGCTCTGTCCTGGGGCAATGCCTTGACCCATTGGAGGAGATAGGAGAGAGAAGGATGGTGGCTAAAATGTCATCTCTGCTGGAGTCCGAGTCCCACCCTATGCAGGACATACTGAACACACTGAGGAGCTCATTTAGCAGTAGACTACATCATCCTAGGTGCAACCGAGAGGTTTCGCAGGTCCTTCCTACCTATGGCTGTCAGACTGTATAACCTAAGCAGGGCTGCTCGCAGAGATAGCAAAAAAACGTGATGACCTAATAGTATTGAATGCAAAAGACGCAATAGACTTACACAAATGGTCCCCTCCAGTATACAACTAGGACAATATCAGTCGCTACGGAGGGTGACAATATGTATGGGTACATATTCATACCATGTAGGGTAACTAAATAGACGGTTATGCTGTTTATTCCATCTAGCTACAATGCTCCGCACTGTGTATATACTGTATATTTATATATTTATGTGTACATATGTATATTCACTGCTCTTATTTTTCTTATCTTCTTAATTATTGCTCTGAGTGTTGCTATCCCTGTGCTGTTGCAATCCTGGAATTTCCCCATTGTGGGACTAATAAAGGCTTATCTTATCTTATTAAACTGTTAACACGTGGAAAAAGTGCAGCAAATGCCTCATTTAATACTCACTAATCATGTGTAGGCTTCATTACTGTACTGCTGGATCCAGGGGAGATAGACTCAAGCTTTTGTCTCAACAAACCAAATAAGAAAAGCCACTAACTGAAGTAAGATGATTGAAAATGCCTTTACATCCGCTATAGAAGTGGACAATTTGCACAAGTTATCAGCAGTTTTTGCCTGAAATTTGTTGGTCTGCAAAAGGCTTTTAATTTGAAGAATTCTCCATTTTGCTACTCCAGTGCAGAATTCCAAATTCTGTGGCAAAACCTAAAACTAAACTTTTTACAATAACTTTACCAACAGGCTGCCTTCCATATAAAATAGATTGTCAATGGGTGGAATATCATTTTCATGCAGCTGCTCTTATCACCAAAGGCCAAGGCTGAAACTAGCGTAGGAGTGTTGCTCTTCTCAAGCTGCAATATGAAACTCAGACTGCTTCGAGAGCGTGGGCAGCAGCTGGGAAGAATGTGGGGAGGCAGCCAAATGCTGCTTCACATTTTCTAAACAGAGACGTATTTCCCCTGTCCACAGACTTCAGTGTCGGGACCTTTAATTAAGTCAGATGTGTGTGTATGGGATGCAAAAGTCAGCCCGTATTTCAGTCAAAACACAGAAGATGTCAGGTTTGTTTTTAAGGTAAAGACAAGATTTTTTTTTTCTGTGGGGGCAGGGGGGGAAGGACCATGACAAGAAAATAACTGTGACTTTAAAGAGAACAAAATGAAACCACAGACATAAAATATGTTTGGACAGGTTTAAAAAAAAATGATTTAAATTAGATGCCTGAGGTGAATGTTTGGGATGTGGCTTTGATCCATCTTCTGATATTTGATGAGAGTAAGCCACAAAAATTATCTTTAGAGACAACAGTGGATGCCAGAGGGAGAAAATGTTTTGTTTTGTTTTTTGACAAAAAAAAAAGAACTTTTTTTTGGCTTTCTAAGGTGCAAGGAATCAGATACAGTGGTGCTTGAATGTTTGTGAACTCTTTAGAATTTTCTACGTTTCTGCATAAATATGACCTAAAACATCATCAGATTTTCACACAAATCCTTAAAGTAGCTATAGAGAACCCAGTTAAATAGACAAAAAAATCCATCCATTCAATCATCTTCTTCCGCTTAACCCTTTGAGTGTGAGCTTCCACGTGCCCCTAGTGGCAGAGCACGGTGCTGCACCTGTCAACTGATTTTACTTTCCTAAACACTGTTCACCTTTACTGAGGATTTGTACTGATCATGCCAGTTCACAAGGTGGCAGGCATGCGTTGGAGGACTCATGGATGACACGTAAAACACCAGAGAAGAAGAAATCCTCCTTCTTCTTCCCCATCTTGGAGATCACAGCACAAGATGGACACGGACCATCATTGTGGACATTTGCGATTGCCCACAGACGAGGAAATTTGGAGGATTTGGTCCTGAATTTGCCAACTATGATTCTAAAAAGAGATTATTTAGCTTATGAAGGTAGATGTTTACATGTTCTTATAACACAGGGAGTGTGAGGCTCGTTGAATTCACCTGCCAGTACCCAGAGCGCCATGTCACTGGAGGACAATCGCTGGTTGTATGTCGTCAATATAATATTAATTGCCGCGGAATGAAAGCGAATTGATGGTGGAATAATCAATAACAGTTTCTGAATGTAGGACAGAAAGCTAAAATGACCGGGAGAGGACAAAATAACCACTAGAAAGCGGCTAAAGGACAGCGCTTTGCCAGAGGTAAGTGACGAATGTCTTTGTTTGTTTGTATGCAAATTAGATGCATAAATTCACTCCTATCTGAAACTTTGGATCAAATTCTACGTCTTCCTAATAGACAGTAAGCCATTATCTCTTACCACTTTAAAGTTATAGCCTTGGAAAGTTCTGACATCTGATCTGACTAGTTTTTTGAAAAAAATCTTTACCACTGTTGACCACTAGGGGTTATGTTGTGGTGACCCACCACAGTCTACAGGGACATTCATCCTCACACTCAGAAGGTCCGGAAGAAGCAGAGGACCATTCACATACGGACAGAGAGCCCCTGAGGTTTATATACATCCCCAGATTAAGGAGAAGATGTCCAGGTGCCAGTTGGTCAGGCTAATCATATGTATTGACTGATATGTATATCAATATGCTAATGTGCCATGCTCTGTTTGTATAACATACAGTATAAAAGAGCTGATGACACATGCCTCAAAAACACAGCACAGTAGTTCACAGAGCTGCAATGTGCGTCTCATGATGATGGAGGAAATAAAACTCTGCAACCTTCCAGCTCGTCGTACCTCGCCTGAATTTATTCCTCCACAGTGGTGACCCTTGACGAAGAATGGAACACGAGGCGAACACCCCGGAGATGACCCGGATGGGAAGCCCCAACACGCATCATGGTGCACCCCTCTCCTGATCTTTTCCCTCCACACTGGTGACCTGACAAAGAGAGAATGACTGTCTGCTCCCTCTCACCGCACTGTGGACACAGAGGACCAGAGAACGCCTGCAACCTCTTCATCCTCACCGGAGCGCGTGCTCTGGAGTGCAGCGCTGGAACTAACACGCACCATGAATGGCGACACGAGCGAGCCAAAGGAAGCAGCCTGAATGGGGAAGGACATCGGCGCCGAATGCGTTGATTTCCGCCAAGCTCCCCGAACCTGACTAACCTCATGACAGCGGACCTCCCGCGCACAGAAGCCCCGCATGCACACCGCAGGATTACGAGGACAGCACAATTGCCAGCTATGTGGTCACTGCACCAAGTGCGCACCACGCACAGAGACGAACCGGCTCCACAGACTGATACATCGTCCTCCGCTGCTGCACATGCCCGAGAAACACAGCCAATCGCCACCCTCGGAACCTTCAGCGCTGCTCACGCACCTGAAGCAGACGTGCAGTCCGCACACAGGACTTTGTATGGGTTTCTCAGCCACGGCGCACAAGGGGAATTTAGCCAATTGCTGTCCCCGATGGCTTTAGGGCTGCTTCTGCACCTAAAAGCCAAACCGCCAAGTCCCTCACACAACTGCAGTTGTTTCACAGCCACTACGCATCCTCGGGGAATTTGGCCGTTCGCTTTCCCCACAACCTCGCTGGACCGAGCCGCGAGGGGAGTCAGAGACTCAATTTTTTTTCACAGCCGCTGTGGATCACCGCCAGGGTGACCGGGAAAGTCCCTCACCATCGTGGATCCACATGCAATTTTTGCATGGCCCAGACACCTTTGACGTCCCGGGCCAGCACTCACTTACTCTCACCCCCCTCCCCCTCCTTCTCCACAGCTCTCTTCCCGCACCTCACTCCCTAAAGCCGGCCAATCGCATCTTGTTCCATTACACACGACACGATCCGGCCCCGTGCACCCATGAGCCATGGCCGTTCCAACGTGCTGGAACTCGGAGCTGGAGCTCAAACGACCGGGGGGAGGGGGGGGTCACAGCCCCTTCTGAGTGTTTTGGGGGGAGCCCTGTGGTGACCCACCACAATCTACAGGGACATTCATCCTTACACTCAGAAGGTCCGGAAGAAGCAGAGGACCATTCACATATAGACAGAGAGCCCCTGGGGGAAAAACCAGAACAATGGACTATTGTTTATACATCCCCGGATTAAGGAGAAGACGTCCAGGCACCAGTTGGTCAGGCTAATCATATGTATTGACTGATATGTATATCAATATGCTAATGTGCCATGCATTCTCTCTGTTTGTATAACATATAAAAGAGCTGACGATACATGCCTCAAAAACACAGCACAGCAGAACACAGCACAGTAGTTCACAGAGTTGCAATGTGCGTCTCATGATGATGGAGGAAAAAAACTCTGCAACCTTCCAGTTCATCGTACCTCGCCTGAATTTATTCCTCCACAATGTCACAGTTTGGCGACAGTCACACTCAAACAGTTAATCCTTTTCGGGTCGCGGGGGGGCTGGAGCCTATCCCATTACATATCTGTGAGTGGCAAAAGTTTGTGAGCCTTTGATTTCAGTATCTAGTATCACCCCCCTTTTGCAGCAATAACTGCAAATAATGTTTCTGATAACTGTTGATTAGTCCTGCTCATTGGCTTGGAGGAATTTTAGCCCATTCCTCCATACAGAACAGCTTCAACTCTGGGATGTTGGTGGTTTCCTCACATGAACTGCTCGCTTCAAGTCCTTCTACAATATCTCAGTTGTATTAAGGTCAGGACTTTGACTCGGCCATTCCAAAACATTAACTTTATTCTTCTTTAACCATTCTTTGGTAGAACGACTTGTGTACTGAGGATCATTGTCTTGCTGCATGACCCACATTTTCTTGAAATTCAGTTCATGGACAGATATCCTGACATTTTCCTTTAGTATTTGCTGGTATATTTCAGAATTCAATATTCCATCAATGATGGCAAGTTCTTATGCTGGAATTCAGTGTCTTCTTTCTCCAAACATAACATTTCTCATTTAAACCAAAAAGTTCTATTTTGGTCTCATCTGTCCACAAGACATTTTTCCAATAGGCTTCTGGCTTGTCCACATGATCTTTAATCATCTACAGATGAGCAGCAATGTTCTTTTTGGAGAGCAGTGGCTTTCTCCTTGCAACCCTGCCATGCACACCATTGTTGTTCAGGGTTCTCCTGATGGTGGACTCGTGAACGTTCACCTTAGTCAATGCCAGAGAGGCCTTCAGTTGCTTAGAAGCTATCTTGGGATCCTTTGTAATCTCGCCGACTATTACACGCCTTGCTCTTGGAGTGATCTTAGTTGGTCAACCACTCCTGGGGAGCAGTGGTCTTACCGTAAATTTCCTCCATTCGTGCACAATTGGTCTTACTGTGTGGACTGGAGGAGTCCAAACTCTTTAGAGATGGTTTTGTAACCTTTTTCAGCCTGATGAGCATCAACAACCCTTTTTCTGAGGTCCTCGGAATTTTGTTTGTGCGATGATACACTTCCACAAATACGGTGGGGAGACTATGTCTCCCAGCTGGTCTGGGAACGCCTTGGTATCCTCTCTGAAGAGCTGGAGCAGGTGGCGGGGGAGAGGGAAGTCTGGGCTTCTCTGCTTGAACTGCTGCCTCCGCGACCCGGACCTCCGGAAAAGCAGTAGAAAATGGATGGATGGATGGATGGGTTCTCTTTATCTACTTTTAGGACTTGTGTCAAAATCTGGTGGTGTTTCAGGTCATATTTATGCAGAAATGTAGAAAATTCTAAAGGGTTCACAAACTTTCAAGCGCCACTGTACCAGCTACCTTTGGGTGCTGGCAGACTGAAGCAATACATTTTACGACTTTTTAGACTTGTCTGTTTCTGGACATTTACCAAAGGACAACCCTCATCTTTGATTCAATTACTCTACTGCATAACTCAAGTTATTTCTGGAGTTTCTTGATTATGATAAGAGGAAGCAGGACACTTGCAAACAAGATGAAAGTCATACAGGCAAACACAACTCTGTTCCTGTCTCTGAGGAGCCTTTTCAAGGTCCACTGAAGAGCCCTTTACATTCCTTCACACTAAGCTCTTGTTTTTCTGGACTAAGAGGGGAATGGCTTAACTCTAGCGAGGCTGGAAAATGTGTCAGATCACTGAACTAAAGCAAAGTGGTTTATGGGCATTTTGGGCAGCCTGCATGTGACCACCACAGCTTCACGTGGTTCAAGTCCAGGACACAAAGACATCAAGCTGGTCAGCACACCTGCAATACATTCTCACACTGATTTAACAGGGTTTTATTATTGTGAGGAAGACATCTGCAGAAATTCATTAGAACAGCATTTGCAGTCCTGCACCAAATACTACAATCATGAAGATACAAACTAGTGCTATGCTTTTGCTTACAAAGTGACTTAGAATAGCAAAAGGGGGTTAGGTGGTAATGCCTGCTTTTTGTCAGATAAAGACATTATATTTGTGTTATAGATCTCATTTGTGGGAGAAGTAGACATTCATTCATCTTCTTAACTGCTTAATCATTTTTTTCAGCTCACAATGAGGGTCTGGAGCCTATCCCAGCATCTTTGGGTGACAGGCAGGATACACCCTGGACAGTTTGCCAGTCCATCGCAGGGCCAACACAGAGACGCAGACAACTATTCCCTCTCACATTCATACCCCAGTTGATGCCAACATACAGTACATGTCTGAAACCAGAGTGCCCAGCAAAAACATGGAGAACATGTAAACTCCCCACAGAAAGGTCACTATTGGCCAGGGGTGAGATCAAACCCACAGTCTTCTTGCTGTGAAGGCAACCACGGTAATTTCTGCACCACCTATCCAATGGGAGAAGTACTGTTCTGCAAAAGACTGAATTATCAGAATGACAAAGCACAACATATAATTGAGGAATGCGAATGACTGACTAGGCACATTTGTTTGGATTGTAAGAGTGGTCATCAATGTGTTGGAGTTCTCACTAGTCTTTCCTTGTCTCGGTGAGGTTGTCCGTCATCATCTGTTGCCAGTGGCCTTTGAATACTATCTTGGATATTAATCACTCCATGTTATGTGTTGTGTCTTCACATGAGACTGTGTGCTTCTCCCCTGTCTCACGAGTCTCATGTTTCAATCCCATAAAGAAATGCAGTGTCAGTTCACACCTATTTCTCCAAGTCCAAAGGTCTAGTATGAAACTTTTAATTGGGCACTAGAGGGGCTTGTCGACCCACTTAATAGCACCAATAGAGGAAAAGGTAGAAATAGAAAGTTATGGATTTGTTCAAGTTTTGTGTTCAAGGCTGAGCATACAGAGATACATTATGGTGTGAATAATACTGGTATTCAAACATCATTATTGTTACTGCAGAGAGAACGTGAGTTTTTGTAACCAAAAGCAAGTTCATATTTTCAGCATAATTTTCTCATGGAACATTGACAATGTTCGACTTTTGTTGGGTGCAATCTTTACAGTTAACTGTCCTTAATGATCCAAATAGCTTTTCTTTCCTGTTGCTCACAAAAGAATGGAATCTGCAGTCAGCACTCACTCTGATGTTGCTAAAAAATTATGACAAGCATGATGCATAATTTTGCATGGTGGGGGCGGGAGGGGGTGTTCAAATGAGCTCATAAGTGGCACAAGTTCAGAAAACACAGAGTGCTGCTCACAGCAAGTTCACTATCGAGCACATTCAGAACAGCAGTTTTGTTCTCACAAACACTGGATAGCTTATCAGAGATTTATCGCAGGAATCACCTTCCCATCAGCAGTCAGAGAGTAACCAAAAACAACTTAGTAACACAACACAAATCAAGAAATACAAGGTTGTCTATGCTTATTTTCTCTTCAAAGTGAAACTAGCCGAGCTTTTAACAGAAGAATATTACCATCATTAAGGGAACATAATTGTTTACACAAGAAGTCTTGATGAGGAGGCTGTAAGCTATGGTCAATTTCTAACACTCACATTCAAGTATTTATTTACAGTTTCCTTGATCACTAGCAAGGAAAGGTTTGTTTTTTTTTGTTTTTTTGTAAATAATGGCCTCTAGTATGTGTCAATTAATTTTCTTACAGCAGCTACATTTACAGGAAAAAAAAAATATATGTATATATTTTGAGGTAATATTTGTTCGCAGGTCCTGAAGGCAACTTACTTTCAGTACTTATACAATCATTACAAGAAACAATGCTAATGTAAGAGTATTGCAGCCAAAGGCAATGGAACAAAATGTCTAGCAGTCTGAAAATGTGATCCACTGGAATTAAAGCTAGTATCTCAGAGTGGTGAATGCTGACGAACATTGCAATTTTTGAATTTCGTCATGGTTCGTAGAAGGTTGCGAAAAAGTTTGCAGTTTTTAAGGTCTCTGTTATGTATGGTAAAATACCTTGGGTGAAGGATGAGGCAAGATGACTGGACGAACACATCCATCCATCCATCTTCTTCCGCTTAATCCTTTATAGGGTCGTGGGGGGGCTGGAGCCTATCCCAGCACACAGCTTTATTAAAGATGTAGAACAGTGGTTACACGGCAGGTACCTGGCAGAGGGCACCAGTCCAAAGAGGCCGCAGTATGGATGCCCTCTGGTATTTATGGGGCGGTGCAGTGATGGAACAGGAAGTGCCCGTCACTACACTGCACTTCACAGTAAGGTGCTGGAACACAACAGCACATTTCCTTCCCCCTTAAAAAAGTCCAAAACCACACACACAATTAAAACCCTCCCCAATTTGGGACCCGAATCACGCACTAACATAATGAAAACCAATGTACTGAAATGGCCTAACACATTCACACAGCATAACCTAAAATAGGGCTGAAGGGCAGACGACCGTGCAGCCCACACGGCAGAGTGAATTATTCTGCCACCGGATAACTAAAGAAAGAGAGTCCATTATTAAACTAAAATCACTGTTGTGTTCCTAAACTAAACAATAATATACAAAATAATCCCATTTTACAGCATACAGTATCTCACAAAAGTGAGTACACCCCTCACATTTTTGTAAATATTTTATATCTTTTCATGGGACAACACTGAAGATATGACACTTCGATACAATGTAAAGTAGTCAGTGTACAGCTTGTATAACAGTGTAAATTTGCTGTCCCCTCAAAATAACTCAACACGCAGTCATTAATGTCTAAACTGCTGGCAACAAAAGTGAGTACACCCCTAAGTGAATATGTCCAAATTGTGCCCAAAGTGTCAATATTTTGTGTAGCCACCATTATTTTCCAGCACTGCCTTAACTCTCTTGGGCATGGAGTTCACTAGAGCTTCACAGGTTGCCACTGGAATCCTCTTCCACTCCTCCATGATGACATCACGGAGCTGGTGGATGTTACAGACCCTGCGCTCCTCCACCTTCCGTTTGAGGATTCCCCACAGCTGCTCAATAGGGTTTAGGTCTGGAGACATGCTTGGACAGTCCATCACCTTTACCCTCAGTTTCTCCCCTCCCCCCGCCCCGTCCTGTCAGGCAGCTAGGCAAGCAGAACAGGGATCTGTCACCCTTATTGTGCCAAAACAGATTTACTTTGCCAAGAGGAGCTTTTAAAGTACCTAACTATGTATTGTATATTGTTGTAAACTCCTCCTGTAATAACTTTTAATACTTTATTTTAATTATTTTACCAATGGAAGACCCGTCAGGATGGGGAAGAGGAAAAAGAAGTGTGTGGAGGGGGAAAGAAAAGGGAGGGGAATAGACAAAAAACAGCAAACCAACAACTAAAACAAACAAAAGACAAACTGCTTCTTCCACCGAAGATGTCTCAACACGAGTTTGGTTTCCACACCTGTTAAAGGAGAGACACTTGTGCATGTACGTCTGCATGCATATACGTATATGATAGCACACGCAAAATAAGTGTGTGCATGTGAGTGGTTTGTCAGGAAACATACAAAGCGGGGGGCCAGTCGCAGCAGCTCTCCTCCCGGGAACACCGAGCAGGCAAGGCAGCGCCACCAACCCCCACAGGGCACAAACATCCGAGGTCAGCAAACCCCAGGAAAGCCAGGCATCTGCCCCTGGAGGGATGATCGAGGGAGGCCAGGTCGCTTGGTGGCCAGCGCGGCGAGCCCAAACCCCCGGACCCGCCCCCGGACCAACGCCCGCCCCCAGGCCCCAGGCGTCAGTAGGTCAGCAACCCCACCACCCAGGCCAGAGACCGGCCCGTGCCCCCCAGCACAAGCCCCCTCAGGCACCCCCACAGCGGTCCCGCCCAAGCGCCACTGCCGCACACACCGGGGACCCCCATGCCCAAAGAACTCACCCCACCCAGGGAAGCCCACATTGCCGAGAGACACTACCCCCCTTAATCCAACACCTCCTGACTCAGACACACCCCTCCCCACACCTTCACACCCACATGCTCCCATGCGCACCCATATGCACTAACTCACTCACTCACCCGGACCAACCCATTCTCTCTCACTCCTGTACCCCTTCAAACTCACCCCTCATTCACCCTTGTGTCATAAGGCGGCTGCAAAGCAGATGCAGCGAGCCTGAATGCACACCAGCACCCAGCAGTGGCCGGGGAGACCACCGGCGCAGGCCACAGAAGCAGACCCCCACCCCCGACGCCCACCCGAGCGACTGATCAGCAGATCACCACAGGCACCCCGACATGCCACCCAACATGCAAAGCACCGCACAAAACTGACCCACCATCACCACCTTCATTCATCACCCCCTCACTCTCACTTTCATATTCAGTCCCGCTTTCACTCCTTTGATTGTATCTATACATTCAGCAGCACCCAGGGATTTTGACAACATGATGGGTCCCAGGCTTCCCACTGGGCCCCCATGCCCCCAGCAGGAGGAGGGCAACAGATAAAATAAACACATAAAATAAAAGTATTAATATACTGTATAAAACTTGAATAAATAAAAAATGTAAAAAGAATAAAAGTGGAGGCAGATCTGCAAAAAGTACAAAGGTTTACTGTCAAAATTCCCACTGCAATACTAAACGAATACATGTATAGTACATTGTTGATGTAGAGAACATATATTTATACAGTATCTACATGTATATATCCAGTAAATCCAAGTATTTAATTGCTTTCAATCCTAGATCGTTTGTTTTGGCTTAAAAATGCATCAAAATTGTTAAATATATCTTATTATACCTAACTCAGTACTGTTTACCTGTTGAAATATATATTTTACAGCTAATATAACCCCATAATTACAATATGGCACCTGGCAATCAAGTTTTGGTAGCTGATCACTTTTTGCCACGCCACCAACGGCTGGAGCAGGTACATTCCGTGACGTCTCAACAGTCTCTCCGTGATTTTCACATAAATCAGAGCAATTTGTTGCACAGGAAGCTAAATGTTTCTACAAACATTCTGAAGTTCTGTAACCAATGAGCATTTGTGAAGGTGGATGACATCAGTGGGAGGCTGTGTTGAGCGCCCAGACCCACGGTTTGAAACGGTAATTTTGCCACAAGAGAACCATCTGAAACGCACACACAGCACACATATTTTAGTACCTAATAGCGATAACTTGCCGACATTACAATGTAGTAGGGCGGCCTTAAAGCAAGCTAGCATTAGCAATCATTAGCTTACCTTCATATGTGATCTAGTTCGTGCCCTCACATCTTTGGCTTTATGGCTCTATGGCTTCCTAAACGCGCCAGTATTTTTCCAGAGTGTTTCACCTTGCTGCCAGTAGCCTTCTCTGGCTCTCCTTTTTTGCCTTTACTCTGACAAAAAGCCAGAGACCGAGCAGTCGCCTCGTAATCCGCCAGCTTGTGTTTTGCTTATGTTGCATGTTTTACATCACGGGAGTGTTGCGTTGCCTTGCTGTAAAAAAATCCCACCCACCCCAGGAGGTACTCAGCTGTAATAGAAACAAAAGTGAACTGAGTTGAGTAAAGCCATGTCGAAGTGAGTAGGGTTATATAGGTCCTAGTCGAAAAGGGGCTTAAGGTGCCAGAACACAACATCACAGTCCCCAACAGAATTTATTTTTCCTTAAACAGTTACAAATGTTTGCAAAATAGTTGTAAGTGTGGTGATCCGAGCTGTGCACTGTTTTCTCTCCTCTCTCACTGCTTATTTTCCACAGCTGCGGTTTAACCCACACCTGCTCTTCCTAATTAAGCAGCCTTTAAGTGGAGAGGAGCCCTCCACTCCTGCACGGAGACGTCAATGCATGCATGCAGCCAGGAGAGCTCCTCAACGTTGTGTGCTGCTACTCCACCCTCAGGCTACAACCCCCGCCTCTGACTCTGAACTTTGTAAGAAACCTCACTGTTTGTACCTCACCCTTGCATTCTCCTCTGTATTTCTTGGACTTGCCTGTGCACAGGTGGACTTTCTCCCTGGCAGACTGGAACCCTTCCCCGTGGCGGACCAAGATCTTCCCCTTGGAGCCGGAGTTCCCACACTCTCGTCATCTCCCTGTTAGTGCACATAATTATTTGGACTGACCTGTTTCCCTTTCCCCCTCGGCCAAGGGTGACCTCCCTGCACAGAAGCACTGTATACATCTGCACCTGCACCTCCTCCACCTTCGCAGGGCCACCGCAACCTGGAGAAGACGTGGACCATTGTTAGTTCCTTCCCAGCTGTTCTGCACTCCGTAAGATTATAATTAACCTCTCATTGCCCTGCTGTGTACTGCAGATTACTCATCACTCTCTTTCTCTCTGTCATCATTTAATGTTTTTGAGGAGGCTTAGTAAATGCTGGGCAACCACTTCAGAAGAACACTCAAGACGCTCATGAAAAGTTACACAACTTTAATGAAAAAACCCAAAACGCTACACACAACGCGCTACTTTCAGGAATAAATGCACACACCACAATTATTGAAACCCGCAACCAAGACGCCACACTATATACAGGAAAACAGTTGCATGCTGGAGCCACATGCAGCCTAGGATGAAAGAGAGGAGAGGAATGATTAGTGATGGGAATGGCACATGGGAGAATGACAACTGAGGTAATGGGTCTTATGACATTGGCAGACAGCCCGGCAATGAACTCCAGCGTAGGAAAAGTGAAAGGGTCTAGAGGCTGCAGGACATGAGGAGGAAGGGCTGAAGAACCGGGATGGAGAAGCCATTGTCTGGAAGGAGAGATGACTCAGGTGAGCGTACAAACACAGCTGTGGAGACACACCACTGGAGGCGGCAGCAAACCTGAGTGGAGGAGAAGAGAAGGTGAGATAATTCTGAATAATTAATTTTTTACACAACAAGAACAACTGTTGTGAGGTGGCACAAACCAAACGATCCAGTGGAGAGCTTTTCACACTCTGGCCCTTAAATAAGCTGGTGAATCAGGAGGCAGCAGGTGTGTTATCACACAGGTGTGCTGATACAGTAAGCTCTGGAGCCGGGAAAAAAGAAGCAGGAAGGGAGAGGGAGGCACACTCGCCTGATCATGACAGTGCCCCCTCCCCCCCAAGGGATGCCTCCTGGTGGACACCCGGGCTTCTGCGGATGGGCAAGGTGGAACACCCAAACCATGCCCGTGTCATGGAAGTATGATGATGGAATCCGAGATCTCTCCTCAGACCATAACCCTTCCAATGTACCAGATACTGCAGCTCTCGACCTCGACGGCGCACATCCAGAATTCACTGGATGGTGTAAGTGGTATGTCCATCAATGATCTGGGGGGGGTGGAGAGGGTTCTGGAGAAGGGGACAAGGTGCTGACGGAGAGGGGTTTGATTTGAGAAACGTGGAAAGTAGGATGGATGCAGAGGGATGGGGGCAACTTCAGCCGGATGGTGACGTCATTGATGATGTGGGAGATTGGGAACGATGCCCAAAAATCGAGGGGACAACTTCTGAGAGTCCCCCTTCACTAGTACCTTCTCGGCAGATAACCAGACCTTCTGGCCCACGGAATATTTGGGCGCCGTCGTCCGCCTACGGTTGGCATACAGGCGATTCCACTCACACGATCGCTGAAGAGCCGCCAAGTGGACCTCCAGAGGCAGCGACAGTGACGGGCATGGGATCGGCAGAACACTCTCCAAACCCATGACGTAAACTGTGGTCCTCGATCAGAAACAATGTCTATGGGGATGCTGTGGATCCGGATGACATGGATGGAAAGGAGATTGGCCGTCTCGGCAGCAGAGGGGAGACCAGGGAGAGGAACCAAGTGAACGGCCTTCGAAAAGCAATCAGTAATGGTGAAAATAACAGTGTTACATTGAGAAGGAGAAAGGCCTGAGACAAAGTCACTGGCGATATGAGATCAGGGACATGAAGGGATAGGGAGTGGATGGAGGATACCGGCAGGTGGAGAAGAGTCATATTTATTGGTGACACACTTGTGGCAGGCCTTCGCATATTCTTTCACATCCTTCCTAAGGGAAGGCCACCAAAACACACACTGAATGAGTTCAGTAGTACAAGTGATGCCGGGATGACAAGCAAAAAAACTTGTGTGCCCCCACTGAATGACGTCACTGCATAAGGGGGAAGGCATGTACAGCCTGTTAGGCGGGCCTCCCTCGGGGACAGGTTCCACTGACTGGGCCTGACGGACCCTCTGCTCGATGTCCCAAGTGAGGGCACCCAAAATACAGGAGGAGGGCAGGATGGTGTCCAGGATGGAGACAGCGGCTGCAGGAGAAGGAGTGGAGGAGGAGTTAGAGGAAAACTGGCGTGAGAGCGCATCAGGTTTAATGTTACGGGACCCTGGGCTGTATGTGACACAGGAAAAAGAAATCATCAGAAACTTCCATATACCATTTACAGTTTTAATGATCAGACTCAGATTAAATAACATTACACTCAACAGACTTGTTGGTATGGTGAAATGATCAAGTATCAAGCATCACATTCAATTTGTAACTGATTATTGAGCAAAAGAGTGTAATCACATTTGTGGAACCAAGAAAACCTTAGTGTGAATTTGTTACTGTGATGAAAATGGAGACTGAAATAACTAACCAAAATATGAAGAAAATTGGATGCAAATTTTATTAAGAAAATTATAAAAGCTGATTATATGGAAAAAGAAATTCTGGGTTACTCTAAAAAGTAAAAATGGAATTTAAAAGAGGGATACTATTTCTCTTTAATTCTATAGCTCCAATCAGAGTTATGAACTAGTTTTAAACCTGAGACAAATTATGACATACTTTAAGGCGATGGACATCGCATTACTCAACAGATGAAACAAAGGAATCTTGCTCACGTGACCTTTGCGTTGGCTTCCAGCTGGATCCTTCACTAAAGCTTTACTTGATGATACTGGAAATTATCTGCCAGTGGATAATTTCTTCCCAGAGGCAAACAGTCGGGAGCTGATCCAACAACGATGATGAGAGGCTGCTGCTGGCCGTTGAAGCAGTATGTCATGTGGACAACACGAGAGGGTTTTTTTAGCTGCTCTCCCGGGTCCAAATAAATTGATGAGATAGTTCGAAGTCTGATCAAAGGTCCAGAAACGAAGAGACAAAATTAATTTAAAAAAAATATTCAAGCCACGAAATCCGAGTTCTTCAGATGTCGTGGGGATTGGTGAAAACAGCTTCCAGTGTGAGGAAAAAAATGATCAGTCCACTTGAAAACATGATGAGTTACGGAAAATCAATAGAAAAAGTTTAACAGAATAAAATGAAAAAAACATCTGCGAACATGGAGTTTCACTCCATATAAATGAGAAGTTTGAGCTCAAAACAGAAGAAAAAGTATTTTTCCCAGATGTTTAAAGGAAAGAGAGAATTCAAGGCAGGACACAAAGACAACTTTTGCAGACTTACAGAAAAGAACAACTGCCTGAACTAGGGCATTCCTCACTTAAACTGAGTAGTTTTTCAGGGGAAAAACTTGACTGACATGAAAGAGAACCAATTGTCTCCCATCGCGGGAGGTTTGAATGAACCCTGGCCCAATAAGAAAGCAGTCCTTTGTTGTAACTGACCAATAGAATGAAATGGGGCGTTGTCCAACAGAGACTGGCTGGTGATTGGCTGGCACCAGTCAGATGACTTGAGTAAGCTTTTCAAATAGGATGAAACACATCTTGATTAAAATGAAAATTCACTTTGTGTGTAAGCTAAACTAACTTCAGTGATTCATGACTAATTTTCATTCTTGCTACATTAAACATGCACTTTCATAAACTTGTCCTTCTATAATTAACATGCATTAGAATAAGGTTCGTTTAAGCATTTTCAAACATGCAATACATTTAAACCAATGATTAATGAAAACATTTCAAACCAGAATGGTATGACAGAGTCCCGCTTGATTTTCCAGGGTGTCCTGGAAAAGAAAATCTTCTGAAAATTGAGAGTTTTTGTTAAAAGGAAGTCATTTCATTCAGTAACCACAGTTCAGCTTGCAGAGGCAACAGCAAACATATTCCGGAGATGTCCACCAGGGGGTAATATTGACCTGTGGATATTTTCTAGAGACCTGTGGAATGTGGTCAATATATATCTGGAATGTTTCAAACAGTTTTTGAAGCATAAACTGCCTGGTTGGGGAGGAAGTTCTGGGATTTATGATTGCAGACTAATCCGTTCCTGGCATGAAATGGGATCCTTATCATCCCTTTTACCATGGAATGTGTTTTCAAACTTTTTCTTTGGTTCTTTGGTAAAAAAAAAAAAAAAAAAAAAAAAGATTCTTGACCATATGTTTGGGTGAAATAATTTCTTCCAAGTGAAGAATGACTTTATAGATTGGAGCCAAAGGGATTGACGCTACACCCACTCAGAGGCCTCAGACCACTTGAATGGGTTCTTGACTGAAGTGAGCTGGGTAAGGAGCAGAGCAATCGTGCTGTAATCACAGATAAACTGGCGGTAGAAATTTGCAAAACCCAGGAAGCGTTGGAGCTCCTTCCTGGTTTGGGGTGTAGGCCAGTCTACTACCGCCTGAATCTTCTCCGGGTCAGCCTTGCCTCCGCCCACGGTAAACCCCAAGAAAGAAGTGGCACAGGTGGAAAACTTGCACTTCTCAGCTTTCACAAAAAGCTGATTCTCGAGCAGCCGCTGCAGCACAGTTCGGACGTGGACCACATGTTCCTCCAGCATGCGAGAGAAAATCAATATGTCATCTAAGTAGACAAAAACGAAATTGTTTACCATGTCTCGGAAGATATAATTGATTAATCGCTGGAAGACGGCGGGGGCGTTGGTCAGTCCAAAGGGCATGACCAAATATTCAGAATGACCCAAATGAGTTTAAAATGCCATCTTCCATTCATCCCCCTCGCAGATACGTACCAAATTATACGCATTCTGGAGATCGAGCTTAGTATATACCCGCGCCTGGTGCAGGAGTTCAAAGGCCAAATGGATTGTGTTTGTGAAGCCACAGATACCTCAAAATCATGGAGGCAGAGGATTGTGGCAACACAAAAAATTGAATTGTCTCACGATGGTTACCGGGCAAAATGACCGAAATGGGCTCAGTTTGGCGGGTCACCTTCGTGAGACTATGACCAGCTAAGGCGGAAACAATGACAGGTGTCGGGAGGTTCCTGGTGGGAATCTGAAACTTTTGAACCAATTCAAAGTGAATGAAGTCTTGCTCCGCCCCGGAATCCACCAGAGCGGAGGTTTTACACTTGGCTCCCAGTAACTGGACCAGAGCAGGAAGTGTAAAACAGCTGGGGGGATTTTGAGAAGAACCTCCTGCCAGACCCCCCCCACGGTTTCTGACGGGACAGTTCTTTTGGCCGAATTGGGCATTTGGAGATGGTATGATCAGTGGCCCTGCAATACATGCAGGCCCTCGTCTTTCCCCGGCAGCGGTGTTCCTCCGGAGTCAGATGAGCTCTTGCCAGGACCATCGGTTCCGGAGGCGGCGCTGAGGATTCTGCGTGAGGGGGCAGGGGAACTGGCTGCGCAACAGGCAAGAAAGCAGCAGTCCTCTGCTCCCTAGCATGCTCCTGGAACCGATTATCGAAGGCCACAGCCTGTGTGATCAATTCATCCAAAGAGGAGGGATTCACCCGGACAGTCAGCTCATTGCGGAGATTGGCATTCAAACTCCAGAGGAAGATGTTACATAGCGTAGTGTCATTCCACTCGGAGTCTGCCATGGCGATCCAGAACTCAAGAGAGTAGTTGGCTACTGACTGACTTCCCTGCCGCAGCCCCAGCAACTGGCAGGCAATGTTACCCTCACTCTCCATGTGATCAAATGCCTGGGTGAATTCTTGAACAAAATGTTCAAAAGTGTATTGGGCCCCCTCCTGGCCACCCAAGATGGACTGAGCCCACTTGAGTGCCCGGTCGCGGAGTAATAAGGTCAGGAATTGGGTTTTAGCCAAATTATCCCTCTATTCTCCCTCCACCTGCTGGAAATACATCCGACAGTGCAGCAGAAACCCTTTACATCCCCCCACCTCTCCCCCGTAGGGGGCAGGCACAGGCACGGAAATGGTCCTGTAGAAAACAGGAGCTATCGGGGCAGCAGAAGCAAAAGGGGGAGCAGCCACACCAGGAAGCCAACACAAATGCTGCATGACCGTGGTCAACTGTTGAGTGAAGCTGCTCAGACAAAAACATGACTTGGTGTTCCGTGGCTTCCAAACACAAAAGCGAAAGCGCTGACGGTTCTCCTGAGGCAACACCCACTAAGCCTTGATCCTGGCTGAATCGTTCTGTCATGATTTAATGTTTTTGAGGAGGCTTAAATGCTGGGCAACCACTTCAGAAGAACACTCAGACACACATGAAAAGTTACACCACTTTAATGAAAAACCCCCAAACCCTATACACAACACGCTACTTTAAGGAATAACTGCACACACCACAATTAAAATGAAATCCGCAACCAAGATGCCACACTATATACAGGAAAACAGTTGCACGCTGGAGCCACATGCAGCCTAGGATGAAAGAGAGGAGAGGAATAATTAGTGATGGAAATGGCACATGGGAGAGTGACAACTGAGGTAATGGGTCTTACAACACTGACAGAGAGCCCGGCAATGAACTTCAGTGTAGGAACGGTGAAGGGGTCTAGAGGCTGCAGGACACGAGGAGGAAGGGCTGAAGAACCGGGATGGAGAAGCCATTGTCTGGAAGGAGAGATGACTCAGGTGAGCGTACAAACACATTTCCGGAGACGCACCACTAGAGGCGGCAGCAAACCTGAGTGGAGGAGAAGAGAAGGTGAGATAACTCTGAATAATTAATTTTTTACACAACAAGAACAACCGTTGTGAGGCAGCACAAACCAAACGATCAAGCGGAGAACTCTTCACACTCTGGCCCTTAAATAAGCTGGCGAATCAGGAGGCAGCAGGTGTGTAATCATGCAGGTGCGCTGATGAGCTCTGGAGCCAAGAAAACAGAAGCAGGGAGGGAGGGGGGAGGCACACTCGCCTGATCATAACACTCTCTCTCCCCTGCAGGGTTGCCTGACTCTCCCTGCACTACACACTCACTCTAGCTCACAATAAAATCATTACGACTATAACCGAGTCTGTTGTCTGCTTCTGGGTCTAGCCACTAAATCATGTCAGTAAGTGTTTTGATGTACTGTGTCGTTGAAGTTCTTTTTGGTTTGGCAAGTAGTGACTGTTAGCAACTAAGAACCTGTAGGAACCCTTGAAATCTGAATACTGGGGAGGGTTTGCTCACCCTTTTAATAAGGTTGGGTCCAAACTTCACCTGACATTCACTTGGTATTTTACCTGGAGTTGGCAAAAGGTCCCAAACATTTCCAAACAGTAGCAAAAGAGTGGCAAATAGAGCTGTCTACACATCTGGGTACTTGGTGGGCGCGTTCCCACGACAAAGACGCACGGAGGTGCTAAAACCCGGCACTTTACCATTGAAGCAATATGTCATATCAATATTATGACGACGTTTCACAGCAAAATTGGATCAGATATGATCAAAAACTTTAAATTTCTGATCTTGAAAAGTGTCCCTACCGTTTTCCAGCCAGTATGTGGAAGAATGATCCAGCAGAGTGGCCAGAAACAACATTTAGTGATATTTGTAACTACTGGATAGATACTCCAGCTTCGCTGCGCATTGGTGGAACACCAATAAAATAAATTATACCTGCTGTGGAAATCCCCAAAAAGCCGTCATGTTTAGGTTTGCAAAATTTATCCTGTGGAACGCACAGCTGGGAAAATATTACTTCCTCCACAAAGATGGGAGACCTCAGTTTGTTTACACTTGTAGCCCTCATCAATCAAGTGTCCGCTGCTCCCTGAACTGAGCTGCCGGACAATGGAGGAGCCTATGGCCTTGGAGGACCCGAACCCAGTGCCAACACGGAGCCAACCCCCAGCTGCCACACCAGATGAGCCACCTACGTGGTCCACTTCATCTGGGGAGACTAGGACTGTCACTACCATCATGCCTGCTGCGGAGGCCACCGCAGCAGAGATCAAACCGGAGCTGGACCTCCAAGAGACCTGGCCCGAGACATCGTCGTCTGGATCGACGGGAGTCCTGGACGGCAGTGGAGCTCGAGCTCAGGCAAGTGCTCTCTTTTGTTTTTCTCTTTTCTGTCCTGGAGAGATCTTGCCTGGCTCTTGGTGAGTAGAGTTGGGTGCAGCCATCAGCTGCACCTGAGCTCACACTCTATGTGCAACACATCAGATTAATTGACTTTGATTAATTGTCTATGTTTATTGCACTGTCCCTGTCAAATAAACTAATCTACTACTACTACCTTGCCGGGCTCCCCCACTGCCGGTGACCCTGACCCTGTTCCTTTGTCTGATTGTCCGAGCCTTATTCCAGAATCGCTGGGGGAGATCTAACTTTGCCAGATGTCTCCGTGGGTCCAGGCTCGCCACCCGAGGATGTTGTGGGTCCAGCTCCCCCTGCTGAGGTCATCGTGGGTGCTCCGTCCCAGCCTGAGACCTCCATAGGTGCAGCTTCCCCTCTCCCCGAGACCGTCATGTGGGTACCTCCTCAGTCTGAGTCTCAGTGGGTGCTGCGCCCCAGTTTCAACCCAACATGGTTGCTGCACTCCAGTGCGGGCCCATCATGGGCACTACGCTGAAGCCCGGGTCCACCGAGGGTGCAGCGTTGGCCCAGCCCGGGTCCACCAAGGGTGCAGCATTGGCCCCGCCCGGGTCCACCGAAGGTGCAGCATTGGCCCAGCCCAGGCCCACTGAGGATGCAGCAGAGCTCTAGCCTGGAGCCACCACGGGTGCTGTAAAGCTCCAGCCCAGAGCAACCGCAGGTGCTGCAATGCTCCAGCCTGGAGCCACTGCGGGTGCTGCTATGCTCCAGCCCGGAGCCACCGCAGGTGCTACTGTCTCTCACCTGAGAACCACCGAGGGCATCGAGGCCTTCTCTCCTCTGCCAGACACCATTGTGGGTCCTCCCTCGCCACCTGACACCGTTGTGGTTTCCCCCCGTCAACCCTATATCCCCTCACTGGGCCTCCCCATGGGGGAACCACCTCCACCCCCACCCCCACCCACCACCTCCACCCCCACCTGGGTCACCCCTCCGGTATTGGTGGCTAAAGAGCTCAGGCCAGCCACCCAACAGACTGAGCTGCTGGGTTGGGTGGCCCGTTTTCTCTGGCAGGCCACCTGACTCATTCAACCTTGCCATCTGTCTAGCCTGGGACTTCGGCTGGCCTCCCGAACAGCTTAGTTCTTTGGCCTAGGGAGCCCAGGGGCCTGGCATAGCATGGGTGCAGGTCCTGAGCAGGCTCCAGACTTTAGTTCCCTCCTAACCACGGTGGTGCAGTGGTTAGCACTGTTGCCTTACAGCTAGAAGGTTCCTGGTTCAAATCCCCAGGTTGGCAGGGGTTGGAACCTTTCTGTGTGGAGTTTGCATGTTCTCCCTGTGCTGCGTGGGTTTACTCCGAGGGCTCCGGTTTCCTCCCACAATCCAAAGACATGCATGTTAGGTTAATTGGTTGTTCTAAATTGTCCCTAGATATCTGTTTCCTATAGGCCCTTAGAATAGAGGGTTAGTATTAGTGAAAGCGCTTTGAGTGGTCTTTGTGACTAGAAAAGTGCTATATAAGTGCAGGTTAGTTAGTTAGTAACCTGTTTTCCCCCACCTCCCACCCGGGGTATTTTGCTGTACCCTTTCTCTTGGGGGTGGGGGGGTGGGGTTCATTTTTGGTGTTGCCTGGGGGTGTCTGGTGTCCACCCCTTGGGGATGGGGGTTCTGTCATGACTCTGAACTCAATTATTCCTTCTGAGCTCAGACTCTATTTCTGAGTTTTGCATGTCTATTATTATTATCATGTCAGTTTTCTGTATATATTTTGGTTTATTGTCACTTATGTGTCCTCCTCTCTCAGACATCCCCACTCACTGCTCACAGTCTGTTCCCAGCTGTGAGCAGTGGGTAATTAGGTCATCTACCTGCTTAGCCCACACCTGCTGCTCATTTGTTTGTCCAAGTATTTAAGGACTGCAAGTTCACTGTTTCACTGCTGCAGCATTACATTGTTTGCATTGTATGGACTTCATCCCCTCAGTGTACTCCTCTCCTCCTCCAGAGCAATCTCTGCTCGGGAGTGTACCCTCTGTAAGTTACCTTTGTTCGTATTTTTGTGTTGCACAGTTTTGGTATTTTTGTTAATGTCACACTGCAGTTCAGCACTTGGGTCTGTTTTTCTGCCCCAGAGGGGCCAATTCATGACAAGTGAGGGGGAAAAAAAAGTAGTTTAGATATGGCAGCAGAGCATTGTTTGCATGATGCATCCTTCAGCTGTTACCATTAACTCTGCCAAGTGGGGTCATAGCTTGGGACCAAGCAACAGGAATCCATTCTTCCTGCATCAAACTCAATGTCCTATCTGGGTTAATGAAATCAGTCTCATACAATGTGGCTTGTAAAGAACTCAAAGCTTCACTTGCTGGAGCACTAAAATGTGTGGTTTCATTTATTTAATATTCTTCCTTTTCTTGGCATCTGCGTTCTTATTTGTCAGATCTTGTCATACACTCAATTTATCCAAGTTTCCTTGTAAGTGCTTTAAGTTCATCCCTGTATTTCCTCCATGTAACTCTTACCAAATATGATATGAGCTGTTTAAATAGAGCCTGCAGGATGTAGCACACATGATGCCCACTTGGTAAATTCTCAGTGACTGGAGTTTTCTCATTTGGGAGTTCTATGACTGTCTATGTCTCAATCCAAACATAAAAGAAAATAAGCACATTTCCAAAATGTCAACATATTCATTTTAACCACAGCTCATTGTTTAAGCAGGCAAATATAGAACTGCCAACACTTCTGCACAAACCCCATGATCAGATAGCACACTATGCACAGGCTGTGGCAAACATATGGCATGAGTATACACACTTCATGCAACTGCACACCCGACAGCTCAGTGCATTCATCCAGACAATATGTATTATTCATTGAGAGGGCAATGAAATTAACTAAACAGGTGTTCTAGTGCCTTTAGAAACACGGAACACAGCATGCAGGTGCCTCTGAGTTTGTATCTTATCTTTAGATTATATATATAGAGCACTAAAGGGCCTTTCAAATTCTGCATACATATTTTTCCCTTCCCAGCAGATATATAATGAGCTGCTTTTTTCTGACCAGGACTTCAAACATCCAATGCAATCTTTAAGGGATGCTTTTGTTTTGCAGACAAAATTCTTAACCACCACCCTTTCCCAGTAAGGAAAACAAAGTGTGCATTTTAAGCTTTCCCATCAACAGTTTTATTCTCTACATAGAAAGTTAAAGCAGTTAATAGTGTGAAAATAAAGAAAAACAGGAATCTCACATGCATATCAGTGACTACATTAGTTAACCAGTACAGATCCATTACAAGTCACTGATGTTTGCTGCCATTATCTCACTGGCCACGCAGAAATTTTCCAGGATGTGCAACTGATTTACAGCTCTGATAAACTTCAACAGGCAAAATATTCCCATGACAGTGTTACATCAGCTATTTAAAACAATGCATGGCCTCTCACTAACTTACCATTCAATTTATAAAATATTAAATGGCTATGCACCACCACCCCCTGGGAGAATATATTAAACTGAGGACTGCCACCGGCACAACCACCAGAGCAATCACTAGAGAAGATTATGAGGTCCCCCACAGAGACATCACATTTGCTCAATCTGTGCTATCAGTGAGGGGCACCAAGATCTGGACTCACATAACACCTGCAATCAGAGAACATACCACACTAAACACTTTTAAGACTCATTGTAAAAATTGGCTTTTAAATAACCAAAACTGTACCCATAACTAGTGTTTGCTCTGCGGCATGCACATATATACAGTCATGTGAAAAAATTAGGACACCCTATATAAGCCTGTGTTGTTGTTTTTTTAACATATTTGGACATATGGATATTTAATATCATGTGTTAAAAATACTGGGAGATTCATGTAATACAACTGAACAATCTCTCCAGGACTCGCTGGAGAGACTGTCTCCCAGCTGGTCTGGGAACACCTTGGTATCCTCTCTGAAGAGCTGGAGCAGGTGGCTGGGGAGAGGGAAGTCTGGGCTTCTCTGCTTGAACTGCTGCCTCCGCGACCCGGACCTCCGTAAAAGTGGTAGAAGATGGATGGATGGACGGACAACTGAACAATTAAAAATGAATTAAAAACATTTTTCAAATTTTCTGTAAAATGTGATTCTAAACAAATAGTGAGGAATAAATTAGGACACCCCCATCGTTTTTAGGACACCCCCAGATTCATTCCCATTTAAAATGGCTAAAATAAATGTTAAAAAAAATAAAATAAAATAAAAACAAAACCAAGGTTAGACATAGATAAGTGAACATTTCTTAATAAAGAACTGAATATTTAGTGGGATGTCCTAATTTTTTCACATGACTGTACTGTATATTTGCCTGTGCACCACATACATATGCCCCGCCTCTTGTTTGTTGCTATTGTTTGTTGTTGCTGTGAGGTGCTTGGGTGCATGTGTGTGTGTACACATACACAGCACTTCACTCATGTGACATTTAGATGTTTTGTTTGTAGCACCTTAACTCTTGCACTTTAGCATATCCAATTTGTACAGTTTCATTGCAGATGTTCTCGTGTATGATTGCTTGTTCATGTGTTTTTGTGACCCGCCAGGGGACTACAGATGCAAATCATCAGTATTGCTAAATCTGGCATACTTACATTTGTATTAATGTTCATTAGTATGTAATGTCCCTTTCAAATAAACATTAAACACAAACAAACACAAACACATTAACTTACCAATCATTTCATGATTAATTTAATAATCAAAGTTTTTTGTTTTTTTGTTTTTTTTATTTAAGTTTTTGTAAAGGGTATACAGGTCGTTACAGCAATGCAGTGTTTACATTTTCATCACATGTTCCCTTATTTTCTGATATCTGACAACATTGGAAGATTAATTCTTACAACACCCCTTTTTTTTTTTTTAAAGTGAAAGAAAAAGTGAAATTAAAGAGAAAAAAAAACAAAAAACAAATAACAAAAAAAAACAAACAAACCAGTAAAAAACAAACAAAAAGAAAAAGTAAGTAAATAAAGATAAAAGAGCATCTGAGTAGCATTGGAACAAAGAGCGGAACCATTATTGAAATGGTATTTGTCAAAGATTAGATCTAATGGAAGACACATATGCGGTCCAGGGTTGCCAAAAGTTCATGAACACATCCATGTCCTGTCTCAGTGCGAATGTCAACTTTTCCATCGAGTAAATGTCTTGGATCACGTTAGTCCAATCTTCAGGTGTAGGACAGTTCTTCAACATCCATTTTTTAGTTAGAGCTTTTTTGCTTGCCAATATTAAAACACTGAATAAGTATTTTTCTCCTCGTCTTTCCAGTGAGTCCGGTAGTAAACCCAAATACAAAGTTACAAAAGAAAAGGGAACTGTAATTTTGAATATTTTCCCCAATATTGTCTGTACCTTGGTCCAATATTGGTGGATAACTGGGCATGACCAAAACACATGAAAATGATTTGCAGTCTTTTCACCACACAAGCGCCAACAGTTCAATCCCTTATGGGTAAATTTGTTTTGTGCAGGTGTTCTGAAAAATCTTGCCAAGTTTTTCCATCCAAATTCTCTCCACTGCAGGGATGAGGTACTTTTCCATTGCTGTTTATTTAGCTTTTCCCATATTTCCAGTTGTAAAGTGAAATTCCCCTCTTTTTCCCATCTCTCTTTTATATAAGATGTGTTGTCTCCTTTTAAGTCTTGAAGACCTTGGTATATTTTAGAAATGTATCTGATCCCTGGGATCCCTTTACAGTATATGCCATTAAGAAGACCTTCAGAACACCTGACTGGGCCCTTTCCAAAACCTCCTTTTTAAGTATATTGTTTATGTGGTGTCTAAGCTGGAAGAACCTGTAAAGGTCTTGATTTATTAGGCCTTGTTTTTTCAAATCTTCAAAACTTCTTAAGATTTGCCCTTTAAAAAAATCGTAATATTTTATCAGCCCTTTCTCCTTCCACTTTTTAAATCTGGTGTCTGTTTTATTAGGAGTAAAGTCCTGATCATAGGCGATCCATTGCAGAAGTCGATAGGGCTCTTTAGTTTGATTCTCTCTGACTGTCTTAAACCAAATTTTTAGCGGGGTCTCTATCCACGGGTTAGTGTTATTCAAAAGCTTAGGTAAGGCATTGTTCCCTATTATCGCCTGTAGGGGGATGTCACTTGTTATTTGGCATTCGATCTCCTTCCATTGTGCAGTGTAGACTGGGTTACATATCTCTACTAAAGTTTTAATTTGTGCGGCTTTAAAGTAGTCCCTGATATTTGGCAGCGCGAGCCCACCTTTGTCTTTGTTTAGCTGTAGGGTTCTATATCTGATTCTAGGTCTCTTGCCCTGCCATATGAATCTTGAGATCCTTCTGTCCAGCTCCTGCCATGTTTTTTTGGGAGGTTCTACCGGTATTGTTTGGAAAAGGTATAGAAGACGTGGAAGTATATTCATTTTGACTGCTTCAATTCTTTGTGCAGTACCCAAGAATGGTATCATATTCCATCTTGCTAGGTCAGATTTTATTTTTGTCACCAGTGGATCATAGTTTAGTGATATAATTTTGTTGAGTTGTTTCGGGATATTGACCCCCAGATATTTCATAGATTCCGACTCCCAGTTAGTTTTGAGTTTGCTTAGTGAATAATGATTTGGGTCATAGTTGAATGTTAAAACTTGGGTTTTATGCATATTTAATTTGTACCCCGATAAATCTCCATACTCTGAAAAAACTGAGGTTAGTTCTGGTAAAGAAGTGTCCGGCTGCCCTAGGTATATTAAAATGTCATCAGCAAAGAGTGCTATTTTATGTTCCTTCTGACCAAGTGTAATACCTTGAATTTTTTGGTTTTGTCTTATCCATTGGCTCAGAGGTTCTATGAAGATTGCAAAGAGCAGTGGAGACAGGGGGCAGCCCTGACGACATCCTCTTTCCAGTTCAAAAGATGATGATAAAATACCGTTAATCCTTATTTTAGCTGTTGGTTTTTTATATAATGCCTGTATAGTTCTAATGAAGTTGTTATGAAAATTGAAACTGGATAAGATTCTATATAGAAAAGACCAGTCAACCGAATCGAATGCTTTTTCAGCATCTAATCCCAATATGACTGCATTTAAGTTATATTTTTTTATATGATGAATTATGTGTAAAGTGCGTCGAATGTTGTCTTGTGTCTGTCTTTGTCTTATAAAACCTGTTTGGTCTAAATGAATTAGGTCTGTCAGTATATTTTCTAACCTTTTGGCAAGGATAATGGTAAAAAGCTTATAGTCCTGATTTAGTACACTGATTGGTCTGTAGTTGGAGCACTCTAGTTTATCCTTTTCAGGTTTAGGTATAACTGCAATGACCCCTTCTCTCCAGGAGGGGGGGATTTCCCCTGTGTGGAGGACATAATTAAATGTTTTCAGGAGGAGAGGAGATAGTTGCTGTTTAAAGGTTTTGTACCACTCTGCTGTATAGCCATCAGCTCCTGGGGATTTGTTAGCTTTAAGTTTTATAATGGCTTTTTCCAATTCTTTAGGATGTATTTCTGACAGTAGTGTTTTATTTTGTGACTCCGTAAGTTGGGGAAGGTTTAATGTGATTAGGAATGCCTCGGATGCGTTTTTATGTTTTTTGTGGGAGTATAAGTTCTTATAGTAATTCTCGAAGTTTTTAAGAATATCCTGAATTCTGAATTTTATTTCCTTTGATACTGGGTCTCTGATTTTGTAGATTGCTCTTTCTGTTTGATGTTTCCTCAATTTATAGGCTAGCAATTTTGCCGATTTACTGCCTGCTTCATAGTATTTTTGTTTCAGAAATGTAAGTTTCTTCTGGATTTCTATTGTGTAGATCTCATTTATTTGGTTTTTAATTTCCTTAATCTTGAGCGAGTCAGTAGAATGAGTGTTGCCTTTGTGTTCTTTTTCTAGGTTCCTAAGTTCTGACTCTAATGTGGATAGTTTTTCTTGTCTTAGTTTCTTTTGGGTTGCCAGTTTTGCAATAATCTTTCCTCTTATTACAGCTTTACATGCATCCCACAGTATTAAAGGGGATACTTCTCCATTATCGTTATCTTCCAAATATCTGAGAATATCTGATTCCAATTCATCTTTCAATGGTCCTTTCAGGACATTTGAATTTAACCTCCAAGAAAATGTATTATTTGTGTATTTTTGGATATTTAAGTCCATGTAGATCGGACTGTGGTCGGAGAGATCCATCAGTCCTATTTTACATGTTTTTACTCTTCCAATGTCTCTATTAAACATAAAAAAATAGTCAATCCTTGAGTAAGATGAATGTGGACTTGAGTAAAATGTATAGTCTTTTACACTGGGGTTGAGTTCCCTCCACACGTCACAGATTCCCAATTCTTTTAGTAGCATCCGAGTCTTCCTGTTTTGGGTGTTATTTTGATGTGGGGAATTACCAGAAGCATCCCAGTATGGATTCAGTCTAAGATTGAAGTCCCCACCACATATCACTAAACCTTGAGCTTTAGTTATCATTAGGTCGAATACATTTTTATAAAATTTCCAGTTAGCCCCTGGGGGAGCATACACATTCAGCAGGGTGATATCTTCTCCCTCTAGCCGCCCAGTTACCAAACTGTATCTCCCTTCTTTATCTTTGTGTTCTGATTTTTTTTCAAATGTAATTTTGGTTGATATCAATGTCGCTACTCCCCTCCTCCTCCCTGATTTATATGAAGATGAAGAGATCATTTTAAACCCTTGTCTACTGAGTTTATTGTGTTCCACGTCTGTTAGGTGGGTTTCTTGTAAAAGTATTATTCCTGCTTTGTCTTTTTTCATTTTGCCTAGAATCTTGGATCTTTTAACTGGATTCAGGATTCCTTTTACATTATATGAAATTATTTTGGTTACACCCTGTTTCTCCATTGTGTTGTTTTGTTTAGTATAACTGTGTGGTGGCCCTCTTTTGTGCTACTCAGAAACTGAAAGAACATTAAAAACAAGAAAAACATTAAGAACATAGTGTAAAAAACTTTAAAACAAAAAGCTGTCATAAGAACTTCCTGAGCTGAGGTCTTTTTAAAGACCCTGTAAGAGCCTTGATGGAGTGAAGGCTCTGAGGGAAATTCCTCAAACTCTGTTACGTGTTGAGGGCCCTCTCTTACCACTGAAAGTAGTCCCATGCTTTTAACGTGAGTTTCAGAACCCAATCCAAACTTGTAATGATTTTTTTTTTTTCCTTTTATGCCTAAACCCTGTGAAATTGTGTGCACCCTCCCACCCCCATCACATCAAACATTCACGCAAAAACAGTATTTGTTAGTATGAGGAGAACATGTGGATTATTGTCACATTTCCATTTTAACAAGTTTTTTTTTTTTTTTTTTATTACAAAGACTTATTTGTTTCAAATAATATGATTGTTCCATGAAATGTTTTACCACATGCTGAATATGCATCTCCTTTAATGTTTGTTACCTTGTATGAGGGGGGTTGGATGTGCGGATTGATTCAAGAGAAAAGAAAAAAAAAAAAAAGGTCGCTATTCCAACCTGAAAACGGATAGTTTATCCGCGACGCTCTGGTGCTGGGTTTCCCGCTGCTGGTCCGTGGATTTTGAGGGTCTTTGTGTTGTCCATGTTTGCGCTTTGATCTTCTCACTCGGGTCTGCTGCGGGTTTAAATACCGTTACCGGGAGCCCTCTTTTCGCCATGTCAGCTGTTGCTTCTTCCGCCGAATTATAGAGACACGTTTCATCGCCGTAGAAGACCCTTAACTTCGCAGGAAATGGTGTCTGAAAGCGCAATTTCTTCTCTCTTAACACCTTTTTCGCGTCATTGTATTCCCTGCGCTTTTTAAGGACCTCCGGGGCGTAATCGTGTTCCACGTAGACTTTTCTCTCCTGGTGCATAAATCCTTTTTTCTGCCAGGCCAGTCTTACAACCTCTTGTTTTATTTTGAAATTGGAAAATCTTACCAACACCGAACGTGGGGGCGCTTCCGCCGCCGGCCTAGCGGCTAATGAGCGATGTGCCTTTTCTATCTTCAAGTCGGTGGTTTGTGGAATATCCAATTTCTCTCTTAGTAAGGATTCCACGCATTCTGCCATTGAGTTAAAACCATTTTCGGTTCCTTCTATCAGACCATGAATTCTTATGTTGTCTCTTCTTTGTTTTCCTTCTTGGTCGGTTAGCTTAGCCTCTATAGCTGCTTGTCTTTTGCGTAGGTCTAGCACAGAATCTTCGAGCACTTTTATTCGATCCTCTGTTTCCAAGATTCGGTTCTCGGCCTGGTCCACTCTGCTGTTTGTCCTTTTCAATTCTTCTCTGAATTCCCGAAATTCGGCCGTAACATCTCGGCGAAATCGTCGTAGCTCCTCAAATAGTGATTTCAGGCTAACCCTTTTGTTAGCTATCACCAGTTCCTCGTCTTCCGAACGGAGATCTTCCAGTTCAGATTCTCCGGCCGATACGTGTCCTGGCCTGGAGAATTTCAGTTTCTTCTGTTTTCCTTTAGACATGATGATTTTGTCTTTTGATTTTCACTCCTCCAAAAATCCGTCAAGTTTGATTTTCAAGGTGTTATCCTGGATTGGGTCTGAGAGCTTCAGTGTTAAGCTGCAGTCGCCATGGCGTCCAGACCGGAAGTCAATAATCAAAGTTTAAATGCACTTTAGACCTATTTACATGCTTACTTTAGTGCACACCAGATAAATGATCATTTATGAAGAAATAAATGGAATTCTAGTAATATTGTTTAAACTGCAATACAGCAAAGTTCTTGCAGGTAAATCTATGAATATAGTAACACCAGCATCATCTGTTTCAGTTATTTAATTCAGTTTTGCAATGAACCAATGAAAAATACATCAGATTTTCCTACACCTTGGAGACCATGCTTTGCATTGTGTTATCTTTGTACTTTTTTGTCGGTAAGATTTAAAAAGTATCTAATTATTTAAACATGCACATCATGTGCCAGGATTAATGCCAAAGTGCAGAGCCTCAGAGATTGTGCCTCAGAACATTAAAAATCCCATTGAGCCCATTTACATGGTCACAATAAACTGATTACTGGGAATAAACCAGTAATGAATAATTAATTTTGTTGTGTTTACATGCACTGAATAAACTGATTATTGGAGGGTAAACCACTTGAGTTAATGACCCCAGTTAATTAAGCAATATTACACAAGATGGAGTACAGTATCAATTTATATAGTAACTGTGGGCTGTGATGCGGTAATGCCCTCCGCATAGTGGACGGCATTAGAGTATCACACCCATAATTAGTATATGAATTGAAACCATAATGACATCAAGAGTAATATTGCTTTTATACAACAGTTCCAGCAAGGACAATTTATTAAATGACAGTAATACTGGACAAATTATTGTGATTTGTTTGTTTAACCAGTTATTTTGTGCAGCTGAGAAAAAAAGTCCCTTTTAAATGTAGCCAGTAACTGTTGCTAAGCATCTCAATCACCATGAAGACATCTATTGTCATTTCACACACATGTAAACAAATTGAATATTGTCAAGTGCAAAAGAAATGTGTTTATAAAACATATACCTGTTGAGTCGGTACTGCAGAAGAGCGCAGATCAAAATGTATCCAATGCCGGTGTTCTGACATCTAGCCGGTAGCTAGTAGTTAGCATGCTAGCGATTTAGCACACTTTGCCCGCTTTTCTTTGCCTTTTCAGATGAAACAAAGAGTCCATCACCACAAAGGTATTGTGGTTTGTTAATCGAGACAATAAATCAAACTCTAGCACTGCCTATTTTTTTTAAACATACGTGAAATCACTTAATGAGCTTAATGATGGAAGGGTAGACGGGTAGAAGGAAAGTTTTTTTTCAAAAGGGTGGGACTTCCGGGTCACAGATGTATAATTTCTTGTCAAACAGCACCTCACTGTGGAAATTAAGGTATCCAGAACAGTACTGCAACTGTCAGAGAATTGCTAGTAAGTTGATAGTAAATTACTGTTAGTAATTAAGAGTTACATGAACACCTTTGAAGCAGCGTGATGCATATACAGTGAAATTGGGAGTGCAGTTATCGTGGAATATAGTAACTCCTGGAATCCCTATTGTCCAATCAAATTTCTCAGTCTGAACTAACTTGTACAAATGGCCTTTACCGGTGTCATGTGTCCGAGCTGTGCTCGGACACTTTAAGTATTTTTTTTAAGTATTTCATGTCTGTTATTATTTTCTTGTTTGTTTTCTGTCATTTTGGTTGTTTCTTTTCAGAGCCTCCTTCCTCATTTTACCAGTTACTCACCTTTTACCCACAGTCTACTCCCCAGTTCCCAGCTGTGGGTGATTGCCTAATTAGGTCACTCTGCCAGTCTCAGCTCTCACACCTGCAGCTCATTTCTGTGTATATTTAAGCACTGCCATTTCACCAGGGCAGTGTGGCTGTTTTGTGTTGGCAACTCTCCTCTTCACCGGAGCTCTGCCTGCTCTGGTGAAATCTCTTCTGTAAGTAATCCTGGGTGCCTACCAGTTTTGGAGCACTTAGTGTAATTCCTTATCTGTCCCTCACTCACCAGTTGGTTTGGGAGTGCTTGATGTTTATTCTCCATTTTTCACTCACCAGATTAGTTTGATGGAGCATCTTGTGTTTTTTTCCCTTTTTCTGTAATAAATTGCACTGACACTATCCTGCGTGTGGGTCTGTCCATCTGCTCCATAGGAGCACTCATGACAGAAAACAGCCACCAGTGAAGGACCCAGCTGTTGCGTCAGTGCTTTTTTTCATCTTTTTGTGTGTTTATCCACTGACCTATTTCTGGAGCACACGATGTCCCCAGCACGCCGTTCCCACACTGGCAGAGGAGGATCGGCAGCGGGGTATCCAACTGTGGAGGAGGAGTGGGCGGTGAACTTTATCCGAAATTTCATGGATGAAGCCCTCGAAGCCCATGGACCCAAGAAGAAGTGGAGTTGTTTGGATGGAACTGTGGGTATTCTGGAAGCACATCCCGGCCTCTGAAATTATCCACAGTATGCAGAGCTATTGTCCTCGGTCTGTGCGCTCCAGCAAGCATTTCCAGATCTGAGGAGGGGGGCATTGCTCACGGAGCCGAAGTGGAGGCACTCTCCACAGCTTGTGGCCATCTCTCCTCCTGCTTCGCCTCCAGCTCCAGTGTGCCCGTTGCCAGTTCCACGGCAGTGGCGGCGTCGAGTCCCGGATCACTGGAGGAATAATCCTGCCTCGCTGACAGCCACTCCCCGGCTATTCCTGCAGCAGTCTCCCGCTCCTCCTTTCCCTCTCTGGCAGTTTCGCCAGCCCAACCTCCTTCCACTATTGCTGTGAGGCCCATCCCCTCGGTGTTTCTTCCTGCTGCCAAGGGGTGTTCCATTTTTCCACCGGCAACTCCCGTTCCAGTGGCCTCAGGGGCAGCTCCTCAACGTTCCACAGAGGGGTCCTAGATCACCGTAGCCACAGAAGGGGACGACGTTCCTATTGCAGCAGCAGGCAAAAACCTGAGCTGGGAAAACAGGCAAGTTTTATTTCATTCTACTTCTATTCTTGATGAAATGTCTTGCCTGATTCTCGGTAGGGAGACTAAGGGAAAGCAGTCCCCTGAACTCTTCCCACCTGCTGCTGTTGTGTTTTGCCCACTTGTCCTCTCTGTGTCTCCTTCTTCTTTTTTGTGTCTGCCGGCCCCGGAATAAGACCACCGGACGATGGAGGAGCCCATGGCTCCGGAAGACTCAAAACCAGTGCCAGCATGGAGCCGACCCCCAGTCGCCAAGATGAAGGAGCCACTAGCGTGGGTTATTTTGCCTGGGGGCACCATGACTGCTATGACCGTCATGCCTGCTGCGGAGGCCGCCACAGCAGAGTGGGAGCCCGATTTGGACCTCCTGAGGCCCGAGTCTGAAGAACCATCGTCACCTGGATCGTCGGAGTCTTGGACGGTAGTGGAGCTCGAGCTCAGGCAAGTGCTGTCTTTTGTCTTCCTTCTCTCAGTTCAGGTTCAGGTTACTTTATTTGTACCCGTAGGTAGATTTGTTTTGCAGTTGGTGACATCCATATTTACAAGCCACAATTACATTCAACATAGACACAAACACAGGCACACATCTTACAAAATAGGTAAATATAAAATATGTACAATATAATTTTTATAGCTTGTTCAACTCTTTGACAGCAGCAGGGACAAAGCTGTTTTTGTAGCGCTGGGTTCTACTTTTTGGGACAGCAAACCTCCGTCTGGAGGGAAGAAGCTGAAAGTTGCAGTGCAAAGGGTGGGAGTCATCATTTAAAATCGAGTCGGCCATCCTCTGTACTTGTCTGGTGTACAGGGATGTCAGGCTCAGCTGTGACTCACCAAGCAAACGACTGGACCATCTGACTACCTGATCCAAGGATTTCCTCTGTTTCAGTTTTATCTGACCAAACCATGACATTAAAGAAAAGGATAAAACAGATTCAATAAAAGCCCGATAGAACATAGTCATTATGGTTCGGTCAATTTGGAAGCGTGCAAGTTTCCTCAAACAATGCAAATTTTGCTGACCCTTTTTGCACACCCTTTTTTGGAGCAATCTTGCCTTGCTCTTGGTGAGGAGGGCCAGGTGCAGCCGCCCACTGCACCTGAGCTCGCCTCACTGGGCTCCGCCGCTGCCGGCGACCCTGACCCCCTTTCTCTTTGTTCTCTGTCTGAGCTCTCTCCCAGGGTCGCTGGAGAGAATCCAGCATAGCCAGACATCTCTGAAGATCCAGGTTCGCCTCTGGGGGTCGTCCAGGGTCCAGCTTCACCCGTTGAGGTCCTTACGGGTGTCCAGTCCCAGCCAGGACCTCCATGGGTGCAACTACGGCCCAGGCCGGGTCCACCGTGGGTGTTGCGCCACCTCTGCCTGAGGCCATTGTCTGAGTTCCCCCTCCACAGTCCAGGTCTCTGTGGACGCTGCGTCCCGGCCAGGGGCCCTCGTGGGGGCTACGCCCCAGCATCAGCCCAATGTGGGTGCTGCGCTCCAGTGTGGGGCCACTATGGGGGATACCCCCCAGCCCAGGGGCCACCATGGGTGCAGCGTTGGCCCACCCCGGGTCTACCGCGGGTGCAGCTGTGCTGCAGCCCAGAGCTACTGGGGGTTCAGCTGTGCTCCAGCTCAGAGCCACTGAGGGTGCAGCTGTATCCCAAGCCGGGACCACCGAGGGTGCAGCTGTGTCCCAAGCCGGGACCACTGAGGATGCAGCTGTGTCGCAAGCCAGGACCACCAAGGGTGCTGCTGGTAAGCCTGAGGACGCCGAGGACTTCTCTCCTTTGCTAGAGGCCTTTGGGATTCCTTGTCCTCCTCTGCTGGACGCCATCATGGTCTCCCTTCCTCCGCCACCGGACGCGGTGGGGTTCCCCCTCCTCTGGTCCAGCCATCAGCCATTGAGCCTCCCGGTGGGAAAGCCGCCTCCTGATTCACCCCTCCAATCCTGGTGGCTCAACAACGCTGGCCGGTCGCCGGAGAGACTGAGTCTCTGGGTCAGGTAGCCCATTTTCTCTGGCAGGCCGCCTGACTCAATTCATCAGGCCATCAGCTTGGCCTGGGACTTTGGCCGGCCACCCGAACTCTGGAGCTCCTGGACCGTGGGCGCTTGGGGGTCTATCGGGGCGCAGGTGTGAGTTTAAGCTAGGTTGTTTTTTCCCTCCTATCCTGTTTCTCTCACCTCCCACCCGGGGTAGTCTTTGTCGTTCCCTTCTCCTGGGGGGTGTTCCTATGGTGTTACCTTGGGGTGTCTGAAATCTACCCTTTAAGGAGGGGGCTCTGTCATGTGTCTGAGCTGTGCTCAGACACTTTAAGTGTTTTTTAAGTATTTCATGTCTGTTATTGTTTTCTTGTTTGTTTTCTGTCATTTTGGTTGTTTCCTTTCAGAGCCTCCTTCCTCATTTTATCAGTTACTCACCTTTCACCCACAGTCTGCTCCCCAGTTCCCAGCTGTGGATGATTGCCTACTTAGGTCACTCTGCCAGTCTCAGCTCTCACACCTGCAGATCATTTCTGTGTATTTAAGCACTGCCATTTCACCAAGGCAGTGCGGCTGTTTTGTGTTGGCAACTCTCCTCTTCACCGGAGCTCTGCCTGCTCTGGTGAAATCTCTTTGTAAGTAATCCTGGGGGCCTACCAGTTTGGGAGCACTTAGTGTAATTCCTTATCTGTCCCTCGCTCACCAGTTGGTTTGGGAGCGCTTGATGTTTATTCTCTATTTTTCGCTCGCCAGATTAGTTTGATGGAGCATCTTGTGTTTTTCCCTTTTTCTGTAATAAATTGCACTGACACTATCCTGCGTGTGGGTCTGTCCATCTGCTCCACAGGAGCACTCATGACAATCGGATTATTCTATTTACATGACCACTTGAATATTCAGATAACTCCAGAATTCCAATCATAACCGGTTTAGTTGTGTATATGTAAACATGGTCATTGAGTTATATTGGGGGACCTGTACGTCCTCTCTGAGCACTCCTTGTTTGGAAGCCTGATTACTCAGGAGGGTTGTGGAAAAGTTTGCCACACTGGGGCTTGACCCAACTTAAACTTTGAAGTGAGCCTGAATTTGGAACTAGATCCCAGAACTATCTGAAAGAAATAAAGTCAACTTTTTTGTCATTCAGTCCATACAGCCATGCATGTACAGTAGAATAAATTACATTTTTACCTATCTACAGTGTCAATCACATCTAGAATAGAAAGGGCTGCCACCGTGACCAACTTTTTGTCCCCCATTCTATTATGCTGAGCACCAAGCTAGAAGAAAGGAAGTACCATTTATATGTGGTATTTGGTATGACCCAGCTGGGGCTTGAACCCACAACCTCCCAGCTGTGGGACAGATGGTCTACCACTACTCCACCACTTTCTTAAATAATTATTTAGCTGTATAAGATTTGGCAACATATTTCCTTCGGGTCATCTTTGAAAAAATAACTAATGTAAATTGTTCTTAATCTAAAGACAAGTTCATGGCTGGAATTGAAGCAATTTTGAGCTGTAGCAGATATTAATTTTTAAAGCACCTATAAAGGCATGCGTATTTATTTGAATTTCCCACAAATGCATTTTTTTTGGTCTCAGATATTTAGCTAACATATAAACACTAAAGCCCCTTTCAATCTATCCTGGCAATCCAGGCAAACCCAGTACATACCGGGTTCCCTCTGTTATCTGAATAGGATTACCCGTGCTACTTGACATGGGCTAAATGACACTGCAAGCGACGTAGGTCACTGCCAACCTCACCTCAGGTTGGTGGAAATTTGAATAGGACAACATGGATAAACATACGATGAAGTACAGCGGGGGAAATAAGTATTGAACAGGTCATCATTTTTCTCATTATAAATATTTCTGATGGAGCCATTGACCTGAAATTTTCACCAGATATCAGTAACAACCCAAGTAATTCATACATACAAAGAAATCAAGGCAACTCTGTTCACAAAACAAGTTGTATTTAATAAAGTTAAATGACAAAGGGAATAAGTATTGGACACATGAAGAAAAGAGGTGTAAAAAAGGCATAGAAAGCCAAGAAACCAGTTGGAATCCATCAGAATTTAGGAAGTCATCCCATCAGTGCAAATTAATTTCAGCTGGTTAAGTCCTGACTGATAGCCTTTAAAAAGGTATGTGAATATCAGATTGTCACACCACAAAGAACTCATGATGGATAGAAGCAAAGAGCTCTCTCTCGACTTTCACAACCTTACTGTTGCAAAACATAATGATGGCAATGGTTACAAGCACATTTCTAAACTGCTGAATGTTCCAGTGAGCACTGTTGGAGCCATTATTCTGAAGTGCAAAGAACATCATTTTACCATAAACCGGCCACAACTAGGAGCTCCTCTCAAGATTTCTGACAGAGGAGTTAAAAGAATTATCAGAAGAGGTTAGCAGGTACTGCTGCTTCAAAGAAAACAAGAAGTAATGCACTCAACTGGCATGGGCTCTATGCCCGCTCACCTCGCAACTCTCCATTGCTGAAGAAAAAACACGTTGAAGCTCGATTAAAGTTTGCTGCACAACATTTGGGCAAGCCAGTAAAATACTGGGAGAATATAGTCTACTGAGATGAGACCAAAACTGAACTTTTTGGATGCCACAGCACACAGCATGTTTGGATGAGAAATGGCACTGCACATCAGCCCAAAAACACCATACCAACAGTGAAGTTTGGAAGTGGGAGCATCATGGTGTGTGGGTGTTTTTCAGCCCATGGTATAGGCAGACTTCATATAATTGAAGGAAAGCTGAATAGAAAAATGTACAGAGACATCCTTGATAAGAACATGTTGCCATCTGCCAAGATGATAAAATAAGAACATGTTGCCATGATAAGAACATGTTGCCATCTGCCAAGATGATAAAATCATGTTAGGTTTAGCAGAATGTATTGAACCAATCAGACAACCCCACTCATAAATTTGCAACAAATCAGAATAAATAATATTAGGCCTTCCTGTTATGGCCTGTAATAACCAGTAAAACCAAAACCAAAAAAAAGGACTCAACACATTAAAAGGTGCATAAAGCAAGAATTCTAGAGAAAGATATTTTAAAACCATATAGATTAAAGTCCACTTTTTCTGTTTGGTCATGTTTTTCAAAATAGGGACCATGTCTTTGGCAGTATAATTTGTGACTGTAGCTGTGATCTCTTTCTATTTTGCACTTTTGTTGCATGGGATAAATTTTCCAAATGAAGAAGCCATACACTCATTTTCTTCGGGCTCATTCCTTTAATTTTTTTGTAGGGGCTACCTGGGATGTTGAGAGTGGACTTTAATGCATTCAACATATTATAGTGGATGACATCTCAAGTGATGAAACAAATTAATGCTACTGCTACCTTTAAAGACATCAGCTTTGTGACATAATTTGCCCAAAACTGTATTTTGTTAAGTTTTTGCTTTCCTAAATCCACTGCCAGACAACGGAGCCAATGCTTTTTTCTCCTCGAAATTATTTTGTTCAAGTCTACTTCCACTGCAGCCGGTGTGTGTGTCATTTCATTCCCCTTTCCCTACATGCTGCCAAAGTTGCCAGATTGTGCATTAAAAAAACAAGCATATCTGCTTCACAAAAACAGGTTCAAAAGAAGCAGTTTCTAAAGAAAAAAAATGCAGGAAGAAAAACAGACCTGGCAATGACCCTGACATGAAACACTGCGTGGGGAGGGGTGAGGGGGAGCAAGTGAGTGTCACGATTTGAGCACGGGGAGATTCCGCCGTGCTCTGTCTCTGCCTTTCTTTCTGTATTTGTATAGTGTTGTATTTTTTGAGTTCTATCCCTGTTATGTTATCCTCAGTTGGTTTTCACATATTCTGTTTTGTTTCTTAGCATGACTTATTTTCCTGTTTACGTTCATTGTAGTTTTGTTATTTACATATTTGGGTTTACCTGTGGGCAGTGCGGTGGCGGAGTGTTTAGCACTGCGGCAGCGCAGCAACTCACCCTTGGCCGGGGGATCCCAGCCCCTGACCAACAGTGATCTGTGTGGAGTTTGCATGTTCTCCCCGTGTCTGCGTGGGTTTACTCCGGGATTTCTCCGGTTTCCTCCCACATGCCAAAAACATGCAGGTTAGGTTAATTGGCATTAAACTGGGGATTCTAAATTGTCCTTAAGTATGACTGTGAGAGTGAATGGTTGTCTGTCTCTCTGTGTTGGCCCTGCAATAGACTGGCGATCTGTCCAGGGTGTACCCTGCCTCTCGCCTAAAGATGCTGGGATAGGCTCCAGCCCCCCCGCCACCCGAAAAGGATTAAGCGAAAGAAGATGGATGGATGGATGGATGGGTTTACTTGTCTTTATTTGTTATCACATTGTATTCATTTCTTGCCAGTTTTCTTCTCTTTCTTTCTCTCTCCGGGGTTGCAGTTGTCAGAGGCATTTCCGGGTTTTTCCCTGGCTGTGGGCAGTGCCCCTGTCAAGCTGTCAGCCCCATCTCCTCTCCTGATGACTCACAGCTGATTGTCATCACCCTCTCCTCCAGCCCGCTCATGTGATTCACATCTGTTACTATATGTGTTTATTTGTTTCTGGCCCTATTGAAGGGCAGTTATTTCGTTCCTGTATTGCTTGAGTCTGTTGCATCGTCTGCGTCTGAACCCTTTCCCCATTCAGACGTTTATTATCTTTGCAAATCCTGTTTTCTCTGTTTCTGCCTTTGTTCGCAAGTTTTTGCTTTGTGCTTTGTTTGTATTTTTGGTTGTGCACAGTTTGTGGTATTTATTAGAAAAACACAAATGTCCAAACAGCAGTTCTGCGCCTGGGTCTCTCCTCCCTGCCATTCAGGCAATTCATGGAGGACTTGATTCAAAGGACTTGATTCCAGCCCCGCAGCCATGGTCTGGATGGAGGGAGAGCACTGTGAACGAGCTGAAGCCTGTGCCTACGTTGGAGTGTCCTCTGGCCTCAGCAGAGCAGGATCCAGTGCCATCAGGAAACCGACCTCCTGTATCCATGCTGGACAAGCCACCTGTGTGAGTCGCTTTGCTTGGGGGTCCTGGGACTGCATCTACCACCGTGCCTGCCGCAGGGGCCACCGCAGCAGAATTGAAGCTGGACCTCCAGAGGGCCGGGCCCAAGACATCGTTGCCTGGATCGACAGAGTCCTGGATGGCAGTGGAGAGTCAAGTGCAGCTGTCAGCTTCACCTGAGCTCACCTCGCTGGGCTCCACTGCCACCGGTGACCTTAACCCTGTTTCTCTGCCTCTCCTGTCTGAAACTTTCCCCAGGGTCACCGAGGTTCATCCAACTGCACCAGAGGTCTCTGTGGGTCCAGCCTCGCCATCTGAAATCTCCGTGGGTCCAGATCCCCCTGTCGAGGTCATTGCGGGTGCTCAATTCCAGACCGGGGCTCCCGTGGGTGCTGCTCCCCCTCCGGATGAGGTCTTCACAGGTGCTCCGTTCTAGCCCGGGACCTCCCAGGATGCTGCTTCCCAGCTAACTGAGGTCCAAATGGGTGTTCCGTCCCAGCCCGGGATCTCCGTGGGCGCCACTCCCCCTCCAGATGAGGTTTTTGTGCGTGCTCCATTCCAGCCCAGGGCCTCTGAGGGTGCTGCTTCCCCACCAGCTGAGGTCGTTGCAGGTGCTCTGTCCCAGCCCAGGGCCTCCATGGATGCAGCTTTGGCCCAATCCAGGTCCACCATGGGTGCAGCTTTGGCCCAGTCCGGGTCTTACCGTGGTGCAGCTTTGCTCCAGCCCGGAGCCTCTGCAGGTGCAGCCTTACTCCAACCTGGAGCCTCTGCGGGTGCAGCCTTGCTCCAGCCTGGAGCCACCACAGGTGCTGTTTTGCTCCTGCCTGGAGCCGCCGCAGGTGCTGCTTTGTTCCAGCCCAGAGCCACCACAGGTGCAGCTTTGCTCCAACCCGGAGCCACAGCGGATGCTTGCAATTTCCCAGTCCGGGACCACCAAGGGTGCTACAGGCCAGTCCGAAGTCGCCATGGTCCCCTCACCTCTGCCAAATGTCGTCATGGTTCCCTCTCCTCTGCCCGAGGTCATCGTGGTTCCCCCTCGTCCCCTGATGTCGTCATGGTTCCCCCTATGCCTCCATCCTCCTCATCGCTGGTTGTCCCGGTTGTGCAGCTGCCCCCTGGACCACCTTTTCTGTATTGGTGGTTAAAGAACTCTGGCAGACCACCTGACAGACTATGCCATTGGGTTGGGTGGCCCACATTCTCCTGCAGGGCGCCTAACTTTTACCATCACGTCATCTGTCAGGTCTGGGACTTTAGCCAGCCACCTGAACTGTCCAGCTCTCCGGTCCAGGGGGCCTAGGTGCCTGGTCCTGCCTGGTGTGGATCTTGAGCGTTTTTTTGTTTTTTTTTTTTGTCTTTGTTCCCTCCTAGCCTAGGTTTTGCTGAGGTGTGAGTCATGAGAGTTCTTCTTATTTTCTCTGGTTTGTTTCAGTCCCTCCGTGCCTGGGTGCCCCCTCCTCCCGCCCGGGGTGGGGTTGTTTTCTTGTTTTTATGTGGGTGGGTCCTTTTCGATGTTGTCTGGGGTGTCTAGTAACCACCCCTTGGGGGGGGGGGGGCTCAGTCACAATCTGAGCACAGGGGGATTCCGCTGTGCTCTGTCTCTGCCTTTCTTTCCGTATTTGTAAAGTGTTGTATTTTTTGCATTCTATCCCTGTTATGTTATCCTTGGTTGGTTTTCACATATTCTGTTTTGTTTCTTAGCATGACTTATTTTCCTGTTTACGTTCATTGTAGTTTTGTTATTTACATATTTGGGTTTACTTGTCTTTATTTGTTATCACATTGTATTCATTTCTTGCCGGTTTTCTTCTCTTTCTTTCTCTCTCCGGGGTTGCAGTTGTCAGAGGCACTTCCAGGTTTTTTCCTGACTGTGGGCGGTGCCCCTGTCAAGCTGTCAGCCCCATCTCCTCTCCTGATGACTCACAGCTGATTGTCACCACCCTCTCCTCCAACCCGCTCATGTGCGTCACACCTGTTACCATTTGTGTTTATTTGTTTCTGACCCTATTGAAGGGTGGTTATTTCGTTCCTGTATTGCAGGAGTCTGTTGTATCATCTGTGTCTGAACCCTTTCCCCGTTCAGAAGTTTATTATCTTTGCAAATCCTGTTTTCTCCGTTGCTGCCTGTGTTCGTAAGTTTTTGCTTTGTGCTTTGTTTGTATTTTTGGTTGTGCACAGTTTGGACTTTTGTGTTTTTCTAATAAATACCACAAATTGCAGTTCAGCGCCTGGGTCTCTCCTCCCTGCAGTTCAGGCAATTCATGACAGTGAGTGCAGTGTGTGAGAGGATAGGAGAGTGAAGCTTCAACCAGACAAATAAATGTTGATAGCTTACACTGCCATGACAATTTATGCTCAATATTCATGAGAAAGGCATTGTATGTATCACGTATAGTAGAATGTACTGATATAACCAATATATTCGGTGTATCGCCCAGCCCTACGTTACACCATAAAGTCCTGTCCGCTAGCGGTAGCCGCTAGCAAATGCTTGCGGCAGTGGCTATAAGTTCTGCGGTCATAGAATGTAGTCAATTAGCATAATTGACTACATTCTATTCATCTTAATTTAAAATCTCAATCACGTACTTTGTCTCTGGTACGCTAGCTGTGCATGATGCGGGATGTTTTCTGCCGAGACACTAACATTGACATTGTAGGATGCTAGCTCGCCTCTCGGCTTTACCATATACACACTGCACAATGTTTTCCTTCAATTTAAGCTTGAAATGATCCCAGACCCTTACCATGTTAGGTTAATTGGCATCAACTGGGGATTCTAAATTGTCCTTAGGTATGAATGTGAGAGTGAATGGTTCTGTGTCTCTCTGTGTTGGCCCTGCAATGATGGCCTGGCAACCTGTCCAGGGTGTAGCCCACCTCTCACCCAACGATGCTGGGATAGGTTCCAGCCACCCCCCCTCCCCCGTAACCTGAAAATAATTAAGCGGTAGAGGATGGATGGATGGATGGATGGATGGATGATCCCAGACTTGAGTTACTTTTGTCGTTTTTTCTGACTTTCTTCCTTTTTGCCAGCCCATCACTATGCCACTTTGTCATTGTGCCATAAAACAAAGCTGCGTCTTGTTTATGTAGCATGACTGGAAGAAGGTTGTACCGGAAGGAGGTCATACAGACCGGAAGTGCTACATTAAACTACACTTCAAAGCATAGATTTTGAGTCGAGGAATTTCTGTAATCAGATTATTCGAATTATTCGAGTAATTGTTGCAGCCCTAGTAAAAACATTATTTGAAACACATATAGACCTGTTCTCAGACAGAATTGACTGGCTATAATTTATAATGCTGGTGCCAGCATTAGTTTGTTCATTGTGTTGATTTTGTGGTGTATGGATATAGGGAACATTAAGAGTGGGACGCAGCCTGCAGCTGATGTCACCACGCCACTATATATATTGGGCGGTCCGCCATCTCACTGGGAGTTGGGAGTGGAGATATGGGAGTGAGTTGGGAGCCGGTTAGAGTGGGAGTACTGTTACACATGTCTGTACTATTACAGTTCTTGTAATAAATTTAAGTTCGACTATAGCATCCTTGTCGGTCGTTATTGCCAGATTTGTGGACATAACAGATTTGTCCCTTGTGGTGTGAATAAAACCCACATCAGTCTCTAGTAAACAATGCACATTTGGGGATCAAATGTCAAAATACACTACAGTTAGTGTTTGTGGTAATGAATGAACATTTTCCTCAGAGAATCAGTATGGTTTCATGATGTGTTTTGAGAGAATAAATTCTGTTGTACAGTTGTCCCTCATTAAATAGTTGGTGATTTAATAGTGGGATGTGAAAAATCATCCCCAGCCTAATATTTATTGAAAATGCTCAAACTTTAAAGGGCACATGTTGGTGTTTATGCAAACATCTTATTTTTTTTTTTTTTTGCTAAACCTCTTTTCTAGTCTGAAAGGACTTTGATTGAATTTTCTACAGCACGACAACAACTGGATTAAGCCAATGGCAAAAAAAAAGTACAAATGAATCATAAATGATCATCATTCAAGGCAGATTTTGAGTGGATTACTTTTTTAAAATTGTGTTTTCCCTGACACAGTGATGAACCTTTTCTTTGTCTCTGGGAAATGTTATGCCAACAAAACAGGGATCAACATTTTACCAAGCAGCTTTCTTTCTGATATGAGAAGGTGGCAGGCTGGAGCTTTTTTTTTTTTTTTTTTTGTCTTTGGTTATCAGCTGAGCTCTTATTTTGTCTGTGCCATAATCCCCGATATCATCATCTATGGGGGAGGATGAAAGACTTCAGCCCTGACCCAAATTCACAGAGACCTTGGGACAAAAAAAAAAAAAAAAAAGCAGAGCTTATAGAAAAGCCCCTAATTATCATTTTGAGAGGTGTGTAGGTATACGATCTGTGGAATCAAACGGGGGAACCACACACTGAAAACAATAATTTCATTCTCTTACAAGTTAAAACATTTATCAGTGCTTGGACAGCATTACACTTTTATTGCCCTTAGACAGTCTTTGCCCAAGTACGCAATCTAAAAAGTAATCTAGTCCTCACTATCAAGACATTATTATTGTTGTCCAACTGGCTGCCGAAAAAGAGAGAAATCATCAGTTTTCCAGATAAGGCAGCAGATCTAAAGTATCCAAACTGAAACAAGGGAAGTCTTCAAATTACATTTCTTCTTTTAGAGTAATAACTCATTAAAATTCATTTGGCTTCTTCAGGGTTTTTTTTTTTTTTTTTTTACATCTACAAAGATGGGGAAATGAAAGGTCAACTCAATCCGATACTTAAAAAGTTTTTGTTAACAGAAACTTTAGTCAGGTTTTGGTGCCTTCAAGCTCAGTTCAAGCAGGAACTTTCATACTGAGACCTGCTCGGTGAAAACCAATGTAAGACAAAACATAGGAGAAACTGTATGTATGTATGTCTTTGTATGTAAGACAAAACGAGGCAAAACCCCCTCTCTTTCTGTACGTGGGACCTTAAATCGGAAAAAGTCTCCGTTGAAATGAATGGCAAGAGCGAAATTATATCTTTTGATTCTGATCGAATTCTGCTTCGAGTTACACATATAATGTTTGTCAGTTTAAAAGATAATTTTCCACATAATTAAAGTTGTCGGATGTTGTATAATAACAGTGTAATATTTAGTTTTTGTAAAAATGTTGAGTGGACTGCAGCTCCCATCATCACCAAGCACAATCATGGCAGTTTCTCTCTCAAAGCTCACCAATGAAAGAAGGATCCAAAGAGGAGAAAAACAACACAAATGCATTGTTTTATATTTTGAGAGCTGCAGCTGATCCACAGGACTGTTAGTTTCTATTTCCGTGGAAAATTATCTTTTAAATTGACAAACATCATATGTGTTACTTGTGGCAAAATTCATTTGGGATCAAACGATATTTTCACTCTTGCCATTCATTTCAATGGAGATTTTTTTTTCTGATTTAAGGTCCTATGTGCGGAAGTAGAGGGGGCATGACTTACCCTGGCTTTACACTGACTACGGATGCAGTATGTTATGGCTGCGATCCAGCCTCCGCAGCAAATAGTTCCCATTTTCATCAATTTTCAACTCGCCACCTGGTCCAGACCACTGCGAAACAGACCCGGCTCATCAGATTCGGTTCGCTAATGAAATGCAACAAGTCATTTTAATGGATCCCGGATACAATCCACAAGGAAATCCCGCAGTATCTCGTGGTATAGCCTTTTGATCATTAAAAACTATTTAAGGATCGTCCGTTATTTTCTGAGGTCTACTGCTCCACCATTGTGTCAAAGAAGGTAAAAACTTAACATACAAACGCTTCATCATCACTCTATAAAAGCAAGAAATCTCTGTGTGTGTGTGTGTGTGTGTCTGTCTGTCTGTCTGTCACGCTTCATAGGACATCATAGGAGAGCCTATGATCTCTGTCTGAACATCATAGGACGTCCTATGATCTCAGGCATCATAGGACGACAAATGTGTCTTTATGATGTCACATAGACCACAGAGATCATAGGATAATTTGTCTTTATGATGTCACACATAGGTTTGTCTATGAGTCTATGTGCATAGGATGCCTGAGTTCATAGGACGATGTGTCTTGACGACAACTGCTGCACATCAGAAAAGATGCCATGAAGATGAAACACCTGGGGTTCCAGCAGTGCATCGCACCCATCTGAGACAGGAGGACACCCTTCACCAGCACAGGGTACGACAGACTTTAAAGCACATTTCTAGGACATCATAGGATGGCCTATTATCTCTGCCTCATCATAGCGCGTCCTATGAACTCAGGCATCATAGGACGACTCGCCATGCCTACATGACGGAAAATGGGTAGCCTTGACGAATGCCAGTCTACACTACAAATGTGTAAAATGCCAAGCAAAGCGCTGATTTTCTCCATGTGCTCCAGTATCTTGGTTTCTATGGGCATGCACGAGCCTTCCTGAACAGGGTCAAAAGCCACTTTTTCAGGATCGTGCCCATGAACTGGAATTACGACGCACCCATCCCTCAACCAGTGGTCTGAACGAATAAGAAGACCCACCAGATTGAGAGCAATAGAATGAGGAGAACTGTTGTACGTCAGAAAGGATGCCGTGAACATGAAACACCTCAGGTTCCACCAGCACGCCACAGGCATGACTGTGAACAACACAGCCGTCTGAGACAGGAGGAGACCCTTCAGTGGTCTGACCGAAGAAGAAGACCCACCAGATGATGTCTATATGATGGCACATAGAGCACATGACTCCCTACAAGACATATACTGTATATAGACACAGGTAAGCAACATAACACAGAACAGTGACAGGAAGGAGAAGAAGTAACAAGCAGGGGCAAACAGCCCCAGCTGGCAGGGCATACAGTATTTTGTGTGCTTTTTATGTTTTGCTGCATACAAAAGCCATCACATGTGATTGCCACTTAGTGCTGTGTTGCTATACCAACTGTCCTGTAACTGGCAAGAATTCTGTTCCAATGCATCCCCTCTACGGTCATGCACGGGTTTCTATGGGCATGCACGGGTATGCACTAGTGTCCTATGATGCATGATGTCCTACGATGACCCTAAGATATGATGTCTATATGATGTCATATAGACATAGTACATCATACAGCGCCCTATGACGTCTGCATGATGTCCTATGATGATCCGAGGACATCATAGGATGGCCTATGATGTCTGCCTGATGTCCTATGATGATCCTATGATCTCAGGCATCATAGGACTTGCGATGCCGTCATAAAGATATGATAGAGGGGATAGAGGGGAGTTTCATTTCCATGTTTACATCTGTTCTAGGTTACCAGTGTACACCAAGCTATCTGGTTAAGGCTAGATTAGCATCATGGTTAGGATACAGGTCAAGGTTAGAAAAAGATGGTTGTCTACTTTCCACACACATTACAGCTGTCATCCTCTGACATATCCCTTCATGTCATTATTGACATGACCACTAGAGGTCACTTTTTGTCAAAACATAAGTATAGGTTCCAATACATGCTGTTTAAATTGTCAGAATTCATCATAATCTTTGAAAAGTTATGAAAAACCCCTGAAAATTGAAAGTGTTTCTTCCACTGATTTACAGGCATACATGTTTGTAGTATTTCACATTCCTCCTTCAATCAGTCAATCAAAGCTTTATTTATATAGCATTTTTCATACAAAAAAACTGTAGCACAAAGTGCTTTACAAATTAAAAACACAATCACGCCCCTTCCGACCCCACCCCTTCACCCACCCAACCTCGTACAAGCAGACACACACACACGCACACACTCATCAATGTGAGACATGGCCATGCGCCAAGGATCTAAGTGTAGAAGTACCATCTCAGGAAGCCATCAACACAAGGGAAGCGCCAAGTCCGCAACCACATTGACACCACCTCTGTCACCACCCAAGACCAGGCATTGGGGGGGCCAGGGCAGTCACAGGCCAGCACCCTGCAACCAGAACCAGGCAACCCCCCACCCCCACCCCCACCCCCGTGGGAGGGCTCCCCATGGGGAAACACTGAAGTTAGAACAGGAAAATAAGAAAATAAAACCATCAATGAATAATAATAAAGATACATAATTTGTTAATAAAAAAAATAATCATACACACACACCCATTCAAACTCAAAGTTTAAAATGCAGTAGTATTTAATAAAAAAAGTGAGTAATTATAACAAGATCAACATAAAATAAGTTTAAAATCAGAAATTAAGAAAATTAAAATAGGAAACTAATCAAAAGCTAAGTTAAAATAGTAGGTCTTGAGCCTGTTTTTAAAAACATCAACACTCAGCAGCCCTGACGCTCTCCAGCAGGCTGTTCCACAGATGTGGACCGCAGTAGCTAAAAGCAGCCTCACTGTGGGTGTGTGTTCTGACAGTAGGAATAATTCTACTCATTATGCCCACTGGCATGTAGGGTGGCAGCATAGGACTTTCAGTTGATTCCTCTGTTGCTGTTTACATAATATCAGGTCTTTTACAGGACAGGGCTGTTAGCCCTGTGCCCAACCCCCAACCTGGAGGGTAAGTAGGATTGCTCTTCACCTGGTCTTTCCCCCTTGATCTGTACCACATGGGTGACCCTACCAGGAGCTAAGCTCCAGTCAGCATAGCTCTTGAGTACAAAGAGATACTCAAGCTCCCCGACCATGACAAGGTGGCATTCCACCTGGACATGTCCATAAATCAGATCAATACATAATCTGTTGCTGGGATGGGCAAAATGTGCCATTGCACTGCAGGTTTTCTTTCGAACCAGTCTCCAATGGGTACTTTTACTGAATTCCTTACCAAAGATTGCTGATCAGTGCTTTAGTGACCGACCGGACAGAAACTTGTAGGGTCTTTTTCCCTCCATGGAACATAATTGTCCATATCAAATCTATAGCTTCTCCATGTAAATGTGGAAAAGCAGAAAGGCCCAGACCTGAGCGTTTCAACCTATTTCTACCACTGAGAACCACAGACATTCAGAGAAAGTTAATTTTTCACCATTTTACCCCACGGAAAAGTAAAATTTTTCTTTGTGGGAGTTTTATTATTTGGTAACTCTGTGGTATATATGACTCTTATATCCCATATCTACATATGTTAGAACAAGTGGAAATGTTTTGTGACAGCATATGTAAGGAACTTCACACCTGGAAAGGACAAAGGATCTCCCCCGCCGGGTTAAAGTCAATGGACCTCCCAAGACGCGGCGGCGGAGATGGACTTGACACCTTTACCCCCTAAGGCGAGAGGAGGAGTTCCCATCACCTCCCAAGACAAGGAGAGGAGATAGCAGAACAATGGGGGGGTTAAGATAACGTGGGGATGTCAGCTTTTTCAATGTGTGGCTCTGATGTCAGCTTTTTCAATGTGTGGCTCTATGTGTGCTTGTATTTAACCAGCGAGCGGAGGAGAGATCACTCTCTTGCCTTCTGCCAAGCTCTACACCTGATGAGACTCGATAGAAGAGCTATTCATTAAAAACCCTGTTTTTAATACAAAAATCGCCTCGTTATTTCAGCTCCTCTACACTGGTGACCTTGACGCGAGAATATGGACCGGAGGCGTTCTTCAAGCTGCTCATCCATGGTGACTCGGGCATACGCCAGCGACGACGCAGACGAGGGAACAAGCAGACAGCTGTTCCCCACGGCAGAGGGCACTGAGAGAGCTCAACTGAGCTCCAGCACCGCCGTGAGTGCCGAGGCAAGGCACTCTCACCCGGCGGGCACAACAGTGATGGTGTGCACAAACGCCGTTACTGTCAACCTGCCAGACTTCTGGCGAGAAGACCCCGCCTCTTGGTTTCAACAAGCTGAAGCCCAGTTTATACTGGCGGGCATCACAGCAGACGATATTAAGTTTTACCATATCGTCTCCAAACTCGACTCCGCCACTTCGAAGTGTGTGCGGAGCTTGGTCCGGCGACCACCAGCCAGGGACAAATATGAGACACTCAAGGCGGCCATCGTGGCGAATTATGTCCCGTCAGCGGAGGAAAGAGCCAAGAGGATCCTGGCGGTCTACGGCCACAGAGGGAGCAATCCGAGGACCCTCATGGAGGATTTGCTACAACTCAAGGAGGAGGATAATGATAATTTCCTTTTCCAATTCATTTTCCTCAGCACGCTACCACCGCAGTTGAGAGGGACACTCGCCAGTATGAAGTGCAATAATCATCAGGATTTCCGCACACTGGCCAACGAGGCTTATCGGCTCGTCAACGCCTGCAGAGAACAGACACCCACAGCGGCATCTGCAGATCTGAAAACTGACACCCCGAGCCTTGGAGAGACTCAACCCACGGTGACAGCGGCGCGGCCCAAGCGCAACGAGCAGAACGACGTCTGCTATTATCACCACCGCTTCGCAGAGAAAGCCCGCAAATGCGTTCCCCCCTGCAAGTTTACGATGTCGTGGAAACGCCAAAGCTGAGGGCCATTAACAGCAGCGGTTCTCGGCGAGAAGAATAAGCTGTTATACGTGACGGATGGATACACAGGCAAGCAGTTCCTCATCGACACGGGAGCTCAGCTGAGTTTCGTCATGCCCTCCCACGCAGATCGAACCATGGGCACCCGGGGCAATGGAGCAGTGGCAGCCAACGGCTCTGACATCGACACGTTCGGGGAAAAGAGCCTGCACCTCCTCATCCACAGCCGCAGCTACAGATGGACATTTGTTGTAGCAGCGGTGAGCTTTAACTTGTTAGGCGCAGATTTTCTGTGTGCACACGGGTTATTAGTGGATCTTGCAAATAGGCGCCTGGTTAATGCACTCTCTTTTGCTTCTATTCCATGCTCAGCTCGAGTTTCCCCACCACCTGTGCAGGCCAACGTCACCACAGCGGGAGGTAAGTTTGAACAACTCCTCACCCAATTTCCAGCACTCACAAGCCCCAAATTCTCAGCCACTGTAGCCAAACACGGGGTTAAACACTTCATTCCGACAACAGGACCTCCTGTTTTTGCCAAAGCTCGCCGCTTAGATGCGGCCAAGCTCAACATAGCAAAGGATGAATTTGCAGCTCTCGAAAAATTGGGCATTGTTAGACGCTCGAAGAGCCCCTGGGCTTCACCACTTCACATGGTTCCGAAATCTGACGGTTCTTGGAGACCGTGTGGAGATTACCGCAGGCTAAACAACGCTACAGCGCATGACCACTACCCCAGTCCTCACATTCAGGACTTTTCACTGCATTTAGCGGGTGCACGCATTTTTTCAAAAATAGACTTAGTCCGCGGTTATCACCAAGTCCCAGTCCGAGCTGAAGATATTCCTAAAACAGCGGTAATAACCCCTTTCGGCCTTTTTGAATTCCTACGAATGCCATTCGGCCTCAAAGGCGCTGCTCAAACTTTTCAACGGATGATGGACGCTGTCCTACGCGACCTTCCTTTTGTCTTCGTCTACCTCGATGACATGCTGGTAGCCAGCTCATCCGAGGAAGAACACGAGCAGCACCTCACTACTGTTTTTCAGAGGCTGGAAGAGCACGGACTTATAATCAATCCAGCCAAATGCAAATTCGGCGTATCGCAAATTGATTTTTTGGGACATAGGATCTCCCCGACAGGGGCATTTCCGCTTCCAGACAAAGTTCGTGCGATAGAAGGTTTTCCACGGCCTCAAACGGTTAAATCGCTACAGGAATTTTTGGGGATGGTTAATTTTTACAACCGTTTCCTCCCCCATGCAGCTCAGCTCATGCAACCCCTATATGACGCGCTCAGAAAAAAGAAGGCTTCCAACGTGGTCGAATGGACCCCGGAGCGCGAACGCCCTTTCGCGGAAGTAAAAAACGCCTTAGCTAACGCCACAATGTTAGTCCACCCAGATCCCTCAGCCCGCATTGCTCTGACCACAGATGCTTCTGACCTGGCTATAGGGGCAGTTGTAGAACAACTTGTCAGCGGAGTCTGGCAACCTTTGGCATTCTTTAGCAAATCGCTAAACCCAACGGAACGCAAATACAGCACTTTCGACAGAGAGCTGCTAGCGCTTCATTTGTCCATCCGCCACTTCCAGTTTTGGTTAGAAGGGCGGAGTTTCACGGTCTTTGTGGACCATAAGCCGCTCACTTTTGCTATGGCTAAAATTTCAGAACCATGGTCGGGCAGACAACAAAGACAGCTAGCTGCGATTTCAGAGTTCACCACAGACATTCGACACGTAGCAGGCAAACTTAACGTTGTAGCTGACTGTCTCTCTCGCGCTGTGACACCGCCAGAGCACGAGGAGACAGATTACGCCGCCTCAGCAGCGGAACTCTTCACTAACGCACACACATACGCAGCACCTATCCAGGATGGAATAGATTATGCAGCCATGGCGGAAGAACAAAGCAGTGATGCAGACGTGCGCGCGCTCCTGTCCGGACCAACAGGGTTAAGGCTGGAGAAAAAAGGGTTGCGCGACGACGTGCCCCCCCTAATATGCGACGTTTCAACCGGCCGACCTCGCCCGGTAGTACCAGCTGCTTGGCGCCGCCGTATTTTCGACGCAATTCACTCCCTCGCGCACCCAGGTGTGCGCGCCTCGGTCAAAATGGTTGCTGAAAAGTTTGTGTGGCCAGGCCTGCGCAAAAACGTAAAAGAATGGGCAAAAACTTGCATTCCTTGTCAACGCGCCAAAATACACAGACACACAAAAGCCCCTCTGGAGCCTTTTCCAATTCCTGCTAGAAGATTCGACCACATTCACGTCGACCTCGTGGGGCCGCTACCTTCCTCCCAAGGTTTCACACACCTGTTAACAATGATAGACCGCACCACGCGCTGGCCAGAGGCAGTCCCTCTAGCGTCAACCACAGCGGAGGAAGTCGCTCACGTTTTTCTAGCAAACTGGGTGGCACGTTTCGGCGTTCCATCAGACATCACGTCAGACAGAGGGCCTCAATTTATCTCAGAGCTCTGGTCAGCCATGTCTAACAGTTTAGAGGCAACAATTCATCGCACCACCGCTTATCACCCTCAGGCTAATGGGTTATGCGAGCGTTTTCACAGGTCCTTAAAGGCTGCCCTCAGGGCCTCACTAACGGACACAAATTGGGTAAATAAACTTCCCTGGGTTTTATTGGGGTTGCGTGCAGCACCTAAAGAGGATTTAGACGCTTCTCCTGCAGAATTAGTTTTTGCCCAGCCTATCAGACTCCCAGGAGAATTTTTACCAGAGAACCCAGAACCAGGACACCTTCCAGTCCCAAGGTTTTTAGGCAGCAGTGGACCGGACTCCCTCCACGGTCCAGCTCATCACTCTTTTCCACGAGTTTTTGTTCCTCAAACTTTAAAAAACGCTGAGTTCGTTTTTGTTAAGCATGAAGCCATTAAACCAACGTTACGCCCAGTTTACGATGGCCCGTTCGGAGTGCTGGAAAATGGTGACAAACACTTTGTGCTTGATTATGGGGACAGAAAGGAAGTGGTCAGTGTTGACAGACTCAAACCTGCTTTCTTGCTGAGAGACGAACCTGCACAGTTGGCACGAGCACCTCGGCGTGGTAGACCCCCCAGAGGAAAAGTCTCAGCCCCCAGGCAGGGAACAAATAATCTCTTTCCTTCCCACAATGCAGATTCACCACGAGAAGGTCCCAGCGGGACACCTAAGCCAACCTACAGCAGTTTTGGGAGAAGAATAAAGCAGGGACTGATACCAACCACCCCGCAATTATTCACTAATTGTGCTACAACAGTTTAAGGCTACTTATGATTTCACTATGCTGTTATGTTTACCACTGAACTTTCTTAGGAGCATGGCTGCTAGAAAACTTCTCCTGTGGTAACAGTTGTAACAAGTAGTATTTCATAGTTATTATCTTAGACTGTGATTCTTTCTGTGTCCTTTCCTAGTGTTTGGGGGGCCTGTGGTATATATGACTCTTATATCCCATATCTACATATGTTAGAACAAGTGGAAATGTTTTGTGACAGCATATGTAAGGAACTTCACACCTGGAAAGGACAAAGGATCTCCCCCGCCGGGTTAAAGTCAATGGACCTCCCAAGACGCGGCGGCGGAGATGGACTTGACACCTTTACCCCCTAAGGCGAGAGGAGGAGTTCCCATCACCTCCCAAGACAAGGAGAGGAGATAGCAGAACAATGGAGGGGTTAAGATAACGTGGGGATGTCAGCTTTTTCAATGTGTGGCTCTGATGTCAGCTTTTTCAATGTGTGGCTCTATGTGTGCTTGTATTTAACCAGCGAGCGGAGGAGAGATCACTCTCTTGCCTTCTGCCAAGCTCTACACCTGATGAGACTCGATAGAAGAGCTATTCATTAAAAACCCTGTTTTTAATACAAAAATCGCCTCGTTATTTCAGCTCCTCTACAACTCCATATTTACCCCATCCAGGCTGCATGTGATTTAGGACAGACAATGCAAAGCGATCAACCTTTTATTTTCCTTTGCTTAAATGTTTCTCCTTGAAATTTCTATCCAAAACCCTAGGAAACAGAAACAAATCAAGGTAACAATTATGGTATTGCAGAAAGAAAAATCTAAAGGTGCGATATAACTTCACCTCTGAAAAATGTGTCATTCTCTCCACTGTCTCCGAGCAGAAAACAAGCAATATCTTAAGATGAGAATCCTTTTAACAAACATGTGACATCAGCAAGGTCAGGTCACTGAGATCAAGTTAAGCTTTTGACAGTTTGTCACACTTCACTGTGATAAATGTGGCAGCTGGGAAAAACACTAAGGGCCAGACATCAGAAACGGCATAGAAAACCAATTAATGAAACAAGTAAAAAAGCAGAAATGAGCTTTAAATTTGATCATAAACACTATTCCTTAATCCTAAGTGATGGAAATTTTTAATGTTTATGCTCTGTTTAATGCTTATTTGGTGTTTATTCCTGGCTGTAGATTTATAATTGTCTTGAGATGCTCAAGGAAAACTCATTATCTGTACAAGACAGATAACTAGGAAGGTATGTTGACCTTCTCTGAGGCTGTTATCTATAGGAAAGTCAGAGAGAAGCTTGTTTATTAAAAAAACAGCTGATATTGTTAGGATTTTGAGCATTCTTTCATCGCTGCTTGCTGTGTGTTGATTGCTCCTTTCTGCAGTGATGATAAACTCACGAAAAGCCAGCTCTGGTATACATGGTGTCAATATCAGTTTTCACCATACAGAGGATGGATAAATTTCCACAACACACATCATGTAAATCATGTATGCATATAAGGTGGGGATTTACATACATGTCAAATTTTTACCTTCTATTGACTTACTTTCTGGTTTGCTACATTAGTCGGGTAGCATATACAAAAGTGTCTGAATTAGGTTATTTCATCAACCACTGACAGGTTGTTGATGAGGCTTTATTCTAGTTCAAGTAGCTTAGTTTCTTTTTGTTTTTGTTTTCATTTTATTTTTATTTTCTTATCTGGATTCCTAGGAAATCCCTGCACATTTCTTACAAGTATAACTCATGAGGTTTGTCACTCACATTTGCATTTTCGAAAAATGGAGTGGTAACTTTTGGTGGTGGTGAATCATTATTCATAATCTGTGCTGTTTTGTGCTGACCAAGTGGTGATCACATAATCTATTGGAGAAAAAGGGGGATATAATAATTACCTTTGACACAATGGCAACAAGGATTTCAACACACTCATCCGATCATGTGACTCAGAAAAGCATGATTCCACATCTGGACAGCACATTGGTCATATGAATCAACCCGTATGGCAAGCTTCTCCAGATGACCACATGAAAGGATGACTATCAGCCGGGCAGTTTTATTTTTGAACACAATATCCCCCATTCATCTGAGTTCAATGGCTTTTGAACCAGTTAGCTCCACGGATTGTTGTGTGGAATGTTGGAGGCTATGAACATCAACAAACAACCACCAATGCTTGTCAAAACTGGTTTCCAGACAAAGAATGAAGACAGGTGGGAGCTGAACAGCTGTGATTGACACTTGGCCATTTGACCCTTTGCTCCACCTGACAACTTATGGAGACATAACACCAGCATACCTGGGGGGTACTCGGGTCAAACAAGCCCAGGCCTGTCACACTTTGACCCTAAAACACCAGAAGTCAATGGAAAGCAACATTTCGTAACTAAGACACGATTCTTTTGCAAACACACCGCAGGGGGCTGCAGTGCAAATGCATCTTTTGGCACACTTCATGTGGTTTAAGTGACTAAAAAGGAAATAGATGACCTACATCTCAGATGTCTGTCACCCAGTTTCATTGCTGATAGTTCCCCACCTGTTTCAGAGACACAGGCAAACGATACTTAGATTCACAGTATTTGCATCACTACACTGCAACCGTATTGTTAAACCACTGGGTCAGCATTATAAGCTTATCATCTTGTGTATAGATTAGACTATTTTGTCCAGTGGAGATAAATATTTCTCATGTGATTTATTTACAATATATGTATTTAATACATGATTTATTCTTACTGTACATATACACAGGTGTTTAACTGATTATATTTCCAGGGATAGAGTTCACCAAGGAAGTTTCTTTAATTAAAGTAAACTGCAAAAAAGAAAAAAAAAAAGTCCATACTCAGAACAGAATTACAGTGGATATAAAAAGTCTACACACCCCTGTACAAATGCCAGGTTTTTGTGATGTAAAAGAATGAGACCAAGATAAATCATTTCAAAACTCCCCCCCCCCCCATTAATGTGACCTATATACTGTACAACCCAATTGGAAAAAAACCCTGAAACCTTTTAAGGGAAAAAATAGAAAATAAAAAACTTACAATAACCTGGTTGCATAAATATGCACACCCTTAAACTAATACTTTGTTGAAGCACCTTTGGCGTTTATTACAGCACTCAGTCTTTTTGGGTAGGAGTCTATCAGCGTGGCACATCTTGATGTGGTAATATTTGCCCATGCTTCTTTGCAAAAACGCTCCAAATCTGTCAGATTGTGAGGGCATCTCCAGTGCACAGCCCTCTTCAGATCACCCCACAGATGTTCCATTGGATTCAGGTCTGGACTCTGGCTAGGCCATTCCTAAACCTTAATCTTCTTCTGATGAAGCCATTCTTTTCTTGATTTGGATCTGTGCTTTGGGTTATTGCCGTGCTGGAAGATGAAGTTCATCTTCAGCTTTCTAGCAGAAGCCTGAAGATTTTGTGCCAACACTGACTGGTATTTGGAACTGTTCATAATTCTCTCCACCTTGACTAAGGTCCTAGTTCCAGCTGAAGAAAAACAGTCCCAAAGCAAGATGCTGCTACCACCATGCTTCACTATAGGTATGACGTTCTTTTGGTGATGAGCAGTGTTGTGTTTGCACCAAATATATCTTTTGGAATTATGGCCAAAAAGTTCAACCTTGGTTTCATCAGACCAAAACACATTTTCTCACATGCATTTGCAAGATTTCAAATGCATTTTTACAAAATGTAGCTGGGCTTGGATGTTCTTCTTCATAAGATAAGTCTTCCGTCTTGACACCCTAGACGGGAGATTGTTGTCACATGTACTAAATATAAATAGCCAGTACTTGCCAGAAATTCCTGCAGCTCCTTCAATGTTGCTGTCAACCTCTTGGCAGCCTCCCTGACCAGTTTTCTTCTCGTCTTTTCATCAATTTTGGAGGGGCGTCCAATTTTTGGTAATGTCACTGTTGTGACATATTTTCTCCACTTGATGATGACTGTCTTCATTGTGTTCCATGGTATATTTAATGCCTTGGAAATTCTTTTGTACATTTCTCCTGACTGATGCCTTTGAACAATGAGATCCCTTTGATGCTTTGGATGCTCTCTGTGGACCATGGCTTGTGCTGTAAGATGTGACTACAAAAATGTCAGGAAACATTCAAAGATTTTATTTGTCAACACTACTATATGTACAGGACATACAGAAGAATTGAAATGGTGTTTCTCTCTCTCTTCAGTGGTGTGCACAATATAAATAAAAGAAAAGGAAGAAGGCTGGAAAAACAACAGCAGCAGTCTATGTACAGTAATGCCACCTGTAGTGCAAATAATGCAAATGGTGACAAAAGATAGGCCCAGACCTCCCATAGTGCAAATAAAGATAAACGATGAGACCCAGCAATCCTATATATAGAAAAGTAGAGCAGTAATAGTACCAAGCTTAATGTGGTAGTGTAGGTGTAGAGTGACAGATAGGACTGCACATGATCAGTATTGCAATGACAGACAGCAGCAGATATGACATTTGTGCAAATGTTTGCAGTAAAGTGCACAGACATACAGCAGCAAATGTATTACTGTTGGTGTGCCAGTTTAAGTTTTCTGTGCCAACAGCTGAGGTAGTTATTGTGTGGGTTAGTGCGTTACGGCTGGGGGGGGAGGGGTGTAATGGACAGAGTTCAGGGTCCTGATGGCCTGATGAACAAAGCTGTTTAGCAGTCTTGTGGAGTGGGCCCGGAGGCTCCATTACCTTTTCCCCGAGGGCAGGGGGCTGAAGGGGGAGTGTGAGGGGTGAGAAGTGTCACCTACAGTGTTGATGGCTCTGTGGGTGTGGCAGATGAGGTCCGGGGGGGGGGGGCAGAGGGGCACCGATGATCTTGCTGGCTGCTTTCACTGTGCATTGTAGTGTCTTCCGGCAGAAGGCGGTGCAGCTTCCATACCACACTGTGATGCAGCTAGTGAGGATGTTTTCAATGGTGCTCCGGTAGAATGAGCACATGATCGGGGGTGGGACTCGTGCTGTCCTCAGTTTGCGGAGGAAATGGGGGCAAAAAGCCTTCTAGAACAGCTGAACTTTATTTGGGGTTAATCAGAGGCACTTTAAATGGTGGCAGGTGTGTGCTGACTCCCATTTAACATGAGTTTGAATGTGATTGGTTAATTTTGAACACAGCCACCTTCCCAGTTATAAGAGGGTGTGCATATTTATGCAGACAGGTTATTTTAAGTGTTTTTATTTTTTATTTTTCCCCTTAAAAGATTTCAGTTTGTTTTTCAATTGGGTTGTACAGGTTATAAGTCACATTAATGGTGGACAAAACATTTTGAAATGATTCATCTTGGTCTCATTTTTTTTTTTTTTTTTTTTACATTTTTGAATTTTTTTGAATTCCTTTATTGTCATTGTATGCAAATATACAATGAAATTAGTGAGCTCCATAAATATACTGCACAATTAACCATATAAAACACACATTCAATCAATAAAAACAATATATATATAAATATAGACACAAATAAGACATAATGGGACTAAGAATAAGTAAATAAATAAAAGACCAAATAAGGACTGGATATGACACATTCTGCAATGTGCCAGTTCTTTCATAATTAATTATGGAAACCTGGCATTTGAACCGGGGGGGGGGGGGTAGACTTTTTATATCCACTGTATAAGCACAGCATGTTGATATCCTTAAACGTCCCATTTACTGCACTTTTCCTAAATCTGGGTCATGCTTTGATCAAAAATGCTTTTAATTATTTATTTATTGCAGTCCGATTTGACCCATCTTTTGAACTCTTCCTCGTGTCTCTTCAAATGCTGATAGCCCCAGTTCACTTCACCCTCCCCCTTTCGTCTCTTTAGATGTTGCTAATGTTAACTGGCTAGCTCCTAGCTTGGGTAGCGAACTAACTTGAACTTGAACTAACTAACTAACTAATGTAAATTTGTCTTAAACAAAGAAATAAAGCATCACTGGTGGACAGGGGTGTGTGGTTTTAGTAGTTGATAGGATATGACTGGTCCCTGGAGTACAAAAAGCACACAGACATTTGCAAATGAGTGAATGGGAAACTGCTAATGGCAGCTAACAACCCAGGTCCCAGTCAGAGTATAAAGAAACTATTGTATTGTATTGTGTTGGTAAATGAACAAGGATTTCAATGGAGGTGGATAGAATTTATAGTAAATAGCAATCAAAACTGGCCGCAATCCCCACAGCTATGCTAACGATAGGTGAATATCTTACCAACTAGCACAGTGGTAATATAACAAAATTTGCCAGAATGATGTAAGTTATATGCATATATACACCTGTGGACCAGGTGGGAACAGGGACGTCTGTTGGGGTGACTGGACTTTAAAGAAAACAACAATTAAAAAAAACACTCCTGGTCAACTATACACGTGGACAAAATTGTTGGTACCCCTCTGTCAATGAAAGAAAAACCCACAATGGTCACAGAAATAACTTGAATCTGACAAAAGTGGTAATAAATAAAATTTCTATGAAAGTTAACCAGTGAAAATCAGACAATGCTTTTGAATTGTGGTTCAACAGAATTAGATTAAAAAACAAACTCATGAAACAGGCCTGGACAAAAATGATGGTACCCTTAACTTAATATTTTGTTGCACAACATTTTGAGGCAATCACTGCAATCAAACAATTTCTGTAACTGTCAGTGAGACTTCTGCACCTCTCAGCAGCTATTTTGGCCCACTCCTCATGAGCAAACTGCTCCAGTTGTCTCAGGTTTGAAGGGTGCCTTCTCCAGACGGCATGTTTCAGCTCCTTCCACAGATGTTCAATAGGATTTAGATCAGGGCTCATAGAAGGCCACTTTAGAACAGTCCAATGTTTCACTCTTAGCCATTCCTGGGTGTTTTTAGCTGTGTGTTTTGGGTCATTATCTTGTTGCAAGACCCATGACCTGCGACTGAGACCAAGCTGTCTGACACTGAGCAGCACATTTCTCTAGAATACCTTGATAGTCTTGAGATTTCATTGTACCCTGCACACATTCAAGACACCCTGTGCCAGATGCAACAAAGCAGCCCCAGAATATAACAGAACCTCCTCCATGTTTCACAGTAGGGACAGTGACAGTTTTTTCTTGGTATGCTTCATTTTTGCGTCTGTGAACATAGAGCTGATGTGCCTTGCCAAAAAGTTCCAGTTTTGTCTCGTCTGTCCATAGGACATTCTCCCAGAAGCTTTGTGGCTTGTCAACATGCAGTTTGGCTAATTCCAGTCTGGCTTTTTTATGATTTGTTTTCAACAGTGGTGTCCTCCTTGGTCGTCTCCCATGAAGTCCAGTTTGGCTCAAATAACGATGGATGGTGCGATCTGACACTGATGTACCTTGACCTTGGATTTCACCATGAATGTGTTTAGAGGTTGTTCTGGGCTCTTTTGTTACCATTCATATTATTAGTCTCCTCCTGCGGCCACGTCCAGGGAGGTTGGCTACAGTCCCGTGGATCTTAAATTTCTGAATAATATGTGCAACTGTAGTCACAGGAACATAAAGCTGCTTGGAGATGGTCTTATAGCCTTTACCTTTAACATGCTTGTCTATAATTTTCTTTCTAATCTCCTGAGACAACTCTCTCCTTTGTTTCCTCTGGTCCATGTTTAGTGCGGTAAACACCATGTCACCAAACAGCACAGTGACTACTTGTCACCCTTTAAATAGGCCGACTGACTGATTTTTTTATTTTTTTTTTTGTTACTTATTTGTACCCGTAGGTAGACTTGGTTTGCAGTCTGGTGACAAGCCACCGGCTGCTGGTCGCTGCGTGCGCGAGCGCCCTAAACCTACATGTTTTTGATATGCGGGAGGAAACCGGAGAAATCCCGGAGTAAACCCACGCAACACGGGGAGAACATGCAAACTCCACACAGCTCACTGTTGGTCGGGGGCTGGGATCGAACCCACGATCTCATGATCCCCGCGATCCCCCGGCCGAGGGTAAAACTGTGCTGCCACAGTGCTAAACCACTGCGCCACCGTGCAGCCCAAGTTACAAGTTTGTAGACACCTGTGACGTTAATTAGATGACACATCTTGGTTGAACATGTCCCTATGGTCACATTATTTTCAATCTTTTCTGGGGGTACCATCATTTTTGTCCAGGCCTGTTTCATGAGTTTGTTTTTTAAAGTAATTCTGTTGAACCACAATTCAAAAGCACTGTCTGATTTTCATTGGTTAATTTTCATAGAATTTTTATTTATTACCACTTTTGTCAGATTCAAGTTATTTCTGTGACCATTGTGGGTTTTTCTTTCATTAACAGAGGGGTACCAACAATTTTGTCCACGGCTGTAACTCTACAGTTGCCCTATGAGATCTGAAGCTAAAGCCAAGTGCTCAGAAAGGGACTGGATCATACAGTATATCACACCCGACAGCACAGTGATGGATTGTAACTGAAGACCAGATCATAAGCAAACATAAGCGAGTGTGTTTAAAAACATAAATTTTAACAATGAACTCCCATTGAAGGCACAAGTAATTGTCCAGGATATTCACTGTGATCAAGTCAGCAAACACTGACAGATGCTACCTTGTTTTACTTTCATTTTCAATTTGACTTGGCCTGTTTATTTTGGTAGAATGCCCAAAAATAAATCCAAAGCCCTATTGAAAATGTTTCATTACTTAGCAGTTATTATGTACTTTGCAAGTATATCTCAAAAAATCAGTGTTCATAATCAAGAATATTTCCTTACAAGTAAAGAGAAATATTTCAAACCTTTTTATTCTAATTTTGATCAACATTCGAAGCTGATGAAAATCAGAAATCTGATATCTATTTTGCCACATAGAATAGTTTTCCTGCCCCTTTGTACACTTTAGTGCATAGCAAATACAGGTTAATATTGGCTTCTTTCTACAAAGAAAAAAAAATGGTTAAGATCAAGATAAGAACTCAAAAAGCAACATTGCCATGTTGAGTCTTGATGGAAAAAAAGAGAAAATAACAAAAAAAATATAAACTGGGCTTTTTCCATCTGAGGAATGCCAAATATTCTCACAAGCAGCATTTATTCTTAGGCTAAATATCTTGCAATTTCCTTCCTGCTGGTAAAAATATAGACATTTTCCTGGGAACATCCTGCTCCTACCAGACAGTTACTGAACTGTTCTTTCTTCCGTGAATAAAAAAAAAAAAGGAAAGCGTCCAATATGCCTCATGCAGGGCCAGTGGGCAGCTGTACAGCACAGTGTGTGCTGACAAAGAACAGGCTGTTGCAACAACTTCTGCAACAGCAAATACATTATACAAAGCAACCATGGTGTTATAATATGAGTAAATACTGCAATATAATGGTGAGTATGGCAGATTATTTATCTATATATTTAGCAATTTCATATTCTATCCTTTGTTTAGTACAGGAAAGCAGGTGCTATTGAGACAACATAACAAACACGGTCTAAAGGTGCCTTCAGACCAAATGCGAATGGGTGGCGCAAATACATACAAAGTCAATGGAAAGAGGCGAGCACATTCATGCATTCACGTATGAGGGATAACGCTAGCCCTGACATTCTGCTGTCACCGGTGTAAAAGTAGCAACATTGGAGAGTAAACTAGTCTGAAAATGAGACTGATATTCACCTGGAGACAGAAGGATCTGGAGCTTGCCTCTTTCCATTGACTTTATATGTATTTGCGCCACCCATTCGCATTTGGTCTGAAGGCACCTTAATAATTGTGTCTAAAACGAATACTGTAAATTAGATGTATAGTATTGTTGAAAAGCTCCACTGATAATGGTGAAACTGTTTCTTTTTTAATAGTATTGAAGTGGATGTTGCAAGTTTCAGAATCAGCTGTATTTGTTATTGTTGAAATCAAAGGAAAATGCTCCCATTGTCTATGTTAAAGATTGAAGAATCTGTGAATCATTCATCCAGCCAGCCATTTTCTACCGCTTTTCTGGAGGTCCGGGTCGTGGCAGCAGCAGCTCAAGCAGAGAAGCCCAGACTTCCCTCTCCCTGGCCACCTGCTCCAGCTCTTCAGAGAAGATACCAAAACATTCCCAGGCCAGCTGGGAGACATAGTCTCTCCAGCAAGTCCTGGGTCTGACCCGGGGTCTCCTCCCAGTGGGACGTGCCCGAAACACCTCAAGTGGGAGGTGTCCAGGAAGCATCCTGATCAGATGCCAAACCACCTCAACTGGCTCCTTTCGATGTGGAGGAGCAGCGGTTCTACTCTGAGCCTCTTCCAGATGACTGAGCTCCTCACCCTGTCTGTAAGGGTGAGTCCAGCAATCCTACAGAGAAAGCTCATTTCAGCCGCTTGTATCCACAATCTCATTCTTTCAGTCATTACCCAAAGCTCATGACCATAAGTGAGGGTAGGAATGTAGATTCACCGGCAAATCGACAGCTTTGCTTTAGAGCTCGGCTCCCTCTTCATCACAACAGACCAGTACAATGTACGCATCACTGCAGAGGCGGCTCTGATCCATCTGTCAATCTCTCACTTCATTCTCCCCTTATGAATGAGAACCCAAGATACTTAAGCTCCTCCAATTGGGGCAGGAGTTTGTCCCCAACCCGAAGAGGGCAAGCCAACTTTTTCCGGCTGAAGACCATGAACTCGGTCTTGGAGGTGCTGATTCTCATCCCAGCTGCTTCACACTCAATAACAAACTGTCCCAGTAAGGCCTGTAGGTCATTGGTCGATGAAGCCAGCAGGACAACATCATCTGGAAACAGCAGAGATGAAATCCTGTGGTCACCAAGCATGACACCCTCCAATCCTTGGCTGCACCTAGATATCCTATCCATAAAAATTATTAACAGAATCGGTGATAAAGAGCAGCCCTGGCAGAGTCCAACTCTCACTGGCAACGAGTTTGGGCAAACTCCCACGAACCCTCGATGATTCTTGAGAGAGTAAAGAGTTGGTCCGATGTGCCAAGGCCAGGTTGAAAACCACATTGTTCCTCCTGGATCCGAGGTTCAACCAGTAGTCGGACTCTCCTCTATAGTATCCTGGCATAGACACCCCCCAAAGATGCTGAGAAGTGTGAGCCCCCTAAAGTTGGAGCACACCCTCCGGTCCCCCTTTTTAAAAAGAGGAACCACCACCCAGGTTTGCCATGCCAAAGGCACTGTCCCCAACCTCCATGCAACATTGCAGAGGCATGTCAACCATGACAGCCCTACAACATCCAAGCCCTTGAGGAACTTAGGTTGAATCTTGTCCACCCTCGGGTCCCCCTCATCCTCAAGCCCTGCTTCCTCTGTGCAAGGCGTGTCAGTGGGATTGAGGAGATCCTCAAAGTATTCCTTCCATCACTCGAGTTTTTGTTCCAGCAACCACCCAAGCTGCACTCTGCTTGGTCTGCCGATACACCTCAGCTGATTCAGGAGTCTCACAGGCCAACCAAGCTTGATAAGACTCCTTTCAGCTTGATGGCCCCCTCACCACTGGTGTCCGCCACTTGGATTAGGGGTTGCCACCATGAACCAATAACCTTGCAACCACAGCTCTGGGCAGCTGCTTCAACAATGGAGGTAGAGAACATGGCCCATTCAGACTCCATGTCTCCAGACTCCCTCGGAATGTGGTCAAAGTTCTTCCGTAGGTGGGAGTTGAAGACCTTCCGGCCAGGGGCCTCAGCCAGATGTTCCCAGCACACCCTCACTATATGTTTAGGTCTACCAGGTCTGAGTGGCGTCTGCCCCTGCCATTGGACCCAACTCATCACCAGGTGGTGATCTGTTGACAGCTCTGCACCGCTCTTTACCTGAGTGTCCAACACATATGGTTGCAGGTCTGATGACACGATAACAAAATCAATCATCGATCTGCTGGTGTCCTGGTTCCAGGTGCACATGTGGACACCCTCATGCTTGAACATGATGTTTATTATGCACAAACTGTGGTTTCCACATAAGTCCAATAACTGAACACCACTCAGGTTCAGATGGGGCAGGCCGTTCCAATCACGCCCATCCAGGTTTCACTGTCATTGCTCATGCGTGCATTGAAGTCCCCCAGTAGGACAATGGAGTCTCCAATAACAGCACTCTCCAGCACCACAGTTAGCAACTCCAAAAAGGGTGGGTACTCTGAATCATCATTTGGTGCATAGGCACAAATAATGGTCAGGACCTGTTTCCCAACTCGAAGGCACAAGGAAACTACCCTTTTGTCTACCGGGGAGAACTCCAATATCGAGGCAGCAAGGTGGGGGGATACAAGAATACTCATCCCTGCCTATCGCCTCTCACCTGGTACATCTCCAGAGTAGTCCAAGCTCCAGCCCCTCTCCAGGAAACTGGTTCCAGAACCAGAGCTGTGCGTTGAGGTGACCCCCAACTATAGCTAGCCGGTATCTCTCAACCTCGTGCACCAGCTCCAGCTTCTTCCCCACCAGAGAGGTGATGTCCCACATCCCAAAAGCCAGTTTCAAAAGCCTGGGATCAGACCACAAAGGTCTCTGCCTTTGCCTGCCACCTGATCGGCATAGCACTGGACCCCCATGGTCCCTCATACAGGTGGTGAGCCCACTGGAGGGCAGACCCATGTAACTCCTTCGGGCTGAGCCCGGCCGGGTCCCATGGGCAGAAATCCGGCCACCAGGCGCTAGCCATCGAGCCCCTCCACCAGGCCTGGCTCCACGGCGGGGGCCCGGTAACCCCATACTGGGTGGAGTACAGTGAATCCTTGATTTTTTATTCATCATGGGAGTCTGTTGGATCACTCTTAATTTGGCCCTTCACCCAGAACCAGTTTGTCTTGGGAGACCCTACCAGAAGCAAATTGCCCCGGACAGCATAGCTCCTGGGATCACTAGGGCACTCAAACCCCTCACCACGATAAGGTGGTGACCCATGGGGAACCCTGGGATCACTAGGGCACGCAAACCCCCCACCATGATAAGGTGGTGATCCATCTGTGAATTAACTGAATTTAAAGTATATTATAAGAGATACTGAACTGCATGTGGGATGGGTATCAGGAGATGCCCCACAATACCAAGGAAATTTGTGAATTGAGGTATGCAGAACAACAAGGAAAAGACACATCAGCTATTTCCAGCATGAGAGTTTTGATGAGATGGCTGAAGCTGTGTTGGTGCAAGCAATCTCAGGATCAAGAGACCAGAGAGACATTATCCATTCCTGAGGACACTGAGGGCATTCAAAGAGTGAATGATTTTCATCAGCTGAAGCCCTCATTAACAACTTGGGTTTCAAAACGTACAGGAGAGAAATGTTGCACTTCAGTTGTTGAGAAGAATAAGACTTTCCTGGGATTTGAAACAGGAACCACCAGCTAATCAAATTGAAAAACATACTGTACCATACAAAAGGGCTTTCAATTCAGTCTTACTTCCTCAACACAAGCTATTCAATTGACAAGACACAAAAGCTGATATACGGTTCATAAAAATGATTTGTGGAACACACTATTGACAGAATCGCGTGAAATTTCATGTGCTTCCAAAGAATATAGTCATGATTATGAGTGTGAAGTTTCATTAAGTTGGGATCACTACATTACAAGACAAATCAGAAAATACAGGCCAAAGAGTAGCTATGCAAATTTATTGGCCTCTAATATCAAAATGGATTGAGATTTGTTGATAATTTTAACAAATTTTCATGAAGCAACATCTGTAGATAATCAGTGCTTAATTTCAAGCAGTTTAGATAAATGACCTTTGAGGAGTTCATTTTATCATCACTTGCACCATCCATCCATCCATCCATCTTCTACCGCTTTGCCGGAGGTCCGGGTCGCAGAGGCAGCAGTTCAAGCAGAGAAGTCCAGACTTCCCTCTCCCCAGCCACCAGCTCCAGCTCTTCAGAGGGGATACCAAGGTGTTCCCAGACCAGCTGGGAGACATAGTCTCTCCACCGAGTCCTGGGTCTTCCCCGGGGTCTCCTCCCAGTGGGACATGCCTGAAACACCTCAAGTGGGAGGCGTCCAGGAGGCATCCTAATCAGATGCCTATACCACCTCAACTGATTCCTTTCAATGTGGAGGAGCAGCGGTTCTACTCTGAGCCTCTCCCAGATGACTGAGCTCCTCACCCTATCTCTGAGGGTGAGTCCAGCAATCCTACGGAGAAAGCTCATTTCAGTCGCTTGTATCCGCGATCTCGTTCTTTCAGTCATTACCCAAAGCTCGTGACCATAGGTGAGAGTAGGAACGTAGACTGACTGGTAAATCGACAGCTTTGCCTTAGAACTCAGCTCCCTCTTCACCACAACAGACTGGTACAACGTCCGCATCACTGCAGATGCTGCTCCAATCCGTCTGTCGATCTCTCGCTCCAGTATCCCCTCACTCGTGAATAAGACCCCAAGATACTTAAACTCCTCCACTTGGGGCAGGAGCCTGTCCCCAACCCAGCGAGGACAATCCACCTTTTTCCGGCTGAGGACCATGGACTCGGACTTGGTAGTGCTGATTCTCATCCCAGCCGCTTCACACTCAGCGGCAAACCGTCCCAGCAAGAGCTGTAGGTCATTGCTGGATGAAGCCAACAGGACAACATCATCTGCAAACAACAGAGATGAGATCCTGTGGTCACCAAGCATGACCCCCTCCATTCCCTGGCTGCACCTAGAAATCCTGTCCATAAAAATTATGAACAGGATCGGTGACAAAGGGCAGCCCTGGTGGAGTCCAACTCTCACTGGGAATGAGTCCGACTGAGTGTTGGCAATACAAACCAAACTCTCACAACGGTCGTACAGAGACCGAATAGCTCGTAACAACAAGCCCGATACCCCATACTCCCGAAGCACCCCCCACAAAAAACCACAAGGGACGCGGTCAAATGTCTTCTCCAAGTCCACAAAACACATGTAAACTGGTTGGGCAAACTCCCACAAACCCTCGAGAATTCTCGAGAGGGTAAAGAGCTGGTCCGATGTGCCACGGCCAGGACGAAAACCACATTGCTCCTCCTGAATCCGAGGTTCGACCAACGGCTGGACTCTCCTCTCCAGTACTTTGGCATAGACCTTCCCAGGGAGGCTGAGGAGTGTGATCCCTCCAAAGTTGGAGCATACCCTCCGGTCCCCTTTTTTGAAGAGAGGAACCACCACCCCGGTTTGCCATGCCAAAGGCACTGTCCCTGACCTCCACGCAATGTTGCAGAGGCGTGTCAACCATGACAGCCCTACAACATCCAGGACCTTGAGGTACTCAGGGCGAATCTCGTCCACCCCCGGGGCCCGGCCACCAAGGAGATTTTTAACCACCTTGGCGACCTCAGCCCCTGTGATAGGCAAGTCATCCCCCTCGTCCACAAACCCTGCTTCCTCTGTGGAAGGCGTATCAGTGGGATTGAGGAGATCCTCATAGTATTCCTTCCACCACCCGATGATATCCCCAGTCGAAGTCAACAATGCCCCATCCGCACCATACATAGTGTGGACAGGGAGCTGCTTTCCCCTCCTGAGCCGCCGGACAGTTTGCCAGAATCTCTTCGAGCCCGACCGAAAGTCTTGCTCCATGGCCTCACCAAACTCCTCCTATACCCGGGTTTTTGCTTCAGCAACCACCCGAGCTGCACTCCGCTTGGCCTGCCGGTACACCTCAGCTGCTTCGGGAGTCCCACAAGCCAACCAAGCTTGATAGGACTCCTTCTTCAGCTTAATGGCCCCCCTCACCACTGGTGTCCACCACTTGGTTCAGGGGTTGCCACCACGAGATGCACCAAACACCTTGCGGCCGCAGCTCTGGGCCACCGCTTCAACAACAGAGGTGGAGAACATGGCCCATTCAGACTCCATGTCTCCAGACTCCCTCGGAATGTGGTTGAAGTTCTTCCGGAGGTGGGAGTTGAAGACCTCCCGGACAGGGGCCTCAGCCAGACGTTCCCAGCACACCCTCACTATACATTTGGGTCTACCAGGTCTGAATGGTTTCCTCCCCTGCCATCGGATCCAACTCACCACCAGGTGGTGATCACTTGACAGCTCTGCACCTCTCTTTACCCGAGTGTCCAAGACATACAGTCGCAGGTCTGATGATATGATAACAAAATCGATCATCGACCTGCGACCTAGGGTGTCCTGGTGCCAGGTGCACATATGGACACCCTTATGCTTGAACATGGTGTTCGTTATGGACAAACTGTGGTTAGCACAGAAGTCCAATAACTGAACACCACTCGGGCTCAGATCGGGCAGGCTGTTCCTCCCAATCACCCCCCTCCAGGTTTCACCGTCGTTGCCCACATGCACATTGAAGTCCCCCAGTAGGACAATGGAGTCTCCAAGAGGAGCACCCTCCAGCACCCCAGTCACAGACTCCAAAAAGGGTGGGTACTCTGAAACATCATTTGGTGCATAGGCACAAATAATGGACCCATTTCCCAACCCGAAGGCGCAGGGATGCAACCCTTTGCATCCACCGGGGAAAACTCCAATATAGAGGCAGCAAGATGGGGGGATACAAGAATACCCACCCCTGCTCGTCTCCTCTCGCCCAGGGCAACTCCAGAAAAGGCCAAGCTCCAGCCCCTCTCCAGGAGACTGGTTCCCGAACCGGAGCTGTGTGTTGAGGTGAGGCCGACTATATTTAGCCGGTATCTCTCAACCTCGTACACCAGCTCAGGCTCCTTCCCCACCAGAGAGGTGACATTCCACATACCAAAAGCCAGTTTAGAAAGCTTGGGATCAGTTCACCAAGGTCTCCGCCTTTGACCGCCACCTAATCCACATAGTACCGGACCCCCATGATCCCTCCTGCAGGTGGTGAGCCCACTGGAGGGCGGACCCATGTAACTCCTTCGGGCTGAGCCCAGCCGGGTCCCATGGGTGGAAACCCGGCCACCAGACGCTAGCCATCGAGCCCCTCCCCCAGGCCTGGCTCCAGGGTGGGGCCCCGGTAACCCCATACCGGGCGGGGTACACTGAATCCTTGATATAGAATTTATCATGAGAATCTGTTGGATTGTTCTTAGTCTGGCCCTTCACCCAGGACCAGTTTGTCTTGAGTGACCCTATCAGAGGCAAATTGCCCCGGACAACATAGCTCCTGGGATCACTGGGGCATGCAAACCTCCACCACCACCACCAGCACCACCACCACCACCATGATAAGGTGACAATCCATGAGGAGCATCACTTGCACATTTTTGAAAATATGCTGTAGAAACTTTATTTTTAGAGCATAACACCAATTCAGCAAAGTTAAAGAAGATTTGAAAGATTGAAATGAAAAAAAAAATGTTGAGGATAGGCCCAGTCCTTCTTGAGATATTTGCAGAAATGTAAAACTGATTATTACAGTACCACCTATGGGCATGGTACCTTGCCTTTTAGTCTCAGAAGGGTTTCCTATTTTTGCACCCAAGAATTTCTGGTGCCCATATACTTTTCAGCAGAGAAAAATAAGAATATTAAAAACAACAATGCAGTTCCTACAGCTGCTTGATTGCCTTTCATAACAAGATTCACATAGAGATATTGCATGACACATCTAGATACTGTACTCGTTCTTGTGAGCTGTGTCTCTGTCTCTGGTATCTTACTCATGTGACCTCGTTCAACAAATTCCTAAACAAAATGTTGGACTTTAATCGTAAAAGGTGGGAAAACTCAGCACCACTGACTTGTATCTCATAGCAAATAATTTAACATCTTTAACTGTATAAGTATCACAACATGCTTATCTTCAAAGCTGGTAAGATCACTAAATCTTATGGACTGTACTGATACTAATTTCGTCGGCCTCCGTCGGTCTATGATGACCATGGAAGAGAATCCTAAACGTCTACTCTGCTGGAACAGCACCGCCTGTGGCTGAACAGGCCGATGCGCGAGTGACAGTCCTTGTCACACAGGTCACACTTGTGGGTGGTCTCCGTGCTGCTGGGTCTGTGGCGGTTCTTCCTGCGGGTCCTTTTTTCATCTGCTGCAGCAGTCAGTCTCTCTTCACCCGCCTTGAGCTGTCTGGTCAGGGTGCCTCTCCATTTGGAGCGGTCCGTTGCAAGGTCCTCCCAGCGCTCTGTGTTGATATCCAGGGCCTTCATGTCTCTCTTGCAGACGTCTCTAAAGCGTAGCTGTGGGCGGCCAACGTCTCTCCTGCCAGTTGCCAGTTCTCCATAGAGGGCGTCTTTGGGGATTCTGCCATCCTCCATACGGTGAACGTGGCCTAGCCAGCGGAGCCTGCGCTGCCTGAGTAGAGTGAACATGGAGGGAAGGCCGGCGCGGGACAGAACTTCTGTGTTGGGCACTTTGTCCTGCCAGGATATGTCCAGGATGTGGCGAATGCAGCGCAAGTGGAAGGAGTTCAGTCTCTTTTCCTGCCGGGCGTATGTTGTCCACGTCTCACTCCCATAGAGCAGTGTGCTGATGACGCAGGCATTGTACACTGCCATCTTCGTCTTGACAGAGAGTTTGGGATTCTCCCACACTCGTGTGGTGAGGCGAGCGAGTGTGAAGGCTGATTTTCCAATCCTCTTGTTGATCTCTGTATCAAGGGAGAGGTTGTTGCTGATCGTGGACCCCAGGTACGTGAACTGATTCACGACCTCCAGCTTGTAGTCATCAATGGTGATGGTTGGTGGTGCTTCCGTGCCTTGCGCCAAGACGTTAGTCTTCTTCAGGCTGATGGTAAGCCCGAAGTCCTTGCATGCCTGGGAGAAGCGGTCCATCAGGGTCTGAAGCTCCTGCTGTGTGTGGGTTGCGACTGCAGCGTCATCTGCGAACAGCATGTCTCTGATTAGAGCCTCGCGTACTTTGGTTCTGGCTTTCAGGCGGGCGAGGTTGAAAAGCCTGCCGTCAGATCTTGTGTGCAGGTAGATTCCCTCTGTTGCTGTGCTGAAGGCATGCCTCAGGAGCATAGCAAAGAAAATCCCAAAGAGGGTTGGCGCAAGTACACAGCCCTGTTTCACTCCGCTGCGTATGTTGAATGGCTCTGAGACGTTGCCATCGTGCTGCACTATCCCCTGCATGTTGGTGTGAAACGATTCGATGAGGCTTTGCAACTTTGGTGGGCATCCTATCTTTGGCAGGATCTTGAAAAGGCCCTCTCTGCTGACCAGATCGAACGCTTTGGTGAGGTCGATGAAGGCGACGTACAGAGGCATGTTCTGTTCTCTGCATTTCTCCTGGAGTTGGCGGATGGAGAATATCATGTCTACCGTCGATCGCTCAGCGCGGAAGCCACACTGAGACTCGGGGTAGACACGTTCGGCAAGCTTCTGTAGACGAACGAGAACAACTCGTGCGTAGACTTTGCCAACAACGCTGAGGAGGGAAATGCCCCTGTAGTTGTTGCAGTCGCTTCTCTCCCCTTTGTTTTTGTAGAGGGTGATGATCTTGGCGTCCCTCATGTCCTGTGGTATGGCACCTTCCTTCCAGCACTGGCAGAGGACGTCATGCAATGGCAGCAGTAGGGCGGTCTTGCAGTGCTTGATCAGGTCAGGGGGTATGCCGTCGTTGCCGGGTGCCTTGCCAGCGGCCAAGCTATCAACGGCCTTGCTGAGTTCGTCGATGGTTGGCTCAGCGTCAAGTTCGTCCATGGATGGCAGGCAGTCGATGGCATCAAGGGCTGACGGTGTCACGGTGTTCTGTCTAGAGTAGAGGTCGGAGTAGTGTTCCACCCATCTCTCCATCTGCTTGTTCTTCTCTGTGATCATCTCCCCAGTGGAAGATTTGAGGGGGGCCGTCTTGCTCTGAGCCGGACCAAGTGCTTTCTTGATGCCATCGTACATACCACGGATGTTCCCTGTTATGGCAGCGGTTTGAATGTCTTGGCTGAGCTGAGTCCAGTACTCGTTGGCACAGCGCCGAGCAGTCTGCTGAACTTTGCTTCTCGCAGCCCTGAGAATCTGGAGATTCTTCTCGTTTGGGTACTTCTTGTACTCAGCAAGTGCTGAGCGCTTGGCTTCAATGACGGGGGTCATCTCGGTCAACTTGGCATCAAACCAGTCCTGTGACTTCGAGGTCTTCCTCCCAAAGGTAGCCAAGGCTGTGCGGTAGATGGTGTTTCGCAGCTCTTCCCACTTCTGCTTTGCAGATTCTCCTCCTTGTGGTACACCAAGTTCCTTCTCAAAGGTGGAGGCAAACTGCTCATCAAGTTCTGGTTGGGCCATCTTGCTGGTGTCAATCCGTGCCTTTCCAGGTTGTCTAGCACGATGGAATTTCTTCAGCTGCAGCTTGACCTTGCAACACACCAATGAATGGTCTGTGTCGCAATCTGCACTCTGGAACGAACGGGTGATTAGCACGTTCTTCAGTGAGGTGCGCCTGGTCAGGATCAAGTCTAGCTGGTGCCAGTGCTTTGAGCGCGGATGTTGCCAGGAAACCTTGTGTTGGGGCTTGGTCTTGAAGAACGAGTTTGTGATGCACAGATCGTGATATGTGCAGAACTCGAGCAGCCGCTGTCCGTTGTCGTTCATTCTGCCCACGCCAAAAGGTCCAAGACAGGAGGGCCAGGAGTCGCGGTCAGCACCCACTCTGGCATTGAAGTCTCCAAGGAGAATGAGTTGTTCAGAGTTGGGGATGATCCTGACAGTTGTTGCGAGATTCTCGTAGAACTCGTCTTTTGCCTCTGGTGTGGCTGTCTGTGTTGGGGCATACACACTGACGAGGGTGACTGGGCCTTCAGTGGTGTTCAGGCGGAGGGTGAGGAGTCGTGCAGAGCCAGTGCTGCCCGGTTCCACCATCTTCAGCAAAGTGTTCTTCACTGCGAAGCCCACTCCGTGTTCCCTGTGTTCGTCACTGCCCTTTCCCTGCCAGTAGAACGTGTAGTCCTTCTCTCTCAGTGTGCCTGCATCAGCTAACCGTGTTTCCTGGAGAGTGGCGATATCCACTCCCAGTCTCTTCAGCTCATTATTGATGATGGCAGTCTTCCTGGTGTCGTTGATGTCCTTGAGGTTAGCAGCGAGTCCTGTCATCATAGTGCGGACGTTCCAAGTTCCCAGTTTTAGAGTTGGTCTCTTTTGTTTTATTGTCTTGCCTGGTGCGAAGGTTCTCAGCCTGCTGTTTGGATTTCTCCTTATCCCCATGCACCCAATGAGGAAAGCAAGCTGTGGCGGGACAACACCTTATTGGCTGGGGGCTGCCCAGCTTGAGGCGGGCGGTAGCTGTCCAGTGAGATCTGATGATCCCTCCCACCGTCGGGAACAACCCCTGGCGCCACGCTCTACGCCAATTGAGCAGTGGCTTATAACCAGTAACTGTCATTCCCCGTGTTTTGTCTACGCCAAAGGCGAAGCTGGAGTGTCCTCTCCAGTGATCCGGTGTTCTACCTTCCAGCGTTGGGCGTTGGTAGGATTCAAGCCTGGGCAGGAAGATATGGAGAACAAGATGTTGCCCATGCAGCATGTTCCCCCTCTCCACGTCACTGATGAATCCAAAGGAACAGCAGGGCTGCTACAGTTTGGCACCAGCGCCGTTGCAGGAGCTGCCAGAACGATGTTGAGCACAACATAGAACTGCCTTAGGGGCTCCGACTCCGGATTTTTCCTCAGGGTTGACTCCCGAAGCCTTTCCCGTGACCGGGTATGCCGCAAGGCAGCAGAGGTTTGAAATCAGGGTTTACCTTCCCCTAGATGGGCTACCTTCCCAGGTTGACGAGCCACCATCTACCCGAAGCATCTGGTTTTAAGGCGCCAGAGATCCGCCCTCGCCCCTTCTCCTATTAGTAAAAGCAGTTCCGCCGGGCTTAGAGACTAAACCACACGGGCAGGCTAGGAGTTGGACTTAGTTGTCAGAGGCTTTTCGAGACGCACGCCATAAGGAGCATTTTATGAGCACTGGGAGTACTGGGAGCTTAACCCCAGTGCCGCTCCTGGCTATGACAACCTTGATACTAATTTAAGCAAAGGTAAATAGATCACGTACACAAGATGCAGTAACTGATAGTTTTCAGTTTTGTTATGTTGATTTTTAGGTGGACTAAACTTGTATTTCTCCCTATTCTCCTCTTCTGTGACACCAGTGTAACATATAGTACCAGGTCAAATATGTACAGTATGTAACTACAGTGTAATTATAAAAGCATGCAGCAATCCAAATGCATTTTATGTCTGTACCGTTTTGTTCAGCCTTGAGACATTCATGGAATGGAGAACTAAGAGCAGAGAACTGGAAAGACAACATGTATATGGAAAGATTCACAGCCCATCAGTGTTTATATAATGTAAAGGCAGCTGTAAACCTGCAATATTCAATTAATGTGGGTAAGTTAATGCATTAAAAACACCGAGGGTGTCACATCACTCCCTTAGATAGTGTCAGCAGTGGTGACTGGTTTGTCTCAGAAGCTGGCTCAGCTTGAAACAAGAGTCTTTTTTTCAACATTTAAATTTACACCACACTAAACTGATCCTCTGGTAGTCGGGGTGACCTCATCCTGTGCCCACACCCCACTTAAAGCACACACACCTGACGTAGCTTTATTGATTGGGTCTCCTCACCCCAAAGTATGAAAGCAGGGAGATTTTCTGTCAGAGTGTGTGGAGGAAAACACATACTCTAGTATGAAGCAAATTAAAGCTTTTAACTCACCATTAAAGTGAGGCGCTTTGGAAATCAATTAAGAATTGCTCTGCTTATTTTCTTTTTTTAAGGGTTGAGATAATTAGGAAAGTGACCTAGTAGAAGCACTGACTTCCTCTTTGGCCATTTTAAAATAAAACAGGAAATGTGACAACAATATTGTGGCATGGACAGGTGGAAGGAGTCATAGTGAACCGTTCAATGGAACATTATTACCATCAACCACGAACAACAAAAGAAATAATGAGCAGAAGGCAATAGATGTAATACAACTCTCAGTCATGGTGAGACACACAACAATGCTCTAAGTAACCAGGGTAAAAGATGTTGGTAACATCAGTGAAACCGATGACACTATAACTTATAGGTAATGACACCATAGCTAGCAGCAACGGTGGCCAGACATTGTGTTATTGACAATTACACAAGTTAGTTCTGACAGAGCAGTTTGATTGGACAATGGGGATTCCAGGAGTTACTATATTCCATGATAATAGCATGCAGATGTTCCACTGTATATGTATCATTCAGCTTCAAAGGTGTCCGAGTAACCATTAATTAGTAACCATTATTTATTGTCAAGTCTGTCAACCCTATTAGTGGGGTTTTTACAGATGAGAAATGTAATACTGTGTTAGATAACTTAATTTCCACAGTGAGGCACTGTTTGAAAAGAAATCATCTCCATGACCCAGAAGGCCTACAATTATAAACATCAGCAAGATATTTCACATCTGTTTAAAAAAAAAAAAAAAAAGGCAAGATAGAGTTAGATTTATTGTCTAACTAACTAACTAACTACTAACTAACCTGCACTTATATAGCGCTTTTCTAGTCACAAAGACCACTCAAAGCGCTTTCATTAATACTAACCCTCTATTCTAAGGGCCTATAGGAAACGGATATCTAGGGACAATTTTTTAGAACAGCCAATTAACCTAACATGCATGTTTTTGGCATGTGGGAGGAAACCGGAGAAATCCCAGAGTAAACCCACGCAACACGGGGAGAACATGCAAACTCCACACAGATCACTGTTGGTCGGGGGCTGGGATCGAACCCACGATCCCATGATCCCCACAATCCCCCGGCCAAGGGTAAACTGTGCTGCCGCAGTGCTAACCACTGCGCCACCGTGCAGCCAATCTAGATCTGTCTAGATCAGCAAATCACAGTACCTTTGTGATGACGGACTCTTTATTTCATTTGAAAATGCCAAGAAAATGCAAGCGAAGTGTGCCAAAACTAAATAGCTAGCATGCTAGCTAGCCACTTGCACCATCTCACGGTGACCACAAACCCTACTCAACAGGTGCCCGTTATGTATTATAAACACTGACCATGTTTACATGGACACAAGTAACCGGATTAAAAGCCTGATCAGAATAAAAATGCTTCATGTAAACACGCCAATCTGAATATTCTGACCCAATCACGCTCATTCAGATCAAAATTGAGAGGGGTGGGTTATGCTGATTGTTAATCTGAATGGGGCACATGACTGGCAAAAGGCTGCTTAAGTACACGCATTGCTGGTGTTGGTGTGATAGGGAGCACCTGGGCGAGAGCGGGGAGATGGCAACTGGGAGTGGGAACAGCTGGCGGTAATGAGTGAGGGGGTGTGGTCAGACCGGCAGACTGTCAGCCAGCGCTCACCCGAGAGTGAGCCAAAGAAAGCTGCCTCACAGCTGCCGGCCAGAGAGCGGAGACTATGGGTAAGGAAACAGCATGGAAAGACATAATATGCACACATATACAGCGGCACCTAAACCCACAGGGAGGTAAGAACCGAGCCGGGGAAACCAAGCCGGCTCCGCTCCTGACACTTTCTAGTACCTGTTAAAACTCTTGCTGCAGCATTTTGGATCAGCTGAAGACTTTTTAAAGATGTTTTAGGACTGCCTAATAATAAAGAGTTACAATAATCTAATCTAGAGCTAACAAAAGCATGGATTAGTTCCTCAGCATCACTCTGAGACAAGATGCTCCTATTCTTGGCAATACTGTGCAAATGATAGAAGGCAATCTTAGAAACAAGTTTAATATGTGAATTAAAGAACAGCCCATTCAAATTAAGAGTTTGATTTGGAAAGGTATTTTGAAGGTTTTTTTGGACCAACTAGAATGACTTCAGTCTTATCTGAATGTAATAGCAAGAAAATTACAAGTCATCCAAGCTCTGGTTTCCTTAAGACAAGCCTCTAATTTGGCTAATTGATTACTGTTATCTAGCTTTATTGACAAGAATAATTGTGTATCATCTGCATAACAATGAAAATGTATGCAGTGCTTTCTAATAATATTTCCTAGCAGAAGCATATATAAACTAAAAAGAAAAGGGCCTAGCACAGATCCCTGTGGAACTCCACGACTGAGCTTTGAATTAGAAGAGAACTCATTATTGACACGAACAAACTGGAACCTATCAGATAAATAATATCTACACCACTGCAACAAAGTCCCATTAAGTCCAACATGGTGGTGTAACCTATCAAGTAAAATATTACGATCAATAGCATCAAAAGCTGCACTAAGGTCTAAAAGGACAAGTACAGACACAAGTCCATTATCTCATGCAATAATGAGGCTGTTAGTGACCTTCACTAACGCCGTTTCAGTACTATGATGAATTCTAAACTCTGATTGAAACTCTTCAAATAAACCATTTCCCTGCAAGTAGTCAGATAATTGCGTAGCAACAACTCTAAGATTTTTGACATGAAAGGTAGATATTGGTCTATAGTTAGCTAAAACTCCTGGATCCAGCGTTGGCTTTTTAAGTAAGGGTTTAATTACAGCAGTTTTAAAAGCCTGTGGTATGTGGCCTAATGTTAATGAAGAATTGATTATTTAAAGAATAGAGCTACCAATAAATGGGAAGACTTCTTTAAATAACGTTGTAGGAAGAGGGTCTAGTAGACAAGTTGAAGGCTTGGATGAGGAAATTATTTTATCTAACTCTAAAAGGTCAATTAGAGTAAACTCATCCAAACAGATATCAGTTGAAGGAGTTGTAGTTGTTACTGTATTTAAGTTAATGGTGGGAAGGATATGACTGATTTTATCTCTGATAGATGAAATTTTATTATTGAAGAAGTTCATAAAGTCATGACTAGTAAGCTCTAGGTCTAGGAAAATGCTAGATTTGACAAAGTCCTGACTCTTTGTCAGCCTGGCTACAGTGATTATTCTTGTTCTCTTCTATTAATGCAGAATAATAAGTTGTTCTGGCTTTCCTAACAGACTTTTTTTATAAATTAGAAGTTGATTTCTCCAAGCTAGATACAGTGCATCTGGAAAGTATTCGCAGCGCTTCACTTTTTCCACATTGCTATGTTACAGCCTTATTCTAAAATGGAATAAATTCATTTTTTCCCTCAAAATTCTACACACAATACCTCATAATGACAACATGAAAAAAGTTTTTTTGAGATTTTTGTAAATTTATTAAAAATAAAAAACTAAGAAATCACATGTATATAAGTATTCACAGCCTTTGCTCAATGCTTTGTTGAGGTTGTTTTAATAGGAGGTAACATTAACACCATGTCTAATTATAAAATGCTAAATGACAATGCTAAGTTGTGCTAAATGGAAACCGTAGCAGACCATTCGTTCTTTGACACAAAGAAACGATGACTACCACTAGGCCACCAGAGTGTCCTAGTAGCAGACCCTCCGCCCCACAGCTTGGGAGGATGTGGGTTCAAGCCCCAGCAGGGTCATACCAAAGACCATAAAAAAATGGTACTTCCTGCCTTCTAGCTTGGTGCTCAGCATAATAGAATGGGGGAAGGAAAAGTTATTTGTAGCGGCAACTTGCATGCCAGCAGCCCCTCCTGATTCTAGATGTGATTAACATTGTAGATAGGAGAAACGTAATTTCATTCTACTGTACATGATAGGCTGTATGGACTGAATGACAATAAAGTTGGCTTCTTCTTCTTTCAAAATTATTTAGTATACTGACTCTAGAGGGTTATTTTTACTGAATAAAAACATTTTTGGTTTATAAGTAATGCCTAAAGCAGGATTAATGTTATAATGATCAGTACAGGTTTCCTTTAATAATAAACCCCTTCATTTAAAAACTGCATTTTGTCTTTACTTGTGTTATTGTTATCTAATATTTAAATTTGTTTGATGATCTATAATATTTAAGTGTGACAAACATACAAAAAATGAGAAATCAGGAAGGGGCAAACACTTTTTCACATCACTGTATACTGAAGTCCCCTACTATAATTATTCTATCCGATTTCAGCACTAAGTCAGCTAAGAACTCTACAAATTCAGATAAAAACTCTGAGTAAGCTGTGGGAGGATGATAAACTATGGCAAATAAAATTGGATTTTACCTAAAATTGCTAGCATGCCCAATAGTGAGGCCCTCATTGGAATTATAACATGTTTTTTTCTTTACCTTAACTAGTAATTTGGAATGGTAAATTGTTGCTACTACTCCTCTGTGACCAGAACTTCTGGGATTTTGACAGTTTGAATAACCAGAGGGAGTTGATTCATTTAAACCAACATAATACTCTTGCCCTAATCAAGTCTCTGTAAGGGATAGTAAATCAAGCTGATGATCAATTAACAGATCATGGACTAGCATAGACTTGGGAGTTAGCCACCAAATATTTAACAAAACACATTTAATTTTTAAATTATGAGGAGGAACAAAGGCCAAGTCATTAGATTTAGAGGCTACATATTTAATTTGAGTTTTATCAACTTCATGTTTAATCACTTTAAGATGTTTATGCATTATATTTTTATTTACTTTAGAGAGAGCAGACAGTGATTCTCTGATGGGGGAGATAGGGGCTAAGTTGAGGAGTGGCGGATGGAGAGAAGCTGCAGAGAGGCGTGTAAGACTGCTACTCTGCCTCCTGGTCCCAACTCTGAGTAGTAGTCAAGGCTTTGGAACTTTGAATAAAAATGATGCCAGATTGTTAGATAAATGAGAAGCACCACTGAAAATGGGATGGATGCCGTCTCACCTAACAAGACCAAGTTTTCCCCAAAGAGAGTTCCAATTGTCTATGTAGCCCACATCGTTTGCAGGACACCACACAGACAGCCAGTGGCTGAAGGATGACATGTGGCTAAAAGTCATCACTGGTCAGGTTGGGGAGGGGCCCAGGAATACTACAGAGGCCGACATCATTTTGGCAAAGTTACACACCGATTCCATACTAAATTTTGTGATTTCCGACTGCTGAGTCCAATGTCATTAATGCCGGGATGGATAACAATTGTGGAGTATTTACAGTTACTTTTAGCCAGCATTTTCAAATTTGATTCGATGTTGCCTGCTCTGGCCCTGGGAATGCATTTGACTATGGCAGCTGGAGTCTCTAGGTTCATGCTTCGGATTACAGAATCACCAATGATCAGAGTTTTTTTCCTCAGCAGGTGTGTCGCTGAGTGGGGAATATCAATAAGAAATATGAACAGGTTGGTGGTGAACCAGGGGCTTGTGACTATACTTCCTTCTTACCGTCACCCACCTGTTCTCTCCTGGCTGCTCAGGAGAGGTGGTTGCCGGGGGACGGCTAGCAGGCCCGCTGCCATGGTGCTCCACAGCAGCTAATGGGACTCCATCATTACTAACTGGCGCTAACGGTGTTTCAATGCAGCAGAGCCAGGATTCCAAATCACACAACCTCGCCTCGAGCACCTCAAAAAGACAACATTTAATACATTTATCATTATCACTAAAAGAGGCTGAGGTGTGGCTAAACATCTGACACAGAGCACACCAGAGGAGAAGGGGAAGGAGAGCTAGTAGCCATAGCTAGTGTTTAACCCGAAGCTCACACAAACACCAATGAAAGATAAACAGACGGTTAAAGAGGGTGATTAGGTGACACTGAGTGCGCACACAGGTGCAAGACGCTTGTTAAACAGCAGTGAGCGGTGATGGTATATGGAAAAAAGCGATTATAATGCAATTAAAGGCAATAATCCTCAGGAGAGGGAGGAGAGCTAAGCATAGAGCAAACCACACCAACAGCCAGCAACACAGGAAGTGACGATGTGTTGTATACATATCCGGTTTGTTTGGCTATTCTCATGTTTTTGTTATTCACTGCAATTATTTGACCACTTGCAGGGAAATGTTTTTCTTGAAGAGTTTCAATCAGGGTTTAGAATCCATCATAGTACTGAAACAGTTTTAGTGAAGGTCACTAACGATCTCCTTATCACATCTGATAATGGACTTGCTTCTGTATTTGTCCTTTTGGACCTTAGTGCAGCTTTTGATACTATCCATCATACTATTTTACTTGATAGACTAGAGCACCTTGTTGGACTTAATGGAACTTTGTTGCAGTGGTTTAAATCTTACTTATCTGATAGGTTCCAGTTTGTTCATGTCAGTAATGAGTTTTCTTCTAACTCAAAGCTCAGTCATGGAGTTCCACAGGGATCTGTGCTAGGCCTTATTCTTTTTAGTTTGTATGTTTCCACTAGGCAACATTATTAGAAAGCACTGCATACATTTTCATTGTTATGCAGATGGCACACAATTATACTTGTCACTGAAGCCAGATGATAGTAATCAATTAGCCAAATTAGAGGCTTGTCTTAAGGAATTTAAAGCTTGGATGACTTGTAATTTCTTGCTATTAAATTCAGATAAGACTGAAGTCATTCTAGTTAAACCTTAGAAGTACCTTTCCAAATCAAACTCTTAGTTTGGATACAGTTACCCTTTCTCTTAATAGTTCTGTGAGGAACCTTGGAGTTATTTTTGATCAAGATCTGTTCTGTAATTCACATATTCAACTTGTTTCTAAGACTGCCTTCTATCATTTGTGCAATATTGCCAAGATTAGGAGCATCTTGTCTCAGAGTGATGCTGTGAAACTAATCCACGCTTTTGTTAGCTCTAGATTAGATTATTGTAACTCTTTATTATCAGACTGCCCTAAAACATCATTAAAAAGTCTTCAGCTGACCCAAAATGCTTCATCAAGAGTTTTAACAGGTACTAGAAAGAGAGATCACATCTTTCTGGTTCTGGCCTCCCTTCATTGGCTTCCCATAGAATTTAGAATTAAGTTTTAAAATCCTTCTTCTCACTTCATCATCATCATCATCATCATCATAGCAGTCTGTCGGGGGTGACAATGACAGTTTCATTTAGGTCTGATCAGATTCCTCCACACAGCTCTGTCCTTCGCCTTCAGCTGCCAGGAACTCCTGACCTTGTTAACCCGGGCAACATCCGAGCTGGTATGAGTTGCTTTCTGATTGATCATTTCATGAAACTGCTTGCAAAGTATTTGAGTACCGCTAGCTTTTGCTGGACTAGCAGCACATTCTTGGCAGATAGAGGTATTATCAGTGGCAAGGACAGGCCAAGACAAACCGATTCCAGTATCTGTTGCAGTGACTGACCAGATGATAGGTTTGTTTATCTCCGCTATTTGTGTAGTGCATGTCACGATGCAACGACGGGCAAAAGTCCACCACAGACCTTGCGACAGACGTGCTTATCTGCCAGGATGCCCAGTCTCACCCCGTGTAACTTACAAAGCTCTAAAAAAAAAAATCAGGTCCCTTTTTATTTAAAAGATCTGATACTACCTTATCCAAACAGAGCACTACGCTCTCAAAATGCAGGATTACTTGTAATACCTAGAATCCCCATAATACAATGGGAGGCAGAGCCTTCAGTTATCAAGCTCCTCTCTTTTGGAACCAGCTGCCAATCTGGATTCAAGAGTTAGACTTGATCTGTTTTTAAGAATTAGGGTTAAAACCTTCCTTTTTGATATAGCCTATAGTTAGGGTGGGATCAGGTGCCCCTGACCCCTCCCTCAGTTATGCTGCTAATAGGTTTAGACAGCTGGGGGACCTTCAACAATGCACTGGGCTTCACTCCTTTCTTCACTCTCAACAAAATATTTTTGTTGGTCATTAACATCTGTCTGTTCTCTCCAATAGATTGAGTCCCCATTGTGCTGTTTGCTCTCTACATGCTTCTTCTTCTTCTTCTCCTCACCCCCCCCCCCCCCCCCAGCCAGTCGCAGTAGATGACTGCCCCTCCCTGAGCCTGGTTCTGCTGGAGGTTTCTTCCTGCTAAAAGGGAGTTTTTCCTCTCCACCATCACCAAGTGTTTGCTCAAAGGGGATCACCTAATTGCTGGGGTCTTTCTGCAATTGTAGGGGTTTCCCCTACAGTTGAAAGTGCTATGAGATGACTGTTGTAGTGAAATAGCACTATATAAATAAATTTGAATTGAATTTAATTGAACTGAATTTCGGCCAATCAGCAGCATGTTCAGGAACCTCCTCAAGGAGGGTTTCCAGGGCTTCTTTTGATCAGCACTGTAAGGAGGTTGGGTTCATGCTAAGTCAAGTAAATGGCTTTTGTTACAACCCCCCACCTGGCTCCCCTGGAAGGTGACAATCTTTGGAAACTTTGAACCTAATTTTGTCAGAGAAGACTTCTTCAAATATTTGAAGATGTGGCCGTTTGAATGTTAGCACCTCTCAAACTACTTCTCTGAGAAAATCAGGTTAAAAGTTTCCAAGGATTGCTACCTTCCAGGGGAGCCAGGTGGGGAGTGGTAACAAAAGCTGTACATTTGCATGACTTAGCATGGACACAACCCCTTACAGTGCTTATCAAAAGGAGCTCTGGAAACAAGCTGCTTAAGTAGCCATGTGCTTCTACCTGAACGTGCTGCTGATTGGCCAAAATGAATGTATGAATAGCCAAACAAACGGATATGTAAATCAGCTGTGGTATACACACCCCCAAACGTAGGAAGCGGTCCATCCATCTTCTTTGCTTAATCCTTTTTGGGTTGTGGGGGTGCTGGAGCCTATCCCAGCAACTTTGGGCAAGAGGCAGGGTACACCCTGAACAGATCCCCAGTCCATCACAGGGCCAACACAGAGAGACAGACAACCATTCACTCTCACAGTCATACCTAAGGACAATTTAGAATCCCCTGTTTTGATGCCAGTTAACCTAACTTACATGTTTTTGGCATGTCGGAGGAAACCGGAGAAATCCCGGAGTAAACCCACGCAGACACGGGGAGAACATGCAAACTCTACACAGATCACTGTTGGTCTGGGAAATGGTCTAGCTGATATTTCCATCTGAAACTACTCTATTTCAAATACAAAGTTTACAGTTTTAAAATCCCACACACTGTTTTTTGAAGCGTGGAGTAGCTTCTTCATGATTTCAACCAGCATATTTTGCAAAAAAAAAACGAAAATCACAAATTTTTCAAAAAATAAGTATTTCTGTGTTTTTTAGGAAACACATCAGGCCGACTTGTTGCTGGTTTATTTGTCAGTTGAAAAAACACAAGACAACTTACAAAAAAAAAATTTTTGTAACCCTGTGTAATAAATCAAGTCATTCATGTGACCATGAAAATAAATCTTTTAAAGAAAGACATTCTTTTTGAGGAAATTTATTGCTAAACCCACTGGCTGAAGAAGATATGTCAGTAACTTCAGGCTGCAGTAAGAAATGATTTTGGTCAACCTTTTCACGTCATAGCTGCCAACATGGACAATCAGTCTAATTGCATACTGTACTATGGCCATAAGTCAAAGAATAAAGTTTCACAAGATGAGATGACTAAACTCTGAACAGAATATGACATCACCCAGTGGATTTTATTTAATCTGAGACAGGTATCACCTCACCACGAAGCGCTTAATGTACAAGAGTACAAACCACCAATGAACTGATGTGATTTGACCTCTGACCTACAATCATCTTTAAGAACTTCATTACCATTTTTATTAGGACTGTGCATCAATTTAAATTTTTTAACTAACTGCACATTTTTTCTATAATTTATTGCTATTTATTGTTAAACTTGCATAAAAGAATCAATGAAAAAGAAAACTACTTTAGCAACTTTTAAAAAGAAAACTACTTTAGCAACTTTTAATTGGGGACCCCTGGGGTCCCCAATTAGTCTTCACAGAGGACCACAGAGCTGATTTCCTAAAATACTAAAGCAATATTACATGAGAGTAAGTTGCGGAATCGTGAATATGAACTCTGGGTGTGATACTGGGTGTCACTCTGTATGTCCTGTATGTGTAGTAGTATTGACAAAAATTTTTTGGGAATCTTTGAACACGTAGAAGGCACAAGAGTACCACACCCGGAGTTAGTATATTCATGATACCGTAATGAATTCAAGTGTGATTTTGCTTTTATACAGCAGTTCCCCAAGCACAAATTATTAAATGACAATAACCAGCTATTCTGCACAGCTGAGAAAAAAAAAGCCCCTTCTGAATGTCACCTGTAACTGCTGCTAAACATCTCAATCAGCATGAAGACATCTATTGTCATTTCACACACATGTAAACAAATTAAATATTGTCAAGTGCAAAAGTAATGTGTTTATAAAACATCTACCTGTTGAGCCGGTAGTTGCTAGAACCACCGGTTGTCAGCCAGTAGCTAGACTTTAGCATGCTAACAATTTAGCACATTTTTCTCGCTATTCTTCGCATTTTCAGATGAAATAAAGAGTCCATCACCACAAAGATATTGTGGTTTTTTAATCGAGACAATAAATCAAACTCTAGCACTGCCTACTTTTTAAACAGACATGAAATTGCTTAATGAGCTTAAAATGACAGCAGGGCTGGGGTAGACCTCTTCAAAAGGTTTCTTATCAAGCAGTACCTCACTATGGAAATTAAGGTATCCAAAACAGTACTGCAATTGTCAGAGTTGATAGAAAAAATACTGTTAGTAATGAAAGCACCAAGGTGCCAGTGCCTTGGTGCCAGAGCCTTGGCAGTGGTATGCATTCTCGGATCATCACCAAAATGCTATGGGTTCCTCTCTAGCCTGAAGACTACCTCTGGTAAAAATTTCATCAAAATCCATCTAGTAGTTTTGGAGTATTCTTGCTAACACGCTGTGAGAAGATTTTATTTTTTATTTTAACCTTTATTCATACAGGGTAGTTCCATTGAGAGGCAACTTCTCTTTTTCATGGACGCCCTGTTCACACTCACACATTCACACCAGGAAGCTGCCCAATACAACCACAGACCTGTGGTCACTGAGCAGCTCCACTGGAGCAGGTGGGGTTAAGCAGGGTGGGGCAAACACTGCTAAGTTATTTGTCCCACCCAGAACTAATCCTGCCGGTCCAGGGATTGAATCCATGACCCTCTGCTCACCAGTCCACATCCCTAATCATTAGGCCATCACTGCCCACCAAGATAAGAACCTTGGTGGAGGGATGCACACTCGGATCATTACCAAAATGTTATGAGTTCCTCTCTAGCCCAAGGACCACTTCTGGTAAAAAAAAAAATTCATCCATATCTATCCAGTAGTTTTGGAGTTCATGAATGTACAGTGAAAATAATCTGCAATTCACATGCCCGTACTGTAGGCAGCAGCCGAGAACCACCAACCTGATTTGAACAGCTGCAATCCAACCACAGAAGAAGAGCACGGTGGAAGACATTTTAAGTGGCGGAAGCGATGAAGGTACGTGAATACAATGACAATCAAGATGAACAGGAGCTTTAGCTGTTTAGTGGCAGAGGAAGAAAACAGATGGGCAAAAAGACGGACATTTGTTCACCCAGTATTGGGGGGATTGCTAAGTACTTTCCTCTGGCAGGAGTTTCCGGGCGCATGCGCAGTACCATTGCATTGACGGTAAAGGTGAGCTATTTTTGTGTTTATTTCAAAAATAAAATGTTATTTTGAAATTCTGGCAAATTAAAAATCGAGAAAATATGGTGTTACAATGACTCAAGCCCTTAGTTCCACTTAATGAAAGTGATATAGATGCGGTGACTGCAGCTGATGACCGGATTGAGTGATGGTGTGGAGTGAAGTGCGTGGCGGTGATGCACCTGTAGGCTGGTTGCCAACCGCCAATCAAATTTAAAAGAAGAAGAAGAAGTTCCACTTAATTTTGACCGGGTGAGCTGAAACAGAGTAGTGGACGGACAGTTACACACATACACACATCCACAAACAGATGTACTAACTGACTACTGTATGCCTCACAGTTTCACCGAGGCATAAATTAACGTTACTAGAACACCATTGAAGCGGAGTGATACATATCCAGTGAAACTGGAATGCAATTATCATGGATTATAGTAACTCCTGGAATCCCTATTGTCCAATGAAATTGCTCAGTCAGAGCTAACTGTTGTATGTTACATAATGTCAAGCAAATGCTATCAACATAAAACACTTCATAATCATGAATGTATCTTAATTTTTACAGTTTATATCAATCTGTAATATTCTTTTTTTCAGTTCAATATAAAGAGTGTCAGATTTTTTTTGAAAAACTATAATTTTTATTATTGTCACATTTCCGCTTTTAGTTTGAAACAAAGGAAGCACTTCTACTGAATATAACTTTCCTAATTATCTAAACCTATAAAAGTACAAAAAGATGGATCAAATCTTAATTGATTTCCAGAGCTCCTGACATTAACGGTAAGTTAAAAAGTTTTATTCACTTTATATTTGGGTGTGCATTTTCCTCGACTCACTCTGACAAATTGCCTATTTCAATACTTTCAAGCAAGGAGCCCCAAACAGTGATGCTAGATCAGGTGTATGTGTGCGTGCTTGAAGTGGGGTGTGTACGCAGGATGCAGTCGCCCTGATAACTGATGGATCAGTTTAATGCTCTGTGAACTTTCCAAATTTAAATGCCCCCCCCCAAAAAAAAACAGTCTTGTTTTTGTTTTAAGCTAAGGCAGCTGCCAAGACAAACCAGTCACCACTGCTGACACCACTTCAGGGAGTGACCTGACAGTGTCAGTTTTTTTTATGCGTTAATTGGCCCAAATTAAAAGTCAATGCATCAATTATCTCACCCCCAATTTTAAATTATTATATTTAATTATCCACATAGAATTGTTGATACAGAAACAGGAAATATTTCATTCAGTGTGTTGCTGATTATGGCATAAAGAAAGAATAATTTAAAAGAAAAAAAAAGATCTGTATGGCTGGTTATGGACTGACTCCAGATGGACCAATATGGACCGGCTACACTACATCATTGCAGCACCACCTGAATATATCATAACATAGTGAGCAATAAAGAAGAAACTTGTGTCATCCTGGGCCGGGGGGGGGGGGGAGGAACCAAACATTTCCTTTTGTTTTTGGCCATTGTGGACACATTATCTCTGTTCTCGGCCATAGTGTACCCGGCTGTGACAAAGCACTGCCATCATCTATAATTCATAATGACAATCTGGCATGTAGGAGGTGAAGTTTGAGATCTTTAACTGACTTGTTACTGACTGCTGTAATGCAACTTAAAAAGACAGATTGGCACTTCCGGTTATGGTTGCCACGTAGGACGGACGTGTCTCGCTCTGCTCTGCTCCTGGAGAAAAAAATCGGCAAATAACTCTCTCATTTGGGACAGAACGTATCCCAGCATTTGGGCGAGGATATGTCGGCGAAGCCTAAGGCTGGAAAACCAGGAAAAGGAAAAAGCGAGCCGCCGAAACAGTCCAAATTAACGGACTTTCAGGTCCGTGACGCAGCAAACAAAACTCCATATATGGCGGAGGAGGCTGGCAACGGTGCGATATCTGCGGGGAATGGCGCAGATGCGCTGATGGCTGCCATGAGTTCAATGAGAGCGGACTTTTCCTCTAGATTTGATGGGATTATGACAGCGTTGGAAGGAATAAGAAAGGAATTGGGTGACTGTGTAGAACGAACGGCGCAGATGGAGCTCCGTCTCGCTAGTGCTGAAGATAACGTCACCCGTCTTCAATTAAAGGTGCGCACTTTGGAAAAAAAAAATAAATCTCTGGAAGATAATATTTTGGATTTGGAATCTCGGTCGAGACAGAATAATTTGAGGCTGGTGGGTCTTCCAGAGGAATCAGAAGGTCGGGACGTATGTTCCTTTCTGGAAAAGTGGATTCCGGAGGTGCTGGGCAGCGAGGAGTTGCAATCAGCAGTGGTTCTGGAAAAAGCACATCGTATTGGCCCACGGAGAGATAAGGGACCGCCGAGGACCTTAATTATGAAATTTCTTAGCAACAGAGACAGGATGAAGATCTTCAACGCTGCACGTGCTAAAGGAGAGATTAAACACCAGGACCAGCAGGTGCGGTTCTACCCAGATTTGGCCACAGGAATCCAGCAATTGAGGAAGCAGTTTGATCCCGTACGTAAGGAGCTGCGCAGCCTTGGGATTCGTCATGGTGTAATCTATCCTGCGAGACTGTTGACCACGTATGAGGGCAGAACCCACATCTTCAAGACCCCAGAGGAGGCGCAGGAGTTCATCAAGAAGATCAAAGAAGAAGAAGAGACTGGTGGGAGCTAAGCATGAACAAAATATAAGGTAGAATAATTAAGCATTTGCACAGGCATCTGACTGACTTGAAGTAAATAGTAAGTTTACAAAATATAGATTGTATTATATATTAAAAAAACAAAACAAAAACAAAACAAACAAAAAAAAAACTATGATGTACAAAGTTGTTAAAAATTTTGGAGTTAAGTTGGAAAACTACAGAGGAGAGTTAATGTTACGTCATTAAAAGCAGTAGAGTTAGGGTGATTGGAAGGATGAAGAAGGAGTGGCTTAGGCTGTTCCCCGTGGGTGTGGAACGGTCGATGGCTATATCGGGAGACAGAATTTTTCTTTTGATTTTGGGGGGTTTGCCACAAGTGTGGGAAGGGGAAATTTGTTTGTGTGTAGTTTGTAGGATGAATGTTCAACCACTCATGTTTTTGCTTCTCTGTATGAGCATGTTTACACTGCAAGGTAATCCCAAACTCTCTATTGATCATGGACCAAAGTGTTAATCTTAATTTAACTTCATGGAATTGCAGAGGTCTACAAAATTTAAAAAAACTTAAACAAGTTATGAATAAAATAAAGGACATGGGTTCAAGAATTGTGTTTTTACAAGAAACTCATCTGATAGAGGAGGATGTTAAAAGAATTAGGAGTAGATGGCAGGGAAGTGTATTCACCTCTTCATTTTCATCCCGAGCCAGGGGAGTTATGACTCTCATACATAAATCAGTTCCTTTTCAAGTGAAAAATGTAATTGGAGACAAATTTGGAAGATATGTAATCATTCAAGGTTCTTTGCTATTAGAAAATATAAATCTTGTAAACTTATATGGTCCCAATATAGATGATCAGAAGTTCTTTGCTAATTTATTTCTCATCTTATCATCACTTACAGGGCAACATATAATAGCAGGGGATTTTAATTGTACATTGAATCCAGGTGTGGATAGATCAACAGGACTGGATTGTACGCACATTGGATGTAGGATGACTATTAATCATTTTATGAAAGAATTGAGATTGTTAGATATATGGAGAGAAATGAAACCACAAGTTAAAGCCTATTCTTGTTATTCCAGTACCTACAAGACATTCTCACGTATTGATTATTTTTTGATTTCCACAGAATTAAGGTCCAAGATTCAAAACTGCTTTTATGATAACATCGTGATCTCTGATCATGCACCCTGTTGTCTAATATATGTAGATAAAAAATTGACAAAGGAATCAGGTAGATGGCAATTTCAGCATAAATGGCTTCAGGATGAGGAATTTGTCAAGTATATAGAAAAACAGATAGACGAGTTCTTTGACATCAATACTACACAAACATCAGCATGTGTAAAGTGGGAGGCTTTCAAAGCTTTTATTAGGGGACATATTATTAGTTATACAGGATCAAAATCTAAGAAGACTCGAGAGGAGAGAGCTAAATTGGAACATAAAATAAAAAGTCTTCAGGAAAAAGTGTATGCAGGAAGTGACCCAAGGTTGGAGAATGAATTACTGATTTTGAGAGCTGAATACGACAAAAAATCAGCGAATAGAGCTGCCTCGAGTCTTCTAAGATTGAAACAATCTTTTTATGAACAAGGTGAAAAATCAGGAAAATTATTAGCATGGCAGATTAAACAATTGGAAATTAAAACACCAATTACCAGTATTATAAGTAATGGACAGGTAGTTATAGATCCTTTAGAAATTAATAGAGCCTTTAGAGATTACTATGAAAAATTATATGATACCAAAAATGAACCTGATTTAACAAAACTAAATGGGTTTTTGAACGAACTATCTATACCGTGTATTCCAAATGAAAACAGGGAGATATTGGAGTCTAAAATTAGTCAAGAAGAAGTTGGGCTAGCCATTGATAATATGAAATCAGGAAAAAGTGCAGGACCAGATGGTCTTCCAGTTGACCTTTATAAAAAATTTAAGAATAAATTAATAAAACCTTTTTTGGAAATGGTTTTAGAAGCATTTCAAAATAATAATTTACCATCATACATAAATAATGCCTTAATTATACTGCTGCCAAAACCAGGTAAGCCCTCTAATAAATGTGAAAATATGAGACCAATAAGCCTATTAAACGCCGACCTTAAGATAATCTGTAAAATTTTAGCAAGACGAATACAAGAAATTTTACCAAATATTATTAATCGAGATCAGAATGGCTTTATAAAGGGTAGACAAGGCTTCCATAATGTAAGAAGACTATTTAATATTATTTGTTTTAATAAAGAAGCATCGGATACAGCTCTCCTATCATTGGACGCCGAAAAGGCCTTTGATAGAGTTGAATGGCCCTTTCTTTTTGAAGTCATACAAAGGTTTGGACTTGGAAATAATTTCATAAAATGGGTTCAAATAATATACAATAATGCTACAGCAGAAATCCTAACAAATAACAATATTTCAAAACCAATAAAAATCAATAGAGGATGTCGACAAGGCTGTCCACTTTCACCTTTACTGTTTACTATGGCAATTGAACCTTTAGCGATAGCGATACGTTTACATTCACAAATATATGGAATTAAAGTTGGACCAACAGAACATAAAATCTCCCTGTACGCCGATGATATAATATTGTTTATGTCGAATCTAAAAAAATCAATTCCAACCTTGTTGAATTTAATAATGAATTTTGGGGAAATATCAGGATATAAAATAAATAAAACTAAATCTTCAATATTAATGCTAAATGAGACCCAGAGAAATTACCCAGCCCCTGAGGTAAATCAATTCAATGTTGTAAATCAGTTTAAATATTTAGGAATCCAAATTATGCCTAAGCTAGAATCAGTCGCCAGTGTCAACTATGAAGCCTTAATGTCAGATATCAATGAGTTAACTCAGAGATGGATGTCACTACCAATGTCGATGATCGGGAGAATCAATATACTTAAAAGTAATATTTTACCTAAAATACTTTATTTATTTCAATACATTCCCTTATCACCACCTTTAGATCTATTCTCAAGAATAAAAAAAAAGTTAGTGGAATTTATATGGAACAACAGGAGGGCTAGATTACGTTTGTCTTTATTATATTTACCATTTGATCGTGGAGGTCTGAAATGTCCAAATTTTATGTTGTATTATTGGTCGGCACAACTGAGGTCTATGACATATTATTTTTCATCAAATGATCTCCCTCACTGGACTGAAATGGAATCATACAATTTACCTTTACCTCTTCCCATATTCATATACTCAGATTCGGCAAAAAAATTACAAAAACAAGTTAAAAATCCATTTGTAAAGCATATGATCAAAATATGGTGTGAAGCTAAAAACTATTTAAAAGAACCACAGTTATTGTCACAATTTAGTCCAATATGGGGTAATCAATATTTTAAACCAGGGAGAGCGGACGCTGTATTTAAAGTATGGAATTTAAAAGGGATACAAAAGATTCAGGATTTATATTTGCCATGTGCAGACAACATAATGTCTTTTGAAGAGCTGAGGATCAAATTTAATCTCAATAGAACACATTTTTTTAAATATCTTCAACTTAGAAACTTTATTCGATCAAATCAAAATAAAGCTCTCACTCGACCTATTTATTCATCCTTGGAAAAAATGATGATGAAAGATAGTAAAAGAAAGGGTATTATTTCAGAGTTTTATAACTCATTGACACTATCTTCAAGTGAAAATTCACTGAAAAGATTAAACTACTGGAAAGAAGATCTGCAAATTGAAATTTCAGAGGAACAATGGGAATTGGCTTGTACAGAAGCTCAAACCAAATCAATAAATGCACGCCTTAAATTGATACATTTCAAATGGTTAATGCGGATGTATGTTACACCGGAGGAGTTAAATGGATATAACAAAAATATACCAGATACATGCACAAAATGCATGGAAAGTAAAGGAACCCTATTTCATTGTTTATGGGAATGTAGATTAATAAGAATGTTTTGGGAAGAGGTGAGGGTAACAATTGAAAAAATAATCTCAAAACAAATTATATTGAATCCTAAACTGTTTTTGTTGGGTCTGTACCCAGAAAAGCATAATTTTAATAAAAGTGAAAGAACATTCATAGACCTCAGTTTGCTTAATGCCAAAAAATGTATTGCACTATTATGGAAAAAGACTCATAGACCAGATGTGACTCAGTGGTTAAGACAGATGTTAACAAACCTTCCATTAGAAAGAATAACATATATACTGAAATCAAAGGAAATTGTGTTTGAGAATATATGGAGACCTTTTATTGATTATGTAAAAAATTTAAACATAACTCTTGAAGAAGAAGGTGAATGATGTGTGTGGACCTTGTAAATTCCAAACTGGTGAACATAATATGTATACTTATGTATTGGATTGTCTAGACTAAACAGAGGAGCATTGTTGAAGACTTGATTTTGTTGGTGGTTGTTGGTGTTTTTAGTGCATTTTTTTTTTTTTGTAGTACTTTAGTGTTAGTGTTTGATTGTTTGTATCATGTTTGTTAAAAAAAAAAAAGGTTCAATAAAGATATTGTGGAAAAAAAAAAGACAGATTGGTCGTTTTTTTGTTCCTTTTTAGGAACAGATCTGAAGACTAACTGATGTGTAATTATTCTTTTTACTCATACTTTTAGTTCACAGCAGGTTTACATCAGGATAAGTATATAATGTAATACTTAAAGGTCCCACCCACTGAAAAATTGTGCTTTTATAGGTTTTAACTTTCTGAAATGCTTCTATTGGTGAAATGATTATCAAAAACATCAAAATACTCACCTCTCATATATATATACACTACCGTTCAAAAGTTTGGGGTCACCCAGACAATTATTTTGTGTTTTCCATGAAAAGTCACACTTATTTACCACCATGAGTTGTAAAATGAATAGAAAATATAGTCAAGACATTGACAAGGTTAGAAATAATGATTTGTATTTGAAATAATAATTTTTTCCTTCAAACTTTGCTTTCGTCAAAGAATCCTCCATTTGCAGCAATTACAGCATTGCAGACCTAATATGATTGCACAAGGGTTTTCTAATCATCCATTAGCCTTCTGACGCAATGAGCAAACACATTGTACCATTAGAACACTGGAGTGATAGTTGCTGGAAATGGGCCTCTATACACCTATGTAGATATTGCACCAAAAAACAGACATTTGCAGCTAGAATAGTCATTTACCACATTAGCAATGTATAGAGTGTATTTCTGATTAGTTTAAAGTTATCTTCATTGAAAAAAAAGTGCTTTTCTTTCAAAAATAAGGAAATTTCTAAGTGACGTGTGTGTGTGTGTGTGTGTGTGTGTCTGTGTGTGTCTGTGTCTTTATAGCGCGGTGGCGGAGTGGTTACTGCGGCAGCACAGCAACTCACCCTTGGCCAGGGGATCCTGAGTTCGATCCCAACCCCCGACCAACAGTGATCTGTGTGGAGTTTGCATGTTCTCCCCGTGTCTGCGTGGGTTTGCTCCGGGATTTCTCCGATTTCCTCCCACATGCCAAAAACATGCAAGTTAGGTTAATTGGCATCAAACTGGGGATTCTAAATTGTCCTTAGGTATGACTGTGAGAGTGAATAGTTGTCTGTCTCTCTGTGTTGGCCCTGCGATGGACTAGCGATCTGTCCAGGGTGTACCCTGCCTCTTGCCCAAAGATGCTGGGATAGGCTCCAGCCCCCCCACGACCCGAAAAGGATTAAGCGGAAGAAGATGAATGAATGATGAATATACCAGTTTTGTCTTTGAGCAACCGATGTAACGCTTCCCAGTTTTTTTTCCTGTATGTCAATACAAGGTAACTCCAGCCTTGATACCCGTCTGCTGCTCCATCATTGGACAGCCTAACTGTCTGGTTGGGATGGGCGATACCAGCATTTTCCCTTTCAATATGATACCATTAATTTATGGGACTTTTACTTCGATACCGATACATTTTGCCCAAAATCACATGATTGCAGTTTCATTTACAACTTTATTACAAGGGCAAAATGAAATATGAATAAAACTTATGAACATAAACATGTGAAAGAAATGCTTATAAAATGATAATAAAATAGAACAATGAGCAAAGTAAATAAAAATAATTATTTTTATTATAATTGAAAAAAATCATTTTAAGACTTAAAATGAATGCAAAATTAATTCAGTTTCTTAATTTGGTAAAGATTCTCAACTGGATTCAAGTATTTTTTACTTCTGAAATGTTTCACCATTCATCCAAATTATATGGTAATACTGTGGTGTACCAACATGGTGCCTGGATGCAGTGGGGGTGACAGCTTGCCTTTCCGGTTCCGCTGTCACTTGGGGTATAAAGGGCACGGCAGGAAGGGACACGGTCTCTTTCACCGTTGACCCCTTGGCTTGTACGGAGCACCTGTTGTTGTGGTTCTTATTATAATAAAGTTACATTCACTGCACCTCCTACCTAATTCTTTGTGAGCCCAAGTTATGGACACAACATTTGGTGACAAGGAGAAAAGAGTTATGGAACGAGCTGTCACCGCTTTTCGGCCATTTTGGAGGTTCCGGGCAAACCGCCCATCCCCTGGGCTAGATGGTATGCAGCTTTCCAGAACTATCTGGTGGCCCTTAACCTTGGTGAGCTCGAGAAACTGTGTGCGAGGGCTACATTAGTCCACAATCTTGGCATAGATGGTCAAAGAAACCTCCGTACATTGGGAGGAGCCGATGGTTTTGAAGACGTAGTGGAGCTAATGGCGTGCTACTTTCGCACCCTGGAAAACATCACAGTCCGGAGAATTTAGTTTCGGCAGCGCCACCAGCAGACAGGAGGGTTGGTGCAGCACTATGTTGCAGACCTGCGTCAGCTGGCGGGGGAGTGCCAATTTGGAGCCCTGGAGGAGGAGATGGTTCGTGATCAAATGGCCGAGCGCACTCGTTCTGCGGCACATTCGAGGCTCCTGACCTACCCGGGTGAACTGACGTTAGCCACTGCCATTGAGAGAGCACAGCACTTTGAAGCAGTGGAAAAATTATCAAAAGACCTCCATGAGGGAAGCACATCGAGGCGCGAGGAACCATGTTTGAAGGCACTGGCTGTGGACTCAGACAGTGAAGATGGCGTGGATGAAGAGGAATACGCCGCCGCTGTAAGAATTAGGTCCGCCCCGGGAACGCCAAAATGTTATGGCTGCGGGTCCACCAGGCACCGGTACAAAGGCCCTTTGTAGGCCCTTAGAGTAGAGGGTTAGTGCTAGTGAAGCGCTTTGAGTGGTCATTGAGACTAGAAAAGCTACATAAGTATAAAGCAACAGAGTGTCTGGCGAAGGGCAAGCACTGTGGCAAGTGCGGTCTGTTGCACCATTTTGCCAGGACCTGCAATAATTTTGAGCGAGGGGACCGAAGACAGACTTCTCCACAGTGACTCCTATGGTTATTCATACCATTTCCCCAAGCACAGATGGATGAATTTATTGCAATGTTTTGCTGGACGGCGTAGAAGTGCCGTTGATGGTGGACGCTGGAGCGGTGGCTTCGGTGTTGAACTGGTCCACTGTGAAGAGTCTGTTCCCACATCACCACGTGAGCGACCTGTCGATGCCCTATTTTGGCTCTGGTGGAATGATGTTGGCCATCGTGGGCTCATTGGAACTGACGGTGAGGTACAAATCGGCAATGATGGCAAGCGTCCATTTTGTGGTGACTGCTACCAGGTCGAACATCATGGGGTGTGATATGTTTTATGGTCTGGGGTTCACGATCACCAACGGCATCGGAGAGGAGTGGTCAGGCGGTGGATTGTGGGACCCACCTGCTCCGCATGTGGAGGACGACGCGGTTTGGGACAGTGACTGGCCTGGTATTTTGGGAGGAGTGCAGGACCGGCATCGTGGAGTGCCATCTCGGGAAGGCTCCAATGCCAGTGTCCAAGTTACCCTGGATGTGGGAACTGGACAGCACAGTGGAGCGCCCGGGATGGCTGAAGGAGCCAAGATGCCCACTCCCTCGACTTCAGGAGGGTGTTTTATACTGCTTGGTATCAATATAGAATTTGAATGAATGGTGTAACATTTCAGAAGTAATACTTTTGCCGCCTCCGACGCTGCTGTGCTCACTGCACGGAGCGAGTGCTTGGCTGCGCAGTGTGCAATGAGTCTTCGGCTCTGACATCTGATAGGCTGCCATAATCCTCTGACACGGCAGACCATCACTAAATATGCTTGGGCTGTTTTTTCACACATGAATTTAATGCCTAAAACTCTCAAAAGTGAAAGCAAATTGCACGTTTTGTATTAACCTTTTGAGTGTGAGATTTTGCGTGCCCCTAGTGGCAGAGTGCGGCACTGCGCTTGTCATCTCATTCTGACATGATCGGCTCCATTGAGGATTTGTACTGATCTGCCAGTTTCAGAAGGTGGCAGACATCCATTGGCGGACTCAATGGATGACACGTAATATACCCAAGAAGAAGAACTCCTCATTTCCTTTTCCTGTTTTTAGCATTTTAGCCCAGAAAGCTAATATGATTGCCGTCCGTCATCGTGCACTGTCACTTAGTCGGCTTTGTATGTGGAAAATAGCTGCGGAATACAAGCAAAATTTATGTGGGATAGTCATAAGACTTTGTAGATATGATAGAGAGCGTAAATGACCGACAGAATGCAAAATAACGAACACGATGGCTGAAAACGCAGCGACCACGGCAGCGAGCGAGTCCCCTTAGCCACCGGTAAGTGAGGAATTTGTGGGGGTTTTTTTAATACTGTACTGATTTCTTGTTCATATACTTTGAAGATGAGGTACCTCTGTACAAAAAAATGGTGTCAAAAGACAACCATTTTTTGTGTAAATACATCCAAATTCCAGTTTTGACTGAGTTATGGAATTTAAAGAGGTGCCATGACATTATGCAAATTAGATGCATAAATTTATTCCTGTCTGAAAATTTGGATCATATTTTACATCTTTCTAATTGACAGTAAGCCATTATCTCTTAACACTTTCAAGTTATAGCCTTAGAAATCTTAACTATTTTATTGACAAAAAATATTTACCACTCTTGACCATTAGGGGTTATGTCGTAATTCGGCGACAGACACACTCAAAGAGTTAACAGTGGTACTGCAATATTTTAAAAAGTATCGTCCAGCTGGTATTGAAGTATCAGTACTTGAGAATCGATACGCCCATCCCTACTGTCTCATCATCATCATAGCAGTCTGTCGGGGATGACAATGACTGTTTCATTTAGGTCTGATCAGATTTCTCCACACAGCTCTGTCCTTCGCCTTCCGCTGCCAGGAACTCCTGACCTTGTTAACCCGGGCGACGTCTGAGCCGGTATAAGTTGCTTTCTGATTGACCATTTCATGAAACTGCTTGCAAAGTATTTGAGTACCGCTAGTTTTTGCTGGACTAGTGGCACATTCTTGGCAGATAGAGGTATTATCAGTGGCAAGGACAGACCAAGACAAACTGACTCCAGTATCTGTTGCAGTGACTGACCAGATGATAGGTTTGTTTATCGAGGCTCTTTGTGTCATGAATGTCACGATGCATCGACTGGCAAAAGTCCACCACAGACCTTGCAACAGATGTGCTTATCTGCCAGGATGTCCAGTCTCACCCCGTGTAACTGGGAGTGGTCCACCACAGACCTGTGACAGATGTGCTTATCTGCCAGGATGTCCAGTCTCACCCTGTGTAACTGGGAGTGGTCCACCACAGACCTGTGGCAGATAGTTCTTGCCAGGATGCCCAGTTTCACCCTCCATGGATATATATATATACACTACCATTCAAAAGTTCGGGGTCACTTAGAAATTTCCTTATTTTTGAAAGAAAAGCACTGTTTTTTTCCAATGAAGATAACTTTAAACTAATCAGAAATACACTCTATATATTGCTAATGTGGTAAATGACTATTCTAGCTGCAAATGTCTGGTTTTTGGTGCAATATCTACATAGGGGACATGCTGCATGGGCAACATCTTGTCCTCCATATCTTCCTGCCCAGGCTTGAATCCTACCAACGCCCAACGCTGGAAGGTAGAACACCGGATCACTGGAGAGGACACTCCAGCTTCGCCTTTGGCATAGACAAAACACGGGGAATGACAGTTACCGATTATAAGCCACCGCTCAATTGGCGTAAAGCGCGGTGCCAGGGGTTGTTCCCGACGGTGGGAGGGATCATCGGATCTCACTGGACAGCTACCGCCCGCCTCAAGCTGGGCAGCCCCCAGCCAATAAGGTGTTGTCCCGCCACAGCTTGCTTTCCTCATTGGGTGCATGGGGATGAGGAGAAGTCCGAACAGCAGGCTGAGAACCTTCACACCAGGCAAGACAATAAAACAAAAGAGACCAACTCTAAAACTGGGAACTTGGAACGTCCGCACTATGATGACAGGACTCACTGCTAACCTCAAGGACATCAACGACACCAGGAAGACTGCCATCATCAATAATGAGCTGAAGAGACTGGGAGTGGATATCGCCACTCTCCAGGAAACACGGTTGGCTGACGCAGGCACACAGAGAGAAGGACTACACGTTCTACTGGCAGGGAAAGGGCAGTGACGAACACAGGGAACACGGAGTGGGCTTCGCAGTGAAGAACACCTTGCTGAAGATGGTGGAACCGGACAGCACTGGCTCTGCACGACCCTCGTCAGTGTGTATGCCCCAACACTGAGCCACACCAGAGGCAAAAGACGAGTTCTACGAGAATCTCGCAACAACTGTCAGGATCATCCCCAACTCTGAACAACTCATTCTCCTTGGAGACTTCAATGCCAGAGTGGGTGCTGACCACGACTCCTGGCCCTCCTGTCTTGGACCTTTTGGCGTGGGCAGAATGAACGACAACGGACAGCGGCTGCTCGAGTTCTGCACATATCACGATCTGTGCATCACAAACTCGTTCTTCAAGACCAAGCCCCAACACAAGGTTTCCTGGCAACATCCGCGCTCAAAGCACTGGCACCAGCTGGACTTGATCCTGACCAGGTGCACCTCACTGAAGAATGTGCTAATCACCCGTTCGTTCCAGAGTGCAGATTGCGACACAGACCATTCCTTAGTTTGTTGCAAGGTCAAGCTGCAGCTGAAGAAATTCCATCGTGCTAGACAACCTGGAAAGGCACGGATTGACACCAGCAAGATGGCTCAACCAGAACTTGTTGAGCAGTTTGCCTCCACCTTTGAGAAGGAACTTGGTGTACCACAAGAAGGAGAATCTGCAAAGCAGAAGTGGGAAAAACTGCGAAACACCATCCACCGCACAGCCTTGGCTACCTTTGGGAGGAAGACCTTGAAGTCACAGGACTGGTTTGATGCCAAGTTGACCGAGATGACCCCCGTCATTGAAGCCAAGTGCTCAGCACTTGCTGAGTACAAGAAGTACCCAAACGAGAAGAATCTCCAGATTCTCAGGGCTGCGAGAAGCAAAGTTCAGCAGACTGCTCGGCGCTTTGCCAACGAGTACTGGACTCACCTCAGCCAAGACATTCAAACCGCTGCCATAACAGGGAACATCCGTGGTATGTACGATGGCATCAAGAAAGCACTTGGTCCGGCTCAGAGCAAGACGGCCCCCCTCAAATCCTCCACTGGGAAGATGATCACAGAAAAGAACAAGCAGATGGAGAGATGGGTGGAACACTACTCCGACCTCTACTCCAGACAGAACACCATGACACCGTCAGCCCTTGATGCCATCGACTGCCTGCCATCCATGGACAAACTTGACGCCGAGCCAACCATCGACGAACTCAGTAAGGCCACTGATAGCTTGGCCGCTGGCAAGGCACCCGGCAATGACGGCATACCCCCTGACCTGATCAAGCACTGCAAGACCGCCCTACTGCTGCCATTGCATGACGTCCTCTGCCAGTGTTGGAAGGAAGGTGCCATACTACAGGACATGAGGGACACCAAGATCATCACCCTCTACAAAAACAAAGGGGACAGAAGCGACTGCAACAACTACAGGGGCATCTCTCTCCTCAGCGTTGTTGGCAAAGTCTACGCACGAGTTGTTCTCGTTCGTCTACAGAAGCTTGCCGAACGTGTCTACCCCGAGTCTCAGTGTGGCTTCCGCGCTGAGCGATCGACGGTAGACATGATATTCTCCATCCGCCAACTCCAGGAGAAATGCAGAGAACAGAACATGCCCCTGTACGTCGCCTTCAACGACCTCACCAAAGCATTCGATCTGGTCAGCAGAGAGGGCCTTTTCAAGATCCTGCCAAAGATAGGATGCCCACCAAAGTTGCAAAGCCTCATCGAATCGTTTCACACCAACATGCAGGGGATAGTGCAGCACGACGGCAACATCTCAGAGCCATTCAACGTACGCAGCGGAGTGAAACAGGGCTGTGTACTTGCGCCAACCCTCTTTGGGATTTTCTTTGCTATGCTCCTGAGGCATGCCTTCAGCACAGCAACAGAGGGACTCTACCTGCACACAAGATCTGACAGCAGGCTTTTCAACCTCGCCCGCCTGAAAGCCAGAACCAAAGTACGCGAGGCTCTAATCAGAGACATGCTGTTCACAGACAACGCTGCAGTCGCAACCCACACACAGCAGGAGCTTCAGACCCTGATGGACCGCTTCTCCCAGGCATGCAAGGACTTCAGGCTTACCATCAGCCTGAAGAAGACTAACGTCTTGGCACAAGGCACAGAAGCACCACCAACCATCACCATCAACGACTACGAGCTGGAGGTCGTGAATCAGTTCACGTACCTGGGGTCCACGATCGGCAACAACCTCTCCCTTGATACAGAGATCAACAAGAGGATTGGAAAATCAGCCTTCACACTCGCTCGCCTCACCACACGAGTGTGGGAGAATCCCAAACTCTCTGTCAAGACGAAGATGGCAGTGTACAATGCCTGCTTCATCAGCACACTGCTCTATGGGAGTGAGACGTGGACAACATACGCCCGGCAGGAAAAGAGACTGAACTCCTTCCACTTGCGCTGCATTCGCCACATCCTGGACATATCCTGGCAGGACAAAGTGCCCAACACAGAAGTTCTGTCCCGCGCCGGCCTTCCCTCCATGCTCACTCTACTCAGGCAGCGCAGGCTCCGCTGGCTAGGCCACATTCACTGTATGGAGGATGGCAGAATCCCCAAAGACGTCCTCTATGGAGAACTGGCAACTGGCAGGAGAGACGTTGGCCGCCCACAGCTGCGCTTTAGAGACGTCTGCAAGAGAGACATGAAGGCCCTGGAGATCAACACAGAGCGCTGGGAGGACCTTGCAACGGACCGCTCCAAATGGAGAGGCACCCTGACCAGACAGCTCAAGGCGGGTGAAGAGAGACTGACTGCTGCAGCAGATGAAAAAAGGACCCGCAGGAAGAACCGCCACAGACCCAGCAGCACGGAGACCACCCAAAAGTGCAACCTGTGTGACAGGGACTGCCATTTGTGCTTCGGCCTGTTCAGCCACAGGTGGTGCTGATCCAGCAGAGTAGACGTTTAGGATTCTCTTCCATGGTCATCATAGACCGATGGAGGCCGCCGCCGCCGCCGATCTACATAGGTGTATAGAGGCCCATTTCCAGCAACTATCACTCCAGTGTTCTAATGGTACAATGTGTTTGCTCATTGTATCAGAAGGCTAATGGATGATTAGAAAACCCTTGTGCAATCATGTTAGCACAGCTGAAAACAGTGTAGCTGGTTAGAGAAGCTATAAAACTGACCTTCCTTTGAGCAGGTTGAGTATCTGAAGCATCACATTTGTGGGGTCGATTAAACGCTCAAAATGGCCAGAAAAAGAGAACTTTCATGTGAAACTCGACAGTCTATTCTTGTTCTTAGAAATGAAGGCTATTCCATGCGAGAAATTGCCAAGAAACTGAAGATTTCCTACAACGGTGTGTACTACTCCCTTCAGAGAACAGCACAAACGGTCTCTAACCAGAGTAGAAAGAGAAGTGGGAGGCCCCGTTGCACAACTGAGCAAGAAGATAAGTACATTAGAGTCTCTAGTTTGAGAAATAGACGCCTCACAGGTCCTCAACTGGCAGCTTCATTAAATAGTACCCGCAAAACGCCAGTGTCAACATCTACAGTGAAGAGGTGACTCCGGGATGCTGGCCTTCAGGGCAAAGTGGCAAAGAAAAAGCCATATCTGAGACTGGCCAATAAAAGAAAAAGATTAATATGGGCAAAAGAACACAAACATTGGACAGAGGAAGATTGGAAAAAAAGTGTTATGGACGGACAAATCAAAGTTTGAGGTGTTTGGATCACACAGAAGAACATTTGTGAGACGCAGAACAACTGAAAAGATGCTGGAAGACTGCCTGACGCCATCTGTCAAGCAAGGTGGGGTAACGTGATGGTCTGGGGTTGCTTTGGTGCTGGTAAGGTGGGAGATTTCTTCAGGGTAAAAGGGATTTTGAATAAGGAAGGCTATCACTCCATTTTGCAACGCCATGCCATACCCTGTGGACAGTGCTTGATTGGAGCCAATTTCATCCTACAACAGGACATGACCCAAAGCACACCTCCAAATTGTGCAAGAACTATTTAGAGAAGAAGCAGGCAGCTGGTATTCTATCTGTAATGGAGTGGCCAACGCAGTCACCAGATCTAAACCCCATTGAGCTGTTGTGGGAGCAGCTTGACCGTATGGTACGCAAGAAGTGCCCATCCAGCCAATCCAATTTGTGGGAGGGGCTTCTAGAAGCATGGGGTGAAATTTCTCCAGATTACCTCAACAAATTAACAGCTAGAATGCCGAAGTTCTGCAATGCTGTAATTGCTGCAAATGGAGGATTCTTTGACGAAAGCAGTTTGAAGGAAAAAATTATTTCAAATACAAATCATTATTTCTAACCTTGTCAATGTCTTGACTATATTTTCTATTCATTTTACAACTCATGGTGGTAAATAAAAGTGTGACTTTTCATGGAAAACACAAAATTGTCTGGGTGACCCCAAACTTTTGAACGGTAGTGTACATATATAAACACTTGATAGGATGTGGCTAACATTTTCATGGCAAACAGAGGTTTTATTCTATTCTGTTATATACTATTCTGTAGATGATTATTATGGTTGACAGCTCCTTCAGCTTTGTGATAACAGGATACACAAATAACTTTTTTATTGTATTTATTGTAATCATATAAGTAAGCTATGCATATGAAACATTACTAGCCTGGTCGTCACAGCCAATAGCATAACTAGGTTGATGTCACATGCCAGGCATATAGATAAACCTGGTGCCAACAGTGTTAGCTTCACAGCCAATAGTGCTACTATAGTCATTTTTCCAAGCACCATTTGTTGTGTTCATTAGATTTCTGTCACCCTAATAGACATCTGTTTCCACCTGGTTCTCTAATCCACAGTTGATAATATCGAGTCATCTAGCTTATGTTATATTTTCACCATGAGGCTACATGGATCTGTTGGCATTAGCTTTGCTAGGTGGTTGGCGTGGGTCAGTCTAACCCCATTAGAGCTCACCTTAGCCGGGAGAGTCTGGCTGACAATCTACCTGGTGTTATCTAAACTGTTGATCTGGGTGGTTTTGATGGCCGTTTTCTATAAATTCTATTTACCCCATCTAGAATTCCTTGTTTATCTAACAAAACTTGACCATATACATTGTTCTTAGACGTACTTTAGCTTATTTTCTTGTAGTATTATCTCTGAGACCCAAGACCACTCATTCACAAATGTTTTTGTGCTTATTGCATCGCTTGTTGTACCTTACAACTGTATAATGACAATGTGTAGCCCATGTATTTTGGCCCACATATGCATAAGCATAAAGGGGATGCTGGAGATTGCATGTGTGGATTGACTTCACGTCCTGAATGGAACAAAATGTCTGGACCACCTGCGGTTAACAACAAGAGGACGGCGGTATGGCGATAAGGGACTGAAAGGACCTCCCGACCTCCTAGGAGACAGGTGGAGGACTGAGAGACCGGAGGGGGAGTTAATGTCAGTAGGGGGTTTTGACAGGGATATGTGATTCTCCCTTTGTGTGAAATGTATAAATGTGAAGGTCTGATGCAGCTCACTCTCTTGTGTTCTTGAGAGAAGGCTGGGGATGAAGTGCATGAATAAAACCTGAATTAAGAACCAATTCAGCTTCGTTATTGGTGACCAGTGACGTGTGAGAATGCCTGGAAATGCTTTCCACGATCAGGACTCATTGGAGTCTGCCCTAGCGAGCGCCATCGCCATCAAACTGCCGGAATTCTGGCAGGACAACCCAGACTCGTGGTTCCTCCAGGCGGAGGCACAGTTCACGCTCGCAGGCATAACGGCGGATGACACTTTAAGTTCTACCACGTCATCGCTAGACTCGACAACCGCACAGCTCGATGCGTGCGGAGCTTGGTACAGCAGCCACCCGCCGAAGACAAATACGGCAGATTGAAGGCTGCCCTCACCAAGTGTTTCACGCCCTCAGCCGAAGAGAGGGCTAGGAGGCTCCTGGCTATGCTCAACCAAGGAGGACACAGGCCAGTCGCCCTGATGGAAGACATGCTGCAGCTGAGGGGGTCAGACAACGATGATTTCCTCTTTAAGTACATCTTCCTGACTAACCTCCCGACACATATGAGAGGAACGCTGTCCAGCATGCGTTGTGACACCCAGCAGGATTTCCGTGAGCTGGCCCAAGAGGCGCAGAGGCTCCTCAGCTCCTGCGGCGAGCAGACGACCGCGGCAGCGACCCGAGGCAGCGACGAGCCGGAGACAGCTGAGCCAAGCCCACCAACAATGGCAGCGGCGCAGCCCCGACGCGGCGGAGGTGATGGCCCAGCGGCAGAGGCGCGGCCCCGACACAGCGGAGGAGAGGATCTCTGTTTTTATCATTGGCGGTTCGCAGAGAGGGCGCACAGGTGTGTGCCGCTGTGCAACTTCAAGAAGTCGGGAAACGGCAGGACCGAGAATCGTTAGCAGCTTCGGCTCTCGGCGAAAGAAATAAGCTGCTCTACATCACAGATACGAGCTCCGGGCGGCAGTTCCTTATAGACACCGGAGCCCAAGTGAGTTTCATCACCCCAACCTATGCTGACCGGGTGGCTGGCCCCCGTGGAAACGGGGCAACGGCGGCGAACGGCTCGAGCATCAACACCTACGGGGAAAGGACTTCGTCTCTGTCCTTGCATGGCCGCACTTATGAATGGACTTTTGTCATAGCGGCGGTGAGTTTCAACATGTTAGGTGCTGGATTTTCTGTGCTCACACGGTTTGTTAGTTGATCTTGCCAATAGGCGGCTGGTAAATGCACTCTCTTTTTATTCTATTCCCTGTGCAGCTCGAGTGTCCCCGCCACCAGTGCAGACCAACGTCGCCACAGCAGGCGGTAAGTTTAACACAATCCTCACCCAGTTTCCAGCACTCACGGTTCCCACATTTTCGGCAATAGTTGCGAAACACGGGGTGGAGCATTTTATCACGACAACTGGCCCCCCCGTCTTCGCGAAAGCTCAGCGCCTGGATGCTGCTAAACTCTCCATGGCGCGCGAGGAGTTCGCCAGCCTAGAGAGGCTGGCCATTATTCGCCGTTCGAAAAGCCCATGGGCTTCGCCGCTGCATATGGTCCTGAAAGCCCACGGCTCCTGGAGACCTTGCGACGATTACCGCAGGCTAAACAACGCCACGGCACACGATCGCTACCCCATCCCACACATACAGGATTTTTCGGTGCATTTAGCGGGGGCGCGCATTTTTTCTAAAATAGACCTGGTTCGCGGCTACCATCAGGTTCCAGTCCGGCCGGAGGACATTCCTAAAACAGCGGTTATAACCCCTTTTGGACTTTTTGAGTTTTTGCGCATGCCGTTTGGCCTTAAAGGCGCCGCACAAACATTCCAACGCATGATGGATGCCGTGTTACGTGATCTCCCAGTCGTGTTTGTTTACCTCGACGACATTTTGGTCGCCAGTACTTCAGAGGAAGAACACGAAAAACACCTCACTGCGGTTTTTCGGAGGTTGGGAGAGCACGGCTTAATAATCAATCCGGCCAAGTGCCAGTTTGGCGTTGCACAGATCGATTTTTTGGGCCACCGCGTGTCCCCAGAAGGGGCAGTTCCGCTGCCGGATAAGGTGCGCGCAGTAGCAGATTTTCCCCGACCACAAACGGTCAAATCATTGCAGGAATTTTTAGGAATGGTAAATTTTTATAACCGTTTCCTACCCCACGCAGCGCAGCTCATGCAGCCATTATATGCCGCGCTCAGAAAGCAAAAACCCTCCAATACAATCGAGTGGTCCCCGGAGCGGGAGCACGCGTTCACGGAGGTAAAAAAAGCCTTGGCTGAAGCCGCGCTTCTAGCTCATCCGGACCCATCAGCCCGCATCGCGCTAACTACCGACGCATCAGATTTGGCCATAGGGGCAGTTATAGAGCAGCACGTTGCCGGTGTTTGGCAGCCGCTAGCATTCTTCAGCAAATCCTTGAGCGAAGCTGAGCGGAAATACAGCACGTTTGACAGGGAGCTGTTAGCGCTCCATTTGGCCATCCGCCATTTCCAGTTCTGGCTGGAAGGCCGGCGTTTCACCGCTTTTGTTGACCATAAGCCGCTCACTTTCGTGATGTCCAAAATTTCAGATCCGTCGTCGGGCCAGCAGCAGAGGCAGCTGGCCGCAATTTCGGAATTTACCACTGATATTCAGCACGTAGCGGGTAAACTCAACATAGTAGCAGACTGCCTCTCTCGCGCGGCCACAGCACCGGCGCGCACAGGGGCAGATTATACTACGGCAGCCGCGAAGCAAAATAGCAGTGCGGAAACGCACGCGGCCCCGGTTCACGTGGGGATAGATTACGCAGAGATGCGGACGTGCGCGTGCTCCAGTCTGGACCAACAGGGTTAAGGCTGGAGAGAGCAGGTGTTTGCAAACCGGTATGCCCCCCCAATCTGCGATGTGTCAACCGGGCGGCCATGCCCGGTAGTTCCAGCCGTGTGGCGCCGCCGCGTTTTTGACTCGGTCCACTCCCTGGCACACCCAGGGGTACGCGCTTCGGTGAAAATGGTAGCGGAGAAGTTTGTTTGGCCGAGCCTGCGCAAGCACGTGAAAGAGTGGGCAAGGACCTGCATGGCTTGTCAGCGGGCCAAAATTCATAAGCACACAAGAGCCCCTTTAGAACCATTCCACATTCCGGACAAAAGATTCGATCACGTGCACGTCGACCTCGTGGGCCCCCTACCGTCGTCGCAGGGGTTCACACATCTTTTGACAATGGTGGGCCGAACCACACGCTGGCCGGAAGTGGTCCCACTGGCATCGACCACGGCCGCAGAGGTGGCTCGCGTTTTTTTGACGGCCTGGGTAGCGCGTTTCGGGGTCCCGTCGGATATTACGTCCGACAGAGGGCCTCAATTTGTCTCTGAGCTGTGGTCAGCGATGGCCAGCAGCTTAGGAGCGAAAATTCACCGCACTACCGCTTATCACTCTCAGGCTAATGGTTTACGCGAACGTTTTCATAGGTCTTTGAAGGCAGCCCTCAGAGCGTCGCTTACGGATGCAGATTGGGTAAACAAACTACCATGGGTTTTATTAGGGTTGCGTTCTGCGCCTAAGAAGGATTTAAATGCCTCCCCAGCGGAGTTAGTTTTTGCACAACCTCTCAGGCTGCCCGGTGAGTTTCTACCAGAGCATCCGGAACCGGGACGCCTCCCGGCTCTTGGACCACCGATCGGCACGGGAGCGGACATGCTCCCGGGCCCCGTTCATCACACTTTTCCGCGCGTTTTTGTTCCCAAAGCTTTGAAAATGCTGAGTTCGTTTTTGTCAGGCACGAGGCTCTAAGACCAACCCTCCGACCGCCATATGATGGGCCATATAGGGTGCTGGAGACAGGTGATAAGCATTTTGTGCTAGATTTGGGAGACAGAAAAGAGACCGTCAGTATTGACAGACTAAAGCCTACCTTTGTGATGAACGACGAGTCTGTACGGGTAGCGAGGGCACCTTGACATGGCAGACCCCCCAGGGAACGTGTCCCGGAGCCCCTGCAGGGATCAAATAACCACTCTCTTCCGCAGTAGCAGATTCTTTGCAGGACAGCGCCGCAGGGACGCCGAGACCTGCCTACAGCAGATTCGGAAGACGGTTGAAGCCCAGACGGCGTACGGACTGACTGATGTTTGATGTGATCATGTGGTATAGACTATGCTATTGATGTTATCACTGATTTTTGATGTGGTCATGTGGTATAGACTGTGCTGTTGATATTAACATGTTCTCTGAATTTTAATATATTGTCCATTCTTCGACGTTTTGGCGGGGGGGGGGGGGGGTTGTAGCCCATGTATTTTGGCCCACATATGCATAAGCATAAAGGGGATACTGGAGATTGCATGTGTGGATTGACTTCACGTCCTGAATGGAACAATATGTCTGGACCACCTGCGGTTAACAACAAGAGGACGGAGGTACGGCGATAAGGGACTGAAAGGACCTCCCGACCTCCTAGGAGACAGGTGGAGGACAGAGACCGGAGGGGGAGTTAATGTCAATAGGGGGTTTTGACAGGAATATGTGATTCTCCCTTTGTGTGAAATGTATAAATGTGAAGGTCTGATGCAGCTCACTCTCTTGTGTTCTTGAGAGAAGGCTGGGGATGGAGTGCATGAATAAAACCTGAATTAAGAACCAATTCATCTTCATTATGTCACGCTCCCCACAAATGAAGCCTATTCTATTCTACTCCAGGAACAGTCATAGCTTATTGATCACTGAAGCCACATGCCCCTGTCCACCAGTGACGCATTATTTTGTTCATTCTTTGAGGCAAGTTTACGCTAGTTAGCTTAGGCTCGCTACCTGAGTTATAGGAGCTAGCCAGCTAAGATTAGCAGTAGTGACATAAGAGAGAGGGTGGAGCTAATCTGGTTCTTAGGAATTTAAAGAGACATGCACTGAAATGAGCCATTCTGGGTGACCCTAGATTTACAGTACACAGACTCCCGATGCAGTCCGTTGCAGATGCAGTATGGAATGACCCTTGCATCCGTCCCTACCAACTCAGTTTGTGTTTTGCAGTAGCATGGATAAGAACAGAGTTTGAAATACAAAATCATGCGAGAATTATACAAAATAATGCAAGATCTCGAGAAAAACCCGAGAGTGATCGAGATAAACCAATCGCAATCATGTGATAACCATGAAGTGTGAAGTGGCGGCTCTCCACTTCTGATTTTTGTGCTCTAATACACAAGTAGCCCGTTAATTTTAATTCTATGAAGTGTTTGTATGCTATGTCAAAGTTTTACCTTCTCTGACATAGTGGTGGAGGAGTAGACCTCAGGTAATGGATGACTCAAATCCTTTTTAAGGAACAGTTATTAAATACTGCGGAATTTCCTTGCGGATTGGACCTGGCGTCTATCAAAAATACTTGCATTTCATTAGCAAACTGAATCTGATAAGCCAGATTCGTTCCGCAATTGTCCAGACCAGGTGGGGATTAGGAAATTCACGAGAATGGAACCATTTGTTGCAGAGACCAGATCACAGCCATAACGGACCGGAGTCGGTGTAAATCTAGCATAAGGCTGCAAAATGATGATTCACAATGATGCTGCAATAATTAAAGGCAATTTGACCGAAATATGCCAAACATTTCATTAAGAAGATCACCTGTAGAAGCTGTCAAACGTGTGGTAAAAGAGCAGTGAATGGGACCTTTAAAAATAAAAAAGATGCACACCAAATCTTCACTTCAGGCTTACAAAGGAGCCTCACCACATGCATACAGTGGGGCAAAAAAGTATTTAGTCAGCCACCAATTGTGCAAGTTCTCCCACTTAAAAGATGAGAGAGGTCTCCAATTTTCATCATAGGTATACCTCAACTATGAGAGACAAAATGAGGAAAAAAAATCCAGAAAATCACATTGAAGGATTTTTAATGAATTAATTGGTAAATTCCTCGGTAAAATAAGTATTTGGTCAATAACAAAAGTTCATCTCAATACTTTGTTATATTCCCTTTGTTGGCAATGACAGAGGTCAAACGTTTTCTGTACGTCTTCACAAGGTTTTCACACACTGTTGCTAGTATTTTGGCCCATTCCTCCATGCAGATCTCCTCTAGAGCAGTGATGTTTTGGGGCTGTCGCTGGGCAACACGTACTTTCAACTCCCTCCAAAGATTTTCTATGGGGTTGAGATCTGGAGACTGGCTAGGCCACTCCAGGACCTTGAAATGCTTCTTACGAAGCCACTCCTTCGTTGCCCGGGCGGTGTGTTTGGGATCATTGTCATGCTGAAAGACCCAGCCACGGTTCATCTTCAAAGCGCTTGCTGATGGAAGGAGGTTTTCACTCAAAATCCCACGATACATGGCCCCATTCATTCTTTCCTTTACACGGATCAGTCGTCCTGGTCCCTTTGCAGAAAAACAGCCCCAAAGCATGATGTTTCCACCCCCATGCTTCACAGTAGGTATGGTGTTCTTTCTCCTCCAAACACAACAAGTTGAGTTTTTACAATAAAGTTCTATTTTGGTTTCATCTGACCATATGACATTCTCCCAATCCTCTTCTGGATCATCCAAATGCTCTCTAGCAAACTTCAGACGGGCCTGGACATGTACTGGCTTCAGCAGGGGGACACGTCTGGCACTGCAGGATTTGAGTCCCTGGCGGCGTAGTGTGTCACTGATGGTAGCCTTTGTTACTTTGGTCCCAGCTCTCTGCAGGTCATTCACTAGGTCCGCCCGTGTGGTTGTGGGATTTTTGCTCACCGTTCTCGTGATCATTTTGACCCCACGGGGTGAGATCTTGCATGGAGCACCAGATCGAGGGAGATTATCAGTGGTCTTTTATGTCTTCCATTTTCTAATAATTGCTCCCACAGTTGATTTCTTCACACCAAGCTGCTTACCTATTGCAGATTCAGTTTTCCCAGCCTGGTGCAGGTCTACAGTTTTGTTTCTGGTGTCCTTTGACAGCTCTTTGGTCTTGGCCATAGTGGAGTTTGGAGTCTGACTGTTTGAGGTTGTGGACAGGTGTCTTTTATACTAATAATGAGTTCAAACAGGTGCCATTAATACAGGTAACGAGTGGAAGACAGAGGAGCCTCTTAAAGTTGTTGCAGGTCTGTGAGAGCCAGAAATCTTGCTTGTTTGTAGGTGACCAAATACTTATTTTACTGAGGAATTTACTAATTAATTAAAAATCCTTCAATGTGATTTTCTGGATTTTTTTTCCTCATTTTGTCTCTCATAGTTGAGGTATACCTATGATGAAAATTGGAGACCTCTCATCTTTTAAGTGGGAGAACTTGCACAATTGGTGGCTGACTACTCCCCCCCCCCCCCCCACTGTATTACTATAGAAGTGAATACAAAGATTGTATGACACTGAAAATAGCAGCCAATATGATGAATAGTATATAGTTTTGTTTTTTTTAAATCACAAGGGCTACATATCTGCCTTATGCAAAAGACAAATGATGATTATGGCATCTGATGCTTCCTGGGAAAAACCACTGGCAAACTAGTTTCTAAATGTGGATTCCAAAGAACTCAGAAGCTGATGTCAGATAAACACGGCTGGGCCTCAGTCACTAAGCTGCACAGTCTTAAGATATGCTGACACCCCACAGCAATAAGGAGCTACTTTATATACTGTATGTAGCAGTAAACGTAGAAGGATCTAAATGTTTATGAAATAGGAAATTATTCCAAATATGCTTCAGCTGACAGAAGAAATACTTGAGCAGAAAGCATCAGGCTGCACAATTATACAAACATCTGCACTCTATTTGAGTGCAGATTTATTTGCAGACTTCTTTGAAAGCTCAAACATGGCAAGTCTAATTCTGTGCAAAGCAGGGGTGCTTGAGTACATTTTTCTTTCCTAGTAAGATGTGCACGCACTTTTTAAATCTATCACATTTAGTCTCTCTTTTGCACAGTGAAGCTGCAAACCACGAAGATGAGGCCTATCTCTGCATCTCAGACACAGCTCAGGCTCCAAATTCTGAGTATTCACAGCTTTTAAGGAGTAACTGCAGCTAGTCAGGCCTGTTATAGATTAACTTGTGCGTCAGCTGACTTCCCAGAACTTGTTGCTTTTTTTGAAATCGGGGCAGGCTGTTGCTATGAGGAAGTGAAGATTAGAACCAATACCAGCAGCCTTTGAAAAGGGAAGTCTTGCAAAAGATCAAGTTACAAAAGTGCAGAAAAGAAACTAAGTTTCTACTGGAAATTTGGGGACATAGAAACATTTAAGCAATGAATTACTTGGTTTTATAAGTAGTTAACTGTCTTTTTTCATGTGCCAAGAAAAATGTCCTCAAAGATTCCTTTATAAGGTACCGACAAAACAAGTCCCAAGGAATAACGTCTAATACTTTAAGAACCCGGTGAACTAATAAGTTCAGTTAGGATAATTTAGTATTGGCAAGTTTAATGGAACAAGTTTTAAGTTAAGCATAATCAATACTCTGAGTAACTAAATGTCAAGTATGTGAACAGATGACAGTTCCTGAACCACTCCTTTAACCCGTCCCCAGACAGGAATGTTTGATAAGTTTCTACATGCTTTCCAGGTTAGAGCTGCATTGTTCTGATGGGGCAAGAACAGGAAGAGAAAGAACCAGTTATTGAATAGTCAATACCCAACATTATTTACAATAGAGGGTAATCATCAATGCCAATTATATAAAACATGAAAATCACAAAACTTCAGAAAAAAAAAGTACAAAAATGTGGGAGAAAGGGACTGATTATATATAGCTAGAAAATATTAGATCAAATTTAAAAAAAAGCCCGACCATGACATTTTAAAGTAATTTTTCTTCTCAGGAAAAGTGTGAATACCAGTCCCAATAACTTAAGAGTAAGTGCACAATTTTAAGTTGCAGCAAAAACCAGATTTCTTGCCCTTCCAAAGAATGTTTGCAAAAGCTTCCTTAAGGGCTTTTTTCTGCTTCATTTGACCATTTAACCACAGAAGGCAGAACCACAATGGGAGTTTCTCATAGCCCATATCATTTTCAGTGTCAAGTATAGGGATATAGACCTAAGAATCTAGATTTTAAAAGAGTGTGGGCATTATAACTTCATTTTATGTGTGCATTTACCTAAATTTCCACCCCCTACACCATTTATTGGGATAACCACCTTGCTACTGGCATCAAGGTTGTTCATAAGACTATTCCTGCTTTCCACTGCCTGTTTTCTTCACCACCAGTCCACATGGGGATGGTGCAAACTACTCTATGAGATTGCTTCAGCCTCAATTCCCTATTGTGTCTGTTCTTCACAATCAGCTACAGGGGTAACCAGGGTGGTGGCTAACACCATTAGCCGCAGGAGGGGACTAGGGGAGGTCTGCTGTGGATCGTCACCATGGAGAGGTTCTACTCCCATTTCTTCCTCCTAAGTCCTCAATGAGTGTTGTGTTTGTTCTGTAACCAAAGACAACAGGGACATCTGAACAAACAAGGGCGAAGCCACACACACACACACACACACTATGACCAAAGGTTTCCCCTGCTTCAGGCTTGATGAGGTCTAAGATATCAAGTTTTGGATTACATTCGATTTAATAGTTTTTGATGGAAGTACCAATAAGATCTTGACCAGTCTAGAGGTCCAATCAAGTGAAAACCAAAGCTATGTGAAAGAAAATGGCAAAAAGCTACTCATTTTGAGAAATTACCTTTTACAATGACACTAAATTCCATAGCCAGTTACGTTTTAAGTCAGTTTCTTGGTACTCAAATCGGGAAGTAGACAGTGTTGTGCAACTTTGATGCCACAATCTAGATGCTTTCAGTTGCTGTGCACTGGCTCTCTGTAGATTATCAACATGAAATGTGCAAAACTGCGGCTGCAAATGAAATGAGCGCTTAGTACTAGCAGAGTTGCTCACACTGTGCGCTTCAAATTTCTAGGAAACAACTGCGACAAGTCTATTTGGGTTGTGGTGTAAATTAACATCAAAGGCCAACAAGTGCGGAGGTGTTTAACCCAATATGGGGCAAAGCTAGATACAACCCATGTTTTGTAATACTCCATAAAAAAGACAACATGAATAAAATAAATTGTTTAAATTCTTCTATACAGATTTCTTTTCAAGCTTACACCTGGATCTTTGCCAATATTTATATAGTCTGCAGGCAAAATTCCAAATGTATAGTCTTTATTATTCAACCTTCAACAAGCTTTTCAGGATCTTGTGCAGTAAAGTCCAGCCTGTGGTTTGTCCCTTACTGCAGATCCAGCATTTTCATAAGGAAGTGCTGCAGCATTCATGCAAATCCACCCATCTGGTTCTTTAATGTCCATATAAGAGCACCCTGTAGTTATGAATGGGCTGTAGGCAAATGGGTTTCACAATATAGAAAAGGACAGTGCGGTGTTCCTTTTCTGCTTTGGATTTTGTCTTCCAACTCAGCACTAAAGAAATGTAAAAGAATTATAAACCAGATGCAAAATAGCCAGGGGAAAAAACACTGGCAGGAACCAGGTCCCTATAACCATTTTTATTTGCATAGATTTCCATTTACATTTTTTTAAAAAAATAAATGTCTTTGTTAATTTAGCACAATGTAATTGGGAAGGACAAACTATTTACAAAAGTGACTGTAAGGGGAGCCAAGAAAAAAGTATGACAGAAATAAGGTGTGCGTATTTTAATCAGGTTTAGACTTTCATCTCTACAGCCCCAGCAAATGCGGTCCAAATGAGGTGCAGACAGAAACATTCCAAAACATCTCTCAGAGTCCAACAATTTCACCTCATGATGAGGGCCAGTGATGCACCAATACCAGCTAGTCCAGCAAAAGCCATAAGTGTCTTCCTGACTGTGGATTCGGGGTCTTCTACCCGAAAAAATTCTACAAATCCATCCTGGGGGAAAAAAAAAAGAGAAAGAAATTAGACTGATAAGTTAAGCTGACGTGGCGGGACAAAGTATCACTGGACTGCAAGCCTTTGTCAGGCAGTTACACAACATCCTGGTCATTCACATTAGTCACAACTCACCCAGGAATTGTTCTTTAGAAGCCAGTCTCTCTGCTCGGACAGGAGGTATGTGGAGATCTCCTGGCTCACCAGCTCCACACAGTTCTCCCGGCCCTTCTCCTTCAGGTACTGACACACGGCAGCCCCGAAGGCCACCAGGCTGGCAATCCGGCCCCAGTTGGTGGTCTGGTCTGCGAAAAGGCTTCTTGCTACCTCACTGACAAAAGACATATCATCCCCTCTGTTGTCCAATGACAGTTTGTTGATCATTCCTATTAAAAAAAAAAACAATTTATTAGTTTCAATTCATGATCCATATCTGGTGACATGAAAGGCAGCTTTAAATATCCTCCTAAGTTAAAAATGTGTAGCATATCCTTTTCCAAAGTAAAATGGCTTCCATGAACTACAGCAGTGAGTCAGGGAAAACATGGAGACTAGCGAGTGGAATCAAGAGCTGTTAAAACGCTGCCTGTAAATGATACTGGCGTATTAAAAATGCAACAAATAATGTACTTACCATTGTATGCATATCTGTGCTTTTGCAGAACGTCACTGATGACCCTCTTCATTGTTGATATCGCTTTTTCTTCATTTCTTCGAGATTTCGAAATTCCAGTAAAGTCCAATAGAAACCGGTGAAGTAGGCGCTTCGTTTCATTCTCCAACGCTTCGGACGCTGTGCTGTAACCGGAGACTTCTGCCTCGCTGTCGCACTGGAGCTCCGGCGTGCACGGCAGCGACCCGCCCTCGCTGTCCTCCATGTCTTCCTCTCTCAGATTTTGAACTACCGTCCCCTTCGTTGAGACATTTAAGTTTCTAGGCCTTTTCGGAATATCACTGGAATCCATATTCCCGTTCTGAGAGTCTAAAAATGAGTCCGTAGCAACCTGCGGCGAAGGGCCTCCCTGTCTGTAGCTCAACGGTCCATCATCCATGACTCCATTTTGGGGAATATAGATACCTATGCAGTTGAACATGGCTGGTTTCGGCATGCGAAGCATTGTCTGTATTACTAATTACACAAACACCCAGAAAGTACTTTAGTGGAAGGTTTTACACTAGCTTGTACTAAACAAAAAGCTAGCTCTTAGCCGAACGTTAACTTACACGCCATAGATGACTCAGTACCGAAACGGAAGTGCGACGACAGCCCCTGTTTTTTATACAAGTAAGTGGGGCGGGGCTAATGACGCGTGCTTCCCCTTAGTGTTCCATAGACATGGATGTGCCGGAGTTTTCAAACATAAACAAAAGCAGAAACTTTTTTTTTTTTATAAAACTGGTGAGGGGAAACAAAAAGGATCGGACACCAAAAGAGTTCTTCTTTTAGGCAACCAACATCACTCTATATAATCTATATATCTATATAAATCTATACATAATTCAAGAAATCTCTGTGTCTGTCATGCCAATAGGACTCACTAAAAGATCATAGAATCGCCTATGATCTCTACATGTCTATATGATGTCATAAAGATACTGTCACGACTGTAGGACTCGTTAAAAAAAAAATCAGAATTGCCTATGATGTCCTATGGTCTCTACATGATGTCTATATGATGTCAAAGATCCTGTCATGACTATAGGACTCGTTAAAAGATCATAGAATTGCCTATGATGTCCTATGATCTCTACATGTCCATATGATGTCATATAGACTCATATAGACACCAAAAGATCAAAGGCAGCCTTCACTCAATCATAGGACTCGCTATGACATCATCAAAGATCATAGGTCTCACTATGTCACGATAATAGGACTCACGAAAAGATTATAGGACTTGCTATGACATCATCAAAGAGCAAAGGCAGGCTTCACTTACGATCATAGGACTGTCATATAGACATCATAGGCACATCATAGGCTCAGTCAGCAGTCCCCAATCCCCGGTCCGGTACTGGTCAGTGGATCATTTGATACCAGGCCGCAAAGAAAAAAAATTGTGGTTAATATTAAAGCTATTTTTTCCCCATTAGTCTTGCGGAGATTTTATTTAGAAAAACAACTGTTTCCGCCCTCGCCTCACAACCGCTCGACTCTGGCACAACGTTTCACGCATCAGTGACACAAGCCAACTTGAAAAAATGAGCCAAAAACAAAATTCTAGTTGCAGGGAAACAAGCCCAGAGTTGCCACTGATTATGGTGAGTTGATATTATGCTGTAGAATCATTGTAATTGCCTAATATAAAGTGTAGTTGTTTCAGATTACATGCTCTGAACTGACAAAGGTTTTTGTTATTGGAACCCCCACGCCTCTACCCAGTCCGCGGAAAATTTTCATGCATGAAACTGGTCCCTAATACAAAAAAGGCTGGGGGCCGCTGGGCTCAGTGACATCATCATAGATCACAGGCCAGCATCACTCACGATCATAGGACTCACTATGACATCTTCAAAGATCAACGGCAGCCATCACAGATCAAAGGCAGTCATCACTGAGTGAGTGGTGATGTCAAAGATCAAAGGCAGGTTTCAGCATGGTTACTGTTGCCATGGTAACAGTAACTTTCTATGGGCATGCAGAAATGCTTGCTTACACTTGCTTTCTATGGGCATGCAGAGGTATGCACTAATAGTGTATAATAAACGGGAATTCAAAAAAAGTGACATCAAACCTAATTTTGTGCATAAAAATAATTATCACACTATGATAATGCTGACAAATTTTTAAAATAGTACATTTGAGTTTATAAAATTGTCACCATCTGTTGTCCCCTAATTAATCATAAAATCAGTAACAGCGTCTTTAAAGAGAAACATTCACTAATGTAAAGCAACCGTATGCATGTAGACGGTAGACTGACAAAATGACATTGGAAACATTGATTAACAAGTTTAATCCATCAAACGGAGCCATCTTGACATTTTGTCATACTGGTGAGCGGTACTGCTCTTTCAGGTCAGCTAGGACGTCTTAGTTTTTATTATTCATAGTAAAAACTTGAGTAAATCTGAAACCACAAATAGCTGTAATTTCAAGTCCCAACACTGTTACAAAGACATGATCATGCCTCCCCCTAGTGGTCAATAGGATGCTATACTCCAGAACTTTCTGTGTAGACTATTTTTTCCTTATATTGCCTGTGTGAGAGCAGTGGTCCCCAACAGTCATGGTGGCCCAAGACCCTGCAGGTTTTTTTTTTTTTTTTCCCCTTCCACCCAGTCTCTTCAGCAGGTGGTTTCGCTGAAGAAACCACCTGCTGAAGACATTGGAAGTAAAATGCAGGGTGTTGGGGCACTATAGCACATTGTTGGGGACCACTATGTGAGAGGACCCAGTATGCTGTCGCAGATCTCAGAGCGGCGAATACTGCGGAATGTTCACGAACGCTGCAATTGATGGGGTTTCGTCAGGGTGTTGTACAACAGTTGGCCACCAGCTTCTACAGTGGCAATTACTTTTTCATTCATTCATCTTCACCTCCTTTTCAGGTCAAAGGAGCCCTGGAGCCCATCTCAGCAGCAATTAGTTACCTCCGCCAAAGGGGGAGGTTATGTGATCATCAGCGTTGGTTTGTCTGTTTGTTAACAAGATAACTCAAAAAGTTATGGACGGATTTTCATGAAATTTTCACAGATTGTCAGAAATGGGGTATCCTACAGATGATTAGATTTTGGTGGTGATCCGGCTCACCGTCCACAAGAAAACCGCCATTACGCAAAATGCCATTTTCGTGAATAACTACTAAACCACTAATCCCATCATTGTCAATCCAATTGCTTGTCATATGTTTTCATGGTCAAGGAATCTGAAGACTGTATGGGGGGGAACTGTGGCGCTAAACCGCCATTACGGAAAATGCCATTTTCGTCAATAACTACTGAACCACTAATCCTATCATTGTGAATCCAATTGCTAGTCATATGTTTTCATGGTCAAGGAATCTGAAAACGTACACACAAACACTGTATGGGGGGGGAACTGTGGCGCTTGGCGGAGGTCTGCGCTCTTCGAGTCCTTTTCTAGTTTTTCTTGTCGCAGAAATTTTTTGAACATGAACATTTTTCTGCAACAAAAACTATTTCTGTAACTAGAAAAACTCTGCAACAGGAAGTTGGTTGGATTTTTTTTTTTTTTTTTTGCAACAAGAAAAACAAACAGTTTCTGTGACATGTTAAAAAATTCTGCTACAAGGAAAAACAGACATTTTCCAAATTTTTCTGCAACTAGAAAAACCACTTCTGTGACACGTTTAAAATTTTTCTGCGACAAGAAAAACTGCCACTGTAAACGAACCCTGACAAAACCCCAACAGTCGCAACATTATGTGAACGTTCTTCAGGATTCGCACCTCCTTAACATACTTCCCTAACAACTATAAAGAGAACCGGAGTTTTAAAAAAAAGCAGGCAATTATAGTAATGTAAAAGTTTATTTCAAATACTGACAAAAATCTGCTCATTTACTCCCACATAATCAAAACATTCCAAGTACCCCTGTACTTTCCAAAGTCTTAAAATCAAACCTGCATTCTTCAGTCATCCTATTTATCATGTAAACCCTTGATACATATTTATTTTCCTGGAAGCAAGGGTGCCTCTGGTTTCCCTGCAGTTATCTTGGGCCAGGATGAAATATAGTAATTACACAATAGGAGAACACAATAAGAAAAACAAAACAAGAAAACAAAGGTAAAAGCAGCACAAGAGTACTTCAGAGCACCCAGCCTGTCATTTCTTTATACATTCTGGCACGTTTATCGTAGCGGAGTGAGAGACACCCTGTTTGGTGGGTTTGAAATATACCCTGCTATTTCCACTAGTTAAACTGATCCATGCACAGTCAAAGCCACATATTTTAGCAATGAAGAACCTTTGTCCACAGCTGTTTCTTAGAACATGGAGCATATGAACTGATTTTTAAAGCAATGTTTTAAAAAAGCAGAAACAGGCATACAAACATAATGATGCTGAGAGTCTGTTCTTGTCGTGCCTTTCAAATTTTACCTTCTAAAATTTAGACGGTAAAGTCTGACAATTTGCACTTAAAGTTTAGTAAAAACCAAAGCACACTTTACAACAGAGCTGATGGACTCTACAGCTCAAGATACATACAGAGAAGAGAGTCATACTGGTGAAATCAAGAGGACAGGTGTTCTTTACAGGGCATTGTCTCTTAGATTTGTCTTTGAATCAGCAGCATTTACACATTTTCATTTGATACAGATTCACATACCCACTGCAGTTACAATAAAAGACAGCAGAAGTAGTGTAAAACAGACTGGAGAGAGGAACCGCTGAATCGAAATAGCTCAGGCTATGAAAGAAGTAAGAAGCAGGTGAGAAACCAAATTCATTCCAGATTTTCAGTCTATTTACAATAGCTGAAACAAAGAAAAGCAGTGCAATCACACACCATAACAAGCACCCCCCCCCCCACACACACATACACACAGGTCACTTCTTTCACTCAATGCAACTTTGACACATTTGTTTTGAAGTCTCCATTAAAAATAAGTGCGATTGAGGGCATGACTGTGCATCCACCCTGTCATTTAAGTCTACGTGAAGGAGTGCGTGTCGGTGAAGGTTCCCTGAAGCAGTAATGTGCATTGATGCTCAGTGACTGCCAGCATCCAGTTCAGATTCATAAACGTGTGGAGGGCACGTGTCGTTCCACTGACCTGTTCCAGAGGCTGAAACACAGTAACAGGTGAGACGTTAGGCACGGAGCACGAGCTCACACTTTTCCCCTCATCAACATGTCATAAAATCTCTCTGCGCTTTGCCAAGTGTTGGCGTGGGAGCTGCTGCAAGCGTGCAGTGTCCCAGATTGAGCCTGGCGTTATGTTCTTCGGTGCTGCGCTTATCAGACTGCCCGTTTACCCCCCTCACACCCCTGAGAACAAACGCCAGTCAGTGTAGTGTCAATTTGAGAAGACGATATTTCTGAGGCGCTGGCAGTCAGCTAGGTATATGCTCCAGTTAAGGTTTTAGTGAAGAAATGTGTCAGAATGATCTTAAATCTTTTGTAATGTGAAGCAAGAAAGGAAGGGTACAATGCATTATCTGAATATGCCAAAATAGGTCAATCTTTTTACCATATCCTAAACGTGAACAATATATTTTACTGTACAAGTCACTGCAGGAACTATAAAAGCTACGACTGTGGCCACTACCGACTTATCAGTGGAACTTGGTGATTAATGCCACAAAATTATGGGAGGAGTTTGTGTTTAAAACATAACTTCATGGTCACATCACAAACAGATTGTTGAGGGATTCACACTGCAATGCATGTCATCTGATTAGATGGTCACGGTCACACTGAAAAGACAACTGCACCCACAGTCTCTGGAGCTGGTAGCTGTAGTGTGGAATTTGGCCCGGTTGTTTAAGCAAAGAACTCTGAAGCCAGAAATTCTGGGATGTAATCCCAATTGGGTTGAATTAGCACTAGCATTTCTCTCGGGCATGCTAGCTGCTCTGGTCTTTGAAGCAGCAAGCTTATCTCCAATTACGTGCTTGGAGTATTATTTACAGAAGCATGTACTCGATGCAGGCTCCGTCAACCCCTCCCCCAAACAAATCTTTTAGGCTTATAGTTAACACACGTCTTGATGCAACTCAACAGCAAACAAAGGCTGAGCTCAGAAACTGGCAGGGTTCCCAGCTTTTTAAAAGTAATACCAGGATACACTCAGCTGGCTTCTACCCTGCAACAAACAGGAGCATGTGCACATGGATTGTCAGGACAGCAAAAAAGCAAAAGCAACAAAGTGTGACTGTGAACGTGTAAGGGCTTCACACATTTGTTTTGATACTTGTCACAAAGCAGATGCTCCACTCCTGTATTTAAAAAAAAAAAAATCTTTGTTATAAGTTACAATCATGCAGCATTTTAAAGAGAGAGCAGAAACAACAGATGTGAGTAACTGTAGCAACAACAGCAGAGAGAGAAAAGTGTTTCAAATCCCTGCTTGAATTATGAGCCGCAGCAATTGTCCTTGGTTAAATTTGACAAAAAGTAACCAAAGGGTGAGATGCAAAGAACCTTCCATTCATTACCCAACAGGACATCAGTCAATGTTAAGCATCCTTTAAACTAGGCAGCTGCCCCGCAAAGATTTTGGTAAGCAAGCCATTATTCACATACACCATTCATTAGATCCCACTAAAGCCAGCCACCAACATAGAAAAGGAACATAAAGACCAAAGAACACGCTGCGATCATGGCTCCTAACTCCCTTACACACATTATTTTGGTGTCATTCAGGATGCAAAAAACATACTATACAGATTACAAAGTGCATAAACTCCCCCCAACCCACCCCTGCCCAATGACACACACCTATTGTGATGCATCTTGGAACACTGAAAACCAAGATTAAGAGAGGCGGTAGAGCAGAGTGCGCAGAGGGGGCAGAGCTGTGCGTAGTGGGAAGGCAGAGAAGGCTGCGACCTCACAGGCCGTCGAACCTCCATCTACCCCTCCAATCCGGCCCCACTCACATACAAGCAAATGGAGTTTTAACTTATACAACTCTGCCCGATATGTTAAAGCCGGTGGTGCTTCGGGATATAAAAGGAAGAGAGCGGAGGGAGTGGACATTTTGGGGACACAGGCGAGGTGGAGGAGGAAGATTGGTGGGAGTCCTGGAGAGGGGTGGTGGGTGCTTCTTGGGTGATGTAGGCTAGCCAGCTAGCTTGCTGGTCACCAATGACGACTTCCTCTGGGCTATATCTTTCGGTGTGGGGATGTGGTCGCCTGTCACCAGGTTCTTGTCAGGTTCAGCCACAGGAAAGTTCTTGTTCTTCATCTTCGCCTTGGCCATATTGTAGTCACCCGAGTCAAAGTACTTTTGCTGCAAAAGAAGACAAGAGGCACTGCCAAAGTTAGAGATATAGATCGATACACAGGGAAAAAAAGTATCTGTCAAGAACACTGGTCTTTAAAAACACATAGAGGCTGGGCAATATATCCCAATCCACTATATTATACGGCCATGTGAAAAAAACAGGACACCCTGTTTAAGTGTGTGTGTTTTGTTTTGTTTTTTTTTTTTGTTTTTTTTACATATTTGGACATATGGATGTATAATAAATGTTAAAAAATACTGGGAGATTCATGTAATACAACTAAACAATTAAAAATGAATTAGACTTTTTTCAAATTTTCTGTAAAATGTAATTCTAAATAAACAGTGAGGAATAAATTAGGACACCCCTCATCTTTAAGACACCCCCACATTCATTCCCACTTAAAATGGCTACAATAAATTTAAAAAATGCAAATAAAAACAAAAACAAGGTTAGACATAGATAAGTGAATATTTCTTGATAAAGAACTGAATATTTAAAGGGGTGTCCAAATTTTTTCATGACTGTATATACACATACATACACATATACAGTATATACAGTGGATATACTGTTAAAGTCTACACACCCCTGTTCAAATGCCAGGTTTTTGTGATGTAAAAAAATGAGACCAAGATAAATCATTTCAAAACTTTTTCCACCATTAATGTGACCTATAACCTGTACAACCCAATTGAAAAACAAACTGAAATATTTTAACGGGAAAAATAAAAAAAAAACAAAAAACAAAACTTACAACCTGTTTGCATAAAGATGCACACCCTCTTTTAAACCTCTTGCACTCCGGGATACAGCGGGCGGTCACGTCTCTGCGTCCTAGTGCGCACTGCGATGCACAGTGCGCACTGGAAAAAAAGCTGCATTTCCATTCTTCCAGTACAGACAGCCGCGGACAGAAAGCCAAAGGAGTGTTTTGATTGGTTTAGATTTGATTGACCTCTCATTCGACTAATAAGAGCCTTGAATTGGGTTTCTGAAACCTTAAAGAGCCAATGACTGAAAACCTAGCAAGAAGGACCCGCCTACCAACGACTGCGAATACAGCGAGCCAATTGAAGCAGAGAAGTTCAACGATTGAAAGCGTGCGTCCCGTGCGTAAAATCTGTTTTGTGTAAGCCACTGTGTGTAACGGTAGCGTTCGCCAGTCTTTTTTTATTACTACTGTTCTTATTTGTTTGGAAAAAATCGTTGGCCAAAACCGCAATCATGGAATCATGGTTTGACAGGGTCACGTGACCAGAATCACGAGTCGTAACAAGCGGACCAGCGTCATGTTCGTCTGACAACGAGGAACAGATGTTCACCAACGACACTGCTGTTGTGGACAGGTAAGTGTTATAAGCTAAATTATTCTTTTATCACTGAAAATAGTAATAAAAATGACTTTTGACCGATCGGTAAATTACAACGGTGCGTCATCGCCACATGATGGACCGTTGACGGACCGTTTTTTTTGTGTGCGGGGGGGGGGCGGAGTTGTTATCCTCTACATTGCAGATATTTTAGTATAATTTTTATTGCACTGTAGGTTATTTTTTCTTGGAAAAAAAAAAAAAAAAAAAAAAGGCCACACATTTTTTTACGTGGCATGCTTCTTTGTGTGTGGGGGGCTTGTTTGTTCATTCATTCATTCATGAATGAATGAACCCCCCCCCCACACACACACAGCCCTGAGTGTCATCTTTCATTAGAGCCCAAGATCAAGCTTCTATGTTGAATCATTCAAAAGTTATAGACGTTTTTCCAAACTGTGCCATTTGCCACAATTTGGCACAGTTCAAAAACGCCTGGGAACAACCTGAGAAAAAAAGCTGTGTAATATATTCATTTTTTGTGGTATTGTTACAAAATTTTGACCTCAGCTTGATAACACTTGGTTCTACATTTCTGTTGCATTTTCCAGCCAGAATCTGACAGCTGTGTGTTATTTGCAAGCATTTGTATCTAAAAAAAAAAACACCCAGACAAACTTTATTTTCTTCAAGTTCAGTATGTTTAGATGACTGTTACTCAGTGGCAGGAGCACTTAGAGAGATTATGACTGTTTTGCCAAAAAATTCAAAGTGTTTTCTTTTAAATGAGACCAACCCCATGAAGATGATTAGATTAGATTTGTTTATTTGACAGGGACAGTGCAATAAACATAGACAATTAATCAAATGACAATCAGTCTGATGTGTTGCACAAAGAGTGTATAGCTATTAGCTAATTTGCAACTCTTGTCCCCTGGATGGGCTTTAGAAAGGAGAAACAAGTAAAAAGAAAAAAGGAAAAGAAAAAATGAAAACAGAATAAACAATAAATAAATACATCAATGCAAAAAAGATTATAAATACATTATAAATACACAATTATAAATATTATAAATACACAATATAACAACCTGACTCACATTCGCCTATTTCAGGCCTCCCTCCCTTCGTCACTCACTATAAACAAACACATTCATTCCTTCCCTTCATTCACTCCCACCCTGCAGACAATCATTTCATACATGGGTACATTCTTGTTTATTTTTCAGCCAGTTTTTAACCTTTTTAGTGAATGTTTTAAAGTCCGTTATTATTTTAATTTCATTTGGCATTGTGTTCCAGATGTGACTGCCCTTTAGAGAGAAAGCTGTTTGTCCAAATGTGGTTCTGCGGTGGAATATTTTACAGTTATTGTTAACAGAACTCCTGGTGGCTCTGCTGCTGTCCTGTCTTTGGATGAAACCAGCAAGTGGCTCAGGCGCTGATTTATGGAAACATTTGAAAATTAATTTCAGAAAACAGAGGTCAATGAAACTCTCAAAACTCAATAGATTGTATTTTTTTAAAATATAACAGTGATGCCACCTAATGGGCTTTTTGTCCAAGATTTTTAGAGTTTGATTATATAATGAACCTATATGTCTTATTGTGGAAGGGGCTGCTTGAGCCCAGACTGTCAAACAGTATGATATATGAGAAAAAACCATAGAATGCATATACAGTACAGCTGCTTCGTATGGTATGTAATATCTAATTAATTTAAAGCAGTTCAGATTTTTTTTTTTTTTACTGTTTTTGAAATTTTCTTTATATGAAGATTAAATTTGAGTTGAGGATCTAGTACAATGCCAAGGTATTTGAATTCTGTAACTAAACTGATGTCTTGATCATGTATATTAACTTTAAAAACGTTGCAGGTTACATTTTTTGATTGAAAAGCACATTGAAACTGTTTTCTGAAGGTTCAGCAATAGATGGTTCTGGAAGAGCCACTCTTGGACATCAACCATACTTGTGGACAGTACATCTGCAGCCTGTGCTGGAATCTTGGCAGCTGTGTAAATAACTGCATCATCTGCATAAAGCTGACATGTGGCAGCTGAGCAGTGTAGCGGCAAGTCATTAATAAAAATGCTGAAAAGTAAAGGACCAAGAATGGACCCTTGTGGGATACCCATACGGTTGTTTAAAAATGAGGATTTATCCTGGTGAACTTTTACACACTGTTCTCTATTCTGGAGATAAGATGCAAACCATTCTAATGTATCTGGAGAGAAGTTAAAAGATACCATTTTTGATAAAAGCAAACTGTGGTTTACAGTATCGAAAGCCTTTTTGAGATCTAGAAAAACAGCTCCTACCACATTACCCCTGTCCAAGGACTGTTTGACATTTTCAATAAGGCAACAATTTGCCGTTTCTGTTGAGTATCCTGGTCTAAAACCAAATTGATGTGGATGAAGGAGTTGACTGTCTTGTAAATAGTCTTTATCAGCTGTGTAGCTACAACTTTTTCAAGAACCTTAGACAGGACTGGTAAAATTGAGATTGGGCGGTAATTGCATATATCGTCTTTACTGCCTGAAGACCACAAACTACCAGCAAGCTACCGCCCAATCTCCCTACTCAGCGTTCCTTACAAAATCATGGAGCGCCTAATACTGCAACGCATTTCCCCAGAAATAGAGGATATTCTAAGTGTGGATCAAGCAGGTTTCCGCAAGGACCGCAGTACAGGAGAACAAGTACTGGCCCTAACCACCTTCATCGAAAATGGCTTCGAGAGCAGACTGAAGACAGGGGCTGTGTTTCTCGATCTTACAGCCGCCTATGATACGGTCTGGCACAAAGGCCTCCTCCTGAAACTTATAAAGGCGATCCCTGCTTGGGCAACAGCAATTATAAAAACCCTGCTGACCAACCAAAGGTTCAGAGTCCACCTCAGTCAGAACACAAGTGCATGGAGAATGCAGAAAAACGGACTCCTACAAGGCTCAGTTCTAGCTCCAACTCTGTTCAACCTCTACATAAATGACCTGCCTACTACAAAATCCTGTAAATTCATCTATGCAGACGACATCTGTTTGGCATTCCAAGCACCAGACTTTGAACCACTGGAACGGGTGCTCACGGAAGATCTTACCAAACTGGACCAGTTCTGCAAAATCTGGCGCCTAAAACCAAGCCCAGCAAAAACCGTCTCCAGTGTATTCCATCTCCACAATGCAAAAGCTGCCAGAGAACTAAACATCCACCTGAGCGGACTCAAGCTTAAGCATGCCCCAAATCCAACTTATCTTGGAGTGACCCTTGATAGGACCTTATCCTTCAAGGAACATCTAAAGGGGACGGCTGCTAAGGTGAAGGTACGAAACAACCTGCTCTGCAAGCTCGCTGGTGCAAAATGGGGGGCGGCAGTCTCCACCCTGCGCACCTCAGCACTGGCCCTTTCATACTCTGTAGCAGAATACTGTGCCCCTGTCTGGTCCAGGTCATCTTACACACACCATGTAGACACCCAGCTCAACTCAACCATGAGAACTATAACTGGAACAATCCACTCAACACCACTCCCCTGGCTCTCTGTACTGTCAAACATAGCCCCTCCACACATCCGGCGAGCAGCATTAACTCAAAGGATGCTCCAAAAAGTTAAAGATTCTCCTCACTTACCAATCCATGCAGATATCTACACCCCGCCCACTGCCCGACTTTCATCCAGACAGCCGATTTGGAAAAACCCTCCCCCAGCTGACTTTACCATCCAGACAGCTTGGCAAGAGGAATGGGAGACCAAGGAGGTCCCAAACAAACAGCTGGTGATAAACCCCAACCAACAGGTCCCGGGCACCAACCTCCCAAGGAGACAGTGGTCTACACTCAATCGCTTCAGGACTGGACATGTCCCCTGCTTGGCCAGCCTTCACAGATGGGGCAGTAGCCCTAGCCCACTGTGCGCTTGTGGAGAGGAGCAAACAATGGAACACATCATAGAGGCTTGCCCGCTCCAAAGACTGGAAGGAGGATTACACACCCTCCATACAGCAAACCAGGAGGCAACTGCTTGGCTTAAGGACTTTGCATTTGCTAAATAAATAAATAAACTGCCTGATTTATGAACTGGTATGACGACAGCTTTTTTCCAACCAGATGGAAATGTACTAGACCTAATGGAGAGATTAATGAGATGTGTCAGTGGTTTGATTAATATTTTGCTGTGCGTTTTGAGAAAGGAAGTGCTCATATTGTAGATATCATTAGTTTTTGAGTTTGACAGTGTTTTAACAATACCAGCAATTAACTCATTTACCTCATCGATGTGAAAAGAATCTGTTGAAAGTATTGATTTTGTGTTGTTGAGCACATTTGGCAGCACAAAGTTTTTTGTTAAGTCTTCCACAGAGTCCACAAAATATGAATTAAATTCATTTGCCAATGTAGCCTTGTCACTGATGGTCTTGCCATTGATTCTAAGTTCCTTTACCCCCTTCTGAACATTTTTTTTATTAGTCATTTAAATGCCTCCATAGGGAACTGTTGTTACCCTTTACATGATCTATCAGTTTATTGTAATAAGATACTTTTGATTTTCGCAGCTCTTGTACCACTTTATTTCTTAAACTTTTGTACACAAGGTGATCATTTTGTAGTTTAGAGGTTAATGATGTTTTCAATGCAGAGTCTCGCCTCTTCATAAGTTTTCTTATTTCATTATTTAACCATGGTAGGTTAATCTTCTGTTGTCTACTTTTAATTTGCTTTGTAAATTTTTCTATAGACTTTGTTGTAATTTTATAACTGCAACAATTACAATCATCTACTTCATATATTGACATGAGCTGCTCCCAATTTTGATTCTCTAAGTAATGTTCAAACTCCTCATTTTTTGATTTGGGAATAATAAAATTTAATTTGTCAATATCGACTCCCCCAAAATACTGTAGTCGCTTTTTAGTAAGTTTTCTGACAGCAAGAACCATGTTATGATCTGAGAGACCAGTTACAAGATTATAGGTTCTGGTTATTCGTTCTGGTTTATTAGCAAATACCATGTCAATAAGTGTTCTAGATTGTTTGGTTATCCTGGTGGGTCCTTTGATCATTTGTTGGTAATTAAATTTAGTCATGAGGCTTTTCAGTTTCTGTTTGTCCTTTTTATCAGACCAGTTAATATTAAAGTCACCATAAAATATTGTTTCTCTGCTCCTCTCAAGTTGTTTAACCAGATCACTTAATTCATTATAAAAAGAAGAATTGTGTGACGGTGGGTTGTACAATACTGCAATGTTGAAATTCATTACCGGTGAGAGACATACATTAACAGCTAAACATTCAAGTGAAGTATTCAAATCAACCAGTTGACATTTAAATTTCTCTTTGATGTAAATTAAAACACCTCCTCCCCTCCCTACCTGCCTGTCTTTTCTAAAACACTGATAGCCCACAATATTGATCATATTAGTGTCTATGTTCCTGTGTAGCCAGCTTTCTGAAAGACAAAGATAGTCCAGATTTGAGTCCAACAGCAACACCGAAATCTCATCTCTTTTGGGGATTATGCTCCGTATGTTTAAATGTCCGCCGAGGATCCCCTTTGGTTTAGCCTTTGTGTCCCAAAGAACTCGTGCATGATTAACAGTTTGGAAAAATAAATGTTGTTTTTGCTTTTGTACAGCTCGGTTTTCAGATCTCGCCTCATTTGCATTTTGTTTAACTACTCCCGTTTCCAAAAGTTTGGACGTAGCGCAGCCGTTTACAGCAGGATCAGATATGTGAGTCTGTTCAGTGCAATTCGACTCACCCGACTCGCTATGTTCAGCTGTACTGGGGCGAAGACTGGCATTATGCTGCTCCACCAGTTCAGATGTTAGCAGGGCCGTTGGCAGTAGCGGGCAATCAACCGGTTCAGATGTTAGCAGGGCCGTTGGCAGTAGCGGGCAATCAACTGGTTCAGATGTTAGCCAGGCCATTGATAGCAGCGGGCGATCAGCCGGTTCAGATGTTAGCAGTGCCGATGATAGCAGCGGGCGATCAGCCAATTCAGATGTTAGCATGGCCGTTGATAGCAGCGGGCGACCAGCCAGTTCAGATGTTAGCATGGCTGTTGATAGCAGCGGGTGACCAGCTGGATCAGATGTTAGCAGTGCCGATGATAGTAGCGGGCGACCAGCCGGTTCAGATGTTAGCAGGGCCGTTGATAGCAGCGGGCGACCAGCCGGTTCAGATGTTAGCCGGGCCGTAGATAGCAACAACCAATCCGCCGGCTCAGATGTTTGTGCTAACCCAGTGGTCTGCTGTTTAATAGTGGCAGGTCCAGGGTTAAGGTGAATATCCCCTGCCAGAAGTAGCAGTACTAACAGTACTTTAACTGTATAGCCTCTGCCATATTGTGATATTTGCTTAACAGCCATGTTTGCCTTGTTTTGGAAGCTTTTTCTCAGGGCTTTTGAAGACCAGATAGAGTACAGGGTGAAATGACCATGTCCATATCCATATAAATAAAACTTTTTAGCTTCACCTTTAGTTGAGTTAGCCGGAAAACCCTTCTTGTTGCAGGTCCAGACACACAAAGACAATAATAATAAGAAGTAGATAAGCAGAAAGTGGCTAGAAGTGGAGCCCATCAAACCACTCCTCACTCCGGTGGCAGCCATCTTGGTCTCTCTCTCGCTGCAAAGGGTTGAAGAACAGCTTTTGATTTACTTTGGGTACGTTATTTTTAGGCGTTTTTAGGGAAATTGACCAGAGTGCAAGGGGTTAACTGGGGATGTGCCTGTGTTCAGAATTAACCAATCACATTCAGAGTTAAATGGGAGTCGGAACACACCTGCCACCATTTAAAATGCCTCTGATTAACCCCAAATAAAGTTCAGCTGTTCTTGTAGGCTTTTCCTGACATTTTTGTTGTCACATCTTACAGCACAAGCCATGGTCCACAGAGAGCTTCCAAAGCATCAGAGGGATCTCCTTGTTCAAAGGTATCAGTCAGGAGAATGATACAAAATATTTTTCCAAGGCATTAAATATACCATGGAACACAGTGAAGACAGTCATCATCAAGTGGAGAAAACATGGCACAACAGTGACATTACCAAGAACTGGACATCCCTCCAAAATTGATGAAAAGACAAGAAAAAAACTGTTCAGGGAGGCTGCCAAGAGGCCGACAGCAACGCTAAAGGAGCTGCAGGAATTTCTGGCAAGTACTGGCTGTTTAGTGCATGTGACAACAATCTCTTGTCTAGGGTGGCAAGATGGAAGCCTTATCTTACAAAGAAAAACATCCGAGTCCGGCTACATTTTGCAAAAACACATTTGAAATCTCCCAAATGCATGTGGGAAGATGTGTTATGGTCGGATGAAACCAAGGTTGAACTTTTTGGCCATAATTCCAAAAGGTATATTTGGCGCAAACACAACACTGCTCATCACCAAAAGAATGCCATACCTATAGTGAAGCATGGTGGAGGTACCATCATGCTTTGGGGCCGTTTTTCTTCAGCTGGAACTGGGGCCTTAGTCAAGGTGGAGGGAATTATGATCAGTTCCAAATACCAGTCAGTGTTGGCACAAAACCCTCAGGCTTCTGCTGGAAAGCTGAAGCTGAAGAGGAACTTCATATTGTATTTAAATTGCATTGGTAGAATATTTTTTTCAAGTGAGCGGAGACGGTCATTGACACAGTCAGCAAATAATGAGACTGATCTCTCGGAGTGCCAGCTTACCAGCTGGTGTTTTTTCAGCGAGAACTAAACCACTCGTCTGCCCCATTTCCCGGTAATGGTGCTCCATTTCAATGATTCACAATGAGAAAATATCCTAAACTTAATTTGAACAGATACAGGCAGCCTCAGCCAGCGGGAAGTGGAGAGCAGTCAAAGAAAATCCTGCCAACTTTTTCAGTTAAATATATATTAAAATATTCTACCAATGCAATTTAAATACAATATAAAGTTACGAAGGTGAAAAAAATAAAGATTAGCACTGGGAAGCTGAATAGCAAAGTCTGCACAAAGCCCCGTCATCAAAGAGTGTGGGTTAATCGGTTTCAACTTTTCAGTATAAAATAACCTCAATTTAATTTGCAAAGTATGGATACAAAGTAGGATGCTGAAGATGGAGCTGCCAGGCAGGAGGTAAAAAGGAAGACCACAGAGAAGATTCATGATGCAGTGAAGTAGGACATGGAGAGGGTTGGTGTTTCAGAAGAAGATGCAAGGGACAGGGTGAGAAGGAGGCAGATGCGCAGCTGTCGCGACCCCTAAAGGGAGCAGCCAAAAGAAGAAGTTTACAGCATCTTGTGGGTATTTGTGGTACTGCCTTGGAATGATTCAGGTCCTATTTGGCATATAGAGTTATATGTGTAAGCCTTGCTGGGTTTGAATCCTCCCTCTGCTTCCCAGTCATGTGGGGTCCCACAGGACTCAATTTTAGGGCTCTTGCTTTTTTCACTTCACTTATTTTCACTTAGGGCTGTATGATATGGCAAAAAAATTCATATCACAATATACCGTATTTTTTGGACTATAAGGCGCACTTAAAATCCTTTAATTTTCTCTAAAATCGACAGTGCGCTTTATAATCCGGTGTGCTTTATGTATTAATTCTGGTTGTGCTTACTGACCTCGAACCGATTTTATGTGGTACACGGCGCTCAAAAATCTGTCAAAAATGTTTTAGTACGACTTTGGTAAGCTACGAAGCAGAACCGCTTGATGGACTGTCGGAGCATTACGGTAGTCAGGAGCCTCGCGGAGTAGTATGTGCTTCAACATAATGGCCGAATGGCTTTTTCCACAAATCTCCATCCCTATTGATCTGCCACTCCATGCGCGCGCCCATCTCACCGATACTGTCAAAACCCAAGTGAAGCAAACTAATTCGGAGCTTACCATCATTCCGGGTGGATTAACCAAAGATCTCCAACCGCTATATTGGTGTCAACAGGTCGTTCAAAGTTAAATTGCTAGCGAGTTACGCCACTATCTGCCAATGGATTGTGGATCGAAACTGCTCCTGTTTAGCTGTAATTAATATTCAAAAATGATATTTTCGGGACGAAAGAATTCAAGCGTCCCAGCATTTGTTTGCATCGTTTACTTCTCGGGGCTGCCGCCGGAGAGCAAGCCGTATCGAGTACTGAGCGAGTATCCTGGCAAATATGGTGATGTAAACAGCCACGGACCAAAAAAACGTACATTTGCTCGTGAAACAGGTCATTCACACTCGCAGACAATCGCGCTATATGTGTCTATAATGACTATAGATAGGATTTTCTTTCCATGCACGCAAAAAAAAAAAAAAAAAAAAAATTCCCCAGATCCGACTACCTCAAAAGCCAATGGTATAAGCACGTATATTAGGATTTGTATGTGAAATTTCGGCATCGAAACTGCTCCCATTTAGCTGTAATTAAATAATCAAAAATTATATTTTTGGGACGAAAGAATTCAAGCGTCCCGGCATATGTTTACTTATCAGGGCCGCCGCCGGAGAGCGAGCCGTATTGAGTACCCAGCGAGTACCCAGCGAGTATCCTGGCCAATATGGTGATGAACATGCTTCGGGTAGATGGTGGCTCGTCAACCTGGGAAGGTAGCCCAGCTAGGGGAAGGTAAACCCTGATTTCAAACCTCCGCTGCCTTGCGGCACACCCAGTCACGGGAAAGGCTTCGGGAGTCAACCCTGAGGAAAAATCCGGAGTCGGAGCCCCTAAGGCAGTTCTCTGTTGTGCTCAACATCGTTCTGGCAGCTCCTGCGACGGCGCTGGTGCCAAACTATAGCAGCCCTGCTGTTCCTTTGGATTCATCAGTGACGTGGAGAGGGGAGACATGCTGCATGGGTAACATCTTGTCCTCCATATCTTCCTGCCCAGGCTTGAATCCTACCAACGCCCAACGCTGGAAGGTAGAACACCGGTGCGCATCGGCCTGTTCAGCCACAGGCGATGCTGTTCCAGCAGAGTAGACGTTTAGGATTCTCTTCCATGGTCATCATAGACCGACGGAGGCCGACGAATGGCGATGAACAGCCACGGACTAAAAACGTTCCGCCTCCTCATGGAACAGGTCATTCACAGTCGCAGACAATCGCGCTATATGTGTCTATAATGACTATAGATAGGATTTTCTTTCCATGCATGCAAAATTTTTTTTTTTCCCGGCTCCGACTACCTTGCTTTAATGTGCCTTATAATCCGGTGCGCCTTATGTATGAAATTAGACCATCAAATAGACCGTTCATTGATAGTGCGCCTTATAGTCCCAAAAATACGGTAAGTCATATCACGATAACAATATATATCACAACATACATTTTCTGTAAATTCTACAGTTTAAATAACTTTTTTACAGTACATGTACCCTTTTCCCTCATAATTTTGCAGTGTTGTTGTAAAATAGTTTTAATGTGCATTTGAGACTTGATTCTCATAAATTTCAGGGGTTTTTTTTCTAAATCAAATATGAATAAAAAGTAAACATCAATAAGTTAAATACCTCCTGAGCCAGAGGCGAATAGAAAAAAAAAAAAAAAAAAAAAAATGAAAATAACCCATCGCTGCCATCTACAGATATAAATTAGCTGTTTGTTTAAATCAGTGACAATTTAAGTGTTGAGCTACACCCTGAAGATGCCCGTCTGGCCTGATTTAACCTGTTTGCTTCTTAGTAAAAATATTTCAGAACAGTCATGATCTGAAAATCAAAAACACAAAAGGTAATGTAATAAAATACATGTGATGACTAACTTTATTCATTATCTACTTGACTAATTAAAATTATTAGGAACTAGTGCATAGCCGTGCGTGCTCATAGAGGGGATGCATTGGAACAGAATTCTTGTCAGTTACAGGACAGTTGGTACAGCAACACAGCACTAAGTGGCAATCACATGTGATGGCTTTTGTATGCAGCAAAACATAAAAATCACACAAAATATGCCCTGCCATCTGGGGCTGTTTGCCTCTGCTTGTTACTTCTTCTCCTGCCTGTCACTGTTTTGTGTTATGTTGCCTACCTGTGTCATATACTGTATATATACAGTATATATACAGTATATTATGTCTTGTAGGGAGTCATGTGCTCTGTCTATGTGCCGTCATATAGACATCATCTGGTGGGTCGTCTTCTTTGTTCAGACCACTGAAGGGTCTCCTCCTGTCTCAGATGGCTGTGTTTTTTCAGTCCAGTCATGCCTGCGGCGTTACTGGTGGAACCTGAGGTGTTTCATGCTCACGGCATCTTTTCTGATGTGCAGCAGTTCTCCTCATTCTATTGCTCTCCATCTGGTGGGTCTTCTTCTTTGTTCAGACCACTGGTTGAGGGATGGGTGCGTCGTAATTTCAGTTCATGGGCACAATCCTGAAAAAGTGGCTTTTGACCCTGTTCAGGAAGGCCCGTGCATGCCCATAGAAACCAAGAAACTGGAGCACATGGAGAAAATCAGCACTTTGCTTGGCATTTTACACATTTGTAGTGTAGACTGGCATTCGTCAACGTTACACATTTGCCGTCATGTAGGCATGGCGAGTTGTCCTATGATGCCTGACTTCATAGGACATGCTATGATGAGGCAGAGATCATAGGCCGTCCTATGATGTCCTAGAAACGTGCTTTAAAGTCTGTCGTACCCTATGCTGGTGAAGGGTATCCTCCTGTCTCAGACGGGTGCGGTGTACTGCTGGAACCTCAGGTGTTTCATCTTCATGGCATCTTTTCTATTGTGCAGCAGTTGTCATTCTATTGCTCTCCATTTGGTGGGTCTTCTTCGTTGAGACCACTGGTTGAGGGATAGGTGCGTTGTAATCCCAGTTCATGGACAGGATTGTGAAAATCATAAAGACACATGGTATAGGATGTCCTATGATGTTCAGGCAGTGATTATATGACATCATAAAGACATGTCCTATGCACATAGACAAAGACAAATCTATGTGTGACATCATAAAGTGAAATCGTCCTACGATCTCTGTAGTCTGTGACATCATCAAGACACATTTGTCGACAGACAAATCTGTGTGACATCATAAAGACAAATTGTCCTATGATCTCTGTGGTCTATGTGACATCATCAAGACACATTTGTCGACAAATCTGTGACAAAGACAAATCGTCCTATGATCTCTATAGTCTGTGACATCATCAAGACACATTTGTCGACAGACAAATCTGTGTGACATCATAAAGACAAATTGTCCTATGATCTCTGTGGTCTATGTGACATCATAAAGACACATTTGTCGACAGACAAATCTGTGTGTGACAAAGACAAATCGTCCTATGATCTCTGTAGTCTATGTGACATCATCAAGACACATTTGTCAACAGACAAATCTATGTGTGACATCATAAAGACAAATTGTCCTGTGGTCTATGTGACATAAAGACACATTTGTCGTCTTATGCCTGAGTTCATAGGACGTCCTATGATCTCTGTGGTCTATGTGACAAAGACACATTTGTCGTCTTACGCCTGAGTTCATAGGACGTCCTATGATGTTCAGGCAGAGATCATAGGCTGTCCTATGATGTCCTACGAAGCTTGACACACAGACAGGCAGACACACAGAGGGTTTCTTGCTTTTATAGAGTGATGAAGTGATTGATGAAATAAATTACATTACGAGCAACTTGCTCAGACCTGTTTTAATTATTTAGAGTGTATGCACCACCATCATACATTTGTGCAGCTTTAATACATTTTTTCAGACAAAACTAAGAAACGCCGTAGTAATTTAAACCAAAGAAGCCAAATCTATTGTCATTTAGTCCATACAGCCAATCGTACCGTAGAACAAAATTACGTTTCTCCTATCTATAATGTTAATCACATCTAGAATCAGAGGGGGTCGCTGCCATGCAAGGCGCCACCACAAACAACTTTTCCTTCCCCCATTCTATTATGCTGAGCACCAAGCTAGAAGGAGGGAAGTACCATTTTTATCTGGTCACTGGTATGACCCGGTCGGGGCTTGAACCCACATCCTCCCGGCTCTGGGGCGGATGCTCTACCACTAGGCCACAATGTTTATTTACCTCCTATTAACCCTTTGAGTGTGAGAATTTGCGTGCCCCTAGTGGCAGAGCGCGGCACTGCGCCTGCCTTCTCACTCTTGACATGATCGCCTGCATCGGGAATTTGTACTGACTGTACTGATTTGCCAGTTTCAAAAGGTGGCAGACGTCCGTTGGAGGACTCAGTGGATGACACGTAATACACCAAAGAAAAAGAACTCATTTCCTTTTCCCGTTTGTAGCAGTTAGCCCAGAAAGCTAATATGGCCACGATCGTCACAGTCACTTTTTCAGCTTTGTACGCCAAAAACAGCCACGGGATACAAGCGAAATTTATGTGGGATAATCATAAGACTTTGTAGATGTGGCAGAGATTTTAAATTACTGGCAGAACGCAAAATATGGACCATGATGGGTGAAAACACAGCAGCCTCGCAGTCAGCCAGCCAGCCCCCCTTTGTCAAAGTAAGTGAGAAATTTGTTTTTTGTTTTTTTTGTTTTTTTTAACCCTTGTATTATGGTAAGGGTCAGTTTGACCCATTTCGGTTTCTGTGTTGACCAAAGTACGGGGTATCCTTTCTTTTTCTTCATGAAATTTTGTGACTTTTCCTCATCTAGGGTCATGAACTGGTGTGTAAAATCTGGACACTTTGATGTGTAGTGGAATGTATGTGCAGTTTGTATACAAAGATGATGTTGCGGGTCATTTTGACCCGGACACTTATGTGGGTAAGTAGCTGTACAGATCCAAAATAAACATGCCTCTTTGATGTACTTTATTTTGACTGCCCAGTTAATTGTATTTTGACTGCCAGAGACCCAGGTGTGTGTCGAGGAGGAACTTTCTCTTCCTTGTCCTTCATTTTTCTCATGCCATCTCTTTGACAAACACACCAAAAATGAGCTCCAGAAGGTTTACAGCTGAAGAAGCTTCATCACATATTTTGAACTGGGATAGTGACGCAGAGGAAGAGATTTCAGAGACCAAGGACAATGTAATTGATGATCCAGATTGTCAATTTTCCGACGATGAGGAGGATTCAGAGGACGAGCCTGCCATTGTGTCTCCATCGGATGAAAGCCAAGGAATGCAGCAATCAACATCCACAGAGGGGACATGGGCATCTAAAGATGGTAATATAAAATGGTCAACATCACCACACCAAAACCGAGCTAGACTGTCATCTTCCAATGTCATCAAAATGACTCCCGATCCTACAAGATTTGCTGTCACATGAGTTGATGATATTCAATCAGCATTTCAGCTCTTCATATCCCCACCAATACAGAAGATTATACTGGAAATGACCAACTTGGAGGAGAGGCGTGTATTTCACGAGAAATGGAAGCCACTGGATCAGACTGACTTGCATGCTTACATTGGAATTCTGGTATTAGCTGGAGTGTACAGGTCAAAGGGAGAAGCAATTGCAAGTCTATGGTATGAAGAGTATGGAAGGCCAATCTTTCAAGCAACAATGTCTCTGGAGACATTTCACATGATATCTCGTGTGATCCGATTTGACAACCGTGACACCAGAGCTGGTCGACGTGAAAGAGACAAACTACCTGCGTTTAGAGATGTATGGGATAAATGGGTTGAAATTCTACCTTTGTTGTACAATCCTGGTCCCCATCTTACTGTAGGTGAGCGCTTTGTACCATTCAGGGGGCGCTGTCCTTTCAGACAGTACATGCCCAACAAGCCTGCCAAGTATGGCATCAAAATGTGGGTAGCCTGTGATGCAAAATCTAGCTATGCATGGAATATGCAAGTGTATACTGGAAAGCTACCTGGAGGAGCATCTGAGAAGAATCAGGGGATGCGTGTGGTGCTGGAGATGAGTGAAGGGTTGCAAGGTCATAACATCACATGTGACAACTTCTTTACATCCTTCCGCCTTGGAGATGAACTTCAGATGAGAAAGCTGACTATGTTGGGAACAGTCAGAAGAAATAAGCCAGAACTTCCCAGTGAAATTCTGAAGATGCAGGGCAGACCTCTGCATTCCTCAATATTTGTTTTCACTGAGAAAGCAGCAGCAGTTTCATACTGCCCAAAGAGAAATAAGAATGTTCTTGTAATGAGCACAATGCACACAGACGCATCTCTGAGCACAAGAGAAGACATGAAGCCACAAATGATCCTGGACTACAACTCTACCAAAGGAGGAGTTGACAATCTGGACAAAGTCACAGCAACATACAGCTGCCAGCGCAAGACTGCCCGTTGACCCTTGGTGATTTTCTACAACATTGTCGATGTGTCTGCTTACAATGCCTATGTCCTGTGGACTGAAATCAACCAGCAATGGAATGCCAGCAAATTGTACCAACGTCGGCTTTTCCTGGAAGAACTCTGCAAAACACTTGTCACTCCCAAGATCCAGAGGCGACCCAGGCCAGCTCGATCCCCAGCAGCTGCAGGCTGTCATTGAAAAGGTTTCAAGGTCAGGTCATCCAACCAATCTGCAATGGATCCAGTGGACACAGGTGTAAAGAAACGGAAAAGATGCCAGGTCTGTCCCTCCCGAGAGGACAGTAAAACAAGTACCTCTTGTGTGAAATGCAAGAATTACATCTGCAGAAAGCACACAGTTACATTCTGTCCATCATGTGGAGAGCATTGAAAACGTTGAACATTGAAAATGTGAGAAAAAGGGGCATGTTAAATGAAAAAAAAAAAGCAGAGGGAAAAACTTGAATAAAATAGTTCTTAAATATAGTGTTGAAATTAAAAATGTATTGTTATGTCTCCTTTATAAATGTTTATATAATCTAAAATAAAGTTGTTACTGGTTTAACCTCTTGCACTCCGGTGTACCGCGGACGGAGACGTCTCTGCGTCCTAGAGCGCACGAGGGCGCTACGTTCTAGAGCGCACTGAAAAAAAAAAGCTGCATTTCCGTTCTTCCACTACAGACACAGCCGTGAACAAATCAGATATGATTGACCCCTCATTCGACTAATAAGAGCCTTGAACTGGGTTTCTGAAACCTTGAAGAACCAATGACTGAAAACCTAGCAAGAAGGACCCGCCTACCAACGCTGCGAATGCAGCGAGCCAATTGAAGCACAGAAGTTCGAAAGCTGTTTTGTGTAAGGCTGGGTGAAGACAGACTGCTGCAGCAGATGAAAAAAGGACCCACAGGAAGAACCGCCACAGACCCAGCAGCACGGAGACCACCCACAAGTGCGACCTGTGTGACAGGGACTGCCATTCGCGCATCGGCCTGTTCAGCCACAGGTGGTGCTTTTTTTTTTTTTTTCTTTTTTAAATTCCAGCAGAGTAGACGTTTAGGATTCTCTTCCATGGTCATCATAGACCGACGGAGGCCGACGACGAAGGCTGGGTGACACACACGCGTTCGCCAGTCTTTTTTAATTACTACTGTTATTTGTTTTGAAAAATCGTTCGCCAAAACCGCAATCATGGAAGCGCAAAACTGCAATAATGGAATTATGTTTTGACCGGGTCGCGAGACCAGAACCACGAGTCCGTAACAAGCGGACCAGCGTCGCGTTCGCCTGACAATGAGGAAGAGAAGTTTGCCAGCTACGCTGCTGCTGTGAACAGGTAAGTGTTATAAGCTAAATTATTCTTTATCCCTGAAAATTGTAATCAAAAATGACTTTTGACCGATCGGTAAATTACAACTGTGCGGCGCACAAAGTCCGAAGTCCGTGCGCCGCGGTACACGGTTCGTGCGCCGCGTCCGGACCGTGAACGCCCCCCCCCTACTCTTCTGTAGTGGGGGGGGGGGGGAGTTGATATCTTCTACATTACAAATATTTTAGAATAATTTTTAGTGCACTGTAGGTTATTTTTTCTTGGAAAAAAAAAAAAAAAGCCAAACATTTTTTGGCATGCTTCTTTGTGTGTGGGGGCTTGTTTGTTCATTCATTCATTCATTCATGAATGAATAAACAACACCCCCCCCCCCCACACACACACACACAGCCCTGAGTGTCACCTTTCATTAGAGCCCAAGATCAAGCTTCTATATTGAATCATTCAAAAGTTACAGACGTTTTTCCAAACTGTGCCATTTGGCACAATTTGGCACAGCTCCAAAACACCTGGGAAGTACCTGAGAACAAAGCTGTGTAATATATTCATTTTTTGTGGTATTGTTACAAAATTTTGACCTCAGCTGGATAACACTTGGTTCTACATTTCTGTTGCATTTTCCAGCCCAGATCTGAAGCTGCGTGTTATTTGCAAGCATTTGTATCCAAAAAAACACCCAGGCGAAATTTATTTTCTTCAAGTTCAGTATGTTTAGATGACCGTTACTCAGTGGCAGGAGCACTTAGAGAGATTATGACTGTTTTGCCAAAAAATTCAAAGTGTTTTCTTTTAAATGAGACCAACCCCATGAAGATGCTGCAAAGGGTTGAAGAACAGCTTTTGATTTACTTTGGGCACATTATTTTTTGGCGTTTTTAGGGAAATTGACCGGAGTGCAAGGGGTTAACCTGTTTTTTGACTGTTTTGAGTGGCTTTACACAGTACGGGTCAAAATGACCCGCAACATAATCAATCTAATTTTTTTTCAACATAATGATTTCTTGTTCATATACTTTGAAGATAAGATGATGAGGTACCTCTGTACAAAAAACGGTGTCAAAAGACTAAACCATTTTTTGTGTAAATATGTCCAAAGTCCAGTTTTGACTGAGTTACGGAATTTACAGAGGTGCCACGACATTATGCAAATTAGATGCATAAATTTATTCCTATCTGAAACTTTGGATCATATTTTACATCTTTCTAATTGACAGTAAGCCAATATCTCTTGCAACTTTGAAGTTATAGCCTTGGAAATCTGAACTATTTTATTGACAAAAAATATTTACCACTCTTGACCACTAGGGGTTATGTCGCAATTCGGCGACATACACGCTCAAAAGGTTAAAACGAGGTTAGCAGAAAGGATCGCCTATGATGTTCCTATGTTCCTATAATCTCTACATGATGTCATATAGACACCACATAGTATAGAGTGATTCAAGAAAATCTGTGTGTGATCAAAGGCAGGCATCACTCACAACCATAGGAATCGCTATGGCATCATCTAAGATCAAAGGCTGGCATCACTCATGATCATAGGACTCGCTATGACATCATCAAAGATCAAAGGCAGGCATCACTCACAATCATAGGAATCGCTATGACATCATCTAAGATCAAAGGCTGGCATCACTCACGCTCACTCATGGTCATAGGACATCAAAGATCAAATGCAGGCATCACTCATGATCATAGGACTCGCTATGACATCATCAAAGATCAAAGGCAGGCATCGCTCACGATCATAGGACTCACTATGACATCAAAGATCATAGGACTCGCTATGGCATCATCAAAGACCAAAGGCAGGCATTACTGAACGAGTGCTGACATGCTTGCTTACACCTGCTTTCTACGGGCATGCAGAAATACTTGTTTATACGGGCATGGACGGGTATGCACTAGTTTTATTAACACAAGAACAGTCATGGTCTGATGGAGACTGTGGTTTTATTATGTGAATAACTTAAAGTTACTATCAGCTAACACTGCAGGTAGGAAGGGCTCCTATGTCTTATTTTATGGATATAAATTCATGTAGTAGGATATATACAGTATAAACAAACGAAATTAAAAAAGAAAAAAGAAGAACTGCCGGATGATGTCCAGTTCAGCATAACACCGATTTCTGTGAGACCGTTGAGATTCATATAATCTGTTCTTCCGTCATGCCAAATAAAGTCACGCACAGAGAGAAGCTTCTGTCTCTGGCCACGCGCCCTTGGTTCTTGCCAGTGTCTCCTACAGGCACCAATGATCGCCATCATGTCAGGTGCAGATGAATTAAGACAAGCTTTTTTGAGGCGTTAAATCCTGGCACATTTAGCAGGAGAATGACAACCGCAAATCTTAGTAAATCATCTTGCACCAGTCATTTAAATACTCCCTTCCCTCACATTTGCGCTTTGACATGACAACTCCCATAAATACATATGCAATGAGGCCAGGCACAAAATTAACACAGTCCACGCCTTTCCATTGATAATTTTGCCATGCGCCCTTGAGTAAATCTCAGCAGTAGCTTTTTAATGCCAAAACAGGGTTTTGCGATGGCACAGCACGTTAGTAAATCTACCCTTTAGATTCCTTATTTTGCACTACCCCAAAACAGAGCTGCCAGTGCTCACTTTAATCTTGTAAAGAAAAACTGACTTTTACATAGCTACACCAGCACAATTCAGACAAATATGTACACAATAATTACTGTGGACAGCGCTTACTCATCAGTAAAAGACATGGTGTGTGGGTTGTCACAGGGACCATGCTATGCTCTTGAGCTGAATCACACTGTAACATATTAGTTTTTTTATGGAGACATTACCTACCTCTTTATAAGATTTTGATGGTGTTCATTATCTTATAATAAAGTACCGAAAAAAAAGGATGCAAGGATATGGTGAGATGAAGGCAGATCACCCGTTGTAGCGACCCCTAAAAGGAGCAGCCAAAAGACGAAGACAAGTACTCAGACACTTTGCAAAAACACTTGAAATTGAGCTCAGGTACCTCCTATTTCTCTTGATTTTTGCTGAGATGTGTCTACACATTGGAGTCCACCTGGATAAACTAAATTGGTTGCACATGATTTTCAAAGACACACATCTGCATAGAAAGCCTCACAGCTGACAATGCATTAGTCTTCCCCAGATCTGTGCATTGCAACAACCCTGTCTCTGAGCTCTCTAGGCAGTTCCTTTGACCTCATGGCTTGGTTTTTGCAGACATGCATTGCCAGCTGTGAGGCCTTCTATAGAGGTGTGCCTCTTTCCAAATCCTGTCCAGTCAATTTAGTTTACCTCAGATGGACTTCAATGTGGAGGAACAGCTAAAAAAAAAAAAAAAAAAAAAAAAGAGGGAGAAACATGAGGCACGTGAGCTAATTGCAAAGTGTCTGAATACTTATTATGCATGTGTGATATTTCAATTTTTACTTTTTAATAAATTTTCAAAAAATTCTGTTTTCACGTTATCATTTTGGGGTAAAGAGTGCCGAATAATGAGAAAAATCATTTAAAGAAAGGCCTGTAGCACCAGGTTGCAACATACCAAAATAGGAAAAATGCTGAGAAGTCTGAATATTTTTGTAAACCGCTGTATGTAGGTTTAGAGAGTCAATTTTTTGAGTTAAGGAAAAGTGAGGGAGGCTCTTCCTTAACTCCAATGAGTTCTTAAATTTTCTTCACAAATTCAGAACTCTGTGTTCATTTTAACACCATAATGAAACAGCAAGCTTTATGGACATAAAGTTCAGATACCCCTTTCGCAAGTCTCTTCATCAGGAAGTCCGAGCCACCGGGCTTCTGGGCCAGGGTGGGATACTTGGCCTTTAGCTTGGCCTCCTCTGCCTTCACTGGGTTTGTATTCTTTTCTTGGGTGTCCTGTGGAGATGAGAAGAAATATTTTTTAACACTCTTCTGCTGCAAAACACTGACAGTCACACGGTTCTCAGCAAAGTTTCAGCACAGTCAGAGCAGCAGGTTACACTGGCTCATTTTTCAGTCATCCTGAAATTCTCACGCCCTAAAAACTAAGATTGCAAAACTCTGATGTAGAGTAGATGTAAAATTCTGATTATAACAAGTGGGAACTGGCATTACTCAACGATGGAATGAGTTACAGCATGAATGTTACAAGCTTGTGTCCCCATCCTGCCAGAGAGGAAATAAACAGCAGTAGAGGAAGGCTGATTAATAGACCTGGTAGATTATTTGGGTTAATACTGGTATCAATAGTCTTCTTTAGTCTTCTTTAGATTTGATTGGCAGTTGGCAACTAGCTTACAGGTGCATTACCACCACTGACTTAATTATCATCACTCTATTGGCGCTTTTCCACTAGCACCCAGTCGGCCTTACTCTACTCTACTCGGTTCTGTTTCCATTACAGCTGGGTATGCCTGGGGTGGGTCGGATTTTTTTTTTTTTTTTTTTTTTTTTAACAGCAAGGCGGTGCCACACTCCCGTGACGTAAAACACGCGACCCAAGCAAAACATAACATGTCGGCTGTACAAAGCGACTCCTCGGTCTCTGGCTTTTTGTCACCGTAAAGGCCAAAAAGGACCACTAGAGAATGGGACAGGCAGCGAGACGAAACACTGGAAAAGTACTGGAGCATCTGGGAAGCCATAGAGCGGAAGACGTGAGGATACGAACTAGATCACATATGACGGTAAGCTAATGATTGCTAATGCTAGTTTGCTTTAAGTCCACCGTATTACATTGTAATGTCAGCAAGTTATCGCTACTAGGTACCAAAATATGTATGCTGTTTGTGTGTGTGTGTTTCAGATGGCTCCGTTGTGGGAAAATTACCGCTTCAAACTGCCGGTCTGGCCATTCAAGACAGCCTCTCACTGATGCCACCCCAGCTTCACAAACGATCAGTGGTTATAGAGCTTAAGAATGTCTGTAGAAACGTTTAGCTTCCTGTACAACAAATTGCTCTGATCTGTGTGAAAATCATGGACTGACTGTTGAGACATCATGTCATGTACCTGCTCCAGCAGCACTGAGTCTGTGGTGGTGTCATGGCAAAAACTGTTCAGCTGACAACTTGATTGCCAGGTTATAGTTATGGGGTTATATTAGCCACAAAATATATATTCAAAAGGTAAACAGTACTGAGTTAGGTACAATAAGATATATTTGACAATTATGATGCATTTTAGGCCAAAACAAACTTGATCTAGGATTAAAAGCAATTAAAATAACCATCAAGTGACATAAATACAAAAAGATTGGAAAAGCTGACTAAGAACAATCCAGCAATTTGAGAAACCACTTTTGGTTTGGTGTAAGTCTGTCAACAGAATTATGAACCATAAAGCAGTTTGTGTTAAAATGTTAAATCCCATTAAACCCTAAACCAGGGGTGTCCAATCATGTGTCATGGAGGGCCAAGACCCGGCAGGTTCTCTCTTCTACCCAGTCTCTTCAGCAGGTGTTTTTACTGATCAGCAGTCAGTGGAAGAAATTCAGTGAAATCTGCAGTTGAAGACACTATTTGGAGGTAAAGCCTGCAAGGTCTTGGCCCTCCATGGCACATGATTGGACACCTCTGCCCTAACCCATTATGATAAAGTACAGATGCTAATATGGCCCAGAATTCCTCCATACACTGGTACTATCACTGAAGTGTGCAGTGTCTTCTGCAGTGGCACATCCAACAATACAGTCTTCAGTAAAGAAAATAATTGTTTTGGTTACTTTTTCTTAAAAATGAGCCATTATTTTCAAAGCCACCGATAAATAGTTCTCTGACGACTCTGCGATCGTCGGCCTCATCTCCAACGGAGATGAAGTTTGAGTACAGAGGACTTATCCAGGACTTCGTGGACTGATGCTATCGGAACTGCCTCCAGATCAACGCAAGGAAAACTAAGGAGCTGGTGGTGGACTGCCGCAGGCAAGGACAACCCCTCACAGCACCAGTGAACATCCAGGGAACAGACATTGAGATGGTGACATCCTACAAGTACCTGGGAGTTCATCTGAACAATAAACTAGACTGGTCACACAATACCGACGCACTCTACAAGAACGGACAGTGCAGGCTATTCCTACTGAGGAGGCTCAGGTCTTTTGGTGTACAAGGGGTGCTCTTGAAGACATTCTACGACACGGTGGTGGCATCAGCCATCACTTTTGGAGTGGTCTGCTGGGGCAGTGGCATTACAGCAGCGGATAGGAAGAGACTGAACAAACTAATCAAGAAAGCTAGCTCTGTCCTGGGGCAGCGCCTTGACCCAGTGGAGGAGATAGGAGAGAGAAGGATGGTGGCTAAACTGTCATCTCTGCTGGAGTCCGAGTCCCACCCTATGCAGGACATACTGAACGCACTGAGGAGCTCATTTAGCAGTAGACTACATCATCTTAGATGCGCAACTGAGAGGTTTCGCAGGTCCTTCCTACCTACGGCTGTCAGACTGTATAACCTAAGCAGGGCTGCTCGCAGAGATAGCAAAAAAACGTGACGACCTAATAGTATTGAATGCAAAAGACGCAACAGACTTACACAAATGGCCCCCTTCAGTATATACAACTAGGACAATATCAGTCGCTATGGAGGGTGACAACATGTATGGGTACATATTCATACCATGTAGGGTAACTAACTAACTAACTAACCTGCACTTATATAGCGCTTTTCTAGTCACAAAGACCACTCAAAGCGCTTTTTCATTAATACTAACCCTCTATTCTAAGGGCCTATAGGAAACAGATATCTAGGGACAATTTAGAACAGCCAATTAACCTAACATGCATGTTTTTGGCATGTGGGAGGAAACCGGAGAAATCCCGGAGTAAACCCACGCAACACGGGGAGAACATGCAAACTCCACAGAGATCACTGTTGGTCGGGGGCTGGGATCGAACCCACGATGCACTGAGGAGCTCATTTAGCAGCAGACTACATCATCCCAGGTGCACAACCGAGAGGTTTCGTAGGTCCTTCCTACCAACGGCTGTCAGACTGTACAACCTAAGCAGGGCTGCTCGCAGAGATAGCAAAAAGACGTAACAAACTAATAGTTTTTTGAATGCAAAAGATGCAATAGACTTACACAATGGTCCCCTCCGGCATACAACTAGGAACATACCGGTCGCTATGGAGGGTGAGAATATGTATGGGCACATAATCATACCATGTAGGATAACTAAGTAGACGGTTATGCTGTTTCATTCCATCTAGCAACAATGCTCTGCACTGTGTGTGTTTATATATTTGCATATTTATTCCATCTAGCTACAATGCTCAGCACTGGGTGTGTTTATATATTTATATATCTACATATTATTCCATCTAGCTACATTGCTCCGCACTGTGTGTGTTTATATACTTGCATATTTATTCCACCTAGCTGCAATGCTCCGTACTGTGGGTGTTTATATATTTACATATTTATTCCATCTAGCTACAATGCTCTGCACTGTGTGTTCATATATTCATATATTTATTCCATCCAGCTACAATGCTCTGCACTGTGTGTCTGTGTGTGTGTGTATATATATATATATATTTATAGTAATACGTACATATGTTTATTAGCTGCTCTTGCTTGCTTGTTTTTTTTCTTGCCTTCTGATTGTTGCTCTGAGTGTTGCTATCCCTGTGCTGTTGCAATCCTGGAATTTCCCCGTTGTGGGACTAATAAAGGCTTATCTTATCTTATCTTATCCCACGATCCCCACAATCCCCAGGCCAAGGGTAAACTGTGCTGCCGCAGTGCTAACCACTGCGCCACCGTGCAGCCCAGTCTAACTAAATAGACGGTTATGCTGTTTAGTCCATCTAGCTACAATGCTCCGCACTGTGTATATATATTTATGTGTACATATGTATATTCACTGCTCTTATTTTCTTATCTTCTAAATCATTGCTCTGAGTGTTGCTATCCCTGTACTGTTTCAATCCTGGAATTTCCCCATTGTGGGACTAATAAAGGCTTATCTTATCTTAAACAGTTTGCACTGTTGACTCTTTTCCCACTGGTGCCTTAACAGACAAAAGAGAAAATCATGATGCAAACACATAAGTCACTAAATTGTTTATTACAATCAGCAGCAAATTCCAGATTATTCAGAATGTTTAATTTTGCACAAACAAACAAAGCTTAGAATAGGTCACACACGCTGGCCACGCTGCCTCACTGAGAAGCAGATGGGATGTGCTGCTCAAGCTGGTCCCAGTTCAGCAGATCTTCAGCCTGCAGCTCTGTAAATAGTGAGGCAAGGTCCGGTTTGGGTGGATCATTTTCCTCTTGCCTAGACAAAAGACAGAAATGGGTGGTGGTTAATTAAAGCAAGTTTAAAACATTTGGGAAATACACTTGTTGCTAAAAGCCAGTGGTGGAATGTGACAAAAAAGTGTTTCATTGTTGTATTTAACCACAGTTTTCATGTAGCTGTGCTTCAGTAGATTTTACAAGGGCTGGGTTACATTTAAAATCAATTGTTTTTACTGTGGCCTCAGCAATCAGAATGAATTAATACATTCACTTGAATGGAATCTAGTACTTTAAATGAGGGTGTGCATCACTGAGTATGGAGTCGCTCGAGTCAAAATTTGGAATTTTTATCAATAAAAGTTTAGCCACCACTCTGTCACCGCTGTGTCTCTTCTTGCCCTGGCTTCAAGTGTGGGCAGTGTTTTGTACTTGTGTTGCTAAAATATAAAAGGAAGCACTACAGTGGGTCTCAAATATTTGTAATGTGTCCTGCTATTATAATACTGCATTAGTTTATTGATGATAGACTATAAACTACACATATAAACTAAATTACACTGATGACTGAACAACTCCCATTCCCCAAAGTGCAACATACAGTTATGAACATAAGTCACAAAGGATCACACAAGTGATCTGACAAAAAAATAAATACATTAACAAGTGGTTTATTTTACAGTTGATGTGCCAGTCATTTTCAATTATTCTGTAATTAATATTCACACAATCAAATAAATCTCAGTTCAGTCCCTTTTATATTAAGTGGAAATTGTGCTACTTTGGTTTTGCCACTTTACCTATAAAAGCAAAGGATTTCAGTACTTTCCACATTGGCAAGGTCCGTTGTGGGGTGGCTGCTCTTCCTTTCCTCTTGCCTAGACGAACAACAGAAATGGATGGTGGTTAGTTCAAGCAAGTTCAACACACATACAGGCACATCTCAAAAAATTAGAATATCATGAAAATTCAATATTTTTTGTCACTCATTTCAGAAAGTGAAACCCATATATAGATTCATTACACAGACAGTGATATATTGCAAGTATTTATTTTAATTTTGAAGATTATGGCTACAGCCCATGTTAACCAACATTTCAACGGCCAACATTTCTATTTAAAAACTATTTTTTTAATTAATTTTATGTAATATTCTATTTTTTTAGGAAACTGAATTTGGGGTTTTCAGGGGCTGTAAGCCATAATCATCCAAATTAAAATAAATAAATGCTTGAAATATATCACTGTCTGTGTAATGAATCTATATATGGGTTTCACTTTCTGAAATGAGTGACAAAAAATATTGAACTTTTTCATGATATTTTAATTTTTGGAGATGTACCTGTATTAGGGAAATACACTTGTGAAAGTCAGTGGTGGGATGTGACAAAAATGCTTCGTTTCCCTGACCAGTGAGCACCCCAGGATCCACTCTGTACATGTACAAGTACATTTTCAGTCCAGGGATTTATGGTGGAACAGAAACAGCACGAAAACACTGTTCCAACACTTTTTTTGGAAAATCCACAGAATAGGTGTGTGGGTCTATTCTGAGGCTTTAGAAAATTATATGAATCACTTTATAAATCACTGGTTTGACAATGCACTTGAATATGTTGAGATTTTGGAGCCTGGGGTCCTCTTGACCTGTATCCACAATATAAACACTGAGGAAGGCTAACCCCTAGCATGTGGAAACAGATTCTAGAAATAAATTACACACAACTTAATGCACAGCACCAAAGTGCAACACGTACACAAACCAGGACTTTAACCAGGATTAGCATATTTCATCGTTTTGCTATCACAAGCGAATACTTTGGAAAAAGCAAGCGCCAATCAGCAGAGTTGGCTACTAGCTAGCTAGCTAACACTCGTTAGCCAGCACAGGACGGCGTTGTATTGCTCAAAAAAAGTGAGCTTACCACCAACAGGTTAAATAAGCAAAAAGATGCACAATATCACAAATCACTCACCATTGATGGTTCTCTCACTTTCATCTTCAGCTAGTCCGTAGTCCAGTTCTATGCTGGGTTGCCATCTGTTTCGGAGCGGGGTACCTCCATGTCGCTCTGGATACTGATATCTGCCACCAACCACAGAAAACGCCGCACCTCTTCGTTGGACCACAGTGTAGATTTCCGCGAAACCCGCAACGCCATCTCTATTAACATCGTGTTTACTCGGTGACAGAGTTTACTCCGTGAACTTTTGCAAATGGCAGTTTGGAGATTCTTCAGAAGACGGACGGTTTCATGACATTACACCCTGACCAGTCAGTGGCCTGCAGTCTGTTGACGTCACATTTTCGAACCGACTTAGCGCGACTGTACCCTGGCCTCGAATTGGTACTAAAAAAGTACCTGGTACCAGGTACTAATAGAAAAGGCTACAAACCGAGCAGAGTAGAGTCGAGTAGGGCCGAGTGGGTACTAGCAGAAAAGGGACTTATATCTTTGTATAAGGAGTTATGAACAACTCCTCATCTATCAATATTCTGTTTTTTTGCACAACTACCAGTTATGAATTGTAGTTACACAAGGGACACTGTAGGGCTATGCAATCTGACCTTAAATCAGTATCACAGTTAATTGAACGTTTCATGTTGGTTCAGTTTTTTTGTGGTCCCCCCATAGCTCACTGATGAGGCCTGCAATTAAGCAATATTACACAATGGGCTGCACGGTGGCGCAGTGGTTTAGCACTGTGGCAGCACAGTTTTACCCTCGGCCGGGGGACCGCGGGGATCATGAGATCGTGGGTTCAATCCCAGCCCCTGACCAACAGTGAGCTGTGTGGAGTTTGCATGTTCTCCCCGTGTTGCGCGGGTTTACTCCGGGATTTCTCCGGTTTCCTCCCACACACCAAAAAAAACCAAACATGTAGGTTTAGGGCGCTCGCGCACGCAGCGACCAGCAGCCGGTGGCTTGTCACCAGACTGCAAACCAAGTCTACCTATGGGTACAAATAAGTAACCAAAAAAAAAAAAAAAAAAAAAAAAGAGTGCAGTATCAATGAAAATATCACTGCAGTGATTCGGTAGCAAGTAGTACACGTGTAACCAAATTAAATATGGTCCAGTGCAGAAATCTGTGTTTATAATGCATACCTCAAGGCTTTGTGGGTCATGTGACTCACAGCAGCAGCTAATAAGCTTGTTAGTCGCATGGGGGGGGGGGGGGTCCATTTATGCAGCCATGATTATGTTATCATCACATACGTATTATGAATCTCTGAGAGGGTTCTTAAATCCACCTCCAGCTTGTCCATTTTGTCCCCAATTCCCACTGTGAAGTGGTTGAGCTGACATGAACAGCCATTAATGGCTAGCAGTGATTTAGCTTCGGGCCAGTGACTTGTTAGTTTAAATGCATTTCATTCGCTTTTTCTTGGCATCTTCAGATGACATAAAGCATCAGTCAATCAATCATCACATACTGTGTGGACGGACACCGCATTTCTTTTCAATACAAGCCATTTTAATGTTTCTGCGGTGTTCTCTTGCTTCCCAACAGTGCTGACTGCATAGCTTCTGGGGTGCGGAGTCACGTGACCACTCAAGCAGGACACATTTTAAAGGGACAAGATGTGAAAGCTCTCATATACACTCACAACAGGGAAGGCAGAAAACCTGAAAACACTGACAGGACCAAGATTACGTCGGTTCTATAACCCAAATGTCAGTTTCTGTTTTATCTCAGTTAATTGCCCAGCCTTAGGAGATTGTATAATAAGCAATATCAGCAAGTGTCAATGTTTCTCAGATTACTTTCTGCAGTTTCCCGCTATATTTTACCAGCACTAATGAAGTGGCGATAGGGATCAAGAAACTACAGAATTTTCAAAAAACATGAAATGGAGCTTTTTATAAGCAAGTGAAGACAATCACATTAAACATCAGAGTATCTGTGGTACTGAAAGAGAGTAATACCAGAGATAGCTGTCAGTCAAGCAACTTTCAAGTAAAGGTTAGTGACACTCCAGCAAAAATCAAGCTTTTCTGTTGTTAACATGTCTGTAACATGTTTCTTGTGATTTACAAGACATATCAAAAGCAAAATCATTCCAAACTCCCAAGTAGGGATGGGCATAATTTACCGATTAACCGATAATTGATCATTAAGAATTTCACCGAGGAAGTTCATTTTCGTCGACAAACCGTTTTTTTTTTTTTTTAAACAATCCGAATGTAGGTTATTAGGCCTAGTGCACGGCCGTCCTCAAACAATGCAATGCATTTAACTGTGCCACTAGCAAAATTTGGGCACCAGGGGGCAACATTACACCATCGCCGTACCCTGGCGTGCCTCAGTTGATACATGTGAGCTTCCGTAGGGCAATCGCCAAATCATGAAGCGGTTACAGCGAAGTGTTGCGTGGGACCATTTCAATTTAAAAAATGACCAGGTGTACTGCAATCACTGCAATGCAGCATACAAATATACCTCATCGACAACACAAATGATGTATCATTTGAACACCACTCATCCAAGCCTGACAAAAGACGGTGGCGGTGGTTCATCTCTAACCCAGGCTAGCCTGGACTCGATGCTAGCACGGAGGAGCTGCAGTGCTCAACGAGCAGAGAAGGTCACCGAACTGATAGTGAAGATGGTCGAAATAGACATGCTCCCTGTCAGTGCCGTGGAGGGCAAAGGTTTTCAGGAATTAATCAAATTTTTGGAACCGGAATACACCATGGCGTCAAGACGCACCGTGACGCACCGTGATGTTTTTAGAACTCTTTTATTCTTATAACAAGATACGTAACTCAAGATGAAAATGATTTACTGCACAGGTTAATGAGAGCTTTACTGCTCCTCAGGTGCTAGAGGCGCAGGATCGTCGAGGGAAGCTGCAGGAGGTGGCGTAGTGGCTCGACGGGAAGACTATTTTGCACAAAATGGCACAAGAGAACAGCAAAAAGTTCCACGCGGCTAGACTAAGCAACACGAGCGATAGAGCAATGAAAGCGGTCTTCGTTTGTTGGGTGGCCGCTCGGCAGGGAGAGAAGCTGGGTAAAACGTCTCGGCCAATCAGCTTGCGGGGTGAAACGTCTCGGCCAATCAGCTTGCGAGATTCCCGAGCCGAGCCAACACGAGAACAGCGAACAGAGAGAGAGGGATTTGAGAGAGAGAGGTGGATTTGAGTTGTGCGGCTCTCCGTGTTGATACCTGATGTTCTAATGTAGTCTACCTGCCTTGTTACCTACCTAAAAATGTTAATGATTAACCGATTATTAATCATTAATTCTCCCGACGATCGGTGAAGAAAATTTCACCGAATGCCCATCCCTACTCCCAAGTATTTGTTTTTCTGCTGTGAATGTCTGCTTAAGCCCCACCCCCCCAAAAAAGGCAGATTTGGAAAGACCATTATGTTGGATTCATGCTGCACCTCTGCTGTCCGCGTACGTGCAACCGGAAACCTCGTGTGACGAAATTTACGTCATCGTCTCCACTCCACTGGCGCACGCAGGGCTCTACTGTGGACGACCGTGTGCAGTCCAAATTTTGTGACCACGCGGCCTGCCCATGATGTGGACGCGTTGACAGAGCATGCTTAAGACTGAACGTCCCATTCACAAGATGGTGCTACCAACACAGCATACAAAGACAAAGTAGACGAGGAAGACAATGAGGAGGCGGAAGACGAGAATAAACATACATGAATCCTTTTGCAGCAGCAGTACCTTGAGTGGAGAAGAGCACTGGAAAATGGTAATTCCTCCTTTTCCTTGAAATGACGGCATTGCGGTTGCTTTAAAAAAAAAAAAAAAAATGCGCGTCACTCTCATGCTTTATAGCCCGTGAACAAACTGGCGTGTTAGTGCATTTGAGCTCCCCATAGGGCTGGGACGAAAATACAAATAACATTTGTGCGCATGGGTCGACTGCTTGGCTTGGTAGATGAAAAAAATGAGCATGTACAACACCGCATGCGCTTTGGAGGAGCCTGACGCACAGGCGGACCAAAGCGGACCAGAGGGGAAACGCAGCATGAATAAGGCTTTAGTAACTACCTAACTATTCCTGCTTAGCCTGGTTGGTTATAACACTAACCAATCAGACGTATACTCTTGGCTACCTCGGGGGAAGAGGGAGGAGCCAAAGAGCAGTAGGAATGAGGCAGAGTGGCTGGAGGGCGATTTGAATGTGGCTGTGTGAGACCGAGCTGCTCTTGGCTCACTTCGCCAGTGGACAGGCAGTCGCACTGTGAGCTGAGAGCAGCCACATTCAAATCACCCCCCCACCCCACCCCTGCTCAGTCACTGGCAGATGGGGGACTGGTTGTTAGTAAAAAGTAAACACATATTTGGCAACTACACATTTATCTCTCGCCTCGACCATTTTCAGAAAAATGTTTCACTTTTTACTTTTGAAGATATAGGCAAAACTTTAACGTCCGAAAGTGTCTTGAACAGACTAGCAGCCCACCCAACAGGGGTCACAGTGAACAATCACGTGCAAGCTCTGCAGGTCGGGAGTGCCATGACCAATCACGTGAGAGCCCTGCAGGCAACTCATTAAAATATTCATAGATCCACGCATACTTAAGTAGATGCAAGATTTAAAATCTCTTTCCAAGCAATTCTTAGGCAATGAAAATTTTTTTGTGGGTAAAAAGCCACAATATGCTAGTTTGGGCAATATACATTTGTTTTTGAGGTGGTTTTAGACCTGCCGGAGTGCATCTTTAGGGTCAGTAATTTGAGGTACTGCCCCATGTACACAGCATTGGTCTGAGTGACTAGTTACGTGCTCCCTTTGCATACACCCAAGAGTGAGAAGCACAAAGTTTAGACCTACTTCTACTGTGCAGACAAGACAGGGCACTCAGCCTGTAAAGCTTGCTGGGGCAGGGATAACATGTGACTCAGAAGGACACACAGGCCGACAGATTCCTTCTGGGGGGGGGGGGGGGGGGCATTAGGCACACAGTGTACTGATTCACTTGGGTCCATCACTAGAAATTTATGAGCTACTATATTTGGTCCCAAATGCAGGCAAACTACAGATTCTGTGCTACCCTCTACAGAAGTTTTACACAGCTATGAGCAGCATTGTAAAATTCTCTACAAATACTTTCCAAGTTTGATTTAATGTGCTTTCAGACGATTTGGTTGTTCCAGCACCCAAGATGCCTCAATTAAAGTAATGTAACTAAATTAAAACACAATTTTTAAGACACCTTTAAAATATAAAGGGTCATTTTAGAATCCAAATAATGTTTAACTGGTTTTAAATGACCGATTTAGAACTTGTGAATCCGACACAGAATACATCTGATGATAATCTGTGGTCTGTCAAAACTATGGAAATAAATCCCATTTAATACAACTTTATGCACAACTGAAAACATATCTATGAGCCAACAGTTCTGTCTGCATAACTCTTAATTTTATACTCTGTGCCACCCACACAAGTTTTGCAAGCTAACCAGAATTTGGCATTACCAGCTTTTCAGTTATAACTGTTCTTTATTTAAAACAATTTGGAAATATGAATTATAAGAAAACAAACTAATAATTTGCACTATACTACTATTAAACATTTCTAAAACATGCAAGCAGAAACTTCTAATTTATATTTTACAGTATGAAGATTGTACAGTCTTATAACCATATGTGACACACCAACGTCAACATCCAGTGAGATTTATAGTCGGATTCTCGATATTTCCCCTTTTCTGTCTGCTCCACTCCCTGTAACGTGCAAACAAACCACACCAGTCTCAACTCACATGCACCGTGATGCAAACTCTTTATCCCAGTGCTATTGATACTGCACACAGGCTTTGGGGCTTATTGTAGAAATTCTGAAGTTGTCTGCAAAACTTCGGGACAGGAGCACCACACAGCCATACGCATGTGCCAGTAGCTCAAAGGGTAGTGGGCTAAACAGGACGTTCAATGACTGCAGGCCCTCACCGCCGTGTTTCCAAACCTCCTCAGTGCAGCCCAATGAGGCCCGAGCTGCTGGGGACTCGCCAGCCAATGACACCAGGAAAAGCGACAAAACAAAGTGACTAACAGGCAATCGTTAATGCACATGGTTTTGGCAGCTACAAGTGACGCCTCATTTTTCACCGCCCCCGACACTTTACCACGGACGGACCCGTGTTTCAGACGTACTTACCTGCTTCGGCGCAGTGCCGAGCATATTGCAAACACTTGACTTGTGCTAGCTGGTGTTAGCCACTCTCGCTAGCATGCTCAGCGCTTAGCTGACAACATAAAGACAGCAGTCAGAAACCCACCTGTTTTTCTTCATCTTCGTAGTCCACTTGAGTGTCGGAGTCCGGGTTTTCTGACGACATTGCGTTATGTGTTGGACAAGCGAGTGTCCAAATCGCTCCCAAGACAACTCAAAAGATATGAACACAAAAGGTACCGTCAAGTATACCTGTATTGAACCTAATCCTGCTTTTCCGAACGCGACTGCTCCAGCAAAAAAATGGCGTAACGACAGATGACGTCATCGTTGAGGCGGGCGGATGGGATACTATTTGTAATTGACATATACCGTAACCAATAAAAGAAGAGATATGCCGAACTACAACCAATGGGATATCGCTATTCCGGTCACTCGCTGTGATTGACAACCGGTTTGCCGTATCGGTGCACAAAGGTGAAACTGGTTTCCGTGCGGGGATGGGGGCGCTCACTGCATCAAAAAATAAGCCACCTGAAAAAAAGAAAGATAAATTGCCATGTACCTGAGTTTATTTTAAGAAGTAATAAGTTCATTTTGTGTATATTATAGTTCAAAAAATAGGTTTGACAGCCGATTAATCAGCAATTCTGCCCAGTACCTCCCAGGCTGACGTTGACGTTAGACCAACAATTAGCGGGAAGGTTTTTTTTTTTTTTTTAGCTAACAGCAAAAGTTTTAGACTGTTTTTAAAGACTACTGCTTTGTTTTGGTAAAATACATTGGTTTTGTGTGTGCGTAAGTATAACATCCTTTAATTATAACATTATTGCTTGTTACAGGAGGAATATTTTTTTTCCAGAATCATTTACCCAGTTTAGAGATAATGTTAACAGTTGACAGTAATAAGAAGTTTTTTGAGTTTATCTTGGATCATCCTCACAAATTTTGTCGGTGTTTTTCAGCATTTTTTTTTTGTGTGTGTGTTTCACCAAAACCATGGCATGTGCACAGCAAGCGAGAACATCGCAGGTAAAATGACTTTGTTTTAATTCACCGTGTAATGCCACAGACGAAGCTAGGCTGTTTAGCTAAAGCAGGGGTGTCCCATCATGCGCCATGGAGGACCAAGACCCTGCAGGCTTCCCCTCCAGCCAGTGTCTTCACCAGCACATTCCACTGAATTTCTTCCCTCTGATTGCTAAGTGAAAACACCTGCTGGGCCGAAGAGAAATCCGGCAGGGTCTTGGTCCTCCATGGCGCATGATTTGGAGACCCCTGAGCTAAAGGTTTGTATATGTGTAGAGACATTTTTTAACCAAAGTGCAAAAGTAGTGTAACGTCGGGGCCATGTTAAGGGGGGCAGGGATTTCCCAGCATGCTTTGCCAGTTGAAAATGTTACTGTGTGTGTATTAAATGTGTTATTACTGAGTTATACTGCTGTGTCATTATAACTGCGTTATAATGACCCAGCAGTGTTTAGCAGGATTAGGGCAAGATGTATCATGTGTGTGTAACCATGATTGAAATGGAGGTCTGGGAGAATGACCTCCCCTCCTCTCTGTGCTCAGAAGTAGGTTGGGGGTCAGTGGTGTGTAAATAAAGCCTGTTCATCACAACCATCTTGCTCCTCTTTCTTTGTGTGAATCCCGCAAACGTCACACTGGTGTCAGGAGTGGGCATGGAGCAAGATGAGGATCCAGGAGGTCTGGCGGCCAGAGCGGTTCATCGCTCGGCTGGGAACGGAGCGTAGAGCTGAGACGCCGGGCCCCGGAGAGGTTCACCGCGATGGACGGAGCAGCGGACCCAACGGGCCGAGCAGAGCAAACCAGCCCCGTTTCCCGCCCTTTTCAGGGCAGGACGGGCTGGCGATTCCAGAGCGATTAGGAGCGACGATTGACCGGGAGATGACCGTCCCATCCGTCCAGCAGCGTACCAAGATTCCCCGCTACAACGGCGAGAACCTGTTGGATGACCACCGGGCCCAGGTTGAGTTGGCTGCCGCGCTGAACGACTGGTCATCGGAGGAAACCACCGTGCTGAGAGCGAGTGGGAGGAGGAGCTATGGCATCGCGTGCACGAAGGAGACAGCCGTGGCGACACGAGGAAGGGGGGCTTCCGCTGCACAGAGCCAGGGTACATCGCATGGTACTGCCCCGCACACAGCGCACGACAAACTGGCCCCTCACCGACGTTAAATTAGAGCAAGGTGGCATGGACGGAGGAAAAGCCGCCTCCTGCAGATGCTTCCCCGGCGGTGACGTCACAGAGGCCTTCGGAGCGCAGCAGTAGCGGAGTGAGGACGAAGATGCGGCCATTTCCCAGGTGCGGCAAGGGCTGAACGCATGGACGCGGGCCAGCGGCCGCCTGGGAGACCTGGCAGCGGTGGGAGTCGGCCGGAGCGGGCATGGGACTCCCGCTGCCAGAGGAGGAACTGTGCGTGTCCTACCGCACCCGCAGATGCTTTCCCTTTCGGTGACGTCACGGAGGCCCTCGGCGCAGCAGCGACGCAACGGAGCGAGCAGGACGGAGATCTGGCCATTTTTCCAGGCGCGGCAAGGGCTGGACGCGGGCCAGCGGCCGCCTGGTGGAGATCTGGCAACGGTGGGAGTCGGCCGGAGCGGGCATGGGACTCCTGCTGCCAGGGAAGGGACTGTGCGTGGTCCTACAGAGGCTGTCAGATGTGTCCATCCGCCCGCTGGTGGCCAAACTGGAACCCTACCCCAACCAGATACTCTGACCGAGACTCAGATGGCCCGTGCATGCCGCCCCGGCACCGGGCTGACTCGCGTTGGATTTCTGAAAATGGACTTTGAATTTTCTGGAGACAGAAACCAGTCCGGGGGGGGGCAGTGTAACGTCGGGGCCATGTTAAGGGGGGCAGGGATTTCCCAGCATGCTTTGCCAGTTGAAAACGTTACTGTGTGTGTATTAAATGTGTTATTACTGAGTTATACTGCTGTGTCATTATAACTGCGTTATAATGACCCAGCAGTGTTTAGCAGGATTAGGGCAAGATGTATCTGTGTGTGTAACCATGATTGAAACGGAGGTCTAGGAGAATGACCTCCCCTCCTCTCTGTGCTCAGAAGTAGGTTGGGGGTCAGTGGTGTGTAAATAAAGCCTGTTCATCACAACCATCTTGCTCCTCTTTCTTTGTGTGAATCCCGCAAACGTCACAGTAGTTATTATACCGTGACTGAACTAGAACCTTTTATTCAATATATCATTACTGTATATATGAACTCAGAATTTGAACTGTTGTAATATTGTCACGTTTGCAAGGTTCACACAAAGAAAATGGAGCAAGATGGTTATGATGAACGGGCTTTATTTTACACACACTCTGAGCACAGGCAGGAGGGGAGGTCATTCTCCCAGACCTCCGTTTAAATCACGGTTACACACACATAATAAATCTTGCCTATGAAATACTGCTGGGTAATTATAACGCAGTTATAATTACACAGCAGCAGAATAGCTCAGTAATAACATTTACTACACACACAAAGTAACGTTTCAATTGTCAAAGCATGCTGGGAAACCCCTGCCCCCCTTCACATGGCCCCGACGTTACACTGCCCCCCCCCGGACTGGTTTCTGTCCCCAGAAAAATTAAAGTCCAATTTAGAAGTCCAATACAAACTCATCCAGGTGTCGGAGTGGTCTTCGGCGCCGGCGGCCAACACGTACAGGCCCCCTAGTGTCCATCTGGGTCTCGGTCGGGGTATTGGGCCGGGATGGAAGCTCCGGTTCGTCCACCAGTGGTGCAGATGGCCGATACGGGGCAAGACGGTCACGATGAAGGACCACAACCCGGTCCCTTTTTCTAAGCCTCACCCTGTACACCACATCTGACAGTCTCTCCAGGACCACGCATGGCCCCGACCAATGGCTCGCCAGCTTCGGTGATCGTCCTCTCTTCCTCTCAGGGCAGAAAACCCAGACTCGATCTCCTGGTGCGAAGTCCCTCCCCTGGCAGCGGGAGTCATACGCTCGCTTCTGCCGACCCCCTGCCGCTGCCAGGGCCTCTCGAGCCAGCTCGTGCACCGTGTGGAGACGTTCTTTCAAACAAAAAAAATAATCCAATTCGGGTTTTCCTTCCACCTCCGGCTCAGGGGGGCAACCGAATACCAAATCCACCGGTGTGCGCAGCTCGCGTCCAAACATGAGCGCCGCGGGGGTGCACCGGGTAGATTCCTGAGCCGCCGTCCGGTACGCCCACAAAACAAAAGGCAGGTGCAGGTCCCAGTCTCGCTGTTGCTGGTCCACTAGGATAGCGAGCTGGGTGGTGAGGGTCCGGTTGAATCGGTCGACCAGGCCGTCGCTCTGTGGATGCAGCGGGGTGGTCCGGGTTTTCCGGATGCCCAGCCTCTTGCAGACCTCTCCGAAAACCTCCGCCTCGAAGTTCCGACCCTGATCGCTGTGCAGCTCCTCCGGTGCGCCGAACCGACAGAACATTTCATCCACCAGCTTTGATGCCATCGTCGTGGCGCTTTGGTCCGGGACCGCGTACGCCTCTGGCCACTTAGTGAAGTAATCCATCACGACCAGCACGTAGCGGTTCCCCCGGTCCGTGGTCGGGAAAGGGCCCAGGATGTCCACTCCCACTCGCTCCATTGGTGCTCCCACCCGGTACTGCTGCAGGGGTGCGTGGGATCGCTGAGTTGGTCCTTTCTGAGCTGTGCACGTGTCACAGCGGTGAACGTGGAGCTCCACGTCCTGATGACAACCGGGCCAGTAGAACCGGGCCCGAAGGCGCTGCAGCGTCTTTGTCACTCCGAAGTGGCCCGCTCCTACCGCCCCATGAACCAGCTGGAGTACTTTGGGCCGGAGTCGACGAGGAACCAGCAGCTGCCAGACGTGCCGCTGCCCAGCTGGAGTCTGCCTCTGTCGATACACCACGCCCTCGTGGCAGCGGAGGTTGGCCCACTGGGAGTGCAGGGCCTTAGTCTCTGGGTCCAGCGGTGACACAACCTCCCAGGCGGGCCGCTGTCCTGCGTCCAGCCACTGCCGAACCCGCGAAATGACTGGGTCTCTGTCCTGCTCGCTCTGCAGCTGCTGCGTGCCAAGGGCCTCTGTGACGTCATCGCTGGGGAGAGCTGCCTGATCATCCGAGGAGGGGCTGCGCGTCGCTGCGTGACTCCTGCTCGCAGCGGCTCGGAGAGCGGCAGCCCGTGGGGCGATTTGGTCCCGATCTTCAGCCCGTTGGCAGTGCCGACACTCCTCTGTTGCACAGGGGCGCCGAGACAGCGCATCAGCATTGGCATGGAGGCGGCCTGCCCGATGCACAATTTGGAAATTATAATCCTGCAGTGCCTCCAGCCATCTCGCCAACTGTCCATCCGGTTCTTTGAAGTTTAACAACCAGGTCAGGGAGGCGTGAGCCGTCCTGAGCTGGAACCTCCCCCCGTACACATATGGGCGGAAATGACGCAGTCCTTGGATGACAGCCAGCAGCTCTCTGCGAGTCACACAGTAATTTCTCTCGGCTCTGCTGAGAGTGCGGCTGAAAAAAGCGACTGCCTGCTCTCCCTGCTCTCCCTCCTGGGATAGCACCGCCCCGATGCCCTGGTTGCTGGCGTCCGTGTCCACGATGAAAGGGCGGTTCGGGTCAGGATACTGCAGGACGGGGGCTCCGATGAGCGCCGCACGGAGCTGGGAGAAAGCAGCAGCACAGCTGTCACTCCACTGAAATGCGCGTCCTTTCTGCGTCAGTTGATGCAGCGGGCTGGCGATGGTGGCGAAGTCTTTCACAAACCTCCTATAATAGGAGGCCAATCCAAGAAAACTTCTCAGTTCTCCAACGTTCCGCGGCACTGGCCAGTCTCTCACTGTTGCCACTTTTTCCGGGTCGGTGGCGACCCCCGCTGCGCTGACGACGTGGCCCAAAAAGGTGGTCTCCCGCCAGAACAGGTGGCATTTCTTAGGGTGTAACCGTAGCCCCGCCTGCTGGATGGCTCCCAGCACCTCTCGGAGATTTGTCAGGGCGCTGTCAAAATCAGCTGCATGCACCAGTAGGTCATCCAGGTAAACAACGCAGCGACTCCGGGGCACGTGAGCCAGCACTCGCTCCATCAAGCGCTCAAAGGTGGCCGGAGCGTTGCAGAGTCCAAACGGCATCACTTTAAACTGGTACAGTCCCTGCCCGATGGAGAAGGCTGTTTTTTGGCGGGCCTCAGGTGACAGCTCTACCTGCCAATAGCCGCTGCGTAGATCCAGCGAGCTGAACCAGCTGGAGCCGGCGATGTGGTCCAGCACGTCATCGATGCGGGGCAGGGGGTAGGAATCTTTCCCGGTGGCGTCGTTCAGGCGCCGGTAATCCACGCAGAACCGCCACGACCCGTCCTTCTTCTTGACCAGCACCACAGGCGCCGCCCAGGGGCTGCTGGAGGGCTCAATAACATCTGCCTCCAGCATTTCTCGCACTTTTTGTTCTGCCGCTGCCCGCCTTGAAAAGGGCAGCCGGCGTGGGTGGAGTCGAATCAGCCTGGCCTCACCGGTGTCGATCTCGTGCTGCACCAACCCGGTCCGGCCGCATTCCTCATCCTTCGCGGCGAAAACACCCATGTAATAGTCCAATAGCTCCCGCAGCTGGCGTCTCTGTTCCGGGTCCAGCCCGCTGCAGCTCCGCTGAAATAATTCCTCCACCGCCTGCTGCGTCTCTGCTGACACGTTGACCCCTCCCCTTGCTGACCCTGTGTGTGCTCGTGCTCCCTCTGTCTGCGCTGGTGACGTCCTCTTGTCCGGTCCTCGCGTTGGCCCGCCTGGTCCGGTCTGTCTTGGCGATCTCTCGATTGCGCGGCCCCCGTGTTCCGTCCCTGGGTTCTGCTGTGGAGCGTGATGGTCCGGTTTCCCAGCTGGAGGGAAGGTCCGGCGGTGTCGATCTTGGCACGCCAGGCTGTGAGCAGGTCTAGTCCAATAATACAGGGGTCTTGGATGTCAGCCAGCCAGAACGGGTGTCTTATATTCTGACCGGCCACCCCCACCACCAGCACTCTCCGCCCCTTCAGTCGGGCGCGCTCACCGGTAGCCGTGGTGATGCAGCGCTCAGTGGGTTCCCACCCCTGCGGAGCCGTCTTGCTTGTGCCCGGCAGCACACCGGGTCGAACCAAGGAGATTGTAGAGCCAGTGTCAACCAGGGCCCGGATCGACGTCTTCCCCAAGCTGCACTGTAGATACATCCCTGGAGAGTGTCCAACTCGGCCCACGCGCGGTGCCGGCTCCTCGGGGGAAACATCTGCTGGAGGTGGCCTGTCCCCATTCACGCCACCTGTTTTAACGCCGGCGAGGGGCCAGTTTGTCGTGGGGTGGGTGCGGGGCAGTATCGTGCGATGTGTCCCATCTCTCTGCAGCGGAAGCACCCTTCCTCGCGCCGCCGCAGCCATCTTCTCCGTGGACGCGCCGCCGTGGTCTGCCGTAATTCCTCCTCCTCCCCCTCGCTCTCCATCGTAGCCTGGTAGGTTCTTCGGCTGTGCGTTGGCGCTTCAGTTGTGCGATTTATTAGTGGCTCTGCCCGCTCTGCCACTGCAGTCTTCCAGTCGCTCGCGGCGTGGAGCCGTACGTGGCTCTGGAGCTGGGCCGGGCGGAGACCTTGGATGAAACTCCGGAGGGCGAGCTTCTCTACTGCCTCCGGTGCGAAATCTGGGTAGCTGCGCCGGGTTAACAGCCATATGTCTGCAGCATAGGCTCCTAGTTTTTCCTGGTGGTTCCGGCGGCGGCGGGTCAGTTGTTCTTGGGCGTGCTCAGCGTCCGCTATTCTCCCAAATCGTCTCTGGAGCGCCCCTTGTAGTGCTGGCCAGCTGTGGCGCTCCTCAGGCAGGAGATCAGAGAGTGTGCAGAGGGCTTTCCCTTCCAAGGCCAGCGCGACCTGTATGGCGGTTTCCTCTGGCGACCAGCCGTTCAGCGCCGCGGTCAGCTCAACCTGTGTCAAGTAGTCATCCAATGTGGCTTCGCCGTTGAAACGGGGAATCTTGGCCTGCTGTCGAACAGGTGGGGTGGTCGTCTCCTGATCGCTCGCCACTCTTGATCGCCGTGGGGTCGCCAGCCCGTCCTGTCCTGAGAAGGGTGGAATGTTTGCTCTGTTCCGCCCGCTCTGTCTTGAAAAAGACAGGAGGCGGGGTGCGCTGGCCCCGTCGGGTCCGCCGCTTCGTTCGTCCCGGCTCCCGGTGGTGGTGCCTCGGTCTCATCGTCCATCATCAGCTGGGCAATGGCCTGCTCCAGCTGCTGGATCTCCATTCTGATCCTGGCTTCCATTTGCTCCATCCCACTCCTGACACCAGTGTGACGTTTGCAAGGTTCACACAAAGAAAATGGAGCAAGATGGTTATGATGAACGGGCTTTATTTTACACACACTGAGCACAGGCAGGAGGGGAGGTCATTCTCCCAGACCTCCGTTTAAATCACGGTTACACACACATAATAAATCTTGCCTATGAAATACTGCTGGGTAATTACAAAGCATGCTGGGAAACCCCTGCACCCCTTCACATGGCCCCGACGTTACAATATCATAAGAGCTAACATACTGTACTATGCATTTTATAGTCCTAAGAATTGAATTTGTTTTGTTTAGCTGTGCTGAATACATAAATAAATACATTTAAATTACAGGGTGACCATGGGTCCTTAAGCATTCTTACATTTTCTTAAATATCTATATAAATTTTGAGGCATTAACAAATGGAATCAATTGTACAGTTTTTTTAACTTTCTCCCTTTGGGATCAATACAATTGTTTACCTCCCTGCCTATAATGAACAGTATATTTTAATATATTTAAGTATGTTACTGCCTTTAACATCGAGTCTCAAATTTCAGCTGTCAAGATTTCTAACATTTGGTTAACTGTCAACAGTATCGCTACTTAAAAATGTATCACCAAACATGTGTTTTTACACATTAAATGTATTGTTACCTCCGCCAAGGAGGTTATGTGATCATCGGCGTTAGTTTGTCTGTCTGTTTGTCTGTTTGTTTTTTAGCAAGATAACTCAAAAAGTTATGGATGGACTTTCATGAAATTTTCACAGATTGTCAGAAATGGGGTATCCTACAGATGATTAGATTTTGGTGGTGATCCGGATCACCGTCCACAAGAAAACCGCCATTACGCAAAATGCCATTTTCGTGAATAACTACTAAACCACTAATCTTATCATTGTCAATCCAATTGCTTGTCATATGTTTTCATGGTCAATGAATCTGAAAGCGTATACACAAACACTGTATGGGGGGAACTGTGGCACTAAACCGCCATTACGGAAAATGCCATTTTCGTCAATAACTACTGAACCACTAATCCTATCATTGTGAATCCAATTGCTAGTCATATGTTTTCATGGTCAAGGAATCTGAAAACGTACACACAAACACTGTATGGGGGGAACTGTGGCGCTTGGCGGAGGTCTGCGCTCTCTGAGTGCTTTTCTAGTTTGTTTATTTATTATTCACACATTACACTGAGTCTAGATATGTGCAAATACTTGCAAAGCTGACAACAAAGGTTCATGAATACCTCAGGGATGGCAATTTTCCGCCGATCCGTGGATTTCCGCCGATTTATTTTCAAATTGATCATTTCTGTGAATCGTCTAAATCCGTTGAGAAAATTTTAGGGGGGGTAAGGTACCTTATTGTTACCGATTTTAGCGAAAATCAACACGATTACATAAGCGCTCGGCGCTTCCCCGGGTCAAGTCTCCTGCGATAACCCGGATGTTATGTACTCAAGCTACTGCTGTATTGTAAACAGCCCTGGGATTGGATAGTTGCAAACGATTGGACCAATCAAATGGCTCGTTGTATGCTTTGTCAAAAATTCATGGCGGCTTGTTCTCAGGGATGTGATTTTTCCGGTGATTCGCCGAATTCCGCTTTATCTTCCAGGAAGATAAAGTACATTAAGTACGTTAGCGGCTTGTGGTCCACGAACGCAGTGAAGGTGTGCCCTTTCAGGCAGAACTGGAAGTGGCGTATGGCCAGGTGGAGAACCATTAACTCTCTGTCGAACACGCTGTATTTACGCTCACTGTCGTGCAAAGACCTGCTAAAAAAAAAAAAGGTGAGCGGCTGCCAAGAACCGGCAATGCATTGCTCCACGACGGCCACTATGCCCATGTCCGAGGCGTTGGTAGTGAGCGCTGTTTTAACCTCAGAACGCCTGCTCCCGTTCAGAAGTCCAGTCGACTCTGTCCGCCGGTTTCCGTTTCTTGAGTGCGGCGTACAACGGCTGTATGAGCTGGGCTGCACGGGGGAGGAAACGGTTATAAAAGTTAACCATCCCCCAAAACTCCCGCAGCGCCCTGGCATTGATGTTGAGGAGAAAAAAATAGCAAAACAATTCAGTTACATTACTTTTATGATTCCAAACAGTTTGAATTGACAGTGCACAGTGGATATTGACTCATAACTTTTGAATATTTCTAAGACTTGGCTGCATCAGTGATTGTGCAAAATGAACTGCTCAAGACTCAGTGGAGATTGAAACTGGTGATCTGAAATGAATGCTGAAATTATAAAAAGTAATGGTATGCTGGAATTTTATTTCTATTATGGAATAGATAAAATTAACTGATTTTGATTTGATCAAGTATTAAAGCATGTGAGGGATAATGCTTTTTGGAATATTTTAGGAATGCTATCTTCTTGGAACACAAGCCAATATTATACAGTAATAAATGGTGTTCAGCTGTTTGTTTTATGTCATTTAAGCACAGTTCTGGTACTTAATCATAAAAACCCAGGAGCTTCGGGGGGCTTCGCCCCCCCTTGCCCCCCCACCGGGGCTCTGTCCCGGACCCCGCTGGGGGACACAGTCCCCCAGACCCCCTGCTAAATTTTCAGATAATTTCCCCAACCCCAAATCACATCCCTGGTTCATGTTGGAATTCTGAGCTTTCGGTATTGTTTTCAGCGGAATTATGAGATTTTTATCGAAGGATCAAGAGTCATCAGTCCTAGAAATAGACAAAAGTGTCAAAAATAAGTTCCGATGGAATTGGCTTGAGAGAAAAGTGACGGTAAAGGTGAAAATTGGCTCAAAGTTCAACGAGGTAACAGAAACACTCGGACAGTTTCTGAAGAAACCAGAAAAGGAGATGAAGTTCAAAGTTCAGAGACTGACACAGCTTGCTGCCAAAAGGAAGAAAGTTTCACATTAGAAGTGACTTGGTGACCAGTGTAAATAGTGTAATAAACTCTTATAGAACTGTTAAATATGTTGGACTAAAGACAGTGAGACAACATTGAAGAAAAAGTAAGTTAACTTTTCATTAAATTTAATGATTTATCTAAGTATAGTATTTCATTTTTTTTATCATTTTTTTTCAGTCTAAATTACTTCTGTTTTACTGAAAACCTCCCAGCTTCAGGGGGGCTGCGCCCCCCCCCGGCCCCCCCGTAAGTCAATCGACCAAATTAGATTTCAGCTGAAATCAGAATTTCCTGTTGCCATCTCTGATACCTACAAAAAAAAACCTTTCCACAGAAAGGTCAAAGGACACGGGACAGGTGCATTGTTACAGTTCTAAAGACTCATTAAAGCTTACAGTATATATTAGCTGATGAAAATCATAGCTGGCTGGCTGCTTTGTGTATTTTGCATGCACACAGCTTGAGCAACAGTCTGAATCATATCCTGCAAGCTTGGTGGTATTTTGTTAAATGTGATGGTAGTTTTACAATTGCTGTCACTGTTTATCACTCTGTACCCTTGCCACTCCGTCCCCAAATCACAACGTACCCTAGACGTTCCGTACCTGCTTAATTAAATACTTACCAAACCAAAATGTTGTTGTGGTTTATTTTTAATATGAAAATGTGATTCAAAACAGAAGCTGAAATTAAACTCTCAAAAATGTCATGGCAATGAGTGGCATAAGAGTAGCAGCTGATTTTAATTAACCAAACCCCAGCCAATTACTAGATTGGTTTGCTGTATCATGGCTGATCTTTACCATGGAATCTCCACTGATTTTTTTTAATAAATCAATTTTTATATGAAAATTTTCTTTTGACTCCCTGGACCCCCCCCCCCCCAAAAAAAAAATAAATGAAAGGCAGACATCCCTCCATTCGTGTCTAGCTGTCAGCTGCTACACTGAGATGGCAAATGCTCCTTTTGCAGGCCTACTCATAAGATAAGATAAGCCTTTATTAGTCCCACAATTTGGAAATTCCAGGATTACAGCAGCAAAGGGACAGCAGCACTCAGAGCAATAGTTAATAAGATAATAAGAACTGGTTAGCCAAAGCAGTAAATGAATATACATATGTACACAGATATATACACAATGTAGGAGCATTGCAGCTAGATGGAATAAAGAACATTACAGTTTAAGTTACCCTGCAGAATATGAATATGTGCCCAGACAATATACTGTATTTCCTATTTGAATCAACAGTGTTGTTGCCACTCTCAGTAATGATTGATATTGTCCTAATTGTATAATGGAGGGGACGATTTATTGTGCAAGGTTGTTACGTTTAGTACATTCAATACAACCTCTACGAGCAGCCCTGGTTAGATTATAAAGTCTGACAGCTGTAGATAGGAAGGACCTGCAGAACCTCTCCGTCGTGCACCTAGGATGGCATAGCCTACTGCTAAATGAGCTCCTGCATTTAGCGTGTCCTGCATGGGATGGGACTCGGACTCCAGCAGAGATGACAGCTTAGCCACCATCCTCCTCTCTCCTTTCTCCTCCACTGGATCAAGGCGTCACCCCAGAACAGAGCTAGCTTTTTTGATCAGTCTGTTCAGTCTCTTAAGCCACTGATTGCCATGACATTTTTGAGAGTTTGACAGAATCCTTAATTTCAGCTTCTGTTTTGAAGCTTTTGATAAGCTCGTAATCACATTTTGATATTAAAAATAAACAACCACATTTTGGCTGGGTAAGTATTTAATTACGCAGGTACGGAACATCTAGGGTACGTTGTGATTTGGGTACGGAGTGACTTGGGACAAAGTGGCAAGGGTACGGAGTGTCCAGAAACCATTAAAAATAATTCTGTTATAGCAACTAATGTGACTACTGATTCTGTTATGGTAAAATGTTGCATTCAGTGTTTCCTGCGGCTTAAAGACCTTGGCACGGTGGCAACATATTTTTCCGGGGGGGGGGGGCAGAAAACACATGACACTATTGTAACTGGAATATGCTAATTTTATACTATCTATTTCTTTTTTTTTAATTTTGCACAGTGACTTTGCATATGGAACTTACCATTTGAAGTATTGTACAACCGAGGCTTGAATATTGGAATATTGGGCCAGCTGGGGTACCACCCAGACGTTCTGTGTTTGGACTTTTAACTGGTGTCATTCTTCTCTCCTTCCTCTGCTCTCACCTCTCCTCTGCCCTCAAACCCTCTGCCTGAACACTTTCCTCTCCTTGGCTCCTCTCTTCTGTCTCATCTTTCCCTTTCTGAGCCCTGTGTAATTCAGGTTCTCTCTCTGTCTATGATGGTATACAAACAGGTTAGAAAATATCAAGTGTCTTGTTTTGTCCTGCAGGATTTTTTTGTCCTGGTTTACATAAATGACAGAAAATGTGTATTTTCATTCTAGTGTTTCATTTTTCCATTGAGAGAGTAGGGGAGGGATAAAACATTCATAATAGTAATTTACTCATGCATACTTAAAGGGTACCTGTGGTGGTCGTCTAAACGCATTCAACTTGAAAACATTAGGCAAATTATTCGTTATTTGGTTAAATAATTATTGCCAGCCAAATACCACCAGAGAAATATGCAAATACAACCGCAGGCATGGCCAGCCTATGAAAACTCTGAGCGCAGCCATGACACATGCGGATGTGATGTCACTTCGTTGATACTCAACTCAACAGTCAATGCTCCGCCTGTATGAGAGAATAGGGTGCTTTTGTGAGTGTTTTTATTCTATTATGGCTGAATTGTCGGACTCTGGGGAAGAATTCGTCCAACATGGCTACAGGTTTGAGCCAGAAATGTCTTCTGAGGGTTAAAGTGACGAAGTGGTCCTCACACACAACGCAATTTCTTCTGAAAGGATTCGTCTGTGCCCTGTTCCGAGATCACTTTTCCGCTCCGATCTTCTGACAAGGTGAGCTGGGTTTGGGTACACAAAAGAAGTGTTTATCTTTGTTTTTTCGCTTATTATTGAGACATCCAAAGGCTTTACATTCTGCCATGTTGCAATATCCATATCGCATTGTATGTTTTTGTTGTTACAAGAGCACCGAGTGTCTGCTGCTCTGCTCTGCTGCTCTCTCTCTCTGCTGCTCCCGTGGCGAGGGAGGAGCCCAGCCCATCTCGCAGCTGTTACGAGCTCAGATCAGACGAGACAAGCCACTGAATTTAAGCATTTATTTATTTATTTTCTACTCGTTTTAGTTCTGCATATAATATGAACCCTGAGTTTGAAATAAACGTTTGAATTTGAATTTGAATATCCCGTAAGCCGCTGCACATCCGGGTACTCCAGGCTCAGCCAATATTGATCCAGATCGCATAGTTTTAGAATCATCGGCCTTTACGAGCTCAGATCAGACGAGACGACCCGCTGAATTTAAGCATTTATTTATTTATTTTCTAATCGTTTTAGTTCTGCATTTAATATGAACCCTGAGTTTGAAATAAATGTTTGAATTTGAATATCCCGTAAGCCGCTGCACATCCGGGTACTCCAGGCTCAGCCAATACTGATCCAGATCGCATAGTTTTAGAATCATCGGCCTTTACGAGCTCAGATCAGACGAGATGACCCGCTGAATTTAAGCATTTATTTATTTATTTTCTAATCGTTTTAGTTCTGCATTTAATATGAACCCTGAGTTTGAAATAAACGTTTGAATTTGAATTTGAATATCCCGAAAGCCACTGCTCATCCGGGCACTGCAGGCTCAGCCAATACTGATCCAGATCGTGGTGTCAACGAAATTACGTCACAGGAAGCGTCCTGGAAGGCCATGTAGCCGCTAGTATGGCTGCACTCATGTTTTGCTGCATAGCTGAACCAGCACATCAGCAATGGATTTATATCAAATTGCTTTGAACATGAATTTCAACTTAAACTTGAACTAGAACGTGAGACAGGGGCTCAATATAATATCTTTTTTTTCACGACCACCACAGGTACGCTTTAAATTATATGATCAGAGGTGGGTATAGTAACCAGAAATTCTACTCATGTAAAAGCAGTGCTTTGAAATTAATAATTAAAAATAGACAACCAAAAATTTCTAGTTGAGTGAAGGGTACAAAAAGCACCCACTTAAAAACTTGAGTAATGACTTCAGTCTTGGAGGTGTGAGATTTTTCTCCAAAATTTATAATAATTTTCTTATAGTTTTCTACTTTTCTCTGTAAATTTATCTAAATTTGAAACCATTTTCCTCAAATTTGTAATGTCTTCTTGTAAAATTGACTTTTCTTGTACATTTGAGACTTTATTATAAATTTGTGGATTATTTTCTGGCTAATTTTTGTCTATTTTTTAAAATAAAATGACTGTTTTTTAATAAATTTGAAAGAGACTGGTATTTTTTTACTTTTTCCTTATAACAATTTTTGACCATAATTTTGCAGACCCAGAACAGAATAATTTAACTCTGATTTCAAAGAAAAAACTAGAAAACCACTCGGAGAGCGCAGACCTCTGCCAAGCGCCACAGTTCCCCCCATACAGTGTTTGTGTGTACGTTTTCAGATTCCTTGACCATGAAAACATATGACTAGCAATTGGATTGACAATGATATGATTAGTGGTTCAGTATTTATTCACGAAAATGACATTTTCCGTAATAGCGGCCACAGTTCCCCCCATACAGTGTTTGTGTGTACATTTTCAGATTCCTTGACCACAAAAACATATGACTAGCAATTGGATTGACAATGATAGGATTAGTGGTTCAGTAGTTATTCAGGAAAATGGCATTTTCCGTAATGGCGGCCACAGTTCCCCCCATACAGTGTTTGTGTGTACGTTTTCAGATTCCTTGACCATGAAAACATATGACTAGCAATTGGATTGACAACTAGAAAAGCACTCGGAGAGCGCAGACCTCCGCCAAGCGCCACAGTTTCCCCCATACAGTGTTTGTGTGTACGTTTTCGGATCCCTTGACCATGAGAACATACGACTAGCAATTGGATTCACAATGATTATTTGTTTATTTGACAGGGACAGTGCAATAAACATAGACAATTAATCAATGACGATCAATGTGATAGTGATAGGATTAGTGGTTGAGTAGTAAAAGCATTGCCTCCTTGGCGGAGGTAATAAACTGAAGTGTTGCTGTTGTGTCCATCTCCTCCACTGACGGATGCTGATTGGGTAGACAGGTTGCCGTGGGTTTTATATTATATTATTGGGGTTGCGCTCCGCGGCAAAACAGAATTTAGAAGCTTCCCCGGCAGAGAGCTCGTTTTTGCGCAGCGCCTATGGCTGGCCGGGGAATTTCTGCCAAATAATTCGGCGGCGGACAGCTGGCCGTGTGAGGTTTTGCAGCTGCGCGCAAACACAGGCACGCTGGTGGGCCCAGGCCACCAGTGTTTTCCGCGTGCTTTTGTGCCTAAAACATTGAAGAACGCGGCGTTTGTGTTGGTCAGACACGACGACCAGCGCCCTCCATTGCACCTGCGCACATGTTGAAAATGGCCGTATGTCATAGTGTTAAAAAATGCTTTAAAAAATTCCTGTATCCAGACAGTGATGCGGATCATCCCCAAAATGTAATCAGTTCTTCCTTGTACCATTTCCAACAACGCCTGAAAGTTTCATGAAAATCCGTCCAAAAGTTTTTGAGTTATGTTGCTAACCCAACAGACAAACAGACAGACAGACCAAACAAACCCCCGGCAAAAACATAACCTCCTCCTGGCCTTTTCGGCCTGGCGGAAGTAATGATAGGATTAGAGGTTCAGTAGTTACTGACGAAAATGGCATTTTCCGTAATGGCGGTTTTCTTCTGGACGGTGATCCAGATCACCACCAAAATTTAATCAGTTCTTCCTTGTACCATTTCCAACAACGCCTGAAAGTTTCCTCGAAATCCGTCCAAAACTTTTTGAGTTATCTTGCTAACCAACAGACAAACAGACAGACAAACAGACAGACAAACCCCGGCAAAAACATTACCTCCTTGGCGGAGGTAAATATAAATAAAATTGCATTTAATGAAAAAAAATAACTTAAATGACCAAAGATGCAGCACGTTTAGTTTGTCTGAAGGCTGCTGACGGATTAAATCATTGACTTTGTGAATTTCAGTCATCTTAACTTGCCAGGCACATAAAAATGAACATAAATTAGTTAATTAATATTAACTAAGGTAAAGGTAAAAACATCACCTTTTTATTCTTTTCTGAAATAAGAAAAAACAACTAATAATTAAAATGAAGACAAAATGAACCAACTCGAGTTCCTTACCACATCTGTTAGCTAAGCGACTCTTCCATTATTGCTCCCGTTACCAGTGGGTTAAAACCATGATAAATGCCTCCAGTGCGTACATACCTGTTCTGCTTTTTTTTCCCGCATTTAAAATACTTTAATAAGCTCATGTTTCTCTCGGACTATGACGCTAGTGAGACACTCTTCCTGGCGACTGGAGCGGTCGTGCAGGCAGGGCGCTTCTGAAACTCTTGCGCGAATGACGGTCACACACGTTGTTTGTGTGCACACTTGCGGACCGTCATTCCTTCATATTTTTTTCTTAAATTTATATTTCCTCATAGAGTGGCAGAATAAATTAAAGCATGGCGGGTTGCCACACGGAAAAGGTTACCAGAGGAAACCCTGGCATTACTGTATTACTACATTACTGTTTCATTCATGCAGAACATCCAGCCGATCCCCAGTGAGGTTGTCTCAGAGCAGCAGTCCTTGCTTGTCATAAAGAGGCTTCTTACCATTGCAGTGTCTGGCATCACATACCTGAGAGGGATTTTCCCAGAGAAAGCCTACAGAAGAAAATATATGGAAGGTTATTTATAATAGCTATCTGACTGTACGTCACAGTGATGTTCAAGTTCTGTTTTTAAAATATTTTCACAGATGATTCTTTCTTTTTTCTGTTGTCTTTCAGATCAGCGGGTGATGATCCTTAGCGAAGAGCAGAGCTGTCCTGGTGTGAATCAGGTTATTCAGTGGTAAGAGCTGTTCAGTGGGACATTAAAAAAAACTGGAGAAGAGTGACCATGGTTACATACAGTTAGGGCCAGAAATATTTGGACAGTGACACAATCTTCATGATTTGGGCTCTGCATGCCACCACATTGGATTTGAAATGAAACAACTGCAATGGAATTGAAGTGCAGACTTTAAGGTTTAATTCAAGGGGTTGAACAAAAATATATGATTAAAACATGTAGGAATTGTAGCTATTTTTATACAAACGCTCCTCATTTCAGGGGTTCAAAAGTAATTGGACAAATAAACATAACCCTAAGTAAAATGTTACTTTTCAATATTTTGTTGGGAATCCTTTGCAGGCAATGACTGCCTGAAGTCTGGAACCCATGGATATCACCAAACGCTGGGTTTCCTCCTTTGCGATGCTTTGCCAGGCCTTTACTGCAGCTGTCTTCAGTTGTTGCTTGTTTGTGGTCTTTCTGCCTTAAGTTTTGTCTTGAGCAAGTGAAATGCATGCTCGATTGGGTTGAGATCTGGTGATTGATTCAGCCATTGCAGAATATTCCACTTCTTTGCTTTAAAAAACTCCTGGGTTGCTTTTGCAGTATGTGTTGGATCTGCTGTGAAGCGCCGTCCATTCAACTTTGCTGCATTTGGCTGAATCTGAGCAGAAAGTATATCCCTATACACTTCAGAATTCATCCGGCTGCTTCTGTCTTTTGTCACATCATCAATAAACACAAGTGACCCAGTGCCATTGGAAGCCATGCATGCCCATGCCATCACACTGCCTCCACCATGTTTTACAGAAGATAAGATAAGATAAGCCTTTATTAGTCCCACAATGGGGAAATTCCAGGATTGCAACAGCATAGGGATAGCAACACTCAGAGCAACAATCAGAAGGCAAGAAAAAACAACATCTAGTAAACATATGTCCATATTACTATAATGTATATAGTATTATAGACACACAGTGCAGAGCATTATGGCTGGTGAATGTGCAGCAGAAAGTCTAGCTCTCTCTCCGCGGATGCAGCGGGCCAGCTGGAAGTCTTTGGGCATGATGGTGACACCCTTAGCGAAGAAGAGACCACCAGGTGGGCCTCGCTGGTCTCCTGCAGAGCCATGACGGCGAAGCTCAGGAAACGCAGGACGGTCTTGAAGTCCTGAGCGATCTCCCTCACCAGGCGCTGGACGGGCAGCTTACGGATGAGCAGCTCCGTGGATTCTGGCAGCGACAGATCTCTCTCAGAGCCACGGGCCTGTGACGGCGAGGCCTCTTCACTCTGCCGGTGGCCGGAGCGCCTCTCCGAGCAGCCCTGGTGGTACGCTGTCTCCTGGGGGGGGGGGGGGGGGGGGGGGGGGCTTCTTCCTCCAGTAGATTTTACGGGCGGTCTGCTTGGTTCTTGCCCATGGCTCTTTATTATTCTGTCTTATATTTCTTTCACGCCGCCTAAACTCCAGCCCGGCACCCGCGTCCTTTTCGCTACAGCTCCCGGTATGTCGAGTTTCCCCATTAGCACCGGGCGGCGGCCAAGTGCTAGCTAGCACTAGCTCCTCCCCGCTGTAACGTCTCCGCTGCAAACCGTGGCTCCGTCCGCCGACCCGGGAGACCCCGGGGTGATCCGTGCGTCCGTGATATATATACAGAGTGAAAGGTGTAGAAAGAAGAAGGAAGATAAAAAAAGGCTGTTTGCAACAGGCAGCCGACTCATGTGGCGCCGCCGGTCCGGCGGAACCGGAACCGGACATGTGGTGTGCTTTGGATCATGAGCTGTTCCAATTCTTCTCCAAACTTTCTTCTTCCCATCATTCTGGTACAGGTTGATCTTAGTCTCATCTGTCCAAAGAATGCTGTTCCAGAACTGGGCTGGCTTCTTCAGGTGTTTTTTGGCAAAGTCAATTCTGGCCTTTCTATTTTTGAGGCTGATTAATGGTTTGCACCTTGTGGTGAATCCTTTGTATTTACTCTCATGAAGTCTTCTCTTTATGGTCGACTTAGATACTGATACACCTACTTCCTGGAGAGTGTTCTTCACTTGAGTGGATGTTGTGAAGGGGTTGTTCTTCACCATGGAAAGGATTCTGCGATCATCCACCACTGTTGTCTTCCGTGGACGTCCAGGCCTTTTTGAGTTCCCAAGCTCACCAGTGCACTCTTTTTTTCTCAGAATGTACCAAACTGTTGATTTGGCCACTCCTAGCATTTCTGCTATCTCTCTGATGGATTTCTTCTTTTTTTTCAGCCTCAGGATGGTCTGTTTCACCTCCATTGAGAGCTCCTTTGACCGCATGTTGTGTGTTCACAGCAACAGCTTCCAAATGCAACCGTCACACCTGGAATCAACTCCAGACCTTTTAACTACTTAATTGATGACAGATTAACGAGGGAAGAGCCCATGCAGCCTTGTTGTCCAATTACTTTTGGTCCCTTGAAAAAGAGGCGGCTACGTATTAAAGAGCTGTAATTCCTAAACCCTTGCTCCAATTTGGATGTGAATACTCTCAAATTACAGCTGCACTTTAAGCCCATATTGATTATATAATTGTATCCTGAATATGTTTTCGTAAACAACTAAAATAACAAAACTTGTGTCACTGTCCAAATATTTTTGGGCCTAACTGTATACACGAATAAACTGGTTATGATTGGATTTCTGGAGTTATCTGATTATTCAAGTCAGTTATTTTGTTTACATGGCCACTTGAATAATCAGATACTGTAACTCCAGAAATTCAATTATCACCGGTTTATTCATGTATATATAAACATGGTCATTGTTGATGAATTCTCTGTCCACACATATAGTATGAAGACATATCTTTATGATGCCATCATCTACACACCTGAACAGTGTTGCTAAACAATTTTTGCTCGAGTCAAATGGGAGCTTTACAGCAATGCTATATTGACTGTTTGATATGTAGTACTTTATCATTATACTGTGTATCTTATAATTATTCAGATGTTATAATTGTTATGATGATTACATATAAATACAAGTTGGAACATTTGTATTTATGTTGTTCTAGGATGCAGGGGTGCTTTGACGCCATCCAGAAGAAATATGTAGGTCACATTAAACCTTTGGTGTGTCACAGATTGTATTAGATTGTTGTAAAATTAGGTACAAAACTAGATTTCCATAATCAGCAGATCATTTATTTTTGATTCACACATTTTCTTGATGTCTCATGGCATCTAATGTAATCACATCTTTTTAATATTTTTTCCCCTTCAGCTACGGACTGTCGTGATATCTGTGAGTATACCAGTAATTTTCAGCTTCTTGTTTTATTCTTAACTAGTACATACCCGTGCATACCCGTCCATGCTCATAGAAAGCAAGTATAAGCAAGTATTTCTGCATGCTCGTTGCTGAAGGGTCTCCTCCTGTCTCAGACAGCTGTGTTGCTCACAGTTATGCTTGCGGCGTACTGCTGGAACCTGAGGTGTTTCTTGTTCACGTCATCTTTTCTGACGTGCAGCAGTTCTCCTCATTCTATTGCTCTCCATCTGGTGGGTCGTCTTCTTCGTCGTTCAGACCACTGGTTAAGGGATAGGTGCGTCATAATTCCAGTTCATGGGCAGGATCATGAAAATAGATTTGAGCAAAAAGTGGCTTTCGACCCTGTTCAGGAAGGCCCGTGCATGCCCGTAGAAATCAAGAAACTGGAGCACCCAGAGAAAATCAGCACTTTGCTTGGCATTTTACACATTTGTAGTGTAGACTGGCATTCTTCAAGGTTACGCATTTTTACTGTGTCAGCACCTCTTTAAAAACGACATTGCAGAGAAAGCAACGCTTTTGCTTAGTTTCTTCATCTTGAGCAAGAATATGAAGACTGCTTGATCTGGAAACTCTGCTCGCGGCAACGTAGAATTGGCCATGGCTGCAGAAATCTGTTGTGCAGAAAACATGAACGCGCTGTAAAGACTGGCCCTGTGACTTATTCACCTTGCCAATTTTGAGCCATATGACATCATAAAGACACATTAGTCTATAGAGTGATGTTCATGAATACCATTATAAACATGAGACGTTGTCAGGTACTGTAATTATACCCATGTCTTTAATGTTTTATTTAACATATTGAACATTTAGGGCCCTATTATGATGATCAGCAATGTTTGTTTGCCACGCTTCACGCCAGTGTTTTTGTTAGTTTCTGTCAGCGCATTGTTTTTTTTAACATGTTGCACCATCCAATTACCAGTAGACAGTGTGCCGGCATTGCGCTTGGAAGAGGTGTGGCATCATGCAGTCTCATGCGCAGTGGTACTGTGGTGCATTTTATGACAATGCGCTTCTGATCAGGAAAAAGGAGGTCTTTTGTCTGAAGCGCATTGTCAATGCTATTTCAGTGGCGTGTTTAAAATCGCACAGCTTCTACTGACAGAAGCACATGACAAAACACAGCATGCCCTGGGATTTTCAGTTGTTTTAATGGACAGTTGTAACAATTATAATCAATCACCTTCCATTTTAATTACACTATGATGATAGTCTTCATTGTTTTTTATTCCATCCACATTTTCATTTTAATCATGGACTTATTACGGGCTGTACGGTGGCGCAGTGGTTAGCACTGCGGCAGCACAGTTTACCCTTGGCCGGGGGATCGTGGGGATCGTGGGATCGTGGGTTCGATCCCAGCCCCCGACCAACAGTGATCTGTGTGGAGTTTGCATGTTCTCCCCGTGTATGCGTGGGTTTACCCCGGGATTTCTCCGGTTTCCTCCCACATGCCAAAAACATGCAGGTTAGGTTAATTGAAGACTCTAAAGTGGCCCTAGGTGTGAATGTGTGTGTGAATGGTTAAGGGATAGTGCCGTATCGTGGCTGCTTCATCCATCCAGGTGGTGGATGACCCTCAATTTCCCCTCTGGGGATCAATAAAGTATACTAAATCTAAATCTAAAAAATTAGGCATTATTGTAGGGGAATGAATGAATGAATGAACAGGGAGTATGCACATTTTACTTTTCAAAACAGCCTGTAACTTCTAGGAGAGGTGCGGAGATAGGTGGTGCATCTGCCTCTGCTGCGGCCTCTGTGATCAGGTCTGGACAGACCAGTGGTTCAGTGCCTGCACCTGGAGGTGATGGGATGCAACTGTCAGTCTGAAGATTTTAAACCACAAACCTCTCTACTGTGACAAAATATGATTCTGTCCACATATACAGTGGGGCAAAAAAGTATTTAGTCAGCCACCAATTGTGCAAGTTCTCCCACTTAAAAGATGAGAGAGGTCTCCAATTTTCATCATAGGTATACCACAACTATGACAGACAAAATGAGAAAAAAAAAATCCAGAAAATCACATTGAATGATTTTTTTTTGTAACTTAGGTTTTTATTCATTTTTCATCATATATAATGCATTCAGATCACAGTCTACATTTAAAAACAAAGGGGTTAGGGTAGGGAAAAAGAAAAAAAAAAGAAAAAGAAAAAAAAAAGGGGGGGGGGACAAATGTTGGAGCATCAAGTTTTTAGTTTCCATCTCTTAATTCTTCTGTTTTTTTCAGTTTCTTTGGTTACTCTTTCAATTTCTGCCTCGTTGTTGCACTTTGTAGTGTGTCCATTTCCGCCATTTTTTTTCCCATAGTCCTTCTTGCATTCTTTGTCGATATGTTAGTTTTTCCATCATACGTATGTCCTCAACAATGTCAGTCCATTGTTCTTGGTCAGGAAGAACTTCTGATCGCCATTTTTTTGTGATAGTTTTTTTACATGCAATCAACAAGATTTTAACTAGATATCTGTCCTCAGCCTGTATAACATTGTCTCTTTTAAGATCACATAAGTACATCAGGTTACAGTTCATTGGTATATTATATCCTAATATTCTCTGTATTGTCACATGTATAGATTTCCAGAATGATGATATTTTGTAGCATTTCCAAAACATATGTGAGTGGTCTGCATTTTGAGCCCCACATCCCCTCCAGCATAAAGATTGGGTATTTGTATATTTTCCTTGAATCTGTGGTGTAATGAAAAAGCGAATCACGTTTTTCCATCCAAATTCCCTCCATGTCCTTGAATTTGTTGATGTGTGTTGTGTTTTCCATATTTCCTGCCAGCTTTCTTCTGTTATGTTTAAATTGAGCTCTTTCTCCCATTTCTCCTTTATATAGTTACTTGTATGATTGTTTGTCATAAGTTTCTGATATAGCTTTGAAATAATTCTTATTTTATTTCCTGTATATGAGCTTAAAATAAGTTGTATAATCTCGCTCACATCTGTTTGGAGGTTATGCCTAATCTTCTTCATATAATAATCTCTCATCTGCAGATATCTGAAAAATTCCGATCTTTCTAGTTTAAATTTTCTCCTGATGTTTACAAAGCTCCCGAGATCTTTTTTTCCGATATTGCCCCATGCTGTGATTCCCTTGTTCACCAGATTTTTGTATCCCCTATCTTGTTTTGCCGGTTCAAACTGACTGTCAAATGCTACCCATTTCAATAGTTTTATGTCTTCCCTTATATTATATTTTTGTACTATTTTATACCACAGTTCTAAAGTAAATTTAGTGATTGGGTCTATTTGTTTGATTTGCTTATATGCATCTTTATCTCCTATTATGCTTTGTACTGGGAGTCCCTCAATTTCCTTTTCCATTTCTTTCCATTTTGCCTCATATCCCTCGTCACACCAACATATGATATATCTTATTTGTGCTGAGTAGTAATATTCCTTTAGACTCGGTAGGCCCATGCCTCCTTTCTCTTTTGGTAATTGGAGGGTTTTATATTTCACTCTTGGTTTTTTACCTCCCCAAACAAATCTCGATATCATCCTGTCCCACTTTGAGAATTGGGCATCTGGAATCTCTGTTGGTATAGCCTGGAAGAGGTAAAGTAATCTAGGTTGCATGCTGATTTTGACTGTCTCAATTTTTGAATTCAGATCCATATTTAAGATTGACCATCTATCAATATCTTTTTTTATTTCTTGTTCCAACCTATCATAGTTTGCTTTATAGATTTTGCTTAGGTCTTTAGGTATGTTCACTCCAAGGTATTTTATTTCTTTTTGTTTCCAGTTTAGTTTGATCTTATCAGTTATCTGGTTTAGAGGGTTATAGTGGAATGTCAGTATTTGTGTTTTTGTTATGTTTATCTTGTATCCTGATAATTTTCCTAAATTTTCTATCAAGTTCATCATTTCCATTATTGATTCATCTGGTTGTTCAAGGTAAACTATAATATCGTCTGCAAATAGCCCAATCTTGTGTTCCGCCCCCTTTATTGTTACACCTTTTAATTTCTTATTTTGTCGTATCGCTTGAGCCAATGGTTCTATGAACAGAGCAAACAAGGTGGGCGATAAGCAGCATCCCTGCCTAGTTGATCTTTGTATATTTACTTTGTCTGTTAAGCTACCGTTTAGCTTGATTCTTGCCACAGGTTCTTGATATAGCGTCCTTATGCATTGTACTGATTTTTCGTTAAATCCAAAGCGCTCCAGTACACTATATAGGAATTTCCAGTTAACCCTGTCAAATGCTTTTTCTGCGTCTAAACTCATTATTACTGCGCTTTTCTTTTCTTTATGTATTTGGTTAATTATATGTATTGTTCTCCTGATATTGTCATGTGTTTGGCGTCCTTCTATGAAACCAGTTTGATCATCTTCTATCAATTCCGTCAAGAATGTCTTTATTCGTTTACATATAATTGTTGTATATATTTTATAATCCACATTTAATAAAGAGATTGGCCTATAGTTTCCGCATTGTTCTCTATCTTTCCCTGGCTTTAAAATGACTGAAATAATGGCTTCGTTCCATGATGGAGGTATTTTGTTGTTGTTCAACGTCCAATTAAATGACTTTAGAAGCTGTGGCGTGAGTTCTTCTATAAACAGTTTATAAAACTCAGATGGGTATCCATCACTACCTGGTGATTTACCGTTTTTAAGTGACTTAATCACATCTCTGTTAGCTTTTCATTTTGTTGATTTCCTATTGATGGCAAGTCCAATGTGCCTAGAAATTTTTTAATATCTTTAGTATTTGTTTCTTCAGGTTGCGAGTATAGTTCTTGGTAGAAATTATGGAATATTTCTTCGATGTTTTCTGGGTTAACTGTGGTTTTATTTGTGGTGGGGTCTTTAATCTTGTATACATTATTCATTGTTTGTTCTTTTCTTAACCGTTTTGCCAACAGTTTTGTGGCTTTTGGCCCCGTTTCATAATATTTTTGCTTTAGATATCTATTTTTCCTTTCAATTTCATCCATTTGTGTTTCTTTTATCTTTGTTTTTTCTTCTTTAATTTCTTGATATATTTTTGGATCATTTGTGCTTTGATGTTTACGTTCTAATTCCCTCAGTCTCTCACATCTTTGTTCATACGCTTCCAGTTTAGTCTTATTTGCTTTTCCTGTTTCAACAATTAATTTTCCTCTTAACACGGCTTTTAGTGCATCCCATAATATTGTTGGGTCCACTTCTTCATTGTCATTCTCTTGGATATATTCGTTTATGTTTATTTTTATTCTTTCTTTCATTTTCTCATCATTTAACAGTCCTACGTTAAGTTTCCATGTTGTTTGTCGTTTTCTATTGTTTAAATATATTTCCATGTATATAGGATTATGATCTGATATTTCTGCCCCTCCAATCCAACAATTCTCACCCTGTGTCTGTCACCTTCATTCATAAGGAAGTAATCTATTCTAGAGTGTACTTTATGGACTGCTGAATAATGTGTATAGTCTTTTTCGAGTGGGTGTAGGTCCCTCCATATGTCTACCATACCCATTTCTGTCAGTGAGGCTCTTATGAACTTTGTTACATGTTTTTTTGTCTTCTTAACACTTGTTGTATCAACTTCATGATCCATGACAGCATTTAAGTCTCCTCCACAAATTAGGACTCCTTCACTGTGTGTTGCTATGAGATCAAACAGATGTTGAAAAAAACCCTTGTCACTTTCTGGTGGGGCATAGATGTTCACTAATGTAATCTGCATACCATCTATTCTTCCCTTTATTATTACATACCTGCCTTCTTTATCCTGGATTTCCTGTTCACTTTCAAATTGTATTTTGTTTGAGATTAGTATCATAACCCCCCTTTTAGCTCCTCCCTTAAATGAACTGTAGTAGGAGTTCTTATAGCCAAATCTCTTTAGTTTCACATGTTCTGTCTTGCTCAAATGTGTCTCTTGCATAAATATAATTTCAACTTTTTCCTTCTTGAATTTTCTTATTATTCTTTCCCTTTTAACAGGTGAGTTCAGACCATTCACGTTTAGTGTTATTATCTTAAGATTTTTACCCATATTCATGCTTTTCCATTTTTTTTAACTTGTGCTCCTAGCCCCTTTAACAACAAAAATAACATATATTTATATAAAAACACATTAAAAAATCTCGACCTCCGTACTTTGGGCCTTTCTTCTGCCCACTGGTCCCTGTTGGTGGGTGGGGGGTTTGTCTTCACAGAGTGAAGGGCCCTTCCTAGACTAATTACTATCAAAGTAATAGTCATTAGTCTAGAAATGTCCAACAAATATCACTTAAACCTCTCCTAGCCGTCTGTTTCTCTTTTACCTTGTCTTCTTGGCCTTCATTTCTTCTGTGCCTTTCTTAATCTTTGTTATGATCTAGGCTTTCAGTTGAAAGCCTTGTAGCTTGTCCTGGGCCCGCTGCGCCACGTCTCTCCCCCTTCTTCCGCCGTTCACTCGTCTCCACTCCGGCTGTCGTGATGCGTTCAGGGCCGTCGCTGCTCCAGCCGTTTCCTCCGGCACGCTCACCTCAAGGCCCCGCTCCATCATATCCCGCGCTGCCTCTTCGGCCGTGTTGTAGGTTCTTGTGCCGTCCTCCCAGTGAATCCTCATTTTCGTTAGCGGCGTTTGGAATCTTAATTTTTTTCTCTTTCAGCGTTTTTTTAATGTTGGCATATTTCTTCCGTTGCTGCACAATTTCTGTCGGGTAGTCATGGTCAAAGAACACCTGTTTGTCGCCGATTCGTATCTTTTTTTTCCATGCTTGCGTCAGGATTCTTTCCTTTATGTCATATTTCACAAAGTTTACCACAACTGACCTGGGTGTAGCGTTTGTTTTCGGGTTCTGTGCCGGGGTTCTGTGCGCTCGTTGAATCTGCAGATCCGTTTCTCCGGGCAGTTCCAGCTCTTTTTTCAAGAACTGATCCATGAATTTCGTCATCGAGTTGCCTTCAATGCCCTCCGGAATTCCAAAGAAGCGCATATTGCTTCGTCTGGATCTGCTCTCCAAGTCGTTTATTTTCTCCTGCATCCTCTGCGTTTGCGTCGTCAGGGTCTGTAGTTGTTCGTTTGCCTCGGTTTTCCAATCTTCTAGCTCCGATATTCGGGCCTGCGCTTCTGTCATACACGCCCGCTGGGAGCGCAGCTCCTCCATGTTTTCTGTTAGCTTACGCTCCATTTCTCTTCGGAGGTCCATAATTTCCTCCTTAATCTCTTTTTTCCAGCTCCTCCTTAAGAGCCGCTAAATCCTGCTGCAGCTGCCGCTTGAATTCTCTTAACTCTTAACCCAAACTGGCGATGCCAGTGTTCATGTTTTCGAGTCTGGCGTCCTCCATTTTCTCTGCTGTAGACACCTCGTTTTTTTGGGCTTCGCGTTCAGCGGTTTTTCCTGCGTTGTTGGAGAGGAATTCTTCAATTTTACCCTGCTTTTGTCCTTGTGCCCGGTTCCTTCGTGTTTTCATCCCTTAGTTTATTGATCCGCTTATGTCGAGTTGGCCATTTACCGATGATTTTTAATCCGGCTAGGGAGAGCTCTCTGTTTAAGCGTTATGTCTCTTCGCCATCTTCCCGGAAGTCGACATTGAATGATTTTTAATGAATTAATTGGTAAATTCCTCAGTAAAATAAGTATTTGGTCACCTACAAACAAGCAAGATTTCTGGCTCTCACAGACCTGTAACTTCTTCTTTTAAGAGGCTCCTCTGTCCTCCACTCGTTACCTGTATTAATGGCACCTGTTTGAACTCGTTATCAGTATAAAAGACACCTGTCCACAACCTCAAACAGTCAGACTCCAAACTCCACTATGGCCAAGACCAAAAAGCTGTCAAAGCACACCAGAAACAAAATTGTAGACCTGCACCAGGCTGGGAAGACTGAATCTGCAATAGTTAAGCAGCTTGGTATGAAGAAATCAACTGTGGGAGCAATTATTAGAAAATGGAAGACATACAAGACCACTGATAATCTCCCTCGATCTGGGACTCCACGCAAGATCTCACCCCGTGGGGTCAAAAGGGGGGACCTAGTGAATGACCTGCAGAGAGCTTTTTTTTTTTTTTTTTGTTACTTATTTGTACCCGTAGGTAGATTTGGTTTGCAGTCTGGTGACAAGCCACCGGCTGCTGGTCGCTGCGTGCGCGAGCGCCCTAAACCTACATGTTTTTGGTATGCGGGAGGAAACCGGAGAAATCCCGGAGTAAACCCACGCAACACGGGGAGAACATGCAAACTCCACACAGCTCACCGTTGGTCGGGGGCTGGGATCGAACCCACGATCTCATGATCCCCGCGATCCCCCGGCCGAGGGTAAAACTGTGCTGCCACAGTGCTAAACCACTGCGCCACCGTGCAGCTGGGACCAAAGTAACAAAGGCTACATCAGAAACACACTACGCCGCCAGGGACTCAAATCCTACAGTGCCAGACGTGTCCCCCTGCTTAAGCCAGTACATGTCCAGGCCCGTCTTTTAAGTTTGCTAGAGAGCATTTGGATGATCCAGAAGAGGATTGGGAGAATGTCATATGGTCAGATGAAACCAAAATAGAACTTTTTGGTAAAAACTCAACTTGTCGTGTTTGGAGGAGAAAGAACCCATACCTACTGTGAAGCATGGGGGTGGAAACATCATACTTTGGGGCTGTTTTTCTGCAAAGGGACCAGGACGACTGATCCGTGTAAAGGAAAGAATGAATGGGGCCATGTATCGTGAGATTTTGAGTGAAAACCTCCTTCCACCAGCAAGGGCATTGAAGATGAAAAGTGGCTGGGTCTTTCAGCATGACAATGATCCCAAACACACCGCCCGGGCAATGAAGGAGTGGCTTCGTAAGAAGCATTTCAAGGTCCTGCAGTGGCCTAGCCAGTCTCCAGATCTCAACCCCATAGAAAATCTTTGGAGGGAGTTGAAAGTCTGTGTTGCCCAGCGACAGCCCCAAAACATCACTGCTCTAGACGAGATCTGCATGGAGGAATGGGCCAAAATACCAGCAACAGTGTGTGAAAACCTTGTGAAAACTTACAGAAAACGTTTGACCTCTGTCATTGCCAACAAAGGGTATATAACAAAGTATTGAGATGAACTTTTGTTATTGACCAAATACTTATTTTACTGAGGAATTTACCAATTAATTCATTAAAAATCCTTCAATGTGATTTTCTGGATTTTTTTTTTCCTCATTTTGTCTCTCATAGTTGAGGTATACCTATGATGAAAATTGGAGACCTCTCTCATCTTTTAAGTGGGAGAACCCGCACAATTGGTGGCTGACTAAATACTTTTTTACCCCACTGTACATGTAATCTATCATATCTGTGTCCTCAGTCATGTCCTTCGATCGATCTTTTGTCCGTTCGCACGCACAACCGTGTCCTGTCTGGGGTGATGAAAAATGCAGACTCAGCTGTTGTTTTCTGTTAAATGTATTAATCTGAGGATGATTAAATACAAACTATTCACCTACGTATACCCTGTAACATAGACTATTCCAAATCATTTGAAGAAACAGCAGTATTTTTCATTGCACAGAAAAATAAAAAATGGTGCATGGGTTTATGAAAATATCGTTCTCTTTTCCTGAAGTTTCAAACCCACTCATGCCTGCATGTTGCATCTGTGTGCACTATGTTAAACCTTTCAACTTGACTGTTCACCCCAGTTGTTCGTCATCTCTTTCCCATTTGTCATTTCTAAAATAACTATGTGGGCATCAACTGAGATTAATGTCTGCTTAATCCCAAGCAGTGTTACTATTGTGTATATTTCCGCTCACGTGCATGCATTTTGGCGAGCACAAAACCTGTCTTAAACAAGCCTGTGCATTAAAGGGATGGGCAGGAGCACTTTGGATTGGATTATCCAAAACACACAACTGAATAATTAGACCATCCGTGCACTTTTCCCTAGGTGAAGAGATGGTTTTCCCCAATGCCTTGATAACAAAATGGACTGGGCCACACCCATAAATACACTCTGTGCATCTACAACTGATGAGTGAATAGACAAAATACAGCCCTTACAGTTCTTTTAATATGATCCCTCAGGGATCTCTTTTAGAACTCTTAAAAGTTCAAGAATTTTCATTATTGCGGCGTGCAAGAAATATAAGACAGAATAATAAAGAGCGATGGCAAGAACCAAGCAGACCGCCCGTAAAATCTACTGGAGGAAGAAGCCCCCCAGGAGACAGCTAGCCACCAGGGCTGCTCGGAGAGGCGCTCCAGCCACCGGCAGAGTGAAGAGGCCTCGCCGTCACAGGCCCGTGGCTCTGAGAGAGATCCGTCGCTACCAGAAATCCACGGAGCTGCTCATCCGTAAGCTGCCCGTCCAGCGCCTGGTGAGGGAGATCGCTCAGGACTTCAAGACCGTCCTGCGTTTCCTGAGCTTCGCCGTCATGGCTCTGCAGGAGACCAGCGAGGCCCACCTGGTGGTCTCTTCTTCGCTAAGGGGGTCACCATCATGTCCAAAGACTTCCAGCTGGCCCGCCGCATCCGCGGAGAGAGAGCTTAGACTTTCTGCTGCACATTCACCAACCAACCATAATGCTCAGCACTGTGTGTCTATATATATACATTTATAGTAATATGGACATATGTTTACTAGATGTTGTTTTTTCTTGCCTTCTGATTGTTGCTCTGAGTGTTGCTATCCCTGTGCTGTTGCAATCCTGGAATTTCCCCATTGTGGGACTAATAAAGGCTTATCTTATCTTATCTTATCTTATTATGCAAATGTTTGTTCATTTGACTCTACTTTAGATCTGTACTGACCCAGAAAACCCACAGGTAATGTTTTGCTTGTGTTCTCGTCAAACTTTATATTTAGCAATGCTTTGGTTTTATCCTGTATATAGCATGCATTTTCTATTCCAGAAAGTGACGGAGTATTACCAGGTTAGGATCCAGTACACTTCAAAGGGAGCCCAGATGGACTTCGAAAGGTAGGCTTCTTACTTATACAGAAATAACTAGGTTTTCTGTCAGAGTATTTTTCACTCATTGCTGGAATTCACCTTTGGAATAAAAGAAACTCAATGGTTACAGACAGAGCACAGTTTTGTAACACTATCTGTATCATTAGGGTTTCTTTCTCATCCTGTTTACCTTCTTCATCAGCAGCAGCAAGGAAGTTAAGGTGTCACCGATGCCCTATGGAAACACAAGGAAAGCCAGCATCCTATTGGTCAGGAAGCTCTACACTCTGATGCAGAACCTTGGTCCTCTGCCAGAAGATGTTTCTCTCAACATGAAGGTGGCCTACTATGATGATGGTAGGACTCTCACAGCAAGATAAGTTTTACACTGTATTCATTTTATTGGGTGGGGTTGTTGCTACCAGAGTCTATCATACTGTAGAGCATTTCTACCTGAACAACAGTTAAAGGAGTCATTTTCATATTTGCATCTTCACATATTCATTTTTACAGACTCATACCACTTCTTGTGAAAAGAGATGTGCCAATCCAATATTTAGTATCGGTATTGAATTCGAAAGAGAAAAGCTCATTTATGAGCTTTCTCCGTAGGATTGCTGGACTCACCCTCAGAGATAGGGTGAGGAGCTCAGTCATCCGGGAGAGGCTCAGAGTAGAACCGCTGCTCCTCCACATTGAAAGGAGTCAGTTGAGGTGGTATGGGCATCTGATTAGGATGCCTCCTGGACGCCTCCCACTTGAGGTGTTTCAGGCACGTCCCACTGGGAGGAGACCCCGGGGCAGACCCAGGACTCGATGGAGAGACTATGTCTCCCAGCTGGTCTGGGAACGCCTTGGTATCCCCTCTGAAGAGCTGGAGCAGGTGGCTGGGGAGAGGGAAGTCTGGGCTTCTCTGCTTGAACTGCTGCCTCCGCGACCCGGACCTCCGGCAAAGCGGTAGAAGATGGATGGATGGATGGTATTGAATTCGATCCTGGCAAAATGACTCAATTGGTATTGAGGAGCAATAAAGAAATAAAAACCCATTCATTAAAATATAAAATAAACGGCTTTTGAAACTACTGACATTCTCTCTGTCCCCCGTTCTCTCTGAGTTCTGAGGTACAGCCTCCAGTCTGTGAACAGAGTCTGCATGTCAAAGATTTAATGTTAGAGACAAGATGGCTGGAACAACCGTTTTTTAGGGGGAAAAATTAATGAAAATTTAATGAAATATATTATTGCAAACAAAAACATAATTATAAATAAAGTTTGTGAACTCTAGAGTTTTCTACATTTCTGCATAAATATGACCTAAAACATCATCAGATTTTCACACATGGTCTTCTCTAAATAAAGAGAACCCAGTTAATTAAATAAATGAGACTTCAGAAAGCTGCAGATGAGCAGCAATGTTCTTTTTGGAGAGCAGTGGCTTTCTTCTTGCAACCCTGCCGTGCACACCCTTGTTCAGTGTTCTCCTGATGCTGGACGCAGAAACATTAACATTATCCATCCAATGTGAGAGAGGTCTTCAGTTGCTTAGAAGTTATCCTGGGATCCTTTGCGACCTCGCTGACTATTACATCCCTCGCTCTTGGAGTGATCTTAGTGGGTTGACCACTCCTGGGGAGGGTAACAGTGGTCTTGTAGAGGTTGTAAGGAAAAGGATGTGGAGGCGAGGCACGAGCGTAGGTTGACACAGGTTCTTTATTGACCCTCTAACATACAGATGTAGACAAAATTGTTGGTACCCCTCTGATAATGAAAGAAAAATCCACAGTGGTCACAGAAATAACTTGAATCTGGCAAAAGTGGTAATAAATAAAAATTCTATGAAAATTAACCAGTGAAAATCAGACAATGCTTTTGAATTGTGGTTCAACAGAATTATTTTAAAAAACAAACTCATGAAACAGGCCTGGACAAAAATGATGGTACCCCTAGAAAAGATTGAAAATAATGTGACCATAGGGACATGTTCAACCAAGATGTGTCCTCTAATTAACATCACAGGTGTCTACAAACTTGTAATCAGTCAGTCGGCCTATTTAAAGGGTGACAAGTAGTCACTGTGCTGTTTGTTGACATGGTGTGTACCACACTAAACATGGACCAGAGGAAGCAAAGGAGAGAGTTGTCTCAGGAGATTAGAAAGAAAATTATAGACAAGCATGTTAAAGGTAAAGGCTATAAGACCATCTTCAAGCAGCTTGATAAGATAAGATAAGATAAGCCTTTATTAGTCCCACAACGGGGAAATTCCAGGATTGCAACAGCACAGGGATAGCAACACTCAGAGCAACAATCAGAAGGCAAGAAAAAAAAAAAGCAAGCAAGAGCAGCTAATATACATATGTGCATATTACTATAAAATATATATACACACACACACACACACACAGACACACAGTGCAGAGCATTGTAGCTGGATGGAATAAATATATGAATATATGAACACACAGTGCAGAGCATTGTAGCTAGATGGAATAAATATGTAAATATATAAACACCCACAGTACGGAGCATTGCAGCTAGGTGGAATAAATATGCAAGTATATAAACACACACAGTGCGGAGCAATGTAGCTAGATGGAATAATATGTAGATATATAAATATAAACACACCCAGTGCTGAGCATTGTAGCTAGATGGAATAAATATGTAAATATATAAACACACACAGTGCAGAGCATTGTTGCTAGATGGAATGAAACAGCATAACCGTCTACTTAGTTATCCTACATGGTATGATTATGTGCCCATACATATTCTCACCCTCCATAGCGACCGGTATGTTCCTAGTTGTATGCCGGAGGGGACCATTGTGTAAGTCTATTGCATCTTTTGCATTCAAAAAACTATTAGTTTGTTACGTCTTTTTGCTATCTCTGCGAGCAGCCCTGCTTAGGTTGTACAGTCTGACAGCCGTTGGTAGGAAGGACCTACGAAACCTCTCGGTTGTGCACCTGGGATGATGTAGTCTGCTGCTAAATGAGCTCCTCAGTGCATTCAGTATGTCCTGCATAGGGTGGAACTCGGACTCCAGCAGAGATGACAGTTTAGTCACCGTCCTTCTCTCTCCTATCTCCTCCATCGGATCAAGGCGCTGCCCCAGGACAGAGCTAGCTTTCTTAATCAGTTTGTTCAGTCTCTTCCTATCGGCTGCAGTAATCCCACTGCCCCAGCAGACCACTCCAAAAGTGATGGCTGATGCCACCACCGTGTCATAGAATGACTTCAGCAGCGCCCCTTGTACACCAAAAGACCTGAGTCTCCTCAGCAGGAACGGCCTGCGCTGTCCCTTCTTGTAGAGTGCATCAGTATTGTGTGACCAGTCTAGTTTATTGTTCAGATGAACACCCAGGTACTTATAGGATGTCACCATCTCGATGTCTGTTCCCTGTATATTTACTGGTACTGTGAGGGGCTGCCCATGCCTGCGGCAGTCCACCACCAGCTCCTTAGTTTTCCTCGCGTTGATCTGGAGGCAGTTCCGATGGCACCAGTCCACGAAGTCCTGGATAAGCCCTCTGTACTCAGCTTCATCTCCATTGGAGATGAGGCCAACGATCGCAGAGTCATCAGAGAACTTCTGTAGATGGCAGTGTGTTGTGTTGTATGAGAAGTCCGCAGTATAAAGAGTGAACAGGAAGGGAGCCAGCACCGTTCCCTGGGGGGCCCCCGTGCTACTGATGATCGTGTCGGACACACAGTCCCGGGTTCTCACAAACTGAGGCCGGTTCGTGAGGTAGTCCAGGATCCATGATGACAGGTGCTGGTCCACCCCTGCGCGCAGATATTCCTGTGACTACAGTTGCACATATTATTCAGAAATTTAAGATCCACGGACTGTAGCCAACCTCCCTGGACGTGGCCGCAGGAGGAGACGGATAACACGAATGGTAACAAAAGAGCCCAGAACAACCTCAAAACACATTCATGGTGAACTCCAAGGTCAAGGTACATCAGTGTCAGATCGCACCATCCATCGTTGTTTGAGCCAAAGTGAACTTCATGGGAGACGAAAAAAGGAGGACACCACTGTTGAAAACAAATCATAAAAAAGCCAGACTGGAATTTGCCAAACTGCATGTTGACAAGCCACAAAGCTTCTGGGAGAATGTCCTATGGACAGACGAGACAAAACTGGAACTTTTTAGCAAGGCACATCAGCTCTCTGTTCACAGACACAAAAATGAAGCATACCAAGAAAAGAACACTGTCCCTACTGTGAAACATGGAGGAGGTTGTGTTATGTTCTGGGGCTGCTTTGCTGCATCTGGCACAGGGTGTCTTGAATCTGTGCAGAGTACAATGAAATCTCAAGACTATCAAGGTATTCTAGAGAGAAATGTGCTGCCCAGTGTCAGACAGCTTGGTCTCAGTCGCAGGTCATGGGTCTTGCAACGGGATAATGACCCAAAACACACAGCTAAAAACACCCAAGAATGGCTAAGAGCGAAACATTGGACTATTCTAAATTGGCCTTCTATGAGCCCTGATCTAAATCCTATTGAACATCTGTGGAAGGAGCTCAAACATGCCGTCTGGAGAAGGCACCCTTCAAACCTGAGACACCTGGAGCAGTTTGCTCATGAGGAGTGGGCCAAAATACCTGCTGAGAGGTGCAGAAGCCTCTTTGACAGTTACAGAAATCATTTGATTGCAATGATTGCCTCAAAATGTTGTGCAACAAAATATTAAGTTAAGGGTACCATCATTTTTGTCCAGGCCTGTTTCATGAATTTGTTTTTTAAAATAATTCTGTTGAACCACAATTCAAAAGCATTGTCTGATTTTCATTGGTTAATTTTCATAGAATTTTTATTTATTTCCACTTTTTTCAGATTCAAGTTATTTATGTGACCATTGTGGGTTTTTCTTTCATTAACAGAGGGGTACCAACAATTTTGTCCACGTCTAGCTGGTGGACCCCAGCGTTGCCCGCTGGGGCCGTGTGTCTGGTAGGAGAGATTTTGCGTTGCTGAGGCATGTATAACAAGCTCTTTTATACACGTTATACAGACAGAGAGAATGCATGGCACATTAGCATAGTGATTCTCATCTAATAGACATCAGTCAATGCACATCATTAGCATGACATTAGCTAGCGCCCGGCCCGGACATCCTCTCTGAGGACGCATACAAAACAGTCCCGTCTGATTGCCCCCTGGGGCTCTCTGTCTCTATGTAAATTGTCCTCCGTTTCCTCCAGCCCTGATGAGTGTGAGATAGTGTTCATCCGCAGTGTGCTGGGTCACCACACGGCTCCCCCCAGAACACTCAGAAGGGGCTATGACCCCCTTCCCCCCCAGTCATTTGGGCTCCAGCTCCGGTAGAACTGTCCTGCTGTAGAGGAGTGTCGGAGGGCATGTCAGTCTGTGGGGGGGGGGGGGGCGGGCAACGGGGGAGGGGTCGAAAAGACAGTGTGCTCTGCTCCGAGTTCCAGCACATTGAACAGCCGTGGATCGCGTTCGGACGGGGCCGGTGCGTGTCGTGCGTAATGGAACAAACCGGTGATTGGCTGGCTTTAGGGAGTGAGGTGCAGAAAGAGTGATGTGGAGGAGGAGGGGGAGGGTGGTGGGAATAAGTGAGTGCCAGCCTGGGATGTCAAAAGTGTCTGGGCCGTGCAAAAATTGCGTGTGGATCCGCCATGGTGAGGGACTTTCCCGGTAAACCTGGCGGTGATCCGCAGCAGCTGTGAAAAAAAGTAAGTCTCTGACTCCTCTTGCAGCTCAGTCCTGCGAGGATGTGGGGAAGGCGAACAGCCAAATTCCCCAGGATGTGTAGCGGCTGTGAAAAAAACCTGAAGCTGTGTGAAGGACTTGGCAGTTTGGCTTTAGGTGCGAAAGCAGCCCTAAAGTCATCAGGGATGGTGATCGGCTGTGTTTTTCGGGCTTGTGCAGCGGTGGAGGACGATGTATAAATCTGTGGAGCCGGTTTGTCCCTGGTGCGTGGCGCGCGCCTGGCGCAGTGACCACATAGCTGGAAGTTGCGCTGTCCTCGTAATCCTGCGGTGTGCGCACGGGGCTTCTGTGCACAGAAAGTCCGCTGTCGGGAGGTGAGTCAGAGTCGGGGAGCTTGATGGAAATCAACGCAGACGGCACCGATGATCTTCCCAGTTCAGGCTGTTTCTGTGCGTTGCTCATGTCACTGATCCTCGTGCATCTCGGTCCCAGCACTGCGCTCTCCGTCCGGCCCTGGAGGTCGCCATCGTGGAGAGAGGATAAGGAGTGCGCACTCCAGTGTGGATGCGAAGGATGTAGGCGATCCCCTGTCTCTGGAATCCACAGCGCGGTTAAAGGGAGCAGACGGTCATCCCACGTCAGGATACCATGTGGTGTGCGGCGTAAGGGAGAGACAGTTCATTTATCCTTTTTTTTTTTTTTTTTTTTTTCCCTTTGAAAGACAAAAGTAAAATAGAAAGATGTCTTTACCTTCTTTACATGTTTCAACTGCACTGCAGCCTTCATCAGAAGGCTGCAGTGCAGCCTTCATCTGCACTGCACTGCAGCCTTCATCTTCTGATGAAGGCTGCAGTGCAGTTGAAACATGTAAAGAAGGTAAAGACATGTAAAGAAGGTAAAGACATCTTTCTATTTTACTTTTGTCTTTCAAAGGAAAAAAAAAAAAAAAGGATAAATAATTGAAAGAAGACAAAATGAACCTGTTTGACGTAGAGACAGTTCATCTCCGTCAGGTCACCAATGTGGAGAAAAAGGAATCCACGGCACGGCGAAAGGGAGAGAGAGTCCATTTCATGTCAGGTTTCCAATGTAGAGGGTGTAAGGAAAGGATGTGGAGGTGAGGCACGAGCGTAGGTCGACACAGGTTCTTTATTGACCCTCTAACATAAATACAGCCGGTGGACCCCAGCGTTGCCCGCTGGGGCCGTGTGTCTGATAGGAGAGTTTTTGCGTTGCTGAGGCATGTATAACAAGCTCTTTTATACACATTATACAGACAGAGAGAATGCATGGCACATTAGCATAGTGATTGTTATCTAATACACATCAGTCAATACACATCATTAGCATGACATCAGCTAGCGCCCGGCCCGGACGTCCTCTCCAAGGATGCATACATAACAGCCCTGTCTGATTGCCCCCTGGGGTTCTCTGTCCGTATGTAAATTGTCCTCCGTTTCCTCCAGCCCTGATGAGTGTGAGATAGTGTCCGTCCGCAGTGTGCTGGGTCACCACAGTCTTAAATTTCCTCCATTTGTGCACAGTCTGTCTTACTGTGGATTGGTGGAGTCCAAACTCTTCAGAGATGGTTTTGTAACCTTATCCATCCTGATGAGCATCAGCAACCCTTTTTCTGAGGTCCTCAGAAATCTCCCTTGTTCGTGCCATGATACACTTCCACAAACATGTGTTGACACTTTGATAGACCTTTAAATAAAAGATTCTTTAAATAAAACAGGGTGCCCATTCACACCTGATTAGCATTCCATTGTTTGAAAACACCTGATGCTAATTTCACCTTCAAATTACCTGCTAATCCTAGAGGTTCACAAATTTTGCCACTCACAGATGTGTAATAGTGGATTGTTTTCCTCAATAAATAAAGGAAAAAGTAAAATATTTTTGTCTCATTTATTTAACTGGTTCTCTTTATCTACTTTTAGGACTTGTGTGAAAATCTGATGATGTTTTAGGTCATAGTTATGCTGAAATGTAGAAAATTCTAAAGGGTTCACAAACTTTCAAGCACCACTGTAGATAATTGATTTTATCAGCTTTGTATATTTGCTCATCATAAAATCTTTCTAATCCTAAGCGGTAGATTAATGAATGAATGAATGAATGAATGAAAATCTTTCTTGACTGTCAGAGTGAACGCTCTTGCCGTAATGAAGATCTTTGTTGGTTTGCACCTGTACAGCCACGATGGCTGTAGCAGCGGGTAGCTCTAAATTTTTTCTGAAAGGCTCTGAAATAACTTCAAACACATTCAAGAGAAGTTTACATGTCTCCCATGGTTGTGATGATGAGGTGACCTATAAATTATTTAGGAAGTTAAACTGTTCTAAAACAATGTTTTGTTTTTTGTCATTGTATAGGCTTAATATAGCAGGCATTTCAGCAGCATATTTCCACAATCATAATTAAATGTTACAGAAAATGACTTAAAGGTAATAGTAGAGTTTAATTTGAGCTGTGATGAGGACAGATGCCTGTGACTGTTTATTAGGGCTTCATGTCAGACTCAAAATCACACTGGACATAAACTCACATCTTTTATAAATGTATTTTTCCTGTGATGTTTTTAGAAAATTCAGATTGCCCTTTGCAGTTTATTGACTGATTTTTATCCACTGCTAGTCGAAGACAAAGGTGGTTGAAGACCGAAGGGGGATTATGTTATAGGGCAGTCCTTCCATCTGTCTGTCTGTCTGTCCGTCCCACTTTTGTAAAATCAACTCCTCCTACAGTTTTGTTCCGATTCCTTTGAAACTTGGCACTAGGGTTTGATATACACTGATGATGCTCATATTGCAGTTTTGGCTCTGATCAGATGATTTTTGCAGGAGTTGTAGCCCCTGACCTATGATCTCCCATTTCACCTCAGTTAATAGACAGTAACTGTCTTGTGAAATCAACTCCTTCTTGAGTTTTGTTCAAAATGTTTTGAAACATGGTATCAGGGTTTGATATGCAGCTGTGGACAAAATTGTTGGTATCCCTCTGTAAATGAAAGAAAAACCCACAATGGTCACAGAAATAACTTGAATCTGACAAAAGTGGTAATAAATAAAAAGTCTATGAAAATTAACCAGTGAAAATCAGACAATGCTTTTGAATTGTGGTTCAACAGAATTATTTTAAAAAACAAACTCATGAAACAGGCCTGGACAAAAATGATGGTACCCTTAACTTAATATTTTGTTGCACAACTTTTTCAGGTTCAGGTTACTTTATTTGTACCCGTAGGTAGATTTGTTTTGCAGTCTGGTGACATCCATATTTACAAGCCACAATTACATTCAACATAAACACAAACACAGGCACACATGAAGCTGACTATAAACATGATAAAAATACTCAAGGCTCCATCAATCAGGGTATAAAGACAAAGAGATGAGAGAAAAACCAGAGATAAGAGAGAAGGGTCATATTAAAAAGTTAAAGACTAGTTAAAGAGGTTAAAAACTCAAAGGTCTAAAACTCAATAAAAGATTTAGAACCCAAATAAAATCCTACAAAAATAAGTAAATATAAAATGGAGTTAATAAATAGGTGCCTAAATAGGTACCTAAATTATGTGCAATATATTGTTACAACTTGTTCAACTCTTTGACAGCAGCAGGAACAAAGCTGTTTTTGTAGTGCTGGGTTTTGCTTTTTGGGACAGCAAACCTCCGTCTTGAGGGAAGAAGCTGAAAGTTGCAGTGCAAAGGGTGGGAGTCATCATTTAAAATGGAGGTAGCCATCCTCTGTACTTGTCTGGTGTACAAGATTTTGAGGCAATCACTGCAATCAAATGATTTCTGTAACTGTCAATAAGACTTCTGCACCTCTCAGCAGGTATTTTGGCCCACTCCTCATGAGCAAACTGCTCCAGGTGTCTCAGGTTTGAAGGGTGTCTTCTCCAGACGGCATGTTTAAGATAAGATAAGCCTTTATTAGTTCCACAATGGGGAAATTCCAGGATTGCAACAGCACAGGGATAGCAACACTCAGAGCAACAATCAGAAGGCAAGAAAAAAACAAGAGCAGCGAGTATATACAGTATATGTACATATAAACATAAATTCAAATTCAAACGTTTATTTCAAACTCAGGGTTCATATTAAATGTAGAACTAAAATGAATAGAAAATAAATAAATAAAAGTATATACAGATCAGCAGACACTCGGCGCTCTTGTAACAACAAAAACATACAATATTGGACTCAGTATAAAATAGAACGCCACCACTTCCAAATGCTGGAGTGGAGTGTGAGTGACGAGTTGACAATTGCTGATATAAGATGATTGTTACAAGCCAGCAACCTTCTCATAAAACTGTAAACATTCTTTCGTATCAACTCGCCAAAAGACGGAATATTCAAGGACACAAACATCTTGCTTGCACTCGACCTACGTGGTATATCTAACAACCTTCTTAGGGAGTTATATGCAATGCGGATTTTGTTCCTAACAGCAACATTGCTATTAAACCATAAAGGCGAGCAGTACATTGAGGTACAGAAGGTCTTGAACAGCATACATTTAACATCAGGAGAACATCTATGGAAATTTCGCAACAGTAAATTTGTTTGAGCATAGAGTTTCCTGAGTTGCCTGTTACAATCAACATTGGTCTTATCAGATTCAATCCACACACCTAGGTATTTGACTTTTTCAACAAAGTTCAAGCTATTACCACAAAGTGGCATAACAGGATTTGAAGTATTGACACCCTTCGGTTTGAAAGCCATACACATAGATTTAGTACAGTTGAACAAGATGTCATTTTTTTTCACCAAATTTTTCACATTCCGAAAGGAGATGTTGCATCGCTGCAGTAGACAAACTTAACAGAGATCATCAGCATAGAAAATGTGATTTAACAGTGCACCGTTAATGGAGCCGCCCACATTAGTATTGTTCAGCAGTACACTGAGATCATCAACATAGACATTAAACAACAAGGGTGACAGTATACCACCTTGTTTGACACCGTTGGTCACATGAAATTTGGATGAGGTAACATTGCCCCACCTAACAACCATAGACTGCCTTCTGTACCAGTGTAACAGGATGCTAACAATGTAAATAGGAATACCTCGATCGATCAGTTTTCTAAACAAACACCAGTGGTTAATCCTGTCAAAAGCTTTGCTAGCGTCTAGGAACGTAGCATAGACACTAGTGGATTGGCTTCTGAAGTAGTCAACAAATTCATGGAGTAGGTAAACAGCCTTGTCAGTTGAAAGAGCTGACTTGAAACCAAACTGATTGCTGTTTGTCCACAGATAATCCTCAATTCTGTTCAGAATTAAACCCTCTAACAATTTAGATATAACATTTGCAATAGCTATAGGTCTGTAGTTGTTCATATCAGACAGACTGGCACACTTGTTTTTCACCAAGGGATTAATAACAGAGTCCATCAACATATCTGGCATGTAACCATGAACAAGCATACAGTTAAGGCACAATGACAACAGAATACACAAATTGAAATCAGCATTGATGAGGCATTCACTGGTGAGACAGTCAGGGCCAGCTGATTTGCCTTTCTTGAGAACTTTGATCAGTGAAGCAACTTCAACAGGAGTAACAGCAGAAATATCGGAGGTATCAAACATGTCATTATACAGGCGAATATCGTGCGTAACAGAATCCTTCATTGAAACATTCTTGACTGAGTTGAAAATGGCTTCATATTGACATTTCCACTTTTCAGCAATATTAACATCACCAGTCACACCATCAATAGTGTTTGATCTAACAGACCGGTGGGAGCTCATAGCCTTCATTTGTTTCCAGAATTCTACCATGTTCAGTTCACTCATATGACTAGCTAACTGGTCACATTTGATACTTTCTTCATTGCGCCTACATGCCCGTAGAGCATATTTGAACCTAGCCCTACAACTTTTCATGTTATCAAAACACAAAAATATATAGACACATGATGCGGAGCATTGCAGCTAGATGGAATAAATATATAGATATATAAACACACAGTGCGGAGCATTGTAGCTAGATGGAATAAATATATAAACATATAAACACACACAGTGTGGAGCATTGTAGCTAGATGGAATAAATATGTGAATATATAAACACACACACAGTGTGGAGCGTTGTAGCTAGATGGAATAAATACACTACCGTTCAAAAGTTTGGGGTTACCCAGACAATTATTTTGTGTTTTCCATGAAAAGTCACACTTATTTACCACCATGAGTTGTAAAATGAATAGAAAATATAGTCAAGACATTGACAAGGTTAGAAATAATGATTTGTATTTGAAATAATAATTTTTTCCAGATACTCAACCCACTCAAAGGAAGGTCAGTTTTATAGCTTCTCTAACCAGCTAAACTGTTTTCAGCTGTGCTAACATGATTGCACAAGGGTTTTCTAATCATCCATTAGCCTTCTGATGCAATGAGCAAACACATTGTACCATTAGAACACTGGAGTGATAGTTGCTGGAAATGGGCCTCTATACACCTATGTAGATATTGCACCAAAAACCAGACATTTTGCGCTAGAATAGTCATTTACCACATTAGCAATGTATATTAGATATTAGAGTGTATTTCTGATTAGTTTAAAGTTATCTTCATTGAAAAAAACAGTGCTTTTCTTTCAAAAATAAGGAAATTTCTAAGTGACCCCAAACTTTTGAACGGTAGTGTATATGAATATGTAAACACACACAGTGCGGAGCATTGCAGCTAGATGGAACAAACATGCAAATATATAAACACACACAGTGCGGAGCATTATAGCTAGATGGAACAAACATGTAAATATATAAACACACACACAGTGCGGAGCATTGTAGCTAGATGGGACAAATATGCAAACACATAAATACACACAGTGCGGAGCACTGTAGCTAGATGGAATAAATATGTAAATATACAAACACACAGTGCGGAGCATTGCAGCTAGATGGAATGAAACAGCATAACCGTCTACTTAGTTATCCTACATGGTATGATTATGTACCCATACACATAGTCACCCTGCGTAGCTACCAGTATTTTCCTAGTTGTATACCGGAGGGGACCATTGTGTAAGTAATTGTGTAAGTTGAATTGAATTGAATTGAATTGAATTAAGTCTATTGCGTGCTCCTTAGTGCATTCAGTGTGTCCTGCATAGGGTGGAACTTGGACTCCAGCAGAGATGACAGTTTAGCCACCATCCTTCTCTCTCCCATCTCTTCCACTGGGTCAAGGCGCTGCTCCAGGACAGAGCTAGCTTTCTTGATCAGTTTGTTCAGTCTCTTCCTATCGGCTGCTGTAATGCCACTGCCCCAGCAGACCACTCCAAAAGTGATGGCTGATGCCACCACCGTGTCGTAGAATGTCTTCAGCAGCGCCCCTTGTACACCAAAAGACCTGAGTCTCCTCAGTAGGAACAGCCTGCGCTGTCCCTTCTTGTAGAGTGCGTCAGTATTGTGTAACCAGTCTAGTTTATTGTTCAGATGAACACCCAGGTACTTGTAGGATGTCACCATCTCAATGTCTGTTCCCTGGATGTTTACTGGTGCTGTGAGGGGTTGTTTCAGCTCCTTCCACAGATGTTCAATAGGATTTAGATCAGGGCTCATAGAAGGCCACTTTAGAATAGTCCAACGTTTCGCTCTTAGCCATTCTTGGGTGTTTTTAGCTGTGTGTTTTGGGTCATTATCCTGCTGCAAGACCCATGACCTGCGACTGAGACCAAGCTGTCTGACACTGGGCAGCACATTTCTCTCTAGAATACCTTGATAGTCTTGAGATTTCATTGTACCCTGCACAGATTCAAGACACCCTGTGCCAGATGCAGCAAAGCAGCCCCAGAACATAACAGAACCTCCTCCATGTTTCGCAGTAGAGACAGTGTTCTTTTCTTGGTATGCTTCATTTTTGCGTCTGTGAACATAGCGCTGATGTGCCTTGCCAAAAAGTTCTAGTTTTGTCTTGTCTGTCCATAGGACATTCTCCCAGAAGCTTTGTGGCTTGTCAACATGCAGTTTGGCAAATTCCAGTCTGGCTTTTTTATGATTTGTTTTCAACAGTGGTGTCCGCCTTGGTTGCCTCCCATGAAGTCCACTTTGGCTCAAATGACGACGGATGGTGCGATCTGACAGTGATGTACCTTGACCTTGGAGTTCACCATGAATGTGTTTTGAGGTTGTTCTGGGCTCTTTTGTTGCCATTCGTATTATCCGTCTCTTCCATTTTTCATCAAGTTTCATCCTGCGGCCACGTCCAGGGAGGTTGGCTACAGTCCCGTGGATCTTAAATTTCTGAATAATTTGTGCAACTGTAGTCACAGGAACATCAAGCTGCTTGGAGATGGTCTTATAGCCTTTACCTTTAACATGCTTGTCTATAATTTTCTTTCTAATCTCCTGAGACAACTCTCTCCTTTGCTTCCTCTGGTCCATGTTTAGCATGGTACACACCATGTCACCAAACAGCACAGTGACTACTTGTTACCCTTTAAATAGGCCGACTGACTGATTATAAGTTTGTAGACACCTGTGATGTTAATTAGAGGACACATCTTGGTTGAACATGTCCCTATGGTCACATTATTTTCAATCTTTTCTAGGGGTACCATCATTTTTGTCCAGGCCTGTTTCATGAGTTTGTTTTTAAAATAATTCTGTTGAACCACAATTCAAAAGCATTGTCTGATTTTCATTGGTTAATTTTCATAGAATTTTTATTTATAACCTCTTTTGTCAGATTCAAGTTATTTCTGTGACCATTGTGGGTTTTTCTTTCATTAACAGAGGGGTACCAATAATTTTGTCCACGTGTATACACTGATGATGCACATAATGCAATTTGACTCTGATTGTATGACGTTGTGGTCAAAGTCAGAGGTCAGTTTTTCCCTAAATCTTGTAAACACAATAGTTGTCATGTCTGCTGCGAAACCTTGCAGCGAACAAATTAATTAGTTCGAGCCCAAAGTGCAGGTGAAGAACGTGTTTATTAACAGAATGGGAAAACTCAAAATACAATTCAATTCAATTCAGCTTTATTTATAATGTGCCACATCACAACAAAAGCCGTCTCGTGGCGCCACAGTGCAGATAAAAAAAAAAATCACAGTCACAGAAAGACCCAGCAACCAGACGATCCCCTATGAGCAAGCACTAGGCAACAGTGGAGAGGAAAAACTCCATTTGAAGGAAGAAACCTCTAGGCAGAACCAGGCTCAGGAGGGGCAGTCGTCTGCTGCGACTGGCTGGGGATGAGGGGATAGGGAGGATGGAAAGGACAGACATAAAGAACATAGCAGTAAGATGCCAAGTACAATATTGGAGGTCAACCAGCAGTATGGATCAGAAAACAATAGAACAAGAGTGGGGTTAAAAGACACAAATACCCTCCTTAAACAAAAGCTATATTAAAAAGGAAGGATTTTACCCTGTTCTTAAAGACAGAGACCGAGTCTGACTCCCGGACCCAGAGTGGTAACTGGTTCCAGAGAAGAAGGGGCTTGGTAAGCAGAAGGCTCTGCCTCCCACCGTACTTTTGGAGATTCTGGGCACCACAAGTAAGCCAGCATTTTGGGAGCATAAGGCTCTGTTAGGATGGTAAGGTAATATCAGATCTTTTATGTATTGGGGGGCCAGATTGTTAAGAGCTTTGAAAGTAAGAAGAAGGATTTTTAACTTGATTCTGAATTCAATGGGAAGCCAATGGAGGGAGGACAGAACTGGGGAAATATGATCTCTTTTTCTAGAACCAGTTAAAACTCTAGCAGCAGCATTTTGAATCAATTGAAGACTTTTTTAAAGATACTCTAGGACAACCAGATAATAGCAAATTAACAATAATCATAATCACGAACTGACAAAGGCGTGAATCAGTTTCTCAGCATCACCCGAGACAAGATGCTCCTGATCTTAGCAATATTGCGCAGATGATATAAGGCGGTCCTAGAAACAGTTTTAATATGTGAATTAAAGGACAAATCCTGGTCAAAAATCACTCCAAGGTTCCTCACACAACTGTTCAGAGTGAGAGTGGCAGCATCTAAATTAAGGGCATAATCTGAAAAGGAATTTCTAAGATGTTTTGGGCCAACAACAATGACTTCAGTCTTATCAGAGTTCAATAGTAAAAAATTACAAGTCATCCAAGCTTTGATGTCCTTAAGACAGGCATCTAGCTTGGCCAACTGATCACAGTCACCGGGCTTCATTGACAGGTATAGTTGTGTGTCATCAGCGTAACAATGAAAATGTATACAGTGCTTTCTGATGATATTGCCCAGCGGGAGCATATATAGACTAAAAAGAGTAGGGCCCAACACAGATCCCTGTGGAACTCTGTGAGTGAGCTTAGAGCTGGAAGAAAATCCATCATTGACATGGACAAACTGAAATCTATCAGACAAATAAGATCTAAACCACTGCAACGGAGTTCCACTGAGTCCAACAAAGTGTTCCAATCTATCAAGTAGAATGGCATGATCGATAGTGTCAAAGGCTGCACTGAGATCTAAAAGAACAAGAACAGAGACGAGTCCATTATCAGATGCAGTCAGGAGGTCATTAGAGACCTTCACTAAGGCAGTTTCAGTGCTGTGATGAGCTCTGAACCCAGATTGAAACACCTCAAACAAACCAACTCCCTGCAAATGGTCAGATAATTGCACAGCAACAACTCTTTCCAGGATTTTTGAAATGAAAGGCAAATTGAAGATTGGTCGATAATTGGCCAAAACTCCAGGATCGAGCGTCGGTTTTTTAAGTAAAGGTTTAATTACAGCAGTTTTAAAAGCCAGTGGAAACATAAACCCAGAGTTAAAGAAGAATTAATGATAAGAAGAATACGGCTACTAATAATTGGGAAAATAATTTTAAAATAACCTGGAAGGAATAGGGTCCAGAAGGCAAGATGAAGGCTTAGAAGAGGAAACTACCCTATCCAACTCCAAGAGGTCGATTGGAGTAAATCTATCCAAGCAGATATTGACATAACGTTTCGGCTCAGGAGAACGCACACACACAGGCTCAGAGTAGTTCAAAACTGTTTATTAACAACAGGGATGTTTGGGTGCGTGTCTGCGGAATGTTAATGTGTTGGTGGTGGCGTCTGCTTCGGACCCAGAGGCAGGAGACCGTTTCAGCCGGCACCCCTATGGGAGAAATTAGACACAGGGTGATGAGCACACACCAACACAGGAGGAGAATAGGCGAGGGAGAGAAGCTTACTTGTTTAGGGCAGATGACTGGCGCTTCAAGGATGGAAGCCCGGGAGACAGCCACCTGCAGGGCTCGGTGCAGCAGCGAGGAGAGACGAGGGACGGGATAGTCCGCCGCCGAGGAAACCACCTGTGCACAGGGGAGCAGACTGGAAAGATGAGGTAAGTGATCTTCTTACCGGTAACGAGGATGCTGAAGAGAATGTGGTAGAAGCCCATGGAAGGGAAATGAAGTCTACGGCTTCAGACCGAAGCTCAGGGCGAGGCGGCTTATATCCCTCGCCGCTGATGACTGACAGGTGTGTGAGCAGGTGGCGCCGTTGATGAGCGGCGCGGCGTGACAGTACTCCCCCCTCTAGCAGCGCCTCCTGGCGATGGCTTATCCGGGTGCGCTCGGTGGAAGTCCGCGATGAGCGATGGGTCCAACCACAAACGACGGGGGCACCCACTGTCGATGCTCGGGCCCATAGCCCTCCCAGTCCACCAAGTATTGCAACCCACGACCCCCGGCGCCGGGAGTCCAGGATGGAGGAGACGGACCAGGCCGGATGGCCACCAACCATCCGGGGTGCGGGTTGCGCTGCAGGAGGAGGGCAAAGGGGGTCGGTAACTGCCAGCTTCACCTTCGACACGTGGAAAGTGGGATGGATGCGGAGGGAGGGGGGAATAGCCACGCGCACAGCCACCGGGTTGATGATCCGGGAGATGGGAAAGGGACCCATGAAGCGCTGTGCCAGCTTTCTCCTCTCGCCTTTTAGGGTGACGTCCTGGGTGGAAACGTAGACAAGTTGCCCAACTCTGTACGCCGGGGCAGGTCTTCTACGCCGGTCCGCCACGGTCCTGTTGCACTCCGCTGTGCGTAAAAGCGCATGACGCGCGGCGGCCCAGATGGAGCGGAACTGCCTCAGGTGCGCCCTAACTGACGGGACAGTTACCTCGCTCTCCTGCGCTGGAAGCAGCGGGGGGTCGTAACCCAGGGACGCCTTGAAGGGGGACATCCCCGTTGCAGAAGAGCGGGCGGTGTTGTGGGCGTACTCCACCCAGGCGAGATGGTTGCTCCATGACGTCGGCTTGGATCTTGCAACACAGCGGAGCGCAGCCTCCAGTTCCTGATTGGTCCTCTCACACTGCCCGTTAGACTGGGGGTGATGGCCGGAGGAGAGGCTCACCTTGGCTCCGATGGCGTTGCAAAAGGACCTCCAAACCTCGGATGAAAATTGGGGACCCCGGTCCGAGACCACGTCCACCAGAATCCCGTGCAGCCTGACCACGTGTTGGACGAGGAGGCCCGCCGTCTCCAGGGCGGTAGGAAGACCTCGCAGGGGGATGAAGTGTGCCGCCTTGGAGAAACGGTCCACGATGGTCAGGATGGTGTTAAAGGAGTTGGAAACGGGGAGTCCGGTGACGAAATCCAGTGCGATGTGCGACCAGGGCCTGCCGGGGACGGGCAGAGGCTGGAGCAGACCCACTGGAGGGGCATTTCCTGATTTGCTGGTGGCACAGACTGGGCAAGCCCGGGCGTAGCGGGCTGCATCCCTCCGCAGGCCTGGTCACCAAAAAGACCGTTGGAGGAGGCTGATCATCCGGGAGGTGCCGGGATGACAGGTGAGCCGGGAGGTGTGGAGCCAGTGGATGACCTCTCCTCGGACCGCAGATGGGACGAACAGTCTTCCCTCCGGTCCGCCGCCAGGATCAGGCTCCACCTCCTGTGCCTTCCGGATCTTGGCCTCGATATCCCACGAGATGGCTCCCACGACGCACGACCTGGGCAGGATGGAGTGGGGCGTCTCCTCCGATTTCACGGGAGTGAACTGCCTAGAGAGGGTGTCAGGCAGGCCGTTCTTAGAGCCAGGCCTGAAGGTGATAGAAAATTGGAACCTGGTGAAGAACAGAGACCAGCGCGCCTGGCGGGCGTTCAGGCGCTTGGCAGATCGTAAATATTCCAAGTTCTTGTGGTCCGTGAGGACCACAAACGGCAGGTTCGCCCCCTCTAGCCAGTGGCGCCACTCCTGCAGGGCGAGCTTGATGGCCAAGAGCTCTCTGTCCCCCACATCGTAGTTCCTCTCCGCCGGGGACAAGCGCCGGGAGAAGAAGGCGCACGGTCGTTTGGCGCCATCGTCCGGCGACCGCTGGGACAGCACTGCTCCCACTTCCGTGTCCGAGGTGTCCACCTCAACGATGCACTGCAGCGCGGGGTCGACCTGGTGAAGGACCCGGGAGGAGGAGAACTCCGCCTTCAGCGCCTTAAAGGCGGCAGCAACCTCTTCGGTCCACCGGAACGGGACCTTCGGGGACGTGAGGCGGGTCAGTGGCCCAACGATGGAGCTGAAGTTGGGGACAAAGCGGCGGTAGAAATTGGCGAAGCCAACGAACTGTTGCACCTGCTTCCGAGATGCAGGTGTAGGCCACTCCACCACCGCTTTCACCTTCTCTGGGTCTGGGAGCACCTTGTCGTGGGCGATGATAAACCCCAGGAAGGACGTAGTTCTGGCGTAAAATTCACATTTTTCTGCCTTCACGTACAGACGATTCTCCAGCAGTCTTTGGAGGACCCGCCTCACGTGGACCTGGTGCTCGTCCCTGGACTTGGAGAAGATGAGAATATCGTCCAGGTAGACGAACACGAAAAGGCCAATAAAGTCCCGGAGGACGTCATTTATAAGGCGCTGAAAGACGGCTGGAGCGTTGGTCAACCCGAACGGCATGACCAGGTACTCAAAGTGGCCGTTCGGGGTACGGAAGGCTGTCTTCCACTCATCTCCCTCCCGGATCCGGACGAGGTGGTAAGCGCTGCGTAGATCCAGCTTGGTGAACCAGGTCGCCCCCTGGAGGGAGTGGAAGGCAGTGTCCATGAGGGGCAGGGTGTAACGGTCCTTCTCCGTGATATCATTGAGGGCCCGGTAGTCGATGCAAGGGCGGAGGGACCCATCCTTTTTTCCCACGAAGAAGAACCCTGCCCCCACAGGTGACGATGATGGGCGGATTATCCCAACGTTTAATGACTCCTTCAGATATGTGTTCATCGTCTCCTTCTCCGGCGCTGACAGGCTGTAGAGCCGACCAGAAGGTAACGGAGCCCCCTGGCGGAGGTTGATGGCACAGTCGTAGGGGCCGATGAGGGGGAAGAGACATTAGCTTGTCGCTTTACTGAACACCATACCCAGGTCGTGAACTCCGGAGGCACCAGGGACAGGTCCGGGGGTGCAGCGTCCGTCGCGGGGGGAGGAGCGGACGGCGAGCAGGCAGCGGACTGGAGGCAGGTGCCCAGGCAGAATGTACTCCATGCCGATACCCCAGCTGATCTCCAATCCAGGACCGGGTTGTGAAGACGGAGCCAGGGATACCCCAGGATGACGGGCGACACAGAGTTGGGGAGGACGTAGAAGGTCATCTCCTCCCGGTGGTTTCCCGAGATGATGACCGGTACGGGGACAGTTTGATGTGTCACTCTCCCAAGGGAGGCACGGGAGAGGTGGACTAGGGAGATGGGAGTGTTGAGTGCCTGGCAGCGGATGCCCATCGGGTTGCCAGGCTTTGTGAATTGAAGCTGCCTTCTGCGCCCGAATCCACCAGTGCGTGGGTGAGGTGCCCAGTGGGGTTATGGCAGAAAACGGATGGGCAGCTTCAATTGGGTGAGTGATCCTAACCGATTGACGTCCGCGAGGCCCCCAACAGTGACTCGCGGACCCCATCGACTGGCTTTCCGTGACAACGCTCCACGGTGTGTTTGTCGCCTCCGCAATACATGCAGAGGCCCAACTCACGGCGGCGTTGTTTCTCCACAGGGGAAAGTTTGGGTCCAGCCCGTCACCATCGGCTCCGACTCCTCGGGGCACGATGCTGGCGGTGCCGCCAGGGGGGCGAGCTTGGAACAGGTGCGGCGAGGCTCCACGAGGGCGAGAAGAAGAAGACTTCCGCCCCGAGGAGCGCTCGCGCAGCCTGTTATCCAAACTTACCGCTAAGGACGTCAGCTCCGCTAGCGTCCCAGGGATATCCCGACCAGCCAGTTCATCCCTCAGATCACTATTGAGGCTGCGGAGGAACAGGCCACAGAGTGAGCGTTCCTCCCAGCCCAATTCCTCCGCCGCTACCCGGAAGTCGACCGAGTGGTCCGCTGCCGACCGGCTTCCCTGCTGGAGAGCGAGAAGCCGATCGACCTGGACCGTCTCGGTTTGAGAATGGTCAAAGACCTCCAGAAAGCGCCTCACGAATTGGTCATAGGTGAGGGTGGCATAACTGGGCCTCGCCATTACGGTGTAGGTCCAAGTTAACGCACGCCCCTCCAGAAGATTCCCTATGTAACCAATTCGGCTGTGATCCGAGGGAAAATCTCCAGGCACACGGTGGAACACGGACTCACACTGCATAATGAACCCCCGCGCTCCGCCGAGCTTACCGCTAAAGCGGGCGGGGGTCGGAATCGGTGTGAGCCGAACCGGTGCCACTGGAGCCGGCTGGACGGCCGCTGGAACAGCAGGAGCCGCGCCACCCTGGCGAGTCGGGGGGAACAGCTGTTGGGGGTCCAAGCGGTTCAATCGGTTAGTTAATTCTAATAATTGATTAAGTACCACCTGTTGCTGATAAACAATCTGATCCACCCGAGCCTCGAGGATGGTAAACCGGTGTGCGAGCCCGCCGTCTGCCGAGCCGCTCTGCTGAAGCCGTACTGACATAACGTTCGGCTCAGGAGACGCACACACACAGGCTCAGAGTAGTTCAAACTGTTTATTAACAACAGGGATGTTTGGGTGCGTGTCTGCGGAATGTTAATGTGTTGGTGGTGGCGTCTGCTTCGGACCCAGAGGCAGGAGACCGTTCAGCCGGCAACCCTATGGGAGAAATTAGACACAGGGTGATGAGCACACACCAACACAGAAGGAGAATAGGCGAGGGAGAGAAGCTTACTTGTTTAGGGCAGATGACTGGCGCTTCAAGGATGGAAGCCTGGGAGACAGCCACCTGCAGGGCTCGGTGCAGCAGCGAGGAGAGACGAGGGACGGGATAGTCCGCCGCCGAGGAATCCACCTGTGCACAGGGGAGCAGACTGGAAAGATGAGGTAAGTGATCTTCTTACCGGTAACGAGGATGCTGAAGAGAATGTGGTAGAAGCCCATGGAAGGGAAATGAAGTCTACGGCTTCAGACCGAAGCTCAGGGCGAGGTGGCTTATATCCCTCGCCGCTGATGACTGACAGGTGTGTGAGCAGGTGGCGCCGTTGATGAGCGGCGCGGCGTGACAGATATCAATTGAGGGAGCTGCAGTAGTTAATGTACTAGAGTTTACGGTAGGAAGAATGTGACTAATTTCATCTCTAATAGATAAAATTTTAAGATTGAAATAGTTCAGAAAGTCCTGACTAGAAAGCTCAGGGGGGATGCGAGGATTGACCGAGTCATGGCTCTTTGTAAGCCTGGCTACAGTGTTGAAGAGAAACCTGGGGTTATTCTTGTTTGCTTCTATTAATGCAGAATAATAGCTTGATCTAGCTTTTCTAAGAGATTTTTTATAGATTAAAAGATGATTTCTCCACACCAAGTAGAATTCATCTGAATTAGTTGAATGGCATTTTCTTTCCAATTGACGAGCCTTCTGTTTCAAGCCACGAGTTTCTGAGTTAAACCAAGGAGTAAGAAATCTCTGGTTAGACTTTTTCTTTTTTAAAGGGGCTACCAAATCTAGAGTCCGATGCAGAGAGGCAGTAACACCATCAACCATGCTATCAATCACGAATGGAGCAGACTCTCCATCACTTATTTCAGGTGTTTCTGTTGTGTTGACCCATGGCATAGAGGAGACAATCTGCAAAAATTTAGCAACAACGTCATCAGAAAGACATCTGCTGTAGTAGTATTTTTCTTTAGGAAATAAGTGATCAGAGATAATGAAATCAGAAATTAACAGACAATGGTCAGACAGTACATGATTATGAGGAGACACAACCAGATTTTCGATATCTATACCAAATGTCAAAACAAGGTCCAATGTATGGTGGAAATAATGGGTAGAATTTTTTACTTTTTGGGAAAACCCCATTGAGTCTAAAATTGAATTGAAAGCCTTATTAAGACAGTCACTCTCAACATCAGCATGTATATTAAAGTCCCCTACTATAATTATTCTATCGGCTTTCATCACCAAATCAGCTAAAAATTAGTCAAATTCCGATAGAAACTCTGAATAGGCCGTGGGAGGACGATAAACTATGGCAAAGAGAACTGGGATCAAACCAAGATTGCCAACAGGCCCCACACTGAGGACCAAACCTTCAAAGGAATTAAAACATAATTTCTGCTTAACATTAACCAGCAATTTAGGATGGAAAATTGCTGCCACCACGACCAGAACCTCTGGGGTTATGACAGTTTAAATACCCAGAGGGAGTGGATTCATTCAGACCAACATAATCATCAAGCCCGAGCCAGGTCTCTGTGAGGGATAGTAGATCGATCTGGTGATCGATTAATAGATCATGGACCAGAAGAGACTTAGAAGATAGAGACCTAATGTTTAATAAGCCACATTTAATTTTTAAACTTTGGGGGGGAAGAGAGGCCAAATTATTAATTGTATTCATTTTACAGACTTGAGGCTGGATTAGAATTTTCCCAACATTTTGTTTAACCCCTTGCACTCTGGTCAATTTCCCTAAAAATGCCAAAAAATAACGTGCCCAAAGTAAATCAAAAGCTGTTCTTCAACCCTTTGCAGCATCTTCATGGGGTTGGTCTCATTTAAAAGAAAACACTTTGAATTTTTTGGCAAAACAGTCATAATCTCTCTAAGTGCTCCGGCCACTGAGTAACAGTCATCTAAACATAGTGAACTTGAAGAAAATAAATTTCGCCTGGGTGTTTTTTTGGATAAAAATGCTTGCAAATAACACACAGCTTTAGATCCGGGCTGGAAAATGCAACAGAAATGTAGAACCAAGTGTTATCCAGCTGAGGTCAAAATTTTGTAACAATACCACAAAAAATGAATATATTACACAGCTTTTTTCTCAGGTACTTCCCAGGCGTTTTTGAACTGTGCCAAATTGTGCCAAATGGCACAGTTTGGAAAAACGTCTGTAACTTTTGAATGATTCAATATAGAAGCTTCATCTTGGGCTCTAATGAAAGGTGACACTCAGGGCTGTGTGTGTGTGGGGGGGGGGGAGGGGGGTTGTCCCCCCCCCCCCCCCCCCGCTACAGAGGACGGACATCGCCCGGTGCACGGGTTCGTTCGCCGCGGTCCGTCATGTGGCGATGACGCACAGTTGTAATTTACCGATCGGTCAAAAGTCATTTTTGATTACAATTTTCAGGGATAAAGAATAATTTAGCTTATAACACTACCTGTTCACAACAGCAGCGTAGCTGGCGAACTTCTCTTCCTCATTGTCAGACAAACATGAAGCTTGTCTGCTTGTTACGGACTCATGGTTCTGGTCTCGCGACCCGGTCAAACCATAATTCCATTATTGCGGTTTTGTGCTTCCATGATTGCGGTTTTGGCGAACGATTTTTCAAAACAAATAAGAACAGTAGTTAGAAAAAAAGACTGGCGAATGCCTGTGCGTCACCCAGCCTTACACAAAACAGCTTTCGAACTTCTGTGCTTCAATTGGCTGGCTGCATTCGCAGCCGTTGGTAGGCGGGTCCTTCTTGCTAGGTTTTCAGTCATTGGTTCTTCAAGGTTTCAGAAACCCAATTCAAGGCTCTTATTAGTCGAATGAGAGGTCAATCACATCTAAACCAATCAAAGCACTCCTTTGGCTTTCTGTTCGCGGCTGTGTCTGTAGTGGAAGAATGGAAATGCAGGTGTTTGGGTTTTTTTTCAGTGCCTCCTAGGACGCACAGTGTGCTTACTAGGACGCCCTTGTGCGTCCTAGGACGCAGAGACGTGCCCGCCCGCGGTACACCGAAGTGCAACAGGTTAATCGATCTGGGAAGTTCATGCATTCTATTTTTTTTTTAACTTTTTTATTAACTTTAAAGGGAGCAGAAAAAGGTTCTCTAAGGGAGGAGAGAGGGGCAAAGTTCAAGGGTGGTGGATGAGGAGGAGCTGCAGGAGTGCGAGTGTTTTTCAGGTTGTGTTGTAATAGTCCTGGGTTACAATATTTAGGGCAACGGGAGACAGACTCAGTCTCTGAAGGATTATAAATCAAAGGCTGATCCAAATGGTAAAGACCACCCGAGTTAATGGGATCAATACAATATGTGGGAACAGGACCAAAAAAGGGCAGATTGGCAAACCCAGAAACTTCAGAGTGAATAAACACACCAAATTTCAGTCACTGTACCAGAAAACACCGAATAAAATAGAAAAGATTGTCTGTTAAAACACGTGCACCAAGTCTATTTGGGTGGATGCCATCAGGCCTCATAAGTGATGGGCGATCCAAAATAAGTTAAAATTGTCAACAAAGCCAATGTTAAAAATAGGACAAGTAAAACACAGCCAAGAATTAAGGCTGAGAGTTCTACTAAAATGATTACAGCCTCGTCTGAGAGGTGCCAAAGGCCCAGAGATAAGCGCACGTCTGCCACAGTTCATGAGAGTAGACAGAAGGCTTCTGAAGTCACTTTTTTAAATCTCAGATGCTTCATCTGGGATGTTATTGCATCCCACATGCACAACGACAGTTTGAACGTGAGGGAATTCATTCAGCAGGTCAGGAATAAGAGCCTCAATGTCAGAGACTCTAGCCCCGGGAAAAAATCGAGTCACACAGTACCTGCTTCTGACATTCCTCACGATCGAGTCACCAATTACCAGCGTCGTCGGGGGGGTTTGTCGGTGGATTCTGACGTGGAGAGGAATTCTGAAGAGGATGATTTTGTTGTTGTGAAGGCGGGGAGATGTGCTCTTTTCTTCTGTCTGGAGCAGGTGTGTAATTTGACACACCCTGGGTGGTCTTTATCCGGGGTTTGCGGACATGAGCCGCCTCTGAAGGAGAGGAGGGAAGATGAGGGGCGTCCACGGGCGAGCGTCCAGCGTCCAGGTGGGGAAAATCCTCCAGGGAAAGGATATCAAATCTGTTATCCAAGGACACCGGAAGAGAAGAGGCGCGGCCTGTTCCAGTCGATCAACGATGGCCATTAGCTGGTCGAACCAAGGTCCAGGGCGCAGATGGAGGATAAGAGGGACCAAGCGAAGCTTTTGGTTTAGCCCCGAGATGAAACCAGTGATTGTTGCTGAGGTCATGGACGTCTGCGGAGGCTGGAGCAGGTGTGGAGGTCGATGGAGACGCACTCAGCTCACCCAAATAAGTAGCAGTTTCCGCCAGCTGTGAGGCGGTGGCCGGGGCCGATGATCGCCCGAGAATGATGGTGTCGATATGGTCTTCGGCCTCCCGAATCTTGTAAAGATTGGAGAGCCTCGTTTCCAGCTCAGAGACCTTCTCGAGGAGCGATGAACAGCGGGAACATGACGGAGAAGGAGCCATGGCATTCCAGGCGCTGAGATGGGTAGCCCGCAGCTAGCCAAAAACAGCTACTCGTGCGTCCGGATGGACTTTTAGGCGAGGCTAATACCAAGATAACAGTAAATAAAAACTGATAACAACAAACGGATAAAGAATAAATAAATAAATAAAATCGATAAAAACAATCAATAAAAACAAACAAAAACGGAGAAAAAAGTAGTCTGACGCAAGTGAGTGTCAGACGCAGCTGTCAACGTCGAAATGAAAACGTCAAGAAATGTTCAGTGGAAAACTCAGTCTGGTACACAAGGCAGGGCTCTAACAACCTGTCAGCTGGGACCAATTAACAATAAATCAGGAAGCTACAGCCACGAATCATGGGCGCACATGACAGAGCCCCCCTCCCAAGGGGTTGGATTCCAGACACCCACTGTGCCATCAAAACATAAAAGAAACCCTGCCCCCCATCCCCTCAGGACCCCACACAATAACCCAGGGCGGGAGGTGGGGGAAACAGGTCAGGAGGGAACAAACCAACAGAAAAATACAGCAACACAAGAAGAGAACAAAAATTCCCAACCCCAAAACCAAATTAAAAACCCTCCCCAAACCCAAAAGTCCCCAAGTTCTGGGGGCCAGCCAAAGTCCCAAGGCCCACGAACGGCCATAAGTGCAGAGGGCCGGCCAAAGTCCCAGGGCCCATGAGCGGCCATGAGTTCAGGGGTCAGCCAAAGTCCCAGGGCTTACGAACGGCAATGTGAACCAGGCCAGGTGGCCTATCAAAGTCCCACACCAGCCGGGGCCGCTAGTTAAGGTGAGTCAGGTGGCCTGCCTGGGAAACTTGGCCACCTAATCCAACGGTACAGTTTATCGGCCGGCAAGCCAGGGTTCTTCAGCCACTTGGTCAGGTGAAACGGACCGGAAGGCACCCCCCCCCCCACCGGGAGACCCAGTCCTTAGGGCGGCCAGCCCGCATCGTTGAGCCACCATGGCCAGAGGGGCGAGCAAAGAAGTGGCCTACCCACTGGGAGGCTTGGAGGTGGGCGGCCGAACCAGGGAAGGGAGACCCCTGCGGTTACTGGTGGCAGGACACGATGGACCACGACAGTACCCAGCAGGAAAAGAAGGCTCACCTACCAGGCCTCTGGAAGGGGGAAGGAGGTCCTGGTGTCCTTGGGCTGGCTGGCAGCACCCTCGGTGGTCCCGACGTGGAACTGGAACTTTGTCACACCCACGGTGGACCTGGGCTGGGCTGTGGCTGCACCCGCGGTAGTCCCGGCCTGTGACAACATTGCACCAGCGGTGGCCCCTTTCCGGGACCTCATTGCTCCCACGGTGAGCCCCAACCGGGCCTGCATTGCACCCACGATGGATCCCAACCGAGCCATGGTTGCACCCACAGTGGAGTCCAGCTGGACCCCTGCTGCACCCTTGGTGGACCCCGACTGAGCCATGGTTGCACCAATGGTGGAGCCCTGCTGGACCCCTGCTGCAGCCACGGCGGGACCCAGCTGGGCCACTGCCAACCACAACGCCGCTTTTACCGTGGACCAGCCGACCCGTAAGAGCACCCAAGCCAAGAGGCGGTTGACCACGGGCACCCTAGGCTGGAGCTGAGCACCCACAATGACCTCCTCAGCAGGGGAGGAAGGACCCACAGTGACCTCCATGGGAGCGGCAGCAGCAACAATGACCTCAAGCGGCGAGCCTGGATCCACGGACTCGTCCAGCACCGAAGGACTCTCTCCAGCAACCCTGGAAGAGGACTTGGACAAAAAATAAAAGGGATCAGGGTCGCCGGCAGCGGCGTAGCCCAACGAGGCGAGCTCAGATGCAGCAGTCAGCTGCGCCTGGCTCTCCTCCCCACGAGCTAGGCAAAAATGCTCAATAATTGAAAGGAGAAAAACAAAGGACAGCACTTGCCTTAGCTCAAGCTCCACCGCCGTCCAGGACTCCGACGATCCAGGCAAAGTTCCCACTGGCTCGGCCTCCTGGAGGTGCAGCTCAGGCGCTGACACTGCTGCGGCAGCCTCCGCAGCAGGCATGAAGGTCTGTGCAGTCTTAGTTGTCCCAGCCACCGTAATCCATGCTGGTGACTCCTCTGGCATGGCGGCTGGGGTCTGGCTCACCATTGCTGTGGGGGAACAATCCTCCCGGACCTCTGGCTCCTCCTGGTCCCAATGGTATGGTTCCGGCACTGGCGTACACTCGGAGGAAACAGGAGAGAGCAGGGAGAGGGCTGGTGAGCAGTTTAGAATAGCAGCAGGTGGGGAAAACCCAGGGGACTGCTTTCCCTGAGTCTCCCTACCAGAGTCAGGCAGGACATTTCATTATTTATAGGAGTAAAATGAAAATTAGTTTGCCTTTCTCCCCGAATAATGATGTTGGCTGCTGTTGTTTGGGCGTCGTCATCCTTTCGTTCGGAAGAGGCGGTGTTTGGCCCCTCTGTAGACAGTTTAGGAGCCGTCCCTCTCGCCTCAGGAACGGGAGCCACCGGTGAGGAAAACAAGCGCCCCTCGACCGTCTGTGAACATACACCGGGGAAGAGGACCTCGCAGCGGATGTGGAGAAGGATCTTGCAGACGAGACATGTGAAAGAGGATCCGCTACGGGGTTAACCGGGCTCGGTGTAGGGAAAGAAGCAGTTGGTGGGGCAGGATTATTCCTCCGGAAATGTGGGGCCGGATGACATCGACACCGCTGACCTGGTGGCAGCCATGTTGGAGCTAAAGGCATAGTGAAGGAAAAGATGACCGCCGGCTGAGTAGGGCATCTCTGCTTGGGCTTGGTACGGAGCGCCTGTCTCCTCAGGTCAGGGAAAACTCGCTCGAGCATGCAGACGGAGGACAACAGCTCGGCCTATTGAGGGTAATTCCAGAGGCCACAGTGAGCCTCCAGAATCCTCAACGCTCTGAATCAGAATCAGAATCAGAATCAGATTTATTGCCATTGTTCATGTAGTACACAAACTAGGAATTTGTCTCGGTGCAATGCTGCAACATTAAAACATGATAAGATAAGAGATAAACTAAAAAAACTTAAAGACTAAAACCATGCAATAAGTGTAGAATAATAAGTAATAATAACAATAATAATAATAATAATGAGTAATACTAGTCACAGCAGTTTTAAATAAATTAGCAAGTAGCAGATGATGTGCAGTCGATAATGCAACAGAAAAACAGTGATGAATGACATGATTCTGGTTGAGCTGCTGTATATAGTGCACGAGAGTCAATAAGTCACTTAATGTTCAGCAGTCTGATGGCAGAGGGGAAAAAGCTGTTCATGTGCCGGGAGGTTTTAGTCTGAATGGACCGAAGTCTTCTACCTGAGGGGAGGGTGGCAAACAGTACGTGACCAGGGTGTGAAGGATCGGCCATGATCCGGCCTGCACGCCTCCGGGTCCTGGAGATGTACAGATCCTGGAGAGATGGGAGCTTGCAGCCGATCACCTTCTCAGCAGTGCGCACGACGCGCTGCAGCCTTAGTCTGTCCCTGGCAGTAGCTCCTGCGTACCACACGGTTATGGAGGAGGTGAGGATGGACTCGATGATGGCCGTGTAGAACTGCACTAACATCTTGGTGGGTAGCTTGAGCTTCCTCAGCTGCCGCAGAAAGAACATCCTCTGCTGGACCTTTTTGATGAGGGAGCTGATGGTTGGCTCCCACTTGAGGTCCCGGGTGATGGTGGTGCCCAAGAAGCGGAAGGAATCTGCAATGGTGATGGGAGAGCCTGTGATGGTGAGGGGGGGCAGGGGGGTTGTGACTTTCCTGAAGTCCACAATCATCTCCGCTGTCTTCAGAGCGTTCAGCTGCAGGTTGTTGTGGCTGCACCAGGACACCAGCTGGGCCACCTCTCTCCTGTAGACGGACTCATCGCCGTTGGAGATGAGCCCGATGAGGGTGGTGTCGTCCGCAAACTTGATCAGCTTAACAGACTGGTGGGTGGAGGTGCAGGAGTTGGTATAAAGGGAGAAGAGTAGGGGGAAAAGTACACAGCCCTGGGGTGATCCGATGCTGATGCTAACAGAGTCTGAGACCCCCAGCCGCACATGCTGCCTCCGGTCCGTCAGGAAGTCGGTGATCCACCTGCAGAGGGAGTCAGGCACGCTGAGCAGGGACAGCTTGTCCTGGAGCAGAGCGGGGCGGATGGTGTTGAATGCAGAGCTGAAGTCCACAAGCAGGATCCTGGCGTAGGTTCCCGGGGAGTCCAGGTGCTGCAGGATGGAGTGGAGGGCCAGGTTGACTGCATCGTCCACAGACCTGTTGGCACGGTAGGCAAACTGCAGCGGGTCCAGGAGGGGAGTGGTGATGGACTTGAGGTGGGACAGGACCAGGCGCTCAAAGGACTTCATGACTACAGAGGTGAGCGCTACAGGTCTGTAGTTGTTAAGTCCAGTAATCCGTGGCTTCTTGGGGACAGGGATGATGGTGGAGGATTTGAGGCAGGTCGGCACGTGGCATTGCTTAAGGGAGGTGTTAAAAATGTCTGTGAAGACAGGCACAGTGTCTCAGGGTGGAGGGAGACACGCCGTCCGGACCGGGGGCCTTGCGTGGATTCAGTCTGGAGAACTGCCTGTGCACGTCCTGCACACTGATGACAAGGGCAGGGGGGGAGGAGAAGGAGGGGGGGACCCGCTTTTGATGAATTAGCGGCCGAGGAGGCAGTGGAGCTGGGTGGTGGAGGGGAGTTGGACACAGCTGACGAGGTGTCAAAACGGGCGTAATGTTGGGACAGTTTTTGACAAAGGGCTTTGTCATCCTGACCTTTAGAAGCCTGAGGCCGATAGTTGGTGATTTGCCTCAGTCCTCTCCACACAGAAGCCGAGTCATTAGCAGTGAACTGCTGCTGGAGTCTCTCAGAATACACAGATTTAGCTCTCTTCAGCTCTCTGTTAAGCCGATATTTAACCTCCCTGTAGCAGTCCCTGTCTCCACTTTTCAACGCTGCTTCCTTCTCCTTCCTGATCTGTCTGAGCTTGGCAGTGAACCAGGGCTTATCATTAGAGTACCTCACCCTGGTGCCTGATGGAAGAATGTTCTCCTCACAAAAGTTGATGTATGAGTTCACAGTGTCTGTGTACTCATTAAGATCATGTGTGGCTCCTTTAAACATGTCCCAGTCAGTTATTTCCATGCATGTGTTCAGTTTCTCTCCAGCTTCACTGGTCAATTTCTTCCTGGTGGTCACAACAGGTTTAGTGAGCTTCAGTCTCTGTCTGTATGTGGGAATGAGGTGGACCATCACGTGATCAGATAGTCTGAGCGCAGCGCGGGGAACAGCGCGATACGCGTCCTTCACTGTGGTGTAACAGTGATCTAGTGTGTTCTCACCTCTGGTTGGACATTTAATAAACTGTTTGTATCGGGGGAGCTCGTGACTCAGATTGCTCTGGTTAAAGTCGCCAACCACAATAACCAGGGAGTCCGGGAAAGTCCGCTCCGCATGTTGGATGTGATCTGCGAGCGTGCGCTGAGCCACACGCGCGTCCGCGTCGGGAGGGGCGTACACAGCGATCAATACGAATGAAGCAAACTCCCGCGGGGAATAAAATGGCTTGCAGTTAATGGAGAGAAATTCTAGGTCGGGAGAACAGTGCCGGGAAATCACGGTTACATCAGAGCACCAGCTGCTGTTAATGTAAAAGCATACTCCTCCTCCTTTAGACTTCCCTGAGAGCTCTGTGACGCGATCAGCACGAAACAGCTGAAATCCCTCAAGGCTGATCGCACTGTCCGGAGTAGAATCATTAAGCCAAGTCTCAGTATAACAGAGGGCGGACGAATTAGCGAGGTCCTTAAATCGCATCAGCAGTCTCAGTTCGTCTACCTTGTCAGAGAGAGAGTTGGTATTGGTCAGAAATATTCCAGGCAAGGCTGTGCGCGTGCCCCTCTTCCGAAGCCGTTCGAGAGCTCCCGCACGTCTTCCTCTCTTCCGCCGTCTCACTTTTTGGGCTAGAAAGTGGACCAGATCGGCGGCAGGAGCCAAAAAAACCGGGAGAAGGTCCGTGGGAGTGAAAGACCTGATATTTAGAAGCTCTTCTCGGGTATAAGAGCAGGCAGACACACAACTGATGAACAGAAACAAACAAATTAAAGGGCAGCGAAGCACCATGGCGGCCACTGTGGGCGCCATCTTGGAAACAAGATGGCGCCCACAAGATGGCGCAACAACGCTCCGTTCAGGCGGTCCAATCTTTCTCCGGGGCCGTAGGCATCATCGGCTTCAAACAAGAACTCCCGGATGGATATGGCTGCCCATTCCTCTTTCACACTGGGATGTCCCGCTGCCCGTCCACTTCTGCCGGTGTGGAAGCGGCTTATCGGGGACATCTGGCTCCAAACAGGTTAGTGGAAAAACACAAAAAGGGTGAAAAAATGTCACATCTCTTCACCGCTGGGCTGTTGCTGGTCGCGGCATACTGTCATGTCCGCTGCATAACCTCGCAGCGAACAAATTAATTGGTTCAAGCTCAAAGTGCAGGTGAAGAGGATGTGTTTATTAACAGAATGGGGAAACTCAAAATACAAGAAATGTTCAGTGGAAAACTCAGTCTGGTACACAAGGCAATGGATGTCCGAGCTTAGTTGGTCAGAGGAGGAACCCCACGCGCCCCCATTGCGGAACAAGGAAGGGCAAATAATAACATAGAGGAAGTCTTACATAGGCGTTGGATCTCAGCGGGCTCTGGGAACAACACCGGAGTAGTCCAAAGGGAAAAATACCAACCACTCCAGGACTTCAACATAAATTAGTGTGACCAAAGACAGGTAGGACTTCAAACTGAACCTGTGTAGTGCTGACTTAAGCCGCAACACTGAATGCCCCCACTGTCACCCAATAAATACCAAACAGACTAATGAGTGACAAGTGGACACAGGTGTGCGATGGGAGTCCGTGTATGAGTGCGTGTCAGCATATGTGAGTAGGAAGGAATGTACAGTATGTGTGTGTGTGCATGCATGAAAGAGTGTGCTGAGAGCATGCGTGCATGTGAGTAATTGTGTGTGGGAATAATAACTGGTGATGACACACAGCCGGTGAGTGTCTGGCAAGGAGAGAGAGAAAGGGGCATGGCTGAAGACTGGCAAAGAACCCCAGATCAGGGCTCTAACAACCTGCCAGCTGGAACCAATTAACAATAAATCAGGAAGCTGCAGCCACGAATCACGGGCAGGGCTGAACATCAGCCCCGCACATGACAATAGTTACTGAAAGAAATGATGTAGGCTTTTCAAGTCCACACCATGTCATGAACCTGGGTTTGGCTTCCAAACCCAGTTCTGACTTATTGTTATGTTTTGCTCTAGTTTCCACCTGGCGCTTCAGGGAGCTTGGGTCTCTGCTCCCTGACAGCTTGGGCATGCCCCCTCCTCCTGTCAAGTGCCATCAGCTGTACTGTCACGGGTGTTCACGCACATACTCACGTTCACACACACACACACACATGCACACGCTCCATTCATTCCCATTCATACACTCATGCACGCTCTCTCACACACCAGGTCCAATTAAGTTCAGCCCACGCTTTCTCGCACCAGCAATCTCTTTCCTCGTTAGCTTCCAGGAGTATTTGTTCGCTGCTGTTGTGGAAAGAGATTGTAGGAGCATTCACCTCCATATGCGGCAGCTAGCTCTCCATGTATGAGTTATCATTACCTTCTTTGTATTCAGCCCAGCACTTTTAAGTTCGGTTAACCCCTTGGTGTTACGGCTGGCCCAGCTTCTCTCTCCATCCTCCAGACTGCACGGATCGCCCCGGGATCACTTCAGCCCCGTAAGTCTCTTTATCGCCTTTCCCTTTGTGCTGCAGCACTAGGCTCCTTTTTGACCAGGCTGTAGAGCATCCGGCAGACGCCCTGTATGTCTGGTGGCCTTATTTTCATCATTTGCATATCCCTGTATTTTGTGGTCAGCTGGACTTGTTACTTTGTTGTTATATTTAATAAAATGGCACTTTCTACTTTCGCTATTGGGTTTTTCATTCCTTCCCTCGTGCGCTGCACAATGGCACATGGGGGTTTGTGACACACCATAGTTGTATCTAAGACAAATCTTGGATGGCTTACACCCTGACTTGGCTATGGGTTTGGGATCAAGAGGTCAAAGATCAAGGTTAACATTCCATTTGCCCTATAATTATTGAATGAGTAAAGCTAGGGCCACCAAACGTGGTACACAGGTTGACCCTGTGACTGTGAACTGTGACTATAGGTTTGGGGTCAAAGGCCACGGTTGGCATTTTCTGTGCCCTATTTTTATTTAAAATCCTTTATTATTCCCACAATGGAGAAATTACAGGGCATCCACCTGGATGGATGCGGCAGCCATGGTGCATCGCCAATCCCTTCACCATTCACACCTAGGGCCACTTTAGAGCCTCCAATTAACCTAACCTGCATGTTTTGGGCCTGTGGGAGGAAACTGGAGTACCTGGAGTAAACCCATGTAGACACGGGGAGAACATGCAAACCACACAGACGGGTCACCAGTGGTCAGGGGTGGAATCGATCCCGTGACCTTCTTACTGTGCTGCCACAGTGCTAATCACTGCGTCACCAAGCTGCCTATTACTGCGTATTGAGTAATGTTAGGGTCACCAAATTTTATACACAGCTTCATCCTCTGTCCCTGAAGTGTGGCTGTGGTTTATTGATTGCAAGGTCAAAGGTCAAGGTCAAAATGGCATGTAAACTATATCTCAACAACAAAGAATGCTAGGATCACCAAACTCGGTACACAGGTTCACCCCTGAGCCCATGACCTCTGACTATGGTGGTATACAAACAGGTTAAAAAAATAACAAGTGCCATGTAAATTAAAGGAGACAACCAAAAATTTCTAGTTAAGGGTACAAAGAGCACCCACTTAAAACTTGAGTAATGACTTCAGTCTTGAAGGTTTGAGCTTTTTCTCCAAAATTTATAACAATTTTCTTATAGTTTTCTACTTTTCTCTGTAAATGTATCTAAATTTGAAACCATTTTCCTCAAATTTGTAATTTCCTCTTGTAAAATTGACTTTTCTTGTACATTTGAAACTTTATTATAAATTTGTGGATTATTTTATGGCTTATTTTTGTCTGTTTTTTAAAATAAAATTACTGTTTTTTAAATAAATTTGAAACAGACTGTGGTATTTTATTTTTTTTTAACCTTTTCCATCCATCCATCCATCTTCTTCCGCTTAATCCTTTTTGGGTCGTGGGGGGGGCAGGAGCCTATCCCAGCATCCTTGGGCAAGAGGCAGAGTACACCCTGGACAGATCACCACTCCATCGCAGGGCCAACACAGAGAGACAGACAACCATTCACTCTCACAGTCATACCTAAGGACAATTTAGAATCCCCAGTTTGATGCCAATTAACCTAACTTGCATGTTTTTGGCATGTGGGAGGAAACCGGAGAAATCCTGGAGTAAACCCACGCAGACACGGGGAGAACATGCAAACTCCTTATAACAATTTATATTTTTGGCCATAACTTTGCAGTCAGAACAGAACAATAATTTAACTCTCATTACAAAGAAAAAAATACTAATAAAATTGTATTTAATGATTTAAATTAACTTAAATGACCAAGGATTCCGTTATTTCCGTTATAATATTTCTAGTTTTTTGGGGTTTTTTTTTAGAAATTTCCTCACCGCCCAGAAAAAAAGGCCTTATTTTGAAATCCAAATGCTGGCACATTCAGTTTGTCTGAAGGCTGCTGACGGATTAAAGTCTTTGACTTCGTGAATTTCGGTCATCTTAATTTGCCAGGTACATAATTGGGAACATACAGTAATTTAATATTGTAGTGGCTGGTGAAATATATCCTCAGCAATTCATCAGTCCCCCTTGCCTTTCCCTTCATATGAAGCCGGCTGCATTTGAATTCTAACCACATCGCTTAGCTAAGCGACTCTTCCTTTATTGCTCCCGTTTCCAGCGGGTTAAAACCATGATAAATGCTTCCAGTACTTACATACCTCTTCTGATGGTTTTTTTTTTCCGCGTTTAAAGTACTTTAATAAACTCATGTTTCTGTCGGACAGTCAAGCCTTATTATGCTGCATTTCCCCTCTAGTCCGCTTTGGATGAGCCCAGCACGCACGCAGTGCTGTACTTGCTCACTTTTTTCATCTACCCAGGCCAAGCGGTTGACGCATGCACACAACCATCATTTGTAGTTTCACTCCCGCCCGATGGGTAGTGCCAAGGCGCTGATGCGCCAGGAGTTTCATCAACGAAGAAACGGCGGACTTCTTCACAAAGTTTCTCTTCAAATAGAGTCCATTTCTGCTTGACTTCCCAGTTTTCACACCTTTTCCACGAAGATGCTGCTGCCGCTAGCGAGCCACTGCCTGCTGACTGACTGGAAAGCTCGCGTGGGCGGGGCACTTCTAAACTCCACACGGATGACGGCCATACACGTTGTTCATGTGCACACTTGTGGAAAGTCATTGCTTCATATATTTTTCTTAAATTCATATCTCCTTCTTGGCGTGACGGTAAATTTTCTGGCAAGGTGGCCTGCCACCGAGAAAGGTTACCAGAGGAATCCCTGGAAGCCCCCCCACCCCCAAGTGCTTGAATCTACTTTTCTTGACAATCCTCTCAAGGCTATGGTCATCCCTATTGCTCATGCACCTTTTTCTACCACACTTTTTAAAATTCCAATCAGGTTTCCACTAATACACTTTCGTACAATACTCTGTGAACAGCCAGCCTTTTCAGCAATGACTCTCTGTGGGTTATCTTCCTTGTGGAATGGATCCAAGATTGTCTTTAACTGTGAAGTCAGTAGTCATGATGACTGTAGTTACAGTTAGGGCCAGAAATATTTGGACAGTGACACAATTTTCATGATTTGGGCTCTGCATGCCACCACATTGGATTTGAAATGAAACAACTACAACGGAATTGAAGTGCAGACTTTAAGGTTTAATTCAAGGGGTTGAACAAAAATATATGATTAAACATGTAGGAATTGTAGCTATTTTTATACAAACGCTCCTCATTTCAGGGGCTCAAAAGTAATTGGACAAATAAACATAACCCTAAGTAAAATGTTACTTTTCAATATATTGTTGAGAATCCTTTGCAGGCAATGACTGCCTGAAGTCTGGAACCCATGGACATCACCAAACGCTGGGTTTCCTCCTTTGTGATGCTTTGCCAGGCCTTTACTGCAGCTGTCTTCAGTTGTTGCTTGTTTGTGGGTCTTTCTGCCTTAAGTTTTGTCTTGAGCAAGTGAAATGCATGCTCGATTGGGTTGAGATCTGGTGATTGACTTGGCCATTGCAGAATATTCCACTTCTTTGCTTTAAAAGGTGGGCTGCACGGTGGCGCAGTGGTTCGCACTGCGGCAGCACAGTTTACCCTTGGCCGGGGGATTGTGGGGATCGTGGGATCGTGGGTTCGATCCCAGCCCCCGACCAACAGTGATCTGTGTGGAGTTTGCATGTTCTCCCCGTGTTGCGTGGGTTTACTCCGGGATTTCTCCGGTTTCCTCCCACATGCCAAAAACATGCATGTTAGGTTAATTGGCTGTTCTAAATTGTCCCTAGATATCTGTTTCCTATAGGCCCTTAGAATAGAGGGTTAGTATTAATGAAAGCGCTTTGAGTGGTCTTTGTGACTAGAAAAGCGCTATATAAGTGCAGGTTAGTTAGTTAGTTAGTAAAAAACTCCTGGGTTGCTTTTGCAGTATGTTTTGGATCATTGTCCATCCGTACTGTGAAGCGCCGTCCAAGCAACTTTGTTGCATTTGGCTGAATCTGAGCAGAAAGTATATCCCTATACACTTCAGAATTCATCCGGCTGCTTCTGTCTTTTGTCACATCATCAGTAAACACAAGTGACCCAGTGCCATTGGAAGCCATGCATGCCCATGCCATCACACTGCCTCCACCATGTTTTACAGAAGATGTGGTGTGCTTTGGATCATGAGCTGTTCCAATTCTTCTCCAAACTTTCTTCTTCCCATCATTCTGGTACAGGTTGATCTTAGTCTCGTCTGTCCAAAGAATGCTGTTCCAGAACTGGGCTGGCTTCTTCAGGTGTTTTTTGGCAAAGTCAATTCTGGCCTTTCTATTTTTGAGGCTGATTCATGGTTTGCACCTTGTGGTGAATCCTTTGTATTTACTCTCATGAAGTCTTCTCTTTATGGTCGACTTAGATACTGATACACCTACTTCCTGGAGAGTGTTCTTCACTTGAGTGGATGTTGTGAAGGGGTTGTTCTTCACCATGGAAAGGATTCTGCGATCATCCACCATTGTTGTCTTCCGTGGACGTCCAGGTCTTTTTGAGTTCCCAAGCTCACCAGTGCACTCTTTTTTTTCTCAGAATGTACCAAACTGTTGATTTGGCCACTCCTAACATTTCTGCTATCTCTCTGATGGATTTCTTCTTTTTTTTCAGCCTCAGGATGATCTGTTTTACCTCCATTGAGAGCTCCTTTGACCGCATGTTGTGTGTTCACAGCAACAGCTTCCAAATGCAAACGCCACACCTGGAATCAACTCCAGACCTTTTAACTGCTTAATTGATGACAGGTTAATGAGGGAAGAGCCCATGCAGCCTTGTTATTTTTTTTTTGCAGCCTTCTGAGTCAATTGTCCAATTACTTTTGGTCCCTTGAAAAAGAGGCGGCTACGTATTAAAGAGCTGTAATTCCTAAACCCTTGCTCCAATTTGGATGTGAATACTCTCAAATTACAGCTGAGAGTCTGCACTTTAAGCCCATATTGATTATATAATTGTATCCGGAATATGTTTTCGTAAACAGCTAAAATAACAAAACTTGTGTCACTGTCCAAATATTTTTGGGCCTAACTGTATGTGTACTTAACTCATCAGGGAGATATGCAGTATTTATACTGTTTGAATAGTAATTTACTCAAACTAGAAATGAAATATTCTGATAATTTAAGATACCAGATTTTGGATTTTAGAAAGCATTAAAGCTTCATTATTGTAATTAAAATTGAAACAAAAAAAGGCTTGATGCATAGTCCTTTACTTATAAGGAATATAACATATATGAAAGTTTACTTTTGGAATTACAGTATATTAGGGAAAAATAATGAAAATGTACATAATATTCTATTTTTCTGGAGTGCCATAAGAACAAACATGATCCAGTAGCCTAACATGTTGCTTTTAATTTTGTTTGTCTTCACTTCATTGCTGTATCTCTGTATCTGTGTGATTTCTTGTCTGTTTTCAGTCACTCCTCCGGACTATCAGCCACCGGGCTTCAGGGAAGCTGATAGCGATACTCTGGAGTTTGAGCAGGAGCCAATCAAACTAGCCATGGGAGAAGTGACAACCCCCTTTCACTTTCTGAAGTTGGACATGGGCACAGAGAGGCAGAGAGTGGAGCAGGTGAAAAAACAGAGAGCTTTTCACTTATTCGGCAAACATGCATCTTTGTCTCATACTCAGCAAAGGTTGCACTTTGGGGAGCTAATTTCAGCAATACATGGTGTTTTAATGTAGGTAGAGGAGAGTGTTCATGTGAGGGAGAAGTGGGTTCTGAAGATAGAGGAACATGATATTGTTACACAGGTTAGTACAAAGTAAATATACTAGGGCTGGGTGGCGCGGTGGCGGAGTGGTTAGCACTGCGGCAGCACAGCAATTCACCCTTGGCCGGGGGATCCTGAGTTCGATCCCAGCCCCCGACCAACAGTGATCTGTGTGGAGTTTGCATGTTCTCCCCGTGTCTGCGTGGGTTTACTCCAGGATTTCTCTGGTTTCCTCCCACATGCCAAAAACATGCAAGTTAGGTTAATTGGCATCAAAAAAACTGGGGATTCTAAATTGTCCTTAGGTATGACTGTGAGAGTGAATGGTTGTCTGTCTCTCTGTGTTGGCCCTGTGATGGACTGGCGATCTGTCCAGGGTGTACCCTGCCTCTCGCCCAAAGATGCAGGGATAGGCCCCAGCCCCCCACGACCCGAAAAGGATTAAGCGGAAGAAGATGAATGAATTCATGAATGCAGCGATTACTTGAATAGTTTGATTACAAAAGCTTCTCGATTCAAATTTTATGCTTCGACGTCGTTTAAGGCTGCGTGTCCACCAAACACGTTTTTGCCACCCGACTGCCCTGAATGTCTTTTTCAGAATTTGTGTGCTGCGCTGTGAAAAAAAAAAAAGTCTGTGCCCTGTATTGCAGCAACAACTTGTCACTCACAGCTCAGCACTTCTGCTTTTCCTATCATCAGACTTTCTACTTATTTTTTAATAGCAGTCTCTAAATAACAATGGACAGGAAACATATTCTAGCATTGGTAGCAGCTCTGGATGCAAAATATGATGACACAGAAAACAGGAGTCTGGGTACAGACTGTATCGGCGTCCTCTGTCCCACCCTTCCTTAATTCTGATTGGCTGCTTAGAAAGGTCTGACATTGACAAGCTCAGCTGCAGTCTGAAAAGTTGAACTTTTTTCAACTCTGAACACCCTGAGCGCTGCTACAAAAACCGGCCACCACTGAAAGCATTTCAGTGCCGAGGGCGCTCAGCGCTGCAAACGCTGGACTACATAGAGAATGAATAGAAAATGGTCGCCCAAATTGAAGGAAAAAGCTGTGCAGTGTGTACATGGTAAAGCCGAGCGGCGAGCTAGCATCCTACAACGTCGGATGTTACAGTGTCTCTGCAGAAAGCATCCCACATCATGCACAGCAAGGGGACCCAAGACAAGGTATGTGATTGAGAGTTTAAATTAAGATGAATAGAATGTAGTCAGCTATGCTAATTATGTTTATATGACCAAAAAACATATAGCCACCACCATTGGCATCCGCCAGAGGCTAGCGCTAGCAGATGCTAACTGCTGGCGAACGGAACTTTATGGTGTAACGTGACGTTTAAAGTTACATTATATGCAATAAACATTGCAATAAGCATTGCAATAAATGCATACCTGTGTTATTGAGTGTTTGGTACAATTACTACTTCTTTAGGAAGAAAGTTCCACAAATGTTGGTCAATGCAGGTTTCTTAAAAAAAGTATCAGATTACTCGAGTAATCTTCGATTAGAGTTAGTGATTACCCGAGCCATAAAATAGTCATTAGCTCCAGCCCTAAAATATAAACACACTTTTTAAAATTCAGGGAGGGCTTGGAATTAATAATTTGATCCAACTGTCAAAAAAGACAACTACTTTATGAGTCATTTTCTATACCGTATATCTTTGTCATTTTGTTTTAAGTCATCCCTGTGTGAACTTCCAATATATATATATATTTTTTTTTTTACCATGCGCTGTATAAGCATCTTTAAGAGTTAGACCACATTCACATCAAGGAAGGGATTAATGTTGGTCAGTGTGCAATGCATTAAAAATCCTCAGAATATTGCAAAGGCAACAGAGGTTAGCTGCCACTCTGGGATGGTAAACCATGAAATAAAGACTTTTCCAGTTCTGTTTAGACAAAAAGTTTTGACTGCAAAAAATATGGACGTCTCCTGTCTCCTTATGCGGACAGTAATTTCAGACTCTGTGTTATAAGCAGCATTTACTTGTGATCAGTGTGTCAACATTTTTTTAATCACTATCTTCTAATAACCTGCAGAGTCATGTGTCCAGTGATGTGGAGGAGTCTCACACCAAGAACACAAACCTGGATAACACGGGTAAATAACACATCACATCAGAGTTTAGTGTGCCTTGTTTGTGCTCTGTAAAGCCTTTATTTATGTCTTCATGTGAAACTACATGCAGCAGTTTACAAAATTAACATTTTCAGGCCAAAAAACTCTCAAATGCACATACATTTAAAGCTGCAGCAAGAAGAAAACAAGAAGAATATAAAGATAAAAAATAAAAAGCTCTTCTCCCACATGTATTTCTGTATTCTAATTCCTTTCCACCAGATCAGCAGTGCGCACACAGTTGGAGCAGTTTAACCTGAATTTTCTCTAAATTAACATGATGAACAGCATGCTTCCTTTGAAGGGTGTGTTATGTGTTTGGAAGCATGTTTTCCCTGGTTTGGTCCATCCATCCATCCATCCATCTTCTTCCACTTTATCCTTTTCGGGTCACAGGGGAGCTGGAGCCTATCCCAGCATCTTTGGGCGAGAGGCAGGGTACACCCTGGACAGATCGCCAGTCCATCGCAGGGCCAACACAGAGAGACAGACAACCATTCACTCTCACAGTCATACCTAAGGACAATTTACAATCCCCAGTTGATGCCAATTAACCTAACTTGCATGTTTTTGGCATGTGGGAGGAAACTGGAGAAATCCCGGAGTAAACCCACGCAGACACGGGGAGAACATGCAAACTCCACACAGATCACTGTTGGTCGGAGGCATAAAGCTCAAAAACAGCCCTGAGTGGGATGTGGAAGCGAATTTCCTCTCTGACCATTTCATTTACAATAAGGCTATGTGTTCAGAGAGCATTTTTTCCCAGTGGGAGCATCTATTTTCTGTTCATTTTTTAATGTAGTCCAGAGTTTAATGTGCTGAGTGCCCTCGGTGCAAAAATACTCCCGGTAGTGAGCATTTTTTTGTCACTGCTCCCACAGTGCTCAAAGTTGAAAAAAGTTTTAACTTTTGGAGTGCCGCATTGCTAATCAGCAGCACACCTCTCTTACCAGCTGATCAGAATCAGGCTAAAAGAACACCATGATCAGTATTTAACAGCAAAAGCTTGGAGGGATGTACTGTATGTTTTCTTACTAGTTTTATGCAGATTTATGTAGTTAGTAGAGAATTTCAGTGCAAAATGTGTGAAACGCTGATGGCAGGCTGTGAGTGACTGGTCAAGTGGTTGCTTGGATACAGAACAGAGATCTTTCTGTCTGTAAAACGCCCAGAAAAATAGGTCCTGGGTATTTTTTCATGGTCTGTGGACATGCAGCCTAATGCAGGAGGTGATTTTTGACTTTTTGTATCAATGACAGAAAAAAGTTGCCTACCCTATCCTTTCTTGATAACTTCACGGATTTCTACAAAATATCAAAAGATTTAAGAGAAGTACTCTTAAATACTCAAGAGTTTGTCACTCTTTCTTACTTTGTAAGAACCTGCCTGGCCCTATGTGGAAAAAGTAATTGTCCTCCCAGTGATTTAACTGTGATTAACGAATATTTTTGAAATGCTGAGTTCAGTTTCACTAGCCACACCCAGGGCTGATTACTGCCAGACTTGTTGAATAAAGAAATCACTTAAACAGAAGCTGTCTGACAATGTGAAGTAGGCTAAAAGATCTCAAAAAGCAATACACCGTGCTGCCATCTAAGGAAATTCAAGAACAGATAAGAAACAAAAACCCAGAACAACATCTAAAGAACTGCAGGCCTCACTTGCATCAGTTTGGACACTGGTCCATGATTCAACAATCAGAAAGAGACTTGGCAAAAATGGTATCCATGGGAGAGTTCCAATGCAAAAACTGCTGTTGACCAAAAAGAACACAAAGACTTAGCTCACATTTTCAAAAAAAAAAAAAAAAAAACATCTTGAAGATTCCCAAGACTTTTGGGAAGATATTCTGTGGACTGATGAGACAGAAGTTGAACTTTTTGGAAGGCGTGCATTCTGTTACATCTGGCATAAAATTCAATTCAACTTTATTTATTTTGCGCCATTTCACAACAACAGTCATCGTATAGCACTTTCGGCTGTAGGGGAAACCCTCACAATTGCAAAAAGACCCCAGCAATCAGGTGATCCCCTGTGAGCAAGCACTTGGCAACAGTGGAGAGGAAAAACTCCCTTTTAGCAGGAAGAAACCTCCAGCAGAACCAGGCTCAGGGAGGGGCATTCATCTGCTGCGACTGGCTGGGGGAGTGAGGGAATTGAGAAGAAGAAGAAAAAAAACGACATGTAGAGAGCAAACAGCACAACGGGGACTCAATCTATGAGAGAGAACAAACAGATGTGAATGACCAGCAAAAATATTTGATTGACAGTGAAGAAAGGGGTGAAGCCCAGTGCAGTGTTGGAGGTCCCCCAGCTGTCTAAACCTATTAGCAGCATAACTAAGGGAGGGTTCAGGGGCACCTGGTCCCACCCTAATTATAGGCTATATCATAAAGGAAGGTTTTAACCATATTCTTAAAAACAGAGATCAAGTCCGACTCCCAAATCCAGATTGGCAGCTGGTTCCAAAGGAGAGGAGCTTGATAACTGAAGGCTCTGCCTCCCATTGTACTTTTGGAGATTCTAGGCATTACAAGTAATCCTGCCTTTTGGGAACATAGTGCTCTGTTAGGATGATAGGGTAATATCAGATCTTTTAAATAAAAAGGGGGCTGATTATTTAGAGCTTTGTAAGTGAGAAGAAGGATTTTAAATTTAATTCTAAGTTCTATGAGAAGCCAGTGAAGGGAGGCCAGAACCGGAGAGATATGATCTCTCTTTCTAGTACCTGTTAAAACTTGCTGTAGCATTTTGGATCAGCTGAAGACTTTTTAAAGATATTTTAGGACAGCCTTATAATAAAGAGTTACAATAATCTAATCTAGAGCTAACAAAAGTGTGGATTCATTTCTCAACATCACTCTGAGACAAGATGCTCCTAATCTTGGCAATATTAGGCAAATGATAGAAGGCAGTCTTAGAAACAAGTTTAATATGTGAATTAAAAAACAGATCTTGATCAAAAATAACTCCAAGGTTCCTTACAGAACTATTAAGAGAAAGAGTAACTGCATCTAAACTAAGAGTTTGATTTGGAAAGGTATTTCTAAGGTTTTTTGGGTGAACTAGAATGACTTCAGTCTTATCAAAATTTAAGAGCAAGAAATTACAAGTCACAAGACACCTTGATTTCTCTAAGACAGGCCTCTAACTTGGCTAATTGATTACTGTTATCTGGCTTCACTGACAAGTATAATTGTGTATCATCTGCATAACAATGAAAATGTATACAGTGCCTTCTAATAATGTTGCCTAGTGGAAGCATATATAAACTAAAAAGAATAGGGCCTAGCACAGATCCCTGTGGAACTCCATGACTGAGCTTTGAGTTGGAAGAAAACTCATTATTGACATGAACAAACTGGAACCTATCAGACAAATAAGATCTAAACCACTGCAACGAAGTTCCATTAAGTCTAACAAGGTATTCTAGTCTATCAAGTAAAATATTATGATCGATAGAATCAAAAGGTACTAAGGTCCAAAACGACAAGTACAGAAACAAGTCCATTATCAGATGCGATAAGGAGGTCATGAGTGACCTTCACTAAAGCTGTTTCAGTACTATGATGGATTCTAAACCCAGATTGAAACTCTTTAAATAAACCATTTCCCTGCAAGTGGTCAAATAATTGTGTAGCAACAACTCTTTCCAAGATTTTTGAAATGAAAGGCAGATTAGAGATTGGTCTATAGTTAGCGAAAACTCCTGGATCCAGCGTTGGCTTTTTAAGTAAGAGCTTAATTACAGCAGTTTTAAAAGCCTGCGGTGCATGGCCTAATGTTATTGAATTGATTATTTGAAGAATAGAGCTATCTGTCATGATTAACAAAACTTGACAGTACATGTGCACAATGCTAAAGCACAGTAGGAACCACACAGGGGGGCACGTTTGAGAGTTTTATTAAATATCAAAAACCAAAGCGCACAGCTGCAGAAACAGTTGCTTGCCAGAGGAATGGCCCTGTGGAGAGAAGACACGAGCTGTTAGCAGAGGAATGGAGTAAGGGGAAATTTGCGAGCCAAATTGCCACTTACTTGGGAAATCCGTGGAAACCGGCAGAACCCAGCAGGGAATAGACGAACCGGTAGGGTGAGGGGGAAAGATGAGCTGATGGTGCCTGACCAGTTGGAGTAGGAGCTGAGGACAGTGAGATGTGGCAGGAGAGCGCACACAGTCCAAGAGACACACCTACACGGTGGCAGCAACCTGAGGAAAGAAGAGAATAAAGATGAGACAACTTGTTCACACTTATCGTTAGATTTGCTTACCTGTTTGCGGGCAGTATACCCAGATGAGCCAGCGTTGACTGCGCAGAGAGAGCCTCCTTAAGTATGCTGGCTGATGAGCCGGTGCAGGTGTGTCTTCTGCCTCAGGTGTCGTGATGAGTTAGTGAATGTGAGGCAGGATGGGAGGGGCACTGTCCTGCTGCCCATGACAGGGCCCCCCCTCTAGGAATGCTTCCTGGCGGTCCGGAGGGCTTCTTGGGGTGTGTACGATGATAGGCCCGGAGCATCTCCTTGTCCAGTACTCGAGACGAGGGAGTCTAGTATCGTTCCACCGGGCCGTAGCCCTCCCAGTCCACACGATACTGTAGGCCCCAGCCCTGGTGGTAAACATCCAAAATCCGCTGTAGTGTAGTTGGGGTGGCCATCGACGATTCGAAGAGGGCTGGCTGAGAGGGGCTTGATGTGATTGACGTGGAAGGTAGGGTTCACCCGTAGGGTTGGGGGCAGCTTCAGCTGGACCGACATGTTGTTAATCACCCGGGAGATGGTGTATGGCCCAAGTAAGCAGGGGGACAGCTTCTTAGATTTCTCCTTTAGCGGAATCTGACTTGCTGCCAGCCAGACCTGCTGTCGAGCGACGTACTTGGGCTCCTGAACCCACCTCCTATCAGCAGTGGCCCGGGTGCATTCCATGGTGTGGGCCAGGGTGGCCCGAATAGACCTCCAGATGCGTCGGCAGCGTCGAGCGTGGGCCCCTATGGATGGGACCAAGACCTCCCTCTCGGCCATCAGAAGGAGAGGCGGCTTGTACCCTAACAACGCCTCAAACGGTGTGAGTCTGGTCGCTGAGGACACCACAGAGTTCATGGAGTACTCTACCCAGGTCAGATGTGTGCTCCAGGATGAGGGATTATCGGCTGCTATGCACCGCAAGGTGGCCTCCAAGGACTGATTGGCACGCTCAGCCTGCCCATTGCTCTGTGGATGATTTCCAGATGAAAGACTCACAGTGGTTCCCAGGGTCTGGAAAAAGGCCCTCCAGACCTGGGACGTGAATTGTGGACCCTGGTCAGACACAATGTCAATAGGGAGGCCACCAGGTGGACCGCCTTGGAGAAGCGATCCACGATGGCCAGTATCACAGTCTTGCCGTGGGAGGATGGCAGTCCGGTCACGAAATCCACGGCAATATGGGACCACGGACGACCAGAGACAGGGAGGGGGTGGAGGAGACCCGATGGGGGGGAGGAGTCTGATTTCCCCCAAACACAGGTCTGACAGGCCTTCACATATTGTTGTACATCCCGCCGGAGCGTGGACCACCAGAACGCTCACCGGACAAAGTCCACAGTTCGAGTGATGCCCGGATGGCACGCAAAGTGACTGGTGTGACCCCACTGGATGACATCGCTGTGGAGGGTGATCGGGACGTACAGGCAGTTCCGGGGGCACCCTACTGGCACAGGCTCCTGGGACTGTGCCTGACGGATCCTCCGCTCGATATCCCAAGTAAGGGCTCCTAGGACGCACAAAGGCGATATGATGGTTTGGGGGGAGGGGAAGGGGGGGCTACTTCCCAGGAATCAAACTGGCACAATAGCGCGTCCGGTTTGGTGTTCCAGGCGCCAGGCCGGTAAGTAATGGTAAAATTAAATCGGTGGAAAAATGGCGCCCAGCGAGCCTGCCTGGCGTTCAGCCGGCGGGCCGACCGCAAGTACTCAAGGTTCTTGTGGTCGGTCCACACGACGATGGGGTGAATGGCCCCCTTTAACCAGTGCCTCCACTCCTCAAACACCAACTTAATGGCCAGCAGCTCTCTGTCCCCTATGTCATACGGTGGGGCAAAAAAGTATTTAGTCAGTCACCAATTGTGCAAGTTCTCCCACTTAAAAGATGAAAGAGGTCTCCAATTTTCATCATAGGTATACCTCAACTATGAGAGACAAAATGAGAAAAAAAAAATCCAGAAAATCACATTGTCTGATTTTTAAAGAATTTATTTGCAAATTATGGTGGAAAATAAGTATTTGGTCAATAACAAAAGTTCATCTCAGTACTTTATTATATACCCTTTGTTGGCAATGACAGAGGTCAAACGTTTTCTGTAAGTCTTCACAAGGTTGCCACACACTGTTGCTGGTATTTTGGCCCATTCCTCCATGCAGATCTCCTCTAGAGCAGTGATGTTTTGGGGCTGTCGCTGGGCAACACGGACTTTCAACTCCTTCCAAAGATTTTCTATGGGGTTGAGATCTGGAGACTGGCTAGGCCACTCCAGGACCTTGAAATGCTTCTTACGAAGCCACTCCTTCGTTGCCCGGGCGGTGTGTTTGGGATCATTGTCATGCTGAAAGACCCAGCCATTAATGCCCTTGCTGATGGAAGGAGGTTTTCACTCAAAATCTCACGATACATGGCCCCATTCATTCTTTCCTTTACACGGATCAGTCGTCCTGATCCCTTTGCAGAAAAACAGCCCCAAAGCATGATGTTTCCACCCCCATGCTTCACAGTAGGTATGGTGTTCTTTGGATGCAACTCAGCATTCTTTCTCCTCGAAACATGACAAGCTGAATTTTTACCAAAAAGTTCTATTTTGCTTTCATCTGACCATATGACATTCTCCCAGTCCTCTTCTGGATCATCCAAATGCTCTCTAGCAAACTTCAGACGGGCCTGGACATGTACTGGCTTAAGCAGGGGGACACGTCTGGCACTGCAGGATTTGAGTCCCTGGTGGCGTAGTGTGTTACTGATGGTAGCCTTTTTTACTTTGGTCCCAGCTCTCTGCAGGTCATTCACTAGGTCCGCCCGTGTGGTTCTGGGATTTTTGCTCACCGTTCTCGTGATCATTTTGACCCCACGGGGTGAGATCTTGCGTGGAGCCCCAGATCGAGGGAGATTATCAGTGGTCTTGTATGTCTTCCATTTTCTAATAATTGCCCCCACAGTTGATTTCTTCACACCAAGCTGCTTACCTATTGCAGATTCAGTCTTCCCAGCCTAGTGCAGGCCTACAATTTTGTTTCTGGTGTCCTTTGACAGCTCTTTGGTCTTGGCCATAGTGGTAGTTGGAGTCTGACTGTTTGAGGTTGTGAACAGGTGTCTTTTATACTGATAATGAGTTCAAACAGGTGCCATTAATACGGGTAACGAGTGGAGGACAGAGGAGCCTCTTAAAGAAGAAGTTACAGGTCTGTGAGAGCCAGAAATCTTGTTTGTAGGTGACCAAATACTTACTTTCCACCATAATTTGCAAATAAATTCTTTAAAAATCAGACATTGTGATTTTCTGGATTTTTTTTTCTCATTTTGTCTCTCATAGTTGAGGTATACCTATGATGATAATTGAAGACCTCTCTCATCTTTTAAGTGGGAGAACTTGCACAATTGGTGGCTGACTAAATACTTTTTTGCCCCACTGTAGTTCCTCTCAGCCGGCGTAAGCCGATGAGAGAAATATGCGCATGGGCGGAGCCTCTGATCGGAGGGCGTGCGCTGCGACAGCACCGCCAACCCCCGAATCAGATGCATCCACCTCGAGGACGAACTGGAGCTGCGTGTCGACCTGGGCCAAGATAGGTGTTTCTGTGAACTGGTGCTTTAATTTGGCAAACACCTATTCAGCTGCCTCAGTCCACCGAAAGGGGACTTTAATGGAGGTCAGCTGCATTAAGGGCAGTGCCACCCCACTATAGTTCCTGATGAACCTGCGGTAAAAGTTTGTGAACCCGAGGAAGCATTGAAGCTCCTTACGGGAGTGGGGAATTGGCCAATCTAGCACTGCCCTCACCTTGGCCAGGTCGGCAATCAGCTCCCCCTCAGCCACAGTGAAGCCCAAGAAGGTGGTTGACATAGTGGAGAACTCACACTTCTCAGCCTTAATGTAAAGCTGGTTCTCCAGGAGCCGTTGCAAAACCGCTCTGACATGGACCTCATGTTCCTCTGGCGAGCGGGAGAAAATAAGGATATCATCAAGGTAGACAAAGATGAATTGATACAGCATATCACGGAGGACGTCATTTATTAACCGCTGGAAGATGGCGGTGGCGTTAGTGAGCTCGAATGGCATCACTAAGTACTCGAATTGCCCCTGGTGTGTTTTAAAAGCCATTTTCCATTCATCGCCTTTGCGAGTGTGAACCAGATGATATGCATTCCTAAGGTCTAACTTGATAAAAACCCGTGAACGCTGAAGAAGCTTGAACGCTGAAATGATCAGAGACAAAGGGTACTTGTCTTTAGTGGTAATAGTGTTGAGCTCCTGGTAGTCGATGCACAGGCGCAGCGAGCCATCCTTCTTCCCGACAAAGAAGAATCTGGCTCCGAGAGGAGCCGAAGATGGCCGAATAAGGCCGCCGTTCAGTGATTCCTAAATATATTGCTCCATCGCCTCCCTCTCCGGGCCAGAAATACTATATAGCTGGCTGGACGGCAGCCTCGCCCCCGGGACGAGATCGATAGCACAATCATAAGAGCGGTGAGGTGGCAGCAACAATGCTCTTGATTTGTTAAAGACCTCAGCAAGATTGTGATATGCCCGGGGAACGAGGCTGAGGTCTGGCGGCTCGGCCGGGGAGAGGGAAACAGACAGAGATGGGGAACAGCCCGCTGAACGCATACAGCGTTACAACGTATATAGCCCCAGGTTGAGCACCCGTGCTCTAAGGGAATGCTAAGTTTGACAGAGTCCTGACTCTTTGTCAGCCTGGCTATAGTGCTGAAAATAAACCTGGGATTATTCTTGTTCTCTTCTATTAATGCAGAATAATCACTTGTTCTAGCTTTCCTAAGAGATTTTTTATAAACTAGAAGATGATTTCTCTAAGCTAAATAGATTTCATCTAATTTAGTGGAGCACCATTTTCTTTCTAATTGGCGAGTCTTCTGTTTTAAGCTATGAGTTTCTGTGTTGAACCAAGGAGTTAGAAATCTCTGATTAGACTTTTTCTTTTTTAAAGGGGCCACCATGTCTAGAGTCTGATGCAGAGAAGCTGTCACACTATCTATCATGCTGTCAATTACAGAAGGAGCAAACTCTCCATAGCTTATCTCCTTTGTGTTGACACATGGCATAGAGGAAACAGTCTGCTTAAATTTGGTAACAGCATCATCTGAGAGACATCTACTGTAGTAATTTTTTTCTTTAGGAGCCATATGGTTAAAAATAGTAAAATCAAAGGTTAACAGGTAATGGTCTGACAGTACAGAGTTATGAGGGGACACTACCAGATTTTCTATTTCTATGTCATATGTCAGAACAAGGTCCAACGTGTGGTGGAGATAATGGGTAGAATTTCCTACTTTCTGAGAAAACCCCAGTGAGTCTAATATTGAACTAAATGCCATATTAAGGCAGTCACTATCTACATCTACATGTATATTAACGTCCCCTATATAATTATTCTATCCAATTTCAGCACTAAATCCGCTAAGAATTTGGCAAATTCGGATAAAAACTCTGAGTAGGCTGAGGGAGGATGATAAACTATGGCAAATAAAATTGGGTTTAACCTAAAATTACTAACATGCCCAATACTGAGGACCATGCCCTCAAAGGAATTATAACATGTTTTTTGCTTTACATTAACTAGTAATTTGGAATGGTAAATTGTTGCTACTCCTCCTCCACGACCAGAACTTCTGGGATTTTGACAGTTTAAATAAGCAGAGGGAGTTGATTCATGGAACAAGACTTTGGTCGGACTCGAAGAGATTCTGGCAAACTGTCTGGCGGCTCAGGAGGGGGAAGCAGCTCCCTGTCCACACTGTGTATGGTGCGGATGGGGCACTGCTGACTTCGACCAGGGATATCGTCGGGCGGTGGAAGGAATACTTCGAGGATCTCCTCAATCCCACTGACATGCCTTCCACAGAGGAAACAGGGCTTGTGGACAACGGAGACGACTCACCTATCACAGGGGCAGAGGTCGCCAAGGTGGTTAAAAATCTCTTTGGTGGCCAGGCCCCAGGGGTGGACAAGATTCGCCCTGAGTACCTCAAGGCCCTGGATGTTGTAGGGCTGTCATGGTTGACATGCCTCTGCAACATTGCATGGAGGTTGGGGGCAGTGCCTTTGGCATGGAAAACCGGGGTGGTGGTTACTCGCTTCAAAAAAGGGGATCAGAGGTTGTGCTCCAATTGTAGAGGGATCACACTCCTCAGCTTCCCTGGGAAGGTCTATGCCAAGATACTAGAGAGGAGAGTCTGGCTGTTGGTTGAACTTCGTATTCAGGAGGAGCAATATAGTTTTCGTCCTGGCTGTGGCACATCGGACCAGCTCTTTACCCTCTCAAGAATCCTCGAGGGTTTGTGGGAGTTTACCCAACATGTTTACATGTGTCTTGTGGACTAGGAGAAGGCATTTGACTGCGTCCCTCGTGGTTTTTTGTGGGGGGTGCTTCGGGAGTATGGGGTATCATGCTTGTTGTTACGAGCTATTCGCTCTCTGTACGACCGTTGTGAGAATTTGGTTCGTATTGCCAACACTCGGGTCAGACTCATCCCCAGTGAGAGTTTGACTCTGCCAGGGCTGCCCTTTATCACGATCCTGTTCATAATTTTTATGGACAGGATTTCTAGGCACAGCCAGGGAACGGAGGGTGTCATGCTTGGTGACCACAGGATCTAATCTCTGTTGTTTGCAGATGATGTTGTCCTGCTGGCTTTATCCAGCAATGACCTACAGGTCTTACTGGGACGGTTTGCCGCTGAGTGTGAAGCGGCTGGGATGAGAATCAGTAACTCCAAGTCTGAGTCCATGGTCCTCAGCCGGAAAAAGGTGGATTGTCCTCTCTGGGTTGGGGACAAGCTCCTGCATCTTGGGGTCTTATTCACGAGTGAGGGGATACTGGAGTGAGAGATTGACAGATGGATCAGAGCAGCATCTGCAGTGATGCGGACATTGTACCAGTCCATTGTGGTGAAGAGGGAGCTCAGCTCTAAGGCAAAGCTGTCGATTTACCAGTCAATCTACGTTCCTACCCTCACCTATGGTCACGAGCTTTGGGTAATGACCGAAAGAACGAGATTGCGGATGCAAGCGACTGAAATGAGCTTTCTTCGTAGGATTGCTGGACTCACCCTCAGAGATAGGGTGAGGAGCTCAGTCATCCGGGAGAGGCTCAGAGTAGAACCACTGCTCCACCACATTGAAAGGAGCCAGTTGAGGTGGTATGGGCATCTGATTAGGATGCCTCCTGGACGCCTCCCACTTGAGGTGTTTTGGGCACGTCCCACTGGGAGGAGACCCCAGGGCAGACCCAGGACTCGCTGGAGAGACTATGTCTCCCAGCTGGTCTGGAAACACCTTGGTATCCTATCCAAAGAGCTGGAGCAGGCAGCTGGGGAGAGGGAAGTCGCGGCTTCTCTGCTTGAACTGCTGCCTCCGCGATCCGGACCTCCGGAAAAGCGGTAGAAGATGGATGGATGGATAGATGGATGGCTGGATGGATGGAATTGATTCATTTAAACCAACATAATCCTCTTGCCCTAACCAAGTCTCTGTTAGGGATATTAAATCAGTCTGATGATCAATTAACAGATCATGGGCTAGCAGAGACTTGGGAGTTAGAGAGCAACCGTGGTGTTCACTTTTTTTTGTGTGTGTGTGGCTATATCTCGCTGTTCACTTATGTGGCCCTATTGATTATTAAAGAAATTGCTAAGGCAGGCAGTTAGTGGTGAAAACGTTTGGACTTCTTGTTAAATACAGCCGTAACAGTAAGCACTGAAAGGGCACAAAGCGTGTTATTTCCTTCTGAGTGGAATGTGTATGCTCCTGACTGTGTATGAGCTATGAGAGCAGCTTGTTTGAATGAGATTTTTCTAGCTACGCTAGCAGCTAGCTAGCGGACAGAGTAAAATTATCACCATTGCAGAGTAAACTAGTTAGAAAATGAGTCACTCACTGGGAGACAGGAGGACCGGGAACTCTTTAGCTGAATCAGATTTTGGAGTTATTTAAATAACTACGGACTGACGACTTACGGACGTCGTAGCAAGCTAGCCGTGAAAACCCATCTTTTATGAAGTTTTGGAGACTTGAGATGACATTCTGAGGTGAGCCCCCGGTCGGATAATGTAAACCTAAGCATGACATTATTTTGGGAATTTCCACAGCAGGTTCAACACAGCTGCAGAAGTTATAAAGGCAACTTCGCCTGGCTACATCTCACAAGTCATGTCTGTTCGCATGCTTACATTGAGTTTAATGTAATCGTGCTGCACGAAAAATTTGTCCGTTCGTGTTTGGTGTGAACACACCTTTAGTTCCCGCCACTGCTTTATTGAAAATTATCTTTTTTTTTTTTTAACAGAATCAGCAGTTCATGCCTGCATTAAGTCGAGAGCGAGCTTCAACGAGACTTACAGCTTCCCTCATTTGCCACCTAAGTTATGAACCCTGTTTAAATTACGAATCCGCAGGGTCCTAGACACATTTGCAGTAATACCGCATACTGCGGTATTGAGCTGTCCACCATCACCGCAGGGGAAATTCCTCTACCGCAACAGCCCTACCGACAGTCAAACATGATGGTGGTAGTGTGATATCTGGGGCTACTTTGCTGCTTCGGGATGTGGATGGAACCGTGAATTGAAGAAGACAACTTTATTGTCATTCAATCCCTACAGCCAATCGTGTACATATAAGTGAAATCATCATTTAAAAACTGCATTTTGTATTTATTTGGGTTATCTTTGTTTAATGTTAAAATTTGTTTGATCTGTGTGACAAATATGCAAAAATATTAAAAAAAAATCAGCATGAGGGCAAATACTTTTACACAGCACTGTAGGTTTAAATTACAGTTACTTCTTGAGCCACATGGAATGATAAAACTCCAAATCATATGAGCTTGTTGTGAGTTCAAAGATAAATCAAAATGAAAGTGATGGCTTTTTTGTTTTCCCTTTATTCAGACATTGAGTTGAGCTGTCACGAGAAGATCAAGACTTGTGAAGAGGTCACAGAGGTTTGTGTAACACTAATGAAGTCAACCTCAGCACCATGACGCATTAAAACAGCTTAGAAAACCTGCACATTACAACACACTAATCATACTACATAATACTGTACATCGTTGGCTGTTATTGTCTTGAAATTGAATTAGACAGCAAGGAATGAAAATGCAAAAGGAAAAGGAAACTTGTTCTGTGAACGGCAAGCAAATGTACCACCTAGAGGAAGGTTGCAGAATGTACAAGAAAGAATTGAACAGTGTTTATGTCTTAAAACAAACTGCCCCTTTGCAGATAATAAACTTTACCATACCTTGTCATTTATGTTAGTTGCAATGCAAAAATTGTCATTTTGCATTCAGGCATTTGTGATTAATTGCATTTATAGTTTCTTAAAAAAAATATATACTGTTACAAGAAGAAGCATGATTGAAATGCAAGCAAGATCTTTTAATAGCTGGTGGTGATATTGGCGTAAGTAGCATTTCTGAGGGGTGTGTAACAATATTTAGAAAAGTGCCATGTTGAAAGGTCTAGGTTCCATTAAAAAAAAAAAACAAAAAAAACATCACCTTCATTGTTTTACCTCGAGTGCACCTAATAGCCATTGCAGTTATGGACCATTTCTTCCTTGTCAGAAGGACTACTTGGTGAAAAAGACCTCTGACACGGAGGTGGGTCTGAAGAAGACCAGGAGTGGCCACATCATCAAGTCAAGAACGGTCAGCCAGTCCTTTAAATTTCTCCAAGCCTTACTCTCTATTTATAGCTAAGTTATTGAAATCATTAATTTGTGTGTCTTTGTTTGTGTGAGCAGGAGACAAACCTGACTGATAAGAAAAAACAACTGACAGCTAAGGAAAAAACGGTGGGAAACTCACAACATTTGATAAATGTGCTGATCATAATTAAATCTATGTAAAATGTAAGCCATAAATGCCATAGATAATGCTGCTGTTTCATATACAGTACAGTTGTTATATTTGCGAGGTAGATGGAGTGCTCCTTTGTCCATAAGTTTAACAGTCGACAATGTATTGTAGTTGTAATTTTAAAATGTTAAGGTCCAGGTTATAGTTCAGTTGTTAAATGATTAGGTAGATTTAGGTAAATGTTCACAGATCTCAGAAAAAATTAGATGATAAACTGATATATGCTGCATGTATCCTGTCAAATTATGGTGAATTCTGAAGTTGAAAGTGCGTAGGAATGTTGTTTGTGGAACAGATGAGTCAGCATCGACTGCTGTGGTTTCTCGGAGTGGGATGTTGTCTGTTGTAGACACAAACAGTAAAACCCTGCTTTACTGAGCGTCATCTGCATGTTTCTTCCGTCGTTTTCAGGCTTCACAGTTTGAGATACCCACCAGCCAGCAGACACCCTCAAAACCCGCACCTATGAAGAAACGTAAATTCAGCGAGCCCAAAGATCGTTACTGACTTCACACCTCATAGCAGAAATGTGTTTTTTTCACACTTTTCAGTTTTTAAGAGAAGTTGCACTTTGTTGTTCTTTTAAAAGGATGTTTTTCTGGCCTTTGAAAATAATTTTGATGTTCTGAAGCAGTTTTGTTTGTCATGCAGTTTGTTTGAATGACATACTGGCCAAAAATGTTATTACATTTAGACATCATTCATCTGTGAAGTTGGATTTAAAACGGTGTTTGTGTTTGTTATTATTGTTACCATTTTCAATCACTTTTGTACGATGCATAACTGCATAAAGTAATGAAATGCTTCTGGAAAGTACTATCTGTATTTTTAGTGTTGTGTCAGTTGTGATCTATTTTGGAAGAGAAAATATAGTTAAATATTTTATTTGAATTTCCCTTTAGTTGGATGAACAAAGTTGTCTGAATCTTAATATTTGTGCACATTAGGTACTGTACAACATCACTGTTGAACCCTTTTGTGCATTTGTAATAGTGAGTTGTAAAAAAGTGAGATTTGTCTTTATTAGTGGTGTCTGCGTCAGTCACGTTTTAATTGCATTATTGTATTAGTCGTTATTGCTTTAACATGCAACACGTGATTAACATAATTTTTCTGATGTGGCATATGGGCAGAGGTGATTCTAGATCTCTTGGGGCCCTCCAACCAGCGTTCATCACCTTTGTATAATAAATAATCTGACACTACCAAAACATGTGAAATGTAAACCTTTTCTTTTATTTCAAAAGTGCACAGTAGTATCTTTTCAAAATAACGTAAACATTAAATTCAAAAATAGAATTCTGTAGAGCAATAAAAAGCAGAACAGTCAAAACCAGAACAATAAAAACATAAATAATTGGACAACTTTTGTACTGCCTCTGCTGATTGGACAGTCAGCTAAACTCCTTCCCCACATCAAGACTCTGACTACACGGCTCTCGGTCCACAGGTTTAATGATACAGGGAAAGGTGAAACTGTAACATACAGTACAAGGCATAATCACTCTTTAACCGTTGTACAGATATTACAATGAAAATATATGAACTCATCTTCTAATACAAATCATGTTTTATCTTCCCACAAATTATATGAATTACTTTGCCTTTCAACTCAAATACAATATGAAATTATGTTCACAACAACTCCCACCGCCACAACGAATTGCTTTCCCTCCAAATTATCTGTCAATGTCCTCCAACCGATCCAACGGCTATTGCTAGCGTAAATCGCGGGAGACCACTTTTAGCGTCTAAAGTCATCAAACCCAACATAACCTCAAACAAATCATCCAGAAATGCACACAAACAATAACAATTAATACATACCCACGATGCTACCAAGGGCAGAGGATGTATGTGACTGCTGCTGAAGTTAACTGACGATGGTAAACACGCACAACTAACTTTCTTCTCCATACGCCGACCGACTTCCTGTTTACAGTTAGTCAGAGCCGAAGGTGACATCACCTTCAGCTGCGAACTATGCCGATTCTAAGGTGAACCCAACACAATATGACAACGCGATATTCAACACTAATTAAGAATATAATATTCCACCTTTAACATTAAATAACTATCAGAACACTCCCCACCTGGTGTGATTCTACGCCACCTCACTTAGTCCGTCTAGTCCATCTAGTCCACTTAGGCATCTGGGGGAAGAAGAAGTACTATTTCTGTAACAGGTCTCACAAACAAAGTTTCTTTTCCTGGCTTGATGACCTTTACTTCCACCTGACGGACTTTTCCATCTTCGCTATGGAAGGCCTGTGTTACCAGACCCAAGTGGCCATTCATTCCTTGGTACTTGGCTGTCCTTGAGGAGAACAATGCTCTTTGGCTCAATGTTTGGGTGAGGTGACTGCCACTTCCTAAGTGCTTGGAAGTGTTGGAAGGAATTGCTTACACCATCTATCCCAGAAGGTGTTGGACAGGTGTTGAACCTGTCTCCACTGGTGCTTGTAGAGGTATGAAGGCCCAAACTCTCCTGCAGGAACAGAGTTCACGTTTTGTGTTAGAAGAGCAGCTGGTGTGAGTATGAATGACTCGTCTGGGTCGGTTGTCACAGGAACAATAGGCCGGGCATTAATGATGGCTGCTACTTCTGCCATGAAGATTACCAAAACTTTGTGGGTAAGTTTGTCCTTCAGCTGGAGGAACATGGAGTCCAGAATCATCCTAGCAAGACCAATCATTCTTTCCCACACCCCACCGAAATGGGAGGCATGTGGAGGATTGAAAGTCCACAAACATCCTTGATCCGACAGGTAAGATTTCACACTTTTGTAGTCGATGTTAGAAGGTATCTTCAAAGCCTTGCATGCACCCACAAGGTCTGTGCCTCTGTCTGAACGAATGCTTTTGGCCAGTCCTCTGACAGCTAGAAACCGTCTTAATGCATTGATGAAGCTGGATGTGTCGAGGGATTCTATGACTTCAATATGAACGGCTCTTACGCTCATACATGTAAAAATCACAGCCCACCGTTTGCTTTGTGAGAGGCCTCCTCTAGTCCGGCGTGAAGAAACGCTCCAAGGGCCAAATACGTCGAGCCCGACGTTTGTGAAAGGAGGATCTGATGAAAGGCAGTCTGGTGGGAGGCTGACCATCTTTTGGCTACTAGTTGGAGCTCTGAGCCGTCTGCATGTTACACATCGGTGAATGACGCTGCTCACCTTCCTCTTGCCGCCGACTATCCAAAAGCCAGCTGAACGGACAGCTCCTTCCGTAAAGAAACACCCTTGATGGTGGACCTGTTCATGATACTGTCGAATGAGTGAGGTTGCAATATGATGATTGCCTGGAATGATCAAAGGAGTCTTCTCGCTCTGATCAAGACCTGAATGGTGAAGACGACCTCCGACTCTTAGCAGGCCGTGTGTGTCGACAAGCGGATCCAGATTTTTGAGGGGATGGAATCTTGTGCATTCTGCTACATTTGATTTCCTCATTGTAAACCTCTTCCTGCACCGTTTGAATGATGATAGCTGAGGCTTGGTTGAGTTCCTCAACACTAAATTCTGCCTTGCAGAGATGCCAGCCTTTACAAGAGTTGTTCATCATGGTTGTGTTGAAACAACGAGCTATGTGTTTCAGGTGCGCGATGGCATGAGTCAGTGACTTCCACGAAGAGAACTTGGCAAATCTTTGGGAACCAAGCTGCTTGGATGCAGTTGCAGTGCTTAAAGTGGACACTAGAGGACGGATGTCTGGATCTGAACTTGAGTCCACAAGGTCATAGGTACTTTCAGAGACATCTTGCTCTGGTTTGGACAAAAAACTAGGTCCACTAAACCAGTTAGTGTTGCTTAACAGGCCTGCAGCAACAGAACGCGTTGCATGATCTGCAGGGTTCTGGTCCGTGGCTACATAGCGCCACTGATGTGGACTGGAGGATCTTCGAATACGCTGGACCCGGTTATTTACATACACATAAAAGCGTCTGGTTTCATTGCAAATGTAGCCCAGAACCACTTTGCTGTCTGTGTAATATGTCACTGCATCGAGATGGAGATCAAGTTCTGATGAGATCAGTTCAGCTAACTCAACAGCAAGTACTGGTGCGCAAAGCTCTAGTCTCGGGATTGTATGCTTTGGACGGGGGCCAGCTTGGTCTTTCCCATAACAAACCCTACATGATTATTTCCAGCAGTGTCCATGACTTTGAGATATGTTGCTGCAGCGATTGCTTTCGTTGAGGCATCAGAGAAGACACATAATTCTCTGCCGACAGCTGCTGATGGTGAAGTTTCAGTGTAGGGCCTAGAGATTGACAGGCTTGACAACTCTTTTAGAGAAGCTCTCCATGAAGTCCAGACTTCCTCCATTTCTCGAGGTAATGGCGCATCCCAGTCACCATTCTCAACAGTGAGTTCCCTCAGAATAGCCTTGCCTTGGATAGTAACCGGTGCTACAAACCCAAGAGGGTCATAGAGACTGTTGATGGTGGATAAGACACCTCGGCAAGTGTAAGGTTTTATCTCATCAGAGGCAACGAAGACAAAGCAATCTGTTTGGAGGTTCCAATTGAGTCAGAGACTACGTTGCATTGGCACTTTGTCTGCACTGAGGTCAAGGTCTTTAAGGTCACTCGCATGGTCCTTAGATGGAAAGGACTTCCTGTGTCTTTTTTAGCAAGTCGATAGCAGCTTCGACTGTGGGCAGAGACTTCAGTCCATCGTCTACGTAAAAGTCTCGCATTACAAAGTGCTTTATGTCATGGTCAATGTGAAACTCGCTGACCTGAACACACTGGTGCAAGCCGTGAATAGCCACTGCAGGCGAAGGGCTATTTCCAAAGACATGGACAGTCATGCGATAGTCAACAACAGCTTTGGAGAGATCGTTTTCACGGAACCAGAGGAGCCTCAAGAAGTTCCTGTCTTCTTCTCTAACCAAAAAAGAATAGAACATTTGTTCAGTGTCCGCCGTGAATGCGACAGCTTCTTTTCTGAAGTGGATCTGTACACCTAGTAATGTGTTGTTCAGGTCAGGCCCAGTCAACAGCACATCGTTAAGCGACACACCATTGAATTGGGCACTGGAATCAAAAACCACTCTAATCTTTTTTGGTTTCTTTGGATGGTACACACCAAATGTTGGCAAATACCATCATTCTTCTTCCTCATTGAGGGGAGGGGCTAACTCAGCATGACCATTTTTAAACATCTGTTCCATGAAGCTAAGGAAATGTTCCCTCATTTCTGGCTTCCTCTCGAAATTTCGCGTGAGAAACACTAGGCGGTTCAGTGCCTGAGGCCTGTTGTTGGGAAGCCACCGACGTGGATTCTTAAAGGGCAATGGAGCTACCCAGCTGTTGTTTGAGTCTTTCTGTAGTCCATTATTCATTATTTTCATGTATGAAGCATCCTGAATTGAAAGAGCAACTTGATTATCCTCTCTGGTCCTCTTGAACACACTGCATCCAAGATGATCAATGTCACAGGTAGCTTCCTCCACAGAATATGCTGGTGAGTGGTTTGTGACCTGGATGGTGCTGTACTTTTCCTTAACACAGAACACATTAGGGCATGGTTCGAAGAGAGATGGCCGACGTAGCTCTGTGGTGTTTGTGTAGAAGGCATTGATTACTGATGGTCTATGGACACTGCCGAGACCCACATTGCCTACAACAACCCACCCTAGATCTAATTTCTGTGCATAGGGCTGGTTGTGTGAGCCGTTTACCTGTTTGCGAACTTTGTGCACTCTGATAATGTCCCGACCGAGGAGAAGCATGATCTGGGCATTTGGGTCCATATCTGGGATGAAGTGCGCCATTGTCTTTAAATGTGTATGATGAAGAGCAACCTCAGGGGTTGGAATCTCATCTCTGTTGTTGGGAATGTCGTTGCACTCTATGAGGCTGGGTAATGGAATGCGGACTGTCCCATCCAGAGATTCCACTTCATAACCGCTTGCCCTCGTTCCCAATGATTCCTTCATTCCTGCGCATGTTCTCAGTGTGTAAGGGCACTTGGACTTCTGTCGCCAAACACTTCAAAGAACTGTGAACAAACCAGTGACCTGTTGCTCTGCTCGTCCAGAATTGCATAGAGCTTCACTGCTTTGTCTCTATGACTGGCTGGATATACTTTCTTTCACGAGGCGTATTTTGGAACAGGATCTGTCTGTCAGATCTCTACCGCAGACCTTTGTGCATTTGGTCGTAATATCAGATTGAGGTTGAGGCACGGTTTCGACCTCCTCCCCGCCATGCTGTAGAGCAGGATCCTTCACTTCTGTCCAGGGTGCGGGTCCTGGATGTAGGGCTGCGTTATGTTTTTCGCTTTTGCACTCAGAACACTGAACTTTGGCCTTGCAGTTTTTAGCGATGTGTGACGAAGATGAACAACATTACGATCTGCAATGGATTTTTCTCTGAAAGCACGACATTTGCTTAAAGGGTGTGGTTTCCCATGAATAGGACACATTTTATCACGGCCATCAGATTTTAATGAGGAGTCAGTAGAATCAGAACTAGCTCTGGTGGATATCTCTGTTTTGCAGACTGAGACTCTTTGATGTTTGTTTGGCTGCCATGCTAACTTTTCAGTCCTGGCAACGGTGTCTGTCTGAGTGATGAAGTTGAAGCTTGGGTCATTGGCAATGCTAGCCTCCTGGCTAATGAAAAGGCAAAGGGAGGATAAGGCACATGCTTTTGTTGCTTATAAGATGCACCAGCTGAAGCCCACTTTTCCTGCAGACGAAAGGGGAGTTTCTGCACAATTGGGTTGACACCTCTTGCCGTGTCGAGGAAGGAGAGACCAGGTAAGTTTCCTTCATCCTTTGCTGATAGAAGTTCCATCAGAAGATCACTCAACTTAGTCAGTTTGGCGTAATCTCGGTTTCCTATCTTTGGAAAAGTGTCGATGCATTTGGAGAGAGCATCCTCTACTGCCTCTGGCGAGCTGTAAGTTTGCTCGAGTCTATCCCAAATCATATTCAGGCCTGCTTCTGGATGATTGATGTGAATTGCTGTGAGCTGCTCAACATGTTCTTTTGACTCCTTGCTGAGCCACTTTAAAAGAAGGTCCATCTCCTCACTTGCTGTTAGATCTAAGCCACTGATTGCAGACAGAAATGAGCGTTTCCAAGCTCTGTAATTCTCAGGCTTATCACTAAATTGAAGTGAGTCTGTAGACATAAGCTCACGGCATGCAAGGTACCTCACAAAGTCATTTGGATTGGAGCTGTTATGGTTGGAATTAGGAGGTACAGGATAAGATGGGGGAAATGTACCACAATACTCATTTTGAAATCTGGAGTGTCTGTGTTGGAGTAATATTGCTGCTTTCAAATTTCACTTGTCGTGGGTCACAAACATTTTCATCCTTATATATCTGAACCCGCTGTGGGCTGGTGTGTGAGTCTGATTATATTGGGGCATCATCTTCACATAGCTGGTGTTCTGCCTCCCAACACTTTGGCTTGGTCAGCAACATACTGTTGAGTGCGTTGTGTGGCTGTCAAGGAGGTAGAATCTAATAATACGAACTCACGACTTCGTTTTTCACCACTCAACTCCAGCTTCCAGCGCTTCTGCTTCAGCAACAGCTGTAGCAGTCTCTTTCTTATATTGTAGCATTTGCATTGATGCTTCCAACTTAGCTTTTTCTAGTTTTAGGTTTATTTCCTCTTCAGCGTAGGAAAGGTGAGCTTTTGCTGCTTCCGCTCGTGCTCTTGCTTTGGCTGCAGACAGAAGTGTGTGAGTGTGTCTTTGACATGGTTCTTTTTTCTGACTTAGCACAGTTTGCGAGCGTACTTCTGGATAGACACTGATGTGTTGATCGTTTACTGGTTAAGTGTGACGATGATCTTCTCACTGTCTGCCAGTATGTTCACGTTATCATGCCCGCTAGGAAGCCGTGGTTTCACTGTACTGCCTCTACTGATTGGACAGTCCGCTAAACTCCTTTCGCTGTATCATTAAACCTGTGGACTGAGAGCTATGTCGTCAGAGTCTTGATGTGGGGAAGGAGTTTAGCTGACTGTCCAATCAGCAGAGGCAGTACAACTTTATATAACAAGAGAACTTCAGAAAACCAAGTACAGTGTTCAAAGTTGACACTATAAATATGCAGGGAAAATATTGTCATGATCTGGACATCTTGTTCATGCTTTCTGTTTTTGAACTGTGTGCACTTTTTATTCTGTCATTAGTTTGTTGGGTTATCCTTAGTTTCTTGATTTACCTATGTTTTCTAGTTTCCCCCATCATTTTCTCTTACCTCTAGCCACTCCTGTGTTTTTGTTTAGCCTTGATTATTCCCAGCTGTGTGTTTAGTTAATTCCCATGACCCTATTTATAGCCCTGCCTTTATTTTCCACTCTGTGGCATCATTACAGAACTTCCCTCCGGTTTGTGTTCCTCGTCTGTGAGTGTTTGTAGCCAAGTCAGCTCTTTTGGTTCTCAGCCCCCGTGCTGAATTGTGTTATCAAGCCTGTTTAATAAATCGTTTTCCACACGTAAAGTCCTACCTGCCTGAAGGAATCACTTTCCTGCCTGCCGGAGGTTGCCTTCTGACAAATATATAAATATTGTATTATAAATATTTAAAAAATATTACCTTCAAAAATACACACCTAATACAAAGTACAGAATCTTCGCATTTCTCAAAGTTCTTGTTTTTTCTTTTTCCCCTTCCTCTTCTTTTTCTTTTTTCACTGCCAGATGGAAAAGTTTTGCTTCATTTTGATCCAGCTGCTCTCACTTGTTTGTTTACACAAGACACACACTGGTACTTGTGAGTGAGAGGTGGGAGTGGGGTCCTTTTAGGGAGTTCTTCGCCGGCCTACCACCGTCATTGCACTCTCCACATTGTCACTGCTGTAATGATTCAAAGTTAGTCAAGCCTTGGGGCCCCCCTTCTGGCCTGGAAGCCCAAGCATTTGCCTGCCAGCACGCTAATCACGCATTATGTAGTTAATCAGATTAAACACAATTGATGTAATTAAAATGTGATTATTGTGATTAACATGATTAACGCAGTTAATGCTGACACTACTAATGGTTACATTTTTCATTATAATTCTGTAGTTCTGTAGTTGGGCTGGACGATTAACTAAAATTAACCAAAACGGCATTTAGACACTAAAAATTATGTGATTTTGCCCATGTCAATTATTTGCATTTTTTCCCAGCTGTGTGTCTGTGTTCCGGAGGTCTGGGTCGCAGAAGAAGATGGATGGATGGATAGATGTGTGTCTGTGTTATCTCAATAAATGCTTTCTTGTGCTAGTATCTCAGGTAGCAGCATATGGTAAATTTTTAGGTTTTGTCAGTGTTCGCAAGAGGTTGCAAAACGGTTCACAAATAGTTTTTACGGTTTCAAACCGTTTTTCTTGAATTAATTTTTCTGCAAACAGTTGCAAATATTTGCAAAATGGTTGTAAGCATTTGCAAATATTTGTAACACGTGTGGCTAAAGTTCTTCTTGGTCCGCCAAGTAGGGAACACTAGCGACTGTTTAAGAACCTTTAGGAATTCTTGAAATCTGAGTGCTGGAGCAGGTTTGCTCACCCATTTTATAGGGATGGGTTCAAGATTCACCTGATATTTGTCTGGTATTTTACTTGTAGTTGGCAAAAGGTCCGAAACATTCCCAAACAGTGGCAAAAGAGTGGCAAATACTTGCTAATCATCGCAAACAGTCTTGCCGCACTGCCTCCTGTTGGAAGGCACTACAACGCACAGTGAAAGCAGCCAGCAAGATCATTGGTACCCCTCTGCTGTCCCTCTCGGACACCTACCACAACCGCCTCACATGCAGAGCCATTAACATTGTAGGCAATATCTCCCACCCCTCACACTCCCTCTTCAGCCCCCTGCCCTTGGGAAAAATGTACCAGAGTCTCTGGACCTGCTCCACAAGACTGATAAGAAGCTTTGTTCACCAGGCCATCAGGACCCTGAACTCTGCCCATCCCCACCCCTGGACCGTAACACACTCACCCACACAATAACTACCTCAGCTGTTTGCACAGAAAGACTTGGCACACCAACAGTAATACAGTGGTGTGAAAAAGTGTCTGCCCCTTTCGTGATTTCTCTTTTTTTTTTGTATGTCACACTTAAATGTTTCAGATCAAAAAGCAAATTTAAATATTTGACAAAGATAACACAAGTAAACACAAAATGCAATTTGTAAATGAAGTTGATTATTATTAAGGGTAAAAAAAAATCCAAACCTACATGGCTCTGTGTGAAAAAGTGATTGCCCCCCCCATGTTAAAACATAAATTAACGGTGGTTTATCACATCTTTGGAAAGCTGAGTTCAATTTCTCTAGCCACACCCAGGCGTGATTACTGCCACACCTGTTCTCAATCAAGAAATCATTTAAATAGGACCTGCCTGACAAAGTGAAGCTGACCAAAAGATCCTCAAAAGCTCGACATCATCCATCCATCCATCCATCCATCCATCTTCTTCCACTTAATCCTTTTCGGGTCGCGGGGGGCTGGAGCCCATGCTGCAATCCAACGAAATTCAGGAATAAATGAGAAACAAAGTAATTGAGAGCAATCAGTCTGGAAAAGGTTATAAAGCCATTTCTAAAGCTTTGGGACTCCAGCGAACCATAGTGAGAGCCATTAGCCATAAATGCAGAAAACATGGAACAGTGGTGAACCTTCCCAGGAGTGGCCATCCGACCAAAATTACCCCAAGAGCGCAGCAATGACTCATCCAAGAGGTCACAAAAGACCTCAGAACAATATCTAAAGAACTGCAGGCCTCATTCCAGACTCCACCATAAGAAAGAGACTGGGCAAAAATGGCCTGCATGGCAGAGTTCCAAGACAAAAACCACTGCTGGGCAAAAAGAACATAAAGGCTTGTCTCAGTTTTGCCAGAAAACATCTTGATAATCCCCAAGACTTTGGGGAAAATACTCTGTGGACTGACGAGACAAAAGTTGAACTTTTTGGAGGGTGTGTGTCCCATTACATCCGGCGTAAAAGTAACACAGCATTTCAGAAAAGGAACATCATACCAACAGTAAAATATGGTGGTGGTAGTGTGATGGTCTGAGGCTGTTTTGCTGCTTCAGGACCTGGAAGACTTGCTGTGGTAAATGGAAACCATGAATTCTTCTGTCTACCAAAAAATCCTGAAGGAGAATGTCCGGCCATCTGTTCATGACCTCAAGCTGAAGCGCACTTGGGTTCTGCAGCAGGACGACGATTGAAAATAAACCAGCAAGTCCACCTCTGAATGGCTTAAGAAAAACAAAATGAAGACTGGAGTGGCCTAGTCAAAGTCCTGACCTGATTTCGATTGAGATGCTGTAGCATGACCTTAAAAAGGCAGTTCATGCTCAAAAACCCTTCCATGTGGTTGAATTACAAAAATTTTGCAAAGATGAGTGGGCCAAAATTCCTTCACAGTGCTGTAAAAGACTCATTGCCAGTTATCGCAAATGCTTAATTGCAGTTGTTGCTGCTAAGGGTGGACCAACCACTTATTAGGTTTGGGGCAATCACTTTTTCATACAGGGTCATGTAGGTTTGGATTTTTTTCCCCCTTAATAATAAACACCTTAATTTAAAAACTGCATTTTGTATTTACTTGTGTTATCTTTGTATAATATTTAAATTTGTTTGATGACCTGAAACATTTAAGTGTGACAAACATTCAAAAAAATGAGAAATCAGGAAGGGGCAAACACTTCTTCACACCACTGTACATCTGCTGCTGTATGTCTCTGCACTTTACTGCAACCATTTGCATAAATGCCATTCCTGCTGCTGTCTGTTAATGCAGTATTGATCATATGCAGTCCAGTCTGTCACCGTCTGCACCTACACTAGCGCATCGAACTTGCAACTATGAGTATTACTGCTCTACCTTTTTCTGTATATAGGATTGCTGGATTTTATCATTTATCTTATTTGCACTACAGGATTGTTGGGTTTTATCTTTTATCCTTATTTACACTAAGGGTAGCATTACTGTACATAGACTGCTGTTGTTTTTCATCTTTATTCCTTTTTTTCTTAAATATTGCGTACACCACTAAGAGAAGCTGCATTTCAATTCCTGGTCCTGGGTGAAGGGCCAGACTAAGAACGATCCAACAGACTGTCATGATAAATTGTATATCAAGGATTCAGTGTACCCCGCCCGGTATGGGGTTACCGGGGCCCCACCCTGGAGCCAGGCCTGGGGGAGGGGCTCGAAGGCTAGTGTCTGGTGGCCGGGTTTCCACCCATGGGACCCGGCCGGGCTCAGCCCGAAGGAGTTACATGGGTCCGCCCTCCAGTGGGTTCACCACCTGCAGGAGGGATCATGGGGGTCCGGTGCTATGTGGATTAGGTGGCGGCCAAAGGCGGAGACCTTGGCGGACTGATCCCAGGCTTTCTAAACTGGCTTTTGGTACGTGGAATGTCACCTCTCTGGTGGGGAAGGAGCCTGAGCTGGTGTACGAGGTTGAGCGATACCGGCTAGATATAGTCGGCCTCACCTCAACACACAGCTCCGGTTCTGGAACCAGTCTCCTGGAGAGGGGCTGGAGCTTGGCCTTTTCTGGAGTTGCCCCGGGCGAGAGGCGACGAGCAGGGGTGGGTATTCTTGTATCGCCCCACCTTGCTGCCTCTATATTGGAGTTTTCCCCGGTGGACGAAAGGGTTGCTTCCCTACGCCTTCGGGTTGGGAAACGGGTCCTGACCATCATTTGTGCCTATGCACCAAATGATGTTTCAGAGTACCCACCCTTTTTGGAGTCTGTGATTGCTGGAGGGTACTCCTCCTGGAGACTCCATTGTCCTACTGGGGGACTTCAATGCGCATGTGGGCAACGACAGTGAAACCTGGAGAGGGGTGATTGGGAGGAACGGCCTGCCCTATCTGAACCCGAGTGGTGTTCAGTTATTGGACTTCTGTGCTAACCACAGTCTGTCCATAACGAACACCATGTTCAAGCATAAGGGTGTCCATATGTGCACCTGGCACCAGGACACCCTAGGTCGCAGGTCGATGATCGATTTTGTTATCGTATCATCAGACCTGCGACCGTAAGTCTTGGACACCCGAGTAAAGAGAGGTGCAGAGCTGTCAACTGATCACCACCTGGTGGTGAGCTGGATCCGATGGCAGGGTAGGAAGCCATTCAGACCTGGTAGACCCAAACGTATAGTGAGGGTGTGCTGGGAGCGTCTGGCTGAGGCCCCTGTCCGGGAGGTCTTCAACTCCCACCTCCGGAAGAACTTCAACCACATTCCGAGGGAGTCTGGAGACATGGAGTCTGAATGGGCCATGTTCTCCACCTCTGTTGTTGAAGCGGCGGCCCAGAGCTGCGGCCGCAAGGTGGTCGGTGCATCTCGTGGTGGCAACCCCCGAACCAAGTGGTGGACACCAGTGGTGAGGGGGGCCATTAAGCTGAAGAAGGAGTCCTATCAGCTTGGTTGGCTTGTGGGACTCCCGAAGCAGCTGAGGTGTACCGGCAGGCCAAGCGGAGTGCAGCTCGGGTGGCTGCTGAAGCAAAAACACGGGTATGGGAGGAGTTCGGTGAGGCCATGGAACAAGACTTTCGGTCGGCTTCAAAGAGATTCTGGCAAACTGTTCGGCGGCTCAGGAGGGGAAAGCAGCTCCCCGTCCACACTGTGTATGGTGCGGATGGGACACTGTTGACTTCAACTGGGGATATCGTCGGGCGGTGGAAGGAATACTTCGAGGATCTCCTCAATCCCACTGATACGCCTTCCACAGAGGAAGCAGGGTTTGGGGACGAGGGGGATGACTCACCTATCACAGGGGCTGAGGTCGCCAAGGTGGTTAAAAATCTCCTTGGTGGCCGGGCCCCGGGGGTGGACGAGATTCGCCCTGAGTACCTCAAGGCCCTGGATGTTGTTGGGTTGTCATGGTTGACACGCCTCTGCAACATTGCGTGGAGGTCGGGGGCAGTGCCTTTGGCATGGCAAACCGGGGTGGTGGTTCCTCTCTTCAAAAAAGGGGACCGGAGGGTGTGCTCCAACTTTAGAGGGATCACACTCCTCAGCCTCCCTGGGAAGGTCTATGCCAAGGTACTGGAGAGGAGAGTCCGGCCGTTGGTCGAACCTCGGATTCAGGAGGAGCAATGTGGTTTTCGTCCGTGGCCGTGGCACATCGGACCAGCTCTTTACCCTCTCGAGAATTCTTGAGGGTTCGTGGGAGTTTGCCCAACCAGTTTACATGTGTTTTGTGGACTTGGAGAAGGCATTTGACCGCGTCCCTCGTGGATTTTTGTGGGGGGGTGCTTCGGAGTATGGGGTATCGTGCTTGTTGTTACAAGCTATTCGGTTTCTGTACGACCGTTGTGAGAGTTTGGTTCGTATTGCCAACACTCGGTCGGAGTCATTCCCAGTGAGAGTTGGACTCCGCCAGGGCTGCCCTTTGTCACCGATCCTGTTCATAATTTTTATGGACAGGATTTCTAGGCGCAGCCAGGGAATGGAGGGTGTCATGCTTGGTGACCACAGGATCTCATCTCTGTTGTTTGCAGATGATGTTGTCCTGTTGGCTTCATCCAGCAATGACCTACAGCTCTTGCTGGGACGGTTTGCCGCTGAGTGTGAAGCGGCTGGGATGAGAATCAGCACCTCCAAGTCCGAGTCCATGGTTCTCAGCCGGAAAAAGGTGGATTGTCCTCTCCGGGTTGGGGACAGGCTCCTGCCCCAAGTGGAGGAGTTTATCTTGGGGTCTTGTTCACGAGTGAGGGGAAAATGGAGCGAGAGATCGACAGACGGATTGGAGCAGCATCTGCAGTGATGCGGACGTTGTACCGGTCTGTTGTGGTGAAGAGGGAGCTTAGTTCTAAGGCAAAGCTGTCGATTTACCAGTCAATCTACGTTCCTACTCTCACCTATGGTCACGAGCTTTGGGTAATGACCGAAAGAACGAGATCGCGGATACATGCGGCTGAAATGAGCTTTCTCCGTAGGATTGCTGGACTCACCCTCAGAGATAGGGTGAGGACTCAGTCATCCGGGAGAGGCTCAGAGTAGAACCGCTGCTCCTCCACATTGAAAGGAGTCAGTTGAGGTGATATGGGCATCTGATTAGGATGCCTCCTGGACGCCTCCCACTTGAGGTGTTTCAGGTACGTCCCACTGGGAGGAGACCCCGGGGCAGACCCAGGACTCGGTGGAGAGACTACGTCTCCCAGCTGGTCTGGGAACGCCTTGGTATCCCCTCTGAAGAGCTGGAGCAGGTGGCCAGGGAGAGGGAAGTCTGGGCTTCTCTGCTTGAACTGCTGCCTCCGCGACCCGGACCTCCGGAAAAGCGGTACAAGATGGATGGATGGATGTATTTGCTGTGCATATACAGTAGAAGTATTGGCAAATAAAACTCTTGAATCTAACATTTGCTATCATTCGCTAATGTTTGCCAATTGTCTTTCGCAAACATTCACACAAATGTTACTAATTGTCCCTAAACGTTGCTTCATTGCTAATGATAGAAGCGAACCCTGATTTTTGCTAACATTTTTCAGAAAAGTTTAGAAAAAGTCACAGCCTTCGTCAGCATTCATTGCTCCATGAGATGCTAGCTTTAATATTCAATTAAGCAATATTACACGCGTATCGGGCATTAGACATATCACACACGCAGTTACTGTATTCATTGATACTGTATGACCTAGAGTGTAATATTGCTTTTATACAACAGTTCTGCAAGCACAATTTATTAAATGACAGCAATACTGGACAAAATATTATGATTTGTTTGTTTAACCAGTTATTTTGTGCAGATGAGAAAAAAATAGTCCCTTCTAAATTTAGCCAGTAACTGTAAACACTTAAATACATATCGGTCACCTGTTGAGTTGGTACCGTAGAAGGGCCGAAATCAATGGCAGTGGCTTGTTAGCATGCTAGCGATTTGGCTTTGGCACACTTCACTCACTTTTTCTTGGCATTTTCAGATGAAACAAAGAGTCCATCACCACAAAGGTATTGTGGTTTTCTAATCGAGTCAATAAATTCAACTCTAACCTGTCTGTTTTGTTTAAACAGACGTAAAATATGTCACCAGATGTTTATAATGACATGACTTCCGGATCAGAGATGGCTGAGACTGTCTAGTTGCTTTTCAAACAGCACCTCACTGTGGAAAAAAAGGTATCCACACAGTATTGCAATTCTCAACTCTGCAGACTTGACAGTAAATTACTGTTAGTGTAGCTCATATATCCATATCTGCATATGTATAGACACAGGGGGATGTTTTGTGATTGCATGTGTGGAATGACCCTCACGTCTCAGAAGAGGACAATAGGTCTGGACCGCCTGCGGAGAACAATGAGGAGATGGAGGCGCGGCGGTGAAGACCTGAAAAGACTTCCTGACCCCCTAGGGTCAGGCGAAGGAACGGGAGGACATTGGAGGAGACATTGGATGATTAGAAGGATATGACAAGGATGTGTGATGTTGGCTTTTGTTGTGTGATGTATAAGTATGGGGGTCTGACTGCGATCAGTCTCTTTCTGCTTTCTGCTTTTGGTGAGACATGTTGGGGGTGTGAAGCCGACATTAAATCTGAATTATAAAATCACTCAGCGTCTTCATTTCACGCTCCCCACATTGGTGACCAGATGTGAGAATGGATGAAAGGCGTTCCCCCGTTGCAGACTCGTCGGAGGCGGCCCGAGCAAGCGCCGTCGCCATCAAGCTCCAAGAATTCTGGCAGAACGACCCGAACTCGTGGTTCAAGCAGGCTGAGGCACAGTTCGCACTTGCAGGGGTGACGGCAGATGAAACCAAGTCCTACCACGTCATCGCTAGGCTCGACGCCGCCACAGCACAATGCGTGCGGAGCGTGATACAGCAGCCGCCCGCCAGCGACAAATACGAGGAGCTGAAGGCTACTCTCATCGAGAGCTTCGTGCCCTCGGCCGAGGAAAGGGCCAAGAGACTACTGGCGATGTATGGCCAAGGAGGGCGCAGACCAATGGCCCTGATGGAAGACATGCTTCAGCTGAGGGAGACAGACAACGACAGCTTCCTCTTTCAGCACATCTTCCTCAGCAATCTCCCGGCGCACATGAGAGGGACTCTGGCCAGCATGCGTTGTAAGACCCAGCAGGATTTCCGCGCGCTGGCCCGGGAAGCACAGTGGCTCCTCAACTCCTGCGGCGAGCAGATGGCCACGGCAGCAGCGGCGGACCTCGGTGCGGAAGCCCAGGGCAGCGGGGAGCCGGAGACAGCGGAGCAAATCCTGCCCACCATGGCAGCGACGCGGCCGCGACGCAACAGATGAGACGACCCCTGTTACTACCACGGCGATTCGCTGAGAGGGCATACAAGTGTGTGCCACCGTGCAGTTTCAAGAGCTCGGGAAACTCCAAAGTCGGGAACCGTTAGCAGCTACGGCTCTCGGCGAGGCCAACAAGCTGCTCTACATCACTGATGAAGGCTCCGGGCGACATTTCCTCATAGCATGGCAACGGGGCAACAGCGGCGAACGGTTCGAACATCAGCACTTATGGTGAAAGGACCTTGTCTCTGTCCTTACACGGCCGCACTTATGAACGGACTTTTATCATAGCGGCGGTGAGTTTCAACATGTTAGGTGCTGATTTCTTATGTTCACATGGGTTGTTAGTTGATCTTGCAAACAGACGCTTAATCAATGCACTGTCATTCTCTTCTATCCCCTGTGCAGCTCGAGTGTCCCCACCACCCGTGCAGGCCAACGTTGCCACAGCAGGCGGTAAGTTTGACAAACTCCTCACCCAATTTCCAGCACTCACAGTTCCCAAATTTTCGGCAACAGTAGCGAGACACGGGGTGGAGCACTTCATCTCCACAACGGGCTCCCCTGTCTTCGCTAAAGCTCGGCGCTTAGACGCGACCAAGCTCGCCATAGCACGCGACGAGTTCGCCAGCCTGGAAAAACTGGGCATTACTCGCCGCTCGAAAAGCCCATGGGCTTCGCCACTGCATATGGTCCCGAAAGCTGACGGCTCCTGGAGGCCTTGCCGCGATTACCGCAGATTAAACAATGCTACAGCGCATGACCGCTACCCAATCCCTCACATCCAGGATTTTTCACTACATCTGGCGGGTGCGCGTATTTTTTCTAAAATAGACCTGGTCCGCGGCTACCACCAAGTCCCAGTCCGACCTGAGGACGTCCCTAAAACGGCCATAATAACCCCTTTTGGTCTTTTTGAGTTTCTGCGCATGCCGTTTGGCCCTTAAAGGCGCGGCACAAACGTTTCAGCGTATGATGGACGCAGTGTTACGTGATCTTCCTTTCGTGTTTGTCTACCTCGACGATATTTTAGTCGCCAGCACATCTGAGGAGGAACACGAAAATCACCTCACTACAGTTTTTCAGAGGTTGGAAGAACATGGGTTAATAATTAATCCAGCCAAGTGCCGATTCGGCGTGGCGCAGATTGATTTTTTGGGACACGCATTTCCCCAGAAGGGGCAGTCCCATTGCTGATAAGGTGCACGCAGTGGAAATTTTCCCCGACCACAAACGGTCAGATCGCCTGCAGGAATTTTTGGGAATGGTAAATTTTTACAACCGTTTCCTCCCCGTGCAGCTCAGCTCATGCAGCCATTATATGCCGCGCTTAGAAAGCAAAAGCCCTCCAACGCGGTCGTGTGGTCCTCGGAGCGGGGAACGCACGTTCGCGGAAGTAAAAAGAGCCCTGGCTGACGCCGCGCTTTTGGCCCACCCGACCCCTCGGCCCGCATAGCGCTTACCACAGACGCATCAAATTTGGCCATGGGGCGGTCGTGGAGCAGCACGTTGACGGGGTTTGGCAACCGCTAGCATTTTTTAGCAAATCCTTAAACGAAACCGAGCGCAAATACAGCACGTTTGACAGAGAGCTGTTTAGCGCTTCATTTGGCCATTCGCCATTTCCAGTTCTGGCTGGAAGGTCGGCGTTTTCACGGCTTTTGTCGACCATAAACTGCTCACTTTTGCGATGTCTAAAATCTCAGAACCTTGGTCGGGCGGCAACAAAGGCAGCTGGCCGCAATTTCGGAATTTACCACAGACATTCGGCACGTAGCGGGCAAACTCAACGTGGTGGCAGATTGCCTCGCCCGCGCTGTGACATCGTCAGGGCACGTGGAGGCAGATCATACTACCACAGCCGCAGGGCGCAAGACCAACACGGAAGCGTACGCGGCCCCAGTTCACGTAGGGATAGATTACGCAGCCATGGCAGCGGAACAGGGTAGTGACGCAGACGTGCGCGCACTCAAGTCTGGACCAACAGGGTTAAGGCTGGAGAGCAGGTTTGCGTGATGGTGTGCCCCCCTTAATCTGCGACGTGTCAACCGGGCGACCTCGCCCGGTAGTCCCGGCCGCGTGGTGCCGCCGCGTTTTTGACTCGGTTCACTCCCTGGCGCACCCGGGAGTGCGCGCTTCGGTGAAAATGGTGGCGGAGAAGTTTGTTTGGCCGGGCCTGCGCAAGCACGTAAGGGAGTGGGCAAGAACATGCATGTCTTGCCAACGTGCCAAAATTCACAAGCACACGAAAGCTCCTTTAGAACCGTTCCGAATCCCGGCCAGGAGGTTTGACCATGTGCATGTCGACCTCGTGGGCCCCCTACTGTCGTCGCAGGGGTTCACACATCTTTTAACAATGGTGGACCGAACCACACGTTGGCCAGAAGCGGTCCCGCTGACGTCAACTACGGCCGCAGAGGTGGCTCGCGTTTTTTTTAACGATCTGGGTAGCGCGTTTCGGAGTCCCGTCGGACATCACGTCTGATAGGGGGCCTCAGTTTGTCTCAGAGCTCTGGTCTGTGATGGCCAGCAGCTTAGGGGCGACAATCCATCGCACTACCGCATATCATCCCCAGGCTAATGGTTTATGCGAGCGTTTTCATAGGTCTTTTTTTTTTTTTTGTAACTTAAGATTTTTATTCATTTTTCATTATATATATTGCATTCAGATCACAGTCTACATTTAAAAAAAACAAAGGGGCTAGAGTAAAAAGAAAAAGGAGAAAAAAAAAAAAAAAAGGGGGGGGGACAAATGTTGGAGCATCAAGTTTTTAGTTTCCATCTCTTAATTCTTCTGGTTTTTCCAGCGTCTTTGGTTATTCTTTCAATATCTGTCTCGTTGTTGCACTTTGTAGTGTGTCCATTTCCGCCATTTTTTTTCCCATAGTCCTTCTTGCATTCTTTGTCGATATGTTAGTTTTTCCATCATACGTATGTCCTCAATAATGTCAGTCCATTGCTCTTGGTCAGGAAGAACTTCTGATCGCCATTTTTTTGTGATAGTTTTTTTACATGCAATCAACAAGATTTTAACTAGATATCTGTCCTCAGCCTGTATAACATTGTCTCTTTTAAGATCACATAGGTACATCAAGTTACAGTTCATTGGTATATTATATCCTAATATCCTCTGTATTGTCACATGTATAGATTTCCAGAATGATGAGATTTTGCAGCATTTCCAAAACATATGCGAGTGGTCTGCATTTTGAGCCCCACATCCCCTCCAGCATATAGATTGGGTATTTGTATACTTTCCTTGAATCTGTGGTGTAATGAAAAGCGAATCAGGTTTTTCCATCCAAATTCCCTCCATGTTCTTGAATTTGTTGACGTGTGTTGTGTTTTCCATATTTCCTGCCAGCTTTCTTCTGTTATGTTTAAATTGAGCTCTTTCTCCCATTTCTCCTTTATATAGTTACTTGAATGATTGTTTGCCATAAGTTTCTGATATAGCTTTGAAATAATTCTTGTTTTATTTCCTGTATATGAGCTTAAAATGAATTGTATAATCTCGCTCACATCTGTTTGGAGGTTATGCCTAATCTTCTTCATATAATAGTCTCTCATCTGCAGATATCTGAAGAATTCCGATCTTTCTAGTTTTAAATTTTCTCCTGATGTTTACAAAGCTCCCGAGATCTTTTTTTCCGATATTGCCCCATGCTGTGATTCCCTTGTTCACCAGATTTTTGTATCCCCCTATCTTGTTTTGCCGGTTCAAACTGACTGTCAAATGCTACCCATTTCAATAGTTTTATGTCTTCCTTTATATTATACTTTTGTACTATTTTATACCACAGTTCTAAAGTAAATTTAGTGATTGGGTCTATTTGTTTGATTTGCTTATATGCATCTTTATCTCCTATTATGCTTTGTACTGGGAAGTCCCTCAATTTCCTTTCCATTTCTTTCCATTTTGCCTCATATCCCTCGTCGCACCAACATATGATATATCTTATTTGTGCCTGAGTAGTAATATTCCTTTAGACTCGGTAGGCCCATGCCTCCTTTCTCTTTTGGTAACTGGAGAGTTTTATATTTCACTCTTGGTTTTTTACCTCCCCAAACAAATCTCGATATCATCCTGTCCCACTTTGAGAATTGGGCATCTGGATCTCTGTTGGTATAGCCTGGAAGAGGTAAAGTAATCTAGGATGTATGCTGATTTTGACTGTCTCAATTTTTGAATTCAGATCCAATTTAAGATTGACCATCTATCATATCTTTTTTTATTTCTTGTTCCAACCTATCATAGTTTGCTTTATAGATTTTGCTTAGATCTTTAGGTATGTTCACTCCAAGGTATTTTATTTCTTTTTGTTTCCAGTTTAGTTTGATCTTATCAGTTATCTGGTTTAGAGGGTTATAGTGGAATGTCAGTATTTGTGTTTTTGTTATGTTTATCTTGTATCCTGATAATTTTCCAAAATTTTCTATCAAGTTCATCATTTCCATTATTGATTCATCTGGTTGTTCAAGGTAAACTATAATATCGTCTGCAAATAGCCCAATCTTGTGTTCCGCCCCCTTTATTGTTACACCTTTTAATTTCTTATTTTGTCGTATCGCTTGAGCCAGTGGCTATATGAACAGAGCAAACAAGGTGGGCGAATAAGCAGCATCCCTGCCTAGTTGATCTTTGTATATTTACTTTGTCTGTTAAGCTACCGTTTATCTTGATTCTTGCCACAGGTTCTTGATACAGCGTCCTTATGCATTGTACTGATTTTTCGTTAAATCCAAAGCGTTCCAGCACACTATATAGGAATTTCCAGTTAACCCTGTCAAATGCTTTTTCTGCGTCTAAAACTCATTATTACTGCGCTTTTCTTTTCTTTATGTATTTGATTAATTATATGTATTGTTCTCCTGATATTGTCATGTGTTTGGCGTCCCTCTATGAAACCAGTTTGATCATCTTCTATCAAATCCGTCAAGAATGTCTTTATTTCGTTTACATATAATTGTTGTATATATTTTTATAATCCACATTTAATAAGAGATTGGCCTATAGTTTCCGCATTGTTCTCTATCTTTCCCTGGCTTTAAAATGACTGAAATAATGCCTTCGTTCCATGATGGAGGTTTTTTGTTGTTGTTCAAAGTCCAATAAAATGACTTTAGAAGCTGTGGCGTGAGTTCTTCTATATACAGTTTATAAAACTCAGATGGGTATCCATCACTACCTGTGATTTACCATTTTTAAGTGGACTTAATCACATCTCTAATCTCTGTGTTTGTTATTCTGCTGTTAGCTTTTCATTTTGTTGATTTCCTATTGATGGCAAGTCCAATGTGTCTAGAAATTTTTTAATATCTTTAGTATTTGTTTCTTCAGGTTGCGAGTATAGTTCTTGGTAGAAATTATGGAACTATTTCTTCGATGTTTTCTGGGTTAACTGTGGTTTTATTTGTGGTGGGGTCTGTAATCTTATATACATTATTCATGTTTGTTGTTTTCTTAACCGTTTTGCCAGCAGTTTGTGGCTTTTGGGTCCAGTTTCATAATATTTTTGCTTTAGATATCTATTTTTTCCTTTCAATTTCATCCATTTGTGTTTCTTTTATCTTTATTTTTTCTTCTTTAATTTCTTGATATATTTTTGGGTCATTTGGTGCTTTGATGTTTATGTTCTAATTCCTCAGTCTCTCACATCTTTGTTCATATGCTTCCAGTTTAGTCTTATTTGCTTTTCCTGTTTCACAATTAATTTACCTCTTAACACGGCTTTTAGTGCATTCCCATAGTATTGTTGGGTCCACTTCTTCATTGTCATTCTCTGGAATATTCATTTATGTTTACTTTTATTCTTTCTTTCATTTTATCATCATTTAACAGTCCTACATTAAGTTTCCATGTTGTTTGTCGTTTTCTATTGTTTAAATTTATTTCCATGTATATAGGATTTATGATCTGATATTTTCTGGCCCCTCCAATCCAACAATTTCTCACCCTGTGTCTGTCATCTTCATTCATAAGGAAGTAATCTATTCTAGAGTGTACTTTATGGACTGCTGAATAATGTGTATAGTCTTTTTCTAGTGGGTGCAGGTCCCTCCAAATGTCTACCATACCCATTTCTGCCAGTGAGGTTCTTATGAATTTTGTTACATGTTTTTTTGTCTTCTTAACACTTGTTGTATCAATTTCATGATCCATGACAGCATTTAAGTCTCCTCCACAAATTAGGACTCCTTCACTGTGTGTTGCTATGAGATCAAACGGATGTTAAAAAAACCCTTGTCACTTTCTGGTGGGGCATAGATGCTCACTAATGTGATCTGCATTCCATCTATGCTACCCTTTATTATTACATACCTGCCTTCTTTATCCTGGATTTCCTGTTCACATTCAAATTGTATTTTATTTGAGATTTGTATCATACCCCCCCCTTTTAGTTCCTCCCCTTAAATGAACTGTAGTAGGAGTTCTTTATAGCCAAATCTCTTTAGTTTCACATGTTCTGTCTTGCTCAAATGTGTCTCTTGCATAAATATAATTTCGGCTTTTTCTTTCTTGAATTTTCTTATTATCTTTCCCTTTTAACAGGTGAGTTCAGACCATTCACGTTTAGTGTTATTATCTTAAGATTTTTACCCATAATCATGTTTTTCCATTTTTTTAACTTGTGCTCCTAGCCCCCTTTACAACATAACTTAACTCATATTTAAATAAAAACACATTAAAAAACTCGACTCCGTACTTTGGGCCTTTCTTCTGCCCACTGGTCCCTGTTGGTGGGTGGAGGGATTGTCCTCACCGAGGGGTAGGGGGCCCTCCCTAGACCTGTATTTACTATCCAAGAAATAGTCATTAGTCTAGAAATGTCAACAAATATCACTTAAACCTCTCCTTGCCGTCTGTTTCTCTTTTACCTCTGTCTTCTTGGCTTCATTTCTTCTGTGTCTTTCTAATCTTTTATTAATCTAGGCTTTCAGTTGTAAGCTTGTAGTCTTTCCTGGGCCCCCGCTGCGCCACGTCTCCCCCGTCTTTTGCCGTTCAACTCGCCTCCACTCCGGCTGTCGTCGATGCGTTCAGGGCCTCCGCTGCCTTCATACCGTTTCCTCCGGCACGTACACCTCAAGCCCCCCCGCTCCATCATGTCCTGCGCCGTGCCTGTCTGGCTGTGTTGTAGGTTCTTACGCCGTTTCTCCCAATGAATCCTCATCTTCGTTAGCGGCGTTTGGAATCTAATTTTTTTTCTTTCAGCGTTTTTTTTAATGTTGGCATATTTCTTCCGCTGCTGCACAATTTTCCGCCGGGTAGTTCATGATCAAAGAATATCTGCTTGTCGCCGATTCGTATCTTTTTTTTCCACGCTCGTGTCAGGATTCTTTCCTTTAACATCATATTTCAGAAAGTTTACCACAACTGACCTGGGGTGTAGAGCGTGGGTTCGGGTTCTGTGCCGGAGGCTCTGTGCGGCTCGTTGAATCTGCAGATCCCCGCTTCGCTGGGCAGTTCCCAGCCTTTTTTTAAAGAACTGATCCATGAATTTCGTCATCGAGTTTGCCTTCATTGCCCTCCGGGATCGCCGAAGATGCGTATATTGCCCCGTCTGGACCTGCTCCCTCCAAGTCGGTTACTTTCTCCTGCCTCCTCTGCATTTGTGCCGGCAGGGTCTGCAGCTGTTCGCTTGCCTCGCTAGTCCAATCTTCCAGCTCTTGATATTCGGGCCTGCGCTTCTGTCATACATGCCCGCTGGGAGCGCAGCTCCTCCATGTTTTCTGCTAGCTTGCGCTCCATTTCTCTTCGGAGGCCCATAATTTCTTCCTTAATCTCTTTTTTCAGCTCCTCCTTAAGAGGCCGCTAAATCCTGTTGTAGCTGCCGTTTGAAGTCTCTCAACTCTTTACCCAAACTGGCGATGCCAGTGTTCATGGTATCGAGTTTTTGTGTCTTCCATTTCTCTGCTGCAGTCACCTCATTTTTTTGGGCCCCGTGTTCAGCGGTTTCTCCTGCGTTGTTGAAGAGGAATTCTTTAATTTTACTCTGCTTTTGTCCTTGTGCCGGCTCCTTTGTTGTTTTCATCCCTTAGTTTATTGATCCGCTTATGTCGAGTTGGCATTTACCGATGATTTTTAATCCGGCTAGGGAGAGCTCTCTGTTTAAGCGTTATGTCTCTCCGCCATCTTCCCGGAAGTCCTTTCATAGGTCTTTGAAGGCTGCCCTCAGAGCGTCACTAACGGATGCAGATTGGGTTAACAAACTACCGTTGGGTTTTATTGGGGTTGCGTTCTGCGCCCAAGGAGGATCTAGACGCCTCCCCAGCAGAATTAGTTTTTGCACAACCTCTCAGGCTCCCCGGTGAATTCTTACCAGAACGTCCAGAGCCGGGGCACCTCCCAGCTCTGAGGCCACTAAGCAGCACGGGAGCGGACATGCTCCCGGGCCCAGTTCATCACACCTTTCCGCGGGTTTTTGTTCCCCAGGCTTTAAAAAATGCCAAGTTCGTTTTTGTTAGGCACAAGGCTTTAAAGCCAACCCTCCGCCCACCATATGATGGTCCATATAGAGTGCTGGAACCTGGAGATAAGCATTTTGTGCTGGATTTGGGGGACAGAAAAGAGACAGTCAGCATTGACAGACTCAAGCCTGCCTTCATGTTGAGTGACGAGCCTGTACGGGTGGCGAGAGCACCTCGATGTGGTAGACCCCCCAAGGGACACGTCCCAGCCCCCCCGCAGGGATCAAATAACCACTCTGTTCCTCAAGCTGCAGATTCCTTACAAGACAGCGCCGCTGGGACGCCGAGGCAGGCGTACAGCAGATTTGGAAGAGGGTTGAAACCCAGACGACACACAGACTGATGTGAATGTGATAATGTGTTTTAAGATATGCTGTTGGGGTTATCATGGCCAGTTTTAAGGCGGACATGGGGCATAGGACTGTACAGTTACTGTTATCATGTGTTTTAAACGTGATCAATGCCTTATAAATTAGCTGTTGGTGTGGTTGCTAAATTTTTTTTTTTTTTTTTGTGATCACTTGTATAGTTATGCCAGTGATGTCACCATATTCTTGTGAACCCTAAATATATTGTCCTTTTCTTAGACGTTTGGGGGGGGCTGTAGCTCATATATCCATATCTGCATATGTATAGACACAGGGGGATGTTTGTGATTGCATGTGTGGAATGACCTCACGTCTCAGAAGAGGACAATAGGTCTGGACCGCCTGCGGAGAACAATGAGGAGATGGAGGCGCGGCGGTGAGACCTGAAAAGACTTCCTGACCCCCTAGGGTCAGGCGAAGGAACGGGAGGACATTGGAAGGAGACATTGGATGATTAGAAGGATATGATCATTCACGATCCCCACAGTTAGTAATAAACAGCTACTAGAACACCTTTAGAAGCGGAATGATACATATCCAGTGAACGGAGTGCAATTATCGTGGAATGTAGTGAATCGTGGAATTGGCGTTGTCCAATCACATTACTCAGTCGGAACTAACTGTTGTATAATATGAAATAAAAGTGCTTTTTGACAGTGAATAACAGAGCAGCCATATGGTACAAGCTGATGGTTGAATCAAAATCAAATCAAATCAAACTTTATTGTCATATTGCTGTACATACAACTGTGTGCAGGCAAGATGACATTGCGTTTCTCTCGGATCCATATAAAGAGAAGCAGCATGATTTAAGACACACTCACACATAGCTTCACCCACCCCACCCCCCATCCATTCACACATCCCTGAGACATACTAGGGAAAAAAAACTAACTAATTATAATATACAAATAATATACAAATGTCCGTAGGTGCAGTAGTGTGTATGAGAGATTCCCGGGTCAAACTGTTCAGCATCCTTGACAGCTTGTGGAAGGAAGCTGTTGATCAGTCTGGTGGTTCTGCCTCTGATGCTCCGGAATCATTTACCAGATGGAAGAAGTTCAAAGTGTTTATGCAGAGGGTGAGAACGGTCCTTGACAATGTTTCAGTGCCCTGCTCCTACAACAGCTCTGAAAAAGTTCTTGGACAGAGGGGAGGGAGACTCCAATTACCCTCTCAGCCCCCTTGACTATCCTCTGCAGGACTTTTTTGTCTGACATACTGCAGCTGGAGTACCATGTAGCAATGCAGTACGTCAGAACACCCTCCACCACACCTCTGTAGAAGGTCCTGAGGATGCAGATGGGGAGAGAGGCCTGTTTGAGTTTCCTCAAGAAGTGCAGTCTCTGCTGAGCCCACTTCCTGATCCCCAAGGAATTCTTGCTCCAGGTCAGGTCCTGCGAGATCTGCACTCCGAGGAACTTGATGTTCTCCACTCTTTCCACTAAACGGCCGCCGATGTTGAGGGGGGCATGCTCAGGCTGAGACCGCCGGAAGTCGATAATCATCTCCTTCGTTTTGTCCACGTTGAGCACCAGATTGTTCTCCCTGCACCAGCCCTCCAGGTCTCTCACTTCTTCCCTGTACATTGATTCCTCATCCCTCTGAATAAGTCCCACCACCGTGGTGTCGTCTGCAAACTTAATAATCTGGTTCCCCTCGTGTCTGGATACACAGTCATGTGTTAGAAGTGTAAATAACAGTGGACTGAGTACACAGCCTTGAGGGGATCCGGTGCTCAGCGTGACAGAGTTGGAGATGTTGTTTCCAACCCGGACAGACTGAGGTCTCTCAGTCAGGAAATCCAGGATCCAGAGACATGTGGCGATGTTCAGACCGCCACATGTCTAATGAGTTTAATGAGTCTCTCTGTACAAAGTGCAGCAGCGGAAGCAGGCTGTTTAAGGCTGCGTGTCCACTAAACATGTTTTTTTGTAGCCCGACCACCCTGAACATTTTTTTTCAGTGTTTGTGCGTGGCGCTCTGGGGGAAAAAAAAGTCTGTACCCTGTATCCCAGCAACAGCTTGTCACTCTCAACTCAGCACCTTACGCTTTTCCTATTGTCAGACTTTCTACTGATTTTTTTAATAGTAGTCTCTAAATAATAATGGACAGAAAACGTTTTCTAGCAGCTCTGGATGTAAAATATGATGACACGGAAAGCAGGAGTCTGAGTAACAGACTAGTACTGGTGTCCTATGTCCCGCCCACGCAAGCAGTTCTGATTGCTGCTTGTCTGACATGACGAGGCTCAGCAGTAGTCTCTGAAAAGATAACTTTTTCAGCTCTGAGTACCTGAACGCCACGACAAAAAATGGCCACCCCGCCAAGACCGTTTCTGTGCCAAGACTGCTCAGCACTGTAAATGCTGGAATACATTGAGAATGAATGAAAATAGCCACCCCAGTGAGAAAAAAACACGTTTGATGGACACGCAGCCTAACCTCGTCTTCTCTTTCCAGCGAAGTTCAGTTGCTGGGATGTAGGCTGCTTTAGTGTTAGCAATAACTTTTATCTTTCGAAATTAAAAAATTATGGACTGAATGCTTTTGCTTTCAATGTCATAGTTGAGCCTTCACAATAAAAGCAAGATGAGTTTCAATTATAAATTTAAATCCCTTTCTCACTGATGGATGAAAAAACAAAGTAAAGCTGAAGTGATAATATTTACAAACTAGAAAAGCACTCGGAGAGCGCAGACCTCCGCCAAGCGCCACAGTTCCGCCCATACAGTGTTTGTGTGTACGTTGTCAGATTCCTTGACCATGAAAACATCTGAGTAGCAATTGGATTCACAATGATAGGATTAGTGGTTCAGTAGTAAAAGCATTACCTCCTTGGCAGAGGTAATAAACTGAAGTGTTGGTGTTGTGTCCATGTCCTGCATCTGCAAACTCCCAGGCTGGGGGCGTTGCAATTGAATGAATGAATTAATTAATCTTTATTTGGAATAGATTAAGAGTACAGGTTAAAAGAAAGTGAATAATATAACAAAGGGGGTAATAAAATCCAACAAGGTCAAATTAGACAATAGCTCCTCTGATTATACAGTTCAACAATAAGTTATCCGAAATATGTGATGGCTGAATCCGCAGCTTATATTGCCCACCCATGTCCATCCAAGAATTCAAAAGAAAAAACAAAAGAAGTCATGGACACAACTGCGTACAACCCACAGGCAATGGGTTATGTGAGCGTTTTAGATCACTGAAAGCAGCACTGAGGGCTTCACTGACGGATGCCAATTAGGTAGACGGGTTGGCGTTGGTTTTATTCAAATTCAAACGTTATTTCAAAACTCAGGGTTCAAATTAAATGCAGAACTAAAAGGAGTAGAAAATAAATAAATAAAAGTATATACAGATCAGCAGACAGTCGGCGGTCTTGTAACAACAATAACATACAATATTGGAGTCAGTATAAATGGAACGCCACCACTTCCAAATGCTGGAGTGAAGTGTGAGTGACGAGTTGACAATTGCTGATATAAGATGATTGTTACATGGCAGCAACTTTCTCATCAAACCTGTAAACATTGTTACGTATCAACTCACCAAAAGACGGAATGTTCACAGACACAAACATCTTGCTTGCACTCCGACCTTCGTGGTACATCTAATCTTTATCTTTATTGGGGTTTGCGCTCCGCAGCCAAAGATGATTTGGAAACTTCCCCGGCAGAGAGCTTCTTTTTGCGGAGCTACTATGGCTGACCGGGGAATTTCTGCCAAATAATCCACCCGGCGGACAGTGGGCGTCTGAGTTTTTGCAGCGTTGCGCAAACACAGGCACACAGCACCCTGCCGAGCAGCTCGTTTTTTGCGCAGAGCGCCTATGGCTGGCCGGGGGGAATTTCTGCCAAATAATCCGGCGGCGGACAGCTGCCCGTCTCAGCTTTTGCAGCGTCGCACAAACACAGGCACGGTGGCGGGCCCCAGCCCACCCCAGTGTTTTCCCACGTGCTTTTGTGCCTATAAACGTTGAAGAACGCGGAGTTTATGTTGGTCAGACACGATGACCAGCGCCCTCCATTGTGCCTGCGCACATGCTGAAAATAGCCGTATGTCACAGTGTTAAAGAATGCTTTAAAAAATTCCTGTATCCAGACGGTGATCCGGATCATCCCCAAATTTAATCAGTTCTTCCTTGTACCTTTTCCAACAATGCCTGAAAGTTTCATGGAAATCCGTCCAAGACTTTTTGAGTTATCTTGCCAAACCAACAGACAAACAGACAGACAGACAGACAACAGACAAACCCCCGGCAAAAACATTACCTCTCCCTGGCCTTTTCGGCCTGGCGGAGGTAATAATTTGAAAATAATTTCAGTTGTAAATACTGATAAATGAAGTTTTGTTATTGGCACACACCCAGGGGCGCTGGGCTGGGGGAGGGGTACTCTTTACCCACTGCAGGGAGGGGCCCTCAAAAAGCCTGGAATGAAAACGTTTTTTTCTGTGTAGCATTCTTTTAATTTCTAATTAATGTCATAGTAAAATTCACCCTGGCCGAATTAGTGTTTGAGAGACGAATTTTGAATTAACAGTTATGATGCATGTTGTCTGAGGCCCCTATCACCCCTTAAAAAGGTGCATTAAAGGAAACACTTTTTAATCTGAGTAAGCTGGACTAGCCTGCCACAATTTCGATATCCAGCTTATTTTTTCCCCATTAAATCTGATGTGTTTTCAAAGTGTTCCCTTTATTTTTTGGAGCAATGTATATATATATATATATATATATATATATATATATATATATCTATCCATCCATCCATCCATCCATCTTCTACCGCTTTTCCGGAGGTCCGGGTCGCGGAGGCAGCAGTTCAAGCAGAGAAGCCCAGACTTCCCTCTCCCCCGCCACCTGCTCCAGCTCTCAGAGGGGATACCAAGGCGTTCCCAGACTAGCTGGGAGACATAGTCTCTCCACCGAGTCCTGGTCTGCCCCGGGGTCTCCTCCCAGTGGGACGTGCCTGAAAACACCTCAAGTGGGGAGGCGTCCAGGAGGCATCCTAATCAGATGCCCATACCACCTCAACTGACTCCTTTCAATGTGGAGGAGCAGCGGTTCTACTCTGAGCCTCTCCCGGATGACTGAGCTCCTCACCCTATCTCTGAGGGTGAGTCCAGCAATCCTACGGAGAAAGCTCATTTCAGCCGCTTGTATCCGCGATCTCGTTCTTTCGGTCATTACCCAAAGCTCGTGACCATAGGTGAGAGTAGGAACGTAGATTGACTGGTAAATCGACAGCTTTGCCTTAGAACTAAGCTCCCTCTTCACCACAACAGACCGGTACAACGTCCGCATCACTGCAGATGCTGCTCCAATCCGTCTGTCGATCTCTCGCTCCATTTTCCCCTCACTCGTGAACAAGACCCCAAGATACTTAAACTCCTCCACTTGGGGCAGGAGCCTGTCCCCAACCCGGAGAGGACAATCCACCTTTTTCCGGCTGAGGACCATGGACTCGGACTTGGAGGTGCTGATTCTCATCCCAGCCGCTTCACACTCAGCGCAAACCGTCCCAGCAAGAGCTGTAGGTTCATTGCTGGATGAAGCCAACAGGACAACATCATCTGCAAACAACAGAGATGAGATCCTGTGGTCACCAAGCAAGACACCCTCCATTCCCTGGCTGCGCCTAGAAATCCTGTCCAAAAAAATTAAGAACAGGACGGTGACAAAGGGCAGCCCTGGCGGAGTCCAACTCTCACTGGGAATGACTCCGACCCGAGTGTTGGCAATGCGAACTCAACTCTCACAACGGTCGTACAGAGACGAATAGCTCGTAACAACAAGCCCCGATACCCCATACTCCCGAAGCACCCCCCCACAAAAAATCCACCGAGGGACGCGGGTCAAATGCCTTCTCCAAGTCCACAAAACACCATGTAAACTGGTTGGGCAAACTCCCCACGAACCCTCAAGAATTCTCGAGAGGGGTAAAGAGCTGGGTCCGATGTGCCCACGGCCAGGACGAAAACCACATTGCTCCTCCTGAATCCGTGGTTCGACCAACGGCCCGGACTCTCCTCTCCAGTACCTTGGCATAGACCCCTTCCCAGGGAGGCTGAGGAAGTGTGATCCCTCTAAAGTTGGAGCACACCCTATATATATATATATATATATATATATATATATATATATATATATATAATATATACACACACACACACACACAGACGTGGACAAATTGTTGGTACCCCCTCTGTTAATGAAAGAAAAACCCACAATGGTCAGCAGAATAACTTGAATCTGATAAAAGTGGTAATAAATAAAAATTCTATGAAAATTAACCATAAAAATCAGACAATGTTTTTGAATTGTGGTTCAACAGAATTATTTAAAAAACAAAACTCATGAAACAGGGCTGGACAAAAATGATGGTAACCCTTAACTTAATATTTTGTTGCACAACCTTTTGAGGCAATCCACTGCAATCAAACGATTTCTGTAACTGTCAATGAGACTTCTGCACCCCTCTCAGCAGCTATTTTGCCCCACTCCTCATGAGCAAACTGCTCAGTTGTCTCAGGTTTGAAGGGGTGCCTTCTCCAGACGGCATGTTTCAGCTCCTTCCACAGATGTTCAATAGGATTTTAGATCAGAGCTCATAGAAGGCCACTTTAGAATAGTCCAATGTTTCACTCTTAGCCATTCTTGGGTGTTTTTAGCTGTGTGTTTTGGGTCATTATCCTGTTGCAAGACCCATGACCTGTGTCTGAGACCAAGCTGTCTGACACTGGGCAGCACATTTCTCTCTAGAATACCTTGATAGTCTTGAGATTTCATTGTACCTGTTACGTATGGCTCTGCGAGCCATAAATGAGAGTCAAGGGCTGACCAGTGAGTTTGCGTTGTTTATTGGCAATAAAGGAAAGGAACAAAGGAACAGGGCCTCGTGGGGCCAAAACACAAACAATCAAACAATGGTACACATTTACAAACGATGCTGAATGACGAAAGGGTGGCTGGCGCCAGACGAAGGGGTTCCAGCCTTACCCACGCCGGAGAAGAGCGTGGATAATAGAGCGAGGTCACAGCCCAGAATAATCGGGACTGCTCCCTTTTTTAGTAGTTGACAGCGCCTCAGCTGATAAGAGGTAATTGGCCTCCAGCTGTCCCATAGAGCTTGGCAGCTGGAGGCCCGCTGAGACGCTGTCAAAGAGTCGGGCTGAGGAGGAATATGGTCTGAGCGTGGATGGCAACGGCGCCTCAGACCATGTGACACAACCCCCCCCCTCAAGGACGGGCTCTGAACGGCAAGTAACACCCAAGCCACCCCCCCACCTAGGGTGGGCGGATGGGGCATAGGCCAGGAGGGTGTGAATGGGAAAAGAGAAAAGAAAAAAAAAAAACACGTAGCAGGGAACAAATTGAAGCAATTACAGAGCATGAGAAAAAAAGGCACAATACTCCATAAAACGCTAATAATGTGTAGCCAGAAAAAAAAAACACAACATTGGCAGGGGATAAATGAAGCAATTACAGAGCATGGGGAAAAGAACACACAATACTCCATAACAGGCTAACAATACGCAGGGAAAAAAAAAACACTAATTAGGCAGGGAACAAATGAAGTAATTACAGAGTATGGGAAAGAAGAACACACAATACTCCATAACAGGCAACAATATGCGGACGGAAGGAGAAAAAAAAAACATTACTTAGGCAGGGGACAAACGAGGCAATTACAGAGTATGAGGAAGGGGAAAAAAAAGAAAACCACAATACTCCATGAAATGCCAATAATAATATATAGACGGACCCAAACAAAAACAACCCAGGAGACCTTAAAACGAGAGCAGAGGCTCCTAAGGCGAAATCTACTAGATACAGGGCCTCCCTCAAACAGAAAGGGAGGAGAAAAAAAAGGCACCCTAAACATGAAATGACTACAAGAAATTACATAACTGCACCCTCACAAAAACACAAAAGACTAGGCACAGCAGAAATAATTCAGTTCGGGGGGTCTCCCTGCACCCAGCGTCCAAACCGCCAACAGGGGTGACGGGAAATGTTCAGGCGACCTACCCGAATCCCAGGCCAGAAAAAACCATATCTCGAGCGGCCGGACCAGATTGCCGAACAGAGAGTCCAATAGGTCGGGTGGCCGAGCCAAAGAGCCGAATGGGTACGGCAGTCCCTCTGGCAGCCGATCCGCATCGCTCAGCCACCAGGCCCGTAGGGGAGAGAGGGGCAACGGCTTCCCTGTGGAGAGAGATAGTGAGGGCGAGCTGGGCCTACAGTGAGAGGTCCATATGGGCCCTGGTGGAGAAAGCTTGGGGGGAAGATGAGAGTGACTCAGATGACAACGGTGAAGAGGGGGGATGAAAATGATGATGAGCCGGTCCAGTGTCCGATGGCAGGGGATCTGCAGCTCCCTCACCGGACCTGGATGCCACTGGTGCTGCACCCTCATAGGACCCCGATTGGGTCTCGGTAGCACCCGCGTCGGACCCCGATTGGGTCGGCGCCGCACCAGAACCGACCTCCAATCCCGAACCTGGAACCTCTGGCACAGCAGGTGAAAGCAGCTCCTCGCCGGCGACCCTGGGAGAAGGCTCAGGAGAGAGAGAAGAACCGGGATCAGGATCACCGGCAGCGCCAGAACCCGGTGGGATAAGCTCGTTCGCAGCGGGCGGCTGCGCCCCACTCATCTCCCCTAGAGGCAGGCTAAAATGCTCTTGTAGAGGATGTGCTCAAGGATGAGGCTGAGTTTATTTCTCAGGTTCAGCTTTATTAACAGAACACATACTCTAGCAATCTCTAAGCAAGAAAAGAGGCAGATCAATATCACATCACACTCTTATACTCCGGAACATCGAAACTCAAGTCACATGGTGTTTTAGCAAACATACAGTCACATGGTACTTAATCCCAGTCCCACTGTAACCCTTTGATCTTCCACCATTGTCCCTTATCCTTCGGTGGTCCGGAAATCCCTCTAGGGCATCCCCTCTGAGACAAAGGCCAAAATCTCACACCTCCTCGATATCTCCTGTAGACTCAGTCCTTTTGTCCCTCGAGACGTGAAGCACACAATAAACATACAGCAATACATTTGTGGAAAATATGTACCCAACATATGTGCCACATGACCCCCCCCCCCAAACGTCTAATATGGGACAAACATAATCAGAGATGCATGACATAAAAACATTACCACATATCAAATATCAATCCACCAGTTGCCTAGGTCTCAACCTCCTGCCGCATCTGCTGCAAACCGGCTTTGCTGCTTCTGCAGCGTCTTCCTGCACCTGTGGATTAGAACTGTTAGCCAATCTCTGTGGGGGTTCTGGAGAATGCCTCCTCGGAGGTCTGCCGCGACGGGGGGGCCCTCGCCAACTGCACATGCTCATCCACCAACACAAAAGCCGGTTTGAGTCTGTTTATACAAATCAACTCCTTCCTGTCTCCCAAATCCAGCAAAAAACGTTTCTCTCCTGTTTCCAGCACTCTGAAAGGTCCATCATATGGAGGCCGCAAATTTGGGCGATGAGCATCATGTCTAACAAAAACAAACTCCGCATTTTTTAAAGCCTTCGGCACAAAAACGCATGAGAAACTGTGATGAACTGGGCCAGGAAGCGTGTTTGATCCTGTGTCGCTCTGCAGCAGCTGAGCAGGGGGGCAATTTGGCGCAGGATTGTCGGGGAGAAATTCACCAGGTAAACGGAGAGGTTGTGCAAAAACTAACTCAGCTGGGGAGGCCTGCAAATCCTCCTTAGGTGCAGAACGCAGCCCCAATAAAACCCATGGAAGTTTGTCAACCCAATTTGTATCCGTAAGCGACGCTCTGAGGGCTGCTTTCAATGACCTATGAAAACGTTCGCACAAACCGTTAGCCTGGGGGTTATACGCGGTAGTGCGGTGGATCTTCACCCCTGGGCTGCAGGGCATCGATGACCAGAGTTCGGAAACAAATTGAGGACCTCTGTCGGACGTTATGTCCGACAGAACTCCAAAACGCGCAACCCAAGCTGTTAAAAATGCGCGCGCAACTTCCTCCGCTGTGATTGATGCCAGAGGAAACCGCTTCTGGCCAACGCGTGGTGCGGTCCACCATCGTCAAAAGGTGTGTGTACCCCTGTGACAACGGAAGGGGGCCCACCAAGTCGACATGCACATGATCAAAGCGCTTAGCCGGGATGTGAAAGGGCTCCAAAGGAGTTCTAGTGTGCTTGTGTATTTTGGCTCGCTGACATGCTACGCAGGCTGCCGCCCATTCCTTGACCTGTTTGCGCAACCCCGGCCAAACAAATTTCTCCCCCACCATCTTGATCGATGCGCGCACCCCCGGGTGCGCCAGGGAATGGACCAAGTCAAAGACGCGGTGGCGCCACGCAGCTGGTACCACGGGACGCGGCCGTCCCGTGGAGACATCGCAGATTAGGGAGGGCATACCAACTTGCTGCACCCTGTGCTCCAGCCTTAACCCTGTTGGTCCAGACTGAAGCGCGCGCACATCCGCATCGCTAACCTGCTCCGTGGCCATGGCTGCATAATCCAAACCTACGCAGACCGGGGCTGCGTGCGCTTCCGCGCCGCTACCCTGGCCCGCAGCCACGGCTGCCGAGTCTGCCCCCACGGGGCCTGGCGCTGCCACAGCACGCGAGAGACAGTCTGCCACTACATTATGTTTGCCCGCGACATGCTGGATATCGGTGGTGAACTCCGAACTATCGCGGCCAGCTGTCTTTGCTGCCGGCCCGACCAAGGTTCTGAAATCTTGGCCATCGCAAACGTTAGCGGCTTGTGGTCCACAAACGCAGTGAAACGGCGCCCTTCCAGCCAGAACTGGAAATGGCGGATGGCCAAATGTAGGGCCAAAAGCTCCCTGTCGAACGCACTGTATTTTCGCTCGCTATCACGCAAGGTTTTGCTGAAAAAACGCGAACGGCTGCCAGTTCCCTGCTACAAACTGTTCAACGACCGCCCCTACCGCTAAATCGGAAGCGTCCGTGGTGAGCGCCATGCGGGCCATTGGGACTGGGTGTGCCAACAAAACCGCGTTTGCCAGGGCTGATTTGACTTGGGAGAATGCGCACTCCCGCTCCGGAGACCGTTCGATTTTATTTGTGGGTTTTTGCTTCTTTAGTGCAGCAACAATGGTTGTATGAGCTGCGCTGCGCCTGGGAGGAAACGGTTATAAAAATTAACCATTCCCAAAAACTCCTGTAACGCCTTGACTGTTTGAGGTCGGGGAAAAATCTGTTATTGCGCGTACTTTATCGTGCTGGCTACCAAAATGTCATCCAAGTAGACGAACACGAAAGGGAGGTCGCATAGAACCACGTCCATCATACGCTGGAACGTCTGCGCGGCACCCTTGAGTCCAAAAGGCATGCGCAAAAAACTCAAAAAGCCCGAAAGGAGTTATTACCGATGTTTTGGGTATATCCTGAGCGCGCACTGGGACCTGATGTAACCACCACCAAGTGTATTTTATAAAAAATGCGCGCCCCCGCCAAATGAACCGAAAAATCTTGGATGTGCGGAATCGGGTAGCGGTCATGTGCTGAGGCGTTATTCAACCTGCGGAAATCACCGCAAGGTCGCCACGAACCATCAGCCTTTGGGACCACGTGTAGCGGTGAAGCCCAGGGGCTTTTAGAACGTCTAATGATGCCCAGTTTTTCCAAGTTGGCGAACTCCTCGCGCGCTATGGCCAATTTAGCTGAGTCCAAGCGCCGAGCTTTTGCAAAAACGGGGGGCCCGGCGGTAGTGATAAAATGTTCCACCCCGTGTTTAGCCACTGTCGCCGAAAACAATGGGACTGTGAGTGCTGGGAACTGAGTGAGTAGTGCGTGGAACTTACCACCCGCAGCTGTGACGTTGGCCTGTGCAGTAGGCGGGACCACCCGGGCTGTGCAGGAAATAGAGTGAAAAGACATTAACCAGACATCTATTAGCAAGATCAACCAATAAACCATGCAAGCACAAAAAATCAGCACCTAACATGTTATAACTGACTGCCGCTATGACGAAAGTCCACTCGAATGCCCGGGCCGTGAAAAGACAGGGGCAGAGTCTTCTCCCCGAAGGTCTTGATCGTCGAGCGTATCGCCGCCGACACCAGGGGTCCACTGGAAGGGGTGCCAACCGGTCAGCGTAGAAGGTGTGATGAAACTCAGCTGGGAGCCTGTGTCCACAAGGAACTGCCTCCCTGATCGCGCGTTCCGTCAGGTAGTAGAGCTGCCTTGCTCTTTTCACCGAGAGCCGCAGCTGCTACCGACCCCGGTCTTGGCGTTCCCGAGCGCTTGAACTGGCACGGTGGAATGCACTTGCGTGCCCTCTCGGCGAAACGGCGATGGTAAAAGCAGAGGGACATCGCCCCTCCGCGTCTCCTGGCCTCCACCGCTGCTGTCGTCAGCGAGTCTGGTGATGCAGCCTCTGGCCCCTGCCGTCTCCAGGTGTTGCGCCTCAGCTCCGCTGCTGCGGTCCGTGGCCGTGTGTCGCCTATGGGCGTCGACGATTCGCTGCACCTCCTGGCCCAGCTCATGGTAATCTCGGTGGGCCAGCACCTGTGAACTGGCCAGGGTAACTCTCACCGCTGACGAAGTGTCCTGAGGAAGAGATGGGCGAAGATAAAGCCATCATCTTCGGCGTTCTCTCAAACTCAGCATCTTCGCCATCAGGTCTGCAGGTCTGTCTGCCTCGCCCTCAGTCAACACCAGGAGCTTCTCTGCTCGCTCTCCCAGCGAGGGGGTGTGAAAGCACGGATGAGAGCAGCTTTCAATGTGCCATACTTGTCGTCGTCTGGCGGGTGGTTAATCAGGCTCTCCACCCGCTGGGCTGTGTGGCTGTACAGCTTTGCAACCACATGGTGGAATTTCGTGGCGTCCGCCGAAATTCCCCGAAGATGGAACTGTGCCTCGACTGTGTTAAACCAGGAGCGCGGGCTTGCTGCCAGAAATCAGGTAAGCTGGACTGCGGTAGCTGCATTGGCCTGGCTGGCATCTGCTGAGTCCGGTGCGGAAAGGTCAATCACGGCCATAATTCATCTTAGGGTCACCAGTGTAGAGGATGTGCCTCAAGGATGAGGCTTGAGTTATTTCTCAGGTTCAGCTTTATTAACAGAACACATACTCTAGCAATCTCTAAGCAAGAAAAGAGGCAGATCAACATCACATCACACTCTTATACTCCGGAACATCGAAACTCAAGTCACATGGTGTTTTAGCAAACATACAGTCACATGGTACTTAATCCCAGTCCCACTGTAACCCTTTGATCTTCCACCATTGTCCCTTATCCTTCGGTGGTCCGGAAATCCCTCTAAGGCATCTCTCTGAGACAAAGGCCAAATCTCACACCTCCTCAATATCTCCTGTAGACTCAGTCCTTTTGTCCCTCGAGACGTGAAGCACACAATAAACATACAGCAATACATTTGTGGAAAATATGTACCCAACAAATGTGCCACACTGCCTGATTTCGGGTTCTGACGCCGTCCAGGACTGCGAAGATCCAGGTTCAGACGGCAGGTGGTCGTCCTCAGGCTCCCACTCAGCTGCGTCAGACTCCGCAGGTGGCATGATGGTGCGCGCAGCTTGCGAGTCCTCCGGCACCGGTGCCCACGCCGATGGCCCACACGGCGTGGTGGCAGGAGAACCTCGACCCGCTGGACCAGACCGCTCCTCCGTGAAGACCCGGGGACGCTTCATCGTCGGCGCAGGTTCCACGCTGCAGTCCGCTCTCCTCCTCCGCCCACGGCGTGGCTGCGGAACCGGAGCCAGGCTCTCCAGAACCGCAGGCCCCCTCCTCATCCCGTGACGTTGGCCTGGCGTCGAGGACCGCTCAGCGGAGGGAGACACAGAGGATGCGGGGTTAACAATTACAGCCACAGCAGGTGGTGGGAGCTCGGGGAGCTGCGAACCCCGAACTCCACCTCCAGGAGTCTGACAGAGCAAATCACAATGAGAGGATGAATGAACTGGGACTTGCCTGTCTCCTGGAGGCTGGGTGGTGACCGCTGTGGCGGACGTTGCTCCTCCCTTTCCCCGCCGGACGGTAACAGAGGACCCCCTGGGAGGACGACGGGGAGCCGCTCGAGGTGGTTTTGGGACGGAGCTCGCCAAGTCAGGACTCTGAGTGCACACAGCAGCCGGAGAATGCGTCGAGGAGGAGGGGGCGATAGCTGAGATGAGCCGGGCCCGGAGCGCTGGCGTAACAGCAGGGGAAGATGGCTCTGGAGACGAGGCTGGGGGTTTCCCCTCTGATGAGGCGCAGCAGTGACAGCTGTGTGGGGAATTGAGACCTTGCGGCGACCCGGAACTGGATCCGGACGGGATTCGTGCTGAGGTTGGCAGGCAGTGTGACGACGGCTACTTGCAGGGGGTGAGGCAAAGGTGAGCCCCGGGAATCGCTGCTCCTTACATCAAACTGTAAAATATACATCAAATTAAACAGATCACCTGAAGAAGCCAAGGTCATTAACAACCGTAATATTATGGAACTGGACAAATATCAATGAATATTATGAACTGGAGTCACAGCAACAATCAGACAACTGTAGGACACTGAAGGGATATACTCATCTGCTACAAGACATTTAACAACATGAAACAAAAGATCAACAAACAGGAACAACAGGAACTGAAAGTTTTTGAATATACAGATCACAACCCACAGGACATAGAATATAGCATAGACCCTGATAATAATTTATTTAGCTCCATCAGTAATGACTGTAGTTACTACACGGATGAACAGTTTAACACAATGGTCACATCTGATTTCAATATTTCTATGATCCACTTCAACAGCAGAAGTCTCTATGCCAACTTTAATAACATTAAAGATTATTTACATCAGTTTAAAGAGCCATTCAATATTGTAGCAATATCAGAGACATGGCTCAGTGAAGAGAAAGGAGTGGATTTTACCATGGATGGCTATGAATTAAATTATATAAATAGAAAAGTGAAAAAAGGAGGAGGAGTTGCAATTTATGTTGACAAGAGCTTGAAATACAAGGTTGTTGAAAATCTGTCAGTAACTGTGGATGATTTATTTGAATGTATTACAATAGAAATCTGTCTGGACAATGTGAAGAATGTAGTAGTGAGCTGTGGATATAGAACACCTGGATCAAACATTGACTTATTTAAGGACTGGATGGAAAAAATGTATGCAAAACTAGCTCATAAAGTTATGTTCATCTGTGGGGATTTCAATATAGATCTGATGAACTCAAAACAACATAGTTTGACAGAAGAATTTATCAACACAATGTACAGTATGGGCTTACATCCAACAATTACCGGACCTAGCAGAATCACGTCACACAGTGCCACACTAATAGATAACATATTCACAAACATTATGGAAAATAATATCAGGAGTGGGCTTTTATTGAATGGTATCAGTGACCACCTGCCGATTTTTGTTGTCTATCAATGTGATTATAGGAAGAAAAAGTATACCAAAAATATTAAATATAAAAGAATAAGAACCGAAGAATCAATGTATTTACTGACAAAGGAATTATCAATACAAGATTGGAAGATAGTTTATGATGAAAATGACATAAATAAAGCATATGATAATTTTTTACAAATATTTCAATCATTGTACAATAAAAACTGTCCTATAAAACAATATAGTGACTGACAACAAAAAAAAAATATTCCTTGGGTCACCAAGGGGTTAATAAATGCATGTAAAAAGAAGAATACATTATATAAACAATTCATTAAGTGCAGAACAGTGGAAGCTGAAATCAAATATAAAAGATATAAAAATAAGCTTACTAATATAATGAGGACCTGTAAGAAAGAATATTACAACAGAATATTAGAGGATAACAAAAATAACTTAAGAGGAATATGGCAAGTACTCAATGGGATTATTAGTAATCGACCTAAGAATGCTAATTATCCAGAATATTTTATTGAAAATGGCAATTCGATAAATAATATGGAGGATGTGGTCAGTGGTTTCAATAAATTTTTTGTAAACGTTGGTCCTGAATTAGCAAAATCAATAGTGACACCAGAAACAAACAACAGTGGTTCTGTGAATGAAATGGAAGATAGAAATCCAAACACGATCTTTTTGGGTGCAGTTACTGAAAAGGAAATTATCGAGACTGTGAGTAAATTTAAGAACAAAAAATCAACGGACTGGAATGAAATTGACATGACAATAGTGAAAAAAGTAATTGAAGGAATTGTTAAGCCACTCACCCACATCTGTAACCTGTCATTTCAAACTGGTACATTTCCAGACAAAATGAAAATAGCAAAAGTAATACCTCTATACAAAACAGGAGACAGTCATCGTTTCACAAATTACAGGCCAGTCTCTTTACTCTCACAATTCTCCAAAATACTTGAAAAAATCTTCACTAAGAGACAGGATGATTTCATTGAAAAACACAACCTCCTTACAGATACCCAGTATGGTTTTAGAGCAGATAAATCTTTGGCACTGATCGAACTTAAAGAAGAAATTACTAGTTGTATAGATTTTTTTAAAAAAAAAGGTTGCTGTAGGAGTATTTATAGATTTAAAGAAAGCTTTTGACACCATTGACCACAGAATACTACTAAGGAAACTGGAAAGGTATGGGATAAGAGGGGTAGGACTGAGTTGGGTGGAAAGTTATTTAAGTAACAGACAACAATTTGTACAAATTGGTGAGCACAAATCACCCTTCATGGACATCACTTGTGGTGTGCCCCAGGGGTCAGTTTTGGGACCCAAACTCTTTATTTTGTATATAAATGACATATGCCAAGTATCAAAAATTCTGAAATTTATTTTGTTTGCGGATGACACAAATATCCTTTGCACTGGTGAGAATTTGCAGCAGGTTTTAGAGGTGGTCACAACTGAAATGAAAAAGTTAACGCAGTGGTTCAACAAAAATAAATTATCTCTTAATCTAAAAAAAAACAAAGATTATGTTGTTTGGAAATTATAAAATAAATCATGAAATAATGGTAACGATAGATGATACCAGAATAGAAACAGTACAGGAAAATAAGTTTCTAGGGGTGACGCTAGACAATAAAATCTGCTGGAAACCTCACATCAGTCACATCCGGGCCAAGTTAGCAAAATGTATAGGCATACTGGGGAAGACAAGACACATCTTGGACTATAAATCATTGGTCTTACTGTACAATTCACTGTTTTTACCTTTACTGTGTAGAAGTCTGGGGAAACACCTACAAGACCAACCTACAGTCAATATGCACATTACAAAAAAGAGCTATAAGGATAATAAACAATGTAGGATATAGAGACCATACCAATTCGTTGTTTTTAAAGTCACATGTCATAAAGTTCATCGATTTAGTTAAATTTAAGACAGCACAAGTAATGTACAGGGCAATTAATAATCAACTCCCAACTAATATACAAAAAATATTTAAAAAAAAGAGACAATGATCATAATTTGAGAGGAGACTTAAACTTTACAAAACCCAAGATACGAACAACCAAGAAAAGTATGTGCATATCTGTCTGTGGAGTGGATTTGTGGAACAGTCTGGAGCCAGAACTGAAACTATGTACAAACAGAAATCAATTCAAAAAGAGGTATAAACATTATTTGCTGAAAGGATATATGTTAGAAGGGTAGTATTTATACGTACGATTCACTATGCTCACTCTGGGACATTATGGGACACTATGGAATGGTGGGTGGGACAGCACTGTGTATATCTGTGTTGTTTGAGGCTGGTTTTGATGTATGGACATCAATGTATGTTAGGATGGATGGGTGTTAATGTTGATTTGTAAAAAATACAGTAAATTGTTTACTTGGGGTCTTAAAGGTGGTAATTTGTATATAATTCATATGGGTGTATTTATGGAAAAGAGGAGATGGAATTAATAAGTGTTCACTTCTTCTTTCTCCCTTTCGAACAGTGTATACTGTTACTTTATTGCATTTGTCATTTGTTTTGTTTTTGTTATACTTTTTTGTTCGAAATAAAGTATCTATCTATCTATCTCCTGTGCTGAGACAGAGGCGAGCAGGTCGGCAAACTCCGGGAACTCATGCAATTCTGGATTCCTCTCCACCAGTCTAACTGCCACCGTCACATGCTTAATGATGGCAGATGGATGAACCGCGGAGCGAGCAGCAGCCACTCGGTCTCGGATCCTGATAGCTGCCAGCTGCAGCTCCTCCGGGGGATTCCCGAGTGACGTCATGCCCGATGGGAAAAGACCTCTGGATGGTGCGAACTCCTGGGCCGGAACGGAGGCAGGAGCGGGATCCCGAAGCGAGGGGTGACGACGATTCCTCTTCGGCTTCCTGCCGGGATTTCCCTCCAGCCCACGGAGAATCTCACGCTGTGAGGCGATGTCATCTCTCCTGGCACAGACTTCAGGGTGGTTGGTGTAGCGAGGAAGATTGTCCAGGAGAACCTCAGCATAGTCTAGGTGCCTGCGTACGTCGTTGGGATTGCCGTAGAGAGTGGCGGTGAAGAGCGTCCCATCGACATACTCCAGGGCGGTCGTTAGCTCATTACCCAGGCGCCGAACGCGGCTCCTGGGAGATGGCATGCTCCCAGAGTTGACACCCAGACAGGGAAGAACGAGTCCAATTTAGCAAACTCACGGCCGCCGGCAACTCGCTGGCTGTGACCTACTGTTACGTATGGCTCTGCGAGCCATAAATGAGAGTCAAGGGCTGACCAGTGAGTTTGCGTTGTTTATTGGCAATAAAGGAAAGGAACAAAGGAACAGGGCCTCGTGGGGCCAAAACACAAACGATCAAACAATGGTATACACTTACAAACGATGCTGAATGACGAAAGGGTGGCTGGCGCCAGACGAAGGGGTTCCAGCCTTACCCACGCCGGAGAAGAGCATGGATAATAGAGCGAGGTCACAGCCCCAAATAATCGGGACTGCTCCCTTTTATAGTAGTTGACAGCGCCTCAGCTGATAAGAGGTAATTGGCCTCCAGCTGTCGCATAGAGCTTGGCAGCTGAAGGCCCGCTGAGACGCTGTCAAAGTAAGAGTCGGGCTGAGGAGGAATATGGTCTGAGCACAGATGGCAACGGCGCCTCAGACCATGTGACAGTACCCTGCACAGATTCGACACCCTGTGCCAGATGCAGCAAAGCAGCCCCAGAACATAACACAACCTCCTCCATGTTTCACAGTAGGGACAGTGTTCTTTTCTTGGTATACTTCATTTTTGCATCTGTGAACATAGAGCTGATGTGCCTTGCCAAAACGTTCCAGTTTTGTCTCGTGGGCTTGTCAACATGCAGTTTGGCAAATTCCAGTCTGGCTTTTTTATGATTTGTTTTCAACAGTGGTGTCCTCCTTGGTCGTCTCCCATGAAGTCCACTTTGGCTCAAACAGCGACGGATGGTGCAATCTGACACTGATGTACCTTGACCTGAGAATTCACCTTGAATGTGTTTAGAGGTTGTTCTGGGCTCTTTTGTTACCATTCGTATTATCCGTCTCTTCCATTTTTCATCAAGTTTCCTCTAGTGGCTACATCCAGGGAGGTTGGCTACAGTCCCGTGGATCTTAAATTTCTGAATAATATGTGCAACTGTAGTCACAGGAACATCAAGCTGCTTGGAGATGGTCTTATAGCATTGACCTTTAACATACTTGTCTATAAATTTCTTTCTAATCTCCTGAGACAATTCTCTCCTTTGCGTCCTCTGGTCCATGTTCATTGTGGTACACACCATGTCACCAAACAGCACAGTGACTACTTGTCACCCTTTAAATAGGCCGACTGACTGATTACAAGTTTGTGGACACCTGTGATGTTAATTAGAGGACACATCTTGGTTGAACATGTCCCTGTGGTCACATTATTTTCAGTCTTTTCTAGGGGTACCATCACTTTTGTCCAGGCCTGTTTCATGAGTTTGTTTTTTGTAACTTAAGATTTTTATTCATTTTTCATTATATATATTGCATTCAGATCACAGTCTACATTTAAAAAAAAAACAAAGGGGCTAGAGTAAAAAAGAAAAAGAAAAAAAAAAAAAAAAAGGGGGGGGGGGGACAAATGTTGGAGCATCAAGTTTTTAGTTTCCATCTCTTAATTCTTCTGGTTTTTCCAGCGTCTTTGGTTATTCTTTCAATATCTGTCTCGTTGTTGCACTTTGTAGTGTGTCCATTTCCGCCATTTTTTTTCCCCATAGTCCTTCTTGCATTCTTTGTCGATATGTTAGTTTTTTCATCATACGTATGTCCTCAATAATGTCAGTCCATTGCTCTTGGTCAGGAAGAACTTCTGATCGCCATTTTTTTGTGATAGTTTTTTTACATGCAATCAACAAGATTTTAACTAGATATCTGTCCTCAGCCTGTATAACATCGTCTCTTTTAAGATCACATAGGTACATCAAGTTACAGTTCATTGGTATATTATATCCTAATATCCTCTGTATTGTCACATGTATAGATTTCCAGAATGATGAGATTTTGCAGCATTTCCAAAACATATGCGAGTGGTCTGCATTTTGAGCCCCACATCCCCTCCAGCATATAGATTGGGTATTTGTATACTTTCCTTGAATCTGTGGTGTAATGAAAAAGCGAATCAGGTTTTTCCATCCAAATTCCCTCCATGTTCTTGAATTTGTTGACGTGTGTTGTGTTTTCCATATTTCCTGCCAGCTTTCTTCTGTTATGTTTAAATTGAGCTCTTTCTCCCATTTCTCCTTTATATAGTTACTTGAATGATTGTTTGCCATAAGTTTCTGATATAGCTTTGAAATAATTCTTGTTTTATTTCCTGTATATGAGCTTAAAATGAATTGTATAATCTCGCTCACATCTGTTTGGAGGTTATGCCTAATCTTCTTCATATAATAGTCTCTCATCTGCAGATATCTGAAGAATTCCGATCTTTCTAGTTTAAATTTTCTCCTGATGTTTACAAAGCTCCCGAGATCTTTTTTTCCGATATTGCCCCATGCTGTGATTCCCTTGTTCACCAGATTTTTGTATCCCCTATCTTGTTTTGCCGGTTCAAACTGACTGTCAAATGCTACCCATTTCAATAGTTTTATGTCTTCCTTTATATTATACTTTTGTACTATTTTATACCACAGTTCTAAAGTAAATTTAGTGATTGGGTCTATTTGTTTGATTTGCTTATATGCATCTTTATCTCCTATTATGCTTTGTACTGGGAGTCCCTCAATTTCCTTTTCCATTTCTTTCCATTTTGCCTCATATCCCTCGTCGCACCAACATATGATATATCTTATTTGTGCTGAGTAGTAATATTCCTTTAGACTCGGTAGGCCCATGCCTCCTTTCTCTTTTGGTAACTGGAGAGTTTTATATTTCACTCTTGGTTTTTTACCTCCCCAAACAAATCTCGATATCATCCTGTCCCACTTTGAGAATTGGGCATCTGGAATCTCTGTTGGTATAGCCTGGAAGAGGTAAAGTAATCTAGGTTGTATGCTGATTTTGACTGTCTCAATTTTTGAATTCAGATCCATATTTAAGATTGACCATCTATCAATATCTTTTTTTATTTCTTGTTCCAACCTATCATAGTTTGCTTTATAGATTTTGCTTAGATCTTTAGGTATGTTCACTCCAAGGTATTTTATTTCTTTTTGTTTCCAGTTTAGTTTGATCTTATCAGTTATCTGGTTTAGAGGGTTATAGTGGAATGTCAGTATTTGTGTTTTTGTTATGTTTATCTTGTATCCTGATAATTTTCCAAAATTTTCTATCAAGTTCATCATTTCCATTATTGATTCATCTGGTTGTTCAAGGTAAACTATAATATCGTCTGCAAATAGCCCAATCTTGTGTTCCGCCCCCTTTATTGTTACACCTTTTAATTTCTTATTTTGTCGTATCGCTTGAGCCAGTGGCTCTATGAACAGAGCAAACAAGGTGGGCGATAAGCAGCATCCCTGCCTAGTTGATCTTTGTATATTTACTTTGTCTGTTAAGCTACCGTTTATCTTGATTCTTGCCACAGGTTCTTGATACAGCGTCCTTATGCATTGTACTGATTTTTCGTTAAATCCAAAGCGTTCCAGCACACTATATAGGAATTTCCAGTTAACCCTGTCAAATGCTTTTTCTGCGTCTAAACTCATTATTACTGCGCTTTTCTTTTCTTTATGTATTTGATTAATTATATGTATTGTTCTCCTGATATTGTCATGTGTTTGGCGTCCCTCTATGAAACCAGTTTGATCATCTTCTATCAATTCCGTCAAGAATGTCTTTATTCGTTTACATATAATTGTTGTATATATTTTATAATCCACATTTAATAAAGAGATTGGCCTATAGTTTCCGCATTGTTCTCTATCTTTCCCTGGCTTTAAAATGACTGAAATAATGGCTTCGTTCCATGATGGAGGTATTTTGTTGTTGTTCAACGTCCAATTAAATGACTTTAGAAGCTGTGGCGTGAGTTCTTCTATAAACAGTTTATAAAACTCAGATGGGTATCCATCACTACCTGGTGATTTACCATTTTTAAGTGACTTAATCACATCTCTAATCTCTTGTGTTGTTATTTCTGCTGTTAGCTTTTCATTTTGTTGATTTCCTATTGATGGCAAGTCCAATGTGTCTAGAAATTTTTTAATATCTTTAGTATTTGTTTCTTCAGGTTGCGAGTATAGTTCTTGGTAGAAATTATGGAATATTTCTTCGATGTTTTCTGGGTTAACTGTGGTTTTATTTGTGGTGGGGTCTTTAATCTTATATACATTATTCATTGTTTGTTGTTTTCTTAACCGTTTTGCCAGCAGTTTTGTGGCTTTTGGTCCCGTTTCATAATATTTTTGCTTTAGATATCTATTTTTCCTTTCAATTTCATCCATTTGTGTTTCTTTTATCTTTATTTTTTCTTCTTTAATTTCTTGATATATTTTTGGGTCATTTGTGCTTTGATGTTTATGTTCTAATTCCCTCAGTCTCTCACATCTTTGTTCATATGCTTCCAGTTTAGTCTTATTTGCTTTTCCTGTTTCAACAATTAATTTACCTCTTAACACGGCTTTTAGTGCATCCCATAGTATTGTTGGGTCCACTTCTTCATTGTCATTCTCTTGGATATATTCATTTATGTTTACTTTTATTCTTTCTTTCATTTTATCATCATTTAACAGTCCTACATTAAGTTTCCATGTTGTTTGTCGTTTTCTATTGTTTAAATTTATTTCCATGTATATAGGATTATGATCTGATATTTCTGCCCCTCCAATCCAACAATTTCTCACCCTGTGTCTGTCATCTTCATTCATAAGGAAGTAATCTATTCTAGAGTGTACTTTATGGACTGCTGAATAATGTGTATAGTCTTTTTCGAGTGGGTGCAGGTCCCTCCAAATGTCTACCATACCCATTTCTGCCAGTGAGGTTCTTATGAATTTTGTTACATGTTTTTTTGTCTTCTTAACACTTGTTGTATCAATTTCATGATCCATGACAGCATTTAAGTCTCCTCCACAAATTAGGACTCCTTCACTGTGTGTTGCTATGAGATCAAACAGATGTTGAAAAAAACCCTTGTCACTTTCTGGTGGGGCATAGATGTTCACTAATGTGATCTGCATTCCATCTATGCTACCCTTTATTATTACATACCTGCCTTCTTTATCCTGGATTTCCTGTTCACATTCAAATTGTATTTTATTTGAGATTAGTATCATAACCCCCCTTTTAGTTCCTCCCTTAAATGAACTGTAGTAGGAGTTCTTATAGCCAAATCTCTTTAGTTTCACATGTTCTGTCTTGCTTAAATGTGTCTCTTGCATAAATATAATTTCGGCTTTTTCTTTCTTGAATTTTCTTATTATTCTTTCCCTTTTAACAGGTGAGTTCAGACCATTCACATTTAGTGTTATTATCTTAAGATTTTTACCCATAATCATGTTTTTCCATTTTTTTAACTTGTGCTCCTAGCCCCTTTAACAACAAAAATAACACATATTTATATAAAAACACATTAAAAAATCTCGACCTCCGTACTTTGGGCCTTTCTTCTGCCCACTGGTCCCTGTTGGTGGGTGGGGGGTTTGTCTTCACAGAGTGTAGGGCCCTCCCTAGACCTGTATTTACTATCCAAGAAATAGTCATTAGTCTAGAAATGTCCAACAAATATCACTTAAACCTCTCCTAGCCGTCTGTTTCTCTTTTACCTTGTCTTCTTGGCCTTCATTTCTTCTGTGTCTTTCTTAATCTTTGTTATAATCTAGGCTTTCAGTTGAAAGCCTTGTAGTCTTTCCTGGGCCCGCTGCGCCACGTCTCCCCCCGTCTTTTGCCGTTCACTCGCCTCCACTCCGGCTGTCGTGATGCGTTCAGGGCCTCCGCTGCTCCTACCGTTTCCTCCGGCACGTACACCTCAAGGCCCCGCTCCATCATGTCCTGCGCTGCCTCTCTGGCTGTGTTGTAGGTTCTTACGCCGTTCTCCCAATGAATCCTCATCTTCGTTAGCGGCGTTTGGAATCTAATTTTTTTTTCTTTCAGCGTTTTTTTAATGTTGGCATATTTCTTCCGCTGCTGCACAATTTCTGCCGGGTAGTCATGATCAAAGAATATCTGCTTGTCGCCGATTCGTATCTTTTTTTTCCACGCTCGTGTCAGGATTCTTTCCTTTACATCATATTTCAGAAAGTTTACCACAACTGACCTGGGTGTAGAGCGTGGGTTCGGGTTCTGTGCCGAGGCTCTGTGCGCTCGTTGAATCTGCAGATCCGCTTCGCTGGGCAGTTCCAGCTCTTTTTTTAAGAACTGATCCATGAATTTCGTCATCGAGTTGCCTTCAATGCCCTCCGGGATCCCGAAGATGCGTATATTGCCCCGTCTGGACCTGCTCTCCAAGTCGGTTACTTTCTCCTGCATCCTCTGCATTTGTGCCGTCAGGGTCTGCAGCTGTTCGCTTGCCTCGCTATTCCAATCTTCCAGCTCTGATATTCGGGCCTGCGCTTCTGTCATACACGCCCGCTGGGAGCGCAGCTCCTCCATGTTTTCTGCTAGTTTGCGCTCCATTTCTCTTCGGAGGCCCATAATTTCTTCCTTAATCTCTTTTTTCAGCTCCTCCTTAAGAGCCGCTAAATCCTGTTGTAGCTGCCGTTTGAAGTCTCTCAACTCTTTACCCAAACTGGCGATGCCAGTGTTCATGGTATCGAGTTTTGTGTCCTCCATTTTCTCTGCTGCGGTCACCTCGTTTTTTTGGGCCCCGTGTTCAGCGGTTTCTCCTGCGTTGTTGAAGAGGAATTCTTTAATTTTACTCTGCTTTTGTCCTTGTGCCCCGCTCCTTCGTGTTTTCATCCCTTAGTTTATTGATCCGCTTATGTCGAGTTGGCCATTTACCGATGATTTTTAATCCGGCTAGGGAGAGCTCTCTGTTTAAGCGTTATGTCTCTCCGCCATCTTCCCGGAAGTCATGAGTTTGTTTTTTAAAGTAATTCTGTTGAACCACAATTCAAAAGCATTGTCTGATTTTCATTGGTTAATTTTCATAGAAATTTTATTTATTACCACTTTTGTCAGATTCAAGTTATTTCTGTGACCATTGTGGGTTTTTCTTTCATTAACAGAGGGGTACCAACAATTTTGTCCACGTGTGTATATACAGTATTTACCTTTTTCTCTCATAAATGTCCAATTTTCTCACCAATTAGTCAGGTTTTTGTTGTAAACATTTTTCTTGGAAAGTTAACTTTTTAAAAAAAATGCAACTTTTTTCCTGATACATTCATTGCTTTCCTGATAAATTTATTACTCTTTTTTTCCCATAAATTAGCCATGTTTTATGATAAACATGTTACCTGTTGTTATGAATGCCCCATTCAGGGCAGAAATGAGGCACCAATTGCCAGCAGTGGACAAAGGAACGTGCCACGATGGGCAGAATACAAACAACTATACACACAACCTCGCAGGGAGATAACGTGAGATATAAAAGAGAAAATACAAACACTTACATATAAATAGCGAGGGCGAAACCTTACGCTGAAAAGGGACTGGAGTCAGGGTTGGGGACTGTAGCCTAGGTAGGGCGAGGTTGCAGCAAGGAATAGCCCTCGCTAGCGATCTTAAATAGCACACAAAAAACTCAGACTACAAACAGGTGTGGAAAGAGCTGTAATCATTAAACACACACAGCTGTGACAGGTCACGATCAGGCTTGACAGCCAGAAGTCCTGCCGCGGCGCTGTCAAAATAAGAACACAAATAAACCCCAAAATAAACGAGACCAAATATACCAAAGGTGAGATGGGGGAAAATAATAAGTGACTCGAGCACGGAACAGACCCTCGCTCGGGGATCACTACACCTGTCCCTGTAAAATTTTTCTATCAAATTTACTTTTCCATTTAATATTTCCTGAATTTTCTTGTTCATTGCTCCTATCCTCTCACTGATAAACTAGTTTCCCTCTAAGAACAGATCCTTTAGGGCAGGGGTGTCCACTCATGTGCCATGGAGGGCCAAGACCCCGCAGGCTTTACCTCCAACCTTGAGCTGAGTTCCGATCGCCCAGTAGTATACTCCGAAGTGGACTGCGGGTCAAATCATATACTAGTATCACAATTGTCCATAACAGTGGAGCTTACTAAGCAAAGGCTTTTAATGGAAATGGGCCCCATCTTAAACCTTGGAATGTTAAAATTCCAAAATTCAGTTTGTGTTTGAGGGGGTCCACACAGTGCTGTACCCGGGGCCCAAAAGCTGTATGCCCCGCCCCCCCCCCAAAAAAAACTTGTAAAAAACCACCAGCTGAAGTAAGTTGATCAATTAATCGTGATTTTGATTTGGGGGTCACATTGCTCACCCCTGTTTGTTTTTTGTAATATTTACTGTATGCATTAATTGATGTGGTTGAAATCTAGCCTCAGTAAAGCCACACTGTAAAGTAAAATCAAATGTCCTCTAGGTGTTGAACATTCAAGTTCCCAGTTTCTCTTAAGTGGTTAATTAAAAAACAAAAAAACCAAAACCCTACTACCTCTTGGAAAACAAATCTCAATCTTTGAATAGACCCTTAAATGCCAGAATTTGCAATGTGAGGTGCTTAAATGAAGCTGTTAAGTGAAAGTGGATTATATCTGTACACAGTGACCTTTGGGTCCAGATAAGGGCCCATCAGCAGCCTCCCGCCCTGCAAGCTGTTGTGTTTTTAATCTATTGTTTTTTTCCCAGAGAGAGGGACATTTGCTGATAGACTGCCTTAACCCACTGCAGATCAATACTGCAGGAAGCCTTTGTGATGCATATCCAAGCAGTCCCCCCCCCCCTCCCTCCCATGTCTGCAGCAGGCAGAAGGGAGGGAAGGGGAGCCAGACTCCATCAAATCAGCCCTCACTTCCTAACACTGGCATTGTCTTGGTCATCACATTTATTTCACAGTCTCGGTGTTTTTTTTATGGGCAATTTCTGATAACAGGACCATAAAGCAGAATGGACTAGGAAGTCCATGGTGGAGCAATACCCACTCACCGATGCGTTGGTGCCCTTTATGAACTGTGAAATGAATCAGGGTTACCTCACCTCACAGCCAGACTCAAGTAGCTTTTTCAACACTTTTTTACTATTTTAACAGCAGGAGTTTCTCTAGATATTGTTAAGTGATGAAATGCAATGAGGGCAAATGCTCCTTTTGCAGGCCTACTCGTAAGATAAGATAAGATAAGCCTTCAATTAGTCCCACAATGGGGAAATTCCAGGACTACAGAAGAAAAGGGACAGCAGCACTCAGAGCAATAGTTAATAAGATAATAAGAACTGGTAGCCAAAGCAGTAGTGAATATACATATGTACACAGATATATACACAAGTGCAGGAGCTTTGCAGCTAGATGGACCTAAACAGCACTTACGGTTTGTTAAATTACCATGCAGAATATGAATATGTACCCAGACAGTATATTTTGCATTTGAATCAACAGTGTTGATTGTTTATTGTCCTAGTTGTGTATTGGGAAGGGGACGATCTCTATTGTGCAAAGTTGGTTACGTTTAGTACCTTTAATACGACCTCTCATGAGCAGCCCTGGCTAGGTTATAACGTAATCTAGATATCCAATATCTCATAGTAGCTACTAGAACAACAGCACGGTATCACAGTGCTGACATGATAAATAGTGCTAATGGTGCAGAAAAATAAAAAAGAATAGGTATACTGAAAAATACACATTGAGAAGTGTCTTGTGCGCCAGACCGTTCTGTACACTCCTTGAGCGGACAACTTTGATGGCTCAAGGCTTCCATAAATGTTCAGGTTTTGAGTTTGGAAATATAAAAATAGTATAATATTTTGAGGAGCATACTGTATGTACGATGAAAGCATGCTCCAGTATCTAACCATAAAGGCGGATGAAGGAAGCTAAATTGCAGTTTTACTTTATCTCCACTATCCAATCCCTCACTGAAGTTCTGGGACTCTTCATACATTTCTGTACACACACGTCCCTCCTGAAATGAATTCTGAATTAAATTCAGGGACACACGTCCAGAGGCAGTGTATAACAGATACAATCAAGCTGGGTCAACAAGCAGGAGTGAGCCCACTGGGACAGCTCTGCAGCAGACCAATCACAAAGATCTGGGTCTGGCTTGTCTGCGTCGATAGCTCGGGTCTGGGTTCGCTAGTGTGCGGTCAGGGCAAGACACACTGATGGGCTGATGGACAGACAGCCGTAGTCCATCCCAGGGCTCCGGATAGATTAAAACCAGCTTCTGTGAGCCTATAGTTGTGTTGCGGTGATTGTGCCTGCAGGCCCTATAGGCCCCAAGGGGGGCCAGGCTTTACAGCAGGAAGGGGGGAGGAGCAAGGATGGAGTGGACATGCAGCCCAGGGACCATGACCCCTCTGACCTTGCCAGAAGGGCAGCAAATGTTTCCGGCTGATTAGCGCTTCCCCAGCAGAGAACCCTGCTCTCAGTTAACCCTTTGTAATCAGGTAGTGGGCAGAGGTGTTGGACAAAATCCGGAAAACATGGCCTTCTTATATTTTTGGAAGAAATGTATGTTGGATAAAATCCAGAAACTATGGCCTTCATATACTTTTGGAAGGAATACACAGGATATAAAATGTATCACTCAGTCTTTTAAACAGATTAAAGTTTATTTTGATAAAGGCGTATCAGGACCAGCTATTTTAGTGTTTGGTAACTATATGCTATTGTCTTGAATAACAATAGCAATGTAAGAAAAAAAATGTTGATTTCAGTTCAAGTTTGAGGTCATATTATTGTAGCATTGTCTTTTTTTTATGTTTTAGTTCCTCAACTTCTCTGAAGTTCAGCTAGAAATAATTCATTTGAAGTTGGTACAGGATGACAGTTTTCTTTTGTCGTCAAAGTCCTTATTAAAAAAATTTGACTTTAAATCATCATTGTGGTTAATTGAACCTTTCATCTTGGTTTTATCCCCCCCCCCTTTTCTCTCTTATAGTTCAATGACAAGGGTTGTAATTCAACAATATTACATGAGACTGCAGTATCAATGAATATATCACTGCAGTGATTTAGACATAAATGAGCATAATATAATAAAGTATAAGCATGTTGTCATTTCACACATACGTAAACTAAATTAAACATTGTCCAGTGCAGAAGTCAGTGTTGAAATGTATACCTCTTAAGGTTTCTTGGGTCACGTGACTCACACCCACAGCTAATAAGCTTGTTAGCTCCGTTGAGGGAGTCTTTTAAGGAGCCATGATTATGTTGTCACAAATCTCCAATCGGAATGATAAACCCAACTTTAGTTTGTCCATTTTGTCATCCATACCTCCACTGTAAAATGGTCAAGCTGACATGGATAGTTGTCAGAGGCTAACAGTGATTTAGCTTCAGCACATTTCATGTTAGTTTCCATGCTCTTCCCTCACTTTTTTCTTAACATCTTCAGATGAAATAAAGAGTCAATCACCTCATACTCTGTGGACGGACACCACATTTCTTTTCGGTAAAAGCCGTTTTAATTTTCCTGTTGTGTTCTCCCCCTTCCAAACAGCGCTGTGTAAAATGACTGCACTGCTTCCGGGTTGCAGAGTAACATGACTGTGCATGCAGGGGACGCTTTAAAGGGGCAGTACATGAAAGCTCTCATATACACACGCACACAACAGAGAGGAGGGGGACTGACAAAACCCGACATTGAGCATGATTACGTTGGTTATCTTGTATGTACCATATGTCCTGAAAATTGGTTTCAGGTTGTTTTGGGTTTTTTTTTTGGGTTACTGTCTAGCCCTATCCTTCAGTAACAGTCCATGTATATTTTAAGCACTATTACACTTGAGGTCCATTACGGTATCAATGAATATAGTAACTGCAAGTGCAATGCGTCTAATGCCCGCCGCTGAGTATCACACCCGTTGTTAGTATTCCTGATACCGTAACGACCTCGAGTGTAATATTGCTTTTCATACAACAGTTCCGGCAAACACAAGTATTAAATGACAGCTATACTGGACAAATAATTATGATTAATTTGTTTAAACCAGATATTTTGCACTCCTGAGAAAAATAGTTCCTTCTAAATGTAGCAAGTAACAGTTGCTAAACATCTCAATCAGCAATGAGGACGACTAGTTCATTTCACACACATGTAAACAAAAATTAATTATTGTCAAGTGCAAAGAAAGTTATACATACCGGTCACCTGTTGAGTCAGTAGGCAGAAGACCTGAGATCAAGATGCCGGTAGCTAGCCAGTGGCTAGTAGTTAGCATGCTAGTGATCACATGCTTTGCTCCCTTTTCCTTGGCATTTTCGGATGAAATAAAGAGCTCATCACCACAAGGGTATTGTGGTTTGTTAGTCGAGACAATAAATCCAACTCTAGCACTGCCTATTTTTTAAACAGACGTGAAATAGCTTAACAACATTCATACAAGGGCAAACGTTGGAAAAGTTTTTTTCAAAAGGGTGGGACTTCCGGGTCACAGATGTATAATTTCTTGTCAAATAGGGCCTCACTGTGGAAATGAAAGCACCAAGGTACTGATGCTTCGGTGCCTGTGGCATGGTAGCATGGGGGGGCTGCTGGGCTGTCCCCACCTACGAAAGTCAGCTGATAAATGACACCCCGCAGCAATCAGCTGACACTTCTGATGAAGACTGCAGTGAACAGTCGAAACATGTAAAGAAAAGAAAAGAAGGTAAACCATCTCCTTTCAGTCTTTGTCTTTAATAAGAACAAAAGGCAAATATAATCTTTTAAAGGGTACCTGTGGTGGTCGTCTAAACGCATTCAACTTGAAAACATTAGGCAAAGTATTCGTTATTTGGTTAAATAGTTATTGCCAGCCATATACCACCAGAGAAATATGCAAATACGACCGCAGGCATGGCCAGCCAATGAAAACTCTGCGCGCAGCCATGACACATGCAGATGTGACGTCATTTCGTTGATACTGAAAAGTCAATACTCCGTCTGTATGAGCGACTAGGGTGCTGTTGTGAGTGTTTTTATTCTATTATGGCTGAATTGTCGGACTCTGAGGAAGAATTCGTCCAACATGGCTACAGGTTTGAGCCAGAAAGGTCTTCTGAGGGTGAAAGTGATGAAGTGGTCCTCACACACAACGCAATTTCGTCTGAAAGGATTCGTCTGTGCCCTGTTCCAAGATTGTGCAATCACTTTTCCGCTACGATCTTCTGACAAGGTGAGCTGGGTTTGGGTACACAAAAGAAGTGTTTATCTTTGTTTTTTCGCTTATTATTGAGACATCCAAAGGCTTTACATTCCGCCATGTTGCGATATCCATATTGCATTGTATGTTTTTGTTGTTACAAGAGCGCCAAGTGTCTGCTGCTCTGTAGAATCATCTGCCGTCTGGCGGCCGTTACGAGCTCAGATCAGACGAGACGACCTGCTGAATTTAAGCATTTATTTATTTATTTTCTACTCGTTTTAGTTCTGCATTTAATATGAACCCTGAGTTTGAAATAAACGTTTGAATTTGAATTTGAATATCCCGAAAGCCACTGCTCATCCGGGCACTCCAGGCTCAGCCAATATTGATCCAGATCGCGGTATCCACGCTACTACGTCACAGGAAGCGTCCTGGCAGGCCATGTAGCCGCTAGTATGGCTGCACCCACGTTTTGCTGACATAGCTGAACCAGCACATCAGCAATGGATTTATATCACATTGCTTTGAACTTGAACTTGAACTTAAACTTGAACTAGAACATGAGACAGGGGCTCAATATAATATCTTTTTTTTCACGACCACCACAGGTACGCTTTAATTTAGCTTCCAGCCTGTTACCTTCACAGCTACTCTGACTGCTGACCCTCAGGTTCACCACCGTGGACCTCAGAGAGACAAAGAGGAAAGAAAAAATAGCTAAAAAATGTGATTATTGTTATATATAAAACAAAATACAGATGTCATGTTTCCCCTCAGCGTAAAAAATTGGTTTAGTGAGTGAATCATTTTAAAGTGAGTGAGTGAAACATGTCACACCTTGGCGTTTTTATATTACTGACATTATAATTAAGACTTAAAAAAATCAGCTGAACTTTAGAGAAAACAATTTAACAGGTTAAATGAATGTAACCAAACAGTCCCCATATGGGAAAAAAAAATGGGACATTGGGAAAAAAGCGACATAACATCAGCTTTAAGAATCAAATATTGCAGTTGTAGGAGTTATTAGTGTTTTAATAATTGAAATCGCTGCATAATTTAAGCATGTTTTTTGCATAGTTCAGCTCTCCGCTGTGGTCCGCCATGTTTTTGAGTCGAGAAATGTGGGACTTGTAGTTTTAGTGATGAACTGAAAACTCCAGAAGAAAATACCTCAGCCTTCCTCTGCAAAACTAAACAGCAAAACCAGTGTGAAAACAATTGATGTGATAAATAAATGGTGTAGTTGCTAAATACTGTGGGGGACACAAGAGGGTATGGCACTCCACCCAGGACAGGGGGTTTGTGGGGGAGAAGGTAGTCACAAATGGTAATGGGGAAAAGGCGAGAAGAGCCAGCGAAGGGCGTCAGAGCGCTAAAGAAAGATGTGCCTTCCGCCCCCCACTGTGCCAGGTTTACACCTGAGGACACAGGGGTGCGAATGTATTGTATCAAGACCTGCTCTGCGACGGTATATTAATGTGGATGTGGATGTGGATGTGTGTGCATGTTTCACAGCTTGTGTATTAATGTGTGTACCCTGGGTGCCGGAGGCGGGAATAAAGTGTATGAGAGTTTGCTCTGGCACTCAGATGCAGTTTATGTTTGATGGAGGAGAAATAACATTTTGTTATCCTCACACCAAACATATGCATCAAATGTAAAGCTTTTTAGGATAAATAATGCAAATCACTAACATTATAGTGGTGGAAAGTGAAAGTAAAAGCACTGAATTACTGCACTTATGTTAATTTTATCAGGTATTTGAAAATACAGTATATCAGGTATTTGTGGACTTCACGCGCATATTTTTGACAACTTTTTTCACATTTTCTAAAGAACAAGCAGCAACAAACTTTAAATCTATGCTTACAGGTTATTGCTTCCATTAAAGCTGCCCTAATGCCATCCCCTCTACACTGGCATGGTCAGGTAGTGGTTGAACTGGAGACAAACTGTGATCATGTGTGTTTGGGAGTCCAAAGTTGTCACCATGTTCCTCACAAATATTAAGTATGCAGCAGGTGAGCACCCTTTTCTTGCTCAGCTCCAGTTTGCAGTCATTCCTTGTCAGGAGGGACCTCCATCGTCCTTTCAAGCCACCGAAAGCCATTTCCACAACTGAACGTGCACGGCTCATCCGGTAGTTGTAGTTACGTTGTTCAGGGGTAAGTCTGCCTGTATCTGAAAAGGGTTTCATCAGCCACTTCTGCATGGGGCCGACTGGGTGGTGAAATCCAATGTTGTGCCAAAAAATGATCACCGTCTACAGGAGCCAGGAGTGCCCGCTTGTTTAAGGTGTACTGCCTGGTCTCAGTCCACCTGCAATGTGTCTAAATGTTTCAAGGTTTTATCACATCTGGAAAATTACAATGTTGGCCAAAGTGTTGCAGTTTGGATAACGTATAGAATTTATCAGTTTGCAACTGATTGCAATATTTCTGTGCAAAAACCTCATTGTTTTGGAGGTACATAGAATATACTGTATATATATATATATATATATATATATATATATAGATAGATAGATAGATAGATAGATAGAGATTATATATATATATATATATATATATATATATATATATATATATATATATATATACAGTATATATATATATATATATATAATGATGCATTTTGAACCCGAAACAAACTTGATCTAGGATTAAAAGCAATTAAAAGCAATAAAAAAAAATGCCTGCCCCCTACACTGGACCCCTACACTGGACCCTCACCAGTTTGCCTACCGGAGCAACAGGAGTACAGAGGATGCGGTTTCTACAGCGCTGCACTATGTACTCTCACACCTGGATGACAAGAACACCTACGCAAGAATGCTGTTTGTTGACTTCAGCTCAGCATTCAACACAGTTATCCCCTCCAAGTTGATCACTAAACTTGGGGACCTGGGAATCAGTACCTCCACCTGCAACTGGATCATGGATTTTCTGACCAACAGACCCCAGCATGTTAGGTCAGGCCCCAACCGTTCTTCCGTCATCACACTCAACACTGGTGTACCACAGGGCTGTGTGCTCAGCCCGTTCCTCTACTCCCTCTTCACCCATGACTGCAGGCCTATGTATGGATCCAATTCCATCATAAAGTTCGCAGATGACACCACGGTGATTGGACTCATCAGAGACAACGATGAGTCAGATTACAGGGCAGAGGTTGAGCACTTGGCTACTTGGTCCGCTGACAATAACCTGCTCCTTAACACCATCAAAACCAAGGAGCTCATAGTGGACTACAGGAAGGAGAGGGGAGAGACACATGACCCCATCCATATCAATGGCATAGCTGTTGAACATGTCCTCAGCTTCAAATTCCTGGGGTCCCACATCTCGGAGGACCTGTCCTGGTCAGTTAACACCACCAGCCTGATCAAGAAGGCCCATCAGCGCCTCTTCTTCTTGAGGACACTGAAGAAGAACCATCTGTCAACTGACATCCTGGGCAACTTCTACCGCTGCGTGATAGAGAGCACCCTGACCAACTGTGTCACAGTCTGGTATAGGAGCTGCTCTGTCGCTGACCGTAAGGCGCTGCAGCGGATGGTGAAAACCGCCCAACGCATCACAGGGACTCCACTTCCAGTTATAGAGGACGTCTACAGGAAAAGATGTCTGCGCCGGGCACGCAGCATTCTTAGGGACTCCAACCATCCTGCTCATGGACTGTTCCAGCTTCTCCCCTCCAGAAGGCGTTTCAGAAGCCTTCGGACTAGAACCAGCAGGTTTAGGAACAGTTTCTTTTCAACAGCTGTCACGTTATTGAACTTAGTTCCCCGCTGACTCTCTTACCATCATCTCTTACCATCCTCACCTGTACATAACTGCCCATCTAACTTATTGTATATTATTTGCACATAACAGTACTCTTAACTTTCTGCACTGCTGCATATATTTGCATATATTTGCTTAAATTGCACATACTGTCAATTACTGTATATACTGCACTGCTGTCCTTTGCACTTCTGATTGGATGCTAAACTGTGATTCGTTACCGTGTATTCATACATGTGTAATGACAATAAAGTTGAATCTAATCTAATCTAATCTAATCTAAAATAATGCTGTCACAAGGTTACATGGAAAAATGCATAGCTTTACTGTGTATATATACTGTATATACTGTATATATATACAGTATATACTGTATATATATATATATATATATATATATATATACACTACCGTTCAAAAGTTTGGGGTCACCCACGCAATTATTTTGTGTTTTCCATGAAAAGTCACACTTATTTACCACCATGAGTTGTAAAATGAATAGAAAATATAGTCAAGACATTGACAAGGTTAGAAATAATGATTTGTATTTGAAATAATAATTTTTTCCAGATACTCAACCTGCTCAAAGGAAGGTCAGTTTTATAGCTTCTCTAACCAGCTAAAATGTTTTCAGCTGTGCTAACATGATTGCAAAAGGGTTTTCTAATCATCCATTAGCCTTCTGACGCAATGAGCAAACACATTGTACCATTAGAACACTGGAGTGATAGTTGCTGGAAATGGGCCTCTATACACCTATGTAGATATTGCACCAAAAACCAGACATTTGCAGCTAGAATAGTCATTTACCACATTAGCAATGTATATTAGATATTAGAGTGTATTTCTGATTAGTTTAAAGTTATCTTCATTGAAAAAAACAGTGCTTTTCTTTCAAAAATAAGGAAATTTCTAAGTGACCCCAAACTTTTGAACGGTAGTGTATATATATATATATATTAGCATTATTTTAATTGCTTTTAATCCTAGATCAAGTTTGTTTCGGGTTCAAAATGCATCATAAGTGTTAAATATATCTTATTATACCTAACTCATTACTGTTTACCTGTTGAAATATATATTTTACGGCTAATATAACCCCATAACCATAACCATAATCATAACCCATAACCTCATACTGTTTTGAAACCACTGCCTGGGAACAGCTCTGCGATCCACATGGTGAGGACATCGATGGCCTCACTCACACCATCACGGACTACATCAGCTTCTGTGTGGACAACACCGTACCCACCAAGACCATACGGTGTTGCTCAAACAACAAACCCTGGATCAACCCTGAGATAAAAACACTTCTGAGAGAGAAGAAGAGGATCTTCAGGTCGGGGAACAGGAAGATGCTGAAGTCCGTACAGTGGGAGCTGAGGAGGAAGATCAGAGAAGGCAAGGACAGCTTCAGGAAGAAGATGGAGGACAAGCTGCAACAGAGCGACATCGGTGGGGTCTGGAGAAACCTTAAAACCATCTCTGGGCTCCAGAATACCTCCCCCCAGGCCACGGGGGGCAGGGAGTGGGCGAACAATCTGAACCTGTTTTTTAATAGGTTTGACCAACCGCCCTCCCCCCCGACTGCACAACAACCACTGCTGCCTCTAAAGACATCGAGTCCTGCTGCCCACACCCCACTCCACCAACACTCCCCCACTCCCAACACACAGCCCCCCAACATGACCCTCACTAAGACCCAGGTGAGGACGGAGCTGAGGAAGATCAAGGCGAGGAAGGCGTCGGGACCGGACGGCATCAGCGCAAAGCTCCTCAAGTCCTGTGCAGACCAGCTGTGTGGGATTGTGGAGTACATCTTCAACCTGAGCCTGAAGCTGGGGAGGGTACCACAGTTGTGGAAAACATCTTGTGTGGTACCTGTACCAAAGACTTCCCACCCCAAAGACCTGAACAGCTACAGACCAGTGGCCCTGACGTCTCACATGATGAAGACCCCGGAGAGACTGCTCCTTGCTCACCTCCGCCCCCTGGTGGGACCAGCGATGGATCCACTCCAGTTCGCCTACCAGCATGGCATCGGGGTGGAGGATGCAGTGATCTTCCTCCTTCACCGTTCTCTGTCCCACCTGGAGAAGCCCGGGAATGCGGTGAGGATCATGTTCTTTGACTTCTCCAGTGCTTTCAACACCATCCAATCGATGATCCTGAAGGACAAGCTGCTGTGCGCAGGGGTGGACCAGCACCTGTCATCATGGATCCTGGACTGCCTCACTAACCGGCCACAGTTTGTGAGAACCTGGGACTGTGTTTCCGACATGATCATCGGTAGCACGAGGGCCCCCCAGGGAACGGTTTTGGCTCCCTTCCTGTTCACCCTTTATACTGCGGACTTCTCACACAACACAACACACTGCCATCTACAGAAGTTCTCTGACGACTCTGCGATCGTCGGCCTCATCTCCAATGGAGATGAAGCTGAGTACAGAGGACTTATCCAGGACTTCGTGGACTGGTGCCATCGGAACTGCCTCCAGATCAACACGAGGAAAACTAAGGAGCTGGTGGTGGACTGCCGCAGGCAAGGACAACCCCTCACAGCACCAGTAAACATACAGGGAACAGACATTGAGATGGTGACATCCTACAAGTACCTGGGTGTTCATCTGAACAATAAACTAGACTGGTCACACAATACCGACTCACTCTACAAGAAGAGACGGCGCAGGCTGTTCCTACTGAGGAGACTCAGGTCTTTTGGTGTACAAGGGACGCTGCTGAAGACATTCTACGACACGGTGGTGGCATCAGCCATCACTTTTGGAGTGGTCTGCTGGGGCAGTGGCATTACAGCAGCCAATAGGAAGAGACTGAACAAACTGATCAAGAAAGCTAGCTCTGTCCTGGGGCAGCGCCTTGACCCAGTGGAGGAGATAGGAGAGAGAAGGATGATGGCTAAACTGTCATCTCTGCTGGAGTCCGAGTCCCACCCTATGCAGGACATACTGAACACACTGAGGAGCTCATTTAGCAGCAGACTACATCATCCTAGGTGCACAACCGAGAGGTTTCACAGGTCCTTCCTACCTATGGCTGTCAGACTGTATAACCTAAGCATTGCTGCTCGCAGAGATAGCAAAAAAACGTGACAACCTGAATGGCAATGAACTTACACAATGGTCCCCTCCAGTATACAACTAGGACAATATCGGTCGCTACGGAGGGTGACAATATGTATGGGTACATATTCATACTATGTAGGATAACTAAGTAGACGGTTATGCTGTTTATTCCATCTAGCTACAATGCTCCGCACTGTGTGTATATATATTTATCTATTTATTCCATCTAGCTACAATGCTCACACTGTGTTTATATATTTATATGTACATATGTATATTCGCTGCTCTTGTTTTTCTTGTTCTTCGTGATTGTTGCTCTGAGTGTTGCTATCCCTGTGCTGTTGCAATCTGGAATTTCCCCATTGTGGGACTAATAAAGGCTTATCTTATCTTATAACAACAATATGTCACCTGGCGATCATTTTTTTGGCAGCTGATCACTTTTTGGCATGACATAACAGGCGACCTTCATCTCGTAATACGCCGTAAACACCACCTATTAAAGAACTGATATAAATATAAGTTTACAAGTGTAGTCAATGCTAGCTAGCTGAAGCTACAGGCTTGAGCTAACACGGCTGATAATTGAAATATTGATAATTACTGGACTCCTTAAACATAGCCGCCGTTTTTTCTGCGATTAAGAATAAAACTGTTTTTAGATGGTAATACAGGTTTGGAATAATAAAAGCAGCGCTCCCAAAGAGACAACAAACTCCTCCATGTAGACAAGTTAGTGCTGCTTCTTCTTCTCCTCTTTTGACTTCTTCTGTGGTGTTCTGTGGGGTGGCATAAAGACGCTTCACATTATGTAATGACGTAGCCCTGACATAATCCCCGACTAGCTCCATTCATTCATTCATTCATTCATTCATCATCTTCCGCTTAATCCTTTTCGGGTCGTGGGGGGGCTGGAGCCTATCCCAGCATCTTTGGCGAGAGGCAGGGTACACCCTGGACAGATCGCCAGTCCATTGCAATGTCAGTGGAAAACCGACTGGTTCTTTTGAGACACTACAGTTGAACTGGTTAAGCACTGGCACAAGCACCAGAACCAAACTAGCATTGGTTCTTATTTGGTGTAAATGAGGCCTAAGAGAGTTTGGTCTGGCACTCAGATGTAGTCTGTTATGTTTCTTCATCCACATTGGTGACTTAGAGACAAAAAATGGAACACAGACCGAGCACCACACGGAGACACTCCCACTGGAGACTCCACTGCTGTATGCGCCACAACAGTCAGACTCCCGGACTGTTGGCTTCACAACCCGGCCCGCCGCTTGGTTTATTTACGTAGAAGCCCCAGTTCGCCCTCAGCGGAGTCTCAACGGACAACACAAATACCAGCATGTGGTGGCATCGCTGGACGTGCGCACCACGCAGCAAGCCATGAGTCTACTCAAGACCCCGCCAGCCTAAGAGAAAATACGACGCCCTCAAGTGGATGCTGCTGCACCGTTATACCCCTTTTGGATGGGGAGAGAGCAGAAAGGCTCCTTGCACGCTCAGAGTTAGGGGACAGATCGGCTGTGGAACTTATGGAGAGCATGCTCGTGCTAATATGGATAAGATGACAGATTTTTCCTGTTTACCCACCTCTTCCTGAAGAACCTACCAGCTACCAGCGTGGGCAATCCTTGCTAACTCGCCCCTGCTGGCTGTCAGGAACTACCGCGCGCTGACAGAAGAGACAGAACGAATCATCCTGGCAAACAGGGCTCTCACACGTGCACGCAGTGACACCGGGATCTCCAAAGAATCCAGTGAGGTCAAGGAGCCGATGGTGGGGGCAGGCACGGCCACCCAGAGACACAGGACCGGGACGCTATGTTTTTATCACCGCCATTTTGGCAAGGGAAGCGCAATGTTGTCTGCCGCCGTGCCACTTCAAGAAAGCCAGGAAACGAGGACAGCCAGGGGTCAGTAGCCTCTGCGACGCTGGCGACAGGGAGAAGCTGCTTTTCATCACGGACACACATTCTGGGAGATGTTTTCTGGTGGACTTCGGCTCCCAGAAGAGCCTCATTTTACCAATCAGTGCAGACTGGTTGGCAGAAGGCAGCAGCCCGGCATTTTCAGCCACCAACAGATCCCACATCAGGACGTTTGAAGAAAGGACGGTGATTGTGTGTTTACACGGATGCAATTACCAGTGGGACTTTGTGCTTGCTGCATGTTCGGTCCCCATCTTAGGTGCTGATTTTCTGTGTGCTTACAGATTGCTTGTTGATGTTGCAGAGACACTTAGTGGATGCTGTTTCTTTTTCCTCCTTGCCGGCAAAGCTCAGGGAGTTGGGCCACCAACACACGCTAATGTTCTAGCTCCATGGGGTAAGTACCAGCATTTGCTTTCCGAGTTCCCAGCACTCACAGTTCCCACCTTTTCCGCTGCGGTAACCAAGCACAGGGTCGAACATTTTATCACAACGAAAGGTCCGCCTGTGTTCGCGCACCCTTGCCGCATGGACACAGCTAAACTAGCCAGCGCGCTCGAGGAATTTGCTAACTTAAGCCTGCTTCACCGGTCCTGTTCATAATTTTTATGGACAGGATTTCTAGGCGCAGCCAGGGAATGGAGGGTGTCATGCTTGGTGACCCACAGGATCTTCATCTCTGTTGTTTGCAGATGATGTTGTCCTGTTGGCTTCATCCAGCAATGACCTACAGCTCTTGCTGGGACGGTTTGCCGCTGAGTGTGAAGCGGCTGGGATGAGAATCAGCACCTCCAAGTCCGAGTCCATGGTCCTCAGCCGGAAAAAAGGTGGATTGTCCTCTCCGGGTTGGGGACAGGCTCCTGCCCCAAGTGGAGGAGTTTAAGTATCTTGGGGTCTTGTTCACGAGTGAGGGGAAAATGGAGCGAGAGATCGACAGACGGATTGGAGCAGCATCTGCAGTGATGCGGACGTTGTACCGGTCTGTTGTGGTGAAGAGGGAGCTTAGTTCTAAGGCAAAGCTGTCGATTTACCAGTCAATCTACGTTCCTACTCTCACCTATGGTCACGAGCTTTGGGTAATGACCGAAGAACGAGATCGCGGATACAAGCGGCTGAAATGAGCTTTCTCCGTAGGATTGCTGGACTCACCCTCAGAGATAGGGTGAGGAGCTCAGTCATCGGGAGAGGCTCAGAGTTAGAACCGCTGCTCCTCCACATTGAAAGGAGTCAGTTGAGGGTGGTATGGGCATCTGATTAGGATGCCTCCTGGACGCCTCCCACTTGAGGTGTTTCAGGCACGTCCCACTGGGAGGAGACCCCGGGGCAGACCCAGGACTCGGTGGAGAGACTATGTCTCCAGCTAGTCTGGGAACGCCTTGGTATCCCCTCTGAAGAGCTGGAGCAGGTGGCTGGGGAGAGGGAAGTCTGGGCTTCTCTGCTTGAACTGCTGCCTCCGCGACCCGGACCTCCGGAAAAGCGGTAGAAGATGGATGGATGGATGGAAGCCTGCTTCATGCTACACCTCTGCTGTCTGCGTATGCATAACCAGAAACCTCACGTGATAAAATTTACGTCATCGTCTCCACTCCGCTAGTGTCCGCAGTGCTCGACCATGAACGACCGCTTGCAGCCCAAATTTTGTGACCGCGTCACCTGCCTATGACCTGAACGCGTTGAAAAGCGCATGCGCAAGACTGAACGTCCCATTCACGAGGTGGCGATATCGACACAGCATATATCAGTAGACGAAGAAGACAACAAGGCGGAAAACAAGAAAAAAAACATACATGAATCATACATACATACTTTCTTTCACAGCGGCAGCAGCATCTTTGTGGAAAAGGAGTGAAAACCGGGAAGTCAAACAGCAGAAATGGACTCTATATTTGAAGAGAAACTTTGTGAAGAAGTCTGCCATTTCTTCATTAGTGAAAATCCTGGTGCGTCAGTGCCTTGGCGCTACCTACAGTGGGGCAAAAAAGTATTTAGTCAGCCACCAATTGTGCAAGTTCTCCCACTTAAAAGATGAGAGAGGTCTCCAATTTTCATCATAGGTATACTTCAACTATGAGAGACAAAATGAGAAAAAAAAATGCAGAAAATCACATTGAAGGATTTTTAATGAATTAATTGGTAAATTCCTCAGTAAAATAAGTATTTGGTCACCTACAAACAAGCAAGATTTCTGGCTCTCACAGACCTGTAACTTCTTCTTTAAGAGGCTCCTCTGTCCTCCACTCGTTACCTGTATTAATGGCACCTGTTTGAACTCGTTATCAGTATAAAAGACACCTGTCCACAACCTCAAACAGTCAGACTCCCAAACTCCACTATGGCCAAGACCAAAGAGCTGTCAAAGGACACCAGAAACAAAATTGTAGACCTGCACCAGGCTGGGAAGACTGAATCTGCAATAGGTAAGCAGCTTGGTGTGAAGAAATCAACTGTGGGAGCAATTATTAGAAAATGAAAGACATACAAGACCACTGATAATCTCCCTCGATCTGGGGCTCCACGCAAGATCTCACCCCGTGGGGTCAAAATTATCACGAGAACGGTGAGCAAAAATCCCAGAACCACATGGGGGGACCTAGTGAATGACCTGCAGAGAGCTGGGACCAAAGTAACAAAGGCTACATCAGAAACACACTACGCCACCAGGGACTCAAATCCTGCAGTGCCAGACGTGTCCCCCTGCTTAAGCCAGTACATGTCCAGGCCCGTCTGAAGTTTGCTAGAGAGCATTTGGATGATCCAGAAGAGGATTGGGAGAACGTCATATGGTCAGATGAAACCAAAATAGAACTTTTTAGTAAAACCTCAACTTGTCGTGTTTGGAGGGAGAAAGAAACACCATACCTACTGTGAAGCATAGGGGTGGAAACATCATACTTTGGGGCTGTTTTTCTGCAAAGGGACCAGGACGACTGATCCGTGTAAAGGAAAGAATGAATGGGGCCATGTATCGTGAGATTTTGAGTGAAAGCCTCCTTCCACCAGCAAGGGCATTGAAGATGAAACGTGGCTGGGTCTTTCAGCATGACAGTGATCCCAAACACACCGCGCAGGCAACGAAGGAGTGGCTTAGTAAGAAGCATTTCAAGGTCCTGGAGTGGCCTAGCCAGTCTCCAGATCTCAACCCCATAGAAAATCTTTGGAGGGAGTTGAAAGTCTGTGTTGCCCAGCGACAGCCCCAAAACATCTGCCCTAGAGGAGATCTGCATGGAGGAATGGGCCAAAATACCAGCAACAGTGTGTGAAAACCTTGTGAAAACTTACAGAAAACGTTTGACCTCTGTCATTGCCAACAAAGGGTATACAACAAAGTATTGAGATGAACTTTTGTTATTGACCAAATACTTATTTTACCGAGGAATTTACCAATTAATTCATTAAAAATCCTTCAATGTGATTTTCTGGAATTTTTTTTTCTTATTTTGTCTCTCATAGTTGAGGTATACCTATGATGAAAATTGGAGACCTCTCTCATCTTTTAAGTGGGAGAACTTGCACAATTGGTGGCTGACTAAATATTTTTTTACTCCACTGTATCATGTGGGAGTGAAACTACAAATGATGGTTGTGCGCATGCATCAACCGCTTGGCCTTGGTAGATGAAAAAAGTGAGCATGAGCAGTGGCGCGTGCATGCCAGGCTCGTCCAAAGCGTACACGGACCACAGCAGACTAGAGGGAAATGGAGCATGAAGCATGCTTTAGAGTGATTGGGCATTGTCAGGCGCTCCAGCAGCCCTTGGGCATCTCTGCTGCACATGGTGCCCAAGGCCGTTGGGTCGTGGCTGCCATGTGGCAATTTCTGACGCTTGAGCAACACCACGAAACATGACCGGTATCCCATCCTGCACATCCAGGATTTTTCAGTGCACCTGGCCTAGATGCGCATTTCTTCAACAGTGGATCTGGTCCGCGAATACCACCAGGTCTCGGTTTGCGCAGAGAACATTCCTAAAACGGCAGTAATAACTCCTTTTGACCTTTTCGACTTTTTGTGCATGCCGTTTAGGTTAAAAGGCGCAGCGCAAACCTTTCAAAGAATGATGGACGCGGTGCTCTGTGCACCTTGCCCACCTCAAACAAGTTTTCCAGTGGTTGGAAGCACACGGGCTTATTGTTAACCCAGCAAAGTGCCAGTTCGGGCTGCCAGTGATTGATTTTTTGGGCCACTGCATCTCGCCAGACGGCGCGATCCCGCTGCCGGATAAAGTGCGCGCAGTGTCAGATTTTCTGTGTCAACAGACCGTGAGGGCACTGCAGGAATTTTGAGGGATGGCCAATTTTTACAACCATTTTTTCCCCCGGGCAGCACAGCTGCTACAACCGCTGTACGGCGCGCTCTAAAAAAGAAGCCCGCGGATAGCATCGACTGGACCCCTGAGCAGGCCCAGGCTTTCACAATCGCCAAAATGGCACTTGCTAACCCACTGCTAACTCTGCTGGCCCACCCAACCCCGTCAGCGCGGATAGCGGTCACCACAGACGCGTCTGACGTTGCAATAGGGGCAGTGGTGGAGCAGTCTCGGGTTTGTGGCAGCCACTAGCGTTTTTCAGCCATACTTTGCATGACAACAAGTGTAAATGCAGCACATTTGACCGGGAGTTGTTGGCCCGCCACCTGACTATGCATCATTTCCAGTTTTGGCTCGAGGGCCATGAGTTCACCACGTTTGTTGATCACAAACCACTAACTTATGCAATGTCCAAAGTCGCAGAGCCATGGTCAGCCTGGCAGCACCGGCACTTGGCCGCAATCTCTGAGTTCACTACTGACATTCAACACATAGCCGGTAAGCTTAATGTCGTGGCCAACTTGCCTGTTGCACGCGTTAGTCTCCCCGGTCTTCATGGGGATAGATTTTCCCGCTATGGCCGCCGACCAAACTGGGGATGCAGACATTTGCATGCTCCAGTCCGCAGCTACAGGATTAAAACTGAAGAGCAGGGTGGTGCAAGAAGGGCCCCCCTTTCCTTGCTCTACGACATCTCCACCAGCTGCCCCTGCACAGTGGTTCTGAGCTCTTGGCGCCACTGCGTCTTTGAGTCCATCCACGCCCTTTCACATCCCGGCTTGCATGCCTCGGTTAAACTGGTGGGGTCCAAATTTTTCTGGCCTTGCCTGTGCAGGGATGTGAAAGAATGGGCTGCAGTGTGCGTTGTGTGCCAGCGGGCTAAAGTGCACAAGCACACCAAAGCCTCCCTCAAGCCATTTCAGATTCCAGCCAGGAGGTTTGACCACGTACACGTGGATTTAGTTGGCTCCCTCCCCACCGTCACAGGGGTTCACACACCTTTTAACAGTCGTTGACCGCACTAACCGTGTCTGGCGGAGGTGGTTACCGCTGAGTTCCACCCCACATCTGCCGAGGTAGCCCGCACCATTCTTGTCAGCTTGGGTCACACGGTTGTCGGATCTCCGTCGGACATCACTTCCAACAGCACGATGCTCACAGAACCCCTTTGCAGCCACCGTACGATGGCCCGTTAGAGTGTTGGAAACGATGGAGAAGCATTTTGTGTTAGACTTGGCGGGGGCCATAAGGAAACCGTCTGCATAGACAGGCTGAAGCCCGCTTATGTGTTGGCAGACGAACAGGCTGGCACTGGCTCAAGCTCCCCGGCGCAGGCCAACTGCCTACTGCGGCCCCGCCAAGGTATGTGTTCCCCAGCAGAGAATGGTTTGGCACAGGAAACTAACCCTTTTCCCTCCCCACCTTTCCCCCTCCAAAGACTGACCCTCCCTTTCCACCCACCTCAACAAGGAGCTTCGACTGGCCCGGCGGCTCCACGCTACAGCTACAACGGACGCTTGCTCAAGCCCACAAGTCCAGAGGGATAGGACCCCTTCTGGGTGTTCGGGGGGAACTGTGTGTGGGACACAAGAGGACATGGCACTCCAACCAGGACAGGGGGTTGGTAGGGGAGAAGGTAGTCAGAAATGGTAATGGGGAAAAGGCGAGAAGAGCCAGCTAAGGGCGCCAGAGCGCTAGGGGGTATAAAGCCAAAGAAGGATGTGCCTTCCGCCCCCGCTGTGTCAGGTTCACACCTGAGGACACAGGGGTGCGAATGTATTGTATCCAAGACCTGCTCTGCGACTGGTATGTTTATGGTATGTATGTATGTGGATGTGTGTGCATGTTTCACAGTTTGTGTGTTAATGTTGTTTACCCTGGGTGCGGAGGCGGAATAAAGTGTATAAGAGGAGTTCGCTCTGGCACTCAGATGCAGTTTGTTATGTTTGATGGAGGAGAAATAAAGTCGGTGTCATCAGCTCGTGGACTCGTCTGATTCCTTCCTCCATAATACATACTTTTTTTTTCAGTAGCAACCACTATTTTATAACAGTTCAGTTAGAGATCGACTGTGACAGGAAGTCATCGGTGCTGTAAAAAGCCGCTCTGCTGCCTCTGCTGGCCCGGTATACAGTCATGTGAAAAAATTAGGATACCCCATTAAATATTCAGTTCTTTATTAAGAAATGTTCACATATCTATGTCTAACCTTGTTTTTGTTTTATTTGCATTTTGTAACATTTGTTTTAGCCATTTTAAGTGGGAATGAATGTGGGGGTGTCCTATTAAAGATGGGGGGGGGGGGGTATCCTAACTTATTCCTCACTAGAAAAAGCACTATATAAGTGCAGGTTAGTTAGTTAGTTAGCTATTTGTTAGAATTATATTTTACAGAAAATTTGAAAAAAAGTCTTTAATTCATTTTTATTGTTTAGTTGTATACATGAATCTCCCAGTATTTTAAACACAGATATTAAATATCCATATGTCCAAATATGTTAAACACACACACACACACACACACACACACACACACACACACAGAGGCTTATACAGGGTTTCCTAATTTTTTCCTGACTTTAGTTGTTGCAATATCTTTTTTCCCTGCTCCATTACATGGCAATGGTGAGTTAAATTTATATTTATTTTGAAAACAAAGCCTTACATGGAAATTCTGGCAAATTAAAAGTTGAGAAATATGGCAGTACAATGATACAAGCCTTTAGGTGCACTTAATTTTAAGATAAGATAAGATAAGCCTTTATTAGTCCCACAATGGGGAAATTCCAGGATTGCAACAGCACAGGGATAGCAACACTCAGAGCAACAATCAGAAGGCAAGAGAAAAAAAAAAACAAGAGCAGCAAGTATACATATGTGGGTGGGCAATATAAGCTGCGGCTTCAGCCATCACCCATTTCGGATAACTCACGTGGAATTGTATAGTAGAAGGAGTCTTTGTCTAATTTGACCTTGTTGTTATATTATACAGTTTCTTTTAACCTGTAATGTACTATCCGAAATAAATAAATTCATTCATTCATTCATTCAAGTATACATATGTATATATAAATATAAATATATATATTATATATAGACACACAGTGCGGAGCATTGTAGCTGGATGGAATAAATATATGAGTATATAAACACACAGTACGGAGCATTGTAGCTAGATGGAATAATATGTAGCTATATAAACACACAGTGCATAGCATTGTAGCTAGATGGAATAAATATGTAAATATATAAACACACACAGTGTGGAGCATTGTTGCTAGATAGAGTAAATATATAAATATATATATAAACACACACAGTGCTGAGCATTGTGGCTAGATGGAATAAATATGTAAATATATAAACACACACAGTGCGGAGCATTGTAGCTAGATGGAATGAAACAGCACAACCGTCTACTTAGTTATCCTACATGGTATGATTATGTACCCATACATATTCTCACCCTCCATAGCGACCGGTATTTTCCTAGTTGTATGCCGGAGGGGGGACCATTGTATAAGTCTATTGCGTCTTTTGCATTCAAAACTATTAGGTTGTCACGTCTTTTTGCTATCTCTGCGAGCAGCCCTGCTTAGGTTGTACAGTCTGACAGCCGTAGGTAGGAAGGACCTGCGAAACCTCTCGATTGTGCACCTAGGATGATGTAGTCTGCTGCTAAATGAGCTCCTCAGTGCATTCAGTATGTCCTGCATAGGGTGGAACTCGGACTCCAGCAGAGATGACAGTTTAGCCACCATCCTTCTCTCTCCTATCTCCTCCACTGGGTCAAGGCGCTGCCCCAGGACAGAGCTAGCTTTCTTGATCAGTTTGTTCAGTCTCTTCCTATCGGCTGCAGTAATGCCACTGCCCCAGCAGACCACTCCAAAAGTGATGGCTGATGCCACCACCATGTCATAGAATGTCTTCAGCAGCGCCCCTTGTACACCAAAAGACCTGAGTCTCCTCAGTAGGAACAGCCTGCGCTGTCCCTTCTTGTAAGAGTGCGTCAGTATTGTGTGACCAGTCTAGTTTATTGTTCAGATGAACACCCAGATACTTATAAGATGTCACCATCTCGATGTCTGTTCCCTGTATATTTACTGGTGCTGTGAGGGGTTGTCCTTGCCTGCGGCAGTCCACCACCAGCTCCTTAGTTTTCCTCGCGTTGATCTGGAGGCAGTTCCGATGGCACCAGTCCATGAAGTCCTGGATAAGCCCTCTGTACTCAGCTTCATCTCCGTTGGAGATGAGGCCAACGATCGCAGAGTCGTCAGAGAACTTCTGTAGATGGCAGTGTGTTGTGTTGTGTGAGAAGTCCGTAGTATAAAGGGTGAACAGGAAGGGAGCCAAAATCATTCCCTGGGGGGCCCCCGTGCTACCGATGATCGTGTCGGACACACAGTCCTGGGTTCTCACAAACTGAGGCCAGTTAGTGAGGTAGTCCAGGATCCATGATGACAGGTGCTGGTCCACCCCTGCGCACAGCAGCTTGTCCTTCAGGATCATCGGTTGGATGGTGTTGAAAGCACTGGAGAAGTCAAAGAACATGATCCTCACCGCATTCCCGGGCTTCTCCAGGTGGGACAGAGAACGGTGAAGAAGGAAGATCACCGCATCCTCCACCCCAATGCCATGCTGGTAGGCGAACTGGAGTGGATCCATCGCTGGTCCCACCAGGGGGCGGAGGTGAGCAAGGAGCAGTCTCTCCAGGGTCTTCATCATGTGGGACGTCAAGGCCACTGGTCTGTAGCTGTTCAGATCTTTGGGGTGGGAAGTCTTTGGTACAGGTACCACACAAGATGTTTTCCACAGCTGTGGTACCCTCCCCAGCTTCAGGCTCAGATTGAAGATGTACTCCACAATCCCACACAGCTGGTCTGCACAGGACTTGAGGAGCTTTGCGCTGATGCCGTCCGGTCCCGACGCCTTCCTCGCCTTGATCTTCCTCACCTCCGTCCTCACCTGGGTCTTAGTGAGGGTCATGTTGGGGGGCTGTGTGTTGGGAGTGGGGGGGTGTTGGTGGAGTGGGGAGTGGGCAGCAGGACTTGATGTCTTTAGAGGCAGCAGTGGTTGTTGTGCAGTCAGGGGGGAGGGTGGTTGGTCAAACCTATTGAAAAACAGATTCAGATTGTTCGCCCACTCCCTGCCCCCCGTGGCCTGGGGGGAGGTATTCTGGAGCCCAGAGATGGTTTTAAGGTTTCTCCAGACCCCGCTGATGTCGATCTGTTGCAGCTTGTCCTCCATCTTCTTCCTGAAGCTGTCCTTGCCTTCTCTGATCTTTCTCCTCAGCTCCCTCTGTACGGACTTCAGCATCTCCCTGTTCCCCGACCTGAAGATCCTCTTCTTCTCTCTCAGAAGTGTTTTTATCTCAGGGTTGATCCAGGGTTTGTTGTTTGAGCAACACCGTATGGTCTTGGTGGGAATGGTGTTGACCGGATGAGCTGAAAAGCTGGTAACAGACAGATACACACAACCACACACATACCCACACACAGACGCACTGAGTGATTACCGTATGCCTCCGTTCACCGAGGTATAATTAAGGTGTCCGAAACAGTACTACAATTCTCACTGAGAGTTAATAGGAAATGTGACCTGCCATGAGTAAACCAGCAACAAGTCGGCCTGACATACTTTTTTTTTATTGTGATTTTTGTTTTTTTGTTGGTTTTTTTTTGCAAAATATGCTAGTTGAAATCATAAAGAAGCTACTCCATGCTTCAAATAACAGTGTGGGAGATTTTAAAACTGTAAACTTTGTATTTGAAATAAGAGTAGTTTCAGAGGGAAATATTAGTGAGACTGGTTCCTAGTTTCTAGGGTGTGGATACCACAGCTGATTTACAGTACATATCCGGTTTGTTTGGCTATCCACATGTCTTTGTTATTCATTTCGGCCAATCAGCAACATGTTCAGGTAGAAGCACATGGCAAGTTAAGCAGAGCTCCTTTTGATAAACACTGCAAGGGGGCTGGGTTCATGATAGGGGTGGGAATCACGAGGGATCTCACGATTTGATTCGGATTGCAATACTTGGGGCACGATCTGATGCTATCACAATTCAACAATAATCACGATTCCAATAATAAAGTATCGTGATCCCATATATTTCAAATTTTTCTTCACCTCATTCAAGCTCAAATCATGCCCCATAGTAAAACTGTTTTTTTTTCATATATTAAAATATTCAGTCCAAATGGGCAGCAACCGGATAATTTCACAGTAAATTATTTTTAAATTAAATGGTGTTCACTTATATAGCACTTTTTTACTCATCTCTGGATGACCAAAGCACTTTACAGGTCCTGCTGTTCACCCATTCATGCACACATTCACACACTGATGGCAGCGGATGCAAAAATAAATGCTCTTAAAATAAATGTTCAACTGATAATAAAATGCAGTCTTAAATAATAATCAGTGAAGTAACGGCGAGATGGAATCACATGCAGTCATACGAAAAAATTAGGACACCCTGTATAAGCCTGTGTGTGTGTTTTTTTTAACATATTTGGAGATATGGATATTTAATATCAGTGTTAAAAAAATAGTGGGAGATTCACGTAATACAACTAAACAATTAAAAATGAATTAGAGACATTTTTCAAATTTTCTGTAAAATGTAATTCTAAACAAATAGTGAGGAAAAAATTAGGACACCCCCCATCTTTTTTAAGACAGCCCCACATTCATTCCCACTTACAATGGATAAAATAAATGTAAAAAAAAAATAAAAACAAAACAAGGTTAGACATAGATACGTGAATATTTCTTAAAAAAGAACTGAATATTTAAAGGGGTGTCCAAATTTTTTCACATGACTGTATCTGGGCTCCAATGTTTTAATCTTGTGACAAAAACCCTTGTGTTCCACAACACTATATGGATGCAGGTCTTTACATATGAAGTAGGTGATTGACTGTGTTATCTTCTTGGCTCGCTCAGAATTTGGAGGTAGCTTTAACAAGCTATATGTTCCCAGAGTGGGTTGATTTTTACCCGGCCCTGGGTTAGCTTCGCTGTCATCAGCTAACGCTGCTGTCCTGGGATGGTGCCAAGAGAAGTGGGTCCTCATGTTTGTACTATTCCCACAGTATTTTACTTTCGTGTGTCACTCCTTGCAAAGTGAATGTGCTATATCCAGGTTGTCTGTTCCACCTTTATTATAAAATCCAAAAAAAGTCCAGACATTTGATTTAAACTTTGACGTGCATTTCTCAGTTTTTTTCCCCCCAGTGTTGCTGCTGCCTCTGCCATCTTGTAAACATGGACTGAAGTTAAATCTTGCCAGACACCTTTGCCGCGATGACTTTGCACCATCTAGTGGACTGAAAACTCCATTAATTAACTGATAACCAAAAGTATATGTTTTTGCATTTTTTTTAAAATAAAAGATTGATCCGTGCGTTTATGGATTGATGCATTGTCACAAGTGCCAAGTATCGTGATTCATCACTGAATCGATCTTTTTTCCCACCCCTACTTCATGCCAAGTCATGCAAACGACCAGCTTTTGTTACTGCCCCCCACCTGGCTCCCCTGGAAGGTGACAATCCTTGGAAACTTTGAACCTGATTTTCTCATTAGTATTTTGAGAGGTGCTAACATTCAAATGGCCACATCTTCAAATCTTTTTGGATTTCCATGTGTTAGACATCATTTGAAAGCTTAGATTCAACACTTTTAGAATCTGTAAATAACTCAAAATACCCATCGGGAGACTTGTTCCTGGTTTTTCCATGGCTGGTCACAAATTACTGTTAGTAACGGTTTCATGAACAGCTTTGAAGCGGAGTGATACATATCCAGTGAAACAATGGACTGCAATTACCATGGATTTTAGTAAAATCCCTATTGTCCAGCCAAATTGCTTGGTCGGAGCTAACTGTTGTATAAACTGTAATATACTGTTTTGAATTTAACACAACAATGGTTCATTCTAAACAACAAATTCATTTGGTATTTTGTATACATTTTTCCATTAAGTCAAGTGGAAAAATATATACAAATACATTTATATACTGACTTTTGCATTACTTGTCAGTGAACTCTATCTATAAATCCATGAAATCTGTGTGTCCGTGTGTCTGTTCCTCACATAGCTCTTGAACTGTTCGTCAGACTGGCCTCAGATTTTATATGTGTGTTGCTGAGGTTACAAGGGTATGCATCCCCGAGTATGGAGTTGTTCAGTCAAAATGTATAATTTTTATCAATAAAAGATTAGCCACTGCTCTGTCTCCTCATGCTCTGGCTTCTAGAGATGTGAGCGGGGTTTCGGATTGACTCCGTACTGATTGGATAATATGCGGCATCACAGCATCAGTAACCACAGCACTCCACGAGCAAAACAAGGAAGCAAAATGTCATGTTCAGGTGAGCGCACTCTCCCCCTCCCTTCCTGCTTGACTTTCCCCAGCTCCACAGGCAATCACCACACCTGCGTGATGAAATGTACCTGCTGCCTCTGCCTCGCCAGCGCTTAAAAGGACCTTCATGTTAATGCTTCAGCGCTGGCTCATTGGGTATACTACCTGCAAACAAGCAAGTAAGTTTATATTCGCTCTCAGAGGAAAATAAGTAATTTCTCTTGTCCTTTCTCGTACAGGTTGCTACCATCTTCGTGGTGCGTCTCCGGGGTCTTCCTGCGCTCACCTGCCCTATCATCATCACCACTTCAGCTGTCTTATCCACCCGGTCAGACACCTCACCCAGCTCTACTCCTGCCATCCAGCATCCTTCCTTGGTTCGCCATTTGTGTTGGGTTTCTCTGCCAGGCTCTCTGTTTTTCCCACGTGAGTGTAGTCCTATTTATCCCTTTGCTATCTCCCTCCTTGTCTAACTTGCTCTTGTCTCTCCTTCCAGGCTGGGTCTTCCTCTGGCGAGTGACGTCTTTCATTAACGAAGCTTTTCTTTTTGAATCAATAAAAATCTGATTAATTTGCTTCTCTGTGTTATCGTGTGTTTTCTCTGATGTCACTCCCTGCACGTGAGCTGTTAATTATTACCAATCACGACACAAAAAGCGACAAATTTGACTAGAAAAAAGATAATACTGAAGAGTTCATGCTTAAAAAAATTATACCATAAAGTTGCCATGATTGTGTAGGTCTAAAGGACGATTCGGCATATGGGGAGAACACGAGGCGCATGAGCAGATTGGGCAGAGCATCAGCGGGAACCCAGGGTCTGACAGAGAACAACAGTGTATCCAACACAGGACATGCCAGGAGAAGCAGCAGCCCGACTGGGCGGACTGCGGTCCTTTGTGGGGAGGCACGCCTAGCTTGCCTGGTCAGTGATAAACGAGAATCCTGATTGCTGCTTCACCCATGTGGTACCACTGTATTTTGCAGGACTGTGAGTTCCCCCTTCCCACACGAGTATCTAAAAATTAAAAACTTAATAATACCGCTGTGATTGTGGAGCGGAATGGCTGGAATTACTTAACGACCAAAAGCAGGACACAAAAATGCCAAATAACAAAATAAATCATTTTTAGTTAAATATTTACTGACAAATGGGCAGCACTGATGCAACGGTTGCAGTCAAACGGATCCTTCTGCTGTGTGTAATAATGTTGGCTGTTGTGTAGTTAATTCGATTGATTAGTTTTAAAAAACCTTTTAATACCAAAGTATTGCTAAAATATAAAATGATGCACTACAATGGGTCTCATATATTTGTAAATGTGTCCTGTTATAGTCCTGCATGAGTTTATTGACGATACACAGAAGAAATTCAACATCACACTGAACTCCATCACTGGACAGTGATATAAACTAAAATAATTATAATGATGACTGAACAACTCCCATTTCCCAAAGTGCAAGATCCACTATTATGAATATAAGTGATAAAAGCTCACGCAAATAAGTGATCTGACAAACAAATTAACAAGGAATCTGAAACAGTCGCTAATATTGGATGTCCCATTCATTTTCAATAATTAGGTATTCTGTAATTAATATTCACACAATCAAATAACTCTTAGTGCCATTTAGTCCCTTCAATATTTGTCAGAGTCTAACATGTGATTGCCTACATACAGGCTACACCTCTGTATTCCACTTTCAAACACAGCCTACATTTGGGCCTGTAAAGCCTGATTGGGATACCTGTTTCAGACAGGAATACTTGCGTTCTACGGGCAATGCACTAGTTTTATAAAAGTACAAGATGTTAAGAGTAAGTGATACAGAGGAAAATTATCAAACAAAATAGTTACAGAATAATACAAGGAATGTGAAAAGTATGGCTGATGTGTAATTTTATAAAAGTAGCAAATGCATTATTGCAGTATTATCTTTATTTATTTATATTATCTTTTTTCATAAATTGCGTTTTTATTCTTTTTTTGTTATTGAAGTAAAGCAAAAATTGGACTACTTTATCAGTAGTAGAGCATTTTACACTTTGAAGATCTTCATTTAACCTCAGTAAAGGCTAACCAATTGTAACACAACAGGAGATAACATTATTAATAGGAATTAAATTTGCTCAACAACCACAAGGGGGTGATGAGTAGCCGTGGATTGAGATGCAAGACTGCGGCCCCCGTCGATAACTCCCGCGTGTCATGGCAGAAAAGCATCTTCCCACTCATGCATGCCTTAATCAGCTCCTACAGTTTACCTCCACACTGTAGACAAATTAAAAAGCATGCGATGCTACTGAGCAGCAAGCGCGGGGCTATTCAACTTTGTCTTTTGAGAGATACTGCAGTGGAGTCAAGAGTATTGATCTGAATAAGGAAGGATAAAAGGAGGGGAGGCTGAGAGCAGGTGGTCGTGGGCCAACAGATTCAGGGATTTAGTCGCACACCGTGTTTGTATGGTCAGCGCTGCGGAGCAGCAAGGGGACCAATACCTACTCCAAACAGATGCTCAAAGCAATGGGATGTGCCCCCATTGTGATCAGAGTGGACAGCTGAATTGTTTGCCACCAAAGGGCCCTTTTCTTCAGCGGCAGGCCCAGGCACAATGGGGCCCCCACCGCAATGACACACTGAGGATTTCTGCAGGGGGAAGCATAGTGTCGAAGGGGGGGAGTCGTTTGTATGCACTGAGTAATAGGGGGTTCGTAGGGTGAGCCTCTGTCCGTACCCTCTTTTTTTTTCTTCTTCTTCTCCGTGCTCAGATGGACCTCTCCACGGCCTCCCAGCTCTTCTACAAAGCCCCCCTGAAGCTACCGCAGGGCAGGGGTTTAAATGTCACGCTTGGCCATCAGCGCGCCCAGCCCCCGGCTCGTGTCTCCTGAGGGAAGGAAGCACGCCAAGAGACAGTGTGCGGGAGAGAGGAAAGCTGTGGGGAGGGAGACACTTGCCCTTGCCCCATTGTCCATTACGATAGGCATGAGCTGGTAACTGACTCCGAATCAAGTGTGTCCTCTCACCACGCGCCCGGGCCTTGTCCTGCCTCTGCTCAAACACAATGGCCCCTCTGTGTTTTGATTTTTTTTAACCATCCATAGGCAAATCGCGGCTTTGGTCATGGTATATTTGACCGAGCAGCTTAAAGGAGGCTGCAGAGTCTAAATTCAGCTGGCCACCGGGCTGAATGGGGAACACAGTTTGTCATCGCACGACGCTCAAGGTTCGACCACTTTGCTCCAACATGGCTGAAATCAGTGCTAACTTTTTGCGTTCGGCCACATAAGAGGGACCTCGAAAATGTTAAAGCGAGTAAGAAGAGAGTTGATGGGATGTGGGGTGGCAGAAGTGTCAAGCTGAAATACAAGTACAGGACGAAATATATGAGCCACCGGCCAACTTTATCCCAGCCCAAGGTCTCTGCCCATACTTTACCCACCCACAAGATTGAGTGTTTTATGTATCTATTTGTTCTAAATAGCAGCACACTTGACCTTGAGGCAAGATGTGTGTGGTTGCAGCTTGGCCCAGGAATCATCCCTCCTGTCACGGACGGGAGGGAGTGACCTTGAACCGCCGAGGCGCAGGCGTAGCTGAGTGCACAAACTCATTTAACTCCCGGGTTTCTTATCGACATGCTGTAATCGTTAACATTATGGATGATGAATAACTACTGACTGCCTTATATACCTGCGCAATATGTTGCCGTGCCATGCAGGCTTCCCGCCCAGCGACGGCACCCACAGTGGCACTTGTGATAGTCAGGTGACTGGAGGGCCACATCGCTTAGACTTGTTTTTCCACCCAGTTACAGCGACAACTCATCAAGACTGCCAGCAAAGCACACCAAGGTGCTTAAGGACATAGATCACTCCTGTACTCTCTGCTTTCCTTTCCTTTTTTTTTTTTTTTTTTAGCACACATACCCCTGTGTGTTCACGGGAACACTTAACCTCTCACTTCAGCTGTTAAGGCATCTGCTGTGGATTTTTCTTTTTTGTGATCCTGTATTGATCGTTCTAAATGGATGAATTTACTGTAGTTTCTGGAAAATACAGAACATGGACAAAGAAATAATAGCTAATGGTCCTCATCAGAGCTGGGGGCATGAATTTTAAATTTGTGATTAATTAGTGGAGAGGTATTTAAAAGCACAGGAATGAATAAGTAGTGAAGTGTGATGACAAATATAACAATATAAAAACTAGAGGGCACCCACAGAGCACGTACCTCCACCAAGGTCGTGTCTCACAATGTTAAAGAAGGTGAAAAAGTGATTCAGAATCCACATCCTGACTTGTATTGCAGTGACACTAGACACAGCAGGTGGACATCCTGTCACACCCAGAAGCAGTGAAGAGGGGCAGAACAATGGACTGAAGGGGGTAGTCCCCCAAGGAGTAACTAGACAGACAATGAGGCGCCTTCGCCCCTGCTGCTCCAAGCCACAGCATGAAGGGCAGGGGGGTGAATGTATTGTCATGAACGTAGCAAGGGTTATGTTAATGTGTCACACATTCTCTTTGTATACACACAAGCATAATGCACCAGCCCAGCTCTCTATGCATACCATTAAAGCTATATAAGCAGAATGCAGAGAGAGTTGGGAGGCTCTTCTACTAGACACTCAGCCCCAGCAGGCCACGCTGGGGTCCACAGGCTGTATATACTGTATGTTAGAGGGTCAATAAAGAATCTATGTAGACCTACGCTCGTGCCTTGCCTCCACATCCTTCCCTTTTACCCTCTACATTGGTGACCTGATGTGAAATGGACTATCTCTCCGTTTCGCTGCACTGTGGACTCCTTTTTCTCCACATTGGTGACCTGACGAGAGAGAATGACCATCTCCTCCCTCTCACCACGCTGTGGACTCCGGAGTACCAGAGAGTACCTGCATCCTCTTCATCCACACTGGAGCATGCATGCCCGTTTCTCTCTCCACGATGGCGACCTCAAGGGCCGGAGGGAGAGCGCGGCATGGGGACCCAGATGCATGAGGATCAGCGAGACGAGTACCCCATAGAAACAGCCTGAATGGGGAAAATCGGCACCGTCTGAATTGATTCTCACCAAGCCCCAAACCTGACTTCACCTCCAGACAGCGGAGTTCCAATGCACAGAAGCCCCGCGCGCACACCGCAGGATTATGAGGACAGCGCAACTTCCAGCTATGTGGTCACTTCACCAGGCACGCGCCATGCACCAGGGACAAACCGGCTCCACAGACTACATTGTTCTCCGCCGTTGCACATGCCCAAGGAACACGGCCAATCACTATCCTTGGAACCTTTAGGGCTGCCCTCGCACCTAAAGCAGACGTGCAGCCTCACACACAGGACATGTGTTTGTTTCTCAGCCGCTACGCACAGCGGGAATTTAGCCGATTGCTTTCCCCAATGCCTTTAGGGCTGCTCCTGCACCTAAAGCAAAACTGCCAAGTTCCCTGACACAGCTTCAGTTTTTTCACAGCCGCTATGCATCCTTGGGGAATTGGGCCGATCGCTTCCCCAGATCCTCATTGGACCAGACCCGCACAAGGAGGAGTCAGAGATTTCAATTTTTTTTCACAGCCGCTGCGGATCACCGTAAGGTTTACTGGGAAAGTCCCCCACCCGAGGCTGATCTGCACGCAATTTTTGCACGGCCCAGACACTTTTGATGTCCCGGGCCGGCACTCCATTGCTTCCCATCCACCTTCCCCTCATCCTCTACATCACTATGCTCACACCTCCGTCCCAAAAGCCTGCCGATTGCCAGCTTTGTTCCATTATGCACGACGCGCACTGGACCCCGTGCGCCCACGAACCACGGCCGTCACATGTTGGAACTTGGAGCGGAGCAGACAGTGTTTTTCACCCCTCCCCTTTCCCCCCATGGACATACATGCCCTCCGACACTCCACACCAGCAGGACAGTTCGACCGGAGCGACAACCCCCCGCTGCAGCCTCCACGGGCGTCGACTTGAGCCCAAACGACAGGGGGGGTCACAGCCCCTTCTGGGTGTTCGGGGGTGCCTGTGTGGTGACACTAGACACAGTGGGTGGACATTCTCTCACCCCCAGAAGCAGTGAAGAGGGGCAGAACAATGGACTGAAGGGGGTAGCCCCCCAATGAGTAACTAGACAGACAACGAGGCGCCTTCGCCCCTGCTGCTCCAAGCCACAGCATGAAGGGCAGGGGGGTGAATGTATTGTCATGAATGTAGCAAGTGTTATGTTAATGTGTCACACATTCTCTTTGTACACACACAAGCATAATGCACCAGCCCAGCTCTCTATGCTTACCATTAAAGCTATATAAACAGAATGAAGAGAGAGTTGGGAGGCTCTTCTACCAGACACTCTGCCCCAGCGGGCCACGCTGGGGTCCACAGGCTGTATACAGACGTGGACAAAATTGTTGGTACCCCTCTGTTAACCAAAGAAAAACCCACAATGGTCACAGAAATAACTTGAATCTGACAAAAGTGGTAATAAATAAAAATTCTATGAAAATTAACCAATGAAAATCAGACAATGCTTTTGAATTGTGGTTCAACAGAATTACTTTAAAAAACAAACTCATGAAACAGGCCTGGACAAAAATGATGGTACCCCTAGAAAAGATTGAAAATAATGTGACCATAGGGACATGTTCAATCAAGATGTGTCCTCTAATTAACATTACAGGTGTCTACAAACTTGTAATCAGTCAGTCGGCCTATTTAAAGGGTTGTGGCCACACATGTGACCTACTTTGTGACTTATTTAAGGCCTCACATTTTAGATAAGAACAAAGACAGAGTTTCCTTGGAGATAACAGGAAGCTGTGAAGGTGTTAGCTTTGGTATGCAGGGCCTGAGACTGTGGGGGTGATATTAGGGGATTATAGAGGAGATGCATTGTTACTGGTGATTATAATGCAATGTGACTTGTGATGCAAAGTGACTTGTGAGCTGGAGAGTCCCGGGTATTTAAGGGACGAGAGTTTCCTGTGATGTTCTCTTTCTACTTTGAGATGTTGGTGAATGTGTAATAAAGCTGCTTTGAGACAAACCTGCCTCATCAATTGCACATTCCCACAGGGTGACAAGTAGTCACTATGCTGTTTGGTGACATGGTATGTATCACACTAAACATGGACCAGAGGAAGCAAAGGAGAGAGTTGTCTCAGGAGATTAGAAAGAAAATTATAGACAAGCATGCTAAAGGTAAAGGCTATAAGACCATCTCCAAGCAGCTTGATGTTCCTGTGACTACAGTTGCACATATTATTCAGAAATTTAAGACCCACGGGACTGTAGCCAACCTCCCTGGACGTGGCCACAGGAGGAAACTTGATGAAAAATGGAAGAGACGGATAATACGAATGGTAACAAAAGAGCCCAGAACAACCTCTAAACACATTCATGGTGAACTCCAAGGTCAAGGTACATCAGTGTCAGATTGCACCATCCGTTGTTGTTTGAGCCAAAGTGGACTTCATGGGAGACGACCAAGGAGGACACCACTGTTGAAAACAAATCATAAAAAAGCCAGACTGGAATTTGCTAAACTGCATATTGACAAGCCACAAAGCTTCTGGGAGAATGTCCTATGGACAGGCGAGACAAAACTGGAACTTTTTGGCAAGGCACATCAGCTCTATGTTCACAGATGCAAAAATGAAGCGTACCAAGAAAGAACACTGTCCCTACTGTGAAACATGGAGGAGGTTGTGTTATGTTCTGGGGCTGCTTTGCTGCATCTGGTACAGGGTGTCTTGAATCTGTGCAGGGTACAATGAAATCTCAAGACTATCAAGGTATTCTAGAGAGAAATGTGCTGCCCAGTGTCAGACAGCTTGGTCTCAGTCGCAGGTCATGGGTCTTGCAACAGGATAATGACCCAAAACACACAGCTAAAAACACCCAAGAATGGCTAAGAGCAAAACATTGGACTATTCTAAAGTGACCTTCTATGGGCCCTGATCTAAATCCTGTTGAACATCTGTGGAAGGAGCTGAAACATGCCGTCTGGAGAAGGCACCCTTCAAACCTGAGACAACTAGAGCAGTTTTCTCATGAGGAGTGGGCCAAAATAGCTGCTGAGAGGTGCAGAAGTCTCATTGACAGTTACAGAAATTGTTTGATTGCAGTGATTGCCTCAAAAGGTTGTGCAAGAAAATATTAAGTTAAGGGTACCATCATTTTTGTCCAGGCCTGTTTCATGAATTTGTTTTTTAAAATAATTCTGTTGAACCACAATTCAAAAGCATTGTCTGATTTTCATTGGTTAATTTTCATAGAATTTTTATTTATTACCACTTTTGTCAGATTCAAGTTATTTCTGTGACCATTGTGGGTTTTTCTTTCATTAACAGAGGGGTACCAACAATTTTGTCCACGTCTGTATATGTTAGAGGGTCAATAAAGAATCTGTGTCAACCTACGCTCGTGCCTCGCCTCCACATCCTTCCCTTTTACCCCCTACAGTATCACTTCCAAAATCTAATGGGTTCTTCTGAAGCCCAAGGGCCACCTCTGGTGAAAATTTCATCAAAATCTGTCCAGTAATTTTTGCATAATCCTGCTAACAGGGACACAGACAAACAAACCCACATGAAAACGTGTGAAAAATTTGTGGTGATCAACAGAGATCTTTTGAAACAGAGAGGCACCGCCCCCATACACCACATGGTGTCTCACATGCTGTGGAAGGGATTAACTTTTTAATAGAGATCTTTGAAAGATCATCGAGAGATCATTAAGAGACCAGGACAGGTTACTGAGCGACCACAAGAGATTGCTGAGAGACCAGTAGAGACTACTGAGAAACCAGGAGAGATTGCTAAGAGACCAGGACTGATTGCTAAGGGGTCATTGAGCGTTTGTTTGGCAGTCAGAGTGTTTGTGCTCATCTATTCCACTTACACAGGGGTGGAGATCGTTGAGAGCTCACTGAGAGATGGAAAAAAGTGGCCAGATCTCTCAATGATCTTAATGATCTCTCAGTGATCTTCCAGTGATCTCCACGGTCTCCACAGTTGAGAGATTGCATTGACCCTGTCCAAAACAATCGCTCAGTGGTCTCCCAGTGATCTCTGGGATGTGTAAAGGGGATATGAGTATTTATCTTTAAAAGATCCAATGTGAAAGTCATGTCATTCCTCCCTCCCCCGACTTGTATGAACTTTTATAAATTAGAATATTGAAGATTATAGCGCAGTCCTGTTCCACTTAAAACTGAAGAGAAGGGAAAGGAAAATCACATTTGTGCATGCAAGAAAAAAATCATCACACACTTAACTGGATACTCAGAAGTCTGCATAAACCAACAACACCTTATAAAGCCAGCTAAAACATTTGAAAACATATTTTTGGTTCACATATAAAGATTTGTATTGAATAACTTTATTCTACGTGTGTGCATCAGTTGTGGAATTGATATGGGGTTGGGCCTTAGCTTATCTTGGGCATACATGAGGGGGGCTCCATCGGGAAAAAAGGTGAGGAACCACTGCTCTAAATGTCTTGATTAGTACAGCATGTAAGAAGAAATGAAATACATAGTGTTTAACTTCCAAAGTGAAACTGTGTGTCCTGCACTGAGGAAAAAGGCAAAATAGATTCCAAAATCTGTGAATATGCTTTCAAGTAAAACTAATTTTTAGTTTTTCTTATTTCAGACAAGAATGAAAAGGAGATGTTTCTACCTTTACATGTTTGGACAGTCCACTGCAGACTGCTAAGAAAAACAGAAAACTACTAATTAAAACGGAGACAAAATGAACCTACTCAAGCCAAAGCTAATCTTGTGGTAAAGGACCTCCAGATCTGGAACATCCAGTATTTGCTAATTAAAATGTGCATCTTTGTCAGTCAAATGGGTTTGGTTACCCCTGTATCTAACAGAGCAGCGAATGATGGTAAATATTGTGCTTTTGGGGTTTCATCAGGGTTTGTAAAAGGTTACAAAATGTTCGCCAACAACTTTTAAGGTCACCAACAGTTTTTCTTGTGCCCCCAAAATTTTGAACATTTTCAAAAAACGTTTTGCTAATGCGTTTTTCAGCAAACGTTTGCAAAAAAGTTGCAATGCATGTCACTATAGCCCTTTTTGGTTTGCCGAGTAGTAAACACAGCTGTTTACCCCCATATTCCATGGAGCAGTGAAAGCTGAGGAACATTCAAGAATGTTGTGCTTTTTGGGTTTCATCTGGGTTTTTTCAGGGTTCGTAAAAGGTTGCCAAACAGTTTATAAGATCATCAAAAAATTTTGAACATGTGTCTGCCAACAGTTGTAAAATAGTTGCAACGGTTGTAACACGTTTGCAAACAGTATCGCTAAAGTTCGCTTTGTAGTGAACACTTGGAACTGCTTAAGACCCTTTATGACAAAACTGCTGGCGACCTGAAAAACTGTGTATGGATTATTTTGCAACCTTTTACAAACCCTGCGAAACCCCAAAATCACAATGTTCATGAATGTTCCTCAGCATTCACTGCTCCAGAGATACTAGCTTGATTTTTGCTTGATTTTCACCAAAATTTGTCAAAAAAGTTGGCGAACCCAAAAATCTGCATGTTCATCAGCATGCACTGCACCATGAGATACCAGATACAACTATACTACTGACACTCCAAGTCTAAGATATTTTTTATGACTTACAAGACATATTAAGAGTGAAATCACTCAAATGTCTCATGTCTGTTTTTTTGCTTTAAAGTTTCACTTAAGCTCCGCCCCCCTGAGAAAACAGTTGAGACAGAACGTTTTTGGTGACCACGTGTGGTGCCAGCACGTGGGTTGTGTTGAGCCAATTAGGACTCTCTGGCCTAACTTAAGTGCCGTTTCAGTCATTCTCTTGGGCCACCGTGCAAACAACTGGGCATGTCCTTCGACCAGTAAGTCTTTTTATCACAGGATTTATTCTGGTAATGTAGTGCTAGCCACTATTAGCCTTGTGGGATGTGGGTGGGCCTAGTAATCGCAGATCCTGGCTAGTGATGACCTGATGAGGCTTTCTTGAAGACTTGAAACTTTTCATCAAATTGGTTCATATGAACGAAGCCTCATGTGAAATTTCATTTGCTCTACTAGGCCACCTGCTGGACAAAAAGTATACAACATGCAGATTTTTGCAAGGGCATTATTGGTTTAATGTGTATTTTTTCCATTTCAATAAATGTACTGTCTTAAGAAATATCAATGATGATGAGGGGAAAAAAAGAAATGATAAAACTGGTGTGACTACAGTGAATGTGCTTGTGCTACTTATCCATTTTTATTAAGAAATAACTTTTCAACAGTCTTTGGACTAAGGTGATTTCATTTTTTTTTTTTTTTTAAGATTATTTCACCAGCTTTGGAGAATACTCTCTCACAGGGCACAGAGGATTCAGGTGTGCAAAGGAAGGCTACTGCAAATTTGTACAGTGTAGGGTAGACAGTGTCTGTCTTTCTCAGTACATTCACCTCTGTTGTCCTCATTCTCATGCAGGGCACAATAGTGCCTCAGCATAGTGATGTGTTGTTGTATCCATGCTCTTTGAAACACAACAGACACTTCACCTTGCAAATGAAAATAAATTACAAGAATGGCATGATCCAGCTGGGACTTGAACCCTGGCCTCCTGGTTGTGGGGCAGATGCTGTACCGCTAGGCCACCACTCCAATTACAAAAAATAGCCACTATTTGTGAAAAATGCACAGCTTAACTGTAAATACCTTATTGGGAGAAACGAGATCAAAATGCTCCCAAATGGGAGAAGTCCATCTTTTTAGTGCTGGCTCCATCTGAAAATGAAGATTGGCTGTGACAAATCCCATACACAGTCAAAGATCTGACAACACAAAACATGAGGGGCGGGGATTTCCACCATAGCTGCTCACTTTATTTCATGTTGCAAGCAAAATCATTAACCGCTTCCTGACCTAGTCATGTAGTACATCCAGCCGGCAAGGCTTCCAACGTCATCACTACACACCTCGAAACGCGCTTTGCCAAATATTTCCTGGATTACTCAATGCACACACCGAAGCTCCAGCACTGGAAGTCCCATCACTAATCCTGGCATTTGAAGGTGGGAAGAAAGTGAAAAGATTTTGACACGAAACTATAAAATGATGTAGAAAAAAGGGCATATCATTTTAGACGATGTATATTTGTTTTTATTGGAGATTTATATCCACCGGAGTGCGTTTTTAAGAACCAATACCACAAAACTGTGTGCAACCTTAAAAACTGTGTGTGCACTTGAAACCTTTTACATATCCTGACAAAATCTAGTATTCCTTGCTCCACGACAGAAATGCTGCCAAATGCAAATGTTACTACATTTGTCACCCTGTGAAGTACTACCCTTAAAACAGATCTACCCGTCTATCGTCTATCATCTATCTATCATCTATCTATCTATCTGGCTCAGTCTTGCTTCCCTTAAAACTGTAGAACAAAAGACAAAGGAAATAACAAAGGACATCATGGTTTTCAGGTTATACATAATAGTCCATTTCCCCCCCAAGGAGTATCTTACACCTGTCCCATGTCCACATGATTCTCAAAACTATAATGTATCACACATACAGTTCGTGGTAAACTTTTGAAAACTGCATGAAAAATGTGGAGAATCTCACGGGGTACATTTGTCAAACTCGTATAATATACTGAAATAGTGAATGCAAAATCAGGTCACAGCGTTAACGAGTTCCTCGGAAGTTTTCCATGGCACCAAATGTATATTTCATATACAGTAAGCTCCGCGCACAGCAGGTCCTCAGCTTGACCACATGAACAATCTGCCGGAGGGAAGAAGAAAAAGTTTGGTAGTTTTTTTCCTCTCTCTCTTTCTCACTCTCTGACGGCCTAGGGAGTTTGACATTTGCCCTCCCAGTGTTTTCCTCCTCTCCAGGCTTTGAGGGCTTTTCATCTCGCCAAGGTGCAAGGGCAGCCACTTCTCTCCTCTCCAAGCCCCTTCCTCCCATACAACATGCACATACACATGCGGATTTCCAATTCAGCTATAGTGTGAGATTAGCAGCTCCACTACCCCAAGGCTGGTTTAAGACAGGAGGGCAGGCATCCAGCATTGTTGGTGGGATGCATGCGGGGGAGATAGTCCCCCAAGACTTGTTTGAGGCCACTGCGGATTGTATGGATGAATCCTCAAAACGCATGTGGTTGTTTAGGATGAGCTTTGTTGTGAAGTGTCAATATTTTGCCAACTTGATGGCCTCACGTTTAGCTGTGCGCTGCATGGGTAAAAGGCATCTAAAGGTGTTACGCTGGAGTCTTGGTCTTTGATCTGAGGGGGTTTTCTCTACCACATCAAAATGATAGCTGTATACTTGAAGGTTTTAATTACAAAGACAGTGAATTGATCAGGGAGGTTTGAGTAGCACAGGGTCTGTTTTCATGTGCTTTCTTTTTAATCATTGTGTTTTGAAGGAACGGTAGTGTTGTGACATGTTTTACAAAATGTTCATTAATCCAACGGCGCTGTATGGTTGTTGTTCTTGTCTCCCGTTTGTTCTTTTGTTGAAATGGAAAACCTGCTAAAACCAATATGTTAGAAATTTATTTAATTTCCCAACTCAGTCTGCAGAATTAAAAGCACGAGGGACATTTTTTTTTAAGAGAGCTGCAACAACTTTCTCTAGAATCTCCATACTGTTTATAATCGACACTACATTTTGTCTAAAATCCCATTATATATTGGGTAAAAACACTGTAGTAAGGAAAAAGAATTCTCACTGAGAAAGAGATGCACCTTGGAAAACACACTTAACTGTAAATTGATATTAATAAAGCCATTATGAATTCCACTTTACATATTTTTTAATACCAAAGTATTGCTTTGGTACTAATAAAACTACAGTTTTATTACATAAGTGCAGTACTGAAAATATTTAATAAATATACCCATTTTAAAGAAATTCAACTAAAGCTTGGAACTTTTTTTTTTTTTCCACAATATCTTTATTGAACCTTTTTTTTTTTTTTAACAAACATGATACAAACAATCAAACACTAACACTAAAGTACTACAAAAAAAAAAAAAAATGCACTAAAAACACCAACAACCACCAACGAAATCAAATCTTCAACAATGCTCCTCTGTTTAGTCTAGACAATCCAATACATAAGTATACATATTATGTTCACCAGTTTGGAATTTACAAGGTCCACACACATCATTCACCTTCTTCTTCAAGAGTTATGTTTAAATTTTTTACATAATCAATAAAAGGTCTCCATATATTCTCAAACACAATTTCCTTTGATTTTAGTATATATGTTATTCTTTCTAATGGAAGGTTTGTTAACATCTGTCTTAACCACTGAGTCACATCTGGTCTATAAGTCTTTTTCCATAATAGTGCAATACATTTTTTGGCATTAAGCAAACTGAGGTCTATGAATGTTCTTTCACTTTTATTAAAATTATGCTTTTCTGGGTACAGACCCAACAAAAACAGTTTAGGATTCAATATGATTTGTTTTGAGATTATTTTTTCAATTGTTACCCTCACCTCTTCCCAAAACATTCTTATTAATCTACATTCCCATAAACAATGAAATAGGGTTCCTTTACTTTCCATGCATTTTGTGCATGTATCTGGTATATTTTTGTTATATCTATTTAACTCCTCCGGTGTAACATACATCCGCATTAACCATTTGAAATGTATCAATTTAAGGCGTGCATTTATTGATTTGGTTTGAGCTTCTGTACAAGCCAATTCCCATTGTTCCTCTGAAATTTCAATTTGCAGATCTTCTTTCCAGTAGTTTAATCTTTTCAGTGAATTTTCACTTGAAGATAGTGTCAGTGAGTTATAAAACTCTGAAATAATACCCTTTCTTTTACTATCTTTCATCATCATTTTTTCCAAGGATGAATAAATAGGTCGAGTGAGAGCTTTATTTTGTAAAGCTTGGAACTTTTAGTTGAAATTTGAATTATCATCCTTCAGAACACTTTTTAACACATATTTATTACATACACAGTGGGGAAAATAAGTATTGAACACATCAACACTCTTCTCATTAAACATATTTTTGATGGAGCCATTGACCTGAGATTTTCACCAGATATTACTAAAAACCCATGTAATCCATATATGCAAAGAAGTCAAGGCAACTGTGTTCACAAGTTATATTTACTAAAGTGAAATCACACAGGAAATAAGTATCGAACACATGAAGAAAAAGAGGTGCAAAAAGGCATAGAAAGCCAAGAAACCAGCTGATATCTATCAGAATTTAATTCAATTCAATTCAATTCAATTCAACTTTATTTATATAGCGCCATTTCACAACAACAGTCATCTCATAGCACTATCAACTGTAGGGGGAACCCCCACAGTTGCAGAAAGACCCCAGCAATCAGGCGATCCCCTGTGAGCAAGCACTTGGCGACGGTGGAGAGGAAAAACTCCCTTTTAACAGGAAGAAACCTCCAGCAGAACCAGGCTCAGGGAGGGGCAGTCATCTGCTGCGACTGGCTGGGGGGTGAGGGGATAGAGAAGATGAAAAGAACAGACATGTAGAGAGCAAACAGCACGATGGGGACTCAATCTATGGGAGAGAATAAACAGATGTTAATGACCAGCAAAAAAAAAAAATATTTCATTGAGAGTGAAGAAAGGAGTGAGGCCCAGTGCATTATTGGAGGTCCCCCGGCTGACTAAACCTATTAGCAGCATAACTAAGGGAGGGTTCAGAAACACATGATCCCTCCCTAATTGTAGGCTATATCAAAAAGGTAGGTTTTAGCCCTATTCTTAAAAACAGAGATCGAGTCTGACTCCCGAATCCAGATTGGCAGCTGGTTCCACAGGAGAGGAGCTTGATAACTGAAGGCTCTGCCTCCCATTGTACTTTTGGAGATTCTAGGTATTACAAGTAATCCTACATTTTGGGAGCGTAGTGCTCTGTTAGGATAATACGGTTGTATCAGATCTTTTAAATAAAAAGGAGCCTGACTGTTTAGAGCTTTGTAAGTAAGAAGAAGGATTTTAAACTTAATTCTAAACTCTATGGGAAGCCAATGAAGGGAGGCCAGAACCGGAGAGATATGATCTCTCTTTCTAGTACCTGTTAAAACTCTTGCTGCAGCATTTTGGATCAGCTGAAGACTTTTTAAAGATGTTTTAGGACAGCCTGATAATAAAGAATTACAATAATCTAATCTCGAGCTAACAAAAGCGTGGATCAGTTTCTCAGCATCACTCTGAGACAAGATGCTCCTAATCTTGGCAATATTACGCAAATGATAGAAGGCAGTCTTAGAAACAAATTTAATATGTGAATTGAAGGACAGATCTTGATCAAAAATAATTCCAAGGTTCCTCACAGAGCTATTAAGAGAAAGAGTAACCGCATCCAAACTGAAAGTTTGATTTGGAAAGGTATTTCTAAGGTTTTTTGGACCAACAAGAATGACTTCAGTCTTATCTGAATTTAATAGCAGGAAATTACAAGTCATCCAAGCTTTGATTTCCTTAAGACAGGCTTCTAACTTGGCTAATTGATTACTATCATCTGGCTTCATTGACAGGTATAATTGTGTGTCATCTGCATAACAATGAAAATGTATACAGTGCTTTCTAATAATGTTGCCTAACGGAAGCATATATAAACTAAAAAGAGTAGGGCCTAGCACAGATCCCTGTGGAACTCCATGACTAAGCTTTGAGTTGAAAGAAAACTCATTATTTACATGAACAAACTGGAACCTATCAGATAAATAAGATCTAAACCACTGCAACGAAGTTCCATTAAGTCCAACATAGTGTTCTAATCTATCAAGTAGAATATTATGATCAATAGTATCAAAAGCTGCACTAAGGTCTAAAAGGACAAGTACAGAAACCAGTCCATTTGATATGATTAGGGACCCAGGAGACAGACGCTGACACGAGTAGATAGTTAGACAATTATTTATTAATTAAGATAATGAGTGTTGAGTGTGTGAATGAGTGAGTGAGTGCGTGGCTGTCTGGTCACTGGAGCTGAGCGATTCCTGCTGCGACCTGGCAACCCTGGAACACACAAGCACAGGGGATTATTACAGTTCACAAGAATGGGAAGCTGAAGCTTGTGCTGCTTACTTGCAGGCACCACAGAGAGAATCCTGCTGGCTCCGTGTACTGGTGCGGCGTGGTGCGCGTGGTGTTCGACGCTGAGGTGGTGAGGAGGCACTCCGAGGTGGAGGAGATGACGTCCCGTCAACAGGGGAGGTAAGTCCGCCGCCAGGGAGGTCCACCTGTGCACAGGGGAGAACGCTAGGAAGGGATGAGTGAAGAGGTTTCTTACGTGACGTGGCTTGGCTTGGCTTGGCTTGGCGACTTGGCTCTGGCTCTGGCTTGAGGTCGTATCCTAGATGCGTTGCAAGGCAAAGGCGACAGACGACTCCGTGCAGAGCAGTCTGAGATCCTGGCTTTTAAAGCCCGTTGATTACCACCAGCCGGTGTGTGCGCAGCTGAGGATGATGACGGCCCAGTGGCCGCCATGACAGTACTCCCCCCTCTAGAGGTGCCTCCAGGCACCTGCCCAATCCTACCTGGATGCGCCCGATGAAAATCGCGGATCAGCTGCTTGTCGAGGATCAACGCTGGGCGAATCCAGGAGCGATGCTCAGGACCAAACTCCTCCCAGTCCACCAAATACTGAAGGCCCCGACCCCACCGGCGGACATCCAAGATGGCAGTCACCCCCCAGGCCGGATGGCCGTCGATCATCCTCGGGGGGGCAGGAGCCGCGGGGGCGGGCACAGAGGGTCAGCGATGTATGGCTTGACCTGGGAGACGTGAAAGGTAGGGCAGATGCGCATAGAAGAGGGGAGAGCAAGGCGCACAGACACAGGGTTGATAATATGAGAAATCACAAAAGGGCCGATGAAGCGCTTGGTCAGCTTGTGCTTCTTGGCCAGCACATTGATGTTCCTAGTGGACAACCAAACCTTCTGACCCACCTTATAGTCCGGGGCGGGCCTCCTGTGGCGGTTGGCCACCTGGATATTACGTTCCGTAGTCTGAAGGAGGGCTCTGCGGGTGATGGACCAGATTTGCCGACAACGCCTGGCGTGAGCCTGAACTGAAGGGACCACCACCTCCTTCTCCTCCTCAGGGAACAGTGGTGGATCAAACCCCAGAGACGGCTTGAAAGGGGACATCCCCGTAGCAGAGGACACCGTAGTGTTATGTGCGTACTCGATCCAGGGTAGAAACGTGCTCCAAGAAGAGGAGCAGGAAGAGATGACACAGCAAAGCGCAGCCTCCAGCTCCTGATTAGCCCGCTCGCACTGACCGTTGCTCTGCGGGTGGTACCCAGAAGAGAGACTAGCCGTGGCCTCCAGCACCGTGCAGAATGCCTTCCAGACCTGGGATACAAACTGTGGTCCTCGATCCGATACGATGTCAGCCGGGATTCCATGAAGACGGACCACATGCTGTACAAGAAGGTCCGCCGTCTCCCGCGCCGAAGGCAGCCCCCGGAGAGGCACAAAATGAGCTGCCTTGGAAAAACGGTCCACTATTGTCAAGACTGACGTAAAATGACTAGAGGGGGGCAGGCCTGTTACAAAGTCCAAGGCCATGTGGGACCAGGGGCGAGAAGGGACAGGTAAAGGGTGAAGAAGACCCGCTGGGGGGGAAGATAATGATTTCCCAGTGGCGCACTGGGCGCAGGCCCGGACATAGTTGTTAATGTCCCTCCTCAATCCTGGCCACCAAAAGGCTCACTGGAGAAGATCGATGGTGCGGCCAACTCCCGGATGGCACACCAGCTTGGACGCGTGACCCCATTGAATAACCTGGCTCCTGACAGAAAGAGGGACGAACAAACGGCCTGGGGGACCCCCACCCGGGTCAGGCTTCGTCTCCCGTGCTCTCCTGACCTTGTCCCGAATCTCCCAAGACAGAGCACCCACCACACAAGACGACGGCAGGAAGGTCTCCTCCTGCTCTTCGGTGGACTGTGCATCAAACTGCCTCAAGAGGGCGTCAGGCTTGCCATTCTTGCTCCCCGGCCGGTAGGTGATGGTAAAATTGAACTGGCCAAAGAAAAGAGACCAGCAGGCCTGGCGAGCGTTCAACCGCTTGGCCGTCCGGAGGTACTCAAGGTTCCGATGATCTGTCCAGATGACGAACGGCTGGGCAGCCCCCTCCAGCCAGTGCCTCCACTCCTCCAGGGCGAGTTTCACGGCCAGCAGCTCCCTGTCCCCAATGCAGTAATTCCTCTCTGCGGGTGTCAGGCGGTGGGAGAAGTAAGCACACGGCCGGATCCTGCCATCCACCGGAGAACGCTGGGAGAGAACCGCCCCAACTCCCAAATCCGAGGCATCCACCTCCACAAGACACTGCAGCGCCAGGTCCACCTGGGTCAGGACACGGGCCGAAGCGAACTCCTCCTTTAATCTCCCGAACGCTGTGGCAGCCTCCTCACTCCAACGAAAAGGCACCTTAGGAGATGTGAGAGCGGTCAAGGGGCGGGCGATGTTCCCAAAATTCGGCACGAACCGGTGGTAGAAATTGGCAAAACCCAGGAACCCCTGCAGCTGTTTCCTGGACGTGGGCGTGGCCCAATCCACCACCGCCTTGACCTCGGCCGGGTCGGGAAGCACCTGATTACGGGCTATAATAAAACCAAGAAAAGAGGTCTTATCAGTGTGGAACTCACATTTCTCAGCTTTGACAAACAGCTGGTTCTCCTGGAGGTGCTGCAGGACCCGTCGCACATGCACCTGGTGCTCCTTCAACATGCGTGAGAAGATGAGGATGTCGTCAAGGTAGACGAACACGAAGGAGTTAAGGAAATCCCGGAGGACGTCGTTTATCAGACGCTGGAAGACGGCCGGAGCGTTGGTTAACCCAAACGGCATTACCAGGTACTCGAAATGGCCGCTTGGGGTCCGGAATGCCGTCTTCCATTCGTCGCCCTCCCTGATGCGCACCAGGTGGTAAGCGTTACGCAGATCCAACTTCATAAACCAGGACGCCGCCTGGAGAGAGTCAAAAGCCATGTTCATCAGCGGCAGCATGTATTTGTCCTTGATGGTGATCTCGTTGAGCCCTCAGAAGTCGATGCAGGGACGCAGCGAGCCATCCTTCTTTCCCACAAAGAAGAAACCTACACCCACCGCCGAAGACGAAGGACGAATAATCCCAGAACTAAGGGACTCCTTAATATAAGTGTACATAGCCTCGCGCTCCGGGGCAGACAGGCTGTATAGACGACTTGCCGGGAGAGGGGCCCCAGCCCTGAGATTGATCGCACAGTCATAAGGACGGTGAGGGGGAAGGGACAGTGCCCGTGACTTGCTGAACACCACTCCCAGACCGTGGTAGACTTCTGGTACCACGGACAGGTCCGGGGGTGGCGTAGAAGGAGAAGGCACCGAAACCGAGGGGGCACATGCTGCAGACTGGAGGCAGGCACTCAAACAAAAGGAACTCCATGCGGTAATACTCCCAGCTTGCCAATCAAAGGTGGGGTTGTGGAGCCGAAGCCATGGGTACCCCAGAATCACAGGTGAAGAGGAGATGGGTAATACCAAAAAACGAATCTCCTCCCGGTGGTTCCCAGAGACTATCACTGATACGGGGACCGTCTGGTGGGAAACAGAAGTCAGTGACGTCTTGGATAACGTGACGACATTGACAGGTGGGCAAAGAGGTTGACAGCTGAGGCCCATCAGGGTTGCCAGGTCTCTGGAGATGAAGTTTTGCTCAGCTCCAGAGTCAACTAAGGCATGTGTAGTATGTTCCTTATGTTTGTAAAGCAGTCTAATGGGGACACGGCAACTAGTGAGGGCCTTTTTCTGTTTAACGTCCGTGAATCCCCCTACTGTGATCCATGGACCTCCCCTTTTAACCGATTCGAACATTCGGCAACCCTGTGAGACCCATCGCCACAATAAAAACATAGGCCCAGATCGCTGCGGCGCTGTCTCTCAGCCGCTGAAACTCCCGATTGTCCGATAACCATATCCTCCTGCTCCGGAAGTTCCTCTGACGAAGGCAGAGCGAGGAGAGGTGACCTACCGGAGCGAGGGCGGGGTTTACTCAAATGGCTAACTGTTCTGCGTTCAGCCGCTCGCTCCCTTAGCCTACTATCCAAACTGATGGTGAGAGAAATTAATTCCCCTAACCTGTCTGGTTTATCCCGTGCCGCTAGTTCATCTTTCAGCTCTGAGCTAAGACTGCGAATGAAGATACCACAAAGCGCTGGCTCCCCCCACCCAATCTCAGCGGCTAATACCCGGAAGTCTATGGCATAATCGGCGGCAGATCTACTGCCCTGCCGAAGGCTTAGCAGCCGTTCGGTTAGCACCGCGCCCCGGTCTGTATGATCAAATACCTCCATAAATTCTGCCACGAACTGCTGGTAAGTCAAAAGTGGGTAATTAGGTTTAGCCATAACTGTATAGGCCCAGTCTAATGCCCTTCCCCCCAGCAGAGTGGAGATGTACCCAATTTTGCTTTGTTCAGTGGCAAAATCTCCCGGGACGCGGTGAAACACCGATTCACACTGGAGCAAAAAACCTCGCGCTTCCCCGAGTTTTCCGCTGAAGCGGGCGGGGGTTGGCACAGGAGTGAGGCGAGGTAAAGATGGTTGGTAAATTTGGCTAGTAGGAGAGGCTACGGGGGCTGGAGAAGCCCCGGCAGTCGGGGGGAACGCCTGGCGTCCTTCCAGACGGTCCAGCCGACTGTTAACCTGAGTTAGCTGGTTCAAAATAACTGTCTGTTGGTGTGAAATCATATCTACTCGGGCGCTAAGAGTGTTTAAATGGCGCGCCAGCGCGCTGTCAGCTGGGTCATCTTGACGGAGTTGTACTGACATGATTAGAGACCCAGGAGACAGACGCTGACACGAGTAGATAGTTAGACAATTTTTTATTAATTAAGATAATGAGTGTTGAGTGTGTGAATGAGTGAGTGAGTGCGTGCGTGGCTGTCTGGTCACTGGAGCTGAGCGATTCCTGCTGCGACCTGGCAACCCTGGAACACACAAGCACAGGGGATTATTACAGTTCACAAGAATGGGAAGCTGAAGCTTGTGCTGCTTACTTGCAGGCACCACAGAGAGAATCCTGCTGGCTCCGTGTACCGGTGCGGCGTGGTGCGCGTGGTGCTCGACGCTGAGGTGGTGAGGAGGCACGCTGAGGTGGATTTGATGGCGTCCCGTCAACGGGGGAGGTAAGTCCGCTGCCAGGGAGGTCCACCTGTGCACAGGGGAGAACACTAGGAAGGGATGAGTGAAGAGGTTTCTTACGTGACGTGGCTTGGCTTGGCGACTTGGCTCTGGCTCTGGCTTGAGGTCGTATCCTAGACATGTTGCAAGGCAAAGGCGACAGACGACTCAGTGCAGAGCAGTCTGAGATCCTGGCTTTTAAAGCCCGTTGATTACCACCAGCCGGTGTGTGCGCAGCTGAGGATGATGACGGCCCAGCGGCCGCCATGACACCATTATCAGATGCGATGAGGAGGTCGTTAGTGACCTTCACTAAGGCTGTTTCAGTACTATGATGGATTCTAAACCCAGATTGAAACTCTTCAAGTAAACCATTTCCCTGCAGGTGGTCAAATAATTGCGTAGCAACAACCCTTTCTAAGATTTTTGAAATGAAAGGGAGATTAGAGATTGGTCTATAGTTAGCTAAAGCTCCTGGATCTAGCGTTGGCTTTTTGAGTAAGGGTTTAATTACAGTTGTTTTAAAAGCCTGCGGTACATGGCCTAAAGTTAATGAAGAATTGATTATATGAAGAATAAAGCTACCAATAAGTGGGAAGACTTCTTTAAATAACCTGGTAGGAATAGGGTCTAAAAGACAAGTTGAAGGTTTGGATGAGGAAACTATTTTGTCTAACTCACAAAGGTCGATTGGAGTAAACTCATCAAGACAGACATCACTTGAAGGAGTTGTAGTAGTTACAGTATTTAAGTTAACTGTGGGAAGAATCTGATTGATTTTATCTCTGATGGATGAAATTTTATTATTGAAAAAGTTCATAAAGTCCTGACTAGTAAGCTCTAAGGGAATGCTAGGATTGACAGAGTCCTGACTCTTTGTCAACCTGGCTACAGTGCTGAAAAGAAACCTGGGATTATTCTTGTTCTCTTCTATTAATGCAGAATAATAACTCGTTCTAGCTTTTCTAAGAGATTTTTTTATAGATTAAAAGATGATTTCTCCAAGCTAAATAGATTTCATCTAAATTAGTGGAGCACCATTTTCTTTCTAATTGACGAGTCTTCTGTTTTAAGCTACGAGTTTCTGTGTTGAACCAAGGAGTTAGAAATCTCTGATTAGACTTTTTCTTTTTTAAGGGGGCCACCAAGTCTAGAGTCTGATGCAGAGAAGCTGTAACACTATCCACCATGTTATCAATTACAGAAGGAGCAAGCTGTCTCTAGCTTATTTCCGTTGTGTTGACACATGGCATAGAGGAAACAATCTGCATAAATTTGGAAACAGCATCATCTGAGAGGCATCTACTGTAATAATATTTTTCTTTAGGAGCCAAATAGTCAGAAATAGTAAAATCAAAGGTTAACAGACAATGGTCTGACAGTACAGGGTTATGAGGAGACACTACAAGATTTTCTATTTCTATGCCATATGTCAGAACAAGTCCAATGTATGGTGGAGGTAATGAGTAGAATTTCCTACTTTCTGAGAAAACCCAATCGAGTCTAATATTGAATTAAATGCCACATTAAGGCAGTCACTATCTACATCCACATGTATATTAAAGTCCCCTACTATAATTATTCTATCAGATTTCAGCACTAAATCAGCTAAGAAATCAGCAAATTTGGATAAAAATTCTGAGTAGGTTGATGGGGGACGATAAACTATGGCAAATAAAATTGGGTTTAACCTAAAATTGCTAAAGTGCCCAATACTGAGGACCAGGCCCTCAAAGGAATTATAACATGTTTTTTGCTTTACATTAACTAGTAATTTGGAATGGTAAATTGTTGCTACTCCTCCTCCACGACCAGAACTTCTGGGATTTTGACAGTTTAAATAACCAGAGGGAGTTGATTCATTTAAACCAACATAATCGTCTTGCCCTAACCAAGTCTCTGTAAGGGATATTAAATCAATCTGATGATCAATTAACAGATCATGGACTAACAGAGACTTGGGAGTTAGAGACCTAATATTTAATAAACCACATTTAATTTTTAAATTATGAGGAGAAACAGAGGCCAAATCATTCAATTTAGAGGCTTTATGTTTAATTTGAGTTTTACCAATATTTTGCTTAATCACTTTGGGATGCTTATATATTATATTTTTATTTACTTTGGAGGGAGCAGACAATGATTCTCTGATGGGGAAGACAGGGGCTAAGTTGAGGGGTGGCGGATGAAGAGGACTGCAGAGAGGCGTGTAAGACTGCGACTCTGCTTCCTGGTCCCAACTCTGAGTAGTCAAGGTTTTGGAAATTTGGATAAAAAGATGCCAGATTGTTAGATAAATGAGAAGCACCATCCAAAGTGGGATGAATGCTGTCTCGTCTCATAAGACCAGGTTTTCCCCAAAATGAGCTCCAATTGTCAGTGTAGCCCACATCATTTGCAGGACACCACACAGACAGTCAGCGGTTCAAGGATGACGAGCGGCTAAACATGTCATCACTGGTCAGATTGGGGAGGGGCCCAGAGAATACTACAGTGGCAGACATCGTTTTTGCAAAGTCACACACCGATTCTACATTAAGTTTCGTGACTTCCGACTGCCGGAGACGGATGTCATTAATGCCGGCGTGAATAACAATTGTGGAGTATTTACAATTACTTTTAGCCAACATTTTCAAATTTGACTCAATGTCGCCTGCTCTGGCCCCAGGAATGCATTTGACTATGGCCGCTGGAGTCTCTAGGTTCACGTTTCTGACTACAGAGTCGCCAATGATCAGAGTTTTTTCCTCAGCGGGTGTGTCGCTGAGCGGGGAAAAACGATTAGAAACGTGAACAGGTTGGTGGTGTACCTGGGCTTTGCGACTAGACTTCCTTCTCACCGTCACCCACCCAGTCTCCTCGCTGCTGAGGAGAGCCGGAGGACCGCTAAGGGGGTTAACTATGCTAGCTAGCTCCGCTGCAGCTAAGGGGCGTCCGTCAAGAGTAACTGGCGCAGACGGTGTTTCAATGCAGCGGAGCCGGGATTCCAAATCAGACAACCTTGCCTCGAGCGCCTCAAAAAGACAACATTTATTACATTTACCGTTATCACTAAAAGAGGCAGAGGTGTAGCTAAACATCTGACAGAGAGAGCTCACCAGAGGAGGAGAGGAAGGAGAGCTAGTAGCCATCGCTAGTAGCTAACCCAAAAGCTCAGGAGAGTGAGGAGAGCAAACCACACAGACAGACAGCAAAACAGGAAGTGACGATACGTTACCACAAGGAAGTGACGATCAATCCAGTTCCAATTTAGGAAGCCATCCCATCCCCCATCAGTGAAAATTAATTTCAGCTGGTTGAAGCCGGCTTCATGCTACACCTCTGCTGTCTGTGTATGTGTAACCGGAAACCTCGTGTGATGAAATTTATGTCATCGTCTCCACTCCGCTAGTGTCCGGAGTGCTCGACCGCGGACGACCGCGTGCAGCCCAAATTTTGTGATCGCGCCACCTGCCCACGACCTGAACACATTGAAAAGTGCATGCGCAAGACTGAGCGTCCCATTCACGAGGTGGCGACATCGACACAGCATTCATCAGCAGATGAAGAAGACAACGAGGAGGTGGAAAACGAGAATAAAAACATACATGAATCATACATACATACTTTCTTTCACAGCGGCAGCAGCATCTTCATGGAAAAGGCGTGAAAACCGGGAAGTCAAACAGCAGAAATGGACTCAATATTTGAAGAGAAACTTTGTGAAGAAGTCTGCCGTTTCTTCATTGGTGAAAATCCTGGCGCGTCAGCACCTTGGTGCTACCTATCGGGTGGGAGTGAAACTACAAATGATGATTGTGCACATAAGTCAACCGCTTGGCCTGGGTAGATGAAAAAAGTGAGTATTTACAGCGCCGCATGCGTGCCGGGCTCATCCAAAGCGTACGCGGACCAAGGCGGACTAGAGGGGAAATGCAGCATGAAGCAGGCTTAAGTCCTGCCTGACAGGCTTTAAAAAGGTCTGTGAATATCAGATTGTCACACCACAAAGAACTCATGATAAGTAAAAGCAAAGAGCTCTCGCTAGACCTTTGCAACTTTATTGTTGCAAAACATAGTGATAGCATTGATTGCAGGTGCATTTCAAAACTGCTGAATGTTCCAGTGAGCACTGTTGGAGCCATCATCTGAAAAGGGAAAAAATATCATTTTATCATAAACTGGCCACAACCAGAAGTTCCATTCAAGATTTCTGACAGAGGAGTCAAAAGAATTGTTAGAAGAGTTATACAAGAGCCAAAGACCACTCATGGAGAGCTACAGAAAGAACTGGATTTAGGAGGTACTGCCGTTTTAAAGAAAACTAAGTAATGCACTCAACCGACATAGGGTCTATGCCTGCTCACGTCACAAGACTCCATTGCTGAAGAAAAAGCATATTGAACCTCATTTAAAGTTTGCTGCACAACATTTGGGCAAGCCAGCAAGCCAATAGAATACTGGGAGAATACAGTGGTGTGAAAAAGTGTTTGCCCCCTTCCTGATTTCTCATTTTTTGTACGTTTATCACACTTAAATGTTTCAGCTCATCAAACACATTTAAATATTAGACAAAGATAACACAAGTAAACACAAAATGTAGTTTTTAAATATAGGTGTTTGTTATTAAGGGGGAAAAAAAAATCCAAACCTACATGGCCCTATGCGAAAAAATGATTGCCCCCTAAACATAATAACTGGTTGGGCCACCCTTAGCAGCAACAACTGCAATCAAGCATTTGCGATAATTGGCAATGAGTCTTTTACAGCGCTGTGGAGGAATTTTGGCCCACTCATCTTTGCAGAATTGTTGTGCTTCAGCCACATTGGAGGGTTTTCGAGCATGAATGGCCTTTTTAAGATCATGCCACAACATCTCAATTGGATTCAGGTCAAGACTTTGACTAGACCACTCCAAAGTCTTCATTTTGTTTTTCTTAAGCCATTCAGAGGTGGATTTGCTGGTGTGTTTTGGCTCATTGTCCTGCTGCAGTACCCAAGTGCGCTTCAGCTTGAGGTCACGAACAAATGGCCAAACATTCTCCTTCAGGATTTTTTGGTAGACAGCAGAATTCATCCATCCATCCATCCAGCTTCTTCCGCTTAATCCTTTTCGGGTCGCGGGGGGGCTGGAGCCTATCCCAGCATCTTTTTGGGCGAGAGGCAGGGTACACCCTGGACAGATCGCCAGTCCATCGCAGGGCCAACACAGAGAGACAGACAACAGGAGTTTGCATGTTCTCCCCGTGTTTGCGTGGGTTTACTCCGGGATTTCTACGGTTTCCTCCCACATGCCAAAAACATGCAGGTTAGGGAGTTAAGGGGCGCTTGCGCACGCAGCGACCGGCAGCTGGTGGTTTGTCACCAGACTGCAAAACAAATCTACCTATGGGTACAAAATAAGTAAAAAAAACAAAAAAAAACATTCACTCTCACAGTCATACCCAAGGACAATTTAGAATCCCCAGTTTGATGCCAATTAACCTAACTTGCATGTTTTTGGCATGTGGGAGGAAACCGGAGAAATCCCAGGGTAAACCCACGCAGACACTGGGAGAACATGCAAACTCCACACAGATCACTGTTGGTCGGGGGGTGGGATCGAACCCAGCAAGTCTTCCAGATCCTGAAGCAACAAAACAGCCCCAGACCATCACATTACCACCACCATATTTTACTGTTGGTTCGATGTTCCTTTTCTGAAATGCTGTGTTACTTTTACACCGGATGTAATGGGACACACACCTTCCAAAAAATTTAACTTTTGTCTCGTCACTCCACAGAGTATTTTCTCAAAAGTCCTGGGGATCATCAAGATGTTTTCTGGCAAAACTGAGATGAGCTTTTATGTTCTTTTTGCTCAGCAGTGGTTTTCGTCTTGGAACTGTGCCATGCAGGCCATTTTTGCCCAGTCTCTTTCTGATGGTGGAGTCATGAACACTGACCTTAACTGAGGCAAGTGAGGCCTGCAGTTCTTTGGATGTTGTTGTGGGGTCTTTTGTGACCTCTTGGTTGAGTCATCACTGTGCTCTTGGGGTAATTTTGGTCAGCCGGCTACTCCTGGGAAGGTTCACCACTGTTCCATGCTTTTGCCATTTGTGGATCATGGCTCTCACTGTGGTTCACTGGAGTCCCAAAGCTTTAGAAATGGCTTTATAATCTTTTCCAGACTGATAGATCTCAGTTACTTTGTTTCTCATTTCTTCCTGAATTTCTTTGGATTGCAACATGATGTTTAGCTTTTGAGGATCTTTTGGTCTACTTCACTTTGTCAGGCAGGTCCTATTTAAATGATTTCTTGATTGAGAAGAGGTGTGGCAGTAATCAGGCCTGGGTGTGGCTAGAGAAATTGAATCGGTGAATTCAAAAAGGGGCCCAAGTCCAAGAAATATGTTTTTGCAGGAAATCAAATAAATTGCATATTTCAAATGGTTGCAAATGGTTGCAAATTGCATATATAATTGCAAATTGCATATGGTTGCAAATTGCATATCTCAAATTGCATATCTCAATGGCAGATGGTTCATACTTTACTCAGATATAGCACAAGGCCATAGCTTAGAAATGCTATAATATGAAGCATTTCACTTTTTTAATTTCAGAGGATTGGCAAACTAAAGTCCCTGGACTTGGGTCCTTCTTGAATTAAACAATAAGAACATATGAAAAGAAGCACATAACATCTATTTCTCACATGTTGAAAACGTTTTTTTTTTAAATATGCCATGTTTTGAACACCTTTTATGATCACTTTATATTCAAACTGTTGTTTTGATAACTGCCAGCAAATGAGATTTTCATCTAAAAGTGGGCAGATTAACATAGAGGTCCATCTACTGGTAACTAATCGTCAAAGTCAGACTCATCTTCACGCCTAGCATCACAAACTGTTAAATTACTGAGGAACTGCTGAGACTCTGGTGAAAGATATTTCGCCAATTTCTGAACATCTTGGATGACTGGTGCTGCCACCTATGACTTTAAGTTTAATCCATGCAGGAAGGGCCCAAGTCCTGGACTTGGGTCTCTCTTGCACTCAATGCATAAACAATGCTGTGAATAATCAATGCATTAAAGTTGACTTGGGACGTTTTTGCACATAATCAGATAGCTTGTCTCTTAAAGTTCATTAAACATGTAATATCTGGGTTTTGAAAAAGTGTGGACTTGGGCCCTTTTGGAATTCACCGATTCAATTGAACTCAGCTTTCCAAAGATGTGATAAACCACAGTTAATTTATGTTTTAACGGTGTATGTGTGTGTGTGTGGGGGGGGGGGCAATCACTTTTTCACACAGGGCCATGTAGGTTTGGACTTTTTCTTTTTTTACCCTAACTAATAAACACCTTCATTTAAGAACTGAATTTTGTGTTTACTTGTGTTATCTTTGTATAATATTTAAATTTGTTTAATGATCTGAAGCATTTAAGTGTGACAAACATACAAAAAAAAAAAAGAGAAATCAGGAAGGGGGCAAACACTTTTTCACACCACTGTATAGTCTGGTTTGATGAGACCAAAGTTGAACTTTCTGGATGCCACAACACAAAGCATGTTTGGAGGAGAAATGGCACTGCACATCAGCCCAAAAACACCATACCAACAGTAAAGTTTGTAGGTGGGAGGTGGGAGACTTCATATAATTGAAGGAAAGATGAATGGACAAATGTCCAGAGACATCCTTGATAAGAACCTGCTGCCATCTGCCAAGGTGCTGAAGATAAAATGAGGGTGGACAATTCAGGAAGACAATGATCCCAAACACACAACTAAGGAAACTCAACTGGCTCCAGATCAGGAAAATAAAGCTGCTAGAATGGCCCAGTCAGTCACCTGACCTGAATCCAATTGAAAATCTGTGGAACGAACTGAAGATCAGAGTTCATAGAAGACACACACAGAACCTTCAAGATTTGAAGATAGTCTGTGGAAGAATGAGCTAAAATACCCCCTGAGTAATGTCTGCACCTAATTTCTCCTTACAGGAGGCGTGTGGAAGCTGTTATTACCAACAAAGGCTTTTCTACTAAATGTTAAATGCATTTCAAAGTGTGTTCAATACTTATTCCCTGTGTCATTCCACTTTATTAGATATAACTTATTTTGTGAACACAGTTGCCTTCATTTCTTTGTATGTATGGATTACTTAGATTGTTACTGATATCTGGTGAAAATCTCAGGTCAATGGCTCCATCAGAAATATGTTTAATGAGAAAAATGTTGACGTGTTCATCCATTAAGCCACGCTTTTGTTAGCTCTAGATTAGATTATTGTAACTCCTTATTATTATTGTAACTCCTTATTATCCTTATTATACTGTGGAGATGTGAGAATGACGAGGTAGAGTTCTCTCTCAAGTCAGCTTTATTCACATCACCATCATTTCAAAGCAGAAAAAAGAGAACCACACAGTAAACTCTCGTCCTTAAATATCAGGACTCAGGTCACATGTATCACAGACCACCTTGCATAATAAAGAAAGTCACAATGCATCCTCTCTCCATGATATCACTTCAACTGTCTCCAATGCATCCCTTCTTTAATCCTTTAATAAAACCTCCCACAGTCTCAAGCCTTGCATACCAAAGCTAAGATTCTTGCAGCTTCCTGTAATCACTAAGGAAGCTGCTCTGCCTTTGTTCTGACCTAAAATGTGAGTCACAAAACAGGTCCCGTATGTGTGTCCACTACACAAAGACCCCCCAGCATTTTAGAAAAAAACAGAACAAACAAGAGAATAACCACGTGCATGCCGTGATAGTATCAATACACATCAGTCCACATGCTGTATAGGCTTCAGTCTCCGGCCGTATCTGCTGTAGCTGGGATTCAACGTCTCTGCAGCACTGTCACGCTGGGGGTTTGCCGTCTGGGGGTGGAAACCTTTTGTCAGCACCTGTGGGTGTTCTGGGGAAACATTACTCTGTGAAGCCCCCCGCGGTGGTCTACCTCGCTGCGGGGCCCTTGCCAACAGCACCTGCTCATCTGCCACCACAAAAGCGGGTTTGAGTCTGTTTATGCCAACTTTCTCTTTCCTACCCCCCAAATCTAGCAAAAACTGCTTGTCCCCTGTTTCTAGCATTCTGAACGGTCTGTCATAAGGCGGTCGCAGCGGGGTCCGATGCGCATCGTGTCTAACAAAAACAAACTCTGCATTCTTCAAAGTTTTAGGCACAAAAACGTGCGGAAAACTGTGGTGCGCGGGGCCGGGCAGCGTGCTTGATTCTATGTTACTCCGCAACAGCTGAGACGGGGAGGCGTCTGGCGCAGGGTTATCTGGGAGAAACTCCCCAGGAAGCCGGAGTGGCTGCGCAAACACGAGCTCCGCTGGGGAGGCTTCTAAGTCCTCTTTAGGCGCAGAACGCAACCCCAATAACACCCACGGTAACTTGTCAACCCAATTTGAATCCGTCAGCGACGCTCTGAGAGACACTTTCAATGACCTATGAAAACGTTCGAATAACCCGTTAGCCTGCGGATTGTACGCGGTTGTGCGGTGAATTGTGACACCCAGGCTGCGGGCCATTGTCGACCAAAGCTCGGACACAAATTGAGGGCCTCTGTCGGACGTAATGTCCGACGGAACGCCGAAGCGCGCTACCCAAGCTGTTAAAAATACGCGCGCCACCTCCTCGGCCGTGGTTGATGCCAGCGGGACCACTTCAGGCCAGCGCGTGGTGCGGTCCACCATTGTCAGAAGGTGTGTGCACCCTTGTGACGGCGGGAGGGGGCCCACGAGGTCCACATGAACGTGATTGAACCTCTTGGCCGGGATGTGAAACGGCTCCAAAGGAGCCCTCGTGTGCCTGTGTACTTTGGCTCGTTGACACGCCGTGCAGGCTGCTGCCCACTCCTTAACTTGTTTGCGGAGGCTCGGCCACACAAATTTCTCTCCTACCATTTTGACCGACGCGCGCACTCCCGGGTGCGCCAAGGAATGAACCGAGTCAAAAACGCGGAGGCGCCAAGCGGCCAGTACTACTGGACGTGGCCGTCCAGTGGAGACATCGCAGATTAGGGGGGGGCATGCCGTCTTGCAGCACCCTGCTCTCCAGCCTTAACCCTGTTGGTCCAGACTGAAGCGCGCGCACATCCGCGTCACCAACCTGCTCCGCGGCCATGGCTGCATAATCTACCCCTACGCTGACTGGGGCCGCCACGGCGCGCGAGAGGCAGTCTGCCACTATATTGAGTTTGCCCGCCACATGCTGAATATCAGTGGTAAACTCTGATATCGCGGCCAGCTGTCTCTGCTGCCGGCCTGACCACGGTTCAGAAACCTTGGCCATCGCGAATGTTAGCGGTCTGTGGTCAATGAACGCGGTGAAAGAGCGTCCTTCTAGCCAGAACTGAAAGTGGCGGATGGCCAAATGAGCCAGCAGCTCCCTGTCGAACGCGCTGTATTTACGTTCGCTATCGCGCAAGGTCCTGCTGAAAAATGCGAGGGGCTGCCAAACCCCGGCTACATGTTGCTCCACGACTGCCCCTATGGCCACCTCTGATGCGTCAGTGGTGAGCGCTATGCGGGCCGTTGGGTCTGGGTGTGCCAACAACGCAGCCTTTGCCAAGGCTGCTTTCACCTCCGAGAACGCTTGGTCTCGCTCCGGGGACCACTCGACCTTATCCACGGGTTTCTTTTTTTTGAGCGCGGCATACAGCGGCTGCATGAGTTGTGCCGCGCGTGGGGAGAAAACGGTTATAAAAATTCGCCATTCCCAAAAACTCCTGTAACGCCCTGACTGTCTGCGGCCGGGGGAAATCTGCCACCGCGCGCAATTTGTCAGGCAGCGGAACTGCTCCTTCAGGGGAGACGCGGTGTCCTAAAAAATCAATCTGCACCACCCCGAACTGACACTTCGTTGGGTTGGTTATTAACCCGTGATCTCCCAACCTTCGGAAAACTGTGGCCAGGTGTTTTTCGTGTTCGTCTTCGGACGCGCTGGCTACTAAAATATCGTCCAAGTAGACGAACACGAAAGGGAGATCGCGAAGCACCGCGTCCATCATGCGTTGGAACGTCTGAGCAGCTCCTTTAAGTCCGAATGGCATGCGTAAAAACTCGAATAGGCCAAACGGAGTTATTACCGCTGTTTTGGGTACGTCCTCAGCGCGCACTGGGACTTGGTGGTAACTGCGGACCAAGACTATTTTAGAAAAAAACACGCGCCCCTGCCAAATGTACAAAAATATCTTGGATATGCGGGATTGGGTAGCAGTCGTGCGCTGTAGCATTGTTTAACCTGCGGAAATCCCCGCAAGGTCGCCATGATCCATCAGCTTTCGGGACCATGTGTAGCGGGGAAGCCCACGGACTTTTTGAACGTCTGATGACGCCCAACCTCTCCAGGTCGGCGAACTCCTCGCGCGCTATGGCCAGCTTAACTGCATCCGAGCACCGAGCTTTTGCAAAAACGGGCGGTCCGGTAGTGGTAATAAAATGCTCCACCCCGTGTTGAGCGACTGTTGCCGAAAATGTGGGGACTGTGAGTGCTGGGAACTGAGTGAGCAGTGTGTGGAACTTACCGCTTGCAGCTGTGACGTTGGCTTGTGCTATTGGCGGGGCCACTCGCGCTGTACAGGGGATAGAATCAAAAGAAAGTGCATTAACCAGGCGCCTGTTAGCGAGATCAACCAACAAACCATGTGAGCACAAAAAATCAGCCCCCAACATATTGAAATTTACTGCTGCTACAACAAAAGTCCACTCAAATGTACGGCCGTGTAGAGACAGAAGCAGAGTCTTCTCACCAAAGGTCTTAATCTCCAAGCCGTTCACTGCTGTCACCCGGGGACCTCTGGAACCAGCCAGTCTGTCCGCGTAGGAAGGTGTGATGAAACTCAACTGGGAGCCTGTGTCGACGAGGAACTGCCTCCCCGAGCATGCGTCCGACAAGTAGAGCAGCTTGTTCTCCTCCCCGAGGGCTGTGGCTGCTACCGACCCCCGGTCTTGGCATTTCCCGAACGCCTAAACTGGCACCGTGGTACACATTTGCGTGCCCTCTCCACGAAACGGCGATGATAGAAACAAAGGACGTCCGATCCGCGTTCCCTGGCCCCTGCCGCCGCCGTCGTCGGTGAGTCTGGCACTGCTGCCTCTGGCCCCCTGTCGCTTCCGGTCGTCGCGCCGAGTCCCGCTGCAGCGGCCATGGCTGCGCGCCGCTTGGTGGCGTTGACAATCCGGTGCGCCTCTCGGCCCAGCGCGCGGTAGTCCCGTTGGACCAACAGTGGTGAACTGGCCAGGGTCGCTCTCGCTGCTGACGGTAGAGTCCTGAGGAAAAGGTGGGTCAAAATGAAGTGATCGTTGTCAGAGTCTTTCAACCTCAACAACTTCTCCATCAGGCTCGCGGGCATGTCATTTTCCAACTCCGTCAGCGCCAGGAGCCTCTCTGCTCGCTCCTCCGCCGAGGGGGTGAATTGCTGGATGAGTGCAGCCTTCAGCGTGCCGTATTTGTCGCTGTCCGGCGGCTGGTTGATCAGGCTCTCCACATGCTGGGCCGTGTTGTTGTCCAGCTTTGCGACTACGTGGTAGAATTTTGTGGCGTCTACCGATATCCCCCGGAGGTTGAACTGCGCCTCAACCGCGTTGAACCAGGAGTGCGGATTGTTCTGCCAGAAGTCCGGTAGCTGGACTGTGGCGGCATTCGCTTGGCTGGGGACTCCTGACGAGGCTGGCCCGGGGGAATTCTCCTCTTGCATGATACGTCTCGGGTCACCAGTGTGGAGATGTGAGAATGACGAGGCAGAGTTCTCTCTCAAGTCAGCTTGATTCACATCACCATCATTTCAAAGCAGAAAAAAGAGAACCACACAGTAAACTCTCGTCCTTAAATATCAGGACTCAGGTCACATGTATCACAGACCACCTTGCATAATAAAGAAAGTCACAATGCATCCTCTCTCCATGATATCACTTCAACTGTCTCCAATGCATCCCTTCTTTAATCCTTTAATTAAACCTCCCACAGTCTCAAGCCTTGCATACCAAAGCTAAGATTCTTGCAGCTTAAATCACTAAGGAAGCTGCTCTGCCTTTTTTCTGACCTAAAATGTGAGTCACAAAACAGGTCCCGTATGTGTATCCACCACAATACTAAAATATCTCTAAAAAGTCTTCAGTTGTTCCAAAATGCTGTGGCTAGAGTTTTAACAGGTAATAAAAAGAGAGATCATATATGTCCGGTTCTTGCCTCCCTTCATTGGCTTCCCATGGAATCTAGAATTAAGTTTAAAATCCTTCTCCCCACTTAAAACGCTCTAAAGGGCCTTTTCCACTAGCACGGCTTAGCACGCCACGGGACAGCTCAGCACGCTTTGTAAGTCTTTCCACTAGCCCCAACACGGTTTAACAGCAGCGATTCTCGGCCTCGCTCAAGGGCAGGGTCCAGTCGTGCCAAGTCGTGCCGTGTTGTGACGTTAAAAGACTGGTCGCCACTGATTGGTCAGGTCTTAACGTCACGAAAGCGACTGACTTCGCCATCTTCTGATACACGACCGCCATATGCAATATTTCACGGGCTAACTCGGTCACGGAGTAAATACGATATTAATACAGACAGCGTTGTAGGCTTTGCGGAACTCTACACCGTGGTCCAATGAAGAGGTGCGGAGTTTTCTCTGCTTGGTGGCAGATCCACAGTGAGGAGTGACCCAGACCCATACAGATGGCTGGCCAGCATAAAAACCGGACTATGGGCAAGCTGAAGACGATCGTGAGAGAACCATCGATGGTGAGTGATTTGTAATAATGTGCATCTGTTTGCTTATTTATCGTGTTGGTGGTAAGCTCACATTTTTTGAGCCATACAGCGCCGTTTTGTGCTGGCTAACTCGTTTTAGCTAACGGGTTTTTTTGCTAGTAGCTAGCTAGTACCAACTGCTGATTCGCGCTTGTTTTCTCCTAAATATTCGCTTGTGAGAGCAAAACGATGAAATATGTTAATCCTGGTTAAAGTCCTGGTTTTTGTTTTGTATTGCACTTTGGTGCTGCGCATTAAATTGTGTGTGTGGGCTATATTAATCATATATTCCATAACCTACATATGTTGAAGCATGTGGGAATGTTTGGTGATTACATATGTAAGGCGACTTCACACCTCTGAAAGGACAAAGACTCTCAACTGCCAGTGAAGAACAAAGACGTTCCCAGACACTGCGGTGGAGACCGGAGGAGCTACCCTCACCCCCCCAGGGCGAAGAGAGGAAGTACCAAGACAATGGGGGGATTATGATAATGAGGGATATCAGCCTTTGATATGCATGTCTTTTGTTATGTGCAAGTATAAAGTCAGAGAGCCGGAGGTATTCGGTCTCTTTTCCTTCTGCTGCTTCTACACTTAGATGAGACTTGTTAGGAGAGCTGATAATAAACTTTGGTTTATATATCATACCGCCTCGTTCTTTCAAGCTCTTCTACACTGGTGACCCCTGACGCGAGTATGGACCTGAGGCGTTCCCCCGCAATCGACTCATCTGTGGCGACCCAGGCAGATGCCAGTGTCCACGCAGACAGGGGAACAGATGGATGACTTTCCCCCCCGGCAGAAGGGATTGAGAGGGCTCAACCGAGCACCAGCGCCGCTGAGAGAGCCGAAGCAAGGCACTCTCACCCTGCGGACACATCAGTGACGGTCTACACGAATGCCGTCGCTGTCAAGCTGCTGGACTTCTGGCAGGAAGACCCCGCTTCGTGGTTTCAACAAGCTGAACCCCAGTTTACACTGGCGGGCATCACGGCTGACGATACGAAATTCTATCATATCGTCTCCAAACTCAACGCCGCCACTTCGAGGTGTGTGCGGAGCATGATCCGGCGGCCGCCGGCCCAAGACAAATATGAAACACTGAAAGCAACCATTGTGGCAAATTACGTCCCCTCAGCTGAAGAGAGAGCCGAGAAGATCCTGGCGGTCTACGGCCACAGAGGGTGCAAACCTAAAGCCCTCATGGAGGATTTGCTGCAGCTTTAAGAAGAGGACAATGACAACTTCCTCTTCAAATTCATATTCCTCAGCACGCTGCTGCCACACATGAGAGGGACACTCGCCAACATGAGATGCAGCACCCAGCAAGACTTCCGCGTGCTCGCCAACGAAGCTCAACGGCTCGTCAACGCCTGCAAGGAGCAGACACCCACAGCAGCATCCGCAGACCTCAACGCTGATGCCCAGAACCACGAAGAGCCACAACCCACTGAGCAGATCCAGCCCGCGGTGACAGCGACATGGCCAAAACGTAACAGACGGAGCGACGTCTGTTATTATCACCACCGCTTCGCCGAGAAGGCCCGCAAATGCGTTCCCCCCCTGCAAATTTACGATTTCGGGAAACGCCAAAGCCGAGAGCCGTTAACAGCAGCGGTTCTCGGCGAGAAGAGTAAGCTGTTATATGTGACGGATGGACACACCGGCAAGCAGTTCCTTATTGACACAGGAGCTCAGCTGAGTTTCGTCATGCCCTCCCAAGCAGACCGAGCCATGGGCACACGAGGCAACGGAGCGGTGGCAGCCAACGGCTCCAACATTGACACCTTCGGCGAAAAGAGCCTGCACCTCCACATCCACGGCCGCAACTACAGATGGACATTTGTTGTAGCGGCGGTGAGGTTTAACTTGTTAGGCGCAGATTTTTTGTGTGCACATGGGTTATTAGTGGATCTAGCGAATAGACGCTTGGTTAATGCACTGTCTTTTGCTTCTATTCCCTGCTCAGCCCGAGTTTCTCCACCACCTGTGCAGGCTAGCGTCACCACGGCAAGAGGTAAGTTTGAGCAACTCCTCACCCAATTTCCAGCACTCACAATTCCCAAATTCTCAGCCACTGTGGCTAAACACGGGGTTGAACACTTTATTCCCACAACGGGCCCACCCGTATTTGCCAAAGCTCGCCGCTTAGACGCGGCCAAGCTCAACATAGCTCAGGACGAGTTTACTACCCTTGAAAAATTAGGCATTGTTAGACGCTCGAAGAGCCCTTGGGCCTCACCACTTCACATGGTTCTGAAACCCGACGGTTCTTGGAGACCGTGCGAGGATTACCGCAGATTAAACAATGCGACAGCGCATGACCGCTACCCAATTCCTCACATTCAGGATTTTTCACTACATCTGGCGGGTGCGCGCATTTTTTCAAAAATAGACCTGGTCCGCGGTTATCATCAAGTCCCAGTTCGAGCAGAGGACATTCCTAAAACAGCTGTAATAACCCCTTTCATCCTTTTTGAATTCCTGCGAATGCCTTTCGGCCTCAAAGGCGCTGCTCAAACTTTTCAGCGGATGATGGACGCGGTATTACGCGACCTTCCTTTTGTTTTCGTCTACCTCGACGACATGCTGGTAGCCAGCTCGTCTGAGGAAGAACACGAGCAGCACCTCACTACGGTTTTTCAGAGACTAGAAGAGCACAGGTTAATAATCAATCCAGCCAAATGCAAATTTGGCGTGTCACAAATTGATTTTTTAGGACACAGAGTCTCTCCGAACGGGGCAGTTCCACTTCCAGACAAAGTTCAAGCGATAAAAAGTTTCCCACGACCACAAACGGTCAAATCGCTGCAAGAATTTTTAGGAATGGTTAATTTTTACAACGGTTTCCTCCCCCACGCAGCTCAGCTCATGCAGCCCCTATATGACGCACTCAGAAAAAAGAAAGCTTCCAACGCGGTCAAATGGACCCCGGAGCGCGAACGCGCCTTCGCGGAAGTAAAGAGCGCCCTAGCTAATGCCACATTGTTAGTTCACCCCGATCCCTCGGCCCGCATTGCGCTAACCACAGACGCTTCGAACCTAGCTACAGGGGCAGTTGTAGAACAACATGTCAGCGGGATCTGGCAACCTTTAGCGTTCTTCAGCAAATCGCTAAACCAAACTGAGCGTAACTACAGCACTTTTGACAGGGAGCTGCTAGCGCTTCATTTATCCATCCGCCACTTCCAGTTCTGGTTAGAAGGGCGGAGTTTCACGGCTTTTGTAGACCACAAACCGCTCACCTTTGCTATGGCTAAAATTTCAGAACCATGGTCAGGCAGGCAAAAAAGACAGCTGGCTGCGATTTCAGAGTTCACCACAGACATTCGACATGTGGCAGGCAAACTTAACGTGGTAGCAGACTGCCTCTCTCGCGCTGTGACATCACCAGAGCGCGAGGAGACAGATTATACTGCCTCAGCCGCAGAACTTTTCACTAACGCGGACACATACGCAGCACCTATCCATGCAGGGATAGATTATGCAGCCATGGCAGAGGAACAAAGCAGTGACGCGGACGTGCGCGCACTCCTGTCTGGACCAACAGGGTTAAGGCTGGAGGAAAAGGGTTTACGCGACGGCGTGCCCCCCCTAATATGCGATATTTCAACCGGCCGACCTCGCCCGTTAGTCCCAGCTACATGGCGCCGCCGTATTTTCGACTCAATTCACTCCCTCGCGCACCCAGGTGTGCGCGCCTCGGTTAAAATGTTCGCCGAAAAGTTTGTGTGGCCAGGCCTGCGCAAAAACGTAAAAGAATGGGCAAAAACTTGCATTTCTTGTCAGCGCGCCAAAATACACAAACACACTAAAGCCCCTCTGGAGCCTTTTCCGATCCCGGCTAGAAGGTTCGACCACGTTCATGTCGACTTAGTGGGGCCACTACCTTCCTCCCAAGGTTTCACACATCTGTTAACAATGATCGACCGCACCACGCGCTGGCCAGAGGCAGTCCCTCTAGCGTCAACTACAGCAGAGGAAGTCGCTCGCGTTTTTTTGACAAACTGGGTGGCACGTTTCGGCGTCCCATCGGACATCACGTCCGATAGAGGACCTCAATTTGTCTCGGAGCTTTGGTCAGCCATGTCCAGCAGCTTAGGGGCAACAATTCATCGCACCACCGCTTATCACCCTCAGGCTAATGGGTTATGCGAGCGTTTTCACAGGTCTTTAAAAGCTGCCCTCAGAGCCTCACTAACGGATACAAATTGGGTAAATAAACTTCCCTGGGTTTTATTGGGGTTGCGTGCTGCGCCTAAAGAGGATCTAGACGCCTCTCCGGCAGAATTAGTTTTTGCACAACCTCTCAGGCTCCCAGGTGAATTTTTACCAGAGAACCCAGAGCCAGGGCATCTTCCAGTCCCAAGGTTTTTAGGCAGCAACGGACCGGACTCTCTCCCCGGTCCAGCTTATCACTCCTTTCCACGGGTTTTTGTCCCTCAAGCTTTAAAGAACGCTGAATTCGTTTTTGTTAGGCATGAAGCTTTAAAACCAACTTTCCGCCCAGCATACGATGGGCCATTCAGAGTGCTGGAACCTGGTGATAAACACTTTGTGCTTGATTTTGGGGATAGAAAAGAAACAGTCAGCATTGACAGACTTAAACTTGCCTTCTTGTTGAAAGACGAGCCTGCACAGTTGGCGAGAGCACCTCGGCGGGGTAGACCCCCCAAGAGAAAAGACTCAGCCCCCCTGCAAGGAACAATTAACCACTCTCCTTCCCACGCTGCAGATTCCTTACAAGAAGGTCCCAGCAGGACGCCTGAACGAATCCACAGCAGTTTTGGGAGAAGATTAAAACCCAGACAGCACAGGGACTGATGCAAACTACTCCACAGTTGTTCACTAATTGTGCTGTAACAGTTTAGGACTGACTTATGATTTTACTATGCTGTTATGATTACCACTGAACTCTCTTAGGGGCATGGCTGCTGGAAAGTTTCTTCTGTGGCAAGAGGTGTAACAGTTAGTATGTCATAGTAATTATCTTAAACTGTGAATTTTTCTATTGTCTTTTCTTAGTCATTTGGGGGGGGGGCTATATTAATCATATATTCCATAACCTACATATGTTGAAGCATGTGGGAATGTTTGGTGATTACATATGTAAGGCGACTTCACACCTCTGAAAGGACAAAGACTCTCAACCGCCAGTGAAGAACAAAGACGTTCCCAGACACTGCGGTGGAGACCGGAGGAGCTACCCTCACCCCCCCAGGGCGAAGAGAGGAAGTACCAAGACAATGGGGGGATTATGATAATGAGGGATATCAGCCTTTGATATGCATGTCTTTTGTTATGTGCAAGTATAAAGTCAGAGAGCCGGAGGTATTCGGTCTCTTTTCCTTCTGCTGCTTCTGCACTTAGATGAGACTTGTTAGGAGAGCTGATAATAAACTTTGGTTTATATATCATACCGCCTCGTTCTTTCAAGCTCTTCTACAGTGTGCAATTTAATGCCGTTTTGTGCTGGCTAACTCGTTTTAGCTAACGTTTTTTTTTTTGCTAGTAGCTAGTTAGTACCAACTGCTGATTCGCGCTTGTTTTCTCCTAAATATTCGCTTGTGAGAGCAAAACGATGAAATATGTTAATCCTGGTTAAAGTCCTGGTTTTTGTTTTGTATTGCACTTTGGTGCTGCACATTAAATTGTGTGCAATTTAATGCTAGAATGTGTTTCCACATGCCAGGGGTTAGCCTCCCTGTTGTGGATACTGGTGAAATGGACCACACGAGCTGAAATCTCGTCATTTGCTTTTTCAAACCAGTGATTTATAAAGTCATTCATATAATTTTCTAAAGCGTCAGAATAGACCCACACACCTATTCTGTGGATCCTGCAGTGCTTGTCAGGGAAATGAAGCATGTCACATCCCACCACTGACTTTCACAGGTGTATTTCCCGAATACAGGTACATCTCCAAAAATTAGGATGTCATGAAAAACTTCAATATTTTTTGTCACTCATTTCAGAAAGTGAAATCCATATATTATATAGATTCATTACACAGAGTGATATATTTCAAGTGTTTATTTATTTTAATTTTGATGATTATGGCTTACAGCCCCTGAAAACCCCAAATTCAATTTGGCAAAAAATTAGAATATTACATAAAATTAACTTTAAAAAATTGTTTTTAAATATAAATGTTGGCCGCTGAGGTGTTGGTTAATATGGGCTGTAGCCGTAATTATCAATATTAAAATAAACACTTGCAATATACCACTGTCCCTGTAATGAATCTATATATGGGCTTCACCTTCTGAAATGAGTGAAAAAAATATTGAATTTTTTCATGGTATTCTAATTTTTGAGATGTGCCTGTATAAGTGTTGAACTTTCTTGAAACTAACCATCATCCATTTCTGTCGTTCATCTAGGCAGGAGGAAATCAGCCAGCCCACAGCGGACCTCGCCACTGTGGAAAGTACTGAAATCCTTTGCTTTTATAGGTAAAGTGTCAAAACCAAAGTAGCACAATTTCCACATAATATAAAAGGGACTGAACTGAGATTTATTTGATTGTGTGAATATGGCACATCAACTGTAAAATAAACCGCTTGTTAATGTATTTATTTTTTTGTCAGATCACTTGTGTGATCCTTTGTGAGTTATGTTCATAACTGTATGTTTTGGCAAATGTGAGATGTTCAGTCATCAATGTAATTTACTTTATATGTGTAGTTTATAGTCTATCATCAATAAACTCATGCAGTAACAGGACACATTACAAGTATTTGAGACCAATTGTAGTGCTTCCTTTTATAGTTTAGCAATGCTAGTACAAAACACCGCCCACACATGAAGCCAGGGCAAGAAGAGACACTTTTACACTTTTACAGACAAGACAAACTTTTGTTGATAAAAACTTCATATTTTGACTGACCGACTCCATACTCGGTGATGCACAACTTCAGTTAAAGTACTAGATTCCATTCAAGTGAATGTATTAATTCATTCTGATTGCTGAGGCCACAGTAAAAAGAGATGATTTTAAATGTAACGCAGCCCTTGTAAAATCTACTGAAGCGCAGCTACATGATAATTGTGGTTAAATACAACAACAAAGTACTTTATTGTCACATTTAAATTGTAATCCCTCCTGTTTTGTTTTTCTTTTGACTTCTTGGATGGAATATGGGTGGGCAATATAAGCTGCAGTTTCAGCCATCACCCATTTCAGATAACCTATGTTGAACTGTATAATCAGAGGAGTTATTGTTTAATTTGACCTTGTTAAATTTTTTCCCCTTTGTTATATTATTCTATTTTCTTTTAATCTTTACTTTTAATCAATACGAAATAAAGATTCATTCATTAATTCACACTCCACCACTGGCTTTTAGCAACAAGTGTATTTCCCAAATAAGTTTTAAACTTGCTTTAATTAACCACCACCCATTTGTCTTTTGTCTAGGCAAGAGGGAAACTGTCACCCCGACTGGACCTTGCCTCACTATTTACAGAGATGCAGGCTGAAGATCTGCTGGACCAGTATGATGGGCCGATCCAGTTGCTTCTCAGTGAGGCAGCGTGGCTGCCGTGTGTGACCATTCCAGTTTTTTTTTTTACAGTTTGAATTTTGCACATTCTGAATAATCTGGAATTTGCTGCTGATTGTAATTAACAATTTAGTGACTTATGTGTTTGCATCATGATTTTCTATTTTGTCTGTTAAGACACCGGTGGGAAAAGCATCAACTGTACAAAGGATTTATCGGTGACCTTGAAAATAATGGCTCATTTTTAAGAAAAAAGTAACCAAAACAATTATTTTATTAACTGAAGACTGTATTGTTAGAAGACTGTACAGAAGACCCTGCATACTTTAGTGACAGTACCAGTATATGGAGGAATTCTGGGTCATATTAGCATCTGCTCTTCATCATAATGGGTTTGGGCGGGGGTGTCTAATCATGTGCCATGGAGGGCCAAGACCCTGCAGGCTTTACCTCCAACCAGTGTCTTCAACAGCAGATTCCACTGAACTTCTTCCACTGACTGATGAGTGAGAACACCTGCTGAAGAGACTGGGTAGAAGAGAGAACCTGCAGGGTCTTGGCCCCCCATGACACATGATTGGAAGCCCCCGGATTAGGTTTAATGGGATTTAACATTTTAACACAAACTGCTTTATGGTTCATAATTTTGTTGACAGACTTACACCAAACCAAAAGTGATTTCTCAAACTGCTGGATTATTCTTAGCTTTTCCAGTCTTTCAGTATTTAATTTATGCCACACGGTGGTAACCTTCACATATAAAAAAAGACATCTGCAAAAAATTCAGAGGTTTATTGTCAGTGCAATTCCCAGTTCAATACTACATGAATGCATGTCTAGTACATTGTTGATGCAGAGAATATATATTTCTACAGTGCATGTATCTAGTAAATCAAGCATTTTCCATGTAACCTTGTGACTGCATTATTTTAATTGCTTTTAATCCTAGATCAAGTTTGTTTTGGCCTAAAATGCATGATAACTGTCAAATATATCTTATTATACCTAACTATATATTTTGTGGCTAATGTAGTTATTAAAATGGCGATCAAGTTGTGTCAGCTGATCATTTTTTTCTATGACCATCTCAGACTCTTCTGCAGAAGCAGGTACGTGCATGATGTCTCAACAGTCTCTCCATGATTTTCAAGCAGATCAGAGCAATTTGTTGTACAGGAAATAAACGTTTCTACAGACATTCTTAAGCTCTATAACCACTGATCGTTTGTGAAGCTGTGCTGACATCAGTGACAGGCTGATGAAATCCGTGACAGGCTGTGCTGAACGCCCAGAGCGAATGAAGCGGTAATTTCCCCACAACAGAGCCATCTGAAACACACACAGCATACATATTTTAGTACCTAACAGCGATAACTTGCAGACATTAAAGTGTAGTACGACGTACATATAGCAAACTAGCATTAGCAACATTAGCTTACCGTCACATATGACCTAGTTTGTATCCTCATGCCTTTGGCTCTCCCAGAAGCTGCAGAACTATTCCAGAGTGTTTCATCTCGCTGCCTGTACCCTTGTCTGGCGGTCCTTTTTGGCATTTACGGTGAAAAAAGCCGCAGACCGAGGAGTAGCCTTGTACAGCTGTATGTGTTATGTTTTGCTTGGGTCGCGTGTTCTACGTCACGGGAGTGTGGCGCCGCCTCGCTGTTATAGAAATCCCACCCACCCCAGCTTAACACGGTTGTAATGGAGACAAAAGCGTGCCGAACCATGTTGTAGTGAATCAAGACGTGCCGAGGTGTGCTGGGCTAATGGAAAAGTGCCTTAAATGATTGTATTCTACTGATTGCAAGCAGAAGACCTTATTAAACATCAAGGTACTGCACGCTGCAAGAATCGCGGCGATCGGTTGTGATTTGGACATTCTACGCCAGCATGGAATTTTGGCGGAGTCCCCGCTGGAAGCTACCCAGGAGAGGAGGAAGCAGAAGCGGAGCGAGCGCAAGCAAAAGCGAGGAAAAAGGGCCGGGATCCATGCTAGGCTAAAGGCTAACCCCTCCAGACCAGCGGTACCGTCGCTTCTTCTATCAAACGTCCGCGCCCTCGAAAACAAGGTAGACGAGCTGCGTTTGCTGAAAGAAACCCGGAGAGAATGGAGGGACTGCTGTGTGTTTGTTTTCACCGAGACATGGCTCCACGACAACATTCCTGACGAGGCCATTCAGCTGGAAGATATGGCGATGTTCCGGGCCGACAGGGAAACGGCGAGCTCCGGTAAGAGCCGGGGGGGTGGGATATGCATCTATGTTAACAAGAACTGGTGCGTTAATGCCACGTTAGTGTCTAAACACTGCTCTCCGTTGGCGGAGTTCCTTATTGTTAATTGTCGGCCTTTTTATCTGCCGAGGGAATTCAGCAACGTGTTTGTAGTTGGTGTTTACATAGCGCCGAGCGCTAACGCTAAAGCTAATGCCAAGAAGGCACTCGGGGAACTGCACAATGCAATCAGTAAAATCCAAACGTCACACCCGGACAGTTTTGTGGTGGTTGCAGGGGATTTTAACCACACCAGCTTAAAGACTGTGCTCCCCAAGTTTAAACAATGTGTAGACTTTAAGACCAGAGGAGAGAATATGTTGGACTTAGTGTACACAAACACAGATGCATATAAAGCGTTACCCTGCCCCCATCTCGGCCGTTCTGATCACATGTCCGTGATGCTGGTTCCTGCCTACAAACCTTTATTGAAGCGCAGCAGGCCAGCAGTGAAACAAATCAGGATTTTGCCAGAGAGTGCAACCTCTGCACTGCAAGACTGTTTTCATCACACAGACTGGAGGATCTTCAAAATAGCAGCCTCCCAGGAAGACAGGACAGATGTGGAGGAGTATGCTGATTCGGTCACCAGCTACATCGCGAAGTGCACAGAGGATGTCACTACAGTGAAGACCATCACTATGCGGGGTAATCATAAGCCCTGGATGACTGCAGAGGTGCGCTCGCTGCTTAAAGCCAGAGATGCAGCGTTCAGAGCGAAGGACAGGATTGCCCTCCGCTCAGCCAGGTCTGCGCTTTCAAAGGGAATTAAGGTGGCAAAGCGCGCCTATGCGGAGAAAATCCAGGGACACCTCTGTGACACTAGGAACACCAAGCAGATGTGGCAGGGAGTTCGGACACTGACGGGCTTTAAGTCTAGGCAGGGGGTCGATGATGATGACGCTTCGCTTCCAGACAGGCTTAACGACTTCTTTGCACGTTTTGAAGCATCAAACTCGACAATCAGAGGGAGGGCCGGCCCACTCCCACCATCGGGCGGACCAGCTTTTACCATTAACACAGCGGACACACGGAGGACCCTATCCAGAATCAACCCACGCAAAGCTGCAGGTCCAGACAACATTCCGGGACGTGTGCTCCGAGACTGCGCGAGCGAGTTGGCGGATGTCCTGACTGACATTTATAACATCTCCCTGAGTCAGGCCATCGTTCCCAGATGCTTCAAGACCTCTATCATTGTACCGGTGGCAAAGAAACCAGTGGTGTCATGTTTGAATGACTATCGTCCTGTTGCACTGACACCAATTGTGATGAAGTGTTTTGAACGGCTTGTCAAACCACACATCACAGCCTGCCTCCCTGCATCACACGACCCGCTCCAGTTTGCATATCGTTCAAACCGCTCCACGGAGGATGCTATAGTCACCACCCTACACTCTGTCATCACCCACCTGGACCAGAAAGACACCTACGCCAGACTCCTGTACATTGATTTCAGTTCAGCATTCAACACCATTATTCCCCAGAGACTGATAGAGAAATTACTCCTTCTCGGTCTGAACACCACCACATGTCTCTGGATCCTGGATTTCCTGACTGAGAGACCTCAGTCTGTCCGGGTTGGAAACAACATCTCCAACTCTGTCACGCTGAGTACCGGAACCCCTCAAGGCTGTGTACTCAGTCCACTGTTGTTTACACTTCTAACACATGACTGTGTATCCAAACATGAGGGGAACCAGATTATTAAGTTTGCAGATGACACCACGGTGGTGGGACTTATTCAGAGGGATGAGGAATCAATGTACAGGGAAGAAGTGAGAGACCTGGAGGGCTGGTGCAGGGAGAACAATCTGGTGCTCAACGTGGACAAAACAAAGGAGATGATTATCGACTTCCGGCGGTCACAGCCTGAGCACGTCCCCCTCAGCATCGGCGGCCGTTTAGTGGAGAGAGTAGAGAACATCAAGTTCCTCGGAGTGCAGATCTTGCAGGACCTGACCTGGAGCAAGAATTCCTTGGAGATCAGGAAGCAAGCTCAGCAGAGACTACACTTCTTGAGGAAACTCAAACAGGCCTCTCTCCCCATCTGCATCCTCAGGACTTTCTACAGAGGTGTGGTGGAGAGTGTTCTGACGTACTGCATTGCTACATGGTACTCCAGCTGCAGTATGTCAGACAAAAAAGCCTTGCAGAGGATAGTCAAGGGGGCGGAGAGGGTAATTGGAGTCTCCCTCCCCTCTGTCCAAGAACTTTTTCAGAACCGTTGTAGGAGCAGGGCACTGAACATTGTCAAGGACCGTTCTCACCCTCTGCATAAACACTCTGAACTTCTTCCATCTGGTAAACGATTCCGGAGCATCAGAGGCAGAACCACCAGACTGATCAACAGCTTCCTCCCACAAGCTGTCAGGATGCTGAACAGCTGACCCGGAATCTCACATACACACTACTGCACCTATGGACATTTTGCATATTATAGTTAGTTATTCTTTTTCCCCAAGTATGTCTCAGGGATGTGTGAATGGATGGGGGGGTGGGAGCTATGTGGGAGTGTGTCTTAATCATGCTGCTTCTTATATGGATGCCGAGAGAAACGCAATTTCATCTTGCCTGCACTACAGTTGTATGTACAGCAATATGACAATAAAGTTTGATTTGATTTGATTTGAAAGGCAATTACAAAAAATGGCTTTCACAGGACAGCCCATCTCTTGATTTGTGGATGGACATTACAATGGACATTTATAAGATGGAGAAAATAACAGCTTATGTCAAAAAGGATTTGTTTATGTCACAATGGGAAAAATGGACTAAATATGTAACGCCACTCAGGCCGGACTTTCAATTTGCAGAATTGATATAGCAGACTTTGTTAATATATATACAAGAGTGTGTACATTAACAGTTACTCCCTATACAGATGTTTATGCTGACCCTCCCCCCTTTTTTCTTTCTTTTTTTTCTTCTTATTTCTTTTTCATCTTTAAAAAAAAGGGACATTCAAATGTAATTATCAAATGAAATGATGGCTTAAACCTACTTTCTAAAGAATGTCAATAAAGAGAAAATTACAAAAAAAAAACACTCTAAATGATCAGGCCCCTTGTTATTTAAAAGATCTGATAGTACCTTATCATCCTAACAGAGCACTACATTCCCAAAATGCAGTATTCCTTGTAATACCTAGAATCTCTAAAAGTACAATGGGAGGCAGAGCTTTCAGTTATCAAGCTCTTCTCCTATGTTACCAGCTGCCAATCTGGATTTGGGAGACAGACTCGATCTCTGTTTTTGAGAATAGGGTTAAAACTTTCCTTTTTGACAAAGCCTATAGTTAGGGTGGGATCAGGTGAACCTGAACCTTCCCTTCGTAATGCTGCTAATACGTTTAGACAGCCAGGGGACCTCCAGCGATGCACTGGGCTTCACTCCTATTTTCACTCTCAATGTAATATTTTTGTTGGTCAGTAACATCCGTTTGTTCTCTCCCATAGACTGAGTCCCCATCATGCTGTTTGTTCTCTGCATGTCTGTTCTTTTCTTCTTCTTCGCTATCCTCTCACCCCCAGCCAGTCACAGCAGATGACTGCCTCTCCCTGAACCTGGTTCTGTTGGAGGTTTCTTCCTGCTAAAATTGAGTTTTTCCTCTCCACCATCGCCAAGTGCTTGATCACAGGGGGATTGTCTGATTGTTGGTGTCTTTCTGCAACTATGGGGCTTCCCCTACAGTTGAAAGTGCTATGAGATGACTGTTGTTGTGAAATGGTGCTATTCTGGGTGGAGAAACCCCCACACCATGGCCCCACACAGCCCCCCCCAAACACCCAGAAGGGGCACTAAGTAATCCCACCGTCCTTTGGGCTTGAGCCGGCGCCCATAGCGGCTGTAGCGGGGGGTTGCCAATCCAGTCGAAACACCCTGCTCGTGAGGTGTACCGGAGGGCAGGTCAGTCTGTGGAGGGAAAGAGGGAGGGTAGGGAAAACATATTAGCTTCGCGAGCGCAGGTCCCTGCCGAGGGATCACCACCTTGCGGAGTCACCAACGGTGGCCGTCTGTGCCGGGGAGCTTGGAAGCTTGGGAGCTTGGGAGCTTGCTCATGAGTCCAGTCGATGGTTTCTGCAGGCTTCTTTTTTTTAAGCGCGGCATACAATGGCTGCATCAGCTGGGCTGCCCGGGGAAGGAAATGGTTATAAAAATTAACCATTCCCAAAAACTCCTGTAGTGCCCTCACGGTCTGCGGACGCAGAAAGTCCAACACAGCGCGCTCCTTATCTGGTAACAGGATTGCACCCTCTGGCGAAATGCAGTGGCCCAAAAAGTCAATCACTGGCATACCGAACTGGCACTTTGCTGGGTTAACTATCAGCCCGTGCACTTCCAACCTCTGGAAAACTGTCTTGATCTGGGCAATGTGCTCCTCCTCAGACGTGCTGGCTACCAGAATGTCGTCTAAGTAGACAAAAATGAAGGACAAGTCGTGAAGCACTGCATCCATCATCCTCTGGAAGGTCTGCGCCGTGCCTTTTAATCCAAACAGCACGCGTAAAAACTCGAAAAGGCCAAAAGGACTGCACGGTGCACGCTGCACGGTGGCGCAGTGGTTTAGCACTGTGGCAGCACAGTTTTACCCTCAGCCGGGGGACCGCGGGGATCATGAGATCGTGGGTTCGATCCCAGCCCCCGACCAACAGTGAGCTGTGTGGAGTTTGCGTGTTCTCCCCGTGTTGCGCGGGTTTACGCCGGGATTTCTCCGGTTTCCTCCCGCACACCAAAACATGTAGGTTTAGGGCGCTCGCGCACGCAGCGACCAGCAGTCGGTGGCTTGTCACCAGACTGCAAACCAAGTCTACCTACCGGTACAAATAAGTAACAAAAAAAAAAAAAAAAGGAGTTATCACCATTGTTTTTGGAATGTCTTCCACGCGCACTGGGAGCTGGTTGTAACCACGGACCAGATCCACTTTGGAAAAAACACACGCCCTGGCCAGGTGCACGGAAAAATCCTGAATGTGTGGAACAGGATAGCGATCGTGTTCTGTAGCGTTGTTCAAGCACCTGAAATCACCACATGGTCGCCACGACCCATTGGCTTTAGGCACCATGTGTAGCGGGGATGCCCACGGGCTGTTGGAGTACCTGATGATGCCCAACTGTTCTAAGTTGGCGAACTCCTCGCACGAGCTGGACAGTTTAGCTGCATCCAGGTGCCGAGGTCACGCAAATACCAGCGGCCCTTTTGTAGTTATGTTTCGTTATAGTAGCCGAAAACATCGGGACCATGAGTGCTGGGAACTGTGCGAGTAACTGTTGGCACTTACCCCCTGGAGCTATAATGCTAGCCAGTGTTGTCAACCCAGCTCTGCCCTGTACAGCTCCCCGGGCAGAGAGCCAAAAGAGACAGCATCCACTAATCTATTAGCAACATCAACTAATAACCCATAAGCACATAAAAAAATCTGCACCTAAAATGGGGGCGGAACATGCAGCTACCACAAAGTTCTACTAAAAGTTGTGTCCGTGTAAGTATATCGTTGAGTGTCCATTCACCAAATGTCCTGATGGTGGATCCGTTGGAGGTCGTAAGCTCGAGACCGCTGCCCCCTGCCACCCTGTCTGTGTTGACCTGCAGGATGAGGCTCTTCTGGGAGCCGGACGGTGAAATGGTCAGGATCGCCCTTGCTACAGCCAGTAGGTTCCTGAGGAAAAAGTGGGCTAACAGGAAAGACTCATCGTTTCTACCCATCAGTGCCAACATGCTCTCCATGAGCTCCATGGCTGATCTGTCCCCCAACTCTGAAAGTGTTAGGAGTCTCTCCGCCCTTTCACTGTCTGAAAGGGTATAGCGCTGGAGAAGCATCCTCTTGAGCGCCTCGTATTTCCCCCGGGCCGGCAGCTCCTGGAGCAGTCTTGTCACCTGTTGTGTGGCGCGCGCCTCCAGCGCAGTGACCGCGTAACAATACTTTGTGTCATCCGTTGTTATCCCGCGGAGTGCGAACTGGGTTTCTATGTGCAAAAACCACGCTGTCGGGTCATGAAGCCAGAAGTCCAGGAGCTTGACTGAAACAGCGCACGCAGTATTGGTGCTCTCCCTCCAGGTAGTCTCCGGGACGGTGCTCGTCTCGCTCCCCATGGCACGTCTTGGGGTCACCAGTGTGGAGAAAAAATGCAGGCGAGGCAATGAGTTGAATGACACAAGAACTTTATTCTTTCTCCAACATACAGTACAGCAAAAAAGAATCCCGGCTCTCTGTGCATTCCTCTTATATCTTTATTTCCATGCATCGAGACCCGGAACTTCCGACCATAATACATTGTTGTTTGAGCAAAGAAATGTGTGGCACATTAACATGACATAATGCCGGCGCCGCTCCCACACCCTTCTTCTCTCAGCAGCTCTGGCAGCTCTTACTCTACCCGGGGGGTGCAGAGACCCAGCAGTCCCGTCTGATACCCCCCGGTGACACCTCCTCCTTCAGTCCATTGTTCTCCCCTTCCCCCTGCCTTCTCTGGGTGGAGAAATTCCCGCACCATGCCCCCACACTATATAGATAAAGTTAACTGAATTGAATACACATTTTTATGTTCTAAGATTTGTGTCTGTGTAAGTACATTGTAGATTCATATTAAATTCTGATCTGTATCTGAAAAGTATTCTGCTCTACTGTCATTCAGTAATGTGGAGAATAAACTGAAGAATGATGGCCAGTGTAAAATTCACTAAACTCACTAAAATTCTGGCATTGAAAGACACAGTCAGGCAAAGCTTGGCATTGAGGAAAAGCTTCTCATAGCTGCTAAAATCTAAATCTTAACCAATAAGACCAACCCGTTATCATGGCCATAAGAGTAACTGACATGTAACTGTCAGTTTCTCCCTCCAGTGTACATGTGAGATGTCCTGCTTGTTACCCTAAATGTGACTGCTATTGCACATCTTCAGCTGCACTAACAAAAATGTGGTTGGAGGTGGGAGATCATGGGAGGCTATCCAACTTGTGTCCAGGGTCAGGTGCTGTTATTGCTGTAAAGGTTAGGGTTAGGCATTTTCTTTACTGTAAAGGGTTATGGTTCAGCATTTTGCAAATAAATTGGACAAAGTATTCTGAAAGCCAAGTTTACTGTCATTCAGACCATAATGTACAGTAGAACAAAATTATGTTACTCCTATTGGAGGGGCCAGTGTAATGCAAGGCGGTGCCATGACTGTACCTTCCCCCATTCTATTATGCTAAGCACCAAGCTAGAAGGTGGGAAGTACCACTTTTTTCTATATGGTCTTTGGTATGACCCGGCTGGGGCTTGAACCCATGACCTCTTGGCTGTGGGGTGGATGCTTTATCACTAGGGGTGGGAATCACGGGAGACCTCACGATACGATACATATCATGATACTTGAGTCACGATACAATATTGTCACAATGCTATGATTCCTTAAGTATTGCAATACCATATAACCCCTGCTTCATTTCAACATCAAATTTTGTCTCCAAAGTACAACTGTCAAAACCCACCACTTTTGTTTCAGTGGCTGCAGGAGCTCAGGCCTCAGTGGGATGGTGTGCTGTTGTGGTCCTTTCTGCTGCCCACATTATCATATTCCAGGGGGCTTCATCTCTGCATGCAGGGAGGGCTGTGGACTCTGTTTACTTGGCTCGCTCTGAGTTTGGAGGTAGCTTTGCTGCACGGGAGGTGTCCAGAGTTGGTTGTTCACCGGGTTCAGTGCTGCTCGTGCTGGAATGTGGTGGTCGGTGTGTTCCGAGTATTTTTTCTTTTTTTCCTTGTGGTGCACCTTGCAGGTTGAGTTTGTCATGTCAAGGTCTTTCATTCCATCTTTGTTATAAAATCCAAAAAAGGCATGATATTTGAGCTAACTTTTTGGTGTATCCAGCTGCTTCCTAATTTGTACAACTGGCTGCAAATCTCATGAGACAAGCTCTGACTTCATCTGGCAATGCGGGTTTACTTTGCTCCATCTAGTGGACTGAAAATGCAATTGGTTGAATAAAATCCAAGAGTTTGCAACATTTACATAAATATATATAATTATTAAAAAATCAGGTACGTGCGTTGAGGGATCACACATCATTTTGAGTGCCAAGTTTCTATGAATTTTGGGAATGTACAGTCTCTGAGAAACAAGGTGGATGAAATTCAAGGGAATGTACGCTACCAGAAGGACTTTAAGAACTGCTGCGTCATGGCCTTCACCGAATCTCGGCTTACTGCGCATGACCGAGATACAGACCTGTGGATTGACCGCTCTGGAGCCCCACTGCGCTCGGATCGGCAGGAAGAGGTAACGGGGAAACGTCAGGGGGGCGGCGTACGTTTATACATTAATAAGCAGTACTGCACATCTGTCACGGTCAGAGAGCGTATCTGTACACCCGATGTGGAGCTGCTGTCTGTGTCACTACGCCCCTTTTATTTGCCTCGCGAGTTCCCCCAACTTTTCATCACAACTGTGTACATTCACCCAAGGGCAGACGCTGACTCTGCCTGCAGCGCAATCTTTGATGTGATCCAGCAGCTGCAATCAATTTCTCCAGAGGCGCCAAACTTCATTCTTGGGGATTTTAACCATGTTTCTTTAAAGAAGACACTTACAAACTTTTATCAGTATGTCTCCTGCCCAACCAGGCGAAAAAAGACATTGGACCTGTGCTATGGATCCATAGAGAGGGCCTATAAATCACTCCCCCTTCCTCCTGTAGGATCCTCAGATCACAACTGTGTACATTTGCTGCCCACATATAAAACTGCTCTCAGAAGAGGCAAGGTAGAGACGAGAGACATTGATGTGTGGACAGAGGATTCAGTGCACAGCCTCCAGGAATGCTTTGACTGTACAGACTGGGAGATGTTCACACTGGCCTGCGGGAATGATTTGGACTCTTTGGTGGACGTCACATGGTCCTACATGGCTTTCTGTAAAAATAAAATCGTTCCACGTAAACGTATCAAAATATATCCCAACAACAAGCCATAGGTTACAAAATCAGTTAAATCTTGCTTACAGAGGAAAGCACTCGCCTTTAAACAGGGGTCTGTTTCTGAGCTACAGGTTGCCACAAAAGAGCTGAAGTGCGAAATTTTAAGAGCAAAACAGAATTATAAATCAGAATTGGAAAACAAGATGGCAACAAAGAAACTTGGTTCAGCCTGGGCCATTATGAAAACTATTGCAGGCCTTCAGAGCACAGAGCGCAGTAATTGTGTGTTTTTAGATGGTTTTAATTCAGACACAGAGCTGGCTAATGCTCTTAATTGTTTTTATGGTCGTTTTGACTCCTTTGATTTTAGCACTGAAACCCAAGATTTGAAACAGAAACTCAAAGACAATCAGCACTTTAATATTGAGGTGCAGGATGTTAAAAGGGAGTTCTGCGCTGTAAGAGTGAACAAAAGTCAGGGCCCTGATAATATATGTGGGCGCTTGGTAAAGTGCTGTGCACATGAACTGAGTCCTATATTTCATTAGATTTTCAATAAGTCCTTACAAACACAACAAGTGCCTAAGATCTGGAAAGAAGCCGTGGTTGTTCCCGTTCCAAAATCCAGCTGTCCTAAAACAGTAAACAACTTTAGACCAGTTGCTTTGACTTCAATTTTAATGAAAATTTTTGAAAAACTGGTCAGATGGGAGGTCCTAAAGCAGACTGAACATGCATTGGATCCTCTGCAGTTTGCCTATAGGCCTCACAGAGGAGTGGAGGATGCCACTGTCACTCTGTTTAACATGCTTTTTAAACATCTGGATTTTAATGGGACACATGCCAGGCTTTTATTTGTGGACTTTTCCTCCGCCTTTAATACAATCCAACCTCATATCTTAGTTGAAAGGCTCCTGCAACAATTTGATTTGAGCAATAATCTGGTGGGTTGGATTCTGGATTTCTTAACCAACAGGACGCAGAGAGTAAGTGGACCACTGCGCCACTGCACGGTGGCGCAGTGGTTTAGCACTGTGACAGCACAGTTTTACCCTCGGCCGGGGGACCGCGGGGATCATGAGATCGTGGGTTCGATCCCAGCCCCCGACCAACATTGAGCTGTGTGGAGTTTGCATGTTCTCCCCGTGTTGCGCGGGTTTACTCCGGGATTTCTCCGGTTTCCTCCCGCATACCAAAAACATGTAGGTTTAGGGCGCTCGCGCACGCAGCAACCAGCAGCCGGTGGCTTGTCACCAGACTGCAAACCAAGTCTACCTACGGGTACAAATAAGTAACAAAAAAAAAAAAAGGGTCAATGGTACATTGTCTGACCTAAAGTGCTCTTCTACTGGCTCTCCTCAGGGGTGTGTGTTGTCAGAATCAGAATCAGAATAAAGTTTATTGCCAAGTACATTTACAAGTAAACAACAGGTAAACATACGAGGAATTTGACTTGACATTGGAAAGCGCCTGATAGGCGAATCCCAATGACGCGGCAAGCCATGAAGGCGCTTGTCACCACTACTCTTCATCCTGTACACAAACATGTGTCGGAGCAGACATGACAACAGACACATCATAAAGTATGCTGATGATTCAGTTATTGTCAGTCTCCTCCAGGATGGTGAGAGTGGCCACGGCCCGGTAGCTGATGATTTTGTTCACTGGTGTGAGGATTCCTACCTGCAGCTGAATACGACAAAAACTAAAGACATGATTATTGACTTTAGGAGGAAAACTCCCAGGCCCAAAGTCACCGTACTAAAAGGCCAGACCACCGAATGTGTACAATCCTACAAATATCTTGGGACAATTATTGATAGTAATTTAAACTTTGAAGAGAACTGTGAAAGGGTGTGCAAAAAGGGTCAGCAACATTTGCATTGCTTGAGAAGACTTGCACGCTTCCAAATTGACCGAACCATAATGACAATGTTTTATCGGGCTTTTATTGAATCTGTTTTATCCTTTTCTTTAGTGTCATGGTTTGGTCAGATAAGACTGAAACAGAGGAAATCCTTGGATCAGGTAGTTAGATGGTCCAGTCGTTTGCTTGGTGAGTCACAGCTGAGCCTGACATCCCTGTACACCAGACAAGTACAGAGGATGGCTACCTCCATTTTAAATGATGACTCCCACCCTTTGCACTGCAACTTTCAGCTTCTTCCCTCAAGACGGAGGTTTGCTGTCAAAAAGTAAAACCCAGCGCTACAAAAACAGCTTTGCTCCTACTGCTGTCAAAGAGTTGAACAAGCTGTAACAATATATTGCACATAATTTAGGTACCTATTTATTAACTCCATTTTATATTTACTTATTTTTGTAGGATGTTACTTGGGTTCTAAATATTTTATTGGGTTTTAGACCTTTGAGTTTTTAACCTCTTTGATTAGTTTTTAACTTTTAATATGACTCTTCTCTCTTACCTCTGGTTTTTCTCTCATCTCTTTGTCTTTTTATACCCTGATTGATGGAGCCTTGAGTAGTTTTATCATGTTTATAGTCATTTTCATGTGTGCCTGTGTTTGTGTCTATGTTGAATGTAATTTGTGACTTGTAAATATGGATGTCACCAGACTGCAAAACAAATCTACCTACGGGTACAAATAAAGTAACCTGAACTTGAACCTGAAGTATTGCGGCACATCGCAGAATTGATCTTTTGTCCCACCCCAATCTACCACCACTCCAGTATTAAAAATAAGGAAAAGGTGCTCCCAGGAAGACATATTTCTGAACACAACAAGAAGGAAGTGAAGATTTATTAAACATGCTTTAAGAAAGGAAATTTGCACGTCACCAAGAGAACAATGAAATGGACAAGGGGAAGACCTTGTGTGCATGGCAACGTTTTTACCCCAAACTGGCAAACTTCTTTTACAGTTCAGCTGTCTGTGTGGTGCCAGGATTTTGGAGGTGTGAAAGTGTAAGATCTGAAATCAGTCTCCAGAGTCGAGATGTTTTGCTGATACTTTTTTCCCTCCTCTGTGTGCACGAAGGAAACTAGCCAAGCAGCACATACATGCGTATGTCCATCACTGTTGCAACAACTGTTACACTGTATGTTACAAAACACATGAGCTGCACGTCATTGGTCGACGTGTCCCCCAGAAGACAGCCTGTTCAAGTCTGGCCATCCTAATCCAAGATGGCACCAGGACAGTAAATTTTCTCCTATATCATCAAAGCTAAACAGCGAAACATGTTTCTGAAAACAACTGAGGTACAAAATAAATGGTGTAGTTGCTGAATATGTGTTTACTTTTCACTAACAGCTATTTTAAAAGTTCAACACAAGCTCTCTGAAGCAGTCAACAGTTGACAGGAAGTTGTATGTGGTGCTGTAAAAAGTCACACTGCCACCTACTGGCCTGTTATAGTTACAACAGTTTTCACACCTTAGGTGGATCCGTGTGCATGCATGGTTGTTTCTGTGATATTGACGTGTGCACACAAATCTTTTTTCTAGTTTTGATGAAAATGTCGTGTGCAAACCCCTAACATGGAAGAGGACAGTGGAAGCAGAACTAACCAAAGTGAAACCGTCTTGGGCAGAAAGCCTGAGGATATCACAGGATTGGCAACGCTACTGTTTTCATGACCCTAATTTATTAACTAGATATTGCTGTCAGACTATCTATTTATTCTTCTTTTGGCTGCTCCCTTTAGGGGTCGCCACAGTGGATCATCGGCCTCCATCTCACCCTATCTCTTGCATCTTCCTCTAGAACACAAACTCTTTCAATTTCCTCCTTCACTTACATCCATCAGTCTTCTCTGTGGTCTTCCTCTTTTCCTCCCCCTGGCAGCTCCATCTTCAACACCCTTTCTCCAATATATCCACTATCCCTCCTCTGCACATGTCCAGACCATCTCAGCCTTGCCTCTTACTTTGTTTCCAAACTGCTCATCCTGAGCGGGACTCTGATGTACTCATTTCTAATCCTGTCCTTCTTAGTCACTCCCATTGAGAATCTTAGCATCTTTAACTCTGCTACCTTCAGCTCTGCCTCCTGTCTAATTACAGTAAAAAAAAAAAAAGCCTTTAGGATAATACCAACATTTACTAGAATTTTTAGTTGTAGTTAGTACTTTAAAAGACACACAAAAAAATGAGGCTCAGTACATTGCTGTTGCCAGTGAATTAATTCTAATAGTTAAATGTTTTATCATGTAGCCTTCTAACTAAATGCTTGCACCAAGTCATTTAGCTCAGGGATCTGTAGCAGAGCTCAACAGGCTTACATGAAGATCTACATTAGTCAAGAGTCACAGGATATTCAGGCCAGTTGGCCACAAACCTCCAACTAGCCCATCAGACAGATCCGGCATCCAGTAGCACCCATCACAACTGACCCATAACATGTGGCCCAACTACAGCTAAATTGTGGCTGAATTATTGATACAGTGGCGTCGGCTGCTTTGCAAGTGGGGGCATGAAAGGGAGCCAACATGGGAATGGTCTGCTAATTTTATATGGGAGCCTCAGGGCACATTCCTCCCAGTGAAGACCAAACATATTGACATATGTGTGTAGGGGGAGAGACTGTATATAATATCAGCCTGGAACTGAAAGAGAAAAATGGTCAAAATGACCCTTCATATAGACTCAACCTCAGTAAACAAGTGTTGTGTCTTTCATTTCTCTGTTAATATGGTTGCAAAATCAAAGAATTTGAGGTCTGTGATGATGCATACAAGGAGAATTTGGCAGGTTTGAGCAAAATTGTAGGCAATATCCTCTTTTGTGCTTTTACTTTTCAGATTGCTCCCTTGAAATCATTACAACTGAGCTGTCTGTTTCCCATTCATTCGTCAGTGTTATATCAATACTGTACAGAGAAATGGTGAGATGAATTGTGATGTATGGGATCAAGTCGTTTAGAAGGGTGGACCGGGGGGATGTGGACTGTTTGTAGCTAAGCCAAGGTTGTTGACCATCAGTGAGCTGACCGGCTAATTTCTCCAGAAGTGCCAAAAGCCTTTGTGTCCTCGGTGCACTTTTATTTCCACCTCTCTTGGAATTGTGATGACCGTGCCTCGGGGCGACAGAGACACCTTGAGGAGTGCCCACCTTTAAATCTGCTGCTCCCTGACTTCAACCATGACCCCTCGCTGGAGGGATCCCCGAGGCGAGATTTAAACGAGCTCCCCCAGGTCCGTAGCAGCCCCTCTATTCATCGTCACGTTTTTAAAGAGCTGATTTGGCCCTCTCTGATGGCTGATTGTAAAATTTATTCAAATAAAAAGATTTCAATGAAATGATATAAGAACATATGCGGGCAAATGTGCCATGACATGTATGTGCAAATAACGCTGTGGAGAGAAGAAAAGGGTAGATTCTGAAGGGAATGTGACAGAAAGACAGAAGGAATGTTGAGGATTTCTTCTTTCTTTCTTGCTCAAATTATAAGGACAACAACACTTTTACCATATTTACCTGGTGGCTTTCATCATCTATTTTCTTATCGTTTTGCTTTTTATTGTTAAATGCAATCACTTACATTTTCACAATCCCCTTCTCTCTTTCCCTTTTTTTGCTATTATGGAGGACGAATGGTGAGAAAACCATACAATATACAGGCTATTGATCCACGCCCATCACTGCAGAAAAAAAGTCGGTACAGGGGGGTGGGGGGAACAGAGGGGGACTGGACACAGCGATCGATAACCTACTCTATCAGCTGTTTCCATGGCAACCGGTTGAGCAAGGACAGAGGGCTGCCATGCATTTTGCACCTGTCTATTTCATATACCTATTGTGATAATGAAAGTGTCAGGGAAACAAATGCAAAGGTGACGCGAGGCTCCGAGCCCCCGGAGTGAACTTCTACAATTAAAACAGATTGCATAAAGGTTAATAGCTCTGTGGTAATCGGTGGTGGTGGGGAAATAGGAGCGAGGGCAGATTATGCTGTATGGATTTCGGCAACCTCTTTTTTTCTGATGCGGGCTGAAGGACTTTTTCAGGAAGCTAGATTGCAGTAAGTCTGGGCGCAATTCTGGACGCTCGGGTTCATGGCACAGAAGACAGTCTGACATCAGCAGTTGGTTCCTGACTGGGCCTGTTTTGTGGTTGACCCCAATTTGGAGGTTCAGCACAAATGATCAATGTGCCGGTCATTAGCTCACCATGAGCAACTGCAGATGCAAGAAAGCTGAGCGAGATGGCAGGTTAGATAGAGAAAAGGAGCGGAGAGTCAAGACGGGCTGCAGGGTGGAAGAAGAGAGAGGTTAGCCGAAGCTTTCTTTAGATCAAAACCCAGCAGGCTGAGCCAGACAGACTGTCAGGAGAACTTGACACCCAGACGTTCGCTGAGTTTTCGTCTGTCTGACCATTGTGGGCATTGAACTTCCAACCCCCTTTGAACTGGTGGCTGGCGCTAAGACGGGTTGGCCTTAAGTGAAAGGGATGGATATCATGATCTGGGGCCTGTGTTGATCATGTGCTGTATTGATCGGCAATCGAAACTACTGCTGAAAATGCAGGATTGAGAGCGAGGGAGCAAGAGAGAGTGGGAGGGAAGGTAATCAGCTGTGGCTTCTTGCTACAGTCGATGCCCTTGTAGTGGGGCTGCTGTGGTTGCCAACATTACTGCACCGACTGCGGTTTCTTGAGTGTTGCGCGCAACATATCCAGCTCACATTTTTTTGAGATTTCTTCCTCTCTACTAGTGTATTCTGGCATGTTCTCAGTGAGGCAGCAGCCATGAATGACAAATCTCAAACCGCAATGGATTTGCTTGAATGACAGCAGAGTGAAAGTTGAGCAGGAGCGCAGCACGTTGGTGAGCAGCAGGCTGCGCCGCTGTGGACGACACAGCGGTTGGCCCCCTGCACCAGAGGCATTCTGTGTTTTGTGAGCTGTGACAGCCAGCTATTGACAGGCACGTGGCTCGACAATGTTGTTCAGGGGCCACTGGCCACTGCGCCGACCTCTGACACCCCATCCATGCACCGACCTTCATTGTTAGGGGCAGAGGAGGAAGAAGAAATAGGAGGAAGCAGTACTGGGATGGGGGGGGGGGCAGATGACCCTTGAGCTCCATGCGTTTGGATTCTCCTCCCCCCACAACCTCACCCCTCCCATCCCAACACCATCCACCCTTCCCTTACCCCCCCCCCCTTCCCCAGACACACACACTCCACCTTATCCCGATCAATGACAGTTTCATGTGGCTTCTCTGGGCCTGCAGTGACGTGTGTCCTATTGATTTATCGACATTACTCCAGGCAAGCACACCCAGAAGCCCCCTCTCTCAGTAGGCAGCCAGGCTCCAGCCTAGCAGAGACGTACACCTCCCCCTGAGCCGGGTGGGCCCATGCCAAGTCATTCGACTGTACCAGTCTGTGGACAGCAGCAGCGCATTGGATGCATTCAACCAAACTGTGTTTTAGTGCAGATGTACGTATGTATGCATAAAAGAATGCTTTTAAGCACAGACCTCTCCCTTTGCTCTTCTAATTTCAGCCTGTCCCCCCCTTTCCCCCTGCGCTCCATAAGACATGTAATGGGGACAAAGTGGAACACCCTGGCGCTCACAAACGCATTTACTGTCGCCTCTGATTTCCAGAGGCGACTATTCCACTTTTATGGTTAAAGGTTCTTTTCTTTCTTCTGTGTCAATGTCATGCCTATGTGGCCATCATCCTTGTGGCTATTGCTCCCCCTCCTTTACCTCTTTTACTGTGTGTTGGGGGGGGGGGGGGGGGGGCTCAGGCCAGCCTACCCTTTTACACTCTGCCCCCACTCCCTTAATGCTCTCCGGTGTCTAGTGAAAGGCCAGTGGATTCAGGGTGTGGAGGGGAAGGAACGAGGGCAGCTGGACACTCCCTGTGGGCCGGCTAGCCACTGATGTGGGTGTCATGGGGGGAGGGGGTGATCCAGCACCAGCACCATTAGGACAGGACTGCAGCGATGGCAGCTGGCCCTGAAAAAGAGAAGGGAGGGGGTCAAAAGAGGCTCAGAGATCAGTGACCTGGCCACAGTGTCCAGCTGGGGGGTCATTTCACAGCCCACCTCCGGCCACGTGCTGGATGACCATCTGGGGGCCCCGCAACAGTGGTAGGATCATCATCTTAGTCGCAGGCTTGGACAACCACAAAAGTTAAGGAATCTTTTTCTCCTGATCTGGAGTGAAGTGGGCAGGGGCACTGCAGCTGCCTGTTGTTGTTTGGCATCAAGTGTGCAAATCTGCCTTTTAATGCAGTTCAGTGCAAATGTGTCCGATCTGTTTACAGTATATCTGCTTCCAATCCAAACTGGTAAGGGTTACAGTCATCCTTTCCAGCCCAGTCTTTATGGGCTGATAAAGCCTTATTCATGCTGCAGTTCCCCTCTGATTCTTTGGTCTGCGTGTGCGCAGGGCTCGTCCAAAGTGTTGTACATGCTCATTTTTTTCGTCTACCAGGCCAAGCGGTTGACGCATGCACACAACTGTTATTTGTAGTTTTGCCTCAGCCCTATGGGTAGCGCAAATGTGCTAACATGCCAATTTGTTCACCGGCTATAAGCACGACAGCGACACATTTTTTTGTAGCAGCAACAATGGCGTTGTTTCAAGAAAAAGGAGGAATTACCGTTTTCTAGTGTTCTTCTCTGCTCAAGCTGCTACTGCTACAAAAGGATTCATGTACTGTATGTTTATTCCCGTTTTCTGTGTCCTCGTTGTCTTCCTCGTCTACTTGATCTTTGTATGCTGTGTTGGTAGCGCCACCTCATGAATGGGACGTTCAGTGTTGTGCATGCGCTGTCAACACGTTCAGGTCATGGGCAGGCCGCACGGTCATAAAATTTGGGCTGCACGCGGTCGTTCGCAGAAGAGCCCTGTGTACACTAGCGGACTGGAGACGATAACGTAAATTTCATCACAAGGGTTCCGGTTGCACGTGTGACAGAGATCATCCTGCGCAGTTCGCCCCACACGGGACACGAACCCGCGACCTCTCAGTCAACTAACACAGTTCGAGCATGGGAGACACAGCACGATCGCGCTGAGCTAAAGGTCCGACCGATAGCTCAGCGCTACCGATACTGTATGAGGCTTTGGGAGGGAGGTTTACTAACGTTCTACGCCGAACAGTACTAGTTGGCATCCGTTACACTCTCCCCCTTAAACCTCACTCCCATGCCGGGTTCACGACACCATTGTGACAGAGATCATCCTGCGCAGTTCGCCCCACACGGGACACGAACCCGCGACCTCTCAGTCAACTAACACAGTTCGGGACTTCCGGTTATGGCGGCCGCCTAGAAGGACACGTATCACTCTGCTCTGCCCTTGGAAATAAAAATTCGGCAAATAACTCTCTCATTTGGAACAGAACTTTTCCCAGCGTTTGGGTGAGGATATGCCGGTGAAGACTAAGGCTGGGAAATCAGGAGGGGGAAAAATTGAATCGCCGAAGCAGTCCAAATTAACGGACTTTAAAGTTTGTGGCGCAGTAGAAAAAGCTGCGGATATGGCGGATGAAACTAGCGGTGGTGCGGTAACTGCTGCTGCTGACGATGACGGCACAGGTGCAGTGCTGGCTGCCATTAGCTCAATGAGAGCAGACTTTTCCGCTAAACTTGATGGGATTATGGCAGCGTTGGATGCAATGAGAAAGGAGTTGGGTGACTGCGTGGAGCGAGTGACGCAGGCGGAGCTTCGTGTCTCAAGTGCGGAGGATGAAATTAGCGGACTTCAAATAAAGGTGCGCACTTTGGAAAAAAAAAATAAAGATCTGGAAAATAGTGTTCTGGACTTGGAATCTCGGTCCAGAAGGAACAACCTGAGGCTGGTGGGTTTACCGGAGGGAGCCGAAGGTCGTGATTCATGCTCCTTTTTGGAGGGGTGGATCCCGGAGGCGCTGAACAACGCGGAGCTAAAATCATCAGTCGTCTTGGAAAGCTCCCACCGAATTGGCCCACCGAGAGGTAACAAGGCAGCACCGAGGACGCTAATTATGAAGTTTCTCAGCTACAGAGACAGGATGACGATCTCCAACGCGGTGCGGGCCAAAGGAGAAATTAAATACCAAGATCAGCAGGTGCGGTTCTACCCAGATTTGGCCTCAGGAATCCAACAATTAAGGAAGCAGTTTGACCCCATCCGCAAAGAACTGCGCAACCTTGAGATTCGTCACGGAGTGATTCACCCTGCAAGACTTCTGGTCACATATGAGGGCAGAACACGCATCTTCAAGACCCCCGAGGAGGCGCAGGAGCTCATCAAGAAGATCCAGGAAGAGACTGGTGGGAGCTAAGCATGAACAGAATATAGGGTAGAATATTTGAGCATTTAACTGATTAGAAGCATATAACAAGATTACAAAATATAGAATGTATTACATATTAAAAAAAAAAAGTACAAAATTGCTAAAAAAAATTTGGAGTTAAATTGGAAAATTACAGAAGAGAGTTAATGTTACGTTATTAAAAGCAGTAGAGTTAGGGTGATTAGGAGGATGAAGAAGGAGTGGCTTTGGCTGTTCCTCGTGGGTGTGGAACGGTCGATGGCTATATCGGGAGACGGAATTTTTCTTTTGCTTTTGGGGGGATTGCCACAAATGTGGAAAGGGGGAATTTGTTTGTGTGTAGTTTGTAGGGTGAATGTTCAACCACTCATTTTTTTGCTTTTCTGTTTGAGCATGTTTACACTGCAAGGTAATCCCAAACACCCTATTGATTATAAATCAAAGCGTTAATCTTAATTTAACTTCATGGAATTGCAGAGGTCTACAAAATTTAAAAAAACTTAAACAAGTTATGAATAAAATAAAAGACATGGGTTCAAAAATTGTGTTTTTACAAGAAACTCATCTAATAGAGCAAGATGTAAAAAGAATTAGGAGTAGATGGCAAGGAAACGTTTTCACCTCATCATTTTCATCCCGAGCCAGGGGAGTTATGACTCTCATACATAAATCAGTCCCATTTCAAGTGAAAAATGTAATTGGAGACAAATTTGGAAGATATGTAATCATTCAAGGATCTTTGCTATTAGAAAACATAAATTTGGTGAACTTATATGGTCCCAATATAGATGATCAGAAGTTCTTTGCCAATTTATTTCTTATCTTATCATCACTTACAGGGCAACATATAATAGCAGGGGATTTTAATTGTACATTGAATCCCAGTATAGATAGATCAACAGGACTGGACTGTACGCACAATGGATGTAGGATGACCATTAATCATTTTATGAAAGAATTGAAATTGATAGATATATGGAGAGAAATGAAACCACAAGTTAAAGCATACTCTTGTTATTCCAATACCTACAAGACATTCTCACGTATTGATTATTTTTTGATCTCCACAGAATTAAGGTCCAAGATTCAAAACTGTTTTTATGATAACATCGTGATCTCTGATCATGCACCCTGCTGTCTAATGTATGTAGATAAGAAATTGACAAAGGAACCAGGTAGATGGCAATTTCAGCATAAATGGCTTCAGGATGAGGAATTTGTTAAGTATATAGAAAAACAGATAGACGAGTTCTTTGATATCAATACTACACAAACATCAGCATGTGTAAAGTGGGAGGCTTTCAAAGCTTTTATTAGGGGACATATTATTAGTTACACAGGTTCAAAATCTAAGAAGACTCGAGAGGAGAGAGTCCAATTGGAACATAAAATAAAAATTCTTCAAGAAAGAGTATATGCAGGAAGAGATCCAAGGTTGGAGAACGAATTACTGATTTTGAGAGCTGAATATGACAAAAAATCAGCGAATAGAGCTGCCTCGAGTCTTCTAAGATTGAAACAATCTTTTTATGAACAAGGTGAAAAATCAGGAAAGTTATTGGCATGGCAGATTAAACAATTAGAATCTAAAACACCAATTACCAGTATTATAAGTAATGGACAGGTAGTTATAGATCCTTCAGAAATTAATAGAGCCTTTAGAGATTACTATGAAAAATTATATGATACCAAAAATGAATCTGACTTAACAAAACTACATGGGTTTTTGAATGAACTATCTATACCGTGTATTCCAAATGAAAATAGGGAGATACTGGAGTCTAAAATTAGTCAAGAAGAAGTTGGACTAGCCATTGATAATATGAAATCAGGAAAAAGTGCAGGACCAGATGGTCTTCCAGTTGACCTTTATAAAAAATTTAAGAATAAATTAACAAAACCTTTTTTGGAAATGGTTTTAGAAGCATTTCAAAATAGTAATTTACCATCATATATGAATAATGCCTTAATTATACTGTTGCCAAAACCAGGTAAGCCCTCTAATAAATGTGAAAATATGAGACCAATAAGCCTATTAAATGCCGACCTTAAGATAATTTGTAAAATTTTAGCAAGACGAATACAAGAAATTTTACCAAATATTATTAATCGAGATCATAATGGCTTTATAAAGGGAAGACAAGGCTTCCATAATGTAAGAAGACTATTTAATATTATTTATTCTAATAAAGAAGCACCGGATACAGCTCTCTTATCACTGGATGCCGAAAAAGCCTTTGATAGAGTTGAATGGCCCTTTCTTTTTGAAGTCTTACAAAGTTTTGGACTTGGAAATAATTTTATAAAATGGGTTCAAATAATATACAATAATGCTACAGCAGAAATCCTAACAAATAACAATATTTCAAAACCAATAAAAATCAATAGAGGATGTCGACAAGGCTGTCCACTTTCACCTTTACTGTTTACTATGGCAATTGAACCTTTAGCGATAGCGATACGTTTACATTCACAAATATATGGAATTAAAGTTGGACCAACAGAACATAAAATCTCCCTGTACGCCGATGACATAATTTTGTTTATGTCGAATCTAAAAAAATCAATTCCAACCTTGTTGAATTTAATAAAGAATTTTGGGGAAATATCAGGATATAAAATAAATAAAACTAAATCTTCAATATTAATGCTAAATGAGACCCAGAGAAATTACCCAGCCCCTGAGGTAAATCAATTCAATGTTGTAAATCAGTTTAAATATTTAGGAATCCAAATTGTGCCTAAGCTAGAATCAGTCGCCAGTGTCAACTATGAAGCCTTAATGTCAGATATCAATGAGTTAACTCAGAGATGGATGTCACTACCAATGTCGATGATCGGGAGAATCAATATACTTAAAAGTAATATTTTACCTAAAATACTTTATTTATTTCAATACATTCCCTTATCACCACCTTTAGATCTATTCTCAAGAATAAAAAAAAAGTTAGTGGAATTTATATGGAACAACAGGAGGGCTAGATTACGTTTGTCTTTATTATATTTACCATTTGATCGTGGAGGTCTGAAATGTCCAAATTTTATGTTGTATTATTGGTCGGCACAACTGAGGTCTCTTTGAAGCCGACGAGAGACCTCAGTCGGTCGGCTTCAAAGAGATTCTGGCAAACTGTTCGGCGGCTCAGGAGGGGAAAGCAGCTCCCCGTCCACACTGTGTATGGTGCGGATGGGACACTGTTGACTTCAACTGGGGATATCGTCGGGCGGTGGAAGGAATACTTCGAGGATCTCCTCAATCCCACTGATACGCCTTCCACAGAGGAAGCAGGGTTTGGGGACGAGGGGGATGACTCGCCTATCACAGGGGCTGAGGTCGCCAAGGTGGTTAAAAATCTCCTTGGTGGCCGGGCCCCGGGGGTGGACGAGATTCGCCCCGAGTACCTCAAGGCCCTGGATGTTGTTGGGTTGTCATGGTTGACACGCCTCTGCAACATTGCGTGGAGGTCGGGGGCAGTGCCTTTGGCATGGCAAACCGGGGTGGTGGTTCCTCTCTTCAAAAAAGGGGACCGGAGGGTGTGCTCCAACTTTAGAGGGATCACACTCCTCAGCCTCCCTGGGAAGGTCTATGCCAAGGTACTGGAGAGGAGAGTCCGGCCGTTGGTCGAACCTCGGATTCAGGAGGAGCAATGTGGTTTTCGTCCTGGCCGTGGCACATCGGACCAGCTCTTTACCCTCTCGAGAATTCTTGAGGGTTCGTGGGAGTTTGCCCAACCAGTTTACATGTGTTTTGTGGACTTGGAGAAGGCATTTGACCGCGTCCCTCGTGGATTTTTGTGGGGGGTGCTTCGGGAGTATGGGGTATCGGGCTTGTTGTTACGAGCTATTCGGTCTCTGTACGACCGTTGTGAGAGTTTAGTTCGCATTGCCAACACTCGGTCGGAGTCATTCCCAGTGAGAGTTGGACTCCGCCAGGGCTGCCCTTTGTCACCGGTCCTGTTCATAATTTTTATGGACAGGATTTCTAGGCGCAGCCAGGGAATGGAGGGTGTCATGCTTGGTGACCACAGGATCTCATCTCTGTTGTTTGCAGATGATGTTGTCCTGTTGGCTTCATCCAGCAATGACCTACAGCTCTTGCTGGGACGGTTTGCCGCTGAGTGTGAAGCGGCTGGGATGAGAATCAGCACCTCCAAGTCCGAGTCCATGGTCCTCAGCCGGAAAAAGGTGGATTGTCCTCTCCGGGTTGGGGACAGGCTCCTGCCCCAAGTGGAGGAGTTTAAGTATCTTGGGGTCTTGTTCACGAGTGAGGGGAAAATGGAGCGAGAGATCGACAGACGGATTGGAGCAGCATCTGCAGTGATGCGGACGTTGTACCGGTCTGTTGTGGTGAAGAGGGAGCTTAGTTCTAAGGCAAAGCTGTCGATTTACCAGTCAATCTACGTTCCTACTCTCACCTATGGTCACGAGCTTTGGGTAATGACCGAAAGAACGAGATCGCGGATACAAGCGGCTGAAATGAGCTTTCTCCGTAGGATTGCTGGACTCACCCTCAGAGATAGGGTGAGGAGCTCAGTCATCCGGGAGAGGCTCAGAGTAGAACCGCTGCTCCTCCACATTGAAAGGAGTCAGTTGAGGTGGTATGGGCATCTGATTAGGATGCCTCCTGGACGCCTCCCACTTGAGGTGTTTCAGGCACGTCCCACTGGGAGGAGACCCCGGGGCAGACCCAGGACTCGGTGGAGAGACTATGTCTCCCAGCTAGTCTGGGAACGCCTTGGTATCCCCTCTGAAGAGCTGGAGCAGGTGGCTGGGGAGAGGGAAGTCTGGGCTTCTCTGCTTGAACTGCTGCCTCCGCGACCCGGACCTCCGGAAAAGCGGTAGAAGATGGATGGATGGATGGATGGATGGATGGATGGATGGATGGATGGATGGATGGACAACTGAGGTCTATGACATATTATTTTTCATCAAATGATCTCCCTCACTGGACTGAAATGGAATCATACAATTTACCTTTACCTCTTCCCATATTCATATACTCAGATTCGGCAAAAAAATTACAAAAACAAGTTAAAAATCCATTTGTAAAGCATATGATCAAAATATGGTGTGAAGCTAAAAACTATTTAAAAGAACCACAGTTATTGTCACAATTTAGTCCAATATGGGGTAATCAATATTTTAAACCAGGGAGAGCGGACGCTGTATTTAAAGTATGGAATTTAAAAGGGATACAAAAGATTCAGGATTTATATTTGCCATGTGCAGATAACATAATGTCTTTTGAAGAGCTGAGGATCAAATTTAATCTCAATAGAACACATTTTTTTAAATATCTTCAACTTAGAAACTTTATTCGATCAAATCAAAATAAAGCTCTCACTCGACCTATTTATTCATCCTTGGAAAAAATGATGATGAAAGATAGTAAAAGAAAGGGTATTATTTCAGAGTTTTATAACTTATTGACACTATCTTCAAGTGAAAATTCACTGAAAAGATTAAACTACTGGAAAGAAGTTGCAAACTGAAATTTCAGAGGAACAATGGGAATTGGCTTGTACAGAAGCTCAAACCAAATCAATAAATGCACGCCTTAAATTGATACATTTCAAATGGTTAATGCGGATGTATGTTACACCGGAGGAGTTAAATAGATATAACAAAAATATACCAGATACATGCACAAAATGCATGGAAAGTAAAGGAACCCTATTTCATTGTTTATGGGAATGTAGATTAATAAGAACGTTTTGGGAAGAGGTGAGGGTAACAATTGAAAAAATAATCTCAAAACAAATCATATTGAATCCTAAACTGTTTTTGTTGGGTCTGTACCCAGAAAAGCATAATTTTAATAAAAGTGAAAGAACATTCATAGACCTCAGTTTGCTTAATGCCAAAAAATGTATTGCACTATTATGGAAAAAGACTCATAGACCAGATGTGACTCAGTGGTTAAGACAGATGTTAACAAACCTTCCATTAGAAAGAATAACATATATACTGAAATCAAAGGAAATTGTGTTTGAGAATATATGGAGACCTTTTATTGATTATGTAAAAAATTTAAACATAACTCTTGAAGAAGAAGGTGAATGATGTGTGTGGACCTTGTAAATTCCAAACTGGTGAACATAATATGTATACTTATGTATTGGATTGTCTAGACTAAACAGAGGAGCATTGTTGAAGACTTGATTTTGTTGGTGGTTGTTGGTGTTTTTAGTGCATTTTTTTTTTTTTTGTAGTACTTTAGTGTTAGTGTTTGATTGTTTGTATCATGTTTGTTTAAAAAAAAAAAGGTTCAATAAAGATATTGTGGAAAAAAACTAACACAGTTCGAGCATGGGAGACACAGCACGATCGCGCTGAGCTAAAGGTCCGACCGATAGCTCAGCGCTACCGATACTGTATGAGGCTTTGGGAGGGAGGTTTACTAACGTTCTACGCCGAACAGTACTAGTTGGCATCCGTTACACTCTCCCCCTTAAACCTCACTCCCATGCCGGGTTCACGGCACCATTGTGACAGAGATCATCCTGCGCAGTTCGCCCCACACGGGACACGAACCCGCGACCTCTCAGTCAACTAACACAGTTCGAGCATGGGAGACACAGCACGATCGCGCTGAGCTAAAGGTCCGACCGATAGCTCAGCGCTACCGATACTGTATGAGGCTTTGGGAGGGAGGTTTACTAACGTTCTACGCCGAACAGTACTAGTTGGCATCCGTTACACACGTACGCAGACAGCGGAGGTGTAGCATGAATCCAGCTTAAGGGTGACTCTTCTTTCAAAATGAAATACATGCAGTTCCTGGAAAAAAAAGAGACCACTGCAAAATCTTTCCTAAATTAGCATCTCTACATGTATGGCAGCCATTCAGTTTGAGTATCTGTTGAATTCCAACACAAGGACAGATCAGTCTACTTAAGGAGGTACTGATTAGGTGATCATCTATGTTAAGATGCATGAAAGCATGAATAATAATCAGAGTTATTACACAAATACAGATTTCTGAGTTCTTCCCAAGTTAAAATTTATTGCAGTGATTAGGAATGAACATGAACATTTTTTCTTTGCATTATCTGATCTAAAAGCAACATTATTTTTGTTGTTTTGTCCAGTTCATTTTCTATAAAAAACAATGCGCTAAATGATGGTATTTTGACTTGGAATTTGAGTGAGTTGTTGTCCGTAGGTTAGAGAAATAAAAATTGATCATTTTACTCAAACACATATGTATAAATAGTAAAACCAGATAAAGTTATAACTTTGCAGCAGTCTCTCTGGTCTCTTAATTTTTCCGGAGCTGTATATTAGTAGTAATCAGATCATTTTTTTTCCACATACCATAAGAACTTCTCAAGATAATCAACTCATCTATAGGTTCTAGGCCAAACGCTGCTGCTTTGACGGTGATGCAACATTCATGCTAAAAATGATTGAATCCAATCACTATAGCAAAGATATCTGATCGGATATTGTGGATGTTTCCAGAGTATCTCCTATAAAGTCTCGAAGAGCACAGCAGGGTCACTCAGCAGTCCAGATGGACCGCCAGACTCTGTTTTCATTGATCAGTCCAGTTTGAAGACTGAACAGGGAACAGATTAGCAGCAGTTCCTTGTCTGTTCAAACCTTACCCCTCCTTCTCATCCTCCACCCCTTCTTTCTTCCTCATAACCCTCTGTCCTCCCCCATTGTTTCATCATCGTCTACTTTTGCCCAAGCCTTCTCTCTTAAAACTGTTTAGGGTGATCGAATTTAGCCCATCCTCCCAATGTGGTCGGAGGAGATCAAAGGTGACTGACCCCAGCCTGATTGTAAAGGCTGTAGCGAGCAAGACCCCTATAATAAATAGACGTCCTGCTAAAGAGATCTGACCTTCTAGGCGATTTTATGGGCTTAAAGGAAAATCACATATTTCATTTTTGGGGGATCCTGTAATCCCTTTAACATTTATCATTGTTCTGCTAATGAAAGCAATCTCTGTGCTCATGTCTGATAGGTTTCTAATTAGATTCACATAGACCCATGTGGAAAAGATCCAAAAGATGAGCCAAGGGAGGAGTGGTGGAGTTATTGCTCTCAGAAACATCGGAGCGTTCCAGCGTGCTGAAAGAAATTCATAAATGTGCTGGAGCAGTGGGGTGGGCTGCAATTGTGCACCAATGTAATCTTTGGTCAGCACTTCTTCATGGCCAATACTGCGATGGGGAAGAAATCCTCGTCTAAAATTTGATTAATTGCTGTCTCTCCGCCTCTCAATCCAAACATTGGGGGAAATGGAGGCCGGTTGACAGGACAGATACATCAGCCTCGCGAGCTGCAAGCCCCTGGCAAGTAGAGGCATTCCTTATCCTGTAGCAGGATATCCACATACAGCGAGGTGTGGAAAAGTGAGAACTGCATCGTCTTCATTTGGTCATAACAAGGGAGAGGGGGGAGGAGGAGTGGGAAGAGGGGAGGGATGAGGGAGGAGCAGGGGGTCAGCCAGCCAGGCAGCTCTCTAGGTTGGGCTGAGGCGTATCGATTGATTTCCCAATAGCCTCTGGTCCATGAGCAGCAAACTCTGGCCCTGGTTGCTAGGTGACCACACCATCCAAGATGGAGAGCAGGGTGATGAAGGGTGACAGCAGCTCTGAGGGTCAGTGGGGCCACTGGTCATTCTGCAGGCCCTTTGGGACGCTCCGGACATGCAGATAATGCAATGAAATCGGACCTCGGCTCACTGCAGAAATACAGAAAAGCAATATGAGAAAACGCCGTGTTATCCACCATGTTTGTTCTGCTTTGATCAACGCATCGTCAGCAAATTGTGTCTTATGTATGTTTATGACATACATTAGCCAAAATAAAATTGAAAAACGGCTATTAGATCAGTTTTGTGTGACATTTCAGAAATCTTTCGGAAAAAAAACAGATATCCTGAAAATATTTATGCCACCCATGGGATTTCAAAAGGGTCGTTAACCATATATGAAAATATTGATTTGGCAAACAAAGGGCTATTGAAATAGTCATTGTCCAAAACGGATGGTCTAAATTTGAAAATCAGAGGATATTGTCCTTCTGCAGTCACAGTAAAACCACACCTCTGTTGTCATTATAGAAGCACAGCAATTTACTGAAATGTCCAATTTACAAGCAGAAGGGGATGAGAAATTTATTGTTATAGTTCTGTCAATATAAATATGCAGCACCGAGTTGTTTGGGTCCATAGCGTGGAGTGAAATATATTTTTTATTTTAAATGTAGTGTAAAATCAAGCTTTAATTTTATTTAATAAATTGATAACAAGCAGGTGGAATTTTCTTTATATCTTTTTTATTCCAAAATATGGCTTTCTGCAAAGCTTCTGTTTTATATAATTAATCAGTGAAACCCTTCAATATAAACACTGAATAAATGTTCTGGGAATTCAGTCCTTCACAGACACAAACAGCATGAAAGAAAAATTCTGTAAACATGAACTGATGATAATCTATATCGCATATTCTGCAATGATACATGATACCATAGCGCTTTTCTACATATCGATTGTTCCACTGTGCGAGTGAAAAATGATATGGAGGGCAAAAGAGAAGAAGGAGAAGAAGCAGGGAGAGGAGGAGGAGGAGGAGGAAAAAGGAGGGAGGGAGGGGAGCAGCGGCGGCGGTGGTGGTGTAGATATATACTGGGAGACAAATGTAAAAGGATCTATCTCGTACTGTAAGCTTTACACGGAGAGAGAAGTTACCAGAAGGCAAAAATGCACCACAAAAGGGGTGGTGGTTGGGTGGGGTGGGGGTGGGGGGGTTGTCGGGGTGAGGGTCATGGGGAGAAACCCATTCAATGGGCTCTGAAAGGCCACCTTCCATTCTTTCTGTTGCCTGTGTTGTTCCTGTATGAAGGATTTCCCTTCATCCTGTGCCATGCCTCTAATGTCCTCCTCAGAAGATGCCCGAGCGTTTTCATGTCTGTTGGAGTTCCATATCCTGAGGAGGGAGGACTTATGTGTCTTTGTGAGAGCGCCTGTGTATTTTCCTCCCTGCTATCTATTAATAATATTGGGGAGAGAGACAGGGAGATAGAAGTGGATGTTCGCTTTGGTACAAGGCGAGATGTTTCTCGGTTTGCAGCCCTAAGCTGTGCGAGTATTCCGCTCTTAAATATTCCCTCCCCATGTGGATTCAAACTATCCCGTGCCCTAAAGGGATGCATGGACCTCCCTGGCCAAATATCCACATACAGTACCTTTAACAACAACTGGCAATGGCAGTCTTGAAATGAGAGGATTTTAGGGCTTGGGTGGCTGAAGAAGGAGCAGAAGATGAGGAAAGGGGAGCAAGAGAAAAGTGCAAAATGAATGAGTCTGAGTTGCATATTTATAATGAAAGATTAGCATGTTTGACCTTCAAGAATCGAAAATTATAATTACGGAAATGCTTGGCACGTTAGCTGAGTAGTCCTAATTATCCAGTAAGAAAAAAACATCCAGATTTATGATTTCATCACAGTTTGATGTTTCAGTCCAGTTTTGGGCAGTTTCCAAAGTCAAAAATTCCCCCATCTTTCATAATCCAGAAACATTAATTTTAGGTTGCCAACATTATTTTTTTTTTTTTGGGGGGGGGGGGGGGGTCCCCACTAAAAAGATTCAATTTCTTTTTCTTTTAGAGAGCAACAATGTAAAAGGTCAGGGAATGGGGGGTGGCTCCTGAGTGAATATGCCTATATAGGACTATAGAACTGATTTTAAAACATCACTGTTTTAGGCAGAGATCCCTTTAGGTCTTCTGACCTGAAGCTGGCACATAAACAGTGGTGCAAATTCAAAACCACCTGGTCTTTCAAACCCAAGCAATTTCATAGATCTTTTGCTATAACCCCGAGAATGATCTTTCCTTCTTATTGGCAGAGCATTTGTTAAGACTGTGCACGGCCAGCTTTTATGAAAATGAGTCATATCTTTGACCCCTTTCTTATTCAGCACCCCAGACACCTCACATTTGAAGCGTTGATCTACGGCAAAATGAACAAAGTTCCAATTTGGCACCTCGGCTCTCACCGCATCCCTCCCCACAGAGTATGATTTGCACAGAAATGTTGGGAGGAGGTGATGAGTAAATACCTGACCTCTGGTTGGGCTGCGTCTGAATAATCAGGCAGGAAAAACGCCACAGATGGAAGGATGGGAAGTTTGGTAGATTGAATGGATAGGACGCTTGTGAAATCTGCTCCAGTGATGGTGAACATGGGTTGGTGCAGTTCTCTGGAAAAAGTATTTGCCCCCTTCCTGATTTCTTATATTTTTACATATTTGTTATCCTTAAATGTTTCAAATCATCAAACAAATTTGAATATTTGACAAAGATAACCTGAGTAAACACAAAATGCATTTTTAAATGATATTTTCCTTTATTAAAGGGAAAAAAGCCTATCCAAATATACTGTACCTGGGCCCCATGTGGAAAAAGTACCCCCCCCCCCCCACCGTTGCATCATGAATTAACTTTGATTAACCACATTTTTTGGAAAGCTGAGTTCAATTTCAGTAGTCACACCCAGGCCCGATTACTGCCAGACCTGTTGAATCAAGAAATCACATCAATATAACCTATCTGGCAAAGGGAAGTAGGCTAGAAGATCTCAAAAAACAACACATCATGCTGCGATCTAAAGAAAGTTGAGAGCAGATCAGAAACCCAGACCAACATTTAAAGAACTGCAGGCCTCACTTGCTTCACTCTGGACACTGGTCCATGTTTCAGCAATAAGAAAGAGACTGGGCAAAAACTGCATCCATGAGAGAGTTCCAAGGTGAAAACCACCGCTTACCAAAAAGAACACAAAGGCTCGTTTTGGGAAAATATTCTGTGGACTGACAAGACAAAAGTTGAACTTTTTGGAAGACGTTCATCCCATTACATCTGGCGTAAAACTACAGCGTGAAAGATCATCATACCAACAGTCGAACATGGTGGTGGTAGTGTGATGGTCTGGGGCTGCTTTGCTGCTTCAGGACCTGGATGACTTGCTGTAACTGATGGAACCCTGAATTCTTCTCTCTACCACAAAATCCTGAAGGAGAATGTCTGGCCATCAGTTTGTGAGCTCAAGCCCTCCAGTGTGGCTGAATTAAAACAATTCTGCAAAGACGAGTGGACCAAAATTCCTCAACAGCAATGTAAAAGACTCATTGCCAGTGACTGCAAATGCTCGATTGCAGTTGTTGCCACCAAGAGTGGGACAACCAGTTATTAGGTTTAGGAGGCAATTACATTTTCACATATGGCCAGGAAAGTCTGGATAGCTTTTTTCCCTTAATAAATGAAATCCTCATATTTAATTGGGTTATCTTTGTCTAATATTAAAATGTGTTTGATGTGAAACATTTACGTGTGACAAATATGAAAAATACAAAAAATCAGGAAGTGGGCAAACACATTTTCACAGCACTGTATGAGCAGCAATCTTTTAAGAATGTAGTATCTCATGGAGAGGTGAATGCTGATGAACACTGCAATTTTTTGGGTTTGAACATGTTCAAAATTTATGTGCGACCATAAAAAAAAAAAAAAAACAAAACTGTTGATGAACTGCTGTGCAACCTCTTGTAAACCCTGACGAAACCCGAACAATCGCAACAATAAAATCAGTCGGGAGAATTTCTCTGAATTCTGCCTTTCCCAAAGCTTCCATCACTCTGGTATTGTACACTCTCACATGTGCCAGTAGCATCATTTGCATGCCGACAACAGGCCCTTCTCTGATGAATGAGGGCTTTTTAACGCCTTCAGCAACTGTCCAACGCTGCTGTTTTCCCTTGCAGCAAAAAAAAGTGAAAGCCATCTCTGATGTGTAGTAGTTCAACAATTCAGCTCAACTTCCCCCCCCCCCTTCTGTTTCTGACTGTGGCTTTTTAAATGAAGGAACTTGGAACAAATGCTCACAGAGGGCCTCTGCACCCAAGACAGTCCTCCAGTTGTGCGTCTGTGTGTGTGCGTGTGTGTGTGTGTGTTTAGAAGCTCAGGGAGAGGGGGAGGTGGATGGAGATCGTATCAATCGCCCAAGCCAGGCCATTGAATGTATTGATTAGTTACCTTTCTTATTAACATGCTGATTAAAGAGGAGAAGGGAGAGGGAGAGAGAGAGCGCGGGGAGAGAGGGAGCGAAAGCAAGGCTCGCACACAGATGCGCTCCTCGCCTCACCTCGGACGGACGGAGAGAGGAGGCAGCAGCCGTCGCCGGAGAGGGAGGAAGGGATGCGGAGTGGATTTAACCGCCGAGCGGGAGAGGAAAATCCGGGGGAATGATTGGGAAGAGGAGGAGAGAGGGGAAACCAGGAGCGGATGCACGAGAAGAGGAGGAGGAGGAGGAAGAGGAGGTGGTGGAGTGTGTGGGGGGGGGGGGGGTGGTGCATGCGTGGGGTGGTGGTGGTGGTGGTGGGGCAACCTGACTGGAAAACCAAGAAGGGTAAAAGAGAGAAACCCTGCTGCCTTTGATCCCCCACCAAGTTGCACCGACTGGAGACTCACACACACGCACGCACACGCACACACACACACACACGCACACACACACACGCACACACACACACACACATACAGAGACTGACAGGCCTCGGCGAAAGCGTCCATTACCGTGGCAGAAAATAGCCGTGAGTGTCTGTGATCAATATGTAGATGCCTTTGTTTGGGTGTTTTTTTTAAAACAGTATTTATATCAGCGAGTGACCACGCTAAGCAGCGTGCGTGGCGAGGCATTTCTCGAGATGCACGCCAAGTTTTTTTTTTTGTTTGTTTTTTTCCTCTCTCTCATTTTGTTTTTCCGAGCAGGTCGGTCATTTTATTCCGAGCGGGACCAGAAAAGTGTGGAGGGCAAAAGATGGCGGGAGGGGGGGGGAGCGAAGGACGCGGACTTGTTGATTTGTGCGTTTGCGTGGGAGCGTCGTGAGTGGGCGCACACTTGGTCGCTCGTCAGTGTTTTTTTTTTTTTTTTTTTTTACTTTTGCCGAATCTGGACCACAAATATGAGCGTGTGTGTGTGTGTGCGCGCGTGCGCTGTGATGCCTGCTGTGTCTACTGTATGCGGCTGCGTGGCGGTGCAGTGGCCTTACCACAGGCCTGGGAGTGCGTGTGTGTGTGCGTGTGTGTGTGTGCACGCGTGTCACTGCAGGCCTTGTGCTGGTCGTGTGTGAAATCTTCCTAGAAAGATGGTGACAAACATGTATTTGTTCTTACATTTATGAGCATGTTTCATTTCACTGCTGGGGGGGGAACGAGAACATTCTGTGAAGAGTAAATGTTGTATAAATAGGAGAAAGTGCAGACAGGCCAAGGCTCTATTGCCACTGTCTCAGTGGGGAAATAAGGGTCCTTGGTTTTTAAAGTAATAATCATAATAATATTAGCTTAAGAAGAGGTAATTGTCAGCTGAATTGAGATTTTTGTCTCTTTAAGCTGCTCAACTGTTTAAAATAACAAAGTACATGATGATATGGGGGGGGGGGGGGTCAGTTCTGTTTAGGTTTTTCAGGTTAAGGGGGGCAGGAAGTCCCCCAGTTCCCACCTTGATTCACGCCTATGCTCAGATTCTACAGTCTTGCATCAGTTAGGTGTTTTTTAACCGGGGTGGTGGTGCTGGTTTTTCACAGAAGCGGGTACAAACATACAAATGTAAAAATTAAGAACTCTTTTTTTTTTTTTTTTTTTAGGAATAAAAGTGCAAAAATATGATAAAAAGGTGCTGATTTTCAATTAAAGTCAACTCATGAAATTTCCAAGAAAACAGTCATAAATGTAGGGCATTAAAGTCAGAAATTTTCAAGAAAAAAAAAAGCTGCAGATTTGTATACATTTTTGAGATTTTTGTCTCAAATTTCATATTTTTTTCTTCGTTTTTTCCTCGTCAACTTGTGATTTTTTTTTTTACTTTTTTTTTCTCTCTGATAAATTTCCAGTGTTTACAGGTTTTCTGATAAACACAGCATCGTCTTCCTGTAATTTTACCACTTTTTGTGATAAATTTGTTCCCCAACACACACACACACACACACACACACACGTTTGCAGCTATAAATTTGACACTTTTTTCCATTAAATTTTCAGCTTTTTCTCATGCGTTCTCATCATTTTTCTTCTGCACTCTCACTGGCACTTTCATCTGTGCCATCTACACTGTCCTGGCACTCTCTGTGTGAACGAGGGCATGGCAGATTAACGAGGGGGATGGTTTGGGGGTCATTTTGCTCACGTGAGGGATGGCATCCCCCCCCCTTTTGTCACCTACTGTTTATGTCTGATCACTGAGCAAGCATTTCTTGTCATATAAGCCATTAATTCATCCATTTGTTTGTTGAACAACATACGGGGGGCTGAAAAGTTCATAGTGGTCAAATTTGACCAAATGTGGTTGGCCTGTCCTTGCCACTGATAAAACCTCTATCTGCCAAGAATGTGTCACTAGTCCACTTCTGGTCAAATTTGACCACTATGAACTTTTCAGCCCCCCCTTGTATTCTAAACTGTAGTTTTGTTTCTTTGTGTTTTGATTTGAACATCAAAAATAACCTGGATAACAACTTTGCAGTTTCTAGTTTTGTCAATTCTTTCTTCTTTTTTTTTTGCATGCAGTTGCCTAAAAATTAAACATTTATTTTCCGTTCCATCCATTTTTGAGAAAACAAACAAAAAAAAATCTATGGAAACACAAGGGAGGAAAGAAAGCTGGAAGGAAAAGAAAATGATGTGGAAAAAGTGTGAAAAAATATGACAAAGTCACACATTCATTGAAAAATGTAAATTCACGAGCCAAAAAAGTTTTAAATATTCATGAAGTCCCAAAATTTTGCACAAAAGGGCTTTAATGACAAGGAATGAAGAAAGAATTTAGCCAATTCATGAGAACGTTCCAAAGTCAACTATAATTTACCAAGTCATGCTAATTTCAGAGGAAAAAACTGCAGATTTACCATCCAGTGCAAGTACAAGAATAAGTTTGCAAAGTTGCATAAAAAATATGAGCAGCAAGAAAAACTGCAAATTTACTATGAAGTGACACGTTTAGACAAAAGCCACAACAGTTAAAAAAAAAAAAAGTATTCATATCATTAGCTGTTATTATTTTCCTGGAGTGGCAGCTCGGACAAAGACGGCAAATTGGCTGTTGCCCGGGCAACTACTCTCCATACCTGTGCACGTCCTCCCAGAGTGAAATCTGCTTAAAAACGACCAAACAAATGCTGGCGGGAGAGCGCGCGTTTCTTCCGCCCTCCCACGCTGCCCAGATGACTAATAACGCTCAGCACTAATTGCCCAACTTTCAAAAACTCCTAAGGAGCATCGACTGGGAAACAAACGCAACAAAGAAAGCAGAGCAGCGAACTCCGAAAAGTTGCAACTTATCGACCTTTGCACCCCCTTGAGCTGCGTTTTTACATAAACACATGTTTTCCCCTCGCGCCCATAGATAATTCCATTTGCATAAAGAACGCGGGAGCCAATTACTGAGGGAGATATTTACATTTTATATGAAAAAAATAGTTGTAGGGCAAAACTGGGCCGCCTCGTTAAAATGCGCGGATCGATGGGATCGAGGGAGGGCTTCTGCGCGCGCTCGAGCGGGACGCGCGCGCACACATGCCATCGGCTCGAGTTGGAGAAAAAGCATTTAATGAAATAAATGATTTTTATGAAAACAGGTTTAATATCATTTTTAACTAATGATTTATAAGGCTGTATAGTAAACACGCTCACTTTTTTTTAACATCCTTCTTCAGTTTTAGATTGTAAATCACCAACTCGTGCACAGTATATTATTTTTCAGATGTGAAATTATCATTATTATTATTTAATGCATTTTTCTCTCTGCCTCCATCGCCTGCTGCTGCGGCGCGTTATTGGCTCGTATGGGAGGCGGTGAATTAAAGGAGCGAATTTGCATTAATCTCCCGATATAATCGATAATGGCGTTATTCACGCTGCCAAGTCAAGTTCCACACCAGGGCGTGCGCGATCATTACTGCTGCAGCTACAGCCCAATAATAATAATAATAATAATAATAATAATAATAATAAAAGCAAAAAAAAAAAAAGAATGTGAGGCAACAGATTCAGTATTTTTGCAATTTTGACCTGATAATCAGTTATTATACCTATATGGCATCACCTACTGTGCTGAAGATTTAGCTGTAATATAAAAGGTGTGTGTGTGTGTGCGTGTGCGTGTGTGCAGCAGGCCACACAGGCTGATAACTCTGCGCAGGCCCGCGTTTAAAAGCACACATTTGCCTGCAGGTTATCGGCATGTAAAGGATGCGTTTATTTAAAGCGGAGCCAAGAAGGGCGGTTCCGCGTGCACCGTGTTAATCATATTTTTATGCTTCCCGACAGATCAGCTGGGACTGATGAAGGACCCTTTTAGCCTTATAACCGTCGATATTTATGCTGCACAAAACCAGCGTGCAGGTTAGCGCGTGCGTCATCTCGTAGCCCGCTAAATATGAGTCAATATGGCGGTTACATCGATGATTATTATTTGCGTTAATATTCTGTGCTCCTTCTTTAAAAAAAAAAAAAATCCTCCATGTTTAATCCAGGCCAAAATGATTCAGTTATCGATTATTCACATTGTGATCAGTGTGACCGGGTCCGTGGTGATAATTGATTTCATCGATTAGTTGGGGCTGGGAAGAGAAATAGATTTGGAAAAAAAAAATAGGGGCAGTTGATACTTGGAGAAAGGAAGGGAAAAGCGTTGCAGTGTCGTAGATATTATTATGTATTAGTGGAGTTTTATGTAGAATAAGGGGTCATCTTATTCCAAGTTTTAATCTATATTTCTTCAACACTTAATTGATGTAATTTTTTAAAATTAACCACATTTGAATTCTATTTTAATATAAATGAACAGCAGCAGTATAATATGAAAATAGCGCGTTTTTTTCAAATCCAAAGTAAAACATATATATCAGGTTTGAAATGTTTTTTTTCCTTTACATCTCACATCTCAGGGGGAACATGGAATTAATTCTTAAATTGTTTGATTTTCTGCTTGAAATCATTCATTTCCATCAGCTTCAACAAACTAAAAAATTATGGATTTTTTTCGCCCCACACGAGCAACGCGGGTTTTAGTTGAGTTCTGCTTGTAAATGTCGTTAATTAACTATTTCAATTAGGTTGAGGATCGGATTATTGAATTATTAAATATTATTAGGAGTTTAAAATACACATGAACGATTTTTTTTTTCACCGTTTCCCTTTGGTAATGTGTTTATGCTTTAGGAGGGGAAAATACTGCAGCACCTGGAAGCTTTGCAAAGCGAGGCCAGGTTCTGCTGGTTCGGACTGCAGGCGTGCGGCAGTCCGGCGTCCGCTCACCTCACCCCGGTCCCGGTGATGGCGGTTTAGTCTGAACACGCGCACAGGTGAAACACCGCGGAAACGAGCGGCGGATAATCACCGCTAAATATGCAGAAGATCACGTGTAGCCTAAACGTTTCTTTCCGCATGATCGCTTTATTCTGCCGCTTTGGTGTTTTATATTGAAGTTGTAACCAAGTTGAACTTTGTTTTCACTGTATTTTTTTTAATTTTCTTTTTTTCTTTTAAAATAAAAGCACAAAATCCTGAATGCTCCCAAACGGTTAATATTGTAAATGTTGTTTCACACAGCAATAAAGCTCTTATGCAGTTAATTTGGGTTTGTGTGTTCTTTATGGACTGTGCGTGTTTAAATGGATTCAGTCTGTGAAGGTAAAAGCATGGGTGGTGTGAGAGGGAAAAATGTGGGCTGTTATTGGACTTCTGTGCATGGGTGTGCAGCAACAACGGCACAACTTTTGCTATACTGTATTTTCATTATTATGTCATTTAACAAAATATAAATATCCTAAAATAGAATTTCTGTTTTTCTTAATTTCATCCAATAAGCAGAATGCTCCCTTTCCCCGTATTTTTTCTTCCTTTTCTTCTAATTCTTTAGATTCCCGCATGATGTCCTCTGCATAAACCGTCTTTTATCCCCTCCTTCTTTCTTCCCTCCTTTTTTTTTTTTTGCATGAAAACGCACAGCGTCAATATCTCATTCAAAGCCGCCAACCCCAGCACCTCCATCCATTATCATTTACCAACCAATGAACAGGTTTACCCGCTGCTTAAACAGGGATGTGGGAGGCCAGGTGCACAACAGGATGACAAATGTTGCTGCATGCTTCTTTTTTTTTTTGCATCCTGTTGCAGCTGCCCGGTGGTGTCGGGCATGTTTGCAGCCAGGCCTTCAGGTCCATGCATTCACAGGTTTGTTGCAGAAAACACCAGTCTGCTTCTGCTGCTGATTTTCCCCCCATCCTCTCAATAAAATATGAATTTATGAATCCTGACAAGTCATAGGCTGGAAACTCTTTTTTTTTTGTCCCCTTAAAATAAAGCTTTTTCTCCTTTTTTTTTGGGGGGGGGGGGGGGGTTCTGTTTATTTCCCCAACACAAGCGGTGGTCATTTTCCGGTCACGCGGCGTCCTCTGACCCCTGACCTCCTCACCATCAGCTGCTTGTTACAGGGCTGATGCGGCCGCACGTGCGCCTCTCAGGAGGGCCAAGCATCCTCTAAAGACTTTCCCTATTGGTTTTAGATTAAAAGCTTATTCCACAGCCGCCCATATCTAAAGTAACTGCAGATAAGAGCCGCGGCTAAAACAGCATATTTATCGGCTGCATTAGTAATGGAGGGCAGCGCCAGCTGAACGGCTGCGATGGCAACGTTCGTGGCTGCTGCAGAGCGTCAGCTAAATGCATCTGGTGGAGATTTCAGGCGGGAATTAATCGGCTAAAATATGATTTTTTTTTCTTTCTTTTCAAACTTTACATTTTATTCCCGACCACCGGCGTGTAAGTGTTGACAAGCAACACCAGGCCCGCAGTGGTTTTAAAGGGAAAAAAAAAAAAAGTTGGGGCGCTTTTCTGCTCGGGTGTCTGTATGTTTTTGCAGCCACAGAAGGTGAACTTTCACCCCGACCTCCAAGAAGACCTTTTCTTCTCCTTCTGTAGCCGCTGACCATTTTTTTTTTTTTTTACCTCCAGCTACTCGCCGTGCTCGTCCGCAGCATCCCTCCATGCTGGCTGCGGATCGATAGGGCAGCATCTGCTCCAGGAAGCCGGCGGTCCCACACCGCGCTCCGCTTCGGCCCTTTCCAAACGCCAGAGCTGCTCATCTCTGAAAATTAAACTGACACACACATGTGATCAGTATGCGCGCCGCCTCCCTGCTCCTCGCCTACCTGTGCCCGTGCCCGCGTGTGCACGCGCGGGCCTTCAGCTCCTCGCAGATTTATGCGCCCCTATCTCGCGCGCACGTAAGCAAACAGTGCAGACGCATTATATTTGCACCGTGCGGAAAGATACCTTTGCACACAAAATGGCAGACGAATACGACGGGGGGGGAGGGGTGGGTGGAGGGGGGGGGCATTTGCACTTGCGCACACATGCACGCGCCCCAGTGCTCCAGTAGCGGCAGCGGCAGCAGCAGGTCACGGGTCTTAAGGGGGGGGGGGGTCGCATTGATCTTGTTGAGGGACTTTGCAGACTCAAGTGTGAGTGAATGGAGTGCTAATTAAGTGCATGCGCAAAAAAGCACGAGCGCCACTTGACAGCATTTATCCTAAAAGGGGGGATTTGGGTTTGTCTTCAATGTGGACTTTTAAAGAAGAAGAAAAGTGGATGGAGGACTGAGGTCAGCATCCTGGGGTCAATAAAAGTTAGTGGGCCCATCCACATAATCGTGCATTTGCAAATAATTCCTTTTTAAAAAAAAATTCAATTAAAAACAATAATAAACACTAACACTTTAACTTTACATTGTCTTGCAATAATGTTTCCACATTCTCAACAGCATCACTTGTGGGGGGGGGGGCACACTATAAACCCGCTGATCAGAAGCAGATAAACAGCAGAACGCAGCGGCTATACGGCCAAGGATGCGCGCGCATAATTCATAAGTTGTGCTCGCAATCATGTGAAGAAGGCTTAACCTGTGGGGTTATGAGAGAGGGAGCATCTCCACCCCCCCACCACCACCCCACCCTCAGAACAGAAAGGGTTAATTGGAGTAGGAATTTCATCGCACATCTGTCAGATTTTTAAGGCCGTGACGCACTGAAAGCTGAGAGTCAATGCGAGCAAAGGGGGAGGAGGAGGAGGAGGAGAAGGAGTTGGTGGTGAGATCGATGAAGTGGCAGGCAGAGGGAAGAGGAGGAGGAGGAAAATCTCACGAGATAATGAAAGAACAAGAGGAGCGATGCTAGTGTGAAAGAGCGGAAAAACACACACATACACACGCGCGAGGCTAGACCCGGAGATTTTTTTAAAGACCGAGGTGGAAACCGGCGGAAAGGAGGTGCGGTGCGGAGCCCCGGATGTTTTATTTGTTCCTGCGCTCTCCGGTTGTGGCGAGCGTTGCACCCCGGGGCGCAGCAGCGGACCAATTGTGTGAATCTGCAGGGCTGCTCGGACGCGCAGTCGGAGAGATGCTCAGGACGGACAACAGCCGAGGACGCGCTCCGAGAAGTGGATAATAAAGGTAGGATTCACGGCGTGCGCCGCATCTTTGTCTGATCTTACCGTGGTGGCGATCCGCTCTCCGGATAATCGCCGCGTTTGGCACTTGTAGTTCGTGCGTCGAAGCATATGGAGTAAAATATGCAAACGGGGTTTGCAGCTGCGTCGCATGCGCGCCGCTCCTGCAGCCATAACTTTGCATGACAACACGCGTCTTGCTTTCTAATATCATGCTGGAATGGAATGGATGAAAGCGCCGATGTCACAGTTGTTCGGCGTTTTTGTCTCGTGGCGGTGAGCGATGTCTAATTGCTTAATTGGTTTTTGTTGCTGTTTGGGACGCGCTCGCTGTCGTTCGATGCCTCAGTCTTTCTGTGTGATGATAAAAGTTGAGAAACAGCGAATAACAGCCTGTCTTGTTTCACGCAGGCACAAAAACGAGGCTTCTGCCGAGGAGCACAGCTGAACACCAAAGACACCAGCAGAGCGCTGATGCACAACTGAGACTCAAAAGGGGGGAAAAAAAAATCACGTTCGAGGCTCCCCCATGCTGTTGCAACCTCGTTTTCTGGGAGTTTGAAGACAGTACTTAACGTGATCAGATAATTAATTAGACACCCCATAAGCCCGGAAATCAATTAATTCGCCAATCAATAAATCCATACTCTGGTGCAACAAGAGACCTTCCAGACTGTTAGCCTGGCTGCTGAACAACAATAACAAGAGAAGAGCAGCAACGCACGCTGAGAAATATAGGCTGATTTGCTGAAACTGAAGATGGATGGGACTCTTGGGGAGATGTCCCTCCACAGCCACTCGGACCTGGCTCACAGCCAGGATGGCAGGGCCATGCTGCACTCCCGGGACCTTTCGGCTGCTTTCCCCCGGCCCTCGCTGGGGGGCTCCTCCATGTCGCTGGAGCCGGAGCCACGTCCGCCGGGCTTCGACCACTCCATGTCGGCGCTGGGCTACAGCGGAGACTCCCCGTCCAGCTCCGGCAGCACCTACACCACCCTGACCCCCCTCCAGCCCTTCGACGACAAGTTCCACCACCATCACCACCACCCCTGCCTCCCCGTCAGCAACGTGATCGGCAGCTTCACCCTCATGCGCGAAGACAGGGGCCTCGGCACCAACTTCTACAACCCTTATGGCAAAGAACTGGCCATGTCCCAGAGCCTGTCGCCCCCCTCGGCAGGGTCGGGCCTGGGCTCCTCCATGCACAGCTATGGCAGCCTGGGCAACAGCCCCAACGGCAATGGTGGCCAGATGCACCACGGTGGCTATGATGTCCATGGAGGGAGCCTCTTCTGCCGGACGTCGGATTTCGGCCGCGAGATGTCACCGCCAGGCCTCGGAGGAGGGGATGTGTCGGTAGGGCATCAGCTGAATAAGATGGAGGCTCACCAGCACATCCCAGGCCATCACCCCCACATCTACAGCCAGCACTACCAGCCCCACCATCACCCAAGCCAGCAGGGCCCCAAGATGGGCGAGCACCTGCACTCCTCATCATCTGCGTCATCCTCGCCCGGTGAGGGCATGCTGCCAGGCTCGCAGGGCGGCGCGGGCAGCAGCGGGGAGGAGATCAACACCAGGGACGTGGCCCAGAGGATCATCACCGAGCTGAAGAGGTACAGCATCCCCCAGGCCATCTTTGCCGAGAGGGTCCTGTGTAGGTCACAGGGCACGCTGTCTGACCTCCTGAGGAACCCCAAGCCCTGGGGCAAGCTCAAGTCCGGCCGCGAGACCTTTAAGAGGATGTCCCGCTGGCTCCAGGAGCCCGAGTTTCAAAGGATGGCCGCGCTCAGGCTGGAGGGTAAGATCTGGCTTTGCTTTCTATCTGCTTCAAATAAGCACACACATACACACTTACACAGAAACCACAGCAACAGACCCGCACACTCTCCCTGTTTTCCCCAAACGCCTCCCTTCTCCATGTCTTCCCAAAAAATTCTCCTCTCCAGTAATCAGTATGCAGCTCAGGTTGATACAGAAGTAAAAGCAGAAGCATCACACCGATGTTTCCCTTCTTCCCACCGGTGTGAAGATGCAGCCGAGGACAGTTTGAGGACAGTTTGATCCAGAATGGGCCATATGTGCCCTTCCTTTGTTTACTTTGCACCCCAAACAGGCTTCTATTGATCCCTACAGTAGCTACAATGACCAAAAAAAAAAAAAAAGCCACAGACATTTGCCCTCCTCCTAAATGAACCGTGAAGATCAACGGGAGCAGCGGCTGGCAATTTAATCACTTTTTAGCCCACAAAATAATTTGCACAGATATGCCATCCAGGAGCGATTGATTAATCGGAGCTGTGATTTATATCTGCTCAGCACCTGACTCAAGTGGAGCTGGCAGGGCAGCTGATGCAAATGAGACTTGAGCTTCTGCCAGACATCTTTTATCAGCGTCGTCACCGGGGCAATTACAGCTAAATACAAATGTTGCCTCACTGGTTTGTGGTGTTCCTTAAATGTGTGTGTGTGTGTGGGGGGGGAGAATTAAAGACTAGCATAAGTGCAGAGTTGTTAGTGCTGCATCGATTAGTCGACTTCAGAAATATTTGACATCTTTTGAAAGTTAATGCTAAACTGGCTAAATATCAGATTCTTATTTCACGCTTTGCAAAATTTCCCATACATGCAAGAAACTTGTTGAAATTCAAAATGTGATTGGGTGCAGACGGTGTTTGTACAGACTTCAGAGGGTAGTGATGTGTTTTTTTTGGGGGGGGGGGGGGAGGTTGAATGTGCTGCTTGACATTTAATATTCAGTGGGGATGTCAGCACGCCCTGTTGTCCCCCCACAGGGACCCGGGGCCCATCCGATACCCGGCTGCGCGGCGAGTGCAGTAACACGACACGAGCCCAGACGGGTGTGCGTGTGTGCGCGTGGCGCGTGTGCTCACCGCGGGGGTCGGTGAGCCGTACGTGTGCGCGCGCCTCCCCACTTGATCACTGCTTTTCTTTTCTCCCCCCCCCCCCCCACCTTTTCTGCCGGCAGCTCGACTGATTAAGCCCAGCACCACAATAGGGTTCGTCGGTACTGATTGTGCACTCTTGCAATCCCTTCGCAATTATTGATCTTTGATTGTTCGACTGGGACAGCGCACGTGCACGCCCTCCATTCAGCGAAAACCTCACGGCGATCACGGGCCACAGCCTCTTATCTGAAGATGGGCTATCTCAGCAGGTTTGTTCTGCAATTTGAGCAAAATGCCGCCCGATTAATCCAGTTCAGCGACGGGGTGGCCGGGTGGGGGTGTCTGTGTAGCAAAAACAGCTCTTTGCTGGCCCACAAATGGCAGCTCATCGTCGTGACGGATGGGCGCCTTTGTTCCCCTGATCACCCATCAGCTCTGCTTGATTCGCAGCGTCGTCGCTGCTTCGTCTTTACAAACACAAACATTATTTTAACGAGTCGCCGCGCCGAGCCCGAGCAGCCGATCAATCGGCCTCATAAAAAATTAAAGTCCCTACACGGAGAAGTGTGCTAATGTTTGACATTGCGCCCCCCCCGCCCCCCCGCTCTGAAATCGCATATTTAGTTCTTGGCAAAGCCACAAATTGGACAGCTCGGCACTTTTCTACATAACCTACTTTCGAAAGGGGGTTGTTGTGCGTGCGTGTGTGTTTTCTCCCCCTCTGGCCAACCCCCCTTTTGTTTAATTACAAGCCTCTATTGATTTCCATGGGAAAGAGCAGCACGCCGTGCCCGCGCGCACCTCGGCCGCGTCGGTAAAGTGGAGCCTGGGATCAGACTGCGCCGCGCCGCGCGTCCTCAGCACGGCTCAAGCGCTCTCCCGCTCCACGCCTCAAGTTTTTAAGGCGATCCTCCTTAACGCAGCGCCCCCTTAAATACATAGAAGGCCCCTCAGAAGCGCCCTATTCTTCCCATAACTGCCTCCTCCTGATCGAGGAGGCTGCGGCGCTTCCTCTGCAATTACCCAATGAAGCCGCTGCCATTTTGCCTCCTCAAATGAGCGTCTTTTCTGCAGACACTTTTTTTTTTTTTTTGCTAAACACGTTGATCCCTCGGATTTATCTGCAGCACCTTTATTGCTATGCGTGCGTGCGTGTGCGTGCGTGCTCTATGGATTACTGTGCCCGTATATGAGATGCATCTCCAGGCCAACCTCAGGCTGTGGAGGAGGCAATCTGGATTTAGTGGGAGAAGATGAGGAGGAAGGAGGATAAAGACCACACCGCCCTGCCTCGACTCTCAAAAGTCAAGGAGGGGCGGAGGGAGGATGGTGGTGGGGGTGGTGGTGGTGGGGGGGATCAGAGACTATAACTTTAAAGATGATGGCCAAAGCCCTTGACTAAAGGTCTAAATGAATAAGAAAGGTCAATGCGGTTTACGTGCCGGCTCCAGTGCCTGCACCACCCCCACAGCAACGGAAGCCACATTGCTTTGTCCACCTCTGGCTGTGTACAGTTCGCCCTTTTTTTTTTTTTTTTTTGCCCTCGCAGCTCAAAGGTCAAACCCGATTCCATCTGCATATTAGGGCCTTCACAAGCAGGCTGGCCGTGACCTTCGCCACGCTGCATCAAACCCAATAGGTCTCCTGTTTTTGTTTGTGATTTTTTTTCTTTCTTCTTTTTGTTTTAATCTGACTCTTCCACCCCCCCCCCCCCATACACACACACACACACACACACCACTCTGGCGCTGAAGGGGTTAACCAGCCTCTGTGGGTCGAGGAGTCTGAGCTGCACAGATTTAATCAATAATTTCTATCAGCCCCTGGCCCAAGAAATCAGCAGGGGGTGGGCTGGGGCTGGAGAGGGGTGGGGGGTTGTGTGTGTGTAGGGGGGGGGGGGGGGTTCAGGACAGGGAGGTTGCACTGGGGGGGGGGCAGTTGTTCTGCCCGGGAGGGGGGGGGGTTGTAGGTTGAGATGCCGGGGGGTAGGGAAAGGGCTTTCGATCACGTTTCAGCAACACAAGACAGGGGCATACATCACGATTAGGGGCCGTTCCCACGATCATAAGAAGCCTATAGGGGAATATTTATGTCTCCAGGAGTTGCCCCAGCGCCGGGGATTTATAGCATGGTAATTGTGAGCCTTTTACACATGATTACAGCACAAGGAAGCATTTAGTTAATGGTTGGCGTTATGATCGTCGGTAAGGGAGAGTGCGGAGCCGAGGACGGGATGGGAGGTGGGGAATGGGAGGAGAGCAGCAGCAGGACATGGCGAGCCATAAATCCAGGCTACGAGCAAAGCTAGCCAGCACTATCATGTCATTTTTACACGAGCACCAGAGTGCGCCGCTGTATATATAAGTATATGCACTTTCTGTTACGACCCACTTTCTGGGCCAGGGCCAGAATTGTAGCCTGGGATCACTTTCACCCTCAGGCAAGGCAGACATCCAGACATCCCAGGCCGAGATTCGAACCCATGGCACTGTGATCTGAGAACTGAGCTAGAGAGGAATTCCTCGCTAGTTCTTGGCCAGTAACAGAGGTGTACTCTGAGGTGTCAAGGACTGCACCACTGACTAATTACCTATGGAGGGGGATCCGTAACACCTCCCCCCTTAAGGAAGTGGTGCAGGTTTTAGATCTCGGACGAGCCCCCACTTTCTATTATTTCTCTTATAAAAAACAAACAAACTGGAATTTCACCATTATGGGACTAATATAGGCTTATCTTATAAACTGTATACGTGCACTTCCTCCCCCAACCATGGAATATTAATGGCGGGAGATGGTGTAATATCCCTAAAAAATGTAGCATTCGGGGGGTTGGGAAGGGAAAAAAAAAAGAAAAATAATTTCATTTGTGGCGATATTGACATGCTGCTGACATCCAGAGCCTGCTCAGATTTTAATGAGACGTGGTTCGATAACGCTCAGAAATGCAAACGAGCTCTGGATGCCTAAAAGCTAACGGGGGCCCCTGTAATCTCAAGTTGACAAGAGTGCATCCCCGAGTCAAAACATTTCCTTCTGATAATGATTTTAGAGCGAGAATGTTCGCAGGGAATTCACGGACAGATTTATTCACGTCCACTTGAGTACTTTAGTTTCGAGAAATTCGGCTGGACATCAGAGCAATCAAACACACACACACACACACACACACACACACACACAGACAGACAGACACACACACACGTATGCAGCGCTTCAATCTTGGTCTGATGCTGCTGTTGTGATGGCACTGGTGTGGAAAAGATGGCAGTAAGGTCACACTTTCGTTCTCAGGCTCTCTGCTAATGAGAGAAATTTGCCGCTGTGAGACTGGGCGGTGAGGAGCCGGTCATACAGTAAACATCAACAGCAGCCCCCTCACGGTGTGAGATGTTTCTCAATGGGAAGCCGCGAGGCGATCAATCGAACATTGCAGTGCAGCCGTGAGTGCAAACGGCAGCATTTGTGGTTTATACAAAGCGGCTCTGTAGCATTGTGTGGGTGGAATTGTGTCCCAGTATGCAATGAGCTTAGAAAATATAGGATTTCGAGTGTGTCGCCGGGCAGTATCTCCATCTAATCAAGTCACATTTTTGTCAATAATAGAGCTCCACGTGTCATTAGGGCCTGAGCCACTGACAACGTCAGTGGACAAGAGACCTATTGTAATTGTTGGAATTTTTTCAGGACCAGAGTCACTGACAACGTCAGTGGGCGAGAGCCCTACTGTAATTAGGGCCCGAGCCACTGACGTCAGTGGGCAAGAGCCCTATTGTATTTGTTAAATATTTTTTTTCTTCTTCTCCATCTAAGATCTCATTTTTGGGGTAGTCACCGTTCATGAAAACTCACCATTTTTTGCAGGGACCTCAAGACTGGCAAAAAATTGAATATTTTGGAAGAAATATGAATGACCCCACAAAAATGGCTCTACAGCACCACCTAACATGTGAAGTCAATGGGGAGTGGCACACGCTTACTTCCGTGTAGAAAGATGAAAATCGCGTGAGATGTTTATCATGTCAAGACATGCAAAAAACTACTGTGGTCTACATCCAACAGGAAGTTGGCCATTTTGGTAGGAAGTGACAGTGACCTGATTTCCACCTCGCGCATTTGATCAAAGTCGTCCTAGGGTTTTAGTCCGATTGAGCTCATTTGTGGTGACTATCATCTATACCCATGTGCCATTAAAAGTTATTGAAAACTTTTCACGACACTCAGTGGTTTGGCCGTAGGGGCGTGACAAAGTTTGATACCTCGCCATGATCATTCTATGACCATTCTGATGGCAATAACTCTGGTATGCATTGTTGAATTTCAACCAAATTCAATATTATGGATATTAGTCCAATTCCAAACAGTTTTATAGAACAATAATACCTAGGGGATGGAATGTCGGATTGGCACCAAGATAAGTATAATGTATATGGGTACACCTCCAAACAATTACAGATATGAATATTCATGAGCACTAATAGCACCCTCTCTTGGAGACATGAAGGTTACACCAAAGGTTTTCTTTAATATCTCTGAAATAGTCTGATTGTCACCATAAATGGTACCAATCATCTACACCCATGTGCCATCAAAAGCTGTTGAAAACTCTTCCAAATGCCCAACGGTTTGGCGGAAGGGGCGGGTCCAAGTTTGCAGTATCGCCATCACCCTTCCAATGGCTTTTACTCTGGCATACATTGACTAATTTAAACCAAATGTTGTGTGGTGAATAGGTAGCCAATACTGATAATTTCTATAATAAAGACTGACACATAGCAACAGCGCCCCCTACCACCAATGGACAGGAAGTTGCCATAACTCACATGTCATACTCACGCATCCATCGCTTGCCAGAATGACGTGCAATTTTCTGAGGTTTATCAGACCACCTGGTTGATCATAACTGCACATCACCTTTAGTGTGGCATCACTGCTGTTACCATGGACACACCCTCCTCGTCATTCAATCTGTGATCTCTTTGGGAGGGTTGGGAACAACCTGCAGTCATGAAATCTGGAACATAGGTTGAGGTGACTGTCATCATCATCATCATAGCAGTCTGTCGGGAGCGACAATGACTGTTATGTAGTCCCATATGGGTGGACAACACATAACTGACAGGGAAGTGTTGCCATGGTGACATGGCGAAGGTTGACTCCTCACCATGGAACATCGGAAAGTTGTAACTTGGACAAACTTTGTCTGATTTTCACCAAATTTTCTACAATGAATATTAGTCCCACCCTGAATGCTCTTATATAAAAATAATTAACAAAAGTTAAAGTGCCATCTAGCGGTTAAACCATTGGTTACTTACTTAGACAGACTTTATCTGATTTTCACCAAATTTTCTATGATGATATTAGTCCCACCCTGCATGCTTCTCTGTACAGATAATTTACAAAAGTTATAGCGTCACCTTGTGATTAGAACAACGGACACTTGTAACTTGGACAAATTTTGTACGATTTTCACCAAAATTTCTACGATCGATATTAGTCCCACCGCAAACACATCTATTTAAAAATAATTAACAAAAGTTATAGTGCCCCCTAGTGATTAAAGGAAGAATTGCTGAAAACTGTTTTTTTTTATTTTTCTCTCACCAGATGCAAAAATGAAATGAAGGAATGACTAGGACTCATTGACAGCACATGTACATAGTACAGAGCTGTTTCCATGGTGACTGGCATGCTTCAATGGCTTCCTCGCCATGCAAAACATGAGTTACAGCTCAGACAATCCTTGTCTGATTTGGACCAAACTTTGCACAAATCATACTAATCCCACTCTGAACACGTCTGTATTTCGATAGTCACAAAATTGTCACAGCACCACCTAGTGCTGACATGAGGTACTGCACAAAATTGTATCAACTTTCGCACAAAGACCAGTAGTCACAATGACATGACATTTTCAGAGGTTTCTCAAGAGCGCATTGGATTACCCTCAGTGGAAGTCACTTTTGTCCTGTGATCATCACAGTTGCCATGGAAACCCACTTCTCGCCATTCAGTACGTTTTTACTTTGGAAAGTTGGGAAAGTTTGAGCATCACGAAATGGGGAACATAAGTCCAGGTGACTCTCTTCTGTAGTCCTATATGTGTCTGCAACACGTACCTAATATATAAGTGCTGCCACGGCCACATGCTGAAGTTTCCCTCCTGGCAATACATTGGACAGCTGTAACTTGGACAAACTTTGTCCAATTTACCCCATAATTGCAACGATGGATTTTAGGCCCGTCCCGCACACTCCTACATAAGAATGATTGTCAAAAGTTATAGCGCCACCTACTGCTCACAAGAAAGTACCTCTCCAAACGGTTTTCTTTATTATTAACGCAGGGCTTGCCGCGACAACGGGAAATTTGCTGGGTCCGACAGGCAGCGGGGTCCGCGGGGGGCGAGGGCCAGCTTACAGCTGCTTGCAGCTTTAATTTGTTTTTGTGTTTGCTTAACACAGGTGGAGAGAAAAATCTGCCTGTGCAGGAAGATTATTTCAATCAGTCAACGTGAAAGTGGAGAATCTTACAAAATAAAGTGTTTTTAATGGGGCTGTGCATCTATTAGAAATTTTAACTAATTAATTGCACATTTTTCCATAATTAACTGTAATTAATCGCTAAACTTGCATAAAAGAATCAGTGAAAAAGAAGTGTATTTTAGCAGCCTTTAATTGCTTTTTCATTCATTGAACATACTTGTGACTCATGTTCAGCAGAATGCTAGAGAAATATGAAAAACTTTGTAATCATGAATGTATACTGCTCATAAAAATAAAGGGAACACTTTGAAAACACATCAGATTTTAATGGGAAAAAATAAGCTGGATATCGAAATTGTGGCAGGCTAGTCCAGCTTACTCAGATTAAAGGAACACTTTTTAATCTGAGTAAGCTGGACTAGCCTGCCACAATTTCGATATCCAGCTTATTTTTTCCCATTAAAATCTGATGTGTTTTCAAAGTGTTCCCTTTATTTTTTTGAGCAGTATATATTCAATTTTTTAAAAAAAAATTTATGATAACAATTTAGTATTTAGTTTATCTTTTTTTCCCAATTCATTATAAAGAGGGAGTTGATTTCTCTGCAGAACTACCATTTTTGATATTGTCACATTTCCGGTTTTATTTTGAAACGGTCAAAGAGGAAGTCAGTGCTTCTACTTAAGGTAACATTTCTAATTATCTCAATCCTTAAAAGTACAACCAAATAGAGCAATTCTCAATTGATTTCCAAAGCTCCTGGCCTTAAGGGTGAGTTAGAAGCTTTTATTCACTTTTTATTGGTGTGTTTTTCTCCACCCCATCTTTTCATAATTTTGAAAGTTTTGTTAGTTGTGAGCAGCTCCAACTAATTATGCTAGGTCAGGCGTGTGTGTGTGTGTGTGTGTGTGTGTGTACTTCAAGTGCGGTGTGTGCACAGGATGAGGTCGACCTGAGTGCCAAAGCATCAGTTTAGTGTTATGTAAATTTAAATGCTGAAAAAACAAGACCTACTCTTGTTTTAAGATGAGACAAACCAGTCGCACCTCAGGGTGTGACATGACGGCGTCAAATTTTTTAATACGATAACTGGCCCACATTAATCAATAAAGATAACGTGTTAATTATCCCAGCCTTAGTTTTTAGTCTTTAACCCAAGATGTACCGTATGAAAGACTGACCTGAGTATGGTCACAATGAACCGATTACTGGGAATAAATTGATAATGGCAATAATCAGTTTTGTCGTGTTTGCATGCACTGAATAAATGGATTATTGGAGGCTTAACCAGATGAGGTAATGACCGCAGTTAGATGGCCTTTATCGGATTGTTCTGTTTACTTGGCCACTTGAGTAATCAAATAACTCCAGAAATCCAATCATAACCGGTTTATTCGTGTGCATGTAAACATAGTCATTGATATAACATTTTGGAGATTGAAATTGATCTTATTTTCAATGTAAAAATTTATTAATGTGCTTTATTGTTTGGGGCAACAAATACACAAATATTGTATCTGAATATGAAGAAAGGGAATAAAATATGGCTTTCTCCTATTAAAATCAAAACTACATGTACAATATACAGTATGTCTCACTAATCTGTAATGGGACAATAAGAACTTATCTGTTATGTGTTTGAAAGGGGTGAAAGGCTTATTAACCCTTTAAAAACCTTTGCCTTGTGTTTGCATGTTGAAGAGGCTATGTATTGAAAGCCATTATAAGTGAATGAAACATTATTTCAACCAGTCAATATAAAAGCAGACATTTTTTCAAAATAAAGTACAACTTTGCTTCCAAAAACAATCCTTCTAAATTTCTTAAAATAAAATGGTTGAAGAATCCATCTCTGTCATTCAGTCCATACAGCCAATCATGTACAGTAGAATGAAATAATGTTTCTCCTCTCTACAATGTTAATCACATGTAGAATCAGAGGGGTCACTGCAAGGTACGTCACAAACAACTTCTCCTTCCCCCATTCTATTATGCTGAGCACCAAGCTAGAAGGCGGGAAGTACCATTTTTATATGGTCTTTGGTATGACCCAGCTGGTACTTGAACCCCCAACCTCCTGGTTGTGGGGCAGATGCTCTATCAACTAGGCCACTACTCTGAAGTTTCTTGTTCCAGATTTTTTTAACTTCAGAAAAAGAAGTTTATTCACTAGTAATTTAACTGTTTAAAAGGCTAAAAGATTCAGTGTTTCACCATAATTTAAACCCTTTTATCTATAGCTTCTGAAAAAAAAATGGCAAAATGTGGGCTGATTTAATTAGTAATTATTAGGGCTGGGATTTATTTGCACATTAACTTTTTCAGTAATTAACATATTCTAAAAAATGACAGTGGCAGGTCACTCAGCAGTGGTGACTGGCTTGTCTCAGCAGCTGGCTCAGCTTAAAACAAGAGTAGAGCAGTGTTCGAAATGTACACTCAGTCCCTACCTCCCTTCTCACTATATAGTGAAATCAGATGTAGTGGACTATATAGTAAACTCAATATAGCAATAAAATTTTCAGCTTTCGGACACTACTTGACTTGTTTTCTTGGCGCTGTTAATGATATCATCATGGTGACACAGTAAAACATATCAGATTAATGGTGTTAAAAATTTACTACCTGCATGCATTTTGTAGTAAATATGCATTAAATCAAATCGATTTTACTAAAATAATAATAATAATACCTTAAGGTAGTTTATGATGTGAAGCTCTCCTCTCACTGCTCCATTGGCCAAGTATTACATTATGGGATACATTGGCTAATGTAGTAACCATTGGTTGTACACTACTTTTCAAAATGCATTATGGGATATTTTGAGCGCACTATATAGTGGATAAAATATTCAGTTATGATTTCAAACAGCACTACAAAATGGCTGATTCACTATATAGCACACTATATGGGGAACGAGTGAACATTTCAAACACAGCATAGGTCTTGTTTTTTCAGCGTTTAAATTTGCACCACACTAAGCTGATCCTACGGTACTCAGGGAGGCCGTATCCTGCGCACACACCCCACTTAAAACACACACACACACACCTGCTGTAGTGTCATTGATTGGGGCTGCTCGCTCAAAAGTATGAAGACAGGCAGTGTTTCTGTCAGAGTGGGCAGAGGAAAGCACACACTCCAGTATAAAGTGAATAAAAGCTTCTAACTCACCATTAAGGTTAGGAGCTCTGGAAATCATATAGAAACATGTGCAATCAATCGTTAAAATTTTCTAATCGATGCACAGCCCTAGTCATTATGCACCAAATCACAAGAACGGGATAAATAGGATGTGAAATAGTATATAAACCAAAAGATTAAGAAGTCCAGTCAAAAATCCATCAGTTCTTCCTTGCTCGTTTGTGTGCTTCTGTTTCGTGTGCACATGCACCAGTGCTTACACTTAGAAATGGATTTGATGCCATCAGCAAAACAGTCGCCCCACAGCCGCACAGTTGCTGATTGAAACCTCTTAAAAGTGTGCATTTAGGTAATTGCACAACTCCCACCCCCCCACCCCCAAATATGTTTTAGTCCACTTAGGGCTTCTAAACACTCGGGGCAATGCCGACTCTGCTTGTTTCACTCACCCCTGACGTAACCTGCCTTTAATAGAAAATAAATTAGTTCCCCCTAAAGTGATTATTACTCACTCACTGTCGCTACATGTAAATGACTTTTATGAGAAACTAATGATGTCGGAGTGTCCACTAAGGGAAAGGCAACAGAGCGGAGATGGGTGGAAGGAAGGAACGGGGCGGATGGATGGATGGATGGAGGGAGGGAAGGGAAGGGAGGAGAAGTTGGCTCGGTACACAAAGGCAGAGGTTGGTGTTGTGTTTCCTGTAAATACAGAATTACAGCGTGTTAGAGGTGAAAGGTTCAGCGATGGATATGCAAGAGAACAAGCGGCCTGAATTCAAAATGCACGTCTGATTCTCAAAATGGATGTGTGCTCAGCCCACACACATCGGGCTATTTTTTCCCCCCTCCGCATAACAAAAACTGGCGGATTTTTCTTCTTTTTTTTTTTCTCTGCAGTCTAATTTTTTTTTTTTGCTTTAAATTTCAGACCTTTCTCATGAACAAATATTGATTAAATAATTGGGTGGGCTGCCGCAGCTGCAGTGGTGTTTAACCCAGACCTCTGAGTTTTTTATTTGGTGGATGGTGTAAGCAAGATTGATATTAAGAAAATAAAGGCTCTGATTTTGCTGTTTGAACTCCTTTAATGTGGGCATTCTCTGCAGAGCTTGTCTTGTTATTCTTGCTCTCTGAGGGCAAGAAACACACATATTAATCGGAAGGAAGAAAAGGAGTCTAAGGCAGACTGTAACACAACTTTCTCTTTAATATCCTCTAATGTGATCCATTTATCTGTATGTGAATTATCATTTTTATAAGTTTTGTGTGCCCGGAGGTGTGTTACTCTTTTTTTTTAAAGGTCCACTGTTGTGCAAAATGGGTTTTTTGTAGGTTTTAACCTTATAAAATACCACCATGGGTCATGTGTGTACAATTAAAATGCTCACATCACAGAGAAATACACACGGCCTTTGTTTCGTTAAACTCACAGAAACGAGGGGATTGCTCTTCTTGGGAATTATGACGTCATAAACCAACAAGGTCTGCCTCAGTTTTTTCAAAGTCAGCATAAACAGACACCCTGACTGTCTCCTTTCTTGTTATTTTCCCGAGGAAAAAACCTTTAATCAATCAGACCAGGAGCCTTATTCATATTAATGAGCCGGCTGAAGTGGTGTTTTCAGGACTGAGCAGTACAACAACCAGAAATGGTTTTTGGTCTTTAAATCTGCATAACCTGTTCTGAGGATTTTAAAATTAAGCATTATTACACAAGCGGAAGTGAGATATCAATGAATATAATAACTGTGGGGATTTGTCATTGGCCCACTGCTAAGTAGAGGGCCAAATACATCACCGCAGTTACTGTATTCATGATACTGCATGACCTCGGGTGTAATATTGCAGTTACAGTATACAACAGTTCCACAAGCGTAGTTTATTAAATGATGGCAATACGGGACAAAATATTATGGTTTGTTCAACTAGTTATTTCATGCCGCCAAAAAAAAGTCTCTTCTAGATGTACCCAGTTAACTTTTGCTAAGCATCCCAATGAGCGTTTCTCTTGGATCTTTTTTTAATTTTTTATTGCTCCCCAAATCCCAGTCCAATCTTTTTTGCCTAGCTAACTGATAATGTTCTTAATATAAACTTGACTGGATCAGCTCACTTAAAATGCCTGTCACTTTTATTAGTGCTCAGTACCACATGTGTTTATATTGCATTCATTATGTATACTGGGATAAAAATAAAATACATCTTTAACAGCTTCAAAATAGGAAAAAAAATCTGTAAAATATTTAGTAATATTGCTTTAATACAACAGTACGACAAATGCAGTTTATTAAATGACAGCAACACAGGACAAAATGTTCTGATTTCTTTGCTTAGCCAGTTATTTTGCTACACCAAGAAAAACAGTCCCTTCTTAATGTATCCAGCTAACTGTTGCTAAGCACCTCAATGAGCATAATATAGAACAGAATAGGCCTATTGTCATTTCACACACCCTGTAAAAAATTTTTCTACAGTACAGTGCAGAGTTGCCAGCATTTTACCATTATTTTACAGCATTCTTACTGTGAAATTACTTTACAGCCTATTACTGTAAAAGTGAAAACAGTATATTTCTGTATTTATTGTTATTTTGCTGTATTCTTAAGGTGCCTTCAGACCAAATGCGGACGGGTGGCGTGAATACATACAAAGTCAGTGGAAAGAGGCAAGCTCCCGGTCCTTCTGTCTCCAGGTGCATGTCAGTCTCATTTTCAGACTAGTTTACTCTCCAATGTTGATACTTTTACTCCGGTGACGGCAGAATTTCAGGGCTAGCGCAGCGCTATCCCTTGTACGTGAACACATAAATGTGCGAGATTTGTGTATGCTCCCCTCTTTCCATTGACTTTGTATATTCCCGCTGCCCGTTTGCGTTTGGTTTGAAGGCACCTTTGCTGTGAAATGATTTTAGAATAGAACAGGCTTTATTGTCATTGTACAGTTGTACAGTACAACAAAATTGTGGGTGCTCCACCCGGCTACTGCGCAATGAAGTATGAGAGAAGGATTAGATAAAACATGGTTACAGAACTCACGATTAAACACACAGCTGAAACAAAAATAAAAATAGCTCAGGATTATGAAAATATACACAAGTATGGTAGTGGCTTCGCAGATGGAACTACTGTATGTACATAAGAGTGCAGAACACACAACTGAGTAAAATGGCCCAAGGATTATGGAAAATATACATAGTAGTGGTTTCACGGATGGGTCAATATACATGAAAGTGCAGAGTAGAAGGACAGGTGTGTTACTGTGATAATTAAAAAAGGTCCTCAGTTCTGTGCATGTGAGCGTTTGGAGGGAGGGGGCTCTGACTGTTTGCAGTCCAGATGGCCCAGGGGAAGAAACTGTCAGTCTGGAGGTGTGGGACCTGACTGATCTGCAGCTTATTACTGCAATAGTGATTTATTTAATGTATTTAATTTTTGAATGTATTTAGTGTATTTATTTATTTTTTTTACAGTAAAGTACTGGCAACAGGGATGTCAGCAATAAACTGTAATGAGCAGGGGGTTTCAGCCAATGACGAAGCAGCGATTACTCAATCAGCATTTAATTTTTAATTTCCCCAAAACGCCACAATGGCCGTTGCCATTAAACTGACCAGCTCCCTCAGTCAATGTTTCTGCAGAGAACAATGCGCCAACACTAACATTTGACAACACAGCTAACCATGGGGCGGCTGTGGCGCAGGAGTAGTGTGGCCGACTACTGATGGGAGGGTGAGGGGTTCCATTCTCACTCTGTCTGCAGTCTGCATGTCGAAGTGTCCTTGAGCATGACACTGAACCCCCAGTTGCTCCTGTTGGGTCAGGATCAGTGCGTGAATGGGTGGATAGCAGGATCTGTAAAGCGCTTTGGTCATCCAGAGATGAGTAAAATGCACTATATACTGTAAGTGAACTCCATTTTACCATTTATTACAAAAAACACAAGTAAAGAACCCAGAACCCACATTAAATCCCCTCAAAATGTCCCCCACAATCCTTCAGTCCCTACCTAATTAGCATACTCCCTCTATTTTGGCCAATTATGTCCCAGAGGCTGCCCAGGATGCCACAATATTGTAATTTTACAGTATTCATACTGTTACCTATATATTGACAACCTGTTACAGTAAAATTAAAATGAAATACACATCTGTGACTGTTCTAATTTACAGTAACATTCTGGGGTTACTTTAAATTTTCACTGCTTACTGTAGACAGGCATAACACAGTGAATTAGTTTAGCAGTTTAGAACGTCTGAAATACCAATATTTAATGCAGTTAAAATTAGCATTGTTCTGTGGGCTCCAAACAGGTGGTTCTTCTTCTTTCAGCTGCTCCCTTTAGGGGTCGCCACAGCGGATCATCTGCCTCCATCTCACCCTATCCCTTGCATCTTCCTCTGTAACACCAACCCTCTCCATGTTCTCCTTCACTACATCCATGAATCTTCTCTGTGGTCTTCCTCTTTTCCTCCTGGCTGGCAGCTCCATCTTCAACATCCTTTGTCCAATATATCCACTATCCCTCCTCTGCACATATCTAAACCATCTCAGTCTTGCCTCTCTTAGGGTGCTTTCACACCTGCAGGCTTTAGTCCGTTTCATTCAAACTGAAGTTCGTTTTCTCTGTTAGTGCGGTTCATTTTGTCTGGTGAGAACACGGTAATCGCACTCAAGTGCTTACCAAAACAACCGTACCGAGACCACTCTCAGTTTGAATTAAATGGCGAACTCTGGTGTGGTCCTGCAGGTGAGAAAGCGACCGCACTAAAACAGGACCAGTGGCAAATGGTAAAACATTTTATGTCACTGTACATACCTGATAGATCTTTGAAAATATCTGTGGCTGAGCACGTCACGGTTCTGGAGGATTAAAGAACGTTACATGTTATTTCCCATCCGTTGCAGCGCTTCATTTTCAGACTGTACAATTTGCCAGAAACGGTATATGCACATATGTAATAAACGATAACCAGGGCGATGAAAACCCTCCATAGATTACGCTACGATTTGTATTATTTTCTCCCAGAAATGCATAAATACACGGTCGTCGTCCTATTTACCTTTCCTGTTCTCGCAGCAAAAAATTCTGACCAATAAAAACAGAGAACATTCTGACTTAAGTGTCACGGGATTTAATGTGACGCAGTTTGGTCTGCTTATGGTCTGCCTCAATTTTTGCCTGTGTGAAAGGGGACCGAACCGAGGAGAAAATGATACAAAGTAACAAACTTGTCAACTGATTTGGACCAAATTAAACAAATTTAGGTGTGAAAGTGGCAGCACGGTGGCGCAGTGGTTAGCACAGGGTCAGCACAGCAAGAAGGTCATGGGATCGATTCCACTCTTGACCATCGTGGGTTCGATCCCACCCCCAGACCATCGGTGACCCTTCTGTGTGGAGTTTGCATGTTCTGCCCGTGTCTGCGTGGGTTTACTCCGGGTACTCCGGTTTCCTCCCACAGGCCATAGACATGCAGGTGAGGTTAACTGGCATCAATTGGGGATTCTAAATTGTCCTTAGGTATGAATGTGAGAGTGAATGGTTGTCTGTCTCTTTGTGTTGGCCCTGCGATGGACTGGCGATCTGTCCAGGGTGTACCCTGCCTCTTGCCCAGAGATGCTGGGATAGGCTCCAGCCCCCCGCGACCCGTAAAGGATTAAGCCGTAGAAGATGGATGGATGGATAGGTGTGAAAGCACCCCTACTTTGTCTCCAAACGGCTGAACCTGAGCTGTCCCTCTGATATACTCATTTCTAATCCTGTCCCTCCTAGTCACCCCCAATGAAAATCTTAGCATCTTCAACTCTGCCACCTCCAGCTCCATCTCCTGTCTTTTTGTCAGTGCCACCGTCTCCAAACCATACATCATAGCAGGTCTCACTACCGTCTAGTAAATCTTCCCTTTCACTCTTGCTGCTACCCTTCTGTCACAAATCACCCCTGACATTTCTCCACCCACTCCACTCTGCCTGCACTCTCTTCTTCTCCTCTCTTGTGCATTTTCCATTGCTTTGGATGATTGACCGCAGGTATTTAAACTCATCTACTTTCACAATCGCTACTCCTTTCATCTTCACAGTTGCACCTGCCTCCCTCTCATTCACACTCATGTATTCTGTCTTGCTTCTACTGACTTTCATTACTCTTCTCTCCAGAGCATACCTCCACCTCTCCAGGTTCTCTTCCACCTGCTCCCTATTCTCACTATAGATCACAGTGTCATCTGCAAACATCATGGTCCAGGTAGACTCCTGCCTGACCTTATCTGTCAGCCTGCCCATCACCATGGCAAACAAGAAGGGGCTCAGAGCTGATTCCTGATATAATCCCACTCCCACCTTGAATCCATCCGTCACTCCTACAGCACACTTCACCACCGTCTCGCTGTCCTCATACATGTCCTGCACCAACCACCCTCACATACTTCTGTGCCACTCTTGACTTCCTCATGCAGTACCACACTTCCTCTCTTGGCACCCTATCATATGCTTTTTCTAGCTCCACAAAGACACAGTGCAGCTCCTTCTGACCTTCTCTATACTTCTCCATCAGCAGTCTTAGAGCAAACATTGCATCTGTAGTACTCTTTCTTGGCATGAAACTGTACTGCTGCTCACTGATTGTCATCTCTCCTCTTAACCTGGCTTCAACAACTGTTTCCTATATCTTCATAGTGTGGGTGATCAACTTTATGCCTCTGTAGTTACTACAGCTCTGAGCATCACCTTTGTTCTTGAAAGTAGGTGCCAAAAGACTTCTCCATTCCTCAGGCATCCTCTCACTCTCCAAGATTGTTAAACAATCTGGTTAAAAAGTCCACTGCCATTTTGCCTAAACATCTCTATACCTCCACTGGTATGTCATCTGGATCATCCATTCTTCATCCTCTTCAAAGCTGCCCTCACTTCTGCCTTGCTACTCCTCGGGACTTCCTTGTTCACCATCTTTCCTTCATCCATCCTCCTCTCTCATTTTCTTTATTCATCAGCTCTTCAAAGTACTCCTTCCACCTTCTCAACACGCTCTCGTCATTTGTTCATACATTACCATTTCTGTCGTTAATCAGCCTAACCTGCTGTACATCCTTTCCAGCTCGATCTCTCTGTCTAGCCAATCAATACAAGTCCTTTTCTCCTTCCTTAGTGTTTAGCCTCTCATACAACTCATGCCTTTTCCTTTGTCTTTGCCACCTCTCTCTTTGCCATGTGTCTAGCTTCCAAATACTCCTGTCTACTTTCTTCATCTCCCTGACTATCCAACTTTTTCTTTGCTAACCTCTTCCTTTGGATACATTCCTGTACCTCCTCATTCCACCACTAAGTCTCCTTGTCTTCCTTCCTCTGTCCACTGGATACACCACATACCTTTCTACCAGTTTCCCTCAATACTTTTGCTGTACTTTCCCAGTCATCTGGTAATTCTTCCTACCACCCAGAGCTTGTATCAACACCTTCCTGAACTCTGTGCGACCTTCTTCCTTCTGTAACTTCCCCCACTTAATCTTTGGCTCTGCCTTCACTCTCTTCTTCTTGCTTTGCAAAGCCATCCTACAGACTACCATTCGATGCTGTCAAGCTACATTCTCCCCTGCCACCACCTTGCAGTCTCCCATCTCTTTCAGATTTCTCCTGCATAAGATGTAGTCCACCTGTGTGCACCTACCTCCACTCTTGTAAGTCACCCTATGTTCCTCTCTTTTCTTGAAGTATGTGTTCACCACAGCCGTTTCCATCCTCTTAGCGAAATCCACAACCACCTGTCCTTCCATATTTCTCTCCTTAAGGCCATTAACACTGTAAATCTTTAGAAGTCACATGATTCCATTCCATTCCAATTTTTCAGGTCATGATTCGATCCAGCATCGATTGTTGATTCAAAACGATTTTCGATTCACATTTGGCTCTCAGTTCAATACAAAAAACTACTAATCTCAGGAAAAAAGTCCACTGCACTACAAAAAATGCTGAGGTAAGCTTGAAAGCAGAGTACAGTGTGTTGATGATTTGGGGGGTTATACTGTATTTTTTTAAAAATTACATCAACTGATTTGCAATAAAATACTGTTAAATGAAAACAGTAGACTTAGGTTAGTAACTGCTTTTTTATTTCTTGAAAACTTGTGAGTTTCAAAAATAAAATTGTACCCAAGTGAAATAAATTTTGAAAATTTTCCTTTTCAGCATATCACAGTTCCTAACAGCTTTTACACAGTGTGTAGGTTTGCTCGCCCTCCAGCATTCTAGAAATATAGGCTATTCATTTAAAGACAAAAGTAAATTCTATCACAAATACTTTCAACATCCATTTAAATAGTAGTGCTACCTGACTGTATGCAGTCAGTGTACAGTTACCTGTACAGTAACTTAATGCAATGAACAAATTCAATGCGAACTGAATGCAATTGATGCATAAGTAGCATTAATTTTAAACCTGCACAAATATAAACTTAAGTATCTAAATTCTTCAGAGATTTAAAAACCAAATTAAAATTATACAACAAAATAAAGTGCTGTTACAAGATTTCATGATTTTTTTTTTCCCCGTTCAGAATTTGCTGGGTTTGTTAAAGTGGTGCAGTGTGCGTTGTTCAGCAGGACGACTTAAAACTTTTTCCACTTTTTTCAACTCTGGGTGATTATCTGCCCATGGTCCTTTGCCTGGTGACGCCTCTCCTGTAAAAGGTAAAGTAAATGCAATAATTTAAAACAAACAAGCAAAAATAAACTTTCATACAGTGTTAATTTTGTCAACTAAAACAGGTTTTTTTTCATCCATTAAAGCTAGAAATTAAACTAAAGTTACCATTTATGCATTTTATGTTTGACACTTAATCTGAGTCCACATTTATTGTGATTATTTTATTTTTATAGTTTTATTTTAGTCTATTCATTATCAATAGTTTTTGTCTACTTTTAGTCAATAACAAGATTTGTTTTTTTATTCAATGAAAAGAACACCACTTACATCGCTGTCAAAAAATGTTAGAAAAAAACCCTCATCTGCGGTTGTCAGGGTTGCTAGGCAACGGGGTAGTGCGTGGTCACGCAAGCAAACGTCATCCAAAGACTAGACCATAAACTTTTTCTTACCGTCTATGGACTAAACTGTCATTTTTAAATTGTTTTACATTTGTCCTTTGAAATGTGTTGCCACCATTGGCCCGTCTATGAGGCTACAACACCTGAATTTGTGTATGATCAGCCCAGTGCTGGCTCAGCCATATTTTCACGGTCAGCTGCGGCCAGTCATTTTGTGGATGTGACATAGCGTGGGAGTGTAACTTGCTGAGGGAGCGTAACTAGTTGAAGAGGTGTTGACGGAGTCTGCAAGCTGCACACGGACCTGTCTCAAATTTCTTGCTGCTCCATTTTTCTTTATTCTGACTGTTTCATCCAGCTGCTAACTTAGTAAGCTACTCTGCGTGTTTTTTGCGTCAGCAGTGTCAATGTGTAATTGCGTATCATGAAGCGGCAATACGTGTCGCATGACGGGGCCCCGGCACAACCGCAAAAAAAAAAATTAAATATAATAATAAAAAACTGATTCTTAATTTTTGTGAATCTGTTCTGGATCGTGTAAAATGAGAATCTAGATTCTTATGTGAATCGATTTTTTTTTTTCTTTTTCACCAACACCCCTAAAGGCCATACCTACCCAGGACCTCCTCATCACCTCTGTTCCCTGCACCTACATGTCCATTAAAGTCCACTCCAATCACCACTCTCTCCCCCCGGGAACACTCTCTACCACTTCATCCAACTTACTCCAGAATTCCTCTTTCTATTCTACCTGACATCCAACATGTGGGGCATACGCACTGACAACATTCATCATCACACCTCTGACTTCTAGCTTTAAACATGTTTCTGTCTGACTCCCTCTTTACCTCCTGAACACTCTTCACATACTCTTCCTTCAAGATTACTCCTACTCCATTCCTCTTCCTATCTACACCATGGTAGAACAGTTTAAATCCACCTCCAATGCTCCTAGCCTTGCTTCCCTTCCATCTGGTTTATTGAACACACAGTATGTCAACCTTTCTTCTCTCCATCATATCAGCCAACTCTCTGCCTTTACGTCCCTACATTTAACGTCCCTACTGTCACCTCCGCCTTTCTGCCTTTCCTTTTATCTCTCTCCCTCCTAACACACCTTCCCCCTCGCCTCCTCCTCGGTCTTCAACCAACAGCAGCCCAATTTCCACTGGTACCCTGTCAGTTAACAGCAACGGTGGCGGTTGTTGTTAACCCGGACCTTGCCGATCCGGTATGAATCGTTATGATCCGCATGTTTCATTTGGCAAAGGTTTTACGTCAGATGCCCTTCCTGACACAGCCCACCCCATTTACCCGGGCTTGGGACCGGCACTAGGAGTACACCGGCTTGTGCACCCCTGTGGCTGGGTTGGCTCCAGACAGGTGTTTAAACCTACTAAATAATAAACAACTTAAAAAGGGATTTAATGGAACAAATGTTTATTTAAATAGGCAGTATCAACATAAATACTGCTACTGTTAAAAAAAAACAAACAAAAAACCCCCCAATAACAGTAATTATAAAAAATGCAAACTGTTAGATGCCCCAAATACACAAGACAAAGAGATTCTGAAAACAGAAACAGGTGCAATGGCAATAAACAAAATCATCAAAATCAACAACAAACAAAATCATCAAAATAACTTAGGGGTGTCCAATAACATTACATGCTTATGAAGTTGATAATATCAAAGTCTCTTATGGCTTGTCAGAACAACATGTGGAGTTAAGAGCAAGACACGAGAGAGCTCACTGACCTTTTCAAACATCATTTTTGGTAATACTCTACTGACAAAGAAATAAAGATAAGTTAGTTTTTAATTACCTTGTTATTTGTAGATGCACGATCCAGCTGATGTAGATGAAGCAGGATTTCTTGTCCATGTGTAGCAGCACATGTCCTAATGCTCTGAAAGGCTTTCCAAATTTTCCCTCGTGAGTTTGCCACACCCATTCTAAAAGGTGCTGTAGCTTACTGCTTTAAAAACATTAGCATACTGTTGATGGCCTGTGTGCTGTTGCTTCACGTTGAACAGCCCACAATGCATTGGAAATTGCAGTACAAAAACCATATTACATTAATACAGTATATTACTGTTGGAAATTGGCCGTCCCCTCCAATACACAACTAGGACAATAACAATCATTGTTGAGGGTGGCAACAACACTGTTGATTCAAATGCAAAATATTCTGTCTGGGTACGTATTCATATTCTGCAGGGTAATTTTACAAGCCATAATGCTGTTTATTCCATCTAGCTGCAATGCTTCTGCACTGTGTAGGCTATATATATCTGTGTACATATGTATATTCATTTACTGCTTTGGCTAACCAGTTCTTATCATCTTATTAACTATTGCTCTGAGTGCTGCTATCCCTTTGCTGCTGTAATCCTGGAATTTCCCCATTGTGGGACTAATAAAGGCTTGTCTTATCTTAAATTAACAGCAATTGCTTAGAGTGCACATGTAATCAAATTAAATATTGTCCTGTGCAGAAGTCATCACCTGTTGAGTAGGTTTGTGGTCACCGTGATATCATGCTGGTGGCTAGTTAGCATGCTAGCAGTTTGGCTTCAGCACATTTCGCTTGCTTTTTCTTGGCATTTTCAGATGAAATAAAGAGTCCATCACCACATAGGTACTGTGGTTTCCTAATCTAGACAATAAATCCAACTCTAGGTTGTCAATTTTTTTTAAACAGATATGAAATATCTTGTGGATGTTTACAAGGGTAGGACTTTCAAATCACGGAGGCTGGATTTCTTTTCAAACAGCGTCCCACTGTGAAAACTGAGGTATCCAACACAGTATTACAATTCTCACATATTCATAAGAAGCCACTGATGGAGCTGACAATAAATAATGGCTAGTAATTAACGGTTACTAGAACACCTTTGAAGCAGAGTGATACATACCCAGTGAAACGTCAGAGTGCGATTATTGGGGAATATAGTGACTCCTGAAATCCCTATTGTCCAATCAAATTGCTTGATTCAAACTGTTTTCTAACTTAGAATTATTCCCTGGAAAACTGCATAATATGGGAAACTTTACTGTGCGCCTCTTTCTGTATTTGCATGTCATTTTTCGAAAGACAAACCCAAACACTGATTTAAGGTCATTTTCCATGCAAAAATATAGGGTGTGAATGCTCTTTAAAGTTATTAAAGAAGGTAATGAGAACGGTAATGCAAATGTTCTGGGCTTTGATCTGGGTGTAGTTACAACAGCAGCTCACTGGCAGCAAGATGTGAGAGGTTGAATGTCTTGATTCCCTTACTGCACAGTGAAGCAAGTTGCTGATTCATCTCTTTTAACTAATCAAAGTTGCTTAGCTAATCTGTTTTCTTTCAACAAATCCACTTTCCCTCAGCTTAATCCATTTGTCCTAGTTAGCCAGCCACTCTGTTAGCTAACCTGTTTCCCCTTCCCTTTTTTCCTAATCTATCTCCCGTCTCTGTGCCCGCAGCCTGCAAGCGTAAGGAGCAGGAGCAGAGCAAGCTGGAGCGCAACCAAGGCCCGAAGCGCACCCGGTTGGTGTTCACAGACCTGCAGCGGCGCACGCTCATGGCCATCTTCCGGGAGAACCACCGCCCGACGAAGGAGCTGCAGGTCACCATCTCCCAGCAGCTGGGCCTGGAGCTCTCCACGGTCAGCAACTTCTTCATGAACGCCCGCCGGCGCAACCTCAACAAGTGGGCCGATGAGGGCCGCCCCTCGTCCACAGGCTCCTCGGGCTCCAGCGTATCTTCCTCCGCCGTGTCCTGCAGCACGGCGTGATATCCGGACGGCATGAGGGGGAGCAAGGGGGCACATAGACTGGTCTAGGTAGAGATCAGCCGTAATAAATGTCCTCCTCGTTATCAGAAGGAGTGACGGAGCCAGCTGTTATAGATGATTTCTATGAAGACGAAGCATTTTTTTTCTTTCCCAAAACCAAAGTCAATTGCTCCCTTGAAATGGAAGTGTGTGTGTGGGGGGCGATGCCTAGAGTGATATGACTGCAGGACGCGTGGTCCTGCTTGTATAGCCGAGGGTGCGAAGATGATTTGACTCAAAGACGAGTCACACTCTCACAATAGACACCATCCCATCGCATTATTTTGATTAGATTAGAGATAACGAGGGTATTACAAATCAGGAGGAAACATATTTTTTGGTGTACCTTCAGATCTATTCTCATCTCTCCAAAGCGTGAAGAATCAAGAGGTGCCGTTTGTTCACACGTGGAGCGCTTCATTGTGTAACTTCTTAATCAAGTGTTCGCCATCATCCAAAGACGTTAATCTCCCCCTAATGTTCTTACAGCCCTGTTTTTTCCCTCCAGAATCAAGGTGAAAGAGGAAGAAAGGCTTTTTTAATTCCCTTTTTTTCTGAAAAGCATACTTCTTCTTTCTTAGCATGTTTCCATGGCGATGGTTCCCAGGACATGTATGGCTTTGTTCCAAGTTCGGAGCCTGGAATAATCAGAAGGGTTCTGTTGTGTCCGTGACTCCCGGCTGTCAATCATTTCCCATCAACAGGAGCCTCATCAGGACGGTCCCGCCTTGAATGAATCAGAGGTTTCAAGGGTGGGGGTGGGGGTGGGGGGGGCACAGTGCATCTCGCCGTATGCCAGGATAAAATCAATAAAAAAAATTAAAAAAACAGAAGTAGGATGCAGAGACAGACTCGTCGGTGCAACCGTCTAGCTTTAAGACTCACTGAACTTCCAAATGAAAGCTCCACAGCCATTTTTTGACATAAAAAAAAATCAAGCCAAAAAAAGAAAACACACAACGGCTCCAAGGAGAAGAGGCATACCTGACACAATGTATAATGATGACACTGTACTATTTTTTCCACTCATTTTCAAACAACTGTATACACCTCCATTACAAAAATCTTTTTTTACAGATGTCTAGAAAATGGAGGAATGTGATTCTTTCTGCCCTTTTTGTACAGATTTCAAGCACATCGCTCTATTTATAGAACCAACGTTGGGAGGTGCGGGGCAGGTTGTTTTCGGCCCTGCTGACGTACAAAGGTCATTTTTTTGGTCCACGAAGGAAAGGCTTTAACACGCCTCCTTATAGCCAATAGTTGAATCAAACCAAGAACTTTTTTCCAATGCAATTAATGATCTGATCGACATATTTATTACTGCATTTCTGTATTTATTGTTTTTTTTTCCCCTTTTGTTGCTTTTCCTTTATTTATTTGGTTATTTATTTATGCTATCTATATACTGTAAGTATTTATTTAACAATGGTCTGTATGTCTGTGTGAAACTGAAGACTTTTTCTGATGGGCAATTTTAGCTGTAGAATCCCATCGTAATACCAAAGATTAACATTGCCTCCCTGAATGTACGGTCTGTGTCCCTAAAGCGAGTACCCGTCCCCAATCCAGCCCGACCCCACCCAGTGATGTTACGTATCTCTCCTATCTTTAAGGCCTGGCCTTTTTTTCGTTTTTTTTTTTTTGTTTGTTTGTTTGTTTTTCGTAGACTTACGGGGGAACTCTTTACTCTTACAAATGTCTCTGCTGTCAGCTCTTAACGCCAAGGCCAAAGCTTGTTTGAATGTTGTGATAATATTTATAATTAATGATAGTATGAATAGTAACAATAACGACGTGTGGCATCCCATCGGGTTCACGAGTTGCTTGTAAAGTTTTGTCCAGGCCAGTGCCACCTGGCTGTGAGTGTGTGTGTGTGTGTGTGTGTGTGTGTGTGTTTAAGCGTTCGGGGACCCAAGAAAGTTGTGTCCCCAGTCCTTTTGGGGGGTCACATGCAAAACATGCCTGCTGTGTCTGCCTGGGAGGGGGGGGAGAAATGCATGGCTTTGCCCTTCCATCACCTCCCCCTCCCCCTCCCCCAGTGCAGTGCAGTGCAGATGCTCCCCTGTCTGTATCCGACTCACCGTCCGCCACATGCCGAAACCCCTTCTGCCAGTTGTCTCAGTTCCAAGAGGGATCTTGGGGTTCACTCCAGACTCCCACCTTTTTTTTTTTCCATTTCTTTTCATAGATATTGGTGCGCTGAATTCTGAAAACTCTGGAGGTTGGTTGTTGGTCCTTTGGGGCTCTGAGTTTGCGTTCTTATTTTCTGGGGGATCTTTGGTTTACGTTTGTGTGCTTCTGGAGGTTTTTAGTGATCTGGGGGTTTGTCTCTGGCCTTTTGAGGTTCTTCAAGTACTTTTGTTCATCATCCTCAGGCCTCAAAGATCATAATGTGATAATTTAGGGTGTTTTTTTTTTTTTTACCTTGTTCGGGTCCTGTAAGGTTTTCCAAGCAACGTGCAGAGCACAATTGCTGAGATTTATTTCAATGTGCTGGAGGCCTAAATCAGGGGAAAGTCACCAAAGATTTCATTTGCTAAGTACTTATACAGTGTATATACATGCTGTCCAACAGTGGTGAAGCTCTCTCTCCTTTTTCTCTCCCTCCCTCTCTCTATCCGTCTTTAACGTTGTAAGGGATGGATTGCCTGAACCCCCCCCCCCCCCCTTCATAGTGTGCACTTGAAAGACGGGTGGTCATGAAAGAGGCCATCGACTTTTCCACGCACTTCAAAGGGGAGGCTTTTTTCATCCCATCTCCTCTCCGGGTATCTGGTCTGGGGTCCGCTCCTGGCCAGACCTGTGGGCTTTAGGGGGAGGAGGGGGGCATTCAAAAAGGGCGGGGTGGGGAGATCAGAGGGGAAGGCTGAATCATCCAGAACGAGGATGGTGTTAGTGGTGTGTGTGTGTTGGGGAATGGGGGGGGGGGGGTTGAGGAACAGGAGAGGAGGTGTTAGAGTAGTAGGGCACAGAGCTGAATTAAACTTTAATGAGTAACAATTGTAAGCACGCTGGGAGCTAAAGGGGGGTACGGCTGGGGTTGTGCTGCTGGGTGGAAAAAAAAAGAAGAAAACTGAAATTAAAAATAAAAGAGGTTGAAGGCTGTGCGGCTGACCCCTGCTCGCCGCTGTCATCATATCAAAGCTGGGGTGACACCTCTCAGGTTTGTCTCGCTGACTGCAGTCGCCCTCTGCTCCCGTGTCAAGCGGGGATGCTCGTCCCTCTCTGTGCACGAAGGAAGGAGCTGGGCAGCTCCTCGTGAGTTGTCTCCAAACTTTCATTTGCTTTTAGAATAAACTAAGAAAGAACAGTGATTTTTAAACTTATAAAACAACCAAAGATTGATGGGTAGCTGCTGGACCATGATGTGTGGTTGGTAGTTTTGGCAGTTCCCTATCAGAGCTGCAGTAGCACTCAGAGGATTTTAAAAAAAAAAGACACCAGTGGGGCTCTGCGTGCAGTCTGTGTTACGTGAAACAGTATTATGTCGAGCTGGAACTGAGAAACTGACACGAGGCAGTGTCTTCAGATGGAAGTCTTTTCGACTCTGTAACCCCCCCCCCCCCCCAGTGTCTCCGTCTGTCCCCGACCTTCTTCTCTCCTGTGCGTACATGAAGACTTTACCCATCTACCTCAACTGTGTGAGATGTTGTGTGGCAACGATATTCCTTAACCAAAGAATCCATTCTGTCAGAGTGTCTGTCTGTCTTATCGATCTCTTGTCTGCCCATCCGTCTCTTCTTCATGCTTTTTTTTTTTTCCCACTCCAAACCAAATGTGCTGGAATCAATCCTCAACAGGAGCCTGAAGGAAGCTCCCGTCCAGCCAAAGCGAACGTCCAGTATGCTAGAGTGTCCCATTGACCCATGTCCTGTGTATATAAACAAAATCATTCTCAAGACCAAAAAAAAAGGAGGTGACAATCCAAGCAAGGAGGATCTTGCTGTAATCAATGTTGCCTATTCCTTGTTTTTCGTTTCCAAATACTAGAATTATGTGACTTGCTGTAATGGAATAAAAAAGCTCAAGAATCAAGTGCTCACCCCAAAACAAAGAAAAGGTCAGAGGAGACAGAAGCTATTTTTCCACATTTGTAAACCCCCCCCCCCCACCTGTCCCCCCCACCCTTCCCAAAAATGTTTAGCGTAGTTGAGATACCGTCCAATCCCACTGTTGTAAGTAGGAATGAATAAAATCCATACAAAAAGCTTTAAACGGGGAAGAGCTGAGGGGCGCGTCTGACCAAGTCTGCGCTTCCTCAGCTTGGACTCGACCCCACCATGCTTTCTTGTGCCATTCTTGTTCATGTGTTAGACTTACTAATGAATGTGGCTAACCAACCAAAGGCTTTAAAAAAAAAAGATATACAACACTTTAAACGTCAATCATGGTGGGACATTTTGTATCGACAACTAAAGAAAAATCCCTTTGAATACCTCATGTGAAAATTGTTTGTTGTGATGTTGCACTAAAAAAAAAAATAAAAATGACTCATTTGTAACCCACCACTGTGCTCCGTTGACTTTATTCTGACCTTGTTGGAGGTGTTGGAGCTTTATTGGTTGTAAAGGCCAGCGCCGGCGCCAGTGCTTCAAAAAGTTCCATACTTGTACTGTATAGTTTACAGTCTTGAGTCGTACTCAGATTTCTTTCTATTAGTCCAGCAGCCCACCCCTCTGTGAAAGAATTCATTCCTATAAGCCAAGAGCTTTTTCTAAACATGCTCTCTGCTCCTTTGGTGCTTCAGAAATGCAATATTTACCATCTGCTTGTTTCAGTACTATTAATACATTTATTTTATCACCATACTCGCCTGAAATTACTTGCTTTTTTTCCCCATTTCCTCCACCATAATTGTTTGGAAAATGAGTCTCGATTAAACAAAACATGTTCAAAACAGGCTTGTGAAGTCGAGCAGGTCAAAGAAATTCATGCGGACGTTTGGGTTTCGTCGACTCCATATGTACACCAGCATGATGATGAAGGCTTGGCCCAGGAACACCAAACCAGTCGACCAGTGTTTTTCAACCTTTTTCTGAGCCTCGGAACCCTTCTTACATTGAAGGAAATCTCATGGCACCTCACCAATCTAAAATGTTATAAAATGACACATGGTAGCCTATTATGGCATATCTTATGACAATTTAGTCTTGTAATTCGTTAATACTCAGTGTAAAGGGCGGTGCAATTACATACAAAGTCAGCAGAAAAATGCAAACACACACATTTGCTCCGAACGACACAAGGGCATGCAAATTAATGTCCACACAAGTTGGATTTTGTTCATCTCAGGCCAAGAGGTTGTGATGGCCATTCAGTGTTGGTGCTCCGCTGTTACTGGGAGAGTGAATTAGTTTGGCAGTGTCTCTCATCAGATGTGCGCCCCATGAAGGGGGTTCTTTTCACTGCAGATGTCCTTCTCGTGGCACAACGCCATTTGGTACTGGAGGCAGCCAGTATTGGGATGCAGTTTCTGGAGGAGGTGGTGACATGTTCCCATCCAGATAGTGTTGTGGGCTAAGGTATGGCAGCGTTCTGTTTTTTTTGGCCGGGATTTGGGGTGGGGGGGGTCCATGGCAGATGCAGAGGGTGGTGAAGGAGTTTTCTATCGAGAGGAAGAAGAAGAAGAGGGTGGATTGCATTTGAGCTGCCACTGCAGGTGCCAATGCATAACAACAGCAAAATGTTTGCAATTTTTTGGACCAATTAAGAAGAGAAATTAGATCATTTCCTGCAGAACTCTAAACATTATCTCATGGAACCTCCAGGTTCCACGGAGCCCTGGTTGAAAATCATTGCTGCAGACTACTAGTGGGGCTGACATTTACCATTCTATTCTTATTAACTGCTTATCAAGCTAATTGTAGTTGCCTGGGCAGATCAATCTCGATGCAGCTGAGGACTGTGGCAGTCATCCCACAGCCAGTACAATGCTATTATTACATCTCTGTAATGCAATACTTAAGCATCTCTGATATGTTATAACTGTTTCTAAACATTCCAATTTATAATTATGAGCATTTTTAGCATTGTAGAAAAACTACAAGTGGTTCCTTCAAGATAAGTCATAAATTGCATAGACCAATCCGGTAAAATGAAGGAAGTAAAGAAGCTACCATTACCATGGTGACCAGACCAGTGTTGCCAACTTGGCGACTTTCTCACTACATCTGGCAACTTTTCAACTCCTCTTGGTGACTTTTTTTTGTCAAAAGCGACTAACGACAATTCTAGCGACTTTTTTTAGTGTTATTGGAGACTGTTCTGGTGTTATTGGAGACGTGAAAGCACTATCATTGACGTGAAAGCACTATCATTGACGTGAAAGCACTATTGCTCTTAGTCTGCAGTTATTGTCCTCAACAAGCAGTGGGACAGTGAGCCTCTCCCCATCCCAAAGCACTTACAGACGGTCAGTCTCACAGTAGCCCCGTGCTGCAGTTAGCTGCAGTCAGAGAGGAGACCCATGCCACTCGTGTCCAGACTGCAAATGAATTGTGAGTGCACCCCCCCCACACACACACACACACCAATTCCGCCCTGCTTTACAGGAAGCCGTTTATTGGAGATGATGCACGGGCATACTGCCTGTACTGTCCCAAGCCAGGATAAAGGAAGGTTAACAGTCAAGTCCCCCCATAACAAACTCGCCCCAGCCAGCTACAGCTGCCCCATAACCTGCTCGTGCCTTGACAAGCTCGCTCCATGCCCAACTCGCCCCACAACAAACTCATCCTGGAAGCATAGAAATGTAGGCTGTGCATTATCTGAACTCTGATCATGGAAGACAACGACTGCTTGGCTTGTGTCAAGGAGGAACCGCCATAACAGGAAGCCCTGCTGTGCGATGGATGTCACCGATGGCAACATCATGTATGTGGGGCTGGTAAGTAGGCCACAGTAGGCAACCATATTCTGTTTCAACTTGAATATACAATGTGATTTTATTTGGCCAATTTCTATGTGATATTATGTGAGCTAGCCCAAATCACTAGGTGGTGATAGAGGCCATCACTTGATGGGGCAAGTTTGGGGCGAGTCTGTTGTTGGGCGACTTGGGCGTGGAGTGAGCAAGTTATGGGGCGGCTATAGCTGGCTGGGGCGAGTTTGTTATGGGGGGACTCGACCAGTAACCTAAAGGAGGAGGGTTGGACGTAAAGCTACCAATTCCATCTCACATAACAGTCATTTGATATTCTAACATTTAACACTGCAGGACAAAATTGATTTATGTAATGTGGGTCTAGAGTCTAGACAAAGCATTAAAGTCAAAGTTATTCTGAGAAGTGATGGCCTATTTAAATGGCAAAAATCTCTTTATTTTTGACATTTATTTTACCAGGGATGAAACCAACTGAGGTAAGGATCTTTTTCACAGTGGTGCCCTGGCCAAGATGGCAGCACTTATAAAAACAGTCAATTACAATATTTAACCTTTAAAAAAACAAACAAACAAACAAACCAAGAATCAGAAGAAAGTCAATTTGTAGTTATAAACATTTAGTTTTTTTTTAACTTACTTTTTGTCTCTCCCATGACATTATTCTTCTCTCCTACAGCGTCCATTACAATTACATGCGAATGACCAATTATGCAAATTAGGTGATGACATCATTTAGCACCTTTTAGGACAGCCAATAGCTACTTTTCCTTACTGATGAGTCGGCAACATTGGACCCAGTGTTGCCAGACATACAATAATTATAATATTTGTACTGTGGAGAATGTGGAAATGACGAGGCTGAGTTCATCTCACGAGTCAGGTTTATTCACATTCTCCAACATCATCAAAAACAGAAAGAGAAAGAAACCCCCAGACATTCGTCCCTTTATACCCCAGAACATCAAAGCACACAGTCACATTGTATTTAATCCCAAGTCACAATGCGTCTTCCTCCAGGTCTTCTCACCTCCACCTAAAGTCACTGGCGGCCAGGAAATCCCCCAAGGCCATCTCTTCGCATACAAAAGACCACATTTCACATCCTCCTGTTATCTCCTAGGAAGCTCAGTCCTTTTGTTCATCTGAGATGTGAAGCATACAGTAAGCATACAGTAATATACATGTGAAGCATATGAAACCCACATATGTGTCCCACATGACCCCCCCCCCCCAAACGTCTAAGATGGAACAACGTAACAACAGTCTGCATGTCATGATAAAATCACCTACATCAGTCCACATGCTGCTTGGGCCTCAGTCTTCTCCCGTATCTGCTGTAGGCGGGCTTTACCACCTCCGCGGCGCCCTCCTGCTGGGGAGCTGCTGTCTGAGGATGAGAACTGTTAGTCAATCAATCAATCAATCAATCAATCAATCAATCAATACATCAGATTTATATAGTGCTTTATCATAGACACTCAAAGACACTTTACAGAAATTAAGGGTCATCCACCACCTGGATGGATGAAGCAGCCACAATACGGCGCCATCCCTTTTAACCATTCACACACACATTCACACAAAGGGCCAATTTAGAGTCTCCAATTAACCTAACCTGCATGTTTTTGGCATGTGGGAGGAAACCGGAGAAATCCCGGGGTAAACCCACGCATACATGGGGCGAACATGCAAACTCCACACAGATCACTGTTGGCCGGGGGCAGGGATCGAACCAACGATCTCATGATCCCCGCGATCCCCCGGCCGAGGGTAAACTGTGCTGCCGCAGTGCTAACCACTGCGCCACCGTGCAGCTCGAGCATTCCCCATCCCTGTGGGTGCTCTGGGGAATGCTCCCTAGGGGGTCTGCCGCGCCGAGGAGCCCTGGCCAACTGCACACCTTCGTCAGCCACCACAAAAGCGGGTTTGAGCCTGTTTATGCCAATCATTTCTTTTCTGCCCCCCAAATCTAGCAAAAAATGCTTATCTCCTGTTTCCAGCACTCTAAATGGTCCATCATAAGGTGGCCGCAACGGTGGGCGATGGGCATCGTGTCTGACAAAAACAAACTCCGCATTTTTTAAAGCCTTAGGCACAAAAACGCGCGGAAAACTGTGGTGAACGAGGCCAGGCAGCGTGCTCGATTCTGTGCTACTCTGCAACCGCTGAGCTGGGGAGCACTCTGGCGCCGGATTATCTGGGAGAAATTTCCCGGGCAGCCGAAGTGGCTGTGTGAAAACTAGCTCAGCCGGGGAGGCTTCTAAATCCTCTTTAGGTGCAGAACGCAACCCCAATAAAACCCATGGTAGCTTGTCCACCCAATTTGCATCCGTAAGTGAAGCTCTGAGGGCTGCCTTCAATGACCTGTGAAAACGTTCGCATAACCCGTTAGCCTGCGGATTGTACGCGGTCGTGCGGTGGATCGTTGCCCCCAGGCTGCGGGCCATCGCTGACCAAAGTTCGGAAACAAATTGAGGGCCTCTGTCGGACGTAATGTCCGACGGGACTCCAAAACGCGCTACCCATGCCGTTAAAAATGCGCGCGCCACCTCCTCGGCTGTGGTTGACGACAGTGGGACCACTTCCGGCCAGCGTGTGGTGCGGTCAACCATTGCCAGAAGATGTGTGCACCCCTGTGAGGGCGGGAGGGGGCCTACGAGGTCCACGTGAACATGATCAAACCTCTTAGCCGGGATGTGAAACGGCTCCAAGGGAGCTCTCGTGTGTCTGTGTACCTTGGCTCGTTGACAAGCCATGCAGGCTGCCGCCCACTCTCTAACTTGTTTGTGCAGGCTCGGCCATACAAATTTCTCTCCCACCATTTTGACCGACGCGCACACTCCAGGGTGCGCCAGAGAATGGATCGAGTCAAAAACGCGGCGGCACCACGCGGCCGGTACCACAGGACGCGGTCGCCCAGTGGAGACATCGCAGATTAGGGGGGGCATACCGTCTTGCAGCACCCTGTTCTCCAGCCTTATCCCTGTTGGTCCAGACTGGAGCGCACGCACGTCCGCGTCGCTAACCTGATCCGCGGCCATGGCTGCATAATCTATCCCTACGCGGACTGGGGCCGCGCGCACTTCTGCGTTGCTAACCCGATCCACGGCCATGGCTGCAAAATCTACCCCTACGCGGGCTGGAGCCGCCACGGCGTGCGAGAAGCAGTCTGCCACTACATTAAGTTTACCCGCCACATGCTGGATATCGGTAGTAAACTCTGAGATCGCGGCCAGCTGTCTCTGCTGCCGGCCCGACCATGGTTCTGAAACCTTGGCCACCGCGAAAGTCAGCGGCTTGTGGTCAACGAACGTGGTGAAATGGCGTCCCTCCAGCCAGAACTGGAAGTGGCGAATGACCAAGTGGAGAGCTAACAACTCCCTGTTGAATGCGCTGTATTTTCGTTCACTATCGCGCAAGGTCCTGCTGAAAAAGGCAAGTGGTTGCCAAGCTCCGGCTACATACTGCTCCACGACCGCCCCTATGGCCACATCTGATGCGTCAGTAGTGAGCGCTATGCAGGCCGTTGGGACTGGATGTGCTAACAACGCAGCATTTGCCAGGGCTCTTTTGACTTCAGAGAATGCGCGCTCTCGCTCCAGAGACCATTCGATTTTATTTGTGGGTTTTTGTTTTTTTAGTGCAGCATACAATGGTTGCATGAGCTGCGCTGCGCGGGGGAGGAAACGGTTATAAAAATTCACCATTCCCAAAAACTCCTGTAACGCTTTGACCGTTTGTGGCTGGGGAAAATTTGTTACTGCGCGCACTTTGTCAGGCAGAGGAACTGCTCCTTCTGGAGAGACGCGATGCCCCAAAAAATCAATCTGCGTCACCCCGAACTGACACTTCGCTGGGTTGATTATTAACCCGTGCTCTCCCAACCTCCGGAAAACTGCCGTGAGGTGGTTTTCGTGTTCGTCTTCGGACGCGCTGGCTACCAATATGTCGTCCAGGTAGACGAACACGAAGGGGAGATCGCGCAACACCGCGTCCATCATGCGTTGGAACGTCTGCGCCGCGCCTTTAAGCCCAAACGACATGCGCAAAAACTCGAATAGCCCGAACGGAGTTATTACCGCTGTTTTGGGTATGTCCTCAGCGCGCACTGGGACCTGGTGGTAACCGCGTACCAAGTCTATCTTAGAAAAAACGCGCGCCCCCGCCAAATGAACTGAAAAATCTTGGATATGCGGGATTGGGTAGCGGTCGTGCGCTGTAGCGTTGTTCAACCTGCGGAAATCTCCGCAAGGTCGCCACGAGCCATCAGCTTTCGGGACCATGTGAAGCGGTGAAGCCCATGGGCTTTTCGAACGCCTGATGATGCCCAACTTTTCCAGGTTGGTGAACTCCTCGCACGCTATGGTCAGTTTAGCTGAATCCAAGCGCCGAGCTTTTGCAAAAACGGGCGGTCCGGTGGTTGTAATAAAATGTTCCACCCCGAGTTTAGCCACGGTCGCCAAAAATGTGGGGACCGTGAGTGCTGGGAACTGAGTGAGCAGTGTGTGGAACTTACCACTTGCAGCTGTGACGTTGGCTTGTGCTGTTGGCAGGGCCACTTGAGCTGTACAGGGAATAGAATAAAAAGAGAGTGCATTAACCAGGCGCCTGTTAGCAAGGTCAACCAACAAACCATGTGAGCACAGAAAATCAGCCCCTAACATATTGAAATTGACTGCAGCTATGACGAAAGTCCACTCAAATGTACGGCCGTGTAGGGACAGAAGCAGAGTCCTCTCACCAAAGGTCTTAATCGCCGAGCCGTTCGCTGCTGACACCCTGGGACCACTGGAAGGTGCCAGCCGGTCAGCGGAGGAAGGTGTGATGAAACTCAGCTGGGAGCCTGTGTCCACGAGGAAATGCCTCCCCGAGCGCGCATCCTTCAAGTAGAGCAGCTTGTTCTCCTCCCCGAGGGCCGCAGCTGCTACCGACCCCCGGTCTTGGCGTTTCCCGAGTGCTTGAACTGGCACGGTGGTATACATTTGCGTGCCCTCTCTGCGAAGTGGCGATGGTAGAAACAAAGGACGTCGTCTGTTCCGTGTTTCTTGGCCCCTGCCGCCGCCATCGTCGGTGAGTCTGGTACTGCTGCCTCTGGCCCCCTGCCATCTACGGACGTTGCGCCGAGCTCCGCTGCCGCGGCAGTGGTCGCACGCCATTTGGTGGCGTTGACGAGTCGTTGCGCCTCCTGGCCCAGCTCGCGGTAGTCTCGTCGGGCCAACAGTGGCGAACTGGCCAGGGCCACTCTCACCGCTGACGGTAGGGTCCTGAGGAGAAGGTGGGTGAAGATGAAGTGATCATCGTCAGAGTCTTTCAACCTCAGCAGCTTCTCCATCAGGTCCGCAGGCCTGACGCTTTCACATTCAGTCAGCGCCAGGAGCCCCTCTGCTCGCTCCTCCACCGAGGGGGTGAAGTACCGGATGAGTGCAGCCTTCAACGCGCCGTACTTGTCGCTGTCCGGTGGCTGGTTGATCAGGCTCTCCACATGCTGGGCTGTGTGGTTGTCCAGTTTTGCAACCACATGGTAGAACTTTGTGGCGTCTACCGAAATCCTCCGGAGGTTGAACTGCGCCTCGACCGCATTAAACCAGGAGCGCGGATTGTTCTGCCAGAAGTCCGGTAGCTGAACTGTGGCTGCATTCGCTTGGCTGGCTCCTGACGAGTCTGGCTCGGGAGAATTTCTTTCACTCATGATACGTCTTAGGGTCACCAGTGTGGAGAATGTGGAAATGACAAGGCTTTCATCTCACGAGTCAGGTTTATTCACATTCTCCAACATCATCAAAAACAGAAAGAGAAAGAAACCCCCAGACATTCGTCCCTTTATACCCCAGGACATCAAAGCACACAGTCACATTGTATTTAATCCCAAGTCACAATGCGTCTTCCTCCAGGTCTTCTCACCTCCACCTAAAGTCACTGGCGGCCAGGAAATCCCCCAAGGCCATCTCTTCGCATACAAAAGACCACATTTCACATCCTCCTGTTATCTCCTAGGAAGCTCAGTCCTTTTGTTCATCTGAGACGTGAAGCATACAGTAAGCATACAGTAATATACATGTGACGCATATGAAACCCACATGTGTCCCACAGTACGATAATTTTGCCCTCTGTAAGATGTACGACCAATAATTTAAAAAAATCCCCTAATGTACGATAATTTGATCCCTTCATTACATGGCTACATTAATACATTAGCAAACACAATCAGAATACGGATCCTGCGCATACACACTATGTTTGTTTTTATGCATAGTCTCATGTGTGCAGGCTGTGTGGAAAAGAAGACGGAAGACTCGTGTTGCAGTAGGAGAGAGGCAGCCTTGGATGGAGGTTAGTGATGGGATCCACAGTTCACTGAAACATGCTGAGTCAAGCTAAAAAGATCCAGATAGTTGTACACTGAATCACTCAGTGCTGTCCTGGAGCTCCAACTGTCTACCACTCACCGAACTGAGAGTCGGCTGAATCAAGCGGGTGGGGGATTGAGCTGCTGATCCCTGGCTTCCAGTACAGCTCTGGTGAGTGATTCACTACAGTACATTCACCCATAAAAACTAGTATTGTTTGTGTACGTTACAGCACTAATGCAGGCATGGCAGACTCAACTAGAAAAGCACTCGGAGAGCGCAGACCTCCGCCAAGCACTACAGTTCCCCCCATACAGTGTTTGTGTGTACGTTTTGAGATTCCTTGACCGTGAAAACATATGACTAGCAATTGGATTGACAATGATAGGATTAGTGGTTCAGTGGTTATTCACGAAAATGGCATTTTCTGTAATGGCGGTTTTCTTCTGGACGGTGATCTGGATCATCCCCAAAATTTAATCAGTTCTTCCTTGTACCATTTCCAACAACGCCTGAAAGTTTCATGGAAATCCGTCCAAAACTTTTTGAGTTATCTTGCTAACCAACAGACAGACAAACAAACAGACAGACAAACAGATAAACCCCGGCAAAAACATAACCTCCTGGCGGAGGTAACAAGTAAGCAACATCACGAGCAGATTGAGAAATGAATGGGAGGGAGAGGGAGGGACAACAGACCTCACTTTTACTGGGTGGTTCAAACCTGTTGTTGGCATTAGGTACTAAAGCTTTCTGTCGCTGCTGCAATGTACAAATATCTGCAAAAATGTCATTGAATTGTAGTAGGTCTCAATAAAACTGAAACAAGTTTCTACTTCAATTATCAGAGGCATTTTAGCAGTAGTTTAGGTGGATTGATTGTTTATTACCTCCGCCAAGGAGGTTATGTTTTCATCGACGTTGGTTTGTCTGTCTGTCTGTCTGTTTGTTTGTTTGTTAGCAAGATAACTCAAAAAGTTATGGACAGATTTTCATGAAATTTTCAGAGATTGTCAGAAATGGAGTATCCTACAGATGATTAGATTTTGGCGGTGATCCGGATCACCGTCCAGAAGAAAACCGCCATTACGGAAAATGCGATTTTCGTCAAATAACTACTGAACCACTAATCCTATCATTATGAATCCAATTGCTAGTCATATGTTTTCATGGTCAAGGAATCTGAAAACGTACACACAAACATTGTATGGGGGGAACTGTGGCGCTTGGCGGAGGTCTGCACTCTCCGAGTGCTTTTCTAGTTCCTAATGTATGAACAGAGTACTTCTCAAAATATTTATGAGACAACACCTTGATATATGATGATTCAACAGAAGGCATATAGAAGATAGTTAAGTACGACTGATATTCTGGGCCAATCAGTACAGGCTCATCCTGTACTCCACACAGGTAGAGGTGCTTTTTTCAACCGATCTGTTAGATTATTTAAAGGTAAAACTGTGCTATAGGCTGTAATATGTATGATCTGTGATCATATGTTACTGAAGCAGATGGTCCTGAGCCACGTCAGAATGAAAACTGGGTGTGTACGATAATTTTTCCTCAAAATACGATAATTTTAAGCTGCTGGTACGATACTTAAACATTTCCCATCTGGCAACACTGACTGGGTCAGACCTTGTAGTGATGGACATACCCTTCTGGAAGACTCCAACATCAGTGGCAAACTTCAACTTTGGAAAAAAAAAAAAAAAAGCAAAATACACCTTTAGTGGGCCAAGTCTGCCCCTGTCTGAGACTGTACAGTTTACACAGATTGCCTGAGTATGCAGTGTTAAAAGATCCTCAACAGAAGTGGGTCAAGACTAGTAACAGGAAGGATTTTGGTAGCATGCAGGTACTTAGCTTACCACGCAACAGTAATTTTTTTAACACTGCTCAGCTAGCTAACATTAATGGGTTAACATACTCTCAAGGGGCTGTGATGGTTGCACATTATAACTTTTAGTTACTACGAAATTTAAAATGAGTTTTTTCAAGGTAGGGTAACCTAATGACGGGCGGCGCGGTGGCGGAGTGGTTAGCACTGCGGCAGCACAGCAACTCACCCTTGGCCAGGGGATCCTGGGTTCGATCCCAGCCCCCAACCAACAGTGATCTGTTTGGAGTTTGCATGTTCTCCCCGTGTCTACGTGGGTTTACTCCGGGATTTCTCCAGTTTCCTCCCACATGCCAAAAACATGCAAGTTAGGTTAATTGGCATTAAAACTGGGGATTCTAAATTGTCCTTACGTATGACTGTGAGAGTGAATGGTTGTCTGTCTCTCTGTGTTGGCCCTGTGATGGACTGGCGATCTGTCCAGGGTGTACCCTGCCTCTCACCCAAAGATGCTGGGATAGGCTCCAGCCCCCCCGCGACCCGAAAAAGGATAAGCGGTAACCTAATGACCACAAAGTAAACTTCAAGGAACCACAACCAAAGGAATGGTAGCAGCCTTGCTTCATAGGACTGCAAGTGTCAACGCAGTCAATAATGTCCATATTTCATTTAAAATTTGTACAACTACCTCCTCACAGTAGAATCGTTTATATTTAATAATTGTGTGGCATCTATGCAAAAAAAAATGTAGGCGGCACATTCAGTTAAGTCAATTAAATCCAATTTTGTGGACATTAAATACAATCTAACTGGCATGAAACAGTTTACAATAGTGCAGTAATGCAATGTAGTTAAGCACACTTACCTAAAAAGCTGTCACTGCCTAACACTGTCAATCCAACTTGTCATTCTGTTGTCAGAAAACAGTAGCAAACCCTGATCATCTGCCACTGGTAACTGCAGTAATGATGGCACCACAGGACACAGCACAAAAATTGGTCGCCGGAATGGTCTATATAAGTGATGAAGAGTTAGGGTGACATCAATGACTAAGTCTTGATATGAGTTAAGCATTTCTGCTATGATGAGACCATTGCAACTGAACAAAAATGAGGATAAATGCTGCTCAGACACTACAGCAGCTTAGACTATGGTCACACTGCAGGTCTTGATGCTCAATTCCGATTTTTTGCTGAGATCCATTTTTTTTGTGTGGGCATTCACATTACAACTTAAATGCGACCCCCATCAGACTCCAGTGTGAACAGTCTACAGCTATGAAGTGACCCGCATACGCAGAAGAAAAAGTAACGTCCGATACAGCGTTGTAGAACGACTGAGGAAGGGGGGGAGGGGACAGAACTTAGTAAGCGACTTTCGCATTGCGAGTGCACATGTGCGGACTATTTGAGTTCAAAGTTCACGACTACCAAACATTCCGGTAGCCACCTTGCTTTTGTATACAAACAGTATTGTCACACCTGAACAATTGCCGTTTAAAGTCTGCTTCAAGCTTTAAATCTCCGTTATGCCAGGTGCACACTGTGCCGTAGTGAAGTGTGGAACGGCATGTATCATCTAGAGAGGTGGAAAAAGCAAACTTGCAGCATACATGCGTGTAACTTCGGGACCAGCGTGGTGTCTGCCGCCATTCACGTTATATACATTCCCCACGGAGCTGAAGGATCCAGACGGACGTAATTGTTGGATTAAAGCAGTAAGTCTATATTATAACATAATTAAATAGTGTTGTGTATTGTTCAAGTTCTAGCCTAACTGACACAAGTCTAAACCCTGAAGTAGTAGGTACGGACAGGCAGGCCTGGATCTAGGATATAGTTCTTTGTATATTGGTAATGAAGCTTGATCTACACACACATGTAATTAAGGCCACTGATAAGTAGGCTGGTGTAAAATAAAACTGCAGATCATTGAAAACGTGTGGTACTATAGTAGTAAGTAAAAAGGCTATGCCTTATAGTGAAATTTACTCAAAATTACAAAACCAAAGTTGAGCTGTCAAACCACTCGCTTACCTTCTTTGTAGTTGTTTCGGAGTCTCGCAAGTAAGGGTGCTTGGTCCTTTGACAACAAAAAATCTGCTATGTCAGCATACATACAGGGGGGCCATTTTGGCCAATTTCTGCAACATGGCCGCGAATGCAAGCGCAACTAGTTCATCCTTGCGTTTGCGGGTACAACCGGGAAGACTCCTATGCATACAATATGCTCATAGATCAGGAACTTTCCATAAATTAAATGTATCGATAGAGCATGTTTGGTAGCCGCGTTCCCATGATGCTTTGCGCTAGCCGAGATGCGAAAGTCGCTTATTCTGACGCAGTGCAGCAAAATAAAATGTTAAAATCATGAATATGAGACCAGCTTCATTCCTCTACAGGCCAGCTGACCGGTGTGATCAGCTCCGCTTTAACAGAACTGATCGATTAAACAGCCCTTAAAAGGTCTGTGACAAAATGTTGGAACTATGCATAAATATTCAGTATGAATTTATCTTATATCGTCCACATAGTTGGTTCTGTTGAATTGGAATGCTAAATAAGTGGAAAAATATTTCTAAGTGAATTCAAATTTAGTGCCGTGTTGCACTAACGCAATATCCTGAGACGCGCCTCGTTTCAGGATATGATGTCATGAGGTGAGTTTCCTCTCGGCTGATCCATGTGCTGTCAATGTAAACAAGCTGTTTAGCTTCTATATCAGCAAAGAAATGCCGAAACGTTGCGTGGCAGCTGGGTGTTCTAATTGCTCCGGTGAACGTATAAACCTGTTCTTATTCCCAAAAGATCCAGATCTTCTTAAATAATGGGCAAAGCAAGTACAGAGAACAAGGGACAAATGGCAACCAACACCATCTTCTGTACTCTGTAGCGATCATTTCACTGCAGACAGTTTTGAGGAGGCGCCTGCTATACAGGAATCTTTAGGCTTGAAAGTTCTTTACAAACAGGTTCTAAAACCGACTGCCGTACTTACCGTTTTCAAATGAAAACCCACAGCTCAAGACGATATCAACATATCAAAACAGCGCAGAGAAGCAACAGTAAGTCCCTTTGTTTATGTTTTAGGGTGTGATAGAGGTGTGTGTACACATCAGATCGGCAAAACAATTGGGGTGTTTAGTTACAATCTCAAAACAAGAAACACATTATGGATATTTTATCTGTAGTTTTGTCATTAGTATCGTTATTTCTTTAACCTGTAAAAGAAATATCATCTTTCTCTCTTTTTACCTGTTTCTTTTCTCTAAAGCCCATCCAGGGACAAGAGTTGCAAATTAGCTTAATGCTATACACTCTCTGTGCAACACATCAGATTTTGTTTGTCTATGTTTATTGCACTGTCCCTGACAAATAAACAAATAAATAAAAATAAACCCACATTTCAGACGTGGACAAAATTGTTGGTACCCCTTTGTTAATGAAAGAAAAACCCACAATGGTCACAGAAATAACTTGAATCTGACAAAAGTGGTAATAAATAAAAATTCTATGAAAATTAACCAGTGAAAATCAGACAATGCTTTTGAATTGTGGTTCAACAGAATTATTTTAAAAAACAAACTCATGAAACATGCCTGGACAAAAATGATGGTACCCCTAGAAAATAATGTGACTATAGGGACATGTTCAACCAAGATGTGTCCTCTAATTCAGTGATTCTCAACTGGTGGGTCGCGACCCAAAAGTGGGTCGCGGACCTGTTTTCAGTGGGTCGCGGGCCTTTGCCTGGGCAAATAAAATATCAAGAAATAAATCAACATAGTGTCATTCACACTCCTTAACAGTAGATGGCAGTAGGTGGTGGGCGACACCATATTTCGCACCATAGAAGAAGACTCGCACCGTTTGTTTGTATATGCTAATTGAGCATGGCAAAACGGACTGGATACGCCAGTGGTCCCCAAACTACGGCCCGCGCCGCCTCCACATTTGGCCCGGCCCCCTGAACAATATCAGACGCTTACCCCCTCCACCCCCTCCCGCACCTCGCTTCCAAGTCGGCCGAGCGCCGTCTCGTTCCCCTGCTGAGCGTGTGCTCAGCCATGCATTCTGTGCCATGGATTCTCTGTATCACTGTGTAAAGAGCTGACTGTTCATGCCTCACTATCGCACTTAGAATTCGTTCTTAGACATCTGCTCAGAGCTCTCTCACAGAGCGCTGGGTGAGCCTCGTGATGGAGGAATAAAACACCTTTAATCTTCGGCTTGCTGTGTCCGCCTGCACTGATTTTTCCTCCTCACTGGTAAGCGTGATGATTTTTTTTTTTTTTTTTCAGTCTGGCCACACGATCGAGACTAATACACGCATAGAATGTGACATTCTGTCTGTGCCCCTATCTGAACACCCCCCCCCCCCCCGTATTGATATGTGAAGTTCCTATAGAGTCACCACTAGAGGGCAGTATGACCCCGGCCATGACCTGACTATAAAAGGAGATGTACTAGAGCCACTGTGTGGTTAGTTGTTGGTTGCAGTTGAAGTGACAAGTAAAAAGTCCTAACTGACACCCGGTGTGTGTGCGCCTCGTCATTACATGTTCCAGGAGAACATTACATGGTTCCAGGAGAACATTACATGGTACCAGGATAAAACTACGAACCGACGGCGAAGATGAACGCTCTTCGACAGCTGGACGAGTTAAAGTTGACCGGTAACGTCAACGAGAACTGGAAAGCATTCAAACAAAGTTTTGAACTTTATTCGCTTGCTATCGGTCTCCGTGACGAGGAGAGGAAAATAGCATTACTGCTAACAGTAGCAGGGCGAGCGGCGCTAAATGTGTTTAACACATTCGTCTTCACGGAAGAAGAAAAAGGCAACTTCGACGCCGTGATGAAGAAATTTGACGATTATTGCACACCGAGAAAGAATGAAACGTACGAGAGGTATGTGTTCAGAAAAAGACTTCAGAAAGAGTCACAGTCCATCGAGCTGTATGTCACAGACTTACGGTTGAAATGTCAGTCATGCAACTTTGGAACATTGAGTGAGTCAATGATACGGGACCAAATTGTAATTGGGGTCCAAGACAACAAATTGCGGATGCAATTACTGAAAGAGACTAACAACGCTGGAGAAAGCGATACAGATTTGCCAAGCGTCTGAGGGTACAAAGGCACAATTAAAGACTTTTAGCAGCAAGGAAAAAGAGACTGCTGAGGTCGATGCAGTGCGGCGCGCGAAGCCGAAAGGAACGTTGCATGCAAGAAAAAGGGAGGCAAACCCAGAGCGCGCGCGCGGGAACTGTGAGCGGTGTGGAAGGCAACATGCGCCGAAGCAGTGTCCAACATTCGGGAAGGAATGTCGCAAGTGTGGCGGAAAAAATCACTTCGCAAAGACCTGCTTCTCGAAGAAGAGGGTGCAACTCGTGGAGAAAAAGAGCGACAGCGAAGAGGATCAGTTTTACGTGGACGCCATCGAGGGAGAGACGAGCGCTGACGAATGGATAGTGTGCTTGGAGATGAATGGCACGGACATGTCACTGAAGCTCGACACAGGTGTGCAGGTAAACATCCTGCCAATGAAAGATTTTAAAAGACTGAAAAACAAACCGAAAATAAGAGATAAAAAGATTAATCTGAGAACATATGACGATAAGCCAATACCCACTAAAGGAATGTGCAGGGTTACACTGTCAAACAAAGATAAGACAGTGAATGCATTGTTTGTACTTGTTGATGGAAATAGACAAGCAATTTCCATCCATCCATCCATCCATCTTCTACCGCTTTTCCGGAGGTCCGGGTCGCGGAGGCAGCAGTTCAAGCAGAGAAGCCCAGACTTCCCTCTCCCCAGCCACCTGCTCCAGCTCTTCAGAGGGGATACCAAGGCGTTCCCAGACTAGCTGGGAGACATAGTCTCTCCACCGAGTCCTGGGTCTGCCCCGGGGTCTCCTCCCAGTGGGACGTGCCTGAAACACCTCAAGTGGGAGGCGTCCAGGAGGCATCCTAATCAGATGCCCATATCACCTCAACTGACTCCTTTCAATGTGGAGGAGCAGCGGTTCTACTCTGAGCCTCTCCCGGATGACTGAGCTCCTCACCCTATCTCTGAGGGTGAGTCCAGCAATCCTACGGAGAAAGCTCATTTCAGCCGCTTGTATCCGCAATCTCGTTCTTTCGGTCATTACCCAAAGCTCGTGACCATAGGTGAGAGTAGGAACGTAGATTGACTGGTAAATCGACAGCTTTGCCTTAGAACTAAGCTCCCTCTTCACCACAACAGACCGGTACAACGTCCGCATCACTGCAGATGCTGCTCCAATCCGTCTGTCGATCTCTCGCTCCATTTTCCCCTCACTCGTGAACAAGACCCCAAGATACTTAAACTCCTCCACTTGGGGCAGGAGCCTGTCCCCAACCCGGAGAGGACAATCCCCCTTTTTCCGGCTGAGGACCATGGACTCGGACTTGGAGGTGCTGATTCTCATCCCAGCCGCTTCACACTCAGCGGCAAACCGTCCCAGCAAGAGCTGTAGGTCATTGCTGGATGAAGCCAACAGGACAACATCATCTGCAAACAACAGAGATGAGATCCTGTGGTCACCAAGCATGACACCCTCCATTCCCTGGCTGCGCCTAGAAATCCTGTCCATAAAAATTATGAACAGGACCGGTGACAAAGGGCAGCCCTGGCGGAGTCCAACTCTCACTGGGAATGACTCCGACCGAGTGTTGGCAATACGAACTAAACTCTCACAACGGTCGTACAGAGACCGAATAGCTCGTAACAACAAGCCCGATACCCCATACTCCCGAAGCACCCCCCACAAAAATCCACGAGGGACGCGGTCAAATGCCTTCTCAAAGTCCACAAAACGCATGTAAACTGGTTGGGCAAACTCCCACGAACCCTCAAGAATTCTCGAGAGGGTAAAGAGCTGGTCCGATGTGCCACGGCCAGGACGAAAACCACATTGCTCCTCCTGAATCCGAGGTTCGACCAACGGCCGGACTCTCCTCTCCAGTACCTTGGCATAGACCTTCCCAGGGAGGCTGAGGAGTGTGATCCCTCTAAAGTTGGAGCACACCCTCCGGTCCCCTTTTTTGAAGAGAGGAACCACCACCCCGGTTTGCCATGCCAAAGGCACTGCCCCCGACCTCCACGCAATGTTGCAGAGGCGTGTCAACCATGACAACCCAACAACATCCAGGGCCTTGAGGTACTCGGGGCGAATCTCGTCCACCCCTGGGGCCCGGCCACCAAGGAGATTTTTAACCACCTTGGCGACCTCAGCCCCTGTGATAGGCGAGTCATCCCCCTTGTCCCCAAACCCTGCTTCCTCTGTGGAAGGCGTATCAGTGGGATTGAGGAGATCCTCGAAGTATTCCTTCCACCGCCCGACGATATCCCCAGTAAGGAGTTACATGGGTCCGCCCTCCAGTAGGTTCACCACCTGCAGGAGGGATCATGGAAGTCCGGTGCTATGTGGATTAGGTGGCAGTCAAAGGCGGAGACCTTGGCGGACTGATCCCAAGCTTTCTAGACAAGCAATTTTGGGTTTAAAAACATGCAGTCAGCTAGGTCTGATCAAAAGAGTGAATGTCATTGATACAGACAAGGTGACAACACGAGAAAATACAGAGGCTACAACAAGTAAGCACAAACACACTGACTGGGTGAAAGAATACAAAGAGGTGTTCAAAGGAATAGGCCGCCTACCAGGCAAACAAAAAATTAGGCTGAAAGAGAATGCAGAACCAGTCATACATCCAGCAAGAAAAGTGCCAATAGCTCTTAAAAAGAGGCTGAGAGAAACACTAGACTCACTGATAGCAGACGGAGTGGTCAGAAAAATAGAAGAACCAACTGAATGGGTTAACTCACTAGTTATAGTGGAGAAGCCAAATGGAGATTTGAGATTGTGCATAGATCCAAAAGATCTAAATAAAGTAATACAGCGGGAGCATTACAGGCTACCAACAAAATCTGACATAACCAGCACAATGAGTGGAGCAAGCTACTTCACAAAATTAGATGCCAAATCTGGGTTTTACCAAATAGTGCTCGACGAGGAAAGCGCTAAATTGTGCACATTTAATACGCCATTCGGAAGGCATTGCTTTCTACGAATGCCGTTCGGGATTAGCTCAGCCCCTGAAATTTTCCATAGAACTGTGCAGCAATTGTTTGACGGAATAGAAGGGGTGGGAGTTTTTCTTGATGATGTGGTAGTCTGGGGAAAAACAAAAGAGGAGCACGACGAAAGGTTGGCAAGAGTTCTCACACAGGCGCAAAAGTCAGGTATGAAACTGAATAAGAGTAAGTGCCAATTCGGGGTACGGGAGATTACATACCTGGGAGAAAAATTATCTGGGGCAGGCGTGCAACCAGATCCGGAAAAAGTGCGGGCCATAGCAGAGCTGCCAGTACCGCAGGACAAAAATGACTTGCAAAGAGCCTTAGGGCTAGTCAATTACATGGGAAAATTTATCCCAAATTTATCAGCTAACACAATAGCTCTTAGAAGCTTGTTAGAGACCAATACAATGTGGAAGTGGATGGCAGAGCATGCCAGAGAATGGGAGTGGCTCAAAAGCAGTCTAATAAAGGAGCCAGTGTTAAAATTCTATGATCAGGACAAACTGCTAAAAGTGTCCACAGATGCGTCCAAAGCCGGCCTAGGAGCTGTGCTATTGCAAAAACATGACACAGAGTGGTATCCAGTCGCATACACATCGCGCACCATGACAAGCGCAGAAAAAAATTACGCGCAAATAGAGAAAGAGACTCTAGGTGCAGTGTTTGGATGTGAGAAGTTTCATGAATATGTGTATGGACGGTCAGTAATACTAGAAACAGACCACAAACCACTGATTGCGATCTCACAGAAGCCACTGGGTGACGCACCACCGCGCATCCAGCGTCTAATGTTAAGATTACAGAAATATGACTTGAAATTTGAGTTTACACCAGGCAAGCAACTAATTGTAGCCGATGCGCTGAGTAGGGCTAGCTTGAGCAACACCAGCAGCACAACAGAGGAAGCTGTGCAAATACATGTAGACTCTATTAAGGCACACATGCCAGTGTCAGATGCAAAATGGATGAAGATAGTGAAAGAAACACAAAAAGATGAGAAACTAAAAAGAGTAATGGAACAGATACATCAGCCAGGACAGGTTATGATTGACAAGCCTTACCAACACTTTAAAGGTGAACTGTCTGTGTTAGATGGGGTTCTGTTACAAGGTACAAGGATAGTCATACCTACCTCCATGAGATCAGAAATGGTTAAATTAGTGCATGAAGGGCATTTGGGTATTGAAAAGTGCAAAAGACGTGCACGTGATGTTTTGTATTGGCCCAACATGCACAAGGACATTGAGGCATATGTGCAGCGCTGTGAGATTTGCCAGCGCCACAGGTATCAACAGCCAAAGGAGCTTATGAGGCCCCATGAGAAGCCTCAAGGGCCATGGAGAAAAGTGGGCATGGATCTATTTCAGCTTAAGGGCAAGGACTATCTGTTAGTCATGGACTATCATTCCACCTACCCAGAGTTTGCAGGGTTGAGTGAAACAACAGCAGAAAAGGTGATTGCACATACAAAGACAATGTTCGCACGCCATGGAATTCCAATGACTGTTGTAAGCGATAACGGACCACAATTCACAAGTCAGTGCTTCAAAGACTTTGCAGACACATATGGGTTCAAGCACGTGACCTCAAGCCCTCTGTACCCACAGTCAAATGGGTTAGCAGAGAAAGGGGTGCAAATAGTGAAGCGCATACTGAAAAAGGCTGCAGACAATGCAGAAGACCCACATCTGGCGATCCTGAATTACCGAGCATCACCACTGGAGAATGGACTGTCCCCAGCAGAAATGCTCATGAACAGAAAACTCAGAACGCGACTTCCATCAGCATCTCAGGTGATGGAAAAGAGAGATGTGAGGCGTGATGAGAGGCAAACTGAACTGTACAACAGAACAGCACGACCTCTGAGACCACTTGCACATGAGGACATTGTGCGAGTGAGATGTGATGGAGAATGGGGACCGCTGGCAAAAAGTGGTCAAGAGAAAACAACTCCAGATCATATGAGTCATCACAGAGCATGGGAAACAATGAGGCGAAAACCGACGTCACTTACTGAAAGTGCCCTCAGACAAAAATGAGAGTCACAGACAGTGAAACAAGCGACATGCCAATTCAGCCAAACGAACAATTAGAAATGGCTGAGAACCAGAACATAGAGACAGACACTAACGAACAGACTGAGGTGACACAAAGGAGATGCTCACAAAGGCAAATTGTGAAACCGAAAAGATTGATTGAGGAAATGTAAGGAGTACTGAGATGAAGGAAAAAAAAAAAAAAATGTGTTGATGTTGAATTGTAAACAGAGAAAAAATGTGTTGATGTTGAATTGTAAACAGAGAAAAAAAAAATTGAACTTGTGATTCAGTGTGCAAGGTTGAAAGAAATGTAAATAGAAATGGAGTTTATTTTGTATATTGAAATTTGAGAAAAAGTTTATAGTTGGACATGACCTTTACTAGAAAAAAAAGGGAGATGTATTGATATGTGAAGTTCCTATAGAGTCACCACTAGAGGGCAGTATGACCCCGGCCATGACCTGACTATAAAAGGAGATGTACTAGAGCCACTGTGTGGTTAGTTGTTGGTTGCAGTTGAAGTGACAAGTAAAAAGTCCTAACTGACACCCGGTGTGTGTGCGCCTCGTCATTACATGTTCCAGGAGAACATTACATGGTTCCAGGAGAACATTACACCCCCCTCAGAAAAAAAAAAAGTAAATCCTAGACTCACCCCTGTCAAATAAAATGGAATAATGGTGAAAAGGTTAGCTAAGAGAAAAATTGATTCAGAATGCAGGGTATTTAACCTGCAGTGGACAAACGATTATTTTTTTGTTCAATGCAAAGAAAAGGCTGTTCAGCAGCGGTGTCTACAAGCCTGCTGGAACCTACAAAAGGATTATAAGGAAGAAACACAAGAACTTTGAGAGACTGCTCATATGAGTCATTTAAGGAAGAGATTCTGCTGGACAACTAAGCTGAGCTTTTACCTGTTCAGATTGTGCACGGCACAACACAAAGTTAATGTTCCATGGACTTTTTTCTGTGAAGAACCCAGAGAGGGTTATTTGGTTATTATTTATTTCATTAATAGTGTTATTATTTATTTTCTGACTTTTTTCCTGTGAAGATCCCAGAAAGGGTTATTAATATTTGGTCATTTGTGGCTTTCTGGAAAACAATAAATGTTTACGTTTAGGCACCCCTGCGATCGTCACACTTTTTCTGTTACAAACTGACCCCGGCCCCCATCAGAGAAGGCAAAAGTTATGTGGCCCTCACAGGAAAAAGTTTGGGGACCCCTGGGATACGCGATCCCTTTGGAATCGACATGGAAAGCGTTACGTTGCCAAGCAACGAAGAGAGTCAGCTGGTGGAGCTATCATGTGACCGCACGCTGAAAAAGAGGTTCACGGAGGTAAGCCTCTCGCAATTCTCGTGCAGCACTGTGATGAGCGAGTATCCTTCTCTTGCCATTCGAGCAGTAAAAACCCTCCTACCTTTCAGCACTACCTATCTCTGTGAGTGTGGCTTCTCAGCTCTGGTTCAGTTGAAGACAAAACAGAGAAACAGACTGGACATTGAGCGTGACCTCAGAGTCGCTTTGTCTAATATAACTCCAGACATTGAGACTCTTGTCAAGAGCAAAAAACATCCCCAGTTCTCCCATTAATTCCTCCAGACTCAGGTCTATGATGTCACTGTTACAGGTTTTAGTGAGTGTTCCTTCATTTTCTTCAAAGCACATAACCTTATCAGTAGGTAAATACTGAAAAAACAATCAGAAGAAAAGTCAATTTTGAGACTTGAATTCTTTTGAATTGCACTTTTTGTTTAATTTTTAATTTAAAATGCAGCTAATTTAAAGGGAATTGTTCCCTCTGTTGTATTGCCACTTACTGGTCATTTTGGTTAATCATTAAATTTGTTTTGTGTTTGTATACTGTGATATTCTGTTCTTCTACCTCAGGTTCAAAATGCACAATCTTTACATTCAGTAAATTTGAGAATCTTTGATTTGGGTCGCGGCTTGTCATCGAGGGGTGATGGTGGGTCCCAAAGCCAGACCAGTTGAGAACCACTGCTCTAATTAACATCACAGGTGTCTACAAACTTGTAATCAGTCAGTCGGCCTATTTAAAGGGTGACCAGTAGTCACTGTGCTGTTTGTTGACATGGTGTGTACCACACTAAACATGGACCAGAGGAAGCAAAGGAGAGAGTTGTGTAACGGATCACGTCACAAGTGTAACGGCTCCTCTTTTTGGCACCCTTAAACGGCCGTGATCGGGAACATCAATGCATACGGGTGGGCAGCATAAGGACCACGATGACACCAGACTGCTATTTCCACAATTTATTCACTCCTGTTAATGAAATAAAACAAACTGTATCACGCTCCGTCTGTACCTCGATCCCACACAGGCTCCCACAGCAAAGCAACGCGATACTGTGGGGAAAGACTAAACTACCGGAGCCTCGGAGGTACAGAAAGAGCAGATGCGAGCAGCGTACTGCCAAAATAAAACACTCAAGTAAAATAAAATTCACAACAATATAAATAAAAACATAACTGAGGAAAAAAAATACCTAAAGCACATTTTTGACTCCGTTACACCCACCCCACTGAATTTTACTGAACTTGAGCCATAGCTACACAGAATGCACTATAATACACAAAACACCCGGGGTTAGATAAAGAACACCATTTGACAGAGAGTCCCACACAAGGATGAAGTGGCATGAGAGCAGCGCTTATCTCTCAACCCAACCACTGGTAATGGAGTGCCTTGTACACCCCACCAAAAACCCCAACTATTAGTGTAGTAAAGGCTCTTGAATAATAAAATAAAATAACCGAACACTAGAATACAAGGTTAAGTCCACAAAAATATAGTCCACACATGTAACATTTAGTCAGTCAGGGTCTGAAACACAGACCTACAAACAGCCTTAACATTGAACTTGTCATGAATCACATCTTGCCTGGACATTGTCTGCACTAGTCTATTTACAGGTTTAATCAGGCGACCAAATCTTGACCTGATTTGAGATTGTGCACTTGGACGGTCACAATGTGTACGTGACGTCTGGTCAACAGTACAGCGAACAAGGGGAGTGTCTGTCTGTCTCTCGGAGTCAGGAACAGAAACTAGTTGACTGTCAAGTGTTTGTCCACCATGAATATCAGTAGCAGCTGTAGTCACAGGTCCAGAGTCAGAGGACATGGGATGATCTACACCTTGGGCAACAGGTGCAACTGAAGAGTTCTGGGGGTCAGAGGACACACTTGTCACATCAGAAATGTCTACCTGTGACACAGATGGTTCAGTGAGCTGCGTGATCCACTCAACAGTTCTCCTTTCAGAGTCAACAGGTTCTGGATCAACTAATGGTTCACATGTTTCTCCACATGAAGACGGATCACCTGTACCAGCCTCACTCTCTCTCTCGAAGAGGTCCACAGATGTGTCTCCCTCATCACCAACGTCTGTAGCTAAGGTTTCTGGAAGTAAGGTGGATGAACCATGGTTGGACACATCACACACATCCACCACAGGAAGAAAATTTACCAGCATCAACAGATTCCTGTGGACCACTTTTGTCCGTCCAGTAAGAGTGTCACAAATTCTGTATGTATGGGTCTGTGGGTTCACATCCATTACAGTGTAAACAGTTGATTCCCACTTATCAGCAGTTTTCTTTTTGCCTCTCTCCTTTCTGTTGGCCAAAAGCACCCTGTCACCAATCTCAATCTTGGATCCTGTCACTTTCCTGTTGTAAAGATTAGCATGTCTGTGCTGCTCCTTAGCAGCACGGTCCTGAGCAACCATCATTGCTTCTTTTAGCTCACAGGTGAGAGTTGCCACATACTTGTCGTAACTGGTTACATCAGCATCGCGAAGAACAGAATGAAACATGACATCTACTGGCAAACGGGGCACACGGCCATACATGAGGTAAAAAGGAGGAAAGCCAGTCGTCTCATGGGCTGTACAGTTGTACATAAATGTCAAAGTCTGCAACCGTCGTGGCCAGTTAGCTTTCTCCTCAGGAGACAGTGCACGAATCATCCCACCCAGTGTCCTGTTAAACCGTTCGACACTCCCATTTCCCATTGGGTGGTAAGGGGTAGTGTGAGATTTCCTGACACTGGACACTTTGAGGAGTTCACTGATTAATTGACTTTCAAAATTAGGACCTTGGTCACTGTGGATTCTTTCTGGGAATCCAAAGACACAAAAGTACTTGTTCCACAGAACATTTGCCACTTGCTTAGCTGTTTGATCCTTACAAGGAAAGGCCTGAGCCATCCTGGTAAAGTGATCTGTTATCACTAGGACATCAATAGACTTGTTCCTAGAGTCTTCAGCTGACCAAAAGTCAATACAGACCAGCTCCAGCGGTCTAGATGACAAGATGCTCTCTAAGGGAGCTCGTCCCTCAGGTTCAGCTGACTTGCTGAGGACACAACGCCGGCAGCGTCTGACATGGTCTCTAACATCTCTCTCAAGGGTCAGCCAGAAAAATCTCTGTCTGGATAAACTGAGGGTTCGCGACTGGGCTTGATGACCAGCATCATCATGCACGCCTTTCAACACCTCATCCTTAAGTGAGTCTGGGACAACATACTGAAGCCGTTTGGACTTGGTTCTCTGGTCTCTTGAAACTCTGTACAGAACACCATTGCTCACAGATAGCTTATCCCAGTGTTTCAGATATTTAATCACTGAAAATGATTCTTTCACCCTTTCTCTCCTTGAGGGTCTCCGATGTCTTTCAACATAAAACAGGATGCGAGAAAGGGTTCCATCCTCCAACTGTTTGTCACGCAAAGCCTTTTCAGAATAGGCAGGCAACGGGTCTTGACCTGGTGGAACTAACTGGGGCAAAAACTGCAAGGCTTCAATTGCCCGGGCCCTCGGACCAGCATCCCACTCAATGTGTGACTACATCACAGCAGACACTTCTTCTGAATTCACAGTCTGAGTGTGTGCCCGGGAGGTATGAGCATTGTCACACATCGCATCCACGTGACCACTGGATGAACGAAAAACATCCTGAACAGAGGCAGTAGACACATTTTTGACTTCACTGAGGAGTTTCACATATGGCTCATTGAACAGTCTGTGACCAATATTTTCCTTGACAAAAGGCGCACGGCTTAATGCATCAGCCACAATGTTCTGCCGCCCTGGAACATACTTTATGTCAAAGTCATACACAGCCAACTTGGCTACCCAGTGTTGCTCACAACAGTCTAACTTGGGCTTTGTCAATATGTGAGTCAAAGGATTGTTGTCAGTCCAAACAGTGAATTTGTGACCCTTTAGCCAATGACTAAACTTGTCAGTGATGGACCATTTCAAAGCCAGAAATTCCAGTCGGTGCGCTGGATAGTTTTTCTGAGACTGTGTCAGTGTTTACTGGCAAAAGCAATAGGTCTGGCATGACTTTCACCTTCCTGGACTTGGGACAGAACGGCACCTATCCCATCCAGAGATGCATCAGTTGAAAGCATGAAGGGACGGTCAAAGTTAGGATGAGCCAAGACCACAGTGTTAACAAGTGCAGATTTGAGACTTTCAAAGGCATGTATGTGCTCTTGGGTCCAATCAGAAGCACAAAGCTTTCTGCAAGCCATCTTGGTTTTCTTACATCTGCCTTTAAATTTTCCACCTTTCAACAGGCTGAACAATGGCTTGGCAATGGCAGAATATCCTGGCACAAAATGCTGATAGTAATTAACCATCCCCAAGAAGGATCTAAGTCTTTTTTGGGACAGTGTCACACCATCAGTGTCCATAAGGTCAGCACAAGTCATTTTTGCGATGTTTTCAACCTTACTAGGGTCGGTTGAAACACCATTCTCATCAATTACGTGACCAAGAAACCTCACAGATCTCCTGAGGAAAAAACACTTTTTGGGTGCCAACTTCAAGTTGTGCCTAAGCAGCCTGCTGAACACCATCTCAAGGCGCTGCAATGCACTCTCCTCATCAGCTGCAAAAATCAGCAGATCATCCAAATAGCACAACAAAGTCAAATAATTCTGGTCACCAAAAATGGCAGTCATCATGCGCATAAAACTAGCAGGACTATTGCATAATCCCTGGGGCAGGCGATTGTACTCATACAAGCCCATCGGAGTGGTAAAAGCAGAATACTTCCTGTCATCCTCATGAAGTGGCATGTTGTAGAAGCCGGACGTGAAATCCACTGTGCTGAAGAGGCAGTTACCTCCCAGTGCTGCCAGACAATCTGCCTGGTGAGGGAGAGGGTGAGCGTCTTTCAGAGTCCTCTTATTCAGCCAGCGAAAATCCGTACAGATGCGGAGGTCACCATTCTTTTTCCACACAAGAACCAAGGGAGATGCATACTCGCTAGTCGATTTCCTGATAATGTCTTTTTCCTCCATTTCATTCAGCACCTGTCTTAATTTCTGATACTGACTAGGGGGTACACGCCTGTATGGGAGTCTGAATGGTTTATCATCAGATAAATGTATGCGGTGTACAAAGCCCTTAGCTTCTCCACAGTCTAGGTGGTGGCGTGAAAAGACATCCTCGTACTGAAGTACCAAGTCAGCCATTCTCTTTTTGCAGTCCTCTGACACTTGGCATGAATTAATGTCTATGTCACAAAGCCCCACTGACTTGAGTTTTTCTTTTACAGACTCCATACCAGCATCACATGCCGTTGTAGACTGTGCAGGTCACTGGTACACTAGACTGCTCAGCTGCGTCCATGTCTTCAAGGGCTACACATGTGTAGACGTCAGCTAGCTTCGCATTGCGCCGTAACAACACAGGCTTGTTGGACGTGTTGATGAGTTTGAACGGGACCCACCTGTCACCCCACATAGGAGTTACAATCTTAGCTACTAGGACACCCCTAGGAGCTGAACGAGAAGATGTGGGCTCTGTCATGACTGTACTGCCTGGAGATACAACAGTGTCTTTCGGCAATTTACCCCAAACAAGGTACTCACGCCCAGGTTCAAGGTAGGTGGCTGAGTTACATCTGACAGTACCAACTTTGTCAGGAATGTCATTTCCTTTCCAGGGATTCAAACCAGTGAGCATAGACAAGAACTGCTCAGCTTCCGGTTCTGCAGTTGGGCAGGGACCAGACACTGTTTTCCAATAGGACTTGTATTGTTTTGAATGGTGTAGGATGTGCTTTATTACATTTGTACCAATAATCAACTCATCATGCTGACCACAGACAACCAGAGTGGGGACCAGCATTTTACAACCATACACCTCCATCACAATGTCAAAAGCACTCTTTGGCCTGACACGCTGTCCACCACACCCAACCAGCATCACATTCACATCAATCTGGTTCTCATTTGTTATCACTCCAGCAGTTGGAATGGAGTGATAACATGACAGCATGGAGCCACTGTCCAGCATGCCATCAATTATCACTGTACCACCAAAAGCAACTGGTGTGTAGAAAAGGCTAGAACTATTGCCAATTATGTGAATGTTTTGATACACAACAACTACATCATCGCATGAGCTTCTCACCGATGCAAAAATCGACTCAGCATCAGATGTGCCACTGCAGTGGGAGCTTGAGCTGAGACCTGCACTGCCTCCCTCCAAGTACAGGTCAGTTAGTTTCCCTGAGACTGAGAAGGAGGCTGGCAGTTGTTGTTGGGACAGGCCAGTCTGGTATGACCAGGGGAAAGACAGCTAAAACACAGTTTCTCAGACATGCAATGTGAAATGGTGGAGTGACGTGTGTCATTACAGACCATACAAGTTGCTTCTCTGGGGCGTCTCTGACGAGGGGCACGTTTAAATCTGCTGCTCTCAGTTGGGTGAGGAATTGTACACTGCTGCAACTTCTCCATCATTTCTTGAAACATGTTAACCATGCGACCAAGGAGCCTCTCCTCTGACTGTTGGAGATTTTGAGCAACAACCGGCACACTAGCACAATCTGAGCTGAGTGTATTTGGGGTAGGGACAGAGATGGGGAATGGAGAGGGACCCTGACATGTAAACTGTCGGGTTTGAGGAAGTGAAGAGGGAATGACTGGGGTGTGGCACTGTTCTGGCATGGTCATGGCTGAAGATGGCAACCTGGGTTCGTCAGATGTTACAGTAGCTGTATGACTCATTAGCTGTGGACCATCAGGTGCTCTGGCACTAGCTCTAACCTCTCTCTGATAATCGTCAATTCTCAACTGAACATCACGTGAGGTCCATTCATGAGGTGGTTTCCACTTCAGGGTGCAAGACAGATCAGGATCAGGACAATTTTTGACAAACATGATAGCAACCTCTTTGCTCATGTCCTCAGTCTGCTTGCCTTGTCTACGCAGGCCCTCGAGAGCCAGGTCTGCTGCTTTGTTCAGCCCTATCCAGTAGTCCACTGGTTTTTCTCTGTGCCTGGGCAGGGTTGCATAAAAATCTGCGAGCAGAAGACATGAGGAGGCATCACAGAAGTAACGGAGAAGAACATCATAGATTATCTCAGGTTCCTTTTTAGCATCTAGCTCCAGGTCACTACGCAGGGCAACTTTCACAACATCTTTGGCTTTGCCCAATAAATGACTTATTATTTCTCCTGCTTGCTCACACACAGGAATCTCTCTCTTCTTGAGGTCAGTCTTAGTCAAGTCAATCCAGTCCCGAACTGGATATTTGTCAGTACCGTCACCTCTAAATGTTCGTAGTTCTCTGTCTGACTTAACATGGACAGTCACATGTGGAGGGTCATATGTGGCAACATCACAATGTGCAGTTTGATCAGTAGGAGAAGTCTGGTTGTCATTGGTCATATTCACAACACCAGCAGACATTAATTTAGTAACTATAGACTCACCAATTTGAGCACCAAGCTGCCCCACCATATCTGTAAATTGTTCAATGGCACCAACATTACTGCAGGGTGTGGAAACATGAGGACCTTCACTCATGAACTCACCAAGAGGAATACAATCTGGGCTCTGACCTAACCCTGTATCCCCACCACTGTTCATAAATTTTGAATGTCCCACATCTCTACTAATAGCAATACCACTGCGCCAGATACCTCTCCCTTTTGGCAAAACAGGTGTTTTATAATTATCCATGTCTTTTTTTGTCGGTTTTTTTTTTTCTTGAACTACTTTACACAGTGAAAATTTTGTTGTTTTTTTTTCGTTGTGACTAACTCCAAAATAAGGTGGCATATATCAGTTAAAACCTAATACAATAGTCCTGTATATGCCTGACCACATATACGTCCCAGCGTAGACCCAGTATGGCGATGCAGCATCCACGGTGACCGGCGTCCAGCTGATCTGAAGTTCCAAGGGTCACTGGCACCAGTGTAACGGATCACGTCACAAGTGTAACGGCTCCTCTTTTAGGCACCCTTAAACGGCCGTGATCGGGAACATCAATGCATACGGGTGGGCAGCAAAAGGACCACGATGACACCAGACTGCTATTTCCACAATTTATTCACTCCTGTTAATGAAATAAAACAAACTGTATCACGCTCCGTCTGTACCTCAATCCCACACAGGCTCCCACAGCAAAGCAACGCGATACTGTGGGGAAAGACTAAACTTCCGGAGCCTCGGAGGTACAGAAAGAGCGGATGCGAGAAGCATACTGCCAAAATAAAACACTCAAGTAAAATAAAATTCACAACAATATAAATAAAAACATAACTGAGGAAAAGAAATACCTAAAGCACATTTTTGACTCCGTTACAGTTGTCTCAGGAGATTAGAAAGAAAATTATAGACAAGCATGTTAAAGGTAAAGGCTATAAGACCATCTCCAAGCAGCTTGATGTTCCTGTGACTACAGTTGCACATATTATTCAGAAATTTAAGATCCACGGGACTGTAGCTAACCTCCCTGGATGTGGCCGCAGGAGGAGACTAATAATACGAATGGTAACAAAAGAGCCCAGAACAACCTCTAAACACATTCATGGTGAACTCCAAGGTCAAGGTACATCAGTGTCAGATCGCACCATCCGTCGTTGTTTGAGCCAAAGTGGACTTCATGGGAGATGACCAAGGAGGACACCACTGTTGAAAACAAATCATAAAAAGCCAGACTGGAATTTGCCAAACTGCATGTTGACAAGCCACAAAGCTTCTGGGAGAATGTCCTATGGACAGACGAGACAAAACTGGAACTTTTTGGCAAGGCACATCAGCTCTATGTTCACAGATGCAAAAATGAAGCATACCAAGAAAAGAACACTGTCCCTACTGTGAAACATGGAGGAGGTTCTGTTATGTTCTGGAGCTGCTTTGTTGCATCTGGCACAGGGTGTCTTGAATCTGTGCAGGGTACAATGAAATCTCAAGTCTATCAAGGTATTCTAGAGAGAAATGTGCTGCCCAGTGTCAGACAGCTTGGTCTCAGTCACAGGTCATGGGTCTTGCAACAGGATAATAACCCAAAACACAGCTAAAAACACCCAAGAATGGCTAAGAGCGAAACATTGGACTATTCTAAAGTGGCCTTTTATGAGCCCTGATCTAAATCCTATTGTACATCTGTGGAAGGAGCAGAAACATGCCGTCTGGAGAAGGCACCCTTCAAACCTGAGACAACTGGAGCAGTTTGCTCATGAGGAGTGGGCCAAAATACCTGCTGAGAGGTGCAGAAGTCTCATTGACAGTTACAGAAATCGTTTGATTGCAGTGATTGCCTCAAAAGGTTGTGCAACAAAATATTAAGTTAAGGGTACCATCATTTTTGTCCAGGCCTGTTTCATGAGTTTGTTTTTTTTAAAAAATAATTCTGTTGAACCACAATTCAAAAATATTGTCTGATTTTCATTGGTTAATTTTCATAGACTTTTTATTTATTACCACTTTTGTAAGATTCAAGTTATTTCTGTGACCACTGTGGATTTTTCTTTCATTAACAGAGGGGTACCAACAATTTTGTCCACATCTGTATGAATTTGTTTTCTGGGTAAAATATTTTGGGCTTTTGTCCCTGCTTAAAAGTGTGTAATATTGCAATTAATTATTTCATTTAGGAAGTCTCAGAACTGCTGACAAAAAAGTCAGACGCGACGATCACGAGTGAAGAACATGAAGAAGCAGGCTTATCTTCAAGTGACATTTTTCAACCTACATATCTGCACATTATGAAGGTAAAGACCCATAAATATTCTCATATAACATATGATTCAAGACTTTTAACAGTTAGGCGATTGTTATTTAATAGTTTGGTTTACAAACCCGCCGATGTGACCAGAATTTCCCTGCCAAGAGAAAAAAAATTAGCACACTTGATTTTATTTTATTTTTTCCACCAAAAGTAAAATCCTCCCCTATGAATTTTGAAGCCGAGTGTTGACTTTACTCCAAATGGAACAACTTTGTTTTAAAAAATGTTATATTACTTTTTTCAGTTTTCATTTTATAAATCTCATTGCCTACTGAAACTGAATATGAGCTTTTTTTTTTTTTTTTAATTTCCCCGACCACCCGATCGGGGAAATAAAAAAAAAAAAAAATTGAATCCAAAATTTAACAGACAACGAGTATAACATTTTTTGTAAAATATATGCACAAAATCAATGCCTATGGTTGATATTTACAACATAGCAAAGGTATATGATCAAAGTTGCACATCCAGTTCTTTTAGATCTATCTGTATATTACCATTCAGTGTTTTGGAGGCGACCGATGTCCGCATCTCTAACCCTTCACCGTTGGATCCTTCATCCTCTGACACGTGTGAGTCATTGTCGCTTCCTGAACGATATGGTTCAAATAAATAGGGTTGCAGTCCTTCGTTAGAACTAACTCGCTCTTCATCACTTGATCCTGCTTCTTCCTCAAAAACTATTGACCAAATCGCTCAAATCTTCGCTGAAATCGCTCACAACTTCCTCCGCTTCAGTGTACTCAGCCATGCTTGTTTGCATCTTTGTTTTCACCTCATACGTCATAAATGGTGCCGGCATTTGACCCACTTACGACAAACAAACCATTGCAATCGTCTTCATCACGATGTAATTTATGGTAGTATATGGAAACAAAATTATATTGAATTTTTTTGTCTACACAATAAAAACAAAGTAGTTCTTCTTTCTAATGATGTCTTGGTTGAATTATGTCACGGACCCTTTAAATGTGCCGTTACTGTGCACCCAGAATGTCTGACGGTTTCAGCCCTGAACTCCCCCCACCACGAATTTTTGAAGTTATTGTGCAGTTGGAACCAACAAAATTACAATCCAGTGATAAAGGGAAGGAGATTGATGAAAAAGAGAGCACAAATCAGCTGTGTCTCCCATGCTGGCTGCATCCTCCACCTCAGAATTGTAGTGTCTGTCTCACTTCAGTGAGAAAAAGTCGGATGAAATGCAACATTGTGGTGGCACTGTGTGGGGAATTCTCCACCCACAGTCGGGAGCCGGGGGGAAAAGGGAACAATGGACTGAAGGAGGAAGTGGTTCTGGGGGGTCTCAGACGGAACAGAAAGGACTATTCTCCCCCGGGGAGTTTAGGAGGCGCCAGAGCCGCTGAAGGAAGAGAGGGTGTGAGAAGCGGGTCTGGCGTTATGTGATGTTAATGTGCCACGCATGTCTTTGTTCCACTGATTGTATTGTGTTGGGCTTCCTGGGTCTCATGGCACAGAATTAAAGGCTATAAAAGGAAGGTGCTCAGAGACCCGGGCAGAGTTTTACTGTACTTGATGTTGGAAAAGGAATAAAGTTTGTGTGTTGTGCAGCTCGTTGCCTCGTCTGCTTCCTTCCTCCACATTGGTGACCCCAAGACATGCCATGGAGAACGGGTCGAGCACTGCCCTGGAGACTACCTGAAGGGAGAGCACCAGTGCCGCGTGTGCTGTCTCAGTCAAGCTTCCAGATTTCTGGCTTTCACAACCTGAGCGGGTGGTTCCTGCATATAGAAGCCCAGTTCGCACTCCGCAAGATAACAACGGACGACACAAAATATTACTATGTGGTCGCTGTGCTGGATGCGCGCACAACGCAACAGGTGACAAGCCTGCTCCAGGAGCCGCTGGCCCAAGGCAAATATGAAGCGCTCAAGCGGATGCTACTCCAGCGCTATACCCTGTCAGACAGTGAGAGGGCAGAGAGACTCCTAACACGTTCAGAGTTAGGTGACAGATCAGCTGTGAACTCATGGAGAGCATGTTGGTGCTGAGGGGGAAGGACGATTAATCTTTCCTGTTCGCCCACTTGTTCCTCAGAAACCTACCTGCTACAGCGAGGGCGATCCTGGCCAACTCGCCACGGCTGGTTAACAAAGACTAGCGCAGGAAGCGGACCGCATCATTTTGGCAACCAGAACTCAGCGTGCGGGCAGTGGCACCGACATCCATGAGGGACTCCAGCAAAGTCGAGGAGCCGTTGGTGGTAGCCAAGATGGACACCAAGAGACAGAGGAACAGGGCGATCTGTTTCTATCATCACCATTTCGGCTCAACTGCCAAACACTGCCTGCCGCCATGTCAATTCAGGAAGCCGGGAAGGCAGCACAGCCAGCAGTCTGTAGCAGCTGCAACCGCTGGCGACAGGAACAAGCTGCTTTATGTCATGGACACACGTTCAGGGAGACGGTTTTTGGTGGACTCCGGCTCCTAGAAGAGCCTCATCATGCCAGTCAGTGCAGACAGGTTGGCAGGAGGCAGCGGTCCCGAACTCACGGCCGCCAACGGATCCACCATCAGGACATTTGGCGAACGGACGCTGATGATATGCTTGCACGAGTGCAATTTCCAGTGGGACTTTGTGGTAGCTGCATGTTCTGCCACCATATAGGCGCAGATTTTTTTATGTGCTTAAGGGTTATTTAGTCATTGTTGCCAACAGACGTTTAGTGGGACGCTGTATCTTTCACCTCCCTGCCTTGCACAGCTCGTGGAGCAGGTGTCTACAACACAGGCTAATGTTATAGCTCCAGGGGATGAGTACCAGACATTTTACTTGTACAGTTCCCAGCACTCACGGTCCTGACTTTTTCGGCAACGGTAACGAAAACACGGGATCGAAACATTTCATGCTACATACTACAAGGAGGGCTCGCCGGTGCTCGTGCAACCCCTCCGCCTCCTGGACGCATGCTAAACTGGGCCAGCCGCACACGAGGGGGGTTTGCCAACTTAGAGCAGCTGGGGCTATTGGTCCAGGCACTCCAACAGACCCATGGGCATCTCCGCTACACATGTGTGCCGAAGGCTGAACTGGTTGTGGCGACCGTGCGGTGATTTCCGGTGCTTGAACAATGCCACGGAACACGATTGGTATCCCATCCCGCACATCCAGGATTTTTCCGTGCACCTGGCCGGGACACGTGTTTTTCGAAAGTGGATCTGGCCCACGGTTATCACCAGGTCCCAGTGTGTGTGGAAGATGTTTTTAAAACAGCGGTAGTAACTCCTTTCGGCCTTACAGAGAATGATGGACGCAGTGCTCCGTGACTTGTCCTTTGTTTCTGTCGACTTAGACAACATTCTGGTGGCTAGCGTGTCCAAGGAGGAGCACATCACCCATCTCAAGATGGTTTTCCAGAGGTTGGAAGCGCATGGACTTATAGTGAACCCGGCGAAGTGCTAGTTTGGTGTGCCAGTGATCGATTTTTTGGGCCACTGCATTTCGCCGGAGGGTGCGATTCCGCTACCAGATAAGGTGCGCGCCTTGTCGGACTTTCCGCGTCCGCAGACCGTGAGGGCCCTACAGGAGTTTTTGGGAATGGTCGATTTTTATAACCATTTCCTCCCCCGGGCAGCCCAGCTGATGCAGCCATTGTATGCCGCACTTAAGAAAAAGAAGCCCGCAGAAACCATCGACTGGACTCCCGAGCGAGTCCAGGCTTTCACAGATGCCAAAACAGCGCTTGCGGATGGCACTTTGCTAGCCCACCCTGACCCGTCAGCAAGGATAGCGCTCACCACAGACATGCCTGACATTGCCATAGGGGCAGTGGTGGAGCAGTACATCTCCAGTTCATGGCAGCCACTCGCATTTTTCAGTCAAACTTTGCCACAACAAAAAAACACAAATACAAGCACGTTCGACAGAGAATTGTTGGCTCTTCAGCTGGCGATGCACCATTTCCAGTTTTGGCTAGAGGGGCACAAGTTTACCGCGTTCGTTGACCATAAGCCGCTGACGTACGAGATGTCCAAGGTCTCGGAACCGTGGTCGGCCCAGCAGCAACAGCATTTGGTCGCAATCTCAGAGTTTACGACCAACATTCAACACGTTGCCGGTAAGCTCAACATCGTGGCCGATTGCCTGCCACTCGCGTTAGTCTCCCTGGTCTACATGGGAATAGATTTCCCTGCCATGACCGCGGATCAAGCCAGGGACGTGGACATTTTCGTGCTCTAGTCTGCGCCTACTGGGTTAAATGCTGGAGAGCAGGTGGTACAAGAAGGGGCCCTCCCTTGCTCTGCAACGTCTCCACCGGTTGCCCATGCCTGGTGGTTACCGAGCTCTTGGGCGCCGCCATCATTTTTGAATCAGTCCCACTCCCTTTCACATCCAGGCGTGCGTGCTTCAGTTAAACTGGAAGTACGGTGAAAGAGTGGGCTGCAGCGTGCTCGCGTGCCAGTGGGCAAAAGTGCACAAACTACCCCATAGCCCCCTTTGAGCTGTTCCAAATTGCTGGTCCAGGATGGTCATACCACATCATGTGGATTTGGGTCGTGGCCCTCTCCCCTCTGTCACAAAGGTTTCAAAGCACCTTTTTACATTCATGGACCGCACCACGTGCTGGCCTGAAGTGGTCCCACTGGCTTCCACCACGTCTGCAGAAGTGGCTCGCACTTTTTTGTCGGCTTGGGTTGCACAGTTTGGATCCCTGTCAGACATCACTTCCGACAGGGGTCCGCAATTTGTTTCAGAACTCTGGCCCGCGATGGTCCAGAGCCTGGGGGTCAAAATTCACCAAACTACCGCATACAACCCCCAGGCTAACGGGGTTATGTGAGTGTTTTCATAGGTCGCATAACGCAGCGCTTCCAGAGCTTTGCTCACGGATGCAAGTTGGGTCGACCGCCTGCCCTGGGTTCTTTTAGGGTTGCGCTCCGCTCCTAATGAGGATCTGGCAGCCTTCCCAGCAGAACCTCGTTTTTTCTCAGCCGCTTGCGGATGCCCCAAGACTTTTTAACCAGAAAACCCCGCGCCCCGGGGCTGATCTGCCTGTGCAATTTTTTGCACAGTACGGAGGCTTTTAACATGCCGGGCCCGGCCCACCATTGTTTTCCCCGCACCTTCATCCCAAAAAGCTTACAGAATGCCAGTTGGTTTTTTTTTGTCAGGCACGATGCACACCGGACCCCGCTGCGCCCACCATACGATGGACCATTCAGGGTGCTGGAACCTGGGATGAAGCATTTTGTGTTAGTCTGGGGGGGGGGGGCAAGGCAGACTGTCTGCATCAACAGGCTGAAGCCCACTTTTGTGTTGGCAGATGAGCAGGTAGTGTTGGCCAAAGCTTCCTGGTGCGGACGCCCACCATCGGTGGCTCCGCAAGTTGGTGTTCCCTCGGTAGAGACCTGCATTTGTGAAGCTAACATGTTTTCACCCCCACACTTTTTCCCTCCACAGACTGACGTGCCCTCCTGTACACCTTGCCAGCAGGGTGTTTCGACTGGATCAGCAACCCCCCGCTATAGCCGCTATGGGCGCCAGCTCAAGCCCAAAGGACGGGAGGGTTAGTTCCCTTTCTGGGTGTTCGGGTGTGTGTGTGTGTGGGGGGGGTCTGTGTGGTGGCACTGTGTGGGGAATTCTCCACCCACAGTCAGGAGCCGTGGAAGAGGGAACAATGGACTGAAGGAGGAAGTGGTACCAGATGTTGTGTTCAGATGGAACAGAAAGGACTATTCGCCCCCCGGGGAGTGTAGGAGGCACCAGAGCCGCTGAAGGAAGAGAGGGTGTGAAAAGCGGGTCTGGTGTTATGTGATGTTAATGTGCCACGCATGTCTTTGTTCCAGTGATTGTATTTTGTTGGGCTTCCTGGGTCTCATGGCACGGAATTAAAGGTTATAAAAGGAAGGTGCTCAGAGACCCAGGCAGAGTTTTACTGTACTTGATGTTGGAAAAGGAATAAAGTTCGTGTGTCGTGCAGCTCGTTGCCTCGTCTGCTTCCTTCCTCCACAACATGACCATTCAGACTGAGGTCACTTGGGAAAATATCAGATACATATCTGAATTAGGACCACATATGAAAGCGGCCTGGGTCTGGTGTGAGAAAATTGGATATGTGTTGTTCAGACTGTCATTAAAAAAAAAAAAAAAAAAAAAAAAAAATCAGATATGGGTCACATTTGTGCAAAAAAGTCAGAATTGAGCATTAAAACCTGCAGTGTGACCGTAGCCTTAGTCACAAGGTGGACACCAGTCTGCTCACTTATCCTTTGGGACACAAAAGGGTTCTGTCATACTCTATGTACAGTGTATCCGGAAAGTAAGATAAGATAAGCCTTTATTAGTCCCACAATGGGGAAATTCCAGAATTGCAACAGCACAGGGATAGCAACACTCAGAGCAACAATCAGAAGGCAAGAGAGAGAAAAAAAAAGCAGCAAGTATACATATGTACATATAAATATATATATATACACTACCGTTCAAAAGTTTGGGGTCACTTAGAAATTTCCTTATTTTTGAAAGAAAAGCACTTTTTTTCAATGAAGATAACTTTAAACTAATCAGAAATACACTCTGTACATTGCTAATGTGGTAAATGACCATTATAGCTACAAACGTCTGGTTTTTGGTGCAATATCTGCATAGGTTTATAGAGGCCCACTTCCAGCAACTATCACTCCAGTGTTCTAATGGTACAATGTGTTTGCTCATTGTGTCAGAAGGCTAATGGATGATTAGAAAACCCTTGTGCAATCATGTTAGGTCTGCAATGCTGTAATTGCTGCAAATGGAGGATTCTTTGACGAAAGCAAAGTTTGAAGGAAAAAATTATTATTTCAAATACAAATCATTATTTCTAACCTTGTCAATGTCTTGACTATATTTTCTATTCATTTTACAACTCATGGTGGTAAATAAGTGTGACTTTTCATGGAAAACACAAAATAATTGTCTGGGTGATGTATATATATATATATATATATATATATATACACACACACACAGTGCAGAGCATTGTAGCTGGATGGAATAAATATATGAGTATATAAACACAGTGCGGGGCATTGTAGCTAGATGGAATAATATGTAGATATATAAACACACACAGTGTGGAGCATTGTAGCTAGATGGAATGAAACAAAACAACCGTCTACTTAGTTATCCTACATGGTATGATTATGTACCCATACATATTCTCACCCTCCATAGCTACTGGTATTTTCCTAGTTGTATGCCGGAGGGGACCATTGTATAAGTCTATTGCGTCTTTTGCATTCAAAACTATTAGGTTGTTATGTCTTTTTGCTATCTCTGCGAGCAGCCCTGCTTAGGTTGTACAGTCTGACAGCCGTAGGTAGGAAGGACCTGCGAAACCTCTCGGTTGTGCACCTAGGATGATGTAGTCTGCTGCTAAATGAGCTCCTCAGTGCATTCAGTGTGTCCTGCATAGGGTGGAACTCGGACTCCAGCAGAGATGACAGTTTAGCCACCGTCCTTCTCTCTCCTATCTCCTCCACTTGGTCAAGGCGTTGCCCCAGGACAGAGCTAGCTTTCTTGATCAGTTTGTTCTGTCTCTTCCTATCGGCTGCCGTAATGCCACTGCCCCAGCAGACCACTCCAAAAGTGATGGCTGATGCCACCACCGTGTCATAGACTGTCTTCAGCAGCGCCCCTTGTACACCAAAAGACCTGAGTCTCCTCAGTAGAAACAGCCTGTGCTGTCCCTTCTTGTAGAGTGCGTCAGTATTGTGCGACCAGTCTAGTTTATTGTTCAGATGAACACCCAGGTACTTATAGGATGTCACCATCTTGATGTCAGTTCCCTGTATATTTAGTGGCGCTGTGAGGGGTTGTCCTTGCCTGCGGCAGTCCACCACCAGCTCCTTAGTTTTCCTCGCGTTGATCTGGAGGCAGTTCCGATAGCACCAGTCCACGAAGTCCTGGATAAGCCCTCTGTACTCAGCTTCATCTCCATTGGAGATGAGGCCGATGATCGCAGAGTCATCAGAGAACGTCTGTAGATGGCAGTGTGTTGTGTTGTGTGAGAAGTCCGCAGTATAAAGGGTGAACAGGAAGGGATCCAAAACATTCATAGTCTTCACTATTTCCACATTTTATTATGTTACAGCCTTATTCCAAATAGATTAAATTTATTTTTCCCCTCAAAATTAATAATAATAATAATAATAATAATAATAATAATAATAATAATAAATATTATTTGTAGCGCACTTTACATAAAAAGATGTCAAAGTGCTACATGTAAAAAGCATAAAACTCAAATTCAGAAAAGGAAAAAAAGGGGGTAAGAAGATTAAACCAAAAATAAAAGTGAAGCGGTTAAAACAGCAATTCAATGATCAAATGTCCTGCTAAAAACAAAGGTTTTAAGTCCTCTTTTAGAACAGTCTGTGGATTGTGATGCCCTCAAGGTGTCAGGGAGGGCATTCCACAGCCATGGGGGAGCAGCACAAAAAGCAACACAATTGTTGCGTTACAGCCTTATTCCAAAACGGATGAAATTCATTTTATTCCTCAAAATTCTACGCACAATACCCGATAATGACATGATAAAAGTTTTGAGATTTTTGCAAATTTATTAAAAATAAAAAACTAAGCAATCACATGTACATACAGTTAGGCCCAGAAATATTTGGACAGTGACACAATCTTCATGATTTGGGCTCTGCATGCCACCACATTGGATTTGAAATGAAACAACAACAACGGAACTGAAGTGCAGACTTTAAGGTTTAATTCAAGGGGTTCAACAAAAATATATGATTAAACATGTAGGAATTGTAGCTATTTTTATACAAACGCTCCTCATTTCAGGGGCTCAAAAGTAATTGGACAAATAAACATAACCCTAAGTAAAATGTTACTTTTCAATATTTTTGTTGAGAATCCTTTGCAGGCAATGACTGCCTGAAGTCTGGAACCCATGGACATCACCAAACGCTGGGTTTCCTCCTTTGTGATGCTTTCCCAGGCCTTTACTGCAGCTGTCTTCAGTTGTTGCTTCTTTGTGGGTCTTTCTGCCTTAAGTTTTGTCTTTTGCAAGTGAAATGCATGCTCGATTGGGTTGAGATCTGGTGATTGACTCAGCCATTGCAGAATATTCCACTTCGTTGCTTTAAAAAACTCCTGGGTTGCTTTTGCAGTATGTTTTGGATCATTGGTGAAGCGCCGTCCAATCAACTTTGCTGCATTTGGCTGAATCTGAGCAGAAAGTATATCCCTACACACTTCAGAATTCATCCGGCTGCTTCTGTCTTTTGTCATATCATCAATAAACACAAGTGACCCAGTGCCATTGGAAGCCATGCATGCCCATGGCATCACACTGCCTCCATCATGTTTTACAGAAGATGTAGTGCGTTGGATCATGAGCTGTTCCAATTCTTCTCCAAACTTTCTTCTTCCCATCATTCTGGTACAGGTTGATCTTAGTCTCATCTGTCCAAAGAATGCTGTTCCAGAACTGGGCTGGCTTCTTCAGGTGTTTTTGGCAAAGTCAATTCTGGCCTTTCTATTTTTGAGGCTGATTCATGGTTTGCACCTTGTGGTGAATCCTTTGTATTTACTCTCATGAAGTCTTCTCTTTATGGTAGACTTAGATACTGATACACCTACTTCCTGGAGAGTGTTCTTCACTTGAGTGGATGTTGTGAAGCGGTTGTTCTTCACCATGGAAAGGATTCTGCGATCATCCACCACTGATGCCTTCCGGGGACGTCCAGGCCTTTTTGAGTTCCCAAGCTCACCAGTGCACTCTTTTTTTCTCAGAATGTACCAAACCGTTGATGTGGCCACGCCTAACATTTCTGCTATCTCTCTGATGGATTTCTTCTTTTTTTCAGCCTCAGGATGGTCTGTTTCACCTCCATTGAGAGCTCCTTTGACCGCATGTTGTGTGTTCACAGCAACAGCTTCCAAATGCAAACGCCACACCTGGAATCAACTCCAGACCTTTTAACTGTTTAACTGATGACAGGTTAACGAGGGAAGAGCCCATGCAGCCTTGTTATTTTTTTTTGCAGCCTTCTGAGTCAATTGTCCAATTACTTTTGGTCCCTTGAAAAAGAGGCGGCTACATATTAAAGAGCTGTAATTCCTAAACCCTTGCTCCAATTTGGATGTGAATACTCTCAAATTACAGCTGACAGTCTGCATTTTAAGCCCATATTGATTATGTAATTGTATCCTGAATATGTTTTCGTAAACAGCTAAAATAACAAAACTTGTGTCACTGTCCAAATATTTTTGGGCCTAACTGTAAGTGTACACAGCCTTTGCCATGAAGCTCAAAATTGAGCTCAGGTGCATCCTGTTTCCACTGATTATCCTTGAGATGTTTCTACAGCTTAATTGGAGTCCACCTGTGGTAAATTCAGTTGATTGGACATGATTTGCAAATGCACACACCTGTCTATATAAAGTCCCACAATTGACAGTGCATGTCAGAACACAAACCAAGCAAGAAGTCAAAGGAATTGTCTGCAGACCTCCGAGACAGGATTGCCTTGAGGCACAAATCTGGAGAAAGGTACAAAAAAATTTCTGCTGCTTTAAAGGTCCCAATGAGCGCAGTGGCCTCCATCATCCATAAATGGAAGAAGTTCGGAACCACCAGGACTCTCTCCAGAACTGGCTGGCCATCTAATCTGAGTGATTGGGGGAGAAGGGCCTTAGTCAGGGAGGTGACCAAGAACCCGATGGTCACTCTGTCAGAGCTTCGGCATTCCTCTGTGGGGAGAAGAGAACCTTCCAGAAGGACATCCATTGCTACAGCAATCCACCAATCAGGCCTGTATGGTAGAGTAGCCAGACAGAGGCCACTCCTGAGTAAAAGGGACATGGCAGCCCACCTGGACTTTGCCAAAAGGCACCTGAAGGACTCTCATACCATGAGAAACAAAATTCTCTGGTCTGATGGGACAAAGATTAAACTTTTTGGCGCAAATGCCAGGTGTCATGTTTGGAGGAAACCAGGCACCACTCATCACCAGGCCAATACCATCCCTACAGTGAAGCATGGTGGTGGCAGCATCATGCTGTGGGGATATTTTTCAGTGGCAGGAACTGGGAGACCAGTCAGGATAGAGGGAAAGATGAATGCAGCAATGTACAGAGACATCCTGGATGAAAACCTGCTCCAGAGCGCTCTTGACCTCAGACTGGGGCGACGGTTCATCTTCAGCAGGACAACGACCCTAAGCACACTGCCAAGATATCAAAGGAGTGGCTTCAGGACAACTCTGTGAATGTCCTTGAGTGGCCCAGCCACAGCCCAGACTTGAATCCAATTGAACATCTCTGGAGAGATCTGAAAATGGCTGTGGACCGACACTTCCCATCCAACCTGATGGAGCTTGAGAGGTGCTGCAAAGAGGAATGGGCAAAACTGCCAAAAGATAGGTGTACCAAGCTTGTGTGGCGGCATATTCAAAAAGACTTGAGGCTGTAATTGCTGCCAAAGGTGCATCAACAAAGTATTGTGCAAAGGTTGTGAATACTAATGTACATGTGATTTCCTAGTTTTTTATTTTTAATAAATTTGCAAAAATCTCAACCCCCCCCCAAAACTTTTCACATTCTTATTATGGGGTATTGTGTGTAGAATTTTGAGGAAAGAAATGAATTTAAACCATTATGGAGTAAGGCTGTAACGTAACAACAATATGTGTAAAAAGTGAAGCGCTGTGAATACTTTCCGGATGCACTGTAAGCATGCAAAGAAGCCTAGAGCCTTTTATCCTTACTCTGCATTCAATTAATCTGTTATCTATACACATTTTCTGAAGTCTTAAAGGCAGAATATGCAGTATTTCCTCCTTTCAAATATTCCAGAAAAACCTAAAAATATAACTAGAGTGTAAAGAAACATCTCTTTTGCTGTCATGCAAAATATTATGATATTGCAGAGGTATGAATTAATTTATGATGTTTGACAGGCTGATAAAGTGATAAATACCATGTTACACCAGCAAGTGAGTATTAGAGCTGTAACGTTCACAAATGATTTGTTCGAATGTACTAGTTCTTTTGAGTGAACGAACTGTATTGAATCACTTACCATAACTGAACAAATCATCTAGGAAATGGCGGCCATTTCATCCCCTGCTTCTAAATCATGTATACGTCATTGACTGGTAGCTCTTCTAGCCTTCTACAGCCTATTACAGCTTTGCAAACCAGAGCTCCGGAAGGAGCTGCTTTTATTGGACGAGTCGTTCACGAAAGGCTCCTCCTGCCTGGCCTGCAGGAACCTGGAAGTAAACAATGGATGGATTCAACACGATGAAATGAAACGGCAAAAGTGATTTTGGAGGGAGAAATATATCATTTAGATGCTGAATGCATTTTATATGACACACACATCTACTTGTTTAAAAGTTTTTAGTTTACTTAGTTCAACAACTGAAAAAAATTGTGTGTGACCTGCCCAGAATGCGCTACAAAGCTTTCCACATAGACAGTGAATGGAGAGAAAAAAAAAAATGCCAATCAGTAGACAGCACTGATTCGCCTGTCTGTACTGCAGCTATACAGAATCTGTGACACACTGACCAACGGTGTTTGCCTGTATCATTAATTCCATTCAATTCATTCAGTCAGTTGCCTGTATCCCACCCTGAAATCTAATATTAGGGAGTTAGCACAAGATAGTGACACTGACATGCTGTTTAGCCAACTTTCTCACAAAAATCATAAACTTTAAATGATAAACTCTTTAATTCGAATAACTCTTGTCCGTCCATCCATCCAGTCCAACCCATCCCATCCATCCATCCATCTTCTACCACTTTTCCGGAGGGCCGGTTGCGGAGGGAGCAGTTCAAGCAGAGAAAGCCCAGACTTGCCTCTCCACAGCCACCTGCTCCAGCTCTTTCAAGAGGATACCAAGGCATTCACCTGACCAGATGGGACATAGTCCTCTCCGCAAATCCTGTGTCTGCCCCGGGGTCTCCTCAGTGGGGACGTGCCCGAAACACCTCAAGTGGGAGGCGTCCAGGAGCATCCTGATCAGATTCCCTTACCACCTCAACTGGCTCCTTTCAATGTGGAGGAGCAGCGGTTCTACTCTGAGGCCTCTCCTGGATGACTGAGCTCCTCACCCTATTTCTAGTGTGAGTCCAGCAATCCCTACTAGGAAGAAAAGCTCATTTTCATGCCCCTTGTATCCGCTATCTCATTCTTTCGGTCATTACCCAAAACTCATGACCATAGGGTGAGGGGAGGAACGTAGATTAACTGTAATCGACAGCTTTGCCTTGAGCTAAGCTACCTCTTCAACACAACAGACCGGTACAACGTTACATCACTGCAATGCTGCTCCGATCCATCAGGTCCAATCTCTTGCTCCAGTCTCCCTAAGACCGAGATACTTAACTCCTCCACTTGCAGCAGGAACTTGTCCCCAACCCAGAGAGGACAATCCACCTTTTTCCTCGGCTGAGGACCATGGACTCAGACTTGGAGGTGCTGATTCTCATCCCAGCCCACTTCACACCTCAGCAGCAAACCATCCCAGTAAGACCTGTAGGTCATTGCTGGATGAAGCCAACAGACAACATCATCTGCAAACAACAGAGATGAGATCCTGTGGTCAACAAGCATGATACCCTTGCTTCCTGGCTGCACCTAGAAATCTGTCCATAAAAAATTATGAACAGGATCGATGATAAAGGGCAGCCCTGGCCAAGTCCAAACCTCTCACTGGAATGAGTCTGACTGAGTGTTGGCAATACAAACCCAAACTCTCACAATGGGTCATATAGAGACCGGATAGCTTGTAACTACAAGCCCGTAACCCATACTCCCAAAGCATCCCCCACAAAAAAAAAAAACATGAGGGACGCAGTCGAATGCCTTCTCCAAGTCCAAAAACACATGTAAACTGGTTGGGCAAACTCCCATGAACCCTTGAGGATTCTCGAGAGGGTAAAGAGTCGGTCTGATGTGCCACGGCCAGGACGAAAGCCACATTGCTCCTCCTGAATCTGAGGTTCAACCAACGGCCGGACTCTCCTCTCCAGTACCTTGGCATATATCTTTGCCATGCCAAAGACACTGTCCCTGACCACTACACAATGTTGCAGAGGCATGTCAACCATGACAGCCCTACAACATCCAGGGCCTTGAGGTACTTAGGGCGAATCTTGTCCACCCCCGGGGCCTGTCCACTAAAGAGTTTAACCACTTTGGCGACCTCAGCCCCCTGTGATGGGCAAGTCGTCCCCCTCATCCACAAGCCCTGCTTCCTCTGTGGAAGGTTGTGTCAGTGGATTGAGGAGATCCTTGAAGTATTACTTCCACCGTCCGATGATATTCCCAGTCAAAGTCAGCAGCGCCCCATCCACACCATACACAGTGTGGACAGGGAGCCGCTTCCCTCTCCTGAGCCGCTGGACAGTTTGCCAGAATCTCTTTGACGGCAACCGAAAGTCTTGTTCCATGGCCTCATCGAACTCCTCCCACACTCAAGTTTTTGCTTCAGCAACCACCCAAGCTGCACTCCACTTGGCCTGCCGGTACACCTCAGCTGCTTCGGGAGTCCCACAAGCCAGCCAAGCTTGATAGGACTCTTTCAGCTTAATGGCCCCCCTTACCACTGGCATCCACCACTTGGTTCGGAGGTTGCCACCATGAGATGCACCGACGACCTTGCGGCTGCAGCTCTGGGCAGCCACTTTAATAGTGGAGGTGAAGAACATGGCCCATTCAGACTCCATGTCTCCAGACTCTCTCAGAATGTGGTCGAAGTTCTTCCGAAGGTGGGAGTTGAAGACCTCCCCGACAGGGGCCTCAGCCAGACGTATCCAGCACACCCTCACTATACGCTTGAGTCTGCCATGTCTGAATGGCATCCTCCCCTGTCATCGGATCCAACTCACCACCAGGTGGTGATCAGTTGACAGCTCTGCACCTCTCTACCTGAGTGTCCAAGACATACGGCTGCAGGTCTGATGACACGATAACAAAATCGATCATCGACCTGTGACCTAGGGTGTCCTGGTTCCAGGTGCACATATGGACACCCTTATGCTTGAACATGGTGTTCATTATGGACAGACTGGTTCGCACAGAAGTCCAATAACTGAACACCACTTGGGTTCAGATCGGGCAGGCCATTCCTCCCAATCACTCCCCTTCAGGTTTCATTGCCCACGTGCGCACTGAAGTCCCCCAGTAGGACAATGGACAAGATGGAACACTCTCCAGCACCCCAGTCAGCGACTCCAAAAATGGTGGATACTCTGAACCATCATTTAGTGCATAGGCACAAATGAGGACCCGTAAATCAGGGCCTGTTTCCCAACCCGAAGGCGCAGGGAAACAGTTCTTTCGTTCACCGGGGAAAACTCCAATATAGAGGCAGCAAGGTGAGGGGGATACAAGAATACCCAATCCTGCTCGTTGCCTCTCGCCTGGGGCAACTCCAGAGTAGGCTAAGCTCCAGCCCCTCTCCAGGAGACTGATTCTGGAACCAGAGCTGTGTGTTGAGATGAGGCTGACTGTATCTAGCTGGTATCTCTCAGCCTCATGCACCAGCTCAGGCTCCTTCCTCACCAGAGAGGTGACATTCCACATCCCAAAAGCCAGTTTTGGAAGCTTGGGATCAGACTGCCAAGGTCTCGGCCTTCCACTGCCACCTGATCCACATAGCACCGGACCCCCATGGTCCCTCCTGCAGGTGGTGAGCCCACTGGAGGGTGGACCCATGTAACTCCTTCGGGCTGAGCTCGGCCGGGTCCCATGGGCAGAAACTGGACCACCAGGTGCTTGCCATCAAGCCCCTCCCCCAGGCCTGGCTCCAGGGTGGGGCCCCAGTAACCCCATACCAGGCGGGGTACACTGAATCATTGTTCTGACATTCATCATGAGAGTCTGTTGGATCGTTCTTAATCTGGCCCTTCACCCAGGACCAGTTTATCTTGGGCGACCCTACAAGAGGGAAATTGCCCTGGTCAACATAGCTCCTGGGATCACTGGGGCACGCAAACCCCCCACCATGATAAGGTGACGATCCATGAGGGGTAACTCTTGTCATACACAAAATTCAAATCAAAGTGCTTTATATTAATAAAAAGAAACTTAAAAAGTATGCACTCTCTGATCTCACGTTGTTCCCTGTTTACACTCCATGGTAAAATCTGTAAAATGACAATAAGGGAGACAACAAGGAAACTTCAGTGTGAGGTAACGGGATACTTTATGTGAGCTCTGATTGACACAGCTGCTTAAACTGCTGGAATCGGACTTAGCAAGTCTAAGAACATGATCAAGATCAGTTAAAAAGACTAAGAAATCCTAATAAAACCTGCAGTCATATTTAACAATTGTCAAGCAAACCTCTAAAATGCCAGACTCATAAAAGGTGTCTGTCTACCATGTTTAAATGCACAGCATTATTCTGCCTCCCGCATGTTCTCAGTACATGAATGTGTACTGAGGAGCAGAGACCGACACCGCAGCTGCTGTTCCGTTCAGTTGCCTCTCTCATGTTCTCATCAGTTCAGGCAGTGAGCGTACTGAAGAGCAGTGAAAGAGCGAGGCCCGACTGCTCAGTTCAGCCACGTTTTTCAGTTCATTGAGTGACAGGCAGTTAGAGCTCCAGTACAGCACTGAGCGATTCGGTGCATGAACCTTCAGAATGGATTTTTTAGTGAACAAACTGAAGTGATTCAATGCCTTTTAGTGAACTGTGGATCCCATCACTAGTGAGTATACACGTTTTCAGCTCAGAGTGAAAAATCCTTTGTTGTAGCTTAATTACGTTAATGAGTAAGACACAACATGTAATGCTACCAGTTAATTACCAGTTCACTTGTAGTAGACAAACCTGAAGGAGTCATCATGGGTCATCAGTAACCCCCCCCCCCAAAAAAAAAAAACAACTATCAAATTCGTTTCAGTCTAGATGAAGGCTCATTGCTGCCATCTGGTGTTGCCAGTAATCACCTGTTATTTCCTCCTTCAAGGAGGTAGTGTAATTTTATTTATTTTGTGCACTTTATTGATCCCCAGAGGGGAAATTCAGTGCATCCACCTGGACGGATGAAGCAGCCACGGTATGGCGCTATCCCTTCACCATTCACACACACACATTAGAGTCTCCAATTAACCTAACCTGCATGTTTTTGGCCTGTGGGAGGAAACTGGAGAAATCCCGGAGTAAACCCATGCAGACAAGGGGAGAACATGCAAACTCTATACAGATCACTGTTGGTCAGGAGATGGGATCGAACCGAGGATCCCATGACCAAGGGTGAGTTGCTGTGCTGCCACAGTGCTAACCACTGCTTCACCGCACCACCCAGTCGGGGGTGGTTTGTCCAAATCGGGGTGGTTGTCGCCTAATCGGGGTGGTTTGTCTGTCTGTTAGCAAGATTACTCAAAAACTACTGTACAGAATTTTGTGAAAATTTCACCACAGGTAGCCCTTGGGCCAATGATGAACCCATTTGATTTTGGCAATGATCTGGGAGTACATACCTCCACCAAGGACCTTGTTTGTATTTGTGCAGCAGGATTACACAAAAACTACTGGATGGATTTGGATAAAATTTTCACCAGAGGTGGTCCTTATGCTAGAGAGGAACCCATAACATTTTGGTGATGGTCCAAAAACACATACCTCCTCCAAGGTTCTTATCTTCTCTCAGTGTGTTAGCAAGAATACTCCAAAACTAGTGGATAGACTGATGCAGTTTTCACCAGAACTGGCTCATGGCCTACACTCGAACCCATTACATTTTGGAGGTGATCCATCAGGGACGGAAGGAAGCTTGGCGGAGGTATGTGCTCTCTGAGTGCTTTTCTAGTTTCTACATAGTCCCCCTTTAGTTGCTGTATCATTGTGAGGGTAATGCAGCACAGTGTCCACAACAGTTCTAGCAAGACCATACACTGTACATAAATATGGACAACATGCCAACATCCACTGTAGAAAAGTGAAGCTCTGATTCCTGAATTTAGTGTGCTGTCATCTTGCGATTTTTAAATTTTGTAGCATCAAATAAATAATCACACTTGAACATAAATCAGAATGAAAACCACCTATGAGGACAGGAAAAAAAATGCTGGAAAAAATATTCAAGGAGTATTTTAGTTTTCACTTTGGCAATAATAGCAAATTTGAAGGTTATTGCTTACTGCAGCCACCCACAAGAAGGTGGTCAAGATGCATAGGCTTCACTTCTTTAGCTCTCATGCTGTCCATATGAATACAGTCTATGAGTAAGATCAAAGAAACACATGAAAAAAAATATTTATGAGACTTTTTGAGAAGTTGTGCAAGTTCTTAACAAACATTTATGACGTTACCTTAATTTAGCTTCTTTCCTAATACATTTACCTCCTACACCACAGATGCATGTCTGTTGTCAGAAACTTTTGATCCTTTTTCTCTGGGGGCCTTTTGACTCTGAGAAACACCGTCTAGTGGAAGTATTGTATATAATAAGATTTAGTAAAAGAGACTATTACAGTAAAGAACTGGAGAAAAACAAAGACAATATTAAAAATACATGGACAATACTCAACAGTATCCTTGGAAATAAAAGCAGAAATACAAGCAACCCAACTAATATTCCAAAAAATAATAAAACGACTCAGAGTGTGAATATAGCTTCACCTGCAGATGAATTTAATAATTTTTTTGTTAACATTGGACCTAATCTGGCCCGAGAAATACCCACTACGGTGCCTACAGGTGATACAATATGCAATAACACTGCTGTAAAAGACTCCATCTTCATAAAGAACACAGACGAAAGAGAGGTCATTGAAATTGTTAAATCGTTCAAAAGTACCAACACTGCCCAACTTTCAAAAGTAAAGGTAATTTGTACCTACGGGTACAAATAAGTAACAAAAAAAAAAAAAAAAAAAAAAAAAGTGAAACATCTACGGACTGTGATGGTATTGACATGCTATTAGTCAGAACTGTTATCGAATGCATAGTAAAACCACTGACGTATATCTGTAACCTGTCTCTCCAATCAGGTATATTTCTCAATGCAATGAAAATAGCTAAAGTAATTCCGATATACAAGACGGGAGATAGAGGGGAACTCTCAAACTATAGACCAATTTCACTATTACCGCAATTTTCCAAGATACTTGAAAAAATATTCTATGAGAGAATTGACAACTTCATACTGAAGAATGATCTATTGTGTGAGCAGCAATATGGGTTCAGACACAAGAGGACAACTGCATATGCCCTAATGGAATTTACAGAAAAAATATCAACAGCCATTGAAAATAAAGAGTATTCAGTTGGAGTATTCCTAGATCTTAAAAAAACATTTGATACAGTAGATCACAATTTATTATTAAAGAAACTACAAAATTGTGGTATTAGAGGGGTAGCACTGTCCTGGTTAAGTAGTTACTTAAAGAATAGATATCAGTATGTATGTGTTAGCAACAAAAACTCAGAGTTACTGAAGGTCACCTGTGGAGTCCCACAGGGTTCAGTTTTGGGACCATTATTATTCAATATGTTTATAAACGACATATGTAAAGTTTCAGAAAAAATGGACTTAATATTGTTTGCCGATGACACTAATCTGCTATGCAGTGGAAACAATTTGGAACAACTTCTGGATACACTCGGAAAGGAATTAGGAAAGCTTAAACTGTGGTTTGATTCAAACAAATTAATGCTCAATTTAAGTAAGACAAAATTTATAGTCTTTAACAACCATCACAACAACCCAGTACCCAAACTCAGTGTAAATGGTGTAGAGATTGAAAGGGTATCTGAAACTAAATTTCTTGGAGTAATAATTGATAACAAACTGTGTTGGAAGTCACATATTAATTATATTAAAGGTAAAGTATCCAAATCAATTGCAATATTACACAGAGTGAAATATTTGCTGAATCAACCCACACTATACACCTTGTATCATTCATTAATACTCCCATACATGACATATTGTAATGAAGTATGGGGAAATACATATAAAACAAACATATATCCACTCTTTATGCTTCAAAAGAGAGCTATTAGAATAACAAACAAAGCAGCTTACAGGAAACCAACAAACCCACTTTTTCTTAAACAAAAAACTCTCAAGTTGAAAGATCTGGTTGACTTTAAAACCGCAATAATAATGTTCAAAGTGAAGAATTTATCACTGCCCGCAAATATCCAAAAGTTGTTCCAAACAAGGGAGAAACGATATCACTTCAGAGGAACATGTATATTTCAAAAGCCTACAGTGAGAACAACCACCAAGCAACACTGTATTTCAGTGCAAGAAGTCAGATTATGGAACGATTTTGGACCTGAATTAAAATCATGTACAACGCTTGGACAATTTAAACAAAAACTAAAGGAAGAAATACTCCAAACATATTTACAAGACGACATGTAAACTCACATAAGGATTGACATTTCCAGCCTGTGTTGTGTTGTAGCTTAGTTTTTTTTTTCTTTTTTTCTCTGTGACATTTTGTCTTAGATTTGTTTTTGAATAGTAACCGCTTAACTTAGCCTAGCTTAGTTTTCTTTTTCTCTCAGTCACATTTTGTCTTAGCTTTGTTTTAAATTGTAATCGCTCTTGTCTTGTTTTCTCTTTTTTTTCTCTTTGAATTCTTGGATGGAATATGGGTGGGCAATATAAGCTGCGGCTTCAGCCATCACCCATTTCGGATAACTCACGTGGAATTGTATAGTAGGAGGAGTCTTTGTCTAATTTGACCTTGTTGTTATATTATACAGTTTCTTTTAACCTGTACTGTACTATCCGAAATAAATTCATTCATTCATTCATTCATTCATTGTTCGATACACAGTGATGTTTAATATTATTGAAAGAATATCTAAATTTGTACATAAAGGGCCATAAATTAGGCATAGCGGGCATATAAAATTCTCATTTGTATTCAGGATGATGAATAAACACTGTGTAGAAAGAAAGGCAGAAGTAAAACCTAAATTTTGTTTTTCTTTTCTTGTTTCTTTTATTTATTGAGGAAAATGATCCAACAATACATATTGTTCATCTTTTCATTCATTCATCTTCTTCCGCTTGATCCTTTTCGGGTCGCGGGGGGGCTGTAGCCTATCCCAGCATCTTTGGGCGAGAGGCAGGGTACACCCTGGACAGATCGCCAGTCCATCGCAGGGCCAACACAGAGAGACAGACAACCATTCACTCTCACATTCATACCTAAGGACAATTTAGAATCCCCAGTTTTGATGCCAATTAACCTAACTTGCATGTTTTGGGGATGTGGGAGGAAACCGGAGAAATCCCGGAGTAAACCCACACAGACACGGGGTGATCTGTGATCTGTGTGCAAACTCCACACAGATCACTGTTGGTCGGGGGCTGGGATCAAACCCAGGATCCCCAGGCCAAAGGTGAGTTGCTGTGCTGCCGCAATGCTAACCACTCCGCAACCGTGCCGCCCAACAATACATATCGGAGTAAACTGGATATTTCTCCTCCCATCTAAAGGTTGTAGCCACATTTATAACTAGTTTAACATCTGATAGGTCGATATGGCGGTCTAAAAATATAGCAGTGATGGTTTCTGATTCGTAACAGATTAACACAAGATAAGACATTAAAGAAGAAATATTCATTATAAGAACAAGATAACACATTCGTGTTTTTGACAATACATATCGGAGTGACAAAAATTTGCAAACCTTTGATTTCAGTATCTCATGTGACCCCATTTTTGCAGCAAAAACTGCAAATAAACGTTTACAGCAGTAGCAGACTGGGATAAAAATTCAGGCCGCGAATTTGACTCCATCCCAGGCCACCCCTGTTACGAATCAGAAACCATCACTGCTATATTTTTAGACCGCCATATCAACATATCAGATGTTAAACTAGTTATAAATGTGGCTACAACCTTTAGATGGGAGGAGAAATATCCAGTTTTTGAATATTTTTTTAGTCAATCATTTTCTCATCTGGACCCCTCTCCGCCTCATGGATTGTCACCTTATCGTGGTGGGGGAGTTTGCGTGCCCCAGTGATCCCAGGAGCTATGCTGTCCAGGGCAATTTGCCTCTGATAGGGTCACCCAAGACAAACTGGTCCTGGGTGAAGGGCCAGATGAAGAACGATCCAACAGACTCTCATGATAAATTCTAGATCAAGGATTCAGTGTACCCCGCCTTGTATGGGGTTACCGGGGCCCCACCCTGGAGCCAGGCCTGGGGGAGGGGCTTGAAAGCTAGCGTCTGGTGGCCAGGTTTCCACCCATGGGACCCGGCCAGGCTCAGCCCGAAGGAGTTACATGGGTCCGCCCTCCAGTGGGCTCACCACCTGCAGGAGGGATCATGGGGGTCCGGTGCTATGTGGATTAGGTGGCGGTCAAAGGCAGAGACCTTGGTGGACTGATCACAAGCTTTCTAAACTGACTTTTGGTACGTGGAATGTCACCTCTCTGGTGGGGAAGGAACCTGAGCTGGTGTACGAGGTTGAAAGATACCAGCTAGATATAGTCGGCCTCACCTCAACACACAGTTCCGGTTCCAGAACCAGTCTCCTGGAGAGGGGCTGGAGCTTGGCCTTTTCTGGAGTTGCCCCGGGCAAGAGGCGACGAGCAGGGGTGGGTATTCTTGTATCCCCCCACCTTGCTGCCTCTATATTAGAGTTTTCCCCGGTGGACGAAAGGGTTGCTTCCCTGCGCCATTGGGTTGGGAAACGGGTCCTGACCATCATTTGTGCCTATGCACCAAATGATGTTTCAGAGTACCCACCCTTTTTGGAGTCTGTGACTGGGGTGCTGGAGGGTGCTCCTCTTGGAGACTCCATTGTCCTACTCGGGGACTTCAATGCGCATGTGGGCAACGACAGTGAAACCTGGAGGGGAGTGATTGGAAGGAACGGCCTGCCCGATCTGAACCCGGGTGATGTTCAGTTATTGGACTTCTGTGCTAACCACAGTTTGTCCATAACGAACACCATGTTCAAGCATAAGGGTGTCCATATGTGCACCTGGCAGCAGGACACCCTAGGTCGCAGGTCGATGATCGATTTTGTTATCGTGTCATCAGACCTGCGACCGTATGTCTTGGACACCCGGGTAAAGAGAGATGCAGAGCTGTCAACTGATCACCACCTGGTGGTGAGTTGGATCCGATGACAGGGGAGGAAGCCATTCAGACCTGGTAGACCCAAACGTATAGTGAGGGTGTGCTGGGAATGTCTGGCTGAGGCCCCTGTCCAGGAGGTCTTCAACTCCCACCTCCGGAAGAACTTCAACCACATTCCGAGGGAGTCTGGAGACATGGAGTCTGAATGGGCCATGTTCTCCACCTCTGTTGTTGAAGCGGCGGCCCAGAGCTGCGGCCGCAAGGTGTTTGGTGCATCTCATGGTGGCAACCCCCGAACCAAGTGGTGGACACCAGTGGTGAGGGGGGCCATTAAGCTGAAGAAGGAGTCCTATTAAGCTTGGCTGGCTTGTGGGACTCCTGAAGCAGCTGAGGTGTACCGGAAGGCCAAGCGGAGTGCAGATCGGGTGGTTGCTGAAGCAAAAACCCAGGTATGGGAGGAGTTCGGTGAGGCCATGGAACAAGACTTTCAGTCTGCCTCGAAGAGATTCTGGCAAACTGTCCGGCGGCTCAGGAGGGGAAAGCAGCTCCCTGTCCACACTGTGGATGGTGCGGATGGGACACTGTTGACTTCGATTGGGGATATCGTCGGGCGGTGGAAGGAATACTTCGAGGATCTCCTCAATCCCACTGATACGCCTTCCACAGAGGAAGCAGGGTTTGTGGACGAGGGGGATGACTCGCCTATCACAGGGGCTGAGGTCGCCAAGGTGGTTAAAAATCTCCTTGGTGGCCGGGCCCTGGGGGTGGATGAGATTCGCCCTGAGTACCTCAAGGCCCTGGATGTTGTTGGGCTGTCATGGTTGACATGCCTCTGTAACATTGCGTGGAGGTCGGGGGCAGTGCCTTTGGCATGGCAAACCGGGGTGGTGGTTCCTCTCTTCAAAAAAGGGGACCGGAGGGTGTGCTCCAACTTTGGAGGGATCACACTCCTCAGCCTCCCTGGGAAGGTCTATGCCAAGGTACTGGAGAGGAGAGTCCGGCCGTTGGTTTAACCGCAGATTCAGGAGGAGCAATGTGGTTTTCGTCCTGGCCGTGGCACATCGGACCAGCTCTTTACCCTCTCGAGAATTCTTGAGGGTTTGTGGGAGTTTGCCCAACCAGTTTACATGTGTTTTGTGGACTTGGAGAAGGCATTTGACCGCATCCCACATGGTTTTGTGAGGGGGGTGCTTTAGGAGTATGGGGTATCGGGCTTGTTGTTACAAGCTATTCGGTCTCTGTACGACCGTTGTGAAAGTTTGGTCCGTATTGCCAACACTCGGTGGGAGTCATTCCCAGTGAGAGTTGGACTCCACCAGGGCTGCCCTTTGTCACCAATCCTGTTCATAATTTTTATGGACAGGATTTCTAGGCGCAGCCAGGGAATGGAGGGTGTCATGCTTGGTGACCACAGGATCTCATATCTGTTGTTTGCAGATGATGTTGTCCTGTTGGCTTCATCCAGCAATGACCTACAGCTCTTGCTGGGATGGTTTGCCGCTGAGTGTGAAGCGGCTGGGATGAGAATCAACACTTCCAAGTCCGAGTCCATGGTCCTCAGCCGGAAAAAGGTGGATTGTCCTCTCTGGGTTGGGGACAGGCTCCTGCCCCAAGTGGAGGAGTTTAAGTATCTTGGGGTCTTGTTCACGAGTGAGGGGAAAATGGAGCGAGAGATTGACAGATGGATTGGAGCAGCATCTGCAGTGATGCGGACGTTGTACCGGTCTGTTGTGGTGAAGAGGGAGCTTAGTTCTAAGGCAAAGCTGTCGATTTACCAGTCAATCTAAGTTCCTACTCTCACCTATGGTCATGAGCTTTGGGTAATGACCGAAAGAACAAGATCGCGGACACAAGCGGCTGAAATGAGCTTTCTCCGTAGGATTGCTGGACTCACCCACAGAGATAAGGTGAGGAGCTCAGTCATCCAGGAGAGGCTCAGAGTAGAACCACTGCTCCTCCACATTGAAAGGAGTCAGCTGAGGTGGTATGGGCATCTGATTAGGATGCCTCCTGGACGCCTCCCACTTGAGGTGTTTCAGGCACGTCCCACTGGGAGGAGACCCCGGGGCAGACCCAGGACTCGGTGGAGAGACTATGTCTCCCAGCTGGTCTGGGAACGCCTTGGCATCCTCTCTGAAGAGCTGGAGCAGGTGGCTGGGGAGAGGGAAGTCTGGGCTTCTCTGCTTGAACTGCTGCCTCAGCAACCCGGACCTTCGGAAAAGCGGTAGAAGATGGATGGATGGATGGATGGATGGATGGATGGATGGATGGACCCCTCTCCCTATCTCTCTGCACATCTTGTTGTGTTGCAGAAAGAGATTAAAAAAATGTAAATAACCTAAACTTAAACCAGTACTTCTTGAGCAGACAGTAGCACCCTGATTATTTACTGTACATTCCATCTAACAGCACACACACGTGGACAAAATTGTTGGTACCCCTCTGTTAATGAAAGAAAAACCCACAATGGTCACAGAAATAACTTGAATCTGACAAAAGTGGTAATAAATAAAAATTCTATGAAAATTAACCAATGAAAATCAGAGAGTGCTTTTGAATTGTGGTTCAACAGAATTATTTTAAAGAACAAACTCATGGAACAGGCCTGGACAAAAATGATGGTACCCTTAACTTAATATTTTGTTGCACAACCTTTTGAGGCAATCACTGCAATCAAACGATTTCTGTAACTGTCAATGAGACTTCTGCACCTCTCAGCAGGTATTTTGGCCCACTCCTCATGAGCAAACTGTTCCAGCTGTCTCAGGTTTGAAGGGTGCCTTCTCCAGATGGCATGTTTCAGCTCATTCCACAGATGTTTGATAGGATTTAGATCAGGGCTCATAGAAGGCTACTTTAGAATAGTCCAATGTTTCGCTCTTAGCCATTCTTGGGTGTTTTTAGCTGTGTTTTGGGTTATTATCCTGTTGTAAGACCCATGACCTGCGACTGAGACCAAGCTGTCTGACACTGGGCAGCACATTTCTCTCTAGAATACCTTGATAGTCTTGAGATTTCATTGTACCCTGCACAGATTCAAGACACCCTGTGCCAGATGCAGCAAAGCAGCTCCAGAACATAACAGAACCTCCTCCATGTTTCACAGTAGGGACAGTGCTCTTTTCTTGGTATGCTTCATTTTTGCGTCTGTGAACATAGAGCTGATGTGCCTTGCCAAAAAGTTCCAGTTTTGTCTTGTCTATCCGTAGGACATTCTCCCAGAAGCTTTGTGGCTTGTCAACATGCAGTTTGGCAAATTCCAGTCTGGCTTTTTTATGATTTGTTTTCAACAGTGGTGTCCTCCTTGGTCATCTCCCATGAAGTCCACTTTGGCTCAAACAACGACGGATGGTGCAATCTGACACTGATGTACCTTGACCTTGGAGTTCAACATGAATGTGTTTAGAGGTTGTTCTGGGCTCTTTTGTTACCATTCGTATTATCCGTCTCCTTCTGCGGCCACATCCAGGGAGGTTGGCTACAGTCCCGTGGATCTTAAATTTCTGAACAATATGTGCAATTGTTGTCACAGGAACATCAAGCTGCTTGGAGATGGTCTTATAGCCTTTATCTTTAACATGTTTGTCTATAATTTTCTTTCTAATCTCCTAAGACAATTCTCTCCTTTGTTTCCTCTGGTCCATGTTTAGTGTGGTACACACCATGTCACCAAACAGCACAGTGACTACTTGTCACCCCTTAAATAGGCCGACTGACTGATTACAAGTTTGTAGACACCTGTGATGTTAATTAGAGGACACATCTTGGTTGAACATGTCCCTGTGGTCACATTATTTTCAATCTATTCTAGGGGTACCATCATTTTTGTCCAGGCCTGTTTCATGAGTTTGTTTTTTTAAAGTAATTCTGTTGAACCACAATTCAAAAGCATTGTCTGATTTTCATTGGTTAATTTTTATAGAATTCTTATTTATTACCACTTTTGTCAGATTCAAGTTATTTCTGTGACCGTTGTGGGTTTTTCTTTCATTAACAGAGGGGTACCAACAATTTTGTCCATGGCTGTACACATTTAGGACTGTGGATCAATGTTGTACCTGAAGGGGCCTGATGTGTGTCTGACTCTGAACTCTGATACTCAGCGTCTGTAGAAGCAGCTCTGGTGCTGTTGCTTCCTTCTCCACCTTTTCAGGAAAAACTATAGTCATATTTGCAGTTTAGCTGACAACTGTTTGCATTCAACCAATGGCTAAATTTATATTCTTGAGAAAAAAATCATAATATTGTTTCATAGGTTACATTAAGGTTCAAAATAAGATACAGTCTTATAACTAAAATGCTAAATTCTGAATTTCTCCACCACTACACCACAAAAACCTTTAATTCTTGAAAAACAAAAATTAACATTGTTTCTTCTAACATTATACTGTATTGTGCTGGTATAATTCAGAATTCATTGTTCCATCAATGATGCTAAGAAGTCCTGGCCCAGATGCAGCAAAGCAGGCCCAAAGCATGATGTTACCACCACCATGTTTCACAGATGGGATAAAGGTCTTATGGTGGAATTCACTGTTTTCCTTTCTCCAAACATGACGCTTCTCATTCAGACCAAAAAGTTCTATTTTGCTCTCATCTGTCCACAAGACATTTTTCCAATAGCCTTCAGGCTTGTCCATGTGATCTTTAGCAAACTTTGCACAGGAACAGTGTGTGCAGAAAAAATTTTAGGTAATTTTTCCCACAGTGTCCACTTTTGAGGGAAATGAAATTGAGGTGGTTCACTCGTACAAGTATCTTGGTATCTTGCTTGATGATGCTCTGACTTTTAAGCCCCATGTTGAAAATCTTGTGAAGAAACTTAAACTGAAACTGGGTTTTTTATTTCGAAATAAATGTTGTTTTTCTTTTGAGGTTAAAAAGCGTCTTGTTACTGCAACTTTTTTTATCTATTTTAGATTATGGAGACCTCTTGTATATGAACGCTTCAGCTCAGTGTCTGAGTAAGATTGACTCTGTATATCATGCTGTTTTGAGGTTTGTTACAAACTGTAGAGCCTTGACCCATCACTGTGAACTGTATTCTAGAGTGGGATGGCCCTCTTTGTCCACCAGGAGGTTGACTCACTGGCACATTTTTATTTACAAGGCCATGCTTGGACTGTTGCCCCCTTACATTTGTAATTTGATCACACTGAGAAGTGTTGATTCTTATGGATTGCGTTCTAATGATCATTTGTTGCTTTCTGTTCCATTTGCTTGTACTGAGCTGGGAAAAAGAGCTTTCATGTTCTCAGCCCCCTCTACATGGAACATGTTGCAAAAAGACTGGAAACTAACGGAACTTGTTTCATTGAACGACTTTGAAACTAGACGGCCTCACTAATTTGTAACTGTTTTATATGATTTATATGTCATTGTAAGTGTATTTGTGATTTTTTTTGCTGCCTCTTGGCCAGGACTCCCTTGAAAAAGAGGTTTTTAATCTCAACGGGTTTTTTCCTGGTTAAATAAAGGTAAAATAAAAAAATAAAAAATCACGGCCGCACCACATTTTCACATCACAGTAATGTGAAACAGCCTTAAAACAAAATATTTTCATTCAGGTAGATCTTCTTTTAGGTAACTGCAATGGTGGAGCTGCTGCAATCTTCCCACACCATGTTTGCTTTGCCATGTAGCATGCAACTTGCATCGGCACTGCAACAATGTGATATCAATGCAGTACATCTGGAAAGTATTCACAGCACTTCGCTTTTTCCATATTTTGTTATATTATAGCCTTATTCCAAAATAGAATAAATATAAACCAGAGCACGGGGGAAGGCAGAGACCTGGGTGGACGTCATGGATCTTCCTGGTCAGGCGAGTGTGATCAGCTCTGGAGACACACCTGCAGGTGGCAGCAACCTGAAGAGCAAGAAACACAAGATGAGTACACAGGTTACTCTATAACAATGAGATAAAAGCTTGACTTAAAGCGTGGCTGCAAACCCAGACGATCCAGCGATGAGCTCTTTTTCTTTAGAGTTTAAATGGTGGGAGGCAACCAGCTTTAAGGTGCATTACTGCCATTTATGTTGGAGTGTGGACCAGAGATAAAGGTGAAAAAATCAAACAAACCACCAACTAGATCCTTTTTATTAGCTCTATTTCTATCAAATACGTAAAAAGACAATCCAAACCCATACTTCAATTCCCCAAATTAAAGTCTTTTATTCCTACAGTTTCTGATGCCCTCTTTAAACTCATGCTCTCGGGAGAACTTTGAACAATGAAAAATCACATGATCAACTGATTCCACATCTTGACAGTAACTACATAACCCAGTGGGGTGCTTGCCAATTAAATGAAGTGATACTGTACATTGAGCCTTGTGTGGCCTATGTGAAGGGGTATGGAGGTTACCCAATTAGTGGAACAGAATTAACTCTTATTAACCTCCAATAAAACAAATCCCTTTTAGGTTGCTACTACGAGGGTGAGCAGTACTTAGTAACCATCAGACACCAAGGTTGCAAGCACAAACATTTATTACACAAGGCAAAATAAGATAAAAATCACAAATATTGCCAATGTGACCTTAAAAATGAGGCAGCCTTTAAAAAGGCAAAAGTCATTAAAACGTTCTTATCAGTCCCAGAGGCTTGCTGTCACACTCCAGGCCTTGTCCTTCAATATCCTCAATTGAGTCCACACCAAACAAGCCCACACACCCAGGAGTCTTCCTCACCCACACCTAGAAGAAAGCGAAAGTGACCAGCAGTCTATTCTTCACACAAAGGGGTCAGTTCTACTCAAACCTCGAACGACAATTATTGGATTGAAAAAACTTACAACTTTGGGCAGAAGCTCCTGCCCCCCCACACCCAAGGCCTCCAATACGCTTCTGACCCCATCGCACTGGAACTGCCTGGAAGCTGCTGCAGACTCTCCAGACACCTGGGAAGATTGTGGGCCTCAGTTCAGGAGAAGACGGACTCTCACTATGTTCTTCTTCTTCTTCTTTTAGATTTGATTGGCGGTTGGCAACCAGCCTACCGGTGCACCACTGCCACCCACTTCATATTAGTGACGGGAAGGCAGGCACCAGTGCTCCGAACAGTGATTCGATCTTATAAAGGAAATATTTGGCGAGGCGTGTTTCGAGGCGTGCATCATGACGTATGTGTTGATGTCGGACTACGTGACTGGGTCAGGAAGCCGTTCATGATTTTGCACGCAATATGAAATAAAGTGAGCAGCAATACCCACTGGAAATCCCCGTCCCTCACATTTTGTGTAGTCATGTTTTTACTGTGGAAGGGATTTGTCACAGCCAATTTTCAGATGGGGCCAGCACCAAAAACACGGACTTCTCCCATTTGGGAAAAGTTTGAGTGTGTTTCTCCCATTAATGTATTTTTAACAAATAGTGGCCATTTACACTAACTGAGATGATGGCTTAGTGGTAATGTGCTTGTTTTGCAAGTGGGAGACCTGGGTTCAAATCCCAGCTGTGTTGTTCTTTTAATTTAATTTTTATTTGCAAGGTGAAGTGTCTTGTTGTGTTTCAAAGAGCTTGGATCATTATTACGCATCATTATGCTGAGGCACTATTGCTATTGTGCCCTGCATGAGAATAAGGCCAGAGTTGAATATACTGGGACAGAATAAGATTGTTGAAAATTTATTATTTCTTAATAAAATGGATAAGTAGTACCAGCACACCAAATAACACAGGCACATTCACTGTAGTCACCTCAGTTTTATTATTATTTTTTGCCTTATGATCATTGGTATTTAGAAAGCTTGGGATCAGTCCGCCAAGGTCTCCGCCTTTGACTGCCACCTAATCCACATAGCACCGGACTTCCTCAGCCGGAAAAAGGTGGATTGTCCTCTCCGGGTTGGGGACAGGCTCCTGCCCCAAGTGGAGGAGTTTAAGTATCTTGGGGTCTTGTTCACGAGTGAGGGGAAAATGGAGCGAGAGGTCGACAGACGGATTGGAGCAGCATCTGCAGTGATGCGGACGTTGTACCGGTCTGTTGTGGTGAAGAGGGAGCTTAGTTCTAAGGCAAAGCTGTCGATTTACCAGTCAATCTACGTTCCTACTCTCACCTATGGTCACGAGCTTTGGGTAATGACCGAAAGAACGAGATCGCGGATACAAGCGGCTGAAATGAGCTTTCTCCGTAGGATTGCTGGACTCACCCTCAGAGATAGGGTGAGGAGCTCAGTCATTCGGGAGAGGCTCAGAGTAGAACCGCTGCTCCTCCACATTGAAAGGAGTCAGTTGAGGTGGTATGGGCATCTGATTAGGATGCCTCCTGGACGCCTCCCACTTGAGGTGTTTCAGGCACGTCCCACTGGGAGGAGACCCCGGGGCAGACCCAGGACTCGGTGGAGAGACTATGTCTCCCAGCTAGTCTGGGAACGCCTTGGTATCCCCTCTGAAGAGCTGGAGCAGGTGGCTGGGGAGAGGGAAGTCTGGGCTTCTCTGCTTGAACTGCTGCCTCCGCGACCCGGACCTCCGGAAAAGCGGTAGAAGATGGATGGATGGATGGATGGATGGATCATTGGTATTTCTTAAAAGACAAATGAAAAAAAATACACATTAAACCAATAATAACCTTGTAAAAAATCAGCATGTTGTATACGTTTTGTCCACTAGATGGCCTGGTAGAGAAAATGAAGTCCCACATGAAGCCTCATCTTTATGTGTCATTTTGATGAAAGGCCTCAAGTCGTCCAGAAAGCCTCATTTGGCCATCACTACTCTATACATCACTCTAGCACTTGCCCATTATCACTCCATTTAGACTCTCTCTATGCAGGGCTCTCCCTGCTTATATAGGAAATGGGAAAACCCACCCCTGTATTCCCATTGGGCCACGTGGGCAGCCTGTAGCAGTCAATTGGCTGGTTCAGGCTGTCAGTCAATGCCTGAGTTTCCCACTAATTGTGTCCAGCTGTGTTCAATCATTCAAAAGCATGCACATAAAAAGAAACAAGAAAACACTACACTCCAAATAATCATAATTATCAACAACAACCAAAGTATAAACATGTGAAAGTATAACAATCAACATACAAATAAGACTAAACAATATGTCCAAAACACAGCATGATACCCAGCATGACATCTACTCTTAACCTAGTTATGATATTTTCCTCCTTGGTGCTTCTCCTAAGTGCTCTTGTTATATGAACCTGCTGCTGAAATGCATACAAGTGGCGTCCTGTACAGCCTGAATCCCAACTATGCTGCCATTCTTTAATGATGTTTCTTTTAATTATTGCTTTTGCTTCTGATCTACTGAATGCTATATTCATAACTAATTCATCATTTAGAGCCAGCTTGGCCAATTTATCCACCAATTCATTACCCTTTATTCCTCTGTGTGCTGGTATCTACATACAGTAAACTTAACCTTGATGTTCATATTGAATAATCTAAAGAGACCCTCATATATCTCATTAACTAAATCCTATCTGCTACATGAAGAAAATGACAGAATAGAAAGTAGAGCGGCACTTGAATCAGAGCAGAGAACAGCATTTTCAATTTTCATCTCCTCTACCAACTGCACTGCTGTTGCAATTGCAAGCATCTCAACTGTATAAATAGCTAGATGGTCTGATGTTTGTTTAATGGCAGCTTGCTTAGTTGGAATACTGACTGCAAATCCCATTCTTCCCGAGTTAGGATCTTTGGACCCATCCGTATAAACTTGAATATAGTTTTGGTATTGAGTTCTTAACCTATCATCAACCAAAACAGCAGCATTTCCAAGACCTTTAAGTGACCTGTGCCTTTTCCAGAAAAGGTAGATCCACAGTACTCAAGAGAAAAAAACAAGGAGGGGTCACTGACAAAGGCACTGTTGGGATATAAGGTATCTCATTAATTATCATGTCCTTTGCCAATTTAGGTCTTCTCCAAGCAAAACAATGCTTTTTAACACAATCACTTTCATTCTCCCAACTTGGAGAAAGGACTTTAACTGTTGAGTGCAGTTCTTCAGAGTGCCCCTGAAGGTTAACCCAGTAGTTCAACAATAATTGTTTTCTTCTCAAGTGCAGCAGCATTTCACCCATCTCAACCTGAAGGGCTGCCACAGGAGTTGTTTTAAAAGCACCACAACAAAGTCTCAGAACTTGAGCCTGTACTACCTCCAACTTTTTAAGTAATGTTTTAGCAGCAGAGTCGTAGACATACACCCAAACTCTATAACTGATCTAACCAGGGCAACGTAAATACATCTCATCGCACTTCTGCTTGCCCCCCACTCAGTTCCTGATAAACATCTCATCACATTCAATATATTTTTACATTTGTTGACTATCATACTAATATGATCATTCCATGTTAATTTTTCATCAACCAGAACCCCTAAAACTCTGAAGACTCTTACTTGCTCTATTACCTGACCATATGTTTTAATTTGTACGTTTTTATTTCTTGTACTAGAAAAAAGCATTACTTTGGTTTTCTCCACAGAGAATTTAAAGCCCCTTAAATATGACCATTTTTCAACAGTGTTTATAGTCTCTTGTATTTTCCTCTCAATATGATGAATATTTTTCACTCTTTTTCACACTGCTTCATCATCAGCAAATAGAGATCGTCCTATATCATCCTGAATCTGACAGAAGACATCATTTATCATAATTGAGAATAATATTGGACTTATTACACGGTCCTGTGGAGTGCCATTGTCTACCCTATATCTTTGTGATGAACTTGAGCCAATTCTAACTTGAATAAACCTTCCAAATAAAAACTCTTTAACCCAATTAAATACCCTACCTGCTATACCCATCATATTCAATTTGATCAACAGACCCTCTTTCCAAACCATGTCATATGCTTTTTCAAAGTCAAAGAATACCGCCATCACATATTCCTTATTTACTTGGGCTTTCCTGACTTCTGTTTCCAGACAAACAATTGGATCCATAACTCCTCTGCCTCTTCTAAATCCACTCTGATAAGGTACTAAAATGTCTCTACTCTCCAGACAAAGACTCAGTCTTTCAGTGATCCTTTTCTCCATTATCTTTCCAACATGGGAAGTCAGCACTATCAGCCTGTAATTTGTAGGACCTGAAGGATCCTTCCCTGGCTTCCTGATTGGAATAATGATAGCTTCTTTCCGACTTACTGGAAGTATTCCATCCTTCCATACTTTGTTATAAAGCATAAGAAGCTTCTTAGATGCAAGAGGGTCTAGATGTTTAATCATTTCAAAACAGACCTCATCCTTTCCCGGAGAAGTCAAACCCAACCTTTATATAGCCCTCCTCATCTCTGCTAAAATAAAAGGAGCATCCATTGCACTATTAGTATTACCCCTTCTCTCAAGAATCCTAGGATGAGTTCCTCTTGTCTGTTCCCTTCCTCTCCTGCCTTCTTCTGTTAAAATGTTAGAACTATGAATTTGTACAAGTGATTTTGCTATCATTTCTGCCTTTTCCTCATCATTCATCACAGCCACTTCACTCCGATTTTTGAGCACTGGATATTGCCATTCTCTCCTGATTCCTCTCATTTTCCCAATCATTCCCCAAACATCTCCCACAGGTGTTGCTCTACCAACTGTTTCACAAAAAAATTTCAAATTTTTCCTTTTTGTATTACGGACAATTTTCCTAACCTTTGCTTGAGCCTACTTATATTTTATTAAATTCTCAAAATTATGAGTTCTTCTTAATAATTTGAGAGCTTTATTTCTTTCTTTCACTATTTTGCTACACTCATCCAACCACCAGGGAACAGCCCCTCTCTTCATATTTCCTTTGATTCTGGGTATTGTCTGTTTAGCAGCTCCAAGCAGAATTGACCTCAATGTATTATCTATTGATTCAATCTCCTCTTTAAAATCTATATTAACCATTTCAGTTTCACATATATGTTTCAATATATCCCACTTAGCACGACCAAACACCCATTTGCCTACTACTTGCCCTTGTCTCATATCTTTGTAAAGGTATGTTACACCAGACCAGAAAATGATCACTACCAATTGTTGTATCCTCAGAAACACCCCATTCACATTTTCCTGCTAACTTCGCAGAGACTAGTTAAATCTGGAGCTGAAGAACTCCCTGTACGAACATCAATCCGAGTGCCACTCCCATCATTTAAACAGACCAAATTCATCTCTTCTAACAGAGCTTCAGTAACCTCACCATTCCCATCTGTTCTTAGACCATCCCATAAAGTGCTGTGTGCATTAAAATCCCCACATATCAACACCCTGTCACCTTTTAAACCATTCACTTGTGCTAATTTATCCAGTTCCAACTTCTTACAAGGGTTATAATAATTGACAACTATTAAAGCTCCTTCTCTTGTCCATATCTCTACAACCACATATTCTTGGTCTCTCCCTGAATTAATCTCTCTACTAATCTCTCTAAATGATATGTCATTCCTGATAAACGTTGCACAACCACCTCCCATCCCATCCTTTCTATCACATCTAACAGATGAATATTCACCAACTCTAAAATCCCAAATTCCGTTTTAACCATGTTTCTTGTATGCAGATAATATCTGGCTTGCTAGGTATGTCATCAATATACTTTTTAAACTCTTGCCCATTGGCCAACAGACTTCTTGCATTCCATTGCACCACAGAGATCATATGTACGCTTATCCTGTCTGCACTTGCTCTAGACCTGCTAGACTACTTGGATCACTCCTCACCTCCTCCCATGTCAAACCCTTGGTATCTAAGTGATGGACTGCTGCATTTACAATTATTTGTATCCTCTCTGTCTTAGATTTCACTTCCATCGTAGCATTCACAGCCCCAGCTATAAACGTGACCAGCTTCTTTAAATCTACCATAACCATCCCTTCACTTGACTGATCCAATGCACTTGCCATCTGCATTCTTGAGTTATTCCTGTTCTCAACCGCTCCTTTCTGATTAACCATCTTCACAGCTTCTGCATATGAAATCTTGCTCTGAACTCTTACCTGCTGAATCTCTTTTTCTCTTCTCATTGACAGACAACCCCCATAGGCTACATTATGATTGCCGCCACAGTTACAACACTTTGGCACCTCGTGATCACACTGTTCGTACCCGTGATCCTCTCCACATCTGGGGCACCTTCTCCTACCTTTACACACTTTAACAGTGTGCCCAAACCTTTGGCAGTTGTAGAATCTCACTGGTTTAGGGATGTACTCGCTCACGTTATAGCTCATGAAGCCTAGTGTCACTCTCTTAGGGAGCACCTCCTCCTCAAAGTCAAGCACAATATACTCAGTCTCCCTCATCTCTCCCTCGTGAGTTATCTGTAGTCTATGGGCACCTCTCACTGTTCCATCCATCCATCCATCCATCCACTCATCTTCTTCCGCTTAATCCTTTTTGGGTCACGTTCTTTTCAGATTTGCTTTTATTTCATCCATTGACACCCCAGTCCGCACTCCCCAAATCACTCCCTTTTTCCACTTACTTCCTATTCCAATATGGCTAGCACTCTCCACTTCAGTTTTTCTGCTCACTCTCTCTGACCCTCGCTTCTACAAACTATGAGCAAATTCCCATCCCTCAAGATCTTAGCCATATGTACAGCCGTGGACAAAATTGTTGGTACCCCTCTGTTAATGAAAGAAAAACCCACAGTGGTCACAGAAATAACTTGAATCTGACAAAAGTGGTAATAAATAAGAATTCTATGACAATTAACCAGTAAAAATCAGACAATACTTTTGAATTGTGGTTCAACAGAATTACTTTAAAAAACAAACTCATGAAACAGGCCTGGACAAAAATGATGGTACCCCTAGAAAAGATTGAAAATAATGTGACCATAGGGACATGTTCAACCAAGATGTGTCCTCTAATTAACATCACAGGTGTCTACAAACTTGTAGTCAGTCAGTTGGCCTATTTAAAGGGTGACAAGTAGTCACTGTGCTGTTTGGTGACATGGTGTGTACCACACTAAACATGGACCAGAAGAAGCAAAGGAGAGAGTTGTCTCAGGAGATTAGAAAGAAAATTATAGACAAGCATGTTAAAGGTAAAGGCTATAAGACCATCTCCAAGCAGCTTGATGTTCCTGTGACTACAGTTGCACATATTATTCAGAAATTTAAGATCCACGGGACTGTAGCCAACCTCCCTGGACATGGCCGCAGGAGGAGACGTATAATACGAATGGTAACAAAAGAGCCCAGAACAACCTCTAAACACATTCATGTTGAACTCCAAGGTCAAGGTACATCAGTGTCAGATTGCACCATCCATTGCTGTTTGAGCCAAAGTGGACTTCATGGGAGACGATCAAGGAGGACACCACTGTTGAAAACAAATCATAAAAAAGCCAGACTGGAATTTGCCAAACTGCATGTTGACAAGCCACAAAGCTTCTGGGAGAATGTTCTATGGACAGATGAGACAAAACTGGAACTTTTTGGCAAGGCACATCAGCTCTACGTTCACAGACGCAAAAATGAAGCATACCAAGAAAAGAACACTGTCCCTACTGTGAAACATGGAGGAGGTTCTGTTATGTTCTGGAGCTGCTTTGCTGCATCTGACACAGGGTGTCTTGAATCTGTACAGGGTACAATGAAATCTCAAGTCTATCAAGGTATTCTAGAGAGAAATGTGCTGCCCAGTGTCAGACAGCTTGGTCTCAGTCACAGGCCATGGGTCTTGCAACAGGGTAATAACCCAAAACACAGCTAAAAACACCCAAGAATGGCTAAGAGCGAAACACTGGACTATTCTAAAGTGGCCTTCTATGAGCCCTGATCTAAATCCTATTGAACATATATGGAAGGAGCTGAAACATGCCGTCTGGAGAAGGGACCCTTCAAACCTGAGACAACTGGAGCAGTTTGCTCATGAGGAGTGGGCCAAAATACCTGCTGAGAGGTGTAGAAGTCTCACTGACAGTTACAGAAATCGTTTGATTGCAGTGATTGCCTCAAAAGGTTGTGCAACAAAATATTAAGTTAAAGATACCATCATTTTTGTCCAGGCCTGTTTCATGAATTTGTTCTTTAAAATAATTCTGTTGAACCACAATTCAAAAGCATTGTCTGATTTTCATTGGTTAATTTTCATAGAATTTTTATTTATTACCACTTTTGTCAGATTCAAGTTATTTCTGTGACCATTGTGGGTTTTTCTTTCATTAACAGAGGAGTACCAACAATTTTGTCCGCGGCTGTATATCTCCAACCTAATTTTTCAAAATATTGGTTAGTCTCACTGGGTTAATTGAAGACACACTCCCCTCCACACCAAACCGCAGTATTACCTTAAACTCCAAACTTTGCTCATTTTCCTCTGAACTTTCTCTGTCACCGCTATTACCCCTAATCTTTTTTACACTCCCATCACTAGAATTATTTTCTCTTTTATTTACCTTTCCATTGACTTGGCCTATCTCCATGCCGTTATCATTGCCATCTCCTTCACAATCACCCCACTCTGGTCCATTCACAGCACAGTTGCACCTACCCGCCAACCCGTTCCTTTTTCCAGCATTTTCTCCATTCTCCTTAGATCTGGTTTCCAGCTTACATCCAAAGAACCCGTCTTTTTGACAGAGTCGTCCAAGTTTTTTGACTGCTCTAACGCTTTAACCATACAATCCACCGCCTCTGCAGCCGTAGTCAACAGACCAGCAGCAACCAGCTCGATGGACTAGCTCGCTGTCCCAGCGATGTGCTCTCCACATGCTGGATCTTAAATATGCTGGCTCATCAGATACAGCAGGTGTGTATCACGCAGGTGTGTCCAGTCTTTCGGAGCAGGAAACCAGGAACAGGAGGGGAGGGGGAGCATGCTAGCCTGATCATCACAGATACCATCTGACTGCAATGCTCCTGCACTGTGTATATAACTGTGTACATATGTATATTTACTGCTTGGACTAACCTATTCTTATCTTATAATCTTATTTACTATCCACCTTATTCCTAGGCCCCATGATGCCTTGCGTGAATTATGGCCGCAACTTCTGGTACTAGTTTAGAACATATGGTTGTCACTGAAATGGGACACTTTTCCTTGTTATAAACAATGACTTTGGCATCAGAAATGTGGGAACACGGCCTCTTGCAACTCAAAACAGTAACATAATCATACCACTTCCCACGACTATCAAGGGATGGAAAGATGGCCTTATAAAGTGGCCTCGTGCACAGTAGCTCCATTTGTTAGCGCCACTGCTAAGATGCCAACACTGTAAACAAACGACCCGTGCTGGTGAAATGAGTCACTTTGAGGACATTTTCAAAGTTGATGTAACGTTATTTCCATATTCTGTATTGAAAGACCTTCAAAATGATATTTAATTTGTAGGCAGTGTGCAAAAACTGACCCAGAAAAAGATGATTTGTTTATATTTTAGCTAGGTTGAAAACTCACATTTGATCGGTCAAGAGTTACGTCTTCCGCAACATCATAGGTATTTTTAGAAAGTACAATTTCTAAGCTTTAAAATGATATCAGACACTCATGGGGGATTTCCTGGGACTTTGCCACTACCAAACAAAGAGTCATGATTTATGACTTCTCGTGCCTGTAGCTCGTAATGACACGGTATGCATTCTGACTCATTTTGCCAGCACGGGTCACATACATCAATGTCTCCACCGCAAAAAAGTCGGCTGCGTTTTGTTAAAATATGTTGGATATATTCAAATTTAGGGCAACACGGTGGCGGAGTGGTTAGCACTGTGGTAGCACAGCAACTCACCCTTGGCCGGGGGATCCTGGGTTTGATTCCAGCCCTCGACTAACAGTGATCTGTGTGGAGTTTGCATGTTCTCCCCGTGTCTGTGTGGGTTTACTGTGGCTTTCCTCCCACATGCCAAAAACATGCAAGTTAGGTTAATTGGAATCCTCTGGGGATTTTAAATTGTCCTTAGGTATGACTGTGAGAGTGAATGGTTGTCTGTCTCTTTGTGTTGGCCCTGTGATGGACTGGCGATCTGTCCAGGGTGTACTCTGTCTCTCGCCCAAAGATGCTGGGATAGGGTCCAGCACCCCCCCCCCCCCCGACCCCAAAAGGATTAAGCGGAAGAAGACGAATGGATGGATGGATGGATATTCAAATTTACATTAGAGCAGACGTAGAGTCTAGTCAGAGCCACAAAGAACCACAACACCATGTTTGGGCGTTTTAAATTCGGGGTAAAATGTCAGATCTGTGACATTCATACAAGCATTTTTTTTTTCAGTGTTTGTGCACAGCACACTGGGAAAAAAAAAAAGTCTGTGCCCTGTATCCCAGCAACAGCTTGTCACTCTCAGCTCAGCACTTCTGCTTTTCCTATTGTCAGACTTTCAACAGAGTTTTTGATATCAGTCTCTAAATAACAATGGACAGGAAACGTTTTCTAGCAGCTCTGGATGTAAAATAGGATGACACAGAAAGCAGGAGTCTGAGTACAGACTAGTACCGGCGTCCTATGTCCCGCCCACATAGCAGTTCTAATTGGCTGCTTACGGTCTGACATTGAGCTCAGCTGCAGTCTCTGAAAAGTTTAACTTTTTTCAGTTCTGAGCGCCCTGAGCGCTGTGACAAAAAACGACCACCGCTGAGAACGTTTCAGCGCCAAGGGCGCACAGCACTGTAAACGCTGGACTACATAGAGAATGAATGGAAAATAGCTGCCCAGAACGGAAAAAACGTGTTTGGTGGACACGCAGCCTGAACACTACCACAGCTGAAACTGGAAGTTGCTCCATAATCGTGCCTACAGCGGCACCCCCAGGAATAAGGTGGATTGCTCTGAGTGCTGCTATTGCTACTGCAATCCTGTAATTTCCCCATCGTGAGACTAATAAAGGCTTATTTTATCCTATCTACTGGTAATTTGATAAATGCAGGGTCAACACACTTCCACTTTGGCTTCACCTTTTAGACCAGGAATCTATGAGGGGGATGGGGGTGGGGCTGAAAAGTTCATAGTGGTCAAATTTGACCATCCATCCCTCTTCTTCCGCTTAATCCTTTTCGGGTTGTGGGGGGGGGGGGGTTGCTGGAGCCTATCCCAGCATCTTTGGGCGAGAGGCAGATCACCAGTCCATCACAGGGCCAACACAAACAGACAGACAACCATTCACTCTCACAGTCATGCCTAAGGACAATTTAGAATCCCCAGTTTGATGCCAATTAACCTAACTTGCATGTTTTTGGCATGTGGGAGAAAACTGGAGAAATCCTGGAGTAAACCCATGCAGACACGGGGAGAACATGCAAACTCCACACAGATCACTGTTGGTCGGGGGCTGGGATCGAACCCAGGATCCCCCGGCCAAGGGTGAGTTGCTGTGCTGCCGCAGTGCTAACCACTCCGCCACCGCGCTAATATGGTTTATTTTCAACTGCAGGAATGCAAGCACTGCAACATTAATGGAAGAAGTGTGTGGACCAAAGGGGAGACTATGTTGAAAAATAAACCACATTTGGTCAAATTTGACCACTATGAACTTTTCAGCCTATGAACATTTCAGCTCCTTGTACTTTTAGAAAGTGTAAATTCCGGTCAGGTCACCAGTGATCAAAAAATGAACAAAATAAGTTATATTTACAAGTAAAAAGTCACAAATTACAATAAAAATAAGCAAGGTTTGTAATGAATGTTGGGTGAGCGCGCATGCGCCGCCCCCCCCCCCCCGTCTGTCTCTTCCTTATTATCTACAGCTGGCACTCATTAACCACCTGCTGTTGATTATCCACACCACTATAGACGAGCATCACACACTACTAGTGGTGTGGGATTGTGATGAAGCTTCAGCTTGCTGTTGCTGCCCATGCCTTCCGCTCCGAGGTCTTCCTCCTGTGCTCCCCAGTGGTCTGCTCATTTCCCGTGCTTCCATGCTCCTTCAGTTCCACTGGATTCTTCCACATAAGCATCCTCTGGAACCTTCCCAGATTGCCTCTTGGACCTTACCCCCTTAGACCTGGCCTCTCCTTCACTACCTGGACCATTACCACCACACTGGACCCTCACATTATTCACCCGTTCATTATTGGAAATCATTATCAACTAACACACCACACAGGAAAAGCTGTGGGCCTGGGCACCAGCTAGAATCCAACCTCAGTAGACTCACCACTCCTTACCTGGACCAAACCCCATGCATTCTGCAGAAAGAAGAAACCCTTATTGTCATGATCTTGAGCACGGGGGGTAGGGGGGGTGGGTGCCCAGCCTCTAAGTTGTTTTATGTCATCTTTTGTATTTCTGTATCTGTTTATTTTGTATTTATTATGGTTATCTTAGTTTGGGGATTTCATGCACTTCTGTGTGTTGTCTCTGGGTGGTTATTTGTCTGTGATTAGTTATGAGTTATTTTGTATGCTTAGTTTTGTCATTATAGTCTTGTCTATATATTTGTGTATCATCTTGTCTTATTTGTATCTCTTGGGGTTGTGTTATTTTACTCTGTATCGTTATTTATTATTTCCGGTCTGGGCTACTATTTTGACAGTATTTGTGTATGTCCTGCTGTCAAACTTTGTTTTACGGGCTGCACACCTGCCACAGATTGTGTTTAATTATTTCCTCACTCTTATGAACCACACCTGTCATTCATGATTCATTTTCCATTTACCTATTTAAGGATACGGCAACATTTCCCATTGCCGTGTCCTACTGTTAGCTTCCTCAGAGTGAATGTGTTTTTCCCCGCAGAGGTGAATGGGTGCGTTGTGCCGTGGATTTATCCTTTTCCCATTTTCCCCAGTTGTGAGCCCCATTTCTCTTTGGGTGTGACTCTGGCTAGGTTTCGTCTCTTTTTCCCCGGCGTGTCTGAACGCCTCAGCCTGGGTCCATCCAGGCTGTTCTCTTTTCCCCTCGGCATGAGCCCCGTTCCCCTCCAGCACTCCACTCACTATTCCCTTATTTGTAAGTGTTGTGTATTGATCCTGTTTAAGTTAATAACTGTTGCAAACTCACACTTGGTGTTTGGTGTCTTCTGCCAGCCCTTGAAAAGTGCGATTTATGACAGAAGGACACGGCCAGTGTGTGACACCACCCACTGTGAGTTTTGCATTTTTTTCTTTTTCCCGTAATTATTTTTTCCCCTTTTTTGTCACTCCATGCCTGCTGAGATGTCAGCAAGCGGAAGACAGTATCCACGGAGCTTGGGGATGGAGCTCTGCACTGCACTCCTGGAGATAGACGAACTTATTGCCAACACTCATCAATATTCCACCCCTAAAGATGCTTCGTGGTGCTTGGGTCTTGCGGAGGTGGATGTGGAGGGTCATCCTCGGCTTGTGTTGCATGCCAAGGAAAAAGAGAGGATTTTCCTGGTGGAAGACCAGCAGCGAGAGTGTCACAGGAAGGTCTGGAGCCCCATCAGCAAAGTGAGTTCTGCGGCGATCAGAGAACGCCCCCTGGTGCCGACATCCCCAGAGTCAGCCTCTACTCTGCACTATGCCCCGTCTGTACCAGTGCTGACGATGAATTTTTACATAAATTCATCGTAAATGAATTTTTACGTAAATTCATTTCATGTTTACGTAAACATGCTTGGCAATAAAGCTTTCTGATTCTGATTCTGATTCTGAATCGTCCCCGGGTACGGAAGCGCCCAGCCTCTCACCACCACCCAGCTACGGCATGACAGAGGAACTCCCCCACTGCAGCAGTTGTGTTGGCCAGTGACATGTTTGCAGAGCCAGCTCCTCCAGAGTCTCCATGGGTGCCCCCACCTGCTGCAGCCACAGAGAGAGAGTTATCTGGGCTTTCAGCAGCAGTTGCCATCACGCCCCAGGAGATAAGGCAAGTACATTTTCATTCTCAAACAATTTTAGATGAAATACCTTGTCTTATTCTCGGTGGTGAGGCTCAGCAGCAGCCCAATTTAGCTGAGTCCTCACCATGTGCTGCTGTGACTGTTTCCTCACCTGCCCCCCCCCCCCCCCGTGTCCTCTCCTGTGTTCCCTGGGTGTCCACCGGTCCCAAGAGAGAGCCACTGGATGACGGAGGGGCTTGCGCCCCTGGAAGATTCTGTTTCTGCTCTGCAGCCATGTCCTGGACAGGAGAAGGACATCCCCCATGCCCTGAAGACTGAGCCAACGAGAGAGTGTCCCCTGACTTCAGCTGCATGGGTCTCTGTGCCATCGGTGAGGCAGCCTCCAGCATCAGCTGCCACGCCGGGAGTTCCACCAGTGTTGGTTGCCACGTCTGGAGGCCATTCAGCAGCAGATACCAACGTGTCCCAGGAGATAAGGCAAGTACATTTTCATTCTCAAACAATTTTAGATGAAATTCCTTTTCTTACTCTTGGTGGTGAGGCTCAGCAGCAGCCCAATTTAGCTGAGTCCACACCATGTGCTACTGTGACTGTTTCCTCACCTGCTTCCCCCATGTCCTCTCCTGTGTTTCCTGGGTGTCCACCGGTCCCAAGAGAAAGCCACCGGATGACGGAGGGGTTTGCACCCCTGGAAGATTCTGTTTCTGCTCTGCAGCCACGTCCTGGATAGGAGAAGAGCACCCCCCATGCCCTGAAGACTGAGCCGACAAGAGAGTGGTTGCCACGTCTGGAGGCCATTCAGCAGCAGATACCAACGTGCCTCAGGAGATAAGGCAAATGTGTTTTCATTTTCCTACATATAAATATGAAATGTCTTGCCTTATTACCGGTGGTGAGGCTCAGCATCTGCAGCCTACGTTAGCTGAGTCCTGAGTCTGCTGCTGCCACCACTTTCTCACCTGCCTCTCCCATGTCTCCTCCTGTGTCCCCTGAGTGTCCACTGGTCCTGGGATGGAGCCGCTGGACGACGGAGGAGCCCAGCCTAATTCGCCAGAGTCCTGGATGGTGGTGGAGCTCGAGCTCAGGCAAATTTTCTTTTTTGTTTTCACTATATCTGTATTAGAGAGATCTTGCTTGGCTCTTGGTAGTGAGGAGCAGTTGCAGCCACCAGCTGCACCCGAGTTCTCCTCACTGGGCTCCACTACTGCCGGTGACTGGCAGTAGTGGAACTGGTGAACCGGTGTCTGTTTCCTCTCTTTCAGAGCCTCCATCTCTGCCATAGGCCACCGTGGGTCCTCCATCTCCGTCAGAAGTCACCGTGCGTCCTCCGCCTCCACCCGAGGTTGCTGTGGGTCCTCCGCCCAAGGTCGCTGTGGGCCCTCCACCTCTGCCTGAGGTCGCCGTGGGTCCTCTCCCTCTGCCCAAAGTCGTTGAGGGTCCTTTTGCTGGTCAGCCACCTAAAGCCTGTTTTCCACTAGCCCAGCACACCTCGGTACGGCTCGATTCACTTCAGTATGGCTCGGAATGCTTCTGTCTCCATTAGCACAGTGTTGTGCTTGTGCTGTGATGGTTTGTGTTAGGAGGTTTTAGAAGCGGGGCGGCGGCAGATTCTTAGCGAGGCGGGGCCACACTCCCGTGATGTTAGGCACCCGACTGAGTCCTTATTTACACGAGACAAAAAATGGAGGATCCAAGGATTATTGCCTTGCTCGCTCTGTGGTTTTATCTCACAATTAATTTTATCTCATAATTAAGCTGCAACAACACAAGTCACTTTTGTTTTGAATTAACTGCCAAATGACCTAGAAATAATGAGCTGAAACTTGTTTTTATTCGTATTAAATAATGAGACGGTGGCACACTGTCCAACACCAAATTGTATTATTTTTTACATCCTAGGGCATTTTGGATGTACTGAATTAAAAAAATTCATGTTTTTCACCTTCAGGTCAACATTTGGAACAACAGTATTATTATTTTCCGTTTAGATGATGCTACACTCCTTCTAAAGTATTGTAAATCTCTGAATTTGGAATGCCGATAGAACATTCAATTTACATATACTTGTACCTACTTTGACTTGGTGCTAATTTTTTATGATATTTCAATAAAAAGAACAGAAAGCTTACAAAAAGATTTGTTTTTTGGTCTAGTTAAAAATTACATTACCTTTACAATGGTTGACTCGTGACAGGAAGATCAGCATCATTTTGATCAGACTAGGCAATGGAATTTCTATGTAATTATACTGTTTTATAATTCAGTGTTATAACAGACAAACCACACTTTCCAAAACAATTCCATTTTATTATATACAAAATATTAAAATAAAAAAAAACCTTTGCAACACAACATGAAGGTTAATCGACATTTTATACACGCCGACCACTGAGTTCCTCTACACCAGCTTCCCAAACTGGGTCACGAAGACTCGGTTAAATGAAGCCGTCTCTGACAGCTGTGGGTCAGGAAGGCTCGGTTGAATAATCCGGACAGGCTGTTGCGGCGGACGCGTGGGATGATTCTACAAGGAAAATGCACACAATAAAATACAGCACGAAAGTGCAATATATACAGAAAAGACAATAGTTTTTAACAAGAATACATAAGCTTATTTCAGCGTATTGTTCACATGAATAATTAAAATAAAAGCTTTAGTCCGCAGTGTGCTGCAATAAAGCAGCGATCATCATCCACAAATGAACAGCTTTTTTATTGCATAAATAAACTGAGCGTCTTACCGAATATATTTGTGAAAAAACGCACAATAAAAAAAATTAAAACTCACCGTTAAAGGACTCCGATGTCGAGACCTCCCGGTATATTTTTTCATTCCGGGCAGCTCCGTCTAACTCACGCTGCATACGTTCGTCTGACAATGCAGTGAGCAGACACTGCAGCTCCTTATTGGTCCATGGAACACCCTTATTACGCGAAGCCATTTTTGATAGAGAATAAATGAAAATAGCACAGCAATACACTGAAAAGAAACCACCAACAGTGGTTGCGTGCTGAGTAAAGGCGGTCGTGAAGATTCTTTTTTTTTTTTTTTTTTTTTCAAAAACTTTATTGAGAAGGTCGTGAAGATTTGGTAGATGAGGAGGAGGAGAGGGGTGGTTACAACCTGACCAATCAGCGCCGGTTACGACCTGACCAATCAGCGGCGACCAGTCTGTTAACGTCACAACACGGCACAGCTCAGCACTGCTGTACCCTGCCCTGGAGCGGGGCTGAGAATCGCGGCTGTTAAACCGTGTTGGGGCTTGTGGAAAAGCGTACAAAGCGTGCTGAGCCGTCCCGTGTCGCACTAAAGCGTGCTAGTGGAAAAGGCCCTTTAGTCAGCTGTCCATTCGCCTGGTCCCTTTGCTAGTCAGTTGCCATTGCCATCTGAGGTTGCAGCTGGCCAGCGGTTCTCTTCAGAGGTCAACACTCTCCTGCTACGAGTCCACTTGACTCATGCCTCAGCCCCTGTAGCCCGCAGGGTGCACATGTTCCAGCTGCCGCCTCCAGGAGGGGGCCTGTCATGTTCTGTGGTCCGTTGGTTCAGGGATGCTGGGAGGCCACCCGGCAGATTACGTCCTTTGCTTGGGTGGCTTAGAGGCTCTGGGAGGCCACCCGGCACTTTCCAACCTGTGACCGGGTGGTTGTTGGACTCTAGCAGACCACCGGATCTGTGTTAATTTTCACTCTGTTTCTTTAGTATTCTACTGCCACTTGCTATACAGTGTTGTGGGTCATGAGTTTTTTTTTTCTTGTTTTCTGGTTTGTTTTGGTCCCTCCATGCCTGGGTTCCCCCTCTTCCCGCCCAGAGTGGGTTGTTTTTTCTTGTTGGGGGGGGGGGGGGTTCTTTGTGAGTCGGTCCTTTTTTTTATGATGTTACATCAAGGTGTCTGAGATCAACCCTTGGGGGGGGGCATTGTCATGATCCTGAGCACGGGGGGAGGGGGGGCATGCTCAGCCTCCAAGTTGTTTTATGTCATCTTTTGTATTTCTGTATCTGTTTATTTTGTATTTATTATGGTTATCTTAGTTTGGGGGTTTCATGCACTTCTGTGTGTTGTCTCTGGGTGGTTATTTTTAGTTTTGCCATATAGTCTTGTCTATATATTTTTGTATCATATTGTTTTATTTGCATCTCTTGGGGTTGTGTTATTTTACTCTGTATCATTATTATTTGCGGTCTTTTATTTTGACAGTGTATACGTTCTGCTGTCAAACTTTGTTTCACGGGCTGCACACCTGTCATAGAATGTGTTCACCTATGCGCGCTCCGCATAGGTGCGCATCGCCTGGAGAAAATCCAGGGACACCTCTGTGACACTAGGAACACCAAGCAGATGTGGCAGGGAGTTCGGGCGCTGACGGACTATAAGTCCAGGCAGGGGGTTGATGATGACAGCGCTTCGTTTCCAGACAGGCTCAACAACTTCTTTGCACGTTTTGAAGCATCAAACCTGACAATCAGAGGGAGGGCTGGCCCATCTCCACCATTGGTTGAGCCAGCTATCACCATCAACAAAGCAGACACACGGAGGACCCTAACCAGGGTTAACCCACGTAAAGCTGCAGGTCCGAACAACATCCCGGGACGTGTGCTCCGAGACTGCGCGAGCGAGTTGGCAGATGTCCTGACTGACATTTATAACATCTCCCTGAGTCAGGCCATCGTTCCCAGATGCTTTAAGACCTCTACCATAGTACCAGTGGCAAAGAAACCAGTTGTGTCCTGTCTGAATGACTATCGTCCTGTTGCACTGACACCAATTGTGATGAAGTGTTTTGAACGACTTGTCAAACCACACATCACAACCTACCTCCCTGCATCACATGACCCACTCCAGTTTGCATATCGCACAAACCGCTCCACGGAGGATGCTATAGTCACCACCCTGCACTCTGTCATCACCCACGTGGATCAGAAAGACACCTACGCCAGACTCCTGTACATTGATTTCTGTTCAGCATTCAACACCATTATTCCCCAGAGACTGTTTGAGAAATTACTCCTTCTTGGTCTGAACACCGCCACATGTCTCTGGATCATGGATTTCCTGACTGAGAGACCTCAGTCTGTCCGGGTTGGAAATAACATCTCCAACTCTATCACGCTGAGCACTGGATCCCCTCAAGGCTGCGTACTCAGTCCACTGTTGTTTACACTTCTAACACATGACTGTGTATCCAGACACGAGGGGAACCAGATTATTAAGTTTGCAGACGACACCACGGTGGTGGGACTTATTCAGAGGGATGAGGAATCAATGTACAGGGAAGAAGTGAGAGACCTGGAGGGCTGGTGCAGGGAGAACAATCTGGTGCTCAACGTGGACAAAATGAAGGGGATGATTATCGACTTCCGGCGGTCACAGCCTGAACACGTCCCTCTCAGCATCAGCGGCCGTTTAGTGGAGAGAGTGGAGAACATCAAGTTCCTCAGAGTGCAGATCTCGCAGGACCTGTCCTGGAGCAAGAATTCCTTGGGGATTAGGAAGCGCGCCCAGCAGAGACCGCACTTCTTGAGGAAACTCAAACAGGCCTCTCTCCCCATCTGCATCCTCAGGACCTTCTACAGAGGTGTGGTGGAGAGTGTTCTGACGTACTGCATTGCAACATGGTACTCCAGCTGCAGTATGTCAGACAAAAAAGCCCTGCAGAGGATAGTTAAGGGAGCTGAGAGGATAATTGGAGTTTCCCTCCCCTCTGTCCAAGAACTTTTTCAGAACCATTGTAGGAGCAGGGCACTGAACATTGTCAAGGACCTCTCTCACCCTCTGCATAAACACTTTGAACTTCTGCCATCTGGCAAACGATTCCGGAGCATCAGAGGCAGAACCACCAGACTGATTAACAGCTTCCTTCCACAAGCTGTAAGGATGCTGAACAGTTGATCGGGAATCTCTCATACATACTACTGCACCTATGGACATTATGTGTATTATTTGTATATTATAGTTCTGGTTAGTTTTCAAGTATGTCTCAGGGAAGTGTGAATGGCTGTGTTGGGGTGGGGGGTGAGGGTGTGTGTGAGTGTGTCTTAAATTATGTTCTTTTTACTTATATGGATGCCGAGAGAAACGCAATTTCATCTTGCCTGCACTACAGTTGTATGTATAGCAGTATGACAATAAAGGTTGATGTGATTTGATTTGATTTGATTTTAATTATTTCCTCACTCTTGTGACCCACACCTGTCATTCATGGTTCATTTTCCATTTACCTATTTAAGAATATGGCACCGTTTCCCGTTGCCGTGTCCTACTGTTAGCTTCCTCAGAGGAACCAGTTGTACTCTGAGTGATTGTGTTTTTCCCCACAGAAGTGAACGGGTGCGCTCTGCCATGGATTTATCCTTTCCCTGGTTTACCCCAGTCGTGAGCCCCCTTTCTTTTTGGGTGTAACTCCGGCTAGGTTTCATCTCTTTTTCCCTGGCGTGTCCAAGTGTGGTGATATTAGTTGTTGGTCTCACACACAAAATTGGATCTTTTAATGTGAAGGTGGAGTTTTAATGTGAAGGCGGAGTTTTTCCGTTTTGGACGGAGATACAAGCAGGAAGTATAAAAATGTAAATAAAGTTTTTCCAGACAGACTTATGCGTATCCTGTCTGTTTTTCTGTAACTTCTACATTGGTGACCCTGACGTTTGAAGAATGTTTGATCAAGCGACCTCTTCTGATATCGCTGCCACGGCGTCTGTATCCGCTGCGGCTCCCGCACCGGCTGTTTTTGCGGCTACCGTTAAATTACCAGACTTTTGGCAGCACGACCCGGAGCCCTGGTTTCAGCATGTCGAGGCTCAGTTCCATCTGCGCGGAATAACCACAGATGACACGAAGTATTTCCATGTTGTCGCAGCTTTGGATTCTGCCACTACTCGCCGTTTGATGGGACTGCTCCGGGACCCGCCTCACGCTGACAGGTACGTCACTCTGAAGAGGGCTCTTCTGCAGCTGTACCAACTCTCTGATATAGAGCGAGCTGATCGTCTTCTGTCTATGACTGGTTTGGGGGACAGCAAACCTTCTGAGCTGATGGAGAATATGTTGGCACTTCTTGGTTCAGGAGACAGTTCATTTCTGTTTACCCACCTGTTTCTGCGTCAGCTTCCGCCTCCAGTGCGCACTGTTCTGGCCAGCTCGCCCCTCATTCGTACTAAGGATTATCGGGGTTTGGCTGAAGAAGCGGACAGGCTTTGGCTGGCTTCTCGTCATTTGTCGGTGCATGCATTGCTGCCCGGGCAGTCTGATGGAGAAGTCTCGGTGGGTGTGGCCGCAGTATCGGATCGCCGTAAGAAAGAGAGCAGCCTGTGTTTTTATCATCGCTGTTTTGGACCGAAGGCTCGGCGCTGTATTCCACCGTGCTCTTTCCAGCCACAGGGAAACGAGAAGGCTGGTGCTCGCTAGCAGCTGCGTGCACCGGCACCAGCAATAAGCTGCTTTTTATTGAGGACTGCGCGGCTGGACGTCGTTTTTTGGTGGATTCGGGAGCGCAGCGGAGCATCGTTCCCCCCTCTTCGGCTGACGTCATGGGATATGAACACGGACCTCCACTGGATGCTGCTAATGGTACTCCTATTCGCACCTTTGGCACCAGGCTCATTACTGTGTGTTTTAACGGCCGTGAATTTAGTTGGGACTTTGTGGTAGCATCTGTAGCAGTTCCTATTCTTGGCGCAGATTTTTTGTGTGCTTACAGACTGTTGGCTGACGTAGCTAACAGATGTTTGATTGATGCTGTGTCTTTTGATTCTTATCCATGTACACTGGGTGGGGCTGGTCCACTGCTTGCTAACATGCTCGCCTCAGGAGACAGATACCAGCGCCTTCTCTCTGAGTTTCCTGCCCTCACTGTGCCTACATTTTCTGCGGCAGTAGTTAAACATGGGGTTGAGCATTATATTACTACTGTGGGTCCACCTGTTTTTGCTCGCGCACGCCGTCTGGATGCTGCTAAGTTGGCCATCGCTGGAGATGAGTTTGCCAATATGGAGCGGCTGGGTATTGTGCGCCGTTCCGACAGTCCGTGGGCTTCTCCCCTCCACATGGTCCCTATGTCAGATGGGGGTTGGCGCCCTTGTGGAGATTTTAGGCGCCTTAACAACGCTACTACCAACAACAGGTACCCAGTCCCCCATATCCAGGACTTTTCTTCACGTCTGGCAGGGACAGTCATTTTTTCTAAAGTGGATTTAGTGCGTGGTTATCATCAGGTGCCTGTCCATCCCCAGGACGTCCCCAAGACAGCAGTGATCACTCCATTTGGACTGTTCGAGTTCTTGAGGATGCCGTTCGGCCTTAAGGGTGCTGCACAGACGTTTCAAAGGCTTATGGACTCTGTGTTGCGGGACATGCCTTTTTTGTTTGTATACCTGGACGATATACTTGTGGCGAGCGCTTCGGTGGAGGAACATGTGTTGCACCTTCGCCAGCTCTTCAGACGCCTCTGTGACCATGGACTGATAGTAAACCCCGTGAAGTGTCAGTTTGGGCTCTCAGAACTTGAGTTTTTGGGGCACAAGGTATCCCAGCAGGGTGCCGTGCCCCTCCCGGCTAAAGTCGAAGCAGTTTTAGCTTTTCCACGCCCCTCCTCTGTCAAGCCCCTGCAGGAGTTTTTGGGCATGGTCAATTTTTACAACCGTTTTATACCTCATGCTGCCCATATTATGCGTCCGCTATATGAGGCCTTGAAGGGTAAGAGGGGTAATCAGGACATTGAGTGGACTCATGAGAGGTTATGTGCTTTTGACGGGGCTAAGGCTGCACTGGCTGATGCTGCCTTGTTGGCTCATCCAGATTCCACGGCCGCCATTGCTCTTACCACCGACGCATCTGATTATGCTGTCGGAGCAGTTTGTGAGCAGTGGGTGGGCAATTCCTGGGAACCTCTGGCCTTTTTTAGTAGACAGTTACGCGAGTCAGAAAGGAAGTACAGCACCTTTGACAGGGAGCTGCTGGCCCTTTTCTTGGCGACAAGGCATTTCAGGTTTCTTTTGGAGGGCCGTAAATTAACCGCTTTTGTGGACCATAAACCTCTCACGTTTGCCATGGCCAAGTCCACTGAACCTTGGTCAGCTTGGCAACAACGGCAGCTTTCGGCTATTTCCGACTTCACTACAGACATTCAGCATGTGGCTGGTAAGACCAACTTGGTGGCGGACTGTCTTTCTCGTGCACCAGTTGCTGCTGTTCATTTGGGCATGGACTATTCTGAGATGGCTGCCGATCAGTTGTTGGACCCGGAGGTGCAGGTGCTTCGTTCCACGGAGTCCAGTTTGCGGTTGGAGGATGTCTGCTTTCAAGACAGTGGCGCCACTCTTCTGTGTGATACTACACTGGGAAAACCACGACCTCTGGTGCCTGTGGCTTGGCGTCGTCGTGTTTTTGACACTGTTCATTCTTTGTCACATCCTGGGGTTAAGGCTTCGGTCAAGTTGGTGAGCGCCAAGTTTGTATGGCCGGGTCTTAGAAAGGATGTGAAGACTTGGACGACAACCTGTGTGGCATGCTAGCGTGCTAAGGTGCAGCGCCACATAAAGGCTCCATTGGAGCCTTTTTGGATTCCGGAGCGACGTTTTGATCATGTTCAGGTGGACCTGGTTGGACCTCTTCCTCCGTCTCGCGGTTTTACTCACCTCTTCACTATGGTGGACCGGACTACGCGGTGGCCGGAGGTGGTTCCCCTGACATCAACTACAGCATCTGATGTTGCCCGGGCATTTATCTCCTCTTGGGTGTCCCGTTTTGGTGTCCGCTTGGACGTTACCTCTGACAGGGGCCTGCAATTTACCTCTGCACTTTGGAATGAAGTAGCTGGTAGTTTGGGGGTTAAATTCCATCGGACCACAGCATACCATCCACAAGCTAATGGGCTATGCGAGCGGTTTCATCGGACTATGAAAGCGGCCCTTCGCGCGTCATTAGTGGATAGTGGATGGGTGGACAGATTACCGTGGGTTTTGTTGGGTTTGCGTTCAGCCCCCAAAGAAGACCTGCATTCCTCTTCTGCTGAGTTGGTCCTTGGCCACACCTTGAGGGTTCCAGGGGAGTTTCTTCCTACCAGTCCAGGGTTAGGTCCCAGTATGGTTAAGAGGCCTAAGTGTCGAGAGGAAGTTAGGGCTTTTGTTCCTGTGGCTGCGCACCACTGCCTTCCTCAGTCCTACGTCCCTGACAGCCTTAGGTCGGCTAAATATGTTTTTGTCCGGCACGATGCCCATCGTTCTCCCCTGCAGGCACCTTATGATGGCCCTTTTCGGGTGTTAGAAACAGGCCATAAGGATTTTTTGGTTGAGTTGGGGACTGGCCAGGATCGGATTTCGGAGGATCGTTTGAAGCCTGCGCATGTTCTTTGTGACGATGAGGTTGAGTTAGCCCGCCCGGCTCGGCGGAGGCGCCCTCCCAACCCTGCGCCTGAGGTTGTTTCTGCTCCAGTTACAGTTGTGCCCCCTAGGACTGTGCAGTGCAGTCGTCGGGGCAGGGTAATTAGGTTGCCTAAGAGGTTCTCTTGAGTTATTTTCTTTTGGATTTTTGTTCATGCTGTTTGTTTGTTTTTTGTCAGCATGTTTATTTATGTTGTTATTTGTGTGTTCTGGGGGGGCCTGTGTGGTGATATTAGTTGTTGGTCTCACACACAAAATTGGATCTTTTAATGTGAAGGTGGAGTTTTAATGTGAAGGCGGAGTTTTTCCGTTTTGGACGGAGATAAAAGCAGGAAGTATAAAAATGTAAATAAAGTTTTTCCAGACAGACTTATGCGTATCCTGTCTGTTTTTCTGTAACTTCTACACAAGCACTTCAGCCTGGGTCCGTCCAGGCTGTTCTCTTTTCCCCTTGGCATGAGCCTCGTTCCCCTCCAGTGCTCCACTCACTATTCCCTTGTTTGTAAGTGTTGTGTATTGTTCGTGTTTAAGTTAATAAATATTGCAAACTCACACTTGGCGTTTGGTGTCTTCTGCCAGCCCTTGAAAAGGGCGATTTATGACACTTATCTCCTCCAGCTATCCCGCTCTTCTGCTCCTCAGAAGAACAAACACTAAATTTACTATCATCTCATTGATACTTGCCATTTGCCTTCGCCCACTTACCTTCTCTGCCCCACAGGACTGCTGTCGCTGTTCACTGCAGAATCAATAAATTACAATAAATACGTTTTGCATCCAAGCTCTGGTCTGGTTTACGTCTGAATTTGAGTCCTCATCTGGCCAAACATGTCATATTTATGGAGATAAATGGGCAAATTTTCAAGAAAAAAATGCAAATTCTTGAGAAAAGTTATATATTCAGAATGGAAAAATGCATGTAATAATGCATGTCAGTAATGTTGACAGATCAGTTTTTAACTTGGCAGGTTAACTTTAAGGCTCAGGTGTCTTATTGGCCACAATGCTCAAAATAGCTCTTTTCACAGAGGATGCAGCCCCCTGATGTTTTGACCCTATGCAGTTTTTATGCTTCTTTTAACAAATCACATTGAATCACTATCTTTTTTACCCTTTGTCAGAAGTGCCAGTTTCCCCTTCCTTTGCTGTTAAGCTGCTGCTTGCACATTTTTACGATTTACAGTTATAAAGTATCCAAAATGCTGAACAAATGATTCCGTTAAAACACCACGGAGGAAGTAGCTGTTTTTTTTAGGAAGCAGGTAATATACAGTGCTGTCCCATCAGTATGTTCACAGGATATTTACCAGAGACGTTCACATTGATTTTAGCCTTTCTCTGTCATAAGAGGTAAAAGCTAAATTGACCAACACGCCAATTTCCTTAAAAGCCAATACTAGGATTCATTCAGTTTTATAGCAGCTTTAACAAATAACAGAAGAAACAGAGTTTTACCTTAACGGCAACCATGTCACACAATGTGGATTTTATTTGTTTCAGGGTAGCATAAATCTGATAATCAACCCACAGTAAAAACAACAACAGTCTCTTTATTACAGATCCAAGTACTGCATATGCAGTACATACTGTATGTAGCAGAGTCACAAAGAAACAGCCTCATAAAGTTGGAAAAACAGCTGGTAACATTTTAAAGAAAAACTTGACCTCTCCTCATTTATGGTGCTTTTCACAACATAAAACCCAAACAACTGCAACGTTAAAAAAAGGACAGCAGAATTTATGTATTCGTCACTTAGCAATCGAGTTCCCTCTGCAGTTAAATGATGGGGTAGCAGCCGTACAGGGCGATGCCACACTGGTTATTCTTGTTGCGCACCATCCGAACGTAGCCCTGTTCTCCATAAGATGTCCCCCAGCTGCAGGAGAAGAGCAGAAGAGAGAAGATTTAAGGCTCTCATTTACTAAAACATTGTGTGCTTGTTTAGCCTTTTAAAATGCTTCCTTGGGTCATATGATTGACTACAATAATAATATTGTGATGATACCCAGAGTTAATGAGACCAAAGTGTTAGCTTCAGAGTTAACAGTTGTACTCTGGAGTTAGCTTACCTAGCACAATATTTCTTGTTATCTTCTTTAAATTTCAGTCATCCCAACAGACATCGCTGTCCCCACCTGGTTCACTAATTCACAGTTGATAATGTACCTCATGTCATTTTGAGTTTAAAAAAAAAAATCACCGTGATGGTATATTGAACTGTTAGCATTAGCTTGTCAAGGTGGTTGAGTCAGTCTAACAGTATTAGAGCTCCTCTCAGCAAGGAGAAGCTGACAGTCACGTCACCCAGCTTAGCTTAACTGTCTGATCGTGGCGGGTTTTGTTTGCTATTCTATCAATTCTGTCCACCCCCACTGAAATGGAACACTTGATCATAAACATCGTTCTTAGACGTTATTTTGGTTTATTTTGCTCTCCACCTTATTCCTGAGGGCGCTGCTGTAGAAGCGATTATGGGAACAACTTCTGGTTTCGGCTGAAGTAGTGTTCAATCACTCAGCAAGAGTGGAGTAGTGGGGCATTTAAAATAGCGTTTTTAAAGTGTTTCAAATTCATTTTTATGTATAGTCCACATACCTATTTTGCAGTCACGTGGCAGCTAATTTCAGCCCTTGTAGTTTTTGTATCTTTGAATGTTTTTGCGTAGTTCTGGTGCTTGCTGCTGTTCGTGGTGTGAGGCTCCTCACAAATAAGCACAGCTAAATCTGTGGCTTCAACAGCAGTGAGTAGATCAGGCACTGAAAACTAAAAAGGACTGTTGGTGTGATCGGTGGTACCGACACAGGACAGACACAACAGCACCAGGTGTGTTTTCACTTGCATGAATGTCACAGATCTGACGTTTACGTATGTCACCAGATGCAATGCTGCATGAAGTAAAATAATAAATAAAAAAATGGTAACAGTTTGCTTCCTAAGGCTTAACGATTTAAGAAAGATAACAATTACGTAGGGATTTTTTTTGCATTCGTTGCACTGCATTGGAACGCTATGGACTTGATATTAGCAGCCTCAGTATGCATTAATTTTTAAATAATCACAAAATATAGATCAATAAAATTTTGAACAATTGTCAGAAAATGTCTGTACATGTTAAGTTAAATAACAAGCATTCACGGCATGACAGCAACATGAGCATTTTCATTTCGAGGTAAAACAGACAGCTGCAGCTGCATGGTGTTGTGGTTCTTTTTGGCTCTGACTAGATTCTATGTCAATTTGATTTAAATTTGATTATGTTTAACATCTTTTAACAAAATGCAACCAACTTTATCGCGGTGGCGCGTTAGCATTTTAGCAGCAGAGCTAAGTAACGGAGTTACTGTCTGCAAGGCCACTTTTTAAGGTCATCTTCTCATCCCTCCATAGTTGTGGGAAGTGGTATGATTATATTACTCTTTTTGAGGTGCAAAAGGTCATGTTCCCGCAGTTTTGATGCAGAAGTCATTGTTTTTTTTTAACAAGGAAGTGTCCTGTTTTCATGACAACTCCACGTTCTAAGCTAGTATCGGAAGTTGCGCACATACAGTAATTCATGCAAGGCATCATGGGGGCTAGGAATAAGGTGGATAGTTTATTATACTCTGAACGGGAACAAAGGTGGCTGGCTGCCTGGTTTCTGTGTTTTTGGTCATATCCTATATTATACTGTATATATATTTATATGTCTATACAGTATAAACTTGACTGGATTACCTCAGTTAAAATGCCCATATTGTTTATCTTGATGGCAAAATAATTCAGTCTAAATATAATATGCAAAAATCTGTTAAAAATATTTGATTGTCTGATTATGCATTTGTTACATTGTATGTTTTTTTTTTAACAACTGGTATTTGAAGGTTTGCAATTTATTTTTCTTTTCTGCTCAATTTTAACCTAAAAAAATTACAAAAGCTAAAAATGTGCAAATTCAGCAGACAACTGTCTCAAATTTACAGAATACGTTAAAAAATATAAAAATAGTAGCAAATTGATAATAATAAAAAAATCTTAAAATTACAAAAAAAAATCACAAATTATGTAAATAAATTTCTAATTATAATAGAAAATAGACTTATGTGGAAATTACCTCCTCTTTTCCACAGAAAAAAAGAAAATTCTGAAGAGGCAAAAAAGTTTTAAATCATTGGAAAAGCTGTACATTTGCAAGCCAAAAATTGCATATTTGTTAAAAAAAATGAGTAAGTATATATATATATATATATATATGACATACACTACCGTTCAAAAGTTTGGGGTCACCCAGACAATTATTTTGTGTTTTCCATGAAAAGTCACACTTATTTACCACCATGAGTTGTAAAATGAATAGAAAATATAGTCAAGACATTGACAAGGTTAGAAATAATGATTTGTATTTGAAATACTAATTGTTTCCTTCAGACTTTGCTTTCGTCAAAGAGTCCTCCATTTGCAGCAATTACAGCATTGCAGACTTAACATGATTGCACAAGGGTTTTCTAATCATCCATTAGCCTTCTGAAGCAATGAGCAAACACCAATGTGTTTGCTCATTGCGTCAGAAGGCTAATACCATTAGAACACTGGAGTGATAGTTGCTGGAAATGAGCCTCTATACACCTATGTAGATATGGCACCAAAAACCAGACATTTGCAGCTAGAATAGTCATTTACCACATTAGCAATGTATAGAGTGTAATTCTGATTAGTTTAAAGTTATCTTCATTGAAAAAAAGTGCTTTTTTTTCAAAAATAAGGAAATTTCTAAGTGACCCCAAACTTTTGAACGGTAGTGTATATGAAAAAGTTATATATTAACAAGTAAAAATCACAAATTTACAAAAAATCTTTTTTTTTCCGAATTTTTTTGTTAGAAAAAGTGATAATTCATGAGAAAACCCACACAGATTTACATGGAAAGTAGCTGCAAATTTATATGAAACATTCTACACTCATAAGAATGACCAAACTTTTTGTATACTTTATTGATCCCCAGAGGGGGAATTGAGGGCATCCACCTGGATGGATGAAGCAGCCACGGTACAGCGCTATCCCTTTACCATTCACACACACATTCACACCTAGGGTCACTTTAGAGTCTCCAATTAACCTAACCTGCATGTTTTTGGCCTGTGGGAGGAAACCGGAGAACTCCTGGAGTAAACCCACACAGACATGGGGAGAACATGCAAACTCCACACAGATCACTGTTGGTCAGGGGCTGGGATCAAACCAGGGATCCAATGGCCAAGGGTGAGTTGCTGTGCTGCCACAGTGTTAACCACTGCGCCACCGCACCGCCCTTTGATCCCGATGCTTCACTGAGGGACATTCTGTAGTCAACTAGTTTTAGTTCTGGGTCAAACACTGTACTGTCAGCAAAAGCTTTGTTGTTTCCATGTGTGTGTTCTTCCCCCCTCATAGCGCTAACATCCCTGTTTTACTTCTTGTTTGTCCTTCACACACAAATATCCCAGTATGGTGGGAGAACATACAGTATATGACCCATATATGAGCACAGGTTGTATGTACAGTAGGTATGTATGTGTCACCTGGGAATTCCAGTGAAACTGGGCCATTGAACATTTCTCACCTGTTTTTTACCAGCCAATAGTCTCTTCCATTTTCTGTGCCAAAGCCCACAGCGAGCACCGCATGGTTTACGTTCTGTGAGCATGAAGGATCGTCGTACACTCCTGAAATGATGGAGATTAAAATCAGGAAAACTGCATAAATAATATGAATGTGTGCAAAATCTTTTTAAAGCAACTTTATACTTTCAGTGCCAAAGTTCTCAGAAAGATGATTTCTGTCTGAAATGATAGCTTTTTTTTTAATCTCACTTACCACTCCTGTACAAATAGAAACTGGGGCGTTTAGCATCGATGGCCACTGAAATGGGTCCAATGGTGGCAAGAGCCTGTTTCAGAGCGTCCTCATCCCCCTCAGGCAGGAAGCGATATTGGGAGCAGTTGGCAGCACGGTACATGGGGCTATAGTGGCATTGTTCATTCTAAAATCAGAGAGCATATTTTTAAATAAAACAAACAAACAAAAAAAAGAATATACCTGCTGCTATCAAATACGGAAAATAAAAAAAATATGGACACCATGAGAGCTGCCCAAAAGTGAAGCTCTCACATCTTGAGCACCCTCTGGTGGCTGGTTGCAGTAAGACGATACACCCCCACTCTCACCATTGAATGGTCTGCATTCAACTAAAAATAATCCTTAAATACACTTATTCAAAAGATGGATTCTGTCCTCATAGGTAGTTTTTAATCATGCAGCTATACTGTATGTTCAAGTGTTCTTTTTTTGATTAGTTTGATTTTAGTCATCTGATGCTATGAAAACAGGGATGGCGCTGCTGAATAGACTAATTGGAAGCGCATGAACAGGAACTCGATGTTGGGCTCTTCTTCATAGTCGCTACTGCATTGATTCTGGCTCAAAAAGTGACAGATGGCAGCGCCAAAAATCCAGGAAGGTGAGCTTCACTTTTCTACAATGGATGTATGTTAAGTGGCAGCAAGTTGTTTTTATTTAATTATTTAGGGTGCCATCCCCACCATAATGAGAATAAACAAAATGAAGCTATAAACTTGATTTGGGTTCCCCTGTTGTAGAGTAAATATTTTAAAGACTGTTGCACTGCATTTTCAGAGCAAATTTCACTTATATCTTGCAACTACATTGGCAGATGTACAGATCAAGTAAAGGTTATGATAAAGCAAGAAATAATGTCAATGATGGGCAAACAAGCAGACCTATATGTGTACCACCTGAGCTACAATGCATTGTCCGCTCCCGCAGCAATCACCACCACCCCCAGGAAGGCCCCGAAGTACCGAGCCCACGTGAGCATGCTGACCTCAAGAGAGCACTTCGGAAGTGGTGTCGCAAGCAAGACATGGGGGGGGGGGGGGCTACATGCTAGGCTAAAAGGTCATACTAGCCACCCACCACTACCTAGCCTCCTGCTAACCAACGTACGGTCTCTGGAAAACAAGCTGGACGAGCTAAGAGTAAGGATTGAAGACCAGTGGGAGATAAGAGAGTGCTGCGCTCTAATTGTCTGTGAGACCTGGCTCTCAGACAAAATCCCTGAGTGCGTCGTTCAGGTACAGACCAACTCCGTACACTGGGGAGACTGGACATCAGCCACGGGTAAGACGGGTGTGTGTGTGTGTGTGTGTGTGTGTTTATAAACAACTTGTGGTGTGGAGATGTACAGACTGTTTACAAGCATTGTTCGCCTGATGGGGAGTTTTTAATGCTGAAATGCTGTCCCTATTATCTACCGAGAGAATTCTCTGCTGTGTTTTTGGCCACTGTCTACATTTCCCTGCGAAGCAACTACACAGCAGCGCTCCGCAAACTCCATGATGTCATCAGCGCATTAGAAACATCTCATTCCAATGCTGGTTTTATTGTTGCTGGTGACTTTAAACAGTGCAATTTATGGACTGTACATCCCAAATATTACCAGCATATGGATATTCCCTCCCGTGATAAGGATACAAACATACGCGATGCATACAGAGCGGTACTCCGCCCCCACTTCGGACAGTCAGATCACATCTCACTGTTTATGTATCCAGCTAACAGACAAAGACTGAAACAAACAAACCCTGTTGTTAAACAAATTAAGCACTGGACTCCAGAGGCTGAGAGCATCCTGCAAGACTGTTTTGCCTGGACAGACTGGGATGTGTTTAAAGCTGCAGTCACCCGGGAGGACTCTTCTGTAAACATACAGGACTATGCTGAATATGTGACTGGGTACATCAGTACTTGTGTTGATTCCATCATACCCACCATACAAGTCAGGAAGTTCCTCAACCAGAAACCCTGGATCAACAGTCGGGCACTTTAGATGCTGCGTGCTCGCTCTCTTGCATTTAAATCAGGCACTGAGGCCGAGTACAAAGCTGAAAAGTATGGACTGAGGAAGGCTGTAGCAACAGCCAAGAGGCAGTACAGAGAAAAAGCTGGACAACCTCTACTCCACTCCTGACACTGGGCGCATGTGGCAAGGCCTGCAGCACATCACAGACTACAAGAGAACCACCAGCAGCACCACTAGCTCCACAGACAGCCTGTTGGATGATCTCAACATCTTTTACACCCACTTTGAGACCTCTAGCTACAGTTCAGAGAGGAGACACACACTCACACACACCCTACCCCTCCATTAAAAGTCTCATCAGGTCAGGTAAACAAAGCATTGAGGAATATCAACCCCCGCAAGGCAGCAGGACCAGACAACATCCCTGGGCGGGCTCTCAGAGCATGTGCTGCCAAGCTAACTGATGTTCTCACATCCATCTTTAACCTCTCCCTCAACCAGAACATAGTCCCCTCCTGCTTCAAAACCATAACCATCGTCTCCTTCCCCAAAAAGAGCCCGCCGACCTGCCTGAATGATTACAAGCCGGTAGCACTCACTCCAATCATCATGAAGTGCTTTGAGAGAGAGGTGCTGGCCCTCATTCAGGACAGCATACCGAATACCCTGGACCCCCTGCAGTACGCCTACCGGCCCAACAGGTCCACCTCCGATGCCATTACTGCTGCACTCCATTATTCTCTCCCCCACCTGCAAGATAAAGATTCCTACATCAGGATGCTCTTTGTTGACTACAGCTCCGCCTTCAACACGGTCATCCCCCACAAACTCACCTACAAACCGTCTTTACTTGGCCTGCACCCCACCCTCTGTGACTGGCTACTGGACTTTCTGACTGGCAGGCCTCAGTCTGTCAGGATGGGTAACAGGACATCAGCCAGCATCATCATGAACACAGGTGTCCCACAGGGTTGTGTTCTCGGCCCCATCCTCTACAGCCTCTTCACCCATGATTGTGTCACCTCCCACAAGGACAATGTCATCTTAAAGTTCGCGGATGACACAGCAGTGATAGGACGCGTCACTGGTGGTGATGAGGCATCCTACAGGAGGGAGGTGGCTAGCCTGGTGTCATGGTGTGAGGACAACAACCTTATCCTCAACACGAACAAGACGAAGGAGATGATCGTGGACATGAGCAAGGGCAGGAGACCTTATCAGCTGCTGTTCATCTGGGAGCTTGAGGTGGAGAGGGTGAGCAGCTTTAAATACCTGGGCATCCACATCAGCGAGGACCTGACGTGGGCACTTAACACCACAGAGCTGGTTAAGAGAGCTCAACAGCGGCTGTACTTTCTGAGAAGGCTGAAGAAGTTTGGCATGTCCCCAAGACCCTCAACTTCTACAGCTGCATCATAGAGCATCTTGACCAACTGCATCACTGCATGGTATGGCAGCACTACTGCTTTGGACCACAAATGCCTGCAGAGAGTGGTGAAGACAGCGGAGAAGATCATCAGGACTCCACTCCCCTCTCTGCAGAGCATCTATCACCGCAGAGTCCAAAGGAGAACTGCCTCCATTCTCCAGGACCCCACCCAACCCCAGCACAGAATGTTCACACTTCTACCCTCAGGCCAGAGGTATAGAAGTGTGAAATGCAGGACATCCAGACTAAAAAAACTCTTTCTTTCCACTGCCAGACTCCTGAATAAATAACAAACTCTGGACACAGCTTTGCAAATAGGAACGCACACACTGGTTGCTAAATTTGCACATTGCTCATGTGCACAGTGTACATAGTCTCACCCCGTCTCATGTCCATATCATCTCTGCTGCTAAATTTTCATTGTACAGTCTACTGGGTATTATCGTTACAGAGAAATTCTCACACTGGGTGCTAGTTTGTACATTGCTCATTTGCACATTGTACATAGTCTCATGCCATCTCAGGTTCATATCATCTCTGATATTAAAATACCATTGTCCATTATAGTCATCCAGTGAATTTTCAATTTTCATTCTTCTTGTTTCCTCTAGTTTAACTGCTTTAACTGTCCTAATTTCCTAATGTGTATTTATTAGTATTAGTATTTAGTATTAAGGTGTGTTTATTACCTTTATTAGTATTGATGTGTATCTATTACATTGGCATTTGTTCGGAGAGCAGAGTAAGAATTTTATTGCTCAGGAAATGTTGCATTTCTTAACTGTGCACATGGTAATAAAGCCTTTGAATCTTGAATCTTGTAATCCAACCTGAGAACTATTTCAGTAATTCACTTCAAAAAGTCAAACTCATATATAAATTCATTACACACAGATATATTTCAAGTGTTTATTTCTTTGAATTTTGATGATTATGGCTTACAGTTAATGAAAACCCAAAATTCAGTTTCTGCAAAAATTAGAATATTACATAAGATCAATTAAAAAAAATTAATTGAAACGTTGGCCGACTGAAAAGTATGTCCATGTACACACTACTTGGTCAGCATAGTGGCCTTCAGCTCGTCTGCATTGTTGGGTCTGGTGTCTCTCGTCTTCCTCTTGACAATACTCCATAGATTCTCTATGGGGTTTAGGTCAGGAGAGTTTGGTGGCCAATAAAGCACAATGATACCATGGCCATTAAACTAGGTACTGGTACTTTTGGCAGTGAGGGCAGGTGCCAAGTTCTGCTGGAAAATGAAATCAGCATCTCCATGAAGCTTGTCAGCAGAGGGAAGCATGAAGTGCTCTAAAATTTGCTGGTACACAGCTGCACTGACTTTGGACTAAACAAGACACAGTGGACCAACACCAGTATATTACATACAGTGGGGCAAAAAAGTATTTAGTCAGCCACCAATTGTGCAAGTTCTCCCACTTAAAAGATGAGAGAGATCTCCAATTTTCATCATAGGTATACCTCAACTATGAGAGACAAAATGAGAAAAAAAATCCAGAAAATCACATTGAAGGATTTTTAATGAATTAATTGGTAAATTCCACAGTAAAATAAATACTTGGTCACCTACAAACAAGCAAGATTTCTGGCTCTCACAGACCTGTAACTTCTTCTTTAAGAGGCTCCTTTGTCCTCCACTCGTTACCTGTATTAATGGCACCTGTTTGAACTCTTTATCAGTATAAAAAAACACCTGTCCACAACCTCAAACAGTCAGACTCCAAACTCCACTATGGCCAAGACCAAAGAGCTGTCAAAGGACACCAGAAACAAAATTGTAGACCTGCACCAGGCTGGGAAGACTGAATCTGCAATAGGTAAGCAGCTTGGTGTGAAGAAATCAACTGTGGGAGCAATTATTAGAAAATGGAAGACATACAAGACCACTGATAATCTCCCTCGATCTGGGGCTCCACGCAAGATCTCACCACGTGGGGTCAAAATGATCACGAGAACGGTGAGCAAAAATCCCAGAACCACATGAGGGGACCTAGTGAATGACCTGCAGAGAGCTGGGACCAAAGTAACAAAGGCTACATCAGAAACACACTACGCCGCCAGGGACTCAAATCCTGCAGTGCCAGACGTGTCCCCCTGCTTAAGCCAGTACATGTCCAGGCCCGTCTGAAGTTTGCTAGAGAGCATTTGGATGATCCAGAAGAGGATTGGGAGAATGTCATATGGTCAGATGAAACCAAAATAGAACTTTTTGGTAAAAACTCAACTTGTCGTGTTTGGAGGAGAAGGAACACCATACCTACTGTGAAGCATGGGGGTGGAAACATCATACTTTGAGGCTGTTTTTCTGCAAAGGGACCAGGACGACTGATCCGTGTAAAGGAAAGAATGAATGGGGCCATGTATCGTGAGATTTTGAGTGAAAACCTCCTTCCACCAGCAAGGGCATTGAAGATGAAACGTAGCTGGGTCTTTCAGCATGACAATGATCCCAAACACACTGCCCGGGCAACGAAGGAGTGGCTTCGTAAGAAGCATTTCAAGGTCCTGGAGTGGCCTAGCCAATCTCCAGATCTCAACCCCATAGAAAATCTTTGGAGGGAGTTGAAAGTCTGTGTTGCCCAGCGATAGCCCCGAAACATCACTGCTCTAGAGGAGATCTGCATGGAGGAATAGGCCAAAATACCAGCAACAGTGTGTGAAAACCTTGTGAAAACTTACAGAAAACGTTTGACCTCTGTCATTGCCAACAAAGGGTATATAACAAAGTACTGAGATGAACTTTTGTTATTGACCAAATACTTATTTTACTGAGGAATTTAGCAATTAATTCATTAAAAATCCTTCAATGTGATTTTCTGGATTTTTTTTTTTCTTATTTTGGCTCTCATAGTTGAGGTATACCTATGATGAAAATTGGAGACCTCTCTCATCTTTTAAGTGGGAGAACTTGCACAATTGGTGGCTGACTAAGTACTTTTTTACCCCACTGTAGCTTCCCCATATCAGGTGCCAAATCCTGTCATTTGGAAATCAAGGTCCCAGAGTCTGAAGGAAGAGTGGAGAGGCACAGAATCCAAGTTGCTTGAGGTCCAGTGTGAAGGATCTACAGTCAGTGATGATTTGGGGAGCAATGCCATCTGCAGGTGTTGGTCCACTGTGTTTTATCAAGTCCACTGTCAGTGAAGCCATCTACCAAGAAATTTAACTTATGCACAGCACGGTCATGCCAAACTGTCGTTGCCTCCCGATCCACGAATCCCAGGTGTTCAAGAGCTTGAAGGCTCCATCATCTCCAAGATGATTCTCTCCTCCAAAGACCATCGCACCGCGGGGGGGGGTGACTGACCTGACAGATGTGACAGATCTGCCAGGTTGGTCACGCCCTCCGTCTTGACAAACGTCAGATGACAACTGAAACATGTCAAGGTATGAAGCATCCCTTTACTTTGTCTGAATAGAAGAAGAAGACCAGTTTGACACGGACATCTGCTCACGATGGAGCCTTGAGGAGTATTGACGGGTTCCTCCTGTGAACCAACACTGCTGATATGCCATTATACGGTAGCTGTAAGTTAGAAACATGCTCAGTAAGTTCTGTGGTCGTCTGGAACATGTCAAAGCACGTTATTCATAGGTTAGAAATAAGTTTTGGGTACACTAGACTTTATCTCGATGCATTTTGACTTTTGAGTAACTTACAAGTAACGTGTATCATAACTTACCTACAACTTATGGTTCGCGTATGTAAGATGTATGAGCTATATATTGGACGACCTTGCCGTACTATGATGTATACCAGCGTGCTTCAACGTGTTCTTAACTTATACAAAACTTACACATAACTTATTTGACATATGTCAGCATATTCTCCAAATTTTTTAAACGTCAACATACGTTGCCTATATTGTCAAGGTGTGACAGGGGCTTTTCTTAGCGTTGCTTTAAAGGGGTCTTTGACTGCAACTTTTCCACATTTTAGCAGCTCACACATGTTTTAATAAAATGTTTGTGAAATATTTTGTTCACATTTTCTTTAATTTTTTAATTACTGAATCAAACTTGTTTTGTATTTTTCCTGGCTTTCTTGAAACACTCTGATTTAAAGCCTATCACTTTAAGAAACGCCTTTCATCTATTCAACTCCGCCCTCCCTCTTACGTCAGTTAGCCATTATCTAAGTAGCTTCTAGCCTTTAACTTTTAGCTGTCTTCTAGCTTAGATGAGCAGCGTTGGTTCACTGATCCACAGTGAACCACACAGTGATCCACAGTCCATCTCCCAATAATTTTGCCATGATTCCACAACAAATCGGTCACCGCAACTGACCTGGCCTGGGACCTGAGGCTGCTGGGCGAGGTGAAGCTTGCCAAGCCGCCAAGCCACGGGATCTCAAAGGGCAGTGTTTTTGCTCTGCAGGACACCGCTCTGCTCCCACGGCCAGCTAGGGGACGCCCTGTTATGAGGCGGCTCCCCTACGCTGTCCGTGAGAGTGGAGCAGAGAGCCCCGGAGGACGGTGGCGGAGCTGGGCATGAGAGCCAGCAACATCCAGCCAGCAGCTTTGGGTCGGTTGCCACGACCGGCATGCCAATGCTGGCGATTTGCTGTGGAATCACGGTGAAATTATTGATAGATGGGCCGAAGTGATGTGAAGTATATTGTCGACTGTGGACTGGTGAACCAGGTGGTAACAGGGAAGTTTTATTAGGGTGACTAACAATATAAGGAAAATAACAATATAAGCCACACTTGGTGCGAGCCTCCTGGTACCAGTGTTAGTTGAGGGCTAATAGCTCAGGGGATAATAGGCTACCTTTAGCACCCCTTCCATCTACATGACAGACAGCTAGTTTAGCCCATAATAGAACAGTGGGCGGGTCTCAAGGATAGCGGTGGGTTAGCTTTGTCAAATCATGATGTATACGATTTACCCAGAACAGTCATAAGTGTTTCTGGTGTTTCTGGGAGAGAAAAACAAGATAAAGGCTGTGTGTGTGTGTGTGTGTGTGTGTGTGTATCCCATTTACACAGGGTGCGTGTGAAGCGTCTAGTGCAGTAGTATAGTAACGTAGAGATCCATCCATCCATCCATCTTCTACCGCTTTTCCGGAGGTCCGGGTCGCAGAGGCAGCAGTTCAAGCAGAGAAGCCCAGACTTCCCTCTCCCCAGCCACCTGCTCCAGCTCTTCAGAGGGGATACCAAGGCGTTCCCAGACCAGCTGGGAGACATAGTCTCTCCACCGAGTCCTGGGTCTGCCCCGGGGTCTCCTCCCAGTGGGACGTACCTGAAACACCTCAAGTGGGAGGCGTCCAACGTAGAGATGTTTGTAGATAGTGCATGTTGCATGGCATATGTTGCATGTTGCTTTCTGCTTGCTGCTCTGCTTACAGCTACCGCCACCAGCTAGCCCCCATCGGGGGTGAAAAGAGGAGCAGAGTGCGTAAGTCTCCTCCTGCTGGTACATAGCCTCTCCACTACCAAGACCCCTGCAGTGCCTCCTCGTGGCCACACATGGTAACTGGGCACCCTGCGGTCCCAGGCTAAACTGGAGGGGATCTTGGAGCAGCAGGGGGCCCCAGAGACGCGGCGTATAGGCCCACCCTGTGTGGACAAGCCCTTGCGCCCGTCAACCCCTGCCCCAACTATGGGTAAATAGCCCCACTGCCTTGTGAGTAATCCATTAAGGTGAAGGCTAAGGGAGCAACCCCTGACAGAAAAGCAATGTGCTGGTGGTGCGCAAAAGGCGGGACTTAAAAGACCAAGGACCCGGCAGCCTCCTGCAGCCATGTCGAGGGACTGGTCATCATGGGCTTACCCACGCCACCGGATTTACCTCATCATCGTGAAGACAGTGCTATTGGGAAGAGCGCGCCCCCTACGGCACTCTAAATAATTCAATGCACAGGTGTCCACCTCTGACCATGGTGGGCCTTACCTTCCTGGACATCTGGTTGAAGTCTGGTGGCGACAGGGTGTGTGGCGACGGGAGCAGGTATGAATGTTACTGGGAGCTCCTAGCTATAACCCTGCACGTCAGCAGCACAGGGCTATTATGGTCGCTAACAGCTGGGGTGGCAGCTGTTTTCGGCAGACCCCTGTGTGATTGAGCAGCCCTATTTAGGACAGCACTGCTCACCCCAACTGGGGAGGGGCCTAGAAAAGGTGGCCTAAAAATTGCCCACCCATCTTTCGCCTGAACAGGTTACCGCGCCTGTTGGGTCATTCCACCTCTGCGGTCGAAATAATAAAAAGAGAACATGCAACCTAAAACTGGCAACATGGAATGTAAGGACACTCCTGGATCGAGGTTCTGACAGACCCCATAGGAGAACAGCTCTGGTTGCTGCTGAACTGAGTCGCTACAACATTGATATTGCTGCACTGAGCGAGACCAGGCTCCTAGATGAGGGCTCTTTTACAGAGGAAGGGATGGGCTACACATTCTTCTGGAGGGGTTACCCCTCAGGAGAACAACATCTGCATGGTGTAGGACTGGCCATCAAAAACACCCTTCTACCAAGACTCAGTGAAACACCTGTTGGCATTAGTGAGAGACTGATGACACTCCGTATCCCCCTGGTTAAGAATCGCTTTGCTACACTTCTTAGTGCCTATGCACCGACCCTGCCATCGGAGAGTGAGGCCAAGGATTCCTTCTACCAGTTACTGGACGAAACTCTTTGCCGGATCCCCAAGAATGACAAGATCTTCTTACTTGGAGATTTTAACGCCAGAGTGGGTCAGAACAATCAGATATAGAGTGGGGTGCTTGGCAGACACGGAGTTGGCCAGGTTAACGCAAATGGAGTGAGATTGCTCACTCTCTGCTCTGAGCATAACCTGACCATAACCAACACCATCTTCCAGCAAAAGGACAAATACAAAACATCATGGATGCACCCTCGCTCTAAACACTGGCACCTGATTGATTACATCATTGTGAGGCGCAGTGACATCAGAGATGTCCACATCACCCGTGCCATGAGAGGTGCAGAATGCTGGACAGATCACCGGCTGATCGTGGCCAAGGTCCACATGCAAGTGTGCCCCCCCTTGCGACTCCAAGGGCCCAAAAGGAGGAAACTTGATTGCTCCCGTCTGGCAAATCTGGATGTAAGAAATGACTTTCGGCGCTCCCTGGTTGAGAAACTGGGGGGGTGGAGCATTTCCTGAGTCTGCCTGAGAAGACCATGGACCAGAAGTGGGACTTTATCAGCTCGGCTGTTTGTGAGGCAGCAGCCCAAACAATTGGCTATAAGAGAAAGAACCACCAAGACTGGTTTGATGACAACTCGGACACCATCCACGACTTGTTGGAGGACAAGCATAGAGCACATCAGGCAACCTTAAGGAACCCCTCATCCATTATCATCAGGCATCAGTGGCAGAGAGCTCGGCGGGATGTACAAAGGGCTACTCGGACAATGCAGAACGAGTGGTGGACAAAAAAGGCACATGAAATCCAGGCCTTTGCCAATAAAAATGACATGCATAATTTTTATAATGCTGTCAAGAAGACTTACGGCCCAACAAATCGCTGCATCACTCCCCTGAAAACAGCAGATGGGCTGAGAATCCTAAACGATCAGCCTAACATCTTGCTGAGATGGGCTGAACACTTTAGTACCCTGCTTAACCAGGACTCAGATGCAGACCCCACTGTTCTCGACGACTTGCCTACTCTTCCTCCAATGCAAGACCTGGATCAGCCCCCAACCTTCCTGGAGGTTCTATCAGCTACCCGCTCTCTCAAAAACAACAAGTCCCCTGGTAATGACAACATCCCTGCCGAGCTGTTGAAACAAGGAGGCTACTTGTGTACAAAAACCCTGCACAAGTACATCACCAAGGTCTGTGCCGATGATAACATCCCACAACAATGGAGAGATGCCACAATTGTCACCATTTATAAAAACAAGGGTGACAAGGCTGTCTGCGGCAACAGCAGGGGTATTTCGCTCCTTGCTGCTGCTGGTAAGGTCCTGGCGAAGATGATGCTTCACAGGCTGATCAACAACATCACAGAATCAGTGCTGCCTGAATCGCAATGCGGTTTCAGGAAGGGCAGGAGCTCGGTGGACATGATTTTCACAGCTCGGCAGCTGCAGGAGAAATGTCGGGAGCAACACCAGGACCTTTTCATGGCCTTTGTCGATCTCTCCAAAGCTTTCGACACTGTCCATAGAGAACTCCTATGGGAAGTTCTTCTTAAGTTTGGCTGCCCTAGTAAGTTTGTCAATATCCTCCGCCAATTTCATGATGGTATGACTGCTCGGGTGACTATAGGAGGACAGGAATCTCCTTCCTTCCCCGTTTGTACAGGGGTTAGGCAGGGGTGCGTATTAGCACCAGTACTTTTTAACATCTTCCTGCTCTGTGTCACCCAACTTCTCCACAAGGAGATTGAGGACAGCAGCGGTGTAACAGTGGACTTCCGTCTAGATGGCAACCTTTTTAATATAAGGAGGCTCCAGGCAACCACCAAACTGCAAAGGGTGAGAGTCATTGAGCTACAGTATGCAGATGACTGTGCTCTGGTATCTCATAGCCCACAAGATCTCCAGTCTGTTCTTACTGCTGCAGTGAGAACATACAGCAGGATGGGACTGACGGTGAACACCATCAAAACGGAGGTCGTCTGCCAATGGAGCACCAATATCCCATCTACTCCACCTACCTTCACTGTTGCTGGTGAACAGCTGTCTGTTGTTTCATCTTTCAAGTGCCTGGGGAGCATCCTCTCTGTAGACAACACCATTGACAGTGAGGTCCAGAACAGGATCAGGCAGGCATCAGCTTCCTTTGGGAGACTCCGGCGTCGAGTCTTCCAGAACAAGAACCTCCATCTCCAAACGAAGATCTCTGTTTACCAGGCAGTCTGTGTCACTACTCTCCTCTACAGCTGTGAATCCTGGGTGACTTACAGCCACCACATTAGGGATCTAGAGCGGTTCCATATACGCTGCCTTCAGCGCATCCTGGGAATCACCTGGCGTGACCATGTGCCTCATTCTGAGATACTCTTTAAGACCAGCTGTAGGAGTATTGAGGCAACGATCACCCAGCACCAGCTACGCTGGCTGGGACATGTGGTGAGGATGCCCCCAAACCGGTTGCCTCGCAGGGTGTTATATGGCCAGCTACACCATGGTCGACGTTCTGCTGGAGGGCAGAAGAAGCGCTACAAGGACCAGCTAAAGATGGCCTTAAAGAAGTGCAGGATCAGACCTGAGGCTCTGGAGGAGGCTGCTGCTGACCGGAACACCTGGCGACAGCAGTGCCTTGTGGGGACCCGTATGATGGAGGAGGACAGGACAGCCAGGAGACAGGAGAGAAGACTGAGGAGGAATGCACCTGCAGTCCCTGCTGCCACTACTACAACTTTTACATGCCCTACCTGCAACAGGACATGTGGGTCCAGGATAGGACTATACAGCCATCAAAGGACTCACCGATAGAAGTGGACGTCATCATCGGACTCGATGGACAACCGCAAGCAAGCAGGTGTGTGTGTGTGTGTGTGTGTGTGTGTGTGTGTGTGTGTGTGTGTGTGTGTGTGTGTGTGTGTGTGTGTGTGTGTGTTTTAAGAGAATTGACTCTTCTGATATTTTTTTGATAATTATGTGACCAATAGACAAAGTTCAGACAAGTAAAACCTGCAAACACACTATTTGTCAGTCAATGACCCCTTTAAAGGTACTATATCTACCTTCAGAAAACCTAGGGTTTAGTGGCACCCTGTGGCCACTAAGTGAACTACAGACCCATTCACTACATGCACAAACATCACCAGAGGGTCTTTGTGGTGGAATGGCAGTACAGGGAATTGAGGTCGGATACAAAGGTGAGATTGGATGTCCGACTCTGCCTGGAACCGTTGTGATTGAACATACAGTCTAATGTGTCTACTGGATCTGTTGCTTCTCATCTTCCTATTCAGTGTCTATGTGAAAAGCAAAGCATTTGGCTCTGAAGCAGTGAGATAAGGGCTGCAGTGTGTCAAGTTGCCTGTACTTTCCATGTGCATAAAGTTAAGAACTTTATGGTTCTTTATGGAGCTTTATGGAGGTCCGGATACCCGGGATGTGTTAGTTGCAGCGATATTGTGCTGAACATTTCCTTTAAGAAATGTACAAGAGTTTGGCTAAGTTCTAGAACTTTCAGAATTTGAACTTTAGTAAGTTGTAAGAAGCCATCGACTGTCCTGTACCTTTAAGCACTGGGTTCATGTATTTCTGAACATTTCTGGATATCTAAATAGTGCAGCTGAGTTAAAGTCACATAAATATTTTAGTGTTAAAATATTTTTTTAAAACTTATATTGCAGTACAATTTCAGTGCCACATAATAATCTCAGTAGTCACAATGAGAACATTTATGGAGAGTATTTTCTTTATAAATTTTGGTTGAATTTAAAAGAAAAACACCTCCGCTATGCTGGAACAGTCTGCCCAGCGGTCCCAGAAATGATCTCCTCCTCCTCCTCCTCCACACAAACAGCAGCAATCCAGATAAAGCCTGGAGGACAAACACGTTGTCCGCTCCGATTAATTTATTGCTGCTCCAAAGAGACATTAACAGCTGACCACAGACAAGTGAAGAGTGCTGCTGTCTACAGCCTAAAGGGTCAGACTTAACTTCTTGTTGCTGTTCATACACCCACATCGTTGTCTCGTACAGGCATTTGTTAACCGCCGGCCTGCTTGGATTCCTGTGTTCAGCGTCTTTTGTCGGAAATAACAAACTGTCCTCAGTTCCTCCCGTGTTGGAAAAGAACCTGCTCGGGCTCGAGCGCATTATGATCTGTCAGTTTTAATTTTCAGAAAACAAGCAAACGTGGTGAGGAAACATTTCATTACAAGTATCTAGGGATACATTTGAATGAACTTACAGATTTTTTTCATTTATGAATTTATTAATTCTGAACTTATCAAGTTAAAAAAATTAACTAAAGTTCAAGTATATAATATGCAAATAACAAAGTTGACATTAGTTGTCTTGTGTAGTTCATTAACTCCAGTATAAAAAGTTTGGATTTTCTGGACAGCATACACAAAACAAAATATAACTATATGTAAATTATGTATCCCTTACATTTGCTTTAAAATCCTATAAAGCAAATACTGTATATGAAATCATAAGAGAAACTAATTTTCTTAGTTTCTTAGTTTAGTTTATTCACACACATCACACATTATCAACATTATGAACAGCATGAATTGCAGTATACAATAGGCTTTTCCCCCCACATTGATTAGGAGTGTGGAAGGGTCACCCCAAGGAAGCCATTTAAGCCTTTTGGTTGGGGGCCCAGTTTCTACAGTAAAATGATAACAGATTAGATATTGGTCGAATGTCTTTGTGTACAGCAACATACAAACATATAACAGACATACAGTATAACACATAATCCCAGCATTTGTTTATATTGAATTAGTAGGTAAGGTCAAGATACGTTGGCAAGTTATTAAATACTAGTGGAGTGACATCAATATATAAAGCAGAAATAACAATGAGGTGACAACTCATCAGTGAGCAAGTTTTGTGTAACAAATAGTGGATTAATTATACTATACAGTATAATGATAGGAGCTGCATTTTTAGTTTTTTCTTGAAGATGGGAGATGACATTTTTAGATTTCTTATCAAGCTCATTCCAAATCTGTGGTCCTCTGCACACAGTACTAAAGCTGGTAGATTTTAGTCTTCGCTTTTCTCCAGTAATTTGGTTTTTATTTCTGGTGGCATAGGTGTGCATGGGAAGGAAGACTGGAATGAGTTCACATAATTTCATTCCATTTGTCAGAATACATCCTTACAATAAATTTAATCCTGGCTATACATTTAAAAATAATTGGGATATAGAGTGCTGGAAAGTCTAGCAATGGATCAGTAGGGAACAGATAATGGGGCAGCGGTGGCCTAATGGTTAGGGATGTGGACTGGTGACTGGAGGGTTGCCGGTTTGATCCCTGGACCGGCAGAATCAGATCTGGGTGGGACAGATAACATCGCAGTGTGTGCCCCACCCTCCTTAACCCCACTGTGGTGCCCTTGAGCAAGGCCCTTAACCCCAAGTGCTGCAGTGGAGCTGCTCAGCGGCCACAGGTCAGTCTGTGGTTGGACTGGGCAGCTTCCTGGTGTGAATGTGTACCTGTGAGTGTGAACAGGGTGTTCTTGAAAAAGAGAGGTTGCCTCTCAGTGGACCTCCTCTGTATAAATAAAGGTTAAATAAAATAAAATAGTATATACTGAGAGGCATTAAAATGCAAGATTGTATCAATTTTAGAAAGTGGTGCAAATAAATCACAAGTGAAGATACTGTACACTTCATAATGTTTATTAGCCAGTGGTTATTAGTGCACAAATTCTGATCATTTGGATGTACAGCTATGCAACAAAACTGAATCCTAAATCATCTTTCCTGATTTTATTGCTCATTAATTGTGTGCGTGTGACCTCCATTTGCTGCCAGCAAAGCCTCAATTCTGTGTGGGACTGATGCCACTAATACAAAGTTGTCAGTTTGATGCTGAGGAAGGGGAAGCACCGCCTCAAGCTCAGCATGATCTGTTGGTGCGGGATCCCGACTGCATACATGTTGATCCTGAACACCCCACAGATGTTCTGATGGGGAGTTTTGTGCATTAAGATGACAGGGATTATTTTATTGTACAGGCATCAACACTGTAAAAAACATTAGCATTAGAGTACGTAATCGTTATAAAGATATGCAGGATTTTGTGTTTTTTGTACGTTGTTTTTCATGCCTCTCAGCATATAAGTGCTGTGAAAATGTATTTGCCCCTTTCTAATTTCTTATATTTTTGCATATTTGTCCCACTTGAATGCTTCAGAGCAAACAAATTTTAATATGAGACAAGGATAACAAGTAAATACAGTACGAAATGCTGTTATTAAATGCTGATTTCATTTATTAATGGGAAAAAAACTATGCAAACCTATTTGGCCCTATGTGAAAAAGTAATTGCCCCCCTAAATTTAATAACTGGTTGGTGGCAACAACCGCAATCAAGTGTTTGTGATAAGAGGCGAATTTTGGCCCACTCTTCTGTGAAGAATTGTTTTAATTCAGCCACACTGGAGGGCTTGGGCTTGAAGTCATGAAATGACGGCTGGACATTGTCCTTCAGGATTTTCTGATTCAGAGCAGAATTCCTGGCAGGCAGCAGCAAAGTAGCCCCAGACCATCACACTACCACCACTATTCAGCCCAAACGGAAAAAGGGATCTGATTTCGTTGGCTGGTTTTTCATTTTATTGTTTTGGTCACAGCAGGAAATGCATTTAGTAATTTTTTTTTTTTTCCATATTTAGACCTACTTACCAAAAGCCAGTTTAGAAAGCTTGGGATCAGTCCGCCAAGGTCTCCGCCTTTGACTGCCACCTAATCCACATAGCACCGGACTTCCATGATCCCTCCTGCAGGTGGTGAACCTACTGGAGGGCGGACCCATGTAACTCCTTCGGGCTGAGCCCGGCCGGGTCCCATGGGTGGACAAAGGGCAGCCAGGGCTGCCCTTTGTCACCGGTCCTGTTCATAATTTTTATGGACAGGATTTCTAGGCGCAGCCAGGGAATGGAGGGTGTCATGCTTGGTGACCACAGGATCTCATCTCTGTTGTTTGCAGATGATGTTGTCCTGTTGGCTTCATCCAGCAATGACCTACAGCTCTTGCTGGGACGGTTTGCCGCTGAGTGTGAAGTGGCTGGGATGAGAATCAGCACCTCCAAGTCCGAGTCCATGGTCCTCAGCCGGAAAAAGGTGGATTGTCCTCTCCGGGTTGGGGACAGGCTCCTGCCCCAAGTGGAGGAGTTTAAGTATCTTGGGGTCTTGTTCACGAGTGAGGGGAAAATGGAGCGAGAGATCGACAGACGGATTGGAGCAGCATCTGCAGTGATGCGGACGTTGTACCGGTCTGTTGTGGTGAAGAGGGAGCTTAGTTCTAAGGCAAAGCTGTCGATTTACCAGTCAATCTACGTTCCTACTCTCACCTATGGTCACGAGCTTTGGGTAATGACCGAAAGAACGAGATCGCGGATACAAGCGGCTGAAATGAGCTTTCTCCGTAGGATTGCTGGACTCACCCTCAGAGATAGGGTGAGGAGCTCAGTCATCCGGGAGAGGCTCAGAGTAGAACCGCTGCTCCTCCACATTGAAAGGAGTCAGTTGAGGTGGTATGGGCATCTGATTAGGATGCCTCCTGGACGCCTCCCACTTGAGGTGTTTCAGGCACGTCCCACTGGGAGGAGACCCCGGGGCAGACCCAGGACTCGGTGGAGAGACTATGTCTCCCAGCTAGTCTGGGAACGCCTTGGTATCCCCTCTGAAGAGCTGGAGCAGGTGGCTGGGGAGAGGGAAGTCTGGGCTTCTCTGCTTGAACTGCTGCCTCCGCGACCCGGACCTCCGGAAAAGCGGTAGAAGATGGATGGATGGATGGATGGATTTAGACCTACTTATCCTTGTTTTAAATCATCTGATTTAACTGTTGCTTTTGAAAGAAATGTTTGTTTTCTATCAATTATCACATTGACTTTTCAATAAATTAACACAATACAAATTGTAAAGGCACAATTTCTCATCACTTCTGGCTCTTACTTCCAGCTTCCAAAACAATGAAAAAAAAACAAAAAAACAACGAAATCAGACCCATTATTATGTTTTGTGATGCATCTTGACGCACTTCAATGTTGCATCTTCAATTTTCACATTTTTTAAATGAAATGCCTTTTTCAGATTTCAGTGTTTCTTTTTGTAATTTCTGAATGGAAAAGCGCTGAGCTGCTGTGTGGATTGTGTTATAAATACATTTCCCTTGCCTTAATACCTTTTATCAATTAAATGCATCTGACTAGTAAGTGTGAACTCTTTATTTGGACGGTGCTTAATCAGACAGCAAGTCTATGGAAGAGTTCAGTCAAAAGGAGTGTGCTTTGGCTTCGTTGTGCAGTGTGGGCACAAACTTGTCACTAAAGTAGCTTTGTGGCTGGAGCTTATATCATGGCTCCAAAGTCTTTGGTGGGTGGCAGGATCCCACGTTCTCCATTGTCCAGTGGGGCTGGAGATCTTTAACTGTGGGTGCTGCTGCGGAGTGGTTCGTGCTTTTCACTCCATGTGAGTTGGTCGGCAGGGATGGCGACACCCTCCCCCATATTCTTTTCTTCAGCGGGCCCGGTGTGTTCTGCGGGCTGTTGGCGCCGACGGTGAATGGCTGGTGTGGTTCCTGGGGTTGTGCTTCCCATTTGTCTGATTTTTGTGGACCGTCTTTTGCAGGCAGAGCATGCCTTGTCCAGTTCACGCTTCCCACCTTCGTCAGAAAATCCAAAGTGTCCCCAAATCCCCGCTTTCAAAATGCTAGGTGTGTTTTTATTTACCACCTGTTGCTGTTCTCCACCTCTGTCGGCCACGATGCCATCAGTGTAAAGTTATCAAACAATTCAGGGCATGAACACGCACAGCAGCAGTTTTCAATGCCGCAACGTAACTTTGCAACTTGATTGAAGAGCAGAGGTCGGACAAATGGCAATCAAGATCAGCACTTTAGGTTTTTGCGCAGGCGGCAAGATCTAGACTATTAACACTCTGCATTGATGCTGAGGCCTGCACCACAATGCATCAAAGAATCAAGAAATATCCACGCCTTAGCAGAAGCGATTCTCTTGGAGCCCTAGGCAAAAATTCACAGGGGGCCCCTCCAACCAGCCTTCATCACCCTTATATATAATAAACAACATGACACTAACAAAAAACGTGAAATGCAAACATTTTCTTATTTCAAAAGTGCATTTTCTTATTTCTTATTTCATTTTCTTACTTCAATTAACCTAAAAGTTAGGTTAATTGGAGACTTTAAAATTGTCTCCAAAGTGGCCCTAGGTGTGAATGTGTGTGTGAATGGTGAAGGGACTGGCACAGCACCTTGGCTGCCTCATCCGTCCAGGTGGATGCTCTGTAACTTCCCTCTGGGATTAATAAAAGTATACCCTAAAAAGTATCTTTTCAAAGTAAGAATATAAACATTAAATTCAAAAAATTGAATTCTGATGTTCCCTCACTCTCACTTGTTTGTTTACATAAGACATGCACCTGTACCGCCGAGAGTGAGGGGTAGGGGTGGGGCCCCTTTTGGGAGTTCTGCACCGGTATAGGTACCACATGTGCTCGGACAGTCAGATCTGCTTTGGGTCCTGACGGCACAGTCAAAGTTAGTCTTTTTTAATTATTGTTAACAAATCACTAATTTCCTCATAATAATATAACTTACTGAGATACACTAGTATGTGTAAAGATATAAAAAGTCCCATTAAAGTTAAAATAGCAACTCAACCCACTGTGTTGGTCACTGCCATGGAAACAACAGAGATAAACCTTGTTTATGTAGTCCACATGCAGACACTATCACGGGAGTCTGAAAATCTTCACCCATAAAGGAGGTTTTAAAAAGTAATTTTTAGGACCCCAAAACAGTACTTACATGTGGATAAATGGTTAAATCTGCATATAAAAAGTGATGTTTAAAAAACTACCTGTGTATTTTGGGCCAAGGCCATGGATAGATGGTTAGATAATTACATTTTGTTTGTAAATGATGAAAACAACACAAAAGTTCTGATCCTTATAGAGAGAAAATTAAAATATTTATAACTGAAGATGTATTTTTTTTTAAACTACAAAGACGGACCAATCACAATGCACTACATCATCAAAATAACTACCCAGCCAATCATAATCTGCAATGTCATGACCAGGCACAGGACCCCGAGAAGATCTGACCACCCAAGCCCATCTGGTACCTACGCCAGCCTACCACGGTCATTGCAAACTCTCCACTTTGTCACTGCTGTAGTGATTCAAAACTGATCAATCCTGGGGCCCCAAACATTTGCCTGCCTTGCCTGCCAGCATGCAGCGCCTCAGCACCTTAGGTTACAGTTGCTGTTCTTGTATGTAATTACTCACTTGTCCTTTATAGGGGTATGATGCATCAGAGTCAATCCCGTGATTGTCGATGATATACTGAAAGGCGTGGTGCATGAAGCCTCCATTGCATCCGTGGTTGCCGTATTTGCTGGAACAGTCCACCAGATTTTGGGGACTGAGGTCCACCAGCTTTCCTGTCATCTTGGCCAACTGTGCTTCCAGGGCTCCCACAGCACTGAAGGCCCAGCAGGAGCCACAAGAACCCTGAATAAAGAAGAAAAAAACTCTTATGAGAGGAGAAACGGCCTCAATTAAACAAATTATGAATTAATTTCTCAATAGTTTAAGAAATAGCCACTTTTTCTTAGCTCAATTAGCTCTAATTTAGTGTATAAGGAGTATACTTGTGGCCGGAATGTATGACAAAAAAAAAAAAAACAGCATCCTAATGGTGTTCATGCAGCTGCAGCATCACAACAAATGTTAATAATTGTCTTGAGCATCATCTCTATGCACATTTCTGTTTTGGCAGCACGGCATGAGTTTGCAAAGACGAAGCCAGGAGAGGGTCCAGCAGGGTTAAAGAGGCTAAAGAACTCCACCAACAGTTTCAGATTCGTATCTTTTGTCAATTAAATTTAACATGTTGCAAAGTACAGAAGGAATGCCAGAATCAATATGTATGTCTGCAGTTGAAGGATGCGCAATGTGCCCAGCGCAAGTTGGTAATAAATTGAGCATGCAAAACTCCTTTGATATCCTTAAAATACTGTAGTGTTTTTAGCTCAGGCGAAACGAGCTAACGTCATGGTGCTGCAGCCGTTTGTGTGTCCATCTTCTCAAGAATCACTCCTCCTCCTGGGTGACTGCCCGGATGCTCACCAAACTCACACACAGTGATCCTCAAGTGGGTCTGCAACCAGGTAGTGCTCAAGGTCAAGTTCAAGGGTCAGGAGATATTCGCACTTATGCCATATAATGAAGATTCCTAATCATACTAGGCAATTACCCAGATGCTCACAAATCTCCCACACATCGATCCTCAGATGGATCTTTATCCAGGTTGCGCTCAAGATCAAGCTCAAGGTTCATCAGGTTGGCATGAACCTAGAATGCATGAATCCATGCATATGAATCCAGTAAGGGGAATTTTCTGACTTTTATAAAATCCTCATGCTATGCAAAGCAAGATCAATTAAGTATTTTAAAATGTATAAAAGTGACACAAACTCAAGCAATAAAGGTTTTAAGGATTGAACATGATGGCGAGATGTCCTGGGTTAAGGTCAGAGGTGTGTCAAGAGCAGTCCATGTGAAAATGTGCAGTTCAGAACAATTTCAACTCTACAAGTTGCCCAACAGTATCCTACAAGCATGTTCATGATGACATTCTGGAGAAACAATAAATACATAAACTTCCTGCAGAGCCGGGCTGTGTGAGGAAGCAGCTGCTTAAATCAAGCAGAAGCAGTGAGAGGAAGATGGTGCGAGGCAGGATCAGTGAAAAGTGAGACGACGCTGTGAGCAAGATTACTGGTCATTTTTAATGATGCTGAACTTACAAATGAGGTAATCACCAGCATGGGGAAACCAAAGAAAATCGATATACGGTGATATTCATCTGAAATAAAACTAATTACACAGCTGTGAGATGATGAGTTGAACTTTGAGGTTTTCGCAGGTGCCAGACTGTGGGGGGAAACTGTAAAAATGTGTTACGGTAATTCTGGTTGAACTGGCTCAGAGAATGAGGAACACAAGACAGAGGCTCACGTCATGTTCCTGCCTTCATCTTCAGCTAAGTAGGACACGGATGTATTCAGAATCAGGTCTGGGTGTTTTACCTGCATCTTGACCCGAGTCACACAGCCCTTCTCTCTCCAGTCTACGGAGAGTGGAGCGTCAGCTCCTGACCAACGAGCAAAGGGAGATGGCGCCCTCTGGACGTCAGTGGGAGGAGTGAGCGTGGCATAAAACTGCCCCATCTCCTCTGGGGTCTAAAAAAGACAAGTCAAATAAACAACAAAAATATTAGCAAGAGCAGCAATGAACAGCTTTAAAGGCCACACAGAAATAATACAGTGGTTTTTGAATAAATAAATCAATCAATAAATAAGCCACAACCTCGCAGGCGTGCGCCAGATGCTCTACCACAAGTAGACGCCTCTGGTTTGCTTGCCAGTGATGTTTGTTCATTTATTTGTTTTGAAGCGTTGTCAGAGGTAGGGTTTGTTCAAATTTAAGAATTTTTAAAATCAGATTGATATGTGCAGAAAGATATTTTACACACACACACACACACACACACACACACACACACACACACTCACACACCTTTGTTTATACCTTTATAAACAGATGTATATATTTATACATTCATTCTAGTCATTCTTGTTGGTCCAAAAAACCTTAGAAATTCCTTTCCAAATCAAACTTTCAGTTTGGATGCAGTTACTCTTTCTCTTAATAGCTCTGTGAGGAACCTTGGAGTTATTTTTGATCAGGATTTGTCCTTCAATTCACATATTAAATTTGTTTCTAAGACTGCCTTCTATCATTTGCGTAATATTGCCAAGATTAGGAGCATCTTGTCTCAGAGTGATGCTGAGAAGCTGATCCACTCTTTTGTTAGCTCGAGATTAGATTATTGTAATTCTTTATTATCAGGTTGTCCTAAAACATCTTTAAAAAGTCTTCAGCTGATCCAAAATGCTGCAGCAAGAGTTTTAACAGGTACTAGAAAGAGAGATCATATCTCTCCGGTTCTGGCCTCCCTTCATTGGCTTCCCATAGAGTTTAGAATTAAGTTTAAAATCCTTCTTCTTACTTACAAAGCTCTAAACAATCAGGCTCCTTTTTATTTAAAAGATCTGATACTACCGTATCATCCTAACAGAGCACTACGCTCCCAAAATGCAGGTTTACTTGTAATACCTAGAATCTCCAAAAGTACAATGGGAGGCAGAGCCTTCAGTTATCAAGCTCCTCTCCTGTGGAATCAGCTGCCAATCTGGATTCGGGAGTCAGACTCGATCTCTGTTTTTAAGAATAGGGCTAAAACCTACCTTTTTGATATAGCCTACAATTAGGGAGGGATCATGTGTTTTCTGAACCCTCCCTTAGTTATGCTGCTAATAGGTTTAGTCAGCCGGGGGACCTCCAGTAATGCACTGGGCCTCACTCCTTTCCTCACTCTCTATGAAATATTTTTTTTTTGCTGGTCATTAACATTTGTTTGTTCTCTCCCATAGATTGAGTCCCCATCGTGCTGTTTGCTCTCTACATGTCTGTTCTTTTCTTCTTCTCTATCCCCTCACCCCCCAGCCAGTCGCAGCAGATGACTGCCCCTCCCTGAGCCTGGTTCTGCTGGAGGTTTCTTCCTGTTAAAAGGGAGTTATTCCTCTCCAAAGTCGCCAAGTGCTTGCTCACAGGGGATCGCCTGATTGCTGGGGTCTTTCTGCAACTGTGGGGGTTCCCCCTACAGTTGATAGTGCTATGAGATGACTGTTGTTGTGAAATGGTGCTATATAAATAAAGTTGAATTGAATTGAATTGAATTGAATTTACACACCTTTCATCTTATTTCTTCACAAATACTTTATCTTTGTCAATTTTCATATGAAAATCATCCCTGACTGAATAAACAATTATTAATATAGCTTATAGTTTGAAAGAAAATAAGTTATTAAAAATCAGTAATTGATATAAAATTTGATTTAATTTTCATTATCTATTCTTAAAGATTCAAATTACTTCAAGTCAAAATTAAACTACTGTAAACTGGTCAAAAAATATCAAGATCATTTTAAAAATTTGTGACTGTTGTCACCAATAAGCCTGATAATCAGCCCATTTCTATCACAAACAACTCTGGATAGAAATATCTGCTGTGTGACAATTCAGGAGGAAATTTTAATGTAAGTTTTGTTGCAGAAAGTCTTTTTCTTAGTCTGCTCTTACACTGGGGTGTGGGTGTGGGGGGGATGATACAGTGTAATATTGCACTACTTTGTGGTAGCAATGCTGTATTGATTCAGAGACACCAGTATTGCTTTACCTTATCAAAAAATATTAATAATTGTTGCTTATCTATTTACCTATTTAGGTACCAGAGTCATCAAAAACAATTGACTTTTCAGTCCACTAGATGGTGCTAAATGCTCACTGTCTAGTTTGGTCAACACAGCAAAAGAGAGACTCCTGAGAACTGGCTGAGAGTTGGACAAGACATTGAGATGGGAACCAAAGTATATGATATCACAATACTCAGAGTATTGCAAGATCATGATAATATTGCATCACGGCCAAAGTATCTGGATAATATTGAATCATGCAGCCTCTGGTGATTTCACCCCTATTGAGAATACTAAATTAATAAAAATATACGACAAGATTTCCTCATTTTCCTATCTTTTATGCTTCCTAATTCATCCTCCTCAAAATTTTCACATGTTAAGAGCCACATTTTTAAACTTAAGCACACAATGTAAAAGGTGTTTGACGTTTAAACTGCAGAAGCATCAACTGTTAAGTGTTCGGTCGATATGCATGTTTGAAATAATTATTTGCCCAATGCCTGATAGCCAGTCGGAATTGATTCTGTTGTTTTTGTTGTGATATATTCCTAGTAATATGCATTATTAAAAATATATTTGTAAGAGTGACTAGTCTGCTGGATGTAAATATATCTGCTTACATGTCTGCCACATTAACTCCAAGTAAGTGCATTAAAAACAAATTCTAAGAGATCCTCCGCTAGACAAATGCAAATCTTTTGCATAAATGTTACTGCTGCAGGTGCCTGAGCAGATATAATAATGGATTACATTTATATAGCGCCTTTCAAGATACCCAAAGCGCTTTACAATGAGTCCATTATTCATTCACTCCACAGACAGGGGTAGTGGTAAGCTAATCCTGTAGCCACAGCTGCCCTGGGGCAGACTGATGGAAACATGGCTGCCAATCTGTACCAACGGCCTCGCCAACCATTTATACACATTCATACCCAGTGTCATGGACACTGGAGGAAAGGTGGGTAAAGAGACTTGCCCAGGGACACAACAGCAGGATATCTGGGGAGAGTGGGATTCAAACTGCCAACCCTCTGATTATTGGACAACCCGCTCTACCTCCTGAGCCACTGTGGACCATATATGTGAAATATTAACTGCTACATCAGACTTTTATGAGCACATAATTTTTTTAAAGCACTCATAAAAACTTTGGCGTTAGTTTCTGGAATAAAACCAGTACCGCTGCAAGACGCTCTCAGACACAGACAGAGGCAATGCAGGTTAAAGGACGCAGACCAGACACTGCCTCGTTAATATTCCAGTCTGCCAGCTGCAGTCATTCATTAATTTAGACCCAGAAGAAACTGTAGACTGTATGTGAGGGGGATCCATCCTAGTGAGGCTGCTGAGTGGTCAAATAAAAACAGAAATCATCTCGTTATCTGAGTGGAGGCTCAAAGGGCAGGGCCGAGACTCTGCAGCTGCTCAGGAGGAGCAAAGTTAGAAGAGCCAAAGGGTAAAAAGATAAGCAGGCCGGACTACTACAGCTCCAGACCAGATAGACTGGTGATATAGAGTGAAGTACATGGCAGTAACGCACCTGTAAGCTGGTTGCCAACCGCCAATCAAATCTAAAAGAAGAAGAAGAAGAAGCAGTTACTCCTTCACATTTATATCTCAAGAGGTTTTTTGTTTTTCAGTTAAACTCGTGAAACTGCAGCCCATTTAATATTGCATTTAATTACGGTTATATAAATATATACACTACCGTTCAAAAGTTTGGGGTCACCCAGACAATTATTTTGTGTTTTCCATGAAAAGTCACACTTATTTACCACCATGAGTTGTAAAATGAATAGAAAATATAGTCAAGACATTGACAAGGTTAGAAATAATGATCTGTATTTGAAATAATATTTTTTTTCCAGATACTCAACCTGCTCAAAGGAAGGTCAGTTTTATAGCTTCTCTAACCAACTAAACTGTTTTCAGCTGTGCTAACATGATTGCACAAGGGTTTTCTAATCATCCATTAGCCTTCTGACGCAATGAGCAAACACATTGTACCATTAGAACACTGGAGTGATAGTTGCTGGAAATGGGCCTCTATACACCTATTGAGATATTGCACCAAAAACCAGACATTTGCAGCTAGAATAGTAATTTACCACATTAGCAATGTATATTAGATATTAGAGTGTATTTCTGATTAGTTTAAAGTTATCTTCATTGAAAAAAACAGTGCTTTTCTTTCAAAAATAAGGAAATTTCTAAGTGACCCCAAACTTTTGAACGGTAGTGTATATATATATACAGTATATACTGTATATATATATATATATATTTGTTTGTGTGTGTGTGTGTGTGTGTGTGTGTGCGCGTGATTTACATGCAAGGCAAATGGTCATTCACTGTTTATTCAGTTAAATGCTTTATAATTTTGGGCATTATTGAACTTTATTCAACTCTTGAAAATAATCAATTCATTGACATTAACACCCGCTCACCGGCTGTGGCGGGTAAGACAGCCACTCCCACTAGCCACTTTGGCAGGTTGTAGTTTTCTCAAGCAACATCTAAATAATAAACCTATCGCAAAGTGAGACTACAAAACTACAACTCCCATAAGCACTATCTGCGCACACAGTCTATTCTCACTGATCCACTTTCGCCAGCTGCAGTCCAGCCAGTACACAGGAGAAGACGTGGATGCTGGCTACGCAGTCTGGTTCATTTTATTTCCAGTCTGGAGAAATGGCGATGAACAGACAGCAGCCGCTCTCAGTGATCAGATCACGGGGACAACTGCTCCTGATCTCCTGTTGTCCCAGCAGTGAGAAGAACCTCTGCTCTCCCCCCACATCAGCTCCTGCCTCTGTGGTTAAATATGATTATTTTTAGAGCAAGAAGTTCCCATTTACCATCCACAATTGTGCAAATTTAAGTTTTTGTATGACAGAGAAAAAGTGACTAAACTTTATGTTGCTGTAAAAAGCAAATGAAGCTTCTTCTGAGGTGAACTTTTGTTTTATCTGTGACTATCTATGATAATCTGTGATTTGCAGCTATTTCATGGAAGTAAAACATCTATGTATTTTAATGTGCTGGTCTAGGGGTGTCAAACATGTGGCCCGCGGGCCAAAAATGGCCCGCCAGGGGCATCCAAGTTTTTCTCTGAATTTACAGCTTTCTTTCTTGTAAATTTCTGACTTTTTCTACTGATTAGAATTCTTCACGTAAATTTGAGACATTTTTCTCCTTAAGATGAGACTTTTTTCTCATCAGTTTTCTAATGACGACGTGCAGCCCTGAAGGGGTGTCCCAATTCATAGGGGTTATTTTCAACCACTACCCCTTGGCCTTTGATTTCAAGGACCAAGGGGTAGGGGTGAGAGTTGAGACAGACCCCAAATCTACCTGTACTTCACTCTCATATTGCAAATGTTTTCCTTGACTGCTTTACAGTATTTACTCCTCTTAATAATTAAACATGTCAGGAGCCGAGCTGGCTTGGCTTCCCCCTGGCTTGACCCTGATCTCTCTGTGGGTTTTGGTTCCACTGTGCATGTGCATATTATGCATTCTGTGCTGTTTCCATATTCAAAGCCACTGCCTGACCGGCAGCTGTTAGACAGCCGCTGTGACCTACTTTCTGAGACACTGCTGACAGTCTGCCGGTCCGGCCACGCCTCCTCTCTCTCTCATTTCCATCAGCTGCTCCCAGTCCAGTTTATCATCTTTCCCGCACCTCGTCCAGGTGTTCCCAATTTATTATGCCAGCGGTGTTTGCACTTAAGCAGCTCTTTGCTAGTCAATCACCATTGGACCATTGTACCTGCTCATATGGTTGTTCTTCGCCGTGTGACTGTCACGTCAGGTGAAGGATTGTTTGTGTTTGTGTTCGCTGGCGGACTTGGACGACTTGGACTGTTCCTGCACGGTGAGTAAGAGCTGTCTGCATTTCTGTTTGCATTTGTGCTGCTACTCTTGTCTGTAGCGTTTCCCCTTGCGGCACAATTGCTACGCTTCGGCACTGTTGCCCAGCTTTTCTCCTGTGCCAGTTGAGCGTCCTGGAGAACTCTGAGTTTAACCTGAGCTGTCCTGTCTGTTTTTTGTAGCCACAGTGCACAGTGGTCTGCCTGCTGCACGCAATTTGTGTTAGTCCTTTTGTTCACAACTGTCACATTTTTGTAAGCCTTTATTTTTTGAACTGTTTGATATCAATAAATGTGTGTTTGGTGTAACCCTGCACTTAAGTCCATTCATCCTTCTCCTCCTCTGTGCGCTGTGGCAAAGCGGGGAGTTTATGACAAAATGGTCCAGCCCGTAAAAAGGACTTAGTGTGTTACACCCACACTAGCCTTTTTCAGTTTTTTGGACCGTTTCATTTTGTCATCCTTCTGTGTTGGAGCACGATGTCCCTGGCTCGTCGATCTCGTCCAAGAAGAGGAGGATTTTCAATGGGATCTCCAAGCCTGGAGCAGGAGTGGGCAGCGGATTTCATCCGGAGCTATGTGGATAAGTTTCTCGCCGCCAGCAGACCCGAGACAGACTGGTGGAGCGTTTATGGAGCGGTGGGGATTCTGGAGGCGCATCCTGGCCTCTGGAGGTACCCAGTAGCCAAACTGCTGGCTACTGTCACCGTGCTCCAGCGCTCGTCCCCCAGGCTCGAGATGGAGTCCTCCCCCATTGGACCGCAGTGCGCACGGAGGTGCATTCCACGGAGGAATGGTTCCATTCCCTCTGCTCCTGCTCCGTTTACCCCAGCTCAACCACCGCAGCGTCATCCTGCTAGGAGACACCGGGAGAAGCCCTCCTCGTCTGCAGCGATCACCGTCATTCCAGCTGCCGTGAGGTCTGCTGAACTCACCCTGGCCACACCCATCTCCGTCATCATGGAGACGGCTCCTCCACCAGTCTTCAGAGGGGCCCACGTCACCGCTGATACGGAGAGGGATGACTGTCTGCCACCTGCAGCTGCTAACATCAACGACCGGGATGACAGGCAAGTACTTTTTCTTTCTATTCCATCTAATAGTATTGAATCATGCCTGTCTCCCGAGGGAGAGGCCCAGTTTCAGCAGTCCGCTGGGTCCTCTCCTCCAGCTGCAAATATTAATTCATTTTTTCCCCTCTCCATGTCTCCTCCAATTCTCCCTGAGGGCCTGTTGGCCCAAGGTCAGGGCCATCAGACGGTGGAGGAGCCAGTGGCCTCGGATGATTCCTTCCCGGAGCCAGCATGGAGAGGTCCCCCTGCAGCCATGCCGGATGAATTCCCAGCATTGGAGCTGCTGTCAGGGGATATTAGGACTGTTATGACCATCTCGCCTGCTGTGGAGGCTATTGCCACGGAGTGGGAGCCTGAGCCGGACCTCCTGGAGGCCGGGCTTGAGACGACATCGCTGGGATCGACGGAGTCCTGGACAGCGGTGGAGCTCGAGCTCAGGCAAGTTTTCTCTCTCATATTTCTTATGTCAGTATTAGAGAGATCTTATCTGGCTCTAGGAGAGGTGAACAGGGTGCAGCCCTCAGCCGCATCCGAACTCCCTTCGCCGGGCTCCGCCGCTGCTGGCAACCCTAACCTGTGTCTCTCCTCTGCCCCTAAGCCTTCTTTTAGGGTCGCCGGGGAGGGTCCACCATCACCACGGGCCTCCGTGGATCCGGCCTCTTCACTGGGCGACACTGCGGATCTAGCTCTCCCTGCAGAGGTCCACCCGGAGCCTGCTCCCCTCCTGCCTGAGGCCGTCATGTGGGTCCCTCCGCAGGCTGAATCTCCGTGGGTGCGGCAGGCTGGTTTCGGACCATTGTGGGGGCTGCGCTCCATGATTAGCCCGACGTGGGTGCTGTGCCCCTGCTCGGACCCGGCATGGAAGCCATGCTCCAGTACAGGCTCCACCGAGGGTGCAGCCTTGGCCCGGTCGGGGTCCACCGCGGGTGCCGCTGAGCTCCAGCTGGAGTCCACCACGGGTGCTACTGAACTCCAATCGGAGGTCACCACGGGTGCAGCAGAACCAGCCCGGTTGGGGTCCATCGCGGGTGCAGCAGAGCCGGCCTGGTCGGGGTCCATCGTGGGTGCAGCAGAGCCGGCCCGGACGGGGTCCATCGTGGGTGCAGCGAACCCATCCCAATCAGGGTCCACAGCTGGGTCCCAAGCCAGGATCACCGGGGGCACTGCGGATTGCCATGAGGACGCCATGGTCCCCTTCTCCTCCTGGTCCTACATCATGGGGGTTCCCTCCCTTTGGTCCGGTCACCCACCAGTGAGCTTCCCGGTAGGCAGGCCGCCTCCTGCCTCATCCCGTCGGCCCTGGTGGATTTACAACACTGGCCGACCACCTGAGGGCCTGAGTCTCCAGATGGCCCGTGTTTTCCGGCAGGCCACCGGACTCTGGTCATCAGACTGCCTGCTGGGCCTGGGACTCTGGGTGGCCTCCCGAGCCTCCATGTCTTTGGACTTGTTGATTGTGGGCCCTGGGTGGGGTATTGTGTTCCCTCCTTTCCTGTTCCCCCTACCTCCCACCCGGGTTCCTGTTGTTTGTTGCTTTTGCTCCTGTTGGGGGTGGGGGTGGTCATGATGTTACCTTGGGTGTCTGGGAATCCACCCTTTAAAGGGGGGGCTCTGTCAGGAGCCGAGCCGGCTTGGCTTCACCCAGGCTCGGTCCTGATCTTTCTGTGGGTTTTGGTTCCACTGTGCATGTGCATATTATGTATTCTGTGCTGTTTCCATATTCATAGCCACTGCCTGACCGGCAGCTGTTAGACAGCCACTGTGACCTACTTTCTGTGACACTGCTGACAGTCTGCCGGTCCGGCCGCGCCCCCTCTCTCTCTCTCTCATTTCCATCAGCTGTTCCCAGTCCCTTTTATCATCTTTCCTGCACCTCGCCCAGGTGTTCCCAATTTGTTATGCCAGCGGTGTTTGTACTTAAGCAGCTCTTTGCTAGTCAAACACTGCTGGACCATTGTACATGCTCATATGGTTGTTCTTTGCCGTGTGACCATCACGTCAGGTGAAGGATTGTTTGTGTTTGTGTTCGCTAGCGGATTTGGACGACTCGGACTGTTCCTGCACGGTGAGTAAGAGCTGTCTGCATTTCTGTTTGCAGTTGTGCTGCTACGCTTATCAGAATCAGAATGAACTGATTCTGATTGTGCTGCTACGCTTATCTGTAGCATTTCCCCTTGTGGCACAACTGCTACGCTTCGCCACTGTTGCCCAGCTCTTCTCCCGTGCCAGTCGAGCGTCCTGGAGAACTCTGAGTTTAACCCGAGCTGTCCTGTCTGTTTTTTGTGGCCACAGTGCACAATGGTCTTCCCACTGCATGCAATTTGTGTGAGCCCTTTTGTGCACAACTGTCACATTTCTGTAAGTCTTTATTTATTGAACTGTTTGATATCAATAAATGTGTGTTTGGTGTAACCCTGCACTTAAGTCCATTCATCCTTCTCTTCCTCCGTGCGCTGTGGCAAAGCGCACGGGGAGTTTATGACAAAACAGTGTTTTTCTTGCTATTTTTTATGTATGTATAAGGATCATTTACATTTAAAAAGGTTGTAAATTTAGTTCAAGTAAATTTTAGCATGTGATAGTCAAATTTGATCATATTAAGCATATTCTTCCGCGAAAAGGCTGAGTGGCTAGTAACTTTGGAAAATCATGAGCCACAGTGGCCAGTGAGCAAAAAGGTTAATGTCAAGCCCTGTGTGTGTGTGTGTGTGTGTGTGTGTGTATCCATCCATCTTCTTCCGCTTAATCCTTTTCGGGTTACGAGGGAACTAGAACCTATCCCAGCATCTTTTGGGCGAGAGACAGGGTACACCCTGGATAGATCACCAGTCCATCACAGGGTCATATATATCTTTTTTGTATGTTTGTCACACTTAAATGTTTCAGGTCATCAAACATATTTAAATATTACACAAAGATAACACAAGAAAACACAAAATGCAGTTTTTAAATTAAGATGTTTATGATTATGGGAAATAAAAATCCAAACCTACATGGCCCTGCGTGAAAAAGTGATTGCCCCTAAACCTAATAACTGGTTGGGCCACCCTTAGCAGCAACAACTGCAATCAAGCATTTGCGATAACTGGCAATGAGTCTTTTACAGTGCTGTGGAGGAATTTTGGCCCACTCATCTTTGCAGAATTGTTGTAATTCAGCCATATTGTAGGGTTTTCGAGCATGAACTGCTTTTTTAAAGTCATGTTACAGCATCTCAATCAGAATCAGGTCAGGACTTTGACTAGGACCCTCCAAAGTCTTCATTTTGTTTTTCTTAAGCCATTCAGAGGTGGACTTGCTGGTGTGTTTTGAATCATTGTCCTGCTGCAGAATCCAAGTGCGCTTCAGCTTTAGGTCACAAACAGATGGCCGGACATTCTCCTTCAGGATTTTTTGGTAGACAGAAGAATTCATGGTTCCATTTACCACAGCAAGTCTTCCAGGTCCTGAAGAAGCAAAACAGCCCCAGACCATCACACTACCACCACCATATTTTACTGTTGGTATAATGTTCCTTTTCTGAAATGCTGTGTTACTTTTACGCTGGATGTAATGGGACACGCACCTTCAAAAAGTTCAACTTTTGTCTCGTCAGTCCACAGAGTATTTTCCCAAAAGTCTTAGGGATCATCAAGATGTTTTCTGGCAAAACTGAGACGAGCCTTTATGTTCTTTTTGCTCAGCAGTGGTTTTCATCTTGGAACTCTGCCATGCAGCCCATTTTTGCCCAGTCTCTTTCTTATGGTGGAGTCATGAACACTGACCTTAACTGAGGCAAGTGAGGCCTGCAGTTCTTTGGATGTTGATGTGGGGTCTTTTGTGACCTCTTGGATGAGTCGTCACTGCGCTCTTGGGGTAATTTTGGTAAGCCATCCACTCCTGGGAAGGTTCACCACTGTTCCATGTTTTCACCATTTGTGTATAATGGCTCTCACTGTGGTTCGCTGGAGTCCCAAAGCTTTAGAAATGGCTAGAAAATTGAACTCAGTTTTCAATGATGTGATAAACCACAGTTAATTTATGTTTTAACAGGGGGACAATCACTTTTTCACACAGGGTCATGTAGGTTTGGATTTTTTTTTTACCCTTAATAAACACCTTCAATTAAAAACTGCCTTTTGTGTTTACTTGTGTAAACACAAAAGGCAGTGTGATCTGAAACATTTAAGTGTGACAAACATAAAAAAAAAGAGAAACCAGGAAGGGGGCAAAGACTTTTTCACACCACTGTCTATACACAGTAAGTAAACAAAAGGAGAGAAAAAAACCCCTCATGGATCGTCACCTTATCGTGGTGGGGGGGTTTGCGTGCCCCAGTGATCCCAGGAGCTATGTTGTCCGGGGCAATTTGCCTCTGATAGGGTCTCCCAAGACAAACTGGTCCTGGGTGAAGGGCCAGACTAAGAACGATCCAACAGACTCTCATGATAAATTGTATATCAAGGATTCAGTGTACCCCGCCCGGTATGGGGTTACCGGGGCCCCACCCTGGAGCCAGGCCTGGGGGAGGGGCTCGAAGGCTAGCGTCTGGTGGCCAGGTTTCCACCCATGGGACCCGGCCGGGCTCAGCCCGAAGGAGTTACATGGGTCCGCCCTCCAGTAGGTTCACCACCTGCAGGAGGGATCATGGAAGTCCGGTGCTATGTGGATTAGGTGGCAGTCAAAGGCGGAGACCTTGGCGGACTGATCCCAAGCTTTCTAAACTGGCTTTTGGTACGTGGAATGTCACCTCTCTGGTGGGGAAGGAGCCTGAGCTGGTGTACGAGATTGAGCGATACCGGCTAGATATAGTTGGCCTCACCTCAACACACAGCTCCGGTTCCGGAACCAGTCTCCTGGAGAGGGGCTGGAGTTTGGCCTTTTCTGGAGTTGCCCCGGGCGAGAGGCGACGAGCAGGGGTAGGTATTCTTGTATCGCCCCACCTTGCTGCCTCTATATTGGAGTTTTCCCCGGTGGACGAAAGGGTTGCTTCCCTGCGCCTTCGGGTTGGGAAACGGGTCCTGACCATCATTTGTGCCTATGCACCAAATGATGTTTCAGAGTACCCATCCTTTTTGGAGTCTGTGACTGGGGTGCTGGAGGGTGCTCCTCCTGGAGACTCCATTGTCCTACTGGGGGACTTCAATGCGCACGTGGGCAACGACAGTGAAACCTGGAGGGGGGTGATTGGGAGGAACGGCCTGCCCGATCTGAACCCGAGTGGTGTTCAGTTATTGGACTTCTGTGCTAACCACAGTCTGTCCATAACGAACACCATGTTCAAGCATAAGGGTGTCCATATGTGCACCTGGCACCAGGACACCCTAGGCCGCAGGTCGATGATCGATTTTGTTATCGTATCATCAGACCTGCGACCGTATGTCTTGGACACCCGAGTAAAGAGAGGTGCAGAGCTGTCAACTGATCACCACCTGGTGGTGAGTTGGATCCGATGGCAGGGGAGGAAGCCATTCAGACCTGGTAGACCCAAATGTATAGTGAGGGTGTGCTGGGAGCGTCTGGCTGAGGCCCCTGTCCGGGAGGTCTTCAACTCCCACCTCCGGAAGAACTTCAACCACATTCCGAGGGAGTCTGGAGACATGGAGTCTGAATGGGCCATGTTCTCCACCTCTGTTGTTGAAGCGGCGGCCCAGAGCTGCGGCCGCAAGGTGGTCGGTGCATCTCGTGGTGGCCCCCCGAACCAAGTGGTGGACACCAGTGGTGAGGGGGGCCATTAAGCTGAAGAAGGAGTCCTATCAAGCTTGGTTGGCTTGTGGGACTCCCGAAGCAGCTGAGGTGTACCGGCAGGCCAAGCGGAGTGCAGCTCGGGTGGTTGCTGAAGCAAAAACCCGGGTATGGGAGGAGTTCGGTGAGGCCATGGAACAAGACTTTCGGTCGGCTTCAAAGAGATTCTGGCAAACTGTTCGGCGGCTCAGGAGGGGAAAGCAGCTCCCCGTCCACACTGTGTATGGTGCGGATGGGACACTGTTGACTTCAACTGGGGATATCGTCGGGCGGTGGAAGGAATACTTCGAGGATCTCCTCAATCCCACTGATACGCCTTCCACAGAGGAAGCAGGGTTTGGGGACAAGGGGGATGACTCGCCTATCACAGGGGCTGAGGTCGCCAAGGTGGTTAAAAATCTCCTTGGTGGCCGGGCCCCGGGGGTGGACGAGATTCGCCCCGAGTACCTCAAGGCCCTGGATGTTGTTGGGCTGTCATGGTTGACACGCCTCTGCAACATTGCGTGGAGGTCGGGGGCAGTGCCTTTGGCATGGCAAACCGGGGTGGTGGTTCCTCTCTTCAAAAAAGGGGACCGGAGGGTGTGCTCCAACTTTAGAGGGATCACACTCCTCAGCCTCCCTGGGAAGGTCTATGCCAAGGTACTGGAGAGGAGAGTCCGGCCGTTGGTCGAACCTCGGATTCAGGAGGAGCAATGTGGTTTTCGTCCTGGCCGTGGCACATCGGACCAGCTCTTTACCCTCTCGAGAATTCTTGAGGGTTCGTGGGAGTTTGCCCAACCAGTTTACATGTGTTTTGTGGACTTGGAGAAGGCATTTGACCGCGTCCCTCGTGGATTTTTGTGGGGGGTGCTTCGGGAGTATGGGGTATCGGGCTTGTTGTTACGAGCTATTCGGTCTCTGTACGACTGTTGTGAGAGTTTAGTTCGTATTGCCAACACTCGGTCGGAGTCATTCCCAGTGAGAGTTGGACTCCGCCAGGGCTGCCCTTTGTCACCGGTCCTGTTCATAATTTTTATGGACAGGATTTCTAGGCGCAGCCAGGGAATGGAGGGTGTCATGCTTGGTGACCACAGGATCTCATCTCTGTTGTTTGCAGATGATGTTGTCCTGTTGGCTTCATCCAGCAATGACCTACAGCTCTTGCTGGGACGGTTTGCCGCTGAGTGTGAAGCGGCTGGGATGAGAATCAGCACCTCCAAGTCCGAGTCCATGGTCCTCAGCCGGAAAAAGGTGGATTGTCCTCTCCGGGTTGGGGACAGGCTCCTGCCTCAAGTGGAGGAGTTTAAGTATCTTGGGGTCTTATTCACGAGTGAGGGGAAAATGGAGCGAGAGATCGACAGACGGATTGGAGCAGCATCTGCAGTGATGCGGACGTTGTACCGGTCTGTTGTGGTGAAGAGGGAGCTTAGTTCTAAGGCAAAGCTGTCGATTTACCAGTCAATCTACGTTCCTACTCTCACCTATGGTCACGAGCTTTGGGTAATGACCGAAAGAACGAGATCGCGGATACAAGCGGCTGAAATGAGCTTTCTCCGTAGGATTGCTGGACTCACCCTCAGAGATAGGGTGAGGAGCTCAGTCATCCGGGAGAGGCTCAGAGTAGAACCGCTGCTCCTCCACATTGAAAGGAGTCAGTTGAGGTGGTATGGGCATCTGATTAGGATGCCTCCTGGACGTCTCCCACTTGAGGTGTTTCAGGCACGTCCCACTGGGAGGAGACCCCGGGGCAGACCCAGGACTCGGTGGAGAGACTATGTCTCCCAGCTAGTCTGGGAACGCCTTGGTATCCCCTCTGAAGAGCTGGAGCAGGTGGCTGGGGAGAGGGAAGTCTGGGCTTCTCTGCTTGAACTGCTGCCTCCGCGACCCGGACCTCCGGAAAAGCGGTAGAAGATGGATGGATGGATGGAGAAAAAAGAAAAAATGTTTACACTCATGTCTGAATTAAAGAATGTCCTCTTAAAAAATCATATCTAAGGGTTATTTAAACAGAGAAGTAAAATATAATAAATTAGATTTGAGAAGAACCAAAGATAAGCACCAATGTAACAATAAAAACTACAACATTTACTTTCATGGAGAAATATAAAGTATTCATTTAATAATTAAATTACATATTTACTAATAATCTGTAGTAGAATTTTTAAAAGTTGTTCTCTTTGTTTCTTCACGTAGGCATTAACTAAACACATGGACCACTGTTGCATTGTATTTTGGTCCAAATCTTTATTTTCTCACATCGTGTACATACAGTGTGTTCCGACTTTTCAATTTGCCGAGTTTAAGACCTGCATTCAGTTTTTTTTTTTTCTGCTGGTTCTTAGTAGCAAATTTGCACCCGTTTCTCACGCAACTCAAGGACAGACAGCTGAATGGATCGTCTCTGCTCTCTGTACACTCTGATCTCTTTGCAAAGATAAAGGAACAAAAAGGACTTCCTGGTCTTGAGATCTCTGTTCATTTGACCTCTCCACAAACGTACAAATTGAAGTTTTTGCCTCTACAAAATCAACTGCTATTTTAATCACTGCAGGTCAGATTGGAATTGATGAAATACAAATACTTTGTTACTGTATTTAAGTAGAATTTTCAGTTTTCGGTAAGTATCTATTTAAAAAATAAATGACAAATAAATAAAAATAAATAAATCTGATGACTTCTATTTTTACTTCCTACATTTGAAAATAAAAATCTGTACTTTCTAGTCTTTACTTAAAAAAAAAGACTCTTTAGTTTTAATGCATGTGAGGGAGGCTATTTGACTTATTTTAAAATCTCATATCAGTGGAAATGTTAAGATAGATTTTAACTTAAATGAATGGCACAACAGCATGTAGACAAGATGAGCTCTTGGTGTACAGATCAGTGCATATCACACACAATGGACTTATGGCATAAAAGATGTAATGAGACGATACTTTTATACCTTAAAATATTGTTTAATTAGAAATTAAAAGTTTGTCCTTGTATTAATCATATTCTTTAAGAAAACGTATTTGCATATTGGCACAATTACTGTATTCTTTCATTCTCAACCACTTATTTTTTTTATTTTTTATTTTTTGGAAGCAGCCCAGTACAGCCACAGACTGACCTGTGGCCAATGAGCAGCTCCGCTGGAGCTGTTGGGGTTAAGCACCTTGCTCAAGGGCACCAGTGTTGCCAGACATACGATAATTATCGTATTTGTACAATAATTTTGCCCTCTGTACGATATAAGATCAATGATTTCAAAAATCCTATAATGTACAATAATTTGACCCCTTCAACGTGGCTAAGTTAACACATTAGCAACCGCAGCCAGAATACAGATCCCGTCCAAAGTGCGCATACATACTACGCTTGTTTTTACGTATCATCTCACGTGCGCGGGCTGCGTGAAAGGAGACAGAAGACTCGCCTGGCGGTAGCAGAGAGGTGGCCTCTGATGGAGGCTCCTGATGGGATCCACAGTTCACTGACACATAGTGAGTTAAGCTAAAAAGATCCATGAGAAATAGTGGTATACCAAATCACTCAGTGCTGTACAGGAGCTCAAACTGTCTACCATGAGAGTCGGCTGAATGGAGCAGGCGGGGCTCGTTTGCTGCTCAGGCGGATGATTCAGCTGCTGATCCCTGGCTTTCACTACAGTTCTGGTGAGTGATTCAGTACAGTCCATCCACAAATAAAAACTAGTACATCCGATCGAATCATTCGCATACATTACAGCACTAATGCAGGCATGGCAGAGTCAAGTAAGCAACATTACCAGCAAGCTGAGAAATGAATGAGGGGAAACAGACCCCGGTTTTACTGGGTGGTTCAAACCTGTTGTTGGCATTAGCACTAAAGCTTTCTGTTGCTGCTGCAGTGTGCAAATGTTTGTGCAAAAAAGTCACTGGATTGTGGTTCTCAATAAAACTGTGAAACAGGTTTCTGCTTCAGTTATCAGAGGCATTTTAGTAGTAGTTTAGGCAGATTGATTGATGTTTATTCCTAATGTATAAACAGATTACTTCTCAAAATATTTTTGAGGCAAGACTTTGATACATGATGATTCAACAGAAGCCATATGGAAGATAGTTAAGTATGACTGATATTCTGGGCTGTTCAGTGCAGGCCAGGGGCTCATCCTGTACTCCACACAGGTAGAGGTGCTGGTCTGCAAGAGGCGCTTTTTTACAACCAATCTGTTAGATTATTTAAAGGTAAAACTGCGTTATAGGCCATAATATACACGATCTGTGATAATGTGTTATGGAAGCAGATGGTCCTGAGCCACGCCAGAATAAAAACAGTGTGTACGGTAATTTTCCTCAAAATACGATAATTTTAAGCCACTGGTATGATACTTCAACATCTCCCATCTGGCAACACTGAAGGGCACCACAGTGGGGTTAAGGAGGATAGTATCAGTCCCACCCAGATCCTGCCGCTCCAGGGACTGAAATGGCGACCCTCCAGTCACTGACCATTAAGCTGGATTCATGCTGTACCTCTGCTGTCTGCATACGTGTACCTGGAAACCTCGTGTGACAAAATTTACGTCATCGGTTCCACTCTGCTAGTGTCCACAGTGCTCAACCGTGGACATCCGTGTGCAGCCCAAATTTTGTGATCATGTCGCTTGCCCACAACCTGAATGCGCTGAAAAGTGCATGCGCAAGACTGAACGTTCCATTCACGACGTGGCGATATCGGCACAGAATACCAACACAAAGCAGACGAAGAAGACAATGAGGAAGCGGAAGACAAGAATAAACATACATGAATCATACATAAATACTTCAGCAGCAGCAGCACCATCTTCGTGAAAAAGGAGTGAAAACTAGCAGCAGAAAGCAAGCAGCGTTTCTTCGTTGGTGAAAATCCTGGCGCGTATGTGCATTGGCACTACCGGGAGTGAAACTACAAATGATAGTTGTGTGCATGCGTCAACCGCTTGGCCTGGGTAGATGAAAAAAGTGAGCATGAACACCGCTGCGTGCGTGCAGGGCTCGTCTAAAGCGCACATGGGCCAAAGCGGACTAGGGGGGGAAATGCAGCATGAATAAGGCTTTAGGCCACCACTGCCTCTTAATCCTTCAGGTTACAGGAGCCTATCCCAGCATCTTTGGGCGAGAGACAGGGTACACCCAAGACAGACTGCCAGTCCATCACATCCCTAAGGACAATTCATCCCCAGCTGATGCTGATTACTGTGGGCAGAAACCAGAGTGCCTGGCAAAAATCCACACAGAAAGGTCACCGGTGGTGAAGCGGTAGGATCAAACCCACGACCTTCTTGCTGTGCTGCAGGAGTTGTGCTGCTATAGTGCTGACCACTGCAGCACCGAGCTTTGCTTCATTATTTTAAAGAATTGCTCGACACCAGGGTGTGGTGTTTGGGACGTGGGGACGCCCACGCAGGTGAGGTCACCATGTGGTGGCCTGGCCGTGGCACGAGACAGCGCCGCCCATCTGTATATAGTTCAGTTGGACAGTTAATAAATCAGAGACACAGAGAGAGAGAGAGAGAGAGAGAGGGAGGGAGATTTTATTGATCCCAGACTGGGAAATTACAGAGTTCAGTTAATATTGGTTGTCTGTATGTTATTCCAAACATAACAATGGCAACGAGGATAACGGACCCTTTACTGGCACTTCTGAAACCATTCCTCACCCTGCCAGGTGAGTCACCGATCCCTTGGTCCTGCTGGCATGAGTCATTCGAGAACTTTATTGACGCTATTAGCCTAGCCGATGCTAGCGATGAAAGGCTAAGGGATGCGCTAATTCACAACCTCCGCAGCGAGGGGCAGCGTGTTCTCCGTTCTGTCGGCTCTGCTGACACATATCAGGACTGTGTTGCCTTGATGGAGAGACACTTCGGCGACACACGTAATCTCACGTCGTGAAGAATTGCTTTTAACCAGCGCCATCAATGTGTGGACAAGACAGCATGTCACCGAGTGCCATTTCCTGGCTACCATGTGTGGGTTTGGCCATCTAGAGGAAGAGTTGGTGCGAGACAAGCTAGCGGAGCACACCATGAGCCCAAAGCTGCGGAAGCAGCTGCTGCTGGCATTGGATGACCTGCAACTAGATGAGGCTGTGAAATGGCATCCCAAATAGAAACAGCTATACAGCTAACATCGCGGCTAACAACACCTAGCCTGCAAACCCCTCATCTGGCCCCGCGAGTGCAGGCTGCCATCACTGCCACCCGGCGCCCCGACTCTGCACCTCCCCACTACGACCGCAAGAAGAAGGGTAAGAAAACGGGATGACATGAAAGAATGTCAGCCCTGCAGTGACTGTGGTTTGTTCACACACCGGGCTTGCACGCCCGCCTACCCAGCCATAGGGCAGAAATGCTACCATTATAAGAAGCTCAACCATTTTGCTAGAGTTTGCAGCTTGACCATCACAGATCCGATGCTCCGCCCACCCGGCCCGACTGCCATTCACTCTGTAGGCACAAAAAGCTGGCCGTTCAAATGGTACACAATGGAGCTGGACGGTGTTGACATGCTACTGCTGTTGAATACGGTGGCCTCGAGGTCCCTTCTGAGAGAGTCCACGGTCAGGACACTGTTCCCTCGGAAGACCATCACAACTAATGTGGAGGACTTGTTTGGCTACAGGCATGTCAAGCTTGGCATGGTAGGAACGGTCATCTCTTCTGTATGCTGCGGTTCTAAAAATCATCCCAATATTTACATTCCAAGTGATGCGCCAAGGGGCCAACCTGCTAGGTATCGACTCGATCAGCGAGCTGGGCTTCTCCATCACCAACTTGATGGGCTCTACCATACTGACAGTCACCTCAACCTGGCAGCACCATTGGCCGATGCTTTTCTCCGGACTGGGCTGCCTCGTCTCCTTCAATCACCGACCACTCATTGATCCGACAGTGTCCCCAAAAATTCAGCCCCTTCGCTGGTTGCCCCTTGCATTGCAAGACGACGTCACGGCGGAACTGCAGAAGCTTTTGGACGCCGGCATCATTGAGCGGGTCAACGCATCCCCCTGGATCTCCAACTTGGTGGTCATGGAGAAGAAGTTGGGTGGCCTGTGGCTGTGCATTGACCTCAGAATGATAAACAAGGTGGTGATTCCTGAAAAATACCCCCTGCCCACAACGGAGCAGCTGACAGTGGCGTTCCATGGCTTGAAGGTCTTTTCCAAAACTGGACCTCCTCCAGGGTTACCTGCAAGTCCCCTTACACCCGGATACCACAAACTGATGGCCTTTGTCACCCACATGGGAGTGTTCAGGTACATCCACAGGTCCTTCGGCCACAGTTCGGACCCGAGCTGCTTTCAAAAAATCATCGCCACCATCTTTGCTGGCCTCCCAGTGGTAGTGGTGTATTTGGATGACATCGTGGTGCATGGCGCAACATCGGCTTCCCATGACACCCGCCCCCCTAAAGTAATGGAAGTGCTAGTGAAATACGGCCTCATGCTCAATGGGAAAAGGTGCATCTTTGAAGTTCATGATCTATTAATCGATCATCAGATCGATCTACTATCCCTCACAGAGACCTGGCTTGGGCAAGATGATTATGTTGATCTGAATGAATCAACTCCTTCTGGGTATTTAAACTGCCATAACCCCAGAGGTTCTGGTCGTGGTGGTGGAGTGGCGGCAATTTTCCATTCTAAATTACTAGTTAATGTTGAGCAAAAATTATGTTTTAATTCCTTTGAAGGTTTGGTCCTCAGTGTGGGGCCTGTTGGCAATCTTGGCTTGAACCCAATTCTCTTTGCCATAGTTTATCGTCCTCCCACAGCCTATTCAGAGTTTCTCTCGGAATTTGCCAAATTTTTAGCTGATTTAGTGCTGAAATCCGATAGAATAATTATTGTAGGGGACTTTAATATACATGTTGATGTTATGACCCGAGCGCTAATGTTATTTGTGCTCGGGCTATTCCTGTCAGGTCTTGACAGCGGCGTTATTATTCCGGCTCTCCGAGCTCTTATTGTGACAGCGCTCGGGGAGGCTTCCGCTTAGCTGTCAAGAGCTGAACAGCTGTTGTGCATTTGCGGTCGTTAGCGGCCGGCTTCTTAAGCCGATGCTAGCGGCTGCATCCTTGCAGCAGTGTCCGTCGCTGATCGTCGGAGCAATCGTACGTTATGGATTATACTACATTGCCCGTCTGTGGTGTGACCGTCTTATCCTGTGGACCCGTGAGTGAGCTTGTTAGCCTTACGCCTCCCTGTGTGTAGACTTGTTGGTGTCATAGCCTCAGTGGTTTGTATTATTGTGATTTTCACTGTAAATAAAGACTCTAACACAACTCTCTGGTGACGGTGTGGCGTCTTATGGTGGCTCGCAAGGGCCACCCCATGACAGTACACTGCTGCCCAAAACGGCGTTTTTTATGGTGACGCCAACCCGAGACGCCTTTCGCCAGTGAGGTTGTGTTTATTGGCCATTGCCCTTTTTTCTTGTCTGGGTACGGTGTGCTGGAGGAATGCCGTTGCGGAGGGGCCACGCTTAGAGTCCGAGCCACGAGCTGGTGGATGTCCTGGAGTATGTGGATGAGACGCTCACCTCTGCTTCCCTCCTCGATTACGACCGCAGCGTACTCTGGTACCTGGACTGTGCTGAGGACTCGCTCAATCATCTTCCTCCCTGCTACGCCGACCACCCAGAAGTTGCCGCGAGGAAGGATGACATCGCCGCGCAACGCGAGATACTCCGTATGGTGGAGGAGGAATACGGCAAGAAGCAGAGGAGGAGGTGTTCACGCTCCTTGCTTTGGGATCCCGTTCCTGTCCTCGATCCGCTCCAGGAGTTCGCACCACCCAGGGGTCGTCGTAGACGTAGGCGCCGTGGCCAAGGGCAGCCCCAGCAAGCTCCTGTTCCGGATCCAGTTACGGGCCGCCGGAGTGACCCAATCAACCAGCCAGCTGCTGTGTGTGACAAGAGTCCTGCTTTGGCGAGCCCCGTCCATGGGTCCTTGACAGCGGCTCCCCTTTGTGCTCCTGGGGGGCCCTCTGTTACCATCCAGTGGGAGAAGGAAGGAGCAATGCCCCCTACAGCTGGCACCACCCTCCCTCCGGGAGACAGGCAAGTTCATGTTCACTCCCCTATTTATAATAGTGATCTGTCTTGTCTGACTCCTGGGGGTGGAGTTCGGGGTTTGCAGCCCCCCGAGCTCCCACCACCAGCAGTAGTCATCTTTACTGAACCTGCTGCCTCTGTGTCTTCCTCCACTGAGCGGTCCTCAGCGTTAGGTCGACGTCGTCGAACGAGGAGGAGGCCTGCGGCCCAGGGAATAATCCCGGCCCCGCAGCCACATTTTGGACAGAGGAGAAGAGCAGACTGCGGTGTGGAGCCTGAGCCAACGAGGAAGCGTCCCCGGGTCTCCACGGAGGAGCAGCCCAAGCCAGCGGGTCGAGGGTCCCCTGCCGCCATGCCGTGCGGGTTATCGTGTGGACATCAGCGCGAGAGGATCCAGCTGCAGAGACCATCATGCCGGCTGCGGAGCCTGATGCAGCTGAGTGGGAGCCCGACGATGAGCTTCTACCCGAACCTGGATCGACGGAGTCCTGGACGGCTCCAGAGCCCGAGTGCAGGCAAGTGCTCTTCTTTGTTTTCCTTTGTGGTATGTTAGAGCATTTTTGCCTGCCTCATGGGGAGGCGAGCGAGGGGCAGCCATCTGCTGCGCCCAAACTCGTCTCGCTGGGCTCTGGCGCTGCCGGGGATACTGATCCCGGTCCTCTCTGTTCCTCTGACCCTCTTCACAGTGTCGCCGGCTTGGAATCTGTCGAGGTCGCGGTGCAGGAGGTCCCAAGTTCGGGGGTGGAGGTTGTCGCCGATGCAGTGCCGACCCAGTCAGGGTCCGACAAGGCCCAGTTGGGGTCCAACGCGGGGGCAGCTGTGACCCGGTGGGGGTCCGACGCAGGTGCAGCTGTGACCCAATCGGGGTCCGACAAGATCCAATCGGGGTCCAACGCAGGTGCTGCTGTGACCCAATCGGGGTCCAACGTGGGTGCAGCTGTGACCCAATCAGGGTCCGACGAAGTCCAGTGGGGGTCCGACGTGGGTGCTGCGGTGACCCAATCGGGGTCCGACGTGGGTGCTGCGGTGACCCAATCGGGGTCCGACGTGGGTGCAGCTGTGGCCCAATCGGGGTCTGACGCGGGTGCAGCTGTGATCCAATCGGGACCCGATGTAGGTGGAGCTCCAACGGTCGCATCGGTGTGGATCGAGGTTGGTGGAGGAGCCGCAGACCCTTCGCCGCCTGATGTGATGTGGGCTCATCATCATGATTATTCCCCTCTCAGGAGCCACCAGCTGGGGTTGTCAGCGCTGGGGGCCGTTGGAGGTTTTTTTCTTGCAGGCTGGTGCTCCCATGTAGTTTCTCTGTCAGGTAGGTCGCCGCACACTATTCCTCCACAGTTCTGGTGGCTGAGGGATGCGGGTCAGCCACCCGAGGAGCTGTTTTGCCTGTTCGGCGCCTGGGGTCGGCCACCCGATGGACTGTGTTTATTACTGGGTGGTCTGGTTCGGCCGCCGGAGGACTTGACCCTCGGGGCCTGGGACTGGGTCAGGCCGCCTGACCACATACTGTTTCCTGTGACCACCCGTCAGCCGTCAGATGCAGGGAGACCGCCGGAACTATGCCTGGGGCGTTTGGTCTCTAAGGCCATCGTCTGTTTGGACTGTATGGTGTGAAGGTCATTTGGAACGAGAAGATGGCTGCATGTGTATGTTGATGTAGTATGCTTTTTTTCTCTCATTGGAGGGGTTATAGCATGTTACCTTGTGGGTTTTCATAGGCACTCTGGTGTTCGAGGATGATGGTTTTTTTTTTTTTTTTGGGTTAAGCAGTACTTTTGTGTAGAATGTGGCAGAGGTTTCATGCACTTGGGTAACTTAGAAGGATACACTGATCCGTTATGGCATTTAGAAGTTTGTGTGAACTGCGTGGAAGGACCGTCACTCAGATGAGTTTCTTATGACCACATAAAGTCATGTACACTGGAATTAAACAGTTTGTCTGTGGTCACTGTGGGAAAACCTTCTGTGTCGGGTAAATTATGCTCTGTATGGTTTGTGCCCCGTGTATTGTAACTCTTGCCCTATTTGTTTCATTGTTTCTGTGGGAATGTAATGGATATGTCAGGGGATGTGGTTTTTTTTTCTGGGGCCTTGTTGGTATTTGTTTCGCTCCCTCCTTGCCTGTTCCTCCATTCACTCGCCCTGTGGGTGGGGGTGGGGGCTAGGTGTTACAGGGCGTTCAGAGTCCGCCTTTGAGGGAGAGGTACTGTTATGATCCGAGCGCTAATGTTATTTGCGCTCGGGCTATTCCTGTCAGGTCTTGACAGCGGCGTTATTATTCCGGCTCTCCGAGCTCTTATTGTGACAGCGCTCGGGGAGGCTTCTGCTCAGCTGTCAAGACCTGAACAGCTGTTGTGCATTTGCGGTCGTTAGCGGCCGGCTTCTTAAGCCGACGCTAGCGGCTGCATCCTTGCAGCAGTGTCCATCTCTGATCGTCGGAGCGATTGTACGTTATGGATTATATTACATTGTCCGTCTGTGGTGTGACCGTCTTATCCTGTGGACCCGTGAGTGAGCTTGTTAGCCTTACGCCTCCCTGTGTGTAGACTTGTTGGTGTCATAGCCTCAGCGGTTTGTATTATTGTGATTTTCACCATAAATAAAGACTCTAACACAACTCTCTGGTGACGGTGTGGCGTCTTATGGTGGCTCGCGAGGGCCACCCCATGACAGTTGATGTAGAGAGTGACTGTCTTAATAAGACATTCAATTCAATTTTAGACTCAATGGGGTCTTCCCAAAAAGTAAAAAATTCTACCCATTATTTCCACCATACATTAGACCTTGTTTTGACTTATGGTATAGATATCGAAAATCTGGTAGTGTCTCCTCATAATCCCATACTGTCTGACCATTGTCTGTTAATTTTTGATTTCATTATCTCTGATCACTTATTTCCTAAAGAAAAATACTACTACAGCAGATGTCTTTCTGATGACGTTGTTGCTAAATTTTCGCAGATTGTCTCCTTTATGCCATGGGTCAACACAACAGAAACAACTGAAATAAATGATGGAGAGTCTGCTCCATTCATGATTGATAGCATGGTTGATGGTGTTACTGCCTCTCTGCATCAGACTCTAGATTTGGTAGCCCCTTTAAAAAAGAAAAAGTCTAACCAGAGATTTCTAACCCTTTGGTTTAACTCAAACTCGTGGCTTAAAACAGAAAACTTGTCAATTGGAAAGGAAATGGCGTTCAACTAATTCAGATGAATTCTACTTAGCGTGGAGAAATCATTTCTTAATCTATAAAAAATCTCTTAGAAAAGCTAGATCAAGCTATTATTCTGCATTAATAGAAGCATACAAGAATAACCCCAGGTTTCTCTTCAACACTATAGCCAGGCTTACAAAGAGCCAGGACTCGGTCAATCCTCGCATCCCTCCTGAGCTTTCTAGTCAGGACTTCCTGAACTTTTTCAGTCTTAAAATTTTATCTATTAGAGATGAAATCAGTCAGATTCTTCTTACCGTAAACTCAAGTACATCAACTACTGCAACTCCCTCAATTGATATCTGCTTAGATAAGTTTACTCCAATCGACCTCTTAGAGTTGGATAAAATAATTTCCTCATCTAAGCCTTCATCTTGCCTTTTGGACCCTATTCCTTCTAGGTTATTTAAAATTATCTTCCCAATTATTGGTAGCCGTATTCTTCTTATAATTAATTCTTCTTTAACTCTAGGTTATGTACCACTGGCTTTTAAAACTGCTGGAATTAAACCCTTACTCAAAAAACCGACGCTCAGTCCTGGAGTTTTGGCCAATTATCGACCAATCTCTAATTTGCCTTCCATTTCAAAAATCTTGGAAAGTGTTGTTGCTGTGCAATTATCTGACCATTTGCAGGGAGTTGGTTTATTTGAGGTGTTTCAATCTGGGTTCAGAGCTCATCACAGCACTGAAACTGACTTAGTCAAGGTCACTAATGACCTCCTGACTGCATCTGATAATAGACTTGTCTCTGTTCTTGTTCTTTTAGATCTCAGTGCAGCCTTTGACATTATCGATCATGCCATTCTACTTGATAGATTAGAACACTTTGTTGGATTGAGTGGAACTCCGTTGCAGTAGTTTAGATCTTATTTGTCCGATAGATTTCAGTTTGTCCATATCAGTGATGAATTTTCTTCCAACTCTAAGCTCAGTCATGGAGCTCCACAGCGGTCTGCGTTGGGCCCTACTCTTTTTAGTCTATATATGCTCCCGTTAGGTAATATCATCAGAAAGCACTGTATACATTTTCACTGTTACGCAGACGACACACAACTATACCTGTCAATGAAGACCGATGATTGTAATCAATTAGCCAAGTTAGATGCCTGTCTTAAGGACATCAAAGCTTGGATGACTTGTAATTTTTTACTATTAAACTCTGATAAGACTGAAGTCATTCTTGTTGGCCCAAAACATCTTAGAAATTCCTTTTCAAATTATGCCTTTAATTTAGATGCTGCCACCCTCACTCTGAACAGTTGTGTGAGGAACCTTGGAGTTATTTTTTTTTTTTTTCCACAATATCTTTATTGAACCTTTTTTTTTTTTTAACAAACATGATACAAACAATCAAACACTAACACTAAAGTACTACAAAAAAAAAAAAAAAAAAAAAAAAAGGATGCACTAAAAACACCAACAACCACCAGCAAAATCAAATCTTCAACAATGCTCCTCTGTTTAGTCTAGACAATCCAATACATAAGTATACATATTATGTTCACCAGTTTGGAATTTACAAGGTCCACACACATCATTCACCTTCTTCTTCAAAAGTTATGTTTAAATTTTTTACATAATCAATAAAAGGTCTCCATATATTCTCAAACACAATTTCCTTTGATTTCAGTATATATGTTATTCTTTCTAAAGGAAGGTTTGTTAACATCTGTCTTAACCACTGAGTCACATCTGGTCTATGAGTCTTTTTCCATAATAGTGCAATACATTTTTTGGCATTAAGCAAACTGAGGTCTATGAATGTTCTTTCACTTTTATTAAAATTATGCTTTTCTGGGTACAGACCCAACAAAAACAATTTAGGATTCAATATGATTTGTTTTGAGATTATTTTTTCAATTGTTACCCTCACCTCTTCCCAAAACATTCTTATTAATCTACATTCCCATACACAATGAAATAGAGTTCCTTTACTTTCCATGCATTTTGTGCATGTATCTGGTATATTTTTGTTATATTTATTTAACTCCTCCGGTGTAACATACATCCGCATTAACCATTTGAAATGTATCAATTTAAGGCGTACATTTATTGATTTGGTTTGAGCTTCTGTACAAGCCAATTCCCATTGTTCCTCTGAAATTTCAGTTTGCAGATCTTCTTTCCAGTAGTTTAATCTTTTCAGTGAATTTTCACTTGAAGATAGTGTCAATGAGTTATAAAACTCTGAAATAATACCCTTTCTTTTACTATCTTTCATCATCATTTTTTCCAAGGATGAATAAATAGGTCGAGTGAGAGCTTTATTTTGATTTGATCGAATAAAGTTTCTAAGTTGAAGATATTTAAAAAAATGTGTTCTATTGAGATTAAATTTGATCCTCAGCTCTTCAAAAGACATTATGTTATCTGCACATGGCAAATATAAATCCTGAATCTTTTGTATCCCTTTTAAATTCCATACTTTAAATACAGCGTCCGCTCTCCCTGGTTTAAAATATTGATTACCCCATATTGGACTAAATTGTGACAGTAACTGTGGTTCTTTTAAATAGTTTTTAGCTTCACACCATATTTTGATCATATGCTTTACAAATGGATTTTTAACTTGTTTTTGTAATTTTTTTGCCGAATCTGAGTATATGAATATGGGAAGAGGTAAAGGTAAATTGTATGATTCCATTTCAGTCCAGTGAGGGAGATCATTTGATGAAAAATAATATGTCATAGACCTCAGTTGTGCCGACCAATAATACAACATAAAATTTGGACATTTCAGACCTCCACGATCAAATGGTACCTTGGAGTTATTTTTGATCAAGATTTGTCCTTTAATTCACATATTAAAACTGTTTCTAAGACTGCCTTCTATCATCTACGCAATATTGCCAAGATCAGGAGCATCTTGTGTCTGAAGGATGCTGAGAAACTGATTCATGCCTTTGTCAGCTCTTGATTAGATTATTGTAATTCACTATTATCTGGTTGTCCTAAAGTATCCTTAAAAAATCTTCAGTTGATTCAAAATGCTGCTGCTAGAGTTTTAACTGGTTCTAGAAAAAGAGATCATATCTCCCCAGTTCTGTCCTCCCTTCATTGGCTTCCCATAGAATTTAGAATCAAGTTTAAAATCCTTCTTCTTACTTTCAAAGCTCTTAACAATCAGGCCCCCCAATATATAAAAGATCTGATATTACCTTACCATCCTAATAGAGCATTACGCTTCCAAAATGCTGGCTTACTTGTGGTGCCCAGAATCTCCAAAAGTACAGTGGGAGGCAGAGCCTTCTGCTACCAAGCCCCTTCTCTCTGGAATCAGTTACCACTCTGGGTCTGGGAGTCAGACTCGGTCTCTGTTTTTAAGAACAGGGTAAAATCCTTCCTTTTTAATATAGCTTACGCTTAAGGAGGGATTTTGTGTCTCTTAACCCCACTTTTGTTCTGTTGTTATCTGATCCATACTGCTGGTTGACCTCCAATATTGTACTTGGCATCTTACTGTTATGTTTATTATGTCTGTCCTCTCCATCCTCCCTACCCCCTCACCCCCAGCCAGTCACAGCAGATGACTGCCCCTCCCTGAGCCTGGTTCTGCTAGAGGTTCCTTCCTGTTAAATGGGAGTTTTTCCTCTCCACTGTCGCCTAGTGCTTGCTCATAGGGGATCGTCTGATTGCTGGGTTTTTCTGAGACTGTGTGGTTTTTTCTGCACTGTGGCACCACAAGATGGCTTTTGTTGTGATGTGGCGCAGTATAAATAAAGCTGAATTGAATTGAATTGAAGTTTCGGCCATCGAGTTCATAGGATTCTGCCTGACTGCCAAGGGTCTGAGCCTCCTACATGCGAATGTCGAAGCAGTACTGCACCTACCTGAACCATTGTGCCCCGCACAGCTATCATCCTTTGCGGGCATGGCAAACTTCTACGGGCACTTCATTCCCCACTACTCAGAGAGGATAGAGCCATTGCACGCCCTCCTGAAGTAGGATGCACCCTGGGTGTGGACCTCAGCATGCTCCGCCGCCATCTGCCGGCTGAAAACACAGCTCACTTCCCAACCCTTTGCTTGCCCATTTCGACTTACAGAGCCTTATGTTTGTGACCTGTGCCACTTCCAACACAGCAGTAGGAGCTGTACTGTCTCAAATCCAAGGGGGGACCGAAAGCCCAGTGGCGTACGCTTTGAGGTCACTCACTTCGGCCGAGCAGAAGTACTCAGTGGGGGAGAAGGAGGTGCTAGCGAGCATCTAGGCATGCGAATGCTGGCACGTGTACCTGTACTGGCGATGCTTCACACTCCGCACAGACCATAGGGCCCTCACGGCGCTGCTGGAAACATTGGGGTCAGAACACAAACCTCGGCGCATCTACAGGTGGACAGAAAGGTTACAAGCATATAACTTCCAGTTCACACCGGGAAGAGAAAACGTAGTGGCGGACCTACTGTCCCGGGTCACGCCTAACCCCACACCGAACACTGACCAGGACCCTCTAGAGCCGGAGCTGGTTCACATGCTGCATGGCCCACTTCAGACCATGATTTCCCTGCAGGAGCTCCAAACTGCATCCCACCAGGACCCAATGCTGACCCAGTTCCGCACCTTCATACGCGAGGGATGGCCATTCAATGTGCAGGAAGAGCTAGCACCCTTTCACAGAGTCAGAGATGACTTATCATGCTGGAGCGATGTATGTGTGGTAAGGGGGCTCTGCACAGTGATCCTGGAGGTGCTAAAAAGCTGCATCCTGACCATGATACATGAGGGCCACCTGAGCGACATCAGGGTCAAACAGCGCTGTAGAGGCTCAATTTGGTGGCCAGGCATCGACAAGGATGTGGAGACCATGGTGAAAGACTGTATGGCCTGCCTACCTAGTGGCAAGACTGGTGTACCACCACCTCCGCCCCTGCAGCCTTTGCCATGGCCGTCAGCCCTGTGGAAAAACATGCCCAATTGGACATATGCGGCGAACTGCATGGTGCTCTCCCACATCAATGTTTCCTAGTGGTAGCCTGTGATCTCCACTCAAAATGGCCCGAGGTGTTGCCCATCGGTTCAGTCACCACCGACGTCACGCGATTTCCTCTCCTCATTGTTTGCTAGCTGGGGCGTGCCTGATGCGATCACAATAGACAATGGAACGCAGTTCACCTCAATGGACTTTGCAGTGTTCGTGGGGAGGAGAGACATCAAGCACACAAAGACTGCTTTCTACCACCCTCAGGCAAATTGGGGGGGGGGGGGGGCGGTAGGTTCAATCAGACCCTCAAGAATGGTTTCAGGGCACATCTAGCGGATGGACTCCCGTTTTTGGCCGCACTCCAGACCACCTTGTTACACTACAGAGCAATGCCACATGCCACGACAGGCAGCTCCCCAGCCCTTCTAATGCTGAGGTGTGAAATGTGCCTTCCCCTGGATTGACTGCACCCTCCATTGGACAATACCCCAACAGAAATGCCCTCACCCAGGGAAAGGGTGGTACCTCAACTGTGCTCACAAGCTGCAGTCATTTTGGACAACGCTGATGCAGATCACAGCTCAGCTGAGGCTGGCCACCTTCCATCTTGCTGATGGGTCTCAGTGGCACACCAGTCGCTCTGGAATTTGACACCGATTTTGGCCCCAGATCAGGAGGTGGCTGCAGACACTACGGGACGGGACTGGGATTTTGGCAACACAAGACCCACAACTCCTGAAGAGCGTCCACCGGAGCCTGCGGTGGCAGCACAGCTCAAGCACCGTTTGGCCCGGGTTTGTCAGAGACCCCGCCACCTGGACGACTTTGTGACTAACTTTTGAATTGTTGGACTGTTATGTTGATAGTTAGTACATGACTGACCAAAGCGGCAGAATAACCCACTCGGTCATGTGGGCATACCGGTAGTCTACCCCATTGTCCAGCTAGCTATTTGAAGTTTTGGGATTTTTTTCAAGTGAGTGGGGGGTAAGTGTGATGTTTGGGACATGGGAACGTGCACACAGGTGATGTCACCACGTGGCGGACTGGCCGTGGTGTGAGACAGTGACACCCCTTTGTATATAGTTCAGTTGGACAGTTAATTCAGAGTACAGTTCATATCGGTTGTCCGCATGTTATTCCAAACATAACACAGGAGTGTCAAACTCATTCCATGGAGGACCAAGACCCTGCAGGTTTTACCTCCACCCAGTGTCTTCAACAGGTGATTTCACTGAATTTTTTCCCACTGATTGCTGATCAGTGAAAATACCTGCTGAAGACACTGAGTGGAAGTAAAACATGCATAGTCTTGGCCCTCATGGAATTAGTTTGACACCCCTGATCTATCCATCCATCCATCCATCTTCTACCGCTTTTCCGGAGGTCCGGGTCGCGGAGGCAGCAGTTCAAGCAGAGAAGCCCAGACTTCCCTCTCCCCAGCCACCTGCTCCAGCTCTTCAGAGGGGATACCAAGGCGTTCCCAGACTAGCTGGGAGACATAGTCTCTCCACCGAGTCCTGGGTCTGCCCCGGGGTCTCCTCCCAGTGGGACGTGCCTGAAACACCTCAAGTGGGAGACGTCCAGGAGGCATCCTAATCAGATGCCCATACCACCTCAACTGACTCCTTTTTCCACCCATGGGACCCGGCCGGGCTCAGCCCGAAGGAGTTACATGGGTCCGCCCTCCAGTAGGTTCACCACCTGCAGGAGGGATCATGGAAGTCCGGTGCTATGTGGATTAGGTAGCAGTCAAAGGCGGAGACCTTGGCGGACTGATCCCAAGCTTTCTAAACTGGCTTTTGGTACCCCTGATCTACACATCATAATAATGACGTGGTGGAAATGCTTTTCAAAGTAATACTTTTTACAGCTGGGTTTATGCTGCACCTCCACTCTTCCCATGTGTCAGCGCTTTAACAAGTTTGCATCAAACAGGGTGCAGTGAGTGCAGCAGGAACAGGAAGGGCACACACAGCACGGGGCAACAAAAAGCTGTGGTTGATCTGTAGACTGGATTTTGTAGTCCTCATTTTGTAAACTCACTTTATCATGTAAAGAGCTACACAGAGCTACACCTCGCCATGCAATATCTATTTTGTAATTAACTCTGTAAACACAGGATTGCATGTCTTATGGCACAACACCTGTGTAGAGTTGTGGTTCCTGCTTTTAGTTCTTTTCATACATTCCTTTGTTAGATTTCTAATGATTCCTTTGTTAGATTTCTAATTATTTATCTTTCTCTGATCCCTTTAGCACCTCTATGTCTGCCCATCCTTCATGCATTCACAAGCCATGGATTATTGCCCTTTTTAAAATAAACATTTTGCTGGAAAGGTTCTTCTATTCACCTTACACCTACGTAGGGTGAAAAGTTGAATATAGGACACTGTAGTAAAGAGTCAAGCACTGGTTTTTGAACATGCCAGGGGGCAGAACTGTATTTCAGTCTGACAACAGTCATTTTCAGGTCTTTTTAGGCCAACTAATCTGCTACATTGGCAGGAAACTGTGTGTGCAATACATGTCTAAAAATACTGCACAAAGATAAGCTTTTAGGCTGCCACATTTCTGTCTTTTATGCTGTCCTTACCACATCTATGTAAATTTATGTAAATTTGCATGTTAAAAAAGGTTAAACTTTTACAAGAAGGTATATGAGAAAAAAATTGCAAAGTTACAAGAAAGACTGAAAATTTAAGAGGAAATCCTCTAAAATGATAAAAAAAAATAATGCTCAGAATCTATACAATGCTGAAATAATACTACAGTAGATTTACAAAGCTCTAAATTTATAAAACAAATTTATCAAAAAATGCCAAATTATATAAAATAAGCCTCAAATTTGTATGAAAATGAGCTAAATTGAACATTTTTAAGAAGTTTATGAGAGAAAAAAATTTGCCTAATATGAAATGTGCATTAAAATTTGGGTATTTTACCTTTATTTAAAGGGTTAATTTTGTTTTGCAGTGCCATGCAAGTTTTGTGGCTAAAATTGCTGAAATGTGCTCTTTCTCTAGTGTAGGCTTGTGCTCCCTGGTCTAATCTAACAAGGAGAGCCTCACCAGATCTCCCAGGTGATTCATGCTCAGTTCGTAAGTGTGAAGCCCCATGGAGGCCTCCAGGTTGTGCGTCGTGATAAGCATCAGGTTCTTCTCCCACAATTCCCTGCGGCGCATATCCTCCACCTCACAAACGAGAAGACAGGGTCAAATAGGTGAATTTTAAACCCTGCGTATAGATTATTTCTAAAGCAAAACGAGTTGAGTCATTTCCACTGCACACCTCGTTTTCGTACTTCTTGTCATGCGTCTTCTTCCACAGCTCCCAGTGCGCGTCTAGGTGGCCTCCAAACATGGTCGCCTCTCCCATGCTCAGGGAGAGCAGCAGTACGCTCCCCAACATCACCAGGCCTGCACACACAGAGAGACACGGACCACATGAAGAGAGGCAGGATGTCATCTGACCTTTGATGTGACGGAAAACGATCGGCCTGGCAGAGATCAAGCTTTGAGTCAGAAACAAACCGATGATTTCCACTTCATGAAGCACACGTGCACACACACACACACCTACACACACAGAGAGAGGAAATCAACTTACGTCAAATAGGTTCATTTTGTCTTCTTTTAATTATTTATCTTTTGTTCATATGAAAGAAAAAATAAAATAGAAAGATGTCTTTACCTTCTTTACATGTTTCAACTGCACTGCAGCCTTCTGACGAAGGTTGCAAAAGGTAAAGACATCTTTAAAAAAGGTAAAGACAACTTTCTATTTTATTTTTTGTCTTTCATATGAACAAAAGATAAATAAATAAAAGAAGACAAAATGAACCTATTTGACGTATTACGTGGAAGTTATAGGAAATCAACTTCCCCGGGACTGTGGGATGAGACGTGGCCGGATGTTTTCAGACGAGTGTTAAATGCTGGGAGGACAAACATTTATCTAGCATATAAACAACTTACTGTCTGTTCATGAATGTCTTTGGCATTTACTTGTGCACCTCAAAAATGTTTTAATATTGTGCAAAAGTTTTAAAAAGTTCAACTTTAAAATTTTGATTATTGTGACTTTCTTTTTTAAATTATAAATTATGATATTCTAATTTTTTGAGACGCATGAGCATTTTTAAACTCTAGTTTGAAGAGGTCACTGTTTTTCAAATTTCAACAGTTAATTTTTTAAATGTATTACTTATTTTGATAAAATAGAAGGCATCCATCCAATACGCATACGTAATACACAGTCGTGATCAAAACAAAGGTATGGATAATTTTAAAATTGCAACATTTTAAGTTTCACACCATCAAACCTTCCATGTTTTCCTATATGTTGGCAAGACTTTCTCTGACCTACCTACAACCTTTGCCAATAGAAGGGCCAGTTGGCTCCTTGGCTGTGTGTTTGGGACCACCTCATCCCTGGAGTTCCTCTTCCTGTGGTAATGTATCGTCACTTCCTGTGTTACTGGCTGTTGGCGTGGTTTGCTCTGCACTTAGCTCTCCTCCCTCTCCTGAGGATGTTTGCCTTTAATTGCATTTTAATCGCTTTTTTCCATCTACTGTCACCTCTCACTACTGTAACAAGCCTCTTGCACCTGTGTGTACACTCAGTGTCACCTAATCACCCTCTTCAGCCTTCTGTTCACCTTTCATCGGTGTTTGTGTTAGCTTCAGGTTGGCCACTAGCTATGGCTATTAGCTCTCCTTCCCCTTCATCTCTGGTGTGCTCTCTGTGTCAGATGTTTAGCTACACTTCTGCCTCTTTTAGTGGTAACGGTAAATGTAATAAATGTTGTCTTTTTGAGGTGCTCGAGGCGAGGTTGTGTGATTTGGAATCCTGGCTCCACTACACTGAAACACCGTCAGCACCACTTAATGGATTCCCATTAGCTGCAGCGGCGCACCGTAGCATCGGGCCTGCTAGCCGTCCCCTGGCAACCACCTTGTTACGTATGGAGAAAGAAGTCGGAGTCTCATCCATGTACTGAGCCAACCACACACTTTATTAAAAGAACAGAACTATTTATACACAAGGGCCATGCCCGCCTGACGTCACGCCAGGGGTGGGTATGGCAGCACATACACACTACCATACTCACTACATCACACTTACCCTCCCCTTTACAAAAGTGCAAACCACACACACAATTGAGTCCCTCCCCAATTTAGGACCCGAATCATGCACTAAAAAAAACGTGGAACAATTAATTGTAATAAAATAGTCTAACACACTCACCCAAAAGAATAACAAAATTTGGACCATGTCTCTAAAACATATTCAATAATCCCATAACATACATCCTCTCATGCACACCAGCAGAATATATATACATATTTACATTTTAAGGTTTAAGTTACGTCAATGTCCGTTGGCAGCCAGGGGTAAAACCGACCCGGAGGCCCAGGACAGCCCCAAACCATCCACTCCCCTGGCCACTGAAGATAAGACCAGCTCGGAGGCCCCGGGTAGCCCCACAACATGTGCACCCGTGGCCACCATCTGCCCCCGGGATCAAAAACAATCTCTCCCGCCATAACGTCCCTCTTCACCGCCAACTGCGTCACTCCTCAGGACCCACCGTGCTGCTGTCTGGCACACCGTCCCTCCGTGCTCATTGGTCCACTCCTGACCACTTTCAACACCGCTGTTGTGGCTTTGAACACTCCAGCCCCCTGTGGCCGAACTCCGGGGAGACCCAAAACCTGCTCATTAGCATTGTTTCCCGACCCAGGCACCTCGCCACTGCTCTCAGCACCCTCGTTCCAAGCGCTCCGCTGCACTGTCACCATGCTCGGTCGTAGCTGCTCCTCCTGGGGCTCTCAGCTTTGCTCTGGTTGGCGTCACTCTCAGACCCATGTGTCTTGTCACTGCTCCCAGCACCCTCGTTTCAGGCGCTCCGCTGCGTTGACTCCATGCCCAGCTGCAGCTGCTCTCCCTCAGGGCTCCCAGCGTCACTCTTGTCGGTGTCACGCTCGTGCGCATCACTCTCCAACCCATGCATCTCATTACTGCTCCCGGCACCCTCGTCCCAGGTGCTCCACTGCATCGACTTTGTGCCCGGCTACAGCTGCTCTCCCTCAGTGCTCTCAGCTTGCATGGACCTGCTCTCTCGCTGCCTAGCCTCCAACTGCGGAGATAGCTCCTGCTGCTTTCCCTCTCCTCTGTCATTGCACACCACGCCGTCTGACTCATCAGTGCTCTGGTCCTGTACCGTGCTGAGCTCCTTGACTGGCCCGCCGTCTTCACTGACTGGGCACTCCTCCACTCGCGGCCCCGGTCCCACCTTGATGCCTAGCTGGTAGCCTGGAACTTGCTTTTGGCATGCAGTTAGCTTTGTGGCTAACATGCCCATAGACACTGAGTGGGCCATTAGCTTCTCCGAGCTAACTAGCCTAGCTCTATTTGGTGCCAACACTTCCACCAGCAACAGCTTCATGGTCCTCATTTGCTCGGTGAAGTACTCGGCCAGCCGCTTGACAGCACCCTCAAAACACTCCATTCCTCCAAATGTACCAAGAATTCTTCAGCCTTTCACGCTGAGATGGTGAGTCAGAAGTGCTCGCTGTCGTCTCCCGTCGAGCCTACTTAACCCTTTAACTGCCCAGATTAAATGGACCAGTCGCGCACCCCAGTGGCACAGCACAGCAACTGCACGTGTCAACTTATTGACGTCCCCCGGCTATACTGAGACTTTGTACTAATCTCTATTGATCTGACAGTTTAGAAGGTGGCAGACACGTGCCAAAGGAATCATGGCTGATATGGAATATAGCAAAGAAGGAGAAAACCTCATTCTTCTTCTTCCTTTTTCCGCTTTGAGCTCACACACCAGTGTGGATGCTGTCGTGTTTGGTCATTGCGACAGTGATGATGACGGAAACTGCATGAAACGGGAAAAATAGCCGCGCAATACAAATGAAATTCACGTGGGATAATCATAAGAGTTTGAAGATGTGGTACACTGGTGTAAAGTACTAAGTAAACGTGTTACATCGAGGTCGATGTAACAAAAAACTGAGCTCCCATTACCAAGATGGCAGCACCCACGGGCGGCATGGATTCCCACTGGAATAATGCACCAAACAGAAAAAATAGCCACGTAATACAAACAGAATTCACGTGGGGTAATCATAAGAGTTTGGTTGGCCTGGGCCAGTATGAAAAAAATTGCAGGCCTTCAGAGCACAGAGCGCAGTAATCGTGTGTTTTTAGATGGTTTTAGTTCAGACACAGAGCTGGCTAATGCTCTTAATTGTTTTTATGGTCGTTTTGACTCCTTTGATTTTAGCACAGAAATCCAAGATTTGAAACAGAAACTCAAAGACAATCAGCACTTTAATATTGAGATGCAGGATGTTAAAAGGGAGTTCTGCGCTGTAAAAGTGAACAAAAGTCAGGGCCCTGATAATATATGTGGGCGCCTGGTAAAGTCCTGTGCACATGAACTGAGTCCTATATTTCACTACATTTTCAATAAGTCCTTACAGACACAACATGTGCCTAAGATCTGGAAAGATGCCGTGGTTGTTCCCGTTCCAAAATCCAGCTGTCCTAAAACGGTAAATGACTTTAGACCAGTTGCTTTGACTTCAATTTTAATGAAAATTTTTGAAAAACTGGTCAGATGTGAGGTCCTAAAGCAGACTGAACATGCATTGGATCCTCTGCAGTTTGCCTATAGGCCTCACAGAGGAGTGGAGGATGCCACTGTCACTCTGTTTAACATGCTTTTTAAACATCTGGATTTTAATGGGACACACGCCAGGCTTTTATTTGTGGACTTTTCTTCTGCCTTTAATACAATCCAACCTCATATTTTAGTTGAAAGGCTCCTGCAACAATTTGATTTAAGCAATAATTTGGTGGGTTGGATTCTGGATTTCTTAACCAACAGGACGCAGAGAGTAAGGGTCAATGGCACATTGTCTGACCTAAAGTGCTCTTCTACTGGCTCTCCTCAGGGGTGTGTGTTGTCACCACTACTCTTCATCCTGTACACAAACATGTGTCGGAGCAGACATGACAACAGACACATTATAAAGTATGCTGATGACTCAGTCATTGTCAGTCTCCTCCAGGATGGTGAGAGTGGCCACGGCCCAGTAGTTGATGACTTTGTTCACTGGTGTGAGGATTCCTACCTGCAGCTGAATACAACAAAAACGAAAGATATGATTATTGACTTTAGGAGGAAAACTCCCAGGCACAAAGTCACCATACTAAAAGGCCAGACCACCGAATGTGTACAATCGTACAAATATCTTGGGACGATTATTGATAGTGGATTGAACTTTGAGGTGAACTGTGAAAGGGTGTGCAAAAAGGGTCAGCAAAATTTGCATTGTTTGAGGAAACTTGCACGCTTCCAAATTGACCGAACCATAATGACTATGTTCTATCGGGCTTTTATTGAATCTGTTTTATCCTTTTCTTTAATGTCATGGTTTGGTCAGATAAAACTGAAACAGAGGAAATCCTTGGATCAGGTAGTCAGATGGTCCAGTCGTTTGCTTGGTGAGTCACAGCTGAGCCTGACATCCCTGTACACCAGACAAGTACAGAGGATGGCCGACTCGATTTTAAATGATGACTCCCACCCTTTGCACTGCAACTTTCAGCTTCTTCCCTCCAGACGGAGGTTTGCTGTCCCAAAAAGTAGAACCCAGCGCTACAAAAACAGCTTTGTCCCTGCTGCTGTCAAAGAGTTGAACAAGCTATAAAAAATTATATTGTACATATTTTATATTTACCTATTTTGTAAGATGTGTGCCTGTGTTTGTGTCTATGTTGAATGTAATTGTGGCTTGTAAATATGGATGTCACCAACTGCAAAACAAATCTACCTACGGGTACAAATAAAGTAACCTGAACCTGAACCTGAACCTGAAGAGTTTGTAGATGTGGTACACGGTGTAAATGGCTGAGCAAACACAAAAATGGACCGGTTAAGTGGGCGGGCGAGCCCCCCTCCTGGTAACAGGTAAGAGAGAAATATGTTATTTTGACATTTTGTTGATTCTCTGGTTCATATACTTTGAAGATTAGATAAAAACATACCCCTGTAGACAAATCGGTGTCAAAAAAAAACAAAAACAAAAACAAAAACCCTGACCATTCTTTATGTAAATGTGTCCAATGTCCACTTTTGACTGAATTATGTAATTTATATAGCTGCCGCGACATTATGCAAATTAGATACATAAATTTATTCCTATCTGAAACTTTGGATCATGTTCCACATCTTTCTAATTGACAGTCAGCCATTATCTCTTGTAACTTTCAAGTTGTAGCCTTGGAAATCTGAACTATTTGATTGACAAAATTTTTTACCACTCTTGACCACTGGGGGGGGCATTGAGTTGCCTTACATTTCCCCAGGCGCCATATGGCGAATTTGGCAGTTAAAGGGTTAAGCCCAGTACCCCGATGTAACCCTCAAACATGGCCCTCCACTTCGGCCACAGGATCACCGGCTCTCCCGTGTACTCCAGAAACGGAATCAAGGTTTGAGGTAGCCTATACGCTCCTATATTTTCGGTATCACTCGCTTTTATTCTCGTCACCAAATGCTACGTGGGGAGAAAGGAGTCGGAGTCTCAGCCATGTACTGAGCCAACCACACACTTTATTATGAGAACTGAACTATATACACAAGGGCCGTGCCAGTCTGACGTCACGCCAGGGGCGGGTACGGCAGCACTTACACACTACCACACTCACTACACCACACACCTCTCCTGAGAAGCCAGGAGAGAACGGGTGGGTGGCGTGAGAAGGAAGTATAGTCACAAACCCCTGGTTCACCACCAACCTCTTTATGTTTCTAATCAATATTCCCCACTCAGTGACACACCCGCTGAGGAAAAAACTCTGATCATTGGTGACTTTGTAGTCAGAAACGTGAACCTAGAGACTCCAGCAGCCATAGTCAAATGCATTCCCGGAGCCAGAGCAGGCGACACTGAGTCAAATTTGAAAATGCTGGCTAAAAGTAAATGTAAATACTCCACAATTGTTATCCACAGTGGCATTAACAACATCCGACTCCAGCAGTCGGAAATTACAAAACTTAGTGTGGAATCGGTGTGTAGCTTTGCCAAAACGATGTCTGCCTCTGTAGTATTCTCTGGGCCCCTCCCCAACCTGACCAGTGATGACATGTTTAGCCGCATGTCATCCTTCAACTGCTGGCTGTCTGTGTGGTGTCCTGCAAACAATGTGGGATACATGAACAACTGGAGCTCATTTTGGGGAAAACCTGGTGTTATTAGGTGAGATGGCGTCCATTCCACTTTGGATGGTGCGTCTCAATTATCTAACAATCTGGCATCATTTTTATTCAAAGTTCCAAAGCTTTGACTCCTCAAAGTTGGGACCAGGAAGCAGAGTCACAGTCTTACACGCCTCTCTGCAGCTTCTCTCCATCCGCCACCCCTCAACTTAGCCCCTGTCTTCCCCATCAAAGAATCACTGTCCCTGTTTACATGGTCATGAGTGAACCGATTACTGGAGTAAACTGATAAAGGTAATAAACAGCTTATGGTGTTTGCACCGAGTAAACGGTTTATTGGGGAAATAAACTAGGTGTGTTAATCTGTTTTCTCATAAACCGATAATGGCCTTTAACTGAAAAAGGTAATTGGATTACGCTGTTCAATTCAACTTTATTTATATAGCACCATTCCGCAACAGTCATCTCATAACACTTTCAACTGTAGGGGAAACCCCCACAATTGCAGAAAGATCCCAGCAATCAGGCAATCCCCTTTGAGCAACCACTTGGTGATGGTGGAGAGGAAAAACTCCCTTTTAGCAGGAAGAAACCTCCAGCAGAACTAGGCTCAGGGAGGGGCAGTCATCTGCTGCGACTTGACTGTTTACATGACAATTTGAATAATCAGGTAACTCCAGAAAGCTGATTATAATCAGTTTACTCGTGACCATGTAAACATGGTCACTGTCTGCTCCCTCTAAAGTAAATTAAAATATAATGTATAAGTATCCTAAAGTAATTAAACAAAAAGTTGATAAAACTCAAATTAAACATGTAGCTTCTAAATCTCGTGACTTGGCCTGTGCTCCTCCTCATACTTTAAAAATTAAATGCAGTTTGTTAAATATTAGGTCTCTAACTCCCAAGTCTCTGCTAGTCCATGATCTGTTAATTAATAATCGAATTGATTTACTATCCCTTACAGAGAGTTGGTTAGGGCAACAGGATTATGTTGGTTTAAACGAATCAACTCCCTCTGGTTATTTAAACTGTCAAAATCCCAGAAGTTATAATAATCATTATCCCAGGTTTCTTTTCAGCACTGTAGCCAGGCTGACAAAGAGTCAGGACTCTGTCAAATCTAGCATTCCCTTAGAGCTCACTAGTCAGGACTTTATGAACTTCTTCAATAATAAAATTTCATCCATCAGAGATAAAATCAGTCAGATTCTTCCCACTGTTAACTTAAATACAGTAACTCCTTCAACTCCTTCAACTGATATCTGTTTGGATGAGTTTACCCCAATTGACCTTTCAGAGTTAGATAAAATAATTTCCTCATCCAAGACTTCAACTTGTCAACTAGACCTTATTCCTACCGGGTTATTTAAAGAAGTCTTCCCATTTATTGGTAGCTCTATTCTTCAAATAATCAATTCTTCGTTAACATTAGGCCAGGCTTTTAAAACTTTTGTAACTAAACCCTTACTTAAAAAGCCAACGCTGGATCCAGGAGTTTTAGCTAACTATAGACCAATCTCTAATCTGCCTTTCATTTCAAAAATCTTAGAAAGAGTTGACCACTTGCAGGGAAATGGTTTATTTGAAGAGTTTCAATCAGGGTTTAGAATTTATCATAGTACTGAAACAACTTTAGTGAAGGTCACCAATGACCACCTTATTGCATCTAATAATGTCATATCCCGAGCGCTTTGTCCGCGCTCGGGTTATTCCTCATCCCTGTCAGCTTTTGACAGCTGGTGTCGTCACACGGGTTTCCCGGGCTCTGATTGGCCAGACGCTCGGGAGCTCTCATCTGTCAGAACCTGGGCAGCTGTGCCGAGTTTCCAATCATGAGCAGCTGGCTTTAAATGTCAGTGCGAGTGAACTGGACGGCGCGGCTGTCTCGTCAGAAGTCCTATGACTTTCCCCTGTCTCCTTACCACATGCTCCCTGGGTTCCTCGACGTATCCCGCTGCATGTAAGTGATTTATTTGGAACTGTCTTCTCCCTCGCTGACGTTCCTTCCTAACTACGGCAGACGAGAGCTCCTCGTCACTGCCATAACTCTCCATTGTGAATTTATGTTGTGTTGTGTAACGAAGCCTGCGTGGCAAAGTTATGTTGTACACCTAAGTCCTGTGCTTTATAAATAAAAGAACTGAACTGCAATTTACTGAACTGAGGCGTCTTATGCTGGCTCGTGAGGGCCAGCCCTGACAGTAGACAGCCACCAGAAGGAGACGCCGTTCTCAGTAAGTTGCGTTCTGGGAACTTTGTCCTTCCTGTCCAGGTACGCGGCGTTGGTAATATGCCATCTCAGCAGAGTCATTCTCGGGGTTCCCACGTCCTGCTGACCAAGGCGCTGGAGGAGGTAGATGAAATCCTCATTATCGCCTCCGACCTCGATGGGCATCCAGACACCTCCCTCGCCCCTCCTCTCCTCGGTTATCAGCCCAATGAACAGTGGTATTTAGACCGGGCTGAGGAGGTGCTTGACCGTCTGCCTTCCCGCTACAACGGTCACCCCGAGGTCGACGCGAGGAGACTCGACATCGCTGCCCAACGCCAGATAATTCTGATGTACGAAGAGGAGGAGGCTGCAAGGTGGAGTGATCTCTGGCTCCAGCTGCCTGAGGCGCTGGAGGAGGTGGATGACTTCATCAGCGCTTCCGCCAGCCTTGACGACTCATCCGAAGCGCACTACTACCTGGACTGCGCTGAGAGAACGCTCGACCGGTTGTCTTCCTGCTACACCGACCACTTGGACGTCCAAGCGAGGAGACAAGAGATCGCCGTCCACCGCGAGGTGCTCCAGGAGATCGAGGAGGAACGAGGCCAAAGGCGGAGTGACCGGAGCTCCCGCTGCCCGCTCTGGAATCCGGATCCTTCCCTCGATCCAGTCCTGGAGTTCGCACCATCCGGGGCCCGTCGTAGACGTCGACACCGTGGCCAGAGACGTTCTCAGCGTGACTCCCCTCCGGAATCCGCTCCGGTTCACTGGGCTGACCCCATTCATCCCACTGCTGTCTCTTCGGCGTCTCACCTGGAGGAGACCCCAGCAGCCTTTCCCCCCGGGCCTGCTTTCCCCGCTGAGCTGTCAGCGCGTCACGCCCGGGCTGACTTGGCTGTTGCCCCCTCCGCTTCGACGCCTTCTCCAGCGGCTGGGAGTTTGAGAAGTTTTGCTCCAGTGGACAGCGCGGCTACACCATCCCGAGTGGCCCCCTCTCCTCCAAGAGAGTCTCCGGCCACCACCCGGTGGGAGGAGGATGGAATGACGTTCCCAACGGCAGGTTCCACCGCTCCTCCGGGAGCCAGGCAAGTTCAAGTTCACTTTTTTCCATCTAATAGTGATTTGTTCTGTCTGACTCCTGGGGGTGAGGCTCGGGGTTTGCAGCCCCCCGAGCCTCAACTCCCTGCTGATATGTTAATTAAACCCGCTGCCTCTGTGTCTCCCCCTGCTGAGCACGCTTCAACCTCTGAGGAGCGTCACCAGACGAGGAGTGAGCCTGCGGCCCTCGGGCAGAAGACCCCAGCCCCGCAGCCATTTTCTGGGCAGAGGAGGTCGGACGATTGGTTGGAGCCTGTGCCGACGACGGAGCATCCCCGGGACTCCGCAGATGAACAGTCCGGTCCAGCGGGCCGAGAGCCCCTCACCTCCACGCCACATGAACAACTAGCGTGGACGATGACGTCGGGGGGTCCTCGAGCTGCAAGAGCCCCTCTTCCAGGGGCGGATGACGTCGCGACGGAGTGGGAACCGGACGACGACCTCCTCCCGTTTGAACCCGGAGCATCGAAGTCCTGGATGGCGGCAGAACCCGAGATCAGGCAAGTGCTCTATTTTCTATCCCTCCTCTTCTTTCTGGAGCATTATTGCCTGTCTCTCGGGGGGGCGAGCCGGGTGCAGCCGTCTGCTGCGCTCGAGCCTGTCTCGCCGGGCCCTGCCGCTGCCGGTGATCCTGATCCCGGTTCCTTTTGTCCCTCTGAGCCTCTCCCCAGGGTCACTGGAGGCGAACCTGCTCTTGGTGCCACCTTGGAGGGTCCGGCTCTCGGCATGGGGTCCACCAGGAGTGCTCCGCCGGTTCAAGCGGAGCTTGACGTCATGGAGGTTCCGGCCCAATCGGGGTCCGACGCGGGTGCTGCTCTCGCCCGATCGGAGCTTGACGTCATGGAGGTTCCGGCCCAATCGGGGTCCGACGCGGGTGCTGCTCTCGCCCGATCGGAGCTTGACGTCATGGAGGTTCCGGCCCAATCGGGGTCCGACGCGGGTGCTGCTCTCGCCCGATCGGAGCTTGACGTCATGGAGGTTCCGGCCCAATCGGGGTCCGACGCGGGTGCTGCTCTCGCCCGATCGGAGCTTGACGTCATGGAGGTTCCGGCCCAATCGGGGTCCGACGTGGGTGCTGCTCTCGCTCGATCGGAGCTTGACGTCATGGGGGTTCCGGCCCAATCGGGGTCCGACGCGGGTGCCGCTCTCGCTCAATCGGAGCTCGGCACCATGGTCGTTTTGACCCAGGTGGGTTCTGGAGACTGTGTAGCTGACCCGCCGCTGAGCGCTTTCCAGGCCATGCCCCGTCCTCGCCGTGGCCCTTTTTTCCCCGCCTTTGAAACTGCGGGGGTAAATTCCGGCTGGCCCGGTTCGCCGACCTTCCCCCAGCCGTTCTGTTGGCAGGCCGATACTGCCCGACCACCCGGTGACCGGCTCTTTCCTTTTGGCGTCCGGGCCCGGCCTCCTGACAAGCTGGATGGTTCTTTTGGCGCCCTGGTCCGCCCACCGGAGACATGGTTTCCCTCGGCCCGGGGTTTGGCTGGGCCGTTAGGGCACGTTCCGCTGCTTTTGCTGGCGGCCTGGATGCTGGGTGCTGGGAGGCCTCCTGAGCGGAGTTGTTTTACTCTATTCCCCAATGGGTTTTTTTTTCCTCTCCTTCTCTTGCCCCACCACTGACTTGTGACTGAAATACCCCACTGGGGATTGGACTTCATGTTTAAGGTGACTGTTTTCCGTTGATGGACATGTTCTCTTGCCGTGGCTATCATGAGTATTGCATGTTTGTTTAGGGTGTGGTTGTTTATTTCCTATGTTACTCCCTTACTCGGGTCTAGTTCTCCTTTTTTTTTTGGCACCTGTGTTCTTTTGGTTTTGACGGTTTTCTGTACACATTAACTTGGAGAAGAAGGTATTATTTGTCCTTTTATTTCCTTGATCCTGCCTTGTGGTATTGACTGGTGTTCCTTGTACCCTCATCTTGGCTTTCTTTTTTGTGGTTATGTGAGTGATGTCAATCTAGCGTTGACTTTTCTTTTTATTCATCTCTGTCCCCGTTTATGTACGGTTTCTGCCTTTTTTTTTCTCTCTCCCTCCCTTCCCCGATGTTTTTGTCCCCTTGTTGTGAGTTGGCCCTGCTCTCCCTCCACCTGCTTCCCCCTCCACCCTCCCTGGGGTGGGGTGGGGGGGTCTGGATGTTGCGCGCGACCAGGAGTTCGCGTAGAGGGAGGGGCCCTGTCATATCCCGAGCGCTTTGTCCGCGCTCGGGTTATTCCTCATCCCTGTCAGCTTTTGACAGCTGGTGTCGTCACACGGGTTTCCCAGGCTCTGATTGGCCAGACGCTCGGGAGCTCTCAGCTGTCAGAACCTGGGCAGCTGTGCCGAGTTTCCAATCATGAGCAGCTGGCTTTAAATGTCAGTGCGAGTGAACTGGACGGCGCGGCTGTCTCGTCAGAAGTCCTATGACTTTCCCCTGTCTCCTTACCACATGCTCCCTGGGTTCCTCGACGTATCCCGCTGCATGTAAGTGATTTATTTGGAACTGTCTTCTCCCTCGCTGACGTTCCTTCCTAACTACGGCAGACGAGAGCTCCTCGTCACTGCCATAACTCTCCATTGTGAATTTATGTTGTGTTGTGTAACGAAGCCTGCGTGGCAAAGTTATGTTGTACACCTAAGTCCTGTGCTTTATAAATAAAAGAACTGAACTGCAATTTACTGAACTGAGGCGTCTTATGCTGGCTCGTGAGGGCCAGCCGTGACAAATAATAGACTTGCTTTGGTACTTGTCCTTTTGGACTTGTCTGTACTTGTCCTTTTGGACAAGTAAAGACAAGTACTTTTACTTGATAGATTAGACAAGTACTTTTACTTGATAGATTAGAACACCTTGTTGGACTTAATGGAACTTCATTGCAGTTGGTTCATGTCAATAATGAGTTTTCTTCTGACTCAAAGCTCAGTCACAGAGCTCCACAGGGATCTGTGCCAGGCCCTATTCTTTTTTGTTAATATATGCTTCCGCTAGGCAATATTATTAGAAAGCACTGTATACATTTTCATTGTTATGCAGATGATACACAATTATACTTGTCAGTGAAGCCAGATGACAGTAATCAATTAGCCAAATTAGGGGCTTGTCTTAATGAAATCAAAGCTTGGATGACTTGTAATTTCCTGCTATTAAATTCAGATAAGACTGAAGTCATTCTAGTTGGTCCAAAAAACCTTAGAAATACCTTTCCAAATCAAACTCTTAGTTTGGATGTGGGTAATCTTTCCCTTAATAGTTCTGTGAGGAACCTTGGAGTTATTTTTGATCAAGCTCTGTTCTGTAATTCACATATTAAACTTGTTTCTAAGACTGCCTTCTATTGCCTAATATTGCCAAGATTAGGAGCATCTTGTCTCAGAGTGATGCTGAGAAACTAATCCACGCTTTTGTTAGCTGTAGATTAGATTATTGTAACCTTTTATTATCAGGCTGTGCTAAAAGATCTTTAAAAATTCTTCAGCTGATCCAAAATGCTGCATCAAGAGTTTTAACAGGTACTAGAAAGAGAGATCACATCTCTCTGGTTCTGGCCTCCCTTCATTGGCTTCCCATAGAATTTAGAATTAAGTTTAAAATCCTTCTTCTCATTTATAAAGCTCTAAATAATTAGGCCCCTTTTTTATTTAAAAGAGCTGATACAACCCTATTATCCTAACAGAGCACTACGCTCCCATCCATCCATCCATCTTCTACCACTTTTCCGGAGGTCCGGGTCGCTGAGGCAGCAGTTCAAGCAGAGAAGCCCAGACTTCCCTCTCCCCAGCCACCTGCTCCAGCTCTTCAGAGAGGATAGCAAGGTGTTCCCAGACCAGCTGGGAGACATAGTCTCCCCACCGAGTCCTGGGTCTGCCCCGGGGTCTCCTCCCAGTGGGACGTGCCTGAAACACCTCAAGTGGGAGGCGTCCAGGAGGCATCCTAATCAGATGCCCATACCACCTCAACTGACTCCTTTCAATGTGGAAGAGCAGCGGTTCTACTCTGAGCCTCTCCCGGTTGACTGAGCTCCTCACCTTATCTCTGAGGGTGAGTCCAGCAATCCTACAGAGAAAGCTCATTTCAGCCGCTTGTATCCGCGATCTCGTTCTTTCGGTCATTACCCAAAGCTCGTGGCCATAGGTGAGAGTAGGAAAGTAGATTGACTGGTAAATCAACAGCTTTGCCTTAGAACTAAGCTCCCTCTTCACCACAACAGACTGGTACAACGTCCGCATCACTGCAGATGCTGCTCCAATCCATCTGTCAATCTCTCGCTCCATTTTCTCCTCACTCATGAATAAGACCCCAAGATACTTAAACTCCTCCACTTGGGGTAGGAGCCTGTCCCCAACCCAGAGAGGACAATCCACCTTTTTCCGGCTGAGGACCATGGACTCGGACTTGGAGGTGCTGATTCTCATCCCAGCTGCTTCACACTCAGTGGCAAACCGTCCCAGCAAGAGCTGTAGGTCATTGCTGGATGAAGCCAACAGGACAACATTATCGGCAAACAACAGAGATGAGATCCTGTGGTCACCAAGCATGACACCCTCCATTCCCTGGCTGCGCCTAGAAATCCTGTCCATAAAAATTATGAACAGGACTGGTGACGAAGGGCAGCCCTGGCGGAGTCCAACTCTCACTGGGAATGAGTCCAACCGAGTGTTGGCAATACGAACCAAACTCTCACAACGGTCGTAAAGAGACCAAATAGCTCTTAACAACTAACTAACTAACTAACTAACCTGCACTTATATAGCGCTTTTCTAGTCACAAAGACCACTCAAAGCGCTTTCATTAATACTAACCCTCTATTCTAAGGGCCTATAGGAAACAGATATCTAGGGACAATTTAGAACAGCCAATTAACCTAACATGCATGTCTTTGGCATGTGGGAGGAAACCGGAGAAATCCCGGAGTAAACCCACGCAACACGGGGAGAACATGCAAACTCCACACAGATCACTGTTGGTCGGGGGCTGGGATCGAACCCACGATCCCACGATCCCCACAATCCCCCGGCCAAGGGTAAACTGTGCTGCCGCAGTGCTAACCACTGCGCCACCGTGCAGCCCGATTAACAAGCCCGATACCCCGTACTCCCGAAGCACCCCCCACAAAAAACCACGAGGGACATGGTCAAATGCCTTCTCCAAGTCCACAAAACACATGTAAACTGGTTGGGCAAACTCCCACGAACCCTCGAGAATTCTCGAGAGGGTAAAGAGCTGGTCCGATGTGCCGCAGCCAGGACGAAAACCACATTGCTCCTCCTGAATCCGAGGTTTGACCAACGGCCGGACTCTCCTCTCCAGTACCTTGGCATAGACCTTCCCAGGGAGGCTGAGGAGTGTGATCCCTCTAAAGTTGGAGCACACCCTCCGGTCCCCTTTTTTGAAGAGAGGAACCACCACCCCGGTTTGCCATGCCAAAGGCACTGCCCCCGACCTCCACGCAATGTTGCAGAGGTGTGTCAACCATGACAGCCCTACAACATCCAGGGCCTTGAGGTACTCAAGGCGAATCTCGTCCACCCCTGGGGCCCGGCCACCAAGGAGATTTTTAACCACCTTGGCGACCTCAGCTCCTGTGATAGGTGAGTCATCCCCCTCGTCCCCAAACCCTGCTTCCTCTGTGGAAGGCGTAGCAGTGGGATTGAGGAGATCCTCGAAATATTCCTTCCACCGCCCGACGATATCCCCAGTCAAAGTCAACAGCACCCCATCAGCACCATACACAGTGTGGACAGGGAGCTGCTTTCCCCTCCTGAGCCGCCGGACAGTTTGCCAGAATCTCTTCGAGACCGACTGAAAGTCTTGTTCCATGGCCTCATCGAACTCCTCCTATACCCGGGTTTTTGCTTCAGCAACCACCTGAGCTGCACTCCGCTTGGCCTGCCGGTACACCTCAGCTGCTTCGGGAGCTTGTGGAGTCCCACAAGCTTGGCTTGTGGGACTCCCGTCCTATCAACCAAGCTTGATAGGACTCCTTCTTCAGCTTAATAGCCCCCCTCACCACCGGTGTCCACCACTTGGTTCGGGGGTTGCCACCACGAGATGCACCGACCACCTTGCGGCCGCAGCTCTGGACCGCCATTTCAACAACAGAGGTGGAGAACATGGCCCATTCAGACTCCATGTCTCCAGACTCCCTTGGAATGTGGTTGAAGTTCTTCCAGAGGTGGGAGTTGAAGACCTCCTGGTCAGGGGCCTCAGCCAGACGTTCTCAGCACACCCTCACTATACGTTTGGGTCTACCAGGTCTGAATGGCTTCCTCCCCTGCCATCGGATCCAACTCACCACCAGGTGGTGATCAGTTGACAGCTCTGCACCTCTCTTTACCCGAGTGTCCAAGACACACGGTTGCAGGTCTGATGACACGATAACAAAATCGATCGTCGACCTGCGACCTCGGGTGTCCTGGTGCCAGGTACACATATGGACACCCTTATGCTTGAACATAGTGTTTGTTATGGACAAACTGTGGTTAGCACAGAAGTCCAATAACTGAACACCACTCGGGTTCAGATCGGGCAGGCTGTTCCTCCCAATCACCCCCCTCCAGGTTTCACTGTCGTTGCCCATGTGTGCATTGAAGTCCCCCAGTAGGACAATGGAGTCTCCAAGAGGAGCACCCTCCAGCACCCCAGTCACAGACTCCAAAAAGGGTGGGTACTCTGAAACATCATTTGGTGCATAGGCACAAATGATGGTCAGGACCCGTTTCCCAACCCAAAGGTGCAGGGAAGCAACCCTTTCATCCACCGTGGAAAATTCCAATATAGATGCAGCAAGGTGGGGGGATACAAGAATACCCACCCCTGCTCGTCACCTCTCGCCCGGGGCAACTCCAGAAAAGGCCAAGCTCCAGCCCCTCTCCAGGAGACTGGTTCCGGAATCGGAGCTGTGTGTTGAGGTGAGGCCGACTAATAACTAGCCGGTATCTCTCAACCTCGTACACCAGCTCAGGCTCCTTCCCCACCAGAGAGGTGACATCCCACGTACCAAAAGCCAGTTTAGAAAGCTTGGGATCAGTCCACCAAGGTCTCCGCCTTTGACCGCCACCTAATCCACATAGTACCGGACCCCCATGATCCCTCCTGCAGGTGGTGAGCCCACTGGAGGGCGGACCCATGTAACTCTTTCGGGCTCAGCCTAGCCGGGTCCCATGAGTGGAAACCCGGCCACCAGATGCTAGCCATCGAGCCCCTCCCCCAGGCCTGGCTCCAGGGTGGGACCCTGGTAACCCCATACCGGGCGGGGTACACTGAATCCTTGATATAGAGTTTATCATGAGAGTCTTTTGGATTGTTCTTAGCCTGGCCCTTCACCCAGGACCAGTTTGTCTTGGGTAACCCAATCAGAGACAAATTGCCCCAGACAACATAGCTCCTGGGATCACTGGGGCACGCAAACCCCCCCACCACGATAATGTGACAATCCATGAGGGGGCACTATGCTCCCCAAATGCAAAATTACTTGTAATACCTAAAATCTCCAAAAGTACAATGGGAGGCAGAGCTTTCAGTTATCAAGCTCCTCTCTTTTGGAACCAGCTGTCAATCTGGATTCGGGAGTCAGACTCGATCTCTGTTTTTAAAAATAGGGTTAAAACCTTCCTTTTTGACGTAGCCTATAGTTAGGGTGGGATCAGGTACCCCTCAACCCTCCCTTGGCAATGCTGCTAATAGGTTTAGACAGCCGGGGGACCTCCAACAATGCACTAGGTTTCACTCCTTTCTTCACTCTAAATTAAATATTTTTGCTGGTCATTAACACTTTTCACTATAAACAATGGTATATGACAGGTATAAAAATAAACTCATTTAATAATATTTACGTGCAGTATATGATAAGTGAATAAGTGGAGAGACAGTGGCTCAGGAGATAGAGTGGGTCATCCAACAATCAGAGGGTTGGCGATTTGAATCCCGCTAGCACCAGCTATCCTGCAGTTGTGTCCCTGGGCAAGATGCTTTACCCACCTTGCCTCCAGTGTCCATGACACTGGGTATGAATGAGTATAAATGTTTGGTGGCAGTCAGAGAGACTGTTGGTGCAGATTAGCAGCCACATTTCTGTCATTTTGCCCCAGGTCAGCTGTGGCTACAGTAGTAACTCATCACTACCACTGTCTGTGAAGTGAATCCATTGTAAAGCATCTTTGAGTGTCTATGAAAAGCGCATATAAAATCTGATGCATTATTATTATTAAGTGGATATATTGTATAGTGACAGGCCTACCTACACCTTCTCTTTCTAAGATCTGAGAAGCTTTTTTACCTCCGCCAAGGAGGTTATGTTTTCATCAGCGTTGGTTTGTCTGTCTGTCTGTCTGTCTGTTTGTTTGTTAGCAAGATAACTCAAAAAAGTTATGGACGGATTTTCATGAAATTTTCAGAGATTGTCAGAAATGGGGTATCCTACAGATGATTAGATTTTGGTGGTGATCCGGATCACCGGGGGAACTGTGGCGCTTGGCGGAGGCCTGCGCTCTCCGAATGCTTTTCTAGTGTTGCATTTAACTTTTTCTGATCAAAATCAACTTAAAATGTAATCACACCGTGTGCTTGTTCGCTTTGGACTGTGGACGCAGTCTTTGGACGCACCTTGACAGTGTGACCTGGCCTACTTTGCTGTATTTTGTTTGCCGGTGTTGGTTGGTTGGTTTGTCTCTGTCAGCAACATTACTCTAAAAGTTATGAATGGATTTTGATGAAATTTTCAGGAAAGGTGTGTAGTGTTACGGCGAACAGATGATTAGATTTTGGTGGTGATCCGGATCACAATCTGGATCCAGGAATATTTTGAAAATTATTTTATACATTAATATTGCGCTTTTCATGTACTGCCCCTTTAAGATGTGTCCACTGAGTGACATGCGTGGCCACGCCATAGAGCCGCAACCCGGAAGCCAAACACTGCAGAAAGTATGAAACAGCTTGGAACCAAAACAAATGTGGTCTTCATCCACCTAGTATGTGATGATTAACATTATTTCATCTGAAGACACCAAGAAAAAACAAAGTGTTTAAGACGGACGTAGCTCCGGACGGCAGACAAGGATGTCGTTGCAGCCACAGGACCCACACGGCATGTAAACACAGTAAACTTCAGCACTCAATAATGTTTATTTTTTTTTGTTTGTGAAATGACATCAGGCCTGTTCTATTATGCTTGTTTACTACGCACTGCAGTGATATGATACCACACTGTTGTGTAATATTGCTAAACAATTATGAACCTTGTCAGTAAACTGTAAGGGAGAAGAGATGAGGAAAAAAAATGAAAACTAACCTGAAAGATTCAATAAACCATGATGTTTATTTAAGGTGGAATTGAACAGCCCCATGGTATGGTCAATACTATTATGTCTTTTTATCATTATTCAAATGTAGTCATATAATGCAGTCATACGGCTTTTGCTGCTATTTCTCTGTCTGTTAGCAGGATCACGCAGAAACTCACAGATGGATTTGGATGACATTTTCACCAGAGGTGGCTCTTGGCTCAAAGATGAACTCATTAGATGTTGGAGGTGATCCATGAGTGCATACCTCCACCAAGGCCATATCTCACAATGTACAGACGGATGGTGATATGGATGGACAAAGGGATGGAGGGGAGGACAGAGGGAGGGAGGGACGACGCCTTGGTGGATGTATGTGCGCTCTGAATGCTTTCTCGTTTGTGAAGTTTTCTCATAAATCTGTGACATTTTTCACTTAAATCTATTACTTTTTTCTTATAAATTTTCAAATTTAAGTAGCATATCTGTGACCCTTTTGATGACAATTTTACAACTTTCTACTCTTAAATTTGTGATTTTTTTTCCCTTGCAAATTCACGATTTATTACCTCCGCCAAGGAAGAAGAAGCCAACTCTGTGGTCCTCCAGTCCATACAGCCAATCATGTACAGTAGAATGAAATTACGTTTCTCCTATCTACAATATTAATCACATCTAGAATCAGAGGGATCGCTGCTATGCAAGGTGCCGCCACAAACAACTTCTCCTTCCCCCATTCTATTAGGCTGAGCACCAAGCTAGAACGTGGGAAGTACCATTTTTATATAGTCTTTGGTATGACCTGGCCGGGACTTGAACTCCCAACCTCCTGGTTGTGGGACGGACGCTCTATCAACTAGAAAAGCACTCGGAGAGCGCAGACCTCCGCCAAGCGCCACAGTTCCCCCCCCATACAGTGTTTGCGTGTACGTTTTCAGATTCCTTGACCATGAAAACATATGACTAGCAATTGGATTCACAATGATAGGATTAGTGGTTCAGTAGTAAAAGCATTACCTCCTTGGCGGAGGTAATAAACTGAAGTGTTGCTGTTGTGTCCATCTCCTCCATCTCCAAACTCCCAGGCTGCGGGCGCTGCAATTCATCGCACAACCGCGTACAACCCACAGGCCAATGGGTTATGCGAGCGTTTTCATAGATCACTGAAAGCAGCACTCAGGGCTTCACTGACGGATGCAAATTGGGTAGACAGGCTGCTGTGGGTTTTATTGGGGTTGCGCTCCGCGGAAAAAGAGGATTTGGAAGCTTCCCCGGCAAAGAGCTTGTTTTTGCGCAGCCCCTATGGCTGCCCGGGGAATTTCTGCCAAATAATCCCGCTCCGGACAGCTGCCCGTCTCAGCTTTTGCAGCTTAGCGCAAACACAGGCACGCTGCCGGGCCCAGCCCACCACTGTTTTCCACGTGCTTTTGTGCCTAAAACTTTGAAGAACGCGGAGTTCGTGTTCGTCAGACACGACGACCAGCGCCCTCCATTGAGCCTGCACACATGTTGAAAATGGCCGTATCTCACAATGTTAAAGAATCCTTTAAAAAATTCCTGGATCCAGACGGTGATCCGGATCATCCCCAAAATTTAATCAGTTCTTCCTTGTACCATTTCCAACAACGCCTGAAAGTTTCATCGAAATCCGTCCAAAACTTTTTGAGTTATCTTGCTAACCAACAGACAGACAGACAGACAAACCCCGGCAAAAACACAACCTCCTGCGGCCTGCGGCCTGGCGGAGGCAACTAGAGGAGGTTAGAAGGTTATGTTTTTGCCAGCATTGATTTGTTTGTTGGTTTGTGAATGAATGAATGAATGAATTTTATTTCGGATAATACAGTACAGGTTAAAAGAAACTGTATAATATAACAAGGTCAAATTAGACAAAGACTCCTTCTACTAAACAATTCCACGTGAGTTATCCGAAATGGGTGATGGCTGAAGCCGCAGCTTATATTGCCCACCCATATTCCATCCAAGAATTCAAAAGAAAAAAGAGTAAACAAGACAAGAGTGATTACAATTTAGAACAAAGCTAAGACAAAGTGTGACTGAGAGAAAAAAAAGGAAAACTAAGCTAAGCTAAGTTGAGCGGTTACTATTCAAGACAAATCTAAGACAGAATGTCACAGAGAGAAAAAAAACAAAAAAACAAAAAACAAAACTAAGCTACAACACAACACAGGCTGGATATGTCAATCCTTATATGAGTTTACATGTCGTCTTGTAAATATGTTTGGAGTATTTCTTCCTTTAGTTTTTGTTTAAATTGTCCAAGCGTTGTACATGATTTTAATTCAGGTCCATAATCGTTCCATAATCTGACTCCTTGCACTGAAATACAGTGTTGCTTGGTGGTTGTTCTCACTGTAGGCTTTTGAAATATACATGCTCCTCTGAAGTGATATCGTTTCTCCCTTGTTTGGAACAACTTTTGGATATTTGCGGGCAGTGATAAATTCTTCACTTTGAACATTATTATTGCGGTTTTAAAGTCAACCAGATCTTTCAACTTGAGAGTTTTTTGTTTAAGAAAAAGTGGGTTTGTTGGTTCCCTGTAAGCTGCTTTGTTTATTATTCTAATAGCTCTCTTTTGAAGCATAAAGAGTAGATATATGTTTGTTTTGTATGTATTTCCCCATACTTCATTACAATATGTCATGTATGGGAGTATTAATGAATGATACAAGGTGTATAGTGTGGGTTGATTCAGCAAATATTTCACTCTGTGTAATATTGCAATTGATTTGGAAACTTTACCTTTAATATAATTAATATGTGACTTCCAACACAGTTTGTTATCAATTATTACTCCAAGGTTCCAAGGTTGTCATAGCCAGGAGCGGCACTGGGGTTAAGCTCCCAGTGCTCATAAAATGCTCCTTATGGCGTGCGTCTCGAAAAGCCTCTGACAACTAAGTCCAACTCCTAGCCTGCCCGTGTGGTTTAGTCTCTAAGCCCAGCGGAACTGCTTTTACTAATAGGAGAAGGGGCGAGGGTGGATCTCTGGCGCCTTAAAACCAGATGCTTCGGGTAGATGGTGGCTCGTCAACCTGGGAAGGTAGCCCATCTAGGGGAAGGTAAACCCTGATTTCAAACCTCTGCTGCCTTGCGGCATACCCGGTCACGGGAAAGGCTTCGGGAGTCAACCCTGAGGAAAAATCCGGAGTCGGAGCCCCTAAGGCAGTTCTATGTTGTGCTCAACATCGTTCTGGCAGCTCCTGCAACGGCGCTGGTGCCAAACTGTAGCAGCCCTGCTGTTCCTCTGGATTCATCAGTGATGTGGAGAGGGGGGACATGCTGCATGGGCAACATCTCGTCCTCCATATCTTCCTGCCCAGGCTTGAATCCTACCAACGCCCAACGCTGGAAGGTAGAACACCGGATCACTGGAGAGGACACTCCAGCTTCGCCTTTGGCGTAGACATAACACGGGGAATGACAGTTACCGGTTATAAGCCACTGCTCAATTGGCGTAGAGCGTGGCGCCAGGGGTTGTTCCCGACGGTGGGAGGGATCATCAGATCTCACTGGACAGCTACCGCCCGCCTCAAGCTGGGCAGCCCCCAGCCAATAAGGTGTTGTCCCGCCACAGCTTGCTTTCCTCATTGGGTGCATGGGGATAAGGAGAAATCCAAACAGCAGGCTGAGAACCTTCGCACCAGGCAAGACAATAAAACAAAAGAGACCAACTCTAAAACTGGGAACTTGGAACGTCCGCACTATGATGACAGGACTCGCTGCTAACCTAAAGGACATTAACGACACCAGGAAGACTGCCATCATCAATAATGAGCTGAAGAGACTGGGAGTGGATATCGCCACTCTCCAAGAAACACGGTTAGCTGATGCAGGCACACTGAGAGAGAAGGACTACACGTTCTACTGGCAGGGAAAGGGCAGTGACGAACACAGGGAACACGGAGTGGGCTTCGCAGTGAAGAACACTTTGCTGAAGATGGTGGAACCGGGCAGCACTGGCTCTGCACGACTCCTCACCCTCCGCCTGAACACCACTGAAGGCCCAGTCACCCTCGTCAGTGTGTACGCCCCAACACAGACAGCCACACCAGAGGCAAAAGACGAGTTCTACGAGAATCTCGCAACAACTGTCAGGATCATCCCCAACTCTGAACAACTCATTCTCCTTGGAGACTTCAATGCCAGAATGTCCTCCTGTCTTGGACCTTTTGGCGTGGGCAGAATGAACGACAACGGACAGCGGCTGCTCGAGTTCTGCACATATCACGATCTGTGCATCACAAACTCATTCTTCAAGACCAAGCCCCAACACAAGGTTTCCTGGCAACATCCGCGCTCAAAGCACTGGCACCAGCTAGACTTGATCCTGACCAGGCGCACCTCACTGAAGAACGTGCTAATCACCCGTTCGTTCCAGAGTGCAGATTGCGACACAGACCATTCATTGGTGTGTTGCAAGGTCAAGCTGCAGCTGAAGAAATTCCATCGTGCTAGACAACCTGGAAAGGCACGGATTGACACCAGCAAGATGGCCCAACCAGAACTTGTTGAGCAGTTTGCCTCCACCTTTGAGAAGGAACTTGGTGTACCACAAGGAGGAGAATCTACAAAGCAGAAGTGGGAAGAGCTGCGAAACACCATCTACCGCACAGCCTTGGCTACCTTTGGGAGGAAGACCTCAAAGTCACAGGACTGGTTTGATGCCAAGTTGTCCGAGATGACCCCCGTCATTGAAGCCAAGCGCTCAGCACTTGCTGAGTACAAGAAGTACCCAAACGAGAAGAATCTCCAGATTCTCAGGGCTGCGAGAAGCAAAGTTCAGCAGACTGCTCGGCGCTGTGCCAATGAGTACTGGACTCACCTCAGCCAAGACATTCAAACCGCTGCCATAACAGGGAACATCCGTGGTATGTACGATGGCATCAAGAAAGCACTTGGTCCGGCTCAGAGCAAGACGGCCCCCCTCAAATCTTCCACTGGGGAGATGATCACAGAGAAGAACAAGCAGATGGAGAGATGGGTGGAACACTACTCCGACCTCTACTCTAGACAGAACACTGTGACACCGTCAGCCCTTGATGCCATCAACTGCCTGCCATCCATGGACGAACTTGACGCCGAGCCAACCATCGACGAACTCAGTAAGGCCATTGATAGCTTGGCTTCTGGCAAGGCACCCGGCAACGACGGCATACCCCCTGACCTGATCAAGCACTGCAAGACCGCCCTACTGCTGCCATTGCATGACGTCCTCTGCCAGTGCTGGAAGGAAGGTGCCGTACCACAGGACATGAGGGACGCCAAGATCATCACCCTCTACAAAAACAAAGGGGAGAGAAGCGACTGCAACAACTACAGGGGCATTTCCCTCCTCAGCGTTGTTGGCAAAGTCTACGCACGTGTTGTTCTCGTTCGTCTACAGAAGCTTGCCGAACGTGTCTACCCCGAGTCTCAGTGTGGCTTCCGCGCTGAGCGATCGACGGTAGACATGATATTCTCCATCCGCCAACTCCAGGAGAAATGCAGAGAACAGAACATGCCTCTGTACGTCGCCTTCATCGACCTCACCAAAGCGTTCGATCTGGCCAGCAGAGAGGGCCTTTTCAAGATCCTGCCAAAGATAGGATGCCCACCAAAGTTGCAAAGCCTCATCGAATCGTTTCACACCAACATGCAGGGGATAGTGCAGCACGATGGCAACGTCTCAGAGCCATTCAACATACGCAGCGGAGTGAAACAGGGCTGTGTACTTGTGCCAACCCTCTTTGGGATTTTCTTTGCTATGCTCCTGAGGCATGCCTTCAGCACAGCAACAGAGGGAATCTACCTGCACACAAGATCTGACAGCAGGCTTTTCAACCTCGCCCGCCTGAAAGCCAGAACCAAAGTACGCGAGGCTCTAATCAAAGACATGCTGTTCGCAGACGACGCTGCAGTCGCAACCCACACACAGCAGGAGCTTCAGACCCTGATGGACCGCTTCTCCCAGGCATGCAAGGACTTCGGGCTTACCATCAGCCTGAAGAAGACTAACGTCTTGGCGCAAGGCACGGAAGCACCACCAACCATCACCATTGATGACTACAAGCTGGAGGTCGTGAATCAGTTCACGTACCTGGGGTCCACGATCAGCAACAACCTCTCCCTTGATACAGAGATCAACAAGAGGATTGGAAAATCAGCCTTCACACTCGCTCGCCTCACCACACGAGTGTGGGAGAATCCCAAACTCTCTGTCAAGATGAAGATGGCAGTGTACAACGCCTGCGTCATCAGCACACTGCTCTATGGGAGTGAGACGTGGACAACATACGCCCGGCAGGAAAAGAGACTGAACTCCTTCCACTTGCGCTGCATTCGCCACATCCTGGACATATCCTGGCAGGACAAAGTGCCCAACACAGAAGTTCTGTCCTGCGCCGGCCTTCCCTCCATGTTCACTCTACTCAGGCAGCGCAGGCTCCGCTGGCTAGGCCATGTTCACCGTAGGGAGGATGGCAGAATCCCCAAAGACGTCCTCTATGGAGAACTGGCAACTGGCAGGAGAGACGTTGGCCGCCCACAGCTGTGCTTTAGAGATGTCTGCAAGAGAGACATGAAGGCCCTGGATATCAACACAGAGCGCTGGGAGGACCTTGCAACGGACCGCTCCAAATGGAGAGGCACCCTGACCAGACAGCTCAAGGCGGGTGAAGAGAGACTGACTGCTCCAGCAGATGAAAAAAGGACCTGCAGGAAGAACCGCCACAGACCCAGCAGCACGGAGACCACCCACAAGTGTGACCTGTGTGACAGGGACTGTCATTCGCGCATCGGCCTGTTCAGCCACAGGCGGTGCTGTTCCAGCAGAGTAGACGTTTAGGATTCTCTTCCATGGTCATCATAGACCGACGGAGGCCGACGATTACTCCAAGGAATTTAGTTTCAGATACCCTTTCAATCTCTACACCATTTACACTGAGTTTGGGTACTGGATTGTTGTGATGGTTGTTAAAGACTATAAATTTTGTCTTACTTACAATTGAGCGTTAATTTGTTTGAATCAAACCACAGTTTAAGCTTTTCTAATTCCTTCCCGAGTGTATCCATAAGTTGTTCCAAATTGTTTCCACTGCATAGCAGATTAGTGTCATCGGCAAACAATATTAAGTCCATTTTTTCTGAAACTTTACATATATCGTTTATATACATATTGAATAATAATGGTCCCAAAACTGAACCCTGTGGGACTCCACAGGTGACCTTCAGCAACTCTGAGTTTTTGTTGCTAACACATACATACTGATATCTATTCTTTAAGTAACTACTTAACCAGGACAGTGCTACCCCTCTAATACCACAATTTTGTAGTTTCTTTAATAATAAATTATGATCTACTGTACCAAATGCTTTTTTAAGATCTAGGATTACTCCAACTGAATACTCTTTATTTTCAATGGCTGTTGATATTTTTTCTGTAAATTCCATTAGGGCATATGCAGTTGTCCTCTTGTGTCTGAACTCATATTGCTGCTCACATAATAAATCATTCTTCAGTATGAAGTTGTCAATTCTCTCATAGAATATTTTTTCAAGTATCTTGGAAAATTGCGGTAATAGTGAAATTGGTCTATAGTTTGAGAGTTCCCCTCTGTCACCCGTCTTGTATATCGGAATTACTTTAGCTATTTTCATTGCATTGGGAAATATACCTGATTGGAGAGACAGGTTGCAGATATACGTCAGTGGTTTTACTATGCATTCGATAACAGTTTTGACTAGTAGCATGTCAATACCATCACAGTCAGTAGATGTTTTACTTTTGAACGATTTAACAATTTCAATGACCTCTCTTTCTGTAATAGTCTCTTTTACTACATCTTATTATACTGTATATGTTAACTTATTTTTGTATGTTTTATACCGCTGCTCTGCTTCTTTTGTTCTTTTCTTTAGGAAAGCTTTATATAATAAATTTTTCTTTTTACACGCCTTTTGTAGTCCTTTGGTTAACCATGGCTTGTTAGCAAATTTGTGTTTAAGCTTTTTTATTACTAATGGGCAGTTTTTTTCATAAAGAGTGGTTACAATATTTATAAATGTGTCATAGGCTTCATTTACATCTGATACATAGACTTCTGTCCAGTCTTGCTTCAGCAAGTCCTCTTTAAGAGAACTGATTGCATTTGGTGATTTGTGTCTGAACGATTTTGAAGTTTTTTCTGCGTTGGGCCCCGTGTGGCCATGGATAAGTGCAAAGGTTGGCAAGTGGTCACTTATATCATTTATCAATAATCCACTTTCTATTTTCTTATCGAAAACATTGACAAACAGGTTGTCAATAAGTGTAGCAGAGTGAACTGTGATTCTACTGGGATGTGTTATTGTGGGATATAGACTCATGCTGTACATAGAGTTCATGAACTCTGTAACTACATTTTGTTGATGAGGATTCAGTAAGTCAATATTGAAATCTCCACAAATTGCTACCATTTTCTTACTAGTAATATTATTGTACAGCTCGACTAATTTATCTCTGAATGTCTCAATGCAAGTTCCCGGCGTTCTATATATGCAGCTTATGATTAGATTTTTTGTTTTGTCTAGGTCAATCTCAACAGTAACACATTCCAAAATCCTTGGTAGTGCTAAGGACATTTCATTTACAAGCTTACACCTGTACAGGTCATCAATATACAGTGCAACACCACCACCCTTTTTTTGAGTTCTGTTAATATAAAACATCTGATATCCTTCTATTGCCATCAGGGGAGCCTGATCTTCATTAAGCCAGGTTTCAGAGACTGCAATGGCTGTGAATTTTCTGTCTAGCTGTTTTAAATAGTCCTGAATCTGTGGAAAGTTTTTGTTTAGACTTCTGCTATTGAAGTGTATTATTGACAGTTTACCATCTAATTGCATTTGACTTTTGAATTGTTTTTCGGTGTAATATTCACAGTGGTTATGAATATTATTGAAAAAGTGGTTATCAGGATCAATATCATTCTCCATCTCTTGTGGTTTATGTTCAGCATAATGGTATGTTTTCAGAGTTTGAGTTTCCTCATTCTGTGTCAAATGACTTCCTCCAACTGGGGATAATTGATGTCTACTTGAGTCGGTCATAAGTTTTTGTTTGTTTTGGTTATTTTTATTAAAGTACTTTGGCATGGTGTATCAAAAGAACTATTCTTATCGTGTGTGTTCATCTGTATTTATCTAAGTCAGTAGCATCTCTGATCATTATACTCTTTGCTTGCTCAGGTGATCCATTTAGTTTAATCCAAATTCTACAATTTCTTGTCCAGGTTGCTTGTATCCTGTCGCTTGTATTTTGTTTTTTTAGCATCCGTGCCTGTCGTGCTAATTCAGCGTTTTTTTTTTGTCAGGTGTTCATTTATGTAAACTTGAGTTTCCTTTAGCTTTTTGGCCTGCCTCAGTATGTTATTCTTTACCCTTCTGTTCACAAAGCGCATCACAATTGATTTCTTTGTTTTGTTATCTTTCTTCGGTAGAGCATAGCAGGCTGAGATTGCATTGGCTTCTACCTTAATGTCTTTATCATTAAGGAACTGAAGCACTTGATTTTCTAAGGACAAAGATTCTCTCATGGGTGCATCTTCACCACTCAGTCCTACTGTGGCATGGGCGTATGACTGATATCTGATGTCTAGTCCACTTATAACTAGGTCATCAATACGAGAACCTTGTTCAAGATCCTCGACGCGTTGCTCCAAAAGACGCCCGTGTTGCTCCAGGTCCATAATTTTTTTGTCTTTTTCTTGAATTATTAAATTTAGGGCTTGTACCTGTTCTATTAGGCCTATTATTTTGTCCTGTTGGCTAGTCAATTTGGCCAATTCTTCTGACATAAAGCTCAGAGCTTTTTTGATTTCTTCCATTTCCTCTTTCTTTGGTGGCATCTTACTGACCTGTAGATAGAAGTAAACAGAGAATCTGGCTAGGCCTCAACTAGCCCGGCTGCTGCTGAACTCGCCGCAGCAGCTCCTGCACAGCTCCTCCGCCAAGTAGCGCTGTACAGCTCCGCAGATCACCCCCGTCATTCGCCACCGCCTGCCGCCGTCTGCCTGGCCGGTTATGCCGCACACCGCCGGCGCAGCCGAGCTTCACCGATCACCGCCTCCGCTCGCCGCCGTCTGGCTGGGTGGCACCTCCGCTAGGCCCCGTCACCGACCGCCGTCAGTCTGGTAGCTCCTCAGCTGGACCTCGCAACTGGGTTCTGACTCAGGCCACTGTCCTGCTGGGTCCAGGTGGCCCCGTCTCTCACCAACGCCGTGCTCGAGCTCCCAACCACCGCCTCGGTTGGTTCCTCCGATAGGCCCTCACCGGGGACTGAGCCGCTTCTTGTCGGAGTTAGGTGGCGCACTGGGGCCAGCGTTAAGCTAACTAGCGTTAGCTTGGCAATCGCTTCTGGTAGAGCGCAGCAGTTCTACCCGATTAAAGGGGCATTCCAACGGGATTCTGACGGAGGTGGAAATTCAGCCCGTGGGTGTCCGTCACGAGCGCCGATCACTGTTGGTTTGTCTATCTGTTAGCAACATTACTCAAAAAGTTATGAACAGATTTTGATGAAATTTGAAGGAAAGGTGTGTAATGGCACAGGAAACAGATGATTAGATTTTGGTGATGATCTGCGAGTGCATACCTCCACCAAGGGCTTTGTTTGTGTTTCTGCAGCAGAATTACACAAAAACTACTGGATGGATTTAGATGAAATTTTCACCAGAGGTGCTTCTTGGGCTACAGAGGAACCCGTTACATTTTGGTGATGATCTGAGAGTGCATACCTCAGCCAAGGCTTTTATCTTTCACAGTGTGTTAGCAACAATATTCCAAAACTGATGGACAGACTTTGATGCAATTTTCACCAGAAGTGGCTCATGGCCTACACACAAATCCATTACATTTTGGAGGTGATTCGTGAGGGATGGAAGGAGCCTTGGCAGAGGTATGCACTCTGTGAGTGCTTGTCTAGTTAATAATATACAGCACACATGGTGGGGGGGGGGGCTGTATACAGGAGGTCCCTTGTATGGCTGAACTTTATTTTTTATTTATTTTTTACATTATTTGGAAATTTATTTTGTATTTACAGCACTGGGTCTCAAAGAAATTCTTTCATATGCAAGGAAAATAGGCATTATAATGGCAAAAACCCTGAATGAATCAATACTGAATCGAACTGGGTTGAAGTGGAATCGTTCAGTACCTTCTGAATCAGAACTGAATCGATTCTGGAAAATATTGATGATTCTCAGCCCTGATTATAAGCTGTGTCTTTTTCTGAAACTGTAATTCTGGACAGGTTGATACAGACTACAAGTTTCTTTTGTTTAATGAGTTTTGTGGCTCAACCCAAATTCACTACAACTAACATACAGTAACAACAGTTTTAAGACAGCTGTGTACAAGGAAACCTTTTTTAAACCAGTGTTTAGAGTGTCTAGGCTATCAAATCACACTTATTGCCTGAAATCATTTTTATAGCCAAATATAATCAAAATAATGATTTTGTATCAAGATACAGTAACTGTGTCTTTGTTTGTTTTATTTTGATGTGCATTGTGTCGGACCATAAAGACTTCTAGCATTTGTTTTTTGTTTTTTTTGTTGGTTTATTTTCCTCACAGTGAATAGCTTTATAACATAACGTCACACTGGTGTGTTAAGATGCTTCACCTCAAGTTCAATAATAAAAAAAAATGATGAAATTATCTTCACTGGTTATGGAATCATTAGTTAATTTGGCACAAAACTAAAAAAAAAAGAAGCTTTAATACTGTCAGTGACTTTATTTATTAAACAAAGAAATCAGTGGTAAAAATTGTACATCTGCATATTTCATTTTTTGACAAATTAAAACCACAACCCAAGTTATGCTTTTGTCATCACCCAGTGAACTTTAATTTCCACAACTTAAAGTTATGGCGCTGTAACAAAAATCACCAAACTGTATTTTTTAATAAATACCAAATAAAACCATTACTGATAATTACGTGGGACAAATACTTAATTATATATTTATTGGCTCAATATATGATTAATTCAACCTTTATCATAATAATGAGGGATGAACTGATGATATAAATCCATAATCACATCTGCCTCTAGGTCCCATTCTTTATCATTTCCGTTATTGATTACTAATTTAAAAACAAGATTAAGGGAAATTGTCATCCTACACATGATCCAGTGTAAAACTGGCCTCTGTGTGGCTCCAAATCCGCACACATCGGTTTGATTTCACTGTTTTAATGTTTAATTTAACACCAGAAAGGCATGCCAGGGTTGATAAGAATTTATTATTAAGCATAGGCATACACTATATGGGCTGCCTATAAAAACAGAAACCCATACATCTGAGGCTGTAATCCACACCGGCGTCTTCTTGAGCATCACATTCTCATATTTTGAAATGAGCATACTGCCACAAGACCTACAGTTAAAGAATTAGTAATAAATACATTAAGCAGAGGGCTGATAAAAACGATTAGAAATGATTATCAAGGTTGTGCCAAAAACAAAACATGTCAAAGTGGAGCTATGATGTTCCCCTTTTCTTATATATGGCATATATGACAAAAGTTTGGAGGGGGAAATGACTTCAGCCTGCATACAAAAAAAAAAAAAAAAAAGGTTTCCTGATGGCAGTGAGAGCAGAAATGCAGAATATGGTCCTGCAGTGAACTCCACCCACCTGCTGCCCGCAAGGTGCAGCCATCACAGGAAGTTAAACCAAACTAAAAAGTCATCCATTCATCTTATTCTCTTTTGAGATTCTGAAGCCTATCCCAGCATCTTTGATCACCAGACCCTAGCAGGGCCAGCTCTCTGCCAAAGGACAGGGAGGAGACCAGGGTACCCAGAAAAAAAACCCGCACAGACATGCAAACTCCACAGTGAAGCATTTTCTTCTAAATCATCACAATACAGTATATTCTGAGGTGCTACAGTAGTTATGTATAGCAAGTCAAGTAGTAACGTTTGATTCTTATCTGAGCACGTTGATGAAGAAAACCTGTCCTGTTACTCCATTTGATCGTATTCTTTGAGATACTTTTGATTTCACTGAGAAAACTGGTCAGAAAGTTTCATCAAAGTCAGAGTTAACTCAAAAAATATTTAGCTTATTACTGTGTACTGTTCCTTTATATTATCGGCATTAAAGGGCACATATGAATTCATGTTTTTTTAATATATTGATTTTTTAAAATTATTTTTCTCAGACTAACATGTTTCAGAAAAAAGTCCCAAATGTACAGAAAAATGTTGTTTGCACAGAGTCACAAATTTGTCACAAAAAGTAAAAAAAAAAAGTGTAAGAAAAATAAATCAGAAATTCACAAGAAATTTTTTCTCAAATTTACAAGAAAAAAATAATCCAAAATATATGAGAATAAAAAGCTCAAATTTACTAATAAAAGTTGTAAATTCATGACAAAACTTAAATAAAAGAAACTTTAAATGTATTAGTATATTTACAAGGAAAACATTAAAAGAAAAACTTCACAAATTGGTTAGTGTCACTCACTTAAGTAATCTTTGTGATATTTACTCTTAATTATGGTTGAGTAATTGCTTACTTTTATTTGAGTTCATTTTGTGGCTATACTCACTTATGATTATGCTATTAAAGGTAAAAGGCACATGTCAGCTGACCTCTCGTGTTGTGTGATTACTGTGCAGAACTGTTAGTGATTTACCCTATAAGGAAACTAAAATGGAATCACTTCACAGCAAAGCTGCGTAAGCAAGAGGTTCACAAACTGATACAGGAGCTTTAGATGAATAAGAGTCATTTATGTATTAAAAACGCCCTAAAGTTTAGTGTTGTAACTACTTCAGAATTCTGCTTTTGCACCAGTTCATCTGTCGTCAGAATCGGAACCACCGTCCGAGGCCTTTCTGGCTATAAAGCAGAGTATGCAAATGCAACAGGCATCCTCAACCACTAGGGAGCCCTCATGCTACAAGTTCACGTCAGTATTTTTGGGGGAAGAATTAAAATTATCTTCAATTTTTTTTTCTTATCTGGTAAACATGCAGCTTTTTCTCAAATTTTCACCATTTTTTTCCTTATTAAATCTGACTTTCTTTTACTACAGCTTTGCAACTTCTTTGAGTAATTATGTGACTTTCTAAATTTGCAATCCCCCCCATCTGCTGCTTTTCCCCCACAAATTTGCTACTTCTTTCTTGCAAATCTGCTGCTTTTTTCTAAAATCTTTACAAGTTTTTTCTAGTAACTTTTAATCTTTTTCTCCTAAATTTTCACAATTTTTTCCTTGTAAATTTTTCATCTTTTTCATAAATTTTCACCTTTCCCCCCCTCATATATTTGAAGTTTTCCTTGTAAATTTACAGCTTTTCTCACCAAATTCACTACTTTTTTTTCACGCCCATTTTTTTCCTCTTAAATGTTCAACTTGTCTAATTTTTTTTTTCTTTTAAATTTGCAGCGTTCACACATATGGTTAAAACTGTAGTGGCTTCATTTTTTTTTTTTCTGATTTTTTTTTTTCTGTTTCTTTTGGGAGGTGTGAGACTTTTTCCCCCTGCATTTTAAAGGATTGAACCTCTTCCCATTACAGACCCCCCCCCACACACACACACACACAATCTTGCACAGGGCCCCCAAAAAGCTAGAAACGGCCCTGCCACCAGGTCACCGAATTAGGATTAATAGTGAGTTTCCCAGAAGGAAAACGTAACAATTCCATTATTATTATTATTATTTTGGACTAGATGTTAATTACCAGTGTAAATAGCCCCATATAAGTGATACTGTGTGTTATGAAGTCCTTGTTAACCCTCACGGTTTGCCAACAGTGATGTTTATGTGGATGATCCTGACATCCCTACAGCATGAACTCCTTCTAAAACAGCAAAAAATGAAAGCAAAAGTTAACGCTCACTGAAGCTGTGCGTCGTCTGTTTCGCGTTCTTGAATTACTTAACCTGAAAATAAGCAGACTGATTCAGTCAAAACTGTAAACTTCACTTACCTTCAACAGTCGGACTCATTTCTGCTTCGGCGTTCACACAGCCTCAGTGGTCGCGTGTTTCCTGGTTGGTGTCTCCTCATAAGAAAACTCTGTGTCACATGATTGATTTTCCTTCCTCTTTTGAAACCAAAACCCTGATGACTTTTGTAATTACCTCACAGAAAAGAGAAAAAAGGAAGCAGATTTAAGAAACAGGAGAATGAATAAATATTTTAAAACACATAAAGTGAGGCATTTCATGGGAAAATGTAATTCTTCGTTTTATAGCATTCAAAACAAGCTTCTATCAAAGAGTTTTATTGAAGCTGGAAATGAACAAGGCCATTTCTGAGCGCTCAGATGCAATGCCCTCTTAAACCACCAGGGGCACCCAAACTCAAAGTTTGTTTTACCTTCAATTTTTTTCCTCATAAATTCACAAACATGCGCCGATTGTTTGCGTGCCGCGTGGGTAAATATTTACTCTTGTCGTTGAGCTGATTATAATAACTGAACATTTCAGCTGGTATTGTAACATGGACCGTTTCAGACGTGGCGGCTCATTGCGCAACGCTCCTCAGCGTCCTCGTCCCGGAGCAAAGCAGAAAAAATGTTGAACAGCCCACGAAGAACATCTGTATGTCCAAAGGGACATTTCAGCACATGCGTCTCAGCCTGCACTGGGGAGGATGGACACAACTGCTGCGGCTGTGCAGCCACCTGCTGCAGACAGCAGGTGGCGTGTGCGCAGCCCGGATGTGTTGCCTGGTGCCCAACAAGTCACGACACATTTTCACTGTCAGCGTTGTGAGCATTTTTTTTGTTGTGTGAAATAAAGATTTCCTGCCTTTCAGCGCTGTGTGCATTATGAAATCTGTCAGTGGGACAGCAGTACTAGACTTTAGAGGTTAAGAATTAATTAGTGACTAAAGGGGTTATTTATGGTTTATAAATATTTAATTATGAGGGGATACTGTCACAATATATGGTCAGTATGTGAGGGTTAAAATGTGGAAGGAATGTTTGCTTTACTTTTATAAGTGGCCACAAGTGCATCATGTGACAAAATCAGGTCACCCTGTATAAGCCTGTGTTTTTAAACATATATAGACATACAGATATTTAATATTAATACTGGGAGAGTCACATATAATTAAACAAAACATAAGTCTTGAAAATTTTATTAACAGTGAGGAATAAATTAGAACATCCCCACCTTTATTCCCACTTAAAATGGCTAAATAAAAAAAAAAATACAGAGTTGGAGCAGGTGGCTGGGGGGTAGGAAGTCTGGGCTTCTCTGCTTGAGCTGCTGCCTCCGTGACCCAGACCTCCAGAAAAGTGGTAGAAGATGGCTGGATGGTTGGTTTCTTCTCGCTTCGGCTTCTGACTCCAGCATGTCATGCACAGCAGCCAGAAGAGTTTCACTCCACTTTCTCTTTCCTGGTAAAAAACACAGGGAGGATGGAGACAAATAACCTGTAGAGCAGGAAGTCCAATCATGTGCCATGGAGGGCCAAAACCCTGCAGGTTCTCTCTTCTACCCAGTCTCTTCAGCATTTGTTTTCACTTATCAGTAATCAGTGGGAAGAAATTCGGTGAAATCTGCTGTTGAAGACACTGGTTGGAGATCAAGCCTGCAGGGTCTTGGCCGTCCATGGCACTTGATTGGACACCCCTGCTGTAGAGGAATGAACAAGACGAGACACGAGCATTGCAGACGGACTTTATTCCTCTAACTGCCAAGTAAGAATGATCTCTGGGTGCCAAAGCCAACCTTTAATACATGTTACACATTCCCTGCTTTGGCACCGAGAGTACACTTCCTTACATCTCAATACATTCACACCTGCAGTCTTAAAAATCTTATGTTTTATACAATTACTGAGAAAAAGGCATTGATAAAGAGGACAGCAGAAACAGTGATGGGCTTCCCATCATCACTATAAGACAAACATCACAGCAATAAAAACACACCAACATTCTTAAAACATTCAAATGCATAAAAAAACCAAAAATACCCACTAAATTAATGTACATCTCTCAATTTCCCCAGAAAAACACACAATGAGAAATACTAAAATGTACACAAAAATTAAAAATGTTAAAAACAAATACACACCACTACAACACAGTCCCTAAAAATCCAATAAATAACATACCACATTCAGTTTCCACTTAACACCAAGGAAACCCACGTCTTCTAGGGACCATCCCTGCCACAAAACACGCAGCAGCCACTGCGCAACACAAAAAAGTCTGTTAAAACTATCACTGTATTAAATCACGCACCCATTAAACTCCAGCTCCTGCGTGCGTGTGGCTGCTCACTGTGGCGTCCCACAGGAGAACGCAATCAAATCCACACGCACACCCGCAGGAACCAAGAAACCCAACCAGCAGGTGCTGCTCGGTACACAAGGAAAAGATGCAAATTAAAGAGGGAAAAACTGCAATATGAGAGAAAAATAAGTATAATATACATGAATGTTGTTTATTTATAGGACCATAATTGTGAGTTTATTAGAAAAAAATTCTAAATTAAAAATAAAAACAGGCACATTTATGTGTTGCACATTTTTAGAAAGTGCAAAATTATTAGGAAAAAAGCTGTGCATTTACAAGAAGCCCCAGATTAATGAAAAAGGGATTCAAATTTTTTTAAAAAAAATTCTTAAATTTAGAGAAAGATCACTGTAGATTTATGTGGAAAAATGTTGCAAATTTATAGTAAAAAAGACCTGCAGATGCAAACATGCAAACGTGACAAACTTAATGCACATTGCAAGACAAAAAACCCCTCCATATTAGGGAGAAAAAACATTGGAAACTTCTGTGAAATAAGATGTAGATTTGTCACAAAACAAATTTCAGAGGAAAAAAGGTAAACAAATTAAGAAGAACAAGTTGCAAATTTAAGAGAAAAATATTGCAGATTTACATGACAAATAGTGCTAGTGTTTAGAAAAGGAGTTGCAAATTGATTTCATATTTGGGAGAGACAAATTAGAAGTTAAAAGGATGAAAAAAGCCTCAAATTTATGAAATAAATTGCATATTTTTTGCACATATTTACCAACCTTCAGCTCCTCAGAGGACGGCCCACTCCAGACTCCGGTAACCCGTGGCTGTGGGCCGGTGTCGATGCAAGATTGCGTCCAAGGTGTCAGAACATTTCCTGGTCTCCCGGTTCTGATTGTTGGGGTCCTTGTTACAGTCCTGTTTGAGTTTTGAGGAGCGTTGCACAATGAGCCACAACTATGAAACGCCAACAGTACATGTTACAATACCGTCTGAAATATTCAATTATAATCAGCTCAGCGACGAGAGTAAATATTTATTTAAGTTAGACCTTTGTCTGCAGCGCTGCTGTCTTCTTCTGTGGTAGACTGCAAGTCTAATTTAAAACATTACTGGCACATGCCTCTAGGGGGAACTACCTGTATTGTTCAGCACTACTATTAAGGGGACACATTAGAATAAGAGTGTGAAAACCCCGCGCAGAATCCATGTTCAGTCATATTATGTGTGTTGCAGAATAAACGGCAGAGTTAGCCAAAGAAATAACTCAAGTGTGATCATTGCTACACGGTAGGATATCACACAATTGGCGACGAGGATTAAAAGAAAAAAATCAGCGGCGAGAAACAGAGAACATTGCAAGTGTGGCGAACTCAAGTGACTCCAGTAGTTCGAGTGCAAGTTCAGAGGAGGAAAAACGAGGTTTCCCCACCACGACGAGCAATGGCGGCTGTAATCGGAACGGTAACCCCTTTTGATAACTCGACTCAGTCATGGGAAGAATATAGTGAAATGTTGGACTTTTTCTTCCAAGCTAATGACATTGAGGAGCCAGACAAAAGGAAGGCTGTACTGTTGAGTGGAGTTGGTGCAACTACTTACAGCTTGTTGAGAAATTTAATAAGCCCTGCATTACCGAAAGATAAAACGTACGACCAGCTTACTGCTGAGCTTCAGAAGCACTTCAGCCCCAAACCGAGTGAAATCGTACAACGATTCAAATTTAATTCACGCATAAGGAGGAACACTGAGTCCATAGCAGAGTATGTGGCAGAATTGAGGAAATTAACACTGCACTGTGATTACAAAGACTCATTGGAAGAAATGTTAAGAGACAGACTTGTGTGTGGAGTGAATGATGACCGAATGCAACGGCGACTTTTATCTGAAACAAAACTCACTTTTGCGAAGGCTTTGGAATTATGCCAAGCGATGGAAACAGCATCTAAAGATGTGAGAGAGATGCAAGGGAAGCTAACAGAGGACACAGCAACGCATGTTCGTGTGCCTAAGACCCAAGTAGGTGTCCACAAAGTGTTGACTGACAAAACTCAGCACAAATTCCCCAGTTGTTATCGCTGCAAAGGCCAGCACAATGCCGCCGAGTGCAAATTTGCCACTGAGCTGTGTCATAATTGTGGCAAGCGAGGGCACATTAAGAAAGCATGTAGAATAAAGGTGGACAGCGCACAGGTGCTGAAAGCGACAGTTAATGGGCAAAAGTATGAAAACAAGGGCCCAGGAAAGGAACAGCGAGCGAATCAACTGAGAGGGGAGGGAGAAAGTGATACAGAAGACATGGGTTTTCACACAATTTACAACACGTCAGAGGAGCTGACCAAGGTAGCGCCCATCACGCGTACCATGAATGTTAATGGAATGAAAGTAACATTTGAAGTTGATACAGGCTGTGGAGTAACCATATTAAGTAAACCGCAATATACACAACTGTGGAAGAAAACAGACACAGCAGAATTAAATCCCTGTTCATTAAAATTAAAAACATACACAGGAGAGAAGCTAGACGTGCTAGGCATGGCACAAGTGAAGGTGCAGCACGAAAACAAAGAAAAGGACTTACCTGTAGTAGTAGTTGGGAGCGAAGGACCAAATCTACTAGGGCGAAGTTGGCTACAAGAACTGGCCATGATGGATCAGTTGGTGAATAAAGTGGAATCTCAGCCCAAATTGCAGCTGGAGGAGATCCTCGAAAGACACGCTGAGGTGTTCAAAGAAGGCTTAGGACAGCTAAAAGGTGTCACTGCAAAGATTAATGTGGACAAGGAGGCCCAACCACGATTCTGCAAACCCCGACCGGTACCCTATGCAGTCAAGCCACTGGTCGAAAGCGAGCTACAGAGGCTGCTGGATGACAAGATCATTGAGCCAGTGCAGGTTGCAGAATGGGCGGCGCCCATAGTCCCAGTGAGAAAGCCGGATGGCTCCATTAGAATATGTGGAGATTACAAACTCACTGTCAATCGAGCATCACGGGTGGATCAGTATCCAATTCCTAAAGTGGAGGACCTCTTCGCACAGCTGAACGGCGGCCGACACTTCACGAAATTAGACATGAGTCACGCCTACCAACAAGTAGTCCTGGAAGAAGAATCAAGAAAGTATGTAACCATCAATACACACAAAGGCTTATATACCTACACACGCTTACCATTTGGAGTAGCTTCCAGTCCTGCTATATTCCAGAGAACTATGGAGGGCATCCTAGGTGGAATTCCGAATGTTGCCATTTATTTGGATGACATCCTTTGTACAGGACCAAATGAACAAGAACATCTGAAAACGCTGGAGGAAGTGCTTCAACGGTTGGAGAAAAGCGGTCTGAGGTTGAAAAGAAGCAAGTGTGAGTTCATGGGAAAAGAGGTGGTGTTCCTAGGCCACAAGATCAACGCCAGTGGTCTACACCCTCTAACAGACAAAGTGGAAGCCATTGCGGAGGCGCCTGAGCCACAAAATGTTACTGAGTTAAAAGCCTACCTGGGCTTGTTGAACTATTACCATAGGTTCCTCCCAAAGCTCTCCACGCTGCTGGCACCACTACATACCTTACTTAAGAAGGAAGAAAAATGGTCATGGGGGGTCAAGCAGCAGAAGGCGTTTGAAGAGTCCAAAGCGCTACTTCAGTCCTGTAGTGTGTTAGTGCACTATGATTCAAACAAACCACTCATCCTGGCGTGTGACGCATCACCCTACGGTGTGGGTGCTGTACTCTCTCATCGTATGGAGGATGGCTCAGAGAGACCCATAGGGTTCGTCTCAAGAACTCTTAGTGCAGCTGAGAAAAACTACTCCCAGCTAGACAAGGAGGGCCTTGCAGTAGTATTTGGTGTAAAAAAGTTCCACAAATACCTGTATGGGAGACAGTTCGCTATAGTGACTGACCACAAGCCACTAATTTCACTGTTCAGTGAAATGAGAGCCATACCCCAGATGACATCTCAGAGAATTCAGAGATGGGCCGTTACATTAGCAGCGTATGAGTACACCATCGTTTACAAAGCCGGACGGGACCATACGAATGCTGACGCGATGAGTAGGCTACCCTTGGATGGAGGAAGAGACAGCACGCCTGAGGAGGAGGAGAGAGTGCTATTGTTTGAAGATATCGGCGTGCCCCTGGTGAACGCACAGCAAATAAAGAAGTGGACAGACAAAGACCCTGTTCTAGCAAGAGTGCGAGAATACATCTTGCGAGGATGGCCGAAGATGAACAGTCCTGAGTTCATTCCCTATGCCCGACGACAGGATGAGCTCAGCACCCAGGAAGGTTGTATCCTGTGGGGAGGACGCGTGGTTGTTCCACCACCTGGTAGGAATGCCTTACTGCAACAACTACACCAAGCACACCCTGGCATCACTCGCATGAAAGCGTTGGCGAGGAGTTACATGTGGTGGCCCAACATGGATGCAGAGGTGGAGGCGCTTGTGAAGTCATGTGCGGCATGCCAGGAGAACAGGAACAGTCCTCCAGCAGCCCCACTACATCCCTGGGAAGTTCCAGATAAACCGTGGAGAAGAATTCACATTGACTACGCAGGTCCATGGATGGGAAGAATGTTCCTGATCATAGTTGACGCATACTCAAAGTGGATCGATGCATATTCTGTGAGTAGCTCTACTTCTACTGTTACCATTGAATGTCTTAGAAAGAGTTTCAGCCAACATGGGCTACCTGAAATCATAGTATCAGATAACGGTACATGTTTTACGAGTGAACAGTTCCAAGAGTTTTCTGAAAAGAATGGCATACGTCACATCACGACTGCGCCATACCATCCTTCTTCTAACGGCTTAGCCGAGAGGGCCGTGCAGACATTCAAGTCACTCATGAAAAAGATGACAGGAGACTCTATTGAAACCCGAATGTCGAGAGCTCTGTTCAGCTATCGAATAACACCCCAATCTACAACTGGCAAGTCACCAGCTGAGCTGTTGTGTGGAAGGAAGTTGAGGTCAACATTTGACTTAATACATCCAGACTTCAGAAACAAAGTGCATGATAAACAAGAGAAACAAAAAGGTTATCATGACATGCATGCTAGAGAGAGAATACTGAGAGAAGGAGACGTGGTCTACACCCGCAACTTTGGCTCAGGACCAGCCTGGGTACCAGGAGAAATAACAGAAAAGACAGGCCCTGTGTCATTCAAGGTGACATTAGGTCATGGACAAGTGGTGAGGCGACACATCGACCAAGTTCGTGGTAGGAGCTCCATTCCCCTGCCGATGGCACCAGAGGTGTTGTCTGACACCCATCCTGAGGAGAGCATCAACGAACCACCACTTCAGGTGAAACCTGAGGTAACCGTCTCTGCAGATTCTACGGGCAGCACTGCAGCAGCCGAAACAGTGGAGCAGTCTGAGTCTTCACCTGCAGTTGGCTCACCCGCCGTGAGAAGATCTCAGCGAGCTAGGAAAGCTCCAGACTACTTGAAGGACTATACTTAGTCAGTAGTGAGTTCCCCAGCCACAGGACAAGAATGCGTCCTGGAACCTCACTGGGATGCGGTAGTCAAACCAAATCCCCAGTTAGACTGTTATGTGTGTTATACATGTAAAAAAAAAAAAAAAAGAGAAAGAAATTATGTGTATGGCACATGTGTTTAAGAAGTTAAAAGTAACTGTGATTGTTTAGGGTTAAATGGGAGTTCCAGGATGTCTAGCATAATTGGCTAGTGTAATTAAAAGTAGTTTAATCTAGAGGGGAGGGATGTGGTAGACTGCAAGTCTAATTTAAAACATTACTGGCACATGCCTCTAGGGGGAACTACCTGTATTGTTCAGCACTACTATTAAGGGGACACATTAGAATAAGAGTGTGAAAACCCCGCGCAGAATCCATGTTCAGTCATATTATGTGTGTTGCAGAATAAACGGCAGAGTTAGCCAAAGAAATAACTCAAGTGTGATCATTGCTACACGGTAGGATATCACATCTTCCAATGAACAAAGAAGGGCCGCCAGCTCCAGCTCACATGAGGTCGTCCTTTCCACGGAACTTTGTGTCACTTCCGGTCCCCAAATCCGGTACGCAGATCCTGTGCACAGGTACACAGTCACGGTACACAGAAGACTCGGCAGCCATATTGCCGCTGCATCCAGATGGGGCTCCAAAAATTTGCAATTTTTTTGGAAACTTTTCCTCAAATTTGTGGCATTTCATCCTCATAATTATACAACTTCTTTGTCTTAATCTTGAAACCCTTTTTCCTTGTAAATTTGCAACTTTTTACATTTTTAATTTTTTTTAATTCACAGCTTTTTTCTTTGAATTTGTCACTTTTTTTTTATAATTTTGGTATATTTTTCCCTGATAAATTTGTGACCTTTGTCCTCAGAATCTTTCAGCTCTTTTTCTTACAAATTTGTAACTTTTTCTTGAAAATTTGTTGGGGGGTGGCTGGAGCCTATCCCAGCATCTTTGGGCAAGAAGCAGTGTACGCAGACAACCATTCTCTCACACTGATACCAAAATTTACAAATTGACAACAATAAACCTTTTTTACTTTTTGAAAATTTCCGATTTTTTTCTTGTGGATTTGAAACCTTTTTCCAATAAATTTGTGACTCATAAATGTTCAACATTTTTCTCTTAATCTTGAAACTTTTTTTGAAAATTTGCAACTCCCCCCCCCCCCCCCCGCATGGATCGTCACCTTATCGTGGTGGGGGGGTTTGCGTGCCCCAGTGATCCCAGGAGCTGTGTTGTCCGGGGCAATTTGCCTCTGATAGGGTCACCCAAGACAAACTGGTCCTGGGTGAAGGGCCAGACTAAGAACGATCCAACAGACTCTCATGATAAATTCTATATCAAGGATTTAGTGTACCCTGCCCGGTATGGGGTTACCGGGGCCCCACCCTGGAGCCAGGCCTGGGGGAGGGGCTCGAAGGCTAGCGTCTGGTGGCTGGGTTTCTACCCATGGGACCCGGCCAGGCTCAGCGCAAAGGAGTTACATGGGTCCGCCCTCCAGTGGGCTCACCACCTGCAGGAGGGATCATGGGGGTCTGGTGCTATGTGGATTAGGTGGCGGTCAAAGGTGGAGACCTTGGCGGACTGATCCCAAGCTTTCTAAACTGGCTTTTGATACGTGGAATGTCACCTCTCTGGTGGGGAAGGAGCCTGAGCTGGTGTACGAGGTTGAGAGATACCAGCTAGATATAGTCGGCCTCACCTCAACACACAGCTCTGGTTCTGGAACCAGTCTCCTGGAGAGGGGCTGGAGCTTGGCCTTTTTTGGAGTTGCCCCGGGCGAGAGGCGACGAGCAGGGGTGGGTATTCTTGTATCCCCCCACCTTGCTGCCTCTATATTAGAGTTTTCCCCGGTGGACGAAAGGGTTGCTTCCCTGCGCCTTCGGGTTGGGAAACGGGTCCTGACCATCATTTGTGCCAATGCACCAAATGATGTTTCAGAGTACCCACCCTTTTTGGAGTCTGTGACTGGGGTGCTGGAGGGTGCTCCTCTTGGAGACTCCATTGTCCTACTGGGGGACTTCAATGCGCACGTAGGCAACGACAGTGAAACCTGGAGGGGGGTGATTGGGAGGAACAGCCTGCCCGATCTGAACCCGAGTGGTGTTCAGTTATTGGACTTCTGTGCTAACCACAGTTTGTCCATAACGAACATCATGTTCAAGCATAAGGGTGTCCATATGTGCACCTGGCACCAGGACACCCTAGGTCGCAGGTCGATGATCGATTTTGTTATCGTGTCATCAGACCTGCGACCGTATGTCTTGGACACCCGGGTAAAGAGAGGTGCAGAGCTGTCAACTGATCACCACCTGGTGGTGAGTTGGATCCAATGGCAGGGAAGGAAGCCATTCAGACCTGGTAGACCCAAACGTATAGTCAGGGTGTGCTGGGAACGTCTGGCTGAGGACCCTGTCCGGGAGGTCTTCAACTCCCACCTCCGGAAAAACTTCAACCACATTCCGAGGGAGTCTGGAGACATGGATTCTGAATGGGCCATGTTCTCCACCTCTGTTGTTGAAGCAGCGGCCCAGAGCTGCGGCTGCAAGGTGGTCGGTGCATCTCGTGGTGGCAATCCCCGAACCAAGTGGTGGACACCAGTGGTGAGGGGGGCCATTAAGCTGAAGAAGGAGTCCTATCAAGCTTGGTTGGCTTGTGGGACTCTCGAAGCAGCTGAGGTGTACCGGCAAGCCAAGCTGAGTGCAGCTCGGGTGGTTGCTGAAGCAAAAACCCGGGTATGGGAGGCGTTCAGTGAGGCCATGGAACAAGACTTTCGGTCGGCCTCCAAGAGATTCTGGCAAACTGTCCGGCGGCTCAGGAGTGGAAAGCAGCTCCTTGTCCACACTGTGTATGGTGAGGATGGGACACTGTTGACTTCGACTGGGGATATCGTTGGGCGGTGGAAAGAATACTTCGAGGATCTCCTCAATCCCACTGCTACGCCTTCCACAGAGGAAGCAGGGTTTGGGGACGAGAGGGATGACTCGCCTATCACAGGGGCTGAGGTTGCCAAGGTGGTTAAAAATCTCCTTGGTGGCTGGGCCCCGGGGGTGGATGAGATTCGCCCTGAGTACCTCAAGGCCCTGGATGTTGTAGGGCTGTCATGGTTGACACGCCTCTGCAACATTGCGTGGAGGTCAGGGGCAGTGCCTTTGGCATGGCAAACTGGGGTGGTGATTCCTCTCTTCAAAAAAGGAGACTGGAGGGTGTGCTCCAACTTTAGAGGGATCACTCTCCTCAGCCTCCCTGGGAAGGTCTATGCCAAGGTATTGGAGAGGAGAGTTCAGCCGTTGGTCGAACCTCAGATTCAAGAGGAGCAATGTGGTTTTCGTCCTGGCCGTGGCACATCAGACCAGCTCTTTACCCTCTCGAGAAGTCTTGAGGGTTCGTGGGAGTTTGCCCAACCAGTTTACATGTGTTTTGTGGACTTGGAGAAGGCATTTGACCCCATCCCTCGTGTTTTTTTGTGGGGGGTGCTTCGGGAGTATGGGGTATCAGGCTTGTTGTTACGAGCTATTCGGTCTCTGTACGACCGTTGTGAGAGTTTGGTTCGTATTGCCAACACTTGGTCGGACTCATTCCCAGTGAGAGTTGGACTCCGCCAGGGCTGCCCTTTGTCACCGATCCTGTTCATAATTTTTATGGACAGGATTTCTAGGCGCAGCCAGGGAATGGAGGGTGTCATGCTTGGTGACCACAGGATCGCATCTCTGTTGTTTGCAGATGATGTTGTCCTGTTGGCTTCATCCAGCAATGACCTACAGCTCTTGCTGGGACGGTTTGCCGCTGAGTGTGAAGCGGCTGGGATGAGAATCAGCACCTCCAAGTCCGAGTCCATGGTCCTCAGCCGGAAAAAGGTGGCTTGTCCTCTCTGGGTTGGGGACAGGCTCCTGCCCCAAGTGGAGGAGTTTAAGTATCTTGGGGTCTTGTTCACAAGTGAGGGGAAAATGGAGCGAGAGATTGACAGACGGATTGGAGCAGCATCTGCAGTGATGCGGACGTTGTACCGGTCTGTTGTGGTGAAGAGGGAGCTTAGTTCTAAGGTAAAGCTGTCGATTTTCCAGTCAATCTATGTTCCTATTCTCACCTATGGTTACGAGCTTTGGGTAATGACCGAAAGAACAAGATCGCGGATACAAGTGGCTGAAATAAACTTTCTCCGTAGGATTGCTGGACTCACCCTCAGACATAGGGTGAGGAGCTCAGTCAACCGGGAGAGGCTCAGAGTAGAACCGCTGCTCCTCCACATTGAAAGGAGTCAGTTGAGGTGGTATGGGCATCTGATTAGGATGCCTCCTGGACGCCTCCCACTTGAGGTGTTTCAGGCACGTCCCACTGGGAGGAGACCCCGGGGCAGACCCAGGACTCGGTGGAGAGACTATGTCTCCCAGCTTGTCTGGGAACGCCTTGGTATCCTCTCTGAAGAGCTGGAGCAGGTGGCTGCGGAGAGGGAAGTGTGGGCTTCTCTGCTTGAACTGCTGCCTCCGCGACCCGGACCTCCGGAAAAGCGGTGGAAGATGGATGGCTGGATGGATGCAACTTTTTTCTCATATTTTTTTTTACCCTTTTCTGAGAAATTTGCTATTTTTTTCTTGTAAATTTGTAATGTTTTTCCTCAAAATAAATTAATTTTTTTTCATGAATACAAAAAAATGTAAATTTGCAAGTTTTGTTTTGTAAATTTGCTACTTTCTTTATGGTAAATTTGTAACTCGTTTCTAGTAAATCCGCCCCCCCCCCCCCGTCCTGTCAGGCAGCTAGGTGAGCAGAACAGAAATATGCTTCCCTTATTGTGCCAAACAGATTTTACTTTGCCTAAAGGATCTTTCTAAGATAAGATAAGATAAGATAAGATAAGATAAGACAAGCCTTTATTAGTCCCACAATGGGGAAATTCCAGGATTGCAACAGCACAGGGATAGCAACACTCAGTGCAACAATCAAGAAGACAAGAAAAACAAGAGCAGTGAATATACATATGTACATATAAATATATAAACACACAGTGCGGAGCATTGTAGCTAGATGGATTAAATATATAAATATATATACACACAGTGTGGAGCATTGTAGCTAGATGGAATAAACAGCATAACCGTCTACTTAGTTATCCTACATAGTATGGATATGTACCCATACATATTGTCACCCTCCGTAGCGACCGATATTGTCCTAGTTGTGTACTGGAGGAGATCATTGTGTAAGTCTGTTACGTCTTTTGCATTCAATACTATTAGGTCGTCACATTTTTTTGCTATCTCTGCGAGCAGCCCTGCTTAGGTTATACAGTCTGACAGCCATAGGTAGGAAGGACCTGCAAAACCTCTTGGTTGCGCACCTAGGATGATGTAGTCTGCTGCTAAATGAGCTCCCCACTGCGTTCAGTATGTCCTGCATAGGGTGGGACTCGGACTCCAGCAGAGATGACAGTTTAGCCACCATCCTTCTCTCTCCTATCTCCTCCACTGGGTCAAGTTGATCAGAATCAGAATCAGAATGAACTTTATTGCCAAGCATGTTTACACATACACATTTTTTATGGACAGGATTTCTAGGCGCAGCCAGGGAACGGAGGGTGTCATGCTTGGTGACCACAGGATCTCATCTCTGTTGTTTGCAGATGATGTTGTCCTGTTGGCTTCATCCAGCAATGACCTACAGCTCTTGCTGGGACGGTTTGCCACTGAGTGTGAAGCGGCTGGGATGAGAATCAGCACCTCCAAGTCCGAGTCCATGGTCCTCAGCCGGAAAAAGGTGGATTGTCCTCTCCGGGTTGGGGACAGGCTCCTGCCTCAAGTGGAGGAGTTTAAGTATCTTGGGGTCTTGTTCACGAGTGAGGGGAGAATGGAGCGAGAGATCGACAGACGGATTGGAGCAGCATCTGCAGTGATGCGGATGTTGTACCGGTCTGTTGTGGTGAAGAGGGAGCTTAGTTCTAAGGCAAAGCTGTCGATTTACCAGTCAATCTATGTTCCTACTCTCACCTATGGTCACGAGCTTTGGGTAATGACCGAAAGAATGAGATCGCGGATACAAGCGGCTGAAATGAGCTTTCTCCGTAGGATTGCTGGACTCACCCTCAGAGATAGGGTGAGGAGCTCAGTCATCCGGGAGAGGCTCAGAGTAGAACCGCTGCTCCTCCACATTGAAAGGAGTCAGTTGAGGTGGTATGGGCATCTGATTAGGATGCCTCCTGGACGCCTCCCACTTGAGGTGTTTCAGGCACGTCCCACTGGGAGGAGACCCCGGGGCAGACCCAGGACTCGGTGGAGAGACTATGTCTCCCAGCTGGTCTGGGAACGCCTTGGTATCCCCTCTGAAGAGCTGGAGCAGGTGGCTGGGGAGAGGGAAGTCTGGGCTTCTCTGCTTGAACTGCTGCCTCCGCGACCCGGACCTCCGGAAAAGCGGTAGAAGATGGATGGATGGATGGATGGTTTACACATACGAGGAATTTGACTTGACATTAGGCGTGCTCGATAAGCGCTTCCTAATGACGCGGCAACCATACAAGGCACCTGTCATGCAGTGGGGGGTAAAGAGGGGAAGGGGGAGGGGGAGGGAACACATTGGGCAGAGAGAAAAAAACAAAGTTTTCAAAATAGTGCTCGAATGAGCAAAATTGTGATCACATAGAAAAAAAACCTCAGTTGCACAATTAGCAGACAAAATACAGATCACACATTAACAAAGCAAAAGAGAGACCAGTGTGTGTAGTCAGTCATGTAATATCAGTATGAGTGCAGTGTGGATGTATCAGTTGCTGTTGCACAACAAAGAAGCCTCTCCTAGGCAACGGATGGATGTTATGTTCATGTATTCTATACATAGATAAGCATGTCCACAGAGTCCATCTCTCTTCGTGCATGCCAGATGGTAAAGTTCCGTATTAGACACATGATAACGCTGTCCTTGAAGAGTTCAGTTTGCTGAACAACAGCAACTGTTTGTTAATTGTTTGGGTTAAAGAGAAGCCAAAACTCCCTACTGCATAATCTCTGCTCCTGGAGGAATGAGTTCCAAAGGATGCCGAATCAAGGCCTGATGAGCACAGTCACTTAGAGCATAGTAATTTCCACTCTCATGCGATTCTGTGCATCACAATTAATTCAATTCAATTCACAGGCTTTAAAATCATTCCCTGGAGAGCACCCAGCGGCTCAAGATGTTTTCAACCTCCTGATTCAGTTCGACAATCAGTTCACCATTTGCCGCTATCAGTGCACTCCCATGCTGGTCGAATTGTTGGAGGAGCTTCGCCGGGATCCGCATTTTGACCAGCTCTTCCAACTTCTTTAATTTCCGATACACCAGGAAACTCCAGAGCCAAACAGTAGAAATCCTGTGATCATAAGCCAAACAGATAGATGTCTTCCGCATCTTCAATCGAATCACACAGACACATGAGTTTCAATTGTCCCATGAGTCACACATTTGGGCCCCCCCGGGCCCGATTTTCTGTTTGAAAAGGTGGTGTCAATTGCATTTAAAGCCCGAAATTCCATTTTTTCCGTTTTTCCGTTTGGATTGAGATCCGCGAGAAGGAGAGCGAGACACAGACAGGACGCAGCAAGCTGGGATCAGTCAGGGAGGCGGAGGAGGAGAGGAGGAGAAATGCGACTGCTCTCTCTGAAAGCCGGAAGAAGAGGGAGTTTGTTCAGTCTCTTCCTATCGGCTGCTGTAATGCCACTGCCCCAGCAAACCACTCCAAAAGTGATGGCTGATGCCACCACCATGTTGTAGAATGTCTTCAGCAGCACCCCTTGTACACCAAAAGACCTGAGTCTCCTCAGTAGGAACAGCTTGTGCTGTCCCTTCTTGTAGAGTGCGTCGGTATTGTGTGACCAGTCTAGTTTATTGTTCAGATGAACACCCAGGTACTTATAGGATGTCATCATCTCAATGTCTGTTCCCTGGATGTTTACTGGTGCTGTGAGGGGTTGTCCTTGCCTGCGGCAGTCCACCACCAGCTCCTTAGTTTTCCTCGCGTTGATCTTGAGGCAGTTCCGATGGCACCAGCCCACGAAGTCCTGGATAAGTCCTCTGTACTCAGCTTCATCTCCGTTGGAGATGAGGCCGACGATCGCAGAGTCGTCAGAGAACTTCTGTAGATGGCAGTGTGTTGTGTTGTGTGAGAAGTCCGCAGTATAAAGGGTGAACAGGAAGGGAGCCAAAACCATTCCCTGGGGGAGCCCCGTGCTACCGATGATCGTGTCGGACACACAGTCCTGGGTTCTCACAAACTGTGGCCGGTTAGTGAGGTAGTCCAGGATCCATGATGACAGGTGCTGGTCCACCCCTGCGCACAGCAGCTTGTCCTTCAGGATCATCGGTTGGATGGTGTTGAAAGCACTGGAGAAGTCAAAGAACATGATCCTCACCGCATTCCCGGGCTTCTCCAGGTGGGACAGAGAACGGTGAAGGAGGAAGATCACTGCATCCTCCACCCCAATGCCATGCTGGTAGGCGAACTGGAGTGGATCCATCGCTGGTCCCACCAGGGGGCGGAGGTGAGCAAGGAGCAGTCTCTCCAGGGTCTTCATCATGTGAGACGTCAGGGCCACCAGTCTGTAGCTGTTCAGGTCTTTGGGGTAGGAAGTCTTTGGTACAGGTACCACACAAGATGTTTTCCACAACTGTGGTACCCTCCCCAGCTTCAGGCTCAGGTTGAAGATGAGCTCCACAATCCCACACAGCTGGTCTGCGCAGGACTTGAGGAGCTTTGCGCTGATGCCATCCGGTCCCGACGGCTTCCTCGCCTTGATCTTCCTCAGCTCCGTCCTCACCTGGGTCTTAGTGAGGGTCATGTTGTTGGGGCTGTGTGTTGGGAGTCGGGGGGTGTTGGTGGAGTGGGGTGTGGACAGCAGGACTTGATGTCTTTAGAGGCAGCAGTGGTTGTTGTGCAGTCGGGGGGGGGGAGGGTGGTTGGTCAAACCTATTAAAAAACAGGTTCAGATTGTTCACCCACTCCCTGCCCCCTGTGGCCTGGGGGGAGGTAATCTGGAGCCCAGAGATGGTTTTAAGGTTTCTCCAGACCCCACCGATGTCGCTCTGTTGCAGTTTGTCCTCCATCTTCTTCCTGAAGCTGTCCTTGCCTTCCCTGATCTTCCTCCTCAGCTCCCTCTGTACGGACTTCAGCATCTCCCTGTTCCCTGACCTGAAGATCCTCTTCTTCTCTCTCAGAAGTGTTTTTATCTCAGGGTTGATCCAGGGTTTGTTGTTCGAGTAACACTGTATGGTCTTGGTGGGTACGGTGTTGTCCACACAGAAGCTGATGTAGTCCGTGATGGTGTGAGTGAGGCCATCGATGTCCTCACCATGTGGATTGCAGAGCTGCTCCCAGGTAGTGGTTTCAAAACAGTCCTTTAGAGCGTCCATTGCCTCCTCAGACCATAACTTCACTGTGCGCATGACCGGAGGTTGTCTGTGCACTAGGGATTTGTAAACAGGCAGGAGATGAACCAAGTTGTGATCCGATCTCCCGAGTGTGGGGGGGGGGGGTGGTGGTGATGAGGTGTACGCCTCCTTAGGGTTTGCATAGAATAAGTCCAGTGTTTTATTGTCTCTAGTGTGGCATGTGACATATTGGGTGAACGTGGGTAGAATGGGAGACTGTGAAATATGGTTGAAATCGCCTGAGATGAGGAGAAGAGCATCTGGGTGTTCTGTCTGCAGCCTGCCAGTTACTGAGTGGATGACGTCACGCGCTGTCCCAGCGTTCGCCGTCGGATTTGCATAAATAACAATGCAGATCACGTGTGAGTATTCCCTCGGGAGATATGTAGGCTGCATGCTAACAGCTAGCAACTCCATGTCTTTGTTGCAGTGTTGTTGTTTAACCGTGATATGTCCCGGTCTGCACCAGTTGTTATTGACATACATCATCACTCCACTGCCCCTTGCCTTCCCACTGTCTGGTGTTCGGTCTGCCCGTATTATGTGGAAACCCTCCAGTTCAACGTTAGCATCTGTTGCTAGTTCTGTTAGCCACGTCTCCGTGAATAGCATTAGACTACTCTCCCTGTATATGCTATCGTAGCGGGAGATAGCCGCTAGCTCATCTGTTTTCCTGAGTAGCGATCATACATTCCCCATAATCACAGATGGGAGGGCGGGTCAGTACCTTATATTCCTCGCCCGCCGTCTTATTCCAGCACAACACCCACATCGTTTTCGTCTTATTTCTCCCGGTATGTCGAGTTTTTGCATTAGCATCGTGGGCCGGTTAAGTGCTAACAGCTGGTCCCTATTGTACTGCCTCCTACAAGAAACAGTGGATCTGTCCGCTGGCTCAGGAGACATTTGGGTGATCTACATGTCTGTGATGGATCAAGGTGTCGCCGAAACAGAAAGATAAACAAGAGAGCCAGATAGTAAATAGAAATAGTGTAGAATGTATAAATGATGAGGCAAGCTGATCTCAAGCAGTTTATTACACATTCTCTCTCATGAGCATAGTAGAAAAGAGGACCTCTCAAACAGAACTCTTCACTTATATACTCAGGTCCTTCTGCATATCAAAAGGTCACAATGCATTCACATAAAAGGTCACTTTGCATGCACTTCCTTAATCCTTACACATCCCCCTCACAGTCTCTGGCATACAAAGGAAACTCCACACCATCTCTGACATACAAAAGATCACATTTCACAGCTTCCTGTTATCTCCAAGGAAACTCTGCATTTTGTTCTTATCTAAGATGTGAGGCATTATGCAAGACACATGAGTGGCTACACTAGGAAGAAATTGATCCGCTTTTGCAAAAAGGCACATCCCCAGACCATCACACTACCACCATATCTTACTGTTGGTATGATGTTCCTTTTCTGAAACGCTGTGTTACTTTTATACTGGATGTAATGGGACACACATCTTCCAAAAAGTTCAACTTTTGTCTCGTCAGTCCACAGAGTATTTTCTCAAAAGTCTTGGGGATCATAAAGATGTTTTCTGGCAAAACTGAAATGAGCCTTTATGTTCTTTTTATTCAGCAGTGGTTTTTGTCTTGGAACTGTGCCATGCAGGCCATTTTTGCCCAGTCTCTTTCTTATGGTGGAGTCATGAACACTGACCTTAACTGAGGCAAATGAGACCTACAGTTCTTTGGATGTTGTTGTGGGTCTTTTGTGACCTCTTGGATGAGGCATTGCTGTGCTCTTGGGGTAATTTTGGTTAGCGAGTCACTCCTGGAAAGGTTCACCACTGTTCCATGTTTTCGCCATTTGTGGATAATGGCTCTCACTGTGGTTTGTTGGAGTCCCAAAGCTTTAGAAATGGCTTTATAACCTTTTTCCAGACTGATAGATCTCAATTACTTTCTCATTTGTTCCTGAATTTCTTTGGATCCCAGCATGATATCTAACTTTTGAGGATCTTTTGGTCTACTTCACTTGGTAAGGCAGGTCCTATTTAAGTGATTTCTTGATTGAGATGTGGCAGTCATCAGGCCTGGGTGTGGCTGGAGAAATTGAACTCAGCTTTCCAAAGATGTGATAAACCACAGTTAAATATGTTTTAACAGGGGGGCAATCACTTTTTCACACAGGGCCATGTAGGGTTGAATTTTTTTTTACCCTTAATAATAAACACCTTCATTTTAAAACTGCATTTTGTGTTTATTCGTGCTATCTTTGTCTAATATTTAAATTTGCTTGATGATCTGAAATATTTAAATGGAACAAACATACAAAAAAATGAGACATCAGGAAGGGGCAAACACTTTTTCACACCACTTTATGTACTGTATATTGTTGTAAACTCCTCTTGTAATAACTTTTAATACTTTATTTAAATTATTTCACCAATGAAGGACCCACAGGATGGGGAATGGGGAAAGGAGGTGTGGGGTGTGGGTTGAGTGCTTTGAATGTTTGAAGTCTTCCCCATAACAAAAATAGGGCCCTCCAAACACTTAATCTTCCATAGGGCCCCCCAAAAGCTAGAAACAGTCCTGAATATGTTCACACACCAAAATACATGAAAATGAGGAAAAAGACAGAATCACACTTCATTTATGGAGCCCCTGAGCTGCTTAAAAGTGGTTCTTTGTTTATCATGTGAGCACAAGATGGGATTGATTATATTCAGAGTAGTTAGGATGATTGCTGACATGCTGAGATGAACTCCTTTGACATTTCCAAGTGCATTTTTGCATGTTTAGTTGTAGAAGTCAAAGCAAAGCCCCCTGTTCTCCCACTTCACACACATTTCTTCACATGGGGTAGCTGGCCAGGGTAATGGTAAATGGCGTTCACTTATATAGCACTTTTCTTCTCATCTAGGATGACCAAAGTGCTTTACAGATCCTGCAATCCACACATTCACACACATTCACACACTGATGGCGGCAGAGCTGCCATACACACAGGCGCTAACCAGGCCACCAGGAGCAACTGGGGGTTCAATGTCTTGCTCAAGGACACTTCGACAAGTGGACAGCAGACAGAGCGGGAATCAAACCCATGACCCTCTGATCAGTAGTCGGTCACACTACACCTGCGCCACCGCCGCCCCCATGATAATGATGAAGCCGCTGAGGTTACCGTCATGCAATAGCCCTTGCTGCTTCAGCTCTCCCTCCATCCATCAGAGGAAGACAGAAGACAGAGAAAGAGAGATGCAAAGATAGAAATATCAGAGGAGGTGAGCATCACCAGGAGGCAAGCAGCATTTCACCTTATCACTCTGACGGATGACATCAAATCAGCCCAACGCCAACAAACCACCCTCACTCCATCTCAGCAGGGCGCCATGAGACACCTGATGCCATTCGGACAGCTGCCGTGTCCCACCTGTTCTTGACAATCTGATACTGCTTCCCTTTGGTGGCTGCTTTGCTGTCCACTGCCAGGGCAGTGATTGATTTCATCTGGATCAGGGGCCACAAGGAGCAGGAGAAACAATGGATGTGTCAGAGAAGAGACATGCATACAGGTGCATCGTAATAAATTAGAATGTCATTGAAAAGTTCATTTATTTCAGTTATTCAATTCAAAAAATGAAACTCCTATATTATATAGATTCATTACACACAGTGATATATTTCAAGAGTTAATTTCTTTTAATTTTGATGATTATAGCTTACAACTAATGAAAAGCCCAAATTTCAGTTTCTCAAAAAATTAAAATATTACATGACTATATGTTGTTGTTTTTTAATGGATTTTGAATAGAAATTAAATCACCCTTTATTGTCATTCAACTGTACAACCAATCATGTACAGCAGAACGAGATTGTGTTTTACCTATCTACTGTGTTAATCACACACACCCCAAGTGTAGAATCAGAGGGCCGCTGCCACAAATTTCCCTCCTCCATTCCATTATTGCTGAGCACCAAGCTGGACGGCAGGAAGTTCCACTTTTATATGGTCTTCGGCATGACCCGGCCGGGATTTGAACCCCTGCCTCCCGAGTGTGGAGCGGATGCTCTACCAACTGAGCCACCACTCCGGTAATGTTGGCAGACTGAATAGTGTCTCCAGGTTATAATAATAATGCATCAGATTTATATAGCACTTTATCATAGACACTCAAAGACGCTTTACAAGTAGATACATTATTCATTCACTCCAGACAGACAATGGTAGTGGCAAGCTACTACTGTAGCCACAGCTGCCCTGGAGCAGGCTGACGGAAACGTGGCTGCCAATCCGCACCACCGGCCACCACCGAACATTTAAACATTTATACACATTCATACTCAGTGTTATGGGCACTGGAGGCAATGCGGGTGAAGTGTCTTGCCCAGGGACACAACGGCAGGATATCTGGGGAGAGCGGGATTCGAACCACCAACCATCAGGTTATTAGACGACCTGCTCTACCTCCTGAACCACTGCCGCCCCGATACTGAGGTTCACACTCAGTACTTGGTTGAGGCTCCTTTTGCATGAATTACTGCATCAATGTGGTGTGGCATGAAGCCTGTGGTACTGCTGAGGTGTTGTGGAAGCCCAGGTTGCTTTGATAGCGGCCTTCAGCTCATCTGCATTGTTGAGTCTGGCGTCTCTCATCTTCCTCTTGACAATAATCCATAGATTCTCTGCAGGGTTTAGGTCAGGAGAGTTTGCTGGCCAATCAAGCAGAGTGATACCATGGTAAATAAACCAGGTACTGGTACTTTTGGCAGCATTGGCAGGTGCCAAGTCCTGCTGGCATAAAACTTGTCAGCAGAGGAAAGCATGAAGTGCTCTAAAATTTCCTGGTAGACAACTGCACTGACTTTAGATTTGATAAAACACAGTGGATCAACACCAGCAGATGACATGGCTCTTCAAATCATAACTGACTGTGAAAACTTCACACTAGACCTCAGACAACTTGGATTCTGTGCCTCTCCACTCTTCTTCCTGACTCTGGGACCTTGATTTTCAAATGAAATGCAAAATTTACTTTCATCTGAAAAAAGGTCATCTGCATAAGGCTATTCTTCCGTGGTGTCCCATGGGAGAAAACAATCAACCCTAGCACACCTGTCCTTCATTATATGTTCTCCCCTCACTGCAGGAGCTAAGACAAGCGGTTAAAACTGTGTAAAAACTAATATATTGACACATTTTCTGACAAACATTTTTCCCCTCCAGGAGGACATAACACAGCTAAACAAGATTCAGGAGCAGCCTTCTTACCCCATGAGTATGTTTCAGGTTAATTTAGACAACCAGACGTATTTTGTATTCTGTGAGAAGAAAAGGCATTAGCCAAGGACCACTTATTTTTGTACTTACAGTATGTTTGTATGAGCTCAATGGAAATTGTTTTGTTTTTTTTTTCCACAATATCTTTATTGAACCTTTTTTTTTTTTTTAACAAACATGATACAAACAATCAAACACTAACACTAAAGTACTACAAAAAAAAAAGAAAAAAAAAAGGATGCACTAAAAACACCAACAACCACCAGCAAAATCAAATCTTCAACAATGCTCCTCTGTTTAGTCTAGACAATCCAATACATAAGTATACATATTATGTTCACCAGTTTGGAATTTACAAGGTCCACACACATCATTCACCTTCTTCTTCAAAAGTTATGTTTAAATTTTTTACATAATCAATAAAAGGTCTCCATATATTCTCAAACACAATTTCCTTTGATTTCAGTATATATGTTATTCTTTCTAATGGAAGGTTTGTTAACATCTGTCTTAACCAGTGAGTCACATCTGGTCTATGAGTCTTTTTCCATAATAGTGCAATACATTTTTTGGCATTAAGCAAACTGAGGTCTATGAATGTTCTTTCACTTTTATTAAAATTATGCTTTTCTGGGTACAGACCCAACAAAAACAATTTAGGATTCAATATGATTTGTTTTGAGATTATTTTTTCAATTGTTACCCTCACCTCTTCCCAAAACATTCTTATTAATCTACATTCCCATACACAATGAAATAGAGTTCCTTTACTTTCCATGCATTTTGTGCATGTATCTGGTATACGCAAACACTAAGGAGGCGTACACCTCATCACAACTCCCCCCACTTGGGAGATCGGATCACAACTTGGTTCATCTCCGACCGGTGTACAAACCCCTAGTGCACAGACAACCTCCGGCCATGCACACTGTGGAGTTATGGTCTGAGGAGACAATGGACACTCTAAAGGACTGTTTTGAAGCCACTGCCTGGAAGCAGCTCTGCGATCCACATGGTGAGGACATCGATGGCCTCATTCACACCTTCACGGGCTACCTCAGCTTCTGTGTGGACAAATCCGTTCCCACCAAGACCATACGGTGTCACTCAAACAACAAACCCTGGATCAACCCTGAGATAAAAACACTTCTGAGAGAGAAGAAGAGGATCTTCAGGTCGGGGAACAGGGAGATGCTGAAGTCCGTACAGAGGGAGCTGAGGAGAAAGATCAGAGAAGGCAAGGACAGCTTCAGGAAGAAGATGGAGGACAAGCTGCAACAGAGCGACATCAGCGGGGTCTGGAGAAACCTCAAAACCATCTCGGGGCTCCAGAATACCTCCCCCCAGGCCACGGGGGGCAGGGAGTGGGCGAACAACCTGAATCTGTTTTTCAATAGATTTGACCAACCGCCCTCCCCCCTGTCTGCACAACAACCACTGCTGCCTCTAAGAAATCAAGTCCTGCTACCCACTCCCCACTCCACCGACACCCCCCCCACTCCCAACACACAGCCCCCCATCCTGACCCTGACCAAGACCCAGGTGAGGACGGAGCTGAGGAAGATCAAGGCGAGGAAGGCGTTGGGACCGGACGGCATCAGCGCAAAGCTCCTCAAGTCCTGTGCAGACCAGCTGTGTGGGATTGTGACGTATATCTTCAACATGAGCCTGAAACTGGGGAGGGTACCACAGCTGTGGAAAACATCTTGTGTGGTACCTGTACCAAAAACTTCCCACCCCAAAGACCTGAACAGCTTCAGACCGGTGGCCTTGACGTCCCACTTGATGAAGACCCTGGAGAGACTGCTCCTTGCTCATCTCCGCCCCCTGGTGGAACCAGCGATGGATCCACTCCAGTTCGCCTACCAGCATGGCATTGGGGTGGAGGATGCGGTGATCTTCCTCCTTCACCGTTCTCTGTCCCACCTGGAGAAGCCCGGGAATATGGTGAGGATCATGTTCTTTGACTTCTCCAGTGCTTTTCAACACCATCCAACCGATGATCCTGAAGGACAAGCTGCTGCGCGCAGGGGTGGACCAGCACCTGTCATCATGGATCCTGGACTACCTCACGAACCGGCCTCAGTTTGTGAGAACCCGGGACTGTGTTTCCGACACGATCATCAGTAGCACGGGGGGCCCCCCAGGGAACGGTGCTGGCTCCCTTCTTGTTCACTCTTTATACTGCGGACTTCTCACACAACACAACACATTGCCATCTACAGAAGTTCTCTGATGACTCTGCGATCGTTGGTCTCATCTCCAGCGGAGATGAAGCTGAGTACAGAGGGCTTATCCAGGACTTTGTGGACTGGTGCCATCGGAACTGCCTCCAGATCAACGCGAGGAAAACTAAGGAGCTGGTGGTGGACTGCCGCAGGCATGGGCAGCCCCTCACAGCACCAGTAAATATACAGGGAACAGACATCGAGATGGTGACATCCTACAAGTACCTGGGTATTCATCTGAACAATAAACTAGACTGGTCACACAATACTGACGCACTCTACAAGAAGGGACAGCACAGGCTGTTCCTGCTGAGGAGACTCAGGTCTTTTGGTGTACAAGGGGCGCTGCTGAAGTCATTCTATGACACGGTGGTGGCATCAGCCATCACTTTTGGAGTGGTCTGCTGGGGCAGTGGCATTACTGCAGCCGATAGGAAGAGACTGAACAAACTGATTAAGAAAGCTAGCTCTGTCCTGGGGCAACGCCTTGATCCGATGGAGGAGATAGGAGAGAGAAGGACGGTGGCTAAACTGTCATCTCTGCTGGAGTCCGAGTTCCACCCTATGCAGGGACATACTGGATGCACTGAGGAGCTCATTTAGCAGCAGACTACATCATCCCAGGTGCACAACCGAGAGGTTTCGTAGGTCCTTCCTACCAACGGCTGTCAGACTGTACAACCTAAGCAGGGCTGCTCGCAGAGATAGCAAAAAGACGTAACAAACTAATAGTTTTTTTTGAATGCAAAAGATGCAATAGACTTACACAATGGTCCTCTCCGGCATACAACTAGGAACATACCGGTCGCTATGGAGGGTGAGAATATGTATGGGCACATAATCATACCATGTAGGATAACTAAATAGACGGTTATGCTGTTTCATCCCACCTAGCAACAATGCTCTGCACTGTGTGTGTTTATATATTTACATATTTATTCCATCTAGCTACAATGCTCTGCACTGGGTGTGTTTATATTTATATATCTATATATTTATTCCATCTAGCTACAATGCTCCGCACTGTGTTTTTATATATCTACATATTATTCCATCTAGCTACATTGCTCCGCACTGTGTGTGTTTATATACTTGCATATTTATTCCACCTAGCTGCAATGCTCCATACTGTGGGTGTTTATATATTTACATATTTATTCCATCTAGCTACAATGCTCTGCACTGTGTGTTCATATATTCATATATTTATTCCATCCAGCTACAATGCTCTGCACTGTGTGTCTGTGTGTGTGTGTGTGTATATATATATTTTATAGTAATATGTACATATGTATATTAGCTGCTCTTGCTTGCTTGTTTTTTCTTGCCTTCTGATTGTTGCTCTGAGTGTTGCTATCCCTGTGCTGTTGCAATCCTGGAATTTCCCCGTTGTGGGACTAATAAAGGCTTATCTTATCTTATATTTTTGTTATATTTATTTAACTCCTCTGGTGTAACATACATCCGCATTAACCATTTGAAATGTATCAATTTAAGGCGTACATTTATTGATTTGGTTTGAGCTTCTGTACAAGCCAATTCCCATTGTTCCTCTGAAATTTCAATTTGCAGATCTTCTTTCCAGTATTTAATCTTTTCAGTGAATTTTCACTTGAAGATAGTGTCAATGAGTTATAAAACTCTGAAATAATACCCTTTCTTTTACTATCTTTCATCATCATTTTTTCCAAGGATGAATAAATAGGTCGAGTGAGAGCTTTATTTTGATTTGATCGAATAAAGTTTCTAAGTTGAAGGTATTTAAAAAAATGTGTTCTATTGAGATTAAATTTGATCCTCAGCTCTTCAAAAGACATTATGTTATCTGCACATGGCAAATATAAATCCTGAATCTTTTGTATCCCTTTTAAATTCCATACTTTAAATACAGCGTCCGCTCTCCCTGGTTTAAAATATTGATTACCCCATATTGGACTAAATTGTGACAGTAACTGTGGTTCTTTTAAATAGTTTTTAGCTTCACACCATATTTTGATCATATGCTTTACAAATGGATTTTTAACTTGTTTTTGTAATTTTTTTGCCGAATCTGAGTATATGAATATGGGAAGAGGTAAAGGTAAATTGCATGATTCCATTTCAGTCCAGTGAGGGAGATCATTTGATGAAAAATAATATGTCATAGACCTCAGTTGTGCCGACCAATAATACAACATAAAATTTGGACATTTCAGACCTCCACGATCAAATGGTAAATATAATAAAGACAGACGTAATCTAGCCCTCCTGTTGTTCCATATAAATTCCACTAACTTTTTTTTTATTCTTGAGAATAGATCTAAAGGTGGTGATAAGGGAATGTATAGAAATAAATAAAGTATTTTAGGTAAAATATTACTTTTAAGTATATTGATTCTCCCGATCATCGACATTGGTAGTGACATCCATCTCTGAGTTAACTCATTGATATCTGTCATTAAGGCTTCATAGTTGACACTGGCGACTGATTCTAGCTTAGGCACAATTTGGATTCCTAAATATTTAAACTGATTTACAACATTGAATTGATTTACCTCAGGGGCTGGGTAATTTCTCTGGGTCTCATTTAGCATTAATATTGAAGATTTAGTTTTATTTATTTTATATCCTGATATTTCCCCAAAATTCTTTATTAAATTCAACAAGGTTGGAATTGATTTTTTTTAGATTCGACATAAACAAAATTATGTCATCGGCGTACAGGGAGATTTTATGTTCTGTTGGTCCAACTTTAATTCCATATATTTGTGAATGTAAACGTATCGCTATCGCTAAAGGTTCAATTGCCATAGTAAACAGTAAAGGTGAAAGTGGGCAGCCTTGTCGACATCCTCTATTGATTTTTATTGGTTTTGAAATATTGTTATTTGTTAGGATTTCTGCTGTAGCATTATTGTATATTATTTGAACCCATTTTATGAAATTATTTCCAAGTCCAAACCTTTGTAGGACTTCAAAAAGAAAGGGCCATTCAACTCTCTGGGAACGCCTTGGTATCCCCTCTGAAGAGCTGGAGCAGGTGGCTGGGGAGAGGGAAGTCTGGGCTTCTCTGCTTGAACTGCTGCCTCCGCGACCCGGACCTCCGGAAAAGCGGTAGAAGATGGATGGATGGATGGATGGCTTCGCCGACATATCCTCGCCCAAACGCTGGGATACGTTCTGTCCCAAATGAGAGAGTTATTTGCCGATTTTTTTCTCCAGGAGCAGAGCAGAGTGAAACACGTCCGTCTTACGTGGCAGCCATAACCGGACTGGAAATTGGTTTTGATTAAATATGCCATGGGTATAAATACAAACAATGTGGGGTGGTTTATACAAATAATGAAGGTATTGTCTTGTATTAAATATAAATTAATTTAATAGTTCAATTCGTGAGCAATATAAACTGAATAAATGCAGTCATTATTTTGTATTAAATCCAGCCATTGATATAGATTTGTTACGTCTTCTTTGTGTCTTTAATTTACACACATGCAAAGCTTTAGTTTTAACTTGTTCTTTAAAACAAACTATGTCTTCCTTTGTAGAATCAAGTACTTTCAAGTTTTATGACTCTGATACTAAAGACACAATTTGAACATGAGTTATATACATTTAACTTTGTTTTTTCACTTTTTTTTGTTTAAATTTGTAAAAACATGGTTTGAAATGAGTGTCTTAAATGAGCTTGTTTGCATATTTAGTCCTAAATGTGTTGGGATGTTTTAAACAAAGAGCATCAGCACTGCTTGTGCTGGTTACAAATAGAATGAATGTCTGTGTTTTTTTTATTTTTACCATTAATTTAAAAATTACAGTAAAACTACTGTAATTTGAACTTTACAGTAACTATACTGTATTTCAGTTTTGCAGTAGGTCAAAGTTACTGTATTTAAATTACTGTATACAGTGGATATAAAAAGTCTACACACCCCTGTTCAAATGCCAGGTTTCTGTGATGTAAAAAAATGAGACCAAGATAAATCATTTCAAAACTTTTTCCACCATTAATGTGACCTATAACCTGTACAACCCAATTGAAAATCAAACTGAACTCTTTTAAGGGGGAAAATAAAAAATAAAAAACTTACAATAACCTGTACGCATAAATATGCACACCCTTAAACTAGTACTTTATTGCAGCACCTTTGGGTTTTATTACAGCAATCAGTCTTTTTGGATAGGAGCCGATGAGTGTGGTACATCTTGATGTGGCAATATTTGCCCACTCTTCTTTGCAAAAATGCTCCAAATCTGTCAAACTGTGAGGGCATCTCTTCAGATCACCCCAAAGATGTTTGATTGGATTCAGGACTGGACTCTGGCTGGGCCATTCCAAAACCTTAATCTTCTTCTGGTGAAGCCATTCTTTTGTTGATTTGGATGTGTGCTTTGGGTCATTGTTGTGCTGAAAGATGAAGTTCCTCTTCATCTTCCACTTTCTAGCAAATGCCTGAAGGTTTTGTGCCAACAATGACTGGTATTTGGAACTGTTCATAATTCAGTCCACCTTGACTAAGGCCCCAGTTCCAGCTGAAGAAAAACAGCCCCAAAGCATGATGGTACCACCACCATGCTTCACTGTAGGTATGGTGTTCTTTTGGTGATGGGCAGTGTTGTGTTTGCACCAAATATCCCTTTTGGAATTATGGCCAAAAAGTTCAACCTTGGTTTTATCGGACTTTAACACATTTTCCCACATGCTTTTGGGAGATTTCAAATGTATTTTTGCAAAATGTAGCCAGGCTTGGATGTTTTTCTTTGTAAGATAAGGCTTCTGTCCTTGCTACCCTAGATGGAAGATTGTTGTAACATGTACTAAACAGCTAGAAATTCCTGAAGCTCCTTCAATGTTGCTTTCGGCCTCTTGGCAGCCTCCCTGACCAGTTTTCTTCTTGTCTTTTCTTCAATTTTTGAGGGACGTCCAGCTCTTGGTAATGTCACTGTTGTGCCATATTTTCTCCACTTAACAATGACTGTCTACACATCATGTTCTCCCCGTGCCTGCGTGGGTTTACTCCGGGATTTCTCTGGCTTCCTCCCATATGCCAAAAACATGCAGGTTAGGTTAATTGGCACCAAACTGGGGATTCTAAATTGTCCTTAGGTATGACTGTGAGAGTGAATGGTTGTCTGTCTCTCTGTGTTGGCCCTGCGATAGACTGGAGATCTGTCCATGGTGTACCCTGCCTCTTGCCCAAAGATGCTGGGATAGGCTCCAGCCCCCCCACGATCCGAAAAGGATTAAGCAGAAGAAGATGGATGGATGGATGGACATACCTGGCATTTGAACGGGGGGGGGGGTGTAGACTTTTTATGGAATAGAATAGAGTAGAATAGAATAGGCTTTATTGTCATTGTACAGTTGTACAGCACAACAAAATTGTGGAAATTCTTTTTTTTTTTTTTTAATTTCCTGGAGGAGTGGTGGGGGCCAGGTCTGACTCTTTGTGGGTGGTTGGTGAGAAAGTTCTTTATCCAGGAGCAGGCGGTGGTGGTGGTGGTGGTGGTGGGATCTGGAGGAGGTGCAGTTTGTTGATCAGGATGTCCGGGATAATGGTGTTAAAAGTTGAGCTGTAGTCCACAAAGAGCATCCTCACATAGCTCCTTGGGTTCTCCAGGTGGCTCAGAGCTCTGTGGAGAGTGGTGAAGATAGCGTCTTCTGTAGACCGGTTCTCCCTGTAGGCGAGCTGATGTGGGTTAAAGGAGTGGGAAGACCGTTTCTGATGTGCTGGGACACCAGTCGCTCAAAACAGTTCATGACCTCATACCTGAGTGCTATGGGTCTGTAATCATTCAGGCAGTCAGTTGTGGCCTTTTTGGGGATGGGGATGATAGTGGAGGCCTTGAGGCAGGATGGTACGGTGGCGTGCATCAGGGAGAGGTTGAACAACTTGGTGAGGATTCCTGCCAGCTGGTCTGCACATGCTTTGACCACCGCTCCTGGGATATCAACTGTAGTACTGTAATTCTGAATTATAGTAACTTACCGGCAACAGTGTCACCAGTTCTGCCATTCTGTAACAGTATACCTTTGTAATGCTTTTATCTTTACTGGCATTTTTGTCATGGTTTGTGCCCCGGCGGGGAAGACAGCAGAACTCAGATGCGTAGCAAGCGTTAAACATTATTTATGAACATAAACAGCTTGGAAGCCAAAACATAAACTAAATACAGACTTGGCAGAAAACTCACTCAATAGGTCAGATCAGGCAAAACTTACTAAACAGGTCAGATCAGGCAGGAGCGTGGATGAAACTCCAGGAATGATGAGGATGCAGCACCGGTGAAATGAGTTGTGCCCCTTAAAAAAGGATGGACTAATTAACAGAAATGCAAAACAGCTGTGAATAAGCAAGAATTCAAACGCACACAAACCAGACAAGACTATGGAGAAAATAAACACACATTAGATACAAACAAGGTAGAACATGAATATAAAAATCAAAATGACATACAGGACCAAGATAATAACAATAATAAATACAAGGACCCAGAAAATAAGCTTAATGCGAGGATGTGGGTTGGAGAACATGTCCTGGTGACAAGAAATAAATTAAAACACAAGGTGAGAATGTGGCTCCAACCCATACCCTGACAGTATCCCCTCTCAAGGGACGGTTTCCAGACGACCCAAGGTAACACCAACAAACAAAAGAGAAAAGCACCCCCTCAGGGTGGGTGGTGGGGGTTCAAGGCCAGGTGGGCCAAAGCAAACTCTTACCCCCTTCCTACAGAGTCCAAAATGAATCATCCCTCTGACACCCAAGTTCAAGACCCAAAAATCCAACAGAAACTGAGTCAAGCAGTCTACCTCAGTCCATGGACACCCAGACCAAAAAGAAAGGTGGATCTGGTGGCCTTCCAGCATCCCTGAGCCACCAGATCACTGGACAAAATAGGTCAGGGAGTCTACCTGAGTCCCCCGACACAGATGCAGAAATGTCTAGCTCAGGGGACACAGATGCAGAAATTTTCAGCTCAGAAGACACAGGGGCAGAAATTTCCAGCTCAGGGGAAACAGAATCAGAATTTTCCAGCCCAGGGGACACAGATGCAGAAATTTCTAGCCCAGGGGACACAAACACAGAAATTTCTGGCACAGGGGACACAGACACAAAAATATCTGGCTCAGGGGACACAGATGCAGAAATTTCTAGCCCAGGGGACACAAATGCAGAAATTTCCAGCTCAGGGGACACAGATGCAGAAATTTTCAGCTCAGAAGACACAGGGGCAGAAATTTCCAGCTCAGGGGAAACAGAATCAGAATTTTCCAGCCCAGGGGACACAGATGCAGAAATTTCTAGCCCAGGGGACACAAACACAGAAATTTCTGGCACAGGGGACACAGACACAAAAATATCTGGCTCAGGGGACACAGATGCAGAAATTTCTAGCCCAGGGGACACAAATGCAGAAATTTCCAGCTCAGGGGACACAGATGCAGAAATTTCTAGCACAGGGGACACAAACGCAGAAATATCTAACTCAGAAACACAGATGCAGAAATTTCTAGCTCAGGAGACACAGATACAGGAGTCTTTAATTCGCAAACAGATGATGGGTGGGCTGTTAGTTCTGTAGCAGGTGGCTCAGGCCCGCTGCCCTCAGAAACAGCTGACAGAGGTGCACCAGCCTCCAAAACAGCATGTGGTGGTGTGCCAACCTCTGGCACCACGACAGGTCCCAACAAAACAGGCTGATCTGCGGCGATCTCAGATGTAGCATGCAGATCAGTAACCCCAAGTGGCAACGGCTGCAAATCCTCGAAACCTGATGCCTGGGAGTCCACCCCTGGTACAGCCAACACAGATAGAGGAATGAATCTTTGACCAGGCCACTACCAGCCTCCGTAGTGGAAAACGGTGGAACAAACGGTGGATGCACATCGGCCTCAGGAACTGAAGATGGATGTGCATCAGCCTCAGGAACAGACGACGGCCCCTCTTCCTCTGACATGAAGGCATTCCTGTCCAGATGCAGGCAAAGGGTGTAGCACTCCTCCACCTCCCTGATGAAATCCTGCAGCTCCCAGCGGCGAGTAACATCATCAGGCCTAATGCTCCCGTCCAGACACAGGCAAAGGGTGTAACACTTCTCCAATCTCCTGATGAGATTCTGCAGCTCCCTGTCATATCCTGGTGAGAGCTCGCCCCCTCCGTCCTGTTCTCCTGCCTCCCTGCTACTCATCTCACCAGGGAGGATTGACGCACCTGCTGCTTCTACTGAGCCAGCGTTTATAAGGACCAGTTCTTCTGTGGTTCAAAGCTGGCTTGTTTGGGTATACTACCTCAGAGTAGAATTTATCGCAAACTAGTAAGTCGTCTTGTGTTTATGGTTTGCTACCTAAACACTTTTCTCCTGGATAACCAGTACCGTGAGTGCGCTAAGAAGCATGTGTCTTCCTCTCACCCGTCCGTCATGTGAGCTCCCTCGACGGCTGCTGATACAGGTGGCTCTGATCTGGCCTCTGAACCAATGGAGGTTAGCTGGTCCTGCCTCCCTCAGGAGGAGGTCGAGCGGTGGAGGCGGATTGGTGTGTGTGGGATGCACAAGTGGCATGCATGCCACCTGTGGCCAAAAGAAGGGGCCTGTCAGTAGCCGTGGGGGGGTCTGTCGGGCAGGACTCATTCTCATCCCCCTGGTAACGTCTCTATTTCGGCCCTGGTCCAGTTGCCGGGGGTCGAGAGGAGAATCTCTGCCCTCATTGACTCAGGGGCAGAGGGAAATTTCATCTCCTCCCAGCTCGTTCAGGAGATGGGGATTCCGATCACTAATTTGTTGGTTCCCTGTAGTGTAACCACCCTATCTGGCCAGAAGGTGGCGTCTGGTACCTGTTGCATGGTGCAGATCTCCGTCCTTCTGTTCAGCAACCACCGGGAGAGGCTGTCTTTCTATGTTTTCCCCAGACCTCTGACACAATGGTTTTAGGGTATCTGTGGCTCTGGAGGCATAATCAAATTTTTAATTGGGCTCAAAATTCCATCACCTCCTGGAGCCCTAACTGTTTGGCTACGTGTCTAAGTTCGGCCGAATGATCTCCGTCCCTTTCTATCTCCTCCCCTCCATTCGAGCTGCCGGACCTCAGCCTTATGCCCAAGGTCTATCATGTCCTTGGGGAGGTATTTAGCAAGTCACGAGCGTTGGTGCTTCCCCCGCATCACTTGTACAACTGTGCTATTGACCTCCTCCTGGGCATGCGGTTGCCATCCAGCCGGCTCTATAACATTTCGGGGCCGGAGAGGGAGGCTATGGAAAGGTACATTAAAGATTCTTTGAACGCCGGCCTCATTCGGCCATCCTCGGCTCCTCTCGGGGTGGGGTTTTTCTTTGTTGGTAAGAAGGATGGGTCTCTGCGTCCGTGCATCGATTACCGTGAACTTAATGCCATCACTATCAAAAGTAAATATCCTTTGCCGCTGATGAACTCCGTGTTTGAGTTCCTGCAGCATGCTCATATTCTCCAAACTCGATCCGCGCAATGCTTATCACCTGATCCAAATACGCGAGGGGGACGAATGGAAAATGGCATTTAGAACCCATTTAGGGCAGTTTGAATATTTAGTTATGCCCTTTGGCCTCACCAATGTCCCTGCCGTTTTCCAACGCCTTATTAATGACGTCCTCCGAGACATGATTCATCAATTTGTCTTTGTCTATTTAGATGACATTTTGATTTTTTCTTGCTCGCCAGAGGAGCATCAGGTCCACGTTAGAGCCGTGTTTTAGCTGCTCTTAGAGAACCAACTCTACGTCAAGGCAGAGAAGTGTGAGTTTTCCAGCAATTCCACTTCTTTCTATCAGGAGCCAAGCCGGCTTGGTTTTCCCTGGCTCGGTCCTGATCTCTCTGTGGGTTTAGGTGCCACTGTGTATGTGCATATTATGTATTCTGTGCCGTTTCCTTACCCATAGCCACTGCTTTCTGGCTGGCAGCGGTGAGGCAGCCCCTTTGGCTCACGCTGGTGTGAGCGCTGTCTGACTGTCTGAGGGTCCGACCACGCCCCCTCTCTAATTACCGTCAGCTGTTCCCACTCCTGTTTGCCATCTCCCCTTTCTTCTCCCAGGTGCGATCAATGTTACCATCTCCAGCAATGTGTGTACTTAAGGAGCCTTTTGCCAGTCACGCATTGCTGGGTCACTGAGCATATTCAACGTCTTGTGTATTGTCTCAGGATAGTCTGTTTCATGAAGGAGTTTTCACCACACTGCCGCTGTCCCCCTTGGTGTGTGTAAACTGTCTCTCTGGTGCTGATGCCCTGCCTTGGTACCACATCCAACCGAGAGACGTGACTGTCTGTGTTTATTGTTTGTGCTTGAGAATCTTGGACTTTGTCGGACTGCTCCAGCTTGTGAGTATTACTGCATGCATTTCCCTGTTGCTGCCTGCTTGTCGCGCTTTGGGTCATGTCACAAGTTATACCCCGTAAGACTGTAGAGCATCCTGGAGGACTCCTTAAGTTTTCCTGAGCTGAATGTTATTTGTCCTGTATGTCTTGTGTTGGAATTGTGTGGCTCTTGGTGTGTAATAAATGTGTGTGGAGTTTACCCTGCGCGTAAATCCTCATCTTTTCACCCCTCACCGTGCGCAATGGTGAAGCACACGGGAGGGTTTATGACACTTTCCTTGGGTTTGTAGTAGCGGAGGGAGAGCTGAGAACCCACCCAGCCAAGGTGAAGGCTGTGTTGGATTGGCCAACACCCCACTCCTGTAAAGAGTTGCAATGCTTCTTGGGGTTTGAGGACTTTTATCGCAGGTTCATCAGGAACTATAGTTGGATCGCACAGCCTCTGACCCAGCTGACCTCCATTAAGGTGCCACTTAAATGGACCGAGGCAGCTGAGCAGGCCTTTCTAAAATTACAGGACCTGTTCTCTAACAAACCCATCTTGGCGCAGGTCGACCCCCAGCTCCAATTCACCCTGGAGGTGGATGCCTCAGACACGGGGGTGGGCGCAGTGCTTTCCCAGTGCTCATCCTCCAACTTGAAGCTCTACTCATGCGCGTATTTTTCTCGGCGGCTCACCCCAGCTGAGAGGAATTACGACGTCGGGGACCGGGAGCTTTTGGCCACTAAGTTGGCCTTAGAGGAATGGAGACATTGGCTGGAGGGAGCAATTCACCCTATAGTCGTGTGGACCGACCACAAGAACCTTGAGTATCAGCGGTTGGCTTGCCGACTAAATTCCAGATAAGTCCGCTTGGCCTTATTCTTCCAACGGTTTAGTTTCACTGTCACCAACAGCCCCAGCTCCCGTAATATTAAACCTGACGCTCTCTCCAGGCAGTTTAGCCCGGACTCTTCCACCCCCCCTCCCACTCCCAGCCTATTCTCCCGCCTTCATGCATCCTGGGAGCCCTTACCTGGGGAATTGAGCAGAGGGTCCACCAGGCCCAGTCGTCGGAGCCCAAACCAGCAGGGTGCCCCCCAATCATCTGTTTGTCCCTGCCATCCTCTGCAGCAAAGTCATCCAGTGGGGGCACACCAGTTGCTTCACCTGTCACCCTGGTGTGGTGTGCACTATAGACCTCATTAAGCGGATGTTCTGGTGGCCCACGCTGCGGAGGGACGTGCAGGAGGTCATCAAGGCCTGTAAAACCTGTGCCCGGAATAAATCCAGTTCCTCACTCCCCGCTGGCCTCCTTCACCCCCTTTCTATTCCCAGCCGACCATGGTCCCACATTGCAGTCGACTTCATTTCTGGACCTCCCCTCTCCCACGGCAATACGGTAATTTTTTCCATAGTGGACAGATTTTCCAAGGCCGTCCACCTGGTTTCCCTCCCTAAGTTGCCGTCTGCTATCAAGACTGCTGAACTCCTTTCTTCCCATGTCATCAGACTCCACGGCATCCCCATGGACATCATGTCTGACCGGGGGCCCCAGTTCATCTCCAAAGTTTGGAAGTCATTCTGCCATTCTCTTGGTACCTCCGTCAGCCTCACCTCCAGATATCATCCTCAGAGCAATGGGCAGGCTGAGCATACCAACCAGTCTCTGGAGGCTGCCCTTCGCGTGTGGCAGCTGATAATCCATCCTCCTGGAGCTCTCATCTGACCTGGGTGGAGTATTCACTCAATTCCACAGTCTCCTCGGCCATGGGGCTCACGCTGTTTGAGGCCTCCATGGGATACAATCGCCGCCTGCTGCCCACGGCAGAGAGAGAGGTTGCGGTGCCGTCCGTGGGAGCCCACTTTCACCGCTATCGCTGAGCCTGGAGGTCCACCCGAGCTGCCCTCTTCCGGGCTACTGAACGCAATCGCCGCTACGCGGATTGGAGAAGGGTCCTGGTGCCAGAGTACAAGGTTGGACAGCAGGTCTGGGTGTCAGCTAGCCAGATCCTGCTGAAGGCGGAGGCCAAGAAGCTCTCGCCTTGCTTCGTGGGCCCATTCCCCGTCACTGAAGTCGTGGGTGACTACACTGTCCGGCTCCAGCTTCCACGGGCGCTCCGCGTACAGCCCACCTTTCACGTCTCGAACGTCAACCCTCTCTCAACCAGTCCCCCACCCCCACCCCCCGAAGCCACCTCCTCCTCCCCGAATCCTCGACAGTCACATTACTCACACCGTCCGCAAGATCCTGGACGTTTGCTGTCGGGGCCGGGGTCTCCAGTACCTGGTGTACTGGGAGGGCTCCGGCCCAAAACACAGATCTTGGATCCCGAAGTCATCTTTCCATGACAATGGCATGGTCCGGGCCTACCATCGAGCTCACCCAGAAAAGCCTTGTGGACTGCCAGGAGGCGTTCCTTGAGGGGAGGGCCCTGTCATATCCTGGTGAGCACTCGCCCCCTCTGTCCTGTTCTCCTGCATCCCTGCTAATCATCTCACCTGGGAGGATTGACACACCTGCTGCTTCTACTGAGCCAGCGTTTATAAGGACCAGCTCTTCTGTGATTCAACGCTGGCTCATTTGGTTATACTGCCTCAGAGCAGAGTTTATCGCAAGCTAATAAGTCGTTTCATGTTTATGGTTTGCTACCTAAACACTTTTCTCCTCCTTCTCCTTCAGGGTGCCATTGAAGCGGTGTGTCTCCAGGGATCGCGGTGCACTCACCAGCCTGTTGTTCATCCCATCACAGCTCCTCATCTCCACCCGGTCATACTCAGCCCTTCATTCCCCAATCCCAGCAGTTTCATCCTGCTGGTTTGTCTCTCCTTACTGGGCTCTGTGCTGGGTTCTCTCATTCCCCACATAAGTGGCATAATAAGTATTTCCACTCACTCCTTTATTCCTCTTCCTAATCAGTTCTCGTCTTTTCTCCACATGCTGCTGCTGCTCTGGTGAGTGACTGTTTTTCTCTAATCCTGCCCCTTTTGAGATTTAATAAATTGTCAAACGTTTCGGTTTGTTTTTTTGTGTCTCCTTTGGTGTTGCACCTTTCACTTAGGCTGACAGTCCAGTCAATATGACACTCCCGGTGGTGGGTGACATCATCAGTCTTGACAGGTGGAGGTCCTCTGACCTCAGGCTCAAAAGCAAATGGCTCATCCACCTCTAGCATGCAGGAAAAGTCACTGGAGAGCACAAAGTCTCTGAAGAGTGACGGAATATTCTCCTACAGCTGGGGCTTGGCAGCTGTGATCCGACGAGCCTTTCTCCAAGCCAAGTCCTGCCACTCATCCCTCTGGTGACAAAGCTTGAAGCATTCCTCCAGTTCCTTGATTAGGCGCTGCAGTTCCTCGCAGTGGCCAGTGTCCACAGGCATGAAAGCAGGAGCTGGAAAGACTTAGAGCTTGGGAGAGAGGGAAACAAGGAGGTAGGTGAGGGTGGATGGATGGACGCAACAGCAGAGTTGATAGCAGAGTGAAGTGGAGAGAGCTCAGCAGTGGCATGCAGCCGCAACTGAGTCTCCCCACCGAGAACCAGACAAGTCCCTTCTTAATAGATGTTAAAAAATGAATGGGTACTTGCCTATGTTTCTACTCTGCTGCCATGGAAAGTCCAGATGACTCCCTCTGGGTGGCTCCGGAGATCATCTGGCTGGAGGCTGTGGGTGTGGGAATGGATTGTTGAGTAGACCGGTGTCTCCTCGGATTGTCCTTCCACTCAGAGCCCCTGATTTCCAGCTTACTGCTGAGGAACTCTCCCTGCTCCACTGGAGAGAGGCTTGATGGGCAGCACGCTGGTTCCAGAGAGGAGGAGACAGTGAAAAGCAGAGGAAGGGGAGGGAGAGCGAGTCCCAGCACCGGAGGGTGAGTGTGTACTCGTGGCCTGGCAACTAGTAGGTTGGTTACTCCTCCCCAAACGCCCATCTCGAGTTGTTGGGAAAAGCAGCTCCAAGCAGTGGCCGCTAAATCTTCCAACATAACAACTACTTCAAGCTCATCCCGAATCCACTTCCTCCTCCGTCCGGGCTCACCCACTGAATCCTTGAATGGCTGCGTCCTGTTGTCATGGTTTGTGCCCCGGGAGGGCAGAGAGTAGACTCAGATGCATAGTGAGCGTTAAACATTATTTATTAATAAACAGCTTGGAAGCCAAAACAAAAACTAAATACAGACTTGGCAGAAAAACTCACTAAACAGGTCAGATCAGGCAGGAGCGTGTATGAAACTCCAGGAATGACGAAGATACAGCACCGGTGAAACGAGTTGTGCCCCTTAAATAAGGATTAACAGAAATACAAAACAGCTGTGAATAAGCAAGGACTCAAACACACACAAACCAGGATAGACTATGGAGAAAATAAACACACATTAGATACAAACAAGATAGAACATGAATATAAAAATCAAAATGACAGACAGGACCAAGATAATAACAATAATAAATACAAGGACCAAGAAAATAAACTTAATGTGAGAATGTGGGTTGGAGAACACGTCCTGATGACAAGAAATAAATTAGATGTCATAGTGTCATAGACCGAGCCGGTTTGTCTTTCGGGCTTGGTTCCATGACCTTCCTCTAGGTGTCTATTTATCTGTGTATTGAACGTTGGCTTGATTATTTGTGTATTATTTTGTCCTTTGAGTTTCATTTGGTCTTCCTTGTTCCTGGTCACTGTTTAGTTTACCTCTGTTATGTTATATCTTATTTTGCTTCCAACTCTCGTTTGTTTCTGTGTCTTGTGTATTGGCTGTCTGGCTGACAGGCTGTCAGGTGGCACGTTCAATCTGCACTTGGTGTGGGCGTTGCCTGCCAGCTTGCCAGCCAGACCACTCCCCGTCTCCTGACACTCAGCTGTTCTGTGATTATTCCACTTGTGTCCTCACTCAGGTGGACCCAATCAGTAGCTCATCAACATGTGCATTTAGTTTGCTTGTTGCCATTTCTGTTCTGCTGGACAATTGAATTCGTCATGTGTTTTTGTCACGGCCACATTATACTGTGGTTTTCCTGTCTTCTTCTGCACGCACTCGTGAAGCGATTTCAGCTCCGGAGTGTGAGCCCGTAAGTGTTTCCAATTGTATTTTTTGTACGTCTGCACTATTTTTTGGAACTGTGGAACTTTATGTTAATAAATGTGTTTGTGGTGTAACCCTGCACTTAAATCCGCCTCTCTCCTCCGTGCGCTGCGTAAAAGCCCACGGGACATTCATGACATTAGAACACAAGGCAAGGATATGGATCCAACCCACACTCTGACAATTTTAAATAACATTATAAGAAACATTTCACAATGAAATCTTAACATAAAGCGCATCACTTTGCACAAAATAAGTGTTGTCACTAAATTTTCACATTTTTATGACCAAAATTATAATGTAACAATTCCAGCATCCCAATATTACTGTACAGTCATGATCAATTGATTCAAATGGCCACTGAAAAGGGCACTTTGGAAACTTTGGAAAAGGGGACGGGACTCCAGCCCCTAGAGCACCCACTCTGTACGTGCATGGTGGTGTCAAGACACCTGTTAGTTCTGGTCCTTTGTTTTTGGTCCATGCTGGCCCGTGACCACCATAAGCATCCAGGGAGCAGAATGGTTATCTGTTTTCTCAAGTCTGAAATGGACTGCATGTGAAAGACTGATTGAACTGTGTCACCCATTGACTTATGACTGTTGGGTTTCAGATGACATAAAATAACTGTGATGTTCTTTAAAACTTCTGTGGACTTTTATGCAGGAGCTTGTTAGGCTACCCATGTGCTAAAATTATTATAAATGCAATAAATCTCCGATAATTTAGAGGTGAAGTAACTTCATATATGGTAATATACATAGAAAGTAAAAAATAATTATTTCATAGATAAACTCTACAAAGTTGATACTGAAAATGAATATTAAGTTTTTGGAGTAACATAAAGCGAACTGAATAAAATTTACTACCAGTGGATAAGTATTATTTTTTTTTGCCTGAAAAATAAAGTTCTTAGAAAACTTTACTAGAATATATTCATAAAATTTACTTGGGCTTAAGAATAAACTCAGTAAAATTTGTTTGATTTGTTGAGTAAAAATACTTGACAAGTTTTTCAATTTTTTTTTTAATACTGCTACTAATTCATTCCGTGTAACCTACATATATTGTTAACAAATCTTGTTCTATGTGCCCCTTTTTTGAAATTTGAGCCCCTGCCCCTCAGATGGTCTCTGCACGGCCCTGAATGTAACCTCTGGTTGGGACCAGCATTATTCAACCTGTATATTGACGTATGTTACATGTGTCAACATCACTGAAAACTATTTTATTTGCTGACGACACAAATTTACTAAAAAACCCCAACTCCTCGATACTGTAGAAATTGAATTTAAAAACATGAAGAGATGGTTTGATGCAGACAAACTAACACTCAATATAAAAAAAACAAAATACATTATTGTTAGCAACTGCAGAACTGACTTGAACAAAAAATCATGATAATGAGCATGATAAATAATGTAGAAATTTTAGAGATGACCAAAACCAAATTTCTTGGAGTAATAAAAGACAATAAATTAATTGGAAACCACATATAAATTATGTAAGAACCAAAATATCTAAAAGAGTCGCCATACTCTGCAAAAGCCAAAAATTTTCAAAAATTGGCATCATTGTATACGTTCTACTGTTCCCTCATACTTCCATACATTATCTACTGTGTAGAAGTGTGGGGCAACACATATACTGTAAAACTATCACATACTGTATCCACTAGTCATTGTTCAAAAAAAGAGCAACCACAATAGTCAATAAATCAACCTATAAAGCACCACCAAACCCACTCTTCATCAAATTAAAAACATTCAAATTTAAACACCTGCTGGACTTTAAAACCACTCAGATCATGTTCAGACACATGGGGCCGGCCCTTCAGTGCCTGTGTAAGTGATCCCATGGCTTAAAACTGTATGGACATGCTCAACACACTTTGAGCAGTGGCCTGTGGGGCCCGATCAGGAAGGGCCCCACAGTCAAACAAAAGTGATGTTAATATTTTTTTTTAAGTTAAATATGACTTCCTTTCAGCTCGTTTGTGGGCATTGTTTTGTCTTGGTTTTAAATTATTAGTAGAAGGGGGGGGGAAAGCCATCTTTGCTGTGAAACTGAGATTGAACAGATACACTAATAAAGAAGAAACTGACAGTAATTTATATTGACTTTGACTTTTATTGTCCCCAAAGGGAAATTCCTTTTCACATCACTGCACTCATTTGACAACAAATACAACAACAACAACAACAAGAGACAAGGTCCTTCAATACAGAAATAGTTCTAATCACACTCAGCGGGGTCTCTTGGTGAGGTGTATGATGGTTGATGAAATCAGAGGTACATATCTAGATTGACATAATTCAGTTGTGACCATCAGATTAAAGGGAATCAAATTCAGAGAAATGCAGATGACAGCACTTTCTTGTTCCTTCTCTTTTCTGTCCACTCGGGGGCAAACTTGGACAAATCTGACAGAAGACGTGATGGCATGTTGGAACAACAACAACAGACTAGGACTGTCTCTTTACTGCACATCCAGACACACACAGTACAATTGAATTCACAGTAGAGAAAAACTTAATCATTCCACATTTATGATCCCTTTAAACTTAGTATTTAAAGAACAGGAAAAAATAATAGAATTTATGTATTGTTCATTTAGCAACAGAATGAATTTCCTTTGCAGCTAAATGATGGGGTAGCAGCCGTAACTGGCGATGCCACACAGGTCACCCTTGTTGCGCACCATCCGGACGTAGCCGTTTTCTCCCCATTCAGTCCCCCAGCTGGTAAAGAAGGGAAGAAGAAAAACATGACCTTGGCAACATTTCCAAGTTATTTAATTTTAAATAAACTAAACTGTTATGGGTCGGAACATTTTATTTTAGAATGAGCAAAACAGTTTGAAGGGGATGAAGTTGGTTGACCTACTGCAGCTCCAAAAGTGCAGTCATTGGATTATTTGCAATAAGATGAAATGTGCTGGTGAAGGATCAGTTATTATAATAATAATATAATAATAATAATAGCAATACATTTTATTTCTAGGTGCCTTTCAACTCCCAAGGTCACCTTACAAAGAGCATTAAAACATTCAAAATGGATTTAAAATGCAATCACAAAACTTAACAAACCAAAAACAGTGAATTAAAGGCAGATTATCAAAGACAGTAAGCTTGTTTAAACAAATACGTTTTGAGTCTGGATTTAAATAATGGAAGAGAGTCAATGTTGCGAATGGCTGGTGGGAGTGAGTTCCAGAGCTGGGGAGCAGAGCGGTTGAAGGCTCTATACCCCATAGTGATGAGGCGGGTAGAAGGAAGAACGAGGTGAAGGGAAAAGGAGGACCTGAGAGAGCGGCTAGGGGTGACGATGTGGAGGAGTTCAGACAGGTATGGCGGGGCCAGGTTATGAAGGGCTTTGAAGATGAGGAGCAGTATCTTAAAGTTTATTCTGTCCTTTATTGGGAGCCAGTGAAGCTGCTGAAGGACAGGGGTAATGTGTTCTATGGATGGAGTACCAGTGATGATCTGGGCAGCAGCATTCTGAAGGAGCTGCAGCTTGTGGAGGGATTTATTTGGGAGACCAAAGAGAAGTGAGCTGCAGTAGTAAATGCGGGAAGTGACAAGGCTATGGATAAGGATGGGAGCAGTGTGCAGAGTGAGGGAGGGACGCAGTCGGTTAATGTTACGAATATGAAAATAGGCGGACCGAGTGATATTATTGATATGAGACTGGAATGATAGAGTGCTGTTGAAGATGACACCCAGGCTCTTAACCTGAGGGGAAGGGCAAATGGGAGAGTTAATATCAATGGAGAAACTCGGGGATTTAGTTAAGATGGAGGGTGTACCAACAAGTAAAATTGATGTTTTATTATTATTATTATTCATAGTTCATATAGTTATTCATCGTGAACAGGAGGGTCACAACAAATTACAAATAAATCAGCAGAGTGGATGAATGTGTGCTTGACTGATGATGTTTATACAGTAATATAAACTTGATTGGATCAGCTCACTTAAAATGGCTGTCACCTATTAATACTCAGTATCGTGTGCTCAATATCTACAGTGGTGTGAAAAAGTGTTTGCCCCCTTTCTGATTTCTCATTTTTTTGTATGTTTGTCACACTTAAATGTTTCAGATCATCAAACTAATTTAAATATTAGACAAAGATAACATAAGTAAATAGAAAATGCAGTTTTTAAATGAAGGTGTTTATTATTAAGGGTAAAAAAAATTCCAAACCTACATGGCCCTGTGTGAAAAAGTGATTGCCCCCTGTTAAAACATAAATTAACTATGATTTATCGCATCTTTGGAAAGCTGAGTTCAATTTCTCTAGCCACACCCAGGTCTGATTACTGCCACGCCTGTTCTCAATCAAGAAATCACTTAAATAGGACCTGCTTGACAAAGTGAAGTAGACCAAAAGATCCTCAAAAGCTAGACATCATGCTGTGATCCAAAGAAATTCAGGAACAAATGAGAAACAAAGTAATTGAGATCTATCAGTCTGGAAAAGATTATAAAGCCATTTCTAAAATTACCCCAAGAATGCAGCGACGACTCATCCAAGAGGCCACAAAAGACCCCACAACAACATCCAAAGAACTGCAGGCCTCAGTTAAGGTCAGTGTACAATGGCTTCACCACAAGAAAGAGACTGGGCAAAAATGACCTGCATGGCAGAGTTCCAAGACAAAAACCACTGCTGAGCAAAAAGAACATAAAGGCTCGTCTCACTTTTACCAGAAAACATCTTGATGATCCCTAAGACTTTTGGGAAAATACTCTGTGGACTGACGAGACAAAAGTTGAACTTTCTGGAAGGCGTGTGTCCCATTACATCTGGCGTAAAAGTAACACAGCATTTCAGAAAAGGAACACCATACCAACAGTAAAATATGGTGGTGGTAGTGTGATGGTCTAGGGCTGTTTTGCTGCTTCAGGACCTGGAAGACTTGCTGTGGTAAATGGAACCATGAATTCTGCTGTCTACCAAAAAATCCTGAAGGAGAATGTCCGGCCATCTGTTCGTGATCTCAAGCTGAAGCGCACTTGGGTTCTGCAGCAGGAAAATGATCCAAAACACACCAGTAAGTCCACCTCTGAATGGCTTAAGAAAAACAAAATGAAGACTTTGGAGGGGCCTAGTCAAAGTCCTGGCCTGAATCCAATTGAGATGCTGTGGCATGACCTAAAAAAGGCGGCTCATGCTTGAAAACCCTCCAATGTGGCTGAACTACAACAATTCTGCAAAGATGAGTGGGCCAAAATTTCTCCACAGTGCTGTAAAAGACTCATTGCCAGTTATCACAAATGCTTGATTGCAGCTGTTGCTGCTAAGGGTGGCCCAACCAGTTATTTGGTTTAGGGGGCAATCACTTTTTCCACACAGGGCCATGTAGGTTTGGAGCCTCTTTTTCCTTCATAATAAACACCTTCATTTAAAAACTGCATTTTTTGTTTACTTGTATTATCTTTCCCTAATATTTAAATTGCTTTGATGATATGGAACATTTAAGTGTGACAAACATACAAAAAATGAGAAATCACGAAGAGGGCAAACACTTTTTTACACCACTGTATATATATGTATATTAAAAAAAACTTTAACGGCTTCAAAATAGAAAAAAAAAATGTGTCAAGTTTATAGAGCTGTGCACAAATATTTGATAATTTGTATATTTGTTTTTTCATATTGGTATTTGTTTTCCAAATTTGCTATTTGGATATTTGCTCTTTTTCAGCTAACTGCTCTATTCTGACAAATTATGAAAGCAAAAAATCTGCAAATTTGGAAAAAAATACAAATCTATCAGAAAAAATAAAAGGCAGGAAATTGATGATAGCAAGTAACAAATTTATCCAAAAGTTACAAATTTGAATGAATAAAAACTATGACAAATATGCCAGAAAAAATGATTCATATTTCTGTGGAATGAACTGCAAATTTGCATTAAAAATGTAAATTCACAATTAAAAATCACATATTTACAATAAAATGTCACATTTCTTGAGACAAAAAATTGCAAATAAATAAGAAGGAAGTCTCAAAATTATAAGAAAAACTAATAATTTATGATAAAATGCAGCTTTTCAAGAATAATAGTTGCAAATTTAGATTAAAATGTTCTAAATTCATAAGAAACATGACAGATTTCTAATAAGGCTCTCTGATAATACTGATTCAGTCCACTGAGGCAGAAGAGAGAATAGGGGTTATACAGAATATTATATTAGACACACTGGATTACTGCAGAATATTCAGTGCCAGAAAACTGTTATTCGGGACAGAAGAAAAATCTAATGGTCCTTTCAGACCTTGTTTCAGACCTTGTTTTCCATATCGTAAAAGAAGCATTCTCTCCATTACATTTGAACAATATATGAAACTGTCTGATATACCAGTGTTTCCTCTGGCTTAAAGACCTTGGCGCGGTGGAAACATATTTTTCCGGGGGCTGGGGGGGGGGCAGAAAACACATGACACAATTGTAACCGGAATATGTTAATTTTACACAATTTCTTTCAATTTTTTAAAAATTTTTTGCACAGTAATATTGCATAATGGAACTTACCATTTCATGTATTGTACAACCAAGGCTTGAATGTTGGCATATTGGGCCAGTTGGGGTCCCACCCAGATGTCCTGTGTTCGGACTTTTTACTGGTGTCATCCTTCTCTCCTCCCTCTGCTCTCACCTCTCCTGGACCCTCTGCCTGAACACTTTCCTCTCCTTCGCTCATCTCTTCTGTCTCATCTTTCCCTCTCTGAGCCCTGTCTAATTCAGGTTCTCTCTGTCTATGTCTATGGTGTCTATGGTGGTATACAAACAGGTTAGAAAATACCAAGTGTCATGTTTTGTCCTGCAGGATTTTTTTTCATGGTTTAAATAAATAACCAAAACTTGTATTTTTTGTATTTTTATTCTAGTGTTTCTTTTTTTCCATTGACGAAGAGTAGGAAAGGGAAGGGGGAAAAAAAAACATTGATAATAGTAATTTACTCATTCATACTTAAATTATATGATCAGAGGTGGGTCTAGAAACCAGAAATTCTGCTCATGTAAAAGCAGTGCTATGAAATTAATAATTAAAAGTAGACAACCAAAAATTTCTAGTTGAGTTAAGGGTACAAAGAGCACCTACTTAAAAACTTGAGTAATGACTTCAGTCTTGAAGGTCTGAAGTTTTTCTCTAAAATTTACAACAATTTTCTTATACTTTTCTGCTTTTCTCTGTAAAGTTATTTAAATTTTAAACATTTTCCTCAAATTTGTAATTTTCTCTCATAAAATTACAGACGTGGACAGAATTGTTGGTACCCCTCTGTTAATGAAAGAAAAACCCCACAATAGTCACAGAAATAACTTGAATCTGACAAAAGTGGTAATAAATAAAAATTCTATGAAAATTAACCAATGAAAATCAGACTGCTTTTGAATTGTAGTTCAACAGAATTATTTTAAAAAACAAACTCATGAAACAGGCCCGGACAAAAATGATGGTACCCTTAACTTAATATTTTGTTGCACAACCTTTTGAGGCAATCACTGCAATCAAACAATTTCTGTAACTGTCAATGAGACTTCTGCACCTCTCAGCAGGTATTTTGGCCCACTCCTCATGAGCAAACTGCTCCAGTTGTCTCGGGTTTGAAGGGTGCCTTCTCCAGATGGCATGTTTCAGCTCCTTCCACAGATGTACAATAGGATTTAGATCAGGGCTCATAGAAGGCCACTTTAAAATAGTCCAATGTTTGGCTCTTAGCCATTCTTGGGTGTTTTTAGCTGTGTGTTTTGGCTCATTATCCTGTTGCAAGACCCATGACCTACGACTGAGACCAAGCTGTCTGACACTGGGCAGTACATTTCTCTCTAGAATACCTTGATAGTCTTGAGATTTAATTGTACCCTGCACAGATTCAAGACACCCTGTGCCAGATGCAGCAAACCAGCCCCAGAACATAACAGGACCTCCTCCACGTTTCACAGTAAGGACAGTGTTCATTTCTTGGTATGCTTCATTTTTGCGCCTGTGAACATAGAGCTGATGTGTCTTGCCAAAACGTTCCAGTTTTGTCTCGTCTGTCCATAGGACATTCTCCCAGAAGCTTTGTGGCTTGTCAACATGCAGTTTGGCAAATTCCAGTCTGGCTTTTTTATGATTTGTTTTCAACAGTGGTGTCCTCCTTGGTCGTCTCCCATGAAGTCCACTTTGGCTCAAACAACGACGGATGGTGCGATCTGACACTGATGTACCTTGACCTTGGAGTTCACCATGAATGTGTTTAGAGGTTGTTCTGGGCTCTTTTGTTACCATTCGTATTATCCGTCTCCTCCTGCGGCCACGTCCAGGGAGGTTGGCTACAGTCCTGTGGATCTTAAATTTCTGAATAATATGTGCAACTGTAGTCACAGGAACATCAAGCTGCTTGGAGATGATCTTATAGCCTTTACATTTAACATGCTTGTCTATAATTTTCTTTCTAATCTCCTGAGACAACTCTCTCCTTTGCGTCCTCTGGTCCATGTTTAGTGTGGTACACACCATGTCACCAAACAGCACAGTGACTACTTGTCACCCTTTAAATAGGCCGACTGACTGATTACAAGTTTGTAGACACCTGTGATGTTAATTAGAGGACACATCTTGATTGAACATGTCCCTATGGTCACATTATTTTCAATCTTTTCTAGGGGTACCATCATTTTTGTCCAGGCAATTCAGTTGAACCACAATTCAAAAGCATTGTCTGATTTTCATTGGTTAATTTTCATAGAATTTTTATTTATTACCACTTTTGTCAGATTCAAGTTATTTCTGTGGCCATTGTGGGTTTTCTTTCATTAACCAACAATTGTACCAACAATTTTGTCCATGTCTGTATGACTTTTCTTGTACATTTGAGACTATTATAAATTTGTGGATTATCTTATGGCTAATGTTTATCTTTTTTTAATCCAATCCAACTTTATTTGTAAAGCTCTTTAAAATCAGTGACAGTTGACACAAAGTGCTGTACAACAACGAAAATAAAATATAAAAACAATGAAATACAGCTAAAGTACAAAACAACACAAACAAAACAATAGTCATACAATAGAGACAATAAGAACAAATAAAATCAGTGTCTCAAACTGGGTCTAAAGCCAGATAATAAAAATGGGTTTTAAGAAGAGTTTTCAAACTGGACATTGAAGAGGCCTGTCTGATGGACAAAGGCAGATTATTATAAAATTACTGCTTTTTTTTAAATAACTTTGAAACAATGTTGGAATTTTTTTTACTTTTTTCCTCATACAATTTAAACTTTTGACCATAATTTTGTAGAGCCAGAACAGAACAATAACTTTAACTCTGAATTCAAAGAAATATAATTACTAAAATTATATTTAAAGAAATAAATTAACTTAAATGACCAAATATGCAGTTATTTCTGTTTTAATATTTCTATATATTTTTAGTTTTTTAGAACTCTCCTCACCAACCAGACAGCAGGAAAAACTTCCCTTATTTTGAAATCCAAATATTGGCACGTTTAGTTTGTCTGAAGGCTGCTGACGGATTAAAGTCATCAACTTCATGAATTTCGGTCATTTTAACTTGCCAGGTACATAATAATGAACATAAATTATTAGTTAATATTGTAGTAGCTGGTGAAGTAAATCCTTAGCAATTCATCAGTCACTCTTGCCTTTCCCTGCAATGAAGCCTAACCAGACTTGTTAGCTAAGCGACTCCTCATTGTTGTTCCAGTTACCAGCTGGTTAAAACCACCATGAATGCCTCCACTGCATATATATCTCTTGTACTTTTTTCCGCGTTTAAATTACTTTAATAAGCTCATGCTTCTCTTGGACAGCAACGCTAGAGAGACACTCTCTGCCTGCAGAAACGGTCACGTGGGCGGGGTGCTTTCGCACGGGTGACAGTCACACGCGTTGTTTGTGTGCGCGCTTGCGGAGCGTTTCTTTCATATTTAATTTTTCGTAAATTAATATTTCATAGGCGTGGCAGCATACTTCCTTAGGGTGGTGGACCACCACACAGAAATGTTACCAGAGGAAACCCTGTATACTGTAATGAACCAGTTGTGTGTAATCATTGCTTGTGCATGTTTTTTCTTCTTTTTTTGTGTGTGTGTGTGTGTGTGGGTGGGGGGGTGACACATAGTGTACTGTCAGTAAAAAAATTATTAACATGCAACTTTTTTTTAAACTTCCCTGTTTTACTTCTCATTTGTCCTTCAGACACAAACCCAACACAGCACACGAGTATGGTGGGAGAACACACATAATGCATAGATAGACAAAGGTTGCATGTACAGTAAGTATGTATGTGCCACATGGGGATTCAAGGGCAAACAGGACAAGTAAAAATGTCTCACCTGTTCTTTACCAGCCAATAGTCTTTCCCACCTTCGGTACCATAGCCCACAAGAAGCACTGCATGGTTTATTTCCTGGCTGCATGAAGGGTCATCGTACACTCCTGAAATGATGGAGGTCAAAGTCAGGAAATATCCATATACAGTATAAATGTATGCAATGTCATCTCAAAACCACTTAATGCTCAAAAATACATTTTTATGACTATTTAAATGATAACTTTGTTCATGACTCACTAACCTCCCTTGTAAAAACGAAAGCTATCAAGCATAGCATCGATGGCCACAGAAATGGGTCCAACGGTGGCAACAGCCTGTTTCAGATCATTCTCGTCTCCACTACGCAAATTGCGAAAACTGGAGCAGGTGGAAGCTCTGTACTCGGGGTTGTAGCGGCATTGTCCATCCTAATATCACAAGACAAATTTGTGGTTTTAAAAAAATCTGATATACAGTATATGGATAAACGTATTGGGCCACTTACACATTACTCCTTTACAAGGTTTTATGGCATCACTTTCTAAATTCATACAGATTAATATGGAGGTTTGTAACTACAACTTCAGTTCTTCTGTGCACATGCATCTATGCTGACCTAAACAGAGAGGGGAGCAGATCAAACAAATTTATCATATCATTAGCTGGAAATACTCCCTGATTTTGGGGGTAGAATAGTGAATTAGAGCCCAGTGTCTCCATTCATACATGTCTCAGCCTTCTCTAGCAGAGGAATCCTACCTAAATTCCTTCTCAGTAACTGACTTGCAGCTACACTTCTTCCAGTGATCAGAAGGGGTCACTAAAACTAGAGTTTTCAAAAGTTCCATAGTGCAGAATTTCAGCTTTAATAATTTGTAGAAATTTTATTAAATATACTCTTGATTCAGTGTGATGTAAGTGTAAGCATCAGAGTCAGAGATTTCCAAACATTTTTTGACATCTGAATATTGATACTGGCAAAAAGTCACATAAATTTGACAAATCTATTGTCCACTGTTTTCCCATTTCCATTTTTTTAATCAAATTAAAATTTTACCTCTTAAGGGATTATTTCAAAGGAAAACTGCATAATGGCTGCTGTATATTTACTGAGTATAACAGGTCCCATTTGATGTTTTTGTCTGTAACTACTCACCCTTCCTTCATAAGGGTATGACGCTTCAGAGTCGATGCCGTGGTTCGCAATGATGTATTGGAAGGCTCTGTAGGGCATGCCTCCATTGCATCCGTAGTTGCCATATTCACCTGAGCAGTCCACTAGATTTTGGGGACCGAGGTCCACCAGGTTTCCTGTTGTCTTGGCCAGCTGTCCCTCCAGGGCCCCCACAGCACTGAAGGCCCAACAGGAGCCACACAATCCCTGAAATTAAAATAGTAAACATAAACAATCTGAAATGTTTAACAATTACCTGAAAAAAATATACGAGTGGTCATATGTTTTCTTCAAACTTGGGTCCTCTGTCAGAGGCCTGGACATCTGAGGGCCGTATTACTGTATAACGACAAGGTCGGTTGATCAGTTGTCACTGATGCAGAACATGTTTATAGGCATTTCCAAATTCATTTCCTTATCACAATGGCGTAAAAACAAACTTTCCACATGATGCAAAGAGGCCAGTCTAATCATTCAGAGATGTGTTTTGGACAATCCAATCCCAAGCACTCCTTCCCCTCCCTTTAATGCAAAGAGGCACATTATCTAAAGTGAACTGTCATCATGACCATTTAAGATGGGTTTTGTGTTGACCAAAGCCTGCGTGTGTGAGCCAAAATGCATCCGACAGTAATACTGCTTGGTAATAAGGAAGACATCAATCACAGTTGATGCCCAGTTAGTTATGTTAGAACAAACAAACAGGGAAAGGTGGGCTGAAAAAATCAGCTGAATGGTTAAATGTGTGTGCACGGATGCAACACACAGACATGAATGGGTCTGAAACTTTCGGAAAAGAGGATGATGCCTGTGCAAACTTTCATAAACTTTCATTAACGATGGTACGGAAATTGCTCTGTACCATCGTGGGGAGACGGAGGAAAGGAGATTTGGTGCAGCTTCCTGTCCGTGGCGCCCCTGGCCACAAAGCGACTCTGCTTTTGGCAGCTTATGCTGGCCCCTGACGGGTGCCAGTTGGGGAGCTTGGTGGTGGAGAACCGCAGCCCTTGGCGCGGTGCAAGTGCCACTTGGAAACCCAGGGCAAGCAGCTAAGGCAGATGTGTGGACACATCTCCTGTCTCTGTGGGGAGTTACAGTGAAAAGTAAAACATTGCACACTCCTTGTTTATTCATTCATTCCCCTAAAGACAAAAACATTAATCTCTAATAAGGCCGTGATGAAAACAAAAATGTGAATGTAATACAAATCATCAAACTAACACTCCCCCATGCCACACATCACAATGCCTGCTCATTTATTCATTTCCCCCAAAAAAATCCTACATTAATGCTTAATCTATAGACTCCAAAAGTCCACAATTAAAACGACTGTAGATGGAATAAAAAAAAACTAGTGCACGATCATCATATAATTAAAATGACGGGAGATTAAATGATAACTGTTACAACTCTGTTAAAATAAGATCAGCGCATACTCCTCATAAGCTCCGGAGCTGTGCAATTTCAAAACACGCCACTGAAATATCATTAAACAATACGCTCCTGAAGATAGACCTCCTTTTTCCTGATCAAAAGCGGCTTCTCATGGAATGCACTATAATAGTAATGTGCATTAGACTGCGCACCACCACACCTCTTTGAAATGACTCTCCTCCTCCCAGCGCATTGCGGGCACACTGTTTACTGGTAATTTGATGGTGTGATGTAAGGCATAAAACACAGAAAATACGCTGACAGAAACTAACAAATACACTGGCGTGTGGCGGAAAGTCTGTCGGAAAAGTGTGTGAATGACCATCAAAAACGGGCTTGAGAGTTCTGTGCAGTATTTTAGCTGTTCTCAGGATGGTGCCATCCTGATCTGAGACCTTGTGCCTGGAATCTGTTGGAGCGACTCTCCAAATTTGAAGGTTGCAGTTCTGAGTGTTCCAGTCACCACTGGTAATGCTGTTGCCTTCACTTTCTATAATTCTTCTAGTTCCTCTATAAGCCCTTGACATTTTTCCAGCTTCTTGTGTTCCTTTCTCTTTATGCTGCAGTCAGTTGGGATTGCTACATCTATTACAACTGTTCTTTTGTTTGTCAGCCACCACAATGTCCAGTTAGCTAGCCATTGAAAGTTCAACAGAATCTTAGTTTGATCATTCTTAGTCACCTTTAGAGGTGTCTTAAAGCTGATTTTGGGACTTCCAGCTAGTACTCTCCACAGACACGGTAGTAACCACTTTGTTGTGAGTTCTATCTCTGCTGTAGCTTTGTGCTGTTTTTTCAGACCAGGTTTTTCCAGTCACTGGTAGGGCTTCTCAATATAAGCCACTTTTTTCTTTCTGTCAGTAGTCTAAGCTGTGTGGAGGCTTGTCTTTCCATGATGGTTCCGCCATTTCCTCCAGGACAGACTGGTCTCAGCTTGACAGCACCTGGTGATGGTTACAGCCACTGTAGACTCTGCTGGGATTGACTGAAATGCGATGCTCTTATAAGAAACTTTTTGCTCAGCCACTGTGATATTTGTGTAGTTGCGATACAGACAGTTGTCTGCTGCAGCTTCAAAATAAATATTATCTGTCAGAATAATGATGGATAGCCTTCAGATTCCTTTGCACTTGCTGTGCTGTGCTGTGATGTGATGACGGTCACACCTACTTCATCATGCTTTCATCTGGGTTGTCCTATTCAAATGTCTGCCAAGCAGAGGTGAGGTGGGCAACAACATGTAAAGGCATGAGTAAATAGGCCCAGATTTCACACTGAGTGAATATAAACAAATTACAAGACTAAATTGTGATTACATATGCTGTAATTGGCTACAATGTGTCATTTCGTAACATTTTTGGTTGGTGATATGCTACAAAGTTTTTTCAATGTAAAAAAATGTGACTTGGCTCAAAAATGGTTGAAAAACACTGAAGAAATAATGGGCCATATTACAATGACACAGTCCATAATCAGTTATCAGAGGCACGGGGCATTTCCAAGTTCATTTCACTATTACAGCTGTGCAAAACCAAATTTTCCGTGAAGCGCAAAATGCAAAAAGGCTGTCCTAATGCTCTTAATTATTCAGAGGTGTATTTGGGCGTAATGTGAAATAAGCCAATCACTGTCCTTGCTCTCATTACCTTTAATAAATGTGGTGTGAGATCAAATGTGTAATACTAATATGACAGTGTTTAAATTGGAGGACAAATCTGTTATGTCCATAAAAGAGGAGGAGGCGAGGTGACAGTTTACACACTTTATTAATATCAAAGGGGATCAAGCAGGAGTCACTCCGTATAGGATCAATGGTCCACAGCAAAGAGGCACAGCCTCTTTCGCCATGGCCTCTTATACTCCCCGTGACGCCACCACCGGAAAGACGGGGCGTCACCTCCCACTACACCCAGGGCACCGCCATATTGGTACACCCAACTTAATATCTAACATTTCACCCCACTGTAGAAAAATAGCAAGCACACCAATTGGGCCCTCCCCAAAATTTACAGCCCAACTCACTCTCTAAGCATCAAAATACACAAATATACAAATCTATCCATGCACACAACAAAACGACTCTAGAGGGACCAGGTAGACGACCGGTGCTCCCTACACAGCCCGGCGGATTATTCTACTGCCTCAGTTATTACAGTCCATGAACATAAAATGAATGAATGAATGAATCTTTATTTATTTCGGCTAGATTAAAAGTAAAGATTAAAAAAAGAAACAGAACAATATAACAAAGGGGGAAAAAAATCCAACAAGGTCAAATCAAACAATAACTCCTCTGATTATACAGTTCAACATAAGTTATTCGAAATGGGTGATGGCTGAAGCAGCTTATATTGCCCACCCATATTCCATCCAAGAATTCAAAAGAAAAACAAAACAAGAGCGATTACAATTCAGAACAAAGCTAAGACAAAACGTGACCAAAAAAACTAAGCAACAACACAACACAGACCGGATATGACAATCCTTTTGTGATTTTACATGTCATCTTGTATATATGTTTGGAGTATTTCTTCCTTTAGTTTTTGTTTAAATTGTCCAAGCGTTGTACATGATTTTAATTCAGGTCCAAAAGCGTTCCACAATCTGACTCCTTGCACTGAAACACAGTGTTGCTTGGTGGTAGTTCTCACTGAGGGTTTTTGAAATATACATGTTCCTCTGAAATGATTTTGTTTCTCCCTTATTTGGAACAACTTCTGGATATTTGCGGGCAGTGACAGATTCTTTACTTTAAACATAATTACTGCAGTTTTAAAGTCAACCAGATCTTTCAACTTGAGAGCTTTTAATTTAAGAAAAAGTGGGTTTGTTGGTTCCCTGTAAGCAGCTTTGTTTATTATTCTAATAGCTCTCTTCTGAAGCATAAAGACTGGATATATGTTTGTTTTATATGTATTTCCCCATACTTCAGTACAATATGTCATGTATGGGAGTATTAATGAATGATACAAGGTGTATAGTGTGGGTTGATTCAGCAAATATTTCACTCTGTGTACTATTGCAATTGATTTAGATATTTTACCTTTAATATAATTAATATGTGACTTCCAACACAGTTTATTATCAGTTATTACTCCAAGAAATTTAGTTTCAGATACCTTTTCAATCTCTACACCATTTACACTGAGTTTAGATACTAAGCTGTTGTGATGGTTGTTAAAAACTATAAATTTACTTCCGGTTATGGCTGCCACGTAGGACGGACGTGTCTCGCTCTGCTCTGCTCCTGGAGAAAAAAATCGGCAAATAACTCTCTCATTTGGGACAGAACGTATCCCAGCATTTGGGCGAGGATATGTCGGCGAAGCCTAAGGCTGGAAAACCAGGAAAAGGAAAAAGCGAGCCGCCGAAACAGTCCAAATTAACGGACTTTCAGGTCTGTGACGCAGCAAACAAAACTCCATATATGGCGGAGGAGGCTGGCAACGGTGCGATTTCTGCGGGGAATGGCGCAGATGCGCTGATGGCTGCCATGAGTTCAATGAGAGCGGACTTTTCCTCTAGATTTGATGGGATTATGACAGCGTTGGAAGGAATAAGAAAGGAATTGGGTGACTGTGTAGAACGAACGGCGCAGATGGAGCTCCGTCTCGCTAGTGCTGAAGATGACGTCACCCGTCTTCAATTAAAGGTGCGCACTTTGGAAAAAAAAAATAAATCTCTGGAAGATAATATTTTGGATTTGGAATCTCGGTCGAGACAGAATAATTTGAGGCTGGTGGGTCTTCCAGAGGAATCAGAAGGTCGGGACGTATGTTCCTTTCTGGAAAAGTGGATTCCGGAGGTGCTGGGCAGCGAGGAGTTGCAATCAGCAGTGGTTCTGGAAAAAGCACATCGTATTGGCCCACGGAGAGATAAGGGACCGCCGAGGACCTTAATTATGAAGTTTCTTAGCAACAGAGACAGGATGAAGATCTTCAATGCTGCACGTGCTAAAGGAGAGATTAAACACCAGGACCAGCAGGTGCGGTTCTACCCAGATTTGGCCACAGGAATCCAGCAATTGAGGAAGCAGTTTGATCCCGTACGTAAGGAGCTGCGCAACCTTGGGATTCGTCATGGTGTAATCTATCCTGCGAGACTGCTGACCACGTATGAGGGCAGAACCCACATCTTCAAGACCCCAGAGGAGGCGCAGGAGTTCATCAAGAAGATCAAAGAAGAAGAAGAGACTGGTGGGAGCTAAGCATGAACAAAATATAAGGTAGAATAATTAAGCATTTGCACAGGCATCTGACTGACTTGAAGTAAATAGTAAGTCTACAAAATATAGATTGTATTATATATTAAAAAAACAAAACAAAAACAAAACAAAAAAAAAAACTATGATGTACAAAGTTGTTAAAAATTTTGGAGTTAAGTTGGAAAACTACAGAGGAGAGTTAATGTTACGTCATTAAAAGCAGTAGAGTTGGGGTGATTTGGAGGATGAAGAAGGAGTGGCTTAGGCTGTTCCCCGTGGGTGTGGAATGGTCGATGGCTATATCGGGAGACAGAATTTTTCTTTTGATTTTGGGGGGTGTGCCACAAGTGTGGGAAGGGGAAATTTGTTTGTGTGTAGTTTGTAGGATGAATGTTCAACCACTCATGTTTTTGCTTCTCTGTATGAGCATGTTTACACTGCAAGGTAATCCCAAACTCTCTATTGATCATGGACCAAAGTGTTAATCTTAATTTAACTTCATGGAATTGCAGAGGTCTACAAAATTTAAAAAAACTTAAACAAGTTATGAATAAAATAAAGGACATGGGTTCAAGAATTGTGTTTTTACAAGAAACTCATCTGATAGAGGAGGATGTTAAAAGAATTAGGAGTAGATGGCAGGGAAGTGTATTCACCTCTTCATTTTCATCCCGAGCCAGGGGAGTTATGACTCTCATACATAAATCAGTTCCTTTTCAAGTGAAAAATGTAATTGGAGACAAATTTGGAAGATATGTAATCATTCAAGGTTCTTTGCTATTAGAAAATATAAATCTTGTGAACTTATATGGTCCCAATATAGATGATCAGAAGTTCTTTGCTAATTTATTTCTCATCTTATCATCACTTACAGGGCAACATATAATAGCAGGGGATTTTAATTGTACATTGAATCCAGGTGTGGATAGATCAACAGGACTGGATTGTACGCACATTGGATGTAGGATGACTATTAATCATTTTATGAAAGAATTGAGATTGTTAGATATATGGAGAGAAATGAAACCACAAGTTAAAGCCTATTCTTGTTATTCCAGTACCTACAAGACATTCTCACGTATTGATTATTTTTTGATTTCCACAGAATTAAGGTCCAAGATTCAAAACTGCTTTTATGATAACATCATGATCTCTGATCATGCACCCTGTTGTCTAATATATGTAGATAAAAAATTGACAAAGGAATCAGGTAGATGGCAATTTCAGCATAAATGGCTTCAGGATGAGGAATTTGTCAAGTATATAGAAAAACAGATAGACGAGTTCTTTGACATCAATACTACACAAACATCAGCATGTGTAAAGTGGGAGGCTTTCAAAGCTTTTATTAGGGGACATATTATTAGTTATACAGGATCAAAATCTAAGAAGACTCGAGAGGAGAGAGCTAAATTGGAACATAAAATAAAAAATCTTCAGGAAAAAGTGTATGCAGGAAGTGACCCAAGGTTGGAGAATGAATTACTGATTTTGAGAGCTGAATACGACAAAAAATCAGCGAATAGAGCTGCCTCGAGTCTTCTAAGATTGAAACAATCTTTTTATGAACAAGGTGAAAAATCAGGAAAATTATTAGCATGGCAGATTAAACAATTGGAAATTAAAACACCAATTACCAGTATTATAAGTAATGGACAGGTAGTTATAGATCCTTTAGAAATTAATAGAGCCTTTAGAGATTACTATGAAAAATTATATGATACCAAAAATGAACCTGATTTAACAAAACTAAATGGGTTTTTGAACGAACTATCTATACCGTGTATTCCAAATGAAAACAGGGAGATATTGGAGTCTAAAATTAGTCAAGAAGAAGTTGGGCTAGCCATTGATAATATGAAATCAGGAAAAAGTGCAGGACCAGATGGTCTTCCAGTTGACCTTTATAAAAAATTTAAGAATAAATTAATAAAACCTTTTTTGGAAATGGTTTTGGAAGCATTTCAAAATAATAATTTACCATCATACATAAATAATGCCTTAATTATACTGCTGCCAAAACCAGGTAAGCCCTCTAATAAATGTGAAAATATGAGACCAATAAGCCTATTAAACGCCGACCTTAAGATAATCTGTAAAATTTTAGCAAGACGAATACAAGAAATTTTACCAAATATTATTAATCGAGATCAGAATGGCTTTATAAAGGGTAGACAAGGCTTCCATAATGTAAGAAGACTATTTAATATTATTTATTTTAATAAAGAAGCACCGGATACAGCTCTCCTATCATTGGACGCCGAAAAGGCCTTTGATAGAGTTGAATGGCCCTTTCTTTTTGAAGTCCTACAAAGGTTTGGACTTGGAAATAATTTCATAAAATGGGTTCAAATAATATACAATAATGCTACAGCAGAAATCCTAACAAATAACAATATTTCAAAACCAATAAAAATCAATAGAGGATGTCGACAAGGCTGTCCACTTTCACCTTTACTGTTTACTATGGCAATTGAACCTTTAGCGATAGCGATACGTTTACATTCACAAATATATGGAATTAAAGTTGGACCAACAGAACATAAAATCTCCCTGTACGCCGATGATATAATTTTGTTTATGTCGAATCTAAAAAAATCAATTCCAACCTTGTTGAATTTAATAAAGAATTTTGGGGAAATATCAGGATATAAAATAAATAAAACTAAATCTTCAATATTAATGCTAAATGAGACCCAGAGAAATTACCCAGCCCCTGAGGTAAATCAATTCAATGTTGTAAATCAGTTTAAATATTTAGGAATCCAAATTATGCCTAAGCTAGAATCAGTCGCCAGTGTCAACTATGAAGCCTTAATGTCAGATATCAGTGAGTTAACTCAGAGATGGATGTCACTACCAATGTCGATGATCGGGAGAATCAATATACTTAAAAGTAATATTTTACCTAAAATACTTTATTTATTTCAATACATTCCCTTATCACCACCTTTAGATCTATTCTCAAGAATAAAAAAAAAGTTAGTGGAATTTATATGGAACAACAGGAGGGCTAGATTACGTTTGTCTTTATTATATTTACCATTTGATCGTGGAGGTCTGAAATGTCCAAATTTTATGTTGTATTATTGGTCGGCACAACTGAGGTCTATGACATATTATTTTTCATCAAATGATCTCCCTCACTGGACTGAAATGGAATCATACAATTTACCTTTACCTCTTCCCATATTCATATACTCAGATTCGGCAAAAAAATTACAAAAACAAGTTAAAAATCCATTTGTAAAGCATATGATCAAAATATGGTGTGAAGCTAAAAACTATTTAAAAGAACCACAGTTATTGTCACAATTTAGTCCAATATGGGGTAATCAATATTTTAAACCAGGGAGAGCGGACGCTGTATTTAAAGTATGGAATTTAAAAGGGATACAAAAGATTCAGGATTTATATTTGCCATGTGCAGACAACATAATGTCTTTTGAAGAGCTGAGGATCAAATTTAATCTCAATAGAACACATTTTTTTAAATATCTTCAACTTAGAAACTTTATTCGATCAAATCAAAATAAAGCTCTCACTCGACCTATTTATTCATCCTTGGAAAAAATGATGATGAAAGATAGTAAAAGAAAGGGTATTATTTCAGAGTTTTATAACTCATTGACACTATCTTCAAGTGAAAATTCACTGAAAAGATTAAACTACTGGAAAGAAGATCTGCAAATTGAAATTTCAGAGGAACAATGGGAATTGGCTTGTACAGAAGCTCAAACCAAATCAATAAATGCACGCCTTAAATTGATACATTTCAAATGGTTAATGCGGATGTATGTTACACCGGAGGAGTTAAATAGATATAACAAAAATATACCAGATACATGCACAAAATGCATGGAAAGTAAAGGAACCCTATTTCATTGTTTATGGGAATGTAGATTAATAAGAATGTTTTGGGAAGAGGTGAGGGTAACAATTGAAAAAATAATCTCAAAACAAATCATATTGAATCCTAAACTGTTTTTGTTGGGTCTGTACCCAGAAAAGCATAATTTTAATAAAAGTGAAAGAACATTCATAGACCTCAGTTTGCTTAATGCCAAAAAATGTATTGCACTATTATGGAAAAAGACTCATAGACCAGATGTGACTCAGTGGTTAAGACAGATGTTAACAAACCTTCCATTAGAAAGAATAACATATATACTAAAATCAAAGGAAATTGTGTTTGAGAATATATGGAGACCTTTTATTGATTATGTAAAAAATTTAAACATAACTCTTGAAGAAGAAGGTGAATGATGTGTGTGGACCTTGTAAATTCCAAACTGGTGAACATAATATGTATACTTATGTATTGGATTGTCTAGACTAAACAGAGGAGCATTGTTGAAGACTTGATTTTGTTGGTGGTTGTTGGTGTTTTTAGTGCATTTTTTTTTGTAGTACTTTAGTGTTAGTGTTTGATTGTTTGTATCATGTTTGTTAAAAAAAAAAAAAAGGTTCAATAAAGATATTGTGGAAAAAAAAACTATAAATTTTGTCTTACTTAAATTGAGCGTTAATTTGTTTGAATCAAACCACAGTTTAAGCTTTCCTAATTCCTTTCCAAGTGTATCCAAAAGTTGTTCCAAATTGCTTCCACTGCATGATAAATTAGTGTCATCGGCAAACAATATTAAATCCATTTTTTCCGAGACTTTACATATATCATTTATATACATATTGAATAACAGTGGCCCCAAAACTGAACCCTGTGGGACTCCACAAGTAACCTTCAGTAACTGTGAGTTTTTGTTACCAACACATACATACTGATATCTATTCTTAAAGTAACTACATAACCAGGACAGTGCTACCCCCCTAATACCACAATTTTGTAGTTTCTTTAATAATAAATTATTTTCCACTGTATCAAATGCTTTTTTAAGATCCAGGAATACCCCAACTGAATACTCTTTATTTTCAACAGCAGATGATATTTTTTCTATAAATTCCATTTGAGCAAATGCAGTTGTCCTCTTGTGTCTGAACCCATATTGCTGCTCACACAATAAATTATTCTTCATTATGAAGTTGTCAATTCTCTCACAGAATATTTTTTCAAGTATCTTTGAAAATTGCGGCAATAGTGAGATTGGTCTATAGTTTGAAAATTCCCCTCTGTCACCCATCTTGTATATCGGAATTACTTTAGCTATCTTCATTGCACTGGGAAATATACCTGTTTGGAGAGACAGGTTACAAATATACATCAGTGATTTCACTAAGCATTCAATAATAGTTTTGACTAAGAGCATGTCAATACCATCACAGTCCGTAGATGTTTTACTTTTAAATGATTTAACAGTTTCAATGACCTCTCTCTCGTCTGTGTTCTTTATGAAAATGGAGTCTTTTATAGCAGTGTTTTTGCCTACTGTATCACCCCTAGGTGCCATAATGGGTATTTCTCGAGCCAAATTAGGACCAATGTTAACAAAAAAGTTATTAAATTCATCTGCAGGTGAGACTGCATTCACACTCTAAGTCGTTTTATTATTATTTTTTTTTTAAATTTGTTGAGTAGCTTGTATTTCTATTTTTATTTCCAAGAATATTGTTAAGTATTGTCCATGTATTTTTAATACTGTCTCTGTTTTTCTCCAGTTCATTACTGTAATAGTCTCTTTTACTACATCTCATTATATATACTACCGTTCAAAAGTTTGGGGTCACTTAGAAATTTCCTTATTTTTGAAAGAAAAGCACTGTTTTTTTCAATGAAGATAACTTTAAACGAATCAGAAATACACTCTAATATCTAATATACATTGCTAATGTGGTAAATGACTATTCTAACTGCAAATGTCTGGTTTTTGGTGCAATATCTACATAGGTGTATAGAGGCCCATTTCCAGCAACTATCACTCCAGTGTTCTAATGGTACAATGTGTTTGCTCATTGCATCAGAAGGCTAATGGATGATTAGAAAACCCTTGTGCAATCATGTTAGCACAGCTGAAAACAGTTTAGCTGGTTAGAGAAGCTATAAAACTGACCTTCCTTTGAGCAGGTTTGAGTATCTGTTAAAAATTATTATTTCAAATACAAATCATTATTTCTAACCTTGTCAATGTCTTGACTATATTTTCTATTCATTTTACAACTCATGGTGGTAAATAAGTGTGACTTTTCATGGAAAATGCAAAATAATTGTCTGGGTGACCCCAAACTTTTGAACGGTAGTGTATGTTAACTTATTTTTGTATGTTTTATACCGCTGCTCTGCTTCTTTTGTCCTTTTCTTTAGAAAAGCTTTATATAATAATTTTTTCTTTTTACACGCCTTTTGTAATCCTTTGGTTAACCATGGCTTGTCGACAAATTTATGTTTTAGCTTTTTCTTTACTAATGGACAATTTTTTTCATAAAGAGTGGTTACAATGTTTATAAATGTGTCATAGGCTTCATTTACATCTGATACATAGACTTCTGTCCAGTCTTGCTTCAGCAAGTCCTCTTTAAAAGAACTGATTGCATTTTGTGATTTGTATCTGAACGATTTTAAAAATTTTTCTGTATTGGCCCCCGTGTGGCCATGGATAAGTGCAAAGGTTGGCAAATGGTCACATATCATTTATCAATAATCCACTTTCTATTTTCTTATCAATAATATTAACAAACAGGTTGTCAATAAGTGTAGCAGTGTGAACTGTGATTCTACTGGGATGTGTTATTGTGGGATACAGACTCATACTGTACATAGAATTCATGAACTCTGTAATTACATTTTGTTGAAATGGATTTAGTAAATCAATATTGAAATCTCCACAAATTACAACCATTTTCTTACTAGTAATATTATTGTACATCTCAACTAATTTATCTCTGAATGTCTCAATGCAAGTTCCCGGCATTCTATATATACAACTTATAATTAGATTTTTTGTTTTATCTTGGTCAATCTCAACAGTAACACATTCCAGAATCCCTGGTAGTGCAAAGGACATTCCATTTACAAGCTTACACCTATACAGGTCATCAATATACAGTGCAACACCACCACCCTTTTTTGAGATCTGTTAATATGAAACATTTGATATCCCTCTAATGCCATCAGAGGAGCCTGCTCTTTATTAAGCCAAGTTTCAGAGACTGCGATAGCTGTAAATTTTCTGTCTAGCTGTTTTAAATAGTCCTGAATCTGTGGAAAGTTTTTGTTAAGACTTCTGCTGTTGAAGTGTATTATTGATAGTTTACCATCTTTTAAAATTTGATAAACAGATTGACAGTGTAGTCAAGATGAGCTTTTATCAACTACGTTTGTTATCCAAAGCCAAACCTTTCCTGAGCCGTCATGATCTTGAGATAGCCATCCATGCTTTAATCACGTCTTGACTTGATTACTGCAATGCACTTTATGTTGGCATCTCTCAGTCTTCTTTCGGCCGCCAACAACTTGTGCAAAATGCAGCGGCCCGTCTTTTGACCAACATACCTAGGCGAGAGCACATTACTCCGATCCTTTTTTCACTTCATTGGCTTCTAGTCCATTTTAGAATTAATTTTAAACTTTTGCTTTTTTGTTTTTAAAGCTCTTAATGGCCTTGCTCCGGTATATATGTCTGAGATTCTGACTGTCCGTGACCAAGGCAGGGCTTTGAGGTCATCCAATCAGCTTTTGCTGGATGTGCCTAGGTCAAGGTATAAACATTGGGGTGACCGAGCCTTTTCTGTTGTCGCCCCCAGGCTCTGGAATAATCCCCCCCCTGACCTACGTGCTATATCTGACCTGGCCCTTTTTAAATCAGAACTTAAGACATATTTGTTTAGGATGGCTTTTAATACCCAGTAGTGGTGATATTTGTCTTGGCATTTGTTTTTATTTTATTCTCATTTTTAGGTATTTATTCTTATTTCTTTGTTTATGTTATTTGTTTTTAATGCTGTGTGTTTTTAATGCTGTTTATTTTCTGTAAAGCACTTTGGTCACCTATGGGTTGTTTTAAAGGGCTATATAAATAAAGTACATTACATTACATCTAGTTGCACTTGACTTTTGAATTGCTTTTCAGTGTAATATTCACAATGATTATGAATATTATTAAAAAAGTGGTTATCAGGTTCAATATCATTCTCCATCGCTTGTAGTTTATGTTCAGCACAATGGCATATTTTCAGAGTTTGCTTTTCCTTACTCTTTGTCAAATGACTTCCTCCAACTGGGGATAATTGATGTCTACTCAAGTCAGTCATAAGTTTTTTTTTGTTTGTTTGTTTTGTTTAGTTTTTTTTTAAAGTATATTGACATGGTATGTCACAAAAGAACTATTCTTGCTGTGTGTGGATATGGATTATCATAGTCTTTTAATTTTCTTAATCAGTGTTCATCTATATTTACTGAAGTCAGTAAGATCTCTGATTATTATGGTCTTCGCTTCCTCAGGTGTTCCATTTAGTTTGATCCATCCATCCATCCATCTTCTTCCGCTCAATCCTTTTCGGGTCGCGGGGGGGCTGGAGCCTATCCCAGCATCTTTGGGCGAGAGGCAGGGTACACCCTGGACAGATCGCCAGTCCATCGCAGGGCCAACACAGAGACACGGACAACCATTCACTCTCACATCCATACCTAAGGACAATTTACAATCCCCAGTTGATGCCAATTAACCTAACTTGCATGTTTTTGGCATGTGGGAGGAAACCGGAGAAATCCCGGAGTAAACCCATGCAGACACAGGGAGAACATGCAAACTCCACACAGATCACTGTTGGCCGGGGGCTGGGATCGAACCCAAGATCTCCCGGCCAAGGGTGAGTTGCTGTGCTGCCGCAGTGCTAATCACTCCGCCACCACGCTGCCCTAGTTTGATACAAACTCTACAATTTTTTGTCCATGTTGCCTGTATCTTATTTTGTCTTTTCAGCATCCGTGCTTGCCATGCTATTTCAGCATTAGTCTTTGTTAAATGTTCATTTAGGTAGACTTCTGTTCCCCGTAGCTTTCTGGCCTGCCTCAGTATGTCATTCTTTACCCTTCTGTTCACAAAGCGCATCACAATTGATTTCTTTGTTTTATTATCTTTTCTGGGTAAAGTATGACAGGCTGAAATTGCATTTGCTTCAACCTTTCTGTTTCTGCTTTCAAGGAACTGAAGCACCTGGTTTTCCAGGGAGACTGATTCACTCACGGGAGCCTCCTCACCTCTCATTCCAGCTGTAACACTGGCATATGATTGGTATTTAATGTCTATCCATCCATCCATCTTCTTCCGCTTAATCCTTTTCGGGTCGCGGGGGGGCTGGAGCCTATCCCAGCATCTTTGGGCGAGAGGCAGGGTACACCCTGGACAGATCGCCAGTCCATCGCAGGGCCAACACAGAGAGAAAGACAACCATTCACTCTCACATTCATACCTAAGGACAATTTAGAATCCCCAGTTTTTGGTGCCAGTTAACCTAACTTGCATGTTTTTGGCATGTGGGAGGAAACCGGAGAAATCCCGGAGTAAACCCACACAGACATAGTCCACTTATAATTAGATCATCCATACGAGAATATTGTTCAAGATCCTCGACGCGTCGCTCCAAGTCTGCAATTGTTTTGTCTTTTTCCTTAAATGTTAATTTTAATTCTCGGACTTCTTCCATTAGCCCTAATAGTTTAAGCTGTTGACTAGCCACTTTGGTCAGTTCTTCTGACAAGAAGTTAAGAGATTTTTTTATCTCTTCCATTTCCCCCTTCTTTGGTGGCATTTTTACTGGCCTGTTGATAGTAAAACAATCTCTGCTGGTGTCGCCGGTATCCGATCCGACTGACCGACCTCGAATCCAGCTGGGGCCTCAGCTAGTCCCCTCCGCTGCTAGTCCCGCTGCTTACTGCCGCTGCAATTGAGCTCCTGTCCAGCTGGGGTGCCGGCAGCTCCTCCCCCGAGCCCCGCCGCTCACCGCCGCTGTAGTTGAGCTCCGATCCTGCTCCTGTCCAGCTGGGGTCCCGGTAGTTCCTCCGCTGAGCCCCGCCACCTACCGCTGTCTTCCTCAGTAGTTCCTCCACCGAGCCCCGGTGTTGTAACTGGGCTCCGATTCCAGCTCTTACCCAGCTGGGGCCCTGGCTGCTCCTCCACTGGTCCCCGTCTCCTACCGCTGCTGTGCTTGAACTCCGATCCGGCTCCCGTCCAACTGTTGCCTCGGTTAGTTTCTCCTGCGAGCCCCAGTCACAAGATTCTAAGAATCTGCGTGAGAGGCTCAGCCGTCATCTACCGGGCCGATGCCGGGTCAGTAAGACGAACCGGGGACAGGGTCACTCCTTTGTATCGGTGTTAGGTGCTACGACTAGCTATGGCGTTAGCTATAGCGATGGCGTTAGCTTAGCAAACGCTTCAGGTAAAGCGTAGCAGCGAACCACAAAAAGAAACGCTAATCAGTTTACTCACGAATGAGAGCAGTCCCAAAAAGTCCAATTCTCACAGCGAGTACAAAAAAATGCACTGAGAAATACAAAGAAGGAACTAAACACCAGAAGTTAGCATCATTTCCAGCCTTGAGCAATCTATGCAGAGTTTTACATCCTTAATTGGCCGTGCATAAAACAAAATAATCCCAAAGTATCTATATACATTTCTAAAACACATCAAACTGTAAATACTATTGAACAACATGTACATCAACCTAATGGCGGCCCCTACATCCCCCACCCCAGCACTCCCACCCCACAACATGGGTAATTCAAACACAGTACTGAGGTAATTTACATTTCACACATTTCTTTTCTTTCACACACACACACACACACACACACACACACACACACACACACACACACACACACACACACACACACACACACACACACAGAGAAAATCACACCTGGGCTTCAAATACTAAAACAGTATCAACTTTAACATAACATACTGCTAACTCCCCCCCCCCCCCCCAAAGTCCCTCTAAGGACCCCCTGGAGGCCCACCTGTGAAATGTCCATCAGGCGGCTCTCTCCCAGAGCATCTCTGCCGCTTCCTCTCTGGAAATGGGCTGCGCTGGCGTTTCTTCTCCTCCACACGCTGCAGCTCGTTCGGGTGCCTCCTGGATCCATCAGACAGTTTTAGGTAACCGTCGTCACGAGTCGTCACCACCCGCAACCGCCCTTGGTCATCATGTCTGTCTTGTGTTCTGCGGACTCCTCCAAGCCGAGACTCAACCCTGGGGCGGACCGCGTCGCCAATACGTAGGGGAGTTCTCACTGGCTTTCTTGGTCCAGCACGCTGTGACCGGGCTTCCTTTCAGTGTTGGAGAGTCCTGCCAACCCGGTCTGAGATCCGCCTCGGATCTTGCTCGTAGGCACATCTGGGAATCGTGCCACTCGGTCTTGCCCCACTCTCTTTCATTTCCTTCGCTGAATCAGCCACAGCAGCGCCCTGTTCCTTGGTAGTACTCGGCCGAACTCCGGAACCAAAAGGTGCCTGCATGCTGGCTCCACTCACCACCGCAGGTGTACGTCCATGCTGTTCAGTTCCCTCGTCCAAGGTAACACAAACTCTGGCACCGGAATCTTCACGCGATGGCGCTCCATAGTGCTGGTCCAGCCCATCCTCACTCGTCCTGGGCCAATCCAAATCCCACACTTCGTTATCATCTCCCAGTAAGAAGGGTTGGTCCCATAGCCCACAGCCGGACCACTCCTCCTCGATGCCGCAGGCTATTGAGAACCCGAGCCCATAGAACAGGTCACAGCCCATCAGATTCGACCCCTCGGTGGACACCACGAACTCAACACCACACATTGCTGCTGACCTGTATCTCGCCGACAGCATCAGTGAGCCCACGATGTCAAACGGGTTGCCTCTGTAGCCGTAGCAGGTTGCATGAAACTTGTTCACCCTGTAATGTGGGAAAAGATTCTTCACTGTGGACCAATTCAGGATGGAGACCACTGATCCTGTATCCAGTAACAGTGATATCTCGACCCTGTCCAATTCAATGTTACATTCAATGTTTCAATGTTGGGTGAGAACGTGTGGAGCACTGTAGGCTCCTTTGTGGAGGAGCCCCCCCCCTCTGGTCTTCGGTCCCCTTACTCAAAATTCTTGCAGGCCCTAGCGAAGTGGTGGAACAGACCGCACTTTTCACAGCGCTTTCCCTTTGCTGGACAATCTCTTGCCTTGTAACGGTGCCTGGTGGACCCACAATCATAACACCTTGGAGTCCCTGGGGCGGACCTCACTTTTACAGCGGCGGCATATTCCTCATCACTTGTGCAGTCTTCACTGTCCAGGTCCGCAGCCAGCACCATCCACTGCTTCTCGTCCCTCCGCAGCTTCTCATCTTCGCCAAGATTTCTGGCTAGCTTATTCGCTGCCTCGTACTGCTGCACTAGCTCCATGGCAGTGATCAGCGTCAATTCTCCGGTGAACGTCAGGAGATGTGCCCTCCTGGAGGAACTAATAACATGCTCTGCCAGCTGGTCGTGGACCATCTCTTCCTCTAAAACGCCGAACTGGCACTCCCCTGCCAGCTGCTGCAAGTCAGCAACGAATTCTTGTACTGACTCCCCCGGCCGCTGGCAGCGCTGTTGAAACTGCATTCTTCTGACAATCCAGTGTGCGAAAATAGCCCACCATTAGCTGCACCACATTGTGGAAACTATCACCACCTCCAAGCGTACTAAGAATCCTCTGGCCCCCCATTTCGATATTATGGACCAGAATTGCCTTCGCACACAGCTTTTCGAGCTCACCGAGGTCTAGAGCGACCAGATAGCTCTCGAAGGCTGCATATCATCTGGCCCAAGGCACGGGCAGCTCCTCTGGAGCCTCCAGAAACGGCTGAAAAGTGGTAGCAGCTGACTCCATACCTTTTGTCCTCGTTGCCAAATGTTGCGTCCGTAAAAGAGGAGGAGACGAGGTGACAGTTTACACACTTTATTAATATCAACGGGGATCAAGCAGGAGTCACTCCGTACAGGATCAAGGGTCCACAGCAAGGCAGAGCCTCTTCCGCCATGGCCTCTTATACTCCCCGTGACGCCACTACCGGAAAGGCGGGGCGTCACCTCCCACTACACCCAGGGCACCGCCATATTGGTACACCCAAATTAATGTCTTGTGGTACACACCACAATCTACATGGACATTCAGCCATCACACTCAGCTAGGGCATGAAGCAGAACAATTTGGATACGGACAGAGAGCCCCTAGGGGGACAACCAGAACAATGACTATTGTTATACATCCCCAGATTAAGGAGAGGAAGTCTGGCGCCAGTTAATCACGTGATTGATATGCATTGACTGATATGTATATCAACATGCAAATGTGCCATGCATTCTCTCTTGTCTGTATAAAACAGCTGACTTTACATGCCTCACGTAGTGCACACACACACGCACACACACACACAGCACAGTGCTACAGTGTGTCTCATGATGATGGAGGAATAAAACTCTTAAACTGTTCAGCTCGCCGTGTCACGTTTGAACTTATTTTGTTCCTCCACACTGGTGACCCTTGACGAAGAATGGAACACGAGACGAACACCCCGGAGATGACCTGGACAGGAAGCCTCAGCACGCATCATGGTGCGACCCTCGCCTGATCTTTTACCTCCACACTGGTGACCTGACGAGGGAGAATGACCGTCTGCTCCCTCTCACCGCGTTGTGGATCCCAGAGGACCAGAGAATGCCTGCAACCTCTTCATCCTCACCGGAGCGCAGTGCTGGGTCCAAAATGCACCATGATCAACACGAGAGAATGAGGAAGCAGCCTGAATGGGGACAATCATCGACGCCGACTGCACTGATTTCCACCGAGCTCCCCGACTCTGACTAAACTCCGGACAGTGGACCTCCCACGCACAGAAGACGCACTCCGCAGGATTACGAGGACAGCGAAACTGCCAGCTATGTGGTCACTGCGCCAGGTGCGCGCCACGCACCAGGGACAAACCGGCTCCACAGACTGATACATTGTTCTCCGCCGCTGCACATGCCTGAGAAAAACGGCCAATCGCCACCCTCGGAACCTCCAGGGCTGCTAGTGCACCTGGAGTGGACGGGCAGCCCACACACAGGACTTTGTATGGGTTTCTCAGCTGAGGCGCACAAAGGCAATTTAGCCGATTGGTTTCCCCGATTACTTTAGGGCTGCTTCCCGCACCTAAAGCCAAACTGCAGAGTCCCTCACACAGCTGCAGTTCTTTCACAGCTGCTATGCATCCTTGGGGAATTTGGCCGCTCGCCTTCCCCACATCCTCGCTGGATCGAGCCGTGGGAGGAGTCAGATAAAATGTTTTTTTTTTTCACAGCCGCTGTGGATCTCCGCCATGTTTAATGGGAAAGTCCCTCACCATCACGGATCCACACGCAATTTTTGCACAGCCCAGACACCTTTGACGTCCCGGGCCGGCACTCGCTTACTCCCAACCCCTCCCCCTCCTCCTGCACAGTGCTTTTCCCGCACCTTGCTCCCTAAAGCCAGCCGATCGCCGTCTTGTTCCATTACGCACAAAACACACCGGCCCGTGCGCCCACGATCCACAGCCGTTCAACGTGCTGGAACTCGGAGCGGAGCACACTGTTTTTTTCCACCCCTCCCCCGTCCCCCCACGGACTGACATGCCCTTCTCCAACAGTTCTACCGGAGCTGGAGCCCAAACGACAGGGGGGGGGGGGGTCACAACCCTTGCTGAGTGTTCTGGGGGGGAGCCCTGTGGTGACCCACCACAATCTACATGGACATTCAGCCATCACACTCAGCTAGGGCATGAAGCAGAACAATTTGGATACGGACAGAGAGCCCCTAGGGGGACAACCAGAACAATGACTGTTGTTATACATCCCCGGATTAAGGAGAGGAAGTCCGGCGCCACTTAATCACGCGATTGATATGTATTGACTGATATGTATATCAACATGCAAATGTGCCATGCATTCTCTCTTTTCTGTATAAAAGAGCTGACTTTACATGCCTCACGTAGCGCGCACACACACGCACACAAACACACACACAGCACAGCACACAGCGCTACAGTGTGTCTCATGATGATGGAGGAATAAAACTCTGAAACCTTCAGCTCGCCGTGTCACGTCTGAACTTATTTTGTTCCTCCACAGTCTAACAAAATCCCATTTTCTGCTGAGGACAATGTAGGCTCATTCACAATTGAAAATGCATTTAAGAGGAAGGAGCTTTTAAGGAGCTTTTTAACCTCCTCCACAGTCTTGTTAGCACTGGGAGACTTGATCATAATTGTGTACGGATGAGAACTGTAGGCCACAATTCAGAAATTATGCCAGTCTTTCTCTTTTTGACAGAGTTGTAAGATTTCCTTCAGCTATGTTACCATTAATCTGAACTTCTCTTTTGAAATGAGCTCCATTAATCTCTTTGAAATGAGCCTCCTGCTCCCAATGCAAAGCTGACACGCTGTCTACTGGCATTTAGACAACATGAAAGTGTAACAAAACCACTGGCGTATGGTGGGAAGCGTGATGCAAAGACACACTGTGGATTCTCATAATTGGCCCCTATACTTTTCAAGGGAAGGCTTGAACACTTTACCGGCCTTTCACAGCTCCAGTGGAGGAGCAGCAAGCAAGAGTGACGAGCACAGGTGCCACAACGCACACTGTATACATCACAGAGTCGTTTGATAGACAGGGGTGAGAGTCTAATTCAGTGTCTGTGTGTGTACGTGCAGTGACAGGTCAAGTCTGGTGATTAGTGATCAAGTCTGGTGAGGTTCATATCGCAAACCAGGTCAATTAACAGTCCAAGAAGGAAAACAAAGCAGTATGGGACCCTAAAAAATGTCTATTTTCACCCACAAAAAACCCAAAACAAAACGATGATCTTGATTTCACATCTATACAGATCTTTCTAAACGGCTTCATATTTAACCAACCAATGTTGGTATTCCCAGGTAAGTGGATTGGTATAAAAAAAATTGGTACTGAACAGACTGTAGTTTTGGTTAATCTGATTCAAACTGGCTCGGTCGTCGCCCAGGTTAACAAGGTCAGGAGTTCCTGGCAGTGGAAGGCGAAGGACAGAGCTGCATGGAGGAATCTGATCAGACCTAAATGAAACAGTCATTGTCGCCCCCGACAGACTGCTATGATGATGATGATGATGATGATGATGATGATGATGATGATGATTCAAAAAATGAGGAACATCAACAATGTGTGAGATGAGAGTAGAAATGATGACACTGCTAATTATGGGACAGTGGAAGAGGCAATCTTATTACTGTCACCATTAGTTATAGGAGACACTAATCCAATGTGAATCCCACTGTGTGTGCCTTGTTTTTTACCTGGTCCTTTACACGAGTCACATATCCCTGCTGTCTCCAGTCTACAGAGTCTGGTAGGGCTGCTCGTGAGCCATTGAGAAAGGTGGAGGGCGCCCTCTCGAGGTTGGTGGGAGCAGTTAGAGGGGCGTAGAACCGCCTGATCTCATCTCGTGTCTTAAAACAGGATAAGCAACAAAGATTAGCTCTAAGGGCCACATCATCATAATAATACAGTGGTTTGAAATACAGATAAGAAATGGAAAATCACTGCCTATATTTGTACAAACGTTTAAAATCAGTTTATTTTCTGAATGGACGTTTCATTACTCCTGTCTTTTTTGTTTTGGTGGCTTCATTTTTTTTAAAATCATCTAAGAGTTACATGAAATATACTGTAGTTATTTACCTTTACCAAGGACACTTTGTTCTTTCGTAGTTGGACATTAAAACGTTACGATAAGTATGGCTGGACCAGATTTGTAGATTTGTAAATCCAGATCCATGTTTGGATAAAGGCATGTTTAACCTACTTTGTCAGATATGGTAAAACAGGACTTTTCTTGTCATTGCTTCCCAAACACTTAAAGGCCAAATGTCACGTAATTTTTTTTTCTAAATGACAACGAATTTAGATAAAATACACATAGCTTAAACCAAATATTCATACCGGAGACCATATCACCCACCTGTATTTACATAATTGCACAAAATACACCAGGTGAAGGCCCCACCTTGCTTGCTGGCTTGTGACAGCCAGTCCAGACCACGCCCATGTTTTTGACATCACCAGTTGTACCCTGGCTGCCCTGCCTATCCACATTCACACTTATCAACATTGGACAATCATGACGGAAAGTGACAGCGATTGTGAACAAATTAGTTTAGTTTTGTCTTTTTTTTTTTTTGTCTTTTTTTTTGTCAGTGGTTCAGACAGTGACAGAGGCATAGAACCTTACCGGTTCGAGCCGTCCGAGACGGAATCAGATGCTTTGTCTGATGACAACAGTTCCAACGATGACCAGAGAGCAGAACCAGTGGAAAATGTCATTGAACTGGACATTAATCGCCTCCAGAATTGCGAAGCCGAAGGGGGTCTGTCGAGGGCGCCCCATAAATATTGATTTTTCGGAAGCCATTATTATTACAGTGGAGGAGAGCCGCTGCTGTCAAGAAATTGACCAGATCAATATGAAAATGGAGGCGCATACCTGTCAAGTGAGACGTTTTCGCCGTATTTTGGTGCCAAGCGCGGCTGTGGGGGACGGCGGAGTGGTGTGGGACACTTTTCTGGGAAATGTTTTAAATGTAGTTCGTGTTGTTATTGTCAAATATTTTAAGGAAAATACTGGGAAAATGCAATTTTAGCAAAAACGGGCGTATTGCCATTTCTGTACGCCCAAAAGAAAAATATACTGGAAAAAAAATTGAGTGTTTTGCGGAGCACGTCCTGTGTGTGATCCCCCACAGCTGGTGCAGATCGCTCAGCGTGAGCTATTCTCACTACCATGAGAAGTGTGGAGTCAATCAGTCTAATTGTCGGGGCGGGCTGATCGCTCAGCTTGAGCTATTCTCACTACAATGAGAAGTCATTAGGACAATGGTTTAACACGTTCAGCTGTGCAGCGGTTGCGGAACAGACAGAGATCGCCTTACAAATACAGAATTCTGCTTTTTTTTTTTATTTTGCGCCGGACGCTGAGTTGTGTTGTTATTGTCAAATATCCATGAATCCTTAAAATATTTGACAATAACAACACGAGTTGCATTTGGGGCATTTCCCAGAGAGGTGTCCCTTGTTGCTCCGCCGTCCCTTATAGCCGCTTTTTACGGTGTTGAAGTACGGCGAAAACGTCTCACTTGACAGGTATGAAAACATTTCCCAGAGAAGTGTCCCTTATTACCCAGCTGTCCCTGATAGTCCCGTTTTAAGGTATGGGTGAAATATCCAATTTTTTCTTTCTTGTTGCTCACTTCAACCTTCCAGTCTCCATATAAACAATCAATTGAAATACCCCAAGCATCAAACTCGGGTACAATCGATTTCGTCACTTCCGCCTTCTTCCCCAGGCGATTCCAGGGGCCGTGTCAGGCCAAGCGCGGCAGTTTTAAATTAACGAATACTCCATTGTTACTGAAGCATATGCACCAAGACCCGAACGGATCGGTTCCCTTTTATATCTAGTTTCAAGATATTTAAAGTACCCTGTTACGTGACATTTGGCCTTTAATTATTTAATATAAAATTAGGAAACATAAAGTAGGAAAACAATCAATGTTTCATCTGGTTGTTTATAGCTTATACTGACATATTTCATTCTGGTTGACTTTGCTTTAATAATTATTATAATGAAAAACGCATAAGCACTTATAATCTGTCAGTATCTGTGATGACATATTATTAGTATATAGTTAATTTTTTACTATATATGACCCTGCCAGAGAAAACAGAAAAAGATATGTGACTAAATCTCACACATAGACATAATGTAACTACAAGCTAATTAATCTTAATTGTCTATAACACAATTTCCCTCTTTTCCAAGTTAAATTAAATCTTAAATCTATTCAACAAATATCCAGTATTAAAAAATCTTTAATACCATGTTCAATGACTGGCCAAGCCTGGATTAAACATATTTCACATAATTTGCATATTTATGTGAAAAAAGTGCAAAGTTGCATAAAAGACTGCAAATTTAGGAGAGAAAAACCCCTCAAACTTATGAAAAGCAGCAATCTATAACAATCTATAAATCTGTAAATTACAAAGTTTGCTAATTTATAAGAAAAAACTTTCAATTTTATGTGGAAATAATTTTTCTAATTTATGAATAAAAGGTAATTTTTTGAAAAAAAATTATGAGAGAAAAGTTATCTCACAAAGTGGCAAATGCAGATGAACATTGTGATCTGGATTCATCAACTTTTCTGACAAATTTTAGCGAAATCAAGATAGTTCCTCGTGGTGCGGCACAGAGCGGTGAATGCTGGTGAACGTTGCTCTTTTGGGGTTTTGTCAGGGTTTGTAAAAAGCTGCAAAACAGTTTATCAACGGTTTTTAAGGTTGCAAGCAGTTTTGTTGTACACTGTAAAAAAATAACTAGTGTGGCAACCCCCACAACAGACTGGGACAGACAGCTCGCTCTTCTGGTTTTTCCGCTGCATGCTGTGAAGTAATCTGCCATTCATGCATGGTTTCACTGCTGTGATGTTAATGTCCCACTCATGCATTGTGTTCATGCATCCTGTACTGTCTGTGCCTCTCATATGCAAATGCCCAGATCGACTGCTGTGAATGTCTTTGATGTATTGTCTGAGCTGAGTATATAAGCTGTCTGATTTTCATGTTCATCCTCTCATTCTTCAACTGCTGCTGCTGAGACACACACACTCTGTGTCCCTTTGCTGGAGAGCCTCCGAGCCGCCCATTGGGCGAGCTTCGTGACGGCGGTATGATTTAATAAACCTGCTTAAAACCTCTCATTGCTGCTTTCCTTCTTCGCTCCGCCACACTAGCGTATTTCTACTTAAAAAAAGTGTCCAGGCTGCTTTAAAATTTTAAGTTGACTGAACTTGAGTTTATATGTTTTAAACTTTACAACTTATGTTCTCAAGTTCAGTCAACCTAAAATTTTAAGGCAGCCTGGACACTAACTTTTTCAAGTTGAGACAACTTTTTTTTTTACAGTTGCTAGTGTTCACTACTTGACCAAAAAGAACTTTAGCAACACATGCTACAACCATTTGCAAACACAACTATTTTGCAAACGTTTGCAACAGTTTGAAGAACATTACATTTTGAACATGTTCAAAATTTTTGAACATGGCTAAAATTTTTTGATGACAAGAAAAACTGTTGACAAACTTAGCAACATTTTACGATCCCTGACAAAACCCCAAAGACGCAGCGTTCACCAGCATTCACTGCTCTGAGTTTTTAAGTTTGCAAAATATTTGTAAGCATTTGTAAACTGTTGTAAATGGTTGTAACATGTTTGCAAACGGATGAAACACAAGTCGCTAAAGTTGTTTTTGGTTCACCAAGTAGTAGAACGGTGGCGGAGTGGTTAGCACTGCGGCAGCACAGCAACTCACCCTTGGGTGGGGGATCCTGGGTTCGATCCCAGCCCCCGGCCAACAGTGATCTGTGTGGAGTTTGCATGTCCTCCCCGTGTCTGCGTGGGTTTACTCCGGGATTTCTCCGGTTTCCTCCCACATGCCAAAAACATGCAAGTTAGGTTAATTGGCATCAAACTGGGGATTCTAAATTGTCCTTAGGTATGACTGTGAGAGTGAATGGTTGTCTGTCTCTCTGTGTTGGCCCTGCGATGGACTGGTGATCTGTCCAGGGTGTACCCTGCCTCTCGCCCAAAGATGCTGGGATAGGCTCCAGCCCCCACGCGACCCAAAACGGATTAAGCGGAAGAAGATGAATGAATGAAAGTAGTAGAAGTAGTTAAGAACCTTTACAACAAACTTGTAAGTGCTTTTTGAGTTTCGTCAGACTTCATAAAAGGCTGCCAAACAGTTTGCAAACAGTTTTTAAGGTCGCCAACAGTTTTTCTTGTCACAAAAAGTTTTTGAACATGTTCTAAAGTAATTCTGCGCAAATGTTTGCAAAATAGTTGTAAACATTTGCAAATGGTTGTAACATGTGTTTGCAAACAGTGCAAACTTGTGTTACTAAAGTTCTTTTTGGTTCGGCGAGTAGTGAACACAACCAACTGCTAGGACCTTAAAAACTGTGCAAACTGTTTTGCAACCTTTTACAAATCCTGCCAAACCCCCAAAAAGCACAGCGTTCATGAATGTTCTTCAGTGTTCGCTGCTCCATGAGGTACTAGCTTGATTTTCTCCAACATTTGTCAGAAAAGTTGGCGAATCCAAAAGTCGCTGCAGTCATCAGCATTTACTGCTCTGTGAGATGGCACCCTTACATATCAGAGAGGGAAAATCTCCCCTCATGTGTCTATTACAATTTGGGTGTTTTACCTTTATTTTAAGTAATGTATTTGTTTTGCGGTGCCATGCAGGTTTTGTAGCCTAAGGTTGCTGACCTCGGGTCTAATCTACAGTCCTCACCAGATCTGCCAGGTGATTCATCCCCACTTCGTAACTGTGAAGCCCCAGTGACACCTCCAGGTTGTGCATGGTAACAAACATCAGGTTCTCCTCCCATATTGCTCTGCGGCGCACATTCTCCACCTCACATACAAAAAGACAGGGGCAAATACATTAATGTTAAACTTGCATTTTGATTTCTTGCACACATATATTTTTCTCTTTGCACTGCATACCTCATTTTCGTAGTTCTTCTTGTGCATTTTCTTCCACAGCTCCCAGTGGACGTCAAGCTGACCTTCAAACATGGCTGCTGCTCCCATGCACAGGGAGACCAGCAATAAACTCCCCAACATCAGGTCTGCAAACAAGCATTAAATGTTGGGAGGACTGGCATTGGACATATAAACAACTACACTGATAGTCTATTCATAAAAGGTTTTGTTAATTATTTCTTTATTAATTGGACATGGATACATCAGCCAGAAATTGCATCCAAGTAAAAGCAGCATTAGATTATGATATTAGTCATGTACAAGTGAGAGCACCCCGCCGTGGCTCGCCACCTTATCGTAGTGGAGGCTCTCAGTTGTACAAAAAAGTGTAGCTAAAAGCTTCACATTTATGTCAAAATAGAACTTTTTGAGAATCTACTTTAGGGGATAGTCTTATGCAACTTTTCATTGACTACTGACACTCAAGCATGCTAACTGATAATGTTCAGAACAATTTCTGGCTAGTCTACCAACCTCTGATTATGTTCCTAAAATAAAAGACACATTTCAAGTCATACAGGTCTTTGTGGAGCATGAACATGTGACCAATGGGGAAATAAAAAAAAAAAATGGAACTTCCGAGAACAACTCGTCATACAAGATGTTTCACAAATTGACCAACAAACTGGAGATACACAAGTGTGCTTTATGTGCTACTTTCATTCTCTTGAAAACATTAAAATTTTATGATTTAAGAGATTTTAAAGTAATGCAGATTATGTATGAAGTAAAAAAAACAGCTACCTCCAGGTATCCAGGATTTGTTTCAGAGTAGAATTTTTTTCCCCAAAAAAACCCCAAATAAGAACAAATGTAAAAGAAAACAGTTTCACTGTTAATGGAGTAAACTTATGGAATAATGGCAGTGATGACTTAAAGTTATGTGACACTGTTGTTAAGTTCAAATTATTGCTGAGAAACATGTTAATTAAGAAACAAATAGATACTTGATTTATTAGAAATTAATATAAGTGCAAAATGCTGTTTTTTTGTTGTATTATGACTGAGGTCGGCTGTATATTTGTATTATGTGTGAGGGGTAGACACAGAGAAGCTGCTGCTTCTGCCTACACCCTTTCTGTCTGAAATATGTTGTCGTTTTTCTTTTTCCTTTTTGTCTTGTTATGATCTGACAGAAATAATGAATGAATGAATATGATAAAAACGTGTAATTACAATATGATCCTAATTGTACATCAGTTTATCTGACACGATTTTTCATCAGAATCTGAACTTCTAATTGACTAAATTACAAATTAAAAGAAGAAAAAGCAATAATTCATTTTTGTTCTTTTGAACACGATACTAAGCAGAATTTGCACCACTTAGATCTAATCAGCAACAGACTGATAACGCTGGTCCTGCATATTAGATTTTTATAAAGTTGCTGTTAATCCTCAGGCTCACATTTACACCGTAGCAGGTTAACAGCAGCGTTATAAAGATTGTAGAGGTCTGAACACACCTGCACACCTGAACACACCTTGAAAAGGACAAACAATAACATCGAAAGTTAACTCTCTTTGGCGCTTTTTATTTAATCCCACGTTGTCGGATTATCTAACATGACAGTAAACAGATTATCACCATCAAACGTGTGTGTGAAAAGCGTTTCACTTGCCTTGAGCAGTCGGGCTCATTCTTCTGCGCTCTAACAGCCTCAGGAACTGTGCGTCGCTTTTCCTGGCTGGCGCTTTCTCAATGAAGAAAAGGTCACGTGATAAGATAAGATAAGATAAGCCTTTATTAGTCCCACAACGGGGAAATTCCAGGATTGCAACAGCACAGGGATAGCAACACTCAGAGCAACAATCAGAAGGCAAGAAAAAAAAAAAAAACAAAAAAAAAAAACAAGCAAGCAAGAGCAGCTAATATACATATGTACATATTACTATAAAATATATACACACACACACACACACACACACACACAGACACACAGTGCAGAGCATTGTAGCTGGATGGAATAAATATATGAATATATGAACACACAGTGCAGAGCATTGCAGCTAGGTGGAATAAATATGCAAGTATATAAACACCCACAGTATGGAGCATTGCAGCTAGATGAAATAATATGTAGATATATAAAAACACAGTGCGGAGCATTGTAGCTAGATGGAATAAATATATATATATATGATCAGTGGCTTCTTTGAACCCAAGACCCACGCTGATGAGTTTCATGACATCACAGATGGAGAAAAAGGGGAAGGTGTTTATGCAGGGATGGAAGTTGATTCCCCTGACACTGAGGTAGAAGATAATGTTGTGGAGAAAGGAGGCAGGCGAGGCAACGAGCTGAATGACACAGAAACTTTATTCTTTCTCCAACATGAAGTACAGCAATCAGCGCTCCCGGGTCTCTGCGCATTCCACTTTTATCTCCTCATTTCCATCCGTCGAGACCCGGAACTTCCGTCCATACACATTGCTTCTTAAACAAAAGAATGTGTGGCACATTAACATGACATTACTCCAGGGCCGCTCTTACACCCATCTACCCTCAGCGGCTCCGGCAGCTTTTACTCTCCCCGGGGGGGGGGGGCGCATACACCCAACAGTCCCGACTGATACCCCCCGGTGACACCTCCTCCTTCGGTCCATCGTTCCCCCTGCCCTCTCTGGGTGGAGAAACCCCCACTGTGTCCCCATAATGTATAGTATAATGAAAAAAACATTAATTTGTTTTTTTATTGAATGGTATGCACAAGGTAGGATCTTTTCTGTATAAACAAGATGTAACTTGCACAAAATAATAATTTTGTTCCTAATCATGTTTGGAATATGAGGACACAATACGTCAGAATGACAGGAGAAACCATGGGCCACTTTTTTTTTTCATTTTTCTTTAAAACTTGCAGACTACTTGAAATATATACACTCACCAATAAGGACAAAAGCAGAATATTCATATTAAAGGTGCCACATTTAAAGTTGTGCACTTTTTATGTTGCAATGAATGGACAATTCAAATCTTCAGTGGTGGCTGAGTGCTGTCAGCTACTGCTGAGCCCAGATTCCCCCTCCCTTTCCTTCTGTTTATTCTCAGACTCTTGTTTACACTGCTGCTGCTCATTTTTCTTGTGCCCTCCCCTTGAAACATTTGGCCCACCTCTGTTGCTCATCAGCATGACATCCAGTGCCATTGTGTCACAAGAGGCTTATGTCAGAACGTCACCATATTGTGCAGCTAGGATGCCGTTTACTCAAGTTTTTAAACATTTATCCATTCCAAATAACACTGTACAGGCTCTAATTAACCTGTGAATCCCACCAAAACATATATCTTACTCACGTGCTGTTACATAGCCTATGTTGTTAACTTAAGGCACTTTTCCACATGGCCCAGTTTGGTCTTGTTTGGCCTCGTTTGGCACGGTACAGTTCGACTCGCATGTTTTTCTACTGCACTAGGTGTCATTTGAAGTGGGCGGGAAATAGTTAAAAGGGAGGCGGCGCAACCCTCTCCCTCCCGCTATGTAAAACAAGCGTAACTGGCGTAAATCAAGCGTAACATTACGCAAAACACAAGTTGGCAGGATACGAGGCGTCTGCGTTCTCTGGCTGTTTTTGCCAGAATAAAGGCAAAAATGGAGAACAGAAGGCAAACCCGCAATACGACACACTCTGGAAAAGAAATGGAGCATTTAGAAGCCATGAGGATGCGAACTGCATTACGTATGACAGTAAGCTAATGATTGCTAATGCTACTTTGCTTTTAAGTCTGCTGTACAACATTGTAATGTCGGCAAGTTATCGATATTAGGTCCTAAAATCTGTATTCTGTGTGTGTGTCTCAGATGGCTCTCTTGTGGCAAAAATATCGCTTCAAACGGTCGGCGTTAATGTTCAACACAGTGATGTGACCCCAAGTTCACGAACGCGAAGTGGCTATAATGTCTGTAGAAATGTTTCACTTCCTGTGAAATAAATTGCTCTGATCTGTATCAAAATCATGGAGAGACTGTTGAGACGTCATGGAATTTATCTGCTCCAGCCAGTGGTGTCGTGGCAAAACATGCATCAGGTGCCATATAGTAGCATATGAGCCGTTAAATATATATTTCAACAGGTAAACAGTACTGAGTTAGGCATAAGATATATTTAGCAATTATGATGCATTTTAAGCCAAAACAAATGGATCTACGATTAGAAGTAAAAAATAAAGCAGTCCCAAGGTTACATGGAGAAATACGTAGATTAACTGGAAATATATCGTATTGAGTATTGCTGACTACATGTAGATACTGTATAAATATATATTCTCTGCATCAACAGTGAACTATACATGTATTCATGTAGTATTGCCCTGGGAATTTTGACAATAAACCTTTGTACTTTTGCAGATGTCTCTATTTTGTTTTACAGTCTTCAGCAAATAATTGTGCTGGTTACTTTTCTTAAAAATGAGCCATTATTTTCAAAGTCACTGATAAATGGTTCGTACTGTTGACTCTTTTCCTACCGGTGTCTGAACAGACAAAATAGAAAATCATGATGCAAACACATAAATCACTAAATTGTTTATTCCAATCAGCAGCAAATTACAGATTATTTAGAATGTGCAAAATTCAAACTGTAAAAAAAAAAGAAAAGAAACTGGAATGGGTAACACATGCCAGCCACGCTGCCTCACTGAGAAGCAACTGGATCGGCCCCTCATACTGGTCCCGGTTCAGCAGATCTTCAGCCTGCACCTGAACCTGAACCTCTAAATAGTGAGGCAAGGTCTGGTTTGGGTGGATCGTTTTCCCCTTGCCTAGATGAAAGACAGAAATGGGTGGTGGATAATTAAAGAAAGTTTAAAACATATTTGAGAAATGAATGAATCTTTATTTCGGATAGATTAGATTAAAAGAAAGGAACAGAATAATAGAACAAAGGGGGGAAAAATCCAATAAGGTCAAATTAAACAGCAACTCCTCGGATTATACAATTCAACATAACTTATCAGAAATGGGTGATGGCTGAAGCCGCAGCTTATATTGCCCACCCATGTTCCAGCTAAGAATTCAAAAATAAAATGAGTGATTACAAATCAGAATCAGAATCAGAATGAACTTTATTGCCAAGCATGTTTTTACACATACAAGGAATTTTGCTTGACATTAAGGTGCGCTCATGTTAAGCACGCCCTAATGACGCGGCAGCCGACAGGCGCCTCATCTTTTTTTTTTTTAATTTCAGAACAAAGCCAAGACAAAACGTGACAAAAACTAAGCAACAGCACAACACAGACTGGAAATGATAATCCTTTTGTGATTTTACATGTCGTTTTGTATATACAGCCGTGGACAAAATTGTTGGTACCCCTCTGTTAATCGAAGAAAAACCCACAGTGGTCACAGAAATAACTTGAATCTGACAAAAGTGGTAATAAATAAAAATTCTATGAAAATTAACCAATGAAAATCAGACAATGCTTTTGAATTGTGGTTCAACAGAATTATTTTAAAAAACAAACTCATGAAACAGACCTGGGCAAAAATGATGGTACACTGAAAAAAAAAAATCTGTTCAATTTACATGAAAAAAATATGGACATCGGTTGCACATACTAAAGTTATGTTTACCAAAAAAAATGTATTTGTGTTAAGTATACGCAATTCTTATTTGTTCAAAGAACACAACTTTCTTCTAAAAATTTAAAGTTTTTCTTTTATGTCATGCACTGAAAAAAAAACTTTAAATTTTTATAAGAAAGTTGTGTTCTGTGAACAAATAAGAATTGCGTATACTTAACACAAATACTAAAGTTATGTTTACCAAAAAAAATGTATGTGCAACCGATGTCCATACTTTTTTCATGTAAATTGAACAGATTTTTTTTTTCAGTGCATGACATAAAAGAAAACCTTAAAATTTGTATAAGAAAGTTGTGTTCTTTGAACAAATAAGAATTGCGTATATTTTTGGTAAACATAACTTTATTATGTGCAACCGATGTCCATACTTTTTTCATGTAAATTGAACAGATTTTTTTTTTCAGTGCATGACATAAAAGAAAAACTTAAAATTTGTATAAGAAAGTTGTGTTCTTTGAACAAATAAGAATTGCGTATACTTAACACAAATACTTTTTTTTGGTCAACATAACTTTAGTATGTGCAACCGATGTACATATTTTCTTCATGTAAATTGAACAGATTTTTTTTTCAGTGCATGACATAAAAGAAAATCTTTAAATTTTTATAAGAAAGTTCTCTTCTTTGAACAAATAAGAATTGCGTATACTTAACACAAATACATTTTTTTGGGAAAACATACCTTTAGTATATGCAACCGATGTACATATTTTTTTCATGTAAATTGAACAGATTTTTTTTTTTTTCCAGTGTATGGCAACAGCTCACTGATGGAGTCTGTTTTTTAGAACTTGGGCTTTCTTAGAGAGAGTGTCACTGTCAAGCTCCATCACAACTTTCTGGAGCACTTCAAAAGTACACTTCAGTTCAGTGGGGTAGTTGAGGTTCAAGGCATACATTAAGCCAAACAACATTGCAGCACAAAATGCAACGTTGTCCAGATCACGCAGTACAATCTGGCCTTCAAGGACAATCCCCATGTCCTCTGGTTTACTGGTGGCATCTCCTGGTTTGACAACGTATATTCCTACCGTGGTGTCCTCAATGGATCCTTGGAAGGCTTCATCTCCAGCCTGCAAAGTGTACAGTTAATAAAAGGCAACAAATTAAATCAAGTAAAACACAATTATACAACACGTAGATCCAACCGAGCAATCTGACTGGTTCTCAACATTCTCAGAATGTTAAAGGAGCAAGACAGCACGGCTAGCCATGCTCAAATGAAAAACCCTCATCACTGAAAATATTACTCCGCCTATCTTATTGCCGCTATCTAACATTAAACAGGAGCGGCACACCCCCAGCTGAAAAGAAACATCTGTTGGTGAGTTTATTAAAAGGCAGATTTTTGTTCTAGCGCCAACACTGGAAAACCGTTGCCTATATTTAAATAAAACTGTAAATACAAGTGTGTTGCAGATAAAGATCAGCTGAGTGGTTGTCACGGCACCTGTTAGCTTAAAAATGACTGTGACGCCAGAAGAAGTATAACTATCAGTCCATGAAAAAAATTATTTTTTCAGTTATTCTAGTTACAACACAATTGAGCTGCAAAGCAGTTTTGTGTTGCTATGTGTGGTATTCAGTTTTGGGAAATCACCATGTCTAGAAAACATGAGCCCAAGTTGGCTGCTGACAGGGACTAGTTTACGTCAGATCTCATATTTCCACTGAAACAGAGAATACTAGCAAAAAACTTTTATATTTTGAGAGTGAAATGTCCACAGTATGAATACATTTTGATTATACATTTTATTTTGTTGGCAATGGTTGTATAATCACATTTACTGTCATTATTGTCACTTCAGTGATGCTAACACTGACCGCATCACTGTCATGATAATAATGACGGTAAAGCACACCCTCTCATGTAATAATGTTTAAATATAAGACTAGAAGTATTATGCTGTAGTGGCTGATTTAATAAGAATACTTGGTCAATTTTAGTGAGAAAACCTGTTTTGTGATGATCTTGTGTTATTTTTATTACTGTATAATGCTGTTAAAACAAATTCAACACAACATGCATCTGTGTCAATTTAAAAGCCCTCTACCTTAGCTTTTCAGTGGAAAGAATCCCTTAATTTCTTAACGTGACTTTTATTATGAAATAGTTTATGGCCTGTATTAGCCTAGAGGTCACAAAGGCACCTCCCTCGCTGCCAAAACATATAAATCTGAAATGTGACAAACGTCACAAGCCAAATTAGTTGGGAATCACAGATTTAATCTTTTAGAATTTGCTGTATTTCTTGAACTCTTCTTTTTAAAAGTACATTTTAAATATGAAAATTAGTCATTGTGGAACTACTAATTGAGTAAAAAGTATTCTCTCTCAACTGCAGGTAAGTGCAAAATGCTGATTCATTTTTGTTTCAAAAACTTGATGTGTAAGAAGGAAAAGTTTAAGTTAAATCTGAAAACAACTGGATGCCAATAATCATACTCACCATGTACTCTCACAAGATTTTCTGGGTCCTCATTTAGATACACGCACAGTCCCTTGATAACGCATTCCCGTCTTACATCTGTATCTTCATTCTAAGTCAAGAAGGATAAGCAGAACAAATCAGTTAGAATCATTTTTCCTCAATCAAATATGTACACTGTCAAAGCAATATTTTCCTTTTCCAAAATGCATTCTTACTTGAGTCATGTGTGCCAAAATGCTCTGTAGTTGCTTGCCAATTTGTCCTCCTCTCTTCTCAAAAAGCTTCAGAAGTTTGTCAGATAGCACATCTAGCTGTGAGAAAAATCTGGATTGCAGTGGTACGGTGGTAATGCGCTTAAATTCGGCATTTATCTGAAAACAAGAATTATCACAGACAAAGACACTGAAACAATTAATTAGAAAGTTGTTCACTGAAAGGTTTTATACTGATTAACCACCGACTTGTAAGAAAGTTAAATTCAAATATTTATACATTATGCAATTCATAGAATTCATAAGTTGATTTTTAGTCAGTCTATGCACAATTGTTTGAAAACATAAAGCCAAGATCACATTCTAAGCAAATTTTATAATCACTCACCTCACTTGTTTCGAACAGCGCTGGCCACCTTGCCTGAAAGTCTTATCATGGGTGTATCACAAACCACTTCATATCTCCTATAGGCAAATGTCTTTTCCATTTTCATCTTCACTACTTCCCTGTTGTTCCTCTTTTTAACATCTGAAAGAAGTTCCACTCTGACACGTTCAAAGCTTGCATCAGATTCTCCAGTAGGGTAGGGGGGACAATAGTTCACTTCAGACCATCTTGGTCTTTTGATGCCAAAAGCAGGACTTGTTTTGCCCTCTGGTTTGTGCTTCGAAGAGTTTATCATCACCTCTCGACATCCCAGCTTTCTCAAGTGAGTGTGATAAATTGCCAGTTTGTTTTTTAAGCTGGCTTTCCATCCTGCATATCCAGTCAAGGAGCCCTTCTCAGTCAGGCAGGGATGCTTAGAGAGGGCCTCTCCTATCGTGTTAAACTGTTTATCGGTTACATAAACTTTGTACTGGACTATTTCTTGCACCAAGCCCTCAAGAATGTTTGACTTCAGTTTAGGATCTGGAATAAGTAAGGTACCGTTTTCCCTGTATGCCACATTGCCCTGCTTCAGTTTCAGCTCCGCATCATAGCTAAACTGAGGAACATGGAAGATGCTTGGCCAAAATGACCTGGAGCTGGGTGACTCTGATGATTCTGTTGAAGAGAGTATGTCTGTGTCAACACACCCATCAGACACGGACGTAGATTCTTCTGTAACATGACTGCACAAACTAGCAGCAGAGGTGGAAGACTGGGGAGTTGAGGCTCCTGTCAAGGGAATCACTCTGATGGTGCTTCTGTTCTGCATTTCATCCACTGAAGTGAGGTTCATAAATTCATTCCAGAATAGTGCATCCATAAACTGAAGTCAGAGTCGAGGCCACATTGTCTTTGTACCTCACCAACAAGTTCATTGACTGATCCAGGAAGTCCATTTTGGAAAGTCAACCTTTGGCTGCTGTTGTCACCCAGGATGACTTTGAGAATGGTAGGGGGATCCATTCTTCTGTGTCTTAATCTGAGAAGAGGATGAAAAAGACAGAATTTTAAAACAATTACTACATATCATTATGTTAAGACACATTTCATTATATTAAGGCAAACATTGATTCTATCTGATGGCAGGTTTCTAATTTTTAAATTACTCAGCCAAATTAAATTAAAAGTCAGCAAGATAAATTTTAAGGATTTAGGTACGCCTAGGTATGAGAACTTCTGTGTCTTAAATACAACATGGTAAGACATCATGTCTTACCATACTTTGACTGCAGCAATCTTAATAATTAGAAAATCCCAACAAATATCCCATATACTTCTACAATGATTTAAAAAAAAAATCATAGTTGCTGATCCATGGGTAACTATCATACCTTTGCTGTAGGCTACACCACTACTTGATGCACTCTTGGCAAGATGCACCTCAGTTAGGTTGGGATATTTTGACCCAATAGCCTGAACCACCTCCTCTTTCAGTACATCAAGTGGAACTGTGGACACATTTGGTAGATGGAGGCTAAATTGACCATATGCTGATGAGTTTATGTGAAATGCAATCATCAGCTGATGTTTTAAAGCCAAAGTCAGGGGTACATTCTTAAAGCAACTTGTGTGCCTCATGATCTGCTTAAAAAAGCTATGTTTGGCCTCAAATCGCATTGTCCAGAGTGCGACAAGTGGGCCAAAACATTTTATCATCTGAGGATAGTGCTCAAGATAGTGATGCTTAGGTAGAAGTCTTTTCCCAGGAAACAGCTCTTGGTACCTCTGTCTGTGCTCAACTATTTTGCTTTCAAGATATGCGATGGATTCATCTGTATGCACAGGAGCAACAACCAATTCAATAATATCTTTTAAATCCATTAAGACAAGCCATGCAGGCTCATCCTCTGGAACTAGAGGTCCAATCAAAAATGGGAGAAACCTCAGTAAACTCCAATTTTCATGGGCATTGCCTCCAATAGTTTGCATGCACATAAGTGACAGCTGAAAGTAGTCAATTCTTTTTGAAACTGACTAAACTGTGTGGAATGCACTCTACTTAGATGTACAATTAAAGCATTCCATGTCTTAAATGTGCATGGACATCGTGAAAATGTACATGGTAGTGGGTGGTACGTCCAAAATGTGGATGTTTGAGTTTGTAATGGTTAAGTAGTTGTAACCTACTTGAAACGACTACTGAACACCCCTTACACTGCCACATTCACTCTGGGGGGGGGGGTTAAAGGCAAGTCAACCTAAAACACACCCAACAGAGCTTCCTCACTAAACAGATGCACACTTCTACTTGGTTAATTTGTTGTGTTACTCAAATGCATACTCACTTATCAAGTAAAAACTACTGCAGTCAAACAACAGTATTGCAAAAAAATCCTACTGTCATGAAAGTTATAATATACAGTGTTTGCTGAAAACAGATTCAAGGATATGTTAATTCAACAGGTCATTTTGGAGGCTGTAGTTTGTGGCGCAATTGACTTGTTTAGTAAGAGGTAAATATTTCATTAAGCACACCCCATTTAGAACAGCCCGGTTACTCTTATTATCAGACACTCTTTGAAACTGTTGTTACAAACATGGCACAAAAGCCTTTATGATGGTAGTAATTATTGCAGGCCTGTTGTATTAGACTATATTGTATTGCATATTGTTTAGCTAAAAATGTGGAGTCAGTAAATTGGACAATGTGTATATTCTTAACATTTTAGCACACCATATACAAAAACTTTAAGTGATTATTTCAGAAACTGATAGCAACATTGTCATATACATGTATTTTGAAAGACTGTGTAAACAAATCAAACAGAATAATTTGAATTATACTCACCATTTACTACAGAGCCTTTGGAAAGGTGCTCCATGCAAAGTGTTCACTAGTCTGAACTAGAAGAACACCAAATACCTATTTAGGAAAAAATATACATCACATACACTGAATGAATACTATGACCTTCATTATGGTAGGAATCATTACAGGACTGTTGTATTAGACAGCATTAGTTCTACCTAGGAATGTGGCTCCAGTAAATTGTATTGCAGTTATAGCACATTGTATACAAAATGTTTATTTTTTTAAGACATTAAAAGCAGCATTGTCAGACCAAGTAAAACACATCATCAAAATCATTTCAATAATACTCACCATTTACTATAGAGCCTGTGAAATTTTGTTCAAAGCAAGTGGGTGGAGGTCACTGGGTCAGAACACCACATACCTATTTAAAAAAATAAATAAAAAATATATTTTTAAAATTACTTCATCATATCCCCTTCTTTCAGATATTCAATTTTGCCTGAAAAAATGAAAGATTTTTTTTTGTTTTTCTGTATAAACTGAATAGTAAAAAAACGACGTTTGTACATTGTCTGCTTGAAATGAAAAACCGAATAAGAACACAAAAAACAGAATCCATTCAATTGTTATTCAATTAAGAATCCAAAAAACAATAAATATTTTAAAAAATGGTTGTTTTTTGTTTTATCATTTTTTAAAATGAAAGCAAATAAATCAAAATTCTTTTGCTTTTCAATATCCCGTCTTTTTAATTCAGATCAAATAAAGTAAAGTTTAAATACTGGCCACGGACAGATTTTGATTTTAATATTTAAATTGTCCGAGCTACGTGACCCGGAAGTTCTATTGTCTGTGTTTTCATCACGGCACAACAGCAATTTATACTTGTATACAAAATAACTGCAGATAACTATTTTTGTCTTAATTTATAACAGTAACCAAAACAGGAACCAACGCTGTGCTGATCGATCAGCTGTGGTGCATATCCAGCAATTATCTCTGCAATGCCCTTTAACAAACGGAATATTGAAAAACAAATGAATGTTGATTTATTTGTTCACATTGTAAAAACAATGAAATGAAAAACGACCTACTTTTTAATGTATAGTTTTTTGATTCTCAGCTGAATAACAACTGAACGAATAATACACAGATTCAACGGGTCTGAGTGTGTCTACTTAATGGACACAGCAGACAGATGTAAACTTCAGCTGAATTCACACTAAGTGCAGCAGTGAGGCAGCTTCACACAGGGTTGCATTACTGATTTTGACTGTAACAGCTGTGAATAAATAAGAAAACACTATTTTGTTCTTCTAATTAACTGCATTATTGATGTTACCGCCGCTCTCTCTTTTCATTCAACCCGCAGCTCGCTCCACCCTCGTCTCTCTCTCTCTTCATGCTCAGACCTTCAACCTAACGGTCCGTCCTCTCACTGCAGTCAACTCTGTGTGGCATTTGTGTGTGTTCATGTAACCGCCATCGCTGCTTTGACAAACGGTTGGCGCTTACTTTAAAAATCCGGAAAAAAAACGGAGAATAAATAAATTTGAAGAATGACTCTGACCGAGAATCGTCATGTAACAACGTTACGTCTCCCGCCAACATGCCTCAACAAGCCGCTGCGCCGGTTACGACTCCCCCTCCCCCACTAAACTATATGCTAACCCGAATCTTAACTTCATTATTGTGAATAACCCTCTAGAGAGCGAACGAAACAAAATTTAGACTTCAGTCTAAATATTTACGACACAAAAACACATGCTGTGTGTACATTTCAATAAATATGAACACATATAAAATAAAACTCGCTAACAGAAGCCAGTGGTAACTTAAACTAACCGTAGCATTGACACTGACCTCATGTTGCTCGGTGCTGATAGCATCACATGTAGCTCAGTGAAAACAGTGCACTGCATAAAATCACTACCTGTAATTGTGACCGACGTTTTATAAAATTTAATTTATCCTTACCTTGTTGAGAGCCATCTGAAGTCACAGAAATTCTTTTGAAGCGAGAGAAAAGATGGCCGACTTCAAATTTCGTTCTCCCTCCTAAAGCACCACCCCCAGGAGGCGGAGTTTCCAGACAAAACAAAACTATTTCCTTCTTTTTTAAAATGACTGAAACTTGTTGACTTTACATCGCTCAAGATTACAAGAACTCAACATGACTGATATATGTTTGGAGGAAGGATATAAATAAGTTGTGTTGTATATGCAAACTACATATTTGAAAATTGAACAACCCTCCCTTTCCCCTTTTTTCAGTGTACTTGTTGTTCCGGCCCCGGATTATGAGCTGCATTTTGGTGTGCAATAACTGATGTTTGACACATCTTTAATGTCCTTGCTTTTGACTTTAATGCATCAAACACCGTAAAGACTGAAACATAAGCCACATTTCCACTATATAGTTCTGCGCTACTCTTTTCTTTTCTTTTCTACTTGTTTCTCCCGCGGCTGCGCCTCCATCACAACCGCGGAAAGCCGAGAATTGCTGGGGTGGGCGGGATCGAGGTGGCGCTACACTGCTGACGTATAAAGGACGAGAGTGACTCCTCAACAACACAGAAAAAACTAGCGGATTACGAGCGGAGGATTTCCACGGTTTTTAACACAATGAATGTCTTTAACGAGACAAGAGAATTTTACAGGAGAAGACGACGTGGATTGAGACAACACACGTTGGAGCAGGAGAGGAGAATAGCGGTTGCCCAGGAGGAATCTGAAGCAGCTGCATATGAAGCAGAGATCATTCAGAGATCATTTCATTTGCTCAGTGTTCATGTGCATACATATGTCAAACGTCTTTTTTAAATAAAATGTTGTGCACTTTTAAACTACGTCGCCTCTGTTGTTCAAAACGGTTAAATGTTAACAGACGGTTAATTAAATGCTGAAACACCGGGGTAATTTAAATTTATGCAGAAACTTAATCCTAAACCCCTTTAACTTACCCAATAATTTATAATATTATAAAAAAAGCCAATCCTAATCTAGACCCATTTTGTATATTGTGTAATAATGATACACTGATGATAAACTGACTTCCCAAAAAAAGCAGCAGCTATACAACGCACTTTTGGTTTGATGGAATTGCCAATTGACCTTGGAATTATATGTGGAAACTTGTTATACTTCCAGTTAACTTTAACTTACCAAATAATTGATATTATAAAAAAAGCCAATCCAAATCTAGGCCCATTGTGTATCATTTTTCCAATCTATTGTTATTTATAAGGGTTATCTGTTCAGTGGTGGCTAATTACACACTAAAACAACGTAGAAATGACTCAAAAAAAAATATGCTGCAGCTAGACAACTCACTTTTGGTTTGAGGGTCAAGAGTTGGGACAAGAGTTGCAGGGACAAGAGTTGCGAATTAGCTAATAGCTATACACTCTATGTGCAACACATCAGATTGATTGTCTTTGATTAATTGTCTATGTTTATTGCACTGTCCCTGTCAAATAAACTAATCTACTACTACTGATGGAATTGCCAATGAACCTAGAAATTTTATGATGAAACTTTTTTTAATCCTACTAAATACACTGACATTGTCACACTGCCAACACCAAATTATAATTTTCTTTTTCAAACCAAAGATCACTATGGATCTATTGAATCACAATCGCATAGGTTTATCATATACATGTCAATGTTTACAACATCGAAAATGTTATATTTGGGTTTACATGTATGGGTATTTTCGCTTTATATTATACTAGACTGCTTATAATTTATTGGAATTCTCAGAATTTGGAATGCCGATATAACATTCAATTCACATGTACTTACCTTTTACCTAATTCAACTTTCACCTTTATCAGTGTCTACTGCTGAATGTAAATTACACCTGTGCAACTGCTTACAATTTTACTTAAAAACTGTACCCAATGTAGAGCAATGGATACAGCAGTGGTAATATTTATTAAATTTAACAATAACAATTACATTACCATTAAAAATCTTGACACCTTTATGGCTGAACAGCAGGATTAGGGTCATATGAGGCAATGGAATGTGTATGTAATTATTCGCCTTTATCATCCAGTGTTATAATATACAAACCACACTTTTATCCAAAAGACTAACATTTTATTACATTACAAATATTCCCAAAACATGTTAACAAATGGGGAGCTTTCAGTACTTCGACCAGACTGCCAAAATGGTTTCGGAAGGCTCCGTGGAAGGAAGCCGTCTCTGTCAGCTCATCCCTTCTTAATGCGGCTAACTGCAGGTGTCTTTCGCGCTGTTCGAGCATCCTTTCATGGATCCGCATCTCCTCAGCATGATTCTGGGCCATCAGTGATGCAAGGTCTGCAATGTTGCTGCTTTTCAGCTTGCCTATATGAAAGACAGAAGTCATTGTATTTAGATAACACCGGATCAAAACATGTCAGAAAAAATATTATGGAATTAAACTGTTGAAAGCCTGTGGTGGGATGCTTCGTTGCTGTATTTAAGCTCAACTGTCATGTTGCTGCCCCTCAGTAGAGTGGACTATAAGAAACTTCTGTGGCGATGTGGTTAGGCCCCCCTTCATTTCAAAAAGGATTAATTGTAAAAAGTATTTTGATTTAATGGGTTATTTTTAAAAGAATTTCTTTGTACTGTGGCCTCATAAATCAGAATGGGTTAATAGTGTTAGCTGACTTGAAGAATTTCAATCAAGCATTTTGATTTGAAGTCAGTACATGTGCTCCTTTTTTTTTGTGAAAATACAACAGTATTTCCACCACCAACACACCTATAACACTGGGCCACTGTGGCTATGAACACCCCTGAATCTAGTATTTTTATAAACGTAGAAAGACATTTTAAATTCCTTGTTATGCGTCTATAGAAAACAATCACATATAAAAACAACCGGGTGGTAATTTTCAGTTTGTTGTGCCTTACCAGCACTTGACCGGGAGATGCCGGGGCAGTCCAGTGAGGCGGACCCCAAGGGATTTGAAAACTGTGTATAGAAGGAAAAAAACACACAATAACGCTCACAAACAAAGTGCAACATGTACCGCAAACACAAAACTTTTTAACCAGAATACAATAAGCTTACGTCAGCGTTTTGTTCACGTGAATACTGAAATAAAAGTGCGATTCTGCAGCTTGATGCCAGGTAGCAGCAAGGTACAGAGGTAGCTAGCTATTAGCGGGCTAGCCATCACCACAATTGTCCACAATCAAACAACTTTCTTTATTGCTAAAATAAAGTGCGAATTTGACCGAAAGGCAAGAAGACGGACAATAACAAAACAACACTCACCGTCACCGTTTTCCAATTCCGTGGCCGTGTCGAGTCCAAATTCTCTGCCAATAATAGCAGGCCGGACACTTCCTGGTATATTTTTTCATTGCAAGTTGCCCCACCAACTCGCTCTGGATGTAGTCATCGGCTACGAGGGACAGAAAAGTCCGCACCTCCTCGTTTGTTCATGGAATAAACTTGCGCGTGGACATCGTTATATGAAAACACAATTTTGAATCCAGTCACCGCGGTTACTCGCTGAAATTACAAATGGCGAACGTGTAGCTTCAACAGAAAACTAACGGACGCGTTTGGTGACGTTACGCCCTGACCAATCAGCGTTTAGCAGTCGATTGACGTCAATTCACACCTCGCTTTTCGCTCGCTTGTACCCTGCCTCTGAACAGGCACGAAAATCGTAACGGTTAAACCGTGAGGACTTGGGTGGAAATGGCGAAAAACCGAAACAAGTAAAAAAAAGTAAAGCCCAGGCGATACTGGTGGAAATGGGGCTATAGTGTAACATCGGGGCCATGTTAAAGGGGGCAGGGATTTCCCAGCATGCTTTGCCAGTTTGAAACGTTACTGTGTGTGTTAAATGTGTTATTTCTGAGTTACACTGCTGTGTCATTATAACTGCATTATAATGACCCAGCAGTGTTTAGCAGGATTAGGGCAAGATGTATCTGTGTGTAACCATGATTGAAACGGAGGTCTGGGAGAATGACCTCCCCTCCACTCTGTAGCACAGAGGTAGGTTGGGGGTCGGGGTGTGTGTAAAATAAATCAGGTTGATCACAGCCATCTGCTTCATTGTCTTTGTGTGAACCCCTGCAAACGTCACAATATCAAACACAAGAAACATTATTTCAGCTGTGGACACAAAATTCTAGTATTACAGAAATTAAATCATACTGCATACACACAAATGTAAACATTTATGATCTCA